>CM060906.1:835162531-837769198 GCA_030737815.1 Allium fistulosum | reverse complement strand
TACCCTCTTCATATCACAGTACATCTTATCACCACTGGGGTGCACCGTCATCCTAGAATGATGTGACTAGACCAACACCGCACCTACTAAATCCTCACTACAGGGAACCCGAAGTCTACCATCCCTTCTAAGCCATCCCCTAGTGTCCATGGTATAGTTCCTAAGATGTGGTGATGACTCTCCTTTACCAAGCTTATCTAAAATGTCCTTTAACTCTTCGTCCTCACCTTGCCTTGCTCCAATCTGCTCCATCAAAGTAGGCTGGACATCGAGGACTGCTAACAATCCCATAGCTAAATCTGATGGAGGTCTAAAATCAAAGGTAGCAATGTACTCCAAATGCTTCCATTCCAAAAACAGAGGACTTAAAACCACTTTGCGTCTACTCAACGCATCTGCCACTACATTACCCTTGCCAGGGGTATAGGAAATCTCAAAGTCATAAGAGGCTAAAACTCCATCCATCTTTGCTGTCTCAAATTCAAGTCTTCCTAAGAGAATAGATACTTCAAAGACTTATGATCGGTGAAAATCTCAAATCTTTCTCCTAAGAGATAGTGCCTCCAAGACTTGAGAGCAAAAACTATAGTTGCCAACTCAAGATCATGCGTCGGGTAGTTCTTCTCATGATTTTTCAACTATCTACTCGCATAGCACACTACCCTACCCTCTTGCATCAGTACCGCCCCTAGCCCCGTACCTCAAGCATCCATGTAAACTGAGAAAGGCTTGGTTCCATCCGGTAATACAAATACAGGCGCGGTAGTCAAAGCTTTCTTCAATCGACCAAAGGCATCCTCACACTTGGCATCCCAAACAAAAGCTGAGTTCTTCTTGGTAAGACGGGTAAGTGGAGCTGATATCCTAGCGAAGTCCTTAATGAACTTCCTATAGTAGCCTGCAAGACCAAGGAAACTCCTTATGTTCGTGGCATTGTTTGGGGTCTGCCAATCTTGTACTGCTGCCACTTTCGCCGAATCTACTGCAAGTCCATCCTCCAAAACGATGTGTCCCAAAAAGCGAACCTCATCCCTCCAAAAGTACCACTTAGAGAACTTCGCCTTCGACTTTTGTGCTCGCAGGGTCCTAAGCACTTCTTCCAAGCGAACAATATGCTCCTCCTTGCTTCGCGAATAAACCAAAATGTCGTCGACGAACACCACCACAAACTTGTTCAACGATTCGCGAAATACTCAACTCATCAGGTCCACAAAATATGTCGAAGCATGGGTTATCCTAAATGGCATGACTAACCACTCAAATAACCAATCCGGAGTCCTGAACGCGGTCTTCTCGATGCTACCCTCCGCCACATGCAATTGATGAAATCCCGTAGCCAAATCGAGCTGCGAAAATACCTTGGCTCCTACTAGCTGGTCGAAGAGATCGTCTATACGGGGAAGAGGATAATGATTCTTCTTCGTCAGCTTATTAAGCTCCCTATAATCCACGCAAAGCCTGAGAGACCCATCCGCCTCAGTGGCAAAGACGACGGGTGCGCCCTACTTAGAAATACTCCTATGAATGAAGCCCTTCTCTAAAAGCTCTCCAATCTGCTTGCTTAACTCACGACGTTCCTTAGAAGCCATATGCCTTACAGGTAAAGCAACCGGTTTGGCATTATCGACAAGATAAATATTGAACTCGATCTCTCTTCGAGGTGGAAGGCCAGCTACCTCCTCGAACACATCTAGAAAGTCTCTAACAACGGGTACCGAACTCAAAATATCGGGCGATAAGTCAAGAGAATAAAGCTAGCTCAACATGACTAATCCTCTAGGATCACAAGATACCTCCAAGGTACGTCCACTACAAGTGCCTAACCTCACTTCCCTCTTATCGCAATCAAGAACAACACCATACATGGATAGCTAATCCATACCAAGAATCAACCTGAACCCGGAAAAGCCCAATACAAAGGCACTACAGTCAAACTCAACCCCTAAAATAAACAATTTCAAATCTCGATATAACATGGACAAATAGGCCGATCCTCCTAAGGGATTTGATACTACTACCGGGTCGGTCACTAAGCAAGCATCAAGGCCAAGACCCTCTACCAGAGTACTAGATATAAAAGGGTGCGAAGCTCCAGAATCAAATAGGGTACGAACAGGAAAACCAGTGATAGATAACACACCTTTGATGATCACCTTCTTTCCCTTGACCACAAGCGGACGAGTACTAGAGGAAGGAGCTGCCTCTAAAGCATAAACCTGAGCAGGCTGTGAAGGTGTCTGTGAACTGTCCTTGGGCTTCGACGGACAGTCCTTTTTCATATGCCCCACTTGATCGCAAAGATAACACCTCAATCTTGGTCGCTCTCCTGCCCCTCTACAATCATTAGTAAGATGACCTATTTCCCCACAAGTATTGCACTTCCAGTCCTTCCTTGGAACTTTCCTTTTTCCACCTGACCTTCCTCCTCCTCTTATCTTTCCTTTCCACTGCTTCTTCCCATCACTCTTCTGCGCCACATCTCCTTTCTTCTTAGTATCAGCTAGTAAAGCCATCTCTACCAATCCCTCAAAAGTGGCTCCCATTGGAATGTGGCTCACCGCCAAACTCTGCAGTGGCTGGCTTAAACCCTTAGCGAACTTCAGCGCCTTCTTGTGAGGAGTATTGATCAGATCTAGTCCAAATCTGGCAAGCTCATTGAATTGATTAACATATTGCTTAACTATCATATCCCCTTGCTTGAGTTGTATAAATTTCTCTAGCTGCACTCCCTCTTCAGCCTGTGATAGAATTTCCACTCGAACCTAGTACGAAAATCTGACCAAGTCAAATTATCAACCTTAGCCTCCACAATCTCCCACCAACAAAGAGCCTATCCCTGCAACTGCCATGAAGCCAACTGCCACCGATCCAAGTCCTCCAATCCTATAAGTCCAAATATCCGCTCACAACTACGGATCCAAGCTCTCACCTCAGTATATGAATCAGTGCCAAGAAACGACTTGCCTCCTAAGCTGGTGTAGTCCTTGCATAACTTGGAAAAATCGGGAATGCCTGGCTGACGGGCTGGAGCCCCTTCCGCCGGAGCAGCATCCTTAGCTGGTGGCTCTGCTCGTGTAGTAGCCTGCAAATAACGTTTAAACCAAGCAGGCATATCAAGGCCTGAAACTTTGGGGATATCTTGCGGTTCAAACATTTCTATCTGTGGATATTAAAAAGATGGGATTAGGTACTCCACAAATAGTTCAATAGATAGGGAGGAAGAGATATGAGGAACCCATTTCTAAACTTTCTTTTTTTCCAAAATATATACATATACTTTTAAAAGTATTATTTGGAATATCCTTTAAAAATTATTCGAAAACATTTATATTTTTAAAATATTTTTAGAATTACTGAAACCTTAGCTCTGATACCAACTGTGACACCCCGCACCTCTAGGCACCCCGAAAATCGGACAGGACTAGAAGCACGGATGGTCGGGTGAAATAAAAATCCATAACATAGCACAGAGACTAAGGCAACAGCATAAAATGATTAAAATATTACAGCGGAAGAATTTTTTCACTAATTATAAATTAATAGCAAAACAGCTTCATTAAAAACAAAATTATCCCAAATTTATTTCTGAAATCAAAAGTACCAAGTAGTCTCCACCAAAACATAAAACATAACAAAGTTTACAATATAGGTCCCGATATATAGAGTAAAGTACGGAAAAGAGAAACGAAGCACATGAAACAAAAGAAACAAAACCTGAAGATAACAACTGCTCCAATGACCCTTCAAGCTGCAAAGAACTGCAACCTAGACCTGCCCTCCTTTGATTTGGGGAAAATAGGAAAAATAGGAATGGGTCAGACATAAAGTCTGGTGAATGAGAAATAAAATGAAGCAGAAAGAATAAAACAGTTTAATTCCAGGTCTTCCCTGGATATCGCACAGGGTGAATAATATAATGCAGTGAATCCTTCTTAGATACACTTCATAAGAAGCCAAAGTCCGTGGTCACTCTAGGGAAGTCGACCATGTAGTAATACTAAACGTCAATCGGCCTGTCGGACCTGTTGTCCTTACCTATCCACGTGCTACAGCGTAAAAGTCATGCTTGTCACCCGTGCACTGTGACTAAATGCCTCTTACGTCTGACTGGCGCCGACTCAAACAACCTCGCAAGACCCCGAAGTTGCGATCAAGCTCCGCCAAACTGGACTCCTATCCTCCGTCTCCTTAGTCACCAATGTGGACTTGCCCCTATCTATAGTGTCGGTCCTCCGAAAGAGCACCCATAGCTGGGTCGGCTGCGTAAAATCCTCCAACAATCTGCCTAAAGAAGCCTACGTCGGAGCACACTTGTTTTGTTCCGTCCGCGTTGATTTGCCTGAAGAAGCCTATGATTGCTGATGCTATCTATCCTATGTACAACCTATGAAAGGTAACAAACATCCTTGCGAACCTACTTGTCAGCTCCTAGTACGTACAGCCAAAACTATATTTTGGTCTTAACTGCATGAAACACCTAACCTGACCTTTACAAGGTCTGTCCACCAAATCGCTTCCAGATTAATTAATTTTACCGTTACAGTTTACATACTGTTTATTTCTATTAATCTGTTTTATGCCATTTTTACATCCGATTTGGTTATTTCATAATTTCCCTTTTTCTTACATAAATGGTATTTCAATTTCACGTCCGTTCAGTCCGTATGGTTTGTTTGTAATTTTTATGCCATTTTGTTTCAGATTTACACTAGCCTTTAGGATCCATTTAATTTACATTTTTTTTCCACCCTAATTTACATTTTCCTTTTAGAGATTTAATCTGTACAAAATTTTTATCCAATAGCCACGAACCATTTAATTAATCAAAATTCCACTTTTATAATTTTAGGCCACATATGAAAGAAACAATTATGCCAATTAGACTTCCCAATTTTGTTCCAAAACCATATTCAAAATTATGTGATTATATCAATCAAAACCATAATTTCATTCAAGTAACATATTCTGAATTTATTCAACTAACATGTTCTACCATTAGAAATTGAATAACAATTCTAATTCAATTTAATTAAACCAATCTTATTTATGCCATGAAACGTGAATAACAAATTGTTTGTTCCAAATTTCAACCCAAACATGACTTAGAATTCAGAATTGGTGGAAGAAGAAGAAGATACAACAATTTACATAAATTTCAATCTTATTTATGCCATAAAACGTGAATAACAATTTATATGTCCCATATTTTAAACCAAACATGAATTAGATTTGAGAAGTGGAAGAAGAAGAAGATGTTGCAATAATTTACATCTATTCTCAATTAATAATAGAAATTAATTCATATTAACGTGCTGGAAAAGAACTGAAATTAAATTACTTTATTTTTCTATTTTATATTAATTCCCACTTACCTGGCACTTGAGCTTGCATAAATTTGAAAAAAGCTTCGCTTTAATCTTTCTCCCTTTGATTCTTCTAAATTCCCCAAATTGCTTGAATTTACATAGATAATTCAATTTTGTAGAGATTTGTTTATTTAGTAGAGAAAAGGAGGAAGAATAATACACACTAATTTTACTGTAGAATTATGGTGACGGCTGAATAAGAGATTAGGTTTAGGTTAGATGGCTTATTTATAGATTGTTTAAGTGAATATAATACATTCGATTATTTTAGATTAAATCTGGTTCTTTCAAACACTTAATGGTTATCCATTCTAGCCCATACACATCACTCAACCAATAAAATTTAGCCATCACATCCTAGTACATCACTGGAGCGAATGGGAAGCTGCCACATGTCAGAAACAACGCTGAAATATGTAGGAAAATTGCTGGAAATGAACCAGCTAAAAAAAACATTGCTCCAGATTTTGAGCAACAACGGGACTTGATCCCTGGTCATTAAGGATGTCAACATGCGCCTTTACCACTATACCAAATGTGCTTTTAATTTCTTTTTAATTATATTTCCCGTAAAATATCGGGGTGTTACACTTTTGTTTTGGTGGTGCTGCTTGTTTGTTTGGTGCAATTTTAGATAGCAAGAGATGAGTTACATTATCTTTTGATTAAAAACAAATATCTGAATTATTATTTATTCTATGATTTACTAAAGTCATTAATAATGTCACAAAAGAGAAAATTAAAATCAAATTAAAAAGAGAAAATGGCTGATTTCAGTGACTTGACCCAAGGGCAGTTCTCTTCCTCTTTGTCACTCTGTCAGTCTCTTCTCTTTATTTTACCTATTTTTATGATATTTGAATAGTTTACATTGGTGTAGTTGACATGTTAATAAGTAAATGGTATAGGTGAAGGTTATGTAGTCATCATTGCTTGAATGTACCACTATTTAACTACCACGATTACCCATTGTGTAATATGAATTCATACACTTGAAGGCAAAGTATACATAAAGAAAAAAATATTAGCTTCAAGCAAGATTGTTCTTGCTTTTGGTTTGGATGACATTCTATTTTGATGAGTATTGGTTGCCATGATTGGAGTATTTCAATTGAAATTTTATTAACTTATGTGAAATTGAAATTTTATCCAGATAATACAGTTTGACAATTAATCTATATGGTGGATTATTATTTCCAGGTGCATCCCAAGTTGATCATTAACATATTGCAAGAGTTCATGAAAAAATAATTATAACGAGATCAGTTGATCAATCATTTATAAATTACATTAAACATATATAAAATCCAGGATAAAAGATACCTACCTCATGTACTCTGCTATAATCAACGATGATGTATCCGATGAGTAATGTTTTCTTGATCTCCAATCACAAACAAATAATATTATCAACATGATGGTGTAGTAAATTATTAAAAGGATACCTACAAAATTGTAGAAAAAGCCAGAACATGATGGTGCAAGCAAACAACTCGATCAAAATACAAATTCGATATGCATTTGATAGCTCCATGTTTATTGTTTTCCTTCACTTCCAACTGTCAAAATGGGACATTACATACTATTTAACATGCCGGCTTTGAAATTATTTCTCAAATAAACACATATAGGATTCAAAATTTTGCATTCTTAACTTCAAATGATGTCCTTTTTGTGATAAATAAGTTTGTTATAGCAATATGCCTTTACTCATAAGGGTGCCGCTACTTCAGTATGTTTGACTATTTGTATGTTTAAATTTGAATTATCGGTCAGTGACAACATGTTTACATGTGTATGTAGGAAGACATAGAGGAGGTAGAACTGCATGAAGGAGTTGATTATACAATATGGGATTAGTTAAAGACATTTGATGGGTTACATGTAAGCAGAAGAAGGTACATATTACATGTTCACCATTTTTGTTCTTTATTTTTCCCCATGTAAATACCTTTATACTATATTGTTTCTTTTATGGGAATATTATTATATGAACGCGCAAATTATAAACACCTCCGATTAATATATATTTTTTTAAAAATAAAATAACTCAAGTATTTTAAAATTTATCCAATATTAATATTTTCATAAAAAAAGTTCTGAGAAGAAGAATAAATATACGGTCTTTGTTTATATGATTCACATTTTAAATGAATGCGAACCCATTTTAAGTGATTTAAGTTGTTGCATCTCATGGTTTATGGTCTGTATTTGTTTACATGTTGTTGGTTGTATCATTTATCAAATGGAAGTAGACGAGCGAACGAGTTTATGGGTAGCAGTAGTGCAACTTTTTAATTTTGTTTGTTTTATTCACAATGCTACCTTGGAATTTCTGAATGCATCACTTTTAGCTTGTGTGAAAAGTCTTCGATGAAGTGTCTTCTTGAAACTTTGATCTTTTTTTAATAGAATATTGTTTTATCTTTATTTTGAATCAAAAAAATAAATAAGCTTACAATTTTGTTTGAAAGAGTTATTTTGAGAACAATAAATGCATTTTGTATAGAAACCTTGGTCGTTTTGGTTTCTTAAACTAAAAGTACTGAACAAAATTAACATAGAAAAGTGAAAGTCACACATTTGTTATCACTTATGTACAAGACACAATAAGAAAATCTAAGCAGCATAGTAAATAATGGTTATATCAATGCATGTATCAATACTTTAATAATAATTCTAAGAAAGTTGATTTAAAAAAAATAGAAACAAGCAAGTCTCAATCGAAGGACCATAATAAGGAAACAAAGTATAGCATGCTTGATGTTTTAGTCAGGAAAATGATATTTTATAATCAATTACAATCAAATATTGGTACTGTAGTATAGATCAATGTGTTTTAGTATAGATCAATCTGTTTCTATAGCCCGTAGATTTTCATCATGGCCTTTTGAAATATAGAGTTTCCAGTAGCCACATGGTACTAACATCTAAGCAAAGGCATTTTTCCATTGGTGATTTTGATAGCGTATTTACACCAGTATATGTACATATATAAAGTATAAATGTGATGTGTTAAGCTTATATTGGCACTCCATTGAAATCATAGGCTGAATACACTCATGGTTTCAGAATATATTAAATCAGTAAATATGATGTGTGATATCTGTTAATTACAGTCTGAAGGCAATATAGCAAACCTACTGTGGTCTATAAATATTCATGAGAAATTCTAAAGAAGAAAACTACAGATGCAAATAATAAGGAATGTGATGTAAATCACGGAGAAACAAAGGAAAAAACAAAGGAGAAGGTATAAATCTTTAGAAGACCCATGACTGATAAAAACTTAATAAAAAAATTGTAAATTAGAAGGTAAATATTTTTCAGTGTTAAAAGTAGTTACAGTTATAACTTACCATAAAGGCTTAAATTGACTTGTCACTATTTTTTTCTTGATTTTCTGCTGTGTTTGTTCGTGGATTTTCGTAAGATTTCTCCGCTGATTTAAGTGGTTAACTTTTCCTTAGATTTACAATGTGCTTATTAAAAACTGGTTGTGAAGACAAACAAAAAAGTGTCTCAAATGATCTTGACCGGCTGATATATATTCGATGCTAGAACAGAAACATAAAAGTGCCTCATTGTTTCAACTCTACATGCATGCCCAACTTTTCACATGTGTGCACAAAAAATGATTTTAACTTTATACTCAATATTGTATCTGACTGCTTTTGATTATACATATATTTTTGATCCAGCGATTCTTATCAAATTTTCTATTAGCATGTCAATGAGTTATTTTTTCCTGATATTGCTATACTGGTTTATGGAGCAATTGGCTAATTAATATTATAAATTGTTTGCTGATGTTTTTAAGCTTGCTGCTATAAGACACTAAGTTAGTACTTAGTAGGGTTACACAGGAAAACTGTTTTCCTGTGTAATTTCTGATTATCTTATTTTGCAGTTTTCAACAACATTTAGTTGTTTGCTCAAATTCTTTAGTTCATTTGACAATTTAAAATTCTCAAAAAAGTGCTTCTACTTTTGCTGGTTGTATCCATGATTATTATGGGTGCAGTTGTCATATATTTGGCAATAATTACAGTTTAATTATGAATACGAGTATTACGGCATGCGCTTCGCACGTGAATTGTTTTCCTTATAAATATATATGTTTAAATCAGACAATATATAGTTAATTTTCTAGCTATGTAAATGATATCATATACATGAAAGAATTTATACATCAAACTAGTTTGAGTGTGTTATGTGTTTGTATATGTCATAGGATAATATAATGAGCTGATAGAAAAATAATTGACAACATATCATATATTATATAACAGGTCAGTATGTCTTCTAGTATAGACAAACAATGGATGAAAGAATTCGATCGAAGAACTGCACGATATGTGGAAGGAGTGCAGAAGTTTATTGACTTCGTTGTGGAAAACGGTGGTAAGTATTCTTGTCCTTGCACACATTGCAAAAATATGAAAATGAAGATTAAATTAGATGACATTCATTATCATCTACTTAGATGGGGAATTGTCTAATCATATACAGTTTGGCATTTTCAAGGGGAAGAGTCAGCGGGGAAGCAAAAACAACCCGTTAGTCAAGCCATAAGTACCAATGAGTCTGAACTTCCTAGTATGGAAGATCTTGTTAATGATGTTGATAGATTTCATCATTTTCAACCTATAAGTTCGTTGCCCGATAATATTGGAGAATCGCCTACAGTTGATGTCGATTGGCAGGCGAATCAAAGCAGAAAGTATAAATCACTTTTTCGTAGTGCAAAAGAGCCATTGTATCCTTCATGTCCAAAGGGGATAACAAAATTGTATGCCATTGTGAAGCTAAATAGCTTGAAAATTCGGTAAGGCTTTTCTGACAATGGTTTGACTGCACTCCTCGAATTTATAAATGAATTACCCCCAATGATCCAGGGTATGAGAGCTAGGGTGTTGTGGGCAATTCATGATCATCCTGCACTTAGGACTTTATCGGGGTGCACAACTCATGGATATTTTGCATGTCCTATATGTGGGGAAGACCCTTGTCCTTATTATCTTCCTGAAAGTAATAAGATGTGTTACATGGGACATCGATGATTTCTTCCTTCCAAACACAAGTTTCGAGACGAAAAACGAACTTTAATAATAAACAAGAATATCGTCGTCCTCCATGGCTATTAAATGGATATCAAGTTGAAGAGAAGGTAGTGGATATCAAGATGAAAGTTGGTAATCAAGTAACCTATCAATTAATAATAATATCTCAAGTATTATCATATTTTAGGGTAAAATTGCAAAACCGAAGGAAACAATCAATGATAATGATAAAGAAGATTTGCCATTGGATGAAGACATCTTGTCACAAGTGTTTGGCAAGGATACAAGGGGCCGAACTCGTAGTATTTGAACCAAGATATCAAGAACACAAGTTAAGGCTTCTAATATTGAACGTAAACAACTCAAAAGGACCAAAGTAGACTTAGAGAACTTGAAAGCTAGGATGGACAATATGGAGGGTACCTGAAGTCATTGGTCGACTTGTTCAAGGGATACATGGATAACGGAAAACACATACTAGACATTCCTTCCAATGAAGGAGGAAGTGGGACACGTCAGGAAAGTGTTGGAAGATTGCCAAACAACGAAGTTAATAATCCATTGAGTTTGTCTAGTTCGAAAAATCGAAAATGTGAAATCCGGAACTTTGATCTAGAGGTCATTACAACAGGTTCTATATGCAGAGATTCGACAACATCCATTATACATGGGAAACTTGTATCTCCGACACATGAGAAGTTGGTTGTGGAAAACATAATATTACCAGATGTGAATACAGCCAAACATAATCATCCTCTTGCTATGACCTTTGGTGAAGTTGGAATTGGTGGTTTTGTGTGTCATCCAAAGATTTCAATTCGATATTTTTAGACGTGAGAGCAGGTAATTGTCTAGTTTAAGGAGTTATATGTGATGTAGAATATTGCTTAGGGAAGATGCATACTAATATCACTGAAAAAATTACAGAAAAAAGAAAAACAACTTATCTGTTGAATCAGGTATACATTTACTATTTATGTTAATAACTTATACATGCATTTTCTTTTCTCCTTCAATGCAACATTGCTTGTATTATTATTCTGTGACAAAATCTGGTATGTCAAATCTTTAACTCGCTTATGTAGTCAAGTATCAAGTGGTCCCTTTTAGTGCAATTGGTTTCTAGTGTATATCTACAGTCAATGCAATATGCTACCTATATTTATGTGACTTCATTCTATCCTTTTTTAGGGAACTCTGAGTGGCAGCATCAATTTTTGGCTGGAATAAAGGTTTTTGTTGATTTTTTTAATTTTTAATTTTCGCTTTTAGCTTATAATTTTGTATCGTGCACTAAACTATCACGCATAAACAAAAAACATAGAGTGTAATAACAAATTCTTATCCATAGACTTATCACACTGATTACAGTAAAAGTCGGTCTTCATCTTGTAGACTATTGTTATAATTTATCTTTCATGTTTTGGCGTGGTTCAGTTTGGCTCCATAGAGAAGGTGAGTGCATATTTTAATTTGAATCATATTCATTCAAATACCATTTTACATAATTTGTTAGTACGGTGAATCATTGAATTGTATCATATGTTTTGGATGAAAAAGTAAACTTAGCTATTTCTTTTCATTTCATTCACTGAATGTTGATTGTAAACATACTACTGAACAGTAGATCGTGATTCTTGCGAATAAATTTAGTGTATAATATGATTTATTGTTTTTACTATAAACAGTACAAAACTGAAATTGTAAAATAGTATTACAATATATTCATCTTAGAATAACATTTTTTTATTACTAATATGCCATTACTCTAGTAGAAGCCGCAATCATAGGTAACTCTTTGCCCTTCTATTTTGCTATGGACCCGTAGTGATGATACATGTATGTGGATTTGCCGTTGAGTGTTGAATAAAATTAAACAGTTAAAATTGTCTTCTTCGCAATTTTATTTTCTAAAATGTTCCTCCAACACTGAAATGTTTCTTGGCAGAACAAATTTTTTTGAGAATAATACTGAATTGTAGTTAGAAAACTGGCTCTTATACCTCGTTTTTAATGCGATTATAGGAAAAATTTTAGGCATAAATTGAGTAATTAACGGCCGGTTAAAGATCACATAAAGTGACATGACGTATAAGCATGGTGTGTGCAGTATGATCCACATATATTCAGACATTTAAAACTTGACCTGAGACATGATCATAATAACCGTTAAAAATACTCAACTTGGAAGATATGGTGGTTAACTAGATTGAGTTGATGCTTCACATATTTTAGATGGCAGTTGTAACAACCCGTAAATTTTAAAAGCTTTAAATGGTTTTATTTAATGAATATAATTGAATTTTGGTGAAATTTTAAATAATGATATTTTGAAATAAAAAAATTTAATATTTGAATTACGTATAGCAAATGGTAAATTTTCATCAGAAATTATGAAAGTAAATTTTATCGTGTAATTCTATAAAATTCAGGTTAGTTAATAATTGTTGATAATTAAATATTTTTCAAACCTGAATATTTTTACATAGAAAAATTCTAAATCCTTTTCTGAGTGAGACGTCATCTTTCGTTTTTCAAAATTTGGACTTCTGCTGCTCCGTTTACCTTACTTCGGGCAAAATAGCAGCATTCTCGGTACCGATTATTGACTTTTGATTGGATGATCATACCACAGAGATCTATATACCGTTTTGATCATCTCACCGCGTTGATCGCAGCGGTGTATTTATTCTTGTGTTTTGAGATCCGGTACGCAGTGGAATCCGTGTAAATGGTGACCATACCGGTACCGAATCCTAGCTTTTAGTTTCCAACGTCTCTTTCCTATTCAACCTTTTAATTTTCAATACCCGTTGGCCTTTTCAATTCTCAAAAATTCAAACTATAGCACTTTTATATTCCTGAATTTATGTTAACATTTCAAACGTTTTATTCTCGTGCTTGAGAATAAATGTACGTTTCTTATTGATGTCTGATACTTCAAATTTTTTTTCCGGCCATTCTTTTGCTCTGCCATTTTCTTTTTATATTTCTTTTCACTTGTCCTCTCTGAAACCACCTCTCTCCTTCTCTTCCTTATTTTTCACATCGGCTATAACACAATTCGAACCACGTCGTTTTCCCCTCCTCTTCCACCCGACCAGCGCTGCATCTCTCCGCATACCGAGCAGCGACACCTGGCCGTCCTCCTCCATAGACGATCCAATAACCCCACCGGCCACCTCACCTCGCACCTCCTTCCTGCGAGCCCTAAAAATCGTCCAAACCAAAACCTGCCCGCCCAGATCTCCTACATCTCGGCCTGTAGCCTTGGCCAGCAAACGCGCACACCCAGCTCGGCCTCACCCACGAATCTGTCGCCTCTTTCCACCTCCGGCCTCTGTCGTGCCTTTCCCCTTCGGACAACAACCACGTAAAACCCATGTCTCTAGCCTGGCCACCACCTCCTTCGCCGCTCTTCTCACCAGTCATTTGTACGCATATTATAGGTTAGTTCTTTATTACATATATTAAGTTATTTATATTCGGTTTATTTGTATATACATGTTCATGCATTGGCTATTTACTGTATATGCAATTATAGTAGTATATATGTGTTATATAGTATTTTACAAATATATGTTTACTATATGTTTTATAAAGGAAATAGTATGTATATATCAAAAAAATGTTATATGTATTGTTTATATAAAGTATAGATTTAAATTTATAAAATACAAAGTTTAAATGTATATATATTGTTTGTTAAGGGAAAGTATAGTTAAGAGTCTGCATATATATATATATATATATATATATATATATATATATATAAAAGTAGTCTGCATAGGTACTTATCTGTTAGTTATATTTTTCAGTTTGTGTATATGTCCATATATATTAGTTATATAAGTTATAATATGTTAATGTATATATACAGGTTAGTTTAGAAATTTTTATATCTAAATATATATTGAAGTATACATGCTCTGTTGTCTATGTTCTGTTTTGTGTAAATAGTGCTACATATGTTATATATATTTTTTGTTAGCTGTACAAAAAGTTGTTTTAAGTTTAGTATTTAAAGTATAAGAAAATGCATAAAGTTGTTACAGCACATATGAAGTTGTACACGTGGTGTATATGTTTAAAAGTATATTATGTAAATTTATTTGTTACTATATATTATAAAGGCTGTACATTAGTTTATATACATTTGTTAGTTTTATAAAATTTACAAACAATATTACTTACAACGATTTGATTGCATACATTATTAACTGTGAGTATGACAGAGTTTTATAAAATATTAGTATATATACACATAAGTTTTATATATATTTTGTTAACGTAATCTGTTCAACCGTGTATCTTTTGTTTGTATAAGTTTAGATACATACATGGTTTTTACGGTCATTGCTTTAGTTGGTCTGTTAAAAGCAGTACTTTTCATATGTACAGTATTATATATAGGAGTATAATATTTCAATCCTTACTTATAACTTGGTCTGCTGCATTTTTTTATACACGATAGGTTCAAAATCATATATATTTGTATGTATAATTTATAGCTAATATATATATAACAGCTTTGATACATTTGTCAGTTGATTTTAATACCGATATGTACTATAGAAATACTAATTTTAAAGTAATATATTTTTGTGTGTTTTAAACTTTATATTGATTTGAGAAAACGTATAGCGATATAATTTACATTTCGTTTTAAATTTTTATCAAACTGATTCTGATTGTTTCATCAATCTCGTGCCTATTTGACTTATCTTTTCAATATCAAATTCGTCGCAGAATTCCTAGCTTGTCGTTGTTCCGTGAGCTTATCTATGTCTATTCGCTTCCATTCTCGTTCATCTCTCTAGCCTCGAAAGGTGAGCAATCACTCACGATTAACACTTTTATATTTATTAAATTTGATTTCAATTGAAACGACAATTGAAATATGCTGTTGTATTTATTTCTAAATTATTATATATGCTATTATCTGTAATTGTTCACCTGTGGATATGACACCATATCCTGTTATTTATATTATATTGTTAGTGATGATATATACCTGTTATTATTATTTTATTTTTGCTATCACTCTGCAAGTTCCCTGTTAGTATAGAAATCACTATGGGTTGAAATGATACATACCCGAATGGACTTTAGAATAGGAGAATTTCGTTATGGGTTGAAATGATAGACCCAAGCGATTTTCATTTAATTAAGTTGGGATTACGGGTTGAAATGATATCCACCCGTATATATATTTAGTGTACGAATTGAAATGATAAATATCCGTAGCACTTGACTATATGATAGGAAATACATACAGACATCGATGGTCCATATATAAATATTTTGGAAATAATTTATATGATTTTGGAAAGAAATATATGGGTTAATAAATTTTGATTCTTAAGATGTATAAAAATGGAAATTTTATAAATAGATTTTCTTGTAATAAATTGAAAAATTAAGATTGGGAGATAAATTTGGGTTTATTAAAAATGGTATTTAAATAAGGATCTATTTAATTAAATCAATTTGAAATTATTGAATGGGAAATTTAAAGGTATGATTGTATAATTGGATTTTTGATTTAAGTGATTTAATGAATATTTCACGTTTAAATAAATTAAAGTAATATTGAGTAAAATGTAATTTAAGATTACTTAAATGATATTGAATCTAATGAGGGAGTATTTCAAGACTAAAAAATAATGAGGTTAAATCGAGGTCTATATGAAATATATTGAACATTTAAATATTAAAGCCTTGAACTATATTGGAATTTAAATGGTTTATTTTGAGATTCGGATCTGTATTCGAAATTAATATAGTTGAATTTGTTATTTAGAAACTAAATTGAGTTAAAGTGAAAATTTAGGTTGAATTAAACTTGAATTTATTATTTAGAAAACTAAATTGAATAAAATTTAGTTTGAAACGTTGAATACTTAAAGTTTGAAATATAAATGGGTATTTTGTGATTTCAAATCCGAATTTGAGATCGATAAATTTTAAGTGGTTAATTTAGGGATTGAGTTGAATTTAAATTGATAAATTGAGATTGAATTTAATTTGAATGGGAAGGTCGGGTTGAAACGATTTGTTAAGTTGAGGAAATTGAAAATACTTTACTGTATAAATTATTTAATATATAAATACTATTTTGGGAAATATAAAGATATTTGAAGTGAAAATGATATTTGGTTTTGAAATATAAATTAAGCCGAAATGACCACGGGGTTATAGTGTATATTTCTACCTTGTAGATAGTTCCATGGACCCTTAGAGGATGGTTATCCCAAACATCCTTTAAGTTATTTGTATTTCAGTTGATATTTCACTTGAGTTGGATTTATTTATATAAGAATGTTAATCCTGACTCGAGTGTTTTGTGTTTGGCTTTACGCTCGGGTCAGACCGAGCGATACAGCATTTGAGACTCACCTTCGAAGTTGGAGCTTTGCTTGAAGATCCAGTTATCTATCCTTTCAGTCATCCAATTGATTGGTTCAGAGAAGTCACCTGCTCGGACTGGAGACTTCACTGCATCTGGGATATTCTGATGTATTTTATTCTAACTCTGATGTATATAGTAGCTTCATGAACTACTATTCTTTTATTCCGCTGCATTATTTTACTCTGTGTCTGTGATCTGTGATTTATTTATTTACTGTATATTCTGAGATTTGCCAAATTTATTTACAACGCGGTATTTTGAGCAATTCAATTCTGGCATGAGTGTCCACCTATACACTTATAATGGATGCGAATGGTTGAAAATATCGGGTCATTACAGTTGGTATCAGAGCTTTGGCTCTAGGCGAAACTTAGCATATATGGTAAATTTATTTACATAATCACTTTCGTTCGAGTTGAATCTCTTCCTTTTTGACTCGATTTCCTTTGAATTTTGGAAGGTCCCTCGGTTCTGAAATTCATTCTTGTCTCTTTCTATTTATATTCGTTTGATTCTGGAGTATTCCATAACTCCACAGAATGAATTGTAAAGGGGGTGAAAACTCCTTTACAATTGGCATTGATTCACCGAAGATTTCTGTATCCTCGGTTTACGATGCTGATATATCTTGATATGCCGAATTCCATCTCTAGCGATCGAATGTCGATTTGTTTTGGAATTCTGCACCGATTATATTCCTGAAGTCACGGTTGACCCGGTTAAGGTCGCCCGCGATTTATATAAGTATATCCATCTTCTATTTCTGTAATTTAATTCTCTAATCGTCAATCGAGCCTATCTTCGAATCCGAATTCTATTTGATTAGAGTTCCTCTAATTCAAATCTCTATCTTTGTTTTGAAATCCATTCTTAAATTATCCTTTGAAAATCGGGTATGTTTGTATTTTTGAAATTATTTTATATATTGAAATTATTATTTTGATAACTATGATTTTATTCTATATATAAAAGTGAAAATATTTTCGATGAGGATTATATACCTATATATAAAACAAATAAGAAAGGTTATTCTATATATAAAAGTTTTGAAAGGATTTGAAATTTTGAAAATTTACAAGAAATTGATTTATATAAAATGATTTATAACTGAAGTGTTAAATTTGAAATTCGAGAATTGAATTCCGGTATTTTGAAATTGGTTTTAAGATTTTGGAAAATATATAAAAATAATACGATTTAAAAGTATTTTTCGAATAAGAAATGTTTCAAATGAGTTCAAATGAATTCCAATAATTTTGAAGAAATTTCAAAGAAGTTTTCAAGAAAATTAAAGTCCAGAACTCATTTATGTCACTGGAAAATAATTTCGATGATGAGTGCATGCATCATCGACATTGATTTTCGAGTTTCAGAGTGGGGGAGAGGCCACTTTAATAGCTTTGCTATGCGAGTGATTTTGTCAAACTGTTTTGATTTCAAATTCCGAAGTATAATTTGATATTTTCGAAAGATATATGTATATATTTGAAACAATTTAAAGTGAGACCGGTGTTCAGTCGTCGAGTTCCGGATTTGATTTGGTATAATCCTATCTATTGAAATTGATTTTTGATTTATTATGGATTTTCAACCCTTGAATTGGAAATTTGATTTCCCTAACTACTTTGAATGTTCGAACACTTCCAAATCGAGGTTAAATTTTCAAAGCTAAGAAATTTCGAAGAGGATAAAATATTTGATAAAGCATATAAGTTTAGTTTTGTATGTTTAAGTTTGAAATCTTTTGTTAAGTAAATGAATATTAATATTTTGAATTATACTAATATGGAATATAGTTTTGAAATGTTTTGAAAAAAAAATTAGTTCTAAATAATGGTTTTCAGAAAGGTAAATTGGATATTTCAAATAGAAATAAATAGTTTAAGGGTTTTAAAGGGATAATTATAAAATTGGAAACCATTTTGAGTATAATTGATTTGAGAAAAATATTATGTTTTGAAATTTGATTGGAATTAAAAACTAGTACTTATATGGTGATTTTGGAAATAAATTTGTTGACCTAAATTTCGTCGATTTGGAAATTTGGATTATTTTCTAAAACTATTGTTTATGAAACTTTGAAACTGAATTGATATTGAAATGATTTGAAATTGAGAACCTTATATTAATAAGTAGTTGATTTGGGAGTGGTCGAACTTATATAAAATGGATTTGTATAAGTATGAAGTTGATTTGAAATCTATTGATTTGAAAGGTACTCAATTTGGAAAGAGAATTTTATATAATCGAAGTCTATATAAGTATGATTTGATATACTATTGATTTGGAAAGTATTCGATTTGAAAAAAGGAATCTTATATATAATGGACTTTATATAAGTATGATATTTGAAAGTGATTTGAAAAGGTACTATATGATATATATATATTTTCGAAGTAAAGATATGGAAAGTGCCTTCTGCTTGATATCCGCTTTGTGGCCACATTGTGGCCACATTGTGGATTCATTCTATCGATATTATTCTCTCTGATTTTTGGTTTTCCGGATGTGATACTCGAGTGTTCCTACCGTGGCGTAATCCATGGTTTTTTTTTCTCTCGCGACTGCATAGCGCAACTGCCTGGCTGAGTCTTGCCTAGGGGTACGGATTGTTTCCTAGGGGATCCAGGCGTAACCATTGTGTATCCTGCAATCTGTGTAGGTTGCGAATAGTAGCGCAACTGCTTGGCTGAGTCTTGCCTAGGGGTACGGATTGTTTCCTGGGGGATCCAGGCGTAACCATTATGTATCCTGCACTCTACTAGTCATCATGGCGTAACTCGCAGGGCTGAGAAAGCTTACGGATATGGATTGTTTCCTGGGGGACCCAAGCGTAACCATTGTGTATCTGCGAACCATGGTTGGACAAAAGTTTTGGTTTGGTTGTTTGTTTGGATTGTACTTTCCATATCTCTTTTTAAAGGTTTTCAAGTATTTTCACTGGGTGTTGAAACGGGTCTACTAAGTACTTGAAGAATTCTAGCTTTGCACCTGATCAACGCATGGCCAGAGTCTACAAGAACAAGGTAAAACTTGTTGAAACATCGAGTTATAAAAGTATTTTCGAAAGGAAAATTTGTTCCGATATAAAAGTATTTTATTGTAAAGGCAGTTTATTATAAAGGTATTTTATTATAAAGGTATTTCCAACAAAGAAGTTCTGAACTGATATTTGAAATTGAAATTCTTATGGTTTGAATTAACTATTCATGCCCGATACTATTCTTTTGAATCTTCCTTATCTGCTCAGCTTTATCTATTCACCTATATTCTATTTTCTGAATCTACCTTCTTTCTCTTTTGAATATATCCTTTTTAAAATATTGTTTATTTATATATTACATGGTTTAATAGAAAATTTTTAGTGTTATAAATATTTTAGAAGTATTAATCAAATAAAACATATGCAAAGTAAATGATTATTGATTTATTAATAATATTTGAAAGTATTTTGAGATAAAATTTAAAAATTTATGAATTATGGACTTAATGTTTTCAATATCTTCTTTGTAAATATAACTAATGATGTAAATAGCTGTTTTCAAATAGTTTTTATATATTTATAAAGATATTATTTAAACATATAAATGGTATTGATAAATGAAGCAAGAATTTACAAATGGATTTTTGAAAGGTATTAAAGTATTAAAGATAACTGAATTGCAAATGAAGTTTCCAAATAAATATTTCAAGTAAAAATTTATATAGTCTCAAATTAATTGTTTAATCTTGACTTTCAATCTACTTTTATTTTTGGTTGTTCTATTCTCCTACCTCCTTCCTTTTCGGGGATGAAAAGTTTTGAGTGGGGGAGAGTGTAACAACCCGTAAATTTTAAAAGCTTTAAATGGTTTTATTTAATGAATATAATTGAATTTTGGTGAAATTTTAAATAATGATATTTTGAAATAAAAAAATTTAATATTTGGATTACGTATAGCAAATGGTAAATTTTCATCAGAAATTATGAAAGTAAATTTTATCGTGTAATTCTATAAAATTCAGGTTAGTTAATAATTGTTGATAATAAAATATTTTTCAAACTTGAATATTTTTACATAGAAAAATTCTAAATCCTTTTCTGAGTGAGACGTCATCTTTCGTTTTTCAAAATTTGTACTTCTACTGCTCCGTTTACCTTACTTCGAGCAAAATAGCAGCATTCTCGGTACCGATTATTGACTTTTGATTGGATGATCATACCACAGAGATCTATATACCATTTTGATCATCTCGCCGCGCTGATCGCAGCGGTGTATTTTTTTTTGTGTTTTGAGATCTGGTACGCAGCGGAATCCGTGTAAATGGTGACCGTACCGGTACCGAATCCTAGCTTTTAGTTTCCAACGTATCTTTCCTATTCAACCGTTTAATTTTCAATACCCGTTGGCTTTTTCAATTCTCAAAAATTCAAACTATAGCACTTTTATATTCCTGAATTTATGTTAACATTTCAAACGTTTTATTCTCGTGCTTGAGAATAAATGTACATTTCTTATTGATGTCTGCTACTTCAAATTTTTTTTCCGGCCATTCTTTTGCTCTGCCATTTTCTTTTTATATTTCTTTTCACTTGTCCTCTCTAAAACCACTTCTCTCTTTCTCTTCCTTATTTTTCACATCGGCTTCAACACAATTCGAACCACGTCGTTTTCCCCTCCTCTTCCACCCGACCAGCGCTGCATCTCTCCGCATACCGAGCAGCGACACCTGGCCGTCCTCCTCCACAGACGATCCAATAACCCCACCGGCCACCTCACCTCGCACCTCCTTCCTGCGAGCCCTGAAAATCGTCCAAACCAAAACCTGCCCGCCCAGATCTCCTCCATCTCGGCCTGTAGCCTTGGCCAGCAGATGCGCACACCCAGCTCGGCCTCACCCATGAATCCGTCGCCTCCTTCCACCTCCGGCCTCTGTCGTGCCTTTCCCCTTCAGCCAGCAACCACGTGAAACCCCTGTCTCTAGCCTGGCCACCACCTCCTTCACCGCTCTTCTCACCAGTCATTTGTACGCATATTATAGGTTAGTTCTTTATTACATATATTGAGTTATTTATATTCGGTTTATTTGTATATACATGTTCATGCATTGGGTTTTAAGAAATAATGCAATATATCTATTTACTGTATATGCAATTATAGTAGTATATATGTGTTATATAGTATTTTACAAATATATGTTTATAAATGTTTTATAAAGGAAATAGTATGTATATATCAAAAAAATGTTATATGTATTGTTTATATAAAGTATAGATTTAAATTTATAAAATACAAAGTTTAAATGTATATATATTGTTTGTTAAGGGAAAGTATAGTTAAGAGTCTGCATATATATATATATATAGTAGTCTGCATAGGTACTTATCTATTAGTTATATTTTTCAGTTTGTGTATATGTCCATATATATTAGTTATATAAGTTATAATATGTTTTTTTTTGCAGGGCAAGCGGGGTTGAAAACTGGACCCCTACCAAATTTATTAAACAAAGGAAAATACACAAGGGATACAACGAGGAACAGCAAGGAAGAAGGAAAAATAAAAAACAGGAAAACAACAACAGTTAAGGAATCCAAGGATCAAACAGCTGCTGATGGAAATCATACTTGCTCAAACTCATGCCATACTTAATTGCATTTTTTAAAATTGCCCAAAGCTCTACATTGCTCCTCGTCTGCCCTTCGAAGTGTCTCCTATTCCTCTCTTCCCAGACCAACTTCAGCAGTTTTTTAATTGAGAAGAAGAAAGGAATTCTTCTATCATCATTCCAAGCTGTAGCTATCTCAATCAATTCCCATAGATTCGCAGTTTGAACAGTAGCCGTAGACAACCCTAGGCTACTCAAAACACTTTTCCAAAGAGGCAGGACATAAGGACAGTGAAAGAAAATGTGCAGGGTAGATTCATCATAGCCACTGCACAGCAAACAAGAGGAGGGAACACACATGGCATACGAAATAAGTTTGTCTCTTGTTAACAAGGATTTATTCACTACCTTCCAGAGCATTAAATTATCCACACTAGGAGAAATGGTATCCCAGATAACCTTATGCCATCTACAGTCAGGCATAGAGTCAGTTCCATGCAGAGCCTCATAAACCCAGCAGATAGAATGAGACTTGCCATTCCAATACACAGTATCATGTTCATGAAGATCAAAATAAGAATGAGCAAACTGTCTCCAAAGAGCTCTGACATGTTGATTGCTGGAGTAAGGCAACACTAACTTGCCTTCAGCAATGTGGTCAACTGCCCTGCTATCTCTGGCAATGCCAGATTGATAAATCTGTTGAGATGTGAAGATTTGATGAAGAATGATGCCTTTGGCTATCCAGGGATCATGCCAGAAACTACAGTCACTCGAACTAGACAGTTGAATCTGTAAAAAAGGCAGTAACGTGCTCCTCAGATTAAGAATGCTCCTCCAAACCCAGCTGCAATTATAAGGAACATCCGTAACCCAAAACTTCCTAGATCCAACATTATGAATTAAGGTCCAGTTTACCCATAAGGTATCCTTCTTAAGCATTAGGGCATTTATGTGATTACTGTAAGCAGCCTTATTCCATACAGGTATGTTGAACAAACCCAGACCCCCTTTACATTGCGGTTTCTCAAAAAGAGAGAAGGAGCAAGGGAACACTTTCTTAACATGAATATTGCCAAACCAGAAGAATCTCATTAAAGCAGTTCTAACCATTTTCAAAAGCTTAGACGGTAGGATAAAAGCCCTGGCCCAATATACCATCATAGAAAAGCACACAGATTTAATCAGGATAAGCCTGCCTGCTTGAGATAACAATCGAGTGTTCCACTTGTCAATCGCAGCGGTGATTCTTTGATAAAGAGGAATGCAGTTAGCCATAGTCACCCTGGAAGAGAATAAGGGCAAACCAAGGTATGTCATATCGTGGTTCATGGTTTGCATCCCAGCAGCCGCAATAAGAACCTCACGCTGCTCAGAAGAAACTCCAGCAGTCATGATACTTGATTTGTTTAAGTTAAGCTGCAGACCAGTCATCAAGTAAAACCCATGGAGCGCACGTAAGATATTTTCAATAGACCTAATATTTGGCCTGGTAAAAATCATGATGTCATCCGCAAATAAGAGACAAGATAATTGGACATCTTTACATTTAGAATGATAGCAAATCTGCTTGGACAAGTAAAAAGGCCTGATGTAGCAAGTGAAGACTTCCATCACCAAGATAAAGAGATAGGAGGATAGGGGGTCACCCTGCCTAATTCCTTGTTTTCCTTCGAAATAACCAGTGCTCGCACCATTCAGGGTCAAAGAGTACGAAGGAGTCGAAATGCATTCATATATCCAGGCCACAAACACCTTAGGGAACTCCATAAGGGACATAGATCTGACAATGGAAGACCACTGCACACTATCAAATGCTTTCTTCAGATCAAGCTTAAGCATGGCTCCACGGGAGGCATTAACCCTATTGTAACCTTTTAAGAGTTCATGAGCAAGCATAGCATTGTCAAGGATGTTTCTGGATGGAAGAAAAGCAGCCTGATTATTAGATATTATTCTCTGGAGGACAACCACCAGCCTAGAGGCAATGATTTTGGAAATACACTTGTAGATCACATTACAACACGAGATTGGTCTGAAGGAAGACACAGAGGAAGGAAACCGGCACTTGGGAACAAGAACCAAGTTAGTAGCATTAACCGACTTCAGGAGCCTAAATTTATCAAAAAAATTATGAACAGCCTTACAGAAATCACCACCGACGATATCCCAACCAGAAGTGAAGAAATGGACATTGTAGCCATCGGGGCCACCACACGAATTCTTATTCATAGCAAAAAGAGTTCTCTTGATCTCAAAATCAGTCACCTTCTCCACCAGAGTGGCAGATTCCTCTTTATTGACTTTGGGCAGGTGGACAGAGGAGATGTCGTCAAGGCGAGGAGAAAAATTTGAACTATTACCAAGAAGACTAGAAAAATGTTTTTGAAAGGCAGTGTCCACCGCTTCAGGGGAAGAATGCATATTACCTGCTTCATCAAGAATGGAAAAAATATTGTTAGTAGCCTGATTAGCTTTAAGCGTAGCGTGGAAAAAAGTGGAGTTTCTGTCCCCTTCAGAAGCCCACTTGATTCTAGACTGCTGTTTTTTCATATCACATTCAATATCCAGCACATGACTAAGATCTTGGGATAATGCAGCTTCATTGACAGCTAATTCAGCATTATCAGGGAAAGCCATCATCAGATTCTGAGCATCACCAAGTTGCTCCTTGAGCTTTGTGGACCAGAGGTTGCCATATCCAAATTTGCCTTTAGCCCAAGCCCTTAGCGCGTCCTTTGTTACCTTGAGTTTTCTGCAGAGAATATACATGGGGTTACCAAAGAAAACGTTATCCCAAGCAGCTTGTAATATAAAACTATAATCAGGGTCAAGGGACCATGAGTTAAAAAATTTGAAGCCTCTTCGCTTTTCATGGAGTTTCCTACCCGTGGTAGTGATGAGGGGGGAATGGTCAGAGAGGATGGAAGGAGGCAAAAGCGTAGAAAGGTCAGGCCAAAAGGATAGGGCATTGCGATTAGAGAAAGAATGATCTATGTTAGAGAACGTCCTGACACCAGACCTGGACTTGTTATTCCATGAAAAAACAGCACCCTCCTTGTGAATGGGAATAAGATTAGAGTTAAAAATGGAAGAGTTTAAAGGGATGATGTCCTGTGGCAAAAGAGGTAAACCACCATGCTTGTCATTTAGAGTGAAACAGGAGTTGAAATCACCAACCACAATCCACGGGTGAGATTCCTGTCTAAGAGCTGGCATCAGATCAAAAAGCTTTTGTCTAGAGGCTTGCGTATTATAAGCATACACAAATGATATATAAAAGGAGGAAGGGGGATTATGATATTTGGCATGGAAGTGTATAATTTGAGGAGAAGCAAGAATGAGTTCAAGAGAGAGGACAGCAGGGTTATGCAAGACCATAATGCGACCATAATTGGCCTCATTAAGATTATGAGATAGGGCCCAAGAAGGGTTGACATACTTAGCAGCAGAGATGGTAAGAGGAAGATTTAGCTTCGTTTCTAGGATAGCAAAGATTGACAGCTGATATTGCATAATTAACTGCTTAACATGATCAAGCTTGAGGAAGTTGTGAGCTCCCCTAATGTTCCAAGCTCCAAAATTGTGAGACATAAATTAAACTCGAGATTGGAGAGCAGTTTCTCGCATGCTCCTAGTAACAGGAGACCCAGTTCTGTTAGGGAGGGTTTGAATCTTAGATTTCCTTTTATTTTTATAAATAGAGGCTGAATATGGAACAGAGGAATTTTGATTAGCAATTTTGGGAGAAGAGGGAGGAGATAACCATCCAGGAATGCTTCCAGAGAAAACATAAGGTTGCTTTGGATTTGCCTGATGTAAAGGAAGAGAAGTTGGTGAGGAAGGATTGGGTAGGTTGTTGGAAGAGTGCAAATCTAATATTAAATCAAAATTTTGACGTTGCAAATTCCTGCAGAAATGGCCTTCAGGATCAAGCAAAGGGGAGGAAGGGGAAATGGATGAGGGTAATTGATTAGAGATGGGATAGAGAGAAGCAACAGCAAGATTATCCAGGTTATGGGTGGCAATGAGCAGATGCTCCTTAGACTTGCCTTGAGATGGGGAGATGTGGTTACCATGCACAGAGGAAACAGTGTGCATCAGCAGCGGATCCACATTAGCAGTGTCAACAGCACTCCCACAATCAATATTATGAATAAGTTGACCTTTGGAACCACTGCTTTCCATCCCTTCAATTCCTACGTCCTTGTCAGCTGAATCATCCCCGCTATTTATTTCATCGCCACATAAAGTTTCATTCCCATCTTGGGCTTCGTCAACCATGTCTTTAAGGACATCAAATTTATTACTGACCATAAAATCCCCCTGGGGAGAATAATCTTCCATGTTCTTATCATTATCTCCTACCACAACTATATTATCTGATTCAATTTGATACAGAACATCCTGGGAAGCAACATGCTTTCCATGTAGCTCCTTGCTTTGATTCAAAACAGCGTCCTTCTGATAAGGCAGATCCCTGTAATTTGATTTTCCTTTAGTAACTTTTTGCCAAACCTGTTTGCCTTTTGACTGCTGATTAACATTCCCTCTCACCACTTTATTTACTTCTTGATAACTACCTTTCATCGCTGCATCCTCCTTAATACCAACCTTAACACAAGGGGATTTCTGACAAGACGTGCCCAGATGGCCAAACTGTTTGCATTCTATACAGATATCAGGCTTCCACAAATAGCTGACTTGCACTAACTGTGTTGAACCATCAAGCATTTTCACAGGAAACTCGTCCACAAGCTGACATTCAGGTGATACATCCACCAAGCATTTTACAAACCCAATTCTCTCCATTCTCTCCATTGATGAATCCATACATAACATTCTTCCAATTCTGGTAGCCAACCAGTTTATGCCTATGTGAGACCAAGCAAAGATTGGAATATTTGTTAATTTAAGCCATACTGGCACTGATCTTATAGAACTGCAACTATTTCCAATGGAAGGGTCCCAAGCCTTAATGATGAATATTTTGTTTCGTAGAAAAATAGGATCAGCTTCCAATATTTTCCTTCTGTCCTCAGCGCAAGACAGATTGAAAAGAAACAAAGCAACATCAGATTTAACTGATATTTCACCTTTCAGCTTCCAAAGTTTTTTAAGATGGTTGATCACTGTAAGGTAGGACAAAGGCTTGTCTAAAAAAAAACCCACCAACCATTCACCCCAGATATCACTACCAGCTTGAATGACAACTTCCGGTGGTACCAGCGCAGACCCATCATAGGTTAGCGGAATATCAAAAGGGGCAAAAGACCCAACATTTCGAGGTTTATTTTTGAAGAGAGACGACCAGGAAGAGGAAGCAAAAGAAGGATGCGAGCAAGGAGGGGGGACCGATGGCGGCAGGGAGATCGGAGGGATTGGCAGGGAACAAGGATGAGAAGAAGGACAGGGGATGGCGATAGATGGCTGAGAGCGAGGAGGGGCACCGGAGGCGGCAGGGAGATGGGAGAGCTCGACAGGGAGCAAGGACGAGAAGAAGGGCTGGGGATGGCAGATGGTACGGGGGGAACTGTTTGAAAAGATGGGGGCGGGGCAGGGGTATGGGCGGGATCGACCATGAAAAGAAAAAAAGATGAAAAATGAAAACTTTGGGGCCATGGATGAAAACTTTGGGGCCATGGATACTTTGTATTCCATAGCCTTTGGTTAAGCCGGTTTTATATGTGGCCGTGCACTATGTCTCATTATTGTGGCCGCTGGGTATCGAACCGGTGCCACTACAACACAATGTAGCAACTCCACTATGCCTTAACCACTGGACCACTAGAACTTGACTAAACTTTGGGGCCATGGATACTTTGTATTCCATAGCCTTTGGTTAAGCCGGTTTTATAAGTGGCCGTGCACTATGTCTCATTATTGTGGCCGTTGGGTATCGAACCGGTGCCACTACAACACAATGTAGCAACTCCACTATGTCTTAACCACTGGACCACTAGAAATGTATATATACAGGTTAGTTTTGAAATTTTTATATCTAAATATATATTGAAGTATACATGCTCTGTTGTCTATGTTCTGTTTTGTGTAAATAGTGCTACATATGTTATATATATTTTTTGTTAGCTGTACATAAAGTTGTTTTAAGTTTATTATTTAAAGTATAAGAAAATGCATAAAGTTGTTACAGCACATATGAAGTTGTACACGTGGTGTATATGTTTAAAAGTATATTACGTAAATTTATTTGTTCCTATATATTATAAAGGCTGTATATTAGTTTATATACATTTGTTAGTTTTATAAAATTTACAAACAATATTACTTACAACGATTTGATTGCATACATTATTAACTGTGAGTATGACAGAGTTTTATAAAATATAAGTATATATACACATAAGTTTTATATATATTTTGTTAATGTAATCTGTTCAACCGTGTATCTTTTGTTTGTATAAGTTTAGATACATACATGGTTTTTACGGTCATTGCTTTAGTTGGTCTGTTAAAAGCAGTACTTTTCATATGTACAGTATTATATATAGGAGTATAATATTTCAATCCTTACTTATAGCTTGGTCTGCTGCATTTTTTTTATACACGATAGGTTCAAACTCATATATATTTGTATGTATAATTTATAGCTAATATATATATAACAGCTTTGGTACATTTGTCAGTTGATTTTAATACCGATATGTACTATAGAAATACTAATTTTAAAGTAATATATTTTTGTGTGTTTTAAACTTTATATTGATTTGAGAAAACGTATAGCGATATAATTTACATTTCGTTTTAAATTTTTATCAAACTGATTCTGATTGTTTCATCAATCTCGTGCCTATTTGACTTATCTTTTCAATATCAAATTCATCGTAGAATTCCTAGCTTGTCGTTGTTCCGTGAGCTTATCTATGTCTATTCGCTTCCATTCTCGTTCATCTCTCTAGCCTCGAAAGGTGAGCAATCACTCACGATTAACACTTTTATATTTATTAAATTTGATTTCAATTGAAACGACAATTGAAATATGCTGTTGTATTTATTTCTAAATTATTATATATGCTATTATCTGTAATTGTTCACCTATGGATATGACACCATATCCTGTTATTTATATTATATTGTTAGTGATGATATATACATGTTATTATTATTTTATTTTTGCTATCACTCTGCAAGTTCCCTGTTAGTATAGAAATCACTATGGGTTGAAATGATACATACCCGAACGGACTTTAGAATAGGAGAATTTTGTTATGGGTTGAAATGATAGACCCAAGCGATTTTCATTTAATTAAGTTGGGATTACGGGTTGAAATGATATCCACCCGTATATATATTTAGTGTACGGATTGAAATGATAAATATCCGTAGCACTTGACTATATGATAGGAAATACATACAGACACCAATGGTCCATATATAAATATTTTGGAAATAATTTATATGATTTTGGAAAGAAATATATGGGTTAATAAATTTTGATTCTTAAGATGTATAAAAATGGAAATTTTATAAATAGATTTTCTTGTAATAAATTAAAAACTAAGATTGGGAGATAAATTTGGATTTATTAAAAATGGTATTTAAATAAGGATCTATTTAATTAAATCAATTTGAAATTATTGAATGGGAAATTTAAAGGTATGATTGTATAACTGGATTTTTGATTTAAGTGATTTAATGAATATTTCACGTTTAAATAAATTAAAGTAATATTGAGTAAAATGTAATTTAAGGTTACTTAAATGATATTGAATCTAATGAGGGAGTATTTCAAGACTAAATAATAATGAGGTTAAATCGAGGTCTATATGAAATATATTGAACATTTAAATATTAAAGCCTTGAACTATATTGGAATTTAAATGGTTTATTTTGAGATTCGGATCTGTATTCGAAATTAATATAGTTGAATTTGTTATTTAGAAACTAAATTGAGTTAAAGTGAAAATTTAGGTTGAATTAAACTTGAATTTATTATTTAGAAAACTAAATTGAATAAAATTTAGTTTGAAACGTTGAATACTTAAAGTTTGAAATATAAATGGGTATTTTGTGATTTCAAATCCGAATTTGAGATCGATAAATTTTAAGTGGTTAATTTAGGGATTGAGTTGAATTTAAATTGATAAATTGAGATTGAATTTAATTTGAATGGGAAGGTCGGGTTGAAACGATTTGTTAAGTTGAGGAAATTGAAAATACTTTACTGTATAAATTATTTAATATATAAATACTATTTTAGGAAATATAAAGATATTTGAAGTGAAAATGATATTTGGTTTTGAAATATAAATTAAGCCGAAATGACCATGGGGTTATAGTGTATATTTCTACCTTGTAGATAGTTCCATGGACCCTTAGAGGATGGTTATCCCAAACATCCTTTAAGTTATTTGTATTTCAGTTGATATTTCACTTGAGTTGGATTTATTTATATAAGAATGTTAATCCTGACTCGAGTGTTTTGTGTTTGGCTTTACGCTCGGGTCAGACCGAGCGATACAGCATTTGAGACTCAGCTTCGAAGTTGGAGCTTTGCTTGAAGATCCAGTTATCTATCCTTTCAGTCATCCAATTGATTGGTTCAGAGAAGTCACCTGCTCGGACTGGAGACTTCACTGCATCTGGGATATTCTGATGTATTTTATTCTAACTCTGATGTATATAGTAGCTTCATGAACTACTATTCTTTTATTCCGCTGCATTATTTTACTCTGTGTCTGTGATCTGTGATTTATTTATTTACTGTATATTCTAAGATTTGCCAAATTTATTTACAACGCGGTATTTTGAGCAATTCAATTCCGGCATGAGTGTCCACCTATACACTTATAATGGATGCGAATGGTTGAAAATATCGGGTCGTTACAGCAGTTCTCTTTAATTTTGAAGAATGTATATAGATATTTTTATTTTCATATTGTATAATTTATTCTATTGCAGCTAAATTTATTGCACGTTATCATCAACAAACTACTGAAGTTGTAACCTGTAAGAATACTCATTCTTGTAACTTGTAAGGATACTCATTCTCAGTCAATTTTTGCTCATATACATGCATTACATTAGCAGGATAACAAAAGTCTATAAACCTATCAAAGAATTATTGAATGATGATACAAAACTATGAACTATTTCTCTTGTACAGAAAATCAGATGCAGAGAATTCTTTCATCAAAAAGGAAAAAACTATTTTTAACAAGCTGTGGGCTTATTTAATCATTTTCTTCCACTGTACAAAATTTGAAAATTAAATAACCAATTAACTTTACTAAGCAAATGCAAAGGATGTATGCATCACATCTAGCATTTCATAATGAAAACATAACATGCTTATTGTCCATGAGGGTTCATGTGTTGAAAAAAATATTGTGAGAATTATTCATATATTGTGCACTAATGGCTACCTCTATTGCTTGACATCGTGCAATTTTTTTAATCCTCCCTAATTGTAATAAATTTCTAGTTACATTCTTAGCCTTACCTAAAAGCAGCATAGTTATTGTAGATTAACATGCATGCATATTTTTAATGATCATCCTTTTTGTTTGCTTTTTATTTGAAATTGGAATATTGTATATCGTTTTGTGTTTCCCCTATAACGTCACGTTCTAAGAAATTATACTACCGAAAGTACATAATTTGTCAACCAGGTTCAAGATAGCTTAAGCCAAAGAGAAGATATAATGCCTGATTTTCAGCATATTTACCAAAGATAGCCTAATTTTTCTTGTCTCTGTTTGTTTTATAGATCTAGAGAATTGGCAATGATGATCAGGCGATTGGAGGAAGGTATTGCCAAACTATGTACTATATACTGTAATATTGTTGTTGTTGCTGCTGAACTATGTAGTGTTATGTATTGTTATTGAACATTGTAATTAAAAGATTTGTTATGTTTGGTTTTTATGTTGAATCTATGAAAAATATTTGGTTTAATGATCTTTCTTTTCTGATATTATGTTAAATCTGCAAATGTTTGTATTGAGTATGATAATGAAATGACTGTTACTGTAGGAGGGCTGATAAAGCAATGCATTTTTTTTAATATTAAAATTAGCAACGGTTTTGAGCCGTTGCAAAACCAAATTAACAAAGTTGTACAATAAGGTTTTACAACGGCTTTCAGCCGTTGCGAAAATAAAATTAGAAACGGCTCTAAGCCATTGTAAAGTAAGGTCTTGCAACAGCTTTGAGCCGTAGCTAATTTTAGTTTCGCAACTGCTAAATGCCGTTGCTAATTTTTTACAACTGCCGATTTTGCAACGGCTAAGAACCGTTGCAAAATGACATTTCTGGTGTAGTGTTTGTTTGATTCCGCTATGTTGTATTAAGTCAGTTATGACAATATAGTACCCTGGTCAACCAAGGGGGTATCTTCATATGTCGCTCTAGGCGTATTTTCAATAATTATATTGATCAGAACATGGTAAACGATTGGGATTATGTAATGGAATATGAAATATGTTCTGTGAAATATAATTAGAAAAGTTGTTTTTGAAATCTGCGATTTTGTTTCATATTCATGTGCTTCTGATATTATGGATACCGTTAACATTACCGTATTTGGTCACCGGAAGTTAATACTATGGATGACTGCAACATCTGTAGCGCTCAGCTTCGGGCCTCCATATAGGGGATGTTACACATATCTTTACGCATGTTTATGGCAAAAATTAAAATGTTTTTTAATGGTTTTGCATTTCCTTTTGTGTTTGCACCAAAAATTTGGACAAACACCCAATAGAAACTTTATGAAGAGGATTAAATGAAGAATAAAATGGAAAAAGTGGATAATAACAAAGAAACAGCAATTAACTGAAAGAATAAGACACACGCAATGATTTATAGCGGTTCGACTTGTTTGCCTTTGTCCACTTTGAATTGATTGCTTTATTAATCACTTTGTAATCTGAGTACAAGAGGGATATGATCAAAATCCTTGGTTATAAAAGAGTATAAAGAAACTAGCAACATAAAGTCTCGAAAATGAGCAACCAAGCCGGTATTTGTAGATGAAGACTACCAAAAATCTCTCAAAACTCAGTAGAAAGACCCTCAAAACCATATGGGCCCACAAGTGGGGTTGCATGGCCCAATTCCTAAAGAAGAGGGATCGGTATCAATCCCTTCTTTGGTTGAATTTTGAGATGTGATCCTATGGTGGCTTCCTCGTGCTAAAATATGTTTAGCCTCCAAATTTCATGCAAATTGGATCAGTGGAGCTCGAGTTATTACTTAGTCTTTGCTTTAATATGGTTTGCATGCTGCTTTCTGCCGATCCTTTCCAAGGGAAGTATACCCATCCCTCCAACTTCATCTCCTTGAGGTGTGATCCCTAGCGTAGGCTACCTAGGATCCCCATGTCTTGCTCACAAAATTTCATATGCCTTGGACTTGTGGTTCTTGAGATATTAATTGTGTTCCATAGGACTGCACTAATGCCCTGGAACATGTTGATTCCTATCATTGAAGCCAATTTATGCTGATCCCTCTAGGTGTTGAACCATATTTCCTATTTCGAACAATCGGCCTTGCATATCCATCAAGTTCCTTCAACATTGACTTCATGTTACCATTTGTATTTGACTTTTGGGCCCCACAATCATCACTCTGGAGTCATCGGCCTTAATGGCAGTCCAATCTGACTTGTGCAATCAGTTTAACTTAGCCGAGTCAAAATGTTGGATAACACTTGCCCCCCAAAGTACATCTTATGATGGACATGACGTGCTTTGAATTGAAGCAAGTTAGATTCGTCAAAAAGAAATCTGTCCAGTTTCCTGAATAGTTGTTATCTATCTGTCGAATTATTTTTCCAAGGTGTTGTATTTCTCATTGGTAGTCATAATGCTTGGTCGGTTTCCAATAGTATAAATCCAGGGTTATACTTCATCGGTTAATATATATAAGTCCGGTTTGACAAAACTAACAATCTTTGGTTATCTGGTCTCGCCTCGAACTTGAAGGCTTCAGGTTCGATTTCAATTTTTGTCGATTTCAAAAATTGAATTTTTGGATCATACACGTGCACGTTCATATACATGTTCTTTGTTGTTAGCTCCCAGGCATGTTCGTACATTCACGGGTCATCACCGATTTCCATTATATTTTGTATGTACGTGCTTTTAATAATTCCCATGCTCATGCTGGTTTGCATACACATTCATAGCCGATCCCTCATTTCATATATATTTTTGTAGGTATCGGCATATACATAGCCGGTCCCTCCTTTTCATCTCTTCTGCTCACAAGGATCAGCATATTGTTAGTCGATCCCTCTCTCTTTCTTTACTTTTGCAGGGATTGGAACCTTTTATGCGGATCCCTTCTCTCCATGTCTAGCATGCAGAAAACATAGGCCAATCCCCTAGTCCCCATATATAAACTAACATACCCCCTTCCATCCTTACTTGCATCATTTTCCTACCATCCTTCATATTACTGAACCCTCTCGTTCTTCTATCGAAACCGAACCCTACTTCCTTCCTTTACTTAGCTTAAAATAAAATCACTTTTTGAGTTTCAATTTGTTCTTACAAATTGACTTCCCCTTGCTTTCCATCTCGATCATCTCCGAGTCATTTATCAATTCCTCTAACACACACACACATGCGTAAGTAAGTTTTACAGTCCTTATCTCTCGATCTCATGATGAGATAATGGGTTCCATGCCATCAGCGATTAGGATGGAGTTCGAAGCAGTGATGGAACAATAGCCGAAGCTGTTTGGAGGATATGAAATGTTAGGTATGAAAGGGTTCAGTAGAGCAAAAAGGAAGAGAAAGGAGGAAGTTTAGAGCATAGGGTTTGGTCGAATGAGTTAGACGATTGTGTATTGGGTGGAGGGCTCGGTCGATTGGTTGAATAGGAGAGATTGGCAGTGGAAGTTTAATGACAGATTGAAAATAACAAAGTAGAGGGATCGATAGGATTGGCTAAGTGGAAGAATGGATCGGTGAAGTTGGATAACAAGAAGGGATCGACAAATTTTGTCAAAGGAAAGGAATCAGGATCATTTGTTTGAAGAGAGGGATCGGTATTGTTGCTTTGGGATAAGGATTGGTAGATATGGGTCGGCATATAGGGATCGACATTTATGTACTTGGATAATCTTTAGGCTTTGAATTGAACTCGAAACCTAATCCATAATCACTTGTTTGAGCAATTACAACCAATCATACTTCAATGAACTTGAACGTATGACGACGATGAACAACAGGACTTGCATATTCATTATCGTACTCGAAATTGAACGATCAAATCCTATTGACTTAGAACATGAATTAAAACTTAGCATACGGACTTGAATGACATATCTCACACTCTGATATGCCGATAGTCGATCCCGAAGCTTACACAACCGATCAATCTCTTTACTAGTTGAGACAGTCGGCGATCACGGTCACTCTGGTTAGAATTCAAAGTCTCGTCATTTCACTTTGATTTCTTATTTTAAGCTACTTATTTCTATAATACACCATATTGCACCATGCTGCACTGCACTAGCTCACCCTTAGAACGGGGGGACAAGTAAACTTTTCTAATCTCGATTATCTACTAAGTATAGTTGACATGGACTTAAAACGTTCAGACCGCCTAGCTGCAATGTCTTCTGGACCAGCCTCATAACATAGCAATCTCGAAGCCGATTCAAGTTCCGTAACCATATTTGGCAAGCTCTCCCTGGTCATCAATCTGAACAAATAGATGTTTCTGATTCATTAGCCAACCTTTTTTCTGATGATGTAGGTCCTACGCCTAACGCTGTAGAAGGCGTTATACTCTTAGATAACCTGACAGATTCTCAAGCCTCCAGAATTGGTAAGGTCACCCTTCGTAGACTATGTTCCAGACATGAAATTTCATTCAAAGACATCCTAACTCCTTCGATAAATGAAGGGCTCACTTGCCCCCGAAGGAGTACACAACATTCAACAAATTCGTATGCTAGGTCGGATGCATGTCGCCCTTCAATTCTTTTGTTCATGAAATGTTAAGATATCTTGGAGTAGTCCCTACTCAACTTCACCCGAATGGCTACTCCTTTCTTCATGGAACCTTTTTACTATTCATTTGCGTTCTGTTCCACTCGCCAACTCCTAAGGACATAAGGTTCATTTATAACTTTAAATGATCCTTCTTATGTTTTTCTCGAGCCTTCACCCTACTGTCAAGTCTTAATGGGTGCTTGGAACAAACTTACCCTTTTCAAACACGAATGGTTCTACGTCCAATGTTCACTTGGCTTTGCAAGGCGATGGTTAGAAGGATATAAGTGTCTCTTTGCTTTATTTTCAAATTCTCTAATCTGAGTCATATTATGGATCAACTAACATTCTGAATATCTACAGGTGTCCGCTCATGTCCAGAAGCTAATAGTTTTATAAGAGTGAGCTCCGCATTCGTGCTACCCCTATTGAAGACAAGGACATCAGACTCCTCATAACCGATAAGTTGTTATCTTTATTTGGGCTACTGGAAAAAGCCCATAGCATTAAGCTTCATAAAAGTGCTACATTATCGATTAGCGTTGTTGAACAAGAAGGAAATATCAATAACCTTGTTGTGCCCTCAGCCAAGGGGACTTAGGATGACGTTGAAGAAGGCGAAATTAGGGGTACCAAGATCAATAAGCCTAGTGACGCTGATGCAGGCCCAGGCAAGGTGCCTATGGTCGAACCATCATAGGGCGCACAACCCCACACACCTGTTAAGAGAAGAAATAAGATTGCATATAAAATTCGTAGGATAAAAGTTGCTAATGATCTGGAGTTCATTATCACTTCAATCAATGAAGAGCCATATTCCCAACATTTAGAAAGTTCGATGAAAGGGTTTTCAAATCTCCAAATTCCGGATGACATTATGACTTCCCTAACATTAACATCGGTGGGCTCAATTCTCCCACCATAAGTGATGATGGCATTCTTTCTACCGGAAAAGGGGAGAAAATTCCCATGAGCAAGGCTGCAGCAACCGATCTGTTGGGAGGACACTCACAGTAACGTGCACTTCACTACACGATTTCCATCTATCTTTTGTGAAATGGTTAATTATACTCTGGCATTTGGTTTTTTGTAGGTTCAATGTCTCAATCTCGAGCTTTTGATCGCTTGAGGGACTCCTTGACAAAATATGGATCCAGATGTGATTCAGGATCGGGCAGGCGTAGAGAAAGGGATGATGATCGAGAAAGAAGTCGTCGCTCGAGGGAATCTTCATCTTCAAAATATAAATCGCAATCACGGTCGTCTCATCGGGAAGTGCAAACTGATCTTCCCGTGTATAATGGCGATCAGACCTCTTTTCGCAGTCCTCCAGCTCCCGTTCCGCTTGAGTAATATTCCGGTTCATCCAGCCCCAAGAAGTCACATGACCGTAGGTCGAGCAAACATCTAATCGTTGCTTTCGATCCACCTTTGCCGGCCGCTACTCCTGGAGCTTCCATAGTAGAGAAATTGGCCGAGCTTAAGTTAATTTTCCTAAAGATTTGTTTTGACGAGCATAAGTTCCTCCCCTCCATCCATACAATCCTAGGGACTGTCAAACTAAGCTCTCTCGCATGCGTCAACGATGTTTTTGTGCAGCATGAATCATTCAGAAAAAATCTCCGAAGTGCCTATTGAGCGACAATATGTGATAGATCGTCTCAAGGAAGAGGTGATCCATGATAAAGATATAATTAAGCACCAAATAATGAGATCTCGGAGTTGACGTCAAAATAAACTGAAGTAAAAAAAAGTACTAAGGAAACATCTGAGGCAGTGAGTCGTATGGAAGCTGCCCATAAAAAGGACTTGATGCCACCCTCAACCGCAATGGCACACTCGCCTTGGAAAAAGATTCCTTACAAAAGGAGAAAATTATCTTAGCGCACCGCATTGAGGATCTTGAAGTGCTTCTTAAGAAAGAGAGAAAAGAGAAGATTGAAGCTCAAGAAGAATCGAAGAGATATTGCAAAGAAGATGTTGAGGCCCGGACTTTAAAGATTAAATTTGATGAGTAACTTGCTCAGATTGAAGTCCTCAACGAAGAGGCGAAGGAAGCGGGCCGCAACGAGATGAGAAAACAACTCGAAGCTCAGGTAGAGGATGCCAAGGAAGCCGATCGGAATGAAATCAAGGACATGTTCGATCCCTTGATCATCGAGTATAATGCTAAATTTCTTCTCCACCATGATCTAAGCTTTCTTGGCGAGGATTATCTTGAGTTGCTCGTCGAGACCTGGGATTATATTATTGAGATGAAAAGTAGAGACCTTGGCGAAGCCGATTTAGATAAAGAGAAATTAGTGCGGGAGATCCTTCGTGGAAATGAACCCCTAGACCTTGCCCCCGCGAGACTCTGATACTTCGACATTCTAATATTTTTCGATAAAGGAAAATATATCGTTGTATCTTTAGAGTTTGATCCCAAGGGCCCCTATTCTTTTCAAGCAACCGGAGCATCAGTTTCTTTCAGCCCTGGACAGGATCTAAGCAACGATACAGACAAACCCAGTTATCAATCTAAAGTGTTGACCCCTATTGTGAAAGGAGAGACTTCGGCGATGACTGAAAGTTAGCGGGATGTGGGTATTCCGCTCTATCTTCCACTTTTTGATTGATTTCTTTCTTCATGTCCAATAGTCATGGGCTTATTTTCTTTTTTTCACGAATCTATAGGTCTTTCGAGTCCCGACCAAACTCCAAAAAGTGGTGCCGTAATGGATCAACAAACGACATCAACTGAGATCTCGGTGGCAACTAATGCTCCAGGGCTTGATGCTCATGTAATTGGAGCACTCGATGATGATTAGGCAGAAGATCCGCTGCCGTTGGATGAATCTGATGATGTTGTGATCATTGGCGCCACTAAATACACCAATGAGCTTAGGTTAAAGGAGGGTGTTGAAAGGGAGGAGTTGTTGAAGGAACAAGCCAAGTCTGAACTTGTTGATTTGGATATCGACGATCCAAATCTCATCCCATTACAAGTCATCCCACCTAGCGGGTTGACTTCTAAAAAAATCCCTACTACTTTTGAAAGCTCCCCTGCCAAAAGCAGTAAAGGATCGAGGAAACGGACAGGCGGAAGCTCGGGTGGCGCCACTCCCAAAAAATCCAAAAAGGAGAGAAGACAAAAGAAATAGTCATCGTTTCGGCTCTTTTTGCACATAGCTTGTATAGTTGTTTTTCATTTTATTGGTCGTGATTGTATGGGCAAGGCCTCCATTTTCTCAATAAACTTGTATCACAATTTTGAAGCTTATTATGTAAATAAAGTTTTATGTTTTCTGTTGAACCTTCATGTGAATTGTTATCTAAGTAGTTGAGCTATTACCTTCCATTCAATGTACATGTAATTCATTGCTTGTTGCTTTGGATGATAATTCGTTAATTCTATCCCAAGGCCTCCATGCAGTCATGGCCTTGAGTTGTACCAAACATAGGGTATGAGCCTTAATGTTGTGCTATCGGATTCAAGGGTTTGAGGGTTTACACTCTTGCTCCCAGTCTTGGGTTTGTGGAGTTAAATGGTGGACGGTTGAACTCCATCCTTTGCGAGTTTATACTCCTGCCGGTTTCAGGTCGGAGTTCATGAAATAGTGAGTGGTCGAACCGCACTTGTCAATTTGTTTATTCTCATATCCATACTCTAAGGATAACAGTTAGTCAACGGGTAGTCGATTCACACCCGATTTATGCTTAAACTCCAGTCTACACTCTGGGGAATTAATGTTAGTTCGCGGGTGGTCAATTTACAACCAATTTGTGTTTATACTCCAGCCCACACTCTGGGGCCTTGGAGTTATTTCAAAAAATAATCGGATCGTAGTTTACTTAATTGATTGGTTTGCCCTCAAGGTCCGGGGTTTGATTTAGCGAGCGATTGGTTGTATCACAATTGCTTTTGATTTATTTCAGTCACATCACTTGGCGGGATTCATTCGGTTATCGAATGGTCCATTCACATCATTCCTCATTACGTATTTCGTCCATCGGGTGATGAACAAGAGTTATCAAATGAACGGTCGTACCATGCTCATCCTGTTTAATTCAATTTGGAACTAGTGTAATTGGTTAGTTCCAAACTCTAGGAACCTATTCAGACATGTCGTCATCAGTAAGTTTCATAATGAAACTAACAGGTGATGCTATAGCAAACACAGATATAAAGGAATTTTAAAACTTTATTTGATAAATGGAAGGAAATGACATAATTTGTTTTATTACATATCCAGAAATGCTAAAGCAAATTCTGAAAGTAAATATAACTGAATGAAAAAGAAACAAACTAAGTGAAATCTCATCATAAATGCTCGCTATTCCATGTCCTTAGGAGTGTGATGCCATTAACAGTTGCTAACTCGAATGTTCCCTCTCCAAGCCTCTGCTCAATGATGTACATTCCTTCCCAACTAGGTATCATATGTGATGGGGGTGGGAAAATCTTTTTTAAAATGAGATCGCTGATTTCGAAGGTTCTAGGTTGGACTTTAGTGTTGTAGTATAGGCCAACTAGGTGTTGGTGTGCAGCTGCCCTCAAATTAGCTTCCTCGTGCTTCTCATCTATAAAGTTTAGAGATTCTAAGAGGAGACCATTATTAGTTCTAGGATCGTAGTAGGCCACTCGGTGGGAAGGAACTTTGAACTTGATAGTAATAATAGTTTCAAAACCGTAAGCGACGGCGAATGGAGTATGGCCAGTCGCGGACTTGTGGGTGGTCCTATAAGCCCATAGTGTTGTTGGGAGTTCATCCACCCACTTACCTCTAGCCTTTTACAAACGCTTCTTTAGAATGGATTTATGATTTTGTTCACAGCTTGAACTTGCCCATTTGCTTGAGGGCGAGTGACTACCGCAATTATTTTTTCAATACGTTGCCGATGGCAGAAGTCTTTGAACTCAGCACTGTCGAATTGAGCCCCATTGTCTGTTACAATAGTTTGTGGAAGACCAAAATGATAGATGATGTTCTGGAAAATGAATTTGATTACTTTTTTCATTGTGTTCATGTCGAATGGTTTTGCTTCGGCCCATTTGGTAAAGTAATCAACTGCATGATGACGTACTTCGCACCACCTTTTAAGACTGTTAAAGAACCAATAATATCTATTCCTACTTGGCAAACAGACATGGACTGACCATTTGTGCTATTTCCATCGGTGGAGCTCTTAGGACTTTTGCATATACCTGGCACTTGTCGCATCGTCTTACATAATTAGTAGCGTCTCGATTGATGGTTGGCCAATAATACCCGTAATGGAGTATTTTCTTTGCTAGAGTTCGCCCTTCAGTGTGATCGCCACATTCTCCTTCATGAACTTCTTTTATGACTCATTTTATCTCCTCATGAGTGATACACTAGAACAGGGGAACGGAAAAACCCTTTCTATACATAACTCCTTCCTGTATGATATATAGTGAAGCTTTACGAAGGGCTTGTCGCTTTTCATTCCTTCGTTTAGGAAGGACTCCCTGTAGCAAATAGTTTTTAATCGGAGTCATCCATTATTCCCTCTCAGGCTCTATCTCTAGTACCTGATCGATTTCCATCAGGTGTATACTTGGGGCATTTAATACTTCGACTGGAACCAAGCCTATCTATTGTGCGTTCCCGGTGCTAGCAAACTTTGCTAGTGAATCAACCTCTCTGTTTTGATCTCGAGGAATGTGTGTAATGTCATAGTACTCAAGATCAGTCAACAACTCTTGGACTTGGGTAAGGTATAAAGCAAGCCATTGTCCTTTAGCTTGGCAATCTCGCCTGACTTAGTATACTACCAATTATGAGTCACAAATAATTTCAAGAGACTTTATTCCCAATTCTCCGACGAGTTTAAGTCCAGCAATTAGAGCCTCATACTCGTCTTTGTTGTTTGTTGCAGGGAAATCAAGCTTTAAAGCATATAAAATTGATCAATCTTCGATAGTTACAAGCACTATCCCAGCTCCAGAACAACGATCATCAGATGCGCCATCTGTATACAACTTCTACCGTATGGTAGGGGTTTCACTGCTCTTTGGGAAATCATCTTGCGCAGTAAATTCTACTATAATACATGCATGTGCCTGACCTTGGATAGCCCTCATAGGAAGATAAGTGATGCCGAATTGGCTGAGCTTGATATTCCACTTGAGTAACCTTCCAGACGCCTCAGGTCGCTGCAGGACCTATCGTAACGGCTGGTCGGTGTAAACATTGATAGGGTGCGCCTAGAAGTAAGGGTGGAGCTTTCGTGATGCAATCATCAAACAATATGCCAGTTTCTCTATCTTCGGATAGTTCCTTTCAGCTCCTGGTAATCGCTTGCTAACATAATAGACCAGTCTCTGGATTTAATTCTCCTCGTGAAGCAATGCAACACTTATAGCATGTACCGACATGGCTAAGTAGACATATAAATCTTCATGATCCACTGGCTTTGATAAGATGGACGGTTTCTCTAAGTGGTTCACCAAAGCTTGGAATGTGTCTTTACAATGCTGTGTCCACTTGACATTCCTTTTTCATCTCCTAATCAAGTGTAAGAAAGGAATGCGTTTATCGAAAGCTCTGCAAGTGAATCGACTTAAGGCAACAACTTTCCCATTCAGGCTCATTACATGTTTGGTAGTCTTTGGCGCTTGGATATTGCTAATAGCTTGGATCTTCTTGAGATTAACTTCAATTCCATGGGCATTAACGATGAAACCTAAGAATTTTCCTAATGCAATGCCAAAGGAACATTTCAGAGGATTAATCTTCATTTTATAATGTCAAAGGATGTCAAACATTTCTGCTAAGTCTATATTTTGGTCGCTAGATTATCGTGACTTCACAAGCATATCATCCACATATACCTCCATTGTTTTTCCGATTTGATCTTTAAACATTCTATTAACTAGGCCCTAGTAGGTCGCTTCTGCATTCTTTAGTCTAAACGGCATCACCACATAGCAATATAATCCAACATCGGTAATGATGCTAGTGTGCTCTTGATCGGGAATGTGCATCGGGATTTGTAACGCCCAACTCTGAGACCCACTGTAACAAAGAGTATTACGGGAGTAATACTGTCTGTTAAAGCGGAGAATAGAGTATAGTGGAAGCGACCATTTGTAATCAAGCTATAACTATCTACTGAATACGTCGAAAGGATGGTATCTATATTTTTTTCAAGTGGTTCGACATATTCAATAAATATTCATAACGAAATTACAATGGCTAAAGACCTATCAGAACAAGCATAGTAATAAATGATAAAACATCACAGAACAGAATCACATAACAGATATAAAATGCCAGAACAATACATCGTCAATACAGATCCAAATACTATAAGTGGGTACAAAGCCACTGCCCACACATGTGAGTCAAAAATATGTACATATCAAAGTCTGAATAATAACAGAGTAGTGGAATAGTGGACAAATAAAAGCGCTATCTATTAGCATAGCAGATAATGTCCAAGCGGAAGCACAGAAGCTAAGTCCAGAGACCTAACCTGAAACAACTCGGTCTGACCCGAGCGAAAACACTCGGGTCAGGCTAGCTAAACAATCAGTAATAACTGAGATATATAATAATGCGGTACATAAATAAAACAGTACTTATCCAAAGAGAAGTATATTATGAACCACATGAATATAATGACGATCCCTAATCATCAATAAACAATAAAAATCTCCAAAGAGAAATCAACACCAAAGTGTAGAATAAATAAAATCGCCTCATATCATCGGCATAGCCAAAGCTATAAAAAGATGCCCATAGGCAATAATCCCAAGAGTGACCAGAGTCTGTAATCAATGCCCAAGCAAAGATCGATGCTCCAAAGAGCAATGGGGATATACTGAAAAGTCAATGAAATCAAACACTGAAAAGCAGTGTCCAGAGACACTGTGAATCCACAAGGTAATCGCACTTACATCGTATGGTTCCATAGAACCAACACTGAATGGCGGTACTCGAATGGATATAAAAATCATCAAATAATACCAATATTGCACGTGCACCGACCAGAGTCGTTGTTGCCAAGTACTGTAGAGTTGTGATCGATCACTCGCACAGATGCGGAACGCGCGAGATGGCGAGATCCTTCCCAGAAGGATAAAGGCCCAGAGGCGCACGCCGAAAAATAAACTGCTCCATAGAGCAGGTGTCCAGAGACGGTTGCCCAGAGGCGTGGTGACCCAGAGGTCCAGTACTGACTGCCCAGAGGCTAATGTGTCACTAACTTCTTGGAGAGAAACCCGTAAAGTGTTAACAATGAGTCCCATACCCCACGTTTGCACTAAATGGTTTCCTAACCAATAGCAAGCTCACACTCCAAACAATAAAAAGTCCACCTCGTATCATCGGTAAACTAGACCCAAAGGTCAAAACGATCAATCGAATAGGTCGGGGATTAACCGGAAAGAAAATACACACGGTTCCATAGGCCGGAGATTTCCTAACCGTTTAAGCACCTTTCCACTTCGCTCGACGTGCTAAAAAGTGAGTGTGAGATTTTTATTATAGAAAATAATGGTGCGAAACGGATTTATAATTGATTTTGAAATCACTTTAAAACAGCTTTTGAAAACTCTCCTATTATGGAGTAATTAATTTAATAATTAAAAATAATATTATATAATAATTTCGAAATCCATTTAGGAGTGAAAAATCCTTTGAAAATAATTCATAAAACCCGTGTACGAAATCTAGAGACAAATCTCAAAGAAATCAATAAAACCAGAAAATCACTGAAAATATTCTAAGTGTTGGAAAATAGTCCAAAAATGACGCGAACCCAAGTTCGGAAAATTATTCGGACCAGAAAAATGAATCCGAATGGCTTGAAAATTGGTAAGTATATAGTCCAACATCCTTGCTCCAAACTGCAAAAAGAATCGGGAAATTCTGACTTGAAACGAAGAAACGGCGTCGTCTCAAAGTCGGACAAAAATCACAAAACTTTACTGTGTCAAAACAGTGTAAAGGTCCCACTTCGACGACATGGTCGAAGGGTCACATGAACTCAGATCTTGATGAAAATTTGCAGGAGCGTAGGAAAGTACTCCTACTTTGATATGAAATAATAATCGTTCGGTTTCGACTTGAAATGAAGAAACGACAATGTTTCAAAGTTGGTCCGACGATAACTGAAAATGATCACTATTGTAAAACAGTTTCTGGGTGCTACTTCGGCAATAGAAACGAAGTATCTAATGCACCCAGATCTAAACCAAACTTTGCATGGTTAAAGATCTCGATCTCATCTTTTTAACGAGACCAAAAACGATGAAATCCGACAAAGGACGAGCCCGGGATGGCGTCGCAAAGTCGGGGTTCTACGCTGAAAACAACAGGAGAAAAGAGACTAAGGCCTATAGCTATGCACTAACTAGCCAGAGATGAAAAACCACAATTTTGGCATAGTAAACTTCAAATTCTGGAAAAATGAATAAAATGAAAGTTGTAGCTTAGTTTCTAAGCTTTCCGGAATGACCAAGATCGTCAAATTCCGACCAGAGATGAAAATTCTATGACTAAAACAATTCTCGGATCTAAATTTTATATCACTATCGTTGTGCTCTCGGGACAGTTGTAAGAATGCACAGTTCTGACCAAATTAACTTCGAAATTTCATGAAACTCAAAACATGAAAGTTTTAGCTCTAAATCTAAGCTTTCCAGAACATCCAAAATTATTAGATTTGGATAAGAAACGAGTAACTTATGGCCAAATCAATTTCAGGTTTTTATTTTATCAACCCTGTAGTTTGTTGTCAGGTCAGCGACAAACAAGCATGATTTCGACCATTCAAACCTCAAAGTTAGGCAAAGCACAAAACATAAAAGTTATAGGGTACAGAATAAGATTTCCAGAACTTCAGGAAAATCTTAATTTCGATTTAAGATGAATGAGATATGCCTGATTTACTAACAGCAATAAACTAATTATAATTTCAGCTAGCATATATTACCTCCTTCCCAAGTAATGAAAAGAAGATCAAAGAGTTTCACAATCTAAATGCACAAAAAAAAGGATTACAAAATAATTTCAGAAATTAAGAGATGCTTATACATAGATTAGGAGAGGGTTTACCTAGTATTCCTCTCAAGCAAAAGAACAAACACCTATATGGCACTAACCAAAGCTAAGAGATGATGATCAAGGAGCTAGAAAAATACCAAAACACATAAAACCAAGAGTTACAACATGATTTCCAGAAATTAAAGAGAGTTAGAAATGGATTACAAGAGGGTTTTTGCATTACCTTCCCTTACTTTAACTAGCTTAAGCCAATATAAGAGAGGATGGAGCTTTCCTAAGCATGGAGGCCATTTTGAAAGCTTTAGGAAATGATTAGGGTTTTGATTAGGGTTGAATGAATGAGGTTATGAGAGTATGAGATAATTTATAGAGGAGGTTTAGGGTGGGTTATTGGGTTAGGTTTTGTAACCCAATAAGAAGAGAGTTATTTACATGTTTCCAAAAATTTGTCTAAGTGTTCATATATGTTTATAAAACTCATTTTTTCTTATCCAAACCCATTTTAAAATCTCTCCTCAAATATTTAACTTTCCAAAAATAACATTTTATCCTCATTTTAAAATCCCATATTTCCCATTTAATTAAAATAGCCTTTTCAAATAATAAATTTTATTATTCCAAATCCTTTTATGCTTCATTAAAATAAATAAATAAAACCTAACTTTTATTTGTTAATTGGTAATGCAAATCCCGGGTTGTTACAGACCCCCCCCATAAGAAAATTGCGTCCCCGCAATTCCTTAAGATAGATGTCGTCTATAACGTCAAATCCATAAAAGAAGTGATAGAGATAATATAGAGAATTCTCACCTGCAGAAGAAGATGGGAGAAAGCCAGGATAAGAGCGTTCGATAGATTCTCTAGTCTCCCAAGTGCAATCCTTAGGATTCGGTGACCATTGAATCTTCACGAGTGGAACCTCTTTGTTGCGAAGGCGTCTAACCTCCGAATCAAGCACACGAAAAGGTTGCTGCTCCAAAGATAAATCAGGTAAGATCTCTAAATCAGGCATAGCATGTGGCTCAATGATAGAATCAGGATCGCGAACACACATGCGAAGCTGGGAAACATGGAACATGTCGTGTATTCCAGAGAAGTGAGCAGGTAGATCCACAGGATAAGCAACGGGGCCAATGCGTTCCGTAATAGGAAATGGTCCAACATAGCAAGGAGCCAACTTCCCGGTAGAGCTGAAACGCACAACCCCCTTCATGGGAGAGACCCGAATAAAGACAGAATCGCCAATGGAGAACTCAAGAGGCTTCCTACGGTTGTCCGCGTAGGATTTCTGGCGGTTCTACGCCTCTTTCATTCTCTGACGAATAAGAATAATCTTCTCCGAAGATTCCCAAACTGAATTTGGACCAAGAAGGAGCTTCTCGCCAGATTCTAACCAACACGCAGGAGAACGACATGGCCTTCCGTAAAGAGCCTCGAAAGGAGCCATGCCAATACTAGACTGAAAGCTGTTGTTGTAGGAGAACTCTACAAGCGGTAAGTGATCCTCCCAACTACCTCCGAAATCCAGAATACAACAGCGCAAAAGATCCTCTAAAACACGATTCACCCTCTCCGTCTGACCGTCGGTCTGAGGATGATAAGCAGTCGAGAGATTCAGCTTTGAGCCCAAAGCTGACTGTAGGCACTTCCAGAAGTGACTAGTAAAGATAGTGTCTCGATCACAGACGATAGAGCTAGGAATACCATGAAGTCGAATGACTTCCTTCACATATAGCTTGGCAAGCTGAGGAGCAGTCCGAGTGGACTTAATAGGAATGAAATGAGCTAATTTGGTCAAGCGATCGACTATGACCCAAATAGAAGTATGGCCTGACCTCGATCGAGGCAGACCGTCAATAAAATCCATGGATATCTGATCCCATTTCCACAATGGAATCTCTAGCGGTTGAAGAAGACCAGATGGACGCTGATGCTCAGCTTTGATCTGTTGACAAGTCATGCAACGGCTTACATAACTTGCAACATCACTCTTCAACCCTTCCCAATAATATACCCGACACATATCGGCATACATCTTGCTCGAGCCGGGATGGATGGTGTACTTAGTGCGATGACACTCGTCCAGAATGTCATGCCTAAGTGATAAATCAGATGGTACCAAAATACGGTTCTTCCTGCGAAGACACCGATGAGAATCAATAGAATAATCCAACAATGTCTCATCACTGGATCCCGACTCAAGGAGATGAATATATCGCAATAAGTCTGGATCCTACCGCTGAGCATGGGCAATGCGATCCAATAGAATAGGTCGAGCTTCCAAGCTGAATAACAAGATCTGAGAATCAGAAGACGGAGCTCGATTTCGAATATCACACATAGAAAGAGTCTCAAGAATATCCCACTCGGCTATCATCATAGAAACTACTGCCGAGTGTTTACGACTGAGTGCATCAGCCACACGATTACCCTTGCCAAGGGTATATTGAATGTCTAAGTCATATGAGGCGAGAAACTCGAGCAATCGCTGCTGCCTTATATTGAGATCCTTCTGACTGAATAAATACTTCAGAGACTTGTGATCGGTGTAAAGAGTGAAGCGTTCGCCTAATAGAAAGTGACGCCACGTCTTCAAAGCAAAGACGATAGCTGCCAACTCAAGATCATGAGTCGGATAGCGAACCTCATTCGGACGTAGCTGCCTAGAAGCGTAAGCAACTACCCGATCTTTCTACATAAGCACAGCACCGAGGCCGCTACCACAAGCGTCGGTGTAAACAACAAGATCCTGGTTACTCTCAGGAACCACAAGAATAGGAGCATGAGTGAGAAGTTCCTTCAATCGCTGGAAAGAAACTTCACACTTATCAGACCAAATAAAGCGAACACCCTTACGAGTCAGAGTCGTGAGGGGAAGTGAAACACGAGAGAAATCCTTAATAAATCGACGGTAATAACCCGCCAACCCAAGAAAGCTGCGAATATCATGAACGTTCTCGGGCTGCTTCCAATTCTGAATAGCTTCGATCTTGGCAGGATCGACAGAAATACCCTCAGATGATACAATATGGCCCAAGAACATGACCTTGCTCTCCCAAAAATGGCACTTGGAGAGCTTGGCCTTAAGCTAATGCTGACGAAGAGTATCCAAGACGATCCGCAAATGATGAGTATGCCATGCCTCGGATCTAGAATAAATAAGAATATCGTCAATGAAAACCAGAACGAATCTATCGATGTATTCCCGGAATACTCGATTCATAAGATCGACGAAGAAAGCCGGAGCGTTCGTCAAGTCGAACGGAATGACCAACCACTCAAAAGAACCATGACGAGTGCGAAATGCTGTAAGAGGAATGCTGTCTTCCATGACTCGTAGCTAATGGAATCCGGTGGCAAGGTCAAGCTGAGAGAAGACCTTCGCACCGCTCAATTGGTCAAACATGTCGTAACGGGAATTAGAGTTAGACATGATTCAATGATAGATAATTAATTAAGGAATACTACGGAATATAACGGATTCCTATACATATTCCTAACTTATCTATCAATAAACATAAGGAAGGGATTTGATTTAATTCGGATCTAATTTAAAATGTATTGTACTAAGTGTATCTGTTCTGTGTTTATTATGCTTATTCCTGAAACCAGGCTTTGATACCAAACTGTAACGCCCCACTCTGATACCCACTGTAACAAAGAGTATTACGGGAGTAATACTGTCTGTTAAAGCGGAGAATAGAGTATAGTGGAAGCGACCATTTGTAATCAAGCTATAACTATCTACTGAATACGTCGAAAGGATGGTATCTATATTTTTTTCAAGTGGTTCGACATATTCAATAAATATTCATAACGAAATTACAATGGCTAAAGACCTATCAGAACAAGCATAGTAATAAATGATAAAACATCACAAAACAGAATCACATAACAGATATAAAATGCCAGAACAATACATCGTCAATACAGATCCAAATACTATAAGTGGGTACAAAAACACTGCCCACATATGTGAGTCAAAAATATGTACATATCAAAGTCTGAATAATAACAGAGTAGCGGAATAGTGGACAAATAAAAGCGCTATCTATTAGCATAGCAGATAATGTCAAAGCGGAAGCACAGAAGCTAAGTCCAGAGACCTAACCTGAAACAACTCGGTCTGACCCGAGCGAAAACACTCGGGTCAGGCTAGCTAAACAATCAGTAATAACTGAGATATATAATAATGCGGTACATAAATAAAACAGTACTTATCCAAAGAGAAGTATATTATGAACCACATGAATATAATGACGATCCCTAATCATCAATAAACAATAAAAATCTCCAAAGAGAAATCAACACCAAAGTGTAGAATAAATAAAATCGCCTCATATCATCGGCGTAGCCAAAGCTATAAAAAGATGCCCATAGGCAATAATCCCAAGAGTGACCAGAGTCTGTAATCAATGCCCAAGCAAAGATCGATGCTCCAAAGAGCAATGTGGATATACTGAAAAGTCAATGAAATCAAACACTGAAAAGCAGTGTCCAGAGACACTGTGAATCCACAAGGTAATCACACTTACATCGTATGGTTCCATAGAACCAACACCGAATGGCGGTACTCGAATGGATATAAAAATCATCAAATAATACAAATATTGCACGTGCACTGACCAGAGTCGTTGTTGCCAAGTACTGTAGAGTTGTGATCGATCACTCGCACAGATGCGGAACGCGCAAGACGGCGAGATCCTTCCTAGAAGGATAAAGGCCTAGAGGCGCACGCCGAAAAATAAACTGCTCCATAGAGCAGGTGTCCAAAGACGGTTGCCCAGAGGCGTGGTGACCCAGAGGTCCAGTACTGGCCGCCCAGAGGCTAATGTGTCACTAACTTCTTGGAGAGGAACCCGTAAAGTGTTAACAATGAGTCCCATACCCCATGTTTGCACTAAACGGTTTCCTAACCAATAGCAAGCTCACACTCCAAACAATAAAAAGTCCACCTCGTATCATCGGTAAACTAGACCCAAAGGTCAAAACGATCAATCGAATAGGTCGGGGATTAACCGGAAAGAAAATACACACGGTTCCATAGGCCGGAGATTTCCTAACCTTTTAAGCACCTTTCCACTTCGCTCGACGTGCTAAAAAGTGAGTGTGAGATTTTTATTATAGAAAATAATGGTGCGAAACGGATTTATAATTGATTTTGAAATCACTTTAAAACAGCTTTTGAAAACTCTCCTATTATGGAGTAATTAATTTAATAATTAAAAATAATATTATATAATAATTTTGAAAGCCATTTAGGAGTGAAAAATCCTTTGAAAATAATTCATAAAACCCGTGTACGAAATCTAGAGACAAATCTCAAAGAAATCAATAAAACCAGAAAATCACTGAAAATATTCTAAGTGTTGGAACCACAATTTTGGCATAGTAAACTTAAAATTCTGGAAAAAGGAATAAAATGAAAGTTGTAGCTTAGTTTCTAAGCTTTCCGGAATGACCAAGATCGTCAAATTCCGACCAGAGATGAAAATTCTATGACTAAAACAATTCTCGGATCTAAATTTTATATCACTGTCGTTGTGCTCTCGGGACAGTTGTAAGAATGCACAGTTTTGACCAAATTAACTTCGAAATTTCATGAAACTCAAAACATGAAAGTTTTAGCTCTAAATCTAAGCTTTCCAGAACATCCAAAATTATTAGATTTGGATACGAAACGAGTAACATATGGCCAAATCAATTTCAGGTTTTTATTTTATCAACCCTGTAGTTTGTTGTCAGGTCAGCGACAAACAAGCATGATTTCGACCATTCAAACCTCAAAGTTAGGCAAAGCACAAAACATAAAAGTTATAGGGTACAGAATAAGCTTTCCAGAACTTCAAGAAAATCTTAATTCCAATTTAAGATGAATGAGATATGCCTGATTTACTAACAACAATAAACTAATTATAATTTCAGCTAGCATATATTACCTCCTTCCCAAGCAATGAAAAGAAGATCAAAGAGTTTCACAATCTAAATGCACAAAAAAAAGGATTACAAAATAATTTCAGAAATTAAGAGATGCTTTTACATAGATTAGGAGAGGGTTTACCTAGTATTCCTCTCAAGCAAAAGAACAAACACCTATATGGCACTAACCAAAGCTAAGAGATGATGATCAAGGAGCTAGAAAAATACCAAAACACATAAAACCAAGAGTTACAACATGATTTCCAGAAATTAAAGAGAGTTAGAAATGGATTACAAGAGGGTTTTTGCATTACATTCCCTTACTTTAACTAGCTTAAGCCAATATAAGAGAGGATGGAGCTTTCCTAAGCATGGAGGCCATTTTGAAAGCTTTAGGAAATGATTAGGGTTTTGATTATGGTTGAATGAATGAGGTTATGAGAGTATGAGATAATTTATAGAGGAGGTTTAGGGTGGGTTATTGGGTTAGGTTTTGTAACCCAATAAGAAGAGAGTTATTTACATGTTTCCAAAAATTTGTCTAAGTGTTCATATATGTTTATAAAACTCATTTTTTCTTATCCAAACCCATTTTAAAATCTCTCCTCAAATATTTAACTTTCCAAAAATAACATTTTATCCTCATTTTAAAATCCCATATTTCTCATTTAATTAAAATAGCCTTTTCAAATAATAAATTTTATTATTCCAAATCCTTTTATGCTTCATTAAAATAAATAAAAAAAACCTAACTTTTATTTATTAATTGGTAATGCAAATCCCGGGTTGTTACAGGATTTCATTATGTCCTGAGTATGCATCCATGAAAGATAGCAATTCGTGTCTCGCGGTCGTGTCTTCCAGCTGGTCGATTCTTGGAAGGGGATAACTGTCTTTTGGGCACAACTTGTTCAAGTCCGAGTAATAAACGCACCTCCGTCATTTCCCATTTTCCTTTCTCTCAAGTACAGGATTAGATACCCACTTAGGGTAGAGGGCGTCGCGAATAAACCCATTATTTTTGAGTCTGTCCACCTCCTCTTTAAGAGCGGTAGTTCTCTCTAGATCTATGCCACGTCTTTTTGTTTCACTGAGACATCCCTCGGGTCGATATTCAATGCATGGCTCACAATGGCTGGTGAGATCTCACACATGTCAGTGTGAGTCCAAGCGAACACGTCGAGATTCGCTTGAAGAAATCAAGCACGTTCTTTCATCATCGGGAGGCTAAGCTGCGATCTGATCTTTAGGACCCGCGACGGGTCGTCACGGTTGACTACGATGTCAATCGTCAACTCAACTGGTGCAACCTTGGTCTCTTCAAGCTCGTCCTCATCATCTCTCAGATCTATATCTCTATAGAGCCGACTGTAGCGCCCAAGCCAGGGCGCAAGTTGTCAATCTTCAATGGCTTGGATGTGGACTGACTTGTCACTACGCCATAAATGACCTTCTGCAACATTTTTGCAAGGTGTTCCAGCTAAAATGTTGCGATAGATATAAAATTTTGGTCCTACTGCAACGTTGTATTTTTGGTGTTACCTTAGCCATAAAAATGTGTTGCTCTAGCTAAACAAGTGTAACACGATGCAATATTTTTATATAGTGTTGCTATAGATGTATTCAAATTAAAAAATTAATAAAATTCGCAATCCGCGTGAATATGATCCAACGGTCTACATTTAACCCGACTGTTAAAATGGATCACCACTACAATTTGTTCCAAATTTTCGTTTTCCCGCTTTACTTTTCATATCATTTCGTTCTCACCCCCAATTTCCAATTTCCAAATCCCTAATCTCGTTTTCCCTAATCTGTATGGAAGATGTTCCGTTTTAACCCAATCGGATCTGATGCTATTACATTTCTATTCAATCTTCCACTCCAGTATTCAGAGGACACAACTTCGTTTTCTATTCAATTGGCAGTTGAAGTAGTTCGTTTAGCTCCACACCCAAAGTACAAGAGAAGAGTTCGAATCAAGAATAGGTACCAAGCACACGATCCTGATAATAAATTTAAAGTCGGAGATTACGTAGGGCTTGAAAAGATTAGGCCGATAAGCAAGACCAAGACTTTTCTTGCTGTTCCTGTTGCTTCCAGAAACACACCTAAGAGCGTCGAGACTGTGCCTCTTGAGTTGCTTGAGATACCACTGCAGTCCAATGAAGAGCAGGCTATCTAATTTCCGGTTTGTTTTGACCTTTTTTTCTTCTTTCATTTTGTGATATTTGATACTGTGGATTTATGCATTTTCTGTATCTGAATGGTAAGTTTCAAAATTTCATCTTGCTTCATGTATTTTGAGGTCTATTGTTGAATTTGGATTGGAGTGGTCTTCCATATTGCACCTCAAAGATAGAATAGAGAATGACTGGAAGAGCTATTTTGTAATGCACTAAAAGTGTTCGATACTTTGTGTGGATGGTATTGTTATCAAAATGTCCGGTTTCCTGTAGTTTCACATTGATATACTTCAAATTTTTCACTGCATTTTGTTCTTTCATGTTCGAAAAATGACATATCACGTATATATAAGCTTTCTACTGTTGTAAAACCACTTATCTGCACCACAAACATTTGGCGTAGTGTCTGGATGCGGTCGGTGAAGTGATGTAGCGGGCTATGGTTGTTCCAGTTTGGATGCGGTCGGTGAAGTGATGATGGGTATGAATTGTAATTGATTTGAATTGAATTTGTATGAATTGTAATGCTTGAGTAAACTAGTTTGGTTTTTCTTTTGTAGGCTAATGATGGTCCAAATCGGAAGATATATAGCTTGGTGCTTTGAACTAATGTACATGTATGAACTGACCTTTGATTCTCTTGTTGATGAAAGGCGAAGCAGTCTGCTTAGAGTTGATGGTCCAAATCTGTAGGTATATAGCTTGCAGTGAGAAGCAATGCTGTTTGCTATCAGCCAAGGGTGGTGCTTGGTTTTGTTGCGAATTTGCAGTGTGAAAGTTTGATGATGTTTGGGTTGTCGGAATGGGTAATCAGCGATTGTGATTAGGTGATTAGGCGATTTGGCAACCTGAAGTCGAATTTAGCATCTGAAATAGTTTGTTGGTGAGGCAATTAGAGGATGGAGGCTGGTGGTTTAGAAGTATGTGTGGTGCATCATTTTACGTCGTTTCAAAGAAGGCTCGATCTTTCGAAATCGGATGAATCGGGCGGTGCCCCGGACCCCCGCCGGCGCTGCGCTCGGACCCGCTTCTCGGCTCGCCTTCGGCTCGGCACTCGGCTCGTCATATATTTGTCAGTGTCGGTGTCTATATAAATTGAAACTGCATATGTAATGAGTGAACTGAGTGATGTAGTGAGAAATATCTGTATATGTGAATTGTAAAATAGTGGAGTCAGGAATTTGTACTATTTCAAATGTTGAAATAAAATATTTATTTAAATAAATTACTGTTTAAATATCAAATTCTGTGCAATAGCATTTTATTAAATAAATATTTATTTTTATTAAAAAATCAAATATGCTCTACATTGTGGGCCCCACAAATTCAGAAAGTTAATATTTATAGCAACATTTTGGAATGTTGCTACAGATACCTATGGGTGTTGCCATAGACCTAAATAGGGTTCTATTGCAACAATATTACTTATGTTGCCTTAGATAGTCAAAATGTGCCTTTGAGGTCTAAGGCAACGGCAAAAATTGCATCACCCTAAAAGTGTTGCCATAGACCTATGGCAACATTTTTCGGACCTGAGCCAACATTTTTTTTGTGTTGCAGAAGGTCATCTATGGCGTAGTGTGTCGACACCCTTACCTTTCTCCTTCTGTTAAGCATCCCTCAATTCAGCTACATAACAAGCATGTCCAGCCGCCTAATCACCATGAACAACTCCGACTCCATTATCTGTCAGGAACTTCAAAGTTAAGCACCATGGGGCAAGAGCTGCCCAGAACTCACCTAGGACCGATCGGCCCAGAAATGCGTTGTATGGAGAGTCAACATCCAACAACAAAAGGCAGAATCCATACTCTCCTACGGTCACCTTCTCCTGACTCTACAGGTAATTCAACATAATCGACAACTTTAGTTGCAGCACCGTTAAAGCCATGCATACGGGCTTTAGATGGTTTCACGTCCTTTGCTTCCATCCGTATCTGATCATAACCTTTTTTGAAAATTATATTTATAGAACTTCCATGGTCAACCAATATCCTTCTCACTAAATCAAGGCCGATCATGGCCGAAATGACCATTGGGTCGATCGCCGGAGCCTCCATCTTTTCTACATCTCTGTTTCTAAACACGATATCATCTGGCATTATACGCTGCTGTTTTGCTGGAACTACGCCATAAATGGCCTTCTGCAACACAAAAAAAATGTTGGGTCAGGCCCAAAAAATGTTGCCATAGGTCTATAGCAACACTTTTCGGGTGATGCAATTTTTGCCGTTGCCTTAGACCTCAAAGGCAACATTTTGACTATCTAAGGCAACATAAGTAATATTGTTGTAATAGAACCCTATTTGTGTCTATAGCAACACCCATAGGTATCTGTAGCAACATTCCAAAATGTTGCTATAGATATTAACTTTCTGAATTTGTGGGGCCCACAATGTAGAGCATATTTGATTTTTTAATAAAAATAAATATTTATTTAATAAAATGCTATTGCACAGAATTTGATATTTAAACAGTAATTTATTTAAATAAATATTTTATTTCAACATTTGAAATAGTACAAATTCCTGACTCCACTATTTTACAATTCAATGATATATAACACTGATATTCACATATACAGATATTCCTCACTACATCACTCAGTTCACTCATTACATATGCAGTTTCGATTTATACAGACACCGACACTGACAAATATATGATGAGCCGAGTGTCAAGCCGAAGGCGAGCCGAGTAGTGGGTACGGGCGCAGCGCCGGCGGGGGTCTGATGGGCCATTACTTTGTTGAAGTTTCTGGTATATCCTACGTAAAACTTTCACCATCAACAATAGCCGTGTCTTGAATGATTACATATTGTCTGTATGATATCAACACTTCCAAAATAACTTTCAATCTGTTACACAATACCTTACTAATATATTACATTTAAACAGGCAATGGGTCTAACACAAAATTGCAGTATAGATTCAGCCTGTCTATTTGTGGTTCTTATAAGGAATAAAGAATAATAATCTATGAGATATTAATAACTTAATACAAACCGAGGAGGCCGGTATAAGCTACTTATGATACAAGCCACATGAAAAGGGTAGACCACAAAGTCAGCGAAACAGAAGCCAAGGCATACGTCCATAGTAATATAACTGAGCACTCACTTTCTCTAGCTCCAAATAACTGTGTAATGGTACCTGCCATTATCAAAAAAATTGATTATAAATCACTATTATATCTCGGGAAATATGACTAATATATGTATAAATCTTAAGCATTACTTATGTTCATTGCAGGTGGTAAACAGTACTGCAGCAGTAGGATAAACTGATACAATGGATCAGCATGCACAAGTCCTATATACAGTGCTCCCTTGACTATAACTATGCCGAATAAAAGCAGCAAAATATAACGAACAGCTAGAACTCCAAATATGAGCAATAAGAAAAGGTTTGATCCTCTTATACCTAAAAATCGTATTATTAAAAACATAATTTTTATCACATCATTTTCTATAAAAAAGAAACATTGCTTGACTAATAAAAACTTCACCTTTGATAGGGTTTCCTCCCATTATTAGAGTGGTAGCAGGAATTGCTCCATCACTGCATTGAATAATTTGGAAAATAATCAACACCAGCTAAGTTTTAGAATAATAATCAGCATTTACTTTGGGTTAAATCAGTAGAAAATGCCTTAATAATGAAGCAGAGTCTTGAATTACACGAACAGGATCACCTTCACCAATCAATGTGTTTCTGATTTGAGGTATTAGTCCAATGACAAAACCAACAATCTATAAGAAGACAGTGTGATCAGACATGTTGAATATCATACAATAAACCAGCACTGCCTTTATACATCACCATTCAAAACTTCCTTCATCCCACCTGAAACTACCCAAACCCTCAAACCACCTCACAGCATTCACGACACCTACATTCACAGTCTACCACCACAACAGCCTTCACTCTGTCTACATCGACCATCTTCTCAGCAATCCCGACCACCAATTCAAAAAAAAACAAAAAAAACACAAAAAATCCAAACGACCTGAACCGGATTCCATTAGCGACTTCATTCAAACCACAAATCATCAAGCCACAAATCATCAAGCCACAAATCGCCGATTGCATTCGCGACCAGACCCAATTCACGATCTCCAAATCTAAAACCACCTCCGTGCTCCCTCTAATTCCAGAAACTCTTAAACCGCAACCTCAAATTCTTCGAACCCTAAACCTTAAATCACCTAAGTCGCCTGAATCAAACAATTTTATTTTGATTGAGAATTTTGTCTGGGTTCGAACAAGTTTGGATTGAGTGTTTTTTATTTCGATTTGAGAAATACACGTTCTTTTCACGCTTTGTCATTTTAACAAGTTTAGAAGGACGGCGAATCTGGCGGCGGAAGAAGAGGGTGTTGAAAGAGGAGAGGGCTACAGATTCCATGATTTGAACGGTGATGTTTGCGATTCAAATTGATGAACACAGTGCGAGTAATCATTTTAGGATTTTCAAAATTCCATTGAAGTATTCTATTTGCTTTTTGATTTGAGATATGAAAACCGAAAGAGATCTACTGGAGTTCAGGCGGGAAAACGAAAATTTGGGGCAAATTGTAGCGGTGATCGATTTTAACAATCAGATTAAATATAGATCGTTGGATCGTATTCACGCGGATTGCTAATTTTATTAATTTTTTAATTTGAATACATCTATAGAAACACTATATAAAAATGTTGCATCGTGTTACACTTGTTTAGCTAGAGCAACACATTTTTATGGCTAAGGTAACACCAAAAATACAACGTTGCAGTAGGACCAAAATTTTATATCTATCGCAACATTTTAGCTGGCAACACCTTGCAAAAATGTTGCAGAAGGTCATCTATGGCGTAGTGTGGAGCTCCATCTTCCGTATTTGAATAGCATTCAAAATCCACATGCTTTATTGCGCTAGCATAGCACTCCATTTCATGCCAACTCTTATCAGCCGAATGCGGTCCTCCGACTATTGTATTCATCAATAATCTTCCATCAGTCAGCATAGGCTCCTCAGCCCTGTACGGTGCTTGTCCTCGGTTGGGGTCAGATGTTCCCTCCCTGCTATCCTGTGGAGTTTTCACAAATTGCTGTAACTTCCTTTCGAATCAACTTTTTGATAATATCTTGGAGATGCCTGTATTCATTTGTGTTATGCCCATAGCATTCGTGAAACTAACAATATTTCTCGATTTTTTTGCTTCATTGTTGATTCTTTTGGAGGCGATTTCCTGTACTATATGGTATTACAGGTAGACAAATAAATATTCTTAAGGGACAAATTCAGTGTATGTAAGTATTGAACATCGGAATCCTAGGCTTCCCTTTTCCAGAATCCCTTTTTTGTTCTCGACTCCTATCTCCGCTTTTATTTTGTTGATTCGGTTTATTCTGGACATTCACTTGAACTTTCCCAGAGCTATCATCAGACTGCTTTATAGAAATATTACTCTGTACTCCCTCTCCACTCAGTCCCATAAAATTCTTCTTCCTAGAGGATCTGGCTTCCTCCTTTCTCAAATACTAAGCCGCTTTTGCATCAAAGCATTCCAACGTTGTGAGTGGCTTGCCGGCTAACCAATCGCCAAAATCAGATTCTAGATCAATCCCTTTTGTCATAGCATCAATATTGAATGCTTATTCGGGTTAATGATTTCTATAACAACTGTATAGAATCTCTCTAAATAATCTTCCAACAATTCTCCCGGAGCCTGGATCATCCTGCATAGGGACATCACATCTTTGGGGCATGTTGCGTGCATTCGGAACTGCTCCACAAACTTTGTTGCCAAATCATCAAATCTAGAGATTGATCATGGGGGTAACCTTGTAAACCATATCGTTGCTATTTCAGAGAGAGTTATGGGAAAACATCTATGCTTAGTTCAATAATCTACTCGTGCAAATCCATCAGCCACTCATATCTCATGATGTGCTTCCTAGGGTCGGTTTTTCCTTCGTAGGCAGGCATTGACGGCATATTGAACCTCCTTAGATACTCTACATGTAGGACATTATCAGTGAACGTGGTATGGCTTCTAAAGATTCCCCAATCATCATTGGCCAACCCTTGGTTCTCTCTCACTAACTGTCTGACCAAAGCCGACAAGTCCGGCGTTTGGATAGTTGGTGCCAAGCTGTGGTCGCGTTCCACCTCATGTGAATGGCCGGTCGATGTCTATGGGCCATTCCATACCTTCTTGGTTCAACATCTTCGTGAACTGTATCTTGTATCACTTTATCATCATTCCGGGGAAGCACTTAGTCAAAAATTAACTAAACTCCATCATCCAAATCAACTGCAGCAGCTGCAGCTTGAATCCCAGTGTGAATAGGTAAGTTTCCTCCTCTAGAGAAGGGATCGGTACCGATCCCTATGGAGGGATCGACATCGATCAATCCTAGCAGACCATAATGGTCTACCTATTGACGTCTCGAAGTTTCTGCATGACATCCATCTGTTCTACGATGCCTATGATACTCGTCCGATGAAGTAGAACTCTCTGATGCCGAGTAAGGGGTAGGGTCCCTCCTAGCTTTTCCTCGCTGTTGCCGAGTGAGTTGGTTCACTAGGTTGATATTGGTCTGAATCTGCTGATTTAATTTTCAATGCCTATCCATTAGTTCTCTGATCAAATTCTGGAATTCAGCTTTTGTAATAGAATCAGTTGGATTCTGGACTTCAACTGGTTCATCATTCACATCCATTAGTTGACTGCCTAAGCCTCTTTGTTGGATACTAGCGTTCTCGTTTCCTTCCACGTTTTGCGAAGTAGATCTAGTGTTGCTCACGATTGTTGATAGCTTTACTTAGATTTCTAAAAATCTGAATAGTATGAGTAACTCCTTGAAGATATCTACGGATCTCCTTCGAGGGATTTATTCAATCCAGTAGCAACAAAGGGACCTTAATAAGTTGAGAATCAAGGTTCTCAGTGAAAGCACCAAATTGTTTACATCGAAAATTAGGACAAACACCTAATAGAAACTTTATGAACAGGATTAAATGAAGAATAAAATGGTGAAAATGGATAATAACAAAGAAACAACAATTAACTAAAAGAATAACATGCACACAATGATTTATAGTGGTTCGGCTTTGTTTGCCTACATCCACTTTGAATTGATTGCTTTATTAATCACTTTTAATATGAGTACAAGAGGGATAGGATCAAAATCCTTAGTTACAAAAGTGTATAAAGCAACTAGTAGTGTAAAATTCCAAAATGAATAACCAAGCCGGTATTTATAGATGAAGACTGCCAAAAATCTCTATGAGAACTCAAAAGAAAGACCGTCAAAACCATGTGGGCCCACATAAGGGATCGCATGGCCAAATTCCCAAAGAACGGGGATCAGCACCAATTCCTTCATTGGTTTAATTTTAGGGTGTGATCCCTATGGTGGCTTTCTCGTACTAAAATATGTTTAGCCTCCAAATTTCATGCCAATTGGATCAGTAGAGCATGAGTTATTACTTAATCTTTGATTCAATATGGTTTGCATGTTGCTTTCTTCTAATCCCTTCCAAGATAGGTATACTGATACCTCCAACTTTATCCCCTTGAGGTGCGATCTATAGGGTAAGCTCCCTAGGATCCCCATGTCTTTCTTATAAAATTTCATATGCATTGGATTTGTGGATCTTGAGATATTAATTGTTTTCCATAGGAATGCTCTTACACCCTAGAACATGCCAATCCCTATCATTGAAGCCAATTTATGCTGATCCCTCTAGGTGTTGAACCATATTTCATATTTCGAACACTCTATCTTGCATGTCCATCTAGTTCCTTCAACATTGACTTTATGTTACCATTTGTACTTAACTTTTAGGCCCCACAATCATCACTCTGGAGTCATTGGCCTTGATGGCAATCCAATTGACTTGTACAATCAGTTCAACTTAGCCGGGTCAAAATGAGGGATAACATTTTGAATATATTAACAAGATAGTGTAAAAGTTAGATTTTGATTAGGATTTGTATGATTATCATGTTTTGATGAATTACATGTGTGTATGGATGTATATGGATGACATTTGAGTTTGGTATGTTGTGCTTTGATATGGTTTGCTAGTGCTTTTAGATAGTTAGGAAAAAAGTCGTCGAATTGGGAAAATCAAAGATAAAATAGTCGGAATTGAATGAAACTTGGAAAAGGAGCTTTGGATCGTGAGAGGATCCCATGGATCAAGTTGCATGAAGTTTGGATGAAGGGATTCTGGTCGGTGATGAATTGATTTCTAGTTGGAAAGTTTGCAGATCTATCTAGTTGGAAGGCAAGGCTTGGGGACAGAGGCTACAAAACTTTGTGGATGACTTCGGGTTGAAGGTGGGAAGAGGTCTAAAACTCAAAGTTGGAATTTTGGCTAAGGATGGTGATCGATACCGACCACATTTTGATCGGTACCGACCACATTTTGATCGGTACCAACCACATTTTAGGCAAAAGAGGAGTGCCATGGGATTTGGGTAGTGTTGCAGTGAGATGAAGAATCCAAAGCAAGCGAGGAGAAAAGAGATTTAGGTATGGATTCACATTGGTACCGACCCGATTCAGATTGGTACCGATTACTTTTTTAGGGGCTTTGGGAAGTTGCTGAAGATTAAGGGAATGTAGCACTGAGGAAAGGTGCTCAAAATAAATAGGGATGAAGAAGTTGGAGGATAAAAGACTTAGCCAATTTTTGGTCTAAGCAATTCAGGTTGGTACCGATCTGAATTTATGTGGCCTACCAAGACCAAACTTCCAAGGGATGCTTTAGGAGCTCTACAAGTCATGCTGAAGGTGTTTGTTTGTTCGCTTGGGGTTAGATGGCAATGTAGTAGCATGATGATAGCGTTGGGACTTCGGTCATGATAACTCGATGGTGAATGAAATTAGGATTCGGTCATGGTGGCTCGATGGTGAATGGTTCCTTAAGGATAATGGAAACTAGATGGAGCAAGGAAAGGGCTCTGATATGCATGTTAAGGGATTGTTGATACTTAGAGTGTTTTCTTATATACTTGGAAGTAGGGGTATTGAGGATGCACATGGGTACTTTGTTTGGCTACCTCGGATTGGTTGAATGGATCCATGTACCTTGGACTATTGGAATGGGTCTAGTATCAGCTTCAGGAAAGACAAGTACACTAAAAACCAAGATTTATCCATTAATCCCTAGCAGAGGAATAATCATACGAGTTATCATGTATCTAGGGCACAGTGAGTGATAGTGAGGATTGTTGATGGATGCTATGTTTGCTTTGATAGTTTTCTCATGTAGTCTATCACTCTAGGGACGTCAGTTGAGGTATGTATTGGGGATAGGAATACATGGACACCCGTCATTGTACTTAGGTTGCAGTACACCCTTATGATTTTTGTAAAGTAGGATATTATGTTTGTTATGTGCTAACTCTTTGGTTGCAAGAGCATGTCGGGTATGGTTCGTATATCCTTGTATCCTGCAATTCCTGATACCCCGATCCAAGGACTAGGGTGATTTTCGGACTCACGGCATGATGAGAAATACCAATTGTCAGTACATACTTCTCAAAAAAATTCAAATGTTCTATTATTAAAAGAAAAGTGTATATTGAAGGCAAGTGTGACAATGTGCCCATAAGACAAAACAAAAGCTCTAAAACAGTTATCAAAAATCACTTTTTATCAAATTCTCTGCTTTTACATTTTAGACAAATTCCATAAAGTTTGCTAGATTATTTTACATTTAAATTTTCTCCATTCTGTCTAATCTAAGATGTTATAAAAACCCAACAGCTCATATTTCTTGTCCTGCCGTGAGTTCAAAAGTCACCCTAGTCTTTGGATCGAGTGTCGGGAAGTGCGGGTCGTTACACCCTTGTTTCTTGCTATATCGTTCACAGCAGATTATTGTCTGACTCGATATTTTATGCTTTTCTTCTTATTATCTCGAGTACTCTTAAATAGGTATACTATATAGCAGGTCTACGTGATAAGTGGTGGCTGTGCAGAAGGCGAGCCGGATGAAGCTTTCTCGTAATATATATATATATATATATATATATATGGATATTCTATTGCTTATTATATTGCGCGACAATATGGAGCGTAAGCAGTATTTTCTTTACTATCATATGAGTTTATTTCTGCTTTGTATAAATGGTATTTCTATGTTATATAACTATAGAATCCATGCACTAATATTTGGTTCACTTAGTCATTATTGTCTCTCCTGTTTTATATCTGAGATGACTATTATATTTTATTTGATGCGCTTTGAGATATATGACAGGCTCTGTGATGTTTTATTTCATTTAACCATTGACAATCATCCTATATTGGCCAGGCGTGGCAGCAATGCACTATCTAGTTATACTAGGTGTCGGTGGTGTAGGATGGTCATCACATTTGGTATTAGAGCTCTTGGTTACACGATAACCTAAGTTGATACTGTGGTTCAGTAGAGATAGGGAAGAGTTATCACCATAAACTAGTTTGAGAGTATATATACGAGAAAGAGCATACTTTTTGTATATTTTGGTTTTCAAAACTATATAGTAACATAATAGTATATAAGTCACATGCATACATGGGTGCCATTGATGCAGCTTTCTTATATGAGAGACTGATTATTCTTGTTACAGATCAAGAATGAGCTGATATACAAGAAACACTATGAGGAATTCCATCTCTATAGTTGAAGAAGGAGAGGGTTTGGGGGCAAGTAAAATTGACTTGCAAGCCATGTTAAACATGATGATGGACATGCTGTAAAATGCCCAAGCGACCACTCCAAATGTTTTTGTAGGTGGTGGTGCTTTAGTGTAGGCACCCAGACTTGATTTCACTAAGCGGAATAAGAATTTTGCCAGTCTTGGTGGCAAACCATTATAAGGATCAAAATTAGCTATTGAAGTGCATGATTGGTTGGACACCTGCGAAAGGATTTTTAATGACCGTGAATTGATGATGCGATGAGGAGAAGGTTGGCTTCCCAACATCTTAAAAGGAGTGTCATGAACTGGTGAAATGCTATTAGAGTTGCTACTTCCAAGGATCAATTTTCTTGGAACCAGTTCAAATCCTGATTCGAGGAGAAGTTTATCCCAACTGCTCAAAAGTCAATGCAGTACAAAAAGTTTGACGATTTAAAGCAGGAGAGAATTCTGTTTTCGAGTATGTTGTTGCATTCGATGCCTTATCGAAATATGGGATGTCTTTCATCAAAAAAGTTTTTGATGGATTTGGACGACTATTTAGAGAGAATTTAGTGAGTCACATTGATGAGCAATTTGAGAGACTCATCGAAAAAGCTCTTCGCCGGGAGAGTCAGTACCGCGAGTCCAAATCAGCTGTTATAGTTAAGGAAGAGCCAAAACAACAACAAGGCAATGAAGGCAAGAAGAAATGGAATGGTAAGAGAAAGCAGTTTCAAGGATAGAATGCTCCGAAAAAGGCTAAGTGGGATCCTGTCTATTATGGTTGTGGAGATAAGGGTCACTTGATTGGAGACTGCAAAGTTGATGGAAATAAGATGTGTTACAACTGTCGCAAGTTCAGACATATGAAGAAGAATTGCCCAAAACCAGCATATAAAAATCAGTTTGTGAAGGCATATGCTTTGGATGTTTTCTCGAGTTCGTCGACTGGTCCTTCGGAAAGGAGAAGGTGAAGAGCATCATTATTCAAGGTATTCTTTCCATTTATGATGTTCCCATACGTGTTTTGTTCGATACCGGGGCTTCACATTCCTTCATATCCAGTAACATAGTAGATATATTAGGATTGAAACCCAAAATAGTTGACGACCTTTGATTATGACGAACCCTATTGGAGGTTCAGCTAGTCTTTGTATGGTTTATCGAGGTTTGGTCTTATCAAGTCATGGATGCTCTTTTAGTTGTGATTGCTTAATTTTGAATTTCCTTGGGTTCAGGATTATCTTAAGGATGGACCCGCTGAAGAAGTACGCGGTAGTGGTAGATTTCGAGAAACTATTGTTGATAATTGGGGCCATGGAGGGGCACACGGTAGTTATAGGATGCCTACCGAAGGATGAGGTTATGGTTAGCTTTCTATATTCACTCGAGGTTCCATATGATGAGTTGTCATTTGTGCCTATCATGAGAGAGTATCCAGATGTGTTTGAGAAGGTGATCGGATTACCACCATGCCGAGAGAATTGAGTTCTACATAGAATTGGTGATGGATGGAAGACCGATATTTATTCCTTTAAGGCTTATGGAACCCAGAGAGCAGAAGGAGTTAAAAGCGCAAGTGAATGACCTCTTAAAGCGATGGTTCATTCGTAGGAGCATATTCGAGTAGGGCGCACCTATATTATTCGACATTAAGGCAAATAGCTCTCTGAGGTTGTGTGTAAATTACCATAGCTAAATAAGGTAACGAGGAAGAATAAGTATCCAATCCCACGTATGGATGACTTGTTCAATCAGCTCCATGGTGCGAAGGTGTTTTCTCGGTTAGATCTTATGATAGGTTTTCACTAGCTGAGAGTAGCAAAGGAGAGTATGTTGATCATTGCGTTTAACATGCCGTTTTGTTTCTATGAGTGGTTGGTTATACCGTTCGGGCTACCCATTGCTCTGGCATACTTTGTTGATCTCTTGAATCGCTTCTTCAGGGATCAGCTGAACAGGTTCATTCTTATGATCGTGGATGACATTTTGGTCTATTCTAGGACAGAGGGGGAAAAAAAGAAGCACTTGATGATTGCGCTTGAGGTGATGAGGAAGCATAGGTTGAAAGAGAAGTTTTCGAAGTGTCATTTTTGGAGGAGGGAATTGAGATCCTTAGGTCATGTCATCTCTGAGTAGGGCATTATGGTAGATCCTGCTAAGGTGGTAGCAATTAAGGAAAACAAACCCAAGAATGTTATCGATGTAAGAAGCACCCTAGAATTAATGGGATATTATAGATGTTTTATCAAGGACTTCTCGAAGGTAGCAGCACAATTGACCAATTTGACGAAGAAGAATCATACTTTTGTTTAAGTTGCAAAGTGTGAGCATACATTCATGAGTTTGAACGAGAGGTTGACGAGTGAACCGGTATTAACTATTCCGAGTGGGAATGAAGAGCTGATAGTATACGCAGATGCCTATAGTATTTGACTAGGTGCGGTGTTGATGCAGACGAGAAAAGTTGTCGCCTACGCTAGTCGCCAGCTGAAATCGCACAAGAAGTATCCAACTCATGATTTAGAGTTGGTGGCGATAGTGATTGCTTTGAAGATTTGGAGGCATTATCTATTAGGAGAAATGTTTGAGCTATTCACGGACCATAAATCCTTGAAGCATCTTCTCTCCCAAAAGTATCTCAAGCTTCGCATGCACCGATGGTTGGAATTCCTGCCCTCTTACGACTTTGACATTTCCTATACACTTATTAAGGGTAACGCAGTTACCATGCATTGAGTGCCAGTTCAGGAGCGATGTTGCTGGAATGGAAGCAGTTGGAGTATATTGTTGGTTATGATTTCATACCTTATTGAGAGTTAGAGCTAGGGATGTTGGCAAGTTTGACCTTCAGGCCTACTTTGATTGAGTGGATTAGTACTAGTCAGAAGCAAAAAGCTAGACTAGTAGAGATCATGGCAAAAATAGAATGAGTAGAGTATGAAGAGATGAAGCAGTACGGGTTCGACCGAGATGGTTGGATCCAAAATGATGAGGGATTATTCATAACTAATGTCAATGGGTTGAGGGATGAGGTATTGCGAGAGTATCATCATTCGAGATTGACTATACATCTTCTTGGTAATAAGATGTACTGTGATATAAAGTAGACATATTATTGGGAAGGGATGAAGAAGGATGTTGGGGCATTTATCTCGAAGTGCATGAACTTCCAGTTGGTGAAGGCAGAGCAGAAGAAGCCAAGTGGATTGCTTTAACCACTTAAAGTTCTCGAATGAAAAATGGGAGCAGGTGTTGATGGACTTTATAGATGGATTGTCAAGGACAAAAGGAGGGTACAATAGTATTTAGGTCATAGTAAATAGATTGATGAATAATACTCGATTCATACCCATTAAGTCCAGTAGAATGGCAGCCAAATTAGTATAGTTGTATGTGAAATGGATAGTGTGATTCCATGGTGTACTAAAGAGTATTATGAGTGGCTGAGACCCTTTATTCACTAGTAGGTTTCAAAAGAGCTTACAAGAGGCATTGGGGACTGAGCTGCAACTCAGTATAGCTTATCACCCGCAAACTGATGGGCAGACTGAGAGGGTGAATAGTATATAAGAGGATCTCTTGGGAACTTGCATACTCCATTTTGGAGGCTCATGGGACGATCATTTTCATTTGGTAGAGTTCGCATGCAACAATAAATACCAGTCTAGTACCAATACAGCACCTTACGAAGCATTGTATGGCGGCCCATGTAACGCTCCTTCATGTTGGTGGTAAGCAAGCAAGAAAGTAATACTTGGGCTGGATATGATTAAAGAAGCTTCGAAAAAGATTGAGATCATTCGACAATGAATGAAAGCTGCTCAGAATAGGCAAAATAGCTACGCTGATAAGAGATGTCGATATCTAGAATTCGGTATCGAAGATATGATGTTTGTGAAGATTTCTCCATTGAAGAACGTTATTCAATTCGGTAGTAAGGGGAAGCTAGAGCCGAGATTTGCAGGTCCTTTTCTGATAGTAGAGAGGATTGGGAACTTAGCGTATAGGGCTGACTTACCTTAGAAGATGGCGAGCTTGCACAACGTCTTCCACTTCTCTCATCTAAATAAGTTTGTTCACGACCTTGGCATGACAATTACACTGCATCAACTTGATGGTATCGAGATTGAACTAGAAGCTTCGAGACCTCGTAGGCTGGTCGTATTGTTAGACACGATACGAAAGAACTTAGAAGGAAAATGGTGGGGTTAGTGAAGGTTCAACAGAGCGAAATTGAAGGCGATTGTATGTGGGAAATCGAGGAGAACATGAGGGCTGCATATCTGAAACACTTTACATGGTAAGCTGATGTTTATCATATTTACTTCCACCTTTGATATCATATAGGATAGTTTAGTATCTCGCATCCTAGGAAAGGCTTATATATACTATTTATTACATAGTTATCTATTTGATATGTTTGATGGTTGCATATAGTTGCTAGGCATGCGAGGTAGCTATGGCTAACTATTTTTTGGCTTGTTTGGAGATTTTAGAGTGAAATTCCTAAATGGGGAGAGTGTAACGATCCATACTTTACATATTGGAGGATCATAAAATATATTCATTTAATTCATATGAGGTTGTATGACTCTAAAGTTTTAGAGAATGACTTAAGGACATTTTCCACGTTTATTGATTTTTATCGAATTTCTATGTGACAATTTTGACCTTAAAAATCTTGTATGGCCTATAACTTTTAATGGGAGCCAAAATAGGGTCTGAAACTACTTCCATTACTTTAGGATGATGGTTTCACATTCCATAGAACGGTCATATTAGTAAAACAGACTTACAATTTAAAAGTTATAGCTGTTTTAAGTTTTGGCAGCTACTATCCAGAATTATTAGGAAATTAGACTAACCCACACTTAGGACCACTAACCCATTTTAGGATTGGAGTCTAACAGGGAATGATGGGACTGTTCCAAGTCATTTCCGTCTTCCCGAAAATAGATCTAAGCATCCAATAACCATAATCTCTTTAAAAAAAACTCATCTTTTTTCATTACAAACCTCAACCAAAGCATCGTTAAAAGAGTAATCAGCAAAGGAGATTGTAGATCTATCACTATGGTGCTTGGGGATTCATATTTCTTCACTATTCATCTCGAATCTAAGGGAAAAAATTGATAGTTTGGGTATTTGGTGTGTGGTTCTTGACCTTTCACTATCATATGCATGTTTATATAGTTAAAATTGATGTTTTTAACATGATTTTGATCCTTAAAAGGTTTTCTAGCTTATATTACATCTTTATACATGTTTATGACCAAAATTAAAATGGTTTTTAAATGGTTTTGCAACTTATATCGATCATTTTGACATGCTAGTGTAAAAGTTAGATCTATATTAGGATTTGTATAATTATCTTGTTTTGATTAATTATGTAATGACCTGTATTTTACGTATCGGAGGATGCCAAAATGTTATTTTAAATTCATATAAGGTCGTATGGCTCTATAACTTTGGAAAAAACCTGCTAGTGACAATTTCTATTGTTAGAATTTTTCTAGACGTTTTACTTTTTAAAAATATGATGGCTATAACTTTTGATAGAAGCCAAAGTAGCATAAGAGATCACTTCCATTGGAAATATATGATGGTTTTTCTTGTCGTAGAGTGGTCATAATAGCGATTTGGACTTTCTAGCTAGGAGATATGCTTGTTTAAGATTGACGGTTTTTGGTGCAGCTTATTGGAAAATTAGTGAGTTTGGGGACATGCCCATTAACCCATTTTGGGTTTTACACCTATATTGGCTGAAGCAAACATCCCCAAATCATTTCTACCATCTCCTAAATAGTTCTAAGCATCCATTAAGTCATCCTTTACCCAACACTTTCCCTTTTCTCCTCCAAATTAAGTCTAAATCATATATTAAGTGTAGGTTTGCAAGAGGATTCATTAGAGACCTTCAAATCTACATTTTTAAAGAAGAAAAATCACATCTTTACTATTCTTTCTCAGATTTACCTCGATTTTCATGCAAAACTTGGATTGGAGATTTCAGTGAGTGATTTATCATCTCTCACCTTATTGTATATGTATCTAAAGGTTTTAACATGTTTTGGATCTTTTTTTAAATTTAAGATTAAGTTTTAATGATGTTTTAAAAGCCAACCTATAGTAAAAACGTGAATAAATGGATTTTTGATGTTCTAGAAATGTTATTTGGATATGTGATTGCCTTGATATATGTTAGGTTATGTTGTACACACCTTGATAGTGATTGCTATGATTGATTGCATGATCCACATGTTTGAATGTTGTTAAGTGCGTATATGGTGTTTGTTTGTATGCTTGTATGGTTGAAAAAGCTTATCGGAGTGAACTAGAGGTAGGAACCATGAAATCGAACTTCGACGGATAGATTCTAGAACGTTTCGTGCCGTATTGTAGCACATGCAATGTACGAGGGTTGAGGTGTTCAGTGTAGCAATGGAATCGACGCGATGTTTATGTGATAAAGGAGCTACAGATTTTGGTCGATGAAGCTTGGTCTGGCATGGGGTGGTCGGTGGTTGGTTTCATGAAAGGGAAGTATTGATTTGGATGTAAGCTGGCTTGGCACTGGAAGACCGGACGGAAATTCCTATTTGGTAGATGCTTGGCTCGACAAAGGAAGACCAGACATGAAATCCTATTTCTTAGCTAGTTGGTTTGGTAATGGAGGATTGGACAAGAAATCATGTCTTGTGGAAGCATGGTCCGGTGACACTATGGTGGGGGTGCCGAGCAGGAATTCATGTTCAGTGTTGCTTCTATTCGGTGGGAGTATGGTTTTAGGCTGAACATGGGATGCCGAACATAATGTGGAGTGGAGTTTTTGGGGTGTGGGCTTTGGGGCAAGACTTAGGGTTGCTTGGTGGTCTCGGGAGTTGGCTTGCGGTAAGTATGTAGGACCCCAGGATGACTTTAGTTAACTTTGGGATGACAACCAATAAAGTGCAATGATTTCGACGACTGGATGTGGCGAGTAACTATAGCATCTGGTGACGGACTAAAAGGACGAGTTCTGCATGATAGCTCCTAGACTAGAACAATAAGGTTGTTATGCTCATGAGTAGGATAGGGTAGTCTACGCTTACCCACGGTAGTCTGCATGTACCCATATGTTTGGACCACTGCGTGTGTGCAGTCCTTAACCATCTATGTAGGGTGAGTTGAGCATCTGTGAGGTAGTTCTACTATCAGTATGTGTGCTAAGTGATTGATGGATGACTCTATGGCTGTGATGCTCATTGTTGGGGTAGGGTAGTCTACGTGTACCCATATTTTGGATGTTTGTGTGTTCCAGCCCTTTTCCATCTACATGGGCAATGAGTTGAGCGTCTATGAGAGTTATCAAATATTTGAAGCACTTGAGTGAGAGATGTGAGGCTACATGATGGATACTATGTTTGTTGTGTGCTTGAGATGTTGTGTGATACTCCCAATACCCTATATTTTCCACTGGTCAAAGTAATTTAGCATATACTGTGTTTATGTGCTAACTTTTTGGATGTAGGGATAGGTCAGGTATAGCTATTCATACCTTATACCATATTTACTATATATGATTTTATAGTATTTTTAGATGATGCCTCTCTTACACCAGACTATTGTCTGACCCGAGGTTTTATGGGTTTCTTCTTATTATCTCTGGTATTCTAAAATGAGCAGATTAGGGATAATAGGTCTGGATAGCTCATGGAGCTGTACAGAGTGTGAGCAGGAGGTTCCATTTTCATATATCTATATTTAGAGCTTACTTATTCCATTGTGCATTACTGTGGAGCTATACCAATACTTGTATTGTCTTAAATACAATTAACGAGTTTACTTTGGAGATTTGGAATGTATAAACTCTATTATTTTAGTTTTTGTACAGTGTGAACCTATTGCAATCTGATGTTCTTATTTATGGTTCATTTGATCATATCACTGTCTCGTCCTGTTTTACATCTACGTCATTATATTATATTTTGTCTGTGCGCTTTGTGAGGTTCTGTAGGTTTTATGTTTGGATTTTTATCTACTTTCCACACTTGGCTACTGTCCTTCATTGAATGGGTACCTTCACAGCACACTATACAGGTATATTAGGTATAGGTGGTGTAGGGCGGTTGTTAGCATGTGTATATGGTTGAACATGGATGATATTTCAATTTGGTATGTTATGCTAGTGCTTTTCGATAGTTAGGAAAAAGGTAGTCGAATTGGAAAAATCAAAGGCAAAAGTGGTCAGAATTGGATGAAACTTGGAGGAGGGGCTCAAGAGCATGGGAGGAGCCCAAAGTTAAAGTCGCATGAAGTTTGGATGAAGGGATTCTTGTCTGTGATGAATTGATAGCTGGTCGGAGAGTTTGCAGATCTTTTCGGCAATAGGGCAAGGCTTGGGGACTTAGTTTGTAAAACTTCGAGGAAGACTTCAGATCGAAGGTGGAAAGAGGTCCAGAAACACGAAGTTGGTATTTTATCTAAGGATGGTGGTCGATACCCACCACTTTTTAGGCCAAAGGACAGAGCTAGAGGATTTGGGGAGTGTTGCAGTTAAAGGGGGAGTCCAATGCAAGCAAGAAGGAAAGAGATCGGGGTGTGTATTCAAATTAGTCTCGACCTGATTCAGCTTGGTACCGATCACTTTTTTGGGGCTTTAGGATGTCGCTAAAGACTTAGGGAGTGTGACACCGAGGAAAGGAGATCAAAAATAGCAAGGATGGAAAATGTCATTGGATAAAAGACTTTGCCAAATTTTGGGCTAAGTAATTAAGGTTGGTACCAACCTGATTCATGTTTGTACTGATCTGAATTTATATGGCCAACTGAGACCAAACTTCCAGGGGATGCTTCAGAGGCTCTACAGGTCATGTTGAATGTGTTTGTTTGTCCGCTTGGGGTTTAGTGGCGATGTTGTAGCAAGATAATAGCTTCAGGACTTCGATGATGGTAACTCAACGGCGAATGAAGTTAGGTTCCGATGATGGCGGCTTGATGTTGAAAGGTGACATAAGAATGGTTATCCACAAAAAGGTGGGCTCTAGGAAGGATGACCTCTGGATGGAATGTTGAATGGTTCTATCATGGAAAGAAGAAATGTGGAATGGTTTCTTAAGGATAAGGAAAACAAGATGGAGCAAGGAAAAAGGATCGGATCTGCGTTCTAAGGATCGTTGATGCTCAGAGTGTTTTCTGATGTCTTCTGACGCACGGGAATTATGAGGATGCTCATGGGTATTATTTGCACCAAAAATGGCACAAACACCCCAGAAGCAATTGGAAGCACCAAAAATGTATAGATCTAATGGAATAAATGTAAAAGGAAAAAATAGGATACATTTTTTATGGTAGTTCTGCAAATACTTTGGCCTACGTCCATTTTAGTCTTTGTTACTGATTTGATTCTCTCTGGAATATAATGATTATAACTCAAGTCCGAGCACAATCTATTAGATCTTGTATTTGGGAGTGTTTAGAGTACTATGGGAAGAAGTAGATAGAAAAGAAATCAAGTGCCAAAAGTCCAAAGTCTAGAAAGAGAAGAAGTCCTCTCCAAGTTGCAGGTAGCTTGCTATTTGCAGGGAATTTGTCTGGCAAAACCAGGTGTCCATGAAATATTAAGTCCAAATCCAAGTTCAAGTGTTTAGAAGTGGGCTTCGAGGCCCAAACATCTTTAAAAACCTCTTGGTACCAAGCGGTTCCTCTTGATACTGATTAGATTTTATGGATGGAAATCTTATATCCTTCTTATATTCTGCTTTCTACCTCTGGTTCATTGCATTTCCAACACTAATCCTTTGAGATTTTGTTGTTTAAGAGAAGCTCTCATACCACTTGTTCTTGCCTGCCTTCAGTCAGAAAAGCCTTAGAGTTACTCATCCATTCTTTGACAAAAGAACCCCATGGCAATCACTTGAGGTTGTGTTTAAGTACAAATGGTTTTGGAGGTCCATAATGAAGTAAAAAGCTCTCGGTACTGAGTGGTTCCTCTCGGTACCGAGTGGTCCACTTTGCTCCAAATCTTCTAGAATTTCTTAAGTGTGTTACTATTGCACTTTTAAACATGTTTCCTAGTCCATGAATCATTTCGTCTTCATTTGACATTCTGATTCTAGTGAAAATCTGCTTGGTCAAAAAGCCAAGTACACTTGCCCCATAAAGTACGCCTTATGAATGTAAGGTGTGTTTTTCTCAAGAATAAGTTTGAACAGTAGTTGACTTCTAACGGTCAAGCATTCCAGCTGTCTATCGATTCAAGTTGTGGTGAATCATCTGGTTCCTTCAGATTCTCCTATAAATCCATGGTCATTCCAGACTGTCATAGCTAAAGACTCTAGTCCTTGCTTAAGTGTTAACCATAAATCATAAACGGTCTATTTTCATCTAGTGTTTTCATATTGTATATCAAAATTGTCCCATGTTTGTCCGGGATTTATCTATTTTAATCCAATTACAAGGAGTTCAAATCCTGAGGTCAAGTCAACATCCACTCTAGGGTTTGATCTCTCTAGATTATTTAACATCCAGTCTAGGGTTACATCTCTCTAGATCGTACATTCATCCAATCTAGGATTCAATCTCTCCGATTGTTTAGTCATCCAATCTAGGGTTCGATCTCTCTGGATCTTTTACCATAAAATCTTTGGTTTGATCTCTCCGGATCATTTAATTATCCAATTTAGGATTTGATCTCTCCGGGTACATGCCCAGTCCAATCCGCTTGCTCTCCAGCAAGAGGATCCAATGTCCAAGTAAGCCCATCCGCTTACTCTACAGTAAAGGGCTTACTCTGTACAAGTCCATCCTCACACTTTTCGGTAGGGGGACTTGCACCTTGTGATCATCGTCCCGTCTCTCTAGATAGGACTACAATGATCAATGTCAATAACCATATTTAGGTGGTTTTTCAAAAATCAAATATTCAAATCAAAGCAATCAAGCAAACATCCTAAGCATTCATCTCATACATCCAACTCAGAGCGTGTCTAGAGACCAATCGAGGTCTCGTACACATGTAAGTGGTCTTACTATTGTCTTAACTATTCAAAATGGAAAAAAATGTGAGAAACGAACCAGACTCCCATCCATTCTAATCATGGGATTACCAATCTCGACCCAGATCCCTAGTCATGCCTTAATGCATTCACTGCAGATGGTGGCTACTCTGGAAACACCATTGCAGTTTGGTTCCTTACATACTGTTGTAGCTGGGTACTCCAAACTAGATCTTCTATCAGATCATGAAGGTGTCGGCACTCATTTGTTCCATGTCCATCTAGCTTATGGAATAGGCAAAACTTTCCAGATCTTCTCCCCGATTCATGGGTTCCCTCTTAGTTGGCCTCCAATAAGGGATCTCCCCCCTAGTATCTAGGTATATCCTCTCTAGGGTGTCGTTAGATCGGTGTAGGAAGATTATTTTGATTCCTTCCTTTGCCGCTTAGGTCCTCTAAAATTTTCATCAGATTTTCACTTTCCTTTATCTCTTCTTTGGATGATCCTCCATCATCCACAACATTAACATTAACATTAGCATTATTAGCCTCAACGTCCACTTGATACAAATATTTCTCGGCTTCATGATAAAACTCTACAAGATCTATTAGTGGAGCTCTTCCCAATGCAATTTGAAGTTGGTCTTGCTTGCGACTTCATACACTGCTGCCATCAAGACTATTGATGAATCCAGCTTATCGACTGTCGTAGCTGCGTTAAATCTTGTTATATAGTTTCCAAAGGTCTATCCATGCTTTCGTTTCATGCTTGAAAGCATCATCACATTCTTTGATCTGGAGATATGAACTCTGAACTACCAATTCAGCCAACGTGCTTGTGGACCCCTTCTCTAACTGCTTGAACTATATAGCAGCCAGCTCCATCAAGTATGATGGGAAGCACCATCTCATTACCTTTTTAGATGCACCCAACACCTCCATATGTCAGAGGTATCTGAAAAAATGAATGGTTGGATCTGTCCTTCCATTATATGGCTCCAACATCGATAGCCTAAAATCAAGAGGACTACTTGCGTACCAGATGTTAGGAGTGGACGGATTCCTATTCACATCCTTTATTCTTTGGTCTTGAGGTCCACCTCTCACTATCCTTCTGATCATCTCTGTGATTTGGTCGTTGTCATCTAATGGTAGTCTTCGCTCCATAGCTATATTTTTCCCATTCCCCCGTACCTACGGAGAAACTCTAGTGCATACTCCTTTGGTTGTATGCTCATATTCTGATCCGCAATTCCAACTTCACTCTACCCTATGTTCCTACGGGGAATCTCCGGCAGATACTCCTTTGGTTGCTGTGCATTCACTTTTGATTTTCATTTCTTGCACCAGATCATTCACTCAAGGCATTCTAACTCAACCGATGTTCAAATCAACATTGCCTTCGAGTATATTACTCTCGATATCGACCCGACTCCAGTCGGTATCGACTAGTTCTGCTTGTAGGGGCATTACTCCAGTTTGCTATGCTTCAATCCACCTCAATTCTCATGCATTAGTTCTTGGTCCTTGGCTCTGGATTCCAGTTGCTATAGTTGTTCCTTGATCCATCCTTCTGAAAAATCCATCTAGTATCTCTTATTGTTGAGCCATTATTTCATCTTACATCTCTTTCATTATTCTCTTCATATCCTGTTTAGTCACATATATGGATTGATTAGCATTTGAGGATGCCTTTCTGCTGCCCTCATGCTCTGGTTGACTCCCTCTAATCATAGATCTAGGGTTAGGCCTCTTCATCTTCTTCAAACTTGGGATCTAAACTTTAGGCTATTATATCTAGCTCTTTCTCAGTGGAAGCACTAAAATATTTTGCACCAAAAATGGCACAAACATCCCAGAAGTAATTGAAAGCACCAAAAATGTATAGATCTAATGAAACAAATGTAAAAGTAGTAGAAAAGAAGCAATTTTTATTGTGGTTCGATAAATATTCTAGCGTACATCCACTTTAATCTTTATTATTGATTAATTCTCTCTGTAATACAATGATCATAACTCAAATCCAACCATAATCTAATAGATCTCTAATTTTAGAGTATTTAGAGTATTAAGGGAAGAAGAATATAGAAAAGAAATCAAGTGCCAAAATATCCACTGTAACGACCCTAATTTTGATTAACATTATTTAGGACATTTAATTAGATAAATTAAAGGAAACAATGTTAAAGGTTAAGGGATTGAGATTTGTATAATTAAGGGGAGTCGTACCAAGTTGAACTAATGAACCAAATGGAATTTAAAATGAAATAGGTTAGGGAATTAGATAAGGGGAAAAATAAGAATAAGTCTTATTCTTATACCCTAAACCCTTACACCACTTCATTTTACACGTTCACAATAAAAAAAACATAGAGAGGCCGACCACCATTAAGGGAAAACAAGAAGAAGATAAGCAAGAATCTAAGGAAGAAGCTTAATCAACTTAATCCAAGGTCAAATCTTAACTCCTCAATCACAAGCAAAAGGTGAATAATAGGTTACATCTCGTGTTTTTGATGTTTTCGGTTTCTAGAATCAGATCCAAATGTTTTTGCATGTATATTGCCTTGTTTTTAATGTTATACAAATATATATATGCTTGCTGATGAATTATGCTTATTCATATTGATTTTTATGATAAGTTTTAATTTGAAAAATCTATCAAATGACACCAAATGCCTTGCGACTTTAATATATGGTCAGAAATGATATTTTAGAGATAGGTTTCACATTTCATAACTTTCTGAATTAATATGGATTTATTATTAGTTTTCTAGTGAAGAAAATGGTTAATTGTGTTTAAAATTAAATACGGCCAATTTATATTGTTTTTGGGTCAGAAATATGTCTAATAGTTGTTTAGGTCAGAAATATTATTTAGGACAGAAAGGAATATATATGTACAGAGAAGAAGGATATGTAATTGGTAAGCCCAAAAACCATTAGGATCAGGTGACCCTTGGAGAAGTAAGTTAGGGACAGACCATCCAGAAATATGTCTAATAGTTGTTAGATAATTTGTTTAGCTTGTCTAGTAGGCCCGAGTCAGCCAAAGGTTAGTAGTTAGTCCAACAAAACTAGATTGTTTCGGACAGATGGTCTATTTTTTTACTTGTTTTTGAGCATATATGATATTTGCTATTATTGATATGATCAGTTTGATTAACCAGAGGTGTTGCAGGATTTTGATTTGCAAAAAGTATGTTTTAAAGGGATATTAGTGAGGGGAAACCCGTTTCGCTAAGCGGCGTGATCTCACTTAATACCAGTAAACCGAGATGTAATAGTGTTATTCACACAAGGCTTTATGTCTGACTCGAAGTTTATGTTTTTCCCCATAAACTCTTCGGTGCTCAAAATTAATTTAAGTAGATTGAGAGTTTGGGTCTACAGGTTTGTAGAAGGGCGAATAAAGCTTTCGGAGACGAGCAAGAAGCCGATGTTAGTTATATTTAGGAGTTGTTGTCTTTGTTTATTCCGCTGCGATGTATTAAGACAATTTATGTCTATATATTACTCTAATCATCCAAAGGCACATCTTCATATGTCGCTCTTGGCGTATTTATGTAATAATTATATTTGATCTGAACCTGGGAAACGATTGGGATTATGTAATGGAATATGAAACATATTTTGTGAAATATAATCAGAATAGTTGTTTTTAAATCTATGATTTTGTTTCATAGTCATGTGCTTCTGATATTATGGATACCATTAACATAACCGTATTTTGTCACAGAAAGTTAATACTATAGATGACTGTAGCATCTGTAGCGCTTAGCTTTGGGTCTCAAGATAGGGGATGTTCAACTTGGTATCAGAGCATAGGTTTATGAAAACTTTAAATTAAATGATTTTTGAAAACATAATCATAAGGAATTAGAGAACAGATCAGGGAATGGGATAACACTATAGTAACATTTTTATTTGCTATATATAAGTATACGCTATATCTACATCCTCCTATATCTCTTAGGCTATTCTTCTGTATCTTACAAAGGCTCAAATGCAGATATGGATGATAAAAGTGGTAGAGTTAACCTTTGTATGGGAAGCACCATAACCAATGGAAATGCCAGACCTAATACTAGGAGAAATCAAGGTCAGGCACAAGCTACAAATGAGGGTGATGGAGTCCCGCAAGTAGATATGGGAGCAATGTATCAGTTCTTTGTCAACATGACGCGGGCGAAAATTGCTGCTGGAGTAGTTAGAGGAAATGCTGAAGGAGGAAATAAGGAAGCTCCAGTAGTGAATAACTATGCTATTCTAAGTAGAGATTATGCTCGGTTGGGAGGAAAGCCGCTTATTGGTACTGAAGACGCAATCGAAGTAGAGAATTGGCTACTTCATTGCGAGAGGATTTTTGCTGAATTAGGGCTCAACGATGAGCAGCAAAGGAGACTCGCCTCTAGACAGCTACAAGGGGCAGCACTGTGTTGGTGGAACAATGTGACAGTTGGAGTCAAGGAGGAGAATATGACTCGGGCTGAGTTCAGGAGGAGGTTCGAAGAAAGGTTTATGTCAGAGATTGCTAAGTCCACTCTCCTCAGGAAGTTTGTCGAGTTAGAGCAGGGGGATATGACTGTGCTTGAGTATGCGACGAGGTTTTAGGAGATAGTAAGATATAGCTAAGCTACGATTGATATTGTGAGTAAGAGGAATGAGAAGTTCATTAGGGGGTTGAAGCCTGAGCTTGCTAAGGCCATGTTACCGCATATTAGGGATCCAAGTGATGTTTTTGTTGAGATGGCCTTGAGGAATAAAGAAATGCAAGCTTTTCTTGAAAGAAATAAGGCCAAGGAAGCTAAAGGAGGACAGAGTCAGAAAATGAATTTTTTCCATAAGAAAGGAGCTCAGAAGGGTGGAGCTGCTAAGAAGGGAAAGGAAAACGTGGTCTGTTATAAATATGACAAGAAAGGACACTATGCCCATGAATGTCGAACATGCAAGGGAAAGAAAGTTGTTGAGAAGAAAGGGATAAAGTGTTTCAACTGTGATCAGATTGGGCACCATAAGAACCTGTGCAAGGAGCTAACCAAGGATGGAAAGGCAAGATGTTTGCATAGGAACCAGCTACCTCGAGACCAACAGCAGAGGAGAGGGGAAAAGCTATGTTGGGAGATATGCTTTTGATTTATGGTATATCAGTTAGAGTTATATTTGATACCGGTGCATCCCATTCTTTTATATCTCATTGTTTGGTAGATAAGCTTAACCTAGAACCCTCATACCTAGTTACTTCCTTAAGGGTTGCAAATCTGATAGGAGGTTATGTGACTCTTGGGATGAGATGTGACCACCTAGAGTTTGAATTGTTAGGTCAAACCTTTGTTTGCAATTTGCAAGTGTTTGATTTTGTAGGGTTCAGGATTATTTTATGTATGGATTGGTTAAGTAAATACGATGCTATGAAATTTTGCCATGATAGGAAAATATCATTTAGACGCCCTGACTGTAGTGATCGGATTATATACTCCATAGAAAACCCTAGTTTTGAGGTTAATGCTTTGTTAGGTGTTTTGGAGGTAGAAGATGATTTGAATCGCGTTTTCATTGTTAGAGAATTCGCGGATGTTTTTGAACCTGTAGTAGGATTGCCACCAAAACGAGCCATTGAGTTTCGAATAGATTTGGTACCAGGAGCAAAACCGGTGAGTAGACCACCAAGCAGGATGACACCTACCGAGATGAGGGAGTTAAAGGTGTAGTTGGTGGATTTGTAGGGCAAGAATTATATCAGACCAAGCAATTTGCCTTAGGGAGCAGCCGCAGTGTTTGTTAAGAAACCAGACGGGTCATTAAAGTTATGTATCTATTATTGTAAGTCGAATGAGAAGACGATAAAGAATCGATATTCGTTGCCTAGAATTAATGATTTGTTCGAATAGTTGAGTGGAGCCAGAGTATTTTTGTAGTTTGATTTAGCGACAGGGTTCCATCAGCTTAGAGTGATGGAGGATAATATTCATTTGACGGTGCTTAGAACCAGATATGGATCGTACGAATGGTTAGTAATGCCGTTTGGACTAACTAATGTGCCTTCATTCTTTGTAGATATAATGAACTGAATTTTCCGAGAGCACTTAGATAGGTTCGTGTTAGTTTTCATAGATGATATTTTGATATACTCTATGGATGAAAGAGAGCATGAAGTTCATCTTGGAGTGGTGCTTGAGACGTTGAGGCTGCATCAGCTGAAGGCGAAATTTTCAAAGTGTCATTTCTAGAAGAAGGATGTGAAGTCTCTTGGTCATCTAGCCTTAGAGAAAGGGTTGTTTGTAGATCTAACTAAGATTGAAGTGATGAATAATTGGAAGAGACTCGAGACGATGACAAAGATAAAGAGTTTTCTTGGATTAGCTGGGTATTATCGAAGGTTCATAAAGGATTTCTTGCAAATAACGACACCGATGACTAAGCTAACGCGAAAAGAAGTGAAGTTTGTTTGGACAGATAAGTGTGAGGAGGCATTCCAGAAGTTGAAACACTTATTGACTAATGCACCTGTGTTAGTTGTTCCAGAAGGGAATCATGATTTAGTGGTATATACGGATGCATATGGAACAGGGTTAGGAGCTGTGTTAAAGCAGAGAGGTAAAATGATTGCCTATGCATCTTGACAGCATAGACTGCATGAAGTTAGGTACCAGACTGACGATTTGGAATCAGCCGCGGTAATTTTTGCGTTGAAGGTGTGGAGACATTACCTTATGGGAGAGAGATTTGAGCTGTATACGGATCATAAGTCACTGGAGTATTTATTCTCTCAGAAGGAGTTGAATATGAGACAGCAGAGGTGGTTAGAGTTTTTAGCCGCTTATGACTTTGGTATTGAGTACACACCAGGAAAAGGCAACAAGGTTGCAGATGCACTTAGCAGAAAACATTAGAATGCATTGTTGGCGATGATAGCTGAGTGGAAAGATTTGGAAGCATTGACTGCATGCAGAGTGCAGTGGACATCTAAGAGTAGTTCTAGCATAGAAACTGTTATGTTGTCATGCTTAGAAGTTTGAGTGAAGATGATCATAAGGATTGCTTCTAAGCAGAAGGAGGATCCATTATTAGTTGAATGGATCAGTAAGTTAAGGGATGGAACGGAAGCGATGACTAAAAAGATTTGTCTTGACCAGAATGGGTGGTTGAGAAAGAAAGGGAGATTATGTGTTTCGATGTGGAAGACATTAGAAAGGGAGTTCTTGAGGAATGCCAACGTTCGAAGTTTACTATTCATCTAGGAGGAACTATGATGTATTAGGATATGAAAAGGAGTTTCTTCTGGGAAGGTATGAAGAGAGATGTAAGCTTATGGGTGAAGCAGTGTTTGAACTGCCAACAGGTAAAAGCCGAACATCAAAAACCAAGTGGGTTACTTTAGCCTTTAGATATTCTAGTGCGGAAATGGGATTCTATCTCGATGGATTTTATAAATAGGTTGCCAAGGTCAAATAGTGTAACAACCCAAAATTTAATCCATAATAATTAAATCGCTAATTAATGTAATGATAAAATAACTTTATGAAATTATCAGAATTGAGCTACGGGAGTTGCACCATTGCGTCCATGGTAATTTTCTGATCAATTTCCATATATAGAACGTCAGAATCTGAGGTAATATGAGCAAATTATGAATCAAACAAGGAAAATAATAATATATATGGGCTAGGTCGACCAAGAGGTCGACCTAACCATCACCCAGGTCGATCGGTCGATCAACCTATGGGGGGTAAAGGTCGACCTGGAGGTCGACCCGCCCTGTTATGGTGAGCGAAGTTTTATTTTGAGGTGGTGCGGTTATTTTATACGTCATTTACATTCTTTTGCTCCATCTGGTCCCTTCGTGCTTCCATCTGATGGCTCCTATTCCGCCTATGACGTGGTTGCATCTTATTCAATCCCCAAATCTAACGGTTTGAGATCCACTTCTACCCCTATAAATAAGACCCTAGGCCTAACACTTTTTCTCATTTAGATTTCTCCGCTTGGGTTTACCTTTTTAGGAAGGATCCTAAAAGGAATAATTTTCCAAGGAGACAATCATTTTAATAAAATATTTTAATACCCTCAAGTGGATCTGGGAAGACCAAAAGGGAAGAGCTTAGGACCACATGTGAGTGATTGTAATTATTTTAGATTTCTTTAAGTAATTTAAAATAATAGGGTTTCCAATAGTTGTAGTTTTACTACGATTTTTGGAATAACCTTTTTAGTAGTTTATTTATAGTTTTTAGAATTATTTTCAGTCTATTTCTTTTAGCTATTCTTTTCGGTTAATTTTAGTTTATTTCTATTGATTATAGCTTTTCCATTTATTTACAGTTTATTTACAGTATTTTAATTTATTTACCGTTATTTATGCGTTATTTACATCTTTCTCCAACGCTTTGGATTTTCTTCTATTTTCAGTTTTCTTTTATTTCTCCTTTTTCTTTGCGAATGGATTAGAATAGATTAAACGCGGATATGGATTAAATTATAAGAATACTGAAATAACGGAAGATAAGATGTAAATTGTAAAGACTGTAATAAAAATGGAACTAAGACTGAAATTGAGCCAAATTATGATATTGATGTTAGAATTGGGCTAATTAAAGATAATTGGCCTAGTTATAACTTAGAATTATAACTAAAAAGAGTATAAGATGAAAGAAGCTTATTTTTACACTTAGAACTTGGGTTAAGGAATAAGCATGATTATAACGTAGGTTATAATAAGAAATAGAATAGTGTGAGGCTTATTTTAAGACTTAGGATAAATTAATAAGCACAGATAGTAAGAAGAAAAGTAAAGGCTTCTTTAAATAATTTATCTAAGTTAATAAGCAAAGAATTAAAGTAGGACCTGTACCAAATAACATTCCCCTATTTCTATGGACATAGGGTTTCACATAACCCTGAAGTGAAACGAGGTGTCTCACATAACCCTGAAGTGAGATGAGGTGTCTCACCTGTTCCTGAAGTGAGACGAAGGGCACACTTATGTTAATAGCGGTAGTAAATGGTCAATAAGTAGAAGTCAAAATCATGGGGATTTGGGCAAGGCGCGCAACTAAATATTGTTTGGATGTCGGGCCAGTACCAACAACATTTCCCATATTATTTCTATGGACACGGTGTTTCACATAACCCTGAAGTGAAACGAGGTGTCTCACATAAAACTGAAGTGACACGAGGTGTCTCACATAATCCTGAAGTGAGACGAGGGGCATGGTTATGCTGGAGCTTGAGGTAAGAAGAAGATCAAATAGGTGGAACAATAGGCAACATGAGCATGGTGGCGGTTACGCGTGCGACTTCCATTCGGGTGCTCAGTAATCGTTATGAGTTCCAAGCGCTTAGTGTGTGCCTTTCGTAGGCACCAATGTCTACTGCGTGGGGAGCTTTAGCGTCCAGTCCATAGTAGATTCTATGGAGTAGTAGGCCGATCAAAGGGTATTATTAGGAATTCAGCCTAATCTAAGCAGCTATCAAAAACAAGTGCAAACAATCAAAGTTAATCAATTATGTTTATCTAGTTAATTCGTATTTATTTTCAGCTTATTCCTTCTCTCTATTTCCTTTGTTTCCTTTTATATACTAGAACTGTTGTAAAGTCTATTACTTTTACTTTGCTTAAAGATTCTAGTAATTACTATCGTTCACCAGACTTTTAGTCTGACCCACTGCTCCATTTTCCTCTTTTCCCCCATAGGCAATTAGGGGCAAGGACTGTAGACTGCAGGCATTTGGAGATTTCTTCGGAGGAGATTCTATCATGTATTTTTTTTTCTTCAGTTTCAGTTTTTAGTTCTTTTTTTTTGAGCTGGCATTTTGTGAGGGATGTATTGTACTCTAATATTATTGATACTATGGATTATATTTTGCAAGACACGTAAGATTATTTTGACATTTGATGTATTTGGTATTTGGCGACTTATTTGATTTATAAATTAATTCTGAGGTTTTGTTCTAAATAAATTATTATTATTATAATTGTTTCCGCTGTTTATATATTTTTGTCTTATGAATCTTAATTTCTGCTAGTTTTAGTTATACCTACAATGCAACATGCCTTTTAGTGTGCTCTTTTGGGTATACTAAGGGGTGTGGGGTGTTGCATTTGGTATCAGAGCCTAAGGTTACAGGATTCCTAAAAACTAGTTTTAAAAATAAAGTATTTTTCCAAAATAAACTTATTTTAAAGTAGCATATCTTCAAATTAGAAGTATTTTTCAAGAAGAAACTCTTATTATAAAAGTAGTTTTTCAAGTATAAAAGATTTTTTATAAAAATCCCCTCAAAATTCCAGTTCAACATTCTTTCGAGCCTAAGTTTCCTTTTCTTTGCATAATATGGCTGACTGGTTCCGTAGAGCTACGGTACCAAAGGTGCAAGGGCAAGCACCCAATACAGCACCGGTAGGTGGAGGTCCCTTTAGTCCATCTACAGACCCCAATTTTTCTAAGATATGCAAGAACTTCGCTAGTCTAGGTGGCAGAACGATTTCTGGCACCGAGGATTTCGAGGAGGCACGAGCTAGGTTGGAGGTTATGGAACAAAGGTTTAGGATGTTAGATTTGGAGAACCGCAAAAGTGCATCAAGAAAAGCGGGAAATGCAATAACTATGGACGGGTTGGTCATTACGCAAGGGACTATAAGAATAAAACGATGAAGGGGAGGTGTTTCAACTATGGGCAGCCGGTCATCTTAGTAGCGCTTGTCCTTAGAGAACGGGGCAGAGAGCAAGCGCACCTATGGCGCAGGTACAAGCTTTGGTTGCAGCACTTTCTAGCAGTAATTCGGATAGAGGTAGGAAAATCTCTTTAGAAGGATTAATTTCTCTTTCTGATTTTCCCATTCAGACTCTTTTTGATTTTGGAACATCACACCCTTTCATTGCGAGTTCTTTGGTAGATTGTTTGCACTTAGACATCTCTTTAGTAGTAGACTTCGTTGTTGTTTCAAACCCCATATGAGGATGGCATACTTTTCTATGGTTTGTAGTGGTTTAAATTTTTTTATCCTAGGCAAGGAATTTGACTGTGATGCCTATGTATTGGGATTTTCGGGGGATGGGATGATTTTGGGGATGGATTGGCTATCCACATATGGTGCTATATTAAACTGCGAGAGGAGAGTCGTTAGATTAGAGACATGCAGCGGTATGACACTCGAGGTTTCTTGCAACCCGCAAGGGTCTGTTATGTTGAGCTTCCTTATTCCCTCGATTCATCATCATCAGAGTTAGATTCGGTTCCTGTCATTAGAGATTTTCCAGACGTTTGTGAGGAGTTTAGGGGACTACCCCCTAAGAGAGAGATTGACTTCAAGATTTATTTGACTGATAATGCTAAGCCAGTAGCATTACCCGTGAGGCACATGGCACCTAGGGAGAGGAAGGAATTGAGCAAGCAGATCCTTGAGCTTTTGGAGAAAGGATTTATAAGAAGGAGCATTTCAAAGTGGGGAGCGGCAGTCGTCTTAGCTTCTAAGGCGGATGGTTCCCTTCGACTTTGCGTAGACTATAGAGAATTGAATAAGCTCACGAAGAAGAACCGATATCCACTCCCTAGGATAGATGACCTTTTTGACCAGTTAGTTGGCTTTGCAGTATTCTCTCATCTTGATTTGGCCACTGGATTTCATCAGCTTAGGGTTGCTGATAACAGCATTGATAAGACCGCATTTAGGACACCCAACGGATTCTTTGAGTGGTTGGTTATGCCTTTTGGGCTAACCAATGCCCTAGCCTATTTCGTAGATTTGATGAGCTGTGTAATTAGAGATATCCTAAATAAGTTCGGGGTGGTATTCGTGAACGACATTTTGGCATTTTCCAGGAGTATGGAAAAGTATGCTATTCATCTTGAGGAGGTTCTTCGTATGCTCCGCGTTCATCGGTGGAAGGCAAAATTCCTATAGTGACACTTTTGGCATAAGGAAGTGCGTTTCTCGAGGCTTAGAGAAGGTCTACACATGGTAGGAGTTTGAGAAATGGTTTTGTACATTTAGCTTCGGATTATGGAAAACCAACGAGAGGTAGGCAAAGATTTGATATGTACAATAGATTCAGTTGATAAGAAAAGAAGAAAACCCATGTGTAGATAATTGCAGAAATTACAATTGTTTCAGATAAGTGGATTTAATGGTAGTACTAAAAGACTTCAGTAAGGAAATGGGATTACCAAAATTTAGGAAAGGTACTCCTAGGGTAGTGAGAAGAAAATCCACCTTATGTTTAGCTCAATAGAATATAATTGTTAGAATTGAAAATTTTCATTGTTAATATTTTCTTTTAGGAAATAAATATTGGGTTTTTGAAAAATCATATGAAATTTAAATTGATTTTTTTTAAAATAGTAAGATTCTTTTTGAAGAATTATAGCTCGCTAATTTATTTGTAGATAAAAAAAGATTTTAAATATAAAAACTAGAGTTTATTAAGTATCGAAAATGTAGGTTACAACATTTATTGTTGTAATAGATGTTTTCGTGAAAAGTAAAGGGAGCATAGACTATAGCACTATCGTTATAGTAGATGACTTCCAAAGGAAATGTTTTTACATAGTATATGAGGTTTATTAGTATTTATTTTAATTGAATCCATACACTAGTATTTTTGGGTTGTAGTTACGGTGTTTTACGCAACATCTGTTTTGACCCACATTAAAATGTATTTTGAAGAAAATTTTCAAGTATAGAAATAAAGTGGTTTGTAAGTACACTAAATATTTAAGTAAGTATGGGGAAATGTTTTCTAGTTATGGATATATTAAAAATAGTTTTGAAAATGAGTTTTTCTGAAAAGAAAAGTGTAAGTTAAATATTAGGAAATTAGTAAATTTCATAGAAATTGTCTATGGTAAGAGAATATAAATTAAAATAATTTAATCTATTGGAAAGAAATGAATAATGATAAAAATTTCTATGAAACCAAATTATAAATAAAGATGTTTTGTGCAAGTTATAAGGAATACGTAAAAGAGATATACAAGGTATGGAAAGCATCATATTTTATATAGCCTATTCGAAAAACATAAAATAAGTTCCTTGTAATTTCATATAAACATAAAATCCTCTTTTAAAAGATTCATAGAAGGTTTTACCATTAATATTTTCTCATAAGAGAAAGTAGTTCCAATACATTAAGGTATAAAACCATAAGGTGTAATAAGAAGATGTTTTGAAAACACATAAGGATATTTTAAATATATTTTAAAAGAAAATGGCTTGGTGAAAAAGTAAATAAGTTTTTGAAAATGAAAACTTAATAAAAGTAGAATTTGAAAATTCAAAATTTTATAGAAAACTAAAAAGGTCTTTAAAAGAAAACGAGGAATAAGTTTTGGACTTAAAGTTTTTCCCTCTAGGTTTGGGAAATAATGCAAATTCAAAAAGCTGTGAAGATGCAAGTCTAGAAAGATAAGATTTTAAGTAACCTAGTATTTTTGAATTTAATAGAAACTTAAAAATAACATTTTTTTAAAGATAAAGATTTTGGGATTTGATGTTTTAAAAATTTAAGCCTTAGTTTTTTTAAAATAAAGTGATAAATAACAAACCAAGCTCTTAAATATGGAGTAGATAGGAATCATTTCCTAAGTGTAACGGAAAAAGTGCAAAGCTACAGCGGTAATTACTTTTGGAAGTAATATTAGAATTTCCATAGTGTGTATAGGACCCTAATGAGAACCTAGGAATGTTGATTCATATGAGCAGACTAAAGAAGAACAGTAAAATGGAGTTAGTGAAATTGTAAGACATGCATGGTTGAGAATGGATATTCCTGATTTTGGAGAACTTGGGAAAAGCATCTTTCTTTTGTGGATGTTGCATAAGATAGTAGTTCTCAAGCTAGCATTGGAATGGCACCTTCCCAAGCTCTTTATGGAAGACCGCGCAAGTCGCCTTCGTGTTGCTTAGAGTCTATAAAGAGATTGCTACTTGGTCCCGACATGGTTAGAAAGACTTCGGAGAAGATTGGTTTGATTAGGATAAAATTCGTATCTCATATCCTCATCTTTTCGATAATAAGTTTTAGAATTTCCTATTTCCATCTTTAGTTTTGAATAGGTTCTTTCCTTTATTATCCTTTGGGAGGGTAGAACTTAGGATTTAACCTATGGATGATAGGATCTGATGTAAACATGTTAATAGAACATGTTATGAATGATGTATGCCAGTGGTTGCAAGTGTTTGCTAGTGGATGCTAATGGACGCATATACTTACACTAGGCACTATTATCTCTTAGGGATTGGCCTAACTAGGACCGTAGAGCATATGTATATAGATGTGTGCGCATTTTATTTTATTTTCCATGATTGCTATAAATGGATGATTATCACATGATTGATGCATTTGGATGATGATTGAAGCACGCATATAGAACTATCGTTATTATTAGGAATTTTTGCATTCATTTGGATACATGACACGAACATGATTGCATAAAAGGAGATCAACTGAATCAGTGGACCGCCTAATCTTTTGCATCAGTTAGGGACATTTGCACTACACTAATTGCATAAGTATCATAAACAACATTATAAAAACTTAAGGAAAATGGGTGAATGGTTGATGATTGAGTAGTTGGTTGTAGATATTGATGACAACACTTGGTTCATTCTCTTATCCTTAGATATTTCGGGGACGAAATCCCTTATGGAGGGGAGAATGTAACAAGTTAAAATTTAACCCATAATAATTAATTCGTTTATTAATGAAATGATAAAATAACTTTGTGAAATTATCAAAATTGACCCACGAGAGTGGCACCATTGTGTCCATGGTAATTTTCTGGTCAATTTCCATACATAGAACGTCAGAATCCAAGTTAATATGAGCAAGTTATGAATCAAACAAGGAAAAAAAAGTAATACATATGGGCTAGGTCGACCAAGAGGTCGACCTAACCATCACCTAGGTCGACCGGCCGGTCGACCTAGGGGGGTAGGTCGACCTGGCGGTCGACCCGCCCTATTACGGTGAGCGAAGTTTTATTTTGAGGCGGTGCGATTATTTTATACATCATTTACATTCTTTTGTTCCATCCGGTCCCTTCGTGCTTCCATCCGATGGCTCCTATTCGGCCTATGATGTGGTTGCATCCGATTCAATCCCCAAATCTAACGGTCTGAGATCCACTTCTACCCCTATAAATAAGACCCTAGGCCTAACACTTTTTCTCATTCTAGATTTTCTCCGCTTGGGTTCACCTTTTCAGGAAGGACCATAAAAACGATAATTTTCTAAGAAGAAAATCTTTTTAATAAAAATATTTTAATACCCTCAAGTGGATTCGGGAAGACCAAAAGGGAAGAGCTTAGGACCACAGGTGAGTGATTGTAATTATTTTAGATTTCTTCAAGTAATTTAAAATAATAGGGTTTCCAATAGTTGTAGTTTTACTACGATTTTTGGAATAACCTTTTTAGTAGTTTATTTACAATTTTTATAATTATTTTCAATCTATTTCCTTTAGCTATTCTTTTCAGTTAATTTTAGTTTATTTCTATTGATTATAGCTTTTCCATTTATTTACAGTTTATTTACAGTATTTTAATTTATTTATTGTTATTTATGCGTTATTTACATCTTTTTCCTACACTTTGGATTTTCTTCTATTTTCAGTTTTCTTTTATTTCTCCTTTTTCTTTGCGAATTGATTAGAATAGATTAAACGCGGATATGGATTAAATTATAAGAATACTGAAATAATGGAAGATAAGACGTAAATTGTAAAGACTGTAATAAAAATGGAATTAAGACTGAAATTGAGCCTAATATGATATTGATGTTAGAATTGGACTAATTAAAGATAATTGGCGTAGTTATAACTTAGAATTATAACTAAAAAGAGTGTAAGATGAAAGAAGCTTATTTTTACACTTATACCTTGGGTTAAGTAATAAGCATGATTATAACGTAGGTTATAATAAGAAATAGAACAGAGTGAGGCTTATTATAAGACTTAGGATAAATTAATAAGCACAGATAGTAAGAACAAAAGTAAAGGCTTATTTAAATATTTTATCTAAGTTAATAAGCAAAGAATTAAAGTAGGACCTGTACCAAATAACAGTCCACTATTTCTATGGACACGGTGTTTCACATAACCCTGAAGTGAGACGAGGTGTCTCATATAATCCTGAAGTGAGACGAGGGGCACGCTTATGTTAACAACGGTAGTAAATGGTCAATAAGTAGAAGTCCAAATCATGGAGATTTGGAAAAGGGGCGTAACTAGATATTGTTTGGATGACGGGCAAGTACCAACATCATTTCCCCTATTATTTCTATGGACCCAATGTCTCACATAACCTTGAAGTGAAACGAGGTGTCTCACATAACCCTGTAGTGAGACGAGGTGTCTCACATAATCCTAAAGTGAGACGAGGGGCACGGTTATGCTAGAGCTTGAGGTAAGAAGAAGATCAAATAGGTGGAACAATAGGCAACATGAGCATGCTGGCGGTTACGCGTGCGACTTCCATTCGGGTGCTCAGTAATTGTTATGAGTTCCAAGCGCTTAGTGTGTGCCTTTCGTAGGCACCAATGTCTACTGCGTTGGGAGCTTTAGCGTCCAGTCCATATTAGATTCTATGGAGTAGCAGGCCGATCAAAGGGTAGTATTAGGAATTAAGCCTAATCTAAGCAACTATCAAAAACAAGTGCAAACAATCAAAGTTAATCAATTATGTTGATCTAGTTAATTCGTATTTATGTTTAGCTTATTCCTTCTCTCTATTTCCTTTGTTTCCTTTTATATACTAGAACTGTTGTAAAGTCTATTACTTTTACTTTGCTTAAAGATTCTAGTAATTACTATCGTTCACCAGACTTTTAGTCTGACCCACTCCTCCATTTTCCTCTTTTCCCCCATAGGCAATTAGGGGCAAGGACGGTAGACTGCAGGCATTTGGAGATTTCTTCGGAGGAGATTCTATCATGTATTTTTTTTCTTCAGTTCCAGTTTTTAGTTCTTTTTGTTGAGCTGGCATTTTGTGAGGGATGTATTGTACTCTGATATTATTAATACTATGGATTTTATTTCTCAAGACACGTAAGATTATTTTGACATTTGATGTATTTGGTATTTGGAGACTTATTTGATTTATAAAGTAATTCTGAGGTTTTGTACTAAATAAATTATTATTATTATAATTGTTTCCGCTGTTTATATATTTTTGTCTTATGAATCTTAATTTCTGCTAGTTTTAGTTATACCTACAATGCAACATGCCTTTTAGTGTGCTCTTTTGGGTATACTAAGGGGTGTGGGGTGTTACATTTGGTATCAGAGCCTAAGGTTACAGGATTCCTAAAAACTAGTTTTAAAAATAAAGTATTTTTCCAAAATCAACCTATTTTAAAGTAGCATATCTTCAAATTAGAAGTATTTTTCAAAAAGAAACTCTTATTATAGAAGTAGTTTTTCAAATATAAAAGATTTTTATAAAAATCCCCTCAAAATTCCAGTTCAACATTCTTTCGATTCTTTCGAGCCTAAGTTTCCTTTTCTTTGCATAATATGGCTGACTGGTTCCATAGAGCTACGGTACCCAAGGTGCAAGGGCAAGCACCCAATACAGCACCGGTAGGTGGAGGTCCCTTTAGTCAATCTACTGTAGCCAATTTTTCTAAGATATGCAAGAACTTCGCTAGTCTAGGTGGCAGAACGATTTCTGGCACCGAGGATTACGAGGAGGCACGAGCTAGGTTGGAGGTCATGGAACAAAGGTTTAGGATGTTAGATTTGGAGAACCTCAGAAGTGCATCAAGAAAAGCGGGAAATGCAATAACTATGGACGGGTTGGTCATTGCACAAGGGACTATAAGAATAAAACGATGAAGGGGAGGTGTTTCAACTATGGGCAGCCCCGTCATCTTAGTAGCTCTTGTCCTTAGAGAACGGGGCAGAGAGCAAGCGCACCTATGGCGTAAGTACAAGCTTTGGTTGCAGCACTTTCTAGCAGTAATTCGGATAGAGGTAGAAAAATCTCTTTAGAATGATTAATTTCTCTTTCTGATTTTCCCATTCGGACTCTTTTCGATTTTGGAGCATCACACCCTTTCATTACGAGTTCTTTGGTAGATTGTTTGCACTTAGACATCTCTTTAGTAGTAGACTTCATTGTTGTTTCAAACCCCATATGAGGATGGCATACTTTTCTATGGTTTGTAAGGGTTTAAATTTTTTTATCCTAGGCAAGGAATTTGACTGTGATGCCTATGTATTGGGATTTTCAGGGGATGGGATGATTTTGGGGATGGATTGGCTATCCACATATGGAGCTATATTAAACTCCGAGAGGAGAGTCATTAGATTAGAGAAATGCAGCGGTAGGACTCTCGAGGTTTCTTACGACCCGCAAGGGTCCGTTATGTTGAGCTTCCTTATTCCCTCGATTCATCATCATCAGAGTTAGATTCGGTTCCTGTCATTAGAGATTTTCCAAACGTTTTTGAGGAGTTTAGGGGACTACCCCCTAAGAGAGAGATTGACTTCAGGATTTATTTGACTGATAATGCTAAGCCAGTAGCATTACCCGTGAGGCACATGGCACCTAGGGAGAGGAAGGAATTGAGCAAGCAGATCCATGAGCTTTTGGAGAAAGGATTTATAAGAAGGAGCATTTCAAAGTGGGGAGCGGCAGTCGTCTTTGCTTCTAAGGCGGATGGTTCCCTTCGACTTTGCGTAGACTATAGAGAATTGAATAAGCTCACGAAGAAGAACCGATATCCACTCCGTAGGATATATGACCATTTTGACCAGTTAGTTGGCTTTGCAGTATTCTCTCATCTTGATTTGGCCACTGGATTTCATCAGCTTAGGGTCACTGTTAACAGCATTGATAAGACCGCATTTAGGACACCCGACGGATTCTTTGAGTGGTTGGTTATGCCTTTTGGGCTAACCAATGCCCTAGCCTATTTCGTAGATTTGATGAGCTGTGTAATTAGAGATATCCTAAATAAGTTCGGGGTGGTATTCGTGAACGACATTTTGGCATTTTCCAAGTGTATGGAAAAGTTTGCTATTCATCTTGAGGTGTTTCTTCGTACGGTCCGCGTTCATCGGTGGAAGGCAAAATTCCTATAGTGACACTTTTGGCATAAGGAAGTGCGTTTCTCGAGGCATAGAGAAGGTCTACACATGGTAGGAGTTTGAGAAATGGTTTTGTACATTTAGCTTCGGATTATGGAAAACCAACGAGAGGTAGGCAAAGATTTGATATGTACAATAGATTCAGTTGATAAGAAAAGAAGAAAACCCATGTGTAGATAATTGCAGAAATTACAATTGTTTCAGATAAGTGGATTTAATGGTAGTACTAAAAGACTCCAGTAAGGAAATGGGATTACCAAAATTTAGGAAGAGTACTCCTAGGGTAGTGAGAAGAAAATCCACCTTATGTTTAGCTCAATAGAATATAATTGTTAGAATTGAAAATTTTCATTGTTAATATTTTCTTTTAGGAAATAAATATGGGTTTTTGAAAAATCGTATGAAATTTAAATTTATTTTTTTTAAAAATAATAAGATTCTTTTTGAAGAATTATAGCTCGCTAATTTATTTGTAGATAAACAAAGATTTTAAATATAAAAACCTAGAGTTTATTAAGTATCGAAAACGTAGGTTACAACATTTATTGTTGTATTAGAAGTTTTTGTGAAAAGTAAAGGGAGCATAGACTATAGCACTATCGTTATAGTAGATGACTTCCAAAGGAAATGTTTTTACATAGTATATGAGGTTTATTAGTATTTATTTTAATTGAATCCATACACTAGTATTTTTGGGTTGTAGTAACGGTGTTTTACGCAACATCTGTTTTGACCCACATTAAAATGTGTTTTGAAGAAAATTTTCAAGTATAAAAATAAAGTGGTTTGTAAGTACACTAAATATTTAAGTAAGTATTAGGAAATGTTTTCTAGTTATGGATATATTAAAAATAGTTTTGAAAATGAGTTTTTCTGAAAAGAAAAGTGTAAGTTAAATATTAGGAAATAATTAGTAAATTTCATAGAAATTGTCTATGGTAAGAGAATATAAATTAAAATAATTTAATCTATTGGAAAGAAATGAATAATGATAAAATTTTCTATGAAACCAAATTATAAATAAAGATGTTTTGTGCAAGTTATAAGGAATACATGAAAGAGATACAAGGTATGGAAAGCATCATATTTTATATAGCCTATTCAAAAATATAAAATAAGTTCCTTGTAATTTCACATAAACATAAAATCCTCTTTTAAAAGATTCGTAGAAGGTTTTACCATTAATATTTTCTCATAATAGAAAGTAGTTCCAATACATTAAGGTATAAAACCATAAGGTGTAATAAGAAGATGTTTTGAAAACACATAAGGATATTATAAATATATTTTAAAAGATAATGGCTTGGTGAAAAAGTAAATAAGTTTTTGAAAATGAAAACTTAGTAAAAGTAGAATTTGAAAATTCAAATTTTTATAGAAAACTAAAAAGGTCTTTAAAGAAAACAAGGAATAAGTTTTGGACTTAAAGTTTTTCCTTCTAGGTTTGGGAAATAATGCAAATTCAAAAATTTATGAAGATGCAAGTCTAGAAAGATAAGATTTTAAGTAACCTAGTATTTTTGAATTTAATAGAAACTTAAAAATAACATTTTTTTAAAGATAAAGATTTTGGGATTTGATATTTTAAAATTTTAAGCCTTAGTTTTTTTTAAAATAAAGTGATAAACACCAAACCAAGCTCTTAAATATGGAGTAGATAGGAATCATTTCCTAGGTGTAACGTAAAAAGTGCAAAGCTACAGCAGTAATTACTTTTGGAAGTAATATTAGAATTTCCATAGAGTGTAAATGACCCTAATGAGAACCTAGGAATGTTGATTCATGTGACCAGACTAAAGAAGAACGGTAAAATAGAGTTAGTGAAATTGTAAGACACGCATGGTTGAGAATGGATATTCCTGATTTTGGAAGAACTTGGGAAAAGCATCTTTCTTTTGTGGAATTTGCATAAGATAGTAGTTCTCAAGCTAGCATTGGAATGGCACCTTCCCAAGCTCTTTATGGAAGACCGCGCAAGTCGCCTTCTTGTTGCTTAGAGTCTATAAAGAGATTGCTACTTGGTCCCGATATGGTTAGAAAGACTTCGGAGAAGATTGGTTTGATTAGGATAAAATTCGTATCTCATATCCTCATCTTTTCGATAATAAGTTTTAGAATTTCCTATTTCCATCTTTAGTTTTGAATAGGTTCTTTCCTTTATTATCCTTTGGGAGGGTAGAACTTAGGATTTAACCTATGGATGATAGGATCTGATGTAAACATGTTAATAGAACATGTTATGAATGATGTATGCCAGTGGTTGCAAGTGTTTGCTAGTGGATGCTAATGGACGCATATACTTACACTAGGCACTATTATCTCTTAGGGATTGGCCTAACTAGGACACTAGAGCATATGTATATGGACGTGTGTGCATTTTATTTTATTTTCCATGATTGCTATAAATGGATGATTATCACATGATTGATGCATTTGGATGATGATTGAAGCACGCATATAGAACTATCGTTATTATTAGGAATTTTTGCATTCATTAGGATACATGACACAGACATGATTGCATAAAAGGAGATCAACTGAATTAGTGGACCGCCTAATCTTTTGCATCAGTTAGGCACATTTGCACTACACTAATTGCATAAGTATCATAAACAACATTATAAAAACTTAAGGACAATGGGTGAATGGTTGATGATTGAGTAGTTGGTTGTAGATATTAATGACAACACCTGGTTCATTCTCTTATCCTTAGATATTTCGGGGACGAAATCGCTTAAGGAGGGGAGAATGTAACAACTTGAAATTTATCCCATAATAATTAATTCGTTAATTAATGAAATGATAAAATAACTTTGTAAAATTATCAAAATTGACCCACGAGAGTTGCACCATTGTGTCCATGGTAATTTTCTGGTCAATTTCCATACATAGAATGTCAGAATCCGAGTTAATATGAGCAAGTTATGAATCAAACAAGGAAAAAAAGTAATACATATGGGCTAGGTCGACCAAGAGGTCGACCTAACCATCACCTAGGTCGACCGGCCGGTCGACCTAGGGGGGTAGGTCGACCTGGCGGTCGACCCGCCCTATTACGGTGAGCGAAGTTTTATTTTGAGGCGGTGCGATTATTTTATACATCATTTACATTCTTTTGTTCCATCCGGTCCCTTCGTGCTTCCATCCGATGGCTCCTATTCGGCCTATGACGTGGTTGCATCCTATTCAATCCCCAAATCAAACGGTCCGAGATCCACTTCTACCCCTATAAATAAGACCCTAGACCTAACACTATTTCTCATTCTAGATTTTCTCCGCTTGGGTTCACCTTTTCAGGAAGGACCATAAAAACGATAATTTTCCAAGAAGAGAATCTTTTTTAATAAAAATATTTTAATACCCTCAAGTGGATTCGGGAAGACCAAAAGGGAAGAGCTTAGGACCACAGGTGAGTGATTGTAATTATTTTAGATTTCTTCTAGTAATTTAAAATAATAGGGTTTCCAATAGTTGTAGTTTTACTACGATTTTTGGAATAACCTTTTTTGTAGTTTATTTGCAATTTTTAGAATTATTTTCAATCTCTTTCTTTTAGCTATTCTTTTCAGTTAATTTTAGTTTATTTCTATTGATCATAGCTTTTCCATTTATTTACAGTATTTTAATTTATTTATTATTATTTATGCGTTATTTACATCTTTTTCCTACACTTTGGATTTTCTTCTATTTTCAGTTTTCTTTTATTTCTCCTTTTTTCTTTGCGAATGGATTAGAATAGATTAAACGTGGATATGGATTAAATTATAAGAATACTGAAATAATGGAAGATAAGATGTAAATTGTAAAGACTGTAATAAAAATGGAATTAAGACTGAAATTGAGCCTAATTATGATATTGATGTTAGAATTGGACTAATTAAAGATAATTGGCCTAGTTATAACTTAGAATTATAACTAAAAAGAGTATAAGATGAAGGAAGCTTATTTTTACACTTAGACCTTGGGTTAAGTAATAAGCATGATTATAACGTAGGTTATAATAAGAAATAGAACAGAGTGAGGCTTATTATAAGACTTAGGATAAATTAATAAGCACAGATAGTAAGAACAAAAGTAAAGGCTTATTTAAATAATTTATCTAAGTTAATAAGCAAAGAATTAAAGTAGGTCCTGTACCAAATAACAGTCCACTATTTCTATGGACACGGTGTTTCACATAACCCTGAAGTGAGACGAGGTGTCTCATATAATCCTGAAGTGAGACGAGGGGCACGCTTATGTTAACAACGGTAGTAAATGGTCAATAAGTAGAAGTCCAAATCATGGAGATTTGGAAAAGGGGCGTAACTAGATATTGTTTGGATGACGGGCAAGTACCAACATCATTTCCCCTATTATTTCTATGGACACAATGTCTCACATAACCTTGAAGTGAAACGAGGTGTCTCACATAACCCTGTAGTGAGACGAGGTGTCTCACATAATCCTAAAGTGAGACGAGGGGCACGGTTATGCTAGAGCTTGAGGTAAGAAGAAGATCAAATAGGTGGAACAATAGGCAACATGAGCATGCTGGCGGTTACGCGTGCGACTTCCATTCGGGTGCTCAGTAATTGTTATGAGTTCCAAGCGCTTAGTGTGTGCCTTTCGTAGGCACCAATGTCTACTGCGTTGGGAGCTTTAGCGTCCAGTCCACAGTAGATTCTATGGAGTAGCAGGCCGATCAAAGGGTAGTACTAGGAATCAAGCCTAATCTAAGCAGCTATCAAAAACAAGTGCAAACAATCAAAGTTAATCAATTATGTTGATCTAGTTAATTCGTATTTATTTTCAGCTTATTCCTTCTCTCTATTTCCTTTGTTTCCTTTTATATACTAGAACTGTTGTAAAGTCTATTACTTTTACTTTGCTTAAAGATTATAGTAATTACTATCGTTCACCAAACTTCTAGTCTGACCCACTCCTCCATTTTACCCTTTTCCCAATAGGAAATCAGGGGCAAGGACTGTAGGCATTTGGTGATTTCTTCGGAGCAGATTCTATCATGTATTTCTTTTCTTCAGTTTTAGTTTTTAGTTCTTTTTGTTGAGCTGGCATTTTGTGAGGGATGTATTGTACTCTGATATTATTGATACTATGGATTTTATTTCGCAAGATACGTAAGGTTATTTTGACATTTGATGTATTTGGTATTTGCCGACTTATTTGATTTATAAAGTAATTCTGAGGTTTTGTTCTAAATAAGTTATCATTATTATAATTGTTTTCACTATTTATATATTTTTGTCTTGTGAATCTTAATCTCTGCTAGTTTTAGTTATACCTACAACGCAATATTACTTTTAGTGTTCTCTTTTGGGTATACTAAGGGGTGTGGGGTGTTACAAATAGAGAAAATGAAGGTATATGGGTTATAGTGGACAGGTTGACCAAGAGTGCCCATTTCATTCCAGTCAAGTCAACCAGAACGGCACGTGCATTAGCTAAGTTATTTATGAAGAATATAGTTAGACTTTATGGAATTCCTAGTATTATAGTAATTGATAGAGATTTCTTATTCACTAGCGTGTTCTCGAAGAGTCTATAGGATACTTTTGGTACCAAGCTCAATATGAGTACCGTTTACCATCTGCAAACAAATGACAAACGAAAAGAGTAAACAAAGTCCTAGAAGATTCGTTACGAGCTTGTGTGCTAGATTTTGGAGGATCATGGAAAGACCATCTACACTTAGTCGAGTTTTTGTATAACAATAGTTATCTGGCTAGTATAGGGATGGCACCGTTTGAAGCTTTGTATGGAAGGCCATGCAAATCTCTGGTAAGTTGGTTAGAGACCGAAGATAGGTTGGTACTTGGTCCGGATTTAGTTAGAGAAGCTGCAGAGAAGATTGAGTTGATTCGAGCTAAAATAAAGGAAGCTCGGTCTAGGCAAAAAAGTTATGCTTATAGAAGATGGAAAGACATAGAATTCTCAGATGGAGATTATGTTTTCGTCAAGGTATCACCAATGAAAGGTGTAATTCGATTCGAGAGATCAGGAAAATTGGCACCGAGATACATTGGACCATTTACTATTGTAGAGAGGATCGGGAAACTCGCATATAGATAGAGTTACCGAATAGTTTCGCAGGAGTCCAAGATGTTTTTCATATTTCTCATCTAAGGAAGTGTATTCGAGATCCAGAGACTATTATTACACCGACTGTGTTAGATGACTTAGTAGTGGAGCCAAATTTGACTATAGTTAAAAGCCAGCTCGTATATTCACGAGAGATGAGAAGAAGCTAAGGAACAAGATGAAAGGGAGTGCGGATTAATGATCTTAAGGCTAATTTAACACTAGAGGGGAGGTGAATAGTGTTTAATGGATTCTAAGACTTATATGGACTAAATTAAAATTATGACACAAACAAATGCAGAACTTAATCACAGAACAATCACAGAATCAAACACAGATGCAGAAAGTAAATAAAAAGCAGTAAAAGGAAAGAACACACCGGATTTTATACTGGTTCGCAGTTACCCTACATTCAGTCCTGTACCAAGGCATAACACCTCATACAGATTTTTATTATACCAAAGTCAAGATTACAATCCTCAGTTTCTAAAAGCCTTGAGGTACCCTCCTGTCTCATGAGTCCAGGGCAAACTCTCTTGATTTACGGGCCATAAGATTACCCAATTGATTTTCAGGCACAACCACACCTTATAGAGAGACTCGATAAACTTTTGATTACAAATTGATCCTATGACTCTGAATAGCACTGATCTTCGAGAGATGGCAGAGAATCAAACAAGAATGAGATTCTAATTTGATTCACTTGAGAATTCGGCAGAATTTCGGCATGATCTTAAAAATATGAAATTGTTTAGAATATGGATTTGTGGAGAAGAAGGAGTGAAGAAAATATGAAATTAGTTAGTTAAAAAATTCGTTTGTGAAGGCTATTTATAGACCAGTAACGGTCATAACCATTCGTGAAGAGATTTAAACGAATAGACACTTCTTTTGAAAATTGAAACTTTTGAATTTAACGGCCACCATGTCGACATGGGGTATCCCATGATGTCGACATCCCTTAGTTAAAAACAATGTAAATTTGTTTTGAAAATGATATTGAAAGGAAAACAAGATGAATGATTCTGGAGTAAAATAAACTAATTTTCCTATGTTTTAAAATAAAGAAGAGTAGAAAAATATATTTTAGAATGTATATATAAATTTGATTTTAAATCTCAAGTATATATATATTATAAAAGAATATTTAAAAATCAGAAGATAGTTTTAAAAACAAACGAAGTTTAAAACAAGAGTTTATTTAAAAACAAAGACAAAGAATATTTTAAGGCTAAAACATTTTGAAAAGCAGTTTTGAAAATCATTTTAAAAAACCATTTTGAAGTAGTTTTGCAAGCTTCTTCCTACAGAATATCTCATCACATCAGGACTCGTGAACTTGTACAAAACCAGGATGTTCGTGGGTTTGTAAGCCACTTGTCGTAGGTTTGTAAGCTACTTGTCGTGGGTTTGTAAGCCACTAAGAAGATAGAAATGAGTTCCATCCCAAATGAAATATGGAATGAAGATTTCCGTGCTATTATGAAGTTTTAACAATAAACTAGACACATATCTTGAAATCTTGATCTTGATACTCATGAGTCTTCAAACTTGATTTCTTCATCCTTGATCTTTATACTGTACGGTCTTCAATAATTAGTACCTGCCTTATATATATTCTGCATAATAACATTCATATATATCTAGACAATAGTGTTAGTATATAAGTTATAATAAAATTAGTAACAAAGGTTGTTGTCATCAAAACCACTATCTCCAGTTCCTAACACAAGACGGTCGGATTAGTTAAAGTCCAGTAGAGCGACGACAAAAAGGATTGTACTTGGGAAACCGAGAACATGATAAGAGACGCTTATCCTGACTTGTTTCATGGTTTGTTCTACCCTTATGATTGATTTTGATGAGTACTTGATCGTAATTTCGAGGACGAAATTCTTTAAGGAGGAGAGTCTATAACGACCCTATATTTAGGACATTTAATTAGATAAATTAACTGAAATACTATAAATGGTTAAGAGATCGAGATTTGTATAATAAAGGGGAGCTATGCATAGTTGAACTAATGAACCAAATGGAATTTAAAATAAAATAGGTTAGGGAATTAGATAAGGGGTAAAATAGGAATTAGTCTTATTCTTATACCCTATACCCTCACACTACTTCATTTTACACGTTCACAATAAAAAACAAAACATAAAGAGACCGGCACCATTAAGGGAAAACAAGAAGAAGATAAGCAAGAATCTAAGGAAGAAGCTTAATCAACTTAATTCAAGATCAAATCTCAACTCCTGAATCAAAAGCAAAAGGTGAATAATAGGTTACATCTCATGTTTTTGATGTTTCAATTTCTAGAATCAGATCCGAATGTTTTTGCATGTATATTACCAAGTTTTGAATGTTAGATATATATATATATATATATATATATATATGCTTGTTGATGAATTATGCTTATTCATATTGATTTTTATAACTATTTTTGATTTGAAACCTATCAAATGACATCTACATGCCTTGCGACTTTATTATATGGTTAGAAATGATATTTTAGAGATGGGTTTAAAATTTCATAACTTTCTGAATTAATATGGATTTATATTAATTTTCTAGAGAAGAAAATGGTTAATTGGGTTTAAAATTAAATACGGCCAATTTATGTTATTTTTTGGTCAGAAATTAATATATGTTAGATAACATATTAAAAGTGATTTATTGGAATTTTTATAGAATTTTGCTAAGTGTTTTAATAAGTATATAAAATTATTTAAGTTATGAGACTAAATGTTATATATATATATATATAAAAGGAGAAGGGGCATTTTGTAAATAGCTTAAATTAGTTACTACTGAAATTTCGGCAACACTTTTAGAAAAGAATTTAGAAAAGAAATTAGTAACCAATCATATGATGACAAACAAGGCAGGTTAGTTGAAAAGAAATTTTTTAAAAGATAAAAATCAGCTTTACTTTATTTCTACTGTTTTGCCACTTTTGGCACCTAGCTTTCAACTAGGTAGTTCTGTCACCATCTCAGTCAAAACCAATATACATGGTACCAAAAGCCTTTATACGTGTGGATTGGACACAGGCGAAAGGTATTGAGTTGAAACAAGGGTTTTCGAAGGGTTCGAAACCTTGTTTTGATTTATATAAGAAACGTGCCTACTGTGCTTTCGAATAAGATGGCTTTCGACTTGGTCAGCTTTTGACTTGGTCAAATTGTTTCAAAGAAAGAGGCCTTCGAAATAGGTTGCGCTTTTGTTTTAAGTAAATGCTTTCAAAGGGGTTGAAAACCCTACCTACCGCCGTTTTACCTTTCGAAGTAGTGCCTTCGAAAGGGTCCCTATGTTTTAAAATCTAGAGCCGCTTCTCCAATGCTTTCGAAGTGATCGGTTTCGACACCATCCACTACTTTACTTAGGAAATTGCTTTCAAAAGAGTTGCTTTCGACTTAGTTGCTTTAAAACCCTTTTTGATATTTTAAAAGTTAAACCCAAAGGTTTTGAAAGGAATGGTTTCCAGTGGTTTCGAAAGGTTGTTCCACATATTTTGACTTGAACCCAATGCTTTCGAAAGGTTTATTTTAAGTGTACTTGAAAGGTAACAAGAAAAGTATTTGAAGGGGAGGTCCCCAGTATTTTCGAAAGGTGTATATATATAAGGTTTCGAATGGGTGATTCCCTAGTGTTTTCGAAAGGTTTACCTTAGTGTTTAAATAGAAGGATTTCAATGGTTTCGAAAGGCATATTTAAAGTGTTTAGAAAAGGATGTCTAAGGTTTATAAAGCTTTCAAAGAAGATGTTTTCAATGTTTTCGAAAGGACTATTGTTTCAAAATATATGTTTTAGCCTAAAGGCCTAAGGTTATAAAGTAAAGTAGTAACTTATATCGAAAGGGGAACTTTCAATGGTTTCGAAAGAGATTGTTTAAAGATTTTAAACAAAGGTTTCGAAGGTTTTCATCAACAACGTTTTGGGTAAAGCATATAACATGGGAAAGAGATTTGAGTAAAGAAAATAGTATATTTTCCTTGTATAAGTATGATTTAAAGGGTTAAATCATTTTGAAAAGGTTTTCAAGGAAAATTTAAAGCATAGATAATCGTAAGTAAAATCACTCAGATATTTGTATACCAGATGGGACTGGTATAGGGTTGTGCCCTATACATTAGCTATTAGCCCCTAGTTAATTTAGTCCAAAATTTCAGTGTGTAGGGCTTAGTCACAGGTAAGACTTAAATGATGGTTACACACATAAAGGAATATATATGTATAGAGAAGAAGGATAGGTTATTGGTAATCCCAAAAAACCATTATGGTCAAGTGATCCTTCGAGAAGTAAGTTAAGGACAGGCCGTCTAGAAGTATGTCTAACAGTTGTTAGATAATTTGTTTAGTATGTTTGTTAGGCCCAGGTCAGCCAAAGGTTAGTAGTTAGCCAAACAAAACTACATTATTTCAGACAGATGGTCCATTTATTACCTGTTTTTGTAAACATATGATATTTGATATTATTGATATAATCAGTTGGATTAACCAATTTGGTTGCAGGATTTTGATTTGCAAAAATATATGTTTTAAAGTGATATTAGTGAGGGGGAACTCATTCTGCTAAGTGGCGTGGTCTCACTTAGTATAAGTGAACCGAGATGTAATAGTATTATTCACATCGGGCTTTATGTCTGACTTGAAGTTTATGTTTTTCCCCTTAATCTCTCCGGTGCTCAAAATTAATTTGAGTAGATTGAGATTTTGCATTTACAGGTTTAGTAGGAGGGTGAATAAAGCTTTCGGAGACAAGCATGAGGCTGATGTTAGTTATACTTAGGAATTGTTGTCTTTGTTTATTCCATTGTGATGTATTAAGACAGTTTATGTCTACATAGTACTATGATCATTCGAGAGGGCATCTTTTTATGTCACTTTTGGCATATTTATGTAATAATTATATTTGATCTAAACCTGGGAAACAATTAGGATTATATAATGGAATATGAAACATGTTTCGTGAAATGTAATTAGAAAAGTTGTTTTTTAAATCTGTGATTTTGTTTCAAAGTCATGTGCTTCCGATATTATGGATACCATTACATAACTGTATTTTGTCGTCGAAAGTTAATACTATTGATGACTACAACATCTGTAGCGCTTAGCTATGGGCCTTAAGATAGGGGATGTTATAAAAGTCTAGAAAGAGAAGAAGTCCTCTCCAAGTTGCGTATATAGCTTGCTATTTATAGGGAAACCGTCTAGCAAAACTAGGTATCCATGAAATATCAAGTCCCGATCCAACTCCAAGTGTTCAGAAGTGGGCTTCGAGGCCCAAACATCAATAAAAACCTCTCGGTAATGATTGATTGTTATGGGAGGAAATCTTCCCTCCTTCTTCTGCTTTGCTTTGTTCCTCTGATTCATTGCATTTTGAACACTATTCCTTTGAGATTTAGTTGTTTTAGAGAGGTTCTGTTACCACTTATTCTTGCCTACCTTAAGTCAAAAAATACTTAGAGTTGCTCATCCATTTTTTGAGAAAAGCATACCATGGCAATTACTTGAGGTAGTGCTTCAAGTACAAGTGGTTTTGGAGGTCCATAATGGAGTAAAAAGCTTCGGTATCAAATGGTTCCTCTCAGTATGAGTGGTCCACTTTGCTTCAAATCTTTTGGAACTTCTTGAGTGTGTTCCTATTGCCTTTCCAAGCATGTTATTAAGTCCGTTAATCATTTATTCTTCATCTTGATGTTCTGATTAATCCTTAGTAGAGGAATGGTCATTCAAGTTATTATATACCCGGGGCACAAATAGTGATAGTGAGGATTGTTGATGGATGTTATGTTTGCTTAGATTGTTTTCTCCTATAGTCTATCACTCTAGGGATGTCACTTGAGATTGGTACTGGGGTAGGAATACCTGAACACCGGTCATTGTACTTAGATTGTTGTACACCCTTATGATGTTTATAGAGTAGTATATTGTGTTTATTTTGTGCTAATTTTTGGTTACATGGGTAGGTCAGGTATAGTTCATATACCCTTGTTCCTTACTATATTTACTTATATAGTGTTTTGAGATTCACTTATCGCTAACATCAGACTGTTGTCTGACTCAAGGTTTTATGATTTGCTTCTTATTATCTTGGGTACTCTTAAATGATTAGTGTAGATAGCAAGTCTAGATGATATGTGATGGCTGTCAGAGGATGAGCTAGATGAATCATTCTCGTATTATATATGTGGATATTCTATTTTTTATTCCATTGTGTGACACTGTGGGGCCTAGGCAGTGTTTGCATTACTATCATGAGACAATTTATTTGAGTTTATTTATGCTTTGTATAAACTCCATTACCATGTTGTATACCTCTGTGGATCTATGCTATGATATTTGGTTCACTTAGTTATTACTGTCTCTCCCATTTTATATCTGAGATGACTATTATATTTACTCTATGTGCTTTGAGATATATAATAGGTTATGTGATGTTTAATTTCTTTTAACCCTTGGAAATCGTACTAAATTGGCTGAGCATGGCAGCAATGCACTACCAAGTTATACTTGATGTCGGTGGTGTAGGGCGGTCATCACAACTTGCTCGATCAGTTTCATAGTGTGTAGGTGTTTTCTCAATTGGATTTAACAATGAGTTTCACCACCTGAGAGTGTTGAGGTTTAGTGTTTTGATTACTGCATACTGTTCTCTATTGGGATTCATAACTAGTTGATTATGTCATTCGCGCTAACTAACGGACGAACATACTTTGCTAATCTTATAAAACGTGTTTTCAAAGATCAATTGAACAAGTTTGTGGTTGTATTCATTGATGACATTCTTATCTATTCATGGATAGAAGAAGAAAAAAAGACACATTTGAGAGTTGTTCTTGAGACATTGAGAAAGTTTTAACTCAAGGCAAAGTTTTCGTGATGTCAGTTCTGAAGGAGAGAAGTACAGTTCATAGGTCAAGCTGTCTCGGAGCATGGCATCATTGTTAATGTGGAATGACCCTCCTATTTCTACCCTAATTTCATAGGGATTTTTTTTACTTCATCAAAGGGAATTTAAATCACGTAGAAATCAAAATGCCATACAAGCTATTGACATAGCCACTTATTTCTTTTCTAAATAGGCAAAATCAGCAGTTCAGACATCTAAATTCTTATGACAGGCGTCTAAACATAATTACAGACGTCTATCTAATTATGACAGACGGCTCAGAGATCAAAAATTGAAACAGAGAGAAAAAAAGACATTTTGAACTGAATTCAGACGTCTAATTATTTTGTGACAGACGTCTACATTTAACCTTAGACGTCTAAATTATTTAGACTGTCGTCTAAGTTTAACCTCAGACGTCTAAATTATTAAGACTGACGTCTAAATTCGATTTCTATGTACATGCATATGCACATTCAACTTATATGTGTCTGGATGTCCACCTATATTCATTTACACTTTTAAGTTCGATTTAAACTTCCTTAGAACTATCAGAGATGATATATAGATTGATCATTTATTACAATTTTATTTTCCAGGGTCATTTTCTTTTTCCAATAAACCAAAATATATCCAGGATCAAGACAATTAACCAATATAAATATATCAGTACTTCCACAAAGATAAGCACATACATGTGAGGATGTATATGCCTCTCTTGTTTAAATCAGAGTTCTGGTAAACAAGAGGAGATTGGATTGATTGGATTTAATCAATCCACACATAGTACAGTGTTATATGCAGTAAAACTTCAATTCATGTTTAATTTTCTTCTTATAAAATCTGTCTGGAATTTAAAATGCATTTGGTTAAAATCTGAATGAAAATTCAGGTTCCTATTACAAATACAAAGGAAAAGGTGTGTTAATATTTGCACAAAACATGTTTATGTGCATATATAACTGCAGCTATTTGGATCTGGCTTTCAATTCCATTATTACAGATTCTTCCTTTATTTAAAAATAAGACATGAAACATTTGTATGAAACAAGTTAGGTTATGGGAACCTTGTAGTCATATAAAAACATTCAACCTATGCCTATTATCTTTTGTATACACTTACCATGTTTGAAAGGTAAAACCATTTAATTTTTCTGAGAATCAACTATCCAGATTTTCCAAAACTCAAATCCTTTCTAAAGACTCAAAATTGACTAATACATTTATGAAATGTAATCATTCAGTTTTCAACATGGTGTTCTTACTAAATCCACTTACAATATTTTGATTAACTTCTTTAATATCAGATATTAACTAGATTCATAAATTCCAGATACAAGTCAATCTCTTAATAAAACACTTAACCAAATATCCATCCCATGTTCAACACTTAATACAAGTAACAATTTAAATCATTAATACATGCGGATTTTATCATTTTGGCTCTTATCTAACTAAGTTTAGCATGCTATAATCCTCTTCTCAAAGCCTTGCTCCTACTCCTACTTAGTGGCTGCAATCCCTGAAAAAGCATTTGAAGCTGCCTCATTTTAAATGAGACACCCCAAATGCCATTAGCACACTAGGGTCAAACACATGTCTGGTATGAGAAAATTCACAAAAGCAATTAGTTAATTAGGTTAAAATCAAATTAAATACATATACATACAATTCTGCCCTTTAGAATCAGATCATACTTGTGTGCATGCTCTGTGTCATTGTGCATGTGCACACTTTAATTTTTCTTTCCAGAGACTCCATATATATATATAAATATGGCACATACATTCAAGCATACAATTCAGTCATAATCAAACAATCATTCACACCAACAGGAAAATAACCAATATGAGTTAAATCATTTATTCAATCCTCATATTTCAAATCTGGGAAAAACTCTAGTTTTCTCATCATCTCAAATATTATTCCCTTGGTATATTTATCTATCCTGGTCTCATCTGCAATATTTATGAATCAATGGACACACTGTAATGAACTAATTCACTCCATTACACAAAGATCTCAGGACTTAAACAAGCCATGTGTCAACTTGTGTTACTCAAGAACACAAGTCATTCCTGCAGTGTTCTTGACCCCAATTTCCTAATCAGGTTTAAGTTAATAATAACTCTTTTGATTTTTCATGACTACCATTCAGTGAACCCTTTTACTAACTAAAAACATCCATATCATGGCATCTCATATTATTCATAACCATACCGAGACAAACAAGCAAACAACCATTGGTGACTACAAAATAAGGTTCTGTATATATATATTCTGGTATTTAAACAGGGGTATAGGCAACTAACATTGGCTTATGGCTTTTGAGAGAGTTTTTCTTTTTGACAAACATCTGTGCTTGAGTTAAACTCAGAATGACCTGGTTTCACTGAATCACAAAATTTTGTTTGCTAGGCATATGAACATATATATATTTTCATTGAATCAGGAGCATCAGCACATAGGCAACCCTATTGCACCCCTAATTCCTTTTTTGTCTCAAGCCTCAGCACTTATACATGAGTATATTGCAGCTCAACATTATTTACATCTTTCTGGGTTGAGCCAAGAACCAATACTACTTGCCTATTTTCAACATTTTATTTTATGGGTATTTGTTTATGTTCCTAAACATTAACATATCAGAGATCTGGATTTATAAAACATATATGTATACTAACTACACATAAAACTTTCTTATAAATAAACAAGTAAAACAAACCAAAGAGGATCAAAACATTTTCAGATTTAAATTCACAGATAAGCATTCATATATGAAAATACTCTTTTTAAGAAAATTACTTATAACTGGCTGCCTACATTAGGACTTATTGCCTTAGATTTTTGAGTGAGTTTTCTCACCTAGCCCTCTTCTTTGCTTCCTTAATTAATTGATGAACTTCTGCCTTTAGCCTCAAGCTCTTTTCCTTCCCTTGCCTTATGATTTCTATGGTGTTGTTTCTTTTTTTTTTCAAAGTTCTTTTCTGAGAAGGAGAGGAGGCTGCTGCATATACATGTATATATACAGGGTCTTCCTTAGGGTTTTGGGTATTGGCTAAAGCCATTTTTGCCCACCAGAAAATCATGTCATCTGCATTTTATTTAAACCCAAAGTTCTACCCTTCCCGGTTTTAATTTAGGTGAAGAGAAAAGTGGTTACATTCTTTCTTTTTTGGTTAATTTCAGAATTTTGCTTTTCAGAAAATACTTTTTCCTTTGTCCACAATCATGCTAAAAATGTGACTTGATTTTATTATTTATCAAATACTCTTCCTAATTCTGCCTATACCAAGCATTTCTCTGTTTTATCTTATTTTTTTCTATTTTTAGCTTTCATGTAAATGGTATGTACCTTCTTTATTTATTTACAAGAGGAATACTCCTTTTTATATCTTCAGTCTTTTTATTTCTGCCTACATATATAAAATATATTGGTATGTTTTATTTTGCTGGATTGAACTCTAGTACCTTATTAACATATCTATATATATATGTATATATATAAAGCTTACTAAATTAATTAGTATACTCATCTGTATATATTTATACATTATTTTGTACTGACACACACATGTACATGTACACTCAAAAATATTCAGTAGCATCCATATATATATTTACTTATGCATTCAGCTTTTAAGGATTTAATCTATATATATATATATTCCCATACATATCAATATGTATTCATTCTTGGAGTTCAGGGACTTTTAGCTTTATTTCATGTGCATTTCCTGTGCACCCATGTACACACATACTAATACACTATCAAGCTATATCAATTCCCTTTCAAGATTTATTTAAAAATCATTTTGAATTTATTTATATTTTTCAGAATAAATTCCTAAAATCTTGGGTCATTACATAATGTCACTGAAGTAACAACAGTCTAAGATTGGTAAATACCTAAGAATGCTACGGATGTGAGCTATTTTCTCTAATTAGTGGGTTATTTTGATAGATTCATTAAATACTTCTCAAAGATTACAACACTATTGACTCATTTGATGAAGAAGAGGTTGACGAGTGCACAAATGTTAGTCTTTTAGGTGGGAACGAGGAGTTGACATTATAAATAGATGCATATGGTACTGAATTAGGGGCGGTATTGATGCAGAGAGGTAAGGTTGTCGCTTATGCGAGTAGGCAACTGAAGCCACATAAGAGGAAATACCCTACCTATGGTTTAGAGCTAGAAGATATTGTTTTTGAATTGAAGACATGGAGGCATTACTTGCTAAGAAAGAAGTTCAAGTTATTCAATGACCATAAACCATTGAAGTATCTTCAAAGAAGGATCATTTTCTATGAAAGCAGAGATGGCTAGATTTCTTAGCCTCCTATGACTTTGGCATTTCCCATATGCCCAATAAGGGAAATGTAGTCGTAGATGCATTAAGTAGGAGACACTCTAGCTAGGGAACTATGTTCCTAGAGTGGAATTAGTAAGAGCATATAGCTGGGTATGATTTTCGATCTAGATGTCAGATAGAGCCAGAGATGCTGACAAGCTTGACTATTAGACCTAATAGAGTAGATTAGTACTAGCTAGAGGTCAGATGCTACACTTGCAAAGACTATCGCTAAGCATGAGGTGGTAGAAGAGTTTAAGGATTTGAAGTAGTACGAGCTTGATCAAGATGGTTGGCTTCATAAGGATGGAAGATTGTATGTACCTAATGTAAGAGATGAGGTATTATGATAGTGTCATCATGTGAAGTTGACTATTTATCCTAGAGGAAATAAAATATATAGAGATATGAAGTAGGCATTTTCTTGGGAAGGAATAAAGGACTCCAGGGCATTCATCTCAAAACATATGAATTATCATCTAATCAAAGCCGAGTAGAAGAAACCTAGTGGTTTGCTGCAACCACTTGAAATTCCATAGTGGAAATGGGAGCTTATATTAATGGTCTTCATTAATGGATTGCTAAGGACTAGAGAAGAGTAACCCATTATTTTGGGTTATAGTTGATAGATCGACGAAGAGCGCATGTTTCATACCTTTAAAGCACAATAGAACGACATTGAAACTAGATGGGTTGTATATGTACTAGATTGTACGATTCCAAAGAGTATTGGATAGCTTTGTAGGCAATAAAGACCCATTATGGAAAAGCTTATAAAAGGTGCTGGGAACAGAGGTGCATTAGGATGCAACTTATCACCCATGAACTGGCGATTCAAACTGAGAGAGTGAATCATATATTAGAGGTTCTTTTATGAGCTTGCATTCTTTATTTTGGAGGCTTGTGGGACGATCATTTGCATCTACTAGAGATCACATATAACAATAGTTATCAGTCGAGCATTGATATGGCGCGCTATTCGAAGCTTTATATGACTGACCATGCGATACCTCTTCGTGGTAGTGTGAAGCGGGTGAGAAACTGATATTTGGGCCAGATATAACTAGAGAGACTTTAGAGAAGATTGAGATCATTTGATAGTAAATGAAAGCTATAAAGGACAAACAAAAGATCTAGGCTGATAAGAGAAGACGTTATGTTGAGTTCTCTGTTGGTGACTTAGAGATTATGGGATCACTTATGGCTACTGGGGGGACCAAAAAATTATATAGTGATAATTATTGGATAGCCATGGAATGAATCGTCCGAGAGTTTCCTATAGGTTAATAATAATCAGATCAGAAAGAAAATCTCAAAGTGATGATATTACATTGTTCTCTCAACTTTAGAATATTGTTGAACTTTAATGTAAAAACTCCACTTTGATTATAGTTCAATCATGGCCTAGCATCCATTGAACAACTATAATTGGGTCAAAGTTGAAGCATTGGAAGTGAAATACTATTCAATAGAGAATACATCTCCTCGGTTGTATGAGGTTAGTATCACGGTCAACTATAGTCGACCCAAATTCAAAATCTCTGGCCTGAGTAGTAGTTAATGATAAATAATATTATTGAACCAAGGACTTTATTTATGGACTAATCCAGTTGAATGTGGATGATACTGAATTTTTACCAAAATAGGATTTTATAAATCCTAAAGTGGTATAGTGTCGATGAAGAGAATTGGTGTACTTAATCGTTACTGTAAGAAACCACTTATATTTGTAAAACTGGATTTTATCGATGGGATTTGTAAGTGATGAATTAAGTCAAACCATCACACCATTAGCTAATTCAATGTGTGAATATTATTATTTTAATTGTTTAAACATTAATCACTAGCTGAATTTACATTTGGGAGTCGCACAACTGAATCTATTCCGTCTTCGAAACACCGCTTGATTTAATTAATTTATAATAGTTATAAATTAATTAATTGGGAAATGTTAAATATTATTGTTGTTATTGTATAAATGTGTTTAGTAAAATGGAATAACCTCTAGAATTGTTCGAGGTGCTATTAATAATTTATTAAGTGCATATATACAAGTTTTATACATACTTTCCTATATAATATATCGTTATGGATTTAAATTGAATTAAAATTGAATAATTATTAAATAGGTTGGGTGGGTGTTTTGGTCCATCATGGACCCTACTATAGGCTGCTAGAGATGAGTGGCAAAAGTGGATCATTGAGTTTGAATTGGTAAGAGATGATTATGGCAGATATTTCTCTCTAGACCTCACGATATAGGTAGACTTTGGCCTTCGATTTTACTTTTACTTTTAGCCCCTTCCCTCTTCGTCTCTTGGCCTTAAGTATCCCTTCCTTTCTTTATTTTTCTTACTTCAAACACATCCAAACAACTAAATACTTATAGATCTGGTGCTTGCGCTCATGTTTAAACAGAAGATTTAGATTTGACATATCAAAGATATTATCTAGATCAAACAAAAGGTTTTCTGCTATCATTTGATTATGAATCATTTGAAACTTGTGAGTCATTCCTCAAAGGAAAATGACCAAGCGGCCCTTCATTGGGAGCAAAGAAAGAGTTAATGAACTCTTGGGTCTTGTACCTACTAATGATTGTGGCATGATGCCTATAGTGACCAAGGATAATTCAAATTAATTTGAAGCTTTTACTGATGATTTCTTTAGACTAATATATGTATATCTTATAAAGAATAAGTATGATATCTATGAGAAATTTAAAGAGTATAAGAATGAGGCTAAAAATCAGATGAACCGTAAAATTAAAATACTATGATCAGATTGAGGAGGCAAGTATGCTAGACAAGTGCTCCTATGCTCCTACTGGGGATATGCACTAGAAACCATAGAGTGTATGATGAATTTGATGCCTGCTAAATTTATGCCTAAGACGCCATATGAGATGTGGCATGGGAAGAAACCCCACTTTAATTATTTAAAAGTGTGGGGTTATCCAGCCTACGTTGAGAACGTTGAACCAACAAACTTGAGGCAAGTTCGGCCAGTGTAAATTTATAGGATATCCTAATAACTCTATAAGATATATTTAATATAACATCGAGGAGTAAGAAGTTATTATTTCTCGAATCGCAACCTTTTTAGATCTGGAATTTTTGTTAAAAGAAATTAACTAACAAAGTTGTAGACTTGGATATGATCTGAGAAGTTAACACAAAGGTTGAGCTGGTGAAAGAATCAAATTCACCACTATACAAAAACACACAACCATTAGGTCTAATAGGGAATCTCATGCACCAAAGAGATACTATGGTTTTCTCTTAGATGCTAGAATAAGCACTATGTCTTAGAAGATGACACTCCTCTCTCATTCCAACAAGCACCGTAGAGTAATGACACTGCACTTTGGCTGGAAGCTATGAAATCTGAGATGGATCCATGTATGATAACAAAGTTGGAATTTTTATGATGTACCCAAACGGATAAACCCATCACCTGCAAATGGATTTTTAAGAAAAAGCTAAATGCAGATGGAGATGTAGAGACCTATAAGGCACGACTAGCTGTGAAAGATTTTCTTCAGATTCAATGCATCGATGTGACAAAATGTTTTCTCCAGTTTCCATGCTTAAATCCATATAGATAAATTTGCTATCTTCACAGTCTATGACTATGAAATATAGTAGATGGATGTGAAAATGGTGTTTTAAATGGTAATTTAAAAGAGACCATTTACACATCACAGCCCAAGGGTTTTGAGATCAGTTGGAGCAAGGGAAGGGCATGCAGATTATTAATATCAATTTATGGTCTTCAGCAAGCTTCAAGGAGTTGAAATAAGTACTTTGATAAAGTAATCATATAGTTTGGTTATTATTAGTATAAAGGAAGCATGTGAATATCAAAAAAGAATAAAGAAGTGTTATTGTGTTCCTAGTCTTGTATGCCGATGATTTACTCTTAATTGGTAATGACATATCACTATTGCAATTGGTGAAAGCATGGTTATCATAGAACTTCTCCATGGAGGATTTGGCAAAAGAAACCTCTGTGCTTGGTAATAGGATCTATAAATAGATCTGAGATTATTAGGGAGGATAATGGGCTTCAATGTGAAGAGTTCAATATGAAACCTCTGTGCTTCAATATGAAGAGTTCCAAGCATCAAAATGTTCCAACGCAATTTGGAATCATCCTTAATAAGAAGGTGGCTCCTTATACTGATGAGGATAATGGGCGAATGAGGAGGATATAGTATGCATATGCAGTTGGTTTCATAATGCCTATTATGCTATGTACTAGATCGGATGTGGCTTATGCATTAGTAAGTATAAATCGATATCACTGTAATCCTAAAGAAAAACAGTGGATGGCAGTGAATGTATTATTATGTATTTAAGAAATACTAAAGACCTATTCCTTATATATGAGAATGAAGACCTCGTTATGGTGGGGTATACAGAATCAAGCTAATTCAATGATGATGTTGAATACATCACCCTTAATGAAGTAGCTAAGGAAGCGGTTTGGATGAGCAAATTTATGTCTAAGCTAGGAGTGTTTCCAAACATTGAGAAACCCATAACTTTGTTAGTGATAACAATGTTGCAATGCAGATCACGAAAGAACCGTAAGCTCATAAGAAATAAAGGCATGTTCTTTTGGATTTCCACCGAATAAAAGATTTTGTTAGTGATAAAGAAGTTATGATTGAAAGAGTAGACACTAAGGACAACATAGCAGAATCATTCACAAAGGGACTAACTTTGCCGGTTCTAAGAAAACTGATCGAAGGGATGGGATTGATATTTCATAATTGGCCTCAAGTGCAAGTGAGAGATTGAGAGAGTTAGGGGTATGCCCTAAAGAAAATTCTATAATTTATTGTTAGTTATTTTGACGATCTCCTATACAATTGGTGCTCAGTATAACTATATATGCAATGTTGACATGCTCGGCCCATGAAGGACGATAATCAAGGGTTATAAATGAAATAAAAGCACCATAGAACATGTCGTGTATCTCACAACGCATGAGATAAAATATAATATACATCACAGATATAAAACCAAAGAGACAATAGTAACTATATAAACCAAATATTAGAGCACAGATCCATAGATTTATACAACAAAGCAATAGAGTTTATATAAAATGGAAATGAACTTAAGTAATTGTCTCATAGCAATAGTAATAAAAAGACACTGTCAAGGCTCCAAAGTGTTGTTTAGTTCCTTCGGATTCTCTTGCCAATCATATATCATTCCAAACAAGTTACATCCTAAGACTCTAAACTCTACCCAAGTGTAATCTATACATCACAATAATTTCGATTTCATTCGGAGTTATTGAAACACCCCACACCCTGTAGTATACCCAAAAAGGACACGCTAAAGGATATGGTGTGTTATAGGTATAGCTAAAGCATCACAAAGACTAAGATTCACAAGACAAATAAATAATAATCAGCGGAAACATTTAAATAATAACTTGATATTCAAATTAAACTTCATAAAATAATGTCATAAAACATAGTATGTCTCAAATACCAAATACACATGTCTTATGAGAAATATAATCTCAGTACATCATCAGAGTACATAATAAAAATCATTCCTCTCATAAAGTACCAGTACATCCAAAGTCCATAGAAAAACTGAAAAGAAGAAGAATACATGAGGAATGAGAAAGCTCTGTAAACGGGTCTCCAAGAAATCCAAATCTATTGTCCTTGCCTCTGCTGACCTATGGGGGGAAAGGGGGAAAATAGAGGAGTGGGTCAGACAATAAGTCTGGTGAGTGAAAGTAACTACTAGTATTTTTAAGTAAGATAAAGATAATAGACTTAGCAACAGTTCTAGTATAAAGGAAATAAAGTAAAGATAAAACTAGAGGTAAAATATTATTTAACTATTTGCTTTGCTTGTGATTGTTTGCACCTGTCTTAGATTGTTGTGATCAGGCAGAAATCCTAATCCTATTTTAATTAGGCTGAATCCTAATTCTACCCGTTGATATGCCTTCTATCTCTATTGTGCCACTGTGAGCTAGTCCCATTGTGTGGGTCCCATAGCAAAAGACACATGTTTATCGCTTGGAACGTAGTAGCGACTTATCTACCCTAATCAATGTCGCACGCTCGGTCATTGCCGGTACACGCTAACTGTCGCCCCCTCTTCTGACCTCTTACTTACCCTAATCAGCATAAGCATACCCAGCCTCACCTAATCTATTGTGAGACCATCAATCCTAGTCTGAAAGGGTCCTGCCCAACCTCACCTAATCTGTTGTGAAACCATCAGTCCTAGTCTGAAAGGGAATGCTGTTGGTATGGGCCCTGCTTCTATCTTTCTTATTAACTTAGAGTAAGTTTTAAAATAAGCATCTTCTGTTATTTCTCCTGTATTTGCTTATTAACTTAATCTAAATCTTAAAATAAGCCTTTTCTGTTATCTCTGCTATATTTGCTTATTAACTTAATTGTAAGTTTTAAAATAAGACTTTACTGTTCTTTCTGCTTAATTATAACCTACGTTATAATTGTTATTCTTCTTTTCTATCATTTTAGTTATAACCACTAGTTATAAACATGCTTGCAAATGTCTCAAATTTGCCTATTTCAGTCTATCTTCTTTTTATTACAGTTTTTCTAATTTTACATCTAATTTTTGTAAATATAATGTTTTTTGTTTTAATCCATATTTGGGAATTATTCTCTTTTTTAATATTCTTATATTTTATTCGCACAAAAAGGAATAAAAAGAAACTAAAATTTATAAGCTAAATTCTAACGTAAAACTAATGTAAATAAATGTAAATAACAGTAAATAACTGTAAATAACTAAATAAAATAGCTGAAAAAAATAACTGAATAAAATAGACTGAAAAGAACTTTAAAAACTAGCTGTAAATAACTTATATAGAAATTGTCTCAAAATTGCAGAAAAACTACAACTATTGAGAACCCAATTATTTTAAATTACTTAAAAATATAAAATAATTACAAAACTAAATTTTTATCAAAAAGATTTCCTCATCAGAAAAATTTTCTATTAGGGTTCAACCTAGGCAACGAACCCAATTGGGAGAAAATCTGAATGAGAAAAATAGCTAGGCTTAGGTTCTTATTTCTAATGTAGTTTAGGGATCTCAGACCATTGGATTTGAAGATTAAATGTGGTGCAACCATGTCATAGGCTCACTGGGAACCATCGGATGGAAGCACGAACGCACATGATTGAAAGAAATTGGAAAAAACACGTCATAGTTTTAACCTGGACGAAATCACGTCAAAAACAAGGGCGGGTCAACATGCAGGTCGACCTAGGCCTTTGGGGGTCGACCCTACGGTCGACCTGGCCTTGGTCTGGATCGACCTGACCCTTTGCATTTTTTTTTCTTCAATTCTTGTTTATTTCATAACTTCTTCATTTTAGCTTGGGTTTTGACAAATTATATATGGAAATTGACTAGAAAATTACCACGGAAACATGGTGCAACTCCCGTGGCTTAATTCTAATAATTTCACAAACTTATTTGCTATTTATATAATTCGTTAATTAATTATTATAATTTAAATTTTGGGTTGTTACATTCTCCCTTCCTTGAAGGATTTCGTCCCCGAAATCTCTAAGGACAGAAGAATGAAATAAATATTTTCATCCAAATTCTACAACCATCACTACAAGAAAATGCTATATTAATAGCAAGCAAGGATTGCATAGGAGTTCGACTTGCTATAGTTAAGTGGTTAGTGGTTGTTTAGGGTAGATATGGCATGTGTTAATGCCATTGTTACTAACACTAATGCCATTGTTACTCACGTGAAAATTTGTGTCCTTTTCCCTCCATCTTTTTTTCATTGCCGCTTAAATCCAATACTCCTTTTTCTCGTTCACTTCCACCTTTACTCATGTTCCTTTCCTTACTAACACGAATCCCTCTTTAACCTGGCTCTGCACCGCAACCCTCTGCTCGATTCCAAGATAGCTGGCGATTCCATGTGATTCTCTCCGCAACCCTCTTCAGTGTTACTCACGATTCATCAAGCTCGATTCCGCACTGATTCCGCACGAGTGAGTTTCCTTACTAATTAGATCCAATCTTTTCTTTAATCAATTTCATGACAGATGCGATCTTGATAGGTTTTTTAAGTGTTAAATGTCGATTTTCCTTCTGGGTTTAATCAATTTGTTAGAAGTCTAACGTTTTTGTACTGTCCTTTTAGGTTTAATCCAGTCAATTTCATTATCAAACTCACATTCATCTCATTTTTTTCTTTGGTAGTATCAAAGGATATATTGAAAGAATCATTATTAATTCATTTCATAAGTGATTTTGGTATGTTTGTTGTTTCAGATAGTCTAAAAGTAAAATGCCAAATGTTCAGTATCCTTTTACATGATTACATCAAATTGTGTAGTTTCTGTTTGATATACATTCATAGCTGTATTACATCAAAATAAGCAAATGTTCAGTATCTTTTTTAAGCAAGTAATCAAGCATGTCATCATTGCTTAAACTTGTAGAAGAACTTCTCACGTTAATCAGCTCTGTTAGCATGCTTATAATTTTCTTTCTTGCCTGAAAGAAGGTATTTATGTATGTACAAAATTCCTTTAATGAATAACTGTGTTTTCTGTATCATAAACCATCACAAATATAATATTAGTTACCTGAAAGGCACGTCTATAACTTGTGCCTGGAAGATTAATTGGCAATGAAAGTGTGCCAAGAACAAGCTGATGTATCCCTTCTTTAAAAGCTTCGGCAAATTGGCCACTTTCAATGCTAGCTACTTGTTTGAGGCTAGATAATAGAGCCATCTGAAGAAAATAAAGATTATATATAAGTAAGCTTCATGCACTCAGTTTGACCATACGTCAAAACCAATTACATATTTAATACTATTTACAAAAACAAACCAATATTGTTCTATGCAGAAAATTAATAACTGTTTGGGTTGGGCCATGGAAACGACATCTAGGTAAATTTTATTTGGCCACTACCCTCAATTCTAGTAGGCACCATCTTTCTTTTTCGAAAGTTCGTCTCCAGGACACCTACGTACTCCTTTACTAAATGGCATGAAACTTTCAAAACTTCTTACTCAAGTTCACTATCGCTTGATTGTTGTGTCTGAGACCAATTCAGAAAGCACTTCCTGCTGTACAGGCTTTCCATAATACCCATTGTACTGTTTTGGTTTCTTGCACCACCATTCTTATTATAGTGACCTAGTTTCTTTGATTTTTGAAATGCCAGTGCTAACAATCCAATAGTATTCAGTTTAAATCATTCTTCATTTTTTCCCTCTCTCAAAAAAGGTTCTATGATTATCAACTATAGGTTATAGAACCTTATTAGCATTATGGTAGCTTCTAGAATTACATTGCTATTTTTTCAATTTACTTTGTCTGCTATGTAAAAATTCTAGTATTTATCTACTATGAAAAAATTTCCATTTTTAAAATAGGTAATAATAAGATCATATAGTATAACCTCTCTTTAAGTCGCTGATGCAAACTTGATTAACATTTGATCATTCTGCTATAACATATGTTGTATTACTTCACCAATTTTTCGTGCCTAAAAGCTGTCACCGGGTCTCTCACCACTACAACATCACTGTCACTATACCTCACCTTATCAAAATCTTCATAATTAACTTCTTGTTTTGTTCTTTCGACTTCTCTGATATATTGTAATAAGTTTTTCTTTCATTACTGTACACTCATCGCCTTTTCACTGTCACTACTCTCACACCCTTGTTCTTCAATATTTTTATCGCTTTCTCAAAGAATTTTTCTTCTTCCATTTTATTCATCTCTATCACCATGTTTACTAAACTGTCAACAGGATTGAATTGTGCAGGATGTTCGAAAATTTGACATCCATTGAAACTATTCTCACACAGACATCCACATGTATATATAGTCACGCACACACAGACATCCATTGAAACTCACCCAAGCACCACAGAAAAATTTGACAGCAACAGGCCTCTACGAACATAGCACATTTTACTTAAAATGATAATCGGTTGTTTTAATTAAAATGATAATAAAGAGCAGCCAGTTAATGGATATAACTGGCATATCATTGTTTTAATTAAAATACACATTTTAGAGTTTAATTATTTCATTACCATATTTGACTTGAAGTTCATATGCCTTTAAATATTGCAGGTTAGATTTAAATTGGATGAGGAATGACAAAAAGCGTGCATATTTCATAAATGGGGTGCATCTTTAGAGGTTCAATATCTCGACCAGTTCGCAAAATAGCAGAAGCAAGGAACGAAGAAGAAAGAAATCGGTTGAAACCCGACAACTTAAGTATGAATGAGTGGAAGAAGTTTGTCAGGTCCAAAATGACTCCAGAGTTTAAGGTAATAGTTACACATTTAATGTTGATGAGATGTGAAAGCCAAGCAGGATTTTTTAATGCATGTTTTCATTTTATTCTTAGGAATTGAGTCAGAAATATCAAGCTATTAGAGACAATCAGATACCACAAGCATGTAGTCGTAAAAGAATGGCTTGAGTGGCCGATGACTTGGTAAGAATTACTAATTTATATATCATAATATTCATTAGCTAGTTAGTGATTGTGACTTGATCATTGAGTGGCCAAGCAGGCTTTCCTTGCAGTTGACTAGAGCATGGGACCTAAGTTATATCATCTGGATATTGCACTTGATCATTTCCCAGGCTAGAAAGTTCCTGTCAGTTTGACAAATACTAATGCTTGCATGAAGGTATGAAACTAAGCCAGCTATGTTTTAGTAAGTTTATAGAAATTAAAACATTTAAGTAAGTTTAAGTTTTCAAAATAAAGGTATGAAACTAAGCCAGCTATATATAACTAAGTTTTATAGAAATTAAGTAAGTTTAAGTTTTCAAAATAAACTAAATTTATAAAAATAACAAAGTTAATAAAATTTAACTAAGTTTTATAAAACTTGACCAAGTTTTATAAACATCCGATTAAATTAGTTAAGTTTTCAAAATGAAGGTATGAAACTAGGTTGAGAAAGACAAGGCTCGACAAATTATTAGAAGAAAAATTAGGAAAGCTAGGTTGCCAACAGTAGCCTTTCTATTTCATATTCAGGCCGTAGCTCTTCTCTACCAAAGAAACCGAGTTTTTGATAATATTCCAATTGACAGCCACCTAATTCCTCCAAACTTCCATGTTTCGTTCCAGTTTTTGATAATATTCCAATTGACTAACCCCAGCTAGGTGTATATCAAAACTAAGCTAATGTTACATTAGTATAGGGCAATTAATGACTATTGTCCAAATCTGTATGCCACCATTACTTAATTTGTCTTATGCAAATCACTGTTTTAGCATTTGTTTTATTTGGAAAATAACATGACTTCAGTAACATTACTAGTTACTTCCATTCATATGACAGAATATGTTTGTAATTTGAGTGTTAAAAATTTATACCCGAGAATGGTAAGTGGTACGATGCTTGTTGCACTCATACATTTCTTAGGGAAACCTGATATAAGAATGTTAAGGTCTGTTGCGATTAAAACAAAATTACAGATTGCAGCAATCACTCATAATCACGGTATCCTTTCATAATTGCACAGTACAATGTCCGTCCACCCAATTATGGTCACATGCAAACAGTTTTATCAACATCATCAATCATTGGACTAGAAGGATTTTTTTGGACAACAAGTATGCAGATGGTACTCAATGGTAGTTTGACATTTTCTATTATTTCAATAGCTGTCACTGCCCAGGCTTGGGGTTAGGATCTCCTTTTCTTCGGGTTGTGTTATTAAGTAGTATCAGTTCGTCACAACCATGTTTATAAAAAATAAACTTGGTGTTTTGGGCAATGTGTTGCATTTTAAAGTAGCAAATCTACTTTGACTTCCTACACCATTTATGCCACATAACTGTATTTTCGATAAGGCTTATTTTAATCTTCAATTGAGTCTACACTTCTTCTTTTTACCTTGTATTTATGTGGTGTCAAATGTCAGTCCTTTTCTTCTCTTTTCTTTTCCTTCCTTCCTTCGTCATCGTCATTTTAAAGAAGTCCTTGCATATCACAGATTCATACTGGTCATCGTTATTTTAAAGAAGTCCTTGCATATCACGGATTCATACTGAAACTCACCTTAACTAGTAAATTGTCTGTTTTGGTAGCTACTAGCATATTGCAGTCACTTGACTTAAACCATTTCTTAATGAGTGTCAAGGCTTGCTGAAGTTATGACAATATATAGTGTTGAAACCAGCTGGCATGAGGTGGAGGTGATTAATTAACCATGCTATGCGATAGAGGGGCTATATTTCTTATGTATTTTGTTGATACTTGAGTTAATATAATGCTTGTGGAAATGGAAACAAGAGGATTCTTTGTTATTCTTTTGCCACAGCTTCTCCAACGACCGTTTAAAGCGTATATAAAGCACGATAACACACTCTTATGTTAGATTGGTGCATGCATATAATATACTATGACTAAGGCCACATTTGAAGTATCTGCTCTCTTGTTTATGACTCATAATTAATCAAGTTTTGAAATTTTAGTTGTTAAAGATGGATCAGAAACAAGATAAGGGCTCCCAAATTGATTGCCTCATCTTTGGTAAGTATTTTATTCTGATCTTAAAATTTATTTATCAGTAAGATCAAAGATAGCATAATGTGGCTTAATCTTTTTATTTGTTGAATTTGTTTATAGACCTTGATGACAGACTGTACCCTTTAACTGTTGGCTTTGCTGATGTTGTTACAAAAAACATTGGAGGTAGGCTGCATAGCAATTGTTATTATTATGATGTGTTATATATATGTATGTATGTGTATATATATATGTATGTGTATATATATATATATGTGTGTGTGTATATATATATATATATGTATGTGTGTGTGTGTGTATATATATGTATGTATGTATGTATGTATGTAAAGGAATTTGTAACAATGGATTATTTTGTGGACTGATTATTTTTTTACTTTCAGAATTCATGGTTGATAGACTGGGAATTGATAGAAGTGAGTGAGAAGTTGTCTAATTTGCTCTACAAAAATTACTGGACAACCATGGCTGGAATAAGGGTACATTTCTTTTATATATTTTTCCATCTATTAATTTCTGTGCTTATACAATTAATTAATTAATAATGCAATGATATTATACAAGTAGGCTTGTGGTTATTCATTTAACTACGATGAGTATCACAGGTAATCTGTCTCGTACCGGTTAATATTTTATAATTTGAAATTCATATGGCCAGCGAGGCAATCCTGTTCAACTTTGAATTAATACACATAAAACAGAGAAAAATAAGTACATAAGCATTAAGAATAAATATACATAATGACAGCTGACTTTTTAAGTTTGAAACTTAAACAGTTTTATTCATGGAAGACTGCCATATGAGAATCTAAAGCCGGACCCAGTACTCAAGCAGCTCTTGCTGAGCCTACAGTCCACAAAGTGGTAATTAGCTTACTAATTCACCAAAGAAAATCATTTTCAACGTATACTCACTATATTGTCTAATGAGTTTCTATCATACAGATATTCACAAATAGAGACAAGGAACATGCAAGAAAATCTCTTGAAAGACTAGGCCTTGAAGATTGTTTTGAACAAATCATATGTTTTGAGACTCTTAATTTACCAATTGAAAGCAAAGAGATTTGCAAAGAAAACATATTCGACGTTGTTAAGCATTCATTGAACCCCGGCCCAAACATCGAATTACCTAAAACTCCGGTTGTCTGCAAACCTTCTGAAGATGCAATCAAGCGTGCTCTTAAAATAGCTAATATTGACCCTAAGAGAGAGGTACCACTCTTTAATTTTCTGCAAATTTTTCTATATAATCTGCTAGACTTAATATAATATGTATCCATGCATGGAACTACTATACTCTCTCTAATATACAGTTACATATTGTCTTAGTTTAGCGTTCACCAATTTTTATCTCTTTATTTTCAACTGCATAAATTCTAACTATGTTATATATAACTATAAACCGTTAACCTTTTTTTAAAGGATGAAAATGAAAGTGAATTAACGCCTTTTAACAGAGTTGAACAAATTGAACTCCGCCTTTGCTAAATATTAATAGTTCAATTATGTTCACAAGAGAATATTTTACAATGATAAATCGACTCTGTTATGTTCAACCAAACAGCACAAATGCAAGTGTAAGGCTATATTATAACCAGCATTGTTTCTGATTTTTTTAATCATTACATGAATATTTTGGCAGATTTTTTTTGATGATAAATGTTCGTAATATCCAGGCAGGCAAGCGCGTTGGACTTCGCACTGTTCTGGTACACGTTTTCTGATATGTTGAAACATAGCCAAACATAAAAATAAAACACTGTTGTATACCTCAATATTTTACTCAATGATACCCAGGTTTTTAATTAATTTTTTTCTATCATTTTTCACTTGCCAATATATTATTAATCTAATCCTTAACATTTTTTCGGTCAGTAATACACTGCCAATAAAGAAAACAACACTATAAATATATTGTTGATCAAAATGTGATATAGTAGTTTTATAGAAACTGAAGTTTGTCAGTGCAAATTATAGTTTGTACTCAGTGCAAACTCCCTTTTGCACTTGATGCAAACTAAAATTTGCACTAGCAGTGCAAACTGTAGTTTGCAATAGCTCTGACAGTGCAAACTTATTTGCACAGCTTAAACCTGGCATTGTTAGTGCTAATTTCATCTGTTTTATTTGAATGTAACCACATATCTTTTCATTGCAAATATAGTCTTGTGGGAGACTTTGGATTTGATCCTTTGGGACTTGGAGAAGATTCCAAGAGTCTGAAATGGGTTGTACAGGCTGAGTTGGTTCATTCTCGTTTTGCCATGGCTGGAGTTGCTTGAATTCTTTTCACTGATGTAAGTTTTTTTTAAACTACTGTTGTAAGTTGATATATATGTAATTTCACAAAATGCTCACAGTATCATCTAGTGGGTAAGGAGCTTAGTGTGTGGTGTGTCATGATACAAGTCCCACAAAACTTGCTTCTATTAGCCTCAAATTTAATATATAATTGGCAATTCTACTGATCACAAAATGCTCACAGTATCATATGTATGTTTGTGTTTCTTCTTCACAGGTGTTGTATGATGCTTTTGAGGTTGATACATGATGTCGCACTCTTTCTCCTTTAAATCGGTCATGCTTATCGACGGTCATTAAAATATTTTTAGTATGTATCATTTAGGTATGCTACACTCAATTTGTGTACTTATGTTTAATTTTTATCACAAATATTTATGTTTAATTCTTCATGTATGAAATATTATGGATATATATATTTTGTGATTTGGCTTATGACTCAATTTGTGTACTTATGTTAATGTGATGAATGTGGTTTTTGAGTTATAATATATAAGTAGAATTGAAAATTGTAAGCTTTGAATGTTATGGCAGCAAAAAATGTGCAATAGAATTTTTTTATAGCGTTCTAACTATGCAATAAAAAGAAAAATTGTTCAGCTTTGTTATTCTATAGCATCATGTTAGTGCTATACAAAATATTTTGCAAAGAGTAAATAGTTTTCATAGCAATAAGACAGTGCTGTAATAGATAGTAATGAATTTTCTATAGCATTTCAATGTGTCATAAATGGTTGACACGATGATTCCATAGCGCGTTCAAATGCTATAATAATATAGCACGTCGACATATTTATAGCAACTAAAATGCGTCATAAAAAGTTCTATAGCACGTTTCATAATGCTATAGAAAAGCAGTTGCACCAATATGGCCTATTTTAGATGGCAAGAAAAATACGTTTTCCATTGCAAGTATGACACGCTATAGTATCTACCAGACTTTTTACAACATGTTGATCTATAGTGATTATAGAATCGCTATAGAAAGTTTTTATAGCGGTTTTTACACGCTATAAAAAGTCCTTTTTGTTGTAGTGCATATATTCAACCATCATCCATTACATCCATTATTCTTAAGTTTTCAAATGCAATTTATGTTATATGAAATAGTGTAGTGATGTCTCTAACTAATGCAAAAGATTAGGTGGTCTACCGATTCAGTCGACCTCCTTTTTATGCAATCATGTCCATGCCATGTATCCAAATGAATGCAAATTTCCTAATGATAATTGATAGTTCTATATGCATGCTACAATCATAATCCAAATGCAACAATCATATGCTAATCATCTATGTATAGCAACCATGGAAATAAAATAAAAATGCAAATGAGCACACATCCATATGCATATGCTTTAGTGACCTAGTTAGGCCGATCCCTGAGAGATAATAGTGCCTAATGTATATATATGTGTCCATTAGCATCCACTAGCAAACACTTGCAACCACTAGCATCCATCATACATAACATGTTCTAGTAACATATTTACATTCAGTCCTGTCATCCATAGGTTAAATCCTAAGATCTACCCTCCTAAAGGATACTAAAGGAAAGAACCTATTCAAAACTAAAGATGGAAATAGAAAATTCAAAACGTACCATCGAAAAGATACGGATAAGAGGTACGTATTTTCTCTTCAGCCTCCCACGTAGCGTATTCAATGCTATCTCCCCACGGCACCTTAACCAAAGGTACTTCCTTATTCCTAAGCTTCTTAATATCACGTCCCACGATCTTGGTAGGAATGCGATGAACCACTGCTTCTCCCTCCAATTCAACTTCCTGTAAGCACTTTCTCAAGTGCGAAACATAGAAAACATCATGAACTCCTGCGAGCCTCTCTGGTAGCTTTATCTGATACGCCATCTTCCCTAACCTTTCCACAATGGGGAACGGTCCTACGAATCTGGAAGCAAGTTTCCCACTTGATCCAAATCTTACTACCTTTCTTAGCGAAGATATCTTAATGAAAACCAAGTCTCCTACCTCAAACTCAATATCCCTTCTCCACTTATCTACATAAGATTTATGTCTATCTTGGGCCGTTTTCATTTCCTTCTAATCAAATCAATCTTTTCTGAAGTCTCTCTAACTATTACCCGGCACCTTGGGCCGGCTCCAAGATGATAATAATAGAGGTTTTGATTGAATCGAGACCAGACTCAAGCCAGTGAGAGGTTGGAGATATATGAAGTTGATTCAATTTGAATGATTCGGCCTATGTGCATGGTTCCGTCGAGGAAGGGAGGACATGTGTCATTGGCCTAGTGAGAAGGCGTGTGTCGCTCGGACTGAAGAAAGGTGGTGGTAAGAACACAACGCATATCGCTCGGTTAGGAATAGGAAAACGAGATGGTTCGGTCTAGGTAGTTAGCAGATGCTGCTCGGTCCAAATTGTTCGATATGCCTCGTTCGGTCGAGGTAGGTTGACATTTCTTGTTCGGTCTCCAAAAGCTTCGTTCAGAGTGGCTCGGCCAGTTTGGGAAGACAAAGTGGTTCGAACTGGATGGTTCAGCAAATATCGTTCGGCCTAGATGGGCTAGCAGGCATCGTTCGGTCGTAGTTGGGAGGCTATTGCCGTTCGGTCAGAAGTGGTTCGGCACGAGTGATTTGGTGTATCTGGTTCGGTGAAAGGTGAGGGAGATAGCCCACTCTTGAAGTCAACGGTGAAGTGAGGAGTTCAGCATTGTTCTGCTTTGAGACTCATTGCAAGTTGTCCCGGTCCTGTGAAAGCCTGCTTCGAGTCATTGGCTAGGTGACCCTCGATCAATTGCACTGGTTTGGCATTTCTCGACCGGCCGAGAGTCGTTCGGCATGCCTGGACCGGTCAACCTGAGGTTACTATATTTGGGCCAAGTCATCTTGGTCATGGGCCTATGCAGATGAACTAGCCTATTTTCATCTATAAATAGAGGAGCAGGGGTGCAGTGAAAAGGGACCCTTTTTTGAGAACTCCGAGGATACTCTGCCATTTTTTATGCTCTCCTTCTTTCAGTTCAAACTTGTATTCGAGTTATTTGTTTACGGATTGCAATTGTATTCAGTCTTTGAGAAAAGAAATAAAGATTACATTAATAGTGGACGTAGGCAGTTGCGCCGAACCACTATAATTCTAGTGTTCTCGTTTCTGCAGTTAGTTTTGCATATATTCCTCTGTTTTAATTTACTATCTTCATTAATCTTTCTACACAAATCTTTTCTTGGGTGTTAGTGACTAATTTTGGTGCTAACATTTTGGTGCTTTCATTAAGAGCCGCGTTCTCCGGCTGTTAGGATCTACATTGTCGCTACTGGATTGAAGGAATCCCCCAAAGAAGATCCAAGTTAATTCACAAGAAGTTTACAGATTCTACTCAGAGTTCTGACCGATAACTCTACAATGGGATGACCGCGTACCAGATCAGCCTCCCACAATGCGGATGTCAACGAGACCGCTAGCATCCAACAAGTAAGACCCAGCAATCAACAAGCTAATTTAGACGTAGGGACCGCCGCCGTCCTAAACCAAATAGAAGTTGTCACTAGAACAGAGTTCGACGAGCTGATGAGGGAACTCGTGGAAAGCAGGAGACAGCTTAACGAGAAGATTCAAGCTAACGCCAATCTCATGACCCAGATTTCTCAGCAACAGCATCAGAATGCTAGAGGAAGCTCCGTTTCCTACTCATTATCTTACAGCTCCGCTTCATCGGATGAGCATCATAGGCATAGACGCCATAGGATTGAACCGGCACAAACAGCTGTAGCAGAACAATCCAACAGAACTAGTCCAGGCACTCTACCTGGAACCATGGCCCCTTACTTGCTCCGGGAAAATCGCACTCAAGCTGGAGTTGTTAATTTAAGATCTGGAGCACAGGTGGAATCTGGTGCACCACCACACCAGGGTCGTAGCGAAGCGGGTCCCCAGGACATGCATTTGGGAGATCACTTACCAAGGAGGCATCGGCCGAAACGGTCAAGCAGGACAGAGTCCAACCTGCCACCTCCCATTCAGACCCCGGATCTATCAGCTATGGTTAGACAGTTGATGAGAGAAAATTAGGGCTTGTCTAACGACGATTGGGGTACAACTAGGAGTCATACTCCGTTCACAGATGCTATCCTACAAGCTGAGTACCCCGGAAGTTCAGCATGCCGACTATTCCGGCCTACGAGCGAAAGACTGATCCCCGACAGCACGTACTGAGATATGAGTGGATGATGGACTCGGCTAGTGCAAATGATGCGACTAAATGTAGGTGTTTCCCAATAACCTTATCTGGAATCGCCACCATATGGTTCACCGGACTTCCACTACGATCGATATCCAGGTTTGATGAGTTGGCGGTGAAATTTGTGGAATGGTTCAGAATTCATACCACTCGTCCAAAGGACGTGATGTCTTTATCTACTGTGATCTAGGCTCCAGGGGAGTCGTTAGAGGAGTATTTGTAGAGATTTCACGTTGCTGCTACCAAAATTAGCAACCCGAATGACCATGCTATTCTCATAGTCGTGATGCGAGGAGTAGATCCGGACTCGGAGTTTGGTGATTGGCTGGCAGGAAAACCTCCGGCTACCTTGGAGCGTTTTTATTCAAAGGCGCACCAATTCATGAGAAGGGAGGAAGCCAGGTGGATGAGGCATGGCAGTGCGCCAGGACATGGCAAGGAGACGGTGCAAAGCAATATTGCGGTAAAGTAATCTGGTGACAATTCTAGAAAGGTCCAGGTTAATGTTCAAAACAAGCCCGAGCAGTCTAAAGGATCCGGAGGAGGAAGTTCTGGTAAGAAGAGGGAGGCAGGAAAGTGAAAACCAAGGATCCCGACATAAAGTGAATACACTCCTCTGAACGCATCTTTGGAGAATATTTATTTATCAACTTGTAATACATTCCAATATCGAAAGTTGCGCCCAAAGGAATCCACTGAGGAGCAAAAACAGACTGGGAAGTACTGTCGGTTCCACGAGACCTACGGGCACAACACCAAGGAATGTAGACACCTCCATGATCCTATAGAAAAACTAATTCGGCAAAAGAAGTTACAGCAATTTGTTAAGAATCCACAGGAAGGCGGACAGGGGACATCCGACCCCAATCGCGGGCAGGCTCCACATTGACCAGAGGAACCCGCTCGGACTATAGGTAGACTGATCATAAATACAATAGTTGGTGGGCCCCACCCGGTAGACAAGAATTGGCAAGAAATGGAGCGTTATGCTAGTTCCTTAAAGCATGCGGATTTTGAGTGTTGTTCAAACACAGAATATGGGACCCCATCGAAACATCAGCGAATCATGACGGATGATATAGTGTTCAGGAGCAGAGGTGCCGATAAGGTGGAGGCACCTACCATAGACCTGATGGTCATCTCACAACGATTGGGCCGGTGTTTGTGAGGAGGATATTGATTGATTGCGGGAGTTCTGTGAACATTATTTTCAAAAAGGCGTACGACTAAATGAAGATGGAGGAAAAGGATTTGGAGCCATCTAAAGCCCGCATTCACGGTTTTAATGGTGCAGCAACAGATGCGATAGGTTTTGTTGAATTACCGGTTGAGTTAGGAGAAGGTGAACGCAGGAGGGTACGGATCCTACCATTCATTGTTTTGGATGTTGATTCCCCGTATAATGTTTTTCTGGGCCAACTGGCCCTGGCGGAGTTTAGGGCAGCTTTGGCCCCATGGTGTTTGACTCTGAAGTTTTCGACGGATAGAGGAGTTGGGGTAGTGCATGGCGATCAAGCGACTGGTCGTGCATGTTATGTGGCTGAGCTGAGAGAGGCTCAGTGAAGAGAGAAGGGAAAGGTTGTGGACAACTCTGTTCGCATCCAGTTTGCACAAAATTGACAAATAGTGCCCGAGTCTTGGCTCGGGCAGCAGGGTCGGATCTACAAAGACATAGATCCGAGAGACGATGATGAAGAACATAAGAAGTCTAAAGCTGCACCGGCTGAACTGATGATTGACATTTCGGTTAGCCATTATGGCCTGTCATGGGTGCTTAAGATTGGATCATTACTCACTCCCTCGATGACTAAGGATCTAACTGACTTCCTCCGAGCAAACCTGGATGTATTCGCTTGGACCCACTCTGATATGTGCGGGATTTCTCCCGCCATCGCAAGTCATATGTTGAACATTGACCCAAAATACGTACCAGTAAAACAAAAAAGGAGAGGTATGGACCCAAAGAGGTCTGCTGCTCTTAGAGAGGAGGTGGACAAACTCAAAGCCAATGGGTTCGTTCGCGACGCTCTCTACCCTGAATGGGTTTCTAACCCCGTACTAGTGAGAAAAGCTAATGGGAAATGGAGGACTTGTGTTGATTACTCAGACCTGAACAAGGCATGCCCTAAGGATAGTTTCCCTTTACCTAGAATTGACCAGTTGGTCGACTCAATAGTAGGGCATGAATTATTGTCATTCATGGACGCTTATTCGGGATATAATCAAATCCTGATGCACATCCCAGATCAGGAGCACACTAGTTTTTTCACGGACGTCAGACTGTATTGTTATGTGATGATGCCTTTTGGGTTAAAGAATGCCGGAGCGACTTTTCAGCGCTTGGTAAATCGAATGTTTAAAGACCAAATTGGTATAACAATGGAAGTCTATGTGGATGACATGCTCGTGAAGTCATGGCAGTCAAATGACCACATTCGAGACTTGGCGGAGATGTTTGATATACTTAGATACTACGGAATGAAAATCAATCCACTGAAGTGTTCCTTTAATGTAGCGTCGGAAAAGTTTTTGGGTTTTATTGTCAATGCACGGGGAATTGAAGCTAACCCTGAAAAGATTCAGGCTATTCGGGACATACAAGCACCCAGAACTACAAAGCAAGTACAAAGCCTGAATGGAAAAGTCGCCGCGTTGAGTCGATTCATATCTAGAGCGACCGACAAGTGTATTCCCTTCTTCGATGTGATCAAGAAAGGGAGGAGAAATTTTGAATGGATGCCCGACTGTGAGGATGCATTTCGAGCTCTGGTAGGACACTTGAAAAGTCCCCCAATTCTGTCAAAGCCTGTAGACTATGAAGTGTTATATGTATACTTGGTTGTGTCTCAACATGCCATCAGTACGGCCTTGGATCGCGAGGATGACCAAATTCAAAAGCCAGCATACTATGTTAGTAAACATTTAACAGGGATAGAAAGAAATTATCCCAAGATTGAGAAGCTAGCTTACTGCTTGGTGATTGCATCACGCAAGCTTCGTCCGTATTTTCAGGCACACCCGATCAGTGTTTATACCGATCAACCTTTGCGACTGGTGCTCCAACGACCAGAAACCTCTGGGAGGTTACTCAAGTGGAACATTGAGTTAAGTCAATTCGATATCACTTACCTACCACAGAATGCTATCCAAGGGCAAGCGCTAGCAGACTTCATCGCAGAATTCACCATATCAGGCGAGCCAAGTGGTGTTGATGTCATTCCCCCCATTTGATGGAAACTATACACCGATGGAGCATCCAACGACCATTGTTCTGGGGCTGGTGTTATTCTAGTAACTCTCGAAAACCGATCCATTTGTTATGCTTTGAAGCTCAATTTTTCAGCTACAAATAACGAAGCCGAATATGAAGCTTTTATTGCTGGCTTAAAACTTACCAGGGAACTCGGAGTGAAATCGATTGAAATCTTTTGTGACTCACAATTGGTGGTATATCAAGTATGAGGAGACTACCAAGCAAAGGGGCAGAGACTTGCCCCATACCTTGCTCGGGTTCAAGAACTATTGGCAGACCTCAAATATTACGATATTTCGCATATCTCGCGTGAACAAAATGGAGAAGCCGATTCATTGGCAAAATTCGCAAATACTGGTGATGCACAGCAGATGGGTTTGGTTCCCGTTGAAATCTTACGTAACCCGAGTATAAACGAGATGGAAGTAGACTCTGTGTCAGAAATAGAAATTGAGAGGGAGTCGTGGATAACCCTGTTCAAGCAATACCAGCTACACGGGACTTTGCCCGAAAGAAAGAACGAAAGACGACAAGTCATTCGCAAAGCCTCGCGGTATATAATGCAGGATGGAATAATGTATCAGAAAGGATTCTCGATTCCTTTACTTCGGTGCATCGCCCACGATGAGATAAAGCGGGTCTTGAAAGAAGTTCATGAAGGAGAATGTAGCGACCATACTAGGGGGCAGACGCTAGCCAAAAAGATCCTCCGCTATGGATACTATGGGCCAACCGTTAATCGAGACACCGCAGACTATGTGAGAAGATGCGACAAATGTCAAAAGTATTCGAAGATTCCAAGAGCTCCGCCGATGGAACTCACACAAATAGTTAGTCCCTGGCCATTTGCAATATGGGGGATCGATATAATCAGCTCCTTGCCAATCTCCATAGGTGGTGCAAAATACGCAATTGTTGCGATCGATTACTTTACCAAGTGAGCAGAAGCAGAACCCTTAGCTACGATCACCACAAAAAAGATTATTAATTTCGTTGTTTTGGCCTCCCACGGACTATCATTACGGACAACGAAACTCGGTTTGAGAGTAGGGAGTTCAAAGAATTCTGCCAAAAATATTGCACTGAGAAAAGATTTGCGTCAGTCGCTCATCCAAAAGCCAATGGATAAGTTGAAGCCGTAAACAAAATAATCAAATCCATATTGAAAAAACATTTGGAGAAGGCTAGAGGCAAGTGGGTGGATGAACTTCCGACAACACCCTGGGCTTACAGAACCACCCACAAGTCTGCGACTGGCCACACTCCATTCACATTGGCATATGGCACTGAAGCTGTTATACCCGTGGAACTTGAAGTTCCTTCTCATCGGGTGACTCACTATGATCCTAAGACAAATGAGGATCTTTTACTGGAATCACTGGAATTTGTGGACGAAAAACATGATGAAGCTGATTTAAGGGCGGTCGCATATAGGCACCGAGTCGCTTGATATTACAATGAAAAAGTTCGACCGAGAATCTTTCATGTGGGCGATCTCATTTTGAAGCGAGTTTTTCTGATCCCATCACATATGAATCCCACATGGGAAGGTCCATACATCATTGAACAGAAGCTTGGAGAAGGAACTTTCAAGCTAGCGACCGTCGATGGCGTGACGCTCCCCCGAGCATGGAATAACGAGCATATGCGTCGTTATTACACTTAGCCCACTTCTTTCGCATTTTAGCAGTAATTATTTCTAGTATGTTTTTCTTTTGTTGTTCTTTGTCTTTGGCATGTAATAAGACAATTCAGTTTGTTCCTATTTGTTATGATCAATAAGGGATTGAAGCCGCTTTTCTATGAACTATTGATGTTCCATGTGTTATAATTCCATGGCAAAAATTAAATCACTTTATTCTGTCCGGCGTATGAATGCGCACACAAAATTAAAAGTCAATCGATAAAATAAAAAATCTCTAAGTCCCCAGAGTGCGGACTAGAGTATAAACGACTTAAAAAGCTCTAAGTCCTCGGAGTGCGGACTAGAGTACTCTAAGTCCCTAGAGTGCAGACTAGAGTATAAACGACTTAAAAAATCTCTAAGTCCCCAGAATGCGGATTAGAGTACTCTGAGTCCCCAAAGTGTGGACTAGAGTATAAGCGACTTAAAAATCTCTAAGTCCTCAGAGTGCGGACTAGAGTATAAACGACTTAAAAATCTCTAAGTCTCCGGAGTACAGACTAGAGTATAAACGATTTAAAAAACCTCTAAGTCCCCAGAGTGCGGACTAGAGTACTCTGAGTCCCTAGAGTGTGGACTAGAGTATAAACGATTTAAAAAATCTCTAAGTCCCTAGAGTGCGGACTAGAGTACTCTGAGTCCCCAGAGTGCGGACTAGAGTACAAACGATTTAAAAAACATCTAAGTCCCCAGAGTGCGGATTAGAGTACTCTGAGTCCTCAGAGTGCGGACTAGAGTATAAACGACTTAAAAAATCTCTACGTCCCCAGAGTGCGGATTAGAGTACTCTGAGTCCCCAGAGTGCGGACTAGAGTATAAACGACTTAAAAATCTCTAAGTCCCTAGAATGCGGACTAGAGTACTCTAAGTCCCCGGAGTGCGGACTAGAGTATAAACGACTTAAAAAATCTCTAAGTCCCCGCAACGCGGGCTAGAGTACTCTGAGTCCCCGTAGTGCGGACTAGAGTATAAGCGATTCAAAAAATTTCTAAGTCCTTGGAGCGCGGATTGAAGTACTCTAAGTCCCCAGAGCGTGGACTAGAAGATTTACGATTCAAAAAAAAATTCCAAGTCATGTAGAAACGGACCGGAGCTTATGTAACCCACAAGACTTTAAATTTCGACTACAAGTTAGACAGTAAGCTAAACAACGAAAATCATCGAAGACAGAGAAACAAAATTTTATTTACTAATCCAAAATAAAGTTCCATTACAACTTTCCTCGACTTTGGAGCAAAAACTCTATTTACAATGACTATGAAAATAAATAGAAATAACTGCATAATTCAGACTTATTCGGATTGGATGTGGCACGACCGGATAGCTACTTTTTTGATTTTTTTCTCCTTCTTCGGCTTCTCTGAAGGCTCCTCACCCAAGCATTTTCTCTTGGACGCCCTTCTTCCTAGCGAGATGGTGCCCGGGGAAGGAGGAGGAACTTCCAGTGGCATGATCCCCCCGGGGAGAATTATCTTCAAGGGCCTATTTAAAGGATCGTCAAGTTCCATCACTTGAGGTTCGACCTTAACTTTGGCCTTCTCTTTCTCCTCTTCCACGACTCGCTCCCCCATGCTAAGTTCTGAAGTAGGTCCAGAGGCACCAGTGATTTCAACCTCGTCATGTTTGTCCGCAGGCGAGGGATCCTCAGCCTTGTCCTCATCGAGTGCTCCGATTACTTGGGCATCGGGTCCGGGAGCATCCCAGTGTGAAGCTCTTCCGCTATTTTTTCTTCCTTCTCCGTGGCGACATCGCTCCTTGGAGTTGGTTCAGGATCAGAATGACCTACATGGAGTCATAAAGGATAAGTGTTAGAATACATCTATTGTTCATCAAAAGCAATGGTCCTTTCAACCCTAGAAAGAAAAATTACACTCCGTCTTCTGGTTGACTCTCAGCTGTTTTAGGAGCCTCATCCTTGGGAATAGGGGAAAGAACATGAACATCAAGCCCGGGTTTCTCTAGGTAATATCTAATATGCTGCTCGAAAGGATCGAGTGATGAGCAACCAGCCGGCTGGGCGGAAGGAGAAACTGGAGACTTAGTTCCAGATGATCCAGCAACGTCGTCCCTCCCTTTCGATGTGGAGGAATCTCTCCCATGGAGGGCTTTGGCTGCGGATAGGTCGGAAGGCTCTTCTCCTCGAAGCACTTCCTTCACAAGGGACTCCTCATCAATTTCTTCGGTGCCCAACTCCACTCACTTAATTTTTATTAGAGTATCCCATGCTTTGGCTAACGATTCGAGGTAACCCTCGTCCAGAAATGATAGATCTCGATGCATGAGAACTCGAGTGTTGTATTCAGCAATAAGCGGATCGAATAAGCATTTAATTCCTTCTCTCCCGGCTTCAGCAGCTGCCTCTAGGTGAGAATCAATCTCTATCAATGCCATTCTTTTGCCCTCTTCACGGGCTGCATCCTTTAATGCTTCGGCTTTAGAAAGTTCCTCATCGAGCTTCGTTTCTAAGAGCTGTGTTGCGACGATTTCCTCGCAATATCGTTGCGATTCTTCCTGTGCAGCGGTTTTCTCTTCTTTTTCTTTAAGCAGCAGCTCCTCTGGTTCTTTAACTCATCGAGCGAGGACATCCTTTTCTTTCTGGATGGAGTCTTTTTCTAAGGCTAGAGCACCACTACGTTGAACTGCCTCATCAATTTCCTTTTTGTGAGTGGCTTCCAGACGGCTGACTGCCTTAGCTATATCTTTGGTGTTTTGATGAGCAGTCTCAAGTTGAGATTTGTACGAGGAAAGCTCTTCGTCCTGGACTTTAATAATCTCTTTATCATGAATGGCTTCAAGTTTCAGGCGATCGATGCTGACGTTCCATAGAAACTTATGAAACGTTTTCTACCAAATGAACAAACGCATCATGTTGGACATAGACATCGTTATTGCAAGCGATGGCGCTTTGTTTGACATGCCCTGGAATTGGGTGAATTGCAGGAAGAAATTTCAGTCCGTCGAAGCATATCTTCGGAAATGTGGCTTTAAGCTCGGCTAATCTTTCGGCAATCGACGGGTCATGTGCAGAAGTTGGAGGAGTATGCCTAGCCAGAGCCACAGACTTTTTATGAGGCTCACGAGATTGCTTTGTGTTGGACAAGCCAGAGTGTTGGTCATGGGGAGCTTCAGATTGAGATCCCTTCTGAGCGGATTTATCCTTACTGTGCTCTAAGTGAGGGGGAGGGTCATTGGAGTATGAAGAATGGCTGTATGCTTTCTATGCGAAGACGATGAGTCTTTGGGACGGTAGTCCCTATCGTCGCTGTCATCTCTTTCTCGGCGCCTACCTGACCCCAAATCCCGACTGGAGTGGTGGAAGATAGAGGACCCGCGAAGGCAGTCAAATCCGTGAGTGCGCCCCATATCACCTGCACAGAAATCAAGTGAGGGCAAGTTAGCGAGAATAATATGATGGCTAAAATTTAAGTGCAGGATGAAGTGTTAGTGTTCGTGTGTGTCCTAGCGTTTTCCCCCGAAGGACCAGTTTCTTTTGCTTTACTTATTGGAGTTTTTTCTCCCTGATGATGAATTTGATCGCCTCCATCGCCTCTCGCAGGCGAATTAAGTCCCATATCCCCTGGGTCGTTGAAATCATAATTCAGTAGGTCATCGGGGATGATCAGGTCTGAAAGACCTTTCAGTGAACCCTCTAGATGTTGAGGAGACGACTTTTTCTCAACCGGAGTGATTGTAACTTTAGAAGTTCGGCCTACTGTTTTCATTTTCAATTTATAGGCTAAGCTTTTTTGCCTCTTCGAAGGGGAAGCGATTTGACGATTCCAGGCGTGTCCGTTATTGGTGCAATGTCGGAGCCTAAGTTCTCATCGGTCGTTTTTGGCACCTCGACCTCCTTTATTTTACCTTCCTCGGATATATCAGGGGTTCCTCCTGTAGAGGGAATCGAAGGCCCAGCTTGCCCTTTGCCTTTTTCCGTGGTGGGTCCAGTTGTAGCGACGCCAGTTGGGAGACTAGTTCGATGACCTTCCGTTAACAATCCAAACTTTGAAAGCGATTCATTGGAAATAACGGACTTGATCTCTCGATCTTCCACAGGAATAGCTCGGATGGCCTCGACGGCCTTAGAATACCCAGTAACTTCGGGACGTGGGCTGATACCTATAAAAGTTGAAAGAAGTTTAGAAAGAATGCACTTCGTGCCATAGACAAATATTGCTCAGGAAATGGAACTTACTCCCTTCCAGCCATCTTCTCGCAAAGCCAGGGGGGCAGCGTACATAAAACCATTCCAGCTTATATTGGGAGAATTTAGTCCATGCCCCCGTCAGGATCTGACACTTGGAGTGTGGCTCAAGGAATATGAAGGATGGACTGTCAGACCGTCTTTTGAAGCAATAAATGTAGCGGATATCACCGGAAGTGGGAAGCCTGAATAAGATGCTCATGAAAAGAATACAAGTGCCATAGATGAATGCATGACTATTGGGATGAAGCTGTGCCGGGGCGATCCCGATATAATGCAACACTTCACGGAGAAAGGAGTTGAAAGGTGGCACGCTACCAACACAGCACATGAATTTATTGCACGTTGTATATCCAGCTGGGGGCAGGTGAGGCCGATCTTGCCCCGACGGAACTAAAACATTGTCGAAAGGGATCCCATGAATTGTACACAACCGACGAAGAGCGGTTTCACCGATTTTTGAAGCTTGTGAATCAATAGAATTGTCCAGAATGACTGCCCCGTCTTTAACGTCAGGAGACGGGCCAATAGCTACAGTTGATCGATCCGGAATACCCTGCGTAGGAGTTGTCGGTGGACTCAAAGTTCCTACTACCTCCTGCTGAGAACTTGCCCCAGGCTTGTCTGAAACTATGGCAGAGCTCGATCTTTTAGACATCTTCAACGAGCATAGAGTATGGATAAATACCTGTTTGAACTATACTTGAAAGACGATCGATTTCAGATATAACGATGATAATACATCCTCCCATGTTGTGTGTGAACTAGTGCTACAACTTAAACATGAGTGCCAGAAAAGTTAAAAGTTTTAAACGCAAGTATGATGTGATAGAGTTTTAAGTAGTTGTCCTCGAAGACCGTCATTGCTAACCGTCTCCTGCAGTTTATCATATGATTGACAGTAGAAGTTCTAGAATCAAGCATCGGTATCGTAGAATGTGAAGGCTATTGTTCTCATAGGTTAAGTGAAATTTGCATTTACAGTTATTTAAGCTATGGGAAGTTGGTTCAGATTGAGTCCTCGGGCTTATATGTTTTGTTAATTATTATTGTCCAATATGTTGTGGATGATTGTGGAAGTAGGTTATTAAAGTATATATTATGTTCAAATTAGCACAATCTTGGTAGCCCAGACCGAGTCGCTCTCTCACTGCCTCTCTCTATCACGTCACCGAACGACCTCACTCAGGCGTCTATCGAACTACCTCACTTCATCAGGCGTCGAGCCATACTCGACAACACTTCTCTTCTCCACCTATCCTAATCTATGCCGAACAACTACCCTTGACACCTCCCAAACCATAACCGATGCCCAATACCGACCCACCAACACAAGCCTAGACACCGAGTCATACAACACCGTTCGGTATCAAAGCACTCTCCCACGAATTACTGACCGACCCATTTACTTCCTATTTCCCACTCTAATTACCGAGCACCTAACTTGGCCTATGCTCGATACCCTTACAAACTCCTACTGATTCATAGAACCTCAAGGGATCACGGCTCTCTCTCTCTCTCAGAACGATGACATCTTCACTGAAGCAAAACAACCGGCTGCTTACTCCTACACATCTCCGACCATGCTTCCTAAAGCCATCCATGGTTGTTTCCCTCAAGTCAAAGTATACTCGTGCAAAAAGCATTTCCTCATCGATGCCCGAACACTTATTTACTGCGTTCCTCTCCTCTCGAGCTTACCACGCTAAGCCGATTTCCTTCATGGCACGACCTTCTAGTTCGAGTTCTAGAGAATGGGGTTTAGGAATTTACAGTAATTTGTAGAACCTTACCTATACGATAATTCGAGGGCGAGACGAGTGCTTCCTGAAACTTAGAGTCGAGAATGGCAAGGGAACGTGTTGGAGAGGATAATTAAGTGGAGGGGTATAGCGGTTCGGCAAAGGAATGGAGTCTGGGTTTTAGAGTAAAAAACCGATAGAAAAGGAGTAGTGAAATTAAAGTGGGAAGATAAAGTAAGGGTCGGGGCTTTTATATGTAGAGGGGGATGTGAATCGGCGCTCCCTTGAAGACCCGGTCATCGTGTTTCACGGGTTTGGCAAGGCAAAATGTCGAACCATCCCAGATAGGACGAACGAGTGGGACGGCCTTGGTAAGCCGATTCCTCTATTGTAGGAAAAAAAGGGAAGAGAAGAGAGATAGAAAATGTAACTAAGTAAAGTCCATCATGTTTCGGCCTTTGTGAGATCGTATACATTCGGTTGTCAAAGGTAGGAACCGATTACTAATTCAAAGCGTGTCGTGTTGCTTCACACGACACACTTTGGGGGGCAAATGTTACCCGGCACCTTAGGCCGGCTACAAGATGATAATTATAGAGGTTTTGATTGTATCGAGACCAGACTCAAGCCAGTGAGAGGTTGGAGATTTATGAAGTTGATTCAATTTGAATGGTTCGGCCTGTGTGCATGGTTCGGCCGAGGAAGGGAGGACGTGTGTCGTTCGGCCTAGTGAGAAGGCGTGTGTGACTCGGACTGAAGAAAGGTGGTGGTAAGAACTCAATGCATATCGCTCGGTCAGGAATGGGAAAATGAGATGGTTCGGTCTAGGTAGTTAGCAGATGCCGCTCGGTCCGAATTGTTCGACACGCCTCGTTCGGTCGAGGTAGGTCGACATTTCTCATTTGGTCTCAGAAAGCTTCATTCAGAGTGGCTCGGCTAGTTTGGGAAGACAAAGTGGTTCGAACTGGATGGTCCAGCAAATATCGTTCGGCCTAGACGAGCTAGCAGGCATCGTTCGGTCGTAGTTTGGAGGTTATTGCCGTTTGGTCAGAAGTGGTTCGACATGAGTGATTCGATGTATCTGGTTCGATGCAAGGTGAGGGAGTTAGCCCACTCTTGAAGTCAACGGCGAAGTGAGGAGTTCAGCATTGTTCTGCTTCGAGACTCATTGCAAGTTGTCCCGGTCCTGTGAAAGCCTGCTTTGAGTCATTTTCTAGGCGACCATCGATCAATTGCACTGGTTCGGCATTTCTCGACCGGTCAAGAGTCGTTCGGCATGCTTGGACCGGCCAACCTGAGGTTACCATATTTAGGCCAAGTCATCTTGGTCATGGGCCCACGTAGGTGAACCAGTCTATTTTCGTCTATAAACAAAGGTGCAGGGGTGCAGTGAAAAGGGACCCTTTTTCGAGAACTCCGTGGATACTTTGCCATTTTTGATACTCCTCTTCTTTCAGTTCTAAGTTGTATTCGAGTTATTTATTTACGAATTCCGTCTGTATTCAAGTCTTTGAGAAAAGCAATAAAGATTACATTAACAGTGGACGTAGGCAGTTACGCCGAACCACTATAATTCTGGTGTTCTCGTTTCTGCAGTTAGTTTTGCATATATTCCTCTGTTTTAATTTACTATCTTCATTAATCTCTCTACACAAATCTTTTCTTGGGTGTTATTAGCCAATTTTGGTGCTAACACTAACCATGTCGGGACCAAGTAGCAATCTCTCTGTAGACTCCAACCAACTTGAAGGCGACTTGCACGGTCTTTCATAACGAGCTTCAAAAGGTCCCATCCCGACGCTAGCTTGAAAACTATTATTATAAGTGAATTCCACTAAAGGAAGATGCTCCTCCCAAGTTCCTCCAAAATGAAGAATACACATCCTCAACAAATCCTCAAGAACTCTATTAACTCTCTCCGTTTGGCCGTCCGTTTGAAGGTGATAGGCCGTACTCAATCTAAGCTGCATTCCTAAAGCCTCTTGCAAGCTTCTCCCACACTTGCTAGTAAAGATAGGGTCTCTATCGCTCACTATGCTATAGGGAACTCCATGAAGTCGGACAATCTCACGAACGTATAAGGATGCCAAATAAGGTGTTGTCCTCTTACTCTTAACTGGAATGAAGTGGGCGCTCTTAGTCAAACGATCTACAATCAACTAAATACTGGTATTCCCCTTCCTAGATCGGAGTAAACCATCTATGAAGTCCATCGAAACACAATCCCACTTCCATTTGGGTACATCTAATGGTTGAAGCAATCCGCCTGGCTTCTGCTTCTCCGCCTTAACTCTTTGGCATACAAGACACTTAGCCACAAACTCTGCTACATCCTTCTTCATGCCGCTCCAATAAAACACTCTCTTCATGTCCCTATACATCTTATCACCACCCGGATGAATAGTCATTCGAGAATGGTGTGCTTCTGCTAGAACTACTCTCATCAAATCACTAGTGCGTGGGGACACAAAGTCTTCCATCTCTCCTTAGCCACCCTTTAATATCGATGGAATAACGTTGGAGATGTCTAGAGGCCTCTCCTCTGCTAATCCTCTCTAGAATATCCATAAGCTCTGAATCCTCTCGCTGCCTTGAGCCAATATAATTTATAAGGGTAGGATTAACCTCAAGTGCGGCCAATAACCCAGGGGTAATGTCCGTAGAGGGCTTAAAATCAAAGGTGGAAATAAAGTCTAGGCTTTTCTGAAAGTGCTCTGATACCAAATGAAAGTGCTCTGATACCAAATGAAAGTGCTTTGATACCAAATGAAAGGTGACTGTGCTATAGGATCGAAATGGCCAACAGTTGTAAACAATGTAAATGCAGTGGTAGTGTGATATAAACTAAGTTATCTGCTGATGCGGAATATGAGTATAAAAAGTAAACAGTAAAGTAAATGACACCAGAAATTTTTATACTGGTTCGAACTCCCGTTCCACGTCCAGTCCTAGACTCCTTCTGGAATTAAAACTAGAAAACCTCACTTAACCTGGAGGAACATGTATTACACCGCCTGAGCAACCGAATAGGACTTGACCGCCTGAGCAATAGAACAGGACTTGACCGTCTGAGCAACCGAACAGGGCTTTATTACAAACTATATTACCTTGACTTTTTGTGTTCTGGACAATACAGATTTGTCATTTGTAGTACACCCTTCCTATAATCTTTTCCTAAAGAATGATGCGTATAATGGTGTGTATGAAGAATAGGAAGATTATATTGCTTGAAGAATATGGAAATGGAATCATAAGTAATGATTGTATAGAGATTTGTAAATAATAGAATCAAGAATGCAATGCTCATTAGATCAAGAAAGAATAGAAAATTAGGTTGTTTGATCATTAGAAAACAAACATATATATAGTAGTTAAGGAGTTGCAACTACTGGTAAAGAGATCTCTATGTATAGTAATGGCTGCAACCCTTCAAGTAGGAGAAGGCTGTTCACGAAAGGAAGTGTCTATTCAGAAAATATGACAGTTATACAGTGGTCAGTCGACCGCCTTAGAAGATTCAGTCGACTGAATTTAAATCGTGCACGTGCATTTGAAAGTGCACAGGTTCAATTGGCTGTTTATAGATATTCAGTCGACTGAATGATCTTGTTCATTCGACTGAATTCTATTAATAAACAAAAATTACCATAGCTCATTTGGTTATAGCACTTGCCTTCTAAACTAGTGACCCGGGTTTGAGCCCAGCTCCATGCATTTTTTGAAAACTTGATTTTGATTAAAATATGCATGCAAGTTTATTTGAATGTGAATGATGATTCTTAAGGAAAGATTTTAACAAAGCACTAAACTAGACTCTATATACACATTTGATGACTCTTGTTAAAATATATAATTATACGAACCATACTTTGAGTCGTTGAGTTCGGATGTTGTCGTAGTCGTAGATTCGTGAATTGTTGTTTCATGTCAGCAATCAAAACCTATGATCCAACATTATTCCCCTTTTTGATGATGATAACTCCATTTGCTACGAAAGAATCTTCGACAAGCTTTGTTGACTTATCTCTCCCCCTGATTATATTCCTGTAATTGTGCAATAGATTTCTCCCCCTGAACCTATGCTATATATTTCTGTAAATAATTAATCTTTTCTCCCTCTTAATATGTGCTTGCATCGTTTATTCTGCAAATAGTGTTAGAGAAATATCTTTTTCCCCCTTTGTCATCGACAAAAAGGAGAGTTTATATGATGACATAAATTATATTCCACATAAGTGTTTATATAGAACAATATAGAACAAAATAACTACTACTTATAATGTAAGGTATCAAAAAATAACATTTAAAGCATGTGATACCCAAGGTTCTTATAATTTCCTAATTTTTAGGAAACCATAACCATTTGGGTGTGGTTGAACCTTTATAAATATAATTTTCATTATTAACTACCATCTCAAAATAATCATCAATGCATTTTTCTCTATTTTTCCAATTAACAGGAACCCAAATACTTAGATAATTTTTATTCATATTTCCCATCAATGATTTTGTACTTCTAGAGAAATTAGTCATAACAGTATTTGAATTTCTATTAAAATTGGATTTAGACTTTACCCGAATTTAGTACTAGCACTGACATTTTTACTATACATGAAAGCGTATCTAGTGCTATTTCTACGATCAGTTTTATTATATCCTAAACCACTTTTATCATGCAAAGATCTAGAACGAGATAAAATCATGTTTAAATCGTTTTGACCTTTATTAAATTTTGTGAATTTAGTGTTAAGTTTATCAAATTTAGCTTTAAAGTCACAATTATTATTTTCAAAAGAAATATTACTATTTTTCAAAATATCAATTTGCTTGTTTAATTCCGAATTCTACTTTTTTAACGTACAGTTCTCATTTTCGAGGAGAAAAATTCGAGATTCTGAATTATCTAAAGATGATTTCAATAAATCATTTTGTCTTTTCAAATCCGAAATTTCTTTTGAAAAGTTTTCTTTTTCTTTTTCAAACATAGTATTTTGTTCATCTAGAAAATCTCTAAGGGACACAAAATTATTTTTCAAAACACCATGTTGATTTTCTAAATCTAATTTCTCAATTTTCAATTTCTCATTTTTAATTTTGATTGATATCATCTTTTCTAAAATAAGAAAATTATGCTTTGAGATTTTATCGCATATACTAACTAATTCATTATTACTATTTATTGAAATTTGTAAATCAAAAAGTACCTTTTTGTAGTCCTCACTGGTGGCTTTGACAGGGATTTTGCCTGTTGTATTTCAATTTGATCGTTTTCTGGCCATTATTCTATGATGTTGTGACGATCGATAGAATTCCAGGCTCTGATAACAAATGAAAGTGCTCTGATACCAAAGAAAAGTGCTCTGATACTAAATGAAATGTGACTGTGCTATAGAATCGAAATGGCCAACAGCTGTAAACAATGTAAATGTGTGGTAGTGTGATATAAACTAAGTTATCTATGCGGAATATGGGTATAAAAAGTAAATAGTAAAGTAAACGACACCATAAATTTTTATACTGGTTCGAACTCCCATTCTACGTCCAGACTCCTTCTGGAATTAAAGCTAGAAACCCTCACTTAACCCGAAGGAACATGTATTACACCGCTTGAGCAACCGAACAGGACTTGACCGCCTGAGAAACCGAATAGGACTTGACCACCTGAGCAATAGAATAGGACTTGACCGCTTGTGCAACCGAACAGGACTTTATTACAAACTAGATTATCTTGACTTTGTGTGTTCTGGATAACACAGATTTGTCACTTGTAGTACACCCTTCCTATAATCTTTTCCTGAAGAATGATGTGTATAATTTTGTGTGTATGAAGAATAGGAAGATTAGTATTGCTTGAAGAATATGGAAATGGAATCGTAAGCAATGATTGTATAGAGATTTGTAAATAATAGAATCAAGAATGCAATGCTCGTTAGATCAAGAAAGAATAGAAAATTAGGTTGTTTGATCATTAGAAAAAAAACATATATATAGTAGTTAAGGAGTTGCAACTGCTGGTAAAGAGATCTCTAAGAACAGCAATAGCTGCAACTCTTCATGTAGGAGAAGGTTGTTCACAAAAGGAAGCGTCTATTCAGAAAATATGACAGTTATACAGTTGTTAGTCGACTGCCTTAGAAGATTCAGTCGACTGAATTTAAATCGTGCATGTGCATTTGAAAGCGCACAAGTTCAATAGGTTGTTTATAGATATTCAGTCAACTGAATGACCTTGTTCAGTCGACTGAATTCTATTGATAAACAAAAATTACCATAGCTCATTTGGTGCATGTAAGTTTATTTGAATGTGAATGATGATTCTTGAGGAAAGATTTTAACAAAGCACTAAACTAGACTCTATATACACATTTGATGACTCTTATTAAAAGATATAACTATACGAATCATACTTTGAGTCGTTGAGTCCGAATGTTGTCGTAATCGTAGATTCGTGAATTGTTGTTTCATGTCAGCAATCAAAACCTATGATCCAACATTTTCCACTCCACGAACATTGGACTAAGGGTTGCTTTATTCCTACTTAACGCATTTGCAACCACGTTCCCTTTACTAAAGGTATAAGCTATCTCAAAGTCATATGATGCTAGAAACTCCATCCAACGTTGCTGCCACAAGTTTAAGTTCTTTTGTGAGAATAAGTACTTCAATGATTTATGGTCAGTGAAAAGCTCGAACCTCTCTCCTAGCAAGTAATTTCTCCAAGACTTGAGCGCCAAACAATAGCAGCTAACTACAAATCATTGATGGGGTAGTTCTTCTCATGAGTTCTCAACTGCTTACTTCCATAACATACTACCCTCCCTTCTTGCATCAATACTGCTCCAAGACCCATCCCACTTGCATCAGTGTATACTGTAAAAGGCTTAACTCCGTCGGGTAAAACTAACATTGTTGCGCCAGCAAGGGCCTTCTTTATCATCATGAAGGAATCCTCACAATCCACGTCCCACACGAATGCCACATTCTTCTTACCGAGGCGAGTAAGCAGTGCTGAAATCTTAGCGAAATCTCCGATAAAATTCCTATAATAGCTAGCTAAACCTAGGAAGCTTCTAACTTCGGTAGCATTCTTGGGGGCCTTCCAATCTTGTACTGCTACTATCTTAGAGGGATCCACCGCTAGACCCTCTCTTAAGACTACATGCCCCAAGAAACACACCTCGTTGCGCCAAAAGTGACATTTCGAGAATTTTGCCTTCAACTGATGAAGGCGAAGTGTACGAAGAACCTCCTCAAGATGAATAGTATGCTCTTCCATACTCTTGGAAAACACCAAAATGTCGTCCACAAATACTACCACGAACATACTTAGGACATCTCAAAAAACACGGCTCATCAAATCTACGAAATAGGCTGGGGCATTGGTCAACCCAAACAACATAACCAACCACTCAAAGAACCCATTGGGTGTCCTAAATGCTGTCTTATCGATGCTATCGTCAGCGACCCTAAGTTGATGAAATCCAGTAGCTAAGTCAAGATGAGAAAACACTGAAGAGCCAACCAACTGATCGAAAAGATCGTCTATCCTAGGAAATGGGTAACGGTTCTTATTTGTGAACTTATTCAATTATCTATAGTCTACGCAAAGTCAAAGGGAACCATCCTCCATTGTAGCGAAGACGACTGGCACTCCCCACTTAGATATACTCCATCTTATGAAACCTTTCTCCAATAGCTCACCAATCTCCTTACTTAACTCATTTCTCTCCCTAGGAGCCATATGTCTCACTGGCAATGCCACTAGCTTAGCATTGTCATTTAGATAGATCCTAAAGTCGATCTCTCTCTTAAGGGGTAGTCCCCTAAATTCCTCAAAGACGTCTGGGAAATCTCTAACAACTGGAACATAATCTAGCTCTCCTAGCGATAAATCAAGGGAATAAAGGAAGCTCAACACGACTGACCCTTGTGGGTCACAAGAAACCTCGCGAGTCCTACCGTTGCATGTCTCTAATTTGACGACTCTCCTCTCGCAGTCCAATATCGCTCCATAAGTTGATAGCCAATCCATCCCCAAAATCATCCCAAATCCCAAAAATCCCAGTAGATAGCCGTCACAATCAAACTCTACGCCTAGTATAAAAATTTTCAAACCCCTACAAATCATGGATAAATGTGTCGATCCTCCTATGGGGTTTGAAACAACTATAGGGTCTACTACTAGAGAAATATCTAAGTGCAAACAATCAACCAAGGAACTAGAAATGAAAGAACGCGATGCTTCGGAGTCAAAAAGAGTCCGAATAGGAAAATCCGAAATAGAGATCGAACCTTCTATAGAGACTTTCCTACCTCGATCTGGTCCACTACTAGAAGGTGCTGCATCTAAAGCCTGTACTTGCGCTGTAGGTGTGCCTGCTCTCTGCCCCGTCTTCTGAGGACAAGCTCTACTAAGGTGACCAGGCTGACCATTGTAACACCTCCCCTTCATCATGTCCTTCTTACAGTCCTTTGCGAAATGCCCAACTAATCCGGAATTATGACATTTCACGCCTTTCCTGATGTGCTTTTGAGGTCCTCCTTCTTTCCTCTTGTCCTTATCCTTCTTATTCTTTCACCATTGCTTCTTAGAGTTTTCTGATTTAGGAACCTCTATAGCTCTCCCTTCAACTGCCAAGATGCAAGCTGAACTCTCTGTCGGTCCTCCAATCCTAACAACACAAATATCTGCTCTGTATTCCTCGACCAAGCACGTGCCTCTACGGAATCCTCCACGCCGGAAAACATTCTGCCTCCCAGACTAACAAAGTCCGTGCATAGCTTAGAAAAATTGGCTGCTGCAGGTGGATTAATGGGATCACCACCTGCCGGTGCTGGATTGGGCGCTTGCCCTTGCACCTCTGGTGCCGTAGCTTGGAGGTATCTACGGAACCAGCCAAGTACTTGAACACCCTTTGGAAGATTTGGGGCGTCCGCCATTCTATTCAAAGAAAAGAGAATTTAGGCTCCAAAGAATTGAAAGAAGGTTGAACTGGACTTTGAGGGGATTTTTTATAAAAACTCTTTTATGCTTGAAAAACTATTTCTAAGAGTTTCTTTCTAAAAAAATAGTTTGAAAATATGTTACCTTAAAAAAATACTTTACTTTTAAAACAAGTTTTTAAGAATCCTGTAACCTTAGGCTCTGATACCAAGTGAAACAGCCCACACTCCTTAGTATACCCTAAAAGGACACACTAGAGGATATGGTGCGTTATAGGTATAGATAAAGCATCACAGAGACTAAGATTCACAAGACAAATAATTAATAATCACCGGAGACATTAAAATAATAACTTGATATTCAAAATTAAACTTCATAAAATAATGTCATAAAACAGGGTATGTCTCAAATACCAAATACACATGTCTTATGAAAAATATAATCTCAGTCACATCATCAGAGTACATAATAAAAACCATTCCTCTCATAAAGTACTAGTACATCCAAAGTCCATAGAAAAACTGAAAAGAAGAAAAATACATGAGGAATGAGAAAGCTCTATAAATGGATCTCCAAGAAATCCAAATCTACTGTCCTTGCCTCTGTTGGCCTATGGGGGGAAAAGGGGAAAATAGAGGAGTGGGTTAGACTATAAGTCAGGTGAGTGAAAGTAGCTACTAGTATTTTTAAGCAAGATAAAGATAATAAACTTAGCAACAGTTCTAGAATAAATGAAATAAAGGAAAGATAAAACTATGGATAAAATACCGTTTAACTCTTTGCTTTACTTGTGATTGTTTGCACTTGTCTTAGATTGCTGTGATTAGGCTGAAATCCTAATCCTATTTTAATTAGGCTGAATCCTAATTCTACCCGTTGATCGGCCTTCTATCTCTATTGTGCCACTGTGAGCTAGTCCCATCCTATGGGTCCCATAGCAAAAGATACATGTTTAGTGCTTGGAACACAGTAGCGACTTATCTACCCTAATCAATGTCGCACGCTCGGTCATCGCCGGTACACGCTAACTGTCGCCCCCTCTTGTGACCCCTTACTTACCCTAATCAGCATAAGCGTGCCTAGCCTCACCTAATCTGTCATGAGACCATCGGTCCTAATCTGAAATGGTCCTGCCCAGCCTCACCTAAGTGTTTTGTAAGACCATTAGTCATAGTCTAAAAGGGAATGTTGTTGGTATGGTTCCTAACAAATAAAATCTAGTTACGCCCCATTCCCAAATCCCCTGATTTGAGCCTCTATGTATTGGCCACTTATTTACCCTGTGTCACAGCCTCACCTAACTATTTTTAGACCATTAGTCCTAGTCTGAAACGGTCCTGCCCAGCCTCACCTAATTTGTTTTGAGACCAACAATCCTAGTCTGAAAGGGAATGCTGTTGGTATGGGCCTGCTTCTATCGTTGCTGATCAACTTAGTGTAAGTTTTAATATAAGCCTCTTCTGTTATTTCTCCTGTATTTGCTTATTAACTTAATCTAAGTCTTAAAATAAGCCTTTTCTGTTATCTCTGCTATATTTGCTTATTAACTTGATTGTAAGTTTTAAAATAAGCCTTTACTGTTCTTTCTGCTTAATTATAACCTACGTTATAATTTTTATTCTTCTTTTCTATCTTTTTAGTTATAACCACTAGTTATAAACATGCTTGCAAATGTCTCAAATTTTCCTATTTCTGTCTATCTTCTTTTTATTATAGTTTTTCTTATTTTACATCTAATTTCTGTAAATTTACCGTTTTCTATTTTAATCCATATTTGTGAATTATTCTCTTTTTTAATATTCTTATATTTTATTTGTGCAAAAAGGAATAAAAAGAAACTAAAATTTACAGGCTAAATTCTAACATAAAAGAGATGTAAATAAATGCAAATAATAGTAAATAACTGTAAATAATTGAATAAAATAGCCGAAAAAAATAACTGAATAAAATAGACTAAAAAGAACTTCAAAAACTAGATGTAAATAACTTATATAGAAATCGTCTCAAAATTGCAGAAAAACTACAACTATTGAGAACCCTATTATTTTAAATTACTTAAAAATCTAAAATAATTACAAAACTAATTTTTTATCAAAAAGATTTCCTCCTTGGAAAAAATTTCTTTTTAGGATCCATCCTCAGGCAATGAACCCAATTGGGAGAAAATCTGAATGAGAAAAATAGCTAGGCTTAGGGTCTTATTTATAGTGTAGTCTAGAGATCTTAGACCGTTGAATTTGAGGATTAAATCTGGTGCAACCATGTCATAGGCTCACTGGGAACCATCGGATGGAAGCACGAACGCACAGGATTGAAAGAAATTGGAAAAACGCTTCATAGTTTTAACCTGGACGAATTCACGTCTATAAACAAGGGCGGGTCGACATGCAGTTCGACCTAGGCATTTGGGGATCGACCCTATGGTCGACCTTACCCTTTTCATATATATTTTTTTCATTTTCTTCAATTCTTGTTTATTTCGTAACTTCTTCGTTTTAGCTCGGATTTTGACAAATTATAAATGGAAATTGACTAGAAAATTACCACGGACACAATGATGCAACTCCCGTGGCTCAATTCTGATAATTTCACAAACTTATTTTATTACTTTGTTAATCAATTATTATAGCTTAAGTTTCGGGTTGTTACATTTATTACATCACATATCTCATATTAAATCACATGCTTCCAATTATATCGCATATTTCCAATTACATCACATATCTCCATTCACATCACATATCTCAAATTGTCCCATGTTCATTCGAGATTTACATCATTATCGTTTTGCTTCTCATTCAGAATTGTCATATCATATATCAAAATTACATTATATATCAAAAATCACATCATATATCAGAATCACGTCATATATCGAGATCATCCTGTGCTCATCCAGGATTTATCAATTTTATTCTATTTATAAGGCATTCAAATCCTTTTATTAAATCAAATTTGTTTTAAGGCTTGATCTCTCCTGATCGTTTAAGTTTAATGCGCCATCTCTCCGGATCATTTTATGTTTTAATTTAAGGGACGATCTCTCCAGATCATTTGTTTGTTAAGTTAAGGGGGATTATATAAGCCCCTCCGCTCACTCTCCAGTGAGGGGACTTACTTCTTGCACTTCGGTCCCGTCTCTCCAGTCGGGACTCTATGGCGATCAATATCGTATAAGTCCATCCACTCGCTCTCTGGAAAGAGGACTTGCACCTTGCACTCTGGTCCCATGGTGGGACTCTAAGGCGATCAATATCAGTCATCATAATCAATGTGGATTTTTCAAAATTCAAATATTCAAATCAAAACAAATAAGCAGAAATCAAACAAGCAGGAATCAAAACAAGTGGAAATCCTAAATGTTCACCTCGAAGATCCGACTCAAAGCGAGCCTGGAGATCAATCTTGGTCTCGTACATGTGTAAGTAGTACGTGGTCATTATTGTCCTAAATAGTCATCTCAAGCATCCGACTCAGAGCGTTCTTAGGGATTGTTCGAGATCCCATACATGTGTAAGCGACCTGAGATTATTATTGTCCTAAATAGTCATTTCTAGCATCCAACTCAGAGCGTGCCTAGGGATCGTTCGAGATCCCGTACACGTGTAAGCATCCTGAGATTATTGAAGGCAGAAAAAGCAGAAGGTAGAGAGTAAGGAACGAACCTGCCCCCTTTTCCAACTGTGGGGTTCTGGTTTCGGCTCATGAAGTCGTGTATTCGTACTTTGATTTTCTACCCTAGTTCCAACATCACCCATTCTATGCGTTAAAGCTTGTCCTAGATCCAAATCTGTCGTGCCCCTAAGTATTGTGGGTATTATTTCAGTTTGTTTTGCTCAAAATCTAGATGCTTTTGCATTAGGTTCTATTGTTGATTCCAGCATTGTCCCTAAGTATCGGTTGCTCTGGGCATGGGGGAAAGACTCCATCTTGTTCCAATCCAACTCCGGCACCTCCTATGTCATTCTCTGGAGTTTGATTCCAATTCCCTGTAGATCTAGCCATCCTTTGCAGCTCCATATTCTAGAAGAAGCTAACCATCATCTCTTATTGTCTAGACAAGATCCCACATTGCATCTCCTTCATCATTCTTTTCATTTCTTCTCTAATCACATAGATGGGTTGATGAAAAATTATGGACACCTCCTGGCTGCCCCCAGGCTCTGGTTGACTTGCTACAGCTCTAGATCTAGTACCAGGCCTACTTATTTCTCTAAATCTTAGATTCAAACTTCAATTCTTTAGATATCTTTCAAGGCTCTCAGTGAAAGCACCAAAATGTTAACCCAAAAAATGGATCAACACCCTGGACCAAGTGTGAAAGCACCAGTTTAGATAATCAGCAGCACAAATCTTAGATAAATAACAAATAAAGAGCAGGAGTAAGAAAAGAGATGTATAATTTTTATAGTGGTTCGGATGACTCTGGCCTACGTCCACTTTAATCAATCTTTATTATTATTATACAGTTGATTCTCTTTGGAGATCAACTAGTTGGTCCTTAGATCTAAGTTACAATGAGTTAGAATAAGTAACAAGTTCTAGGGTTGACTGGAGAATCACAGTAACCCCTTTGATGACTGTTGTGAGGGAGAAGAAAGTTGAAGAAGTGAAGAATTCCATTAGAGTAATGGAAGCTCTCTATCTGGAAAAGATTCATCTCTAATTGCAGGTAGGTGAGTATTTATAAGGAAGTTCAGTGAGTATTGGTCCAGAAGTCCAGGTGCAAAAGAGTCCAGTTGTTATGCCAAGTCATCACCAAAAATCTCAAATCAATCTGAGTCATTTCTATGGATCGCTAGGTATCCATAAAGGATGGATCACTAGCTATCCATAGGGGATGGATCGCTAGCTATCCGTAGGGGATGGATCGCTAGCTATCCATCAACTTAGCATATTTTTCTACCAGAAGCCTTTACTTAGTGCTACGAAGGAGCTCGGTAAGTTGGAGGACGATCTGACTTATCTTAATGGATTGCTAACTATCCATAGGTGATGGATCGCTAGCTATCCATAGGGGATGGATCGCTAGCTATCCACCCACTTAGCATATTTTTGAGTGATCTTTGTTTGGTTTTCTTCCAATCTTCTACTTAAGTGTCTTGTCCAAATATCAAGTCATTTGGAAATAGTTTGATCATCTATCTTCATGGGTCATCTGATCTAGAAGAATCATCCATATCTCGCTCAAATCTTAACGAAGTCGAACGAAACTTTGCAGGAACACTTTAGAAGGTGTTAGGGACCCACCATAAAAATTTGGAGTGGTGGGGCCCACTCTAGATGGGTTGGTAGCTATCCATCTTGATGGATCGCTAGTGATCTATCAAATCAACTCTAAATGACTTCATTTTTTTGTGCCTTCTCCTATGTTTTTCTAAATGTTCTTCCAAAATTTCAAGTTAATCCGACTTCGTATGAGTTCTGTAGGTCCATTTTAATTTAGCTGATTTTGGACAAAAGCTTGAATTAGATGAGTCTTCACTTCTCGAGCTAGATTGTTTGGCATGCTATGAAACTTGGCAAACGTTCTTAGAAATGGTAATGAATCATGATGCAAGTGGTTTGGAGGTTCCATGAGAAAGCCTTATGGATCGCTAGTGATCCATCACCTTAGTTTATTTTAGCATCTTTCCTCTTGGGTATTTCTCTTCTTCTTTTCTGGTCCTTTTGGTTGTTTCTTGAGTTGTTTTGGCGTAGTCTGAATGTTCAAATTCTTATTGAATTTTGATGGGTTAAAAACCTAGTTAACACTTGCCCCCCCAAGTACGCCTTTTGAATGAAAGGTGTGCTTTGTTTAAGAACAAGTTCATGTCTCCAGTCTTCGATAAATGAGCTTTATAGTTGCTTTAGCCTTGGTGAATTGTCCAGTTCCTTCGGATTCTCTTTCCAATTATAAGTCGTTCCAAACAAATTACATCCTAAGACTCTAGACTCTACCCAAGTGTAATCTATACATCATAATCATTCCGATTTCATTCGAGTTATTACATCACATATCTCTAATTAAATCACATGCTTCCAATTACATCGCATATTTCCAATTCATCACATATCTCTATTTACATCACATATCTCTAATTGTCCCATGTTCATTCGGGATTTACATCATTATCATTTTGCTTCTCATTCAGAATTGTCATATCATATATCTAAATTACAGTATATATCAAAAATCACATAATATATCAGAATCACATCATATATCAAGATCAACCTGTGTTCATCCAGGATTTATCAATTTTATTCTATTTATAAGGCATTCAAATCCTTTTATTAAATCAAATTTGTTTTAAGGCTCGATCTCGCCTGATCGTTTAAGTTTAATGTGCCATCTCTCCGAATCGTTTAATGTTTTAAGTTAAGGGGACGGTCTCTCTAAATCGTTTGTTTGTTAAGTTAAGAGGGATTAAGTAAGCTCATCCGTTCTCTCTCCGGTGAGGTTACTTACTTCTGGCATTCTGGTCCCTTCTCTCCGGTTGGGACTCTATGGCAATCAATATCGTACAAGTCCATCCACTCACTCTCTAGCAAGGGGACTTGCACCTTGCACTCCGGTCCCATGGTGGGACTCTAAGACGATCAATATCAGTCATCACAATCAATGTCGATTTTAAAAATTCAAATATTCAAATCAAAACAAATAACCAAAAATCAAACAAGCAGGAATCAAAACAAGTGGTAATCCTAAATGTTTACCTCGGAGATCCGACTCAGAGCGTGCCTAGAGACCAATCTGGGTCTCGTACACGTGTAAGCGGTCCGAGGTCATTATTGCCCTAAATAGTCATCTCAAGCATCCGACTCAGAGTGTGCCTAGGGATCGTTCAGGATCTCGTACACGTGTAAGCGACCTGAGATTATTATTGTCCTAAATAGTCATTTCAGGCATCCAACTCAGAGCGTGCCTAGGGACCGTTCGGGATCCCGTACACATGTAAGCAGCTTGAGATTATTGAAGGCGGAAAAAGCAGAAGATAGAGAGTAAGGAATGAACCTGCCCCCTTTTCTAACTGTGGGGTTCTGGTTTCGGCTCATGAAGTCGTGTATTCGTACTTTTATTTGCTACCCTAGTTCCAACATCACCCATTCTAGGCGTTAAAGCTTGTCCTAGATCCAAATATGTCATGCCCCCAAGTCATGTGGGCATTATTTTAGTTTGTTTTGCTCTAAATCTAAATGCTCTTGCATTGGGTTCTATTGTTGATTCCAGCGTTACCTCCAAGTATCGGTTTCTCTGGGCATGGGGGCAAGACTTCATCTTGTTCCAATCCAACTTCGGCACCTCTTGTGTCATTCTCTGGAGTTTGATTCCAATTCCTTGCAGATCTAGCCATCCCTTGTAGCTCCATCCTCTAAAAGAAGCTATCCATTATCTCTTGTTGCCTAGATAAGATCCCATCTTGCATCTCCTTCATCATTCTTTTCATTTCTTCTCTAATCATATAGATGGGTTGATGAGAAATTGAGGGCACCTCCTGCTGCCCCCAGGCTCTGATTGACTCGCTACAACTCTAGATCTAGTATTAGGCATACTCATCTTTCTAAACCTTAGATTCAAACTTCAATTCTTCATATCTCTTTCAAGGCCCTCAGTGAAAGCACTAAAATGTTAACCCAAAAAATGGGTTAACACCCTGGAACAAGTGTGAAAGCACCCAGTGTAGATAATAAGTAGCACAAATCTCAGATAAACAACAAATAAAGAGCAAGAGTAAGAAAAGAGACATAGAATTTTTATAGTGGATCGGCGAACTCTGGCCTACATCCACTTTAATCAATCTTTATTATGATTATACAGTTGAATCTCTTTGGATATCAACTAGTTGGTCCTTAGATCTAAGTTACAATGAATTAGAATAAGTCACAAGTTCAGGGGTTGACTAGAGAATCACAGTAACCCCCTTGATGACTGTTTTGAGGGAGAAGAAAGTTGAAGAAGTGAAGGAATTCCAGTAGAGTAATGGCAGCTCTCTATCCGGAAAAGATCCATCTCTAGTTGCAGGTAGGTAAGTATATATAAGGAAGTTCGATGAGTATTGGGCCAGAAGTCCAGGTGCAAAAGAGTCCAGTTGTTATGCCAAGTCATCATCAAAAATCTCAAATCAATCTGAGTCATTTCTATGGATCGCTAGCTATCCATAAATGATGGATCGCTAACTATCCATAAGGGATGGATTGCTAGCTATCCATCAACTTAGCATATTTTTCTACCAGAATCCTTTACTTAGTTCTACGAAGAAGCTCAGAAAGTTTGAGGGCGATCCAACTTATCTTGATGGATCACTAGCTATCCATAGGGGATGGATCACTAGCTATCCATAGAGGATGGATCGTTAGATATCCATAGGGATGGATCCCTAGCTATCCATCCACTTAGTATATTTTTGAGTGATCTTTGTTTGGTTTTCTTCTTATCTTCTATTTAAGTGCCTTATCCAAATATCAAGTCGTTTGGAGTTAGTTTGATCATTTGTCTTCATGGGTCATCTAGTCCAGAAGAATCATCCATATCTCGCTCAAATCTTAACGAAATCGAACGAAACTTTGCAGAAACAATCTACATGGTGTTAGAATCCACCATAAAAATTTGGGATGGTGTGGCCCAAACTAGATGGGTCGCTAGTGATCCATCAAATCAACTCCAAATGACTTCATTTTTTTAACCTTCTCCTTTGTTTTGTAAATATTCTTCCAAAATTTCAAGTCAATCTGAGTTCGTATGAGTTCTGTAGGTCCATTTAAAGTTAGCCGATTTTGGCCAAATAGCTTAAATCAGATGAGTCTTCACTTCTCGAGCTAGATTGTTTGGCATGCTAAGAAATTTGGCAAGCATGCTTAGAAATGGTAATGAATCATGATGCAAGAAGTTTGGTGGGTCCATGAGCAAGCCTTATGGATCACTAGCGATCCATAGGTGATGGATCGCTAGCGATCCATCACCTTAGCTTATTTTGGCATCATTCCTCTTGGGTCTTTCTCTTCTTCTTTTTCTGGTCCTTTTGGTTGTTTCTTGAGTTGTTCTGACATAATCTGAATGTTCTAATTCTTATTTAATTTTGATGGGTTAATAACCCAGTTAACACCCCCACTAAAGACTAATGGAAATTATGGTTTTCAGTGTACTTGTCTTTAGCTTGAAGCTGATAACATACCATTTCCCTCGAGCCAAGGTATACGAATCCAAATAACCGATCTGGGGTAGCCAAACAAAGTACTCATGAGCATCCCCACAATACCTCTGCTTTCAAAGACATCAGAAAACACTCCGAGTATCAACGATCCCTTAGCATGGACATCTAAGCCCTTTCCTTGCTCAACCTAGCTTCCATTATTCTTAAGGAAGCATTCCACATTCCTTGAATCCACAATAGAACCATTCAACATTATATCCATGGGTCACCCTTCCTAGAACCTACCCTTTGTGGATAAACATTCTCATGACTCCTTTCAACATCGAGCTACCATCATGGAATCTAACTCCATTCACAGCCAAGTTGCTATCGTCGAAGTCCCAAAGCAATCATCACGCTATTGTATCGCCATCAAATCCCAAGTAAGAAAACGAACACTTTCACCATGACCTGCAGAGCCTGTGCTCCCACTCTAGGAAGTTTCACCCTAATTGCACCTAAAAAGGACCTCTTGATATCGATCATACTTCTCGATACTGAGTCCAATGACCTGCAAACCCAATTTCTTTTCCTACTTCTTTCCTAAAATCCTTCATGTCCAATGCTTCAACTTCCAAACTTTTGGACCCCATACTATCCTCAAAAAAGCTTTCGGTACGAGTACCGATTGCTTCCCTCTAGGCACCGAGTCCAATATTTTGGCTTCTAACTCTTGCCACTCCCCTTCCTTTAGCGAACCCAAAATGCTCTAAGTCCATGTACCCAGAGTGGTAACTACCAAGAGGTTTCCACGACCACTCATGAGAGAAGTCTACTAATCAAAAATGGTCACGACTTGAACTGTAGGCTTATTACATGTTCCATATCCCCTCCTCCAAGTTTCATCCAATTCCGACCATATATGCCTTCGATTTTCCAATTCGACCATCTCTTTCCCAACTACCTAAAAGCACTAGAAAACCATATAAAAGCACAATACACAAACATAAAATAACATACATATACATCCATTTATACATGCAATTAACCAATACGTGGAAATTAGCAAATTATATTCTAGATCTAACTTTTACACTAGGACATCAATATGAACAAAAGGGGCTGCAAAACCTCTTAACACCATTTTAAAACCTTTAAAATTTGACCATAAACATCGGAAAAAATGTGATTAAAGTTAGAAAACTTTTTAGGATCAAAATCATGTTAAAAACATCATTCTTAACAATATAAAAATGCATAGTAGAGTGAGAGATCAAGAACCACTCACCAAATACTTAAAATACCAATTTCTCCCCTTAGATCTGACGTGGACAACAAAGAAGAGGTATCTGAATTAGCTTAAAATGATAATCTTGAGTTCCTTCATGCTAATTACCCCTCTAATTATGATTTAGGCTAAGATTAGTAAGAAAAATGTAGCCTTTTTGATTAAATTAGGGTAAATGGAGGATTAGAGCTATTTTGGGGAAGATGGAAATGACTTAGATTGGTTCCTACAGCCTTCCCTTAGCATAATTTTTGAAATGGGTTAGTGAGCTTAAATATGGGCTTAGTTAATTACCTACTAATGCAGGCCCATAGGAGCCAAACCTCTAAAATAGCTATAACTTTCAAACATTATGTCCATTTTTCTATTATGACTACTCTATGGAACGGGACACCATCATCCTGAAGTAATGAAAGTAGTTTGAGATTCTAACTTAGCTTCTATCAAAAGTTATAGTCCATATAAGATTCTTAGGGTCAAAATGGTCACATAGAAATTCGAAGTAAATCGTAGATGTGGAAAATGTCCCTAGAGTCATTTTTCAAAATTTTAGAATCATTTGACCTCATATGAATAAAATAAAAATATTTTGCGATTCTTCGAATGTAAAAATACGGATCGTTACGCTCTCCACTCCTTTAGGAATTTCGCCTCCGAAATCCCCAAATAAGTCAAAGAATAATAAAACCTAGTTACCTCGGATGTTAATCATATGCAACCATAATACATATCAAACAAGTAGCCATGCAACCAATAGTGTAGGTAAGCCAATCCTTGCACGCGAGATACTAAACTATCCTATATAATATCAAAAGGTGAAAGTAAATACGATAAACAGTAAGTCTTACCATGCAAAGAGCTCCAGATATGTTGCCCTCAAGCTCTCTTCAGTTTCCCACATGCAATTTCCTTCACTTCCCTATTGAACCTTCACTAACTCCAGTGTCTTCCTCCTAAGCTGTTTCGTATCGTGTCCGACAATACGAGCCGATTTACGAGGTCTCAAAGCTTCTGGTTAAATCTCAATATCATCAAGTTAATCTAATGCAATTGTCATGCCAGAGTCGTGCACAAACTTCCGCAGATGAAAAATATGAAAGACATTGTGCACGCAAGCCATCTTCTGAGGTAAGTAGACCCTATATGCTAGGTTCCTAATCTTCTCTGCTATCGGAAAAGTACCTACGAATCTCCATGCCAACTTCCGCTTACTACCGAATAAAATAACATTCTTCAAAGGATAAATCTTTACAAACACCATTTCATCGATAGAATATTCCAAATCTCTACATCTTCTATTATCATAGCTCTTTTGTTTATCCTAAGAAGCTCTCATTCGTTGTCGGATGATCTCTATCTTCTTCGAGGTCTCTCTAATCATGTCTGGCCCAAGTATCAGTTTTTCGTCCACTTCTCACCAACATGAAGGAGCGTTACTCGGTCGACCAAACAATGCTCCATATGATGCCTACCTATACTAGACTGATAATTATTATTATATAAAAACTCTACTAAATGCATGTGATCATCCCACGATTCTCCAAAATCGAGAATGCAAGCTCTAATAGATCCTCCAATATACGATTTACTCTCATGGTCTATCCATCTATTTGTAGGTGATAAGCTATACTTGTTAGAACCTCATATTTTGATAGTGACAACTATACAAGAATTTATTGAGTATATTATTGACCTTTGTAGAAAATTAGCTATACAAAGAGATCTACATGACGAAGGTAAAACGATGATGACAAAAAATTATTAGTCATAGAGTAATTAGTCTAGAGTGTATGCATGTAAAAATCTCTTCAAAGTGGTATACATGCACATATACACTATCGAATATTTTTAAAAAATTTAAACACCAAAAGAGCACATAATAAGTCGACTGACAGACTTTATTCAGTCGACCGACATACCTATATATACTTGTTCGAGGGTATTATTTTAAATCCAAAAGAAGTATGGGACTAGACGTAGAACAGGATGTTCGAACCAGTATAAAAATATCTTATGCGCTTCACTATTCGGTATTTTTTATTCTGCATAAGTTACAACTTAGATAAATTTTCATATTACTAGATCCTTAGTTTCTTTAAATACTTATATGCGGCTCTGTCCCCAAAATATCCGATAGGCTGTTCCAAAACCCGCTAGTGAACAACGAGTCTTGGTCGCTCACAATGCTCTTCGGCACACCATGAAACTGTACTATCCACTTCATATACAACTCGACCAATTTGGATGTCGTTCTTATAGAATTTATGGATATAAATCAGGCACCCTTCGTGAACCTATCAACTATGACCCAAAAGCTATCATACCTACTTCTTGGAAATCCATCGATATCTGTTTTACTTCCACTCGGGAACTTCAAGCGGCTGCAGTAACCCACCTGACTTTCTCTGCTCTGCCTTTACCAACTAGCAGTTCATATACTTCGAGATGAATGTTCAATGTCCTTCTTCATCCCCTCTCAATAGTAGTTCTACTTTATATCACGATACATCTTATTACCGCCGGGATGTATAATCAACCTAGAATGGTGGCATTCTCATGGCACCTCATCTCGTAATCCATCAACATTGGGGATAAACAATCTCCCACCATATGGACCAACCTTCTCAGTCAAATCCATATTTCTTCATATCTTCAGACTCTACTCCTCCTTCTATTTTCGCCATGATCTCTATTAGTCTAGCATCTTGCCTCTAACTAGTGCCGATCCACTAAATCAAAGTAGGTTTGATCGAAAAACTTGCCAACCTCTCTGGCTCTAACTCGTAATGAGGTCTGAAGTCATAGCCAACAATATATTCCAACTGCCTCCACTCCTAGAACATCGTTGCTAAACTGGCATGTCTTATGCACAATGCATCAGCGACCACATTTCCCTTACCTAGGATATAAGAAATGACAAATTCGTAGGAGGCCAAGAATTTCAACCATCGCTGTTGGAAAAGGTTGAGGTCCTTCTGAGGGAAAAGGAATTCGAGGATTTATGGTTCGTGAACAGCTCGAACCTATCTCCTAATAGATAATGCCTCCAAATCTTCAAAGTAAACACTATCGCCAACCATGTGTTGGATTCTTCCTTTCATGCGGCTTCATAGCATAGGCGACAACCTTCCGCTTCTCCATTAATACCACCCCTAATCCAATACCACAGGCATCTGTGTATACTGTCAGCTCCTTATTCCCACTCGGAATAGTCAATACTAGTGCACTCATCAACCTCTCCTTTGGACTCACAAACGCATGTTCAACTTCGAATCCTGAATAAAATTCTGATTCTTCTTTGTTAAACTGGTCAATGGTGCTGCTACCTTCGAGAAGTCCTTGATAAAAACGTATATAATATTTCATGAATCCCAGGAAAATCCTCACATCCGTAGCATTCTTGTCTTGGCTCCAATCCTGAACCGCTGCTACCTTGGAAGGATCTACTGCGATGTCTTGCTCAGATATGACATGACCCAAGAATCTCACTTCCCTTCTCGAGAACTGACATTTCAAAAACTTCGCTTTCAACTTGTGCATCCTCAACATTTCAAGCACGGTCCTAAAGTGCGTCTTGAGTTCCTCCTCGGTCCTAGAATAGATTGGAATAACATCTATGAACACAAGTACGAACTTGTTTAGCTGATCCCTAAAGACATGGTTTATGAGATTAACAAAGTATGTCGGAGCATTGGTTAGGCCGAACGACATAAATAACCACTCATAAAAGCCTGATGATGTACAAAATGCGGTGATTAGCACACCGTTCTTCGCTACTCTCAACTTGTGAAATCATGTCGCCAAATACAATTGGGAGAAAATCTTCACACCATGGAGCTGATCAAATAAGTCATCCATATGACGGAGTGGACACTTGTTCTTCTTCCTCACCTTACTCAGCTCATGGTAATCTACACACAACCTCGAAGAGCCATTCGCCTTAGTGGTGAATCCTATAGGTGCACCCCACTTAGATATACACCTATGAATGAACCCTCTCTTCAACGGGCCATTTACTTGCACCTCCAACTCCTTTTGCTCTCTGGGTGCCATATGCCTCAAAGGCAAATGCATAACTATCGGTCCAGCATCCTTTGCTAAGTCTATATGACTTAATCTCTCGGTGCGGTAGTAATCCAGTCACCTCCTCAAACACATCCAGATACACCCAAACAATAGGCACAAATGACAACCCATTGTATGGGACCTCGAGCGAATATAAAAAGCTAACCATAACCCCATCCTCTGGTAGGCAGCCAATCACAACCATCTACCTTTCCAAATCCTTGATCATCACTAATAGCTTCTCACAATCCAGCACCACCACATACTTCCTTAGCCAGTCCATCTCCAAGATAATCCCAAACCCAACGAAATTAAAAAAAAAGCAATCACAAACAGAATAGCATCCCTGACTCGATAAGACCAAACCATGACAAACCATACAAAGGCTAGTGGAGCCCCCAATAAGGTTCGTCACAATCAAAGGTCGATCAACTATTTTTGGATTTCATTCCCATTATCTACTAAGTCACTACATATGAAGTAATGTGAATCCCCAGTATCAAATAAAACACGTATAGAAACATCATAATAAAAAAGTATACCTTGAACAACAACGCTCTTCCCCTTCTCTGTTACCGAGGGAGCACTCGACGAAGTTGGAACAGCATCCAAAGCATATGCCTTCACAACCTGCTTCTACTATGCTGGTTCTGGGTAATTTTTCTGCAAATGTCCAAACTTGCCACAGTTTTAACACTTCTTTCCATCAGCTTTGTAGTCTCTGATCAGGTGACCCTTGTCTCCACAACCATAACAGAAGGGTTCCTATTTAGCCTTCTTCTGAGCATCCTTTCCCTGAAGCTGCTTTCTTTTCTCGTTCAATTTCTTCTTATCTCCACTGCCTGATTGCGGTTTTGGCTCTTCCTTAATGACAACAACTAATTTGGACTTGGGGTCTAAAACCTCTCGGCGAAGAGATTTCTCGATAAGTCTTTTGAATGGCTCATCGATATGACTTACCGAATTCTCCCCTAAATAGTCAACCAAATCCATCAGAAACTTCTCATTCTTTCTTAGTGGGGTATCAATGGAAGACATCGCATATTTCGACAAGGCATCGAAATTAGCAATGTATTCGAAGACAAACGTATCTCCCTACTTTGAATCGGTAAATCTCCTGTATAGCATCGACTTCTAGGCAGCCAGAATGAACTTCTCCTAAAACCTAGCCTTGAAATGGTCCTAAGTGAACTAATCCTCAAGGGAAGCAATAGTAATGACATTCCACCAGTTCATGGCCTGCCCTTGTAGCTGTCTAGAGGTTGGCTTCCTTTTCATGGCATCATCTACTTCCATGTTGCCAAAAATACATTCGTAGGTGTCTAACTAATTCTACATTTCGATGATCAACTTCATTCCAAGAAATGGTTTTCCTCCTAAGGTGGAGTAATCTTTGCATGGCTTAGCAAAGTAAGCCCTTGGCACTTGCACTTGAGCACCACCACCAACAGCAACACTCGGAGCAGCTGCTTGGGCATTTTACAACAAGTTCGCCATCATTACATTGAACGTCACCTGCAAGTCAGGGTTAGCAACCAATAAACATGCTCTTTCCTCAACTTTGGAGATAGAGTTCCTTATAATGTTTCTTATATGCTGACTTATCCTTATCTGTAATAAGAATGACCTATCACTCAAAAAAGAAAACTGTATCAATGGTACTCGTATGTGCATGCGACTTATATACTATATATACTACTATATAGTTTTGAAATTCAGAACATATAACAAGTACACACTCTCTCAAATATATATACACTCTCGATCCAGTCTAGGATGATAATTCCTTCCCTATCTTTACTGGACCATGGTATCAACTCAGGTTAATCGTGTAAGCTAAGCCCTAATACCAAATTTGATGACTATTCTACACCAAAAGCACTCAATATAACTATATAGTATGATGCCGATGTGCCCGACCGATGTAAGACGATCGTCGAGGATTTTAAATGAAATAAAACTTCATAGAACCTATCGTATATCTCATAGTGCATGGAAGAAAATATAATATACATCCTAAATATAAAATAGGAGAGACAATAATAACAAAATAAACCAAATATCAGAGTACAGATCACTACTAGAATAACAACAAATAACGACGGATGCTTCCGATTGCCGCCGAGGGATATTTTAGACAGATAACGATCTCTGTAGCTTTTATGTAAATAAAATATGGTAGCCGTGGTAAACCGTCGAAACCGGTGTAAACTTACCATCAACGACCATCGAAATCCATCAGAAAAAAGCATGTATACAGGTAGCAAGCCGAGACCTGATTCATTATCCCCTTTCCCCTCAAATTCACCAAATCCCTAACTCCATCACCTTCTCCCCATCATCAAGCAGCACCCACGCCTCCCCGATCATCTCTAACTTTATCATTCTCTACGAAAATCCTAGGCCCTTCACCAATCTCCAATCAGGTTTTATTCCTAAACCCTAATTAATTTTGATTTGTTAAATTAGGGTTAATTTGTTATCTAGTTGTTTATAATACCCCATTAATTGTTTACTATACTCCATTGAATGCTAATTATGGTTCTTATCATCTAGATGTCGAAAACATTAATTTGTTTAGTGTATGTTAGTGTATATACATTGATTAATTAGTGCATATGCACATTAGAGCTAGTTTGGGTTAATTAGGGTAGATGTGCATGATTTAGTGTATGTGTTTTCTAATAAGTCGAACATGATAATTAGTGTTTTATTTTGTATAAATCTCGCTTAGAGAGTTTTGACCATGTCTGACAAGTATTGTATATAGTCGTTGTATGAATATTCATTATTGTCACAGAATGGACATCTATATTCATCTGATGCAATATTTGTCGGATTTTTCCCTATATTGGACAAGTTACATACACAATATAGTAATTACATTTTGCAAATTATTTCATTTTAAACGGTTCACAAAATTTCGATAGCACTTCATTTTTGTTCCCTGTGTACATGCATTTGTGTATGATACAAGGAACACGGAGGAGGATCTGTCGAAATTTTGTTGACTCGTTTAAAACGAAATGATTTTTGAAACGTAATTACTGTTGTATTTGTAATGGGAAGTATGATGATCGACTGTCAAAGTAGAAAACAATAACCTAAAAATTTAATATTATATTCAAAATGTCTATCCGTAAAATGTATAAAAGATAATTAAAATGAATTATGGTTAAAGAAACAATAAAATGTATAAATGAATTGAAAATAAAAAATAAAAAATAATAATACTATATAATATATAAAACATTAAACTATGCGATAAAATTGTAAAATAAAATGCCAATCCATAAAATGATTAATACTTTTTTTAATTTCTATCGTATGTTATAAAGTAGGGAAATTTTCAATTACTTTATTGATCGGAGCTGGATGTATCAACAACGATGGGAAATGGGAGGCTCAATAAGTGATCATTTTTATAATGGCGTACATGTATTTATTGAATTCGCTTCAAGAAATAATGGAAGCGATGAAGAATTTCATTATCCATGTAGTAGCTGCAAAGTTGTTGAAGCGTTTGGTATCGGATATGGTTAGAGTTCATTTTCACCGATATGGTTTCGTGCCGAATTATTTGGTTTGGCATCGTCATGGAGAAATTGTAGCATCTAATCATGTACGGTCAGAGGAGGAGGTTTGTAATGAAATTATTACGACGAATTTCATAGAAGATGTAAAGACCCGCAAATCCGTCTTCCGAAAACTCGACACCGATACATCCACTGTACCAAATTTGTCGAATAATCGAATGGCGGAAACGCGAAACTTTAGGATTAAAAGAAGAGGTAGAAGAAAAGATAGAAGAAAAAGAAAGAAGAACGACACAGAAAACAAAGAACAGGAACAATATCAGAATCTCACATATCGCAGCGGAATAATATATAATAGATAAATCAATAATCTTTAGAACAAAAGACTATATCAGTTTATACATACATCAATCATCAGAGTTTACAATAATGGACAGTTATATAAACTTGTCCTCATACAGAATACACAGCGGAATAAATAACAAGTACGATAGTACGCTTCGCCATCCAGCTCATCTCCAAAGCTCCAGAATATCCAGAATATCCTGATAACAATAACTCTAGGCTGCCCGTGTGAAAAATTATGGGCACCCAGAGTTTAGAAAGGGAACAATAAACTCCAGGTCAGTCATGGTGACTGGTGTGAGATCGTAAAACAGTTATTTTCGCAAAGAAAATAAAACAACTTCGCAATGCTTTTGGAAAATGAAACTACCATAAGGCCTCCCACCACACACACAATGCAAACGCAGAATTGGAGGAGATTTCTCCTTATGATAGTCAAAAATGCTTACTACGCAAAAATCAGTTGATATTATTATTAATGTCTAGTGTGGAAAACATTTCGAAAGTATAATATCAATCTTAGCCAACATACAACTATTGTTGTATGTCTACTATAGCTACTACGTTCAGTAGCAGGTTACCGCCACATTCCATAGCAGGTAATACAATTAAAAACCGTACAGGGTTCGTATTGTTTCTTTGGATTTCCAACAAATGATCAGGCTAAGGAACTTCCTTACCGAAATAGAAACGCCTCTGGAAAGACGCCCCGGATCCTAACCGGATCTCCGCAAACAAAGGCCGACGCTACCTCACGCTCTAACCGAGCTGTAACTAGGTAACTAACACACGAGCTATGCCATCCCCCGGTCGTTACCGACCTTTATCCGAGGATCCTCAATCGAAAAGCAACAGCCACAAAATATAATCAACATAGGTAAAATATCTGGGCTCCATACCATGATATCACCTTTTATCCAGAAGGAAATGGCATACCCTAGGGGCGCTACCCCTACAAACCTTTGCCGCAACATTCCTGTTTCGACCATTACCGGGTTGTGAGGCTCGACGAAGTCTCGTCCACATACATTACGCTTTTTCACAAAGCCACGCTTTTTCACAAAGCCACGCTTTGATCAACCAATGATCATCAGCACTTCGTATGCCACATTACCAAATTGGGAATGTATCACTAGTAACCATCAACTACATAACCTCTGAGCTCGTACGTCTCAGAGAAGGGTGTTAAGCTAAGAGAATAAATTCTCCGCCACCAACAGAAATGTATTTGATAGAAACCAGCTTTACATCTCAAAGTGTAACGTCAGACACACATCCATATAAGTCCGTTCCGGGATCGAACGGAACCGAAGGCACTTCCAAAGAAGCCCTTGCAATCCGGATATTTACTAATCACGTCCGGACTTCCCATCACAAAAAGAGTGATATAAATCTCTATACCGGAGCAACTCGGTGCAGAGACATTCGACAGGTTGTCCTTTCATTTTCACAAATATCCGGTCTTCACACCGGTCTTCAAATGCTATCCATTCGCGACGTATCACTATTCGGAATGGGTTATATGACACAAAGGTCCTCTCCCGGCTTAACCGAATAATGAGCGTTTGTTTTAAAAACAAATCAAGTGTCATTTTAAAGACAAATATTGATAGTCGGTTATTTAACTATCAATAACATTCATAACAAACATCCAATTCAAATAATTTTTCCCAAATTATTTATTAAATTTCAAATCTTTTCACAAGATATACATATTTCCACACTTCACATTTGAAAATCCATTTCAAATCGTATTTCACACTTCACATTTGAAAATTCAATTTCAAATTACATTTCATACTTCACGTTTGAAAATTTAATTTCAAATCACATTTCATACTTCACGTTTGAAAATTTAATTTCAAATCACATTATGGTCCATTTAAACCAATTTGATAAATCCTTATTGATTTATTTCAAATTTACATTTCAAATTTGTAAATTTATTTCCACACTTCATCACTTTGAAAATCCGATTTCAAACCATATTTTCCACACTTTAAAAATAAATCAATACTTATTTTTAAAACAAATTTACCTTTCTTTTGCAACTTCTATTCGGAATTTACATTCCTAAAAATCCACTTTTACCCGATTTTCAAATCGTTTTCCAAACATTCATTTTCAACTCCGAATCAACTTTAAAAATTGATTTCTCCATTTTATTTCAAATCCCAAATCGAATTTTAAATTGATTTCTGAATTTACTTCAACACTGAATCACATTTCAAATTGATTTTAACTTTTAATACCAATTACCAAATCATTTTACAAATCGATTCCCAAATTTATTTTCAACACCAAAAATCAATTTTTCATTCAACATTAAATTAGTTTTCATATCGATTCCTCAAAGATTTATTTTAAATACTCAATCAATTATCACTTTGATTTTAAATAAATTTATCTCCTTTAAAACAAATTCTTTTATTTTCCCAAACCATCAAAAATTCAATTTTTATTTCAGAAATCCAATTTCATTTATTTCTGGTATCCAACGATACCAAAACACATTCGGCTAAATTATAGCTCTCAACAAATTCAGTCACAGATATAATCATACACAGATTATAAATAATCAATCAAACAACATATGAAATCAATTCAAATGTTTTGAGGAATCCTGTTGGATCCATCCAACCTGTTTCCCTGCATCCACAGATGTTAGCACAATACCAATTCCGCTCCAGTACGGAATTATCGCGGTATATGGGTTTTTATAAAAATCCGCTTACTAACGGCGCAATAGGGTCTCATCCGCTATACGAGGCGGGAAATCAATCAATCCAATATATACATATGCCAATATGTATATACTGCTATATATATATAGATATATCCTATTATATCTAATATCACATCCAAACAGTCAATCAAATCAATAACTGAAAATTTCCACTTTTCAAATTGAGTGAGAAGATCTCACCTTAGCTTTTATTTTGCAATTCATTTCCAATCCAGTTTGGTTTCTTCACCGTCTTAGACCTTGTAAATAATTATACAATTTATTAATGTTCGGAATAATTGATTAATTTTAATCAACTAATGACTATTTAAACTAATATTTTTAAATTTAACCAATGTTCCTTTTTAAAAATATCTTACAGTAACTAAAATAAATTAAATAGGTTAATTAAATAAATTTATTACCTTAGTAAATTGGTTTTAACATAACTTTATACACCAAAATATATGCATGTGCTATTTTCTATTTTCCTATATTTTTCTCTTTTAGACTGCACATAAATAACCTATAAGAGATAGTCGGCATAAATTTACCTAAAAGTGACTATACAAGTAAATTATTGCAAACATAATTCACTGGAGTTAATACAAGTTAATTACCCAGATTCACGTCCTCACCAAACATCAAGTCGACACGTAGCACCCCTGATTCCATTCGCCAAGCTTCTGCCACGAACCAATGGCCACGATCGAAGCGAACCCAACCCTAGCTGTCGAAGCCCGGAACCCTTTGCCTCCGCCTCGCTTTACCCAAACTTCGATCTTCCCGACTTCACTTGGCTCATGCGCTCGCGAATTTGACTCGCGAAACCCCAGCGTCGCCTCAAGTTGCCACGCGATTAAATCGCGACCTCCCTCGCGAGCGCGAGTGCACGCTGCTGCCGAGCTCAACATCGAGAACCCTTCCCAGTCGAATCGCGCGCCTCGACTTCGCCTGCCATCGTCATCGCGAAACCCTACCATGCGCCCCCTTGCCTGAGGCTCGAAATTGAGCTCGAACGAGAAATCATCTTCGATTCGATTCGCGAGAACTCGAATGATACAGGTTTGAACAAAGAAGAGGAACGAGATTTGATTTCAGAAAGAGGGACGCGATTTTTTTCTTCCAGGCTTCGGCCATGATTTCGTTTCTCTGAGATGAAGAGGGAAACGCGACATTTACTTTTGATTTTCTTTTTCTTTTATTCCGAGAAAAGGAAGGGTACGCAGCCATTTTCTTTGTTTTGAACGAAAGTACTTCGTTTGTTTTCCTTTTAAATGAAAAGAGGCTGCAGTGCTTCTGAAAAAGCTGAGGAGAAAAAGTTACGATGGAGAAAGAAAACAGGCTGGGGAAAGAATCTCTGCTGGGTTGACTAAGTATATAAATATATTATTTAATTTAAATTTTAAATTCAAATTATCTCGAAATTGCAACTAAATTTTTTTGATATCCTATCGAGGCGTGCCGCTAGGCGTTCGTAATGTTATACGCCTATTCCGAACACAATGGAAAAGGTTTCGCCTCCAAATTCGGTCGTATGGAGAAGATAGCTTTTTGGACCAGTTGTAATATTAAATTTTCGATTTAATTTCAGCGCGTTTGTTTATCGTACGGCCAAACGATCACTCCAAATATTACGCAAATTGAAATCCGATAATAATACAATATTACGGATCCAATGGAACTGGTTTCGTTGAATTCCGAGACTGTGCCCCGGAACGCTATTTTTAAATTCAATTTAAACGGTATAAATTCAAAACTGAACAAAACAGTTCCAAATTCAATCCTGAAACTTTTATTATCTTCAGTATTATCAATATGAATTTTTCTAAGCCTTGAAAATATTTTAAATCAGCTTAAAACCAAAGATATAAAATTTTTTTTACCCAGTTTCAAAAATTAAATTCAATAATTTAATCGCCAAATTCATTCCGATAATTGAATTTCAAATTAAATTATCATTCGAATATTTAAACTCAATTAAATATTCACATTTCAAATGTCAAAAATTCAGGGTCGTTACAAACTTTCCCCCTTAAAAGAATTTCGTCCCGAAATTACAAGTTAGGAAAAATGGTCCTTATCTCGTCTACTATTTTTCACAATCCAATAGTTTTATCACATTTTCAAAACAAATCTTTTTATTCAATATTCGTTATCACTTCAACTAATTTTCTAACTTCAATTATAAGTTTCAAACAACATTGTTTAACTTTTCAATTCAAATTCGAGTTTAAATTCAAATTTTAAACTTCCAAAATTTCTCAAAATTTTCTAACACTCGAAATTTTCGAAAAATTTCGCCAGCGTCTCCTTTGCGCGGCTAATACGGTATGGCTACAAAACGTCCCTACGGACTCTTAGATCTCAAAAGAAAACAAAATGCCAAGTGGCAGAATCAGAATCTCATCAAATTTCATACTGAAATTCAAATACGTACCTTTTTGTCGAGCAATTCAAATTTATTTTTGAAATAAAAATTCCAATTCCTGTATACACCTGTATATATCCTACTAGCCATAATATCTAGTTACAATATTCAAACCATTTTGCAAATTCCATTACACAATTTTCAATGTATGCTTCTTATACATTTTTACTTCACTATTGAAGTTACATATCTATTTTCATTCAATTTTGCATTTCCAATTTCATTTGAATTTACTTGACAATTTCAATTCTATTTGGAATTCATTTTATCTTCAGATTTTCATTCAGATTTTCATTTCGAATTTTACTTGAATTCGATTCATATTCTAATTCTGAATATTGGGTTTCATTTACCTTTATCTCAAATTCAATTTGAAATCACTAAAAAAAATCCTTTTAAAAATGGATATGGAAAGCACGTTCCCCCATGGATCACAGTTACTCGGCGGTTTCGCTACTATCCCAGTAGAATCGCTCGTAATCTGTAGATTTCTCATCGCTTAAATTTCGCCATGGTTGTTGCCATAGATCGCAGTTCACACGGCGGTTACACCACTATCTCAGTGGAATCGCTTGTAACCATAGGCATCTCGCCCCTCGAATTTCGCTGTGGCATACGTCGTGATCAATCAATATGATCCCATCACGATCAAACGGATACTCATACTGAGTTCCAACACCTTCACAATTTTTCAATGGAAGGTACTTTTTCATATCCTTAGTTTGGAAAACATATGTCATATATGTATAGTACTTCATTTCCAATTGATTCCATTCAATTTTAATTGGCATTTCATATTCACATTCACCAACTTAGAATATTTTCAATATCAAATTTACTTAAGAATTTCACACTTATTTCTTAAGTTCAATACAAGTATTTTCCATACTTTTGATATTAATTTTCAATTACCACTTATATTTAAACTGGATTACCAATTCCATATAAATCCAATCAATGTTTCATTTATAATTATTGAATTCAATTCGTTTCAAACCTTATTCATTTGGTCAATCTCAATTAGCTTCACTTACTAATTTTAGTTTAATACATCATTTCGTTTTCCACAAATCAAATTCAATTCCAGTTCTATTTACTTACAAATTCAAAATGAATTTTAACACTCAATTTCATTTTCTTGCACTTGCAGTTGCAAATTTTATTTATTCATTCACAAATTCATTCATTTTCAATTTGAATCTCATTCCAATTAGATTTCAAATATTTTATAAGTTATCAACTTATTTACATTCCATTAATGAATTTATTTCAAATATTCTTTCTGAAATTGTATTTCAATTTGTAAATTACCTTTACAATTCACATTTCCAAATCTCATTTGTATATGGATTTATTTCCTTATCTTTCAATTCATATTTATAAATTTCATTTGTTAAATGAATTTATCTCCAAATCTTTGGTTATTATTTGAATTTTTTATTCAATTCCATATATCAATGATAATACTTCAATATTATCTCTTCCTAACAACCAAGCATCCAAATACAATAATAATTCATAGAAAATCATTTCTTTTCTATACTAAAAATAGTTTTGGGCAAAATTATTTCATTTACCCTATTTTAAAACAATACTGTGTCGGTTTATCTTGTTTAAGAGTTTAGAAACCCCTATCGATTACAGTTGGCCACCCTGCATCGACCAGAATCTATAAACAATCAACCGATAAGTCAACACAATACAAAACAAATTTTGTATTCACTAACAAATACGCGCTCATATCTATTATTACACTCACACTCATTCTAGAGTACTACTGACTCTATCTCTAATGAGTAACACCCAACAGAGCAGGGTTGTCGCTTAACCGGATGCTCTGATACCACTTGTAAAGACCCGCAAATCCGTCTTCCGAAAACTCGACACCGATACGTCCACTGTACCAAATTTGTCGAATAATCGAATGGCGGAAACGCGAAACTTTAGGATTAAAAGAAGAGGTAGAAGAAAAGATAGAAGAAAAAGAAAGAAGAACGACACAGAAAACAAAGAACAGGAACAATATCAGAATCTCACATATCGCAGCGGAATAATATATAATAGATAAATCAATAATCTTTAGAACAAAAGACTATATCAGTTTATACATACATCAATCATCAGAGTTTACAATAATGGACAGTTATATAAACTTGTCCTCATACAGAATACACAGCGGAATAAATAACAAGTACGATAGTACGCTTCGCCATCCAGCTCATCTCCAAAGCTCCAGAATATCCAGAATATCCTGATAACAATAACTCTAGGCTGCCCGTGTGGAAAATTATGGGCACCCAGAGTTTAGAAAGGGAACAATAAACTCCAGGTCAGTCATGGTGACTGGTGTGAGATCGTAAAACAGTTATTTTCGCAAAGAAAATAAAACAACTTCGCAATGCTTTTGGAAAATGAAACTACCATAAGGCCTCCCACCACACACACAATGCAAACGCAGAATTGGAGGAGATTTCTCCTTATGATAGTCAAAAATGCTTACTACGCAAAAATCAGTTGATATTATTATTAATGTCTAGTGTGGAAAACATTTCGAAAGTATAATATCAATCTTAGCCAACATACAACTATTGTTGTATGTCTACTATAGCTACTACGTTCAGTAGCAGGTTACCGCCACATTCCATAGCAGGTAATACAATTAAAAACCGTACAGGGTTCGTATTGTTTCTTTGGATTTCCAACAAATGATCAGGCTAAGGAACTTCCTTACCGAAATAGAAACGCCTCTGGAAAGACGCCCCGGATCCTAACCGGATCTCCGCAAACAAAGGCCGACGCTACCTCACGCTCTAACCGAGCTGTAACTAGGTAACTAACACACGAGCTATGCCATCCCCCGGTCGTTACCGACCTTTATCCGAGGATCCTCAATCGAAAAGCAACAGCCACAAAATATAATCAACATAGGTAAAATATCTGGGCTCCATACCATGATATCACCTTTTATCCAGAAGGAAATGGCATACCCTAGGGGCGCTACCCCTACAAACCTTTGCCGCAACATTCCTGTTTCGACCATTACCGGGTTGTGAGGCTCGACGAAGTCTCGTCCACATACATTACGCTTTTTCACAAAGCCACGCTTTTTCACAAAGCCACGCTTTGATCAACCAATGATCATCAGCACTTCGTATGCCACATTACCAAATTGGGAATGTATCACTAGTAACCATCAACTACATAACCTCTGAGCTCGTACGTCTCAGAGAAGGGTGTTAAGCTAAGAGAATAAATTCTCCGCCACCAACAGAAATGTATTTGATAGAAACCAGCTTTACATCTCAAAGTGTAACGTCAGACACACATCCATATAAGTCCGTTCCGGGATCGAACGGAACCGAAGGCACTTCCAAAGAAGCCCTTGCAATCTGGATATTTACTAATCACGTCCGGACTTCCCATCACAAAAAGAGTGATATAAATCTCTATACCGGAGCAACTCGGTGCAGAGACATTCGACAGGTTGTCCTTTCATTTTCACAAATATCCGGTCTTCACACCGGTCTTCAAATGCTATCCATTCACGACGTATCACTATTCGGAATGGGTTATATGACACAAAGGTCCTCTCCCGGCTTAACCGAATAATGAGCGTTTGTTTTAAAAACAAATCAAGTGTCATTTTAAAGACAAATATTGATAGTCGGTTATTTAACTATCAATAACATTCATAACAAACATCCAATTCAAATAATTTTTCCCAAATTATTTATTAAATTTCAAATCTTTTCACAAGATATACATATTTCCACACTTCACATTTGAAAATCCATTTCAAATCGTATTTCACACTTCACATTTGAAAATTCAATTTCAAATTACATTTCATACTTCACGTTTGAAAATTTAATTTCAAATCACATTTCATACTTCACGTTTGAAAATTTAATTTCAAATCACATTATGGTCCATTTAAACCAATTTGATAAATCCTTATTGATTTATTTCAAATTTACATTTCAAATTTGTAAATTTATTTCCACACTTCATCACTTTGAAAATCCGATTTCAAACCATATTTTCCACACTTTAAAAATAAATCAATACTTATTTTTAAAACAAATTTACCTTTCTTTTGCAACTTCTATTCGGAATTTACATTCCTAAAAATCCACTTTTACCCGATTTTCAAATCGTTTTCCAAACATTCATTTTCAACTCCGAATCAACTTTAAAAATTGATTTCTCCATTTTATTTCAAATCCCAAATCGAATTTTAAATTGATTTCTGAATTTACTTCAACACTGAATCACATTTCAAATTGATTTTAACTTTTAATACCAATTACCAAATCATTTTACAAATCGATTCCCAAATTTATTTTCAACACCAAAAATCAATTTTTCATTCAACATTAAATTAGTTTTCATATCGATTCCTCAAAGATTTATTTTAAATACTCAATCAATTATCACTTTGATTTTAAATAAATTTATCTCCTTTAAAACAAATTCTTTTATTTTCCCAAACCATCAAAAATTCAATTTTTATTTCAGAAATCCAATTTCATTTATTTCTGGTATCCAACGATACCAAAACACATTCGGCTAAATTATAGCTCTCAACAAATTCAGTCACAGATATAATCATACACAGATTATAAATAATCAATCAAACAACATATGAAATCAATTCAAATGTTTTGAGGAATCCTGTTGGATCCCTCCAACCTGTTTCCCTGCATCCACAGATGTTAGCACAATACCAATTCCGCTCCAGTACGGAATTATCGCGGTATATGGGTTTTTATAAAAATCCGCTTACTAACGGCGCAATAGGGTCTCATCCGCTATACGAGGCGGGAAATCAATCAATCCAATATATACATATGCCAATATGTATATACTGCTATATATATATAGATATATCCTATTATATCTAATATCACATCCAAACAGTCAATCAAATCAATAACTGAAAATTTCCACTTTTCAAATTGAGTGAGAAGATCTCACCTTAGCTTTTATTTTGCAATTCATTTCCAATCCAGTTTGGTTTCTTCACCGTCTTAGACCTTGTAAATAATTATACAATTTATTAATGTTCGGAATAATTGATTAATTTTAATCAACTAATGACTATTTAAACTAATATTTTTAAATTTAACCAATGTTCCTTTTTAAAAATATCTTACAGTAACTAAAATAAATTAAATAGGTTAATTAAATAAATTTATTACCTTAGTAAATTGGTTTTAACATAACTTTATACACCAAAATATATGCATGTGCTATTTTCTATTTTCCTATATTTTTCTCTTTTAAACTGCACATAAATAACCTATAAGAGATAGTCGGCATAAATTTACCTAAAAGTGACTATACAAGTAAATTATTGCAAACATAATTCACTGGAGTTAATACAAGTTAATTACCCAGATTCACGTCCTCACCAAACATCAAGTCGACACGCAGCACCCCTGATTCCATTCGCCAAGCTTCTGCCACGAACCAATGGCCACGATCGAAGCGAACCCAACCCTAGCTGTCGAAGCCCGGAACCCTTTGCCTCCGCCTCGCTTTACCCAAACTTCGATCTTCCCGACTTCACTTGGCTCATGCGCTCGCGAATTTGACTCGCGAAACCCCAGCGTCGCCTCAAGTTGCCACGCGATTAAATCGCGACCTCCCTCGCGAGCGCGAGTGCACGCTGCTGCCGAGCTCAACATCGAGAACCCTTCCCAGTCGAATCGCGCGCCTCGACTTCGCCTGCCGCCGTCATCGCGAAACCCTACCATGCGCCCCCTTGCCTGAGGCTCGAAATTGAGCTCGAACGAGAAATCATCTTCGATTCGATTCGCGAGAACTCGAATGATACAGGTTTGAACAAAGAAGAGGAACGAGATTTGATTTCAGAAAGAGGGACGCGATTTTTTTCTTCCAGGCTTCGGCCATGATTTCGTTTCTCTGAGATGAAGAGGGAAACGCGACATTTACTTTTGATTTTCTTTTTCTTTTATTCCGAGAAAAGGAAGGGTACGCAGCCATTTTCTTTGTTTTGAACGAAAGTACTTCGTTTGTTTTCCTTTTAAATGAAAAGAGGCTGCAGTGCTTCTGAAAAAGCTGAGGAGAAAAAGTTACGATGGAGAAAGAAAACAGGCTGGGGAAAGAATCTCTGCTGGGTTGACTAAGTATATAAATATATTATTTAATTTAAATTTTAAATTCAAATTATCTCGAAATTGCAACTAAATTTTTTTGATATCCTATCGAGGCGTGCCGCTAGGCGTTCGTAATGTTATACGCCTATTCCGAACACAATGGAAAAGGTTTCGCCTCCAAATTCGGTCGTATGGAGAAGATAGCTTTTTGGACCAGTTGTAATATTAAATTTTCGATTTAATTTCAGCGCGTTTGTTTATCGTACGGCCAAACGATCACTCCAAATATTACGCAAATTGAAATCCGATAATAATACAATATTACGGATCCAATGGAACTGGTTTCGTTGAATTCCGAGACTGTGCCCCGGAACGCTATTTTTAAATTCAATTTAAACGGTATAAATTCAAAACTGAACAAAACAGTTCCAAATTCAATCCTGAAACTTTTATTATCTTCAGTATTATCAATATGAATTTTTCTAAGCCTTGAAAATATTTTAAATCAGCTTAAAACCAAAGATATAAAAAAAAATTTACCCAGTTTCAAAAATTAAATTCAATAATTTAATCGCCAAATTCATTCCGATAATTGAATTTCAAATTAAATTATCATTCGAATATTTAAACTCAATTAAATATTCACATTTCAAATGTCAAAAATTCAGGGTCGTTACAGAAGATATGGTTGAAGATGTAACACGATCAATGTTTCCTAGTGTTGAAGTTGATAATGACGATATTAATGTCGAAGAAGAACCAAATGTTGGAGCAAAAAAATCTATGATTTATTGGATGCTGCTAAGAAACATCTTTGGGATGGCTATACAAGCGGCACTCAATTATCAGTAACTGCAGAATACATTGCGATGAAATCAAAATAAAACTTCATAGAAGCCGAATTTACAGCTTTTGCAAAAGCTGCTAAACTGCATATGCCAACCGATAATTTAATGTGCGAAAATCATTGCGAAGTGAAAAACTTATGTCTACTTTTGGTTTTCCATATCAAAAAATAGATACGTGTTTAAATGGTTGCATGTTGTTTTGGAAAGAAGATATCAATCTTAGAAATTGTAGAATATTTAACCAAGAAAGATACAAACCATGAAAAAAGAAGAGAAATGATGTTCCAAATAAATGTATGCATTACTTACCTATCACTCCTAAACTTCAAAGGTTATATGCATCTTCCATAACAGTGCATCAGATGAGATGACACGGTGTGAGAACATAGAAAAAACATACGTTAACACACTCAGCTGATGGAGAAGCATTAAAGCAATTTGATGAAAAATATCATGCTTTCACAGCGGTGAGCCGTAATGTTAGACTTAGTTTATGTACGGATGAATTTTCACCATTTTCTCAATTTAGTTCTAAATATTCATGTTAGCCTATAATTGTTACACCTTACAATTTACATCCGTGGATGTGTATGAAAACTCCATATATGTTTCTCACAATCTTCATCCCTAGCCATGATGATCCGACACAAGGAATTAATGTTTATTTACAACCGTTAATTGAAGAGTTGAAAATATTATGGTACAAAGGAGTTGAAACATATGATATTTTGAGAAAAAAAAGAATTTTCGTATATTCGCTTCTTTTTTTAGGACTATTAGCTATTTTCCTACGTATGCAATGCTTTCGGGTTGGAGTATGGCCGGTCGTCTAGCTTGTCCTTATTACATGGACAAAACATGAGCATTTTCTTTACCGCATGGGAAGAAAATTTCATGGTTTGATTTTAATTGGTGTTTTCTCCATATTAATCATCCTTGTAGAAAAGATTAAAAAAACTTTACATCTAATAGACATGAGACTTTACAACCACCAATGATTTGGTCAAGCAAAGTTATATATGGCCTCATAAAGGAGTATCCAAAGATACATGAAACCGGAGAACAAACTGAAATTCATGGCTAAATCGATGATTCATAATTGGCGCAAACAAAGTATATTTTAGGAGTTGCCTTATTGGAAAATAACCTAATTCATCATAATATTGACGTGATGCACAACGAGAAAAACATGTTTGATAATGTGTTTATTGCAGTTTTGAATGTTAAGGTCAAGACTAAGGATGATTTAATATCAAGACATGATATACAAGATATATGTAATCGTCCTTTGCTTCATACCAAGCCAAATGACACTAAAAAACCTAAAGCATGCTATGAGCTAGATAATAACCAAGTTAAAGTACTGTTAAAATAGGTGGAAGGATTAAGATTTCCTGATGGAATTTCTTCTAATCTTCGTAGATGTGTCGACATAAGAATGGTAAACTGAGTGGGATGAAAAGCCATGATTGCCATGTAATGATGGAAAATTTGTTACCCGTCGCTTCTAAAGAACTATTGCCCGCAAAAGTTTGGAAGGTTGTAACGGAACATAGTTTGTTTTATAAGGAGCTTTGTTCCACTACGTTAAAATTTGATCGTCTATGTAAACTTGAGGAAGAAATCCCTATACTGCTCTACAAACTGGAGAAAATATTTCTCTAGGTTTCTTTAATGTAATGGAGCATTTACCTGTTCATCTTCGATATGAAGCATGTCTTCGAGGTCCTGTGCAATATGGATTGTATCCATTTCAGAGGTATTAATATTGAGTATGTTAAATATTAATTTAATTACATATATAAGTAAATTTTAATTTGAAACAATTTTTGATAGGTACTTAAATCATTTAAAGAAAAAAGTGAGACAAAAAGCATGAGTTGAAGGTTCGATTTGCAAATCATATATCGAAGAAGAAGCTTCGTTCTTTTTCTCTCATTATTTCAGTGTTCATGTGAACTTATCATTTGAAAGTGCAATGCGTAATGATGGAGGCGTGGAACAAGATTCTTCTGAAGCAATGTTATCTATTTTTAGAAAACATGGCCAACCTGTTGGAAAATGTGTAGACGCATGGTTAGACGATAGAGATTACCATGTAGCACACACATATATTCTTCTTAATTGTGCTGGGGTTGCACCATTTGTTAGGTAATATTACGTAAAAAGTCTGGGTATATTTATTTTAATAATACACGTGTACATTAATTATAATGCAACATATTATCTATAACTGCAGTGTTTATGAATCACAACACCAAGCGGCGATATCAGTAAAGATTTTGCTAGTTGATTTTCGAACCACGTTTATAGTCCGATAAATTGTGTGGTTGATAGAGAATTGAAACATTTAGCATTGGGACCAAAAAGAGAAGTCAAGACATATCTGATATTCTTCGTCAATAGATTTAAATTCAATACCAAAAAAAATAATGGTGAAATATTAACTAACAGTATCGGTGTATTTGTTAAAGGCAATGATGATCAAGATGATCATATAAAGGATTTTTATGGCGTGTTAACCTAAGTTTTGCAATTGACCTATTTCACAAGACCTGCGGAGGAAGTTTTTATATTTAGATGCAATTGGTTCAGCAATGTTTCAGGTTCTGGAATCAACGTGAACCCAAATTATAATATTATTGAAATAAAGCATACCTCGCGTTATCATAAGTATGATCCTTTTATACTTGCCAAACAAGCCCTCCAAGTTTATTACACTCCTTATCAATCTTTAAAAAGAGATAAAGTAGATTGGTCAATAGTTTTTTAAAATGAAGGCAAGATTTACATTTGATGGAAAGAATATTCCAAACGAATAAGTTTATTAAGCGGATATCAAGGAAAATGGCGAAATAACAATAATCGATGATCAAATCGATTTTGTACCTCTAAACGACGAATCAAATGTATCAGTAGAAGCATTTGAGACTGCTGAGGAAAAAAATATAGAGTACAAGACCGAGTCTAAATCAGAAAACGACGAGAACTAATTAATAATGTACATTTTAATAGAAGGTAGTTTATGTGATTATTTATGTTACGTTTTTCTCACTAATAATGATAGGCTTTCTCATAATTAAATGATATGTTCTGTCGTAATAAAATGATATGTTTGTGATAGGTATTATGTCTTTTTTCTGACGTCGCGGTTCCTTCCATTTAGATTCCCTCTCGTCTTCTCGGAGTGGGACCACCGCTAGAGGCGATGGTAGCGGCCCATTAGAGCAGGCACTGCGTACCGTAGTGACTTTGCAGCCTAAAGCAGATGGGTCGTAAGTATTAATACTACTAGCACTAAAAATAGTTTGTGTATGATTTATTAGCCATGATTTATTGAAAATCCGTTTCATATTTAACACAGTGGATTTGAGCTGGAGCTATCAGGAATTGTTCTTAGTATTTTAAAGCAGGCTTACATGAGCACAATGATTACAGGTTGGCCTAGATGGAGTAAAATCCTAAACCCCATCAGGGATTGTTCTTAGTATTACCACTTTTGCAATTTGATGAGTAAGTATAAATATATAACTTATATTTTCTCAATGTGTAGTGGGCGGTAGACTTGCAGGAAGCTGATATTCACCTTTGCCAATGCCACTAGAGTTCAACAATTGCTAAGAATTATCGGGACACAATGTTTGGCCTTAATAAATAAGGGGAAGAAGCCTAACTGGATGAGCACTAGCGTGTGGGATGCTTGGGTTGTTTAGCGGAACAACGGTGAATTCAATGTAGGTCTATCATATATTACTTAAATTTGTTTTATGGCTGTAAAATATAATGTCCAATTTAAATTTATTGGCGGAGTCGAAGAGGAACTCCACGAATAGAAACAAGAACCCAATCACACATTGTGCTGGTTCCAAGTCATTTCAGCATCATCGTGAGGATCTGGTAAATTTATTAATTGCAATTATAAATAGTTATTACATTTGTATATTTTAAGTTATAAGTTATTAATAAACAGTTATTAGAACAATAGTACATGAATACTAACTATTTCAAAAAAAGAGCACACGAGGTCCCATCTCATATATGGATGTATTTGCTTATATTCATGCCATCAAGCAGACAGACGAAGCTGGCAACCTCACGTACGCATGGAAGGAAGATGATAAAGCAAACGCTTCCTATGTAAGCATATTTCTAATTTTAAGTTATTAATATTGATCAGTTTATGCAATTAGTTATAAAGAATTAAAATAATGTTGTGCAAATTTCAACTGTATTTTCTATTGCATCATAGGAAAATTTTCAAGAAGCACGAGCACAGATGCTGCAGGAAACAGGATGGTAAGAGGTGACGCGTGATGAGGAGGATGCTATTTTTGACTATATCATGGAACCGACATCGCGATGTAGATGTTTTGGCTTTGGCAACCAAGTGGTAATTTATAAAAATAAACTACCTTACAAAAGTTGCACAATTTTTATAAAAGTTACGTAAGTTCTATAACAATTTATTTCTATTCCTAGGCTAGGACCTCCCAGAAGCGTACCAAAAAGCTCAGGACAAAGTATAGATTGTAGAGCTGAGAGCCATGATTGTACAACTACAGGAGCAAGACCGCCTTTATGCTGTGGAGATGGCGCAGCTGAACCAGCGCCTGGCGGAGTATGTGCAGCAGCACAGGACATTCCCTTCATCGTCGGGTGCTTCTGGAGGCGAGGATGAGTCTTGATAGGTACGCTATTTTGTGTTTGTCTTTGGACATTGTATATATGCACTTGGAGATGGTGAGTATGATGTGTTTTGTTATGTTTGATATACGTTGATGAGGGGTTGGATGTTTTATGTATATTTGGGTATGTTTGATATATATTGTAGAGGGGTTGGATGTTTGATGTTGATTTCATATGCTTGGTACTTTGTGGAGATGTTGGATGTTTGATTTTATGTTTGTTGGATTATTTGATCTTGATTTGTTATTAATATTATTGTTGTTATAATATGTGATTTTAGCTTATATATATATATATATATATATTTATTTATTTATCTATGTGTGTGTGTGTGAAATGGAGTTGTGAAACATATTGATGTATATAGATTGTATGGGAAACGAATGGCTGCTGGCGCAAAAAAACACCCAGATTACCGACGACTAGCGATGTCTGTCTAGACATAATATTCCGACAGATAGCGAAGGCTATCGATAGAATATTGGTACGGTTCATGGCTACGTGTACACCGCCAGCCATCGGAAAACCAATGCTAAATTCCGTAGGAAGCCGTCAGAATTCTGTTGCTAATTCTAGTCAAAAGGAATCGGTAAGCGCCTACGCTATTCCGACGGATATGCCGACGGCTAGCAACGGCCGTCGATGGCTATCTGCCGTGGGAATTTTAAGTTATTCTTGTAGTAGATCCACATAGTTATGCAATAGAGTAATAGAATTTAATTAAAAAAGAAAAAAGAACTTACATAACTGTCTCATAGCAATAGTAATAAGCAGATACTTTTTGTAACAACCCGCCCTGAAATGGCTAAACTTCTGACCTAGGAAAGCTCATCAAAACTTAGAACCATCTCAAAGATGGTTGTTGGTTAGTAAAAAGAACTATACAAAGCTATTTATCTACACATTCAGAATCTCACAGCGAAATGATAAAATATATTAATAACAACAGTACCTACTTTACTCAAATTTTGAATTTTTGTTTAAAACCATAACAAAATATCCATAATACCAAATCCTAACAATAAGGGTACATATCTGCAATATTCCAAAAATTAAAACATTATTTTTACTTCATGGTTACATCAAAATTGTAGAAAACAGTAAGTAAATAAATAGACTACTGCCACAAATCTCAACATCGTCTCCTCTTTCAGCATAGCAGTTACTAACCTGTATTGTAATGAGGAGGGAGTCAGAACAACATATGTCAAGTGAATAAAAATTTCGAGCCTTACTACATTAGTACTTGAGAAGTATAATTAGATAGGAATATATCTTATGTTTCTATGAAATAAATCTTTTTAAATGTAAGCCTAAAGGCTTTACTAAAACTTAAATAAAAGGCTTTCCAAATATAAGCCTATAGCTATCCTAATAACCTATATCCATTGTCCATGATGTCCTATCAATGTAAGAGATAGTACTCAAGTCACTTAATACCTTTTAATGGGAATTAGGTAGGCTACGACAATTTAGTACTTTATTTAAGGCAGGCCCATGTCATTTACTTCCTATAATCCCAAGGCGGACTACTCACTACTAATTATCTAGCTGATATTGCATGGAATCTTTTCAGCCATTTAATGCTTCCAATTGAAGCAGACACTTTTCCAAGATATCATCTACCATGCCTAACCCATAACCATGATATATACTACATCCTACATAGAGAAGATATGGGCCCTTACATAACCACTTAATACCTTCAATCTCTAAAGCAGGTCCTTCGTATTACCTGTACCCTACGATGATGTCTCACATTAGCTCGACTATTCGTAGGCACTTGTAGCCATATTAGTTGAGCAGATTTACCCAATATAATTTGGGACTAACCTCGCATCATCGTATTAACTTATAATACGCGATGTCTCACATCAGCCACGAAGTCACACTGTTGGTGGTCAGATTAGCTAGGTAGACTTCCGTGTTCTTTTGGCTGACCTCGCATCCCTATAACTTAGTCATAATTTATATCAAACTCTACATATATTATCACACATCTCATCATTTTCATAATCAAGGCCTTATAGAAAATCTTTCTGATTTCATCTTTATCATTAACTACCGTCCTAAGGGAGACTTCATAAGATGTAATAACTTATTTAACTACGCAATCATACGTTATCATTATACGTTAATTATGCTAATACACACACACGCCTAGTAATTTCTAAGCATATGAAATATGTGCCCTAATCTAGTGTTTAAATGTCAATTCTTTAACAATTAGACAACCTCATTCAATATTATCAACAATACCAGAATCCAATATTCATATCAAAAAATTCCAATCAATAGACCTGCATACAATTAAAATTTTAAACTCAACTTATTACATCAAAATAATGGACCATATTGATGATATAAACTTACAATTTCAATTTTTATGCTCTATTCAACTCCTTTTTCACATAAAAAATGAAGGAATTTTTATTTAATTTATAGGAATCAGCAGTATACCGTAATCAAAATCCTTTAACCAAATTCAAAGAAAAAGAGTAAGGAGTGGAATAGAAGATAAAATTATAGAGACTGCAAATCTACACAATTTTCATTATTTTGACATAAACAAATTGGGAGTTCAAGCTAGAATTGACATTTTTCATTGTAGGAGTCTTAGGGGTTTATAATATGATATTTTCGCAAATCAAAACTCTCCAAGGCATATTCAAACCTAAATTACACTAATCAGTTGCTAAAATAGAAAATATAAGATATCCACTCATAGTATAGCCTTAGCTTTGCCTTCTTTAGATTTGACACGCCTTGGACAATCTCTTGTCACATCTCCTCTTTTTGATACATATATACAGCAAGGAATTTTTATATACATTAGAGTCGGAAAATAAAAGTTTTAGAGGATAAGAAGTTGAGAAAATAAATAATAAACAAAAATAGATCTAAAGGAAATCTTATCAGAAACCCTAATGGTGTTTTCTGAACCTTGAAGAGAGGTACTAACAAAGCTTCGCAAGTGTTCCCAAAATATTATGTAAATAGAAGTTAGGGGCCTAGGGTCTTATTTATAGTGGTGAGAAAGCACCAGATCTGCTGGATTTAAATAATTAAATCTGGAACGTCCAAAATTAAAAACCCTAGCCGCCACCTGATAAGGAATGGTCAACGGCCTCTATGCTACCGGTCAACTGCTAAGGGTCGACCGGTAGAGGTCAGGGGGTAGACCTCTCCATCTATTTTGAAACATTAGTTTTCAACCATTGTTATTTTTATTTAATTCCTAAATTAACATTTAACGTTTACGTTAATTTTAATGTTTCGTTGATCCCTAATTCTATATATTGTTAACTTTTGAATTTCTAATTTGAAAATTATTTATTAATTTGAATTTGAATTCCATTTAAATTACTCTAAATTTGAAAACTTCAAACGTTCATAACTTTCCTATTTGTGCTATGTTTCAACATATTATATACAGAAATTAATCAGAATTTCACCATGAATTCAACGGCATAAAATTCGTTGTCAAATTTCAACTTTTGCAAAATGTCCATTTTTACCTCTACCGTATTTAATTTAATTTATCCAATTTATTTATGGTTTATTTTACGGGGTGTTATATTCTTCCCGTATTAAAAAGGGTTTCGTCCCTGAGTTATTTTCCAAGGGACAAACATCTTAACGCACAATAAACATCCATGTTATACAACCAAGTTATTACACATCCATTTACTCATCTAAAAGTGCAATGTGATTATGTATTGCAGGCATACTATAAATGATCTCAATCCCTGCGTGAGTATGTAACTTTGAAATATATGTATGTATGCAAAACACCCTAAACATGCATGAGAATTTCTATGTGAGTGCAGAATGACGGTGAAAAGTGTAGTAATCATCTCCTACCATCCAATTCAAGAACCATGTTGCAACCAAAATCCAACTTAGGAGAGAAAAGTTTACCGGTGAAAAGCTTAAGATGAGAAGTCATTATACTTTCCGCTGGATTCTCCCCTCATTGCACTCGAACCATCCTAACTTCTTTGGAGTTTCCTAGTTCTATGATCTGCATTGCTTATAATGGCATAGGATGTTATGGGCTCCGTCATAATATCCCTCAACTGATCAGGCTCTACCACAGTGGCTATGCTATGAAGGTATTTCCTTAAGTGTAAAACGTGAAAAACGTCATGGGCTCCTACCAACTTATACGGTAGCTCCACGTGGTAAGCAAGTTTTCATACTCTTTCAAAAATTGGGAAAGGGCCTACAAAATTTGGTGTCAACTTTCCCGACTTTCCAAATCTTGTGATCTATCTAAGAGGATAAACTTTGATAAACACCATATCCCCTACATCTAATTCTAACTATTTCTTCGCTTGCCCGCATAGGATTTCTGGAAATCTTTTGCTAGCATTCATTCGCTACCTAATCAATTCTACCCTTTTCTTTTTGGCATGTATAACACCTAATGGCATATTCTACCACCATCTTCTTCATTCTCGACAAATATAAAATCCTCTTCCTATCCCTATTCATCTTATCCCCTCTAGGGTGAATGTTGTCCTTGAATGGTGTTTCTTAGTAAGTTATAATTTACTTTTCCCAAAATTCTAAATTTTTTGGGATTGAAGCATTCTTTTATTTCCAGTTACTAACCTAATTTTATCATTAACTTCCAGTTTTACCTACAGTTTATCACTAGTTAAGTGTCCTTATGAATTTTCTTATTTACGCAGTTTCTTCATATATATATTTATTCGGCGGTCTAATTTCGTCTATAAAATCAACCCAATGACAAAACAGGAACATATATTATACAATGTCATATGCTTTTCCAATAATCTAAGGGAGACAACAAGTGATAATAATCAAAATCTCCAAATAAAAACTTTGCAAGAAGTTGCTATTTATCATTAACTAGTGTTAATGGTGTTGGGGCCCTAAATACTACTTACTAAATTAAGATGAATGTTCTTAGTAAGTCACTCCACTTAATTCTCCATCTTCCTTAATTCTTCTTCTTGGTTTCTAATAAATGTGGTCCATCTATTACTTCAGTTAATACATCTGTAATAATTGATCATTAATGTCAAAGTTGGACCATCTCTATTCAATCTTCATTTAAATTCATTTAACTTGTTACCAGGTTTAAAATCCATTATGCTGATTCAATTCCTTCATCATATTAAATTCCTGAATCAGTCCCTACTTAATTCCTTTTAATTCTCTATTAATTAAAAATATATTGCCCATTAAATATATAATTAACGTCCAAAAATCCTAGTCCTATAATAACTAATACGAATATTGTTGTAAATTATGCTATTTATATGTTTCTGTTTTTATATGTGTCTATTTTTATACGTTAAGCATGGTTATTCGTGTGTATACATATCAATTACTAAACTAGAACATTTATTTCCACATTTTAATTTATCAAAGCTATCCTTCTAAAAAAGATCACCATTATAATTTTTCATAAATTAACCAAAGTGAGATTTTTGCTTCGTTTGAAAATTACAGGGAATTATTTCTTTTTCTTTTATTGAAATAAACAATGTAAATTGTGGAGAATATCCATATCTTACACATCAATTTCCCTCTTTGGTATAATCCTTATTAATTTAAACGTCACACTTTTATACATATTTTAGAATTGGAAAATTTACGGAAGGTGCACGGAGACTACTTCAAATAAATCAAAACATCGAAATTTACATTCCAATGTCAACTTGGGCAACCTAACTTACAACCCAATTATAAATCTAAAATATCTTCACAACTTTACCAACATACTACAATTAAATATTTGGAATTGATTTCAAATTTCCAAATCAGGTTGTATGTACTATCCCTATTTTATTCATATCTTAAAATCTTTACACTGCCTTACCTACGTAGTGATCTTTCTCTACTCCACATAATTTTTTTGTTTAATTCTCATCATTCTTTAAAACTAAAACTTCACAATTATAAAGTACCTTATCTGAAACTTTTATGTTTGAAAATATAAACTTAGAAACCCTTTTTGTCAATTTCAAAAATTGGTCAGTTCCCAAAAGGACTCATGAATTTTTTCCCTTTTTCTAGCCAATTTTACATTTTAGGGACTTTCTACAACAGAGATTTATTTCTTTAAAAGTTGTACTTTTAATTCAAAACATTTAAACTCAATTATCAAACCAAACTATTATTAAATAAAAAATTCAAATATATATATCAACTTCTTTTAATAAATTGATTTCAATTTGTTTAAAAATAAATTCAAATATATTTCAAAATAAAATTCTTTTAAAACACCATACTTACTTTTAAATATCCATATAAAATTTCAAATAAATAATTCAAATCGCTCGTTTTAATTTAATTTTTCTACCATCCAAAACAATCAATATCAAATTATATAGCATACCATTCAATTAATCATAATTCATTTCAACTAATATTCATCTATTTTAAGCAATCATTGATAAATTATCAACCATTCCAAGCAATTCAATCACGATAGACTACTAAGCCATCATCAATCAATACAAATTCTATTCAAATAATTCTACCATTAACTCTAAGCAATTCTAGCATTAATTAACAAAATTATCAACCTAGCATAAATCCAAATAAGTATCAAGTTCATCTACTTTAATTAAACCAAAATAATACTTGCTAATCAATTGTTTCTGATTGATACACTCGTTGTGAGATTAATAAAAGAGATTACATAGAAATCATTTGCCGTCAATTTATTAAATCAAAGAAGATTAGAACTATAGTCACATAAATGCTTTTCCTTATAACATTCATAAGATTACCCCAACTCATTTATTAATTATCATCTTTTAGTGCCATCCAATAGTATAAAAAAGATTTTTTTTCTTTCAGAAACATCTTCTATAACTTTAAACAATGAAAAGTGGAGTAGAAAAGGATAACTTCTATCCTATTAATTTCTAACTAGACTACCGATCATGTTCTATATAAATTCCTAAAGTTATTTCTATCCAAATCTCCCAATAGTACCTCTATTTATTTTTCTCCTAACTAATTGGCTCCTAATCCAGTTGTTATTTTCCGTATTTTCCTTATACGGAAATGTTCCTAATATTCTAGTAATTCTTTTCCTTCTATTCTCTATTCCTTAATTTAATCAAGCTCAAATTCCATTTATTCACCCCTTTTCGAAAGAAATAAAAAAGAACTTCCAAATTTATGAAATAGAAGAAAAATCATCTAGTTCGGCCTACACTCTATCTTCCATTTATTTTAAAAACGAAGAATGCCTTTCTCTAAAAATCAAAAACTTTTTAACCCAACTAATTTTAAACTAGAACTTCGAAAATGAAAAATCTTTTTTACCAAAATCCTTTTAATTGGAAACTTTTGACTCAACAAATTTTTGAATTATGAGTTTCCAAATTACCTTACTTTTTCAAAACAAATTTTCAATAAATCCTTTGAAAACTTATTCAAAACATTTTAAGGAATTTTCCTAGAATCTTTTATCAAATTCTTTTCTATGTGGTTGGATTTAGAAATTGCCTTTAATTATCCTTCCTAGCGAACTTTCCTTCTTCCCGACTCAATCTTCATAAAAAGTCTAATAATCTCCTTATGGTGATTAATGTACACCTTCTTGTGGGAACTTGCTTACTCCTTCAAATCTTTCTCCATTCCTTACTTCCGGTTGTTTACAACACATAGATTCTAATCAATCACAATTTATTTCTCTTTTATTACTATTTAAAAAAATTCTAAAATGAATAAATAAAATTATCATCCTGAAATGGTCCTAAATTCATCTAGAAAAGGCCCATCAAAAATTAGAACCATCTCAAAGCTGGTTGTTGGTTAGTAAAAAGAACAATACATAACTATTTATCTACACATTCAGAATCTCACAGCGGAAAGATAAAATATAATAATAACAATAGTACCCATTTTATTCAAATTTCAAATTGTCATTTAAAACCATAACAAAATATCCATAATACCAAATCTCAACAATAACTGTACATATCCAAAATATTCCAAATATTTCAACATAGTTTTTATTTCATGTGTACATCAAAACTGTAGAAAATATTAAGTAAATAAACATAATACTGCTATAAATCTCAACTTCATCTCCGCCTTTAGATTTTCCCCTCCTAGCACGTGTTGTAATGAGGAGGAATCGAAACAACATATGTCTGGTGATAAAAATCTCGAGCCCTAATAAATTAGTACTTGTGTAGTATAATTTAAATAGAAATATGTCTTACGTTTTTACCTACAATATAAGTCTTTTCAAATGTAAGCCAAAAGGCTTTACTCAAACTTAAATAAAAGGCTTTCCAAGCCATAGCTATCCCAATAACCCATAACCATCGTCCATAATGTCCTACAATGTAAGGGATAGTACTCAAGTCACTTAATACCTTTTGATGAGGGTTAGATAAACTTCAACCATATAACACCTTATTTAAGGCAGGTTCATGTCATTTACTACTTATAATCCTAAAGTTGACTCCTCATTAATAACTATCTTACAAACATTGCAGGAAATCTCTTCAGCCACTTAATACTTCCTATAGAAGCGAGCCCTTTCTCGAGATATCCTCTACTGTGCCCAACCCATAACCCCAATCATTTACTATATCCTACATAGAGAAGAGGCGGGCCCTCACACAACTACTTAATACTTTCAATTTTTGAAGCAGGTCCTTCGTATTATGACCCGTACCCCACGGTGACGTCTCACATTAGTCCAACTATTCGTAGGTGCTAGTAGCCAGATTAGCTAGACATATTTACCCTATAGAATTTAAACTAACCTCACGTAATCGTAGTTACCTATTATAGATGATGTCTTATATTAGCTGCAAAGTCACACTGTTGGTAGCCAGATTAGCTAGGTAGATTTCCATGTGCTTTTGGCTAACCTTGCATCACTATAACTTAGTCATAATATACATCACACACATATATTATGACACATGTCACCATTTCCATAATCAAGGCCTTATAAGATTTCTTTCTTATTTCTCCTTTAACATTAATTGTCTTCCTAAGGGGGATTTAATAAGATTTAATAACCTACTTAACTATGCTATCATACGTTATCATTATATGTTAATTATTCAAATATATATATATATATATATAAACACATGCGCGCACGAGCGGGTCTATTAATTTCTAAGCATATGAAATATGCGCCTTAATCTAGGGTTTAAATGTCAATTCTTTAACAATTATACAAGCCTCATTCCATATTTATCAACAATACCAAAATTACAATATTCATATCTAAAAATTCCAATCAATAGACCTATATACAATTGAAATTTTAAACTTTACTTTTTACATCAAAATAATGGAACATATTGATGATAGAAGCATACAATTTCAATTTTTATGCTCTATTCAACTTCTTTTTCACGTAAAAATAAATGAAGGAATTTCTATTTAATTTATGGGAATTAGCAATGCAAGCCATGAATAAATTCGTACATCATGCACTATTTTATAATCAAAATCCTTTATTCAAATTCAAAGAAAAAGAATAAGGAGTGGAATAGAAGGTAAAATTATAAAAACTGCAAATCTATATAATTTTCAATATTTTGACATGAACAAATTGAGATTTCAACCTAGAATTGACATTTTGCATTGAAGGAGTTTTGGGGGTTTATAGTATGATGTTTTGCAAATCAAAACACCCCAAAGCATATTAAAACCCAAATTACACTAATCAATTACTAAAACAGAAGAGCTAAGATTTCCACTCACAGTATAGCCTTAGCTTTGCCTCCTTTGGATTTGACACGCTTTTGACAATCTCTTATCATATCTTTTCTTTTTGGTACATGTAACAACCCGCATATTTATCGATTTTATATTTAAATATTTTATTTAAATATTTTATCGTTAGTCGGATGTTAGTCCGAAAAGCTACTTTTTGCATACGGTCAAATTAGGACTCGAGACCACCTCCATTGAGTCCAAAATGACGTTTGCGATCTTTTTGAGTGTAAACTTCGATATGTTTGGAGATAGTGAAATTTTCGTCACTTTTTGTGTTGGGCTTTTGGTTTGGGCTGCACCTCTTCTAACTCAGCCCAACCCTTTCCTTCTCTTCATCACTTCATCTACTTGCATAAACTTTGAAGCTTTAGCAAAAATGGTGGAGGGAATAGGAAATTAAAATTCCAAGCTCAAGTTCTTTAGCAAATTCAACATCTAACTCCAAATTCAAAGTGAAGACATTGATTCAAGCTTGTGGTTGATCTTTGCTTTGCCCCCGAGCTTCATCTTCATCAAATTCCATGAAAAGGTGAGATTTTTGATCTCACATCTTGCCTATGATTGTCATTGGACTGTTGGGAATGATTCCCTATCACTCTAGCATCAACATTTGCATTTGGTTTGGATTGGATTGGCGAAAAACTTCAATTTTCAGTGTTTTGGTGATTTTTCTGGCACTAGGTCGTTCTGGCCTTCGCTAGGTCGTACGCGAGTTAGGGCTTTAGGTCGCGCGCGTTGAAAAGTCACTGCCTTCGTATTTCTGTTCGCCTGCGCTAAGTCGTTCACGAGTTAAGTCATAGGTCGTCCACGAGTTAGTGTTTTAGGTCGTCCCCGACCTAACTCCACTAGGTCGTTCCAGGCCTTAAGTCGTAGGTCGCGTGGCACTTTAGGTCGCATGGCCTTGTTCCCCAGTTAGGTCGTAGGACCTTTTAACTGTTAGGTCGTACAGACCTTAGCTCGTAGCTCGTATTTGAGCTTAAGTCCTAGGTCGTTACCTCTTAAATCCTAGGTCGTATCGAACTTAAGTCGCTAGGTCGTACGCGAGTTAAGGCATTAGGTCGCTGCATTGAAGAGTCACCGCCTTCTTAGGTCATTCATGAGTTAAAGGCTTAGGTCGTTCGTGAGTTAAAGAGTTAGGTCGTTCGCGAGTTAACTCCTTAGGTCGTAAGACTTTTCTTTTCCTTAGGTCGTGCACTTTTAGGTCGCGAACAACCTTATGTCGCGAACCTCTTTAGGTCGTATGACCCTAATTTTCTTAGGTCGTAGACCTTTAAACTGTTAAGTCGCGTACCTTCTTAGGTCGCGCATCCCACTTAGGTCGCAGAACCCTCTTAAGTCGTAAGTCGTTCGCGAGTTAGCACTTAGGTCGTTTGACCTGTTTTCCCCTAGGTCGTTCGACCTGTTCTTCTGCTAGGTCGCGTGGCAATCTTCCCTTAGGTCGTTTGGCTTCTCGAGACCGCTTGCCTTCACTAGGTCGAACCCCGTATTACTCTGCGTAGGCAATCTTATCTGAAAAGCATTCATCAGAACTTCCACTTTGATGCATTTTGAGCTGATTTCCTTGGATTTTATTCACGTCTTCGAATGTGAATTTTTGTGATAGATTGTTCCAACAATCGTTTTATGACTTGTCACTTTAAAGATATGAAGGCTTTAATACTAGTAGTAAATATCAAAACTCTTTCATCAAATCGATTTCAACAATATTTTTAATATCAAAAGTTCGTTTTCTCAAACTGATTTCCAATCTACTAATATATATAAGCCTTTACTTCACTCGAATGAGAAATCGACTTAAACGACTTAGTAAAACGAGTGGTATGAAACGCTTGCGTTCACTTCGTCGGTTAGCTCTTGGACTTGTTCGATTGAACCCTTTTCGTGACAATTTCCTAGTGAAGATTTGCAGCTTGTTCGTAAATATTTAAGTTAAGCAAGTGGTTATGGGACATGAAGCTAAACTCATATATTTACTAGCTTGGTGTGATTGACACTTCTCGCTGATCATGATGATCATTTTATGATTTAGACTAGCAATTGTGCGATGTCTCTTTGTCCTTATGAAGGACTGTACTTCATTTTATTGAGCTTCGTCTCATTTCTTTATGGGCTGGCAACCCAAGTACTTTTAATGTGTTTCGATTCATCTGATGTACCGTTTGTACTACATCGATGTCTCTGTCTTTCCGATTCATTGGACGTACCGTTTGCACTGCGTCAATGTTTGATTCATCTGATGTACCGTTTGTACTACATCGATGTCTCTGTCTTTCCGATTCATTGGACGTACCGTTTGCACTGCGTCAATGTTCTGAATTGTATTGTCTGTCTGGTTCATTGGACGTACCGTTTGCACTGCGTCATTGTTCAATTCATTGGACATACCGTTTGCACTGCGTCAATGTTCGATTCATCTAATGTACCGTTTGTACTACATCGATGTCTCTGTCTTTCCGATTCATTGGACGTACCGTTTGCACTGCGTCAATGTTCGATTCATCTGATGTACCGTTCGTACTACATCGATGTCTCTGTCTTTCCGATTCATTGGATGTACCGTTTGCACTGCGTCAATGTTTGATTCATCTGATGTACCGTTTGTACTACATCGATGTCTCGGCTTTCTGGTTCATTGGACGTACCGTTTGCACTGCGTCAATGTACCGGCTTTCATGCTCCTGTTTGGGATTGGCCATCCTTTTCTTGTGATTTCTGGATTTCTTGTTGTGATTTCTGGGATTATGTTTCACCACCTTTTTCAGTTGGCATTGATATGTATGTCATTTATTGAGGCTTGGTGAATTAAATTAAGAATATGACATTCTTTTTAATCTTTGAGAAGATTCTTGTGATATTGATTAATCTCTGGATTTATTTTCGATTAGATACTTATCACAGTATGACTTTATAGTTATCATACGTTTTTGTTATATCTCTTATTCTATATCACTTTATCTGATATTTATAGCTAGACTGATCCGTTTATTATTTTCTTCTTAAAATAATACTCGGGTCAGACTGAGATTTTACAGGTGCTTCCTCATGACTTCTTATCTGGAGCCATCTTCTGACTTTTGGCTAACTACTCTAGTTTAGTAGTTTTTGTTGTATGCATTTGAGATGAGACTCCTTGATGTATACGTATTCTATTGTCTTGCACTTGTATCTATTCTTTTGTGTTATTGTGGATCTTATTTGACCACTACTCTGATGTACACTTTCATGTGTGTTATATTCATATCTATTTCCGCCTTTGTGATATGAATTGTCTGTGACTGATTTGTGTTATGTTTATCTCTATATTTGTTTCCGAAGATTATATATATAGCCACCGTGTGATAGCTTTGTGTTTGTATCGGTATGTCGGATTTCCTCTTTAAAAGATATGCATTCTATTCTATCTGACATATCGGTGCTCGCACAAAGAAGTTACATGGATGGTCGCCCCTCAACAGCCTTATTCTCCGTGCTAATTGACAGCACTACATCGTAGTGTTCTTGGTTAGCGTGGGTATAGAGGTGGGGCGTCACAGTACATATATACAACAACGGATTTGTATATACATTAGATTCAAAAAATTAAAGGTTTGGAGGAGAAGAAATTCAGAAAATAAATAATAAACAAAGATAGATCTAATGATTTCTTACTTGCAACAAGTATGTAGCTTTCTTAATCTTGAAAGACGAACTGACAGAGCTTCAATAATGTTTCCAAAATATTATATGACTAAAAATGAGAGATTTAGGGTCTTATTTATAGTGGTGAGAAAGAACCAGAACCGTCGGATTTAAATAGTTAAATCTAAAACGTCCAAAATCGAAAAGCCTAGCCACCGCCTGAAAAGGGGCGGTCGACCACCCCTATGCCACTAGTCCACCGCTGGAGGCCGACCGGTAAAGGCCAGAGGGTCAACCTTTCCATTTATTTTTGGAACATTGATTTTCAGCCGTTGTTATTTTTATTTAATTCCTCAATTAACATTTAATAACGTTAATTTTAACGTTTCCTTATTCCCCAAGTCTATTTATCGTTAACTTTTAAATTTTAGATTTTAAAATTAATTATTCATTTGAATTTGAATTCTATTTAAATTATTTTAAATCTAAAAACTTCAACGTCTATAAATTTTCTATTTGAGCTCCGTGTTCAACATATTATATATGGAAACTGATTAGAATTTCGCCATGAACGGAAAGGCATAACTTTTTCGGTCAAATTCTAAATTTTGCAAAATTTATATTTTTACCCCTACGTTATTTAATTTAATTTATCCAATTTATTTATGGTTGATTTTACAAGGTGTTACACTATCAAAGCTCAATAGCATTGCACGGTGGAATAAGCATAAAAATCCATATATAATACGAGATAGCTCCATTCAGCTCATCCTCTGCATAACTACTACATTGCACCTAGTCCTACTATCTAGTCTACTCATTTAAGAGTACCTAAGATAATAAGAAGCAAAGCATAAAACCTCAGGTCAAACAAAAAACCGATATGTGTGGTAAATGAATCTCAAAATACTATAGAAATCGGCATAGTTGGGAACAAAGGTTTACGAGTCATACCTGACCTATCCCTACAACCAAAGAGTTAGCATATAATGAACATAATATGCTACTCTACAAATATAATAAAGGCATACTGCAACTAACTATGATTATGGGTGTCCAGGTATCCCTATCCCCAATAGTAATCTCCAATGACATCCCTAGAGTGATAGACTATAAAAGAAAATAATCAAACAAACCATAGAAACCATCGAACAATCCTCATTATCACTAAATGTCCTCCAGATATATGATGACTCGTATGACCTATTCCCTGGCAGGGAATAATGGAAATTCCGATTTTCAGTGTACTCATCTTTAGCATGAAGCCGATACTAGACCCTTTCCCCTAGCCCAAGGAATACAGATCCAAACAACCTATTCGGGGTATCCAAACAAAGAACCAATGAGCATCCCCACAATACCCTGCTTTCGAGTAAATCAAAAAACACTCTGAGTATCAACATCCCTTTGCACGCATATCCAAGCCCTTTTCTTGCTCCACCTAGCTTCCATTATTCTCAATTCAACACTCTATCCTCGAGTCACTTTTTCTAGAACCTTTCCTTTATGGAAAAACATTCTTATGGCTCCTTTTAACATCAAGCCACCATCATCAAAACCTAACTCCATTCATCGATGAGTTGCCATCGCGGAAGTCCCAAAGCAATCGTTATGTTATTGTATCGCCATCAAACATCAAGCGAGCAAACAAATACCTTCAACATGACCTATGGAGCCTTTGCTCCCCCTCCTGGAAGTCTTACCCTAATTGCTTCCAAAAAGCACCTCTCGGTATTGATCAAACCTCACGGAACCGATTAGTGGACTTAACCCAATTTCTTGTCCTACTTCTTATTAAAATCTTTACTTTCAGATGCTTCAACTTCCAAGCATTTGGACCCCAACATGTCCCTAGAAAAACTCTCGGTACCGGCCTCTTCCCCCTCAATACAGAGTCCATTACTTAGCCAAAGATTTGGCTTATAACTCTTGGAACTCCACTTCCTTCAGCAAACCCAAAATGCTCTAAGTCCAAGTACCACGAGTAGTCACCATCGAGAGGTTTCCACTGACCAATTGTGAGTGAAATCTACCGACCAGAAATGACCACAACTTAAAATGTAGGCTCCTCATATGCTCCAAAGCTCCTCCTCCAAGTTTCACCTAATTTCGACTATCTATGCCTTCGATTTGCCAATTCGGCCGTCTCTTTCCTAACTGTCTAAAAGCACTAGCAAACCATATCAAAGCATAACGCACAAACATAAAATAACATACATATACATCCATTCATACAAGCAATTAACCAATACATGAAAATCTAGCAAATCATATCCTAGATCTAAATTTTACACTAATATATCAATATGAGCAAAGGGGTTGCAAAACCTCTTAAAACCATTTTTAAAAAATTTGGCCACAAACATCTATAAACATGCTATTAAAATTAGATAATATTTTAAGATCTAAATCATGTTAAAAAACATCATTAATCTTAACTATATAAACATGCATAGTAGAGCGAGAGGTCAAGAACCACTCAACAAATACCTAAAATACCAATTTCTCTCCTTAGATCTGAAGTGGATAACAAAGGAGAGGTATGAAAATTAGCCAAAATGATAATATCAAGTTCCTCTATACTAATTACCCCCCTAATTATGATTTAGGCTAAGATTAGTGAGGAAAAGGTAAACTTTTTGATGAAATTAGGTTAATAAAGGATTAGAGCTATTCTGAAGAAGATGGAAATTACTTAGATCACTCTCCTTAGCATAATTTTCGAGATGGGTTAGTGAGTCTAAATATAGGCTTAGTTAACTACCCACTAATGTAGGTCGGTAGTAGCCAAAACTTAAAATAGCTATAACTTTTAAACGATAAGTTCATTTTTCTATTATGATCATTTTATGGAATGAGAAACCATCATCCTGAAGCTTTGAAAGTGGTTTGAGACCCTAATTCAACTTCAAAAGTTATAGTCCATACAAGATTCTCAAGGTCAAAATGGTCACATAAATTCAGCCAAAAATTATATTATGGAAATGTCCCTAAGAGTCATTTATCGAAATTTTAGAGTCATGCGACCTCATATAAATGAAATAAAAATATTTTATGATCCTTTGATATATAAAAATATAGGTAGTTATAGTTATTAACTTTATAATAAAATCTTATTCGAAATAAAAGGAGTTTGTTTTCTATTATATATATTTGTTATATTATGGTGTTAAATAAATAAATAATTTAAATATACTTAACAAAAAATCGATATGCTATATAATAATAGCTACAAAGAGTTGTAATCATGAGAACGTTATCACATTATTAAATAAAATGTTATTTTAAATATTCTCGGTTAAGATGTTTCGAGAAAGGATATCAACATCCATTGAAGCCCGAGTACATAACGATCTCGAAATGTTTGGCAGTATATTACTCATGATTTCTAGGGGAACAAAGAGATTATGCACTAATAGTTATTGGATAACCATTAAATGACTTGTCTAAGAGTTTCCCATTGGTTAATAACAGCCAGGTCAAACGAGAAATCTCATAATGACTATATTACACAGTTCTATTGTTCAACTTCAATGTGGAAACTTCACTTCGATTATAATTAAATAGTGGCATGGCGTACATCAAATGACTATAGTTGAGTCTGAGTTAAAGCAATTGAAGTAAAATATTATTCAATAGAAAATTCATCTCCTCGGTTGTATGAGATTAGTATTACGGTCAACTATAGTCAATTTAAGTCAAAATCTCTACTAGAGTAGTATAGTTAATAATAAATGTTATTATTGAATCAAGGACATTGTTTATGGACTAACTGAGTTGAATGTGGATGGTACTAAAATTTTTACCAAATCAGATTCGATAAATCCTGAAGTGGTATAGTGTTGATGAGGATAATTCATATAATTAATCATCACTATAGAGAAAAACTAAAATTTGTAAAATTGGATTTTACCGATGAGATTTAAGTAACGAATTAAGTCAAATTATCACACCACTGCTAAGGTGAAGTATGAACATTAGTATTTAAATTGTTTGAATATTAACAGTGGCCCAATTCACAATTGTGAGTCGTATAACTGAATCTATTGAGTCACCAAACATCGCTTAGATTTAATCAATTTATAATAGTTATAAATTAATTAAATTAACCGACATTTGTGAAAAATTAATTATTTTTATTTTTATTTTATGAGCATGTTTAGTAGAATGGAATAATCTCTACAATTATTTGAGGTGCTATTACTAAATTTTTTGGATGCGTATATAAAAGTTATATGCGTGCTTATAGATATATGATATCGATAAGGATTTTGATCATATTTAAATTAAATAAATTATTAAATGGGTTGAGTAGGTGTTTTGATCCATCATAGAATCTATTCTGGAGGCTAGAGATGAGGGCAAGAGTTGATCTTTTATGATTGAATTGGCAAAAGGGGATTATGCAAGGGACCTCGGTTTATATCCGAACATTGGCTCCCATTTTCTTTTTCTTTTCTTTTTTACTTTTAGCCTCCTCTCTCTTCATCTCTTGGCCGCAATCATCCCATTCCCCATCTCTATTCTTCAATCACATCAAAACAATTAAATACTAGCAGATCCAATGTTTGAATGCATCCTATTTGTAGCAGAAGGTGGAGATTAGACAGATCAAGGGGAATTTTTGGATCGATGTGTGTTTATAAGGCATTATCTCTTAAGGTAAAATTTATTCTATGTTACACAATAATCCTATAACATCTCTCATTCTGAAACCCAAAAATGGAATCCAAATATGCTGCAATCATCTTGGAATTAACTTTCAGTGACAAAGATGAGATCAGTTACATTATGAGTTATAAGTAAACATAGAAGATATACCAAATGTAACACATTATAACAAATTTAGTTTAACGATTATTTTTACATCCCAAAGTCACTTTCATACAGGTTCAAAAATATAGTTTATAGCTGTTAGTGTTCTACATACGTTGATGCAGGCGCTAACACTAGGTATAATGGAAATAAACATAAATATAACACCCAAGCCACCATCTTCATCTTCGACTTGCATTATTCGGCTATCCCCGATAACAACTTTCCTAGGCCTAATCGAATGAGTACCCATGAATATATAGGGAAAAAGAATAAAAACGCAAATCAGACATATTGTATGGTGTTAATAACATATTTCCCTAAAACATACAAGATACTAAAATCACGTGAATTTATTTTGAAATATCATTAACCACGATACAAAAATCAAAAACATCCTTTTGCTTTATATGTCATAAACAAAACTACAGGATTCATTTATACCGAGATATCCTACCCTTGTCTACTCCTAGGGCTTTACATACTTTTGCAGTAGATGTATATAACTAAAGTTATACCTTTTTGCTTCCCTTAAGGACTTATGCATATATACTATATACATTGATTACTGTAACACCTCATAATTTTAACCCTAATTAATTAAAAATAATTTAATAAACAAATAGTGAACACCGAAAATTTGAACTTTTACAAACATCAGAATTTGGCTATGAAACTTACACCGTTAGGTTTGTGGTAATTTTCTGATCAGCTTTCATATATAAAGTTTTTCGATTGGAGTTTAAATGAAAAGGCTATTAGTGTTTGAAATTTTCAGGTTGGAAATAATTATATATGTATTTAAGGAAATAAGAATAATTTATTAACATTAATTACTATCAGTAAAAGTTAACAGACAATTAACATTAGCTTAAAACGTTAAGAAATTTATAATGGGAAGAAACTTATAACGGTGGCCTAAATAAAGAATAAAATAAACAAAATCAAGATGTTGATTAATTAACACATAAACAAAATCAGAGGTCGACCAATAAAGCACCTAGGTTGAATGATACCGGTCGACCAAAGGCAATAAGCAGTCGACTGGTGAGCATATTAAATCGTGATTTTGAAATAAGGGATGGACGACCGTGGTGTAATATAATATTTTACTTCCACCTGAAGAGTTAAGAGATGTGGAAGATGAAATTAAAAGATTACCTAGGCTAAATCAAACGCTCCAAATCAATCTGTAATCCCTATAAATACAAGCCTAGTTTCTCACTTCTCTTCTCATATTCTCTGGGTCAAAGAGCGAAGCTCTATCATTCACTTTTCTATACAATTTCTAAAATTCTAAAAGTAATAAAACTATTATACACACACATATAAGTAGAGAAAAGCATATAATAAGAGATGAAAAGAATAGGATCGATTCAGAATGTAAAAATAAAGGTAAAACATGAACCTTAAACTCTAATCTAAATTCAATTTAATCCTTTCTCCGAATCTGTAATTCTAATAGGTGTATACCCTTTTTATATTTTGGATTTAAAGTAAAAGGAAGTGAAATAAAAGGGGAATGGATTTAGATCTAGAGAATTGGAAGCTAAAGCAAGGTGAGTGGGAAATTATATGTTTTGTAATAAGATTAGAGTTATATCGTTGAAATCTATTTTATCTGTGTTTAAAATCATTTTAGATATTTTATCCTATATGCGAAAGGAATGAATATAAATCTCGGTTTGGAATTTTTAATTAAATATGTGTATTGGTTAGAATGACAAATAACGAATTGGATAATAAATTATATACGCATTATGAAATTGATTATGGAATGAATTTAATGAAATTGATTATGGAATAGATTTAGTGAAATTGGTTATGGAATATATTTAATCAAATTGATTATACAATAGATTTGGTTTGGCTATTTTTAGGATTGATTGTAATAAGGTTGGGATTTGACATACTTCAATTCATTGAAATGAAAGAGAAAATAATTTAAATTTTTATGAATCATCAAAGTTACGAATAAAGGTGTATTGTTTGAAATAAAAAGGAATGTAAATGTAAAGAAAGAGATGTACGAAGTAAGGAAAATCTCGTATTTTGTACTGCCTATTACAATAAAGAAATAAAATATAATTCCTTGTAAATTCACACAAAACACAAATCCTCTTTTAAGAAATTCATAGAGAAATATAGCATTACAGCTCTTGTTAAAGGGGAAAGTAGTTCCAATGCATTAAAGTATAAGGTTCTAAAGTATGATAAAAAGTGAAGTAAATAGGAATAAGAACAATAGTTAAAGAGGGAATTCAAAATACACAATTGGACAAAAGTAATTGGAAAGTAAAACTATGTAAGATTCATTGAACACTAATGACACTTAAGTCAATAAATAAGAAATGGATGGTAAATAATAATAAATAAGAAAATATATTTAAAAGAAAGCAGTAAATAACCTTAAATTAAATAGATGTAAATGCTTAGAAAATAAAGAAATATTGTCAAAAGTGAATGGTAAAGGCACAAAAAACAATGAATGGAGATATATAGATAATATATATACATTGCCTCAAGTATGCATTTAGGATGGGTGCGAATTACATAAGTATGTAAATAACTTAAATGGATAAAAATGACATGTTATTAGTAAAGGTTGATGTGAGGTCAGTAATGTAACATAATAGAAGCCTGCACATTACAAGGGGCTACCAACAGTCATGCAATATTATACTAATGTGAGACATATCCAACTATAAGACCCGTGGAGAGTATACACTTGCATATAGATGAAGTAATACCCCAATAGTAATAGGAGTCTGCTTCAAAAATAGAAAAGGGAGGTATTGACTTGATTGCGTTAGGAAATTTAAATAGGATGGTTAGTAGCTTGGCGCTACGTTGGCAGGTGCATGCACCAAATCAAGAGTAGGAGCTACAAAGGTTGGGTGTGTCGGCTGTCCAGAGCGGTCAAACGGGAAAGACAGGGTTACACCTAATAGGCTATGCCTCCTACTATGGTAAGCCATGTTAGGTAATGCACAACCAGAGTTGTTTGCTTGTTTGTTGTTAGGGAAAGGCTAGTAAACTAATGACAAAGTTCTTTCAAAAATCAACGGGGTGGTCCATGGAGCTGAGTCCACAATAGGAAGCAAACAAGTTAGTAAATTCCTAAAGCAAAGTGAGACAGAATATGGCTAAATTATAGTGACACCGTTATTAGGCACTAACGGGAGGTTCTACTTTATACGCGTGAAATTTGTCCTAGACATTAATGATGATGTCTGGCAGTGCAGAATTATGGATACCAACGAGGATAATATCTTAGTCATTGTAATATATATATATATCTGTGTGTGTGTGTATGTATGTATGTTTGGGTACATAGCTTTAGTCTACTATGAGTAAACGGAACGTATCAGACATGTAAGTGGAGTCGAGACAACTAATTAAAAATTAAAAGACATAGCATGTAATGGAAGACAATCAACATAAACTAGTGTTATATACAAAGTGTATAATCTACCAGTCACCAGAACGTTGTTCTGACCCCTCCTCATTATAACCTATGGGATAGCTTAGATGGATAGGTTTCTTTGGCATGCTCGACACTGACAAGGAATCTAAACATTTGAAGTGTCAATCTTGGTTAGTTTACTATTCTACTGTGAGTTTATATCGATAATGCTTTGATATGCATTTATTTTTTTATTTGCCTTATACCAAACCAACGACCTGTACTTTAGTGGACTTGGGTTTTCGATTTAGTTAAAATTCAAGCCCATTAGGACGCGGGTTGTAACATTTGGTATCAGAGCTTAGGTTAGTTGATCTTGAAAAATTAGGAAACGTTAGTGAATGTATTTGGATGTTTTCTATAAATATAAATATATTATATGCCAAATCCTATAAATTTCGACTATAGAATAGTTGCAACCATACATTGAACTATGGACTAGTTGATTATAAGTCAGAACAATGGAAGAAGTTGAAGATATACACCTACCCCGATTACCCTACAGGAAATTGGATGTATGGAAAGGCGTTGGCTTAAGAAGTGCATGAGTGCATCATATGGAAGGTCCTTGAAGCCAGACAATACATGACTCCCTAGTTGGGCTTCTGATAGCCCAATGATTGTAGATCCCCGTATGATATCGATTGACGATGTGTAGAAGATCCAAATAAGGGGAAATTAAGAATCCATATGTTGTAGATACCCAAAAGCAATAGATTTCTCGAAGGAAGGTGCGAAGAAATCACTCCAAGATGATAGCCGGATTTCATATTTGGGAACGTGATAAGTCTAAAGTAAATAGAAAAGAAGAAAAGTCCAATAGAAGGGATGAATTAAAATCCACTCTGAGTTTGACCCCATATAAAGGGATTTAATATAAAATTTGAAATGATTTTAATGTAAGAGTTTTGTAGAAATACATATATAATATATTTGAAATGATTTTCAAAGGAATCATGCGAAGGTAGAAAACCCTATTTTTGTAACGTAAGTGAATACTAAATTTTTGAAAAAAAATATATAAATAACAATCTTATATTAAATAAAAGATTTAGTAGAAACTTTAAAACTTATTAGACCAAAAATAATAGTAAATGGGTTTTAATAAAAATAGCACTTCTTTTAAAAAAATAATAGAGTGTAGCTCGTTAATTTTTCTAAGATGAAAAACTGTTAAGTTGGAAAATTCGTTTTTTAGGGATTGACAATAAAAAGTTATACACGTTTGAAATAGGGTAAAAAGAACGGGTAGAACCCGAAAATAAAGTAGTTGGAATAAGGGCGGATTAGGTAGAGGAAGGTTTAATAGTAATAACATTATAAAATATAAATAAAAATGATACTAGGAATTTATATAAAATAATGTCAGTAATTAGAAATAATGATAAGAGAGCATATAAAAAAATGCTAGTAATCTAGTTAGAAGCAACATAGAAAATTAAAGTCAAAACAAAGGAAAATGGACATTTTCCCTTGTTGTGCGTATTTATTGCAAGTATCTTTTAAAAGTGCCCCTTGCATGATATTAGAAACTCCCCAAGGATTGGAAGTGGAGATAGTATGAGCGATAAAAAAATGATAGAATGAGTGTTGGTCTTATCAACTCTAGTTTTTATTGTTTAAAAACTATAAAGGATGTTTGGAAATACTATTATTATCCGGCCTTTTAGCCCGACTATATTCTAATTGACAAGACAAGTTAGACTAGATGATCGTCAAGGCAAAAAGCCCGGAGAGATGGTTACCAGGATTGGAGATCGATTATGGACAAGGCTATGGACGATAGTCGTACGGATTCATGCGAATATCATTATGGAATTGGCTAAGTATGAATTGCACACTTCAATTGAAATTACAATTGGGTACGATCGTTTTTGAAAATGGATCGGTTACGATCCATCTTCATTATCAATCGGCTATGATCCATCTCCATCATGGATTGGCTATGATCCATATCCAATTATGGATTGTATCGTATCATATCGATATTACAGCTTAACTCAACGATGATCGATCGATGTATCAGAACCTACAAATCCATTACACATGAAACTTTGGAAACATTAATATATTGAAGAAAGGAGCCCCCAAAATCGATCTCATGCCTAGATGAGCAAAAATGAACGATCGACATACATCGTTCATGATCAATCGGACCGCTTCAGCCAAAACCATTGAACTCAATGAAGATCAGTCAATACCTCATTAAAACAAGTCAGAGTGGCACCAAACTTTTGGAGCATGGACTAGAGGCATGGTGGAGCTCACAAAAATGATCGCACATGCATTGGAGCACAATGAACGATCGAAATGGAACTTGCGATCATTCATGTGTGACCCTATGAATTTAGAGATTCTTTTGGCGAATTTTTAGCCCAATCCATGCACAGCTTCCCATATAAATACAATGACCATTCTCCATAAAGAGGATCCTTCTTTCTGCTACCGAGGCTCTTCCATTTTTATTCTTCACTTTTTTACTAATGGACCACAGCTGATCCAAACATTCTTGTAATAATAATCAAGTGCAAGATCAATAAAAATATGAAGTGGACGTAGGCCAAGATTGCCAAACCACTATAAAAATCTGTGTGTTCATTTACTTTTTCTGCTATGTTCTAATTTCATTCATCGTTTAATCTCTACAAGATTCGATTGGGTGTTGATGCCCATTTTTGGCGTCAACATTTTGGTGCTTTCACTGAGAGAGGAATTCTCAGTTTGATTGGATATCATCATCTACTTGTGGATTACCATTTTCTCGAGATAGATCCAGCTTTCTATCGACAAGTTTCCTATTCTACTCAGATTTGAAAGAGATTTATAAGGAAACTACCTATAATGCCTCGTAGAGAGGAGAAGCCATTGCTACCTTCATGGCATATATTGTATCCATATAGAAGCATACGATCGATCGTTACTCTATATATCTTCAAAGTAAGATCTTTCCCTACAAATCCATATGTCGCATCGTCTTGTACGAATGTTTCCTCCACGATCGTTCATGCGATCATTTCTCCACAATCATTTCATATGATCGTTTTTCCACAATCATTCTAATGTAATTTCCACGTGATTGTTTCCACCTAATCGTTCCATTCGATCAGTTTTTAACCTGATTATTTTCAAGGATTTACACCGATCGTTCCCATGCGATCGTTTCTACCCAATCGTTTGCCGCAGATTGTTCCACTGAACGTTTTCCTAGCTGATCATTCTTCAACCGGTAGTTGTCAACCTGATCATTTTCAGCTCACCATTTTTTCCAACCGATCGGTTTCATCCGATCGTTTTAAACCGATTGTTTTTCTAAAAAAATTCGAGTATGATCCAAATATTAAGAAAAAGGGCTCTAACGACGGTGCCGTAGCGTAGTGATCCTACATTCTGGATTCGAAACTCGACTTAATGACGGTGTATTCTATTCACTACATCCTATGACCGACCAGGGCATAGAGGATCAAGCGGCAGCTGCTGTATTTCCACCGAGGAATGGACAAGGAACTGCTACTTAAATGGAATTCCCGGAAGGTGGAGAACCAAAGTCATATGACACGAACTGGGATCGATTATTGGATTAAGCTTCCATGATCAATTATGTCATCTCAAAGTAGCTATCCATCATCAAAGTCATCACCACCCACCATGGGACCCCCAACGTCGAGTCACAAGTGATCGTTGTCGAAAATCATCAAAAATCGTTGAAATCATTGAAACGGTCGTCGAAAAACTCACTTCAGGACTGACCCAAAGTCTGACCCGAAGTAATCACTCATATGACTAAAAGCAAACCTAGAAAATTCTGGCCCAGAGTCAAACTCGGGTAAAACCAAGATTTTCTCCAAACAAACATGCAAATGACTCCAAGCACCGTTCGTCACCGACCCAGCACTTCAAAATCTATGACTTCAAGTAAACTAGGTGCTGACTCCAAGCAAATGACATATTTTCTAGGATTGAACAGCAAGTAAATTACGAATGATCGGACAATGCCGATCCATCATCTTTTTCTCATAACTCGAGCATATGGACTCCAAGCGGCTTGAAATTTGAAATGTAACCTTATGGGGTCTTCCTTATCACCTCATATAGACCTCACCCAGTTTGGAAATTTTTGGGATCATCACTGATCAGTGACCCCATCCTAACTAATTTGCCATCCGACCGACGTTTCTAACCATTCAAACGTTGGACAATCATGCATATATCATTCACAAGCTTTACGAATAGCCATAAATTGAAAACAGACTAGACTAACAACGATTAGAGCATCTCTCCTAATCGAGACCCATTCACTAAAGTGGTTCATCATGAGGGATATCGAAGGAGATTCAACATGCCGACCATGTCGGCGTACTCTGGAAATACAGACCCCCGGCAGCATCTCATGAAGTATGAGTGGTACAGGGATTTAGCTAATGCAATGGACACCATCAAATGTAGATGCTTTCCTATATTCCTTGAAGGAGTAGCGATCATATGGTTCATGCGATTATTGCCCCGATTCATCTCCTCATTCGACCAACTGACTCGGAAGTTTGCTGAGAAATTCAAAATTCACGCGACTCGCCCTAAGGATGTGATGTCATTATCCAACCTATTACAAGTGCCAAGCGAGCCACTTATGGAATCCTTGCAGAGATTCAACACCTTTGTTAATGAAGTGAGAAATCCTAGTCAGCACAACATACTAATGGCATTGATAAAGGGAATCAACCCCGATATAGATTTTGGCGACTGGTTAGCTGGAAAGCCTCCTACTACTTTAAGTTGTTCATATTACAAGGTGAACCAATGCCTACATAAGGAGGAGGCGAGACAGACTCCCATTGGCTGAAAGAATTCAAAGTAAGGGCAATGCAAAGGCCCTAAATGAGGACTTGGATTCTGGAAGATGACCTAAAATCCCAAAACTCAACTCGTATATTCCTTTGAACTATTCAATTGAAAACATCTACTTGGAGACTCATGACTCGGAGCAGTAAAGGAAAACAACCCCAAGAGAGTCCACTGAAACCTAGGAATTGTATATTTCATGATACATGCGGTCGTAAAACCAACAATTGAAGACACCTCAGAAATGTGATCGAAAAGCTGATACAGAAAGGAAAGCTTCAATAGTAAGTGCAAGCCCCATAGGATGGTGGGTAGGGAATGTCCGACCCTTACCAATAAACAACTTTGATTATCAATTGGACCACCTACCGCTGACTTCCAACTGAGAAGGACTGGGGTGAAATGGAAATGCAAGCATACGACATTACTTCATTCATCAATAAGATTTATTTCAATTTCGATTATGTTATGAAATACGACTAACTCTAGCTAAACTATTTCCAAACGATGTAGGTGACCAAGCACTTAGAGTTGGTCGCCAACCAACCTCCACTGACCATGATTGGACCTTTGGAGTTTCATCAAGATGAGCATGATCCAACAGCTCATCAACTACCGTATGCCCCTAACTTGGGGGCAAGGACTCGAAATGGAAAGTAGGTGTGACTCGACCATACACTTCCTACTCTGTGCTTCTATTGTGACAGAACATCTATGCCTTACTTAGAACTCGACACGGTTATAATCCAATACAAATCTGACGTGATCCGACCATCCATACATCAAACTCCGCGCTTGACTTGATGGTCGGAGAAATACTCATAGTGAATGCAACCCGACCACCCACTCGCCAGCTCATACTTGAAGTTCGCCAAAATACATACGCCTCTCCTAAAGCTCAACAAGACCGAGGTCCAACTAAAGTGGACGTGATTTGATCGCCCATACATCAACTCCTGCCTTAGACATAGTGGGTAGTTTAAAAGCTTAACTTGAAGTAGGAGTGACTAACGTTCTACTCATCAATCACCACTCTCGACAAAATGACACAACTGTAGCTTGAGGTGGATATAACTTGACCGTCCACCCGACAACTCTTTCCCTCGACTTGCTGGGAGCAGTACTGAGCAAATTGGACAAGGCTTGACCGTCCAACATAGGCATGGATGTGATCCAACAATATATCACTTACTCCCTTCCTCGACTTGACAAGAAGAGCTACAATCACCAAGTGGCCGTGAATCGACCGTCCACTCACCAACTTTTGTCCTCAACATTGGAGGCAAAATCTCATACCATGAATGAATGTGACTTGACCATTCGTTTGACAACTCCTAACTCAACTTGACAATTGGAGTATAAATAAAAAATGGGTATGACTAACCACCCATCGACTAACTCTTATCCCTCAGCATGGATCGGAGTATAATCACACCGAGAATGGATGTATTTCGACTGTCCATTGGTAACTTTAGTTCCCAGAGTGCGAGTTGGAGCATAAACATGAAAAGTTGGACGTGGTCCGGCCATCCATCGATCAACTCTAGTTCCCAGAGTGCGGACAGGAGTATAACACGAAAATATGGACATGGTTCGACCATCCACCAACCAACTCCAGTCTTCAGAGCATGGTTAGGAGTATAAATACCATAAAAAAGTGGACATGGTTCAACCGTCCGCTCTCTAAGTCTTCCCCTAGCTTAGGGGAAAATGCACAACTCAAAGTGGATGCAGTCCGACCATCCACTCCCCTGCTTGGGCATGGAGTTCGCCAAAACACTCATCTCACTCCTAAGGCTCGGTAGAAGCAAGATTTAAATGAAACTGGATGTCGTACGACCATCCACATGTTGACTCATGCCCCGGATGCAAGGGGTAGTTTGAGAGCCTAGGTTCGGATATGACCCGACCATCCGCTAATTAGCTCCTTGATGTGAAGAACTCCAAGTAAGAGTGAACATGATATGACCGACCACTCTTCGACTGCCACCCCTAACTTGGGGGTAGAAGAAATGACTAAGGAAAATGTGGTTTGACCATTTTCCAGAATAACTCTAAGTCCCCAAAGTGTGGAGTGGAGTATAAACACAAATTGGGTGTGATTCGACCACCCTCCAACAAACTCTTATCCTCAAAGTGCGGATATGAGTATAAACAAATAAATGAGTGCCGTTAGACCACTCATTATTCCATAAACTCTGATCTGAACTCGACGGGAGGAGTATAAACATACTACGGATGAGATTCAACCATCCGCGGACCAACTCCACTGACCCAAAGCTATTTGCAGGAGTATAAACCACTAAAAGCTGAGTTCGACAGCTCATTATAGCTTCAGCTTGGTGTTCTTTATAACTTAAGGAAACGTATGCAAGGAAGCCTTAATACCAAACCAATCAGCATGATTTCCGAAGTTTTGGGAGACCAATTACATCATACCTCTGGGTCGATAGGCAATATCAAACCGAACTCTCTATATCGTGCCACTGGATTAACGGTCAATATTGATCCAAACAATCACAAATAGAGGTGAACCAAACATCCATCAAATAACTCCGATCACCACAATGTGGATAAGAGAATAAACCATGAACGAATGTGACATGACCATTCATTCTTCATCACTCTACTTTCATCCGTTAAGAGGAGTATGAAACTAGATGGGCATGAATTGACCACTCCCGAGCTAACTTTTCCCTTAAGTCAACGAGAGAAGTTAAATCGAAGCAGATGTGGCTGACCGTCCAGCTCTGACTGAATGCGACGCGACCGTTCACTCACTAGCTCTGACCATGATTCGACTAGAAGAGAAATTTAGAACGAACATAACTTGAGCATCTGCTCACTGATCTTTGCCTTTGGTTCGACAGTCGGAGCATCAATCACGAATTGGATCTGACTTGACTAACAATTCTTTGGGTCCTCGCCAAGATTATGACAACATTTGCACCAAAAGAGGATGTAATTGATCGTCTAGTACTTAACTTATGCTTGAAATTTGATGGAGCATCGACTTACCCTGGAGAAGAAAAACCAGTATTCTTTTAAGCTTAGGCAGAAGTATAAACACGACCAGGATGAGACTTGACTGTCCACACAGTACATCTATCAACCCGAGATTGGGGGTAGAAGTTCGATAATCCAAAAAATGACTATGACAGCTCAATACTGTGACTTCTACCTAGTCTTTATAACGACTCAAGGCTACAGTCGAAAAGATTCCTAGATATAGAATCATCGAATGGATGCCCAGGCTCATGGGTAATTGACCATCATTTCTACCTTAACGACGAGCAACAAATTGCAAGTACATTAAAGGGAAAGCGCATTACTCGAATATGTTAGAACATTAGTTCTTTGTTTTAATGATTACAACTATATACCGCACATATATACTATATCATAATGATAGGCTATCATTCAAGAAGACAAAAGGCAAGACAAAGAGCAAGAAGAATCATCTACAAGTCAAAACTATGGAGCTTCAAGATCAATAGTATGTATATGGTCTTAGATTGAATTGTAAAATCTCCCTGATAGTTCATATACACACACAAAGATACACACAAACACAGATATCAGATAGCATAGAGATTGAATTTAAAATGACAATTATTTATATATAAAAACTGAACTTACACTATTCATTCGACTGAAATTGGTTTCAGTTGACTGAGCTCAGTCGACTGAAACAGTATTGAACTTTTTTTTTTAAATTTAAATGTTTTCCGCGAAAATTAAAACGTTCATACTCAGTAGACTGGCGTCTTCGCTCAATAGACTGAGATGCTGTAACAACTACTTTTTTTGAAAGGTCATCTTCCAAAGTTGCGACTTTTTGAACAGTTTTCTACAATTTTGAAAGGATTTCTTGAAAATTAACAACTCTTGATTGCTTCTCTTTAATATATATAAATAGCACATCATCTCATACTTAAATACAGACCTTCTACTCTGATTTCTATCTATTTTACCTTTTTGTGCTATTCTGAGCATTTGTGCTTTCAACTCTATTATTTCATTTGCCATTGTTCCAATAATCACTATGCGCTCACTAAGAATCTTAAGGAGACTATAGGAACCACTGTACTATCAAGTCAAAATCAGTGTTAGACGAACACAAGATTGTCAAGCCTTCAAAGGAACGAATAAATCTGAGAGGTGCTCAGATTGGTTAAGTTTTAAACCTATTCCTCCGGCTCAAGCGAGGGATTCACCAAGGAAATACTTAAGAGATTCTTAGGGACTAGACATGGAAGAGGTGCTCCGAACCAGTATAAATCTCGATGTGTACATTTACTTACTAGTTTATTATATCGTAGTATAAATTAGTATATATACTCATTTTATTAGCCATACACGATCTACTAATTCTTTCATTTGGTATCAGAGCGTGGTTTATTCAAAATCATAACACAATTTTTAATACTATGGCTAATATAAGTTACAACACATTTCAAGAAGGACAATCAACCGCATGTCCACCATTTTTCATGGGTTCTAATTATATGTATTGGGCTATGCGTATGAAAGTTTTTATGGAATCAAGTGGTCTTGACATTTGGTTATCTACTCAATCTCAGTATGTAGCTCCTACTATTGAAATTATTACCTTGACAGATGCTCATAAAACTGCTGCTTCAAATAATGCAAAAGCTATGAATGTTTTTTATTATGCATTAGTTAAGAATGAATTTTCTAAAGTTATGATGTGCAAAACAACTTATGATATATGTCACATGCTACAAGTCACACATGAAGGAACCACCAAAGTAAAGAAAACTAAGATTAGTTTTCTACAAAATCCATTTCAATCATTTAAAATGAAAACTAATGAAAGCATCAGAGAAATGTACTCTAGATTCCAAACTATACGGCATGATCTTATGGCATTAGGAGTTTTATTTACTGATTTTGATTTAGTTACACGTATTCTAAATGCATTGACCGATGAATGAGAAAGAAAAGTATTAGCTATAGAAGAAGCCAATGACCTCTCTACACTCAAAGTAGAAGAGCTAATTGAAAATTTGATGTCAAATGAAGCAAATTTGCAAGCTAGAAAAGATCTAGCCCAAGAAAAAATGAAGTATTGCTTTTTAGCTAAATAACGATGGAACGATGGCGACTCGAATTTGGATGAAGAAGATGTAATTTTCTTTGCTAAAAACTACAACAAGTTCAGAAAATTTAATAAAATGGTGCAAAAGCAAAAACCAAGCAACTCCAACGATGCTTCATCATTTAAATGCTATAGTTGCAATCGATTTGGTCATATGAAAAAGGATTGTCCAGAATTAAACAAAGATAAGAAAAGTTCAACAAGAACAACAAATATGAGAAAGTCTTGAAAAAGAAGCGTGCATTTTAAGTAACGTGGGATGATTCCTCAAGTGAAAGTGACAATACTGACGATAGTAATGAAGAACAAGCAAATGTTTGCTTCATGGCAACTAAAGATGAGGTACCTCGACAAAAACAGGAGAAATGGATTCTCGACAGTGGATGCTCCAAGCATATGATCGGAAATGCTAATATGCTAAAGAATATCTCCTACAAGGATGGCGAAACTATCACTTTTGGAGATATTTCCAAAGGCTATATTATAGGAAAAGGAGATGTAGCTTCTGTCGGTATATCTAACTCTCCTCTAATTTCAAATGTTTATTTAGTTAAAAAATTAAAACATAACCTCCTTAGTATTAGTCAATTATGTGATAAAAACTTTACTATAACATTTGAAATAGGAAAATGCAATATCTTTGATAAAAATAAAAATCTAATCTTTGATGGAACCAGAAAACACAATATTTATACTTTAAATATGAAAATAAGGCATGATAAAGATGTTTGCTTAATAGCAGATATTTCTGATCCATGGATTTGGCGTAAACGTTTTTGGCATGTTAATTTAAAAAACATTCATAAGTTAGCTAAAAATAATTTAGTTCGTGTTTACCTAAAGCAAATTTTAAAGTCAATAATCTATGTGATGCATGTCAAAAAGGAAAATTAAAAAATCATCTTTTAAATCTAAGCAAGAGATTTCCAAAAAACAACCTTTAGAACTTTTACATTTGGATCATGTTGGACCGATGCAAATTAGATCAATTAATCATAGTATATACGTTTTTGTTATAGTTTATGATTATTCATGATATACGTGGACATTCTTTATAAAACACAAAAGTGACACTTTTGAAACATTCAAAATCTTTTCAAAACGTATTCAAAATAAAAAAGATTTAATAATCAAAGCAATTAGAAGTGATCATGCTGGAGAATTTGAAAATGAATAATTTGAAAAAAAATTGTAATAAAAAAGGAATAAGTCATAATTTTTCATTTCCTATAACACCACAACAAAATGGTGTTGTAGAAAGGAAAAATAGAACTCCCCAAGAATGTGCAAGAACTCTTCTTAGTAGTAGTAATTTAACATAAAAATTTTGGGCAGAAGCTATAGCTACTGCACGTTATGTTCTAAATCATGTCTCCCTAAGGCCTTTAACCAAAAATACTCCTTACGAACTTCTTTTTGAAAGAAAACCCAAATTATCTTATTTTAAAATATTTAGATCTAAACGTTTTATTTTAAACACTAGTGATCCTCTAGGAAAGTTTGATCCGAAAGCCGATGAAGGAATATTCGTAGGATACTCAAATCAAAGTAAAGCATATAGAATTTTTTTTAAATCTAATAAATTGAAAAGACGTTACATGTATTGTTTGATGAAAATTTTAACACCATTAAAGAAGATGATGAAAATATGAATCCATCAACATCATCTAATGTTCAAAATGAACAAATCGAATCAATTAATCCTGATAATGCTGAATTACAATCACCACCCAAAATATTAAAATATCATCCAATAGATAATATTATAGGAGACATTAATACTAAAGTTTCAACACACAATCAATTAAATCAAATGGGACATGTAGCTTTTATTTAAGATATTGAACCAAAGAATGCTAAAGAAGCATCTACAGATGATTATTGGATTATCGCAATGCAAGAAGAACCAAATCAATTTGAACGTAATCATGTATGGGAACTTGTACCAAGACCCAATGATCAATCTGTTATTGGTACTAAATGGATTTTCAAAAATAAAATGGATTAAAATGGTGATATAGTTCGAAATAAAGCAAGAATTTTAGCTTAGGGATATTCTTAGGAAGAAGGAATTGATTATGAAGAGACTTTCGCTCCTGTAGCACGTCTCGAAGCTATAAGAATTCTCTCAACATCTGCATGTCATCATAACTTTATATTATATCAAATGGACGTTAAAAGCGCATTTTCGGATACATTAATAGAACAACCACCATTGTTTATACATGAACAATTTCCAAATCATGTTTTTAAATTACGAAAAGTACTTTATGGTCTTAAACAAGCTCCTCGTGCTTCATATGAAAGATTAAGAATATATCTTTTTGAATTCAAATTGGCAAAGTTAATTCTACTCTTTTTATAAAAACAAATAAAAATGATATTTTAGTAGTTCAGATATATGTAGATGATATTATCTTTGGATCAACTAATAAAAACTTATATGATGAATTTTCTAAAATTATGAAAAATGAATTGGAAATGTCACATATGGGAGAATTAAATTACTTTTTAGCATTACAAATTAAATAACTAAAAGACGAAATTTTTATTTATCAAGAAAAATATTATAAAGATCTAATTAAACAAAATGGATAATGCAAGTAGTAAAGCTACTCCTATGAGCACTAGTGTTCACTTAGACAAAGACGAAAATGGAAAAGATGTCGAACAAAAATTATACAGAAGTATGATAAGATCGCTATTATACTTAACTGCCGGTAGACCCGACATTTTAATGAGTGTTTGCTTGTGGGCCCATTTTCAAGCTAGTCCCAAAGAAAAGAACTTACGAGCAGTGAAAAGAATTTTGTGATACTTATCAAATACCAAATATTATGGACTTTTTATCCAAAAGACTATCCATTCGAACTCATATCATATAGTGATGCCGATTTCGGTAGTTGTAGATCGGATCGAAAAAGTACAAGTGGAACTTGTCACTTCATTGGTCAATCTTTGGTATCATGGTTTAGTAAGAAACAAAATTGTGTTTCAGTGTCTACGTGTGAAGCAGAATATATATCTGCAGCACTAGCTTGCACTCAGCTCGTATATATGCAACAAACATTACAAGATTTTGGAGTAAAACTAAACAAATCTCCTATCTTTTATGATAACACAAGTACAATTAATTTATCAAAAACCCCATTAATCACTCAAAACTAAACACATTGACATTAGACATCATTTCTTGCGTGATAATGTAAAAAAGAGAAAATATCATTAGAATTTGTTACTATAGACAAACAAATAGCAGATATATTTACTAAACCTCTTTGTGAAACTATGTTTTTAAACTTGCGTCGTAATCTCGAAATATGCTCGGTTAAAGATTTAGATATGTATGGTATAATACACATAATGTTATATTAAACCAACATCAGAAATTAGAAAATGAAAACCAATGGATAATAATTAAATTATAAATATAGCTAAATTTTGAAAGGAACAAAAAGGGTTATTAAATTTAACTAAAGGAAGAAATTAACCTAGAAATTACATTGCTTAAAAATAGTAAAAGCAAAAGTATATATAAAGAGTCTCTGTAAAAAGAAAAGAATACATACAAAAGTTAAAATCTATATACTATCAATTGAATAATGTCAGCAAATTATGATTCCACTCATTTGTCTCTCGATTTTAGCTCACCATCCTCTTATAGTGGATATCCATCTCCGAACGTTTCAACTCCTCCTTCTATAAAATCGCCATCTATACAGATTGTTCCTTCTTCGGCCGACCACACTAGATTCTCGTCCAAGAGAAAGAAGATAAGAAGAGCTTTGAAACTTGACACTCATACTAAAATAGATGAAATACATCACTATCAACAAGAAATAATGAATTTACAAAGGGGGTGTACTACTAGAAAAACGTCAAGGTGCGCATTTGAATTTTTTGGAAAGGTATGTACTTGCTATCTACGGTCATTCCCCGACCAAAAAGAGCATACGTCAACATAGTTTGCGTATTACCGAATCTTTGATTGCTATTAATAACACTCCACCAAGAAATTCCTGGGAAGCTGGACTACCTACGTCAAATTGGAACAAAACTCTGGTCCAATAGAACAGGTGGTCTCTACTTCGGCCATTAATTGAAAATACCAAGGTGGAACCAAATTCTTGGGATCGTTTTCCTGATAACAAGTTTGATGATTCGAAAAAAATTATTATGTATTTATAAAATTTATTTATAAAGGTATTTGTAATAAATATCAAAAAATGGATGCATACAATAATATATACCATATTTAATATTAAATAAAATAAGTTTATTTCAAAATTCTTCGTTCAAAATAACAATTAAAGGCAAGAAAACATTTTTGCACAGGTTCAGTCGACTGAACCAGAATCCTAGTCGATTGAACCTGTATCGAATTGATACTAAACTTTCTACCTCGAAACAACATGGTTTCAGTCGATTGGGGATCTGTTCCAATCGACTAAACCTATTCAAAAATTGCCAATAATTCTCTGCCTCTAAAATGTGTACTTTTAGTCGACTGAATTTCTATTTCAGTCGACTGAAATTCAAGAAACTGCCAATATAACTATCTTTTCCATCGTGCCTTTTTACCAAATCATTTTATCACTTCACAAACCCTCCCTTCAAACTTCAATTTAATGGCTTCAAGAAAGAAACTCCTAGCTTTTCGCCCTAGACCAAGCATAAACAAAGCTCCAACTTCTTCTTCATCCACTCCGGCTCATCCTGAATTTGCTTCCAATGCTCAAAACTTAGAGTGGCTTAATGGTAGTGCCAAAAATCTATGGATCTTCAATGAATTCAATGACAAAAGAATTTTCCAAGAAACATTTTACAAGATGGAAGATTTCACCGCTTTTGGCATAGAAGAATTAGCAAGACAAAATGGATTCCTTTCTTTAATTGATAAAAGGAAAAATAAGGTAAAAGTTTACCGTTCTTGGTTAAATTATTCTATGTGAATCTTTGTGGAGATTACTATACACCTTCGAATGAACCGGTGAGGGAATTTTATAGATTAGAGTGTTAGGAGTTGATATAGCGCTCAATGTTCATGACCTAGGAGATGCTTTAAATTGTAATGGCCATGGATTTACTTTAGATGAAATCTACCATTGTGATTTCGCCTATGATTCAACTAGCTACAAATTCTATATTGGAAACATGGAAAATACTTCGGCGAATTTAAGACCTCAAGCCCGAATCATTAATAAAATGCTTCTTCATACTGCTTTTCCTCGAACCGGGAGCCATGAAAAAATGTATGACTACAACTACAAGGCTCTTTATGCCATCTATTCAAACACACAGCTTAATTGGGCAAAGATTATTCATGATGAAATAAAAAGCTTTAGTTCCCATTCCCGCAAAATAATGTTTTTTGGCTTGTATCTCACGAATATTTATTCATTTTGGAACTAATGTGGAAAGTTTACAAGACTACGTTCCACCTAAAGTTATGGACCAAAAATCTATTTCGCTTATGAAACTACCCTCTCAAATGGAACCCCTACCTCCATATAATGTTTATATAGCAAATTTGGTAAAAAAATAACTTGGGTCAATCATCTTCCCAACCATCTCAAGCTTAAATTTCTCAAGCTCAACCCGGTGGTCAATCAAGTCAAGGAATTGTTGAAGAATCCAATTGGTCTTCGGATAGTGAAAATGAAGTTTCAAAGGTTCCATCAATGCCACAATAGTTATTCTCCAAAACCAAGAAATTCTCTTCAAACAAAAAAAATGATGAAGCGTCAAAAAACATTTGGGAGCTTGCTAGGAAAAATTTGGAAGAAAGTATCTTCATGCTTAAGCTCCTCATCTTCCAAGCCTGAATCTTAGGATGTTTCATCTCATCCTATATATTTTGTAAGTTTATCATATCTCCTTTTGTGATTTCATGGTGTTTGGATTTGTGGTTGTTCAAAAACTTTCATGGTGTTTTATTTTGTGTTTGTTCAAAAACTATTTTGTTGTTTGAAATATTTTGTGATGTATTATGTTGTGTCGAACAGTGACTTGATTTATGGTGTTATATGGTTTTATGTATAAAACTGTTATTTCTATGATGTGTTATGTATGTGAAAAATTCTCTTTAATGTTATGTATGTGAATGCTAAGTATTATGAGTACTTATGTTTATTTCGTATCATATGCATATTCATTGTGTTTACTATCATTATATCACCTTTTTGTCGATGCCAAAGGGGGAGAAACACACAGATAGGTGGAGCACGAATTTAGGGTGAGCAAATTAAATATTTTTAAAATTCAAACTTTGATAGTTGTCATCATCAAGAAGAGGGGGATTGTTAGTACATTAGTTCTCCATTTTAATGATGACAACTATATACTTCACATATATATTATTTCATGATGACATGCTGTCATTCAAGAAGACAAGAAGCAAGGCAATGAGTAAGAAGAATCATCTACAAGTCAAAGAAGTCAAAGCAATAGAGTTTCAAGATCAATATTATGTATATGGTCTTAGATTGAATTGTAAAATCTCCTTGATAGTTCATATACTTATACAAAGACACATATAAACATAGATATCAACATAGCATAAAGATTGAATTTAAAAAGACAATTGTTTATATATAAAAACTGAACTTGCACTGTTCAGTCGACTGAAATTGGTTCAGTCGACTGAGCTCAATCGACTGAAAATGTGTTGAACTATTTTTTTTTTAAATTCAAATATTTGCCATGAAAATTAAACCGTTCTTACTCAGTAGACTGACGTCTTCGCTCAGTAGACTGAGATGTTGTAAAAACTACTTTGTATGAACGGTCATCTTAAAGAGTTGCGACTTTTTGAACAGTATTCTGCAATTCTTAAAGGATTTCTTGAAATTGACAACTCTTGATTGCTTCTCTTCAATATTTAAAAATAGCACAACAACTCATACTTAAAGACATACCTTCTACTCTAATTTCTATCTATTTTACTCTCTTGTGCTATTCTAAGCATTTGTGCTTTCAACTCTATTATTTCAGTTGCTATTGTTCCAATAATCACTCCGCACTCACTACGAATCATCAAGGAGATTATAGGTACCATTGTACTATCAAGTCAAAATTAGTGTTAGACGAACACAAGATTGTCAAGCAAGAATTGTATTTGTAACACCTCCTTCTTAGAGGCCCAAAACTAACAGCTACAGATGCTGCAGTCATCCATAGTTATTAATCCTCGGTGATCAAATTCGGTGACATTAGATACATTGATACACAAAAACACAAAAATACGGAAAAAATTTGAACAGCAAACAATTTCCACATTCCATTTCAAAATATATCAAATTGATTACATAATCCCAGTTCACAGATCCCGTTCAGATAACATATAATAATTACAAAATACACCAAGAGCGACATATGAAGATGCCTCCTTGGTTGATCAGGGTATATAATAAGGAATTAAACAGTTTGCCTTTACAATAAAACACACAACGGAAATAAAAGAACTCTAATAACAAGCTTGCCTCATGCACGTCTTCGGAGGCTTTATTCATCTTAAAAGAACACCTGGAAACCTTAACTCTCAATCTACTCAAAATCAATTGAGTACCCGAGAGTTTTAGGGGAAAACAAAAACTTCAAGTCAGACATAAAGCCTGGTATGAATAATAATCTACCATCTCAAACCATATGGATATCTAGTGAGACTATGCCACTTAGCATAATGGGTTTTCCCCTTACTAGTATCCTAAAACATTTATAAAACCATATACTGTGCTTCTGCATCCACAATGGTTAAAACATAGTATTTCAAAATATTATGATGATATGCAAAACAAGTAAATCAAATCTGGATTACCCATCCACATTTATTCTGACTATCTGTCTCAATTATAGTTTTAAGGGTTACTGTTAACCTTTTAAATATTTATCGACTATCTGTCCAAATGCATAGTTTTCATTGGATCATTAAGAACCTATTGGTAACTCCAATATCAATTTACATGTCCTAGTTTTCATGGGCTAACTAGGAACCTATTAACTATCTGTCAATATCATAATCTGGATATAGTTTTCATGGGCTAACTACAAACCTACTGGCCCCTACCAATATCAAATCATTATTTCCATGGGCTGACTATGAACCTATTGGCCCTTGCCAATATCATACGGTTTTCATAGGCTTACTATAAACCTATTGGCCCCTGCAAATATCTATAATTAAAATTTTAACATCTGTTAAGTTATATTCACTACTGGATCAACCTAACTAGTTATTCTGTCCCTTTCCCCAAAATACAATTATGGGTTAATAACAATGTGAATAAATATATGAAGGAGTAAACATAACGACAAAATAATACTAACACATGTGGCTTATTATCCTTGAAATCCTCTTTATATAAATATCTTGGTTAAACCCTTTAACCTTTTAAATCAAGGAAAACTTCTTCATTTCAAAACACTTTGTTCATTTATGCCATGGTTATTACTTTAAATTGAGATTGGGTTTATGTTTAGAAATCTTAAAAACATCTCTTTTGAAACCTCTGGATAGCCTCCTTCGAAAGCAAAGACCTATTTTCAAAACATAGTATACATACCTTTCGAAGCCCTTGGTAAATATTCTCTTTTGAAACCAATTATACCTTTCGATGGTATCAAATCATCTTTGAAAATATAAAGCTTCGAAACAAGGAAAGTACCCTTTCGAAAGCATTGGGTTTACTCTTTAAAAAACAACATTTGGGTCAAAATGGTTATATACGAAAGTATCTCTTTCAAAACCAACTAAAATTAATTTGGGGAAAAGTTGATGATGTCAAAACCATCTTAGTCGAAAACAAAAACCTTTAAAAATTAAATCTTTAAAGGACAAAGTCGAAACCCCCTTTTGACTCCATCACATTCAAAACCCTCAACCCTTTCAAAAGAAATTAGGAAGTGGATTAATTTTGGTTAAAATAGAGATAATCTTTTGAAAGCATCACAGTCGAAAGGCAGCATAGCGGCCAGGTTTCGACTAGGTCGGAACCACCCTTTCGAAAGCTCTTATTTAGAGAAAAAGCACCCCTTCAAAAGCTAATACTTTATCATAACATGGCAACCTTCTTCGAAAGCTAATTATAAAACCCTTTTGAAAGCATACGTTTCGACTATGTCGAAAGCTTTAAGTAAAACAAGGCAAGAATTTTAACTTAGGAAAACAAAGCAGGGTTTCGACTCCATCGGAAGCATAGCTTTCGACACCAAGGCTTCCGCCTTCCTTCCAATCCACTACATTCTATCTAATTGATATCTTGTGTATTGGTTTCGACTATGGTGGTTTCGAGTGTTGATTTTGACTAGGATGAGGCGGAATCAAAGTATTCGAAGGGTACTTACTAATAGAGGTGGAACGCCTTTTTCTGAGATAAAGGATAAATTATTGCAACTTTTATCAATTACTTTATAACAACTTGCCTATTTGTAAATCATTGATTGGTTGCCATAAAATCTTTTCAAATACTTTACATTTAAAACTACCGTATTTATATCAGACTAAACCCATAAAAATGTAACGTTTAAACCATTCCATATACTAAAACCAATTATTTCAGAAAAGTCCTTTTAAAATAATTTATTTTCCCTAGTAAATCAATTAGGAAAAACACCCAAAAATCATAGAAATTCAATTTCATCATGTTATCAAACATATTAAAATTTTACACCCAATTTCTTCCTGAAATTCTCGAAATAAATTTTAAACACAATTATATCATATTTTTAAGTTAAAATTCATAATAAAATTTCCATAGCTTGGAAAATTCTGAAAATTAAAACCCATCTCCAAAATCATATTTTACTTAACATAAAAAAATTTCATGACAGTCTGAAATCATAGATTCTTGGTTTTACATCAAAACCATGCAAATCCATATGCATATGAGTTAAAAAGAATCAACATAATATATATCAAGCATATCATCGTCTATTTTATCACAAAAATGAATTTAAATCATAAACCCAGAACCATATAATCATATAATAAAAATAGAGATGGTAGGAGATTATTATTCACCTTAAACTTGATAAGGAATTTGAGATTTGTTGTTGATTAATCCTTCATAGCTTTGATCCTTAGCTTTAGATTGAAATTTCCTCTTTTTCCTCCTTGTTAATTGCTGGCTTTAGTTTAGGTTTTTGATTTTTGTTTGTGAAAGTGGGAAATGAAACGTGAATGTGTAATTACAAAAGGATATAGACGTGTATAATAATTTGGCTAATTTACTAATATGCCCATGTGTAGTTTAATTAACCAATAAACAAATTTACAGCCCATTTATCTTATTAATAAGCACGTCCCTATATAATTTATTCAAATCTCAATCTCCTTATCTTCATTATTCTATTTAATTTATCTCATTAAATTTCCTGAATAATGTTATTAAAAATTAGGGATGTTACAGTATTTTTCAAAGGAAAGAATAAATCTGAGAGGTGCTCAGATTGGTTAAGTTGTAAACCTATTCCTCTGGGTCAAGCGAGGGATTTACCAAGGAAATACCTAAGAGGTTCTTAGGGACTAGAAATTGAAGAGGTGCTCTGAACCAGTATAAATCTGGGTGTGTACATTTACTTACTACTTTATTATATTATAGTATAAATTAGTATACATACTCATTTTATTAGCCATACACGATGTACTAGTTCTTTCAGAAAACACACGCAAATTCAAACTCAAAGCAAAAGCTAGCTATTTAGCTGCATGCAATACAAGGCTAAACTCTACTTGGCATTTAATTCAATGTTCCTTCAAGTCTGATCTTTAACCATTGCAGATAATCCCTAAAATCGTTTAGAACCCATCACTACCAGACTCAACATCTCATGACAAGGTTTGAAAATTCAATCGAAGTTAGCGTCATCATTGACTGTCCTAATCGGGTTTCACATCGATTGTTACTCGAAATAGTTACGTTCAAATTCAGAGATTAGTTAGGCCTGAATAAGGCAAATCCGAAAAATAGCTTTCCACTTCCAAGGATCGACCAGTTAGTAGACTAAACCGTTGAAAAATGAACTGATTTAATTCATGCACGTGTTTCATTACAGATCTGAGATTATAATCCCATGTTTCCAAAGGCTGGATCGGGAAATCAATGGAAGTATACATGAATGGTATGCTCGTGAGATCATGGTGATCAAACGACCACATCGATGACTTCGCGGAGATGTCCAGTTTCTCTAAAAATACGAAATAATACTCAATCCCTTGAAATGCTCTTTCGGTGTTGCGTCATGGAAATTCTTGAGTTTCATCATCAATTCTTGCAGAACTGAAGCCAATCTTAAGAAGATTTAGGGAATCAGAGACATCCAGGTACCGAAGATAATCAAGCAGGTACAAAGCCTCAATGGGAAGGTCGCCACCCTCAGCCGATTCATCTCCAAGGCCACCGACAAGCGAATTCTCTTTTTTGACCTAATCAAGAGAGGGAAGAGAAACTTTGAATGGATGTAGGACTACACTGACGCATTTCAAGCTCTGGTAGATCACTTAGAGAGACCCCCATCCTATAAGCCACTGGATCGTGAAGACTTTTACATCTATTTAGCGTTGTCGGTACATGCCATAAGTGTCGCACTATTACGCAAAGAGAACCAGATCCAAAGACCAGTATATTATGTAAGCAAGTAGTTGGCAGTTGTTGAGAGAAACTACCCAAAGCTGGAAAAGCTCATGTACTTCCTGTTGATTGCGTCATGAAAGCTCCACCTTTACTTCTAGGCTCACCCCATTGACGTCTCTGTCGACTAGCCGTTATGACAGGTCCGACAATGAGCCGAGACATCTGGAAGACTACTCAAGTGGAACATTGAATTGAGCCACTTAACATCACTTATTTCCCTCGAAGAGCTATCCAGGGACAGGCATTGGCGGGCTTCATAGCTGAATTCACTACACAATACGACTCCCCAGAGAGCAGTGCAATACCAACCATTCGATTGAAAACGTACATGTGCGAAGCATCCAACGATCGATATTTTATCGTTGGAGTCATGTTAGTTACTCCTAAGGAACAATCGATCTTCTATGCCTTAAAACTCAACCTCCCTGCAACAAATAACGAAGCTGAATATAAAGCCCTGACTGTCGGGCTCAAATTTGCTAGAGGACTGGGAGTAAAATCTTTACAAATCTTTTCTGATTCCCAACTAATAGTATGTTTAGTTAGAGGAGATTATCAAGCTAAGGGGAAATGACTTGCTCCATACCTCAGTCAGGCCCCAAGAGCTATTGGCTGACTTCGAGTATTACATCATTACCTAAATCCCTTGAGAGAAAAATGAGAGAACCAACTCACTATCCAAGTTGGCTAATTCTGAAGATGCGCAACATATGGGCTTGGTTCCGGTTGAAGTACTAAATGCTCCGAGCATCAACCAGATGGAGATTGATTGGATTCCGGAGACGGAGCTAGAAAAGTAGTCTTGGATGACTCCTATCAAGGATTATCTGCAATGAGGGATCCATTTCGGAAAGAGGAATGAAGAACGACAGATCCTCGGCAAAGCTTTGCACTACAACATCCAAGGAGTCATGTATGGAAAGGGTTTCTCCATTCCCTTGCTTCGAGGTATCGCCCATAATGAAATTAAACGAGTTGTGAGAGAATTCCATGAAGAAGAATGTGGCGATCACACCAAGAGGCAAACCCTAGCAAAGAAAATACTCTATTATGGGTATTACGACTAACTATCAACCGAGATGCTGCTGATTATGCTAAACGCCGTGACAAGTGCCAGATGTATGCAAAATTTCCGAGAGCTCGGTCGACGGAAATTACACAAATGGTCAATCCATGGTCAATTGACACTTGGGGTATTGACATCAACGGCTTTTTGCCGATTTCTAAAGGTGACACGAAATACACCATAGTAGCAGTGGACTACTTCGTAAAATGGGTTGAAAATGAACCTTTAGCCGTGATCGTAACGAAAAAAGTATTCAACTTTGTTGTCCAAAACATCATTTGTCATTTTGGTCTTCTCCGAACAATTATAACTGATAGTGACCAAATTCGACAGTGCTGAATTCAAAGACTTCTGCCACCGGCATCATATTGAGAAAAGATTTGCGGCAGTTGCTCACCCTCAAGCTAATGGACAAGTCGAAGCTAATTAACAAAATCATAAAGTCCATTCTGAGGAAGCATTTGGAAAAGGCTAGAGGCAAGTGGGTTAACGAACTCCCACCGGCATTATGGGCATACAGGACTACCCATAAGTCTGCGACCGGCCATACTCCATTCACCCTTGCTTACGGCTCTAAGGCCGTCATCCCTGTAGGACTTGAAGTCTCTTATCATTGAGTCATTTATTACGACCCCTATTTCATTAATATGTATATATAAACAAAGGATTGCAATCCAATTGCAGTTAAACTATAAGGAATTGGTGATGCCCATAAGTGTACAAACACATCCGGGAGACAGTGACAAGAGCGTGTACCTAAACGTGCACGTGTATATTCTAAAAATTCGATTTCTTGAAATCGACAGAAATTGAATTTTCATCTGGAGCTATTAGACAAAAGACCGGATCATACGGCCAAAGCTTACTAGCCCCGTAGAACTAGACATAGATAGCAACTGATTGAATACAATCCTGAATTTATACTATTGGAAATTGACCAAGCGTCATGACGATCAAAGAGAGATAGAACACTTTTGGAAGATAATTCAATGGAAGGATAGCGACTATTCAGAAAACTGGATGGATTTCTTTCCGGTAACTCTAACTTGCTTTGATTCAACGTACGTCATGTACACAACAAGATTTACTTTAGGGGGCAAATATTATTTGGCCTTTTGGTCCGGCTATATTCAGACTAACTGGACAAGTTAGACTAGATGATCATTAATGCAGAAAGCTCGAAGAGATGGTTACAAAGATTGGCGATCGATTATGGACAAGACTATGGACGATAGTTGTACAGATTCATGCGAATAGCATTCTGGTATTGGCTAAGTATGAATTGCACACTTCAACTGAAAATACGATCGGGTACGATCGTTTTCCAAAATGGATCGGCTATCATCCATCTTCATTATGGATCGGCTATGATCCATCTCCATTATGGATCAGCTATGATCCATCTCTAATTATCGTACCATATCGATATTACAGCTTAATCAACGATGATCGATCGATATCTTAGAATCTACAAATCCATTACCCATGAAACTTTCACCACATCAATATATTGAAGAAAGGTGGCCCTAAAATCGATTGCATGCCTAGATGAGAAAAAATGAAATATCGACATACATCATTCATGATCGATCAGATCGCTTCAGCCAAAACGATTCAACTCAACGAAGATCGGTCAATACTTCACTAATACAAAGTCGAAATGGCACCAAACTTTGGAAGCATAGACTAAAGGCAATGGGGAGCTCACAAAAACGATTACATGTGCATTGGAGCACAAATGAATGATCAGTACCGATCGTTCCAAAGATTGGGATGGGACCCGCGATCATTTGTGTGGGCCCTTATGGATTTAGAGATTCTTCTGGCGAATTTTCAACCCGATCCATGCACATCTTTCCTTATAAATACAGCAGCCATTCTCCATAAAGAGGATCCTTCTTTCTACCGTCGAGGCTCTTCCATTCTTACACTCTTGTACTAATGGATCCCAGCTGACCCAAACATTCTTGTAATCATTACCAAGCACAAGATCTACGAAGTGGACGTAGGCCAAGATTGCTGAACCATTATAAAAATCTGTATTCATTTAATTTTTCTACTATATTTTAATTTCATTCATCGTTTAATCTTTACGAGATTCTATTGGGTGTTGATGCCCATTTTTGGCATTAACAATTGTAAAGTATATTTTTGAAAAAAAATGGTTTGGTATAACAATATAGTTTTAAAAAGAAAAACTTAATAAATAGTTTGAGTAAAAATTCCAATTTTTAAGAAGTAGAAATTGAAAAAGGTTTTTAAAAGGATAAGAACTTCTAATCGTAGTTTTAAAAGTTAAGGCACTAAGTTATTATTGAATTTGCCAAAAGTTGTTTACTTGTACCTTTAAAAACAAAAAATTTGGGATTAGAAGTACTTCAAAAATTTTAGGCTTTAACTTTTGAAGAAAAATTAGCGAAAACCAAACCAAATTTTTAAACATGGAGTGGATAGGAATGATTGATTAGGTAAGATGGGGTAAAATGGTAAGTTTATGAAGAAGGTAGGGATGACTACTCATATAGTAGCGATAAGGAACGCCTGTTGAGTGTAAAGAATACTGGTGAGAAGCTAGGAATGTTTTGTTAGACATGTGTGAAAGCCATAAGAAGAGCCTCAAAGGAATGATAAATGGTATTAAAATATACTTCTATAAGTTCTAAGGTATGCTCGTAGGAAAGATCAAGAGTAAAGGAAGTAAATAACAAGATTCAAAAATACTATCAAGAGATTAGGATTAAGAGAAGATGTAACAGAGGGTAAAGAAATGGCAAACACACATAGATGACATTGGTAGACACAAATTTAAGGAAGGCAAGATAGAGGGTGGGAAAGTTATTTCCAGCCAATGAGTTATTCAAAGGTGTATGTTTGTATTTCTTACCCATTATAGTGTGGGAGGATGCATAATTTATTCTTTAATTAGTTATGGTACTTGAAGTAATGGTTGGACCTTATTCATCAGAAGCCATGAAGGAAAGTTAAGATATATGGGTTGGAGACTGATGGCACGTTAGAAAGTTCGTAGTAGTTAGTAGCTAGTAGTTGTTGTTATGGTTGTTGCTTTTCTATTAGTTGGGTTATAAGCATTAGTTGTTTCTATTATGCAAAAGCGCGTATGATGTTTATGGAAATGTTCCTTTTTATGTGTTTTCTCTATGGACCGTGATATTATTAGGAAAACAATAAGACAACGAAATTTTTGGAAAGACAGTGAACTAATGCAAAAGAAAAGAAGATAGTAGAGACTGGAAGTTAAGAAATAAATTAAGAAAATTTATTTAATTGACTACTAGAAACAAAAATGAAATAAGCTTGTAAGTCCCAAAAAATTCGGGTAATACATTTCAGTGAGCAGATGATAGGGAAAGGATGTTGCATAGCCACGAGTCAATGTCCATGTACCTTAAGAGTTGAAATTTATAATTGAACTTGTGTGTTGGTTGCTATTATAAATAAACGGAAAATTTTGAAATTTTAAAATTTACCGCGTAATTGAATCAAGTCCAATATGGAAGCTAAACTGTTAACTAAACCTCGATTTCAAGAGGTATGGAAAATTTTGATTTGAAAAGCCTGTATATGTACACTTTTGAAATAAAAAATACTTTTACAAAAAGTTTTTGAAAATTTTGTGTAGGAAATTTTTATTGATATTCTAGAAAGTAATATAAAAATATTTTTAAATTGAAAAAGAAGAAATTTTCAAATTTTGGAAATGCCACATACTTGACATGGGGGGGATAGTTGACAGGTTGGTTAGTATGGATTTCACTGTGCAGCACAAATGGCAATAAAATAAAACACGATAAGTGACGAGGAAGTTGTTTTGGCTATGTAATCTTTTCTTATATACCTTGTCGATAGGCGAACCAAAAGTTGATTTTTGAAATAAAACCTTTTTAAAATTTTAAACTAAAAAATAACTATACAAACTATACTTGGAAAAGTTAGAAAATAACTGGGGTCAAAGAGAAGGTTCCAAAGTACAGTGGGAAGTTGGATACCCAACATAAAAAGGATGGAAAAATGGAATTTTCCATCTAAACCCTTATCCCAGCATAAAGAAAAATAGATTTAGAAATTTTGATTTTTCAAACTTGGATGTTAGCAACGGTGTGCTAGAATTTTTGGATGGTAGGAATTGGATGAGAAATTGGTTGAACTATACTTCTACCCGTAAGAGAGTGAGAAAATTTGGATGTAAAACAGGTATCTAGATTTTCAAATTTTGCATACATATAGAACAGGTTGTTTGCTTCATATTTTGAAAACTGTTTTAAAAAGATGCATTCATATAGGAGGCGTCGATTTAGAATTTCTCAATACGCATATCTTATATGATGTGATACACCGTGTAGTTATACAAGATTGGTTGCAAAATTGTTTGTACACTAATTGATTTGTCAGTTTAGAATGGTTGTACGTTATGTTGCATTTTTCGGTAGCGGTTGACTATCACAGTTCGTTGATTAATTAACGTGTAAACAAAGTCATAGGTCGACCAATAAAGCACCCAAGTCGACCGGTAGTGGTGTACCAAAGTAAATAAGCAGTCGATCGGTGAGCATGTTAAATCGTGATTTTGAAATAAGGAATGGACAATCGTGGTGTAACCTAATATTTTACATTCGCATGAAGAATTAAGAGACATGCAGGATGAAATTAGAAGATTTTCTAGGCTAAATATAATGCTCCAAATCAATTCTTAACCCCTATATATACAAGCCTAGTTTCTCACTTCTCTTCTCATATTCTCCAAGTCAAAGGTCGGAGCTCTATCATTCTCATTCCTCTACAATTTATAGAATTCTAAAAGTAATAAAAATATTATATTATATACATACATATAAATAGAGAAATGCGGAAAATAAGAGAAGAGAAGAATATAATCAATTTAGAATGCAGAAACAAAGGTAAAACGTGAATCTTAAACTCTAATCTAAATTCAATTCAATCCTTTCCCCAGATATATAATTTTAATAAGTGTATACCCTTTTTATATTTTGGATTTAAAGTAAGAGAGAGACAAATAAAAAGGGAATGGATTTGAATCTGGATATTTGGAAAGCTAAAGTAAGGTGATTGGGAAATTACATGTTTTGTAATAAGATTATATTTACATCGTTGAAATCTATTTCATCTGTGTTTAAAATCATTTTGGATATTTTATCATAAATGCGAAAGGAATAAATATAAATCTCAGTTTGGAATTTTTGATTAAATACGCAAATTGATTAGAATGATAAATAGCGAATTCGATAATAAATTATATATGCATAATGACATTGATTATGGAATAGATTTAATGAAATTGTTTATGGAATAGATTTAATAAACTGATTATGGAAAACATATTTGATTTGACTATTATTGGGACTGATTATAATAAGGATGGGATTTGACATACTTTAATTCATTGAAATGAAAAGGGATGATAATATAACTTTCTATGGATCATCCAAGTTATAAATAAAGGTGTATTGTTTGAAATAACAAGGAATGTAAATGTAAAGAAAGTGATGTACAAAATAAGAAAAATCATGTATTTTGTACTATCTATTTCAATAAAGAAGTAAAATATAATTTCTTGTAATTTCACACAAAAGACAAATCATCTTTAAGTAATTCATAGAAGTATAGCATTAACAATTCCTATTGAAAGGGAAAGTAGTTCCAATGCATTAGAGTATAAGGTCCTTAAGTATGATAAAAAGCGAGGTAAATAGTGATATGAACAATAGTCAAAAGGGAATTCAAAATACACAATTGGACAAGAAGTAATTGGAAAGTAAAACTATATAAGATTCATGGAACCCTAATGACACTTAAGTAAATAAATAAAAAATGGATAACAAATGATAGTAAATAAGAAAAGATATTTAAAATAAAGCGGTAAATGACCTTGAATTAAATAAATGTAAACGCATAGAAAAGTAAAGAAATATTATCAACTGTGAACGGTGGAGGCACAAATAAGAATGGAAATATATATATGTACGTAGCCTCAATTATGCGTTTATGATGGGTGCGAATTACATAAATTTGTAAATAACTTAAATGGATAAGAATGACATTAGTCACTAGTAAAGGTTGGTATGCGAGGTTAGTAGTGTTACAGAATAGAAGTCTTTCCACCGCAAGGGGCTACCATCAATTATGTAATATTATGGTGATGTGAGACATATCCAACCATAGGACTCATGAAGAGTATACACTTGCGTACAGATGAAGGAATACCCCAAATAGTAAGAGGAGTCTGCTTCAAAAATATAAAAGGGGGTATTGCCTTGATTTCGTTAGGCAATCTAAATATGATGGTGAGCAGCTTGATGCTATGTTAGCAGGTGCAAGCACCTAATTAGGAGTAGGAGATACATAGGTTAAGTGCATCAGCAGTCCAGAGCGGTTAAAAGGAAAAGACATAGTTACACCAAACGGGCTACGCCTCCTACTAGGATAGCCCCTGTTAGGTAGTGCATTGCCATAGTTGTTTGCTAGTTTTTTGTTAGTGCAAGGCTAGTTAATCCATGACAGAGTTCTTTCAAAAATTAAAGTGGTAGTTCATGGAGCTGAGTCCATAATAGAAAGCAGATGAGTAGTAAATCCCTAAAGCAGAGCGGGATAGAATACAACTAAATTATAGTGACCCCATTATTAGGCACTAACGGGAGGTTCTACTTTGTACACGGGAAATTTGAACTAGAAATTGATGATGATGCCCGACAGTGCAGAATTATGGATACTAGTGAGGATATTATCTTGGTCAAATGGAGGACCATGAACTTATGTGTGTGTGTGTGTGTGGGTACATAGTTATAGTCTACTACGAGTAGATCGGACGTATCGTACGTGTATGTAGAGTCAAGATGACTAATTAAAAATTAAAAAACATAACATGTAATGAAGAACAATCGGTATAAACTAGTGTTATGTACAAAGTGTATAATTTACCAATCACCATGACGTTGTTTTGACACCCTTCTCATTACAACCTACAGGATATCTTAGACAGATAGGCTCCTTTTGCATGCTCGACACTAAAAAGGATAATAAACATTTGGAGTGTCAATCTTGGTCAGTAATTATATATTTATTATACTTTGCTATTGCACTGTGAGTTTATAGCGATAATGCTCTAATATGCATTTCTTTGTTTATTTGTAGGATAGCAAACCAATGATTGTACTTTAGGGGACTTTGAGTTTTCGATTAAGTGAAAATTCAGGTCTACTGGGTTGCAGGTTGTTATAATTACATTATTTCTCGGCTGTCGCTATGGCTTGATCGCCACCAAAGCCTTATGCTAAAGCTTTCGTACTTAGGTTGCCACACAGGACTTATTTCAATTTCGATCGCCACACAGGCATTACACCTTCGCATTCGACTTTTAAACTGCTACCTAAGGCCTTACTCCTTCGCGTTTGGTTTCGGGTGCCACATAGGCCTTACTCCTTCACTTAGGCCTTACTTCTTTGCTTTCGGATTTGAATGCCACATAGGCCTTACTTCTTCTTTTTCGGTTTTAGATGTCACATAGGTTTTACACCTTCGGTTTCGGATGTCACACATGCCTTATTCTTTCTACTAAATATTCAACCTAACCATCCACTTTTAGGCTTTTCACCTAGCTATCTCTTTTAAATTAATGCCTCAACAAATTATATTTTGATTATTAATACTGATTGTACAATTTTCATCAATGTCTCTGGTTCTGATCTTGATTACCTTGCCTAATCACACCTAATTATCTTTGAAATTTACTAGTTTCGATTTACACATTCTTTAGAAAGTAAGCTACTCTTAGTAGTCACCATTCCTGGTCTCATCTAGGGAAGCCAGTAATAGTTTACTTTCGGTGGTCTATGAAATTAACTCTTTAATTTATTTTAAATCACCTCCTCTACTCATATTTTCTCCTCAATCGTTCACTGCCTTCAGTGTTTTGTTCATACCTTCGATTTGCAACCTTAGGCTAAAATCTTGCTTATCTCAGGATTTCTACATAAGCCCTATATTTAATATTTTGGTTTTATTGGCGTTTCGATTCAGCTATACCTCTTTTGGTGTTGCTCTTCGATACACATTGGAAACTGCTCCTACACAACTGCCACTTTCCACATGTCGACTTATGATTTGTTTGACCAGACCTTTTTTACTGTTATTTGACATGTTCAGCACAAAATGTGGATTTGATCTACAACCCAATCAATAATTAAACTCTTCAATTAAATAATCATGCAGTCATCACCTATTTACCCTTAGGATCCTAATTATAACTCTTCAACTAGACTTAATTTCCTTTAAAACTACCTAATTTGTTCCTAGATTTTCTATAGTAAATTAATAATGTATAGAACTCTTCGTTACTAACCAATTTTCTCCATATACAGATCTTAATTAATTAATAGCAATGTATCTACTTAAGGATAAATTCAGTTAATCAAAACTGTTTCTCATATGATCTTTTCATATCCATATTTAATACTCAATATAAATTAAACAAGTAAAATCATAGGAATAACCAAACTATCATACAGCCATGAGGAATACCAAGATGATAAGATTAGGGAATATATTACTCACATATACTCTTTTAGTTGATGAAGTCTTTAGTTTCCTTAGCTTTAATCTATCTTTTTTTCTTCTTATTGTTAGGCCACAAACATCATTAAAGAGCTCAAGCTTTTGTTTTAGGTTTTGAATGTAAAAGAAAATGGAAAGAGGGTGGTGGTTATCTGTTCTTCAAAAGGATAATTTGGATTTCCAGCCAACAATCCCATTTTCTTATAATTTTTCAACCCTAACGATTGCATTTAGTTTTTATTAATTTAGATTTTCAACTAGGATTTTCCTAGTGTCACTTTGTTCATCCAAGCATAATAAGTAAATAAAATGTTCCACGCATATATCTCATTTTCTTAACTTCATATTTAATTACTGAGTTAATTATTTATCAATTTATGGGAGTGTTACAGGTTTTTCCCTTTATAAGAATTTCATCCTCGAAATTCAAATAAGGTGAGATATTAAGCTCTAGGCTTTCTTATGCTTAATCTAACATGCACACACATGGGTTCTTCATCCATATGTCTCAATCAAAAATGTATTAGTTCTTTTACGAATACATAATAAAATAAACCATAATATCACATATGTATATGGCATACAACTATACATAGCAAACATAAAGGCTAAGCTAAACAAAATAACTCACGATAAGTCCCTTAACCTTATCCTTTGTTTTCTAAGTACAACCATCTCGGATCTCACTCCACTGGACCCGAACAAGCATTACTTTTTTATTCCAAAGCTTTTTTCATCACAACCTACAATCCAAATAAGCTTCCTAACGTAAGTCATGTTTGGTTCAGCGCTAAATCTTCCATATATCGGTGCTACCTTTCTGGCTTTCCAAACCACATAGTACCTATTATAGGTGACACATTCACAAACATGTGATCTCCCAGATCAAACTTCAAGTCTCTCCGCCTCCTATCGACATAACTCTTTTGCTTAGATTGGGCAACCCTCATCTAATCAATTCGTTCTTCTCTAAAGCCTCCCTTACCAAATCCAACCCTAACACAAGTTTATCTCTTGTCTCACACCAACTTACTGGTGATTTACAATGCCTTCCATACAACTTCTCAAAAGGTGCCATCCCAATGCTGGACCAGTAGCTATTATTGTACATAAATTATACTAAGTGATGGTGATCTCAAGGTTCACCAAAGTTCTTACCAAATATTCCAACACTTGGTTAATCCTTTTGGTTTGGCCATCTATATATGGATGGTGAGAAGTACTCATACATAGCTTTGAACCTAAAGTGCATAGTAGATGTTTCCACCAAAAATGGTCACAAACACCCAAGAATAGTTTTCGTAGAGAAGTAAATGAAGAGAGGTAAAATCAAACTGAGTAAATGAATAAGTAAGCAACAGTGAATAAGCGGTAATAAAAAACACAAAGGTTTATAGTGGTTCGGCGTTGTATGCCTACGTCCACTTTGAAGATTATGCTTTATTACTCTCTTGTAAATCGAATTACATTGGTAGAATAATTCTAGCACTTGACTAAAATGGAGTCTAGGGTAACAAGCAGTGTAAAGATCCTGAAAATGGACCGATAGGCTTGTATTTATAGGGTGAGATGATGAGTATTTCGCTAAGAATTCGGCAGAGGGCTCTCCAGGTCCATAGGGGACCACTAGAACGATCGGTGGTCATAATTCATTATTTTGGAACAATCGGTAAGAGTTACACCGATCATTATTCTTGCATCTGATTGATGTGCAATCATTTGTGGGGGTCACACATGCCTCTGTACTTTGCTCCTAAAACTTGGTGCCGTTTTGAGTTGTAGGTTATGAGATATTCATCGATCTTTGTTAATTATGGCACATTGGCAGTCTTATACCAATCATTCCGAATGACTGGTAATGAACAATCGGTGAGAGTGTAATTTGGTGAGTTATGTCCTGCGATCGTTCCTATGGGCTCCACTCTTCAATATATTGATGCTCTGAAAGTTTCAAGTGTATTGGCTTTGTGGATTTTGAGATATCGATCGATCTTCGTTGATTTGTGTTGTTTTATGGATCATTCCCGATCGACCATATAAATCCTTGCTTTGTCTGTAACTCGAGCATACGACCTCCGATTGACTCGAATTTTGAAATTTGGCTTCATGGGGCTATGCCTGTCACTTCATACTGATTGCACCTCGATTGGAACCCGACCAAGATCTGTTGAACAATCGTCCATAATATTGTATATAGTTGATTCTCAAGGTTGCTAACCATCCGTTTCTAGCCAAGTCAATGAAATCACGGCCTTGCCAAAAGACGAGATAACATTTTGCCCCCCAAAGCACGTCTTGTTCAAACAAGACGTGCTTTGAAAAGTTGCAAACTTCGATCATTGAAAAAGGATTCCATTTAGTTCATTTGAATAGTCATTGTCCTTTCATTGAGTCGCTTTCTTGTTGAGGGTCGTAATCCCCTTTTCGTCGTGACTATTGGTAGATTTCCCATAATATAAATATGGGGTCATAACTTGTTGATGATCATCTTGTTTTGATTCTGGTGATTTCTAAGCTCCAGCAATCTAGTTTTAACTTTTCTCCTGTCGATTTCAAGTGAATATTTAATTTCTGTCGATTTCAAAAAATTGAATTTTGGAACAAGTCTAGCTTATATACGCGTGTGTACCTCACTCCCGATCATAGTTACACGTTCACGTGTCGTTGTCAAGTTTTGAAATTTTTATAAACAATCTTTACATATCGTTATTTCCATTTTTTATAAAAATGATCATCACCGATCGTTATTCTTTCTCTTTTTCTTAATGATCATTATCGATCATTAGTACATACAGAGGAGTTTCATATCATTCTAGGTGGTGGAACAATCGGCAGGAATTCTAGTTTGAATGATCGGTATATCTCATGTGTTGAACAATCATATATGCTCTTCCTATAAAAGCTTTCATACTTAACCATTTTTTTACTTTCATTTTGTATTGTCCTGACTTCGAATAGAAAAATAAAATATAAGCCGTCCCACTTTCTTCCTCTACCGATCCAAGTACGATTCGATTTTCAAAATCAATCCCACCCCTTCTCGATCCATATCGTTCTAGTTCCTAGATCTCACTTAGATCTGGATTTGAATCCATCTCTCTTCTTCGGACTTCAATTTTGGTAGGCTCATCCATATACGTTTTGTGATTTGAGTACGAGACTTTGAGTGTCGTGACTCTCGTGTTAGTTAGTTTAGTTGATAGAGTCGCTTGATCTGAATCAAGTTGGAGAGGATGGAAATCGGGGAAGATGGAGTTGCTGAGTAAGGGAAATAATGCAGATCAATGCGTGACGATCGTCATTGGAAAATCGGTAAACCTTTGGACTTATGACTCTAGAGTGGGTGATGGTGATGATGTACCGATCGTTATGGAGTGGTGTTGACATTTGGGTGTTTAACGATTGCCTTTGAACGATCTATGGTGCTCTGGAGTTGGTGAATTTTAAGGAAGGGCCAGTATGGAACGATCGGTGAGAATGGGTTCCAGAAACGATCGGTAGGACTGGGCTTAGGAACATTCGGTGTGAGTGAGGCTTGAACGATCGGTTTAGGAGAGTTGAGTTGAACGGTCGATAATGAGGCATGGGGAACGATCGGTGATGCTAAAATGAATGATCGATTGTCAACACATGAACCTTAAAAGTGGAACTTAATCAAATATACTTGAACCCAATGACGAGCTTCGGCCTTGAATATTCAAGTGAACTCATATGACTTATATACGACTGGAACTGCCTTTATGGACATAGATGACATTTGATCTTTAATACAAACCAATGCCTTTAACTATTATCTTGGAGCTCATCAATGACTAGAATATAAAAATCGAAATTTTACTTGCTGACAATCGATCATAAAGCTCAAACTGAGTCATTCCCTAACGATGATAGAGGAACTTTTGAGACGGTCAGAAATGATGGTCACTCTGGTCGAACCTCGAAGTTCGTCGTATTTTCCGTCTTTAATATTGTATAACCTACCACTGTACTGTGCATCACTTCACCACACAACATTGGCACTCACTATGCACTGGAGGGTACAGGTTACTTCATCTAATCATGATTTTTACAAAGTTTAATAGTAATGGATCCTAGATGTTTTGAGCGTGTCATGGCTATGTCTACTGGACCATCTTCTCAACGGGATAATCCTAGTATGGAATCATGTTCTACAACCAAGTCTGATAGTCTGTCCTCCAGTCATTATTCAGAAAGACCGAGAAGCCCAGGCTCACAGTTTGATTTTTTTCTCTGCAATTCCCATTCTTCCACCAGAAGTTGTTGATCCTACTCTCAACACTCTAGAAGATGCAGTTATTTTGGAGGACCCTGCTGCTTCCGTAGCCTCTAAAATTAAGGAAGATGCTCTTCGTCGAATCTGCGTAAGGCATGTAATTCCTTTTGATGATGTACTGGTTCCGTCGTAGGATGATAAGGCTTATAGACCTCCAAAAGGATATACAGCATGCAATAAGTTCATATGATGGGTCAGGTGTGTTCTGCCATTTAACTCATACATTCGGGAAATTCTCCATTATTTGAAGATAGCTCCAGCGCAGCTTCATCCAAACGGCTATGCTCTTCTCAATTATACTTACATGGTATTTATGGAGTTCCTACATCGTCCTTTGACCATCGATGACATTCGATTCATATTCTCTTTCAAGTGACGGACAGGGAGTCTTTCATTTACATTTCTTGAGTCAGCGAAAATGTGTCAAATTCTAACCGGCACTGGAATAAATTAAGCGCTTTTAAAAGCGAGTGGATTTTTGTTCAATGTCCTCCTAGTTTTTCTCAACAATGGATGGAAAGACATAACTGTTATCCATCGTTTTTGTATTAGCATGGAAAACGGATATCCAAGACATACTCCAGACTAAGTAATTCTTTTTACAAGCACTGTCGCATGGCCTAACGGTAATCTTTATGAGGAGGCGGTAACGGCTCTTAAAAATGCACCACTTGAAGATAAGGATATCGATTATCTTCTCACGGGCGAACGCCTTATTATTTTTTGTTTGATGGAGGAGGGCCTCAGCTTAAGGCTAACAAAAATTGCTCGAGCTGCAGTGGTAAGACCATGGGCTGCAGTCGGTTAAAGGGGCAATCGAATCGATCCCATCGTTCCCCTAGCTATGGGTGCTCTGGAATTCACCGACATTGAAGTCGAAGGAGATAAATGCAATGTGCTCAGTTGTAATGATTACAGATCTAGTCTTGTAGTCGAGTTCGGATCCTCGCAAATCTCACAACCTTCAGCTCTCCATAAAGGAAAAGAGAATACACTTGTTTATAAATTTCCCAAAATTCATTTTTCTGATCAACTCAAGTTGTCGATCACTCCCAAAGTTGTTCAAAATGAATCCTCTTCTCAACCGTTGGACTGCCAATACCGCATGACTATGTCACTTTCCATTTCATTGATGTGAGTGTTGACAGGTCGGAATCTCCCATTAGAACTGGAAATGAATTTCCAACATCTAAAGGGGAAATTACTCCGATGAGCAAAGCTCTTGCATCTGGTCTACCGAGGGGAACAAAAGGACACTTGCACATAGTTGCACCCCTCTACATTGCATTGTGCTCAACTTGTGCCCTTTAATGCTTAAAGTTGATTAGCTTTTGTTTTCCTTTGTAGGAATGATGGTGAAGAAAAGGAATATGTTCGATTCCCTTTGAGATATACACCACCAATCCTCTGGTTCATGCTCTAGCTCATATCGTCAAGGGGCAATCGAGAGTATTATGATTCTAGTTATTGCTTCGGTCGAGACCGGGGTCATCAGGATAGGGGTGATAGGAATAAACCATCTCAAGATAAGCATCGATCAAGATCTAGGTCCCCTCCTCCGAATGGTTCCGATAAGCCAACTGATCATCAGAACCCACCTATCGATTCCTCTCATGGTCCCCCTCCTTTTTCAGTTCCTCCACAACCTTTAGTTCCTTCTCATTCTCAGCAGCCTAGTGATTGTCGTCGCTATAGCAAACATGTTGCTGCTCATAAGCCCGACAAGGAAAGCACCGAAGTCGAAATAGCTATCGAAGATCCTATGATCGATCCAGTTGATCGCATGGCACAGCTTCGAGAAGAGTTTCCGAACCTATGCTTTGAAGGATTATTTTTCCCTCCTAATCTAAAGAGGGTCCCAGACTATGTCCAAAAAATGACTGTTGATTGTGTCACTGATATGCACACGCAGTACTATGAATGGATGAAAGTAGCGGAGAAGATGTCAAAAGAATCTTTCGAGCGTGAGGTGGAAATTGAAAAGTTAAAATGCCAGGAGGCTCATAATAAAAGAATTATCGATACTTTGACAAATGAGTAAGAGACTTTTAGGACCTCTCAATTGGAGGCCAAGGGTAAAGCTGATGCTTCCATCAAAACTATGGAGGAGATGAAGTCCAGACATCTAGATATGGTCCAAGTGTTACATCATCGAAATCAAGAAATCGCACTCGAGAAAGATACAGCTCGAAGTAATGAATCCGCAGCCTTGAAGGAGATAATGGAACTCAAGGCTAAGCTCGAGTATGCAAATAAGGAGAAATTTGATGCTCAAAAAATTACTCAAGATGCTTGTGATGAGCTGGTGAATGTTAGATTCGAAGAGATATACGGCCATTGAAAAGGCCAAAGATGTTGACGCACTCATTCAGCGCGATGTAGAAGCTGCCAAGGATAAGGCTAGGGAAGAGATAAAGAATGAGCTCGGCCCACTTCTTATTCTTTACAACGCCAATGTTCTCAAGCACAAAAATCTAACATGGCTTGGCAATGACTATCCCTACCAGCTTTGGCGCGCGTGGGAATTTCTTATTATGGAGGAAAAGAGACTCCTTAATACTGAGGAAGTCAACTTGTCCAGGCATGAAGTTGAAATGCTATTGGATGATGAATCCATAACATTGCATGATATCCAGCTTATACTTCAGAAAGAATCTACTGCTACTTCTTTACATGAAGTGGGTAAAGGATCTGAGTCAGCACAACTCGATGTTACAACTGAATTGCCCCCAGCATCCCAGGCTATCCCTAGCTCTATGGCAGATTCTTCAACCATCCTCGAGTATGATCCGGACAAACCTCAGCTTTCTCCAATTCCTGAATGCAGTTCTGAGGGTATTTTGGCTCAACTTGGGAGCCACACCGAGGGAAGTATTTCATTGACATCTCCCATCTTTCAAAAGGTTGGGTGTCAACACTTGATATTTCTAATCTTTTTATATATTTTTCATCAACTTTAGATATGTTAGGTGTTGTTCCTCCTCCTTTACAAGAGCCTCAATTGTGATCACAAGCGGCCAACGGTATCTATTATAGTTACAACTTCAGCCACTGCTTAGGGTGCTCAAGAAGAAACCTTCGTTATCTATAAGCAATTCGTGGAGGCACTGTTCAAGGAAAGAGGCGACCCACATCGTGAAATTCCTTTAGATGAGTATGTTAATTTCATGGGCTCTTTCGACCCTAAAGATGAGCTCAGCTTGAAAGAGCGTGTTGAGAAGAAAGAGTTGTTGAAAAAGAAGGTGATAGTTGAGCATGTTGATGTGGATACCAATGAGCCAATTCCTATCCCGCTTCAGATAATCCCTCCTGGCGGGAAAATTCCCCGAGATAAGATTCCCCTGCTTCCGTTATTGAGAGTGCCTCGATCCTTCTTGCTTCTAAAGATGATGCCGCCTCAATCCCTATAAATAAAGATGTTTCTTCAAAGAAAAGCCGAGGCGGAAAAGGATCGAAAAGAGGATCGAGTGGCAGTTCGGATGGAACCACTCCTAAGAAAACAAAAGAAAGAGAGGAAATCCAAGAAGTAATTGTTGAGTTGATGTGATGTGTAAATAGCTTGGATGGCTACGTTTTCTTTTTATTGGTCGTGTTTGTACGGGTACAACCCCCATTTTTACTTCTCATTGTGGATAAACTTGTATTGTGAATAACAAGTTTAGTGTGAATAAGAATTCTTTTGTTTTAGTGTAGAATTCTCATACATGCTTGTTAAATGATCGAGCTATTTACGTTTTCCATTTAATGTATTTGTAAATTCGGCGCTCGTTGGTTCGGATATCAATCCGATTTATCCATCCCAAGGCCTCCCTGAGGTTTGACCTCGAGTCATATCCAAACATTAGGATTTAGCCCTAACGTTACGCTGTCGAATCTAGCTATCAAGTCATCGTGCCTCTGGCCCCAAACTTGGGTTGTAAGGGTTGATTAGCAGATGGTCGAGTCCATCTCCACTAACTTTGTTCTCATACTATCAAAGTCAAGTCTGAGTTATTTAAATAATAAGTGGTCAGATCACACTTTTTTATTCTTTTATGCTCATATCCACACTCCGGGGATGAGAGTCATTTCATAGGTGGCCGGTAACACCCATTAAGCATTTACACCCATATCTGCACTCTGGGGACATGAGTTATTTCATAGGTGGTTAGTCGCACCCATTTAGTATTTATACTCATATCTGCACTCAAAGGACGTGAATTATTTCATAGGTGGTCAGTCACACCCATTTAGCATTTATACTCATATCCGCACTCTGGTGACGTAAGTTATTTCATAGGTGGTCAGTTACACCCATTTAGTATTTGTACTCATATCCGCACTCTAGGGACATTAGTTATTTGGAAAACTATCAATTTTAGTTCACTTTGGTTAGTCGTTTTGCCCTTAAGTATGCAGTTTGATTCAATAAGTGACTAGTCGAATCTCAATCACTTTCGAGTTATGCCGGTCCCATCAAACTATGGGATTTAGTCGATCGTATATCGCAACTAACATGTACTGCAATGGCAGGTCACAGATATGATGGAAAATTCAAAGCTCTATTGCTGAATGGAAAGAAATGACATAATTTATCTTATTACATATCTGAAAAACCAAATGCCAAAGCAAATCTTGAAATTAAATACAATTGAATGAAAAAGGAAAAAACTAAGTGAAATAGCATCGTAAATGCTTGTTATTCCACGCCCTTAGTAGTGTGATGCCATCGACAATCGCTAGCTTGAAAGTTCCCTCTCCAAGCCTCTGCTTAATGATATACGGTCCTTTCCAGGTTGGATTCATATGTGACGGGGTAGGAAAAATCCATTTTAAGACAAGATCGTCGATTTCAAAATTTCTAGGTTGGACTTTAGTGTTGTAGTATCAGGCGACTCGGTGTCAGTGTGCAGCTGGCCTCAAATCGGCTTCCCCATGCTTCTCATCTATTAAGTCTAGAGATTCCAAGAGGGGATCTTTATTCATTCTAAGATCGTAGTATGTCACTCGATGAGAAGGAATTTCGAGCTCAACGGGAATAACAGCCTCGAAACTGTAAGCGAGGGCAAATGGAGTATGGCCGGTCGCGGACTTGTAGGTGGTCCTATAAACCCTAGTGCTTTCGGGAGTTCATCCACTCACTTATCTCTAGCCCTTTCCAAATGCTTCTTCAAAATGGATTTTATGATTTTGTTCATAGCTTCAACTTGCCCATTCACTTGAGGGTGAGCGACTGTTGCAAATCTCTTTTCAACACGATGTCGACGGCGGAAGTCTTTGAATTCAGCTCTGTCGAATCGAGTCCCACTATTTGTTACAATAGTTCGTGGAAAACCAAAATGACAGATGATGATAGGGACAATGAAGTTGATTACTTTCTTGGTTGTGATCATGGCTAAAGGTTTCGCTTCGGCCTATTTTGTGAAGTAATCAACTTCGATAGTAGCGAACTTTGCATTACCTTTAGAGATCGGTAAGAAACCGATAATACTATACGCCACATGGAAAATGGCCATGGCTGATCATTTGTTTAATTTCTATCGGCGGAGCACTAGGAACTTTTGCATATATCTGGCACTCGTGGCATCACCTTACATAATCAGTAACATCTCGATTAACAGTCAACCAATAATACCTGCAATGGAATATTTTCTTTGCTAGAGTTTGCCTCACATTGTGATCTCCACATTCCCCTTCATGGACTTCCTCTAGGACTTGTTTTATTTCATCATGAGCAATACATCGGAGTAAGGGAACGGAAAAACCCTTTCTATACATAACTCCTTCCTGTATAATATACCTTGAAGCTTTACGAAGGACTCCCTGTAGCAAATAGTCTTTAATCGGACTCCTTCTCAGGCTCAGTCTCTAGTACTTAGTCAATTTCCATTAGGTTATGCTCAGAGCATTTAATACCTCAATTGGAACAAAGCCCATCTATTGTGCATCCTCGGAGCTAGCAGACTTTGCCAATGAATCAGCCTCTCTGTTTTGATCCCGATGAATGTGCGCAATGTCATAGTACTCAAAGTCAGTCAACAACCCTTGCAATTGGGTAAGGTATGGAGCATGTCGTTGTCCTTTAGCTTGGTAATCTCCCCTGACTTGGCATACTACCAACTGTGAGTCGCAAAAGATTTCATTAGACTGTATCCCCAGTTCTCTAGCGAGTTTAAGTCCAGCAATCAGAGCCTCGTACTCAACTTCGTTGTTTGTTGCAGGGAAATCAAGCTTTAAAGCATAGCAAATTGATCAATTTTTAAGGGTTACAAGCACAATTCGAACTCAAGAACAACGGTCATTGGACGCTCCATCCGTATATAACTTCCACCGTATGGTAGGGGTTTCACTCTCTTTGGGAAATCATCCTACGCGGTCAATTTTGCTATAAAGTCCACTGACACCTGACCCTGGATAGTCCTCCAAGAAAGATAAGTAATGTCGAACTAGCTAATTTCGATATTCCACTTGAGTAACCTTCCAGACATCTCAGGTCACTACAGGACCTATCGCAATGGCCGGTTGGTGTAATCATTAATAGAGTGTGCCTAAAAGTTAGGGCGAAGTTTTCGTGATGCAATTAACAAGTAGTATGCTAGTTTCTCTATCTTCGGATAATTCTTTTCAGCTCTTATCAATCGCTTGCTAATGTAATAGACCAGTCTCTGGATTCAATTTTCTTCATGATGCAACGCCGCACTTATAGCGTGTACCGACCCAGCCAAATAGATATATAAGTCTTCATGATCCACTGGCTTTGACAAGATGGGAGGTCTCTCCAAGTGATCAACCAAAGCTCGAAATGCATCTTAACAATCCTATGTCCATTCAAAATTCCTATTTCCTTTCCGGATCAAGTCAAAGAAAGGAATGCATTTGTTGGTAGCTTTGGAAATAAATCGGCTTAGGGCAGCAACCTTTCCATTTAGGCTCTGTACTTATTTGATAGCCTTTGGCGTTTGGATATTGCAAATAGCTTGAATCTTCTTGGGAATAGCTTTGATTCCACGAGCATTAATGATAAAACCTAAGAACTTCCCTAATGTTACGCCAAAAGAACACTTCAAAGGATTAATCTTCATCTTGTAATGTCGGAGGATGTTGAACATTTTTGCCAGGTCTCTAATGTGGTTGCTTGACCGTCGTGACTTCACGAGCATATCTTCCACATATACCTTCATCACTTTTTCGATCTGATCTCTAAACATTCTATTGACTAAGCGTTGGTAGGACGCTCTTGCATTCTTTAGTCCAAACGGCATCATCCCATAGCAATATAATCCAACATCGGTAATGAACTGGTGTGCTCTTGATCGGGAATGTGCATCGAGATTTGGTTATATCTTGAGTACGCATCCATGAAAGATAGCAATTCGTGTCTCGCAATTGAGTCCACTAGCTGGTCGATCCTTGGAAGGGGAAAGCTATCTTTTAGACATGCCTTGTTCAAGTCCGAGTAATCAACGCATGTCCTCCATTTCCCGTTTTCCTTTCCCATAAGTACAGGGTTAGATACCTACTTACGGTAGAGGGCATCGCAAAAAACCCATTGTCTTTGAGCCTATCCACCTTCTCTTTAAGAGTGGCAGATCTCTCCAAATCCATGCCACGTCTTTTTTATTTTACCGGGACATGCCTTGGGTCGATATTCAATGCATGGCTCACAATGGCAGGCGAGATCTCACACATGTCAGAGTGAGTCCAAGCGAACACGTCCAGATTCGCTAGGAGAAATCCAACAAATTCTTTCATCATCAGGGCCTAAGCTTTGATTCGATCTTTATGACCCGTGTGAGGTCATCATGGCTAACTTTGATTTCAATCGTCAGCTCAGTTGATGCAACCTTGGTCTCTCTGGGCTCCTCCTCGTCATCTCTCGGATCTATATCTTTATAGCACCGACTATGGCGCCCAAGCCACGGCTCATGCGTTAGTTGAATCTTTAGTTGCTTGGATGTGAACTAACTTGTCCATACCCTCACCTTTCCCCTTTCATAGAGTATCCCTCAACTCAACTACATAACAGGCGCGTCCGGTTGCTTGATCACCATGAACAACTCCAACACCATTATCTGTCAGGAACTTCAAAGTTAAATACCATGGGGCAAGAGCTGCCCGGAACTCAGCTAGGACTGGTTGGCATAAAAAAGCGTTGTATGGAGAGTCAACATCCAAATCAACAAAAGGAAGATTCACACTCTCATACGGTCACCTTCTCCCAACTCTACAGGTAATTCGACATAACCAACAGCTTTAGTTGCATCACTATTAAAGCCATGAATGCGGGCTTTAGACGGTTTCAAGTCCTTGGCTTCCATCCTCATCTTATCATAAGCTTTTTTGAAAATTATATTTACAGAACTTCCACAATCAATCAATATCCTTCTCACTAAAGCAGTGCCGATCATGTCCAAAATGACCATTGGGTCGATCGTCGGAGCCTCCACCTTGTCTACATATCTGTTTTTAAACACAATATCATCAATTATTGTACATTGTTATTTTGTCAGAGTTCCATCTTTCATATTCGAACAATATTCAAAATCCACATGTTTAATCGGTCTAGCGTAGCGCTCCATCTCATGCAAACTCTTATTAGTCGGATGTCGTCCTTTGACTATTGTATTGATTACCAATCTTCCACCAGTCCACACAGGCTCCTCGGCCATGTGCGGTGCTTATCCTCAGTTGGGGTCGAATGTCTCCTGCTCGCCATCCTACGGGGCTTTTATAAACTACTGTAACTTCCTTTCTTGGATCAACTTTTCGATAATATCCTGGAGATGCCTACATTCATTTGTGTTATTCCTATAGCATTCGTGAAACCGATAATATTTTCCGGTTTGTTTCTGCTTCTCTATTGATTCTTTTAGAGGCTGCTTCCTATACTGCATGGTATTGCAGGTAGACAAGTAGATATTCTCCAGGGACGTATTCAGTGGCATGTATGTATTATACACCGGAATCCTAGGCTTCCCTCTTCTAGAATCCCTCTTTCATTCTTGGCTCCTATCTCCGCCTTTCTTTGGTTGATTCGGTTTGTTATGGACATTCACTTGAACTTTTCCAGAGCTATCATCATACTGCTTTACAGCAATATTACTCTGTACACCCTCTCCACTTAGTCCCACAACATTCTTCTTTCTAGAGGATATGTCTTCCTCCTTCCTCAAATATTAAGCCGCCTTTGCATAAAAGCGTTCCAACGTTGCGGGTGGCTTGCCAGCTAACCAATCGCCAAAATCAGATTCCAGATCGATCCCTCTTGTTACGGCCATCAATATTGCATGGTCATTTGGATTATTGATTTCTGCAATAGATATGTGGAATCTCTCTAAATACACTTTCAATGATTCTCTAGTAGCCTGGATCCTGTTGGACAGGGACACTACATCTTTGAGGTGAGTTGCGTGCATTCGGAACTTCTCCACAAACCTTGTTACCAAATCATCAAATCTACACTTGATTGCATCATCTAGTCGTGCATAATCCATTAACCACTCATATCTCATGATGTGCTACTGCCTAGGGTCGGGTTTTCCCTCGTAGGTAGGCATCGATATCATGTTGATCCTCCTTGGATACTCTGCATATAGGACATTAACAGTGAATGAGGTATGGCTTCTCGAGACTCCTCGGTCATCATTGGTGAAGCCTTGGCTCTCTCTCACTAACTATCTGATCATAGCCGACAAGTCCGGCATTTGGATAGTTGGTGCCATGCGGTGGTCGTGTTCCACCTCACGTGAATGGTTCGGTCAATGTCTATGGGTCATTCCACACCTTCTTAGTTCAACACCTTCCCGATGTATATCTCATAAATTCACTTCATTGTCATTTCGGGGAAGCATTTGGTCAACATTTAACTGAACTCCATCATCCAAATCGGCCACAGCAGTTCCATCCTGAATCCCAGTGTGCATAGGTAAGTTCCTTCCTCTGGAAGAGTGATCGGTACTGATCCCTACGGAGGGATCGACACCGATCGGTCCTAGCAGACCACGATGGTCTTCCTGTTGACACCCCGAAGATTCTGCACGATATCAGGGTTCTACGACACTTATGCATGTGATATTCGTCCGATGAACTAGAACTCTTTGATGCCGAGTAAGGGGTAGGGTCCCTCCTAGATTTTCCTCTCTATTACTAACGAGTTGGTTCATTAGGTTGAATCTGCTGATTTAGTTGTTGAGGACTATCCATTAGCTCTCTCATTAGATTATGGGATTCGGCTCTTGTAATAGAATAAGTTGGATTCTGGGCTTCAACTGGTTCAGCATCACATCTGTTGGTTGACCGCTCGAGCCTCCTTGCTGGATATTAGCATTCTTGTTTCCTTCCACATTCTGAGAAGTAGATCTAGTTTCCTCACCATTATTGATAGCTTTGCTTAGATTTTTGCAAATCTGAGTAGAACGAGCAAACTTCCTAAAGATAACTATGGATCTCCTTCAGGGGATTTATGCAATCCAGTAGCAAAAAAGGGATCCTAATAAGCTGAGAATCAAGGTTCTCAGTGAAAGCACCAAAATGTTTATACCAAAAATGGTCACAAATACTTAAGAATAGTATTTGTAGAGAAGTAAATGAAGAGAAGTAAAATCAAACTGAGTATATGAATAAGTAAGCAACAGCGAATAAGCGGTAATAAAAAACACGGAGGTTTATCATGGTTCAACATTGTATGCCGACGTCCACTTTGAAGATTACGCTTTATTACTCTCTTGTAAATCGAATTACAATGGTAGAATGGTGCTAGCACTTGATTACAATGGAGTCTAGGGTAACAAGCGGCGTAAAGGTCTTGAAAATGAACCAATAGGCTTGTATTTATAGAGTGAGATGACTAGATATTTTTCTAAGATTTCGACAAAGAGCTCTCCAGTCCATAGGGGCCCACCAGAATGATCACTGGTCGTTATTCATTGTTTTGGAACGATAGGTAAGAGTTATACCGATCGTTATTCTTACATCTGATTGACGTGTAATCATTTGTGGAGGTTCCACATGCGTCTAGACCTTGCTCCTAAAATATGGTGCCATTCTGAGTTGTATATTGTGAGATGTCCATCGATCTTTGTTGAATATGGCACATTGGCAGTCTTATACCGATCGTTCCGAATGATCGGTAATGAACGATCGATGAGAGTGTAATTTGTGAGTAATGTTCTACGATCATTCCTTTGGGCTCCACTCTTCAATATATATGTTCTGAAAGTTTCAAGTGTATTGGCTTTGTGGATTTTGAGATATCGATCAATCTTCGTTAATTTGTGCTGTTTTATGGATCGTTCCCGATCGATCCATATAAATCCTTGCTTTGTCCGTAACTCGAGCATACAACCTCCGATTGACTCAAAATTTGAAACACAACTTAACAATGTTATGCCTGTCACTTCATGCTGATTGTATCTTGATTGGAACCCGGTCCAGATCCATTCGACCATCCTCCATAGTATTGTATATATATGATTCTTAAGGCTGGTAACCATCTGCTTCTAACCAAGTCGATGATATCATGGCCTTACCAAAAGGCGGGATAACAGTTGGCTTCGCCAAAATGCACCGGTAGATAATGGATTTTGGTCACTCACTATAGTACATGGAATTCCGTGAGGTCTTACTTAGTCTTAACATATAATTCGGCCAACTTGGTTGTCGTTCTTGTGGAATTTACTAGAATGGTATGGGCACTCTTAGTTGACCTATTAGTTATAACCCATATACATTCGTTCCTTACCCTTGTCCTTAGCACCCTATCACGAATCCCATTTCCATACTAGATCTTCTAAAGGTTGCAAAAGACCACTTGGCTTCTGATGCACTGTCTTAGTTTATTTCCTTGTGAGGCATCTCCCTATAAATTCTTCAATATGTATTTTCATTCCTTCCCAGTAGAAGCTTTGCTTCATATCTCGGTACGTCTTTGTGACCCCAAGTGAATGGAAAACTTGGAATAATGGCACTCGTCCAAGACTAACTTCCAAAGGTCTCCTCGATTCAGACATACAATCTTCCCTTCTTTCGAAACCAGCCTTTCTTATCAATACCAAAGCCCTTTGGTTCTTTAGTCTCGGCACCACTCTTTAAGCCGTTGATCATTACGGCACATAATGAGTCCCCCTTTTGCCCTTCAACAATTCTCTCTATAAGCATTGGATGAACTTCTAACCAAAACGACATACTCGAATTTCGACTCGAACTAGCTTTTGAACGGAACTACACATCACAAGATGCTACCATCTCTAAGATGCCTCACTCTTCGATCATTGCCAAAACACAATTATGATGTTTTTGGCTTAAGGCTTCAGCAATTCTCTTTCCTTTCCATATGGTATATTATATTCCAAAATCATAAGATGCAAAGAATTCCAACCATCTTTGTTTGTCGAATGTTCAACTCCTTATAAGAGAACAAATACTCGCAGTATAATAATAAAACTTTTGACTTTTTTCTGCCATGTCCTCTCTCGCGTCCATTCCCCCTACCACTTCCATCTTTATCCCACCTTCCCCTGCTTCTCTTTCCGCCCTACTATTCTCTCTGTCACATCCATCCCACCTGTCCTTTCCATTCGCAACCCTCCTTTCTTAGTCTTACCATCTTCTTTCTCTATTGTACTCTCCTCTTCCACTTCTATCGTGAACCCTCCTCCACCACCACCACCTCCTCCTCCTTCTACCCCTACCCTTCCTCTTGACCCTCCACCACCTCCTCTATCCTGTTCCAACACTATCTTGTCTTCTTCTTCTCCAGTTCAACTAGCTTCTCCTCCTCCATTGTATTTCTCTGGTTATAAGATAAGTCAGGTACAAGCAGCAATTGATAGTACTTCTCATCAAGCTCCAAAAGCCTGGTCAACTTTGTTCAAATCTCTAGCACATAACTTTGGAACCTACATTCCTAAACAGTTTGATATTACATATGAAGGTAAAGCTTTGTAACCACCCCAAGAAGTTATTGATGAAGGTATAAACTTTCGGCATAACTATGTAGTAGGGTTCTTTCTCAGGGAAAAAATAAACTATATGGCAGTTGTTACATAGCTGAATAAGTTGTGGAAATTGAATGGGGAATTTGATGTTAAATCGAATGGTTTTAATTATTTCTTCAAATTTAGCTGTAATGAAGATCAACCTAGAATACTATTGTTTGATCCCATATTTATTAAAGGACAAATTTTTATTATCGCCATGTGGAAGCCGGCCTTTGGATCAATTCAAGCGCAAGGTAAGAGAGTGCTAATATAGGTACATTTTTACAACATCCCCCACATTATATGGACTCTTTTGGGAATCAACTGGCTAGCATGCCATATTGGGAAACTTGTATGCTTCAATAAAGCAACTGAAAAACAACAAAGATTAGAATATGCAAATGCCTAAAAGAAGTATCAGCCGATAAAGAATTGTCATATTTTATTAATGTGAGAGAAGGCAACTTCCATCGCATGCATGTAGACTATATATGAAAACCATTAATTTGCACCAACTCTAAAATATTTGGTCATGACATTACACCTTGTACACTATCACAACCCCAGGGTTTTGTTATTCAAGTAGCAAACAATATGAGGCAAGTCAAAAAAACAACAGAGAACTTTCAAAACAACACGCAGCAGAAAGATATCCAACCTCAAACTTCCAGTTCCCCTCATCATTTCAAGACACGTGTAAACTCAAAAATATGGCAGAAAAAACAACAAATGCCTACTAACACAGAGCAACAACACAACACCATAAAAATGCATGAAGTAAATGGAAAAAAGCAATGCTGGAAATCTAACTGACACAAGAAACACTAAAAGGGAAACACAGGAAAATATTGAAGAAATTCAAGTTGATGATAATAGGTTTGTAGTATTACAAAATTTGGAAGAGGGGGAAATTGAAATTTTCACTACTAACATTCCACATGAGATACAACAAGATGAAAGAACATTATCTGACATAGTGATGCAGCACGATCCACAATTTCACAAGGGTTAGGTCGGCCACGACCTAAGGGAGAAGTTCTAGGGCGGCCATGACCTAACGAGGTATCAGAACAAGGCGGCGAAGCGAGTTATGCGGAAGAAGGGAACCAACGACCTATGATAGGTCGCGTACGATCTAACAAAGGATGCACGCGGAGTTGTTCATGCGGAGCTGTTCAAAGGAAGGAGTTTAGGTCGCCCACGACCTAAATTAAGTTGCTCAACGACCTACGACCTAGTTAGGTCGTGAGAAAACCTTTGGTCGTGAACTTGGCTAAGTCACTGAAGAAGTTAGGTCGCTGTAGACTTATGAGTTAGGTCGCTACTTTGTTGAGTCGCTATGTTCTTTTACGTCGCTGCTATTTTAGATCGTTGGAATATTGTATATGTTGAGTCGTTGTATGGTGTTGTAACGTGTTGTCTTAAGTCGCTTGTACTTAGGTCGTAGGTCACGTGTGTTGTTGCAGATCGTAAGTCGCTGGGTTGTTAGGTCGGAAATGACCTAAGTGTTGTACAGTTTTGAGTCGCGTGTGTTGTAAAGCTCTATAAATAGCAGGGTGGCCTCATTTGTAACGGTTGGTTGATTTTGAATAAAAACTTTTGTTTTGTTAGCTTTGTGCTTTCACCAAATTGGTAGTTGAGTGTAATCTCCTATCTCCTCTTTCGGCATTCGAGTGCGCTCGAATCAACGATCGTAGAAGCTAATTCACGGAATCAAGTGCGCTTGATCAACGTCTGAAGAATTGCAGATCTTCTTTCACGGTATCGTGCACGATCAACGTGACGAAGATAGCTAAAATTCGGTATCTTCGGATCAACGAATTTGGGCCATTCAGTATTCTTCATTACATCGATTGCTACTTTCACAGAATCATCATTTTGTTATTCCGATGCTGCGTCATTTGGTATCAGAGCTAGACTTAGCCAATCATAGCTAAGCCGAGTCTTGGAGCCAATATTCTATCGAAGAGTAAGAGAAGTGTTAGAGCCGATAGTTTGAAGTTGAAGATTTTGATCCATCTCATTTTGGATCTAAGTTTGAAAGGTGTTTGAAATTTGGAGTTGGAGCCGAGAGTCAGTGAAGGCCGTGCATCATTTGATATTTGTTCATTCCGAGAATTGAAGTTTGTTTCATTTAACAATGCTGCCAAGAAGAGCTAATCGCCATCAGAACGTAGAAGCTGTGTATAGAAGAGAAGAAGCTGATGAGATGGAGCAAAGAATAAACGAAAATTTTAGTGAAAAGCTTAATGAAGGAATTGGCCGGTTAGAGAAGATGATGTTGGAGATGAATCAAAATCGGAGAAGGGTTTCACCTGAATCTAACCATGGGGGAAGTAGAGTTTCACCACATTCCAATCGGGAGAGAAGTGCTGATAATGATCATAGAAATGTGAGTCGAGATTGTTATAGAGATGATGATGATCGAAGACGTGATAGTAATGTGAATGATCGTGATCGGAGGAATGTAGGTAGAAGGGATGTTGGTGGAAGACGGGATGGTAGTAGAGATGTTGGTGGTCAGGATCGACATCGCTATACATCATATTTTGAAGAGGAGTTTGATGGTGGTAGTGTTCATGGACGAGGACAAGAACAAGGAAGAAATCAGTCGGAGTATGATCATAAGTGGGAGTCTGGAATGAAGACTGAAATACCGGAATTCAAGGGAGGTATGCAAGCCGAGGAATTTCTTGATTGGTTAGCTTATGTTGAGGAAATATTTGACTTCAAGGAGGTTCCAGAGGATCGTAAAGTGAAGTTGGTTGCCACTAGGTTGAGGGGGAGAGCTATGGCATGGTGGCAGCAAACCAAACTTACTAGAGAACGAATGGGAAAGTCAAAGATTGTTGCTTGGAAAAAGATGAAGAAATTGATGAAGGCTACGTTCTTGCCCTATAATTACCAATCACTAATGTATCAGAGATTACAGAACTTGAGGCAAGGAACGAAGACGGTTGCTGATTATGCTGATGAGTTCTACCAATTAATTGCTCGAAATGATATCATGGAGAGAGAAGAACAATTGACCGCGAGGTTTGTTGGGGGACTTAGAACACAGATCCAGGATATGGTGAACATGTTCGACCCTAGAACTGTGGAAGAAGCACATCAAAAGGCGTTGGCTTGGGAGAAACAAGGAAGACGTGGGGGAGGTGTGTTTCCAAATTTTACAGGGCAGAACAAAGGAGCAGGTAGTAGTTCTAATGTTGCTAAAGCATCGAATATACCGGTTGTTCAGGAAGTGGCTAAACCAAGGGTCAACACTAATTTCAAATGCTATAATTGTCAAGAAGTGGGTCACAAGAGCAGCGAATGTCCAAAACCGAAGAAGAGAACTATGATTGCTGAGGCAGAAGAAGATGAGGTAGAGGCTGACTGTTCTAATTCACTACATGATGAGGAGGAAGAGAATGTGTCGGGATATGAAGGGTATTCATTGATGATGAAGAGGTCGTGTTTAACACCAAAGCAGGAGGAGGAAACTAGCTGGTTGAGGAGTAACATCTTTCAATCAACATGTACTATCTTGGGAAGAGTTTGCAAGTTTGTTATTGATGCTAGAAGCTGTGACAATATTATCTCTACAGAAGTTATGAAGAAGTTATCATTGAAGACAGAGAAGCATCCGAAACCTTACAAGTTAGCTTGGTTGAGGAAAGGTGGGGAGGTGAAAGTTGGACGAAGGGCTTGTGTGAATTTTTCAATTGGGAAGAAATACAAAGACGAAATCTGGTGCGATGTTGTGGACATGGACGTATGTCATCTATTGCTGGGGAGACTGTGGCAGTATGATAGGGCGGTGCAACATGATGGTCGTACCAACAGTTATAGCTTTATGTTTGAAGGCACAAAGATAACTTTAGTTCCCAAGAAATGACAACAAGAAGAAAACAAGTTGGAGGAGATTGAAGAGCTGAAAACCTTGTTATCTTTGAAGGAGTTTGTTAAAGAAGTTGAAGAGGAGCCTGAAGTGTTCTTGTTGATTGGGCGAGAGAGCAATGAAGTGGTGGACATACCTGAAGAAGTAAAACCAGTGCTAGAAGAATTTAACGATGTATTTCCTGAAGAGCTGCCAACGGAATGCCACCGTTGAGGGATATACAACACCAAATAGATCTTGTTCCAGGTGCTGTGTTGCCACATAAACCACACTATAGGATGAGTCCGAAGGAACATGAAGAGTTGCGCTGGCAGGTAGAGGATTTGCTTGAACAGGGGCGTATACAGGAGAGTTTGACCCCATGTGCAGTACCAGCATTACTAGTACCAAAGAAGGATGGCTCGTGGAGGATGTGTACGGATAGTAGGGCACTGAACAAGATAACCGTTAGATACAGATTTCCGATGCCGAGGCTTGATGATCTGTTAGATCAAATCAGCGGGTCTGTGATCTTTTCGAAGATTGATCTTAAAAGTGGTTATCATCAAATTCGAATTAGACCAGGAGACGAGTGGAAGACAGCATTCAAGACGAGGGAAGGATTGTATGAATGGATGGTCATGCCGTTTGGTCTATCGAATGCGCCAAGTACATTTATGAGGGTGATGAACCAAATTTTCAAGCCATACATTGGGAAATTTGTGGTGGTTTACTTTGATGATATTTTGATTTACAGTGCTAGTACCGAGGAGCATGTTCAGCATTTGAAGAAAGTGTTAATTATTCTTTGTGGAGAACAATTCTATGTTGCTACGAAGAAATGTGTGTTTATGGCGCGGAGTGTCTTATTCTTGGGGTATGTTGTGTCGGAAGGAGGAATACAGGTTGACCAGAGTAAAGTCGAAGCAATTAGAGATTGGCCACAGCCCAAGACGATAACAGAAGTTCGAAGTTTTCACGGGTTGGCTTCATTTTATCGAAGATTTATTCCACACTTTAGTAGTGTGATGGCACCTGTTACGGATTGTATGAAGGGCAAACAGTTTTCATGGTCGGAGGAAGCAGGGGTTGCTTTTGAACAAATCAAGGAACTGTTGACGACAGCACCAATTCTAGCATTACCAAATTTTCAGTTGTTGTTTGAATTACATACTGACGCATCGAAGGTCGGAATTGGAGGGGTGTTGAGTCAGAGGGGGCGTCCGATTGCATATTTCAGTGAGAAGTTATCAGGTGCGAAGATGAGATATAGTACGTATGATGTGGAATTTTATGCTGTTGTGCAAGCCATTAAACACTGGAGACATTACTTATTTCACAAGGAGTTTGTGCTATACACTGATCATGAGGCTTTGAAACATCTGGAAGGACAGGAGAAAATTTCAGCAAGACATGCATCGTGGATTGCATACCTGCAGCAGTTTACATTTGTCGTGAAACACAAATCTGGAGTTACAAACCGTGTGGCGGATGCGTTGAGCAGAAGAAATCATTTGTTAACCACAATGAAGGTTGAAGTGACGGGGTTTGAGATACTTCCAGAGTTATTTGTTGAAGATCCTTACTTTATGAAGATTGTAGACGAAGTAAAGAAGGGAGAGACGGATGAGTTTGTGTTGGTGGATGGTTATCTGTTTAAAGAAAATCGTTTGTGTGTTCCAGATTGCAGTTTACGGTTGAAAATTGTAAAAGAGTTACATGAAGAAGGCCATGTGGGTAGAGACCGAACATTACAGCTGATTTCTCAATCTTATTTTTGGCCATCGATGAGAAAAGAAGTGGAGAGGTTTGTTGAGAGGTGTCATATCTGTCAAGTTTTGAAAGGAACCGCTACAAACGCAGGATTATATCTGCCGTTACCTGTGCCTACTAAACCGTGGGTGGATGTGAGCATGGATTTTTTTTTGGGTTTGCCTAGAACTCAAAGGGGAAATGATTCTATATTCGTTGTGGTGGACAGGTTTTCTAAAATGGCACATTTCATCGCATGTAAGAAGACAGCGGATGCCGTCCGAGTCGCTCAGTTATTCTTTAAGGAGGTGTATCGATTGCATGGGCTACCTGAATCGACTGTTTCAGATCGGGATACTAGATTTCTAAGCCATTTCTGGCTAAGTTTGTGGAAGATGGTGGGAACGAAGTTGAACTTTAGTAGCGCTTATCATCCACGGACGGATGGACAGACCGAGGTCGTGAACAGATCGTTGGGGAATTTGTTGAGATGTCTTGTGAAAGACAATCTAAAGAGTTGGGATATGAAGCTATGTCAAGCAGAATTTGCTCATAATCATGCAGTGAATCGGAGTACTGAATTCAGCCCATTCCAGATTGTATATTCTAGTTTGCCAAAGGGGCCGTTGGATTTAATGGTAATACCACAACTCAAGAGGACAGTTAAAGGGGCTGTTGATTTTGTTGAAGGATTGATAGAGTGTCATAGAATCATTCAAGAACGATTGGGAAAGGCGAATGAGAAGTACAAACGATCTGCAGATCTGAAGCGAAGGAGTGTCGAATTTAATGAAGGAGATTTGGTGTATGATGTATTAACAAAGGATCGTTTTCCAATGGGTGCTTATAATAAGTTGAAAGCCAGAAAAATCGGTCCTGTAAAAATTGTGAAACGGATCAATGAAAATGCTTATAGGTTGAAGCTACCGAAGGATGTGTACACGTCTGACATGTTCAATATTAAGCATCTCGTACCTTATTATGGGGATGATCAATCCGATGAGAAAGAGCTTTCAAATTCGAGGACGAATTTTTCTCAACCCGGGGAGGATGATGCAGCACGATCCACAATTTCACAAGGGTTAGGTCGGCCACAACCTAAGGGAGAAGTTCTAGGTCGGCCACGACCTAAGGGAGAAGTTCTAGCGCGGCCACGACCTAACGAGGTATCAAAACAAGGCGGCAAAGCGAGTTATGCGGAAGAAGGGAACCAACGATCTATGATAGGTCGCGTACGATCTAACAAAGGATGCACGCAGAGTTGTTCACGCGGAGTTGTTCAAAGGAAGGAGTTTAGGTCGCCCACGACCTAAATTAAGTCGCTCAACGACCTATGACCTAGTTAGGTCGCGAGAAAACCTTAGGTCGTGAACTTGGCTAAGTCACTGAAGAAGTTAGGTCGCTGCAGACTTATGAGTTAGGTCGCTACTTTGTTGAGTCGCTATGTTCTTTTATGTCGCTGCTATTTTAGATCGTTGGAATATTGTATATGTTGAGTCGTTGTATGGTGTTGTAACGTGTTGTCTTAAGTTGCTTGTACTTAGGTCGTAGGTCGCGTGTGTTGTTGCAGATCGTAAGTCGCTGGGTTGTTAGGTCGGAAACGACCTAAGTGTTGTACAGTTTTGAGTCGCGTGTGTTGTAAAGCTCTATAAATAGCAGGGTGGCCTCATTTGTAACGGTTGGTTGATTTTGAATAAAAACTTTTGTTTTGTTAGCTTTGTGCTTTCACCAAATTGGTAGTTGAGTGGAATCTCCTATCTCCTCTTTCGACATTCGAGTGCGCTCGAATCAACGATCGTAGAAGCCAATTCACGGAATCAAGTGCGCTTGATCAACGTCTGAAGAATTGCAGATCTTCTTTCACGGTATCGTGCGCGATCAACGTGACGAAGATAGCTAAAATTCGGTATCTTCGGATCAACGAATTTGGGCCATTCAGTATTCTTCATTCCATCGATTGCTACTTTCACAGAATCATCATTTTATTATTCCGCTGCTGCGTCACATAGCATCTACCTAACAAATACAGCAATTCATGTACAACAATAACACGCATGCTAATGCATGCACATTTAGTGATACATTACTCGAAACAGTTTCCTAACTAATGACGCATGCTCAAGAAGCAACAATAATCAACAAAACCCCACCTCATATCTCCAAACAAGCTAACCAAAACTATGATCATCAATCATGAAATCCTCGTCTCCAAGAAAATCTCTGATCCATGATACCAAATATATCAATAACTTCTATTTCTTCTCAAAATCCTACTTCAAATTTCAATGTTGAAACTCCTCCTTATCAAGAAACCACTCAAGCTAATTAATCAACCTATAATCCACTTATCACAAACAAGTCACATAGTCATGATCAAATTTCTCCAAGCAAACTCTCCAAACTCCTCTTCTGTTAAACTTGATGATTCTTCAAGTCCTTATTTAAATTAAACCACCTGATACAATCCAACTTTTCACCCTTTATACCTCCAAATCAACTCCATCTGACCATCACAAAGAGATAGATTCGGTTACATCCTCTTCCAGTAAAAGCATTTAAATAAAAGGAAGAACAAAAAAAGAAGAAAAATAATAAAAAAGGAAGAAGACCACAATCAAAAGAGGATGACATAAATTTTGGTAAAGAATTCTCTCTTCATAAAATGATGCCCCAGACAGCAACAAATCTCAACAAGAATATTATGCATGCTAGCAACAACAGAGTCACAAGGCTATCTGCCTCAAAATCAAACATTAATCAATGATGGTAACATAGGTACTAGAATGTTCGGGGTGCTCATTTGGAGTCAAAAGTCCATGAAATTAAGCATCTCATCAAATATCATAACCTTGGCCTAATTACTATTAGTGAAACCAAGCTCAATGAAGATCTAACTATTATAAAAACAAACATGATAAATCCATCATGGCCATCCATAAACAATCTTCAGAATGCCTTATATGGTCGTATCTTAATCTTGTGGAACGCTAAAATCTTCTCTCTTACTTTAACTTCTTCATCAAAGGCAATTCATACATTCTCACATTTCCCACCTTCCCACCAACACTTCCTTTTTCCTTACATCAGTGTATGCATATAACACCAAAAGTATGAGACAGACCTTTTTGGATGATCCCCCTCTCCTTCAAACTTCTCTGAAACCATGGCTATGTTATGGTGACAACAATGTGCAATCCTTCTTAGAAGAAATGGGAGGCATCCCTCTTCATCTTAGTGACATCCAACCGCTCAATCCTCCAATCTAATTTAGCTATGATTCCATCTACAGGTTGCTACTACATATGGAATAATAACAGTAGATCAAAAAAGAGAACTTTTTGCAAACTTGAGAGAGCTTATTTCAACCCTGATGCTTTCAATATTTGGCCTAACCTTTTAGCCCAATATCCTCCTCCAAACCTATCAAATCATAGCCCTGTTATTTTTTCCCAGTGCATTATATATACTAAAGGTCCCTCAATTTTCAATTTTTTTACACTCATGGACTGATGACATTGATTTTTTCCCTCTATTGCAGTAAGTCTGGAATGAAGAAGTGTTTGGAAATCCTATGTATATATTCCAAATAAAGCTAACTAAGAATGCTCTTAAGGAATGGTCTAGGAAAAAGTATGGCTCTAGAAGCATCCAATTTTCAGCAATTAGTGACAAGCTTCAAGCTCATCATGAGTTAATGCAAAATAATCCTCATGATCAAGCAATTTCAGATGAAGAGCACAGACTTAGAACTGATCTAACTGATTCAACCAACAAAGAACTTGATATGCTGAAGCAAAAATTCAAGGCTGATTGGAATGATTATGGGGATAAGAACTCGAAAATGTTTCATGATTCAATAAAATATGGAAGAGCCAAAACCATCATTCATTCTATACATGATCAAAGTGGGACATATCACAATACTCCCTTTCAAGTCAATCATGCATTTCTAAATTATTGTACAACTTTACTATCCAATCCTGATAATATTCAGTCTGGCACTCATCTTCTAGCTAACATTCCTTCTCCTGCCATTTCTCAAGCCCAAGCTTCTTCTCTCGTAAGGAAAATACTCCTAAAGAAATAAAAAAATAGCAATATTTTACATGAAGACCTCCATCTCCCTCATTCCTGATGGTTTCTCAGCTTATTTTTAACAAAAATCATGGCATGTAATAAAAGATGACTTCATCAAAGCAATTTCTTCAAGACAAACAAAATATTGAGTGGGATATATCATACTAAACTATGTTTGATACCAAAAACTTAAATGACATATGATGTCTCAGAATTTAGACGTATAGCCTACTACAATGCTGTATATAAGTGCACCACTAAAATCCTCGCTTTAGAATGAAGGAAAGCCTTTCTGAAATCATTACCAGAAATCAGGCAGCCTTCCTTCCCAACCGATCCATCTCTGAAAATTGAACTAATGAAGGGATACGATAGAAAATATGTTTCTCCGAGATGGATTTTAAAACGCGACATTCATAAAGCTTATGACACAATTCAATAAGATTCAATTATTTCCATTTCGTCCAAAATGAACTTCCTCCTTCCATTTTTAGCCTGGATTTATAATGCATCTCCACCCTGAAGTTTTTTCCATAATTATAAATAGCCATAGTTTAGGTACTTCTCTTCCAAGAGGTGAATAGGAGGTACCATTTCTTCATATCTGTTCATATGTGTTATGGAGGGCCTTACTTCCTTAATCAATCAAAATGTGGTAGAAAAAAATTGTTAGGCACCTTAAATTTACTAGGTAAAATATTTCCACTCTCATGTTTGTTGATTATCTCCTACAGTTTTCAAAACCAACCGCTTCCTCTATTTCCTCTGTTATGCAATCCTTGGATACATTTACTAACATAAGTCGCATCTCCATTAACAATGGAAAGTCTCACATCAGAATAGCAAGCCTCTCCTCTTTCGCTACTCAACAAATTCATCATGCCACTATCCCGAGCCTATTTCCCATTTATCTATTTACTTAGGTGCATTTTTTGCCATTATATGGGAAAATAGAGCCGAGCTATGTACCTGGTCTTCAATGGCTAGTAGGTTGGTTATCTTAAAATCTATTGCCACTTTAGTAACAACGTATTACTCTCGACTGTATATTTGTCCGAAAAAACTCATTAACATGCCTACCTCTGGCTTCAACCATTTCCAATGGCATGCCAACTCTTTCTCCAAAAATTTGATTCCTATTGCCTACCAAATGATTCAACTTCCATACAAATATGGTGGTCTTGGTATTATCAATTTAAGCATATGGTATCAAGCTGCTACCTCTCACTATGTTAATCTTATCACCAATAATAGCAACACTTTATGGGCTCAGTGGAACATAGAGCATAACTTAAAAAATAAAAATTTCTGGACAATGGAAGTCCCTGCTAACAGTATATGGTTTTGGCGCTGCATATTAAAATTGAGGCAGAAGACACTTCCTTTAGTTAGATGCTACCGAACCTCCAAATCTTTAGCAAAAATACAACTGCTACTAATTCTAAATCATGGGTTGAATACCGAACCTCATGGGGTCTTAACTTCCGGGATGCATGAGCTATTATCTTGCCATTTTGCATATACACCACTACTAAACCTGAACACAAGCTTTTGTGTACGCTACCATGTCCCCATTTTCTTGTAGCATAACCAACACCGGATCTTCTATCAACCGAAGCTTCAACTCTCAAAATACTTCTTCACACTTCTTCGTCCAAACATACCTTTCATTCTTTCACGTAAGTATCCAGCCAACCCCAAGTAACTCCTTACCTCGGTGATTGCCTTTGGTCGCTTCCAGTTATTCACAAGTTCAACTTTCGAAGGATCTACTGCTAATCCCTCCTTTGAGACCACATGGCCTAGGAAATTCACTTTCAGTTTCCAAAAATTACACTTGAAAAACTTCGCCTTTAACTTATGTTGTCTCAAGGACTCTAATACCAATCTAAGGTGAACTTCATGGTCTCGCTCATCCTTAGAATATAATAAAATATCATCTATTAAAATTAACCCAAATCTATCCAATTTATCGCGAAAGACTTGGTTCATTAGATCTATAGAGATAGTCAGAGCATTAGTCAGCCCATATAGCATAACCAATCACTCATATGAACTATACCTTATCCTAAACACGGTCAAGAAATGCTCCTCCGGCAACTCTTAGTTGTTGGAATCTAGTGGCTATATCAAACTGTGAGAATACTTTGTCACCACTCAACTGATCAAACAAATCATCTATTCTCAGCAATAGGCAACAATTTTTCACTGTTAACTCATTCATCTTCCTATAGTCGATATACATCTGAAGTGATCCATCTGACTTCTTCACAAATACTATCAAATCTCCTTATGGTGAACTACTCAATCTTATGAAACTCCAATGCACAAGTTCCACAATTCGCTTCTCCAATTCCTCCATCTCCTTAGATAGAATTCTGTTAGGTGGTCTACTAATAGGCTAGGCCTCGGGCACTAAATCAATGTGAAATTCAATCGCTCTTTTCAGAGGTAAACCCATCACTGGCTCAAAAACATCAACAAATTCTCAAACTATAAAATCTATATTTATCTCCTTCTTAAGGCTCTTTGTTGCACATAAAGAAACTCCTTACTTTGCTTCCATCTCATTCAAGGATATTAAGATCCTTTCTCTTCCTTTTGGTTTCCGTACGGCAAATATTCTCTCTGCACAACAAATTATATACTCACCAATTCGTATCCAAAATTACTTTGTACCTCACAAACTCAGACACAAGTGGGTCGTACCAAAACAAATGGTCGCACAGGATAAATTCTAAGCCAGTGCACCTCAACCCAAGAGTGACATACCCACCGATCGGAATAATCACATGCAAAGAAGTAACGAAGTAGGTAACACCCTATCTTACTCTATAAACCACATCCTTAGAAATAAAAGAATGCATGGCTCTAGTATAAAAAAGAACTTTAACTGAAAAACTTGAAATAATCATCTCTGTCCACCCCTTTCATGAATTTTCCCCCTCGGTTGTTGTCCCTTGTTCCCCTTCTAGTAAGGTTAAATCTCTTCTTCTGCTCTCCTTTTGACTTAGCCTCGGCCCTCCTCTCCTCTCGGTACATACTGTCATACCTTTGGGTCATATGTGCTATAAAATCATAAGTAGATGTCAGATGTATCATCACTTTATGATTCAACCCTTGCTTCAGCCCTTGAATGGTTTTCTTTCTTTGGGGTGTTAATCAACTCCTGACCGTACTGGGTAAATGAATTAAACTTATGAACATGACCTTCGATAAAAAGATCCCTTTGCCTAAAATCAGTGAACTCTCTCAACAACACACTCTTCTGAGACTCAGAGATGAATTGAGCCTTAAACCTCTTTCAGAATTGTCCCCAAGTGATCTCCTCTTTAGGAATTTCCATGGCCACCATTTCCCATTGATCTAAAGCATCTTCGTACAGCTTTCTAGATGCCAACTACCACTTCTAAGCATCATTCAGCCCTAAGCCCCTGAAGATATGCTCGCCAACTTTTAGCCAATCTAACACTTCCACTGGCATCTACTTTCTTAAGAATATCTTGCCCTTTAAGATTCCTGTAATCCTGACTTGACATTGAGAAATCCACTTTTTCCATTGGTCTTATCTCGACGACTTCACCATTTACGTCATGAACTGCCGAAACAAGACATTCACATCCATCCTTACCATGGGGAAGACTACCACATTCACCTCTGCTGGAGGCACTTCTCCATCATTTCCTTCGATGGTTTGTGTGTAATCGTTCTCCCTCCTTGCATTAGGTCATCTCTGTGTAATTCTAGAAGCTGAAACATGCCTTATTCCTTCGCTTTCGATTTTGGTTGCCACATAGGCCTTACTCCTTGGACCTTCGCTTTCGATTTCGAATGCCAAACATGCTTTATTCCTTCACTTTCGGTTTTGGATATCATACCACTAGCCTTACTCCTTCGCTTTCGGTTTTGGGTATCATACAGGCCTTATTCCTTCGCTTTCGGTTTTGGATGTCATACAGGCCTTATTCCTTCTCTTGAATCTACTTCTTAGCCATCCACCATTAGGCTTTTCACTTAGCTATCTCTTTTAAGCTAACATTTCAATTAATCATCTTCTGATTGTTCATGCTGATTAATACATTAATGAATTTAAATTCATATCTTTTAGCGGATTATATATTTTTATTTTAGGCCCCCATACCCAGATCAAGAAAATGATCTTCAAAAAGCATGCATTTAGCATTTTTACGTAGGATTCATTTGAGATATGTCAATCTAAACATTACTTAGTGTTTTATGGAAGTGCTGGAAGATGAAAATTGTAACGGGAGAGGAAGACGTAAAAGATATGTTGGATTTCATTCTTTTAAGCAGTATATATTTTTCAAAAATATTCAACAATTCTTATTTCTTCACATATAACTATTTAATGACTTCTTCCCCAGCTTCCACAGCCTCCAACTAAAAGAAATCTATGAATAATCTGAAAGTGAATCTCAAATATTCATATATTCCTACCTTCTTCTGCACATCTAAATCAGAATATAAAAAATGAATTTTTTTTAGTGGTCATAACTACAACCTTCAACAATATGATGTAGATACAAACACAAAGTCATGTAGTGAAAAGAGGATAATCAATTAAGATGGTGCAGAGATTTTCAAGGCGTGATAATTATGTGAGGAGTTGGGTGGAATCCAAATTAAAAGGCTATTACCCATTGTAAAATTTCTAATATCGGGCCAAACCTCAAGATTTTGATTTTTTCTGGAAAAGGTTTAAGCATGGATCTCTTTATGGATGTGAGATGATTGATTGGCTTATCCACAGAAGTTGGCAAGTGAGACATGTCCATTCGATGATCAAATTTAGCTTAGCAATCCACCTTGTATTGAGCTAAATAATGAAAAGCGTGTAGGCAAATTTAAGAGGTTAATTGTAGCTCCAGAGGTATTCAACAAATTATGAAAGTGCTTTATCGGGAATATGAACATGTTTTGTCTTTACTATAGACAACGAAATGCCTAATACGCAATGAGATTGCCCTCACTTGCACCGTTACCTTAACAGAACAATTTTAATACCGGTTCTTCTTCAGTTTCCTACTCCAACTACTTCTACTAGGGTAAACTCTAATGTGTATATCAGAATAATGTGATATTTGTGTAGCATGGATCTACCTCTGTAAGATTTGGTTGTTGGTGCTTGCTGTTTGAGGGAGCACGATCATTTAGAGTTTTGCATGACACGATGGCTCTAGGGGATGATGTATTGCTTCGAGAATGAGCTGGTGTTCTTATTATAAATATTGTAAGAAGTAAGAGAATATGTGATTTTTCCTACGAGCATCATGCATTGTCTTGTTATTTCCTCTAGTAAAAGATGGTCGTTGTAATAAAATTATTCTTTATTGCTTAAAAATTTGCCAGTAACAAATATTGTTATTTCTTCAACATATAACGATTGTTTTTTACCTACATAATAAATAATAAACAAATATAACTAAAATAATAAAAATAATTATTGAATATTTATTGATATTTATTAAATATTAAAGATTACTAGTAATTTAATATTAAATAAATAACTATTAAATAATTATTGGCTATCAAATATTAAAGACTAATTATATCAAATAATTATTAAACGTTATATATTAAATAAATGTTAAATATTAAATAATTATTAAACATTAAATAATCATCAAACATCAAATATGAATAATTGAAATAATAACAATAATTATTAAATATTTATCAAAGATTAACTATTTAATATTAATATAAGTATTCATTTTCAGGTATTAATTATTTTTTAACATGATGCGCTGTTTTTTATTTTCATCATATTCAACATGTAACAATATTCCAACCAAACACTTATCTAGAAATTTTTGCATATCTTATTTTAGTCATACTCTGACTTTAATCGACACTTGAGTCTAATGCAATTTGTTTGGAAACGCACCTTTATGTTATTTTTTTGAAATAAGAAATTGATCTTATTTATAAAATAAAGTAGTTTCTAGACTCAATGCAATGAGTTTTGAAAGATATGCCCATATAAAAAAGAATCAGACAATGGGGTTTATGACCCAACCCATAAGCGTTAAACAATCCACCTAAAAACAGTAAAACTACCTCTTCAAATGGGTGCTACTATATACACCCACTAATACATTCTCTAATGCCACTTAAATGAATATTAAAAGAATTAAAAAAAAGATTAAATTGTATAAATTTTATAAAGAATCTCACTTCGTATTTATTTATCAATTTTAAAAAGGGCATCTTCGCAAGTCGTCATTGTTATATTTCAATTTTTATTGGTTGAAAACAGATCTCAAATGAAATAGTCTAAAATCCTAGTATACTAAGATCCAAAAATTATTAAATTAACGACAATTTTCTAATAAAACTTCGAATTGATAGAAATTTTTAGAAAAAAGATTGAATTTGATGAGATCTAAGTTCACCATTGTTATTACGGTTATACTTAAAAAAAATGAAAGAACGAATCCCCATTTTCTAAGAAAAAAAATTAATTAAATAAAAGATGGAAGCATAATAATGAGAGTACTTTAGGCAACATGCGATATTGATGGATGAGAAACGAAGCGAGTGTATATAGCTGTACGTACCCATTTCAAAACTCTACATAGTTGAGAGGAAGTTGCTTATTGATAGGACGCCAGGTAGAATGTGATAAATAGATGTTGTCCATCTGGGTATTTGAGCTAATTATAAATCTAATCAATTAACAATTAATAATTAACTATACGACAGTGGAACTATTAAATTTAAAATCAAATACAAAATAACGAATATAAACAAACAACACTACCCGATAATGCGTAAAGTAATAAAAGCAGGGCACTCTCTCACACATCATAATCCTTCACTGAAAGCCTCTTTGGATTAAAAGATAATTTCCAAATCTCCTCGAAGGCCATACTGGCTAAAGTTACCTGGCATATTAAAAGAAGATGTACTTTTGTACCACAAATCGCAGAACGTCCCTTTTCACCTTAGCATATATTCGTTTAATAAGTCAAATAAGTGGGTTGCAAAATCAAATCGTAGAGGAGTAAGTAGCCTTTAAGACAGCACAAATCCTAATGCAATCATTTAATCAAATAAATCACGGATAACTTCATTAACAATTAACATTTATTAAGTTTGATTGTTCATTTGCTAGACAAAGACAAACATGAAAACCATATTAAAAGTAGATGAGTAGATGAATATAATATCGAGCTTCTAAAAAGCTAAATGATCAATCTACCGCTATCAACTCCCTTTCTATTTTCAAACTCCAAATTTATTAGGGGTATTAAATAGGACTCATAATGTTGCCAACTCTTTTGCTTAATGTCAACATGTTCCATTATGTTTGTTGAACATTGACAATGTTGATTGTTCTATGTATTTCTCATTACTATTGTTTTTGGAATATGAAATTATATTCTCTCTTTTAAACCTTTTGAAGTTTTTAGCATTTTATTTATTGTTGTTTTGACATTGTTATCTTTGTTTGTTAGTTTAGAATGTATATTGTATAGAAAAAGAAAAGTATTGCTCTACTTTTACCATCTTGCGTGTATTCTTTGCCCAAATGAAATTTGTACTCTTTGCTCAAAGAAATTGTAACATCATAAATGGTACTGTAAATAACAAGTGCAGGTTTGTTATTATACATTTGACAAAATGTATATGGCGGCTGTTACAGTCTTGCAGGGGAACTAATTAGATAACTCCAATTTTCAGTAACTAGCCAAGGCTCTGTTTGGTTTGCCATTTTTATTTTTGGTTTTTCATCCACACAAAAATGCGTAACACGTATATATATTGTTCAAGACGACTAATTTAGAAAATAAAATTAACATACAAAATAAAAAACAATTACTTTTTATTTTCGTGTTTTGGAAAATAATAAAAGCACGAGAAACAATTCATTCTTTCACGTCCTTTCACCTCCTCCGTCGTACCTCCATTTTCCTTTTATCATCTTAGTCATCACTTCACTCCTCTCATATTTAACATACATATTTCAAAATAGGAAACCCAAAATTCTTTTTTAAACCAAACATTATCTAAATATTTGCGAATTCAAAGACCTTTTTTGTAAAAATAAGGGTCAAAAACTAAATACAAATAGAAGTATATTTATTTCCAGTAATTATATATTAGGATGATTCTAGTAATGCAAATGTAAGTTAAAACGTGTGTTGGCTCGATGATTAAGTAACTGAGCAAGAGGGCAAATGAAGTGCTAAAATCTTCCGTACCGTTTTATCTATCCCTATATACCATACACATCTCGATCATTGATTTTCTATCATCACCCGCTTATATGATACGGTGAACCTCAATGATTCATTATTTTGTTGTGATGAATAACCATAATTTTTTGTGATACATGAGGATAGATAATAAAATGATAAAGAAATTTGACCCAATTGTAACATGGGTCTTAGCATTATTGTTATTTTAATACCTCCAAAATCAACATTCACCGGTAAAGCCTAAACAATTACTGCAATCCTAAACAATTATGCATTGGATTTATAATGCATATTACACGGCTTACCTGATAAATTCAACACAAAATCCTATGCACCCTTGTTACTTTGCCCTATGTGCCTCATATACCCTGACACTAATTTTATACCATCATTCATTCATCAAATACAATGAGTCTCACTGATTCATCAATTTGCCATAATGAATGGTTAAGATTTTTTATGGCACATATGACAGATAATAAGGGGACAAAAACCAAGAAATTATTTTCCTACACTAATACCAAAACTTGAATTTATAATATTATATCAATCAACTCTATGGTTTTCCTTGTGATCATCCCATGGTGTTGTTAAGTGTATAATGTAGTACATTAGTTCTTTCAAAGAACAAATGTGGTGTAACAATTAAAAGTACCTGTGATAATATGTTTGTGATAGTATGTTCTTAGGGTTTTTTTTCGTTACTGCTTTCAACGCGTCTAAGGTAACAGGGTAACCATTGAGGAATGACAGTTAACTTGAAATAAAAAAATTGATCTACAGATGTCGAAAGCATCTGACGTGTTTGGACGACAACAGTAAAAAAATTCTTTCAGCCACTTTTTCACTTACCTTCTTATCCACATCAAATTCAAAGCTTCCTCTCTATTCTTGACCTTTTCAATTTCCATATTCAAATCAAGATGTCGCAAAAATAGCAAAAAAGTCCGAAAATATAGACTAAACAACAATAATGCATTTTGTTTGATGCGTAGCTGGCGCGTATAAGGTCGTTGCCAATATCAAGAAAGGAATTCACAAAAAAAATAGCAGCAGCACTAAACAACATCTTGAAGGAATGTCCTAGATAACTAGATGCAACGAATGATCATGTCCGACACAAATACAAAGCGCTTAGAAAAAAGTGCTTAGTTTGCTAAAGTCTATGCAATTAAATTGGGTCTAGATGGGATATGGTTAAGAGAATAGTATATGGTACGAAAAAATGGTGGGCTGATCCTGTGAAGGTGGTGGGATTGTGTGTGTATAATTTAGTTTTAAATAAATAAGAAATTTGCTACTAAATTTGCACCTAGAGCTACTACATTCACACCTGCTACTACACATGAAGATGAGTCCTAAAAAATTCCATGAACTCTTTCGCGTTCTCAAACATTCCAGACCTCTTTCGATCGAATGTGAAAATTCGATGAAATGCACAGGAATCTCGAAGATGTTCACGTACAACCAACGTAGTTCTTGTTGGAACTAGGTTAGTCCGCAGCTGAGGAATAGGGTAAATTTCAAAATTTCTTAACATTTTTGGAACTTAATTAGGCCTATTTATTCTAAGTTCATTTAGAACTTTTTTAAATTTTCTATAAACAAAATCAATATTTTTATAAAGAAATAACTTGTCGAAGTTCCTAAGAGAAATCGACAATATTCCTCCCGAGTGGACTTTGACCCTTTTAATCAAACAGGTTCTCAAGGGATTTGTTTTATGGAAACCTAAACAGGGGAGGTACTGGGATTCTAACCTGAGATATCGCACACCTTGATAGTAAAACACATGCTGCCTAATAAAATCATATTTTGTTTGAATTTATAAATAAGGTTTTATTTTATACAATTTGTATTATATTGTACTAGTGTAAATCGCACGTACATGCATCTAATAGATATAAATATTTACTTTTTGTCTAATAAAAAGTTTATGGAAGGATGTGTGCTATAAGTGCAAAAACTAATTTGATTGTTGCAACTTTCATTTTCAAACAAATTGGTAGTGAAATTCCGTTGATGGATGGTTGGGAAGGGAATGGTGATGGAGGATGCAAATATGAGATTTCATTGATGGATATAGGACATTTTCGAAATTTCAAAAAGACGCTGTGAAAATACAATTCATTGAATTCTCTTTATTAACAGTAGAGATGTATGTGTATCATATACACATATGAGTGTGCATGCATGTGCAACAAGATAACATGTACATGGTTTGACATGCCCGTGTATAGATGTTGGGATTTACACTGCAACAGACATGTTAGCTTTCTGTATATATAAATGGATTGCCTAAATATGTATGTGTGTGTATGCATAAAATTATATATATGTGTGTGCACGTGTGTGTATGAAAATATTAGTTATAAATTATTTACATGAAACAATAATTAAATAAATATACACATATATATATATAACTATGTGAATATATATAATTAAATTATATAACTATTTTAAAATTAATTTATAAAATTAGTTTGAACATTTATGATATAAAATTTGAACAGATTATTTTATACATATTTTTTTAGCAAAGCTAAGCGGGGTTAACTGGGCCCCTACCAGTTTATTGCAGAAACAATAAAAAACAAGAATGCATCGTAACAAGCTATGATACAGGAGAGAAGAAACAAAAGAAATACAACAAGGAATTAAAACAAAAACCTAATTTTCCATATGGCAAGCTAGATCCAATTGATAACAATTCTACTATCAAAACAGTAAGGATTGAGCATGATACCATGCTTTATAGCTTGCCTCACTTCATTCCATATTTCAACATCAATCTTAATCTTGGCATTGAAAGTCCTGTCATTCCTTTGCTTCTACGGTACCTTTATAAAAGTTTTAAATATCAATAGCATCAAAATGCCCGAGTCATCTTTCCATCTGGTAGTTTTGTATATATTGCACCATTCTATACTGCTTGTTTTTGAAATATTGTCTCTTCCAAACAATTGCATGAGTCTTTTTCCACAGGGAATAAATGAAGCTACAGTTAAAAAATAAATGAACATTTGTTTCAGCACCATCAGGACAGAAAGCACAAGAAGGATCAACCTGCATGCCCAAGGCTGTTAGCCTATATTTTGTATCTAGAGCATTTCTCAGAACTTTCCAAAGGAGCATATTATCATTTTCCTTCCAATAAGAATTCTAGACCCTTTTACTCCATGTAAACTGGTTGATCCCCTGCCAATTGTTCATGTTGTTATACACCAGAGAAACTGAATGTTTCTGGAAATCAGAAAACCACACCACCATATCAGTCTTCACTATGGGATAATGTTGCTTCATGATTTCAAGCCACAATTGCCTGATAGTCTGATTACTTGAGTATGGCAGGGAAATCAAACCACTGTTGATAAACTCACTAGCCTTAGCATCATTGGGAATGCCAGATTGATTTTTTTAATTGAATGATAGAACTGTTTCAAAAATCATGCCTTGCATGGCCCATGGGTCATGCCGGAAGCTCACATGCCCAATCTGAGAGGCAAGCAATCTTATTTATGGTAAAAATATGTCTTTGAGCTTAAGGATGGACCTCCATGTCCAGCTACATCCCTGTGGAATATCCATAGTCCATAACTTATTGCTTTTGAGGTTGTGCCTTAATGTCTAGTTAACCCAAATGTTATTCTTTTTAGTCAAGAGGTTATTAACATGAGTACTAAACGCTGCTTTGTTCCAATTGCATAGACTAAGAATTCCAAGCCCTCCAAACCTTTTCTTTTGTTCAGTTTTCTTGAAACTAATAGGTTTCAATTTGTTTGATGCAACACAGCCAGTCCATAAAAAATTGCATATGGCTTTACGGATCATAAGAATGAGCTTCTTTGGAAAAATAAATGTCCAGCACCAATAAGTTGAAAAGGAGAATAACACTGACTTAATTAGTGTTAATCTACCAGCTTGAGATAATAATTTATTGGACCAGCCATTCATAACATTATTTGTCTTTTCATATAATCTCATACACTGGCCTATGGATATCATGGAAGATACCAGTGGTATACCAAGATAAGATGAAGTGTCAGAAGCACTAGGAAGACCAGATAAATGCTTGATAGAGTTAGCTTGCTGCTGAGTAGTACCAGCAATTAAGATGATGGATTTGTCACAATTGATAGCTAACCCAGAAAATTTATGGAAGATATCAAGGATTTTTAATATAGAAGTTATGGATACTTCATTTGGTTAGGTATTAATGATCAAATCATCAGCGAACATTAGTGAGGTGATCAATGGCTCATGACATTTGGAGTGCAAACTGATATTCTTAGAAATAACTTCTTTAGATATTAACCTGGTTAAAACTTCCATAACCATAATAAACAGATAGGAAGACATTGGATCTCCCTATCTGATCCCTTGATTGCTCTTGAAATATCCAACAGATGAGCCATTATAGCATAAGGAGAAATGAACAGTAGATATGCATGCATATATCCATGAAGCAAAGTGATATGGAAATTTCACTCTAGCAACAACCTTAGAGATGGAAGTCCATTGCAAAGTATCATATATGCCTTCCTAATATCTAACTTAAGCATAGCTCTAGGTGACACACTTGCTTTTATGTAGTCCTTAAGCAGTTCATGGGTTAATAGCACATTGTCAAGGATGCTTCTTCCAGGAAGGAAGGCTGCTTGGTTTTCAGAGATTAGAGATGGAAGGACATACTTTAATCTGGAAGAAATAATTTTGGATATACACTTGTAGGTAATGTTACAACAGGCAATTGGCCTAAAGTTAGTTACACTAGCTGGATGATCACTTTTAGGGATTAAAGAGAGATTGGTGGCATTAATTCCAGATAGCATTCTACAATGAGTAAAGAAACTAAAACCACTTTGCATAGATCATGTTGAATGATTTCCCAACAAGATGTGAAGAACTAGGCATTGAATCCATCTGGTCCTCCACACGAGTCTTTGTTCATACTAAAGATGCTTGTTTTAATTTCTTCCTTAGTTACTTTAGTTGATAGATATGCTACATGTTCTAAAGACAATGTTGGCATATCAATGTCAATTAAAGAGAGATCAGGAGCAAACCTATCAGATTTTCCAAGTAGGTTATTAAAATAGTCAATAAAGCTCTTTTCATTCATAACTGGGGAAATAGCATGGATACCCAGTTGATCATTGATGTTGTGAATATGAGCTTTGGCCTGCTTGATCTTTAAGCTGTCATTGTAACATCCCTCCTTTTTGTACGATTTAAGCAGACACACATGCCGACTCAAACCATATAGAAGGGCGGATTGTTATTGGGGTGAATAAGAAAAAGCGTAGAAAAAACAAAACAGAATCTCGCAGCGGAATGACAAAATATAATAATCAAAATAATAGTTCATGAAGCTGTTTACAAAACATTTGATTATACTTATACAATACAAAATCAGAGTTACACATATCAAAGATAAACAAATAATGCAGCGGAATAGTATGATGCAGTGGAATAATATAGTAAATAATAGTAGTACAAATCTTCGTCTTCGTCCTCCAGAAATAAGGTCTTCAAATCCTGAAATGCTCAGGCTGACCCGAGCGAATTGAAAAGACAAAACACTCGAGTCAGAACTAAAAGATCTTATGTAAGTTAAATCATCGGTAAATAAATATGAGTGGAACGTCGTCAGAGATGTTTACGGGGTTTGACATCTCCTATCCAGTGTCTAATGTGAGTGTAGTAACTCAAGAGATGTTCGGGATTCACATCTCCTAAGGATCCATTAAACTATCTACTATGTAGTACAATACGCTATTATAATAGTGCCTGAAGTAAAGTATACTATTTAAAAATAGCGTTAAGGCTTTACATTTTCCACCTTAACACATTTTTAGGTATGCCAATAGTCTATACAGTACCGTAACTCTCCGTAAACTGGAACCGCTAGAGGATACCACATAGGTATGACATAAAACAAACTCGTAGAAGGTGCGCTAGGGTAGGTGACACGGCACAACTAGGTAATGCCAGGGTAGATATACCAATTACGCATCTGAACTGTTGGTAACGCATAGCCGCAACTACCGCCCAACTCGAAACACACTCCCGAGTAAAATCGAGGGGTGGCCACCAAATAAATCAAAAGTCAGAATATAGTATCAATGGAATGTGTCCGATCGGAGGGGCTACCTCACTTGGCCCGGAATCGCTCCTGTTTTAGCCACCTTATGCTAACTCACGGGAGTTAGGTCCACGTAAATATACCTTTAGGATCGTCGCCACCATCCTACTTCATTCTGGAATCTCCACCGCGTACACAGTTGTCAAAGTGGTTTTTGGTATTGGCAGAGAGTATGACAACATCCAATCCCGGTCTCTTTAGCAATCAATCGCTTATTACACACCGAATGGTTCTTTTATGTTTCCAAAATCATTTCATAATTGATATCAAAATATCATATTCTCAAAACCATAATACTTTCGAAATCATATTCACTTTGAAATCATATCACATTTGAAATCATAGTTCGATAATTATATTTCCTTTCAAAGTCAAATTCACAATTTATATCAAAATATCGTATTCTCAAAACTATACCACTTTCAAATCATATCATTTCCAAAATCATAATTTCTTTCAAAATCATAGTTCCAAAACAGGTTAAATTCTTACTTCAAGATCATCATTCAATTCATTATACATTTAAATTCCAACTTAGGTTATAACATCATTTGGCCTTATTTTCTTTTTAAAACAATGAATTGAATTTAAACACTTTCACTTTACTTGGTTTGGAAATTTAGAAATGGTTTAAATAATTATAAATAGTTAAAATACTCCAAAATAGTTTATTTATGGGTAAAGTACTTTTAGATTGATTTAAGATAGTTACATAGATTTAATTTAGATTAAATATGATTAAAATATATTAAATAACTTAAAATAGATTAATTAGATTTAAAATAAATTAAAATGGTTTAATTAGTTTAAAATAAATCAAATTGGTTTAAACAGATCAAAATAATTTATATAGTTAATATTAGTTAAATAGTTTAATAAATTTGAAAACCTTAATAATTATAAATATATTTTTAAAACAATTTATATTAAATATGAGTTTGGAATTTATATTAGTTTAAACTGTTCATTTCATTTCAACATATTTGGACCATTTCAAATTTCCAAATCGACAAACCAAATTTCAATAAACTATCAAATTTCATATCGTTTAAAATCCATGTTCAAAATATCAATACGGATTACTCCAACTTCAAAATATTTCAAAGTTATTTTCAAACGAATTTAATAACTCAATTTCAATAGAATTTCATTTATACTTAAACGTTTAACTTCAAACTTCCAATTTAATTTCTTAAAGAAATTCCTTTTTAAACCAATTCACATTTCATCGCAAAACTTGATTTTCCTAAAAATACTTCAATTTATATAAATCAAATTTTTATTTCAAAATATCATTTAATTAAATTTGAAAATTAAGGATTTTAAAATCATTTAATTTAACCAATTCGGTGTCCGTATATAATTCTCTACCCTAGGGTCAAATGATACAGATATTTATCATTTCAATCCGCAATTTAAACATTTTACGGTCGTATATCATTTCAAACCGCAATCCCGAAATAAATAAAAATCCATAACGAACTTGCAGTTTATAACAGTATAAAATACAACATCAATTCAACCAACATCAACAATCAACATCCATCACAATCATCATCCAAATCACTCAACAAATATCAATATAGAACTGATAATCAATAACGGGTATTAAACTGGCAATTTATATTCAATAATAAATTAAATAACAATTTAATTCAAATAAATTCAAATTAACTGAGATGATGATTAAAATATATCAAACAGTCATAAATAAATTCCTAATCACGTCATAAATTAAAGTGGAAATTAGCACAAGGGCCTCTTTAGTAGGTGGAATTAGTTTCTAGGATACACAACTGAAATAATTACTTTCAAGGACAAAACGCAAAATAATTAGTTTCTAGGACCTAAAAACCTATGAAATTATGTCCTTGAAAGTAATTGGACTGCTGACTTTGTCCTTTAAAGTAATTATTCTGCTGACTTTGGCCTTGAAACTAATTTCTTTGAATGTGTGTCCTAGAAACTAATTGGACTGCAAAGTTTGTCCTTCTAGTGAAATGCCCCTAAATTAAATTTAACAAACATAAGAAATTTTAGAAGTCGTGAGTGGGTTGAAACACTCGCCTTTGAATTTAAATTGAATTTAATTCCAATTTAATTCCAAAATCCAAACAGTCTTCGAATCCGTCCCAACCAGCGTCAAAATGTCTGGAATTTTGATACGATCCCAGCGGAGAAAATCGTGCGTAAATCGGACCTCGTATGCAAAAGTTATAATGATTAGAAGATTTAACGATTTTAATTTTTTTTAAACAAATAAATAAAAATAGAATGCACGCAATCGTCACCTGCCACGCAAGCATCCTCTCCACACATCCCTAACGCATGCTCAGGTTGCAAGAACGAAGCCACCACATCACGAAGCGCTGCCTACACCGTCGCTGCGCCACCGCGGCCATCCAGCCTTCGCCACTGTTCACCGCGCAGCCCCTCCCTTGCCTCGCGATCGACTGTCGAACACTACCAAGGCCGATAACGACAGCAGCTGCCACCGAATAGAGGAACCCTAATCAAATTAATCCCTTCAATCTAGCCGTCGATTCGACCAGCGAACTGCTCCGATGCGTTCACTCGTTAATCTCTACGCCAATGTAACCCTGATTTGACGATCCGAAGAAGATCATCAAACATCAATGAACGGTCAAGGTTTGTTCTTCAATTTGTGGACAAACAGTGGTTCAAATTAGAAAACGAATTACAGATCTGAGATGCGCTTGTCGAGAGCTTCAAATCGATATATATATTCGATATAGTTTTAAGAGACTGAATTTTTTATTTGGTTTTGAATTTGAATTTGCAATTGGGAATTAGGGTTTGTCTGCCATTGGAAAGAGAGGAACAAATGAAATTGTACGTATAGACAAACTGAGTTGAGGAATACTAGGGTTTATAACAGGTTATTTATAGGTAGGTCAGAATTGAGATGAATGGACAAGATTTGATTATAACGTTGAACGATAAATGGCCCGAAAAGCCCGTTTCGACTCCGGAACAAAAATGGGTCAACACATATATATCAAAATAGATGCTTTCAAATATTTTAAATTCAATGGAACAGGTTTCAAGCCCTAATTCCATCGTATGAAGAAGTTATGCCAAAATTAGCTTATTTCAAATTGATTTCAACTGATTTTAATTAAATTTATTTCTGGGCGTTTCGAGTCCGTACGATCAAAAGACAAGTCCGATCGCTACGAGACTTGAAATCTTATAATAATTTACTGTTACGGATCCGATGAAATTGGTTTCGTCGAAATCCGAGTCAGTAACCAAAATGGCTATATTTCAGTTAATTAAATAAATTAATATTAAATTAATTATGTCACCTTTTTAGTTTAAATTTAAAAATTTACAACTTATATCATTTTTTTGATTTCTTAATCACTTACAATAATTTAAACAAATTTAGATGCCAATTTAAAGTTGATTAATCCATTTATTTAATTTTTAAATTTTTGTTATTCAACCAATTATCATCTTATTGGTATAATTAACATTGGTTTATATCTTAATACATTAATATTTTCCAATTTCCTCTTAATTTCAATTAACGTAATATTTAATTTCATTTAATTACAATAAATCCATTTATTATAGCTTAAATTCCAATAAATTGATAAATTTTGCTTTCCATTCTTTTTATTCAACCAATTGTCATATTATGAATAATTTTAACATTATTTTCAGTTATTACCTTAATTTATACCAACATAACATTTAATTTAGATTTATTGCAATTGATTACCAATTTTAATTTAATAGACTAAATAAATGGTTAACTTATAATAATTGTTACCATTAACGTTTAATTACACTTATAAGTTATTATTTACAACCAATGTTACAATTTGCTTACATAACACTGACTTTTATTCAATTGCCATTCATTATATACTATTTCATTAATTAATTCAATGTTTGCATCTGTTTTCATATATTCAATTTATAACCAATTTATAACATTTACATTATTTTAATTTATTGTAATTTCATTCAATTTATCAATAATTAGCTTTAATTATCATTGTTACATTTCATTTTAGTATTTATTACATTACTAAATCTCTAATTTTTATTTCTTTCAAATTTAATTATCAAAATCTTATTAAATTAACTAATTTAAATTATCGAAATTTACGGGTCGTTACAGTCATGATAGTTTCTAGTATTTCTATCACCAAGGACATTCCATTTGATTCTCATCTTTTGCCTCCTCATATCCTCCTCAGTGCTGAGTGCTCTTCTATATTGATCCTGAAGATCAAACTCAAGTTTTTCCAGCATAGTGTCTCCTGGGCTTGTTATGGAATGCAGCTGGGCTTTTCCTAGATCAGCTTCCAGGGACTTAGACAATAAATCACCTTGCTATATTTGATATTAGCCCAAGCTGCAATTGTTGTCTTGACCTTCTTCAATTTCTGCTGGAAAATGTACATAGGAGTGCCAAAAAATAGAAGACCAAGCAAGGTTAACTAAGTTAAAAAATTCAGGATCAAGGATCCAAGCATTAAAAAAATTAAATGAGGCTTTTCTTTTCATTGGAACCACATTAAGATTTAGGAATTGTGGAGAGTGATCAAAGAGAAGGATGGTGGAAGGAAAGAAGAAATGTTTAGCCAGGTGGAAAGGGAAGCAAAGTTGCAAAAAGAATGGTCAATCTTGCTAAAAATTCTTTTACCAGATCTACTCATGTTGTTCCATGAATATTTGGTGCAAGAGTAAGGTATTTGTATCAGGTTGGAATAATTGATAACAGAGTTTAAAGGGTTGGTATCTTTGAGGGTAACATGGTTACCACATATTCTGTCTTCAGAATAGAGAAGACTGTTGAAATCACCAATGACTAACCAAGGATGGGTTTCTTGAGCAAAACGAGGGAGATAGTCAAGAAGAAGTTGTCTATGTGAAGTTTGGTTATCTGCATAGATGATGGTTAGGTACATGGAGGTTGAACATGGAATATGAAGAAGGTGAGAATGAATAAATTCTCTGTGAGATAGGATGGGGGAGATAGTGTAATAGTTGGGGTTTGAGAGTATCATAATTCTACCATAAGGAGATTCCAGCAAATTACGATGAAGTGTCCAGTTGGGGTTAATAAATCTGGCAGCTCTGAAGGTGAGTTTTTGGTCCAGTTTTGTTTCTAAAATGGCTAATAGTTGTAGTTTGAATGTTAATGATGTCCTTAGCTTTGATATCCTGGTGGGCACCCCGTATATTCCACACTCCAAGATTTTGTGTCATTTGATCAAACAAGAGTTTTGTTGTAGGATGCCTAGCTTGCTTCTGGTTGCAGAAGAAGGGGTGGTACCAGTTTCTGGAAGGATACTGGTTGCTGGTAAAATGTGTGGCTCATTCAAGTCTTTGTTCCTTTTTTGTTTATTGTTTCAATGGTTTTTACTGATGGTAGTGCAGTTAACATTGATCATTTTTAGATTTTGATTGTTCTTTTTGTTTGCCTTTGTTGTTGAGAAACTTGATTGCTGGATGCAGTGGATTGTGGCCTCATGGTTTGGGTAGCCTGGTGGTGGTAGGAGATAATCATAATAGCCAGGAGAAGGAGGAAGGACATTAAGGACAATGTCATCAGATAAAAGAGGGATGGTGCAATCCTTATCACATGGAGTTGGATCTGAGAATGGGTCCCGATTGAATATGGTTTTGCATGTGTCTTCACTGGATTGAATTGATGATTTGTTAATCTCCATGATATATGTAATAGTTGGTGAGTGTTGATCATGTTGGTTCGGGGAGTTGCACGGTGGTTTATCATGGTTCAGATGGTTTGTCTTGTGGGCTTGCAAGTGATTTGTTGCACTGAGACAGTGGGTTGTTGCTATTGTAATTTAGCATTGCTATCAAGAACATGGGATGATACAGGCATTCTCAAAACAGTGCACACAATATCATGGCTTGTACAGACTTCCCCATTGTCTGCAAGTCCATCTAAAATTCCAAATGGATTAATATCTACCTGCTCCATTAAATTTTCAAGTTTTTCAGATTCCCTATTCTCCATGCATTCATTCTCCTTCCTTTTCTCTCCCTCTTCTGGTTTCTCACTATCTACATTGACTTTTTCCCTTCTATCATTGCTTAAGACATCACATTCAAGACTTCCAATGCAATTATTTACTACTCCTTCCTTTCTAAATAATGATTTTCTTCTTATTACTTTTCTTCACTGTTATTTCTTGCTATGTCTTATACCAACACCTTCCTTGCGATTATTTTTTTGTTTACCCATGCTATCATCATTTACTATTTTTGTGGAATTCATGTTATCTTTCTGATTATCAATATGTTCACATTCTTCCATAACATGTCCAAATACCTTATATCTCATACATATATCAGGCTTCCAAAGATAGTTGACATACATAAATTGATCACTTCCATCCAACAGTTTGATTGGAAATTTTTCAACCAATTCATGTTCTGGTTTTACTTCTACCAAAAATTTAGCGTATATGATTCCTTCAAGACTTTCCGTGGATTCATCTAAGCACAAAAGCTTACCAATTCTAGTTGCTAGCCATTTTAATCCCAAGTGTGACCATGCATAGATGGGGATATTGGAAAACTAAAGCCAAATTGGAATAGCTTTAACTTTCCCACGAATGTTACCAGTTCAGGACACCATTCTTGAATTATGAAAACTTTGTTCCTCATAATTATAGGATCTGCTCGTAGCACCTTTGCTCTTTCTTCAGCACACGTCAGCTGGAATAAGAAGATAACCTCATCGAATTTAACCTTAACTGAACCCTTAAGCTTCTAGAGCCTCTTAAGGTGTTCTACCACCGCTGTGAAGGACAAAGGCTTATCCAAAAGAAATCCACCAAGTAATCTTTCCATACAGCAATTCTAGCATCAATAACATCAGCCGGAGGAACAATGGCATCTCCATTGAAGACTAAATCTAAATGAACATGAAAACAATTTTCGGCACTTCATGGATTGGACTTAAAGAGGTTACTCCATCCAGAGGCGGAGGGGATAGAGGAAGTGGAAGGAGATTTTGATTAAGGTGAAAGATGGCCTGTGGGCGTGGGAAGGATTGGTGGTTGAGAGAGAGGGAGGGACGGATGATGGGGAGCTACAACAGGAAGAGGTGTGGATGGGTTCGGCTGGTCAATGGACATGAGTGGCAGAGAAGGACAGGTATGGAGGGATGGTATTGTTCAAATGGAAAGAGAGGGCAGGAGAGTGGCTGCTATGAAAAGAAAAAAATCAAGCATTTAAAATGGAAAGAAAATTAGAGAAATTCACGGTGATATAAATTAAATACATAATATATAATAAACTAAATACATAATATATATATATAAACATGTGACTAATTATAATTATATACATATATAATTATAATTATATTTTCCTTCTGTTTTTAGCCTAATAATAAAATAATAATAAAATTATTTTTATTATTCAATTTTTAGTTTAAATAATTTATTAGTTGAAAATTCATAATTAATTAAAACCATACTAAATTAATTAAAAAATTAAAAACATTTTTGAAACTATAAAGTTATTTTACTTTATGTAAAAAAATTCCAGAATTTCATGTTATTTATAAATGTATATGTACACAAATTTTATTTATTTAAACAATTTTGAATTAAATAAAAGAGTCTCTATGTGTATGTTTAATATCCATTTTTTTAATTTCCCAATGTCATCCTAATGAAGTTAATTTTATAAAGATTTAAAATATATTTTATATAATGTTAAACTTTGAAATTAGATTTATACTAACCTTTACATAGTATATAGTATTTAAAATTTGGAATTAAAAAGTTTTTTGGCCAAGAGCATCAATATATGCATTATATATATATATAAACATAGACATATACACCCATAATCATCAATATGTGACAATCCATCGATATACTGGTTAGTGGTATTTTTAGCAAAACAATATATACAAAATAATGATTATATAAACATTAATATATAAAACTAAATCTGAAGAATACCTTTCACCAAAGCCTAAAGCTCGCATCTTTAAACGAAGAAGTAACCTCCTTGAATCGAATTCCAAACCCGTAGTTGCTAGCTCCCGAATTGCCTTTCCACCGACGATTATTTGATTTTAATTTGTATTTAATTGGTTGAATTTTAAGGAGAGGAGAGGGGTATAATTAGGCCAGCAATAGAAGATGATAGAGATAGCAAAAGATCAAAATAAAATGAGGGATAAGATGTTTATATCTAGGATAGAGTAGAGAGCAAAAGTAAGATTTGGATCCTTAATTATGTCTTACCCATTCTCTTATCTTTAAACACTCAAAGCTTATCCCCAAAGCCATCAAAATAGTCGGCCTCTATGTCCTTATTATATCGAAATTATCGTGTTCCTTATGGGCCTCAAATCCATTTCAAGGTCGAACAATATTTATTGCGTTTAACTTCAATGTTTAACTTCAATGTTTAATATTATACAGTACATCAAATGATATTTTATAATTAATATTCCATAAATATTAATTAATTTATAATAATTACAAATTAATTAAATCGGGTGGTAAAAGAAGTATTCAATGTTTTGGTTGTGGGACTCTTAGGTTTAAATTCGACCAGCGATCAATATCGAACAATTTGAATATGAACGTTCATATGTCATTTAGCAAGTGGTGTGACATTATGACCAAATTTATTGCTTATTTAGTTTTAGTTAAATCCAAATTTACTTTATTAAACGTTACCTGGTTGTGACATTATTTACATCAGTTCACTTCGTCAAGACTGTATCACATTAGGACTTATGGAATTTGGTAATCGTCAAAATTTACGTATCATCCATATTCAACTCTATAGTTCAAACAAAAAGTCTTTGATTCAATAATAACAATTATTACTGACCAAACTGCTCTGATCATATAGTTGACTTTAGTTGACCGTTATACTAATCTCATAAAACCGAGGAGACAAATCCTCCCTTGAATACTGTTTCACTTTCGATGCTTCCACTCGACCTAACTATAGTAGTTCGATGGAATTCATGCCATGATTTAACTATAATCTAAGTAGAGCTTCCACATTGAAGATCAACAGTATTCTCAATTCAAGAGAATCGTATAATTTTGCCACATCGATATTTTCTGTTTGACCTTATTTATATTAACCAACAGAAAACCGTCAAGTGGGTCATTTCATAGTTATACAATTACTATCATAACATAACTCCTTGGTAGCTCCGGTAGTTATGAGTAACACACTGCCCGATATTTAGAGAGTGTTACATACTCCGGTCTTAACGGATGTATCGATATCCATTCTCGATACATCTTGACTAGGAATATTTAAAATTTTATGTTTAATTTCATTATGATAAATTACTCGTAGTTATAATACTTTGTAACTACTATCACAAAACATATTTATGGATTTTCTATTAAATATATGTAACACCTCATAAATTTAAGTTAATAATTTAATAATTAATTAGACTCCAAAAATGAAATTTGAGCAAACGATGGAATATGGCCATGAAACTTGCATCATTACGTTCGAGGCAATTTTCTGAGCAACTTTCATATTTGGAGTTTCACGATCAGAGTTCAAACGAAGAAGTTACGAACGTTTAAAGAAATTGAAACTAAAATAATTAAACAAACAAAAATTAACGTATATATAAAATTAACTAGGACCAACCAGTCGACCCCCCTTCATAGGCTGGTCGACTAGTAGCAGTCGTCCGCTCATAGGAGTGCGCTCGATCGGTCGAGGGTTTTCAGCGTGATCTGAACTACGGGCAATGGCTCAGATTTAATATTTTTAATCTAATAGTTACGATTGAATCGAGAACCTATAGATATAGACCTGACCCCTCCCTTCTCTCCTCATATTTTCTAATATAGGGCAGCGAAGCTCTGCCATTTTCTCTTCTCCACTAATCCTCGTAACTTTAAAATAGTTAGTATTTATACAAATTGGAGAAGAGCAAAAAATAAATAGAATAAGAGAAGGAGCGGACCAACGTTGTGCAAACAACAAGGTAATTTACGATATTGTAAATTCATATTCCCCTTCAAGCCCACATCTGTTCTTAGATCTGAAATTCTAATGTATGTATATACCCATTTTATACATATTTCTTGGATTAAAAAAGAGATGAAGTGGAATCAAAGAATCAGATTCAGATCTGGAGATTTGGAACACTAAGTGAGTGGGATATTATGTAATTTGTTTGTAATATTGAAATTTATTTCGTTGGTTTGATTATTATACCTAAATAAAGATCTAAGAGCTGTAGGTTTGAATTAAATGCGTAAAACATTGCATACATATTTTGCAACTTAGAAAACTTGATTAGAAATACCATTTACACCCAGATCTAGAATCAATCCCCAAGATATTAAGAGTTAATGTTGATAAAATGTAGAATTTATTCTAGATCTACAATTGGTTGTAAAGATGTTAGTATAATCTAGATTTATACCCAAATTCTGTAGGAATGTGGGCTTTCTGTATTTTACTTGTTAAAATATTATCCATTTAATTTTTATAAATTTGCCTAATTTTTTTAATTTTATAGGAAAGTGCAACGTTTGATTTAACAAGGAATATGCACAAACAGAGAAAAGTGATGCGTAAAGTATGAATTTATCTTCCGTGGTTTACACCGTCTATTTTTTTTAAAAAGAAAATAAATCGTTCCTTGCAATTTCAAACGAAGAAAATCTCTTAATTTGGGCTAATTAAAGGAAATTATAATGGAAAACCTTTTTAGAGTTCCAACAAATTAAAATATGGAAAAGAATATTCTAGTTAGGGATTGATAACTGGAAATATAATTTGTAAAAAATATATGTGTATAACCATGTCAATCAAATAAAATGAAAACTTGACTTATACGATGATTACGCGTAATATTCACATTAGGTATAGTTAGAAGATTAGAATAAATCACACCTTCAATAATAGAATTAGGAAATAGAGATGGAAATATTTCAACTCCAAATGAATAGGTAAGAAATATGGAATAAATTTAGGAGTTACAAGAGTTTAAATAGGGTATAAATGGAGTAATTGGACTGATTACTGAGATTGTTAAAATAATAAATACGGAGAGATAATGAAGGAATACTAGGAAAAATTTGAGTAAGTAAATAAGGTCTTTAGAAAACATCCATTTAGGTAATAATCATTTATTTCGAAAAAAGTGACATTTATAGAAAGTAAATAAAAATGTTAGGTAGTAATTGAATATTTTAAGGCAGTATAATTATAATTAGAGTAATTATATAGCCTTAAATATGCAAATAGATATTAGTGGGCTTTGCTCAATATTAAAGTTTAGAGTAATTAATTTGATTTAGTGGGTTGGGATGCGAGGTCAGTAAAGTTACACAACAGAAGTATGCCCTTCACTGAAAAGTTACTAGTAGTTGTGTACACTTACCACTGATGTGGGACATCTCCAACCTTAGGACCGATGGAAAATAGATTTACGTTGCAGATAGGTTAGGGGAAAGTATGCTCTAGGGTTTGCCTTGGATTTGAAGTATTAAATGGCCCAGTACCTTTTGGGAATGTGGTCTGCATTGTATCTAATAAGAGGTAGTAAGTAACCAAAGGGGGTATTTTTCTTGACTACTTAGATTAGTCTAAATAAGGATATTAGCTGTGGAGGTTCAGTAGGCTATGTCGGTAGTTGGTACCAATATTTAGTAGTATGTTTGGCATATAGGCTTGACGCCTAACGATCCCAAATGAGCGGTAGTAAAGACTTAGGTTATGCTCTGATGGATTTCGCTTCCTACTAGTGTAGAATCTGTATGGAATACGCATGGAACTCATGATGGAGATAGTTGAAAATTATTTTAGTGGAGGTGGGCTAATTAACCCTTAGATAAGTCCTAAGTAGTTAATATCGGTATCAGGCACGTATCGGTCAAGTACCGATATGAGATATTTTAAAATATCATGATAATATCAGTAAAATATCAAACATGTGTAGAACATGTTATAAACAATATTGGATTATGTTATAATGTTATAACAAAGTTAAGTTTTTAAATATTTGGATCAATATTTTCAAATTACTATCGAAGACCGATTGCATATAGTTTACAAATTATAATTTGTTTACAAGGATACTCTATTAAACACAAGTCACAAAATAGGCATAAAAATGAAGAAATTCATATAATGTGCGTCTTTACTTTTTTCATTTGTATACTATATTCATTGTTTCTTCAGTCATCTGATCATTTGTATTAATTTCCAAAGTTTTTCATACTTACATTTACTTTGTTTTCAATTTCACTTAATTCATAGAAAACAATGTTGATTTGTTATCGATTACTACTTCTAGCCCGTTCTTTATCGTTATGTTAAATATAAAATTTCATTGCTCTTCAACTTCTAGTTCTTGACGTATGATAATAAATCATAAAATAAATGTTCATAAGCTAGCTTACCAAATAGATTTAGGTAACAAAAAAATAACTAAAAAGAGAAATAGCTCTTACGTTATCCAGTTTTAAGTGGTAAAGTCTTCATATAAAATAAAACATATAAAATGATAATATAAGTAGAGTTTTCTTTCTTGAAAGACTAATGAAGAAGACTAAAAAAATAAGGTTAAAACTAAAAAATTAGTGCATTGAGATTTCTAGTAATGTCATTCAACATATATATAAAACAAATACTTAGAATATGAAGATATTTGTTTGCAAATTTATTATCTCAAACATATACAGTAATGTTCCACATTTTTAAAAAATATCGGGTATTTACACTAAATATCCGAGTGATATATCAGTAAATATTGGACACTCACATAAGGAAAGCATTCAGATATGCACTCAAGAACACAACACAGAAATGCACAAAAACTAGTTCAGGTGGAAGAAGTAAACCATGCACAGTTCAAGTGCAAAGAGTAAATCGAGCACATGCAAAAATTCAACACATATGGTGAATACATATGAATGAGTATAGTGTCAAAATCATGTCTGATCTACTAGATAAAATTAATCAAAAGTTTGCAGTTGAGCAGGTCCAAGAATTTAGGCCGAAATCACAAATTTCACCTCAAAGTCGAACAATTATGCAAAATCAGGCCGTAGTCGCAAAATCAAAAAGCAAGTTGAACATGTCAACAATGTTAAACCGATATCACCAATAACCTTAATTATGAAAAAGTTAGAAATCTCAGGTCGTAAACCGAAGATCAATCAAAATCAATGTGCTAGGTTGGCAAATCAATATCCAGAATAACAGCTAGAATCAAAAGCCAAATTCAAGAGTTAATCAATTCAAATAAATTATCTTGAAATATATGAAAATCTAAAGAGATTTTTCCCAAACCAATCACTATAAATACCAAATCATCATCAACAATGAAATGAAGTCGAGAAGGAACAAAAAATACATATATAACTAGAGAATCAAATTTGTACCCAATTATTAACTGCAAAGGAGCTCGACGGTGGAAGCAATCAAACTAACCATCGCCAAGCAATCAAAGAACGCAACCAATAGAAGCGAAGAGGCATGATTTCAATAATTGAATTTGAAGTCGATATCTTCTAGAAACAAAAAACCCTAAAAGAAGATTACGAAGATAAAAAGGGATCGACCCTATTTTAAATTTGTAGGTTTAGTTTGGGCCAATTTTTTATAGCTTAGGGTTTTTTATGTATTTATCTTTGTATTTTATTTTAAATTTAAAACTATGGTTTTTAACTAGGATTGAAATACGGTTTGTAGTTCAGAAAATTCTCAACTCAGGGACAGAGTTGACGCTAGATATATAGATATAGTGTTAGTATAATCAGGTTAGCAATAGTCGCAAGTTTGCAGGGAATTTTTAAGCGGTTGGTTGTTTAATCTAAGTAGAAATCTTAGAGGCTACAGTAGGCATGTTTTGCCAAAGTTGAGTAAATTTTTGTATTGCTTCTATTTCCACATTTATTCTATTATTACCTATGCTGCGATTTTTATTATTTTGTGAATTTATTGTATAGCCTATTCATCAGTTAATTTGATCCTACAAGTGGTATCAGTGCTATGTAGTCAAATTCACACTTTTTAAACTATAGCTAGTTTTGATAATGTTTTTTCCGAAGGACAATTTATAACAAGGCCATCCATGTTTAATGGCATTAATTATTCATATTGGAAAACTATGATGAAGATTTTTCTAGAAACCATAGAGGCATGAGATATAATTGAAATTAGTTATAGTCTACCTACAATAAAAATAGATAATTAAGAAGTCCCTAAGCCTAAAGTTAAGTGGAATGCAAATGAATTTAGTATGTATTGTTCAAATGCTAAAGTTATGAACTCTATTATCTGTGCCTTTGATAGAATAGAATATAATTGTGTTTCACATTGGGTGACTGTGTAGGAAATTTGGCATATGCTTGAAGCGACTCATGAAAGTACATCACAAGTCAAGGAATCTCATCTAATCATGCTCAGCAAAAAATTCGAGAATTTCGTAATGACAAAAGTTGAAAATATAAAGGAGATATATGGATGATCTTAAAATCTAGTATTCAAATCCAAAATGTTATGAAAAGCCTATGCAAAGTTGGAGATGGTCCGAAATAATCTAAGAATCTTCGAGAGAAATTTTGAAGTAAAGTGACAACAATTCAGAAATCCAAAGACTTAAAACAACAAAAGTTAGAAGAATTAATAGGAAATCTCATCATCTATGAGATGGAATTAAAAGTCAGGAAAGAGCCTGAAAATGGAGACTTTAAAATGAAATCAATTGCTTTGAAAGGTACAATTGACCATGAGTAAGAAGGTGAAGATTCAGCTGAGCTAGCAATGATAATTAAGCGATTCAAAACATGGACCAAAAAGCATGGAAATCCAGCAATAAACCGAAAAATAAGATCTAGCATTGTCAAAGTACTGAATGATTCTAAGGAATAAATCACATGTTATAGATGTAAAATTCTAGGTCATATTAAACCAAACTGTCCACTGAAATGACTTGATAAGGGGAAGAAGAAGAGAAGGAGTTTTGCAGCCACTTGGGATGAGAGTGAAGAAGAAGAGGCAGAGAACACTGATAGTGAGAAGGAAGAGGCAAATTTTTATCTAATGCGAGAATCAATTGATAGCATGATGAACTTAATGAGGAAGCACACTTATCCCGTACCATTTACTTTTGTTATATCATGAGTTAAATGGAACCATTGATAGACTTAAACAATGATACAATAATCTAGAATCTGAGTAAAACAGTCTACTTGGTTTAAATTATAAGTTAGAACCGATTATTCGAAACATTAGAAAACTTAACTCCGAAAGTGAAGTGTTGGTCTCTAGAAGAAAAAAAAATATAGGTCTAAGATTAAAATTGAAACCCTCAAAAAAGATATTTTGATCTTGAAAAACAAAGATGACGCTAAAAGCAAAAATTTCATCGAAAGATACACCTCACTTTTAAATGAAAACATCTCACTTAGATCTAAGGTCCAATAGCTTGAATCAACAATAAGAAAATTCTCCAAAGAAGAAAAATCACTTAATATGCTTTTAGGTAATCAGATTTGTTAGTCCTTGAGATGATGGTTTTGATGACAACAACCTTAGAATAAGATTATAAAATATAAATACTAACATTATAGTTTAGATATATATGTATATGCAGGATTTAACCATGCAGGTACCAAGAATGAAGACTGTACACTATAGAGATTCAAGATATCAAGATTGAAGACTCATGAGTATCAAGAATATCAAGATTATCAAGAGTTCAAGGTTTAAGATAAGTATTGAGTCTAGAATTATGTTAAAACTTCATAATAGCACTGAAATCTTCACTCCATTTTTCTTTTTGGATGGAACCCATTTCTACCTTTTTAGTGGCTTACAAACCCACGACAAGTAGCTTACAAACCTACGACAAGTGGCTTACAAACCCACGAACATCCTGGTTTTGTACAAGTTCTCGAGTCCTGATGTGATGAGATATTCTGCAGGAAGAAGCTTGCAAAACTACTTCAAAATGATTTTCAAAACTACTTCAGAATGATTTTCAAAACTGCTTTTCAAAATGTTTTAGCCTTAAAAATTATCTTTTCAAATGATTTTTAAAAAGATTTTTTAGCCTTAAAATATTCTTTGTTTTTGTTTTTAATAAACTCTTGTTTTAAACTTCATTTGTTATAAACTATCTTTTAATTATAATATATTTATACTTAGATTTAAATATAAAATTATAGTAAATTTTATATATATTATTCTCTATATTTATCTATGTATTTTATCTATAGTCAAGTATATTTATAAAGTTTAAATAGTTTTTAATATAAGATAAAAGTTATTTTCAAAGAAAATCAAATCTTCAAAAAATGCTTTGGGATGTCGACATGCCCTAGTACCCCATGTCGACATAGTGACAGTAAGATTCAAAAATTTGAATTTCAAAAGAAGTGTCTATTCACCATAACCTTTCACGAATGGACATGGCTGTTGTTCTTCTATAATTAGGGGTTAGTTTCAACGAATTTTATATCAAATTTTCTGGTTTTTCACTTCTCGTCTTCTTCCACATTTTCTTATTCAACATCCTATCATCACTCTACCTAAATCAACATTGAATCTAACTAGATCATCTCTGGTTTGATTCTCTATCACTATCTCAACAAGATCCCAGTGCTATTCAGAGTTATAGGCTTCTTTGTAATCTATCTAGCGAGAAAAGGTGTGATTGTAGCCTTGGAAATCAATCAAGCGAGAAAAGGTGTGATTGTAGCCTTGGAAATCAATTGGGTGAACTTGTTGCCCCGGAAATCAAGTATCTCTACCTAGAGGATTGTGATTCTGGAGGGTGTACCTCGTAGCCTTGAAACCGAGGGTTGTAATTGTTGAATTGCTTTTGAAAGAAAATCCGTACTTAGTTGTGCGGGACTGGATGTAGGATAACTCCGAACCAGTATAAAATCCGGTGTGTTCTTTCCTTTACTGCATTTACTTTATTTCTGCATCTGTGTTTGATTCTGTGATTATATATGTATCTGGATATTGCATACATTTGTGTACAAATCAACAATAACTCAAAAAAGATTTAGTAATTTCTTATAAACACTATTCACCCCCCCTCTAGTGTTCATTCTAGCCTTAAGATCCATATTCCGCATTCCTCACAAGATTGTCACCAAAGAGAAAAGGGCTTGGATATGATAAAGTTGAACAAAGTATGAAAAATAGTTGTGATAAGATCAAATTTCATAGAGAATCATCAAAGTGTTTAATTTGTGGAAAATTAGACATAAACAAAATAAATGTTGGAATATGAATAAAAACAAAACCGTTAGACAAATCTGGATTCCAAAAGGTACAAATGTAAATTTTCTTAAATTTATACACGTTTAGGTACCTAAATACTTTATCACTAACATTTTACAGACCTATGAAGCATTTTAGGTCATTTTACTCTTCTCTAATGTAAATATGTTGGCGGGGCAAGGAACGGTAAAAGTGGTTCTTGGAATCAGGCTGTTCCAAACACATGATAGGTGACAAATCAAATTCTTTAGCCTAGAATATTAAAAGGAGGGAGTGTAACAATGGGCAACAATGGTAAATGTAAGATTATCGGTAAAGGTAAAGTAAGTAATAATACTTTTACGCTAAGTGATGGTTAGATGTTGATAACTTACACCATAATCTCAACTCTATCAACCAACTATGTGACAAAGGTATGAATGTTGTGTTTGATTCTAATCTATGCAAAATAATTGATAAATGTTCGAGTGAAGTTTTATTCATGGGTAAAACGAATGGAAATACATATTCCTTATCATATGATGATCTTACTTTTTCAAGATGTTTATTAGCTAAGGATGAGAAAGCTACCTTATGACACAGATGACTAGGACATGCTAGTATGAGCTTATTGAAGAAGCTAAAAGGAAAAGACTTGGTGAGAGGATTACCACAAAAAAATTTTGAATCCGGTAAGATGTGAAAAGCTTGCATGAAGGGTAAGTTTAGTAGATCATCTTTCCATGCCAAAAACACGGTAAGTGCCTATAGAGTTTTTTAGCTAATTTATATGGATTTGTTTGGTCTAAATGATGTTGCTAGTTTAGGTGGTAAGAAGTATTGTTATGTGATAGTTGATGGTTACTCTGGGTTTACATAGGTCTATTTTTTAGCCAAAAAGTCAGAAACTTTCAACTATTTTTTAAAATTTGCAAAATTGTTCAAAATGAAAAAGGAATTTCAATCATTACTTTTAGAAGCGACCACGGTGGAAATTTGAAAATTATAACTTTGAAAAGTTTTGTGATGAAAATGGTTTTAAACATGAATTCTCTGCTCCACGGACACCTTAACAAAATGTGAAAGTTCTACGGGGTGGATCGTGTAGTGTATATGCAAGTATATGTGACAAAGTATATAATGTAACTAAAACAATATTAATCTAAGTAAATATAGAATAAGCACACTAGGATTTTATACTGGTTTGGACCTCCCGTCCTACGTCCAGTCCCGAAGCTCCCCTTCGGAATTCGACTATCAAACACCCTCGCTTCGCCCAGAGGAATAGGCTTGGTTATAATAAATTGTTCTTGTCAAATGTGTGTTCTATAACACAGATATTGACTAATTAGTACAAATGCTTTCAATATATATCTAGAGAGTATTGTCTATGAAGAACTGAATATTTGGAAGAATAAAATACAAGTATAGATTGCTAGAGATCAAGAGTATATGATAGAGTATATAATTAGAGAGCGTAAGTAAGTAAGGTAGTCAGGTTAGATCTTTCTCTTGATTTCTGATGCTATATATAGTTGTAGATAGGTATGTTGAGTAGTTGCATCCATTAACGAGTGCTCTATAGTTGCTTCGGTTGATGATGAAGAGTTGCAGTGAAGAGAAGCGGAGATGTCTATTCGAATGTGACAGTTGAAGTTCTTATTTGAAATCCGAGTTTGAAATCAGACGTCTGGTATTTGTATCAGACGTCTGATACTATATATTTTTTTTGAACATAGTAGGTTTTCAGACGTCTGAGTGCAATTACCAGACGTCTGGTTTAGCCTGTTTGTTATTCCAGAGGACTTTTCCAGACGTCTGGCTTGTGCACCCAGACGTCTGATACTTGTGCATGTCTGTTTTGTGCATCTTTTCTTTTGCTTCTTTGTACCTATCGACTTGTAGTCTCTTGTAGTGTCCTTTGAGCCTAGTTCTTGTCTTTCTAGTGATGTTGTTTTAGCAAGTTTTTGTATATATACATATATATGTACATTTGATTTTCATTGTACAGTTGTTGTCATTAAAACCATGGATTTGATTTCCTAGCAATCTCCCCCTTTTTGATGATGACAACTATACAATGTACTTATATATAATTTTTATAAATCTCCCCCTGAATATGTGCTTTCCATTATTTCTCCCCCTTTGTCATTATCAAAAAGAATGAGGGAATCATATTTGCAAATTCCAAATCTTTCCTTTTGTTTCTCCGAGTACCTGCAATAAATAAAAATCATTTTTTTGGGTACCCACTTACTATGTTAGGGTCTGGGGGGTTAGGTCTTTGGAAACCAAACCCATTTGGGTGTGGTTGAACCTTTATAAATATAATTTTCATTATTAACTACCATATCAAAATAATCATCAATGTATTTTTCTCTATTTTTCCAATTAACAGGAACCCAAATACTTAGATAACTTTTATTCATATTTCCGTTCAACGATTTTGTACTTTTAGAGAAATTATAAACATTATTAGCTATAGCAGTATTTGAATAAAAATTTGATCTAGACTTTACTCGAAATTTAGTACTAGAACTAACATTTTTTCTATACATGAAAGTGTATCTAGTGCTATTTCTACGATCAGTTTTATTATATCCTAAACCACTTTTGTCATGTAAAGGTCTAGAACTAGATAAAATCATGTTTAAATCATTTTGAACTTTTTTAAATTTTGTGACTTCAGTGTTAAGTTTATCAAATTTAGCTTTGAAGTCAAAATTATTATTTTCAAAAGAAATATTACTGTTTTTCAAAATATCAATTTGCTTGTTTAATTTAGAATTTTCCCTTTTTATCGTACAATTCTCATTTTCGAGAAGAAAAATTCGAGATTCTGAATTATCTAAAGATGATTGTAATAAATCATTTTGTCTTTTCAAATCTGTAATTTCTTTTGAAAAATTTCCTTATCTTTATCAAACATAGTATTTTTATTTTGCAAAACACTGATTTCCTCTAAAAGATCATTGTTTTTATCTTCTAACTGCTCATTTTATTTTTGTAGGAAATCTTTTTGTAACACAAGTTCTTCTACGGTATTTTCAAAACATTTAGTTTGTTTTATCTAAAATTTATTTTCCTCTTTTAAACTGGAAATTTCTTGCTCACAATCTTTTAACTTATCTAAAGCAATTCTATTAACTTTATTCAAGGTTTTACAATCTTTTAATAATTCATCATATGCTAACAGAAGATCTTTATATAAAGAATCTAAGCATACCGATTGTGATCTGAGTTTAGCCATGAAACATTTGTTTTTTTTCTCCTTTGATTCTTCTTTATTACTCTTCCTCTTCCTATTGCCTTGACTAGATCTCTTTATAGCCATTTATTCTAGGATGTTGTTACGATCTCTAGAATCCCAGGCTCTGATACCAATTGAAAGTTCTACGGGGTGGATCGTGTAGTATATATGCAAGTATATGTGACAAAGTATATAATGTAACTAAAACAATATTAATCTAAGTAAATATAGAATAAGCACACCAGGATTTTATACTGGTTCGGACCTCCCGTCCTACATCCAGTCCCGAAGCTCCCCTTCGGAATTCGACTATCAAACACCCTCGCTTCGCCCAGAGGAATATGCTTGGTTATAATAAATTGTTCTTGTCAAATGTGTGTTCTATAACATGGATATTGACTAATTAGTAAAAATGCTTCCAATATATATCTAGAGAGTATTGTCTATGAAGAACTGAATATTTGGAAGAATAAAATATAAGTATAGATTGCTAGAGATCAAGAGTATATGATAGAGTATATAATTAGAGAGCGTAAGTAAGTAAGGTAGTCAGGTTAGATCTTTCTCTTGATTTCTGATGCTATATATAGTTGTAGATAGGTATGTTGATTAGTTGCATCCATTAATGAGTGCTCTATAGTTGCTTCTATTGTTGATGAAGAGTTGCAGCAAAGAGAAGCGGAGATGTCTATTCGAATGTGACAGTTGAAGTTCTTATTTGAAATCCGAGTTTGAAATCAGATGTCTGGTATTTGTATCAGACGTCTGATACTATATATTTTTTGAACATAGTAGGTTTTCAGACGTCTGAGTGCTATTACCAGACGTTTGGTTTAGCCTATTTGTTATTCCAAAGGACTTTTCCAGATGTCTGGCTTGTGCACCCAGACGTATGATACTTGTGCATGTCTGTTTTGTGCATCTTTTCTTTTGCTTATTTGTACCTATCGACTTGTAGTCTCTTGTAGTGTCCTTTGAGCCTCGTTCTTGTCTTTCTAGTGATGTTGTTCTAGCAAATTCCTGTATATATACATATATATGTACATTTGATTTTCATTGTATAGTTGTTGTCATTAAAACCATGGATTTGATTTCCTAACAAAATGGGGTAGTCGAGCGAAAGAATCTTACACTACAAGAATTGGCTAGATCGATGATAAACAAATATAAACTTCATTTGTCTTTTTGGGCAAAAAATACTTCGTATCATATAATGAATAGAGTAACGATCAGACAAATGCTTAACAAAACTTCTTATGACTTATGGTTTGATAGAAAACCTAACATCTTATATTTTCGAGTTTTTATATGTCCATGTTTTATCCTTAACACCGTTTATCAACTCAACAAATTTGAACCAAGGCAAATGAAGGAATATTCATGGGTTATTCATCAAGGAGCAAAGCTTATAGAATATACAATAAATGGACTAAAACCATTGTGGAATCATATAACATCAAATTTGATGAAATAGAGGCTGAAGGAAGTGAGGAAAAGAACAAATGTAATAAAGAGGAGGACGATGGAATCAAGGAATCAACAGAAAATGCCACCAAAGAAAATGAAACTATAGCGCAACCAAAAGGAAATTTGGAGGTTGAAAAACTAAAGTTCAAAGCAAATCATCCTCTAGAATTAGTAATAGGTAATCCAACAGCAGATATTCAAACATGATCTTTATTGAATAAAAATCTTTGTGCTTTGTCTATTTATAGCTTCCTCATTTTAGAAATCGAACCCAAAGATGTAGATACAACACTTAGTGATGAATGTTAGATTGTGGTTATGCGAGAGGAGTTAAATAAATTTAAGCGAAACGACATTTGAAAATTAGTTCCTAGACTAGCTGATTATCTAGTTGTAGGAACAAAGTGGATTTTTAAAAATAAGTTCGATGACTCTGGATACGTAATTAGAAAGAAGGCTAGGTTAGTCGTTAAAGTATACAACCAAATAGAAGGCATTGATTGTGATGATACATTAGCTCCAATTGCTAGATTAGAATCCATTAGAATTTTGCTAGCTTTGCATGTTTTAAGGGATTTAAACTAAACAAATGGATATAAAAAGTTCTTTTCTAAATGGATTTTTAAGACAAATTGTTTATGTTGAACAACTCCTGGTTTTGAAAGTCAAGAATTTCCAAATCATGTGTATAAATTTAAAACAACATTATACAGTCTAAAACAAGCTTCAAGCGCTTGGTATGACTATCATAGTACATATCTTTTGGAAAATGGTTTTAAAAAGGGTTGTGCAGATACTATCTTATTTCTCTTGCAAGATAAAGATAATCTCTTAATTGTTCAGATTTATGTTGATAACATTATCTATGGTGCACTGACAATCTTTTATGTAAGAAATTTGATAAAGTCATGCAGACCAAATTTGAAATCAGCTTAGTTGGAGAATTGAAATTCTTTCTAGGATTTCAAATCTAGCAACCGATAAGTGAACTTTTGTTTCATAAACAAAGTATGTGATAAAGCTATTGAAAAGATTTAGAGCAGAAAATCCAAAACTATTAAAGACTCCAATGAGCCTTCGGTCAAACTTGATAAAGATGAAAAGGGTATAGTAGTAGACCGAAAGAAATATTGAGGTATGATTGGTTCTCTACTCTATCGTACTACATCTAGGCCTGATATTATGTTTTCCATATGTCTATTGCAGGTTTCCAACAAAATGCAAAAGAATCTCGTTTAAAAGCAATAAAAAGAATCTTGAGTCATCCTTTGTACATATAGGATTATGGTTTATGGTATCCATCTTGTAACAGTTTTGATTTGGTTTGTTACTCTGATGCAGATTATGCTGGTTTCCTTGTTGATAGAAAAAGCACTAGTGGAATGTGTTTCATGCTAGGACATTCATTAGTTTCATGGTCAAGAAGAAACAATAATTGTGTAGCATTATGTATCATAGAAATTGAATATATTGCATTAGGTACTTGCTCCGCTCAAATTTTATGGATGATGCAAACTCTATCAGATTATGGCGAGTACTTAAGCATGTCCCATTAAAATGATAGAGTTTGGGGTATGCCTTAGGGACAATTATGTAATTTGTTACATATATCTAACTCGTCGATTAATCTTGTTTGAGATAAAGGTGTTTCCTTTATATTATATACTTGATATAAGTAGTTATATTAATTAATTAATTAATTAAAGGTATATTTAATATAAAATCCATAAATGGTATTTTTTGTGATAGTAGCTACAAAGTGTTGTAACCGTGAGTAATTTATCACAATAAAAATAAATATACCATTTTAAATGTTCCTAGTCAAGATGCATCGAGACTGGATATCAATGTATCCATTGGGACTAGAGTACGTAATGCTCTCCAAATGTTGGGCAGTGTATTACTCATGACTGTTGGGGGCACCTAGGGGTTACGTACTAATAGTTGTTGGATAACTATGGAACGACTCATTCGATAGTTTCTATTGGTTAGTATAACTGAAGTCAAACAGAAATTATCAGTGCGAATAATTTACATGGTTCTTTTGACTTGAGAATACTGTGAATCTTCAATATGAAAGCTCCACTTTGATTATAGTCAAATTATGGCACAACGTCCATCGTGTGACTATAGTTGGGTCGAGTTGAAGTTTTGGAAGTGAAGCACTATTCAAGAAAGGATTCGTCTCCTTAGTTACATGGGGTAAGTATCACGGTCAACTCAAGTCAACCTAAAGTCAAAATCTATGCCTAGAGTAGTTCGCTTAATAATAATTGTTATTATTGAACCAAAGACTTTGTGTTTGGACTATAGAATTGAATGTGGACAACATTGGAATTTTTGACTATTACCAAATTCAATATGTCCAAAGTGATATAGTTTTGATGAAGAGAATTGGTGTAAATAATTGTCACAACTGGGTAACACTTATTAAATAAAAATAAGATTTTTTTCGAAAATTAGTGAACGATAAATTTGGCCATAATGTCATACCACATGCTAAGTGAAGTGTGAACGTTAATGTTTGAATAGTTCGACGTTAACCGCTGACCAAATTTACATCCAAGAGTCACATAACCGAATCGATGAATTCTCTTAAGACCGAATGATTTTATTAGTTTATAATTGTTATGTATATTTAAATTGGGTTAAATTGGCTCACAACCCATGAAATTTAGGGGTGAAAGTCATTGGTTTTGATAGAGGAAGGGGGCAGCTACTATGCATGAGATTAGAGTTTTGAGATGTGTAGTTGAGATCATTATTTGCTCTATTATCCGACCCATATAAAAGCTAATCTCAAAACCCTAGTCATAGACTAATTCATTTTTTGAGCTGCCACTTTCATCTTCTTCTTCCTCATTTTAATGGCAACAACTCTCCTCTAAAATCATCCCAAAAATTCTCAAATCCAATTTAAATTAAAAAAACACTAATTTGTAGTAAAAGGTCTCCAATCCCGGATTAGCAACCTAATGAATTGGGAATTGTTCTTAGAAGAGTATTCATTGTTCAACGTGGATTCAAATGCTTCATTAGGAGGTCAAATTTTATTTATTATTATTGTTTTGATTTCAAGTTTATCTTATGAATGTTGGTTTACATCCAAATCACTTGTTTGTATTCAGATATGTTTATTATTTAGATCAGGTGAGATTTTTATGAGTACATGTGTTTGTTACAGTTGGATTGGTTATGTGCTTGTTATAGTATTTTGTTTATTGATTTATTGTCGAATTATATATCTAAAAAAGTATTTAATTTTGATTTATATTAATATATAAAAATAGATCTAGGTTAAATGCAGACAGATTTGCAAATTGTCTATACGTATAATTGTATATATGTTTCTTGTATATATTTAATCTAAAAAATTTCTTATGATTTTTTATACCTATTTTGAATCATAAAATATAAATTTATTTTATTAAATATGTATGTACATATTTTATATTATTTAATAATTTTGTGAATTGTTTATTATGTATAAAATAATTAATGGTTCAAATTTTCAATTTAATATTTTATGCACCATGTAAGATGCTTATTGTAAAATTTTAAGATTTTTGAACTTAATTTTTTTTAAAATTAATTTACTTTCTGCCTGCAATCAATTATTTAATTAAAAATATAAATTCAATTGATTAAATTCTAGAAATTTTTCATAAGCATTAGATATTTACAGGTAGCATCAATTTTTTTTTCAGATTTTTAAAACTTAATTTATTATTTTTTATAATTAATTTATTTTCGAACTACAGTTAATTATTTAATTAAAAATATAATTTCAGTTGAGAAAATTCTAGAAAATTTTCCTAAGCCTAAAATATGTCTCATCTACCTACAGAAAATGTTTCATAACTTTTCAACTTGATTTCATATTTTTAATAATTAATTTGATTAAGGGCTATTATCAATTATTTAATGATAAATATTATTTTAATTTAAAAAATTCCTTAAATTAATCTTAAGCGCAAAATATGTTTCCAGATTTTCTAAAATTATAAAACATGTATTGTTATCATGTGATTATTTTACATTAATTTATTACAGTAGAAACTATTTTATTTAATAATTTATATACATATATATATATATATTCAAATACATATATTAATATTCTATTTTGACAAATTATACAAGCACATATTTGAACAAATTATAGTACACACAAAATGAGCTAATGTGTACGTTGCAATGTAAATCCCAACATCTATATATGGGCACATTATACCCTTCAAGGATTATGATGTTACACATGCACACACATTTTTTGAAAGGATTTTTTTTGAAAGGACACATACACACACACGTATATGTGTGTGTGTATGGTTCATATATATATATATATACTTAAAACAAAATTAAATAAATCTAAAACTACAATTTGTACGGTTAGAATACATATGGACATAATAATAATCTTGCTATGAATAAATTATCAATTAATGACATTTAATGTATCAATCAATTCAAATTAAAGAGAGAAAATGAAAGGTTTCTCTCTCCATTTAATGCACTTAATACTCTCAATTAATTCTTGTTTTAGGGAAAGAAATGAAAGGTTTCATTCTCTATACATTAACTAAATGTTAGGTGTATTTGATACACTTTACATTTGAAATTAAAAACTTCCCTTTAATTAATTTAAAAAAAATAAATGATTTTATTTAAAACAAATTTAGAAATGTTCTAAATAAATTAGGCTTCATAGGCCCAACTAAAATCCAATAGGTTAAAAAAAAATTGAAATTCACCCATTTTTTCCGCCATGGGCTGGCCTTGTTCCTTCATGGGTATCAAAGTACAATAGCCTATGCAGTCTAAATTAGTCATATTAGAGCTAACTAATTAAGCTTTCCCACTTAGTACGGTGTCTAAAAAGGTAATGTCTAGGATTGAAATTGGGTAATCAAGTACACTGTCCTACCTGGTTACCAGCCTGGCCTGAAAGGCGATGCGAGCCAAAAGGTTGCCCCTAATAGAAAAGGCCCAACTTGAATTGGGCCTTAGGATAGTTTTCAAAATGTTTTGAAAATTAAAGTTAGAGATTTTAAATTTAACTGTTAAATTTAAAATAAAATATGTTTATTATAAAAGTTATAATACAACATAATTTTTCAAAATGTTCAAAAAACAATTCACATTAATTTCAAATTTCAAATTTATTAATAAGACTAATAACAATAAATTAATTAAATAAGTTAATTAATTAATGAACATGTGTATGTATTATATATTGAGATATATGTTATGTTGGTTTTTAAATTGTTTAATATAACATAAGTATATATGTATGTATGTGAACTGAATTTTAAAACTAATATAATTTAAATAAAATAGTTTAATTAAATTAATTAATTAAAGGTTAATTAATTAAAACACACATATATAAGATATATGTATTATACTATAAAGGTTATAACATACACTATAAAGGTTATAGTAGATATGTCCAATATAAATGTTATATTGGAATACTAATATAAAATTAATTAAAGAGTTAATTAATTAAAATTAATTAAATAAGATTTAGTTAATATAATGTTATACATAAGACTATTATATAAGTAATATGAAATATAAAAGTTATGTAATAATAAAACTTATATAATATTAGTGTATAATTAAAGGTGGAACATTAAAGAAACCCTGAATAGACTTAAGGAATAAATACATACGTACATGTACGTATACCATGATTTATGAAGCTTTCGACACCTAAATTATGAGAGTATTTCATAAGAAATACTTTATTCCATAAGTCGATATCACTCGATATAATGTATTGAAGATAATGAATCTTTAATATAAAATTTTCCTCCACCATATATATATATATATATATATATATTAATAAATTACTTGCGTATTCTTAATTGTTGAGCAAACTCAAGCTAGAGATGTTATGTGTAGTATTATTAATATATCGAATAAACGAGGTAAGATAACTATATGTATTTGTTGAGAAAATTCAAGGTACATATATTATACCTATTCCATCGTGATATGGTAGGTATGAGTGAATAATCTTTTTCGATTTGTTGAACAAACTCAAGGTCGAAAAGAGATCAGGACAAGGTAGCATGGGTTAGGAGTTGTATGTGATACAACCGACAAGGAGTTATCTATTGACCGTGGGCTATGACATATTAAGCAAACTCAAGGTCAGAATTCCAAGATGGACGAGTCCTAACACCCACTAGTGAAGTCGAAAGACTTCTATTTTCACTTTGGGTTTGGTGAAAAATTAAAGACTAGTGGGTGCCTTTTTAGAAAAATGAAATGATAAAATTTAACCTTTCTAATATTATAAGAACATATGCTATATAATGTTATAATAATCTACATTGATAAATTTGTGCATTTAATAGGATTGATAAATTTTTTATCAATTGAGATATATAAATGAAATGAAGATTGACAATTAGAAATATAACATATACCTACCAATAAAAGATTATTGCACATTAACGTTTCAATACCCATGTAAGTGCCTGATATTACAACTACTAAATACATTCATATTTTGGTCACTTATGCATTTATTTGGTCCAGACCATGTATTGCATTCTATGAGTTTCAAACTCTAAAAGCAATACAAGACTATGGATATTTGATCCATATACAATCACATATAAATGTTATATGGTGAACGGTTAGAGTTTGTAATGTAAAATATTTTAATGATATTAGTTCATCCGAAAAACCATATAAACCTTAGTGCAAGATCAAGTATTCAATTTGTTTGATTACAAAAGGATCATATTGTGTTAACTATAACACTAGACCAAAACTACAATATAAATCTAAGAACCCGATCGCTGAAATGTAAGTTTGATTAGTTTATGCAAAGCGTGACATATTTGATGTTCTTAAAATTTAAGGATAATCGAATACAATTTTGTAAAGGGTTTGTTAGGATATTGCAGTAAGTATTTTCTTTTGAATGGTTCGACCATTCAGAAAGAAAAATGAACGTACAAGAATAGATATGATTTAAGGTATAGTTGGGACGAAGAGAGTGAACGGTCACTTCTGCTTCATAAAGAAACATCGAAAATGAGAATTGTAGTAATAATGATTGATAATTAATGTTGGAATAAGAAATATGGTTTCTATCCGAAATATATTTTCATATAGATTATTTTCTATGATATTTATTTCTCTTGAGTTCAAGATATTTGATCGAAGAACTCTCCATGGTAAACTAGTTGCAGTATGTGAAATAAATAAATCTATATTAAGTTAATGATGGACCTCCGAATATAGTATGCCATTAAAGTAATGGTGAAATAGTGGGCGCGTACCATATAACACTAATTGATTGCACTATATTATGAAATTGTTTCATAAAACATGCCGAACATTATTTATGAAATAATAACTATTTTTCGGTATCGATTGAGAAATAGACATAGCTATATTTCAATATGAATATTATGAACATTCGTTATGAAATAAAAATATAATGTGGTTGTTATCCGGTTTTTTGGTCTGGCTATATTCAGACTGACTGGACAAGTTAGACTAGGCGATTATCGAGGAAGACAACCTAGAGAGATGATTATTAGGCTCAGAGATCAAGTGCAGATAATGATATGAAGCGACGATCAACCGGGGCCAATGGATAGACTCTCTAGAATATTCTAAGTATGGAATAATGCCTCCCCTAGTCGGGGGTTCAGTGCCTATACCTTTCCTTAGGGGATCGGTATATATCCTTAATTAATGTCCCAAACTTGGTAAGACTGATAAACAGTGACAAGGAAGGCCCTATGAGGCTACATTCCAAGTTTCAAGTCATTTGGAGTTCGTATGCTCAAGTTATGAGTAAATTACTTCACCTATCAAAAGGGATCGGTATAAAAGGGGTCGGTATAAAAAGGGGTCGGTATAAAAAAGGATCGGTATAAAAGGGATCGTCCATATTCATCTTTCACTATATATTGCAACAATGATCGGTCAATAACTCAAAATCTACAGATGATATCAACATGAAACTTGGAGTATAAGCTAATTAGGATGTGTGGAACACCCTATAGGGATCGTATGGCATTTGGAGCAAGTTGGAGGGATCGGTACCTATCCCTCTAGAGGGACCGCTAGAAATCAGAATTCAAGCAACACTACTTCATGAAAAATACGATATCTCATAAACCGTACGTCAAAATTTTATGAAATTTTGAGAGTAAGTAGCTTCGTCTTGGTCTTCTAAACCTTCTGCCAAAATTTCGGTCCGATCCGTACACATCTTCCCCTATAAATACAGCAGGCATGGCGTTAGAAAAGGGGATTGCTTTCTCTACCGAAGCTCTGCCATTTTTATTCTTCGCTTTTTTACTAATGGATTCCAGCTGATCTAAACACTCTTGTAATGATAATCAAGTGGAATATCAATAAAAATATGTAGTGGAGTAGGCCAAGATTGTCGAATCACTATGTGTTCATTTACTTCTGCTTTGTTTTAATTTTATTCTTTGTTTAATCTATATTAGATTCTATTGGGTGTTGATGCCCATTTTTGGCGTCAACATTTTGGTGCTTTCACTGAGAAATGAATTCTCAGCTTGATTGGATCTCATCGTCTACTGGTGGATTTCCATATTCGCGAGATAGATCCAGCTTTCAAACGATAAACTTCCTATTCTACTCAAATTTGAAGAAGATCTAAAGGAAGCTAATAGCCATGGTTAAAGGGACTAAGTCCACTTCCCGTGTTTTTGGAGAATCCAATTATGCAAGTGTTCTTGTTTGGAGTCGTTCATGTGTCCATGTCCATTTGGAAGGGATCGGATTCACTCATGTATGCAAGTTCTTGGGATTAGATGTTGAATTTTGCACTCAAGTTAGCGAAGGGTCGATCCCTCTCTGAAGGCCTAAATGGCTGATCCCTCTCTAAAGGCCGAGATGGATGATCCCTCTCTGAAGGCCTAGATGATCGACCCCCCCAGACTTGCTCAATACCGAACCCACCATGCTTGCTCGATACTGATTGCTCCCAAAAGCTTGTATACCGATCCCTCCAAAAAGCTTGTATACCGATCCCTCCAAAATGCTTGTATACCGATCTCTCCAAAAAAATATACTGATCCCTCACTCCAGGCTTTTGGCCGATCCCTCCGAAAGACCTAAATACCGATCCCTCTCCAAAGATGTCAATACCGATCCCTCAAATCTTCGTATGTCGATCCCTCTCATATGGCAAACGACCGACCCCTCACCAAGGCAATTCAGCCAATCCCTATGTTATATTCGCCCAGAATCGAACCCTTGTTTAACTGGTCCCTATTCCAAAAAAATATGGATCGGGTACGACCCCTTTTCTTTATAAAAAAATCTTTTTCGAGTACAACCCAGATTTTAAGAAAAAGCCTCTAAAAAAATCCTATATCACGGCGCAGTGCCCCCATATGCTGCATTTGAAACTCAACTTAAACACAGTGCATTCTATCCACTTCCCTTACGTCCTATGACTGACCGGGGCATAGAGGATCAAGCAGTAGCTTATGAATTGCAACCAAGGAACGGATAAGCATCCGCTACTTAAACGATACTCCCAAAGGTTAGAGAACATAGGTGATGTGACTCTAAGCAAACCCAAGAAATTTTGGCTCAAAGCCAAACTCGGGTAAAACCAAGATTTTCTCCAAGCAAACCAATTGTCGACTTCAAGCAAATAACCGATTTTCTTGGGTCTGACTCCAAGTAACTTACCATTGATCCGTCAATACCAGTCCATCTTGCTTTGCTGATATCTCGGGCATGCATACACCAGTAACAAGCATGACAAGTAGCTGTAAATTAAAAACGAACCAGATTGACAATGACTGAAGCATCTCCCTAGTTGAAGCCTATTCATTGAAGTCGTTCAGTGTGCAATATATCCGAGGATATTCAATGTACCATTCATATCGGTTTACTCAGGGAAAACCGATCCTGGACTACATCTCATGAATTTCTATATTCCTCAAAGGTGTATCGATCATGCGGTTTATGCGATTATCGCCCAAATCCATTTCCTCATTCAATCACCCGGATCAGAAGTTTGTCGAGCAGTTTAGAATGCATGCAACTCACACCAAGGATGTGATGTCATTATACAATTTATTCCATATGCTAGCGAGAATATCATACTGATGGCGTTGATGAGGGGAGTCAACCCCCAGGCAGATTTTGGCAGCTAGTTAGCTGGACAGCCTCCTACGACCTTGGATCGTCTCAGTTACAAAGTGAATCAGAAACTAAGTAAGGAGGAGGTAGAGCAGTCTAGGAGAAAGAACAAAACGGGCCCATTGGCTAAGTACTTAATTCCAGGAGACGACCCATGATCTCAAAATTCTACTCATATACTCTTTTGAATGATTCAATCGATAACATCTACTTGGAGACTCACGACTCAGAGCAAGTTTGAAAACCAGCCTCGAGAGGTTCCACCGAAGCCCAGAGAAAATCCGAGGAATGTTGTATATTCCAAGAAGCTCACGGTCCAAACACTAGCGATTACAAACACCTCCAAAATTTGATCAGAAAGCTGATTCAAAAAGGAAAGCTTCAACAGTATGTGCAAGCCCTGCAGAATAACGAGCAGGGGACTTCCGATGCCTATCAATAAAGAACTCTGATTATCAATTGGACCGTTGACGGTCAACATCCCGCTGAAAGGAGCTAGGGGCAAAGTGGAATAGCGAGCACACGATGCTGCTTCACTTATCAATGAGATTTATTCTGATCTTCTTTGAATTATTTCTATTTCAGTTTCAATTGTGCTGTGAGCTACGACCAACTTGAACTAAACTACTTCCAAAATGATGCAGGTGACCAAGTACTTAGATTTGGCCGCTAGCCAATCCCCTCAGACCATGATCGGACCTATGGAGTTTCATCAAGACGAGCGTGGTTCGACCGATCATCAGAAACCATGTGCTTCTGATTTGGGGCCAAGGACTAGAGATAGAAAAGCTCGTCACGGTCAGAATCCAATACAAAGCGGGCATGACTGACTATCCATTCATCGACCTCCATATTTGACTTGGAGACTTAAGCAGGCTTGGAACGAATGTGGACCGATCATCCACTCCTCGTGTCATAAAATAAAGTTCGACGAAATACAAATGCCTCTCCTGAAGCTCAGTGATGCCGAGATCTAACTAGAGTGGATGTGATTTAATCATCTACGCATCAACCTCTACCCTGAACACAAGAGGCAATTTGAAAGCCCGACTTGAAGTAGCCATGATGGACTGCCTATTTGTTAGCCATAAATTTTAACGAATGGGTACGATTGCAGCCTAAACCAGATGCAACTTAATTCGTCTGCTCAATAACTCATTATCTTCAATGACGAGAAAGAATATAGAGCAAGTTCGGCAAGACTTGATCATCCAACCCCAGTGTGGATATGATCCAATCATCCATCACCTACCACCTTCCTCGATTTAAGTTGAAGGAGCCACAATTATCAAGTGGACGAGAATCGACTGTTTGATTGCCAATTTTCGTCCTGAATGCTATAGGCAAAATCCCATTTTATGAACGAACATGGTTCGACCGTTCATTCGACAACTTTTTCCTCGACATGGTAAAAGAAGTACAAATAAATTAGGTGGAAATACGACTGCTCTCAACAAAAATCTCTAAGTCCCCGGAGCACGGATTAGAGTACTCTAAGTCCCCGAAGCGCGGACTAGATTATAAACGATTCAACAAAAATCTCTAAGTCTCCAGAGCATGGACTAGAGTACTCTAAGTCCTCGAAGCATGGGCTAGAGTATAAATGACTCAACAAAAATCTCTAAGTCCCCGGAGCACAGAGTAGAGTATAAACTATTCAACAAAAAACTCTAAGTCCCCGGAGTGCGAACTAGAGTAATCTAAGTCCCCGAAGCGTGGGCTAGAGTATAAACGATTCAACAAAAAGCTCTAAGTCCCCGGAGCACGGACTAGAGTGCTCTAAGTCCTCGGAGCGCGGACTAGAGTATAAACCATTCGGCAAAATCTCTACGTCCCTAACTGTGGACTAGAGTACTCTACGTCCCCAACTGTGGACTGGAGTATAAACCATTCGACAAAATCTCTACATCCCTGACTGCGGACTAGAGTACTCTACGTCTCTGACTGCGGATTAGAGTATAAGCCATTCGACAAAATCTCTACATCCATGACTGCAGACTAGAGTACTCTACGTCCCTGACTGCGGACTAGAGTATAAACCATTCGACAAAATCCCTACGTCTTCGACTGCGGACTAAAGTATAAACCATTCGACAAAATATCTACATCCCTGACTGTAGACTAGAGTACTCTACGTCCCTGACTGCGGACTAGAGTATAAACCATCAGATAAAATCTCTACGTCCCCGACTACGGACTAGAGTATAAACCATTCGACAAAATCTCTAAGTCCCCGGAGCGCGGACCGAAGTATGAACACAAATTGGGCGCAAGTCGACTGCTCGTAGAATAATTCTAAGTCCCCATAATGCAGACTGGTGTATAAACATGGATGAATAGATGAGTAGATTTCAATCGTTCTCTATTCCACAAACTCCAGCCTAAAATCGACAGGAGGAGTATATACTCGCTAAGGATGGAATTCGACTGTTCGACTTATGGCCTCACCAAATCAATGCTAGGGGCAGGAGTACAAATCACTAAAAGCTGAATACGATAGCTCATTATAGCTCTGGCTTGGTGTTCTTTACAACTTAAGGCAATGACTGCAAGGAGGCCTTAATACAAAACTAATCGAAACGACATTTGAAGTTACGGGTGACCGACTATATCGTACCATCAGATCGATGGACAATATCGATCCGCAACAAACACAAACGGATGTGACCTGGATGTCCCCCAAAAAACTATGATCACCAGAGTGTGGAAAGGAGAATAACCCACGAATACTTGATCATTAATTCTCCAGCACCCTCCTTCGATCGAGAGGAGTATGAAACTGGACGAGCATGACCCGACTACACTTGAACCAACTTTACCCCTAGATCTGATTGCAGAATATGAATTAAAGTGGATGTGGTTGACTGTCCAGTACCTAACTCATGTCCAAAATCTGACGAAGCATCGAAGTATTCCCCCTGGAAGGAAAAATCAGAATACAATCCAGAATAGGTGAGACTCGACCTTCCATTAACCAACCTGATCCCGCAATTCAACGGGAAAGAGTGTAAAGCTAAAGTGGACATGGTTTGCTTTCCTACTTATCGATGTATGCCCTAGGCTTGGGGGCACGAGCGAGAAACAAGATAAATGTGAACCGACCATTTAACGATCAACTCTATGTCTTTGGAGCTTAGGTGGGAGTATAAAATATCTAGGACGAGACTCGACAGTCCATGCAGTACATTTATCAACCCAAGACTGGGAGCAGAAGTGTGATCATCCAAAGACTGGCTACGATAGCTCAATATTATAACTTATATATATTGTTTACAACCACTCGAGGCTACGACCGAAAGGATGCCTAGAGATAGAATCATCGAATCGATGCCCAAGCTCATGGGTAATTGACTATCATTCCAACCTAAACCACGAGCAAGAGTTCGCCATTACAGTGAATGGAAAGCACGTTACTCGAATACACAAGCGGATTCAAACTCAAAGCAAGAGCCAGCTATGTAGCTGCACGCAACTTGAGACTGACCCTTACTCGACATTTTCTTCAATGTGCTTCTAAGCCTGATCTTTGACCATTTGCAGATAATCGCTCAAAGCATTCAGAGCCCTTCACTATCAGACTTAATAACTCATGATAAGACTCTAGGATTCGACCCGAGTAACCATCATCATTGATCGTCCCAACCAGATTTTACGTTGATTGTTACACGAAATAGTTACATTTGAACTCAAAGAATCCAAGACTACACCAGCTGAGCTGACAGTTGACATTACAGTCAGCCATGGCGACCCATCATGGGTACTGAAGATCGGATCACAGCTCAGTGTAACGATGATGAAGAAATTAGCTGGCTTTCTCTGAATGAATCTTGATTTGTTCGCTTAGACCCATTCTGACATGTTTGTGATTTCATCGACTATCGTGAGCCATGCATTGAATATCGACCCGAGGCATGTCCCAGTGAAACAAAAGCAACGCGGCATGGATAAGGAAAGGTTTGCTGCACTTAAAAAGGAGATGGATAAACACAAAAACAACAAGTTTACCCGCGACACCCTCTACCCAAAATGGGTATCAAATCTAGTTCTTGTGAGAAAAGCTAATGGAAAGTAGCGGTCATGCATCGACTACTAAGACCTGAACAAGGCATTCCCAAAAGATAGCTTTCCACTTTCTAGGATCGACTAGCTAGTAGACTCAACCGCTGGATATGAACTACTTTCATTTATGGATGTGTACTCCAGGTACAACTAGATCCTTGTGCACTTCCTCAACCAAGAGCTCACCAACTTCATTACCGATCCAGGATTATATCATTATGTTGTCATGCAATTTGAACTAAATAATGCTGAAGCTACTCCCCAGAGACTTGTCAATAGGATGTTCAAAGACCAAATCAGGCAATCAATAGAAGTATATGTGGATGATATGCTCGTGAAGTCATGACGATCAAACGACCACATCAATGATTTAGCGGAGATGTTCAATATTCTACGAGAATATGAAATGAAACTGGATCCCTTGAAATGCTCTTTCGACATTGAGTTAGGGAAATTTTGGTGTTTTATCGTCGACTCTCATGGAATGGAAGCCGGTCCCGAGAAGATTCAAGCAATTCAAAATATCTTAGTACCAATGACCATCAAGCAGGTATAGAGCCTAAATGGGAAGGTCACCATCCGATGTCGATTTGTCTCTAGGGCCATCGATAAGTGTACTCTCTTCTTCGATCTAATTAGGAGATAGAAAAGAAACTTTAAATGGATGCAGGATTGCACAGATGCGTTTCAAGCTCTAGTAGATCACTTAAAGAGACCTCCCGTCCTATACAAGCCACTGGATCATGAAGACTTATACATCTATTTAGCTATGTCGGTACACGCCATAAGCATCGCAATGCTATGCGAAGAGAAACACATCCAAAGACCAGTATATGATGTAAGTAAGTTGTTGACAGGCTCACCCCATTAACGTCTATACCGACCAGCCGTTACGACAGGTCCTATATTAACCTTAGATGTCTGAAAGGTTACTCAAACGGAATATCGAGCTAAGCCAATTCGATATCACTTATCTCCCTTGGAGAGCTATCCATGGTCAAACATTAGCATACTTCATATGTGAATTAACTCCATTAGACGACTACCCGAAGAGCAGTAGAGAACCAGCGAACCGATGGAGAATGTACAAAGATGAACTTCTAATAATCGGTGTTCTAGCGTCGGGGTTGCGTTAATGACTCCCGAGGAACGATCGATCTGCTACACCCTGAAGTTCGACTTCCCTACAACAAATAACGGAGCTAAGTGTGAAGCCTTAATCGCCAAGCTCAAATTTGCTAGAGAACTGGGAATGGAAAGTTTACATACCTTTTATGATTCCCGGTTAGTACTACGCCAAGTCAGGAAAGATTATCTTGCTAGAGGGCAATGTCTTGCTCCTTATATCAGCTGGGTCCAAAAGCCACTGGCTGACTCCGAGTATTACACCATTACACACATCCTCGGAGAAAATAAAAATAAAAAAGCCGAGTCATTGGCCAAGCTGGCTAGATTTAGGGATGCGCAGCAAATAGACTTTGTCCCGGTTAAAGTACTTAATATTCCAAACATTGACAGATGAAGATCGACCAGATCTTAGAGATGGAGCCAGAAAAGAAGTCATGGATGACTCCTATCAAAGACCATCTACAATGAGGAATTCTTCCTGAACTGAGGAATGAAAAACGACAGATCCTCCTCAAAGCTTCACGCTGCATCATCCAAGAAGGAATCATGTAAAGCAAGGGTTTTCTCCATTCCCCTACTTCGGTGTACCACTCATAATGAAATCATATGAGTCTTGATAGAAGTCCATGAAGAAGAATGTGACGATCACACTAGGGGCAAACATTGACAAAAAAATACTCCGCTGTGGGTATTACTGGCCAACTGTCAATCGAGATGCCGCTAATCATGCTAGACAATGCGATGAGTGCTAGACGTTTGCAAAAATTCCAAGAGCCCTGTTGATGGAAAGTACTCAAATGGCTAGTCCATAGCCGTTCGCCACTTGGGGGCATTGACATCATCAGCTTCTTGCCGCTTCTAAAGGTGGAGCGAAATACACCATTGTAGTAGTTGATAACTTCACCAAATGGGATGAAGCAGAACTTTTAACCATGATCAATATGAAGAAAATAATCAACTTCATTGTCCGGAATGTCGTCCGTCATTATGACCTTCCATGAACCATTATAATTGGTAATGAAGCCCAATTCGACAGCGCTAAATTTGAAAACTTCTACTGTCGCCGTCATATTGAAAAGAGATTTGTGGTAGTTGCTCGCCCTCAAGCAAATTGATGGGTTGAAGTTGTGAACAAAATCATAAAGTTCGTTCTAAAGAAACATTTAGATAAGGCTAGAGGCAAGTGGACCGATGAACTCTCATCAGCATTATGGCCATACAGAACCACCTAGAAGTCCGTGACTGGCCATACTCCATTCACCCTTGCTTACGGCTCCGAGGCCATCATCCCTGTAAAACTTGAAGTCCCCTCTCATCGTGTGGCTGATTACATCCCCTATTTCACAAATATATAAGCAAGGGATTACGATCCAATTGCAATTAAACTAGAAAGAATTGGTGACGACTTGTGAGTGTATAAATGCATCCGGGAGACAATGACAAGAACATGTACCTGAACGTGCACGTGTATATTCAAAAAATTCGACTTCTTGAAATCGATAGAAGTTGAATTTTCACTTGGAGTTATTAAAGAAAAGACTGGATCAGATAGCCAAAGCTTACTTGCCCTGTAGAACCGGACACCAAAAGCAAATGATTGAATACAATCCTGAATTTATGCTATTGGAAATAGACCAAGCATTACGACGATCAAAGAGGGATACAACACTTTGGGAGAATAAAATGAAAGGATAACAACTATTCAAGAAACTGAATGGATTTCTTTCTGGTGACTCTAACTTGCTTCGATTCAAAGCACGTCATGTATGCAACCAGACGTACTTTGGGGGGCAAGTGTTATCCGGCTTTTTGGTCCGGCTATATTCAGATTGACTGGACAAGTTAGACTGGGCGATATCGAGGAAAAAAACCTGGAGAGAAGATTATTAGGCTTAGAGATCAAGCGCATGTAATGATATGAAGCGACGATCAACCGAGGTCAACAAATAGACTCTCTAAAATATTCCAAGTATGGAATAATGCCTCCCCTAGGTGGGGGTTCAGTGCCTATCCCTTTCCTTAGGAGAACGGTATATATCCTCAATTAATGTCCCAAACTTGATAAGATCGATATAGAATGACAAGGAAGGCCCCATGAGGCTATATTCCAAGTTTCAAGTCATTTGGAGTTCGTATGCTTAAGTTATGGGAACATTACTTTACCTATCAAAAGGGGTCGGTATAAAAAGGGGTCGGTGTAAAAGGGATAGTCCATATTCAGCTTCCACTACATATTGCAATAATGATCGGTCAATAACTCAAAATCTACAAATGCTATCAATATGAAACTTGGAGTATAAGCTAATTAGGATGTGTGGAACACCCCATAGGGATCTCATGGCATTTGGAGCACGTTAGAGGGATCGGTACCTATCTCTCTAGAGGGATCAGCAGAAATCAGAATTCAAGCAACACTACTTCATGGAAAATGCGATATCTCACAAACCATACATTGAAATTGCATAAAATTTTGGGAGCAAGTGGCTAACATCATGGGGCATCCCACATAGGGATTGCAACCCATTTGCATGCATTTATAGGGATCAGTACCGATCCCTATTGTGGGTCTCGATGGGAGTACAAATTTTTGGGTTGCCTCTTCTTGGTCTCCTGAACCTTCTGCCAAAATTTTGGTCTGATCTGTGCACGTCTTCCCTTATAAATATAACAGGCATGACGTCAGAAAAGGGGACTGCTTTCTCTAGCGAAGCTCTGCCATTTTTATTCTTCACTTTTGTACTAATGGACCCCAACTGATCCAAACACTCTTGTAATGATAATCGAGTGGAATATCAATAAAAATATGAAGTGGATGTAGGCCAAGATTTCCGAACCACTATTAAAATCTATGTGTTCATTTACTTCTTCTTCTCCATTTTAATTTCATTATTTGTTTAATCTCTATTAGATTCTATTGGGTGTTGATGCCCATTTTGGCATCAACGGTGGTATTTGTTTTCACAACAAAAGTGATGCATTGGAAAATACAGAAGTATCTAATATTATTTATAGTTATTTTGGAATTATAGACTAAGCCATAGTTTTGAGAAAATAATTTTATTGTATGATTTTGAATCATGTGATACTGGTTAAATATATCTCACACAATTAAAGGCTATGCACCCATCCAGTGGGAGCATCATAAGAGTTGATGAACTCTTCGGATTGATACATATTAATGTATGCAATCGTAAGACCATTAATACAAAACGGTTCCACATACTTCGTCATATTCACCGATGAGTTATCACAGATTGGGACATGGGTATTTGATACACACGTAATATGTCTATGGTAAACTCACAGAGTATAAAACAGAAGTAAATAAAATAACATGCAATAGAAATGATTCGATTTGATCGAATGAGTGAGTATATTGGAAAAGGTTCCGAACATACCTAAAAATGAATAAAGATGCATTCTCAAAGTCACTCCTCCATGTGATACATAATGATGCATCGATAAGGATTAATCGAACTTTGTTGGGCAATGTACAATTAATCATGAGTGAAGTTGAGTTAGTTTCTTTCTGTAAGGTCATGTACTTAAGAATAGTACACAAGGTTAATATTATTTCATCTAAATAACAGTTTACAAAATCACATAGGATAAGGGTTTATAAGAAACTCCAACATATCCTAAGCAAAGGAGTTGGCAGGTTGTGTTTAGTCGAAAGATTATACATAATAATTGTTCATGAGGAATCTTATATGAATCTCCCCAAAAGGATTTTGGGAAAGACAATCACTGGATGACATATTTATGTTTTGAACATAATTTTGTAAACCAAAACGAAATCAGTTTTATAATAAATAAATTCATAAAACGTTCATGAATACTTGTTCTGTTGCACTGAGAAACAATTATTTTTTCAAGAAATAACAACTTCATTATGAATGAATTTCTAAGGAATAATTGATAGTAAAATGGAATTGGATACGATCCATAGATAGAACTGATTAGATGAGATGGAATGGAATTAAATAACCTAAGCAAACACATCACATTAGAGTGTCTAATAAGTATTCTTGCACATTGAAGAGAAACTATGAGTTTATTATCAATGTTGAAAATATATAATCCTCGGTTGTTTAATTAAACCATTAAGAGTGTTGACCCTATGATATGGTATCATGCGCAAATCCAAAAGAATTCCAAGTACAATGTCAAAATATGATTTTGGTAGTCATAACCGAAGGGATATGATCCATCGGCCACGATTATGTCTTTATGAGCAAGACTAATGCAGTTGGAATTTAATGAGCAATGTTAGTAAGAATATCCTCGTAAATTTCAATTGTTGAAATTAACGTAATAGATTTGTTATTCAACGTACTCAAGTTATTTCGGATTTACTCTCAAAATTATTACTTGATAAGACCTAGTGTTTTGGTATACATGTGATGAAATAAAAAATTCTAAGTAATGATTTAGAATAGTCTATTTGCACATAACAACCAAAGTGTCTCGAAGTCAGTGGGAGCGATATAGAGGTTGTGAGTTTACGAATGTGATCCAAGGAATGATACAAGAGTATCATTTTATAAGCATCAAAATTGAATAAATATTTTGATAGAAATATTAAATAGTTTGATTTTCAATCAAAGTGCAGAGGAAGTGATGTGTTCATTGAGAAAGAATGTTAAAAGGTACATTGATATTTCTAAATTATAAGTAAACAACACGGTGTTGATTTTAACGACGTACTTCTGTTAAATCAAACTTAGTTGTTTTAATACTCAACTTTGGATTGTAAATGATATCTTTTATAGTGAGTATAGAAGATATTGGGAATGTTCTAAATCGATATGTAAAGACACCTTATTAAATTGTTTAGTACGGAACATGTGAGATGAGTTCCTTATGCATTAGTAATAGGAATTACTATACATTTTATGTTGTCTACAATATCGTGATTTGTTTATGTATTTGATACATGAAGCAAATATCAAATCCAAATAGATATCACTAAATGGTTGTTTGAAGGAGTGTACAGACTCAAACATCACAAGAGATATTGAATATAATATGTCAATAATAAATTCAAGTTAAGAATCTTTAAGTTGGAAATGTTCCAAATGAAAGACCGTGGTTGATTCAATGAAAAAGGCTAAGTACATCTAAGTACATCGCACTGAATAGCGCCACAATAAAAGCACACAGACACACACACAGATATATATATATATATATGCATAAATTTATAACTGAGCCGATTCCAAATGTTAAGAATCCCATAACTTAGTTACATGGTAACAATGTCGCGATATAGTTCATAAACAGAACTTAGAGCCCACTGGAAGTCGAGAAACATACTTTGAATTATTCCACATGATATAACAGCTTATCACCATCAGAGAGAGTTAATTGACAGATTAGAAAATTGAAACATAATAGCATACCAGTTTATTGAGAGACTGACCCAATCGGTTTTGAGAAAACCGATTGGAGAAGTAGGAATAAGATTCCATAATTGCCAAGTGCAAGTGGGAGATTGATAGAGTTTGGGGTATGCCCTATGGGCAATTATGTAATTAGTTACATATATCTAACTCGTTGACTAATCTTGTTCGAAATAATGGTGTTTTATTTCTATTATACACTTGATATAATGTAGTTATATTAATTAATCAATTAATTTAAAGTATATTTAATAGAAAATTCATAAATGGTATGTTTTGTGATAGTAGTTACAAAGTGTTGTAAACGTGAGTAATTTATCACAATAAATTAAATATACCATTTTAAATGTTCCTAGTCAAGATGCATCGAGACTAGATATCGGTGTATCCGTTGAGACTAAAGTACGTAACGCTCTTCAAATGTTGGGCAGTGTATTACTCATGACTGTTGGGGGCACCTAGGGGTTACGTACTAATAGTTATTGGATAACTATGGAACGACTCATTCGATAGTTTTCTATTGGTTAATATAACTAAGGTCAAACAGAAAATATCGATGTGAATAATTTAAACGGTTCTTTCGACTTAAGAATACTATGAATCTTCAATATGAAAGCTCCACTTTGATTATAGTCAAATTATGGCACATCGTCCATCGAGTGACTATAGTTGGATCGAGTTGAAGTATTGGAAGTGAAGCACTATTCAAGAAAGGATTCGTCTCCTTAGTTATATGGGGTAAGTATCACGGTCAACTCAAGTCAGCCCAAAGTCAAAATCTCTACACATAGTAGTTTGGTTAATAATAATTGTTATTATTCCAAGGACTTTGTGTTTGGACTATAGAGTTTAATGTGGACGATGTTGCAATTTTTGACTGTTACCAAATTCAATAAGTCCAAAGTGATATAGTTTTGACAAAGAGAATTGGTGTAAATAATTATCACAAATGGGTAACGCTTATTAAATTAAAATAAGATTTTTTTTGTAAATGAGTTAGCGATAAATTTGGCCATAATATCACACCATCTGATAAGTGAAGTGTGAACGTTAATGTTTGAATAGTTCGACGTTAATCGCTGACCGAATTTACACCCAAGAGACACACACCCGAACCGATGAATCCTCTTAAGACCGAATGATTTAATTAGTTTATAAATGTTATAAATTAATTAAATTAATTAATATTTATGAAATATTAATTATAAAATTTGGATATGTTTTGAGAAATAAATTTGTTGCATGTATTTATAAAAAGTTATAAACATGTTGATCGATATGAGATATCGACAACAAATTTAGTTGAATATAATTATGTATATTTAAATTGGGTTAAATGGGCTCACAACCCATAAAATTTAAAGGTGAAATTTGTTGGTTTTGATAAAGGAAGGAGGCAGCTACTATGCATGAGATTAGAGTTTTGAGATGTGTGGTTGAGTTTATTATTTGCTTTCTTATCCTACCCATATAAAAGCTAATCTCAAAACCCTAGACATTGGCTAATTCATTTTTTGAGCCCCCACTTTCATCTTCTTCTTCCTCATTTTAATAGCAGCAACTCTCCTCTAAAATCATCACAAAAATTCTCAAATCCAGTTTAAATTAAAAAATACTAATTTCTAGTAGAAGGTCTCTAATCCCGGATTAGCAACCTGATGGATTGGGAATTGTTCTTAGAAGAGGATTCATTGTTTAACGTGGACTCAAAGGCTTCATTAGGAGGTGGAATTTTATTTATTATTATTGTTTTTATTTCAAGTTTATCATATGAATGTTGATTTACATCCAAATCACTTGTTTGTATTCAGATATGTTTATTTTTTGGATTATGTGAGATTTTTGTGGGTACATGTGTTTGTTACATATGTTTGTTACAATTGGATTGGTTATGTGCTTGTTGTAGTATTTTTTTTATTGATTTATAGTTGAATTCTTTTTCTAAAAAAATTAATTTTGATTTATATTAATATATATAAATAGATCTAGATTAAATGTATACATATTTGCAAATTGTCTATATGTATAATTGTATATATGTTTATATCTTGTATATATTTAATCAAAAAAATTTCTTATGATGTTTTGTACCTATTGTGAATCATAAAATATAAAATTATTTTATTAAATATGTATATACATATTTTTTATTATTTAATGATTTTGTGAATTATTTATTACGTATAAAATAATTAATGGTTCAAAATTTCATTTTAATATGTTTTGCACCGTGTTTGATGATTACTGTAAAATTTTAAGATTTTTTGAACTTAATTTATTATTTTTCAAAATTAATTTACTTTCTACGTGCAATCAATTATTTAATTAAAAATATAAATTCAATAGATAAATTTTTGGAAATTTTTCATAAGCATTAGATATTTCATAGGTACCTTAAGAAATTTTTTAGATTTCTGAAACTTAATATATTATTTTTTATAATTAATTTATTTTCGAACTACAGTTAATTATTTAATTAAAAATATAATTTCAGCTCAGAAAATTCTAGAAAATTTTCCTAAGCTTTATGTATGTCTCATATACCTTCAAATAAAGTTTCATAATTTCAATTTGACTTCTTATTTTTAAGAATTAATTTGATTAAGGGCTATTATCAACTATTTAATGATAAATATTATTTTAATTAAAAAAATTCCATAAATTAATTCTAAGCACAAAATATGTTTCTAGATTTTCTAAAATTATAAAACTTGTATTTTTATCGCATGATTATTTTACATTAATTTATTATGGCAGAAATTGTTTTATTCAATAATTTGTGTGTGTGTGTGTGTGTATATATATATATATATCCTATTTTGACATATTTTACAGGCACATATTTGAAAAAATTATAGTACACACAAAATGAGCTAATGTGTCTGTTGCAATGTAAATCTCAGCATCTATATATGGGCATATTATATGGTTCATATATATATATATATATATATACTTATATAAATAAATTAAAAAAAATAAGTCTCAAACTATAATTTATACAATTAGAATACAAATATGGACATAGTAATAAATCTTGCCATGAATAAATTATTAATTAACGACATTTAATGCATCAATCAATTCAAATTAAAGAGAGAAAATGAAAGGTTTCTCTCTCCATTTAATGCAATTAATACTCCCAATTAATTCTTGTTTTAGGGAAAGAAATGAAAGGTTTCATTCCCTATACATTAACTAAATGTTAGGTGTATCTGATACACTATACAGTTGAAAATAAAAACTTCCCTTTAACTAATTTAAATAAAATAAATGATTTTATTTAAAACAAATTTAGAAATGTTCTAAATAAATTAGGCTTCATAGGCCCAACTAAGATCCAATAGGGTAAAAAAATTGAAATTCACCCATTTTTTCCGCTACGGGTTGGCCTTGGTCCTTCTAAAATGTGATATCAAAAGTGTGATTGATTTGTCAAATAACCTTGTGCATCACTTTCATACCAAACACATAGATGTGAGACATCACTTTATTCTAAATCACATATCGAAAAAAGATATTTGCTTTGAATTTATTTCAACTGATTTTCAATTAGCAGACATTTTCACAAAACCTATTCCATAAAATAGATTTTTCCTACTTCGATTGGATTTGGGAATTTTAGAAACGACTTAGATTCTTTTTAATCTCCTTTTCTTTTCAGTTTTTAATTTTTGATTTTCTAGTAAGGAATTTAATTTGGAAAAGATGGTGCTTGACTGGTTGAACTTTTTGAAATCTACCAAAAATTATAATATTAAGTGAGGAAGTGATAGGTAATGATTAAATTATACCTCATAATTAGAGGATAAATATGTTCAAATTTCATCAAAATTGAACAATTTTTATAGTATTTTTTAATTAATACATATTCCATGATCATTTCTTTCCCTATCATCCTTCTTATAATCCATACATCAAAATTTAATATAGTGTAGAGAACTTAGTATTTTAAAAAACAAGGAATTATAATTTTAACTTGATTTAAATAATATATTCCATCTCAACATATTCACTCTCATTTAAAAATCCTCACAGTTATGCATGGGTGAATAACTTTTGATTTCAAAATAGGTTCTTCCATTCTCATTTAAAAGTCCTCATGGTTATGCATAAATGGAACTTACATAAGAGAGGGATAAATATTCTAGTAACTTTCAATCTCATTTAAAAGTCCTAACGGTTATGCATGTTAGAAAGTGCTTGACATTCATTCTTTAAGTAACTACTAAGCTCATTTAAAAGTCCTAACGGTTATGCATGGTTAGAAAGTGCTTAATATTCTTTGTTTTCTCTTTTCTAAATTTTGATTTTTAAAGAATTTTCCCTTATCAAAAACACCATACTACTATCATTATATAAACTTTTCCCAAACCACAATCCGGTAATCACTTTAAAATGAGATATATGTCTAATTAATAAAATAGAAGATTTTTGTTTGATTTATTTAAATTTTAATACTCTTACATCTGTATGATTATAGTATTAATCAAAATTTGTCACTATGTTAATTATTATTTTAACTTTTGATGATAACAAAAGAGGGATTTTGGCGGTTGAGTAAAAGCCTTGCTGAAATTCAACTTTTTATATATTTTTTTGGTTTCAAAACAATTGTTTCTCAAGTAGTTTTTCTTTGGCATTGAGGCATTAAAAAGGATCTTTTATTTCTAATGCATGCACTTATGCAGGGGGAGTATCTTTGTAAGGGGCATCTGAATAAGGGAGCTTTTATCATAGAACTTCAAACACATTTCTCGATCTATGGTTATAAAATATTAATACATGTTTCTTATCATCAAATGTGGGAGATTGTAGAATATAGCAATCTATGATTTTGTTTGATGATAATAAACATATATATTTTTTAATGTGTTTGTTGTAGTACTATTACAGTATCACATAAAGAAATAAACAAATAAATATTTTATTTCAATAAATTTTTAATAGTACATACAATTACAACAAGAGCTTCCACAATATTTTATATATACTATTTTAAACTCCTTCCTATACATCAATTTTTACTCTCTTATATACAACACTCTTTCACTCACAATATTTTTTAATCACTCTTTTCCTTGTCCACTCAAATACAACTTTATATCTATTTGCTGCAGCCTTCATCTAGATGGCAGTTTGTTTTATCTGAAAAATGATAATGAAGTAAAATGCAAAAAAGAACAAGTTGAAACTACAAAATATAAATATATTTAAACTCGACATTGCCTTAGTTTATTAATTTTTTTCATATTTTAAACAGGCACAAAAAATTTAACGGTATGGACCAGTGCAACTGGTGTACACAAGGACTAGTATGACATGTTTATTTGGGATAGAAATTCAAAATCAAGAATGTGCAGGACCAACTTAAGACATGCACAGCGTATTACTGTACATGCCTTAAGGCCAAGCAACTTGAAAGAAACAATGCACATTAAAATCAATCTCACAATCACAAACCAGTAGGGTCAAGCCCAAAATTCAAGCGCTTTATTTTAAAAAGGCAATGCATATGCACATGTGCACCTATCAAACTTCCACATACGCACAAAGCACAAGCTACATAATATAAATTCAGCTCTAACAGTACAATTGCATAGCACATGACATTGACAAAAGCAAATTCAAAACATAAGCTCATATTTAAATGTAGGAGCAAGTGCAACAAGGACACAACACTCACAAAAGGACATGGGCCAGAAACACACAAATGTGCACAATTCAGAAAGAAGACAAGACCAACAAAAGCACACATGCAAGCATAGGCAGCAACACACTCAAACATGGCAGGCACACACAAGGCAATATATATGCACAAGTCAGAGATGCAATAGCATGACCAATTTACACATACAAGCATATACATACACAAAATAAGTTCGAAGTCAAGCACACTGAGGAAAGCAACACACTTACACTGGTAGAAACACACAAGTTCAACAGAAAAGTGCACACCTAGACAAGGGAGGCATTCAGAAATGCACTCTTGAACACAACACGTTAATGCGCATAAACTAGCTCAAGTGGAAGAAGTAACCTTGGCACACTTTAAGTGCAAAGAGTAAACCAGACACATGCAAAAATTCAACACATATGGTGAATACACAGAAATGAGTGCAGTGTCAAAAGAATGGCCGATCTACTTGAAGAAAAATAATAAAAAGTTTGCATTTGAACAAGTTTGAGAATTCAGGCCAAAATCAAAAATTCATCTCAAAGTCAAACAAGTCTGCAAAATCAGGCCGATGCTACAAAATTATGAAGTAAGTTGAATATGACAACAATGTTAGGTGGAGATCACCAATCACCTTAACTATGAACAAGTCAAAAATCTAAAGTCGTAGACCGAAGATCAACCAAAATCAACGTGCCAGTTGGAAAATTAACATCCAGAATAACAATCAAAATCAAAATCAAAATTTGAGAGTTGACCGATTCAAACAAATTATCCTAAAATGTATAAAAATCTAGAGAGATTTTTTAAATTAATCACTATAAATACCATATCATTGTTGGTAATGAAACAAGCCCAAAAGGAACAAAAAATATAAATAAAATTAAAGAATCAAATTCATACCCAATTACTAACCGCAAAGGAGCTCAACAGTGGAAGCAATCGAAACCAACCATCACCAGGCAAATGAAGAACCAACCAACCCACTTTGACCGCCCACAAACACAAAGCCAGCCCGCCCCTCGAACATAACATAGCCGGATTACATCATTTCACAGGCACCGAGGCTGCAAACATTGCACCTGGCCCCACCTATGTGCGCATACCAAATCTATAGAAAATATACCGAATCTAGATCTGAGGAAGGATGCTCCTAATGATAGCGAACCACATAGCTCTGCTCCATCCCTTGATTTTTGTTATTACTGGGTTTTGAGGCTTGTGAGGCCATGATTACCTTTTTCCTCTTAGCAAATCCCTCTTAGAATGCCAACACTGTCCTTTAGGCATAATGCAATGCCAGCATTCATCTATATAAGTTGTTCAGGATATGAACAAACCGAAGGCACTACTTATACTACATCCCTTTTGGAATCACCCTCGGGATTGGTAGCAAGTAGCCCTTGCACTTCAAAGAACTCTGTCTTCGATTTCCATTATCTTCAAGATGTCTACCATTCGAACGCTTATGCCTATTCGAAGTGGTTTTCAGATAACATATTATATCTCGGCCTCTCTGAACTGACAATCGATAATTTTAAAAAATGTCCAAGATTTGATAGTCGGTCATTTGACTATCAAATAAACAAACAATCAAATCCAAAGAGTTAATTTCACATATGGAAAACCAAACATGATTTAGCACATAAGCCACCACTGAGCTTCTTTAATTAATACCTTCATTAATTAAAAATAACTTTGTAAACATTTGTATTAAAGTACCCTTCACAAAAGATATACATAAGTATACTACTCTTTCATTTTTCAATTACCATTTCGATGCTTGGAAAAATATCCATATACTTATTTCAATGACATGAGTATATTCACAAAACACTACATTTTTAATATTTAGAAATTGTATTCATATACTTATCTTAATGGTATAAATATATTCTCAAATCTTAAGGAATATTTTATATTTTTCCAAACCATGTTAAATTGGGTCAAAAACGATTGTCATTTAAAGCATTGTTTACTATAAACCCAAACTGCTTTTCTTTTTGGTGTAAGTAACTAGATCGTAGGAAAATTAGACCAAATATGTTTACCATCACTTTCTAATTTCAAATAATACTATACATCGACTAATAATGAAATCAAATAAGTTAGAGGGCTATCCTTGCTACGACATACATTCTTAATTTTCAAGATAGAGATGAGTTTCCATATCTTGGAATTTAATGTTAAATATGAAAAGAATACTTTCCATGCCACCATAATTTATAAAGTTTATTTATGGAAATCAAATCTCCTACACTTGTCACATTTCCGATATTCTCGACATACCCTATCCACGCCAAGAAACGAAGCTAGGTAAGTTAGATCCTTGCCTAGGTACTCTGATTCTAGATCTTACAGATTGAGGATCGGTCTACTCATCAGCTTTTTGTGCTAACTATAGGATTACTTAATTTCCATAAGTAACCGAGTTCACATATGGAAATAATACTTAATATATTGAACATCAATATTCGATTTCAAACTTAACTATACTTCGGATAACAATGAGGCCATTCAAGTTGGGGTATTACTACATCTAAAACCTTGACTCGATAACATTCTTATCTTTCAGGATAGTAGAAGTTTCCCTACCTCGAAGCTTAATGTCAAGTATAAGATTTCATAATTTTGTATACTATTTCATTTAAAACCAAGAGAGTTATAAACTAAACTCCTTTTTCCACTTTCTAAAATCTTTTGCTAAAATTCAAATATTGGTTTCTTTGAAAATTTCACTTAAACCCTTATAAATCACTTCGAAATTTCCACATAAAATCTCACTTGAAAACCTTTGTTTTAAACCACATTTTATTTGAAAAGATAAGATCTTTTTCTTGATAAAAGTACTACTAATTTTATTATATTAAATAATCCTTTAAGTCAAATATATACATTTCCAACCTCTTTAAAACATTTTAACAAAATGTAAACTTCCATCCAAATCATAACTTAAATGCCATTACCTTTAAAAGAAATTACGACTTTGAAAAGTAAGGGGATTTCTTTTAAATAAACCACTTATTTAAACATCTCAAATTAAATCCTTTTATATCTCAAATCTCTTTAAACGTTTATATATAAAACATTGCTTTAAAACAATTCCTTAATATTATTTAAAAACTTCTTTCCAAAATAAACCAGTTTTATAATACGAAAAACCTTTACTTTTAAATTATTAAATACCATTTAAAAATAATTTTAAAACCTTAAATTCTTTTCAAATACTTGTATAACCCTTATAAAACACATCTAAAAGGAATTCAAAAAATATTTAAAGTAGACTAACGACCAACTTAGCACATCATCAAATGCAATTCACTTCTACATATGTATACCTTAGCGACCAACTGCAAAATAAAAGTTGAAGTCGATTAAAAATTCATAAGTATAACTTTCCAAATTAAAAAAAAGGCTTAGCGATCAACTTAGCACATCATCAAGTGTGATTCACTTTTACATCAAAGAAGTCAATTTTCAAGTCAAATAATAATTCTCAACTTCACATCTCATCACAAGAAACACAGAAAATCATATATATAGCAATTATATATATATTAAAACCCAACATTCAAACATAAACAAAATACATGACATCAAAGTGCTTATACAATGACTATCGCTATACGTACACTTCTGGTTCAAGTCCAAGTTCCCTATTATTCCTTATGTGCGATACATATGAGCACAATAATAGTCCAAGTCCATAGTCCAAATTATATCCCATCGAATTTACATATACTTTATAGTATAAGTCCATAGTCCACTTCAATTACGTATGCCACTACATATGCTATTTAAACCAACTCATCAAAGTGCTTTCCAAAGCTTTATAACATACACAAAAATATAGGTTTCCAAAGCGAGCATCAACATAATAATATATTCAAGTAACATACAAACACACACACACACACACATATAAACACCAACACTAGCATCATTTATATCCAATACACACACAAATATATATATATATATCAAAAAAGGAATTTTTAAGGTAAGAAATATCACTTCCAAAGCATGCTAACCACCACCAAAAGCTACTAGAATCATGAAACAACCTCCTACCATCACCAAACTTCACAAGACCCAACCTTTCTCCTCAAAAATCTACGACCAAGCCTCCCCACGTCTTATTGCTCAAGGCCCTACTAGTGCACGCCTCTTGCTCCATTTTTTCATGCTTTACATTGCTAGAAGGTGTTGTGGTAGTGTTGTAAGGGACATACTTTAATTTGATTGTGATTGAAGAAGGTGTGAATGGGTTTTGAGTAAGAAAAGTGAAGAAATAAAGAAGAAGAAGAAGCCATTTTTAATCTCCAACTTTTGACAGCTTTTGAAACCTTTTGAAAAATGAAATGAAATAATGAAGTGAAAAGGAGATGTGAAAGGAATAATAATCCATGTGACACGGTACCTTTTATGATGATGGCATGTTCTTTATCATTTTAAACTAAAGAAGAAAAGTATCCTTTCTTTATTATATTACTAAATCAAATTCTAGAACTTACTAATGACATTTAATTTAATTAATCCATCAAATATACTTTGAATTGTTATTATATGTATTCATTTATAAAATAGTGTGTTCAGAATGTAACAACTTTCATTGGATAAAAAGTCAAAAATCCGAAAATGATTTTCAGTCACATTTTCAGTTTTTCACCAAACTATTTATTTTTGCAAACAAATTTTTAGAATGAGTACACCATCCTTACTTATTAATTAAAATAGGGTTATTTGATTGTTAAAAACTATTAATTGAATATTTAAAATTAATTGAATATTCCCAAATCAAAACGATAAAATTCTAGGTCATTACATGCTTGCATGGGTCAACATGCAAAAATTTATTAATAAGTATATTTTATATTTCTATTTATTAATATTAATTCAGTTTATATGTATATTTTAATTGATAAACATTTAATCAATTATATTAATTGCACAATTTACCAATGTAGATTATTATAACTTTATATAGCATTTGTTCTTACAATATTAGAAATGTTAGATGTTACTATTTCATTTTTCTAATAAGGCTCTCACTAGTCTTTTATGTTTTTCCAAACCCTAAGACGAAACATAGAAGACTTTTGACTTTACTGGTAGGGGTTAGGATTCATCTATCTTGGGATTTTAACCTTGAGTTTTCTAAACAAGTCATAGCCCTATAAATTATGGATAACTTCTTATTGGTTGCATCATATATAACTCATAACCCATGGTTCCTTGTTCTAATCTAATTTCGGTCTTGAGTTTTCTCAACAAATCGAAAGAAATTATTTACCCGTACCTAGCATTTTGCGAGGCCCTAAGTATAATATATGTACCTTTAGTTTTCTCAACAAATACATATACTTATTTTACCTTGTCTAGTCAATATATTAATAATACTACACATAACATCTCTAGCTTGAGTTTACTGAACAACCAAAGAGTATGCCAGTAATTTATTAATATATAAACGGTAGAGGATAATACATATATTAAAGATTCATAATCTTCAATATATTTAATTGAGTAATATCGACTTGTGGAATAATGTACTTCTTACGTAATACCCTCGTGATTCAAGTGTCGGACACATCATGAATCATGGTATATGTACTTTTACATATGTATTTATTCCTTCAATCTATTTAGGATTTCTTTAATGTTGCACCTTTAGTTTATACATTTATACAATATAAGTTTTATTTTTATATAAATTTTATACTTTATTTAACTTATATGATATTAAATGTATAACAATATATTAATTAAATATTATTTAATTAATTAACACTTTAATTAATTATTACATTATTCAATTATAATACATTATATTGAATATATATTTATACTATAACCTTTATAGTAATACATATATATCTTCTATTTATATATATATATATATATGTTTTTTAATTTATTAATTAATTTTTAATTAATTACTTTAATTTAATTAAACAATTTTAATTAAATTTTATTAATAGTAAAAATTCTTTTATACACATATATATACTCATATAATCTTTAACAATTAAAAACAACATAACATATATCATTATATATATTATACATGTATATATATTTAATTAATTCATTATTTTATTAATCTTATTAATAAATAATATTTCTGAAATTAGTTTTATTACATTTTCAAACATTTTTAGATATTATATTATAACTTTTATAAAAGTTTTTTTATTTCAAATATAACTTTTAAATTTAAAACTTTTATTTTAATTTTCAAGCAATATGAAAATCTATATTATAAAATTTACAGTATTTTTCTTACTTTAAATTTAAATTTAAAATTTTTAGTTTAATTTCAAAACAATTTTGAAAATTAGCCCAAATCAATTTGGGCCTTATACTGGGGATAACCTTTGGGCTTACCTTATCATTTTGGCCAAGCTAGTAGCCAGGTAAGATAGAGTACTTGATTATCCAAACCCAATCACAGAAACTACTTTTCTAGACAACCTACTGTATGGGTAGACTTAATTAGTTAGTCCTAATATGGCTAATTTAGACCGCATAGTCTATCTGACTCTGATACCATTGTTTGGAACCAGGCCAGCTCGCAACGAAGTAATTGAGTAAATTTCATTTTTTACCTTTTTTCATCTTTGTTTGCCCTATGTAGTCTAAATTCATTAAGAACTTTTCTACATTTTATATTATATAAAATCAATATTTTATTTAAATTTATAAATAAGTTTTATTTTAAATAATTTGTATTATATTATATGCATGTGTATCATATACACATATGAGTGCACGTACACGTGCAATAGGATAATGTGTACATGGTTTGACACACCTGTGTATCGATGTTGGGATTTACACCGCAAAGGACATGTTAGCCCCAAGTGTATATATATATATCGATTTTCTAAATGTATATATACACATACACACCTAAACATAAATTATATGTGTGTGTGATTATGGTTATATAATTGTTACATGATATTAGTTGTAAATTATTTACATAAAATATTAGTTAATATACATATGCACATGTATATAACTATATTAATAAATATAATTAAATTATATAAATATTTTAAAATTAATTTATAAAATTAGTCAGAATATTTATAATATAAAATTCAATATGGAATTATATATATATATAAACATATATATTCTTATATAAATTAAGTACATAATACACACACTTGTAATTAGTTATAATTATATATATATATATATTCTTTTTATTTTGGCCTTATAATAAAATAATAAATTTTTTATTATTTTGTTTTTGGTTTAGATAATCTATTAGATGAAAATTCATAATTAATTAAAAAAATATTTTCAAAACTATAAAGTATATTTTATATAAAATTTCCAAAATTTTATGTAATTTATAAATATACATACAGATACATTTTATTTATATAAATAATTTAGAATTAAATAAAAGTGTGTGTGTGTATATGTCCAAAATCCAAATTTTTTTTAATTGTTGAATGTCATACTGATGAAAATAATGTTATAAAGATTTAAAGTATATTTTATATAGTGTTAAACTTTTAAATTAGATTTATATTAAAAATTATATAATCTTATATTATTTAATTTTGAAATTAGAAAGTTTTTTTTGGTTGAAAGTGTCGGTAAATAATATGCATACAAATATATTTAATACACACACACATACAATCATCAATATGTGATAATCCATCGATATACTGATTCATTATATTTTTAACAAAACTATATATATATATATATAGATTAATGATTATATAACCATTAATCTATAATGTTAAATCTAAAGAATACCTTTCACCAAAGCTTAAAGCTCGCACCTTGAAATGTGAAAGTAAACTACTTGAATCATATTCCAATCCAGAAGTTGTTAGCTCCCAAATTGCCTTTTCGTCGACGATTATTTGATTTTATTTTGTATTTTATTGCTTGAATTTTGAGGAGGGAGGAGGGCTATAATTCCGACAGCAGTAGAGGATGATGGAGGCAGTAAAAGATCAAGATAAAATGAAGGATAAGATGTTTATACATAGGAGAGAGTAGAGAGCAAAAGTAGGATCAAGATCCTTAATTCTCTCTTACTCATTTTGTTATTTTTAAAAACTCAAAGCTTATGCCAGAAGCCATCAAAATAACTAGCCTTTATGTTCCCATCATAGCCATTATCATACCCCTTATGGGCCTCACTTCAATTTCAAACCCGAACATTATTTATTGCATTTAACGATATCGTATGTTGAACAATATATTTATAACTATTATAAACATACTGCTTAATATTGTTCAATACATCAAATAATATTTTATAACCATAATAATTTATAAATATTAATATATTTATAACAATTACAAATTAATTAAATTGGGTGGTAAAAAGAGTATTGTGTGACTTTAAGGTATAAATTTAGCCACCGATTAATATCGAACAATTCGAATATTAACGTTCACACGTCACTTAGTAGGTGGTGTGACATTATGACTAAATTTATCACTTATTTGATTTTGGTTAAATCCAATTTTACTTTATTAAGCGTTACCCGATTGTGACAATTATTTACACTAATTCACTTCATCAAAACTATATCACATTTGGACTTATGAAATTTGGTAATGGTCAAAATTCAGATATCGTCCATATTCAACTCTATAGTCCAAACACAAAGACTTTTGTTCAATAATAGCGATTATTATTCTTCGAACTGCTCTGGCCAAAGACCTTGACTTTGAGTTGACTTCAGTTGACGGTGATACTAACCTCATATAATTGAGAAGACGAATACTCACTTTAATAGTGTTTCACTTCCAATGCTTCCCCTCGACCTAGCTATTATCGTTCAATGGACGTCGTGCCACAATTTAACTACAATCAAAGCGAAACTTCCACATTGAAGATCAACAATATTCTCAAGTCAAGAGAACTATGTAACTTTGTCACATTGATATTTTCTGTTTGACCTTGGTTATATTAACCAACAAAAAACTATCGGGTGAGTCATTACATAGTTATCAAAAAATTATCAGTACATAATCCCTTGGTATCCCCAATAGTCATGAGTAATACACCATTTAACATAGAAGGCGTTACGTACTCTAGTCTCTATGAATGCATCGATATCCATTAGGAATATATAAAATAGTATGTTTAAGTTCATTGTGATAAATTACTCATCATTACAACACTTCGTAACTACGATCACAAACTATACCGTCTATGGATTCAATAAAATATACTTTTAATTTTAGTTAATCAATATAACGCATTATATCAAGTATATAATAGAAAGAAAACACCTTTTATTTCGGACAAGATTGGTTATCAAATTAGATATATTAAACAATTACATAATTGTCCATAGGGCATATCCCTAACTCTATCAGTTCTTTCCTAGTATAAGACAACCATCTATGACTACAACTTCTATGGCTTCGCCTTCTATGATTCAACCATCAATGATTACACCACGTTTCAATCCAAAATCAACATTTAAAGGTCATCTTGGGGCGAGTAGAAAACACTGTGTAGAAGAAAACTTGATGAAACTGAAAGTATCTACTCTTATTGATCAAATATACGAGAGGTAGATGAAGAAATCTCATTCTGATGCGGGAAGCCCTAACACTAATTCGAGTCCAAACATTGTAGACTCCACAAGTTTGTATTTTTCGTACACTTCTCTTGCTAATTGGGCAAAGATAATTGGTCAAATTGACTTTGGTGAAGCATTAACAATTATTTTGGACAAAGACAAAAAGAAATATTTAATGCTTTGGATGAGATAAAGCGAGGAGCTGGTTCACTATTGATGTAGCATAAATGAAACACAATATTCAATATCAACAATACTTGATCAACAAATCTGAGCCTAATCCGCCAGATTTTGTCTTTTATTTATATTGTTTATGTACTTTTTTCCAATGTATCTTTTTTTAATTGCATTGTATCGGTTTTTATTTTATATTTATTTTTTTCCTACGTTACTTTATAATTTAATATCAATTATTAACAATTATTGTACAATATTTAAATAAATAAAAATGAAACATACAAATAAATATAAACAATTGTTCTCCTTTCCCTTACCACTTTTGTCACACTAAAACACAATCAACTTATCTCTTTTAGAATACCCCTTTTAGGATATCCCCATTGTTAAAAAAATAAGCACCCTTAATTTCAGGAGGTTTGATTTAAATTTTCCAAAATCAATTTTCTTTATTCGCATAATTTTTTTACAAATAAAGTAATGATTCTCATTATATATATTTCCATGCTTAACACTCTTGTCCAAATTTACTATTTTTTGTATATATTGTACCTATTAATAATACATTAGATTATTATTTAAAAAAAACCATGGAATCAAACTAGTGTGAAATGTTATTAACATTAAAAGTTAATTCCTGTGCCAATAACTGAAAATATATAGTGTTGTTTTAGTAGTTTATTCATATAAAAAGAAATCGAAAAGAATCTGTTTAATATATCTCATTATTGAATGAAGTGTTATCTTTATCTTCTTTAATAATTGAATTATGCGTTGGGAGTCTAATGCATATTTCTTAAATTTTCCAAGCATACCATCTGTTTCATCTTGACTTTTACGATTAAAATTACTTGTTTCTGTAACGACCCATATTTCTACGTATCGTCGGCACTTAAAATATTAATTTCATAATAAAATTGGGTCCGATTAAGTTATAAATTTGGGGAATGTCAAGCATTAACTTTTTATGCTTAAAATAAATTATGGATGGTTTTAACCATGAAACTTTGTAAGAGATATAACTTTTTATAGAAGACAATTAGAGTCTGAAACGAGTTCCAAATGAAAGATTTGACGGTTTGCCTTTCTATAAAGTGTTTATAATAGATCTTTGGCCTTATGATTAGGAGATATAGCTATTTTTAGTTTGACAGTTTTTAGGAAGATCAGCAGGTAATTTTCTTAGTCCCAAGTTAAGCCTATTAAGTGATTTTGGGAATTGTTCCTAATTCCAGTAGTAAAGACAGTTCTATTCACTTTTTCACTTCCTAAAAACTATCTCTAATCACTACTAATACATCTCTAACTAAAAATTCCATCAAATCCTTACTAAATCTAGCCTAATCAAGCAATTAGGAGTAGCTTAGCAAGGGGATCTACAGATTACTATTTTAGGTGCTTTGGGATTCATGCATTTGATGTTTGGACCAGCTACACCATTTTGGTGATTTTAATCGATTGCACATCGATAAGTGAGTGATCTATCATCTCACAACGTCTTTTGATATATATATATATATATATATGTGTGTGTGTGTGTGTGTGTGTGTGTGTGTTAAAACATGTTTTTAATCTATTTTAAAAGTTAAAAATATGATCCTTGATTGAGTAAACGATTTATAAATGAATTTGAATTATTTTAAATGGATTTTAATAAGTTTCCATATCATAATTGATTGAATGGGTTATAGGACAGGATATGAATGTTCTATTTGTTGTTAGCACAGGATGACTTCGGGTTTGGCACAAGACGACTCCAAGATCATTGAAGCAACCAAGGAATTAGTGAAACTTTGATGACTCAAGGATATGTATTGTTTGGATTGAATTCTTTAAGTGGAATGTGTTCGAAGGATCTGCTAATGGCTCGAGAAAGTACTTTTGACGATGTGAACTAGAGAAGTGGAACATACATTGTGTTCTAATATCGAGGTGTCTGCCAAAGAAATTAATGGATGACTCGGAGATGTGATTTGTTCTCATAGAATGGGGTATGTGAAAGGGTTCACCTGTGTATCCTAGACTATAGTCATGGGCCGACTCGCGTTAGTGATGACAATACCTCGGTGCTAGAAGTACCTTAGAGATGGTATTTGTTCGAGCATTGATGTAATAAAGACATAGTGTGGTCGCCGACCTTAATGATGGTCATACTTGTTATCATATATCCAACGACATCTGAGTGAGGGATGTGAGGTTTGATTGGTGGTTGGTATTGTTTTCATGATCAATGTGTTTGCTATGATTGCTGTGTTTGAAATGGATGTCATGTGATGTAGGTAGTAATGAATTAGGTACCCCGACTCCCTACATTGTACTTAGTGTAGTACACCCATATGATGATAGTTTTGCATATATTGTGTTATGTGCTAACTTGCCAGGTGACATGTCAGGAATGACTCTTCATACTTCATGTTTCTACTTTTAATATGTCGGTTTTTATATCTATTCTAATATTATAGATTGATCTTATTAGATTGTTATATGATCCGAGGTTATTTGCACTGCATCTTATTATCTCGAATACTCTTAAATGAGTTGATTGAGATAGCATGTATGAGAGAATGCATGGAGCTTATGCGAAGGACGAGCAAGAGGTTATGTTTTTCATATATTTATATTTGAAGCTATTACCGTCATATTCCGCTATGTGGTATTGTGGAACCATATAGGTACTCATTTATCTATTAGAGACATTTTCTATTCAAAATGTATTTATGTTGATCTGTTACCACTTTGTTTTGTATAATTGTGATGAACCCGTTGTACTCTGATTTAGTTTGGTGCATTTAGTTATATTACTGTTTGACATATTTTACATTTATGTTTGTTATTATAATTTATATTTATCCGCTGTAAGATATTTGATCAGTTTCGTTTTAGATTATTGTTATTTCATTAGTAACCACACTCTACATTGGTTCGGATAACGACGGAGCGCACTACGTATGGTATTATACTTGTATTTGGGTATTAGGATGATGTATCACAATTTCAAATTATGTTTTCAGCCAATAAAAATTAGAGAAATATTTCAAACAAAGGTATACATTGCGAAATTTGTGGAAATTCTATTGGTGGTTATTACCGTCTCCTATCTAAATCCAAGTACTAGTATAAAGCTACAATTCCCAGCTCATAATGCAAACCAAACTCCATTTAAGCCTCCCCCTACCCTAAAAAGTCCCACGCCAGCAAACAACAAGAAAAATGGGAAAAACGATAAAATTCACAGCCCTCTTCTCAAAACCAAACAACACCAACGATTTTCAAAACCCAACACCACCACCAAAATCATCGTCACCTTCTTCTTCTTCAACCTCCTCATTCTACTCATGGCCCCCCTCATGCACCACCCATCCCAAGACCAATTCTTTCAACAGCGACATCTACAAAACCATGAACTCAGTTTTCTACTCGTCGCACCCCTCCGACTACTCCTCCTACTCTTCCGATTCCGACTCCGAGTCCGTAATCAGCAGTTTGAAGACTTCTTCAACAAGACTCTTCTTCGAGCCCGGTGCCAAAACAAGTTCTATCATGGAAACACACGATCAAAACGTCAATAAGAGTAGTAGCATAAGTGTTACGGCGATGGAAAGTAGAAACCCTTACGTTGATTTTAGGAAATCGATGGAGGAGATGATCGCTGCTTACGATATGATGAAGGACTGGGATGCGCTTGAGGAGATGCTTGTGTGGTATTTGAGAGTGAATGGGGAAGTTAATCATGGCTTCATTGTGGGTGCCTTTGTTGATTTGTTGGTTGATATTAATTGCCATTCAAGTGTTTGTAAATATGAGGACCATGAAGATGAAGATGATGTTGGTGTTGGTTGTTGCTTTGAGTCCGTGTGTTCTAGTAGATGATATTGTTCATTTTCAATTCAAGATCTAACATTGTTTGACTTTTGTTCATATTTTTAAATTTAATTTGTTCTTTTTTATTACAAGTTAGTACTAATTTTATGTTTGCATTTGTTACTTTGATGTTATTTATGAAATGGATTTGATTATTAAACTACTATCATGGTATCATGGTATAATCTGAGCATTGTTAATCCATTTTTGTATAGAGTGTCTACTTCGAAACCTCTAAATCCACACTTAATGTATTGCAGTTTTACCGCTATACTGGTGTTATGATATGATATATTTATGTAAAACATAACCACTTCTCCAAACTATGAGTTAATGCAAGAAACATTGTACCAATGCACTAATAGAACAAGTACAGTTCAACATTTTAAACTGACTGATACACAATAAAATGTATAAGGATTCTCTTCATGTGATCAATGAAAACTATGTCCTGGTTTATGCTAATGTAGGCAAAATTTTACTGAACACTTATATGTTGATATATATATTTTTGAATTTGTGTTGCAATTAAAGCAATGATATAAGCATGTGTTTGAGAAGTGTAATATGATTATAAACATAAGATCAGATGTTATGTCATAAGATACTTAAATTTATAATAATATTTTTCTGAGCAAACAGTGCTCAAAGTAAATGGTTTACTTAGCATTCAAAAGAAAATGCGTTAATTAATTGTGGAAATAAAGGAGTGGTTTAATGTGGATATTAATGATATATAGGCAAAGGAACGGCGTTGCATTTAATAAGCATAATTGCCTGCAGGTAGTGGAACTAACTTCAAAGCTACATGTGGGTTTAATTCTATGCCTTGCACCAACTCTTCTTTTTTTTCTTTTTCTTTTATTTTTTTAGTTAATCCAACTCAAACTTTACCGTGTAAATTTAAGAAAGATATATGGTACTGCAAATGTATTAAGTAGTTGAACTATAATACGACTATATAATTAGTGCATTATCACATTTAACGTTAAAAATGAATGCTAGCAACATTTTATACTTAGAAAAGTGTTATAAGACGTTTTCCACGTCATATTAATGGGTAATTAAGGATTGCGTAACTAATGGTTTCCGGGATTCGAGTAGAGCAACTCTCATAGACCTAGATCTAATTTACGGCATTAAATTTGTGTGGAAATTCGGGCTTTTTTAATGTTTTTAAGCAAGCACTAGGCCCAATGGGAAATATTTAGAAATTTATTTAGATTTGAATGAACCCTGAAGTAAACCGGTGCAAGTAAATGAGCAAAGATGAATATAACAATTCGCTTGGATCTGTAGAAAATCAGCATAACAAAGAGGTTTGGCTCTTTGATTTACCCTTGAAATATATTATCGTGAAGGAAGAATTAATTTAAAGGACAAAAATTTGTATGTTTTTAGCCTCAAGGACACGATCTTAAAATTTTACATACAAGGACAAACATATTCCTTAAAATTATTCATAAGGATAAACATTCTTTCAAAATTATTCATAAGGACAAACATTTTCCAAAACTGCTACCGAACTAAAAACTGATACCTAAAAACTGCTACCGATAACTACAAACTGATACCTAAAAACTTAAAAACTGATACCTAAAGAAAGTTGTCCTTCAAACTAAAATACTGAAAGTCTGTCCTTGAGGCTAAAATGCTGAAATTTTTTGTCCTTGATAATAATTTCCTGTATCGTGAAATGAATGGTGGATGAAATTAATCGCAGGAGATAAAAACTGATTTCGATCATATTGTGCATTTTGTATTAAATTAATGTTATGAACTTAAGATCTAAGAGTTTATTTGAGTACTAAAAATGCAGTATCCTTGCATATGTGAGAGTAAATAAATGTTTACATTATCAAATCAATATTTTAATGCTTTTTTCTACCAAAAGATTAAACTGATAAAAGTGATGATAAATTATATAATAAAAAATTATATCAACACCTATAACGTTACACCTAGTTGTTATATTTTTACTATCGTCGTAATCTGTTAATTGCAATGCAAATTTTACGTTGTATCTAAGCGATGATAATAAAATATAGAATGCTCGATGGTAAAATTGAGTAGTAGTATTTTATCCATACCATCGGGCACTTTTACACCGATGGATGAGTCTTGTTAATCCATAGTTAAGTGTTCCGGAACACAATGCATAGTAGTATGTAGGAAGGATTGGATTTGTGTGCGTGCACACACATATCACACACACATATGCTTGCATCACGTTATAAGTGAAATGTCATTGACAAATGCGTCTAAAGCCCAAGGTGGTGATGCGTGGTACATGCTTGCACAAGGTGGTGAGGCATGGAGAGAAGTATGTCTTTCCATGAAACATGTAATCCGATGCGGCAATACAGGCGACTTCATTCGACACATGTTGCACCATCATTATTGCAAGCGAGATCGTAAACCCGAACTGAGCCGAGAAGATCCAGACCTGATTCGAGTTTAATGGATCTCATAACGGATTTGGATGATCAAAAATACCATAAATACTTAATCAAACCCAAATCGTCCTGATTCGAAAGAACTGACAAAAAATATAAAAATATATGTATTTTTAGTTTCAATATCCAAACAAACTCCAACCGACTCGAACATACTCCCATAACGGATTGAGTCTAATTTTCAAAATATATTTTTAACCCGATAAAGCCTGATCCATCTAGAACCAATATCCACCGGGTTAGGTACAGGTCCAACCAAATGAGTCTAACTCTCAATCCTAATTACATGACATGTGTTATACTGTATTTTTCCGAGGTCTTGTATATTATCTCAGTGTCACAAATAATATAGAAAAGAGATATTTGTAATTGTATTATAATTAAACTATGAATAAATCTATTTTATATTTGGTGCTGAAAGGTATAAATGCTTATAGAGCACACCGAGAAGGTAAATGTACTTAAAAGTTGGAAGGGTTCTTCCCTAAGTTCTTAACCTTAAATATCAAAAGGGACACTCATTACTTATAATTTGTAAGTACAAGTTATTGTGCAAATACAAAAAATAGAAGATAGTGTCAAAGGGGTGAAATAACCGCACAATTAGTGCTCCTTTGTGGCTGTACTTTGGAAAATTAATCCAAATGTGAAAGGGAAAAGGAAAGTAAACATGGAATGGATTGTGAATGATACAACATTAATCACCACCATCCAAACAGCCATATGTTAATATGAAAGAGGAACATGAAGCCTAAGATAGCTTAAAGGATATGACACATCATCGATCTACAACCAACAGTCGTTTTATATATATATATATATCATATGTCTAACATCCAACAAATAAATCCATCTAGCAAGTTCACGTCATTGATCCGCATCTAACACAAGGTCCCGTCTCCCAAGAAAAGGCAGGAAAATAGAGAGAACAAAGAGAGAAAACACTGCTACCTCATTTTAATTTGTGACACTTTTCTTACTTAGAGCACCACTAAAAGCTCAATAATAGTTTCTCGGTCTCTTTCTCTTTTGCACTCTCAAAAATAGAATTCCCTGAATTAGAAAAGTACTAAAAGTGAATGTAGGGATTTTCCCAAACCACTATGAATCTGTATCGCCTTTTAACATTCGACGTTATACCGTATGTTATATTCAACATCTATATTCTCGAATCTTACTTTATTTCTTTCAGAACTCTACTACAAGTTGAAGATTTCAGGGCCTTTGCTCGGTGTTTGTGCATGCGAAAAGAAACATCAATAGTTTAACGCTAAAAGGAGGGATCAAACCTCCACCATTCCATTTTAACCTTCCTCTATTATTCTACTTGGTAATTATGGTGAGAAAACATCTTATTTCAATATATGTTAATTTTCTATATTTGTTCAAATATATGGTTACGGATTGTTATGAATTTATGGATTTTTTTCCAGATATATTAATTTCAAGAGAATTTTTGGATTTCATTCTAATACGTGGATTTATTATGGATTTTTGAATTGCCTTCGGATATATGGAATGCTTATTGGTTTTTGGATTTCATTCGAGTATATAGCTTTCATGTGGATTTCCTATGGTTTTTGAAGATAGGGCAATTTTATATGGATTTCTGAACTATTTTTTAATATATCAATTATTTGTAATGCTTTCGGACATATGGATTTCTAGTTTTATTTCAGACATATTGTTTTCTTATGAATTTCTTATAGATTTTTGTATTTCTTTAGAATATATGGTTTTCTTGTAAAATTCTTACAGATTCCTCTATTTCCTTTGGATATATGTTTCCATATGGATTTCTAATAGATATATAGATTTTTCCAAAATATATGGGTTTCTTGTGGATTTTTGGATTTTTTGACTATTTTTGGATCTTTGGTCTTTTATGGTATTCTTATAGTCTTCTAAATTTTTTAGTATGCTCCTTTTACTAGGTCGATATGTGTTATAATTTTGGTTAATACGGGTAAGCAGATTTTGTGTTTATATTATTCGAGATGCATCTAATATAATTAGTATTCAAACTTTCTATCGAGACATGTACTTGGGGAGTATTCCAGCAACATCCCCACATAAAATTTTCATTTTCTAGAAATGTTTTTCAAAGAAAAATGTTATGACTTAACTCGGTTCATAACAATATTTTTCTCAAAATGCTTTTGAAACCGCTTTAGTCACTTTGTTCGAACGCAACTTAAGTTCAAGCTTACTACGTATAAATATAAGTATTTTAAAGGTTAATTTTCTCCATAAGTGGATGGTTTTCTTTACAACATGTTTTCAAGATACACAAGTATTTTGACTGGAGCCGTAACTGTAACATCCCTCGTTTGAGACCCAAAATAGACACTAATGATGCTGCATTTATCATTATTATTATTTTGTAGTGATAAAATAGGACAAGTTACTATATTATTAACATCAAGAGCATAAGAATATGAAAATTTCCACAAAACATATTTCGTTCATTCATTTCAGTTTCATTATATATCTATTTCATTACCCCATGATTACATCATTCAAATAAGTTATAATAAATACAAAACATAATTCTAAGAGCAATGTATGATGATACTCTCTTGGATGGTTATAGTTATAACTACCAATGGTTACAGTATCTATCTTCACATACAACAACAAAAGCAGTAATGCTGCATAATAGAAATAACTTAAAATACTGCTAGTTTTCCTCCTACACGTCTTCGAAGGATTTATTCATTTAAAAACTAAAAACCTTACTCTCAACCTACTCAAATAAGTACTTGAGATTTTAAAGGAAAATAAAAACTTTAATGTTAGACAAATAGTCTAGTATGAATAATATTAGTCCATACCAATCAAAACAGACACATAGCAAGATCACGTCATTGAGCGGAACGGGTTTCCCCACACTAGTATCTTACAATCAGTTTATAATATAACATTCGCCTACAACCATAATGGTTAGAACATAATATAAACATCATACAAAATAGGTAAAATATGAATAGTCCAATATTCAATAAGGTTTAAAGATTACATAATTCCCATATCTGGCCATCCCATTAAGTGCCTATACATCAGCATAGTTTTCCAGAGCCACTATGAACTTAGTGATTTTCATAGGCAAACTAAAAACCTATCGAGTTCACTTGGGCCAAAAATATAACTAGATAATCCAATAGTCTTCCATTCCCACAAGAGGACCAAGCTTCTCCCATGATAGAAGAAAAAAAAATTATTACGGTCTTCCATTCCCTTAAGGATACCAAGCTGTGACAAAAGAAGAAAAATAATGGTTTTAAAAACATTAAATGAATAATTTCTTTTGTTTGGTTCTGGGCATCCTAACATAGTCTGATTTTCCCGATCCCCTGAATGAAATTCTACTTACATGAGAGTTTAGTCTGACCATACCCATTTATGGAACAACCTCGACTGGTCGTTAGTTCATAATCACCAAGGTCATTAAAGTCGGATGGTATTACATAAGACATCATGTGAACAATGTACATTTGTGAAATCAACCGATCAAGATTCAAAATTGAACATATAAATTATCATCCATCAAATAGATTGTTCACAAGATAGATATTTTTTACACAAAATATTTATAATCAAATTTTAGTTTATTTTATATAAACTTGGAAAATTTGGCTAAAATATCTTTTAAAAATCTCACTGTCCAAATAAATAATTTAACAAAAACCCATATTTTGTTAAAGGAAAAACTAAACCCAACACTTAGTTAAGTTCTATTGTGTGTATATGAATAAGTCTAATGCCCCTCTCAAATCATAGTGCTATTGTACCTCTAAAGCTTGTGTTATCGCACCTTTAAAATAGCTATCATAAAACAAAGAATACATAGCTATCATAAATCATAAAACCATGTATTATCACATCTTTAATTAGCTATCGTAAAACAAAGAATACATAGCTATCATAAATCACAAAACCATATACTTCCACACATTCAAAACTAAAGCTATCATAAATCAAGATAGTCTTAGCTATCGTAAATCAAAATTTACATAGCTACCATAAATAAAAAAACCATGTGTTATTGCACTATCGCAAAATAAATAATACATAACTATCATAAACCATAAAACTATGTGTTATCGCACCATCAAAACCATTGTGCCATCGCACCTCTACAACTATCAAGTCTATCATAAATCAAAGAAAATAGCAATCGTAAATCCCAAAATATAACTATTGTAAATCTCAATATATTAGCAATCGTAAATGTCAAAATAATAACTGTCGTAAGTTTAAAAATATCGTGCTGCCACACTTATAACTTTTAGAAGTTATCCTAAGTATAAAACGAAGCTATTGTAAATCAATACAATGGCTATTATTAGGTCAAAATTTGGTTAAACCTAATTTTCTTTAATTACAAAGAGTCAATGACACTGGAGTAAGATAGGGTACTTAGTTGAGCATGCTAGCATTAGTCTGTATGAGGTCATTATGCAAATAGTTCTTTGCTAGAGTCCTTGATTCAAAAGTTACAAAGTCAAATAAGTCCAAATGGCCGTTAACGTCTCAACCAAGTTTTTATTATGTTAGAAGTAAAATATGAAAATGAAGAAGAAGATCAATTTGGAATTCACCCCTTTCTAGTAAGGGGTACATGTCTATTTATAAAGAACTCTAGACCTTAGATTTATGATATGCGTCATTTAGAGAAAATGGATGGCAATGGCTTGCTGATGTGGCTTAAGCTTGGGATGACATGTGGCACAATCTTTCTCTAGTTTCTTAGTGATGACATGGCATGATTAGTCCAGTTGGAGGATCCCATATTGTAGTTGAGGCATTGATTTTGGGAGTATTCTTCAACATCCGACAGCTCAAGTTGTCAAGGTGTGATAGTTCCCTTATCCTTCATTATGTGATAGCTCTTTTCAACGTTTGATAGCTTTGGAAAATATCAACCTTCGATAACTTGATTAACCAACAGGAAATAGCTTTGGAATATATCAACCTTTGATAGCTTAACTACTTAACATGCGATAGCTTTGGAAAATATCAACATTCAATAGCTTAATTAGTCGGTATGCTATAGCTTTGAAAAATATCAATCTTCTTAGCTTGATTAATCAACATGTGATGGTTTTGAAAAATATCAACCTTTGATAGCTTAAATAGTCAACATGCAATGGCTTTATAATTTCATCATGCGATAGCTATATAAGCTTAACATGTGATGGCTTTATGAACTCAATATGTGGTAGTTTGATAACTCAACATGCTTTGCGATAGCTTAATAAATCAACATGTGATGGATTTATTAACTCACTATGCGATAGCTTGATAACTCAACATGCGATGGCTTCTTAAGTTCATCATGCGATAGCTACATAAGCTCAACATGTGATGGCTCCTTAACCTCATTATGCGATAGCTTCATAAATTCCATAGGCTTCATAACTTTAGCATGCGATGGCATTATATCCTCAATATGCGATAACTTGATTACTTCAATATGTGATAGTTCTTTTGTCATCAACATGTAATGGCTCTTTTATTATCAATTTGTGATAACTCTTTTACTTATCAACTTACGATGGCCTTATACAATCAGCCTGCGACAACTTATTATTATCAACTTTTGATGATTTGGCTACTTCCTATGATTTTGTACCTCAATAATTTTGAATTTTTTTAGGTGGAACACATGCCCCTCCCTCGTTAGAAGTTTTCTTATGTTTTATCTTAAGTAAACTTCTCCCAATCCTCATAGTCATATCTTTCATCATTGATTGCCTATACCCCTTGATTTTTCGATAAATTGCTTTATCGAAAATGTCTTCCGAAACATAGAGACCTTGGAGATCCTTTGAATATATCTATATTTACAACAACCATCCTTTTGAATATATTCCTTTTTTGGGTGAAAATTCTATATATGTGTTAAAAGATTTTTTAATTCTATTTGGAAATCATCTGATGTAAATTCTAGCTATACATCCATTAAAGCGCGATTTTTTCAAAAAATGAATTTTTGAAAATAGGAAATTAAACCCTTTCTAAATCTTTTGAAAATAGTTTTATCAAAAAAAAAATGTTAGTGTAATCTCGAAAGAATACCCCTATTTTTTTGGTTTGGGTTTAGATGATTGATTTCGAAGACCTCTATTGACTGCCTTCCCTGGATGGATGCTTTGGCCAGGCTGGCGTGGGACTAAGGGCTTAATTGACCATCACTCTTTCGATGGTTGCTTCAGCAAGGCCTCCGACCGAAGGCTTATCATCCTTCTTTTTTGGATGTGTGCTTTGGCCAGGCCTAGTGGTTGGACTAAAGGCTTTATTGACCATCACTCCTTGGATGGGTGCTTTGATTAGGCCTTGCGGTAGGACCAAAGGCTTCTCATCCATCTCCCTTGGATGGGTGCTTTGATCAGGCCTTGCGGCAGGACAAGAGGCTTCTCATCCATCTCCCTTGGATGGGTGCTTTGACCAGGCTTGGTGGTGGAATCAATGGATTAATTATCCATCACTCTTTAGATGGGTACTTCGACCATGTATTGCAGCGAGACCGAAGACTTCTCGTCAATCTCTCTTGTATGGGTGTTTTAGCTAGGCCTGACGGCGGGACCAAAGGCTTAATTGACCATCACTCTTTGGATCGGTGCTTTGGCCAGGCCTTACGATAGGACTGAAGGCTTCTCATCTATCTTCCTTAGATGGGTGCTTTGCCCAGGCCTGGTGGTGGGACCAAATGCTGAATTGTCCTCTTGCTGATATGAGGTGTGCTTCTTCTTAACAAATCTCGCTATCCTCATCCAGCTAGGAGCTAAGTCAAACATATTGCATCTCAGTCTAGGGCTATTATTTAGGTAAAATCTTTTGCTAATCCACTTTATTCATACAATATTGTAAAATATGGTCTCAAATGTTTGTTGTTCCATGTTCTTACTATCACATTTCCATCTGGTTGGCTTAATTGGTAAGTTCCAGGAGGTATTACTTCATGAATGACAAATCATCCCTCCCAATTTGGCCCTAACGGACCATCCGTCGAATCCTTTGTATTTTTCATTACTCTCCTTAGCACTAGATCTCCTTTTTTGAATGCTCTTCATTTTACGTTTGAGTTATAATATTTGGAGATCCTTTGTTGGTATTCAGTTGTTTGCATAGCGGCTTGATCTCTTAGTTCGTTGATCAAGTCGAGAGACTCTTTCTTTATCCCTTGATTTGATTCGTAAGTGTACATAATCCTTCGATACGAAGGGAATTCGACCTCAACTAGTAGCATGGCCTCAGATCCATACGTTAAAGAACATGGTGTACATCTAGTAGCTATTCTTGTGGAAGTTCTATATTACCGTAAATTGAGGGAAGTTATTTGACCCAGTTTCATTTTTCTTTACCTAGTTTTTTCTTTAAAATATTCTTTATAGTTGTATTTGCGGCTTCTACTACTCCATTAGATTTTGGATGAGCTACCGACGAAAAACTTTTTTTATTCCATTCTCTCAACGAAACAGATGAATTCTTCGCTTTTGAATTGAGTCCCATTTTAAGAAATAATCTTATTTGATAGTTTAAATCTGGTAACCATATTCTTTATGATAAATTTCAAGACTTTCCCAACGGTGATGTTGGCAGTGGTCCTGCTTCTACTCACTTGGTAAAGTAATCGATAACTACCACGGTGAACTTTGCTCCTCCTTTTGAGACCAGAAGAAGTCCAATTAAGTCAACCCATGCACATCAAAAGGCCATGGGCTTGTGATAGTTGTTAACTCACTCAGAGACAATAGAAACCGTTTGCACTTGTCATAGCTTTTAACATAAGTTAATGCATCTTTAGTCATACAAGGCCAATAATATCCTTGCCTTATAAATTACTTTGCAATTTTATCCCACTAGAGTGGTCCCCATAGAATCCCTCGTGGGTTTCTTTCAACAACTTTGCTTCTGTTTTTGGGGTAATGCATCGCAAGTAAGGTGTTGAGTATCATTTCCTATATAATATCCCGTCGATAATGGTATATGAAGGGGCTTGGTATCTCATCTTTCGTGATTCAATTTTCCCTTTGGACAATACCCCTTTTTCTAAGCATTTGATTAAGGTCATCTAGTTGTTCGCATATTGGTCCTCAAAAGTGATTACTCTCATTTTTTTAGGAACTTCTTTATGACCGCCCTCCCATTGAATATTTTCTTAGTCACATTATGGTTGTTGAATCTGTGATCTAGTTAGAACCAACGCCTGGTTATTTGATCCTTCTTCTAAGACTTTGTTTTTTGACCATTCTTTTTTTAGTTTGATACTAGGGTGCTGTTGGAATCCAACAGAAACAATTTAAACTTTTGGTGCCCCTAATGAGCTTGCTGGTTTTGCTAAATAATCTGCTTGTGCATTCTTTTCTCTGGTATTTAATGGATAGAATAGTCCTCAAACTGAACTAGCATTTCATGGATTTTTTTACATACTGAGCTAACCGAGTATCTTTGGTTTTAAACACCTTTTTCAACTAATTTAGCATTAATTGTGAATCACCGAATATTTCAATTCTTGAGATTTTTAGTTGTTGAGCTAAAGTTAATTCTACTATAGTTGATTCATAATCAACTACATTATTATTTGTAGAGAACCCTAGCTTCATTGCATAATGTAGTTTATGCCCATTGAGTGTAATTATCACATAACTGGCTTTGGCTCCTTATTCATTCAAAGCTCTCTCTCTCTCTCTCTATATATATATATATATAATTGTCACCTTGGCTCAAGCTTCCTTTCCTTTTGTAATTTCTCTTCAATGAATCTGATACATTATGCTATAAAGTAAGCTAAGGCTTTCCCTTTAATCGATGTTCTAGGTAAATAATCAATGTCATATTGGCTCAACTCCATTCTCCATTTATTAACCTTCCCGATGTTTTGGGTTTGCTAAGGCCTTGCCTTAATGGATAATTAGTTAACATTTTTTGGATGGGCTTGGAAATAAGACCTTAGTTTTTATGCTGATAGCAGTAAGTAATATGCTAACTTCTCTACAACCGAGTATTTGGCTTCAGCATATTTTAATCCCTTTCTCGTATAGTACACCAAAAATTAGATCCCATTTTCTTCCCTTATCAGGACCGAGCTAATTGCATGTTATGATACGTCCATATATAAGAACATGCTTCCCCTCTATAGGGTGGAAAGTACCTTTGGTTTTTATATGTGGTCTTTTACTCTTGGAAGGTTTTCTGACACTCTTTTGTTGATTCAAAGGTTTTTCATCGAAGAAAGGAATGTATTTATAGGTTGCCCTTGATATGAATATACTGAGCACATCGACTCGTCCATTTAGTCCCATTATTTCTTTACTCGTTTTCGGTTCTGCCATGTTTCCAATTGCGTTGACCTGGTCAGGGTTAGCCCCTATTCCTTATGCACTTATGATGTATCCTAAGAATTTTCCGGATTAGATTACGAAGGAACATTTTTGTGGATGTAATTTCATCTTTTACTTACTCAACATCTCAAACATTTCATTTACATCTTCTATGTGGTCGACCTTTTCCTTGGACTTTACTAATATGTCATCTACATATACTTCCATGTTTCTTCCAATTTGGCCTTTGAATATTCTATTTACCAACAGTTGATATGTCGCTCCCGCATTCTTTACTCCGAATGGCATCACTTTGTAACAATGCATTCCCTAGTACGTTAAGAAACCTGTGTGTTCTTCATCAGGTTTGAATATAGGAATTTGATTATATCCCGAATATGCATCCATGGATGACAACAACTTATGGCTACTTGTGGCATCAACTAGCCGATCCATTCTAGGAAGTAGGTAGCAATCCTTCGGGCATGCTTTGTTTAAAACTATGTAATCAACACATGTTCTCCACTTTCTATTTGACTTCTTTTAACCAATACTGGATTTGCTAGCCACTTTGGGTAAACCACTTCTCAAATGAATCCGTTTTCTAATAGGTTCTTTATCTCCTCTTGTAGTGCCATAGTGCACACTGTATCTAACAGCGTTTTCTTTTGCCTTATGGGAGTAAACTTTTAAGTCAATATTAAGTGCATGACTCATTACTGTAGGGTCAGTTCCCTCCATATCGGCATAATCCAAGATAAAACATCTCTACTTGATTGTAAAAATAAGAGCAGCTTCTCTCTTGTATCTTTATCCATCCTTCTATCTATCTTCACCCCTTAATAGAATCCTTAGAATCTAGGCTTATTCTTCCAAGTCTTCCATAGATTGTGCATTTTCTCGATCGTCGCTAGAATATATATCTGGTATTATCTCTTTCAAAACTTCATTTTCATCACGGTCGACTTGATTCAACTCCACATACATTCTTTTTCTTTTTTTTTGATTTGACCATTTTGCTTAGTATTCGGGCCACTTTTGTCGGAAGACTTCGTTTGTTTGCTTTAGATATTAGTTCTCGAGGACTGATATGCAGTGGCTTAGGAGTTTTAATTTTGTTTTGTTTATTTAATGCAGGCTTATAATAAGATTCACCCTCTTTATTATACTTCTCAGGTGTTGCGAAATACATTTCACGAGAGCTAAATTGTTCCCCACATAAGGTTCCTCATCCTGCCATAGTAAGGAATTTCATAAGCAAGTGTTTTGGGGACACAAAGGCATCAATCGTCCAGTGCATTTTGTCCAAAGAATGTGTTGTAGTAAGATGGATGGTTTATAAAAACAACAGTGTTTCAAAGGTTCTTGCATAAGGTGGGGTCCCAATTTGAACATATAGCTTAATTTGCCCAATCGGTGTAGAGCCCTTATTGTTGAACCCAAAGATAGGTTCAAAAGTCGGTTCAAGCTTTTCTTCTACAATATCCATTTGATCAAAGGCATTTTTTAAGATAACATTAACAACACTTCTAGTATCAACCAAAATCTTAGACACAAGCGAGAGTCCAATTTGCGTGGTTATCATAAGTAAGTCGTTGTGTGAATGTTTAACTCCTCTTAATTCTTTTGGAGTTATAACCAGATTTGGTAGTTGAATAAACCTTCTATGGGACTTTGTTGGTGGTTCTTCACTTATTGAATAAATTCTTTCCTTGGCTTCTCTTATATATTGGCTTCTCGCCCCTTTACTCATCCCGACAGCATGCGGCCCTCCATGAATTACATTAATGTGGTAAATCGGTTGTAACAGATCTTGAGGAAGTTCACTTTCGAAGATGTTAGCGTTATTAGCTGGAGGTTTCTCATTACGGGAGACCATTTGATCACCTTTGACAAATTCTTTAAGCATCCCCTTTCTAATCATATTTTGTATGACTCTAGGAAAAACTCGACCATTGTCCATTTTATGACGATTCACCTTATGAAAAACATAATAATCTCCTTGATTCGGTTCTGGATTTATCCTTGATCCGAATGAAGTAGGATATTCAATTTCATCTTTTATTATAGCACAGATGTAAGAAATAGGCTGGTTCAACTCAACAGAATTTTCTTTAGAGAAAACTCGTCCTCTTTTATTTATGGCCATAAAGTTTCCCCCTCTCTTTGATTCCACTTATTGTGGAATATTTCGTCACTTTAGAAGAATTTTTTCACTTGGAAGTGAAAATATTGCAAGTCCTTACAACCATGAATACGAAGCTCTTTTCAAAAAAGGGAGTTTTAAATTAACCTAGACTTGACGACCATCAACTTTTCTTGATCACTTACTCGTTTTGCCTTGTTAGCTTCAACGTTAAAACTTTTCAAAAAATCCCCCAAATACTCCCTTAGCCTTTATTTTATGTTGGCCAACACACTTGCATCAATGGTTGGTTCCTTTGGAATAAAAAATTACGTTGAGAATTCGTAGGTGAACTGCTCCCATGAATAGATAGTTTTCTCATAATAGCATCCATACCACTTCGCAATTGCACCAAAACAGTGATTGGGAATAGCTTACATCTTACCGATCTAGGAGCATCATATAGGTCCATCTGATCCTCGAAAGCCATTAAATGGCCATCTGGATCGGTTGTTCCATCATATTTGATTAATGGGATTTAGATGTAAGATGGTAGTGCAACTGTCATAATCTCTTCTATGAATAGAGCTCCCATGAAGTTGTTGTTCAGTTTGGGGTCCATTGTCCTTTTTCTTTTCAGGTCTGTTATATCTCTGACCATTTTGATAGCTAGGTCTTTCATATACGCTTCATCAGTCTCTTCGTTCTGGCTTGTATTCCCTTTGTGAAGCAGAACTTGTAGATTGTACCAACGAAGATTTAGACATCTTATTTGGCTTTTGAGTTAGACAATTTCCATCTTCCCTTTATGGTCCTAAGTTGCTCTTTCCAACATTCCTACTTTTCAAGTTTAACCCTTTGACCTTCCTTCGAGGAGATTCACCTTCCTCCTCTTCATTTTCTTTCGTCCTTTATAGAGTTATTGAAGATTTCTGAGAGACAAGTAGTTCAATTAGTTCTTGCATAGTCTGAAGTTATCTCTTCATTGTTTTGAGTTCATTCACTTTCTTTGATGTTTCCAATGGTGTTAATGCTTGGCCTACTTCTACACTTTCCATATTGAATTGGGATGTTATGTTCTCCTCAAGATTTGTACGACGTACAATTTCAACTTGCACTTGAACATTAACCTTCTTGATCGATCTAACCATTTTCGTAAGAATTTGGTGGTCAAATAGTAGGGGATTAATGTCTCAATCCAAGCTTCCATTATGTTATAAGTAAATGAAAATGAAGAAGAAGATCAATTCAAAATTCGTCCATTTTTAGTAGGGGAAACATGCCTATTTATAGAAAACTCTAGCCCTTCGATTTGTAACATGTGTCATTTAGAGAAAATGGATGGCTATGATTTGCTGACATGGAACAAACTTGGGATGGAGTATGGCACAATATTTCTTTAGTTTCTTTGTGATGATGTGGAATAATTAGTCCAATTGGAGGATTCTACGTGACAGCTTGGGCATTGATTTTAGGTGTATTCTTTAACATTTTGACAGCTCTGGTCATTAACATGCGATAGTTACCTTATCCTTTATTATACGATAACTCTTAGCAACGCTCGATAGCTTTGGAAAACATCATCCTTCGATAATTTGATCAATCAACGTGCAATAGCTTGGAAAAATATCAATCTTCGATAGCTTAATTGACCAACATTCGATAGCTCTGCAAAATATCAACCTTCAATAGCTTAATTAGTCAATATGTGATAGCTTGGAAAATATCAACATTCAATAGACTGATTAATCAACATGTGATAGTTTTAGAAAATATCAACCTTCGATAGCTTAATTGGTCAACACACGATAGTTCCTTAATGTCATCATGCGATAGCTACATAAGCTCAACATGTGATGGCTTTATGAACTCAACATGCGATAGCTTGATAACTCAACATGCGATGGCTTTACAAACTCAATATGTGATAGCTTGATTAATCAACATGCGATGGATTTATGAACTCAATATGTGATAGCTTGATAACTTAACATGCGATGGCTTCTTCACTTCATCACGCGATAGCTACATAAACTCAATATGCGATGGCTCAGTAACCTCATTACGTGATAGCTTCATAAACTCCATAGGCTACATAACTTTAAATGGAATGGCACTATATCCTCAATATGCAATAACTTGATGACTTTCATATGTGATAGCTCTTTTGTCATCAACATGTATTGGCTCTTTTATCATCAACTTATGATAACTCTTTTACTTGTTAACTTGCGATGGCCCTTTTCTATCGACCTGCGATAGCTCCTTATTATTAACTTTTGATGACTAGGATACTTCCTATGGTTTGGCACTTCATCAATTTTGAATTTTTTTGGGTGTAACAACTATCGTAAATCAATAAAATGGTTGATATCTTAAATCAAGATGGCATTTAGTAAATGTCTTTAAATCGATTTATTTCCTTTAAAAGTAATTTTTTTTCACAAAATCATATTATAAGTCAAATTTCTATTGGTTAATCATAATCTTTGTGGAAATATTTTTAGAAAAAATAGAGAAAATTTCTCTTACACCCAAAAATATTAATTAATACCATGATTAATTAAATAATCACCATTTGTACTTAAATTTTCTCTTTACCAAATAATATTATATTAATTTGAAAATGCATGGGAAAAACCCTGAAATTCCCATAAATCAAATTTTCTATCTTTTAGCACTTATAAATATTTAACTGTAAAATAATTCTTTTTTCTATTTTATACAATTAAAACCAAAAAATAAGCATTTTTTCAACTTAGAAAATTCATAGAAAATAGAAATAAATTTAAAAATTTATGAAATTAAAATTTCACCTCCAAATTAATGTTATAAACATTATATCAAAATTTCAAAGAATTTGGAGATTATTAGCATAGGTTTAAAATTCGAAAACCTTTTTCATTAATTTCATAACTTCACAAATGATAACCATAAATCCATATAAATGATTATCTCAACCAAAGCACATTATAACATCATAACAAACTTGGATCTCATCAAATACGAACCAGAGCAAACCACAAGGAGTATGGATGTTAATATTATTCACCCTTTTTAATTTGTATATGGAGAGATTTTCCCTTTTACCTCTTTCTCTTCTCGGTTTTAATGGAGAGAGTAAATGATAGTCCTTTTTCTCTTTGTTATGGCCAAAATTAATTACAGGAGAAGAGTTAGGGAGCTATATGGGCCCTAACTTTCCTTTCCATAATTGCTCCTTCTTAATTAATTTAAATCATAATATTCCTTTCCCATTATAACATTACTCCATATCAAATTTTGAACCAGAAATATTATTGTGGAAAATCTTGACATGTACTTCATTTTCCCACATTATTTATGTAATTACTTTTAATTAAATATCTGGTATAAACATAAGGGTGTTACAGGCTTCTCTTCTTATAAAAATTTCGTCCTTAAAACTTTGATAAGGTATAACAGTCAAACATATCAGTCACGCATACATGTGACACAAGCACATAAAAATCAAATATTACTGGCATAAAAACTTATCAAAAGTCTATATAATCATATAGAACATACAATAAAGTAATTCATGATTAGCCTCTCTAATCCTATCCTCGGTCTCCCAAGTACAGTCTCGTTCACCACCACTCCGCCGGACCTTTACTAACTTGACTTGCTTATTTCTAAGCTTCTTCGTACCTTTATCCACTATATGAATAGGTAACCTAACAATAGTCATATCAGGTTCCACTACCAAATCCTTCAAAACTATTGGCTCAACATTAGTCTCTAGATCACGTATATACTTTCTCAAATGAGAGATGTGAAAAACATTATGGACTTCCACCGAAGTATTTGGGAATTCGATATGATATGTGAATTTTCTGATTCTCTCTATCATAAGGAATGGTCCAACGTCCAGTATAACACCCTTCATTGGTAATACTTTCATAATGACATAATCTATAATAAGTCAAAATCCGTATGCTTTCTCTTGGCATAGCTTTTCCATCTCAATTTAGCTTGCTTCATCCTTTCATGGATCAACACAATATTTTCAGTCTCTTATTTTACCAAATTCGAACCTAGCATTGGTTTATCACTTTTCTTCAACCAACACGCTAGTGCCACTCTTATACTAGTGTCATAACTATTGTTATAGAAAAAAAATTGACTAAGTGCAAATGACCTTCTCATGACCCTCCACGGACTAGTACACAAGCTCTCAATAAATCTTCAGCTATCTTATTAACCCTTTCTGTTTGCCCATCAGTCCGCTGATGGCAAGTGATTCACATCTTCAGCTTGGTATCCAATACATCTTGTAAGCTCTTCCAGAACCCACTAGTAAACAAAGGATCTCGATCAATTACAATACTTTTTGGTATCCTATGAAGTCATACAATATTCTTCATAAACAACTTCACCTAACTTAGTGATGTTTTTGTTAGCTTAACGGGGATAAAATGTGCACTCTTGGTCAGTCTATCAACTACATCCCAAATACTTTCATTTCCGTTATTCGACCTTAGAAATCCATCTATAAAGTCCATTGAGGTAGAATCTCATTTCTATAGTGGTACTTCTAAAGGTTGAAGTAATCCATTTGGCTTTCACCCGTTGGCAATTCAAACATTGCTTTACCCATGAGCCTACATCTCGCTTCATTCCTTCTAAGAAGAAACTTCTCTTCATATCTTGGTACATCTTTGTACCTAAAGGATGAATAGTAGACTTCTCTCGATGACACTTTAAGAATCTCCTTTCTTAGATTATCGACATTTGACCCACATAATATCCTTTATTTCATCCCCTTTGGTCAAGTACAAAGTCTTTCAAATCACCAATCTACTTTCCCACTTTCATTATCCGAATCCATTTGGCTAGTAATGCATCATCTTTTCACCTCACAGCAATTCTTTCAATCAGCACTGGTCGAACTTATAAGTAAAAGATTATGGCAGTACAGTGGCTAGAACTGACCATTGACCTTATATGAACTCCACTGAAAGCCAATGCCTCTAAATTATTCCATTCAAAAAACATTGCCAATACTACATTAATATGTTTTCTACTAAGTGCAGCCACAACTTTATTTCCTTCTCCAACATATACTCTAACCCAAAGTAAAACGATGCCAAAAATTCAATCCGTCTTTGTTGTGCCGTATTCAATTCTTTTTGAGAGAACAAATGTTCCAAAGACTTATGATCCATAAACAACTTGAATCGTTCTCCCAAAGAATAGTATCCTCTCACTTTCAATGGAAAGATTACTATTGCCAACCACAAGTTATGATTAGAATAACGAACTTTATATGGTCGAACTGTCGAGAAGCGAAGTAATGACTCTACCTCTCTACATCAATACAGCTCCTAACTCAGTTCATGCATCGATATACACCACCAAATCTTGATTTCCAATGGGCACAACAAACATGAGCACATTGGTCAAAAAATTATAGAGCTTTTGAAATGCTTCTACACATTTATCGGTCCAAACAAACTTCATGTCCTTCCTTGTTAATTTAGTTGTTGATGATGTTATAAAGGAGAAATTTACAATGAATCTTTGATAATACCCAACCAACCCAAGAAACTTCTAATCTCAATCATGGTCTCGAGACTCTTCCACTTATTAATGGCTTCAATCTTTAATGGTCCCCAAACACTCATTTTCCAAAACCATATGACCAACTTCACTTCTCTTTACTAAAATTGACATTTTGAAAACTTCGCCTTTAACTAATGATGCCTTAACGTATCTAGCACTATTCTTAAATGAACTTCATGATCTTGTTCATTTAAAGCATATTAAAGTATCATCAATAAAAGCCAATACGAATCTATCCAAATGCTCTCGAAAGATTTGATTCATCAAGTCTACAAAGAAAGCAACCATAATTGTCAGCCCAAAGAGCATAACTAACCATTTATATGAACTGTATCTTGTTCAAAACGTCATTAATAATATACTTTCCTCCTTCATTCTTAACTGAAAGAAACCTATTGCAAAGTCCAATTGCTTGAACATCATCTATTCAGGGAAAAGGATATTGATTCTTCACAGTCTTCACATTAAGCTTTCTATAATTAATACATACTCTCAATGACCAATATGGTTTCATCACAAACACTGTTGCATCTTTCCAAAGAAAACTACTTGGTCTAATAAAACACTTTACTTCCTACTCTACCAGTTATATTGTAACACCATGTAAAATAAAAGGAAATTAATTAAAGAGAATTAATAAGTAATTATTAATGCTCATAAATAGAACTTTTGTAAACGTTATAATTCGGTTATGAAACTTACACCGTTGTGTCCATAGCGGTTTTCTGATCAATTTACCTCTATAAAGTTTTATGATCGGAGTCCATACAAAAAAGTTATCAACGCATGAAGATTTCGGATTGGAATAATTCAGAACCAAATAAGAAAGTAAATGTTAATAACTTAACATTATAATAAACTTTGAATACAAATGCTAACATTAAAGGAAATGGTTGCGGTAAATCTAATTAAATCAGCATTGAAAAGGAAATAAATTAGAATTTATGTGGGTGAAGGTAATGAATATTAACATTTAAAAAAATAAAAAAAGGATAATTATTATCAGCTTAGGCTTAAGCAACCATTAGGTATAACTGTTAATTAACAATGATCAATCAATTAAGTCTAATTAAGGAAGTGTGGAAGGAAATAAGTCATTTATTTAATGGATACTTAAAGTTAAAGTAATGTTACTGCTAAATGGAATTAAATTGAATTAAATCTAATGCACAAGGAAATAAAGCGCACAATGTCTAATATAATCAGTGATCAGTCGACACCCTTATTGGGCTCGGTCGACCGCTAGCGGTAGACCGATGATACTAGAGTGGTCGACAAGTGGTAGGCGGTGGCTGATAATCTAGGCTGAATGGTCCAGATTTAGTAAATTAAAATCTTACGTATAGAATTGATTTGAATTCCTTATAAATACAAGCATAATCCCTCACTCTTCTTCTCATATTTTCTGAAGCAACAAGCGAAGCCCTGCCTTTTTTTCTCCACGTATTCTAGGAAGTATGTAAATTATAAAATAATTATATATATATATATATATATCTGTGTGTGTGTGTATACGCAGATGGAGAATAGCGAAAAAATAAAAGAGAGGAAGAATGGGAATGAATTGATTTTGCAAAGAAAAGGTAAATTCTAAATTTAAAGCTTATAACTACGTTCAGTTCAAATTTCTTCTCAGATCTATAATTTTAATAAATATATATACGCTAGAAGGAAAGGGAGTCAAATAAAGAGGATAGATTTAGATCTGTAGATTTGTTAGCTTAGACTTGAGTTGGAAAATTATATATTTTTGTATAATATTAGATTTATATCGTTGTGAATATGTTCTTTTTATGCTTAATTATAAATTTTGTAATTGTAGGCTTATACACACACACACACATACAATAACTTAAGATCCTTGCCTACATATTATGTTAACTATTAACTTTGATTTAATGTATACATATGTAAATATGGAATGTAAGGGTGAAAGTAGTCCCTAAAAGTTATGAAAATAGGTCATTAATAATTTTGTGTATTGATTCCGGATTTGGTTAGTTGAACATAATAAGTTGTATGACTTGAATAAAAAAAGAAATTTCTAATTTGATTGAGATTTAAGTTATACTTTAATTCGTTGCAATGAAAAATGTTTCTATATAATCCCTGTAAATCATCCAACTATATAATTATATGTATAAAAGTGTGCTGTTTGAAATCATAAGGAATATACCTAAAAAAGATGTTCAAAGTAAGGAAGTTTATCGTATTTTGCACTGTTTATTTCAATAAATCCAAAAAAGGTAATTCCCTGTAATTCCAAACACAACAAAAATCCTCTTTTAGATAATTTGAAACTACAATGTTAACATTTCCTTTTGGGAAGATGTAGTTCTCCAATGCATTAAAATTTAGAAATCCCTACAGATGAAAATTAGAGTGTTATAAATACAATTAATAATAATCTTGTTGTCATTAAAAATATGCTAGAAAATGAACAATAAGCGCTAGCATGAATAAGACAATGAACTAAAGAATTTGGGAAGTTATAGTAATTTCATTAAAATAGGCATGAATTGAAAGAAGTAGTAAATATACTTAATTGTATAAATTGAAAAGAAGTGGTAAATTATATCTAATTGTAATAACTAAAAATGGAATAGTAATAGATATTTAATCTATTAAATTAGAAAGAAGCAGTAAATGACATCTACTGACATTAATGAAATAAGAAGTAGATTCATGTAAAAGTAAAGGAATATTAATAATTGAACTCAAGAGGCGTAATAACAGCCAAAAATTATACAGCCTTAAGAATACAATTATGATGGTACAAGTTATTAGATCAAGCTAATATTTAGGTTAATTATAAATGACATAGTCAATAGTATTGGTTGGAATGAGAGGTCAATAACGTTACACAATAAAAGTTTGCCCTCTATAAGGGACTACCAGGAGTTGTGTAAACATTGTACTATTATGTGACATCTTCAACTGTAGGACCGTAGGAATAACATTCGCGTATAGGTGAAGGGAATATACCGAAGTGGGGTTCACCTTGGTTTGAAGTCTTAAACAACCAAGTTGGGTCTACTTCAATCTTTATAGGGGTATTAAGTAACCAAGCGTGCATTTTCTTGATTGCATTAGGCAGTCTAAGGGGATGGTGACCATATGTTCGAAGCTATGTTAGCAAGGTTGATACCATATACATGAGGAGTAGGGGTGTACACATAGGTCGAGATCGTTATTAGTCCTGGAGCGGTCAGTAGAAATACTCGGGTTACGCCTAGATGAACTACACCCCTACTAGTGTAGGTTCCGTATGGCACATGCACCATCTCAAAGTTGTTTGTTAGTTTACCTGTAGTTAGGAGGAAATGTTAGATAACACCTAGATGAGTCTTTAAGATACAGTAATCCGAGGAGTTGATTCTTCAATAGTCCGAGGAACCGAGTCCTGAATATACGATAGTTCGAGGAGTTGAGTCCTTGATATGAAGCAGGTAGATAAGTCTTCAAGGCAAATTAGAATATGGCTAATCAGTTGTAATGCCGTTATTAGGCAATAACAGGAGGTTATTCAGTGTACGCTGGCAATACGACCCAAACACAGATGGTGGATACATGACGCGGTGCGGATTTACAGATTCGAGCGGAGAATTTATCGTGATCCATGAGAGGACTATGATACATATATATACATAAACATACATATGTAGTTACTGTATACCTCGAGTAGGTTGGGTGTATCGTACGCGTACACGAAGCCAAATTGACTAAGCGTTAAATAATAGACATAACACGTAATGGAAAACAATCGCCATATAGACAAAGTATGTAATTTCCCAATCACCAAAATGTTGTTCTGACACCTTCCTCATCACAACCTATAAGATAAATTTAGAAGGATAGGTATTGGTGTTGTTTTGACCCAAACTGCTTTGGGGTGGCACAACTAGGTACCTTAATAGCGAGTTTTACATGCAACCTTTCGACTAGCATAACCATCATAGGACATGTAGGGGTAAGTGGCAATGATTCATCATAGATCACAATGTAAGAACCTCCTATCATGCTCGCTACAGGGATTGAACCTGGGACATCCAATGTGCCAGTTGAACGCCCCAACCAACCTCGCTCTGGTAGGAATTGGGCTAGCCCACAGCGGAAGAAATGGACGAATTTCATTTTTTTTACCATTTTGGATCTTTAATAGGCCTATTAAGTCTAAATTTATTTAGAACTTTTCTAAATTTAGTTTAAATAAAATCAAGTATTTTATTTAAATTTATAAATTGTAATTAGAGATTTATTTAATTTTGGTTTTATTTATATAAATATACATACATGCATATATATATAACATATACATATATACACATATATATATATATATATGTGTGTGTGTGTGTGCATGTGTGGCATAGCAATCCGGGCAGGGTATAACATGCCCATATATAGATGTTGGGATTTACATCGCAACAGACACATTAGCTCATTTTGTGTGTATTATATGTTGTCAGATATGTGCATGAATATATAGTTATGAATTTCAAATAATTATTTGTATATATATATATATTTTTGTATGTATAAAATATGTTTGATAATTAAAATATTATAGAAAGTATTTAATTATTTATATAACTATATATTGTACCATAAATAATAATAAAGATAAATGTATATAGATATATGTAATAAAATAACTAAATTTTTTATAACATACTAGTTAGAAAACATATCAAATAAGAAGTTACAATGATTTTAATATTTAATATGTAATATATATATATATATATATATATATTATAATGAATTAAACTGTTTCGACCATAATAAATTAATATAAATAATTATATAATAAAAATTCAAAATTTATATTTTTATACAAGCTAGAAACACATTTTAAGTCTTAGGAAAATTTTTGGGAGTTTATCAATTAAAATATTACTTTTAGTTAAATAACTAATAAAAGGTAGAAATTAAATTAATTTTAAAAAAATATAAAAGCAAGTTGAAAAAATTTGAAACTTTTTTTGAAGGCACCTAACATGATGAATTAATTTTGAAAAATATTATTTGAATTTTAGAAATATGATTATTTTATATGAATTTATTGAGTCAGATAATTATTAAATATTAATAATATATACATATACATATACATATATATCTAAATGATAAAAATTTATTTTCAACACTTATAATTCATAATAAATAAACAAGTGTTTGAAAAAATTCAGATCAGTATTATACATTAAATATAAAAACATATGTTTTAATTCAAATTGTATGTGAATATTAAATCATAAATTAGTCTGTGTTTGTATATATATAAACATATATAATTTTAAACTCAAATTTATTTTAATATTCAATATTAGATTACATAGATCATGAACTAGATCTTTAAATTTTATACACATATCCAATCTCCATTATGAAACAACAATACATACAAAAATCTCACCTAACTAATGAAATAACAATAGTTTGATTATATACATAAGTTTACATGATTAACAAATATAAAAACATAATAATATGATGAACATATAAATAAACATTATCTGGAATATATGCCCTTAAGTCCACGTCGCAATAATGAATTCTCCTTCTTTAAAAAAAATTCCTTGATCCGTCAGATTGCTAGTCTTGAATTAGACTTTTCACTATCAAATAGCTTCTTGTTTTTAACTTGAATTGGATTTGATATTTTGGGATTAATTTAAAGAAAAGTTGTAGCCATGAAAGAAGAAGGAGATGGCGGCTAAAAGGAATGAATTAGAACGTGATTAGGGTTTTGAGATTAGTATTGATAATGGTAGGATAAGAGATGAAACTATGTAAGTTTCTCACTAGATCTTAGCCACACATCTCCAATCCTTAATCCTATGTTATAGCCACCTCTAACCCTAGCCAAACCAGCCGCATTTTTCTTTAATCATCATGGGCTATGAGACCATTTAACCTAATTTAAATATATACAACTAATTCTAACTTATTTTTGTTATTGATATCTCATATCGATCAATATATTCATAACTATCATGAATATATGCAACAATATTATTTCACAAATCATATTCAAATTTCATAATTAATATTTCATACATTATAATTAATTTATAACAATTACAAACTAATTAAATCGTTTGGTCTAAATAGAATTCAGCATTTCAGCTGTGATTCTTGGGTGTAAATTTGGTCAGCGATTAACATCGAACTATTCGAATGTTAACATTCACACGTTACTTATCAGGTTGTGTGACATTATGACCAAATTTATCGCCTGCTTGGCTTTAGTAAAATCCAATTTCACCTTATTAAGCATTACCCTGTTATGACAATTGTTTACACAAATTCTCTTCGTCAAAACAATATCACATCAGGACTAATAGAATTTGGTAATTGTCAAAATTCCAATATCGTCCACATTTAACTTTATAGTCCAAACATAAAGTCCTTGGTTAAATAATAACAATTATTATTAATCGAAATGCTCTGGCCAGAGAATTTGACTTTGAGTTGACTCGAGTTAACCATGATACTAACCATATATAACTGAAGAGACAAATCCTCTCTTGAATAGTGCTTCACTTTCAATTTCTGCTTGACCCAACTATAGTCACTCGATGGACGCCATGCCATAGTTTTTCTATAATCAAAGCAGAGCTTTTATATTGAAGATCTGCAGTATTCTCAAGTCGAGAGAACTGTATAAATCAGTCACATCGATATTTTTTGTTGACTTTAGTTATATTAACCAACAAAAAACTATCGAGTGAGTCGTTCTATAGTTATCCAATAACAATGTAACATCCCCCTACTTGGAGGCCCAAAACTAACGGCTACAGATGCCGCAGTCATCCATAGTTATTAATCTTCGGCGACCAAATACGGTGGTGCTAGATTCATTAATACAAAGATCATAGAAATATGGGAAAATTTTAACAATTCAAAACACACTTCCATATTCAAATCAAAACATTTCATGTTCCTTACATAATCCCAAATTATGTTATCCACATTCAGAAAAATATAATTATTACAAATACGCCAAGAGCGACATATGAAGATGCCCCCTTCATTGATCAGAGTATATAGTAAAGCTCATAATTCTGCCTTTACAACCAAACTCACAGCGGGTAAGAAAAATTTAATTAACTATCTACCTCCTGCACGTCTCCGGAAGCTTTATTTGTCTAAGAAGAGGACCTAAAAACCTTAAATCTTAAACTACTCAAAATTAATTGAGTACTCGAGAGTTTAAGAGGAAAACAAAAACTTCAAGTCAGACATAAAGCCTGGTATGAATAATAATCTAACATCTCGATCCTTTTGGAGATCTAATGATACCATGCCGCTTAGCAGAACGAGTTTTCCCCTCACTAGTATCCTAAATTTTTTTATAAAATCATATACCGAGCTCCTGCATCCCCAATGGTTAAAACATACATTTTCAAAATATTATGATGATATGCCTACTTGAGAATAACTAAGAATTCCCATTCCCAGTTTAATCTAACACCCTGTCATAATCATAGTTTCTAGGGTCATTATTAACCTTTTTAGTTTTCATGGGTTTACTAATAAGCTTGTCACAATTAATAGACACTCTGTCTTATTTATAGTTTTCATGGGATCACTAAGAACCTATAGGCTCCTGCCAATCAATTCACGGGTCCTCCTGAACCTATTGGACTTTCCAATAACTAATCACCTTATCCTAGTTTTCATGGGTTTACTAGGAACCTATGGATTTATCTAGTAACTCACTTCACATCTTAGTTTTCATGGGTTGACTAGGAACCTACTGATACATCCATTAACCACTTACTTATCCTAGTTTTCATGGGTTTAGCAGGAACCTATCGACTGTTGTCAATCCTTAATTCGGATATAGTTTTCATGGGTTCACTACAAACCAATTGGCCCCTGCTACGTACTCTTACTACATAGTTTTCATGGGTTAACTATGAACCTTTTGGTATGCACCAATAACTACCTTATCATAGTTTTCATGGGTTTACTATGAACCTTTTGGTATGCATCAAAAACTACAAAGTTTAGACATCCTATATTTTTGGTCACCCTAACTCCATGGATGCAATTCTTCTCATTCAGGAGTTTAAGCAATTTATATTCACTATTGAGTTAACCTAGCTGGTTCTTCTATCCCTTTCCTCAAAATACAGTTATGGGTTATCATGTGAATATACTCATATTTGAAGAAGTAAGACAATTTTAGCAATACCACTCCTGTGGGCTTAAAGTCCTTGAAATATATATATATATATATATATATATCATAACATAGTTAACCTCTTTTACTTATATCTTCATTATGGAAATACTTCTTCAAAATCACATACTTAAAGCCATTATAAAACACCTTTATACAAGCCGTGGGTTTTCCTTTAAAAATTAGAGCATGGGTTTTCAAACCTTCAAAACCAAACCTTTCGACCTTGTCAAAAGGTCAACAAAACAACCTTTAGAAACCATTGAAACTGTTCAGCAATTTTAACCTCTCGAAAGTATTCAACTCTTATAACATATACCATTCGAAAACTTACCGGGTTCAAGTTAAAACATGTGGGAGGTCCTCTTTTAAAACCTTTCGAATACAAAGGAAGCAACCTTTCGACCTTGCCGGAAGGTCTACTTCGAAAGCTTAAATCATTTCATTCAAAACAATAGACCTCCGCCTTTTATAGCAACTCCTTCGAAGCTTGGGTTATACTTCAATTATGAATCAAGGGTAACTCATCTAAGTGAAAAGCTTTGAAACCTTTCGAAAGCAATGGGAGAAGCAGCTAGTTTTTAAAACAAGTAAACTTTTCGACTAAGCCGAAAGCTCCTGCTTTTGACCCCCCTCGAAGGGTTTTAACAAAATAAAGGTAGGAGTTCTTTTCAAAACCTCTCTGAAATAACCTTTCAAAACAAACCTTTCGACCTTGTTAGCAGGTCTTATATATATATATATATAAAAGAACTTATAAAATTCAAACCTTTCGACTGTATCGTAAGGTTCAAAACAAACTATAAAAAATGGCAGTAACCTTTCGACTTTGTCGAAAGGTTTACAACCTTTCTTTAAACATTTGACCTGGTTGAAGGCAACCAAGTCGAAAGTTCTAATTCAAAAGCAAAGCAGGTGAAAACTTTAGTTTATAAAATAAACATATCCCAACCTCTTCGGCCATCAACCTTTCGACTGCAAACCCTTCGACTCTATCCAATTCATTACGCACCAAGTACTTGATACCATATGCATTGGTCTAATCTTGCCGAAAGGTTTAATCCTTTCGACTTAGACGAAAGGTCTAGGTCGGAAGGTACTATGCCTAAAACGACTGAAACATGCTAAAAAGTATGATTTTCTTGTTTTTAACTTAAAGAAGGTAACTTTTTAACTAACCTGCCCTTTTTACCAAATTCTCATTGGTTAACACTTTACTTTTCAAAAATAATGTTGCCGCAAATTCAGATTTAAAAAATAATTATATTTTATTAAATGTCCCTTCTCCTTAAATAAATATATAAAACATTTAAGTTCCATACCTTAAATAATTTTATATATACATCAAAACACTCAGGAAAATTATAGAAAAATCACAAAAAATCTATTTTAATATGTTTTCCAGCATAAAAATTTCGAACCCAAATAATCATTATTTTTGCCGTAAATAATTTATAACCCAATAATTCAATTTTTCACTAGAAAATTCATATAAATCCATACGCACACAGAAAATTATAAAAATTTAAACCAATCTCCAAAATCATGTTTTCTATAACATAAAATTTTCCCATGGCATTTAAAATTAATATCATCTCGATTTTACCCTAAAACCGTGCATATCCCATATTAAACAACCTTGTTTAAACACTTATAAATCATAAACAAGCATATCATCATTCAAAACATCATAAAACATGTTTATCCTTAAATCCGAAACTATTTGATGTAAAAATCAAAATAGAGATGTAGAATTATTATTCACCTTGCTTGAGATAAGGAGATTAGAGATTGTCTGAGATTGATTTTCCTCTAGCTTAAATCCTAAGCTTTTCTTAAGTTTTCTTCTTCTCTTCTAATGGCCGACCTTGCTTCTCATGGTTTTAAGTATAATTTTTTGGTGAAATGAATGTGTAAAGCCTAATGAGAATAGTATAGGGGTAGGATATGTGGGCGGCTATTTACCCGAATGCCCTTATGTTTAATTTCCTAACCATTTATATAAGTTCATTAGTTTTAATAAGCACGACCACCTAATTAATTAATCAACCTCAATCCCCTCATCTACATTATTCTATTTAATTTTTCTAATTAAATATCCTAAAAAATTTCAATAAAATTAGGGATGTTACAGGCTCCCTTCCTTAAAGAATTTCATCCTCGAAATTCAGTAAGGACTAACTAGCAAACATAGCAATCATCTGTAACATCTCCTAACAACCATACTAGCCTATATGACTTGCAACCAATCTATATAAATCTGATATAAACATACCATCAAAGCAGATCAGGATAAGCCTCTCAAATACTACCCTCCGTCTCCCATGTACAGTCTTTCTCATTGTCGCTCCACTGAACCTTTACCAACCGACTGTCTTGGTCCTCAGCCTTTTCTCATCTCTCACTACAACCCGAACTGGTTGTCTAACAAAAGTCAAATCGAGCTCTACTACTAAGTCCTCCAACTCTATCTGAGGAATAGTAGCCTCTGGATCATGTACATTCTTATGAAAATGAGACACATGGAATACATTATGGACACCTGCCAAACAGCTCGGCAACTCTACTCTATACGCGAGCTTTCCAATCCTTTCTATAACCTGACATGGACCAATATACCTCGGGGTCAACTTTCCCGATTTCCCAAATCGTACCACACCCTTCATCGGTGATACTTTAATGAAAACTCGGTCTCCTTATGAGAACTCTAGGTGTTTACGCCTCTATCTGCATAACTCTTCTGCCTGGATTGAACTTCCTTTATCCGTCCTCGGATTATCTCAATCTTTTCTAACGCCTCTTTTACCAAATCCGGACCTAAGACCAATCTGTCTGCAGTCTCTAACCAACATGATGGTGATCTACATGGCGTTCCATACAAAGCTTCAAAAGGCGTCATTCCTATACTAGTCTGATAACTATTATTATAGGAAAACTCAATCAGATGCAGGTGATCTTCCCAAGATCCACCAAAGTCCAACATACAAGCTCTCAATAAATCTTCGAGTACCATATTGACTCTCTCTGTCTACCCATCCGTCTATGGGTGATATGCTATACTCATCTTGAGCTTGGTACCTAATACTTCTTGTAAACTCCTCCAAAATTCGCTACTGAACAATGCATCTCTATCGCTGACTATGCTACTAGGAATCCCATGAAGTCCAACTATGTTCTTCATGAACAACTTTGCTAGAACAAGTGCCGTCCTGGTGGATTTTACCGGAATGAAATGGGAACTTTTGGTCAACCTGTCCACTATAACCTATATGCTTTCATTTCCTCTATTTGACCTTGGCAACCTGTCTATAAATCCATCGATATCGAATCCCATTTCCAAACTGGAATATCTAGAGGCTGAAGTAACCCACTTGGCTTCTAATGTTCGGCTTTCACTTGTTGACAGTTAATACACTGCCTAACCACAAGCCAACATCCCTCTTCATGCCTTCCTAATAGAAGCTCATCTTCATGTCTTTATACATTTTGGTCCCTCCAGGATGAATCATAAACTTCGATCGATGACATTCTTCTAGAACTTCTTTCTTTAAGTTCTCTACATCTGGAACACACAACCGTTCCTTCTTCCTCAACCATCCTCTTTGGTCAAGATTAAAATCCTTTAGGTCACCAAATCCTTCCTTAAGCCTTCTAATCCTCTCGGTTAAAATTGGATCTTTTCTTTGCTTAGAAGTTATCCTTTCAATCAGAACTGGTCGAACTACTAAACAAGATAACATGGCAGCACCCTGACTAGAACTAGCAGTCGATCTCAACTGCACCCCACAAATGGATAAAGCTTCTAGATCCTTACACTCTGCCAACATCGCTAACACCAAATTCTGGTGTTTTCTACTGAGAGCATCTGCTACCTTATTTCCTTTTCCCGAAGTATACTCTATACCGAAATCATAAGCGGCCAAATACTCCAGCCATCTCTGCTACCTCATATTCAACTCATTCTGAGAGAATAAATACTTTAATAATTTATGATCAGTATACAACTCAAATCTTTCTCTCAAAAGACAATGCCTCCAAATCTTCAAGGCAAAAATCACTGCAGTTAACTCCAAGTCATGAGTAGGATACCTTACCTCATGTGGTCTAAGCTGCTAGATGCGTAAGCGATAACTTTGCCCTTCTACATCAATACTGCTCCCAATCCAGTGCCACATGCATCAGTGTAGACTACCAACCCTTGGTTACCATCTAGAACTACTAACACTGGAGCATTGGTCAACAAATGCTTTAACTTAAGGAATGCTTCCTTACATTTGTTGGACCAAACAAACCTCACATCCTTCTTGGTCAACTTAGTCATAGGCGCTACTATCCGTGAGAAATCCTTGATGAATCTCCGGTAATAGCCTGCCAGTCCAAGAAAATTCTGAGCTCGGCTACCGTCTCTGGTCTCTTCCAATTATTGATCGCCTTGATCTTAACTGGATCAACTGACAATCCTTCCTCCGAAACCACATGACCAAGAAACTTAACTTTTCTCTTCCAGAAATGACACTTGAAAAACTTTGCCTTTAGCTGATTTTGCCTCAGCGTCTCCAACACCACTCTAAGATGAATCTCATGCTCTCTTTCATCTTTAGAGTACACCAAAATGTCATCTATGAACACCAACAAAAACCTATCCAAGTGCTCTTTGCAAACTCGGCTCATTAAATCAACGAAGAAAGCAGGTGCGTTCGTCAATCTGAATGGCATTACTAACCACTCATATGAATCATGCTTAGTTCGGAATGTAGTTAAAGGAATACTATCCTCCGCCACTCTCAACTGATGGAACCCCATCATCAAATCCAATTGGGAAAATACTCTGGCTCCACTCAATTGATCAAACATATCATCAATTCTTGGTAGAGGGTACCTATTCTTGATCGTCTTTTTGTTCAACTTACGATAGTCGATGCACATCCTTAATGATCCATATGGTTTCTTCACAAATACCGCAGCTGCTCCCCAAGGCAAACTGCTTGGTCTGAGAAAATTTCTTCCCTCAAGATCCACTAACTGCATTTTCAATTCCTTCATCTCTGTAGGTGTCATCCTGCTAGGTGGTCTACTAACAGGTTCGGCTCCCAGTACAAGGTCTATCCGAAACTCAACAGCTCGTTTCAGGAGTAATCCAGTGACGGGCTCAAATACATCTGCAAACTCTCTAACCATACAAATCTGGCTAAGTCCTTCCTCAACCTCCAAGGCACTCAACAAAGCACAAACACTCTTTCTGGAATTCTCCACTGAGAAAATGATTCGGTTATGACTATCTGGGTACCGTAACGATATTTCCCGATCCTGGCAAAATATCCTGGCCTCATACTTACCCAACCAATCCATAACTAAGATGATCCCGAAATCTACGAAATCATAAACATACAAACTGCATGCAAACTTATGACCTAACAAATCAAGTTCTAACTGGTCACATCCACTACACTAGAAAAGACCTTTGGTAGCATTGAAAAAACGCTACCAAAACTTTTAGTAGCATTTTAAAGAACGCTACTACAGGTCGCGCAACTAAAAGTATGGTTTTTTTGGTTGCGTTTTAATAAACGCTACAAAATATTTCAGTATAACTGCGTTTTTTAAACGCTGCTAAAGGTTTTTCTGCAGCATTTACAAAACCCTACCAAAACTAACATTTTTAGTTGCGTTTGTACATGGATCATTCCTAGATTTTCTGTAGCATTTATTTTGTGCAACTAAAAACTTTTCGATGCATTTATTTTATGCCACTATAAATTCAGGTGGTATTTTACATTTGTTTCTGTAGCATTTTTAAAACGCTACTAAAAGGTATTGATTGTTTTGTAGCATATTTTAAATGCTACTATATACTGTTAATGGCTTATATTATTTCCAACAATAAGTTATATAACAGTCATATTAAAATCAGCGACAATCGTATAATTACCATATTCAAACCAACAATCATATAATCATCATATTCAAATAATTGAGAACACGTTAATCACATAAGTATAATATCCATAACCATTTAGATAATAGTTATTTGACAAAATGAGCAAATTCACATACCACAAGCATTCATAAACAAGTTTACACAACCAGCACTAACACATATCATAATATATATAACAATTGAAGTCATGTCCATTGTTGCTGATGGTCTTCACTCTGGAAAAGCTAATTATCTGTAAACAAGGTTGATAATCAACAATAAGTATTTGCCATGAATTATCAAGTAACTACTGTAATCATATTATCCCAAAAACAACAAAAAGAAAATGCAAGTATTTACAATACATGTGCACACTATTTTGGAATTCCAACCACTTCAACGGATGGAATATTAATATTTGAAATAAATCTCAGTGTGCATGCAAATAAAAATGTATCAATAAAAATGTTTCAACTGATTTATTCATGTTAATAGTTTTTGAAAGTGACCTGTATTGCAAAAAAAATTACAGTAAAAGAATAACCACTATCCGCCTTTAAAATGGTTCAGTAAATCTCTACAAGTTTGCAAAATGATTTTTGTAAACAAGCATTAACCTATGTTAATCTTGCAACTTCCATTATTACTTTAAATACACAACATGCAAATATAATTACCATTATCATTTTTTTTATTTACAACGTTCTTCTACATAAGAAAGTTGAAAGCAATGAAACTTTAGTAAAAATGAATTGTTAAAATGAGCACTTCGTTTTTTTGTGCAATGAATCATGCAGTCCTAAACATCATTCATAGCGTGCACTGAATGTATTTGGAATATAACTTTTTTCTTTATGCTCTCTTACGATTGCATTTTGCATAGTTATTTTAATACACAAATTTTCTCATAGAATGTTGCAGAATAGACTATAGAACAACAAGTTAATTGGTAAAATACGAAGTCGTGTTTCACTTCTAGAAAGTATGGCAATAAATATGGGAGATTTTCTTATGAATCAATTAAATAGAGGACAACAGTCCTTTTGATATTTTTAAATTGTTGAAAAACAAAAAATGAAATGTTGGGTTTCCAAAGATGATATAAAAAAGGGGACTAGACGATCAGCCTCAATAAATAAGGCATATCATACTCCAATAATTCGTGGATGTGTTAAGCTAATCTATCTTGCAATATCGTTCCCCTTTAAGAAGTCCACAATAAATTATCATGTTATTTTATTGTTTTTTTGGCCTTAGAAAGTAACAGGATTATTACCAAGGTATTGAATGATAAATGGTTTGCTAATCTATATGATGCTAACGTCCGTTGGTGATCTAAGTTAGACGCGTTAACTGGCTTTTCTTTTCCCGGTAATAGAAAAGAGACAAGTCAATATGACAATTATATGACAACCTGATACTACAAAGTGAGACAATTCAGGGGCACTCATCTTCATCCTTCCACATACATATTGAATCTAACATCCAAACCTGTCTATACCTCTTAATGATAAAACAGAGAATAGGATTAATATTTGAACCAAATATCATGCTTACATATCAACATTCTACCAAACTGCTCTGCATATATCAGAAATTTGATGCAATTTCATAATGTACGTTGACACAAATATGAGTAAATAAATCACCTGTCAATGATTATCACCAATTAATTACTCTTGTTTCTCTTTCTCCTTGCACTTCTACTTGCCGACAGTTTTTTTTCCAATGCACTAATAAATAGACTAAAGTAGGATTTCCTTCTATTAAATGAAGTGGATACATGCCAGGAATCTCTCTCTTGAATTTTTTAATTTTTAGCAATTTATTAGTTTTTTTTTGAAATTTTGAAGTGAGAAAATGACAAGGCTTGTGTAAGAAAATTTTCATCCACACCTCTTTTTTTTCTAGGTAACTTATATTTAGCAATATAAACCAGTGTTACCAATGAATTATCACTCCAACAACCCTCATCGAAAATCTTGACCTGCCTGAAGCCAATCCAACCACCGTCTCCCTCCAACAAATCTCCAAACCACCATTAGTTTCAACTCTAGCCTCTGCCAAAGCCATAACTAATCTCACTCAATCCAGCCTCTGCCAAACCCCAAAGCACCACCATCACCAGCGCATACAGAACCACCAACTTCTCCTTTCACAACAACCATCCTCTTCACCTTAACATCTTCTGCACTCCAAATATTTTCTCCAAACAAACACCTCGCCAACAATCACTCCACGAACAGAACTGTCACCTACAACTGCCACTGCCTGCATCTCAACCATCTGCAAGCATTCTCCGCCTGAAAACAGCTACCTCATTCAAGCACTACAGTCTGCCAATACACACTGCAACCAATCTCTACACAGACTACACATCACGATAGTGCCAAAGCTAAGGTATATAAGGTGACTAAACAACTAAAAGAGTAGGTATTGAACTCAACTACGTGCCAAATCCACACACACACAGAGAAGCAAAATTTTAATAGGCATCAGACAAGTTCATTTGCCCACTTAATATCCAGACATTTCTATATGTCAATGTTACCTGGTCATGTAGAATTTAAACTTTAACACTAGATCATTAGATCATGACACTTTTTATTTCAACTAAAACAAGCATATTATAAATCAAAAACTAGGTATGATTCCTTTATGTACATTTTATCTTTCTACGTCCCAATTTGATCTCAGCCCTTCAAATTTAACCTATTCAATTATTTTAAAATTCAACTATATATGTGTTTGTTTATGTGCAGTCTGATAGGCAGAGTTCATATAATGTTATTGTTAAACTGAAAAATAATACTTACTAAAACTTGATTCCCCAATGACATATGCTGCCGGCCAAGCTACAGTAGTCCCAAAAGCATCTTCCATGTATGTACACTACGATGTAGGTCTCCATAGTAAAGCATCATTAACTCTCACAAAGTCTACCCAAACTTTTACTGCATCTTTTCCTAATGGAACACAGTGAACCATTGTTGTTGGATTAGTTGAAGCGATAATTCCTTCAGCCACTACTCGTCCCGTTTCACCCACATCAATCATCTTGCATCTATTCTTTGCTACCAGATTTGAGCTCTGTTGGATAAGTAAACCAAAATAACAATTTTTACAAGATAGGTCAGTCAATTGTATCATAAACGAGATATGTTTTTGGACAAAATCTTTATCACAAACACACTGGAAACCTTTAAAAATAAAAAATTTGTTGGTACAACTTCCAAATTTTTTCTAATTTTTTTTTCTAAAATCATTTCATCTACATATCTATGTATTTTTTTCTAAAAATATTTTTCAGTTTTATAACGTTTGATTTTCCATATTAATAATTAAAATGCCAAATTTAAGTAGAATTCACTTTATTTAAGAGAAAAATCTTTTTTATACATGTGATAGAAAAGATGATTTCTTCTATACTTTTCTCATGTTGAACCCACCAACAAAATAGTTTATATAATTTTATGAGTATTTCTCCTAAATAGAATTGGATTCAGGTTGCACAAATTCAAAATTTTGAGTTGATATAATGACTTTAATTTTTTAGAAACGAGACATTTCAACTATTAATCAAGAAAAGGAAAATTAAAGAATCTCATTTGGTTAATCATATTTTAAAAGGTTTGGTAATTGATGTCTAAGAATCTCAAACTCTGTTGAATCAATGATCCAAAGACTTTTAATGCTTTACTTGTTGTACACGACAAAATTTCTGTACAGTAGCATTGTATATGTACTCCAACAAAATAAAATAAAATATGTGAACATCCACAACCTAATTAGACCCGACCCAAGTAGAAGGCATGCAAATCCATTGGGTTAGGATAACTCTAACCTTCTTTCATCTTTGTTATTCATTCTTTATTTAATTTTTCTTCATCACTAATTATTATTGTTGAATGTATATAGATAAAAATGAACACTTTATTACAACACTCAATGCTTATACAATTTGAGAGAAGTACCATTATCAATTTATCATACAACTGTAATTTATATACATATATATACGGTGAACTTTAGTTACCTGAGGAGTTGATTTAGCCTTGCAAGGAGAAGTTGCAATGCTTGCTCTAGCCTTGTAATGAGAAGCAACAATGCTTTCTTTTTCAGCTAAAACTTTTGATTTTGGCCATGCTATTTTCTTACCCATGGCCTCTTTAATGCATGACATATATATTGTGGGTCTCCACAAGAAAGCATCTTCTTTTTTTGCATAGTCTACTCAAACCACCACGGCTAACAGACCAAGCGGAATACCGTTCACAATCATTTCTGAATCACTCAAGCAAAGTCTCCCTTCGGCAACCAACACTTCACCCTTATTCCAATCATAAATCTTGCATTTGTTGTTTGTGCTACTAGTTTTACTCTAAAAAGAACAATACATATATTTAATTGAAAAAATATATATACAATTACAAATAGTTACCGTGAAACATAAATTTTACCGTAATGTCTTCTATCATGTGTTCTCGCAGCGCAACAACACGATTTGCAGGCCATGCCACTGATTTACCATTGGCTTCTCCTAATACTGATAAACTAGATGTATGCCTCCATAAATAAGCGTCTGCTTTCTTTATGCAATCTATAACAACTTTCATAGCATTTGGTCCAATACGAATGTCATTGACAACTTCATTTGGATCGGCGGACACCACTCTCCCTTCAGCAACAATTTCATCGGTTCCATCCCAATTCAATAGCTCACATATGTTGTCATTGTTCTACAATTATTCAGTCGAAAATTATGTTGATTATTGGATTTAAAACTAAACTCCAAATGATGTTATATCAATATAAGTGATTTATACCATTTCAATTGTGCTCCCTTCTTTCGAACATTCTTTACCCTGCCAAAGCAAAATTAGTAGCAACGACAGTTAAAGGTTTAATTATAGGAGCAACAAAAATAATTGAAATCTAAAAGCAGTAGAAAACTGGTAGTTAGTTACATATTATCACATATATAAATTAATAGTTTACTTGTTTGTTCATTAGCAAGTATACCATACTCTCCGATTCTGAAATTCTTTTTTGACATTGAGTTACTTGATTATCCCTTGATTGTGACAAAGTTAACTTGGTTTTGGTGTATCCCCTTCCTAGTGCTCTTAACCGTCCTGGTTTATCTTGTCCTAATATTTGTGCAATTGCATCTTCTTGGACATTCTTTATCGAGTCGGATTGTTTAGCATTATCAATTTTGTAACGACCTCGAATTTTAATTAATTTTTAAATTAATAATTAATTTCATTTTAATTAATATTGTAAAATTAATTGGTAAATCGATGCGAGTTTCCCCAAATTCAAATAAATTCTGTTAAATCATTTAATTTTTAAATATTGTACATATATGTGAATATATATGTATACGTGATATATGAGTAAATTTGAAATTTTATATATATGTATATATATTGAATTTGAGTTTAAAATCTCAAATAAATGGTTTGAGGAAAATAATTATAAAAATATATATATAGAAATACAAGACAAATAGTATTAAAGTAAAATTGATAATAAATGATTTAAGCTAGAAATAGAGATACATATACATATATAAGATGGATAAAGTATAAAATAAATACATTGGATAAAATCCAATAACAAATTAAAATCTAGAAATTCACCTATATTATAAAATGAATAAATTTTATAGTTTTATTCAATATAAAGTAAATATGTATATCTTGATAAATCAATACAATATAATACAAATAAAATAGATACAAAAATAATAAAAGAAAATTAAAATAAAATATAATCTCACTTATATTACAAAGTGATGAAACAAAAGCAAAAGAAATATGGCTTATGAAAGAAGAAACAAAACATGTACATGAGAATAGCTTGTAAACAAAACAAAACAAGTAAACATAAAAACAAGTAAGAAAGAAGACACAACAAAATAAATATGAAGAAACCAGTATAAAGATATGTATGTAAAACTGAAAATATACTAAGTATGTAGATTTGTAAAAGAATGAAATACTTGAAAAAGGGAAAACAAAATATATACATGAATAGGCTTGAACAAGTACAAACTGAATTGCAAAACAAATATATAAAAAGCAAGATACAACCTAGAACAAAGCAAAGTAATAAATGTTAGCCTAAATTGTATTCAATCAGCCGAAAGAAAATTTTATAAAAGAAAACATTTATATGAAAGCACTTGCAACAAGAAAAGAAGGTAATACCAATATCTATGAATAAAAAAATAAGATAAGTATATGTAGATTGTACAAAGCAATTAATGCCATTATCTTTAGTACACAATATAATACATCTCAGCCCATAATGCAAGCATCTTCAGCCATGCCTATTGTACAAACACCCTGTACAGAAACATTACCCTGTAACTTCATTTTTCAAATGCATCAACTTCATTTCAGTTCGTCCATCAAGAGAACTGAGTAGAAAACTAAAGCAAATATCATTTTCATCTCAAACAACATTCAGTAAAAAAAAATCAATACAAACCAGAGATCACAAGAAAAGTCTTCAGCTTGCATTTTTACCACCTGTTCAACATGAAGCAGGCTCTGTTCTTTCTTCTGAAACCCATGTGAGTAACTTCACTTTGAACCTAAAGTATAATCCTGGCTGCATGTCGTGGTTGTGATCAATATTGTATTGTGAAGTATATTTGGGTATTTATATTGTTAGAATTTTTGATTTAATGATATGTGCATATCTGTTTCATTTAGATATCTCTGTTCTTTGTTTTCAAGCTTAGATTTTAAGCAAAATTCATTATCTCCTTATATGATCTCTGTTAGAACTTAGGCTATAAACAAAAGTTGTTTGTTTCATCATAAATTAAAGTTTTAAATTTGATTTAGGTCAAAATGAATGTGGAATTGTTCTGGAAACTAAAAGAATAGTGCAAGTTTTAAGTTATGTTAAAATTCAAACTTCTTAATTCATCAATTCAGGAATATAAACTGAATCCTTAACCCTAAACATGATTTTTAAGAATGAAAGCATAATTTTTAGATTAAGCTTGAATGAGCTTTGCGGGTTTGAACAAAATATGAGTTTTCAGTGTTTTCAGATTGTAATATCCCGGAAATTTTACAATATATAATTTCTTTTAATTAATCAATAATAAGTAATTAAAGAGTAATTCCAATATATAATTTCTTTTAAAATTTCAAAACCAGGTTAAATAAAACAACCCGAGCCACTTCATTTCTTTCCCGAGCAAACTACACTAAAACACCGAGCTAGCTTCGAGTCACTCGCGACCTTCACTTACTTCGAGTCTTTCACGCGAACAACACGACAACTATCCCGAGTACAACCCTTCTTCCCCAAAGCCAACAACTACCAGATAGCACAAACGTGCACACGTGCACGTGCACATCCATCAGAGCTTCTCCGACCATCTTCCTGAACACCGACCAACCACGCAAGGCCTCGACAACCCAACCACCAACCCAGAAACCAATCTCCAACATCGAAACGAAATTCGACCCTCTCGATCAAAACTGGAAGCATCATTGCCGGAATTTTGCTTCTCCTCGTCGCCTCCGATCACCAGAAACGTTGAGACTCCGGCCAGAGCTTTGTTAATCGTCCACGCGTTGTTTCCCACCTATGCGATCGATCTCGACTTCCCATCAATGACGAAATAGACTCGTCACTGCAGACAACCCAAACTCAATACAAAACCCTACTCGACTCAAATTCGCTCGATCCAGCCATTTGAGTCGAGTAGGGTTTTGTATTGAGTTTGGGTTGTTTGCAGTGACGAGTCTATTTCGTCATTGATGGGAAGTCGAGATCGATCGCATAGGTGGGAATCAACGCGTGGACGATTAACAAAGCTCTGGCCGGAGTCTCAACGTTTCTGGTGATCGGAGGCGACGAGGAGAAGCAAAATTCCAGCAATGATGCTTCCAGTTTTGATCGAGAGGGTCGAATTTCGTTTCGATGTTGGAGATTGGTTTCTGGGTTGGTGGTTGGGTTGTCGAGGCCTTGCGTGGTTGGTCGGCGTTCAGGAAGATGGTCGGAGAAGCTCTGATGGACGTGCACGTGCACGTGTGCACGTTTGTGCTATCTGGTAGTTGTTGGCTTTGGGGAAGAAGGGTTGTACTCGGGATAGTTGTCGTGTTGTTCGCGTGAAAGACTCGAAGTAAGTGAAGGTCGCGAGTGACTCGAAGCTAGCTCGGTGTTTTAGTGTAGTTTGCTCGGGAAAGAAATGAAGTGGCTCGGGTTGTTTTATTTAACCTGGTTTTGAAATTTTAAAAGAAATTATATATTGGTATATCAACATTCAACTCACAAAGCAGCATATCACATATCAGAGATATCATATCCAAATCATCCACTATCAACCAATCACCCAATATCAATCAATCAATCATTCAAAAGCAGAATTGATTAACTCCATATCAATTTAATTAACCTTTAATTACTTTAGAAATCAATCATAATTTAAAATAATTTAAACATGCTAATTATAACTTTTTAAATCTTTGAACTTCCCAAAGTTATTTAAATAAATTTAAAGCATGAACAAGTTTATTGATAAAACTAAATTTGTTTAAAGTTAAGTTTTTAAACAAAGTTCTTGTATTTGGAAATATAAAAGTTTAAAAATAAATAAGTAGATTTTAAATAATAAGTTTGTATTAAATTTATTTAAATAACTTTGGGAAGTTCAAAGATTTAAAAAGTTATAATTAGCATGTTTAAATTATTTTAAATAAAGATAATGAATTGAATTGTTTTACCCTTAAAACAACTTGGCCTTAAAAGATACGTTTTGGATTTCGATGAGACCGGGATCGGGTTTCCGTATACCGGATATTCCAGGTCTGGAGACCCGAATACCACATCGATCCAAATTAACGATAGGTCGCGAATCTCAAGTGAAGATGAAGATTCAGAGTGCAAGGGTTATTGTCGTTAACTCTGAGGGTGATTCCAAAACGAGTGTAACGAGATAATGCCTTCGGTTTCGTTCGAACCCGGAACGAACTTGTATGGATTGAATGCTTTCAGTACATCGTCAGGCGGACGATGAGCATTCTAAGTGATATGTTCTGATTAAAGGTAATCGTAACCTCAAGCCTCATCAACCGGGAATGGCTAAAACAGGGGAGGTGCAGCAAGGTTTCGTGGGTAGCACCCACTGAGAGCAAGATAGATCCCTGTCTAGAGGTCCCTTTTCTTTTATTCGGCTTAGTGTGTGGTTGGTCGCGCCAACTACGGGATTATCTTGTTCGGAATTATCCAGTAAGGGATGGTTCCGGCTTTGTGTTGCAGGGGAGCGGGCGTACTCCTCGGTACGGTGATCTAGGCCACGTACTGTGACGGGCGGTACCCTAGTAGCCCTGCCATTGTATGGAATCCAAACTCCAATAAGTGCCGTACGTATTAGTTGTGCCCAACTATGTTGGAATGTGAGATGTAAGCATTTCAGCTATTTCTATATTTTACTTGAAAACCTTAGACCCTATTATAATACAATCGAATTTCCTATCAAATGTTTTGGTTAGCGTAAGGTAAAAACTTACCCATGTTTATTTGTGGGGAGTCTTACGTGATACCTTTTCTTTCAAAAGGTTTTGAAGTTAAACAAGTTTAACCTGTTACTCACACCAGACCCATGTCTGACCCAAGTTGTTTATTTCTGTTTTATAAACTCTTGGGTACTCAAATTTTTACGAGTAGCCAAGGGATTCAGGTTAGCCTTGACGAATTGTGGAGGAGCAATGGAGCAGGAGGCTTCGGCGTTGTAGATAGATAGTAGTTTCCGCTGTGTTGATCTTGTTTAGATCTTTGTTTTGTATTGAGTTGTAATAACTAGACAGATGTTTATAACTGTCTAGTATGTGATGTGTAATCTGTGTAACTCTGATAAGTGTTGTATATGATACTATGTAATATTTATGTGATATAATATATTTTGTTCGTTTCTACTGTGAGTATTTGTGTTTGTTTCTTTTCTCTTCTTCTCTTTTCTACTTCTCACCCCTTTCTTTCTTATTAGCGATACGACTTTCTATGGAGAGAAAGTCGTGGTCGTTACACAGATGGTCTCAGTGGTTTGGGGAGTTGCGATCATCACTGGTAGTAGTAGAGTGATGGGAGATCTTGGGAAAAATAACCGGAGGTGGCATCGTCCATGGTGGTGGCAGCGGCAGGCATTTTTCTTTCGTAGCCCTAGTTTTTGTGAGGTGGAGATCTTCGATTCGTTCGCCACCTATGGTTGATCGAGTGCTTCGTGGTGCTGGGGAATGGTAGAAGGGATGTCGACGAAGAGTTGATCGGAGTCTCGAGATTTCTGGTGGTCGAGGTTGGGAGAACGGCGGCAGTTTCCAGGTTGATGGTGGTTCCAATTCACGTTTCCAGATTGGGTTTTGGGGTCGAATACGATTCTCGATCGAATCGTGTTGTCTGGGTGTTCGCGTGGAGTTGTCGTGGGTGTAGTCGACTGGTCGGAGGCTTGATTGTGGTTCGCCAACGATGGGCGGCGTCGTGCACGTGGACGTGCACGTTTTCGTGCATACGTACAGATCTGTGTTGTGAAGAGTGGGGAAGAAGACAGGAAAACTCGGAGTTAAGCACGTGAAAATAATGGGTTTTCTCAAAGCAGGGCTCGGGTAAACGGGCGTTTGGCTCGGGTTAAAATGATATAACAGATTTAAACAGAAACCTGTTTGTTCTGTTTTAAAATTTTAAAATGAATTTAAAATGTAATATATTTTAAAGCTTAAATTTTAAATAAAAACTTAAGTAATTTAGTTAGAACTTTCTTGTATAGGTTTATAAGTGGATATTTAAATTTGGTAAATGTTTAAATATATAATCATTTTGAAATCTTAAATTCAAAATGGAATTTGAATTTAAATTTAAAGTGTAATGTTTAAAATACACTTAAATGTTAATGAAATCATTAATAAAGAAATTAATTATCTTAGAGATAATTAAGATAATAAAATGATATAAATTAATAAGGTAATTAAAGAATGATTTATTTAATTTATAAATAAATAATTTAGATTAATTTATAATTAGAAATGATTAATAATGAATTAATCTAAGATAATTTCTCAAGGAAGCAATTAAAGAAATGTTATTAGTTAATGTAGATAATTAACTAGAAATTATTAAGTAATCAAATTAATGTGATTAATTTTGATAATTAATTAGATTAATTAATTAAGATAATCAATTGTAAATTGTTAATTACTTAATGAAAGCAATTAAGTGGTTAATTAATTATGTAATTGGTTTAAAGGTTAATAAATTAATATGATTTATTAATTAAGGTAATTAATTTGAGGATAATTAATTAATTAAAGGTTAATTAATAAATGATTAAAGGTCAATTAATTAAAATGGTTTATCATTAATTAATGATTAATTATCCAAGATTTGTAGTTATTCATAAGTAATTAATCTGGTATAAATTAATTATAATCAGATATTAATTGATCATACTTATGGATGTTTGATTGAATGATTGAATCGTTTGATATTCCCTGATCTATGATGCTTTGTGATATATCCTGATTTATGTTGTAATTTGTAATATAATTAACTATCTGTGATGTAATTTATTATCTATGATATATATCTGTGTTATGTGAATGAAAGATAAGTGTTATAGTTATACCGCTTATCAACTATATTTCTGTATCTTGATATGTGATGATTGAATGGTGTTGCACTATTGTGTGAAACCCTTGGACTACACCATACACACACAAATATGGATTTCACATGGAAATTGGTTAAGTCACAGATGATTTAAAATTAATATTTTTGAAATTGAAATTTTAATTTCAATTGATTTTGGAAATGGATTGGGTTTAAAGTGAAAAGCTTTTGAAATGGAATTTCAAAGATAAAACTTATTTTCGAATAACTTGATTAAGTTTTGAAATTTAAATAATTTGATTTGAATTCAAGTTTGAAATTGAATTCTATGATTCGAAACTAGGGATTTAAGATGCTGTACAAGTTATATGAATTTAAACCATTTTAAAAGTATAATTTTGGGAATTTGAATTTAACCCAAGGATTTCAACTCGTATGAATGAATCAGATTTTCTGAAATGAAACTGTTTGTTTTCAAAGGATAAAAGCTTTGAGATAAGAAATGAAATTCTAGTTTAATTAAAGGAATTTCAAGATTGAATTGAAAAAAATGGTTTTCCAAGTTATGAATGAATTCTTTTTGAAAGCTATGAATTGAATCTGTTTATTTTTAACAGATTTAAAATGATGATTTGTTTAAACCATTTGAAATGGAATTGTTTTGAAAGCTATGAGTTAAATCTTTGTTTTAAAGATTTAACGAGTTAATCCAATTGAAATGGAAATTAATTTGGAAAATCTGTGAATGAATCTTTTGTTTAAAAGATTAAAGTGTGGAAAATTGTTTAAACCATTGAATGTTGTTAAAATGAATCTTCTTGTTTAAGGATTTGAAAATGGTAATCTGTTAAACCATTTAAAGAAAGGTTTTGGGTAATAAGTCGTGACTTAATTAAAATCCCAATATCCATATGTTTTTAAATATTGCGCTCATTATTCGGTTTAGCCGGGAGAGGACCTTTGTGTCATATTACCCATTCCGAATAATGATACGTTGTATATGGATAGCATTTGACGACCGGTGGTGAAGACCAGATATTTTCGAAAACGAAAGGACAACTCGTCGAATGTCTCTACATCGACTGGTCCCCGATATAGAGATTTTAACACCCTTTGTGATGGGAAGTCCGGACGTGATTAGAAAATTATTCGGATTTGCAAGGGCTTCTTTGGAAGTGCCTTCGTTTCTGTTCGAACCCGGAACAGACTTGTATGGTTACATGTCTGACTTTCCATTTTGAGATATAAAGCCGATTTCTTTCAAATACATTTCTGTTTGGTGGTGGAGAATTTATTCACTTAGCTTAACACCCTTCTCTGAGATGTACGAGCTCAGAGGTTATGTAGTTGAAGGTTATCAGCGATATACTCCCAATTTGGTAATGTGGCATGTTGAGTGTTGCCGTGTGTTGATCATTTATTGATCATTTGTGATCAAAGCGTGGCTTTGTGAAAAAGCGTAGCTTTGTGGACGAGACCTCATCGAACCTCACAGACCGGAAATGGTCGAAACAGGAATATGCGATAAGGTTATGAGGGTCATGCCCTTTAGGGTATGTCATTTCCTTCTAGAAAAGGGTGGTATCAGGTATGGAGCCCTGGTATTTAACCTATGTGGATACTCCGATCTCATTTATTGTGTGATTGTGTGTTTATCGAGGCGCCTCGGATAAAGGTCCCAAAGGACCGGGGGATGGCATATTCGTGAGTTACCTGTTACAGGGTTAACCCGACCTTGTGTTGGCAGAGAGCAGTTGTCTCTCGGGACGTCCAGCCAAAGGCGATCCCATGTGGCGGTAGGAAGTTCCTTAGCCTGACCATTTGTTGGAAATCCATCTTCCAATACGAACCTTGTACGGTATTAGTTGTAGAACCTGCTATTTAACATAACAGCTATAACAGGCATATACAATGGTACCTATGCTGGCTAAGATTAATATTGTATTTTCGAATTATTTTCTGCACTATGCACTAGTAATAATATCAAAGATGATTTGTTTTGCGTAGTAAGCATGTTTGACTATCATAAGAAGAAATCTCCTCCAATTCTGCGTTTGCATTGTGTGTGTGGCGGGAGGTCTTATGGTAGTTTCATTTTCCAAAAGCATTGCGGATTTCAATGTTTAAAGTTCTTTTGTGTTGTTTTAAAGATAAACTGTTTTTGTTACTCACACTAGTCCCACGACTGACTCGGAGTTTATTGTTCCCTTCCTAAACTCTGGGTGCCCACCATTTTCCACACGGGCAATCTAGAGTTGGGTTTTTCAGATATTCAGGTTAGTAGATTATCTGGAGCTAGTTCAGTATTTGGAGTTCATTCATCGGAGTTGCTCATATTGGAATTGTGGATTCATTTTTGTCTGAAGATCATTTGGAGTGATCTCTTCCATTATTGTTATTTCCGCTGTATCATTATTTATCTCTGATATCGTTGTATCATATTGATATCATTGTTGTATATCATTCTGGATATTGTATTTATTGGAGTTGTATATGATATCATCTATTTATTTCTTTATTTCGCTGTGTTGTTATACTTAATGGTGTTATAAGCTCCGGAGAACCAGATTCGGTGTTTGAATCTACGACATTTTGAGTACAAGTGAAGTACGGGTGCTGATTTTCGAAGGCCGAGTTTTTGGATCTTTACAAATTTTTTTAATCTTCTCCTATATAAATTAACATACATATATGTTATATACAATGGTAAAAATGTCACAATGTTCAATTAGTGAAAAAAATCAAAATACTTACAAGAACATGTGCAACATTCGTGTTCACCGGTTCACCATTCTTTTTAGTATGAGATTTAACCCAAACATCTGCTCTAGATATGGACGATGAATCTTGACTCTGCTTTTTCTACATTTAGAAAGCCACTAAATAAATCAATCAATAGTTAACTAATTAGCTCGGTAAATAATGCTATGTTTAATTAAATAACCAAATCGTCCGTAAATCTAGCCATTCCTCTACGTTCAGTTGTGTGCGGCAATTATTTTTGCCTAATGGCTCTAAATTTATCACTTCTTGCCTGAAAAAAGATAAAGGAATTTATTCTAGATGAAATAAATCAAATCAAACATTCTCTTAAAACATGAAGATGGAACTATAACGAGCGAAAATATGAAATAAAAGTTAAACACTATATATACAAATATACCAAGAAAGAGAAGAAACATTGACAAAAAACAGATATAGCAAGAAAGAGCTGCAACCAAATTTTATATATAAATTTTAATTATTTACACATATATATGGGACATTTCACTAGAAGGACAAACTTTGCAGTCCAATTAGTTTTTAGGACACACATCCACATAAATTAATTTCAAGGCCAAAGTCAGCATAATAATTACTTTCAAGGACAAAGTCAACAGTCCAATTACTTTCAAGGACATAATTTCATAGGTTTTTAGGCCTTAGAAACTAATTATTTTGCATTTTGTCCTTAAAAGTAATTATTTCAGTTGTGTGTCCTAGAAACTAATTGCACTTGCTAAAGAGGCCCTTGTGGCTAATTTCCACTATATATATATACATGTACTGTTGCTTCCACTGTTGGGAAATTCTAGTCCCATATTTTTATATATAAATTTTAATTATTTACATACATACATATATATATATATATATATACATGTAGAATGTTTGGTGTACACAAACATATTAAGAATGGATTATAGACTTTTGTCTTTTGTATTCGCATTATTTTGATATTTGCTAAACTAAAATGAGTAAAGATTCAAGCTGTCTATTTGCCCAAAAAAGCAATGGCATGTAAGCTTATAATTGCACGGAAAGTGGAATGTTGTGTTCGATGAGATTAGTGGAGAAGAGATTGTAAAATCATTTTCTTTGATGATGCTAGTCTAGTTACCACACTGACAATTGATTTTCTGTTGATACGGATTGTTATCCTTTTTCTTTTTTTACTGAGGGTTCCTGTTTAGAGCTTTCCAATTTCTCACTGACAGTTTTATTAGTTTTGATAATACGTACAGTTTGGAATAGTTTTGATACAATTCATAGTTGGCATAAACACTTTTACATATGTGCATAATTTAATTCATAGTACACATATTTATCGTAGCATAAATCACAACAATATTATTGATATTCAAAATACTATTTAGATTTGAGAAAAGTACATTAAAAAAAATTAATGTTTGTTGAGAAACTATAAAATATTCAATATAGATTCTGTCTGATAAGGTATATTAAGTCGAATATTAATAGTAATTCATTATGTTTCAAACAGTTACTGGATAATGTGTTTAATTGATTTAAATTATATGGCCATTGTCAAAGAAAAGAGCCATGCTGCAATACATTTATATTGTATCCATTATTTTGTATACAAGTCAGCTAAAAAATATGTTGGGTCAACATGTTCATTTATTTTTAATGAATCAATCAAAGGACAATATAACAATGGCATAAAATACTTTATGTATAGAATGTAAATATTTTGAATAATTTTCCATGTGATAACAGGATTAGGTAGGGTATGTGTTTGTTATATGCAATGACTTGATAAATTTGATATTGTGAATGAAACAAGGGATACTAAATTTTTTAATCCACACTCTATGGATTACATTTGAACAAGTGTGTGTATGTTTGGAAACATGTGCCTGACCAATTTTTCTCGCATTTGAATCACTATACTTTTAAAACATAATTACGGTATTTACCCATATTAAGGTGATTTACTATTATAATAACAACACTTGCTCCAGTTATAGACACAAGTTGTTATATGCTCACCATCTAAAGACTGGGAGGGGCTATTGCACTAAGAGAATACTCAGGACCAGGGTTCATCGTCTTCCTATTTACTATTGCTGAGTGGTTAGAAACAAGGGTTTGCCAAAAGGTATCAAGATCTCACCACACATGTATTGAGTTATCAATCAAGTATTATGATTACTACATGTAGCCTTGGATTAACAAATATATAAGCATTTTTAATAGTATCAGATTGTTACTAGTCTCAAGAGCTCTTACTAAGATCTGCTTGAAATTATTTCTACTTTAATGTAAACTGAGTTGAACTCAGCTATGGTATGCTTCTTACAAACCATTCTTATAAAAAAATTATTATAATCAAAAGCTGCAAGCTGCTAGGGATCTAGGGTTTTGATTCCAAAAATCAAACAAGTAACAGTATATATATATGTATATAATATATATACATAAGCATACCTTAAACTCCAAACTTGTTTTCGCCTTTACAAACTTTCTGCACTCCTTCATGATTTTTATATTGTAAGGTTTCAAACCAAGTCTTTCCTCTTCCGTCGTTATATTAACTATTTTTCGGACCAATTTTCTTTTTAAGGATCTCTAAATAGTTCCCATTTGTTGAAATATGTAATTTTTTTCCATTCATCCACTTTGAATATAGCCTACAAGTAAAAATAAAAAGAAAAATAAAATTATTGTTATTTCATATTAAAAGGATTTTAAAAGGACATTTTGCTAAATGGATTATTTTCATAAATAAAACAATTATTATATGACAAAAATGGTAATCTCTCATACCTGAATCGAATCCCACAATACTACTTTCAATTCATCGCTTAGAAGCCTCCAATCGTCAAGTGTAACCGAAACATGCTCTCGCACAAGCGGCCCAAGATAAGATGATAAATGTACCGAGCCTTCTCCTATGGGTATTGCTACCTCATTGAATTCAACTACAATTCGATTCACAAGACTTAACGGGAGTATTTTTGCTCTTGTTGGACCTCTAGCACGTTTTTTTACATCTATATTTGCAGTTTTAACTTCACTTGGTCTATTGATTTCCACCTCGGCATCAACATTTTCTTCACAAGCTATTTCGTCTTCTTCACGCATTTCATTTTCTTCACGGAGCATTCCAATTTCTTCATGCATTTTAGTTTCTTCACAAGGCATTTCATTTTCTGCACACAACATTTGTATTGACTCGTGCCGTAATTCTTGTTCCTTGTCTACATTGGAAGCTTCAATGGTTGGCTTAATATATTTGACCTTTGGCTTATGCTTTCAGGATTTTTCGTTCTTCAATTGTTGGCGAGTACGTACTAAGCTTGTATGCATATCCTTTCGCTACGAAAACATTTATTAACAAAAATGACAAAATTAGATAAACAGTCATAATATATGTTTTTAATATCCATTTATATAGAATAAAACATACCAAATTTTATTAGTGCGATTTTTGTGCCCAGATTTAAAAGAGCAAGTAAATGATGATAAATCCACTTATGTTAGTGTGATTTGGTCGTGTAATATCCACACAGGCAACACCAAATATGTCAAAAGGCAGAAGCTATCTTTTTGCATGTATGTTTTCCCTTTAGAACTACTTGTAAGTCAATTTAAGCTGATAAATTTCTATATTTTAGTAGATCTGTTAGGGAAAATATAAGGAAAATTTACTAATCTGCAAATATATGTTAGCCTTGAATGTTGTTTCAAAGGAATGGTAAAATTTGTTCCTTTTCTGAGTTTTTTTAAGAAATACGGTGGTTGCATATGCAGTTGTTGATATGGATGTTTTTATATGTTGTATCATAAGCTGTAGGGAAATCATTGTAGCTTTTGTTATAACATTTCACTTCATCAGCAAGTTGAGCAGTGTTTTTTCTGCTACTAGTAAATGTCCCCTTTTGTTGTCAGAAAATTTCAAACCATGGGGCAAAAGGTTAAATTGATACACCCATATATATAGACATATACATATGTATGTACAGTCCCAGCTTCAAAACATCAACAATAGTAGGATGTATGAGTTAAAAACCAAACAAAACACTAGTAAATAGTACACAGACATCTCAATATCCAACTATTAATTAAATGCCGATAAAATCTCACTTGATTGTTATATATCTAGATACAAGAAGCATGTGTAGATAAAATTTTCAAATTTAATTACTATAGCCCTAAAGTCCTTTAAGTAACATACAAGAAGGGAAACAATGCTTTCAAAACAAAACCAATATGGCTTTAAGATAACAAGCAACTAATAAGGCCTACAGGCTGTGGGTAGGGAAAGCAGCGGGAAATGGGAAATTAGTAAACAGGCAGGGGCAAGCAAGAAGCAGCAATAAAGAAGTGAAACCAATATACATGTGAACCATTTCAGCTCATATCAAGTACAAGGGAATACACAATGGTCAACAAAGCCAGAAAACACACAACATGTTATCGCACACACGCATATGTTCCCAACGACACTTAAAAACAGGAATATAAAACACGTGATAATCTAATAAAATTATATCGGTCAATATTCCATAATAAGTGACCACATCAGCTACTTGAGAAATATCTTTTGCACTTGCTCTACACATAGTAGTCGCATCATAAGTCACTCCTCTATTATGAGTTTCTCTCCCAACATCTTTTATGTGAAACCGTTGTCCATTGATGATATATCCTTTGTAAGACAAAGCATCATTCTTCGAACCATATGCAATCCACTTCAGCATTTCATTGAGATCATTGGAGTTAATAAGTATCTATAAAAAGTTTGATTTACAATGAATATTTTAGAAAAATATTCTTAAGAAAATGAGAGTATATTTGAAAAATTCATTTAACCTTTTTTTTAATCCAATCAGCAAAAATTTTTGTATGTGTTTCCCAAAGCAAGGCTGAATTTCTCTCCATGCGCTTTCTTCAATTTTGTAATTCCTCCAAGTGCAAACTAGTATAAAACAAGGAATGTTAAGTTATATTTACTGGTAGAAACACATCAAAATAATTGAAACATAATATAACATATACTTACTCTAAAAATGATTCAACCATGGTCATATTCATTAATACGGCTAAATGAGCACTTTCTTTCTCATTTGAGGATAATGTAACTGTCTTAGACGTTGAAATTGGACGTCCCTCGAGTATTACATTGCTTTCATAATCTTCATTTTGAGCCTCTGTCTCCTCAATGTGTCCTGATTTTTTCAAAAATTCACTAAAAAATTTCATGCATTCGTCTGCAAGATACGGCAATACATCCCTCGGGTCGTGAATAGTTTCTTACATAATCTTTAAGTGTTTTCATATATCTTTCAAAAGGATACATCAAGCGAAATTGAACCGGTCCACAGATTAGTGCTTCTCTACCAAGAAGAATTGACAAATGCACCATTATATCAAAAAATGATGGTGGAAAATACTTTTCAAGCTCACACAGAATTTCTATAATCTCAACATTGATTTGTTGCAATTTCTCTCTATTAAGGACATGTTGGCATAATTTGTTGAAAAGTGAGCATAAGCGAATTATTGCTTTTCTTTCCTTCTTCGACAATAATCCTCTTATTGCTACATATAATAAGTGTTGCATTAAAACATGATAATCATGTGATTTCAAGCCACTAATTTTACAATTCTCCAGCGATATACGGTTTTTCAAATTTGAGCAGTAGCCGTCGGGTCCTTTGAAATTATACAGTCTTTTGCAGAATATTGTTTTCTCGAAATTTGACAAAGTATAAGGAGCCGATGGAAGATATGTTTTCTTCCCACGAGGTTGTGCATAAAGCTCATGACGAATTCCCCAATCCTCTAGATCCTTTCTGGAGTTGGTTCCATCTTTTTATTTGTTATCATGGAACATTGTTCCTAATATGCTTTCGCCAACGTTTTTCTCCACATGCATTACATCTAAATTATATCGTAACGGAAGTTCCTGTTAAAATCAATAGTGTAACCCATAATTATATTATATTATTATTTTTTATTATTAAAAAATTAAAAAAATAACCACTAACCTCCCAATATGGAAAATCAAAGAAAATCGATCTCTTTTTCCACCTTGATAGCTCCAATTTTATAGGATCGTTATCTTCATCATATTCATCTTCCATATCATGGACAATGTTCCTCTTCCTCTTTTTCAGCTTAATGAATTTTATCTCAATGGCCCATTTCTTATTATTTCTCTTCTTCTTATTTTTCTTTTCTTTCTCTTTCCCAAATCATTTGGAAAATCTTTTAACAATACAGAAATATTTCTTCCAATTAAAATTCTAGGAGCGTTACCTTTCTCCACGGTGTTATCAAACCAAGTCTTTTGTTTCTTCCGTGCATCAAACATAGGTAGATATCTTTTGTGACCCATGTAGACATTCTTTCAACTATAATTCAACCAACGATGATGAGTATTAACACCACACAATGGACAAGCTTTTTCTCCCCTCACACAACATCCAGCAAGATTTCCATAGGCTGGAAAATCATTTACTGTCCACAGCAAGATTGCTTTCAGTTTAAACAACATTTTACTAAATGCATCATAAGCATCAACTCCATTACTCCACAAATAATGCAAGTCTTCAATCAAAGGTGCCAAATATACATCAATATCAATAGGTGAGAGGTTGTATGTCACAAGCATTACTGGCCATCAACTATATTTAGAACTTAACAAAGAAAGTGGATTGAATCCATCTGTAACAAGACCAAGTCTAAGATTGCATGGATCGGCTGAAAAAGATTTCCATCGTTCATCCATCATATTCTATGTCATAGAATCCACATGATGATGCATTTTTCCATCATTGCTTCTATTATTGAAATGCCATCTTAAATCTTCTGCCATTTTCTGAGATCTAAACATTCTTCTAAATCTTGGAATTATCGGAAAATATCTCAACACTTTAACTAGAAAACCTTGTATAATCTCCTTGGTATCTTGATTTATTTTCCATCTTGAAGAACCACATTTTGGACAAGTATTTAAATCTTTGTATTCTTTTCTGAAAAGGCAACAGTCATTCTCACAAGCATGTATTTTTTCAAAACCCATGTCAAATGCTTTAAGAATTTTTTTTACTTCATATAAAGTCTTAGGAAGTACGTTATCTTTCTGCAGAAACAATTTTTGCACATTTAGAAGCTTGTCAAACCCACTATCAGACAGACTGGTCTCACATTTAAGATTATACAAGATAGTGATGGCAGATAATTTTGTATGATCCCTACAACCAGGATACAATGGAGTTTCCGCATCTTCCAAAATTTTGAGTAACTCATTCTCTCTTCTTTGAGAATCAAAACCATCCTTATCATCAGTAAAAAAATCATGATTTATAAAATCTTCATCTTCATAGTGAATCATCTTGAATAAGTCATACGTGTCAAACGAATTTGTTTTTTTTATCTACATTTGTTTGCTCGTCGTGGCTATACCATCTGTTGCTCTAATAATTAGGATCCATTCCTTTTATAATTAAATGGTCAACGATGATGTGGTCATCATGACGTCTAAGATTTTGACAATCCATGCATGGGCACAAAATTTTCTCTACATTTCTCAGATTTGACTTTGCCACACGCACAAAATTCAAAGCTCCTTGCCGATACGCTACACTAGTCCTATGAAAAAAATTAAAAACATAAAAAAAATTAAGTTTTAATTTTAGCATATATGTGTTAATTCTCAAAATACGTTTTAAGTTAAGTATTATATAGTCACCTTTTTAAATACACCGAATCTTTTTCCATCGGCGATATAGGCAATCAAGTAATTTTTCAAGCTTTGATGTAGAATTTGCTTTTCTGTTTTAATCAAACAAAATACTACATATTTCATAATTTGAATTTCTATTATCCAAACTAACTGCAAAAATGAAGATTGATGTAAATTAAACTTACTACAAAAGCAAGCCAAACTAGTAGGCACATCCAGATAAATAACAACTTTTATATTATTATATTGCCATCTAAACAACATCTAATTCACATCTATAACAAGTTATTTTTATATTCCTTAGACGACAATGACAGTATACATCTATAGCAAGTGGAAACATAAGAATTGCATAGAGGACCGGGTGTAATGCAGGTACAAATTACTCATCAAATATACAAATCACTGATTTCATTTCCAATAATTTGATAAACATGTAGACCAGTTGAGTTCTTTTAGGGTTAAAAATCAGTGATTATACTTATCAATTATTAACTGAGCTAAACTCTGTTTTATTAAGTGAGCTTGCTCGGTTCTAAAAACTGAGCTAAGCCAAGTTTTTGTAACTAACTATGCTCAGTTTTATTAACTGAGCTAACCTAAGCTCCTTAGGATGGCAAATGATGTTTACATTAAGAATGATGTTTATATTCATAAATAAACTCGCATAATTAATTATATTTTTGAAGCAGACAATTTTCTGCTAGCATTTCAAGGGTTATGTTAAACTCGTATTAATTACCTATCACCATTATCCATATCCAGTAATTTTTAATTAGTTTTTATACGATATCATAATGATTGATTTTCCCACCACCATTGTCTAATTGTACTAATTACCTATCAAGCACCCTATTACACTATAACAATAATGGAAGAGGTAAACAGTTGAAGAATGAAAAAAACATGTTTTATCAGTATGTATTTTTCTACATCTTTCGAAACAACTCTTGTGTATTATTTTTCTAACAAATTTAATGGAGATAAAATTTAAATATCTAATACAAATAAAAACAATTTTTAGGAAAAAAAATCAAGTACATAAATCAAACATCATAAGGAAATTCGAATTTTTTTTAAACGTTACTAAGAATCTTCAAGAAATTCATTCACTATAGGAGAGACTCAAGGACCTTTTAGAAATTTGAGCATTTTACTTATAATAATGAACTTCATTAATATTCATGAATACTCTTTTTTAAAGAACAACTTCCTTTAAATAGAAAAAGCCTGAGCTGCATTTAAAAATGAAAACATCCAAAATAAAATTAAGCTTTCGAAAAAGAAAAAAAAACTTTGACAAAGGAAATTCAAATCTTACAAACTTCCATCGGTGGAACATCAATCAAAAAAATCATTTTGTGCACTCTTCTAAAAATCCCTCAAGAGAATTTTTTCTCGTTGATAAATTTCAACAACTAGAATAGCAACATCTGCATACAAGAATCTATTTTTAATTAGTACAAGAAAAGTAGATAAATAAAAGGGAAGACTGAAGAGATCCGTTGTCTTTACTTTGCTGCCCTTCAAGTTTACAACCCTATCAATGATATTTGAATTAGAATGAGGGAATACATTGTAGAAATTCCGGAGTCCAAAGGAGCCATGTCCACAATCAAGGTTTCACATACGATATACTTATAACCCTTATTGATTTACAACAAAAGCACTTCAAAATTTACATAAATAATTGATTATAAATAAATAGTAAACAAAAATGCTACAACATACCATTATATACTTCAAAAAATTAAACTCTTTCCAACAACTATAAAACAATATTACTACCAGTAACCTGCAGTTGTGAATAATAATGTACCAACAGGGATATGACCCTAAAAATCACATCTCCATCTTTTGATAAATGCATGAAGAACGTGTACTAAGATACTACCAGTAACCTAAAGCTGTGAATCAGCATGCACATGCATGTTATATCTATAAATGTTCCAGCTACTTTCTTATATGCAGTTATATTCTCTGCATTTTTATATTATTATACATGTCAATAATACTTCTGAAGGTCCACATTAATACTAGCTGCAGTTGATTCTTATTTTGTGTCATTTATTTGCATACAACATATCTATCACTATAATTTTGTAATGCAGGACAAATAGAAAAAAAAAGGAAAAACTCTTAGATTGCTTTGGTAGCTTGTGTTATTAAAATATATAAGGTCTCTAAACTATACATGTAACTTGCATTTTATACGATGTAAAAGAAGAGGTCGGTTTTTCATACATAAAGCTAAACAAATATTGATACAAACATTTATAACAATCATATTTCAATTAATAAACATACAAGTATTTTTTTTACTTCTCTTCCATACATGATAATACAATATCCACAGATCACTTTACCTTAAAAAAAATCAAATCATTGCTGCATAAATTTTCTGTCAATTCTCAAAAAAGAATCTTAAAATTCTAGGCCAATTACCTCCTAATTTTCAATCAATCTTCTAAAACCCTATTACAAAATCAGTTATTCGGATTTCATTTTATCACAATCGTAGCAAGATATGAGATTGTAATAAACTAATCAATTTATCAAGTAATAAATTATTGTAGGTGAAACAAATTAAGACCGAAAAGTTCAGTACGAGGAGATGATCATGAGAAAATAAATTTCAGAGAATGATGATGGAAGAACTTGAATCACATTTCACATCAGGAAAAATAATAAAGATTCACTTTACATTATAATATAAGACACGTGCTTTCGAGTATTGATGAACAAAACAAGAACCAACACATAATCGTCAATTTCTAAATCTATTTTACCATATGAGATCTTTATGTTTACTCAATTGTTATATTAATCAATTTATTAAATATGTAGCTTCTATTGTCGATTTATTGATGAACAAAACAAGAACCAAAATAGTGATTACCTTGTTTTGTAAATTCAGGGCTCGTGATCAAAGCGGGCGGAGCAGATCAACGAAGTGGAGGGAAGCCAAAGACGAAGCCGATTCAACGAAGTGGAGGGGAGCAGTTCAACGAAGTTGCTAAAGGTGATGGAAGCTGAAGCAAATGATTGTAGTGAAATTTTGTTGAATTAGGGAAAAACGTAACATTGGAGGGAAAAGGACGTAGTGGAGGGAAACTGACGGAAAAAACATGACAGTGTTTAACACAAGGCAGCAACCCTTAAATTATATGTACGAGAAAATAATTTTTTTGGAAAAGGTAGTATTTGTTGCATTTACACTACAAACGCTACCAATAATTGCAGCTAAAGGTAGGTTTTCTTGTAGTGATCCCATCCCAAGAGTTGCATACCCTCCTATTGGATTCGCAACCCTCAAGGAAGTAACAAGGTATGTGGGTTCTATACATAACTTATCAACCAAACACCGAGATATAAATGAATGTGATGCACATGTATCAACAAGTACCCTAACAGGTGTACTCTGAATCAAAAGTGTACCTTTCATCACAGCCTTTCCTTTTTCCGTTGCAGTGGGTTTAGAAGAAGATGGCGATCCAATAGAAAACACCTTCCCTCTGTCCACCCTGATTGGCTCTGGACATTGGTTCTTATAATTCCCAACCTGGTCACAGTTGAAGCATTTCACATTCTTCTTCTCCGCAGGCTTCTTCCCTTTACCAGTTCTGCACTCATGGGCATAATGGCCCTTCTTATCACACTTATAACACACCACATCAGCCTTCGCCTTTTTAGTTGCTTCTCCGTTCTGGGCTCCTTTCTTCTTAAAGAATTTCCTTTTTCTTCCCTGAGAACCCTGGGACTCAACTGGCTTTTCCCCAGCTGAAACTGCAACATCTCCTCATGTCAGACAGTCATCTCCACTATCACAAGATAAGGTTCTCTGATGTGAGTCATAGCCATCCTTCCTAGCTCTAGACTCAATCCTCTAATGAATCGCTCATTCCTCCTGAACAGATTTTAAAATGTTTTAAAATAAATTTATTTTTGAAATTTAAATTTAAATCTAGTTTAAACATTCTTATTTAAACTTACTCTTTTATAATTATTTTCTTTAACAATTGAATAAGAGATTTTGAAAATTTGTTTAATTTAAATTTTGTGAAATTTAAAGTGATTTTAAACTTAAGTTAAAATTGAAATTTTAAGATTTTTATAAATCCAAGTTTTGAAATTCAAATTGAAATTAGATTTTAAAACTTCTACTTGATAATGTTTTAAATATTTAAAGGAAGTTTTGTTAACTTTAAAATTATCAAGTTAAAAGGTTATTTTATTTCAAATCTTAATTAAATGATTTAATTAAGTAAAGTTAATTATAATGGTAAAATGTTAAAAAAATGTTAATGGTGATTAAGATATTTATAAGATAATGTTTTATCTTAAGATGATTAAGGTTATTAATAAATAGTTAATGGATAATTAATCAGTTAATTAAAGGTTAATTATTATATTATAAAATTAATTAAGGATTGATTACTTTGTATTGAAGGAGATTAATTGATAATTAAGGTTTATTAATTAATAATTAAAGATAATTAATCTATAATTAAAGAATAATTAATTGGTTTATAGGGTAATTAAGGGATGAATTACCCAGTTGTAATTAATGAGATAAATGTGATTAATTAATTTGTTAATTAATTAAAGATAGTCACTTGGTGATTGATTAAGTATAATTACTTAATGAGATTGATAAGTGTAATTACTTAGTGAAGTAATTGATGGATAAATAACTGATGTAATTAATATAAGGGAAATTACTTAATGGGAAGTAATTAAAGGTTAATTACTTAGGAGAAGTAATTAAGGATTAATTACTTGGAGTAATTAATTAAAAGATTTATATAATTAATTAAGGAGTTAATTAATTAAGGAAAGTAATTATAGGATGGTTAATTACTGGTTATGATTGATTAAGGCTGATTAATGGAAGTAATTAATTAAGGATCATTAATTAATGTAATTAATTAATGTAATTAAAGATTGATTACTGTAAATGGTTAAGGATAATTAATTTGTGTAATTAATTAAAGGATAATTACTTTACGTAATTGAAGATAATTAATCAAGGATGATTAATTAAGATGGATAATTAAAAGATGATTAATTAATTGATTTGTAATTAATTAATGATTAAGTAAAGGTAATCTAAGTGATTAAAGATTTGTAATTAATTTAATTAGAGATAATTTAAATTAATTTTTGGGAATGATCCATCTTGCTTATAAATGATTAAATGAGGATTAAATGCCTTGAATTGATTGTTATCTCTTATATGAAATGTTTTGTGATATGATATGTTTGGGTGGACAATGATAATGTGGTTATCTATCGATGATGAATTGCTGTGTAAAAAGTGACAGCTTGTATTTAAAGTTGAATTGTATTTCACTTGAATAACTTGGGTTAAGATGGTATTGAATTCGAAGAGACCGGAGTCGGGTATTAGTAAATACCCGAAAACCACTTCGATTCTTTATAAATTGATATGTGGAATCAATAGGCTAATATGGAATGATTTAAGTGAATTGGACCATTTAATCTAGTTTTGGTACTTAGAATTTGAGGTGTGAAATAAGTGTTGTCTTTAACAAATTGCGGATTTGTAAGTTGATTCGAGTTACCCGGGTTTTCTTTATGGTTTGAGTTTAGTATTTTAAATTTTATGGGTTTACTCACGCTGGTTTCCAGCCTGACCCGGGTGTTACTTTGATGTAATGCTCGGGTCAGACCGAGTATTACAGATTTTCAGGTGAGGACGTTCTGGAGCTCAGGTGGCGAGCTGGATGGCAGGAACTTATGTAGTGTTTTCCGCTGTGATATGTTGTTATTTATCCGGGGCATGTTGATTTTAACTGTCCAATGTATGTGTAAATGTTGTAACTCTGATGTATTGATGTAAATTAACAGATACAGTTTTCTTTTGTATAACTGTTATTTTATTTAATATTATATTTTGATCTGCTGCGAATGTGAGAATTTGTGTTTTGGTGTTTCTGTTTCCTTCTTCTTCTTCCATCTCTTTTCTTCTTTTATTAACTATCTGGAATTTTCGGGATCGGAAATTCCGGGTCGTTACAATTTCCATTGGTTATGGTGCTTCCTTCACCTAGATTTCCTCTTCTGTTTCCTACCTCCATATCTTCTTTCTCGTATATCTACTTACGAGCCTTAGTAAGATACAAAAGAACGGTCTAAGATAAAGGGGAATACGTACTTAGATATATACCTATATATCAAATACAAATACGTTACTGTAGTGTTAACCCAAAACCCCAATCATAATTTTTTTTAAAATTCATTGGATTATGTTCGAAAAAGCTTTTTAGGTTTAATCTTTTCTTTTAGAGTTTCATAAACTTATGCTCTGATACCAACTTGTAACATCCCCCTACTTGGAGGCCCAAAACTAACGGCTACGGATGCTGCAGTCATCCATAGTTATTAATCTTTGGCGACCAAATACGGCGGTGCTAGATTCATTGATACACCGATCACAGAAATATGGAAAATTTTGAAAAATTCAAAACACAATTCCATATTCAAATCAAAACATTTCATGTTCTTTACATAATCCCAAATTACATTATCCACGTTCAGCAAAATATAATTATTAAAATACGCCAAGAGCGACATATGAAGATGCCCCTTTGGTTGATCAGAGTATATAGTAAGGCTCATAAATTTGCCTTTACAACCAAACACACAGCGGACGAGAAAAACTTAATTAACTATCTACCTTCTGCACGTCTCCAGAAGCTTTATTCGTCTAAGAAGAGGACCTGAAAACCTTAAATCTCAAACTACTCAAAATCAATTGAGTACTCGAGAGTTTAAGGGGAAAACAAAAACTTCGAGTCAGACATAAAGCCTCGTATAAATAATAATCTAACTTCTCGATCCTTTTGGAGATCTAGTGAGACCACGCCGCTTAGAGGAATGGGTTTTCCCCTCACTATTATCCTAAAAACTTTTATAAAACCATATACTAAGCTCCTACATCCACAATGGTTAAAACATACATTTTCAAAATATTATGATGATATGCCTACTTGAGAATAATTAAGAATTCTCATTCCCAGTTTAATCTGACACACTGTCATAATTATAGTTTCCAAGGTCACTATTAACCTTTTTAGTTTTCATGGGTTTACTAATAACCTGGTCATAACTAATAGACACTCTGTCTTATTTATAGTTTTCATAGGATCACTAAGAACCAATAGGCTCCTGCCAGATAACTTAATCAATTCATGAGTCCTCCTAAACCTATTGGACTTTCCAATAACTAATTACTTTATCCTAGTTTTCATGGGTTTACTAGGGACCTATGGATTTATCCAGTAACTCACTTCACATCTTAGTTTTCATGGGTTGACTAGGAACCTACTGATACATCCATTAACCACTTGCTTATCCTAGTTTTCATTGGTTTACCAGGAACCTATTGACTGTTGTCAATCCTTAATCCGGATATAGTTTTCATGGGTTCACTACAAACTAATTGGCCCCTACCAACTACTCTTAATACATAGTTTTCATGCGTTAACTATGAACCTTTTGGTATGCACCAATAACTACCTTATCATAGTTTTCACAGGTTTACTGTGAACCTTTTGGTATGAACCAAAAACTACAAAGTTTAGGCATCCTATATTTTTAGTCACCCTGACTCCTTGGATGCAATTCTACTCATTCAGGAGTTTAAGCAATTTATATTCACTATTAAGTTAACCTAGCTGGTTCTTCTACCCCTTTCCCCAAAATACAGTTATGGGTTATCATGTGAATATACTCATAGTTGAAGAAGCAAAACAACAATTTAGCAATACCACTTCTGTGGGCTTAAAGTCCTTGAAATATATATATATATATATATATATATATATATATATCATAACATAGTTAACCTCTTTAACTTATATCTTCATCAAGGAAATACTTCTTCAAAATCACATACTTAAAGCCATTATAAAAATCCTTTATACAAGCCGTGGGTTTTCCTTTAAAAATTAGAGCATGGGTTTTCAAACCTTCAAAACCAAACCTTTCGACCTTGTCGAAAGGTCTACAAAACAACCTTTTGAAACCATTGAAACCGTTTAGCAATTTAAACCTCTCGAAAGTATTCAACTCTTACAACATATACCTTTCGAAAACTTACTTGGTTCAAGTTAAAACATGCGGTAGGTCCTTTTTTAAAACCTTCAGAATACAAAGGAAGCAACCTTTCGACCTTGCCGGAAGGTCTACTTCGAAAGCTTAAATCATTTCATTCAAAACAATAGACCTCCGCCTTTCAAAGCAACTCCTTCAAAACCTTGGGTTATACTTCAATTATAAATCAAGGGTAACTCATCTAAGTCAAAAACTTTGAAAACTTTCGAAAGCAATGGGAGAAGCGGCGGTTTTTAAAACAAGTAAACCTTTCGATTAAGTTGAAAGCTCCTACTTTCGACCCCCTTCGGAGGGTTTTAACAAAATAAAGACGACAGTTCTTTTCAAAACCTCTCTGAAACAACCTTTCAAAACAAACCTTTCAACCTTGTCAGCAGGTCTTATATATATATAAAACAACTTATAAAACTCAAACTTTTCGAATGTATTGGAAGGTTCAAAACAAACTATAAAACGTGGCAGTAACCTTTCGACTTTGTCGAAAGGTTTAAAACCTTTCTTTAAACATGTGACCAGGTTGAAGGCAACCAAGTCGAAAGCTCTAATTCAAAAGCAAAGTAGGTGAAACTTTAGTTTATAAAACAAACATATCCCAACCTCTTCGGCCATCAATCTTTCGACTGCAAACCCTTCGACTCTATCCAATTCATTAAGCACCAAGTACTTGCTATCATATGCATTGGTTTGATCTTGCCGAAAGGTTACTCCTTTCGACTTAGACGAAAGGTCTGGGTCAGAAGGTATTATGCCTAAAACGGCCGAAACATGCTAAAAGTACGATTTTCTTGTTTTTAACTTAAAGAAGGTAACATTTTAACTAGCCTGCAATTTTTATCAAATTCTCATTGGTTAACACTTTACTTTTCAAAAAAAATGCTGCCGCAAATTCAGATTTAAATAATAATTTTATTTTATAAAATGCCACTTCTCCTTAAATAAATATATAAAACATTTAAGTCGCATACCTTAAATAATTTTATATATACATCAAAATACTTAGGAAAATTCTGGAAAAATCCCATAAAATCTATTTTAATATATTTTCCAACATATAAAAATTTCGAACCCAAATAATCATTATTTTTGCCGTAAATAATTTATAACCCAATAATTCATTTTCTTCACTAGAAATTTTGTATAAAATCCATACGCACACGGAAAATTATAAGAATTGAAACCCATCTCCAAAATCATGTTTTCTATAATATAAAATTTTCCCATGGCATTTAAAAATCATATCATCTCGGTTTTACCTTAAAACCGTTCATATACCATATTAAACAACCTTGTTTAAACACTTATAAATCATAAACAAGCATATCATCATTTAAAACATCATAAAATAGGTTTATCCTTAAATCCGAAACTATTTGATGTAAAAACCAAAATAGAGATGCAGAAATTATTATTCACCTTTCTTGAGATAAGGAGATTAGAGACTGTTTGAGATTGATTTTCCTCTAGCTTGAATCCTAAGCTTTTCTTTAGTTTTTTCTTCTCTTCTAATGGCCAGCCTTGCTTCTCACGGTTGTAAGTATTTTTGTTTTGGTGAAATGAACGTGTAAAGCCTAATGAGAATAGTATAAGGGTAGGTGGTGTGGGCGGCTATTTACCCTAATGCCCTTATGTTTAATTTCCTAACCATATATATAAGTTCATTAGTTTTAATAAGCACGGCCACCTAATTAATTAATCAACCTCAATCCCCTCATCTACATTATTCTATTTAATTTATTCTAATTAAATCTTATGAATAATGTCGATAAAATTAGGGGTGTTACAAACTATCAGTACATAACCTCTAGGTGCCCCCAACAGCCATGAGTAATACAGTGCTCAACACTTGGAGAGCATTACGTACTCCAATCTCAACAGATACATCAATATCCAGTCTCGATGCATCTTGACTAGGAATATTTAAAATGGTATATTTATTTTTATTGAAATAAATTAGTCACGGTTACAACACTTTTTAACTACCATCACAAAACATGCCATTTATGAATTTTCTATTAAATATACTTTTAATTAAATTATTTAATTAATATAACCACATTATATCATGTATATAATAGAAAGAAAACACCTTTATTTCAAACAAGATTGGCCAACGAGTTAGATATATGTAACAAATTACATAATTTCCCCTAGGGCATTCCCCCTAACTCCATCAATCTCCCATTTATACTTGGGGTCAATTATGGAATCTTATTCCAACTTCTCCAATCGGTTTTCTCAAAACTAATTCGGTCAGTCCCTTTGTGAATAGGTATTATATTATGTTTCAATTATCTACTCTATCAATCAACTCTCTCCGATGGTGATAAACTGTTTTATCATGTGAAATAATTCGAAGTTTGTCTCTCAACTTTGAGCGAGCTCTAAGTTCTGTAACAAACTATATCATGACATTGGTATAATATAGCAATGTTATGGGATTCTCAACATTTGGAATCACCCTCGGCTTAGTTGTGAATTTATGCATATATATTTATATACATTGCTTTTATTGCGGCGTTATTTAAGGCGACGTATAGACCTTTTGATTGAACCAACCACAATCTTTCATTTGGAACATTTCCAACTTAAAGATTCTTAACTTAAATTTGTTATTGACATATTGTACTAAATATCACTTATTAAACACTCATTCGTAAGGAGTTTGTTGTTTCTATAAACAATTCTCTAGTGTTTCATAAATACGCGAGAACACTTCAAACAACCATTTAGTGATATCAATATGGATTTGATATTTTCCTCATGTATCAAATATATAAACAAATCACGATATCATAGACAACATAACATGTATGATAATTCCTATTGCCACAGCATAAGGAATTCATCTTAGATGTTTCACATTAAACATTTTAATAAGGTATCCTTGCATATTGTTTGGGATATTCCTAACATCTTTTATACTTACTATAAAAGACAACATTTATTAATCCAATATTGAGTATTACAACTATAGCTGATTTTAATACAAGTACATCGTTAAAAATCAACCATGTGTTGTTTAGTTATGGTTTAGAAATATCTATGTACCTTTTAACGTTCTTTCTTATGAACACACACTTCATCTGCATTTTGATTGATAATCAAACTATTTTATATTACTATCAAAATATTTCTTTAATTTTGATGCTTATAAAATTATACTTTTTATCATTTTTTGGATCATATCCAAAGACTCACAAACTCAACATTGCTCCCACTAAATTCGAGACATTTTTTGTTATTATGTGTAAACAGTTTACTCCAAATCATTATTTAGAGTTTTCTGTTTCAATATATATATATATATATACCAAATATAAAGTCATACTAAGTGGTAATTTTAGGAGTAGATTGAATTAACTTGTGCACATTGAATATCAAATCTATTACGCTAATTTCAACAATTGAAATTTGCGATATTATTCTTATAAACATTTCTTATTTAATTCCAACTGCATTAGTCTTCCTCATAAAGACACAATCGCGGCCGACAAATCACATCCCTTCGGTTACGACTACCAAAATCATATTTTGATAGCATACTTGGCATTCTTTCAGATTTGTACATCATACCATATCGTAGAGTCAACACTCTTAATGGTTTAATTAAACAACTGAGGATTATATATTTTTGACATTGATAAGAAACTCATGGTTTCTCTTCAATGTGCAAGAATACTTATTAGACACTCTAATACGATGTGTTCGTTTAGGTTAGCCAATTTCATTTCATCTCATCTAATCAGTTCTATTTATGGATCGTATCTAATTCTATTTTACTACCAATAATTCCTTTAAGAAATTCCTTCACAATGAAGATGGTATTTCTTGAAACAACAATTGTTTCTCCGTGCAACAGAATAGGTATTCATACACATTTTATGAATTTCTTTATTTATAAAATTGATTTGGTTTTAGTTTACAAAACTTATGTTCAAAACATAAGTATGTCATCCAATGACCGTCTGTTCAAAAATCCTTTTGTGGAGATTCATACAAGATCCCTTATGAACAATTATTACGTGCAATCTTTTGACTCACACATTCTAATAAACCTTTATCTTGTCTGATTTCGTAAACTGTTATTTAGATGAAATAATATTAACCTTGTGTACTACTCTTAAGTACATGACCTTATAGAAAGAAACTAACTCAAATTCACTCATAATCAATCGTACATTGTCCAACAAAGTTCGATTACTCCTTATCGATGCATCATTATGTATCACATGGAGGTGTGACTTTTGAGATTGAATTTTTGTTCATTTTTAGGTACATTTAGAACTTTTTCTAATATACTTACTCATTCGAATAAATCGAATCATTTCAATTGCATGTTATTTTATTTACTTCTGTTTTATACTCTATGAGTTTACCATAGACATACTACATGTGTATCAAATACACGTGTCCATGTCGGTGTTAACTCATCGGTGAATGTGACGAAGTATATGAAACCATTTTGGTATTAATAGACTTACGACTACTTACATCTATATGTATCGATCCGAAGAGTTCATCAACTCTTATGATGCTCCCACTGAGTACATGCATAACCTTTAATTATTTAAGATATACAACATCATATGACTTATAATCATATAATAAAATTATTTCCCAATATTAAGAAGTTGTCTATAATTCTGAATAATTGTAAATAATTTTAGATACTTTTGTATTTTCTAATGAATCACTTTTATTATGGAAACAAATTCCACAATATAGTTTTATTTCATAACGAATATTCATAATATTCATATTGAGATATAACTATGTCTATTTTTCAATCGATATATAAAAATAATCATTATTTCATAAATAAATTTTCATACGTTTTACGGAAACATTTTTCGTAATTTGATGCAAAAATAAGTGGTATGGCATGCCCCTATTATTTCCACCATTACTATAAAGTGTACTAAATTCGAAGGTCCATTATTCACTTAATATAGATTTGTTTATTTCATATACTACAACTAGTTTACTGTGGAGAGTTCTTTGATCAAATACTTTGAACTCAAAGAAACAAACCTCATAGAAAACAATTTTATATATGAAAATACATTTCAAAATAGAGATTATATTTATTATTCCAATGTTAAGTATCGATCACTATTATTACAATTCTTGTTTCCGTTGTTTCTTTATGAAGCAGAAATGACTATTCACTCTCTTCATCCCAACTGTATCTTAAATCATATCTATTCTTGTACATTCGTTATTCTTTCTAAATGTTCAAACCATTCAAATGAAAACCCTTACTACAATATCATAACAAACCCTTCACAAAAGCGCATTCGATTATCCTTAGCTTTTAAGGACATTAGATATGTTCCACTTTACATAAACTGATCAAACTGATATTTCAACGATCGAGTTCTTGTATTTTTGTTGTAGTTTTGGTCTAGTGTTATATTGAACACTCGATCTCGCACTAAGGTTTATTTGGTTTTCCGAATGAACTAATTTCATCGAAATATTGTATATTACAAACTTTGACCGTTCACCATATAACATTTATATGCAGTTGTATATGGATCAAATATCCATAGTCTTGTATTGCTTTTGAGTTCGAAACTCATCGAATGCAATACATGGTCTCGACCAAATAAATGTGTAAGTAACCAAACTACGAATGTATTTAGCAGTTATAAAATCAGGCACTTGCATGGGTGTTGAAACGTTAACATGCAATAAGATTTTATTGGTAAGTATATGTTATATTTCTATTTATCAAACTTCAATTCATTTGTATATTCAATTGATAAATATTTTATCAATCTTATTAAATGCACAAATTTATCAATGTAGATTATTATAACATTATATAGCATATGTTCTTACAATATTAGAAAGAAATGTTATCATTTCATTTTTCTAATAAGGCTCCCACTAGTCTTTTATGTTTCTCCAAACCCTAAGATGAAACATAGAAGTCTTTCAACTTCACTAGTGGGTGTTAGGACTCGTTTGTCTTGGTATCCGACCTTGAGTTTGCTCAACAAATCATAGCCCCACAAACGATGGATGGCACCTTATCGGTTGTATCACATACAACTCCTAACCCATGTTTCCTTATCGTAATCTCATTTCGACCTTGAACTTGCTCACCAAATCGAAAGAGATTATTCACTCATACCTACCTTATCGCAACAGACAAAGTATAGTATATGTACCTTCAGTTTGCTCAACAAATACATTATTATACCTCATCTATTCAATATATTAATAATATTACACACAACTTCCAAGCTTAAGTTTGCTTAACAACTAAGGAGTACGCAAGTAATTTATTAACATATATGGTAGAGGACAACATTATATTAAAGAATCATAATCTTCAATATATACATATATACATATATATATATATATATATATATATTTTGAAAAATATTGACTTATGGAATAACGTATTTCTTATGAAATACCCTTGTAATTCAAGTGTCGGGCACATCAGAAATCACGGTATACATACATTTACATATGTATTTATCCCTTAAGTCTGTTTGGATTTCTTTAATGTTCCACCTTTAGTTTATACATTCATATCATATAAGTTTTATTATTATATAACTTTAATATTTCATATCACTTATCTAACACTTATATAATACTCTTATATATAATATTATATTAATCAAATCTTATTTAACTAATATTAAATTAATTAACTTTTTAATTAATTTTAAATTAGTATTCCAAACAACTTTTATATTGGACATATCTACTATAACCTTTATAGTGTAACACATATATCTTATATATGTGTATTTTTATTTAATTAACATTTAATTAAACAATTTTAATTAAATTATATTAATTTTGAAAATTTATTTTATATACATACATGTATAGTTATGTTATCTTAAACATTTTAAAATAACAGAACATATATCAACATATATAATACATGCATATAAGAATTAATTAATTAAATCATTTAATTAATTTATTTTGTTAATCTTATTAGTAAATTTCAAATTTCGAAACTAATATTTAAATAGTTTCAAACATTTTGAACTTTTCATTACATTTCCAAACATTCTGAAAATTTATGTTATGTTATAACCTTTTTTAATAAACATGTTTTTAGTTTAAATTTAACTTTTAAATTTAAAACCTTGTCTTAATTTTTGAAACTATTTTGAAAATTAGCCCAAGGCACAATTCAAATTGGGCCTTTCTATTAGGGGTGATCTTTGGTCTCACTTTTCCTTTTAGGCCAGGTAGAATAGGGTACTTGATTACCCAATTTAAGTCCTACACATCACATTTTTAGACACCGTACTAAGTTTGCAAGCTTAAATAGTTAGCCATAACATGACTAATTTAGACCGTATAGGCTATTAGGCTTTGGTACCATTGTTGTTCTAACCCAAACTCCTTTAGTGTCACATAACTAGGTACCTCAACAACAAATTTTACATGCAGCCTTTCGCTAGCACAACCATCATAGGACATGTAGGGGTAAGAGGCAATGCTTCGTCATAGATCACAATGTGAGAACCCCCTATCATGCTAGTTATATGGATCGAACCTGGAACATCCAATATGCAAGGTGAACGCCTCAAACAACCTCACTCTGATACCGTTGTTGGAATTTGGCCAGCGCAGCGAAAGAAATAGATAAATTTCAATTTTTTTTACCATTTTGGATCTTTATTGGGCCTATGAAGTCTAAATTCATTTAGAACTTTTATAAATTTGGTTTACATAAAATCATGTATTTTATTTAAATTTACAAATATGGTTTTATTTATATAAACATACATATATATATACATACACGTATGTATGTATCATATACATATATATGTGTTTGTGTAACATAGCAATCCATGTAGGGTATAACACGGCCGTATATAGATGCTGCGATTTACATCGCAACGAACACATTAGTTCATTTTGTATGTATTATATGTTGTCAAATATGTGCATGAATAGATCGTTATAAATTTCAAATGATTATTTGTGTGTGTGTATATATATTTGTGTACGTATAACTATGTTTTATCATTAAAATATTACAGAAAGTATTTATTTATATAGCTATACATTGCACCATAAATAACAATAAAGATATATGTGCGTATATATATAATAAAATAATTAATTTTTTTGTAACTTACTAGTTAGAAACATAGCAGATCTAAAGTTACAATGATTCTAATATTTAACATGTGTGTGTGTGTGTGTGTGTGTATATATATATATTATAATGAATTAAATAGTTTCAGCCATAATAAATTAATATAAACTAGTTATGTGATAAAAATTACAGTTTTATATTTTTAGGAAATTTGGAAATACATTTTAGGTCTTAGGAAAAATTTCTGGAATTTTCTCAATTAAAATAAAATTTTAATTAAATAATTGATAGCGGGCCTGAATTAAATTAATTTTATAAAATATAGAATTAAGTTTAAAAAATATGATACTTTTTTCAAAGGCACCTAACATGATGAATTAATTTTAAAAAATTTAAAATTGAATTTTAAAGACATGGATTATTTTATATAAATTTATTGTATCAAATAATCATTAAATATATATATATATATATATATGATAAAAAAATATTTTCAGCACTTATAATTCATAATAAACATAAACAAGTGTTAGAAAAATTTCAAATCAATATTATACATTAAATATGAAAACATATGTTTTAATTCAAATTGTATGTGAATATTAAATCAAAAATTAATACATATACATGTATAAACATATATAATTTTAAAATAAAATTTATGTTAATATTTAATATCATATTACAAACAAAAATCATGAACTAAATCTTTAAATTTTATAAACGTATCCAATCTCCATTGCAATAACGACAATACATATAAAAATCTCACCTAACTAATGAAATAACAATAATATGATTATATACATAAGTTTACATGATTAACAAATCTAAAAACATAATAATATGATCAACATATAAATAAACATTACCTGGAATAGATGCCCTAAAGTCCACGTGAAAATAATGAATTCTCTTTCTCTAAAATTTCCTTGTTCCATCAGATTGCTAGTCTAGAACCAATGACCTTTCACTACCAAATAGCTTCTTGTTTTTAACTTGAATTGGATTTGAGATTTTTGGATTAATTCAAAGAAAAGTTGCAACCATGAAAGAAGAAGGAGATGGCGGCTTAAAAGAATGAATTAGAATGTGATTAGGGTTTTGAGATTAGTATTTATAATGGTAGGATAAGAGGGGAAACTATGTAAGTTTCTCAGTAGATCCTAGCCACACATCTCCAATCCATAATTCTATGCTATAGTTGCCTCTAACCCTAGCAAAACCAACTGCAATTTTCTCTAATCATCATGGGCCTTGAGCCCATTTAACCCAATTTGAATATGTACAGTTATATTTAACTTACTTTATTATTGATATCTCATATTGATTAATATATTCATAACTATTATGAATATATGCAACAATTTTATTTCTCCAATCATATTTAAATTTCATAATTAATATTTCATAAATTATTAATTTAGTTAATTTGTGATAGTTATAAACTAATTAAATCGTTTGGTCTAAAGAGAATTCATTATTTCGGTTATGTGACTCTTAGGTGTAAATTTGGTCATCGATTAACATTGAACTATTCGAATGTTAACATTCATATGTCACTTTGCAAGTAGTGTGACATTATATCCAAATTTATTGCTAACTCAGCTTTGGTAAAATCCAATTTCACTTTATTAAGCGTTGCCCAGTTGTGACAATTATTTACACCAATTCTCTTTGTCAAAACTATATCACATTAGGGCTTATAGAATTCTGCAATGGTCAAACTTCCAATATCATCCACATTCAACTTTATAGTCCAAACATAAAATCCTTGGTTCAATAATAACAATTATTTTTAACCGAAATGCTCTAGCCAGAGACTTTGACTTTGATTTGACTTGAGTTGACCGTGACACTAACCCCATATAAATGATAAGACGAATCCTCTCTTGAATAGTGCTTCACTTCCAATACTTCCACTTGACCCAAGTATAGTCACTCGACGGACACCATGCCAAGATTTGACTGTAATCAAAGCGGAGCTTTCATATTAAAGATCCATAATATTCTCAAGTCAAGAGAATTGTGTAAATCTGTCACATTGATATTTTCTTTTTGACCTTAGTTATATTAACCAATTGAAAACTATCGAGCAAGTCGTTCCATAGTTATCCAATAAATATAAGTAGGCAACCTCTAGGTACCCCTAGCAGCCATGAGTAATACACTACCCAACATTGGAGATCGTTATGTATTCTAGTCTCAACGGACACATCGATATCTAGTCTCGATGCATCTTGACTAGGAACATTTAAAATGGTATATTTAATTTTATTTTGATAAATTACTCAAGGTTACAACACTTTATAACCACTATCACAAATATCATTTATGGATTTTTCTATTAAATATACTTTTAATTAAATTAATTAATTAATATAACCACATTATATCAAGTATATAATAGAAAGAAAAGACCTTTATTTCGAACAAGATTGGTCAACGAGTTAGATATATGTAACAAATTACATAATTGCGTCTAGGGCATACCCCTAACTCTATCAACTGGTTCAAGGCGGGAAAAATGGAAGAACAGATTTACTTATGCATACTCTGTACCGATAAGAGTACTAGATACCAAAGATATTAGCCTTGGTTAATAATTATATGTTTTATTATACTTTATTATTCTACTATGATTTCTTATCGATAGCACTCCAATATACTTTTGTTTATTACAAGATACAAACACCAATGATCTGTGCCCTAGTGGACTTGGGTTTTTGATTTAGTGAAAATTCGGGCTTGCTAAGGTGCGAGTTGTTACATGCACTCATCTCAGTTTGTGTTATTCTGCAAAGTGGTCTACTTACAGGTTCATCTCTTTGTACGAGATCCATTCGAAACTCAGTGACATGTTTCGGTGGTAGTCCTGTAACTAGCTCAAAAACATCCATATATTCTATTACTATTAAAACCTAATTTATTTCATCCTCCATGCCTTCCATAACACCAAATATTGCACATACGCCAAAACTCGATCCTTCTAATGAGTATAAAATTCGATCATGCCAAATAGTGTATCCAAAGGATATCTTGATAAAATATCATCGTATAGGTTTAACCAATCCACATCCAGGATTATCATAAAACCCATAAACTCAAACACATGCAAATTGCAGGTGAACGTATATCCTAACAAATCAAATTATTCATGGTCACATCTCATTCCAAGAGCTACCTAGTCACCTATAGTATTCGCAACCCTCATAGAGGTTACAAAGTATGTCGAGTGAAGATTTAACTTATTTAGTAAATATCTAGATACAAAAGCATTAGAAGCTCTAGTATCAAATAAAATTTTTGTTGGATCAGCTTCATTGGGCAACGAGTGAAATATGGTGAATTTCAACATTTTTTCCCTAACTAGTCCAACATTTAGATCCATTCTGACTTTAAATAATGTGTTATTTTATTTGATAAATTATATTTTAAGTGTTATTATGTATACATTTAAAGGGTGGTATATGAGCATCACATAACATTATAGCAAAATATAACAATGGTGTAATATAAACATGTGTATATATTAGAATATATATCTACTCTGTATGTACTAAGAAATTATATATGTATTAGTTGCCTTATTAAAATAACAATAATAATATATAATATTATAATTTCAAAATTAATATTCAATAATTTATTAAAATTTGACTTTGTTAAAACTATCTTATACAATTTTACTATGTCAAAATTTCAAATTCGAAATTAAATTAATTAGAATATCTTAATTTGACTAGGTAAATATATTTAATTTTAAATTTCAAAACTAAGTTAATTTAATAATTCAAATCTAATAAATATCATCATGTTGACTAAGTATTATTATTTTAATATATATATATATATTAAATAAAAAGACCAAAATTATTTTATTAAATTTTAAAATATATATTTAAAAATTAATACATAATACATATATATTATAGAAGTACAAATGCACACACAATTATATATATATAATAAAAATATATTTATGCCCCTAAGTTTTTTTAAATTAGCATGCCATGAGTAATACATAATATAATACTATATATATTAATTTTAAATTTGAAAATGATTTATTTTACTATTTAAATATTTGTAATTAATATGATCAATGAATAATATAAAAAATATGTTTTATGTCTGAAAAAAATATACATTATAAATTATCCTTGGTCGAAAATATTTTTTTTAAAATCATTTTATATTTTAAGCTATTATATTTAATTTAATTAAAACATTTTATTTATTATTAATTTTTAAAATCCATATGTAATTATAATAAGGCAATATTTTAATATATATATATATATATAAATGGTGAGACTAAGCATATAATAATCTATGTATGATATATTGAAACCTGGATGAAGATGAAGCATGTTTGTAGCACCTCGATCTATGTAGTCTCCTAGATTTCCAAAATCACTACCCAAAGTTGCATCCTTCAGCGTATAACCACATTAATGGAGAAATCTATATTTGATAAGATGAATAATGGGGTTAGGTTATGGGGGCTAAGGTTGTGAAAAAGAGAGACCATATCAATGAAATGTGTTGTGTATTTATAGAAGTAGATAAGGAGATATTAAAATAAATATCTACCCACCTATCTCCCAACTACACGTACCCATTCAAGGCTTACCCTCCCACCATGCAAGACCAGACTCACCTAATGATGTGCGATCATTTCTAGCTCCATGTTATATTGTTATTATTTATTTAATATTTTACTGATTAATACAGACCGATGTCATTTAACAATATGTCTATAACAATTATATACACACAACTAATTGCTAAAAGTTCCCAAAATATTTCCATGAGCTACCCCACTTACCAAAGACACCCTAAATACTAAATATACTCATTATTAATATTTTTTTAAATATTAGTTAATTTACAACCATTACGAACTAATTAAATCAGGTGGTATCTCGGAGATTGAAAAAATTCAGTTGTATGACTCGTAAGTGTAAACTCAATCAATGATTAATATCGAATAATTTGAATATTAACGTTCACATGCGACCTTCGTTGATGGTCACATAGTTTGGCCGAATTTATTGCTTACAGATATTTATTAATAAAATAACATTTTAGATCATATTAACCTACACCCTTAAGCAATGATATCACATACACCTATTGAAATGACCCTCCTATTTCTACCCTAATTTCATAAGGATTTTTTTTAAGAGATGATATATAGATATATCACTCATTATAAATATATTTCCCAGGGTCATTTTCTTTCTCCAATAAACAAAATATATCCAGGATCAAAATAATTTACCAATATAAATATATCAGTGTATTTCTAATAACATACACATACATATGAAGATGTATGTGTTCCTCTTGTTTAAATTCAGAGTATATATTATTTTTTGTTAAACAAGAGCATTCTGTTTAATTTGGATTCTAGCAATTCTGATTAAAGGTAATTACTGTATGCCTTTGAATATTTGTAACAAGTCAGTAAATCCTATGCATATTTAATTTATATGAACTTGCTCATTCTAATTGATAGTTTTTTTTTAATATCAATTTACAATGACAGTTAAATCTCAAGATTCTTGAGATTTTTATTTCAGATCATGGATCAAAGGTATAGATATTTGGCTAAGACCAGAAATGATATATTCACTTATCATTTTCCACTTATGTATTTTCTAAAAACTTTCTTATTTAAGATTCAATCTATATGACTTGTTTGCCTTAATCTTAGCCCACATGACAAATAGTGAGTTGTGTATTTGCATAAGATTTGCTATGTCAAGAATTTGAACTTAAAAATATTCATAAGAATAATTTCCAGGTTTTGCTTGTGCAAGCCTGTCCAGGTTGTATATCTGTTATGACTTTGAAAATTGGTTATGGTAAAACATTTGATAAATATCCTAAAGCTTTTTGAAAGGCATTCTACTGTCAAAACACAACCAAACATAATCAACCAAAACATCACTTATTTGAAGCTGGTTAACTCATGTGCCTAGTGTCATGCCAGGTACCTGATCATGGCAATTGAAATGCCAGTCATTTGCATCATACCTATAGCCTTCCCATACAATTACTTTTCTCAAAACAATTTAAAAAGTAGACTTGAACCACTTGTAGACATAATTCAGAGGAAAAACAATTAGATACTTAAAGGTATTCTTCAAGGTAAATTCTAAATTTACTCCAAAACTAAGTGTTTTTTTTAAATAACTTAAGATTGTCTAATAAATATAATTGCAAAGAAATTGCTCACATAATTGTATATTTCTTTACCAGATTTTCATAGCTAATACTTGTGCATATATTTCTTGTTTATGTTCCAGACACTACTTCAAAAACAAATCAAACCTTAACACACAATGATTTCGACAGAACAACTAATTTAATCTAACACTTTACAGAACATAAGAGCAACTTGATCACTAACCATAAAATATTCATTACATGACTGGAAATCTTAGAAACATAATTTTTTTTTCCTGAATACATGCAGATATAATCAATTTAAGCTCTTATTGAAACTAGCTAGCATGTTCATTCACTCCTCCATAATAGCCATAACTTCATTTTCTACTGAGTGCCTGCGTTCCCTGAAAGTGCATGAGTGGCCGCCTCATTTTAAAATGAGACACCCCATATGCCATGAGCAAACAAGGGTCAGATCTAAGATCTGGTATGAGTAACATCAATACATTCATGATATTAAGCAACAGAGAATGTAAGAGTACCAACTAGTTATTTAAGCAAATTTCTGCAATCAATTACTTTAACATAGTATAAATAAGTTGATTCAGGTATGATATATTCATCTATCATTCTTACACTTGCATACATAATCATGCAAACATAATTATCTATTTGCAACATTTGCATTCACTGGAACCATCATGGTTCCATACCAACCAACCTAAGAAATATCCATATTCCTATTTCTTCATTTACAGGTTGTATAATTCAATTTAAATTCTTGCCTCATCTGCTATTAAGGAATCACAGGGACACATTGCAATGAACTAATTCACATCATTGCACAAAGATCTCAGGGCTTAAACAAACCATGTGCCAACTTGCATACTTCAAATATGACAAGCATTCCAGCAGCCTTCTTGGCCTTCCCTTCCCTAGTTTATTTACTAGTGTGTTGACTTAAATCCTATCATCAAATATGCTAAGTGAACATGTCACTGCAATCATGGAAACATCCATAATCTTTCCTAGCATAGTTCTCCTCATAAATAAGCCGACAGTTATTTCCTAAATGGGGTCAATATGTCTTGATCTCAGTAAAATATAAGAATATTTTCAACTGTAAAGGAGGCATGGCATGTTCTTATTATATTGATCTGCAAGCCTTTATGATTGATTCAGATTCAGGATCTGGTTCAATCATAATTTTAGCTTGTGAGTTTCTTTTTTTTTTTGATTTGATTAAGGGCTCAGCACTTAGAAAATTTCTATTGCACCCTTAACATTTTTCTTCTCAAGCCTCAACACTTATACCAAGTATAATGCAGCTCCCAACATTTTTTTTTGTAAAGTTTCCATGCCATAGATCTATAACAGTTGAGAGTATTCTCTATATAATTTTAAGATTCTGGACTTTAACATTTTTGAGTAAAAATAAAACAGTATGATACACATCCAAAGACAAATGTCTCAACAAAGCAAAGATCACAAAAAAAACATCCATATTAAATCATATCAGATTTAAAGTAAGACATCCAAAAGGCATTGATGAAATCATACACATCAAAACCAGAAATATATAAATGGCAATATAAAAAGTGGCTGCCTCATCTCAGGTCTTAATGCCATGAACTCAGTGAGGTTACTCACCTAAATATTTCTTCTTATTAATCCAGAAAAATCCTTGTATGAGTGTTTTCTCCTTCCTTCCAATATTTTTCTTCCTTCCTTATTTTTGTGCAGCTCGGGGTAAAGATAATTTTACTGGCTAAAACTGCCTATTTATATGCATTTTTCCACTAGGGTTTGTTAAAACAAAATTCCATTTCTGACCTAACCATCTTCATGCATTTTTCATTCATTTTCCCCCTTAATACCCCGACCATAATAATTAGTTGGAGGCAGTATTTTCTTCCCTTTACTTTTTCAGAAAAAGGCCACTCACCTAGTCATGTTAAAAGTGTGACTACCATATTTTATATTTTAATTATTTCTGAGAATCCCCTTTGCTATTTTTGCCTACACAAGCATATTGACTTGCATTACATTTCATGTCATTTTTAATGTTTCCTTTTATTGTTTTGCTTTAACACTTTCTGCTCACAGAAAATATACAGGTGCATAAGTGTACATATTTTTTTATTTGATCTTTTTTTTTATTACTGGGAATATTTAATTTTTTCATACATAAAAAAAACATCTTTAATTTGATTAATAATCTATATTTCAAAATCACATTTGAAATGCTTCCTTGCTCAGTCTATTTATTTTATTATCATCATTTTTTTTCCAGAAATTTTTGAATCTTTTCCTTGTGCCATTTCCAGTGTGCATGTGCCCACATATCCTTGCACACTATTTATTCCCAAAATTTCACCATATTTAAATCTAAATATTCAAAAATTAAATCATTTTATAAAAATGATTTTTCACAAAATTTTGGGGTATTACATTCACCCCTCCTTTTAAGAATTGTGTCCTCACAATTTTTCTAATATTTATAACAAGCATCATTTTCTTTTCTGAAAACTTATCAAACATATGCATAAGCAAACAAATTCAACCATATCAACCATGCATAACAAATTTTTCCAGAGAGAAAAAAAATTACCTTTTAATTTGCACAAAGCTTAGGATAATCCATCCTAATCTTATCTTCTAACTCCCATGTGCAGTCATTAGGATCACTACTCCATTGGATCTTAACTAGTCTCAAGGTTTTGCTCCTTAATTTCTTTTCTTCCTTGGCTATAATCCCCACTGTCTCTTTTTCATAAACCAAGTCAGGGTTTATTTGAATTTTGGTAGGCTTTTCCAAAATGTCCTCTTTATCATGTACCCATCTTCTAAGTTGGGACACATGAAAAACATTATGCATTGCTTTCATTTCCTCTGGTAATTCTAATTTGTAAGCCAATGAACCAATTCTTTCCAGAATTTTATAGGGTCCAACATACCTTGGTGTGAGCTTACCTTGCTTTCCAAATCTCAAGACTTTCTTCATAGGTGAAATCTTGATGAAAACAAAGTCTCCCACTTCATATTCCACTTGCTTTCTCTTCCTATCTGCAAATTTCTTTTGCCTATCTTGAGCTGCTGCTATTCTTTTTCTTATTAACCTAATTTTCTCTGTAGTTTCTTTAACATATTCAGGTCCTAGAACAGCCCTTTCTCCAGTCTCTACCCAGCATATAGGTGATAAACATGGCTTGCCATATAAGGCTTCAAATGGTGCCATCCCTATGGTGCTTTGGTAACTGTTATTGTATGTGAATTCAGCTAGATGGAGGTGGTCTTCCCAGTTGCCTCCAAAATCCAGTGTACATGCTCTCAACAAATCTTCTAAGACTTTGTTCACCACCTCAGTTTGACCATCTGATTGTGGATGGTAGGCAGTGCTTAAGCACAATTCACTCCCCATGGCCTCTTGAAAACTTTTCCAAAATCTTGAGGTGAAGATGGTATCCCTATCACTCACAATGGTTTTGGGTATGCCATGCAACCTTACTACCTCTTTCATGAATATTTGAGCCAATTTTGGAGCATTTCTTTCTGTTTTAACTGGGATAAAATGTGCTACCTTAGTTAGCCTATCCACTATTACCCATATACTTGTGTTTCCCTTCTTAGATCTAGGCAGACCATCTATAAAATCCATAGATATATCCTCCCACTTCCACTGTGGTATACTAAGGGGTTGCATTAGTCCTGATGGCCTTTGTGTCTCTGCCTTGACTTGTTGGCAAGTCATGCACCTTGCAACATGTCTGGCCACATCTGACTTCATCCCCTTCCACCAAAGATTTCTTTTCAAATTTTGATACATCTTGGTGCTACCTGGGTGTATGGAGTACTTACTCCTATGGTATTCATTTAATATTTCCTCCTTCAATTCTATATTTTCTGGAAGACATATCCTATTTTTATTCCTTAAATAACCATTTTTATCAACTTGATAATTTATTACTTCCTCCCCTTTTGATATGAGCATTTTCTTTTCCACCATGTTTAGGTCTTGTTCCTGCATTTTCCCAATCTTAAGAAGTAAATCTGATTGCAGAGATATCATACTTAATTTTCCTTTACCTTCATCTTCTTCAATGGGCATCACCCCACTGTTTTCCTCAATTTCCAAATCAGTAAGTATAATCAAATCCTTAAATTCTTCCATCATCAACATGGCTACCTTGGCATGTTGTCTACTCAAGGCATCTGCAACTTTATTTGCCTTGCCTGGTGTATACAGTATATCTAGATTATAGGCAGCTAGGAACTCTACCCATCTATGTTGCCTCATGTTCAAATCTTATTGTGAGAATAAATATTTCAGTGCCTTATGATCAGTGTACAAAATGAATTTGGCACCTAACAAATAATGTCTCCAAAGTTTCAAAGCATATACAACTGCTGCTAGTTCAAGATCATGGGTTGCATATCTTGTTTCATGTGGCTTTAATTGCCTAGATGCATAGGCTACCACCTGGTCTTGCTGCATCAACACAGCCCCTAACCCAGAGCCACTTGCATCAGTGTACACAACTAAATTTTCATTTCCTTCTGGCACTCTCAATACTGGTGCATTAATCAGAGCTTCCTTTATTTTGATAAAAGCTTGCTCACATTTTTCTGTCCATGCAAAGGCTTGGTTCTTTCTAGTTAAATTGGTAAGTGGTGATGATATTTTTGAGAAATCTTTTATAAATCTCCTATAATATCCTGCCATCCCCATAAATGATCTAATCTCACTGATGGTACTAGGCCTTTTCCATGCTTGGATTGCCACTACCTTATTAGGGTTTACTGATATTCCTTTGGCAGAGATAACATGCCCAAGAAAATGTACTTCTTCTTTCCAAAATGCACATTTTGAAAATTTTGCCTTTAAATCATTTTCCCTTAGTCTTGACAAAACTAAATGCAAATGATTTTTATGCTCTTCCACTGTCTTGGAATAAATCAAAATGTCATCAATAAAAATCAGTACAAACTTGTCTAAATAATCTCTAAATATTCTATTCATCAAATCAACAAAATATGAAGGAGCATTTGTCAAACCAAATGGCATAACCATAAATTCATATAAGCCATATCTTGTGTTAAATGCAGTATACTTAACACTTGAATCTTCAACCTTCATTTGATGGAATCCTGATGCTAGGTCTAGTCTAGAAAATATTTTAGCTTCACTGAGTTGATCAAAGAGATCATCTATTCTAGGCAATGGGTATTTATTCTTGATGGTTACTTTATTTAGTTCTCTGTAATCTATGCACATTCTCAAGGTACCATCCTGTTTTCTTACAAACACTACTGGAGAACCCCAGCAGGAATTGCTTGGCCTTATAAATCCCTTGCCTTCTAATTCTTCCAACTGATTTTTCAATTCTTTCAGTTCACTCGGCCCCATTCTATAAGGTTTCTTGATTATTGGACTTGCTCCTGGAATGAGATTAATTTGGAACTCAACTGGTCTGTGGTGTGGAACACCCTTAACTTCCCCAAACACATCCAAGTATTCATTAACTATAGGAATTTCTTCAATGGTTAGTTCACTGAGATCTTTTTCTAAGTCAACTAAATGATATAATTTCCCTTCCCTAGCTACTTCACATAGAACTGTGATCCTCTGGCCTCTAGAATTTTGCAATGATATGGTGGATGAGTCTAAATTAATTATGGCTTTAAATTGCCTTAACCAATCTACCCCCAATATAACTCCTATATTTGGGTAATTTAAAACATATAAATTGGAAATACAAATATTTCCTCCTATGTTTAACTCCACATCCACACAATTCATGTTCAAAACACTAGAACTCCCTAGGGGACTTTGTACAAGCAATGGGGTTTCAACCAATATGCAGTTTAATTTTAACACTTTAACTATTTCATAAGAAATCAAAGAGTGTGTTGCTCCAGTATCATATACTACTGGTATGGGTATGGCACAAATGAGTAATGTACCTTCCACTTGGCCATGATTTTCAGCATCAATTTTCACTGCAGATTTGCCTTTACCTTCCAAAGTTTACAATTTCCCTTGCTGTTTATTCTCAGGACAGTTCCTCTTCATATGCCCCTCTTTCCCACATAGGTAGCATTTGAAGGCTCCTCCTTTTAACTCTGGGCACCTTGGTTTGATGTGTCCTTCTTTACCACAATGATGGCAAACCAATTTCTTCTTAGTATCATTGGCTTTTGTGTCTTTACTCTTCCTGTTGTCTGCCTCCTCCTTCTTTTTATCATAAGGGTGATATCTTCCCTTATCCTTCTTGTTGTTGCTCTTAAAATTCCTATATTTCTCTCTTTCCTTGTCATGTTGTTCCAGTTTCAAGGCCAGATCAATTACTTGATCAAAAGTTCTATCTGCATATGGTAGCATAGCTCTGCTAAGTCCTGGGTTCAGACCTTTTATATACCTATCATTTTTGGATGCTTCATCTGCCACTAGCATTGCTCCATAATTGGATAGCCCCTCAAACTTTTGAGTGTATTCGGTGACATTCAAAGTTCCCTGCCTAAGTTTGATAAATTCTTCAAGCAAAGTGGTCTTGGCTGATGCTGGTACAAATCTTGCCTCCAACATCTCCTTGAACTGATTCCAAGTGATTTCATTTTCATTTCTTCCAGCTATGATCACCTCCCACCAGCTTAAAGCTACCCCTTTCAGTTGTCTTGAAGCTACTTGCCTCTTCCTTTGGTCATCTAACTGCATGTCATTGAAAATCCTATCAAGTGTTCTCAACCATGCTTGAATTTCCATCACATTCTCAGTTCCTTCAAAACTCCTGCCTCCCAAATTGGAATAAGTCTTTAGTAGTTTTGAAAGCTCTTCATGTGGGTTCTCAGGCCTATGCCCAATCCCTTCTCTTAAAACCCTCACAAATTCTTGCATATCAAGCATTTGAGGTGCACTGGGTCCTGCATTGTGATGAGATCCTCTTCCTACCATGGTCTGCTAACTAAATTCTGGGCAAATGGTATTAGTATATTATGAGTACTTCTATAATTTCTATTTTCTTATCTAAATTACTTCATCCAAAACAAACAGACATAATACATTTCTATATTACTTAGCAATCAATGCAACCAAGTGCTCTGATACCAACTGAAATGACCCTCCTATTTCTACCCTAATTTCATAAGGATTTTTTTTAAGAGATGATATATAGATATATCATTCATTATAAATATATTTCCCAGGGTCATTTTCTTTCTCCAATAAACAAAATATATCCAGGATCAAAATAATTTACCAATATAAATATATCAGTGTATTTCTAATAACATACACATACATATGAAGATGTATGTGTTCCTCTTGTTTAAATTCAGAGTATATATTTTTTTTTGTTAAACAAGAGCATTCTGTTTAATTTGGATTCTAGCAATTCTGACTAAAGGTAATTACTGTATGCCTTTGAATATTTGTAACAAGTCAGTAAATCCTATGCATATTTAATTTATATGAACTTGCTCATTCTAATTGATAGTTTTTTTTAATATCAATTTACAATGACAGTTAAATCTCAAGATTCTTGAGATTTTTATTTCAGATCATGGATCAAAGGTATAGATATTTGGCTAAGACCAGAAATGATATATTCACTTATCATTTTCCACTTATGTATTTTCTAAAAACTTTCTTATTTAAGATTCAATCTATATGACTTGTTTGCCTTAATCTTAGCCCACATGACAAATAGTGAGTTGTGTATTTGCATAAGATTTGCTATGTCAAGAATTTGAACTTAAAAATATTCATAAGAATAATTTCCAGGTTTTGCTTGTGCAAGCCTGTCCAGGTTGTATATCTGTTATGACTTTGAAAATTGGTTATGGTAAAACATTTGATAAATATCCTAAAGCCTTTTGAAAGGCATTCTACTGTCAAAACACAACCAAACATAATCAACCAAAACTTCACTTATTTGAAGCTGGTTAACTCATGTGCCTAGTGTCATGCCAGGTACCTGATCATGGCAATTGAAATGCCAGTCATTTGCATCATATCTGTAGCCTTCCCATACAATTACTTTTCTCAAAACAATTTAAAAAGTAGACTTGAACCACTTGTAGACATAATTCAGAGGAAAAACAATTAGATACTTAAAGGTATTCTTCAAGGTAAATTCTAAATTTACTCCAAAACTAAGTGTTTTTTTTAAAATAACTTAAGATTGTCTAATAAATATAATTGCAAAGAAATTGCTCACATAATTGTATATTTCTTTACCAGATTTTCATAGCTAATACTTGTGCATATATTTCTTGTTTATGTTCCAGACACTACTTCAAAAACAAATCAAACCTTAACACACAATGATTTCGACAGAACAACTAATTTAATCTAACACTTTACAGAACATAAGAGCAACTTGATCACTAACCATAAAATATTCATTACATGACTGGAAATCTTAGAAACATAATTTTTTTTCCTGAATACATGTAGATATAATCAATTTAAGCTCTTATTGAAACTAGCTAGCATGTTCATTCACTCCTCCATAATAGCCATAACTTCATTTTCTACTTAGTGCCTGCGTTCCCTGAAAGTGCATGAGTGGCTGCCTCATTTTAAAATGAGACACCCCATATGCCATGAGCAAACAATGGTCAGATCTAAGATCTGGTATGAGTAACATCAATACATTCATGATATTAAGCAACAGAGAATGTAAGAGTACCAACTAGTTATTTAAGCAAATTTCTGCAATCAATTACTTTAACATAGTATAAATAAGTTGATTCAGGTATGATATATTCATCTATCATTCTTACACTTGCATACATAATCATGCAAACATAATTATCTATTTGCAACATTTGCATTCACTGGAACCATCATGGTTCCATACCAACCAACCTAAGAAATATCCATATTCCTATTTCTTCATTTACAGGTTGTATAATTCAATTTAAATTCTTGCCTCATCTGCTATTAAGGAATCACAGGGACACATTACAATGAACTAATTCACATCATTGCACAAAGATCTCAGGGCTTAAACAAACCATGTGCCAACTTGCATACTTCAAATATGACAAGCATTCCAGCAGCCTTCTTGGCCTTCCCTTCCCTAGTTTATTTACTAGTGTGTTGACTTAAATCCTATCATCAAATATGCTAAGTGAACATGTCACTGCAATCATGGAAACATCCATAATCTTTCCTAGCATAGTTCTCCTCATAAATAAGCCGACGGTTATTTCCTAAATGGGGTCAATATGTCTTGATCTCAGTAAAATATAAGAATATTTTCAACTGTAAAGGAGGCATGGCATGTTCTTATTATATTGATCTGCAAGCCTTTATGATTGATTCAGATTCAGGATCTGGTTCAATCATAATTTTAGCTTGTGAGTTTCTTTTTTTTGATTTGATTAAGGGCTCAGCACTTAGAAAATTTCTATTGCACCCTTAACATTTTTCTTCTCAAGCCTCAGCACTTATACCAAGTATAATGCAGCTCCCAACATTTTTTTTTGTAAAGTTTCCATGCCATAGATCTATAACAGTTGAGAGTATTCTCTATATAATTTTAAGATTCTGGACTTTAACATTTTTGAGTAAAAATAAAACAGTATGATACACATCCAAAGACAAATGTCTCAACAAAGCAAAGATCACAAAAAAAAAACATCCATATTAAATCATATCAGATTTAAAGTAAGACATCCAAAAGGCATTGATGAAATCATACACATCAAAACCAGAAATATATAAATGGCAATATAAAAAGTGGCTGCCTCATCTCAGGTCTTAATGCCATGAACTCAGTGAGGTTACTCACCTAAATATTTCTTCTTATTAATCCAGAAAAATCCTTGTATGAGTGTTTTCTCCTTCCTTCCAATATTTTTCTTCCTTCCTTATTTTTGTGCAGCTCGGGGTAAAGATAATTTTACTGGCTAAAACTGCCTATTTATATGCATTTTTCCACTAGGGTTTGTTAAAACAAAATTCCATTTCTGACCTAACCATCTTCATGCATTTTTCATTCATTTTCCCCCTTAATACCCCGGCCATAATAATTAGTTGGAGGCAGTATTTTATTCCCTTTACTTTTTCAGAAAAAGGCCACTCACCTAGTCATGTTAAAAGTGTGACTACCATATTTTATATTTTAATTATTTCTGAGAATCCCCTTTGCTATTTTTGCCTACACAAGCATATTGACTTGCATTACATTTCATGTCATTTTTAATGTTTCCTTTTATTGTTTTGCTTTAACACTTTCTGCTCACAGAAAATATACAGGTGCATAAGTGTACATATTTTTTTATTTGATCTTTTTTTTATTACTGGGAATATTTAATTTTTTCATACATAAAAAAACATCTTTAATTTGATTAATAATCTATATTTCAAAATCACATTTGAAATGCTTCCTTGCTCAGTCTATTTATTTTTTTATCATCATTTTTTTTCCAGAAATTTTTGAATCTTTTCCTTGTGCCATTTCCAGTGTGCATGTGCCCACATATCCTTGCACACTATTTATTCCCAAAATTTCACCATATTTAAATCTAAATATTCAAAAATTAAATCATTTTATAAAAATGATTTTTCACAAAATTTTGGGGTATTACACCTATTTTCTTCGTTAACATTATCACTTAGAAATATTTTGAATTTGGCCATGATCAAAATTCCAATAATATGCCTATATTACTATTCAGTACAAATACAAAATCCTTGGTTCAGTATTAAAATTTATCATTAACTATTTGCACTGAAAAGAGATTTTGACTTCGAGTTGGCTATACTTGACCGTGATGCTAACTTTAACAACCGAGGAGATGAATTCTTTATTGATTAGGGTCCGACTTCTAATGCTTCAACTCAGACCCAACTACATTCGCTTAATGGTCGCTATAACAACCACACCGCTATACCCACATTATTAAAGAACATTACAAGTAATGTCGCCTAATAACATGGAGAATATCGCTAGTTAATGGCAATCGAATGTAAATATACCTTTATACTAACACTAACACGTCTTTATTACCTTTAGAAGATCTGAATTGAAAAGTTTTACATGTACAGTATTTATACAATGTAATAAACACACCGATTAAAAATATTTAGAAAAATATATAATATAAATAAATTAGAACCAGAGTCACGGATCATAGCAGAATAATATACATCATATACATAATAAAATGCAAGTCTACAAAATGTCAATACTAGACCCATATAAATATATACAACTCATCTAAAATAAAATATCAGGTACATAATGACTTCTAAAGAATATACAAGTATGAAGTAAACTAAGGCAGTCAAAATAATCTACTTCAATGCTACCCCAAAATCCAAAGGTCAACGAGTTCCCATACATGTAGAGTCTCAGCCTAACCCGAGTATTATAAAATAAACCGGTCAGACTGTATCTAATAAAATGGTGAGATACTGATATCATGAATATAGGACTTAATCATAATTAAGTCATCTCAAATATGCCTAACCTCAATAATAAATACATGGCATATCAAACAAATAGATACTAATATCTGAAATATACGACTTAATAGGAAAATAAGCCATAATAAAATATGTCAAACAAATAATCAAAATAAGGAATATCAAATAGAATCACAAATTCCAAATTCCAATTATGATTAAACTATAAAATTAAATCATCTCAAAATATGCCGAAAACCATTCAATCAAAATAAGGCATACTAACCCAAATTGTCATTTAAAATCCATATCAGTATATGAATTAACAATAAAATAAGCCAAAATAAATACGCCGAAACTAAAATCATATAATACTATCATCTCAAAATATAGTGGAAATCATCTCAAAATTATCGAAGCCATAAGCCAATATCAAAACAAGATGCTTTGATGAACAACGGGAATGATTACCCGAACACTAAACAAAACTATAATGATAGTCTCCCATCTCGATCAAAGTGTAGCAGGGCGAGACCTCAACCGAAGGCTCACTACGTATATTTTCACGAGTGCACTGGAAAACTAGACGGCACTCGCTAGCCCAAAACTGTCGGTCACTGGAAATCTAGACGGAATAAGAAGATCGATGGGTATGTTGCCACCGAAAATCAAAACGGGCTACAACTCATATAAGACGGAGGCCATTGGAAAACTAGACAGCCACATCCCATAATCATGAACAAGTCACCGAAAACTAAACGGACATGCCTATCAAAATATAAAGTTCGATATCATATCGGCAAGAGTTTGGACCATTGTGACACCCCACCCCGAGACCCACATTAACAAAGAGTATTACTGGGTAATATTGTCTGCTAATGCGGAGAATAGGGCTGGTTAGGAGCGACCATCTATAGTCTTGTCTTAAATATCTATTGAATACGTCGATTAGTGCATTTTTTTTGATATCTCAAGTGGATCGACATATCCAATAAATGCTTAATACAAAACTATAGGTGGCTATAGGATCTACCAGAACAAAATACTAGGATCTATCAGAACAAAATACAACAACTCAAATGCATAACACATCACTGAACAACAAATAGATATATATACATATATACAGATACATCCTAATACAATACAAATAATACATCATAAGTGGTATGACGACCACAATATACACACGAGTCAAAATAATATACATATCAGAGTAGCGACAAAAAGACTACAACAAAAAGGGCTAGCAGATAAGTCCAAGCGGAAGCAGAATAAGCTAAGTCCATAAGGGTACCTAACCTAGAACATCTCGGTCTGACCCGAGTATAAAATACACGGGGCAGTCTAGCTAAACAAATCAATTTATAAGGATAAATAGTAATAGATGCATAAGGATAAGGGTAATGTTCTTCTTAAACAAGAAGGAACAATACTGAGTATAAACATGAGTATAAGTATGGTATGGTTACTTTAAGTGATGGGATGATATCACTTACACAGACATATAATCTCAAAAGAGATAAGGCAATCCATAAAACGCTAAATATAGCAAGCCTCATTTCATCGGGATATCACAAATCATCAATAATGGTTTAGGGAAAATATAACTCCTAAAAAGGAGAAATCCCAAACCCGCCATATCGACAAACTCAAAGTAATCTCAAAGAAATCACCATCTTAAAATACACCATAAGGCAATCAAATATAACTCTCCAACATAGGAGAATATAATCCCAAATAAACGCCAAAAGGTAAATCTCATGTAATAACGCCAATAGGCAAATCTCAATAATAACGCCAAAAGACAAATCTCAAATAACACTAGTGTAGGCAACTTAAATTCCCATAAGGTAATCGCCATAAATATATATAAAATGGATCGAATGGTCAACCATGAAAAAGGCGATACACTCGAGAAATCAATGAAAACATCTCAAAATTTGCACGTGCTTTTGGCCGAAGCCTGCCAAGTACTGATCTCAAATATGGTACCACGCCCAAAGGCAAATACTTCACAAAGACAAATACGCCGCAATGGCAAATACGCCGCAATGGCAAATGCCGCAATGGCAAATGTCTGGAGGACAAATACGCTGTAATGGCAAATGCCGCAATGGCAATGACCCGAAGGTCCAGTACTAGCAATGCGCCGCAATGGCAAATGTGTCACAAACTCTCGGATAGAAACCCAAACAGTGTTAACGTGTGTCGCATACCACACGTTCGCACTAATTGGTTTACTAACCGCAAGTAAATTTCACACTCAAAGCAGTAAAAAGTTTACCTCATCTCATCGGTAAACTCGACTTGAAGGTCAAAACGATCAAACGGACAAGTCAAGAATTAACCAATAAGATAAACGCACGTGTCCCATCCACGTGTTTTACCAAACCGTTTAATTCTCCTTCTCATTCGCTCGAAATGTGCAAAAACATGTAATTTATATATAAAATAATTTACTTTGGAAAACAAGCTTTGAAAACCAATTTCGAAGTCAATTTGAAAACCCTATTTGAAAATTTCCGTTATTATAGAGAATAAGATTTTTCACTTGAAAATACTTGAAACTATTATATAATAATTATTTTGAAATGGCCATAAATTTTAAAAATTATTTCAAAAATTATTTGGAAAAATCCGTGCTCGGAATCAAAGAAACCACTCAAAACCGTCATTCAAATTCAATTCAAATTTAATTCAAATTTGAATTTCAAATTCATCAAAACTTGGCTAGCCTATTGATAGGCATCATAGCCCTCAAAACATTTGTAGAAATATCACAAAAACACGAAGTAAATGTCAAAAGTCAGACGGAAAACGAACATAAAAATGCGTAGGCAAAATAATACCCAGGTCTGAAATCTTCTTTGGGTTCAATTTTCGGACATGAAACAGGTGGCCAAACGACCTTTTATTAAACTAAAAATTGGTGTGCGCATAGAAGAAAACTTCAGCTTTCAAACAGAAAAAGAATCGATGAATTCCGATTCGAAATGAAAAAGTTACGCTGTCTCAAACATGGACTCAGGCCATGTTTGCAACAGTTCAACAAGAATGTGCCCAGGCCTGAAAATCCATTCTGGGTTCAACTTCCAGGCATAAAACTGAGTATCAACGATATCAGATTGAGCTCAAAATTGATGTGCATATAGAAGAAAACTTTATATTTCAAACTAAAAAATAATAATGCAATTTGATAAAGTATGAGAAAGTTATGATGTCTCAAAGTTGAACCCAGGCAGTGTTTTCACTGTAAAACTTTAGGCAAAAACATGCTCCAGATCAAAGTTCGGTAGCATATTTCTATATGCTATATAGGTTGAAAAGACCTGAAATTTAGTATCCTTGTAGTAGAAAACTCTATCTTTAAAAAAAATGAATCACGCAATTCGAGCAAGAAGAGAAAGAGATATGCTGTCCCAAACATGGACTCAGGCCATGTTTGCAGCAACTCAGAAAACAAAATGTGCAGGTAATTTCCAGGCTGTGCATGATTTTGCAGCAAGGTTTTCAGGTATCAAACGAAAGTGTTTTGCTATGAAAATTTGTAGATATATACTACAACACATGAACTATCAATAGAAGAAAATCCGGCAGCATTTCGTTGCTGAAATCAAAAGTTATAGGCATTCAAAGAGGCAATATGAAACATACTTCAAACATAAAACCCAACAAAAATTTACCGACAAAACTAAATTTTTGATTACTTATGCAATTTTTTGAGTTTGGATCAGCTAGATTATGTGAGTATTTCAACTCACCTTGCTGTTAGATGCAAATATCCAGATATTGGCAAAATGATTGAAGCTTTTGCTTGAAAGATGGCCTCTAATAACCTGTAGAGAAGATAGAAATAACATGTAAAAGAAAGTTTTACTGTAAATTGAACCACTTCACAAATCAAAGATTTTTGATGAAATTAAGTGATTTAGTGTTAGATTACCTTTGTATTTATTCTCTAGAGTGAAAAAGACTCTAATTTGCTTGAATTTTATGAAGTAAATGGCTTGGATTGATAAATTGGTAAAGAGGGTTTATTGTATTTTTGTTTTAGGAGGAAGAAGAAGATGATAGTCTGTAAAATGAACGTACAGCTAATCCTCTTTCTCACTTCTTACTAGATTAAAGGATAATGGGCCTAATTGGGTTCAAAAATGAAAAGAAATAAATTTGCTAAGGCTTAATTAAACAACACAAGTAAAATATGTGCATATATCACATATACACAAAATAAAAATGTATTTCTCTCAAGTTTTACATAAGAAAAATGTGAAAACTTGTATACATATAAAATAAAACATTTTCTATCATATAAAAAGATTAATTTATATTTTTAAAACATTATAATTATTAAATTCCTTAATTTAACAAAAATGTACTTTTTAAATAAATGAATAAAACATTGTTTTAAACTTCTAAAATTCCACAAAATTTATTTTCTCACTTAGAAAAGTATTACAAACCATTTCCAAACATAATTTATAGCTAAAACATATTATGAAACCAATTTCCACCTTTTTATTTAAATAAAACACCTTAAAAATCAAATACTTCTTTTAAAAACGATTAAAAGAAGCAATTGGGCAATAATTAATATAATTATTGCATTTTCTCTAAAATAACGTCATTTTCTTTATTTAAAGCCCATATTCTATTTATTATCACTCCAAAAAAAGTTCTAAGCTTTATTTTCACAATTTAATTCCAATTTTATTATTTATTCCAAATAAACAATTTAATTTCTCCAATTTTAATTTAATTTACAATATTAAATTATAATTACCATTATAATTTAATATTGATAAGTAATCTCCAAACTAGGGTTGTTACAACCATGGTCGCCTAGGATCTCTCAGCTCTAAAAGCCAAATACCACAAGATGAACACAATCCATAAGTGTCAAACACTTCCAATAGTAACTAATCGAATATCGATCGAACGCAACATAAATATCCGACGTTATTTGAATATTTTCTAAAAGTTAGTAAATTCCACTCAAATTCTATTTAACAAATTATAATAATAACCAAAAGAATTATACGAAAAGTCCCATAAGAGTCTGACAATTCAATCGTTTATTAAAATTCTTTGTTTTATAGAAAAACATGAAATCCAATTGAAATCAAAGATTATTTCATAGGAAAGCATGAAACCTCAATAAAATATAAAATCTATAGTAAATAAAATAAAAGAGTATTTCAAATAATCTTTTATATGCACAAGGATATAATTTTTCTCGAACCCACTTTTAAATCCTTAAATCCATTTTTAAGGAGAAGTTGTTTATTTACAAAAACTTCTAAATGCTTTCAAAACCATTAAAACCTCTTTTATAACTAAAAATCACTTAAAACCGGAATTATTACTTTCATAACATCATTCATAAAATAGTACGATATTTTATCTTTTGCCTCTAAAACATTTCTTAAACTTGTATACTTGAAATAGTAAATTTTAAAAGATTTTATCATTTAATATTAGTTATTTTTAAAATCTTTAAATAAAATTTTGGAGTAAGAAATAAATTAAGATATAATATAATTTTAACTATATTCTATAAACTAAATCACAATAAGGATCAAACTGGATAAAATCTCATTTTGAGAATCTTTTAAAATATTTAAACAATTTAAACAATAAATCCATCAAAAATTTAATATCTGGAGCCAACATCGCTCTGAAACTTAATTCCATACTACGGAATTATTCGGGTTGCTTTCTAACAACTCCGGCCACATAAACAATACACGGTCATCATAAAATCAATCAACCATATGCATGCAAGCATATCTAATCCAATTCAACCATTAATAATCAAAGATTTTCACACAATTAGATATAGAATTTGTGAGTTTAAACAACTCATCTTAACATTCCATATTTCTCGAAATTGATTGCATCAACACACCCAAAACATGAAAAAATTTGTGTTTTTGTCCTTAGTGCAGGTGGTGTTTGGAATATCAAATCTCAACATTTTCCTACGAAATTTTTACAATAGGTACATAAATGAGTTAAGAACAACCTATCAAAATTTCAGATTTTACTGGTTTTTCTATAATTAATTATGATTTTTACACTGACCTTCATTTTTCAGCCCAGATCTACTCGAAATTAACTTGCAAGTTGACCCTCTTTAACCCATCAAAACCCAACAAAATTATATGAAATTTTGAAGAAAGGTGCGGGAACAAGGCAGCAATATCATATCCAAATTTTAGAATTGTTGAGAATTTATTTGAATTGTTTTGATTTTTAGAACCTCACTTTGCTCTCTTTCTAGGTTTTTAGTCTGAAGCAGTTAGGTTGAGAAAATTTGTTTCTGTTTTTTAAGAAGAAGGTACCTACTATTTCTTTGTTCCAAAACTTAAAAAAATTACTCTAAGTGTTTAAATGGGCTGAAATTTTCACCTAAGCCCAAAAGCCCCCTTTTAATTAAAATAAGTATGAATTAAAACATTACTCAAAAACTAGTTTTTCACTTACTTTAAAAATAAATTTCTCCTTGTTTACAACTTATAAAAATTGAAATGAATACACCAAAATTAAGTATGTTGCCTAATCTTTGCAATTAGCCAATAAAACAAAGATTTGATGATCATTCAAGCCCTTGTTTTTATTATTGAAAAAGACACTTTTCAGCTTTTGCAGAAACAAGAAAACATGTTATAAAAATTCATTTTAACATCAAAAATTTTATTTTCTTCCAAATAGAAATTATGAACTATTCAGAAAGCATTAAATAAATTTTTATACATGCCTTGTACCAATAAATTCACATTAAGACCCATCTTAGCAATATTTCACTAAATCTCAATATTAAGGAGAAACACCATTTTATAATTTAACACTTTCTCTAACTTATTAAATTCTTATTAATAAGTTATAACACTTAAGAAATTATCATTAACCTTTTAAAAAGATTATACACTCCAATTTAATTAATTACAAAAAGTCCTCAAATCGCTTAATTAAATTAATTTTTTAATTTAATTACAAGTATTCTAACTTAGGGTTGTTACAGTCGCCATGACAAAATTTAACTATAATTAAAGTAGAGTATCCATATTGAAGTTACACGGTATTCTTAGATTGAGAGAACTGTGTAACATCATCAAACTGAGATGTCCTCTTTTATAATTTTGTTATTAACTGTTTTTCCGACTTTTATAATGGCGAACGCTGCTTTTTCTTCCTCGACTTCACCTTTTTCATTTTCGCTCCCCTGCTTCACTAATATTTCCAACTCAAACCCCTTCTTTGATTTCAATTCAACATCTAATCGTTCTTATGCTCAAGTTGTTAAGGAGCTTCCGTTTCCTTCTCAATCTCTCAATCGTAAATCTTCATTCAAGAACCGGATTGATTCCAGAAGAGGGAAAAGATTCTGCTTTCGATGCAGGGACTTATCTCATATGGCTAAGGATTGTCATGATCCCATTAGGTGTTTCGATTGCGGTATCTTTGGACATAAAAAACAATTTTTCGATGAAATCCAATTCTTTTTCTAGCAATTGGAAAAAGCTTTCTGTCACAGATCATGGTTTTCTATTTGTATTAAAGTGTATGAAGCTTAAGAGAATTTTATTGGATCATCTTTGGATTAAGAGAAATGAAGGAATTAAATTCTTGGAAGATTTGTTCAAGCACTTTGATGTGATCAATGCGGTCAATATTGGTAGAAATTATAGAGAGAAATTTGGTGATCCTGTAGGTTGTTTTGGGGTTTCTGATTCTTCTTTGGATGGAAATGTTTCAGCTATTAGTGATAAATTAGATTCTAATGGGTACAAGTGGTCTAGTTGATGATAATTTGGTGTTAATGAGAGATAAATCAGCTGATCTCTTTTGTTCAGATCCACTGTTACATGATCCAGAGATTATGATGCTCAATTCGAATTCTAACACAAGAAGTGATTTCGAATTTTACATCTGATGGTGCCAATATTTTGCAGGAGGAAGTTCATCATTTTGTTCAATCTAAGAACAAAAAATATAAGGCTAAATCTTGTAAAAAAGGGAATCGGAAGATTATTACTTCTAATCATTTTGATGGCCTAAGTGACTTGGATGATTATGTTTTTTGCTCTAATCAAATTCAAGGAACAGTTTGTGATATCTCATATCAAAGTTCGATTAAAGATGTGAATGGTTGTGATAGTTTGCTTTCTGATGGAGGTGTTGTTTTTTCGAACTGGGATATGGATGATATGAACGTGCACACTGATATACTGTTGGGTTCTGTGGTGAATAACATTGTTATAACCAAATGCCTGGATAGAGATGTGGATATACACAGTGAAATGATAAGATCAAAATTGAGATTGAGGGTTATGAATGACTTTGCTGTTTTGATTACTCCATGTTTGAAATGGTTGGTCAGATATGGGGTACCGCAATATGCAAAAGTTGATACTATCTGTATTATACAAGATGATGGGATTAAATGTTTCATGTTAAGTTCAGTTTTTGATAGGGTAGTAAACAGTGTGAATTCGGTTGCTCTATCTTCAATGGGGATTGTTGATGGTAAATCAAAGCATGGTTTGTTTTAGCAGTTAAACGTTGAAGTTGTTAATTGGATGGATACTGTTGTAGAGGATGGTAAGGTTGGAAATGCGGTGAAGTTAGGTTGTTTGGATGGTGATATGGCTTGCCCTGATGTTTTTGAGGGATTTATGGGTTCAGTTTTGCATGATATTGAGATTGGAAATGCGGTGATGTCTGGGTATTTGGATGGTGTTAAGGCACGCATTGATGTTGCTAATGAGTTTGCTGATGGTTTTTTAGGTTCTATTTTGCATGATGTCGAGGTTGGAAGCATGGTGAATGTAGGATGTTTGTATATTGATAAGGAAAATTTTGACGATGATGAGAGATCTATGGGATCAGTTATGCGTGAAAAGGATATTGCTGTGGATTCTTATGCGTGCACACCTGCTACAGATTTTATGGATGTGGAAAGAACTTCACATTTATCTCCATCGACAAAGAGAGGCAGACATAGGAAATCAGTTGCTATCAATGGTGTTGTTTGTCGTAGTGCCAGAGTCGGTAGCAGCCATTCTTCCTTTATGGGTGAGTCACCTGATTCGAGTGCTATGAGTGGCACTACGAATTCAGGCCCAAGTATGGCTTCTACTTTAGGTAGTACTTATTCTTCTTTTTCTTTAGGTAGTTTATCCACCAGTGAGTTATGTCAGTTAGCTAGGGATACCACTTTTGTTTTTACTAATGATGAATTAGATACTTCTTACATTAGGAGTAGGAAAATAGAGAGGGTTAGATCGTTTGATTTATGAGGATGATTAGCTGGAATATTAGGGGTCTTCATGATTTAAATAAATGTGATAAAATTAGAGCATTTTTTAAAGATTACTCTATTGATATCGCTCGTTTACAAAAAACGAAAATAGATTGTCCTGATCTTTCTTTTTATAGAAGATTAGGTGGTTATTATTTTAGAAATTGGGCATGTTTACCTTCAATTGGAACTTCTGGGGGTTTACTTATAGGGTGGCGTGATAATTCTTTTGAACTTCTTCAAACTATTTCTAAGCAACACTCTTTACATATTATTCTCATTAACCTTAGCGATAACTCTTTATTAAATACATCTAACGTTTATGGACCAAACTCGAAAATTGGTCTTCGAGTTTTATGGATCGAATGTCTTGAATTTGGATCATTCGCTCCTGGATCTTGGATTATGGGTGGTGACTTCAATGTTACGCATTTTTTAGGAGAACGATCACACCGGGAAGGTGATTTCTCTTCTATGGAAGATTTTGACCAATTTATTATTAGTATCAATTTGATAGAATTGCCACTAACTAATAGAGAATTCACTTCGAGTAATACTAGGGAATCCCCTTCTGTGGCTCTTTTAGATAGATTTTTCATCTGTAACGAAATCAAAGATAAATTTCCTATTTGTAGAGTCACTGGTTTACCTTCTATGTATTCTAACCATTGCCATATCATTCTTACGTGTGATCATCATAAAATTGTGAATAAAACTTTTAAATTTGAAAAAATGTGGTTATTAGAATCTAACTTCTCTAATCTAGTTATAAATAAATGGATATCAATGAATTTTTTATAATATCAGAAATACGGATAACTCAACAAAAAGTTTTGTTTTAAAACTTAGAGGTCTTAAGAATTTTCTTAAAAATTGGAATAAGAATGTATTTGGTAGTATTAAAATTAAAAAAGACAATTTACTTTCTAAAATGCTTAAAATTAATAAGATAGAAGAAACTATACAATTAAATCTTGGGGAGCGTAATGTACTCGCTAATTTAAAAGAAGAACTTAATTCAATTTTAGAAAAAGAAGAGGTCATGTGGAAACAGAGATCTAAAATCCAATGGATTAATGGAGGTGATAATAATACAAATGTTTTTCATAATATGACCAATGGTAGAAAACGTAGTAACACAATAAATTCTATTTTTGTGAATAATGTGGAATTGGTAGGTCAAAGGGATCTTAATAAGGCCTTTACTGATTACTATAGGGATATTATTGGCAATAAAAACAAGCATAAAATAAATGTTTGATGGAATGAACTATATCCTACTGAGTCTAGAATTAATCTTAAGGACATTGATAATCCTTTTTCTGAAGAGGAGATCTTGAAGGCTATTGATGATATGCCTAGTGATAAAGTCCCGGGTCCCAATGGTTTTCCTTTTTTTACAAACTATTTTGGAATGTTTTAAAATTTAATTTAATTAACATGTTTAACGAATTTATAATAGAAAACTACAATTTGGAAGATTTAATTTTGCAAACGTCATTCTATTACATAAAAAAATCGGTGCTAATAATTTGAAAGATTAGACCAATTTCTTTAATTAATTGTTTTGTTAAAATTATTTCAAAAGTTTTAGCGAATAGACTTAATATAAAAATGAATGATTTAATTGATTGTTCACAAACCGCTTTCATTAAGGGTAGAAATATTATGGATGGAGTGGTTGTTGTTCAAGAGTATATTAATCACTGTTGTAAGAATAATATTACATGTGCGCTTCTAAAATTTGAGTTTGCGAAAGCTTTTGACTCGATTGAGTATGATTTTCTAATTGATATGTTATTGGCTAAAGGTTTTAGTCGTAAATGGATTGGTTGGATTATAACACTGCTTAAAATTGGTAATTCTAGTATAACGATTAATGGGATTTTTGGGAAAAAAATACAGTCTAAGCGTTGCTTACGACAGGGTGATCCTTTATTGCCTCTCTTATTTAATTTAACTGCTGATGTTTTCGCTATAATAATTAAAAAAGCAGTTGGAAATGGATCTTTAGAGTGCGTTGATAGCGAAATTTCACGCAATGGACTCTCTATTCTTCAATTTGCGGATGGTACGATATTATTTACTTCTCATTTGCCTAATCGTGCTATTACCCTTAAATTTATTTTATACAGCTTTAAACTTCTTTCAGGACTAAAAGTTAATTTTGATAAAAGTTCGTTTTTAGTTTTAAATGACATTGATAAGGTGAGGGTTTAGTAGCTAATACTTTAAATTGTAAAACTGTGAATTTTCCTATTGAGTATCTTGGATTTTTGATTAGACCAACTAAGCTTAAACACGATGACTGGCTAATTATAATAGATAAAACTAAAAATAGAATTTCCAATTGGAATAGGAGGTTTTTATCGAGAGCGGGTAGATTAGTTTTTATAAATTATGTCTTATCTGCACTTCCGGTTTATTGGATGTCTATGCATTTTTTTCCAGAATGGGTGATCAATAAAATTGATAAAATAAGAAGGGACTTCTTATGGAGTGGTGATAATCCTAACAGTAGTCTAAAATGTTTAGTTAACTGAGAAACAATTTGTAAATCGAAAAAGGAGGGGGAACTAGGTGTTATAAATTTATGTAATATGAATTTGTCTTTATTAGGGAAGTGGTTGTGGAAATTTAAGGATATAAATGATAATTCTATTTGGAAAGAAATTATATATAAACATTATTATACTGGTAGTAATAATTTATACCAAATTACACCCTCGGGTAACAATAAATTATCTAATTTTTGGAAATCAATTTTAAAATGTCACGACATTTATTACCTTGGTACAAATATGATTTTTCATTCAGGAAATAATACAACTTTTTGGCATAATCGTTGGTCATCAGTCATTCCTCTTAGGGTCGAATTTAAAGAACTTTTCGAAATTTTAATTTTAAAGACGCTTTAATTAAAGATGTTTTTTCTCCGGATAATGATCCCCCTTGGAACTTTAGTTTTAATAGAATCTTAGAAGGTACAACTCTTAGACAATTTTATTTATTATGTGCAAGACTAAATTTATATAATATTGATAATGAAAATGATATTACTAACTGGGAATGAGATAAAGTAAGAAATTCACTTCTAATTCATTGTATAAATTTCTTAATTTCTCGGGCGTTACTAATAACAATTTTAAAGTTACTTGGAAAGCAAATGCATCACCAAAAGCTAAGATTCATATGTGGTTAATCATGCATGGGAAGCTAAATACCTTTGAACTTTTAAAAAGAAAGAATTTGCCAATTAATATTAAATGTAGTTTTTGTAACTTGTATTTTGAAAATATCAATCATATATATTATACTTGTATGGATACTAGCTAAATTCTTTATAATACTCTTAAAATCTTTAACTTTATTCTTACAACCAAAGTTGTTGATTGTGATTTTTACTGGAATAACTTAAGATTTAGGTTTAAAAAAGGAAATAGATATTTACTAGATACTTTATTCACTATAATATGTTGGTATATTTGGTTTGAGAGAAACCAGAGGCTTTTTAATAATAAAAATTGTTATATTAATAGATTAGTAATAACAGTAGAGTCATTTTTTTTAAATTGGATCTCAAACCCAAAATATAGATTAGATAAAAATAATCATTTTAATGAATATCTTAATAAATTTAGGAAAACCATTGAATTATTTAAACAAAAAACAATATTTTTAACATTAATAACTACAATGTTAGCATTTATTCGAATTTGAATGAAGGTTTTACTGATCATCATAACGTTCTTTTGATTTCGTGATCACTATCTCATAACATATATGTAAGTTAAGATGTTGCTTAATGAGTTTGACCCTTTTGTTAGTCTTACTCTTATTATAGTTTATTTGCTGTCTTATAGTTTTAACTCTAGTTTTATTAATTTTATTTCATTAATGCATATACATCTATATAAATTATATATATATATATCTGTGTGTGTGTGTGCATTACTCTTATTCTTTTGTTTAGTTCCATGTACAGGTACAGGTTTAGGCTATAAATGGTTTTAGTATGCTATTCACAGGGTTTCAGGGTTGCTGTTGCCAGGATTCCAGAATTGCAGTTCTTAGGATCGTCATTAGGAGAGATTTCTTATTTTAGTTCTAGATCATCCATGCTAGCTGTGAGGCATTCATTCTCTAGTGGAGCTGTTTGTTGATCTCACTTGTTCACTTGGATGCACCATGGTTTATATTAGGTACTTCTAACACTTCATTATTAGGCGGTGACCTTGCCGGAGTTCGATACTGAGGTGTAATGGGCCGTGGCCTTATCGGAGCTCATTCAAGAAGTTACCTGATATTGTTATCTTTGATTTTTCTGTGTTATAATTTGTCACCTACCAGACATGTTGGCAGCTCCTTTACTATCGGTGGTATATATATGAACATGTAGGCTCTCCTCTACTTTAGAGGAACACACATTTCTCTCAATTTTTTTTATCAACCAACATGAAACACTCGGTCGAGTCATTCTATAGTTATCCAATAACTATAAGTACGTAGCCCTTTGTTAATACATTGCCTATACTCATGTCTCAACAGATGTATTGATATCCTTTATCAAAACATCTTGACATGGAATATTTAAAACAAAATGTTATTTATATTATGATTAATCACTCACGATTGCAACTATTTGCAATTTCAATCACATAATATTTTATTTAAATATTTTCTTATTCATGAAATTGAAATTAATTACTAAATTAATTAAATCATAATATAACAAAGTATACAAAGAAAAACAAGCACCTTTACTATAAATATAATTGATTACAAAGTCGGAAAATTGACATAAAATCACACAATTTCCCCTCGAGTGTACCCCTAACTCTATCAATCTTCTACTTGCACTTGGGGACATGTGGTACTAGACTACAAACTTTTAAAAAAACTGTGTTTCTTTATCAACCAATAAAGTAGAGTACATATCTATTGCACTTGTGTATACTCAAGTAATTTACATATAACGATCTCTTAAACCTTTAGATGAAACTATTTTTATTAAGTTAAGAAGGGTTTAGGTATTTGTTTATTACCAGATTGTCTATAATTTGCATATATATTTTCCCATTTTCTTTTTGATAATGGAAAAGTGGGAAAAATATATCGACATATTGATTGAGGGAGATGTTATACATAGAGGAAGCTTTTTAGTCCTATCATAACATATTCTTTTATTGAAATAATTGTGTATAGAATTGTATAGTTACCATCATCAAAAATAGGGAGAATGTTAGAACACCTCTTATTGGATTTTAATGACAACAACTATACAATCGTATCGAAGAATCTGTAAGCTAACATGCATGTACATGATGACCAAAAAGAAACAATGAATGGGCATATTTGGAATCACAAAGACAACGGAGACACGATAAGATGTAATGAAGTATCAATAAAGAGCTTAACATGAAGACAAACTATTGTAAGAGTCATATAACCAATGTTAATATCTTAAATGAACATGAAAAATTTCCCACGAGTGGTATGAGCTAACACGTTTGCATCAAAAAGATTTTAAATCACTCAAACAAAGTTTTTAAGCAAGCTTTAAAACTTATAAGAACGTAGATGTCTAGCAACATTACTCAGACATCCGAGGTAACCCAAAATTTAACTAAATCTTCTCTGGTTTGATTTTCTCAAAACTCAAATGTTTGGGGTCACAATTAAGACATCCGGGGACATGGTTTTTTGAACTGTTTATTTTTTAGAAAAATATTCTTCAAAGCCATACGTCTGACTATTTCATCAAGATGTCTGAGCTTCTATAACAGCTATATTTTGAAGACATGTCTTTTCTCTTCCACTGGATGCAACTCTTTTCTCAATGGTTTTACCTGATGAATTGCAACTTTTGAAGGTGACTTTCTAACACTTATAAATATATGGCTACGACTAGAGTTTATTAATCCAATTCTGGTTTTGATAAATATCTCTGAACTCTAGTGCTTTTGAATTTCCAAACTTGCTTTCAACATCATCAAGAACTACATTGCTATATTCCTTGGTGGTTTACTTCCATAAACTTTTGTGCTTTCACTTATATAACTCAAAGTGGAGATTTTAGGAAGGGTATACCTTACTGACTCGTTAATGTTTATCCAGAACACATAAAGCCAACAACTTACTACTTTTGTAGTTGAAGTCCTGTTAAAGATCTTCGGGCAAGTGAAGTCCTGTTCAGTTGCTCAGGCATTTTTGTAAGGTACCTATTCTTTTAGGTTAAGTGAGGGTTGCTTAGTTAATTTCAGAAGGAGTCTGGGACTGGACGTACGACGGAATGTTCGAACTAGTATAAAAACTCTAGGCTGATCACTCTTACTTTACTCTACTTTACTAGTATTTTTCTTAGTTATTTATATATATACATTTACATTAGCCGTACTATTGATCATGTGCACTTTTAGTACCGAGTCAGTCTGATATAGCAAGCCGACTCCAGGAGTTGTCCATAGAACTCGGACAATATCACATCACCTCCCATCCCCGAACTTCCATCAAAGGTCAAGCCTTGGCCGACTTCATAGTGGAGTTGTAACACCCTATATTTTGGAGGGTTCATAATATGGGAAATTAAATTAGCATAATAATAAGGAATTATTAAAAGATGCATAAAGCAGTTTAATTACAAGAATTTCCTAAGGGAGATTTGTTATCCACATATTTTTTAATTGCAAAATGTATACGAGAAGCCATCAAGGGAAGATATGGGAGCATTCCATGCAGCAGGGGGTATCGAGTATCTAATATAAAGAGCCACTATTCAAGAGCTAAGTGGTTTAAAGGAACTAGTAAATAATTAGAGATGTCGAATCACAAGAATGTCAAGTTTAAAGATAAAAAGGTTGTTGAATCTCTATAATTAGTGGAGGTGGTGTTGAGCCTCAACAACCGTAAGGATTATCGGGCATATAAAGCAAAGGAGGGTAGTGAACCTCAAGCCATCACAAAAAGAGATCAAAAACCTGACTACGAAGAAAATGTCGAACTTCAAGTAGCCATCAAGTTGAGAAGAAGTATCGAGTCCTTAAGAGATAACGGGTCTGTACAACAACAAGAGTTATTGGACATTCAACAAGAGACAAATTATGTCAAACATCAACAATGAAAAGAAATATCGAAGGCCTAACAATAGAAGGTATCAAATTTATGAAGGGAAATGGAGATGTTGAACCACCACGACACAAAGTGCCGAAGAGTATAAAATGAAAAAGGGGTGCCGCAATCCTGAATGATGTTGAGCATTTGGTTACAAGGGAGGTGTATCAAGTCCCTATAGAAATCAAGTCTTAGATATACTAACTGATATCGAGCCTTTACAACATTAGCTGTTGTAAAGCAACAAATATATTGAACTCCAACAAGAATGATAGGCATCGACATTAGCAAAGGATATCGAGCTTCCACAAGCGGCAAGGGATGTCAAACCACAGGGGATATAAAGGATATCGAGTATCTATAATTAAATAGATTGTAGAGTATCTACCATCACGAAGGTTATCGAGTAAATACCAAGATGCCAGATGTCGAGAATTAACAAGACAAAGAGGATGTCGAGTATTAATAATGCAAAGAGGATAGCGAGTATCTACCTGGCGGGACACGTGGCAGTCATTCTGCCTGCCACTCTCTATAAATAGACCTCTGCCTCTTAGAGAGGGGCGAATCGCTTCTTTCTCTACTTTTCTAATCAAAAGTTGTACACCCTAAATCAAATTGGGGATTTTTAGAGCCGATTATAATCCTTATAACTTTTACAAATAAGGACTTGGACAGTAAACTTTGCATAGTGTAAATTCCATCGAATGTGTATCTTTGACTATTATTGAATGATGACGTTCGTATGACTTATTTTTAGACTTGGACATGAATTTGGACTTACATATTAATGATTTGAACAAGGCCACTTAAACCCTTGCCTAAATTAAAGTTTACCATGCATAATGACTATTATGCCCATTGACATATGAACAAAGGATTTTATATATGTGAATTGCCTATTTTGTCCATTAATGAACAAGTAGTGGGCTATTGCAAAGTTATGTGACTTGCCTATTTTTCCATTGGACATATGACTTAAAATTTTGAACAACTTCATAACTATATTAAAGTCAATGGATATTATTAGGACCATTTCAAATAATATAACTTTTTACAACATCTTGGATAGTGAAACAATTTTTGGTTTAACATTTTTAGTGCTAGAAGGAGGCTCGAACCTCCAACACATTGTTTCTTTGCTTTGAAACTAGTTAAGTAAAATTTTGTTTCTGGAAAATATTAAGTACTAAGAGAGTCAATGTGCTGAATGAAGAAGTAATACAACAGACAACCTTGGAGGATAATGTCACTCCGAATTTTAATTTATAGGATACAGAGATTGGAGAACCTTCAATTATAGATAAGCCCACAAGTAGTGAAGCTAAAATTCAAGATTTAGCACAACAACTTATGGTTATGTGAGAGCTTTTTTAGAAAATCTTTCTCAAAAATTTTCTAAAACAACAAAGCCTACTGAAGGAGGAGAAGAAGTGGAATTTCCAAGGAGAAACTTAGACACCTCAATACTAAAAAATAAAGATAAGTGCAAAAGTATCATGGGCTCACAAAGGAAGAAATGAAACCAAGATGAAGGACCAGCAATGTGTTCTCCAAAATCATGGGAGAAAGTAGGTAATAAAGATAAAATGAATATTGGAAAGAAGAACCAAGAAAATCTAGCAGAAAGATCTCCCGAACAATCAAATAGCTCGATCTCACATAACAAATATGGCCCTATAGACAGGACCATCATTATAACGAAACCTACCTAAAGGACATAGCCAACAAAATAGTGAAAGACGCGCTTGACCTTAAGGGGAAGAGAAACCTTGACCCAAGGGTTAATAATAATTTTCAAGAAGCTCCTTTTACAGAGAAAATAATGTCCTTCAAAATCCTCACATTAAAATCCCTTTATTGAAATATAATGGAACCACGGATCTTGATGACCATCTGCTAGCTTTCGAAAGCCAAATGGATTTACATAACGCATCTGGAGAAGTTCGTTGGAGGCTTTTCCCCAAAATTTTCATGGAGTAGCTGCCAAATGGTACATGCACTATTGAGAAAAAACTATATATTCTTAGGAGCAGTTTTCTTATGAATTCTTGGCATAGTTTTGCATATGTAAAGACCCTACAATGGATTCCAGTGTGCTGGCTAATGTCAAGTAAAGGCTAAGGGAATTGCTTGGCGTGTATTCGAGAAGATTCAATGCAGAAGCATTGAAACCGGAAAATGTGATCGATAAGTAAAAGCTATTGGCAGTGTACTCGAGGATTATTGAGCAGACTCCTTTTTGGAAAGAGCTTTATGTTCACGGGTGTAGAGGTTTGCAAGACTTCAATTTCCAAGCTAATAAGTTCATCCATATGGATGAGATATACCATGCCAGAAAAAATTCTCAACCAAAGAAAGAGGAAGGAAACTTCAATTTTGATCATCCTAATAAAAAGCCGAAGTGGGACAAAAGTAGAAGAGGAGGGTGGAGATTCCCAAGATCAATTACGTAGAACTGAACAAACTTGTCTCCTGCATTTTTGATGTGGCCGAAGAAGGTGGAAATTCCCTTACATCCTACAAAGCAAGAAACATTCCTAAACCCAAGATAGGGGAGATTATTGCGCCTACCATACAGCAAATGGGCACGAAATTGGTGAATGCTGTGTCTTAGTAGGGATAATCCAGAATATGATCGGATTAGGATCTCTGAAGGAGTTTGTTAAGGAAACACAGAAGCATTCACATCCTGAAGGGAATAATCCGAAGCCTCCAAGCAATACTGCAAATTTTATGGAGAACGATTCTCAATAAGACTTTATTCCTCCAATTAACTGCATAGATGTCATTCATCGAGGTCCCCATCTCGTCGAAAGTAACAAAGAGGCTAAGAGCAAATATATAAGGAAAGAAAGAGACGGGTTCTTCTCCATTCAGGAAGAGCCACCATTCGAGAGTCATAAATTTCAACCATAAATGCCCAACTTAATAATAACTCCAGAGAAGCTAAGAGGTGTCTGTCACCCACATAATGATCAGTTGATGATAACTTCACAAATTAGGCTCTATTGTATTAAAGATCTTAGTAGACACTGGAAGTGTGGTAAATGTCTTTTTCAAGAACGCTTTTGATCATTAAATATTCCAGAGAAGAAGTTGGAACCAAGCATTGAGCCTATCTTTAGGTTCAATAACAAAGGGTCCACACCAATAGGGAAGATAAATCTCTTGGTGCAAATAAGGATTCCGCTATACTCCAGAACATCTGAAACTCTATTTGTAATAATGGACCAACCCTCCTATCATAATGCTTTCTTTGGAAGGCTGGCTTTAAATGAAGTGGATGCATTCATCTCATCAAAAATCCGATGGTAAAATTATTGACTAAGAATGGTTAAGGAACCATAAGAGGAGAGCAATTTAGCTCCCGAGAACTCTACTTCACTACACTTAAGCAATTCAAAAGAGATGGTATTTATTGTTACGATTCCGAGAGAAGTAACTTAAGCAAAAATGAAACTAAGAAGCCCTTGGATAATAATCATTTAGGCCTACTATCCAAGGCAAATAAAAAGACAAGAGTAGTTGAAAAACCCGAGAATGTGTTGAAAAGATTCAACCTCTCTAAGAGAAAAGGAAAACGAAAAGAAGCAAGCCAGATAACCGATGAAATAATGGATGAAGAAATCATTACCAAATTAGATTGCGGAAATTAGCAAGAAAGAATTTGGAATTTGTCGAAGATCTAGAAGATGTAAGCATAGATTGCTTTGTCCAACCAAAACAGTAAAAATTGAAAAAGAACTAAACGATAATCTCATAATAGAGCTTATCCGATTACTTCAATCTAGTAAAGATATGTTTGCCTGGAACCACTCAGATATGGTCGGCATAGATCCAACAATTATGAGCCATGCTCTAAATACAAATCTAAACATCATTCCTATTCAACAAAAGAAAAAGGCGCTTTGATAAAGTTTCAAGCTAATGCAACGAAGGAAGAGATTATAAAAATACTCGAGAATGGGTTCGTCAGAGAAGTATTATATCCCAGATGGTTGTCTAATCCTGTATTACTTAAAAAGTCCAATGGAAAATGGAAAACATGCATCGATTACACTGATCTAAAGAAGGCATGCCCCAAATTTTGCAACCTTTTACCTAGAATAGATTAATTGGTTGATGCTACAAGTGGACATAAGCTGCTACCTTTCATGGATGCTTACTCAGGATATAATCAAATCCTTATGTTCAAACTAGGCGAAGAAACACAGGTTTTATAACAGATTAGGGGAATTACTACTATAAAGTTACACCTTTTGGGCTGAAGAATGCAAGGGCTACATATCAACGATTAGTAAACAGAATGTTTAAGGAACAAATCGGACGAAACATGGAAGTGCACATAGACGATATGCTAGTTAAGTACCAAGAGGAAATTAACCACTTGAAAGATCTTGAGGAAATGTTTGAAGTACCAAGGAAGTACATAATGAAGCTGAATCTACAAAACTGCTCTTTCAAAATACAATCTGGGAAATTTCTGGGATATACCATCGGATCTGAGGAATTAAGGCCAATCCCGACCAAATCAAAGCAACTAAAGACATGGCAGAACCAAAAACAAGTAAAGATGTAATTGTTAGTACCTTAGGTATTGGATTTGATGATAACAACTATAGGAAATTATATAAAATTTAGATACTAATGTTTTATCAAGCTATATATATATATAGTATATAGTGCAGGATATAAGAAAGGTGTTATTAATAAGACTATAAAGTATCAAGAGTAGATTCAAGATGTTGATATCAAGAGTAGATTCAAAATAATGATAATTGAAGACTCATGAGTATTGAAGAGTTCAAGATTTCAAGATATTCCAAATAAGTTATAGAGTCGTAGAATTTATGTTAAAACCTTGATAGCACTTTCTTGTTCTCTCTCTCTCCCCCCCTTCTCTAATTTTGTTTTAAATTGTTTTTCAAATATCCTGATTTTAAAATAATCTTTTCAAAATATTTCTTAGAATGGTTTTTAATCTCTTATAGTTGTAAAGATATTATTTCAGTGTTCCTAAGTTTATATATATTGAATTTTAGATTATACTTAATAAGTTATAATTATATCGATTTTTAATATATTATTTACATTATATTAAATATTCTTGTTAAATATTCCAAAATTATTTTATATAAGACACCATTTACTAAGAGATAATGTAAACAAAGAAATAATATCACCTGAATTTACAAACACTGAAAATCAAATAGCTGATATATTAGCAAAACCATTGAATCAAACATCTTTTACTAAGTTAAGAAGAGAGTTAGAAATTTGTTCTCTATCGAAAATATAAAAATAGTATAGTAAAAATTACGAAATATAAAGAAAACAAAATGACCAAAATTATAACACGTATGTCGACATTTCCTATCCCCCTATGTCGACATATAACTGTAAATTTGTTTTTTAAATTTCCCTCTAAAATTCAAATTGGTGGTTATATAATAAAAAATTTTGACTTTCTTCTTCATTTCTCCATATTCTCTCTGTTTTAAATTTTTGAAACAAATAAACCATGGCCTCCTCTAATCCCAAACATTCTAGAGAAGAGAATTCATCATTTTCCTTCCCTTCTTCTACCCAAGGCCCCTTCCAGAATACTACTGTAGCCAAAGTTAATAAATTGGAAAGTGAAATGAAGAATGTTCTGGAGATGCTGACTGAAATACAAGTTGTACAACTTCGTATATCCAAAGAAGAAGAGAAACAAAGTAGAATTCTTCGCAATTTGAAAAAAAATCTATTGGATAACCCTACAAATCCAATAGTTATTGAAGATGATTCTGCTAATTTGGCCATTCATAACCCCATTTAATGCAGCGATGATGAGGAAGAAGAGGAAGAGGAAGAACACATGGAGGAAGATGACGAAGTCCGATGCGTTGGTGAAGTATGTTTCAATCGATATGGAAATCTCATCTAAGAAAAGGTGAAATTTTGCCTTCATTATCCAAATTGTCTTATTCACAGATTTCCGATCATTATGAAATCACATTAGGATAGTACTTGTCTTCGTTAATTTGATTATGTTAACATTTGTTTTACTTACTTATACGTACATTTTAAGATGTGATTGGATTATGGTGTGGTATTGAATGAATATATGATTGGTTTGGTTACTATTAATGATTTATGTTATCACTTACCATTTCTTATATGTTATTCTTACCATTTCATGATTATCTCATTTTAAATATCACTTATTGTTCTTATATAAATCATTCTCATTATTATTGAATGTCATTAGTCTATAATATTTTATTTATGGGGAGTTAGAGTTAGAATTAGAGTAAGAGTTGGTGTTAGAGTTATAATTTTAGTTGGTTATTTTTGTTGATGACAAAGGGGGAGAAATATATATATAATCTAGTTATAAATAAAAGGGGGTTTTGTAACTCTAGGGGAGTTATATTATATTTTATATACGGAGTTATCATCATCATAAAGGGGGAGATTATTAATACCTTAGGTATTGGTTTTGATGATAACAACTATAGGACATTATATAAAATATAGATACTAATGTTTTATAAAGATATATATATATATATACTGTGACGCCCCACCTCTATACTCACACTAGCCAAGGGCACTACGGGGTAATGCCGTCAACTAGCACGAAGAATAAGGCTATTGAGGAGCGACCATCTGTGTAATTGCTTTGTGCGAGTACTGATATGTCAGATAATATAACTTACATTTCATTTCAAGAGGAAATACGACATATCGAATACAAACTCAAAGCTACCACACAGTGGCTATGTGGACTTCGGAAACAAATATAGAAATAAACATAACACAAATCAGTCATAGATTTTCATATTACAAAGGCGGAATCAGATATGAATATAACACATAAAAGTGTACATCAAAGTAGTGGTCAAACAAGATCCACTACATCACAAAAGAATAGATACAAGTGCTAGACAAAAGAATAATTATACATCATGGAGTCTATAGCTCAAATGTATAATAAAAAAACTACTAATATAAAGTAGTTATCCAAAAATCAGATGATCATCCCTGATAAGAAGTCAAGAAGGAGCACCTGAAATACCTCGATCTGACCCGAGTATTATTTAAGAAGAAAATAATAAACGGATCAGTCTAGCTATAAATACCAGATAAAATAAGATAGGATAAGAGATATGACCGAAAATGTATGATAACATAATGCCATACTGTGTCAAGTATACATCAATTAACAACAAAAATCATACAATATCTCAAATCATCTCAAAACACCAAAAAGAATCACATTCTTTAAATTATTCACCAAAACACAAATATTGATAGAGCTTATCAAAGGAAAGCACGAAAATTGGTGAAACACAAATTCTAGAAATCACAACCAGAAATCCAGAAATCACAAAGAGGGGAAGGCCTATCACAAACGGGAGCATGAAAACTCACCAACACGTGTATCACAAACGGAACGCTATTCCATGGTCGCTAACCATCAATTTTGAGCCGAAGCTCCACAAACGGCCCGAAGACCATGGGTCGCCACCCCACCAAATTGAACCGAAGTTCCACAAACGGGGTTTTTAGTCCCAACACAAACGAAAAGACATCGCACATCGCTAGTCTAAATCAAAAAATGACCATCATCGATCAATAAAATGTGTGAATCACACTAAGCTAGTAAATATAAGAGTTTAGCTTCATGTCCCATAACCACTGGCTTAACTTAAATATTTATGAATAAATTGTAGACTTCCACTCGAAAATTGTCACAGGAGTTCAATCGAACAAGTCTAAGAATTAACCGACAAAGTAAACGCAAGCGTTTCATACCACTTGTTTTGCTAAGTCGTTTAATTGGATTTCTTGCATGAATGAGGTAAAGGTTTGTATATACTAATATATTGAAAAACGGTTTTATAAACGAGATTTGTATTAAAAATAGAGTTGGAATCATCTTTGTGCAGGAGTTGAATATTTACTACTAGTATAGAAAACCTTTATATTTTAAAGTGACAAATCACAGAAATGATTGTAGAAACAATCAATCGCCAAAAATCCACATTCGAAGACGTGAATCAAATCCATAGAAATCGATACCGAATCCATCAAAATGTATATTCTCAAAAATCCCAAAAGTGAAGTCATCAAAGTCGATAAAAATGATAAGAACAAATCGGATCAACACAAAATCGATTAAAAATTGGAAATCTACAAAAATTGCCTAAACTAAGCAAAAATGCAACCTCCCAGATTCAGTCGACTGGGCTTAGAGTTCAGTCGACTGATTCAATACTTGGAAACTCTCTGTTTCCAGGTTCAGTCGGCTGAACTCACAGTTCAGTCGACTGACACATGCCTGGAAACACCCGGTTTCCAGGCTCAGTCGACTGAACTCAGAGTTCAGTCGACTGACACAAGGACCAGGAATTTTCTGGTTCCAGGTTCAGTCGACGAACTCAGAATTCAGTCGACTGAATCTGCAATCTTCAGTCTTCTCAGTCTAGCCCTACCAAGGGCAAAATCCAAAGAAATTGCGATCGGACGAGCGATAGGCGCTAGGAGATTTTTCCAATTGGCAAGCCAGCCCTATAGGCTCTTCGATACACCATTAAAAAAACATGTTCAAACGTCAAAACTAGGATTTTAAAGATTTTGACTTCGAAACACCAAAAATTGGAAAATTCACCAAATCAATCCAAATCAAAACCAAATAAACATGAATAGATGTTAGGAATTCATACCTAACAACAATGAAAGCTATAAACGTAGATGTGAGTTCAAAAACTCACCCTTTTCAACCCAAAACAACAAATGAGAAGCTTTGAAATCAAAAGAAAGATCAACCACACTTCAACTTCAACTCTACAAGCTCTAATCTAAGATTACAACGAATATTTCCTAAGTTAGGTCATAGGAAATTTCTGAAATTAGAGAGAGATTGAGATGGAGAAGAAGAAGAGGATGCTTACCTAAGCTTCTCTTTGATTTTGGAGCTAGAACTTGAATTTGTAAAGGAAACTAGGGCTTAGGATTTTAGTTTTTCAATCTCTTCCCCCATTTTTACTAAAGCTTGAAGTGTTAGGAAAATAATAGAATGAATGAAGAGGAGAGGGGGTGGAGTTAGGATATAAGATGAGTTGGGTTAGTGGGCCGAAACCCAAACCCAAGCCCAAAGCCCTAAGTGAAAATATCAAAATTTCACTCAACTCCAAACATATCGATGTTTATACTTAAAAAGGTCGCAAATGCCATTTTGGACTCAATGGAAGTGGTCTCGAGTTCCAATCCGATTGTTTGCAAAACGTGACATTTCGGACTTGAATTCGACTAATGATGCTATATTTAAATAAAACATTTAAATATACAATCGTAAAATATGCGAGTTGTTACAGACTCCTCTCCTTAAAGAAATTGCGTCCTCGCAATCTTTAAGAAATAAATAAGAAGTAACAACCATAAAATCACATCAACACAAAAAGAAGAAATTAGAAATAAGTTCACCTTAAGAAGCACGAGAGAGCAAGTCTGGATGTGTTCGCTCGATGAATTCTCTGGATTCCCAAGAGAAATCCTTAGGATTTGAGGACCATTGAACTTTCACAAGAAGAACTTCTTTATTTCGAAGGCGTTTAACCTCCGAAGCAATGATACGAATAGGATGTTGCTCTTAAGTCAAATTAGGAGAAACTTTAATTTCTTCAATAACACCGGGCTCAAGAATACATCATGAATAGCAGAAAATTAAGCCGGTAACAAAAGGCGATAAGCCACGGAACCAATGCGTTCGGTGATGGGAAATGGCCCAATATATCGAGGTGCTAATTTTCCCAATCGACTGAAATGCACAACACCCTTCATAGGTGAAACACGAATAAACACAAAATCTCCCACAGAAAATTCTAATTTCCTTTTTCGATTATCGGCATAAGATTTTTTCCTACTTTGAGCTTCTTTCATCCTATGACGAATGAGGTCAATCTTTTCTGTGGCATCCCGATTAAAATATGGACCTAAAACCAGCTTCTCACCGGCTTCAAGCCAACACGAAGGAGATCGGCATGGCCTTCCGTAGAGTGCCTCGAAAGGTGCCATACCAATACTAGATTGGAAGCTATTATTATAGGAAAACTCAACAAGAGAAATATGATCTTCCCAACTTCCACCAAAATCAAGAACACATGCACGAAGAAGATCTCCAAGCATTTGATTCACACGCTCAGTTTGTCCATCGGACTGAGGATGATAAGCGGTGCAAAATTTTAAGCTTCGTTCCCAAAGCTTTTTGAAGACCTTTCCAAAATCCACTAGTAAACAATTGATCACGATCACTAACAATAGAAGTAGGAACTCCATGCAATTTAACAATTTCCTTGACAAAGAGTTTAGCCAAAATAGGTACGGTCTGAATGGACCGAACGGGAATAAAATGGGTGGATTTTGTAAGTCTATCTACTATCACCCATAGGCTATCATGACCCGAACGAGAACGGGGAAGACCGTCAATAAAGTCCATGGAAATTTGATCCCACTTCCATATTGGAATTTCTAAAGGTTGCAATAACCCACCCGGCCTTCGATGCTCGGCCTTCACGAGTTGGCAAGTCCTGCAACGCTTAATAAAGTTAGCAATATCAGATTTCATTCCATCCCAATAATAAAGTCGCTTCATGTCAGCGTACATTTTACTACTACCGGGATGAATGGTAAATTTAGAACGATGAGAATCTTCTAATATGTCTTTACGAAGATCAATAATATTTGGCACAATAAGTCTACCAAATTTTCGAATACCGCCACGAGCATCAATATCAAAGTTTTTCAAACCTTCAATATCAATTTTATCCCTACAACTTTGGCTAAGAAGAACCAATTTAGAATCATGCTTTTGAGCTTCAAGAATGCGGTCTAAAAGAGAAGGATGAGCCTCAAGGCTACATAAAAGAAGAGATGAACATGAACTGGATTCACGATCTCGAATCTCACAAGTGGATAAAGTCGCGAGATAATTCCATTCGGATATCAACATGGAAACAACCGCCTATTCCTTTTGGCTAAGGGCATTGGCAATACGAATTCCCTTTCCAGGAGTATAAAGAATATCAAGATCATAAGATGCAAGGAACTCGAGCCAACGTTGTTGACGTAAATTAAGTTCCTTTTGAGAAAATAAATACTTCAAAGATTTATGATCGGTGTAGAGAACAAATTTCTCTCCCAAAAGATAATGACGCCAAATTCTAAGGGAGAAAACAATAGCCGCGAGCTCTAAATCATGAGTGGCATATCTAGTCTCGGCAGGCTTTAATTGCCTAGAAGCATAAGCGATAACACGTTCCCTTTGCATGAGAACGGCTCCCAAACCAAAACGACTAGCATCGGTATAAATAATGAAGTCTTGGTTCCCTTCAGGAATCACAAGAATAGGAGCATCGGAAAGGAGTTCTTTTAATTTTTGAAATGAAGCTTCACATTTGTTTGACCAAATGTACTTAACTCCCTTCTTTGTCAAACTAGTAAGAGGTACGGAAATTTTAGAAAAGTCTTTTATGAAACGATGGTAATAACCCGCCAATCCGAGAAAGCTACGAATTTCCGTCACACTCTCCGGTCTCTTCCAATTTCGAATCGCTTCAATCTTTGAAGGATCCACGGAAATTCCGGATTCATAAATAATATGCCCCAAATATTTCACACGAGATTGCCAAAAGTGGCATTTAGGAAATTTTCTTTTCAATTGGTTGCTCCTAAGAGTTTCCAACACAATCCGAAGATGATTTTCATGCTCTTCCTCGGTTTTAGAATAAATAAGAATGTCATATATAAAGATGAGAACAAATCGGTCGAGGAAGTCTTTGAAAACTCGATTCATAAGGTCAATGAAATAAGCTGGAGCATTCGTCAAACCAAATGGCAAAACAAGCCATTCATAAGATCCATAACGTGTACGAAATGATGTCAAAGGAATGCTATCCTTTGCAATACGGAGCTGATGAAAACCGGTTGCTAAGTCTAACTATGAAAAGACTTTAGCACCACTAAATTGATCGAATAGATCATCAATCCGAGGTAAGGGATATTTATTCTTGATGGTGAGATCATTAAGCTTGCGGTAGTCAATGCAAAGCCTAAGTGTACCATCCGATTTCTTCACAAAAATAGCTGATGCTCCCCATGGAGAGGTACTAGATTGAATAAATTGCTTTGCTTCCAATTCGGATAATTGTTTACGCATCTCCTCATTTTCCTAATTGGACATAAGATAAGGAGGACGAGTAATAGGTAGAGGTCCAGGGATTAGATTAATTCTGAACTCAATTGGGTGGTAATCCTAAAACAGGCTCAAATATGTCGGGAAATTCACGAACTATGTGAATGAGGGAAATGACATCTTCCTCATCATCATTATCGTCATCATGAGGATTTAAAGAATACAAGGATGCTTTCGAATTGGAATTTGAATCTTTCAGAACAAGAGAAATTTGCTTAACAGATGAGGATGCCAAAGATATATAGTCCGCTCAGGACATAGGATATGGGCTTCATAATGGTTAAGCCAATCCATTTCCAAAATCATTCCGAAACCAAGGTAACGCATAACATGCAAATCGGCTCGGAAAACATAATCACATAAAATATTTTGACATCTTTACAAAGTAAACTGAGTGTTGTGGATCCACCAACCGGATTCGCAATCCTTAATGAAGTCATCAAGCCAATAACATTCAAAGACAAAGCATCAACAAGTTCTTTTGATATAAAAGAGTGAGATGCACCCGTATCAAAAAGAACTCGAATAGGAAGATCACGAAATATAATAATGCCATCAAGGATAGAATGAGAAATACCTTGACCACGCGAAGTGTTAGTAGGGGCTTGTACAACATTTAGCTTGCCTTCCTTCTTGCTTTGAAGTTTGGGACACAAAGATATAGTATGACCCGAACTCTTGCAATAGCGGCAAGAAAGGGGCTTCGGGCACTTGTTTGCATAATGGTCCTTAGAACCACAATTGTAACATTCTTCACGACGAGAGGTAGGTGTATTTGCTACCGAAGTTGCTTGCTTCCCTTTCTTGTTGGGATTAGGCTTGAACTTTAAAGGCCTCTTCTTGTTGATGTTTTGTTTGACTTCAACATCACTTTCTTTATCGGCCTCTTCGAGTCGAAGAGCGATATCAACAAGCTAATCGAAGGAAACTTCTAATTTCAGAAGTAATGGCTTTTTGAGGTTCTTATTCAACCCATAAACAAATCTTTGATTTTTTTTTCAATGGGGTATTAATATACTTGACAACATATTTAGATAGAGATTCAAAAGAAGCGACGTAATCCGTCATAGAAGATTCATCTTGAACAAGGTCAATGAAGCGTCGAGCTAGAGATACTTTTTCAGCCTCTGGCACAAATTTTAACTCGAATCTTTCCCGGAATTGCTCCCAAGTAAGATCCGCTTCAATAATTTCGGAGATCAGAAGCTCATACCAATCTAATGCTCTTTCTTGGAGCATGCTAGAAGCCACTTGGACTCGATGTAGATCAATAGGATTCATGCGGGAAAAGATGCGATCGCATGTTCTCAACCAAGCTTGGACTTCTATAACACTTTCGGAACCCTTGAAAGGCTTTCCACCCAAGTTGGTGTAATCACTGCATAAGCGTGCAAACCCAGATTTAGGATGAGTGGGCTCTGGAACGGGTCCGATAGCTTGAGCATTCTTCACAAGATCTAAGAGCTGCTGGGCAGACATAAATACTCCATCCTGAGGAGTAGCAATGGATTGTCCGGCGCTGGGACGACCTAGTCTAACCATTTCTCTTCTTTAAGAAAGAAAGAAGAGGAAAAAGGTTATTCACAAAATGAATATCAAACAAACTTGATTGATGAAACAAGGCATCACAAAAGAAAATAGGACAGAACGGTACGAAGACTCGAGTTAAATCCTATGGCACGATTCCTAAGAAAGACTTAGGACAATGATCCTTGTTAGATTATTCTACATTGTTCCGAAGTTTGGCTCTGATACCAAGCTGTGATGCCCCACCTCTATACTCACACTAGCCAAGGGCACTACGAGGTAATGCCGTCAACTAGCACGAAGAATAAGGCTGTTGAGGAGCGACCATCTGTGTAATTGATTTGTACGAGTACTGATATGTCAGATAATATAACTTACATTTCATTTTAAGAGGAAATCCGACATATCGAATACAAACTCAAAGCTACCACATAGTGGCTATGTGGACTTCGGAAACAAATATAGAAATAAACATAACACAAATCAGTCACAGATATTCATATTCCAAAGGCGAAATCAGATATGAATATAACACATAAAAGTGTACATCAAAGTAGTGGTCAAACAAGATCCACTACATCACAAAAGAATAGATACAAGTGCTAGACAAAAGAATAATTATACATCATGGAGTCTATAGCTCAAATGTATAATAACAAAAACTACTAATCTGAAGTAGTTAGCCAAAAATCAGATGATCATCCCTGATAAGAAGTCAAGCAGGAGCACCTAAAATACCTCGGTTTGACCCGTGTATTATTTAAGAAGAAAATAATAAACAGATCAGTCTAGCTATGAATATCAGATAAAATGAGATAGGATAAGAGATATGACCGAAAACGTATGATAACAAAATGCCATACTGTGTCAAGTATACATCAATTAACAACAAAAATCATACAATATCTCAAATCATCTCAAAACACAAAAAAGAATCACATTCTTTAAATTACTCACCAAAACACAAATATTGATAGAGCTTATTAATGCAAACCATGAAAATTGGTGAAACACTAATTCTAGAAATCACAAACAGAAATCCAGAAATCACAAAGGGGGGAAGGCCTATCACAAACGGGAGCATGAAAACTCACCAACACGTGTATCACAAACGGAACGCTATTCCATGGTCGCTAACCATCAATTTTGAGTCGAAGCTCCACAAACGGCCCGAAGACCATGGGTCGCTACCCCACCAAATTGAACTGAAGTTCCACAAACGGGGTTTTTTGTCCCCACACAAACGAAAAGACATCGCACATCGCTAGTCTAAATCACAAAATAACCATCATCGATCAATAAAAAGTGTGAATCACACTAAGCTAGTAAATATAAGAGTTTAGCTTCATGTCCCATAACCACTGGCTTAACTTAAATATTTACGAACAAATTGTAGACTTCCACTCGAAAATTGTCACAAGAGTTCAATCGAACAAGTCTAAGAATTAACCGACAAAGTAAATGCAAGCGTTTCATACCACTTGTTTTGCTAAGTCGTTTAATTGGATTTCTCGCACGAATGAGGTAAAGGTTTGTATATACTAATAGATTGGAAAACGGTTTTATAAACGAGATATGTATTAAAAATAGAGTTGGAACCATCTTTGTGAAAGAGTTGAATATTTACTACTAGTATAGAAAACCTTTATATTTTAAAGTGACAAATCACAGAAATGATTGTAGAAACAATCAATCGCCAAAAATCCACATTCGAAGACGTGAATCAAATCCATAGAAATCGATACCGAATCCATCAAAATGTATATTCTCAAAAATCCCGAAAGTGAAGTCATCAAAGTCGATAAAAATGATAAGAACAAATCGGATCAACACAAAATCGATTAAAAATTGGAAATCCACAAAAATTGCCTAAACTAGGCAAAAATGCAACCTCCCAGATTCAGTCGATTGGGCTCAGAGTTCATTCGACTGATTCAATACCTGGAAACTCTCTGTTTCCTAGTTCAGTCGGCTGAACTCAGAGTTCAACCGACTGACACATGCCTAGAAACACTCGGTTTCCAGGCTCAGTCGACTGAACTCATAGTTCAGTCGACTGACATAGGGACCAGGAATTTTCTGGTTCCACGTTCAGTCGACTGAACTCAGAATTCAGTCGACTGAATCTGCAATCTTCAGTCTTCTCAGCCTAGCCCTACTAAGGGCAAAATCCAAACAAATTGCGATCGAACGAGCAATGGGCGCTAGGAGATTATGCCAATCGGCAACCCAGCCCTATAGGCTCTTCGATACACCACCAAAAAAACATGTTCAAACGTCAAAACTAGGATTTATAAAGATTTTGACTTCATAACACCAAAAATTGGAAAATTCATCAAATCAATCCAAATCAAAACCAAATGAACATGAATAGATGTTAGGAATTCATACCTAACAACAACGAAAGCTATAAACATAGATGTGAGTTCAAAAACTCACCCTTTTCAACCCAAAACAACAAATGAGAAGCTTTGAAATCAAAAGAAAGATCAACCACACTTCAACTTCAACTCTACAAGCTCCAATCTAAGATTACAATGAATATTTCCTAAGTTGGGTCATAGGAAATTTCTGAAATTGGAGATTGAGATGGAGAAGAAGAAGAGGATGCTTACCTAAGCTTCTCTTTGATTTTGGAGCTAGAACTTGAATTTGTAAAGGAAACTAGGGCTTAGGATTTTAGTTTTCCAATCTCTTCCCCCATTTTTACTAAAGCATGAATTGTTAGGAAAATAATAGAATGAATGAAGAGGAGAGTGGTGGAGTTAGGATATAAGATGAGTTGGGTTAGTGGGCTGAAACCCAAACCCAAGCCCAAAGCCCTAAGTGAAAATATCACAATTTCACTCAACTCCAAACATATCGATGTTTATACTTAAAAAGGCCGCAAACACCATTTTGGACTTAATGGAAGTGGTCTCAAGTCCCAATTCGACTGTTTGCAAAAAGTGTCATTTCGGACTTGAATTCGACTAACAATGCTATATTTAAATAAAACATTTAAATATACAATCGTAAAATATGCGGGTTGTTACATATACAAACACACACAGTGCAGGATATTAGACAAGTGTTGACTAAGAAGACTGTACAGTATCAAGAGTAGATTCAAGATGCTGATACGAAGAGTAGATTCAAGATGATGATAATCGAAGACTCATGATTATTGAAGAGTTCAAGATCTCAAGATTTCCAGGTAAGTTATAGAGTCGTATAATTTATGTTAATACCATGATTGCACTTTCCCGATCTCTCTCTCTCCTTCTTTAATTTTTGTTTTAAATTGTTTTTCAAATTTCCTGGTTTTAAAATAATCTTCTCAAAATATTTCTCAGAATGATTTTCAACCTCTTATAATTGTAAAGATTTTATTTTAGTGTTTTAAGTTTATATATTTAAATTTTGTTTATACTTTAATAAGTTATAATTATATTGATTTTTCATATATTATTTACATTTTATTAAATATTCCTATTAAATCTTTCAAAATTATTTTATAAAGTTTTACTAAGTTATATTTTGATTAAAATGCGTATAAATTATATTTAAATGATTCTACAAAGTATCAAATTATTTTACAAAGCAACGGATTTTCAAAATAATATTTTTAAAGTGTTTTTCAATTTTGTGAAGACTGTGTCGACATATCATACTACTGTATGTCGGCATCGTGGCGTAATTTTCAATATTCAAATTTGAATGGAAGTGTCTTTACATCATATCTCTTCGCAAATGGACATGACCATTATTTCCCTATATATACCAGACTTCCAAATGAATTTTTAACATCTACTTTCTCATTCTTCTCTCCTCTTTTCATTCTCTTGATTTCTAAATTAATTTCGACCCAAAATCTACTAAAATCCAACCAGAATCAAATTCAATCATCACTAGTTTGATTCTCCTTCATCTACTCTATGATTTCTCTCATCTCTCTCACTCAAACCAAGATCAAAGTGTTATTCAAGACTTATAGGATCATTTGTAATCAAGATCGAAGATCTAAGTCTATAAAACTCTATCAAATCATACTACTATACTTGTGGGTGTGATTGTAGCCCGTAAAATCAATTGGGTGTGCTTATTAGCCCTTAAATCTAGTTGGTGTGCTTGTAGCCTGGAAATCAAGCGACTCTACCTAGAGGTAGGGATTTTGGACGGTGTGTCTCGTAGCCATGGAATTGAGATTGTATTTTCATTTACTAGTTGAAAAGTAATCCATATAAGGAATTGTGCGGGATTGGATGTAGGGTAACTCTGAACTAGTATAAGATCCTGGTGTGTTCTTTCCTTTTACTTTTACTGCATTTACTTTTATCTGCGCTTCGATTCTATCATTGTTATTTACATCATTCCAAGTAGAATCTTAAAGAATTTGAAAAATATTCACATAATCAATTAAACACTATTCACCACCCTTTAGTGTTAATTTAGCCTTAAGATCCCTATTTCGCTGACTCACATTTGGTATCAAAGCATTCGTTTCCAAAGTATTCTTAGTTTGATTTTTGAAAAAGTTTCAATGGAAATTTTTGATAATATTTTTAACACTATTTTTGAAAAGATATTTTGAAAAATCATCATAATGTTGTTTCATTAATTTGCATCTATCCATTATAAAAAATCTCGTGATCTTTTGAAAAGGTATGGATTACAGGAACAAATGTGTTACATAGCTTTTGATGAACAAACAACTGATGATCAAACTATACAGACCAAAAAGGACAAGATACTGTAGAGTGGATGCTCAAGACATATGACTGGAAATCCGGAGATTTTGAAAGATATAGTTTACAAAGATCATGGATCAGTAAATTTTGAAGACAACTCTAAAGGATATATGATTGGCATCGGCATTTTCGGTAATTCTAAAACTCCTACTATTTCTAATGTTTTGTTAGTTATGAGTTTAAAGCATAATCTATTGAGTATTAGTCAATTGTGTGATAAGGATTTGAAAATTAAATTCGTAAAGGATAAATTTCACATTGAAGGTATTGAGTCAAAATATTATCTTTGAAGGTATTAGGAAACAAAAAATCTATATATTAAGCATGAAAATCTCAAATAATATTTTTTGTGTTTTGGATGAATCAAGTGATCCTTGGATTTGGCATAAATGATTTGCTCGTTTGAATTTAAAACTAATATCTAAATAGGGTTTTTAGGCTCAGGGAAAAAGTTGAAGAAAAATTTAGTTTCAGGGACAAGAAGTTTGCTTTTTAGGCTGAAAGACACTTTTTAGTGTAAATCACAGAATGATAGTTGCAACTATCATTTTCTGTTCACACTAAAAAGTGTCATTCAGACTAAAAAACAAACTTGTTGTCCCTAAGACTTAATTTTCCTTTGAACTTCTTCCCTGTGCCTATTTTCCTGTATCTAAAATTGCTAAAAATGATCTAGTTATAGGTCTTCTCGAAATGAATTTTAAAGTTAATAATTTATACGATGCATGTCAATTAGGAAAACTTAGAAAAATGTTCGTTTAAATCAAAAGATATGTTTTTACCTCTCAACCCCTTGAACTTCTTCACATAGATCTTTTCGCTCCGTAACAAATACGATCTCACAGTAGATATGAATTTGTAATCGTAGATGATTATTCTAGTTTTACCTAGGCGATTTTCTTAAAACTTTAAAGTAATGTTTTTGAAATGTTTAAAATCTTTATTAAACGAATTCAAAATCAAATAACTAGTCAAATTAAAGCTATTCGAAGTGGTAGAATGTAAAAATAGGATAATTCATGAGCGCGCTAGAACTATGCTAAATGATAGTAATTTACGTAAAATAATTTGGGCTGAAGTAGTTGGTACTGCATGTTATATATTAAATAGAATTTTAATAAGAACATTAACTAAGAAAACACCATATGAATTATTCTATAATAAAAAGTCTAAAGTATCATATTTTAGTGTTTCTGGTAATAAATGTTTTATTTTAAATACTAAGATAATTTGGATAAATTTGATGCAAAATCAGATAAAGGAATCTTTATTGGAAATTCAAATAGAAGTAAAGCTTATAGAGTTTTCAATACAAGAACTAATACTATCGAAGAGACATTACATGTCCCAATTGATGAAAATTTTAAAGTCTATAATCCAAATATTGATGAAGAAGAAAACATTGATAACCCAAACGAAATTAGTAATTATGAGATTACCAAAAACAAAATAATAATGATTAAGAAAATTCACATCCAAATAAAAGAACAATATACTTGAAAGATCATCCTATAGAAAATATACTTGGAAATATTGAATTCGTTGTTAAAACTAGAAATCAACTAAATAAAATGAGTAACATTGCTTTTATTTCAGCTATTGAACCTAAAAATCTAAAGGAAGCGTCAACCGATGATACATGGATTCTTGCTATGCAAGAGAAATTGAATCAATTTACAAAAAAATGATGTGTGGGAATTAGTCCCAAGACCTATGGATAAATCCATGAAAGGAACTAAATGGGTATGTAAAAACAAAATGAATAACAAGGAGAGGTTGTAAGAAATAAAGCTTGATTAGATGAACAAGGTTATTGTCAAGAAGAAGGGATATATTTTAATCAAACCTTTCACCCGTAGCAAGATTAGAAGCTATACAAATTTTACTTGCTTTCGCTAATCAAAATAATTTTATGTTATATCAAATGTATGTTAAAAGTGTATTTTTAAATGGTTTTATTAAAGAATATGTATATATAGAACAACCCCGACTTTTTGAAGATGCAAAACTACATATCATGTTTACAAATTAAAGAAGAATTTGTATGGTCTGAAGCAGGCTTCAAGAGCTTGGTATGACAGACTTAAATCCTATTTATTACAACCAAATTTTGAAATAGGCAAAGTGGATAGTACACTTTTTATTAAAAGAGATAAAAATGATATTCGGTTAATACAAATATATGCAGATGATATCATTTTTGGATCTACCAACGATAAACTAAATATGGAATTCTCAAAAATAACGACTAAGGAATTTGAAATGACTCATATGGGAGAATTAAATTATTTTCTAGGATTACAAATAAAACAACTAAGTAATAGAATTTTTATTAGTTAAGGAAAACATGCTAAAGATTTAGTTAAGAAATTTGGTATGTCGAATACCAGTGGTAAACCAACTCCTATGGCAACTAATGAAAAATTAAATAAAGAAGAAAATTCAAAAGATGTTGATCAAAAATTATATAGACGAATGATTGGATCACTACTCTATTTAACTGCTAGTAGACGTTATATAATGCATATTGTCTGCCATTGTGCAAGATATCAATCTCAACCTAAAGAAACTCATTTAAAATCCATAAAACGAATTTTGAGATATGTAAAAAACACAATAGATATGGACTCTTTTACCCAAAAGAAGACACCTTTGAATTAATTTTATATAGTGACGCTGATTATGCTGGTTGCAAATCAGACCGAAAACATACAAGTGGAACTTGTCACTTTTTACGACACTCTCTGATTTCCTAGTTTAGTAAGAAGCAAAGTTCTATGTCTCTGTCTACGACAAAAGCAGAATATATTTTAGTAGTATTAGCCTGTTCATAGGTTATCTATATGCAATAAACATTAAAAGATTTTGGTTTAAATTTTAGTCTATCACCAATATACTGTGATAACACAAGTGCGATCAATCTATCTAAAAATCCAACTTATCACGCTAGAACTAAATATATTGATATAAGACACCATTTTCTAAGAGATAATGTAAACAAAGAAATAATATACTTTGAATTTACAAACACTGAAAATCAAATAGCTGATATATTAGCAAAACCATTGAATCAAACATCTTTTACTAAGTTAAGAAGAGAGTTAGAAATTTGTTCTCTATCGAAAATATAAAAATAATATAATAAAATTACAAAATATAAAGAAACAAAATGATCAAAATTATAACACGTATGTCGACATATCCTATCCCCCTATGTCGACATATAACTGTAAATTTTGTTTTTTAAATTTCCCTCTAAAATTCAAATTGGTGGTTATATAATAACCAAATTTTGACTTTCTTCTTCATTTCTCCATATTCTCTCTGTTTTAAACTTTTGAACCAAATAAACCATGGCCTCCTCTAATCCTAAACATTCTAGAGAAGAGAATTCATCATTTTCCTTCCCTTCTCCTACCCAAGGCCCCTTCCAGAATACTACCATAGCCAAATTTATTAAATTGGAAAGTGAAATGAAGAATGTTCTGGAGATGTTGACTGAAATACAAGTTGTACAACTTCGTATGTCTAAAGAAGAAGAGAAACAAAGTAGAATTCTTCGCCATTTGCAAAAAATCTATTGGATAACCCTACAAATCCAATAGTTATTTAAGATGATCTGCAAATTTGGCCATTCATAACCCCATTTAAGGCAGTGATGAAGAGGAAGAAGAGTAAGAGGAAGAACACATGGAGGAAGATGACGAAGTCCGATGGTTGGTGAAGTATGTTTCAATCGATATGGAATTCTCATCGAACAAAAGGTGAAATTTTGCCTTCATTATCCACATTGTCCTTTTCACAGATCCCCGATCATTAGGAAATCACATTAGGATGGTATTTGTCTTCGTTAATTTGATTGTGTTAACATTTGTTTTACTTACTTATACGTACATTTTAAGATGTGATTGGATTATGGTGTGGTATTGAATGAATATATGATTGGTTTGGTTACTATTAATGATTTATGTTATCACTTATAATTTCTTATATGTTATTCTTACCATTTCATGATTATCTCCTTTTAAATATCACTTATTGTTCTTATATAAATCATTCTCATTATTATTGAATGTCATTAGTCTATAATATTTTATTTATGGGGAGTTAGAGTTAGAATTAGAGTAAGAGTTAGTGTTAGAGTTATAATTTCAGTTGGTTATTTTTGTTGATGACAAAGGGGGAGAAATATATATATAATCTAGTCATAAATAAAGGGGGGTTTTGTAACTCCAGGGGAGTTATATTATATTTTATATACGGAGTTATCATCATCAAAAAGGGGGAGATTATTAATACCCTAGGTATTGGTTTTGATGATAACAACTATAGGACATTATATAAAATATAGATACTAATGTTTTATAAAGATATATATATATATATATATACTGTGACGCCCTACCTCTATACTCACACTAGCCAAGGGCACTACGGGGTAATGCCGTCAACTAGCACGAAGAATAAGGCTGTTGAGGAGCGACCATCTGTGTAATTGCTTTGTGCGAGTACTGATATGTCAGATAATATAGCTTACATTTCATTTCAAGAGGAAATCTGACATATCGAATACAAACTCAATGCTACCACACAGTGGCTATGTGGACTTTGGAAACAAATATAGAAATAAACATAACACAAATTAGTCACAGATATTCATATTACAAAGACGGAATCAGATATGAATTTAACACATAAAAGTGTACATCAAAGTAGTGGTCAAACAAGATCCACTACATCACAAAAGAATAGATACAAGTGCTAGACAAAAGAATAATTATACATCATGGAGTCTATAGCTCAAATGTATAATAAAAAAACTACTAATCTAAAGTAGTTATCCAAAAATCAGATGATCATCCCTGATAAGAAGTCAAGCAGGAGCACCTGAAATACCTCGATCTGACCCGAGTATTATTTAAGAAGAAAATAATAAACAGATCAGTCTAGCTATAAATATCAGATAAAATGAGATAGGATAAGAGATATGACCAAAAATGTATGATAACATAATGCCATACTGTGTCAAGTATACATCAATTAACAACAAAAATCATACAATATCTCAAATCATCTTAAAACACCAAAAAGAATCACATTCTTTAAATTATTCACCAAAACACAAATATTGATAGAGCTTATCAATGCAAACCATGAAAATTGGTGAAACATAAATTCTAGAAATCACAACCAGAAATCCAGAAATCAGAAAGGGGGGAAGGCCTATCACAAACGGGAGCATGAAAACTCACCAACACGTGTATCACAAACGAAACGCTATTCCATGGTCGCTAACCATCAATTTTGAGCCGAAGCTCCACAAACGGCCCGAAGACCATGGGTCGCTACCCCACCAAATTGAACCGAAGTTCCACAAACGGTGTTTTTAGTCCCCACACAAACGAAAAGACAACGCACATCGCTAGTCTAAATCAAAAAATGACCATCATCGATCAATAAAATGTGTGAATCACACTAAGCTAGTAAATATAAGAGTTTAGCTTCATGTCCCATAACCACTGGCTTAACTTAAATATTTACGAACAAATTGTAGACTTCCACTTGAAAATTGTAACAGGAGTTCAATCGAACAAGTCTAAGAATTAACCGACAAAGTAAACGCAAGCGTTTCATACCACTTGTTTTGCTAAGTCGTTTAATTGGATTTCTCGCATGAATGAGGTAAAGGTTTGTATATACTAATAGATTGGAAAACGGTTTTATAAACGGGATTTGTATTAAAAATAGAGTTGGAATCATCTTTGTGAAAGAGTTGAATATTTTCTACTAGTATAGAAAACCTTTATATTTAAAAGTGACAAATCACAGAAATGATTGTAGAAACAATCAATCACCAAAAATCCACATTCGAAGACGTGAATCAAATCCATAGAAATCGATACTGAATCCATCAAAATGGATATTCTCAAAAATCCAGAACGTGAAGTCATCAAAGTCGATAAAAATGATAACAACAAATCGGATCAACACAAAATCGATTAAAAATTGGAAATCCACAAAAATTGCCTAAACTAGGTAAAAATGCAACCTCCCAGATTCAGTCGACTGGGCTCAGAGTTTAGTCGACTGATTCAATACCTGGAAACTCTCTGTTTCCAGGTTCAGTCGGCTGAACTCAGAGTTCAGTCGACTGACACATGCCTGGAAACACCCTGTTTCCAGGCTCAGTCGACTGAACTCAGATTGAACTACATTTACTTTCATCTGCATATTGATTCTATGGTTATTATTTACATCATTCCAAGTAGAACCTTAAAGAATTTGAAAAATATTCATATAATCAATTAAACACTATTCACCACCCTCTAGTGTTAATTTAGCCTTAAGATCCTTATTTTGCTGACTCACATTTGATATCAAATTAAGTTATATTTTGATTAAAATATGTATACACTAAATTTAAATGATTCTACAAAGTATCAAATTATTTTACAAAGTAATAGATTTTCAAAATAATATTTTTAAAGTGTTTTTAAATTTTGTGAAGAGTATGTCGACATATCCTACTAATGTATGTCGACATTGTAGTTGTAATTTTCAAAATTCAAATTTAAATGGAAGTGTCTTTTCATCGTATCTCTTCGTGAATGGACATGACCGTTGTTTCCCTATATATACCAGACTTCCAAATGAATTTTCAACATCTACTTTCCTATTCTTCTCTCTTCTTTTCATTCTCTTGATTTCTAAATCAATTTCTACCAAACTCTATCGAAATTCAACCAGAATCAAATTCAATCATCACTATTTTGATTCTCCATCATGTGTTCTCTGATTTCTCTCATCCCTCTCACTCAAACCAAGATCAAAGTGTTATTCAAGAGTTATAGAATTATTTGTAATCAAGATCGAAGATCTAAGTCTGTAAAACTCTACCAAATCATACTGCTATACTCATGGGTGTGATTATAGCCTGTAAAATCAATCAGGTGTACTTAGTGGCCCGTAAATCTAGTGGGTATTTCTTGTAGCCCGGAAATCAAGTGACTCTACCCAGAGGTCCGGATTTTGGAAGGTGTGTTTCGTAGCCTTGAAATTGAGATTGTATTTGCATTTACTAGTTGAAAAGAAATCTGTATAAGGAATTGTGCTGGACTGGATGTAGGGTAACTCCGAATCAGTATAAAATTCTGGCGTGTTCTTTCCTTTTTACTTTTATCTGCACATTGATTGTGTGATTGTTTCTGTGATTGTTGATTACATCATTTCGAGTAGAATCTTAAACAATTTGAAAAATATTCATATAATCAGTTAAACACTATTCATCCCCCTCTTGTGTTAATTTAGCCTCAAGATCCTTATTCTGCTAACTCATAGTAATGAGCTTAAATGGAAGGATGTCAGCTTAAAACAGATTTATCTCTAAAGCCAATGATAAGTGCATCCCCTTCCTTGATGTGATTAAGAAAAAGGAGAACTTTGAGTGGGGATAAGGTTTTAGAAAATCCTATAAAGAATCAAAGGACCATCTTGTAAAAACTTTGATCTTATCTAGCCTCGTAGAAGGAGAGAATTTATACCTTTACATAGCAGTCTCTGAACATGTGGTAAGTTCAGTTCTAGTAAGAGAAGACAATAAGACCCAGTTTCCAGTGTACTGTACTAGTAAAAGTCTTAAAGAGGCAGAACCTAGATATTTAGTTATAGAGAAATTAGCATACTGTCTAGTTCTCACCGCTAAAAAACTAAGAGTTTCAAGCACATCCAATCAAGGCCTTAACTAATTTTCCACTTAAGTAAGTTTTTAATAAGCCCGAAGCATCAGGAAGGCTAGTAAAATGGGGAAGAGAGCTTAGCCAATATGAGATTGAATTCAACACCGAGTGGCAATAAAGGGGAAGGCTCTAACCAATTGCATTAATGAATGCAGAGGGTTTAAGAACAATAGGAAAGGGAAAAGGATTTGAATCCTAAATGGAAATTATTTATTGATGGAGCCTCAAACGAGTAAGGGGCTAGTGTAGGATATGTAATCATTACTCTAGATGGACATCGATTGCACTACGTAATGAAGTTAAGTTTTCCTGCTACCAATAATGTGGCCGAGTATGAATTAATTGTAGTAGGACTTACCTTAGCCCTTCAGTTAAAGATTCTAAGGATAGAAATTTCACCGATTCTCAATTACGGGTCAATCAGTTGAATCAGACATATCAAATGAAAAATGAAAAATTGATCCTTTATGTCAAAAAGTAATTGAAAATGTTAACCCAGTTTGAAAATTTTGGTACACTAAGTGCCTAGAGGAAGAAATTCTCAAGCCAATTCTTTGGCTAAGTTAGCTAGCTCAAGAGGGGCACCAGAAAATTGAATTGTGCCAGTTGGCTTTCAACAAAATCCCAGTATTGAGAAAAAATCCCCCGAACCAAAAAATGAGGCTATGGTATTGACTAAATCACAAGCTCTTACACATATAGGCAAAGAAAAAGAATTGGGCAGCGAAAACAATGGAATCCAGGAAGAAACCATCCATACATGAATAAATAGTCAGTATGAGAGCAATTGGATGATGCCCATTGGTAAATACTTGGTAGAAGAGAAGTACCAGAAGATAAAAGAGAAACTAGAAGGATAAGACACTAAGCTCCAACTTTTATCATAATGGATGGAACACTTCATAAAAAAGGATATTCACTTCCTTACTTAAGATGTGTTAGTCCAGAAAGTGGCACACAATTTTTGGGAGAAGCCCATTAAAGTTTTATAGAGATCATTCTAATTGCATAAAATTGGCCAAAAAGTCATGAGGCAAGGTTTCTATTGGCCTCATATAAATAATAATGCAGTGAATTATGTAAAAAGATGTGAGAAATGTCAAAGATTTTCAACAATTCCACGTATGCCCCCAAGTGAGTTAACCCTAACCCTAATCTCAAGTCCATAGCCCTTTGAAGTATGAAGAATTGACTTAATTGGACCGTTGCTTATATCTAGGGGCAGAGCAAAGTTTGCAGTAGTAGCTATCGATAAATTTCCAAATGGGTAGAAGCATAACAATTATCATATATAACATCAGGAAAAGTACTAAAGTTTGTGATTAAAAGTAAAGTCACCCGGTTTGGAATACCACATAAAATAATATCCGGCAATGGAGCTCAATTTGAAAGTGAGGAATTCATTAGATTATGCAGCAAGAATGGAATAATAAAAAGCTTTTCATCCGTAGCTAATCCTAAGGCTAATGGAGATGTTAAAGCTACCGTCAAAACCATTAAAACATCCTCAAGAAATGATTGGACAAAGCAAAAGGAAATTGGATAGAAGAACTATCACTCGTGTTTTGGGTATATCGAACTTCTACTAAGACTACAACAGGACATACTCCATTTTCATTGAAATATGGATGTGAAGCAATACTACCAATCAAAGTTGAAGTACCATCCCAACAGAGGATTGCGTATGCCTTCAATCCTAATTAAGAGCCGAGAAAAGAATCCCAAGATTTTATCAACAAATTAAGAGATGAAGCGGCCATACAGACGGTAGATATCAACAAAGGATATCAAAATACAACTCCAAAAATAAGGAAAGATCATTCTAAAATGAAGACTGGTACTGTTAAAGGTCATGGAAAATAGTGAAAATCTGACAGATGGACCGCTCAGACCAAATAAGGAAGGACCCTTTATTGTCCACAAAGTAAACCCATAGGAAATTATCAACTATGCCAACCTGATGGAAATGTAATAGCAAGAACTTGGAATGTCGAACATTTGAGACCATATTTTCTTGCAATGGATGAATAAAGAAATTGAGACAAGTAAATCTACGGAATCAGTAATAAAAAAACAAAGGAACTCATAAAGTAAAGGAAAAACCTTTGACCCCGCCACAAGGGCCTGGTCATAGCACCTCCTAGAGGTGTGAGGAATGCGGAATACGGATCTTAATGCTAGAATGAACACTAAAGGGGGGGGTGAATAGTGTTTATAAGAAATTACTAAATCTTTTTGAGTTACTGTTGATTTGTACACAAATGTATGCAATATTCAGACACAGATATAATCACAGAATCAAACACAGATGCAGAAATAAAGTAAATGCAGTAAAGGAAAGAATACACCGGATTTTATACTGGTTCGGAGTTACCCTACATCCAATCCCGCACAACTAAGTACGGATTTCCTTTCAAAAGCAATTCAACAATTACAACCCTCGATTTCAAGGCCACGAGGTACACCTTCTAGAATCACAATCCTTTGGGTAGAGATACTTGATTTTCGGGCAACAAGTTCACCCAATTGATTTCTCAAGGCTACAATCATCCCTTTTCTCACTTGATTGATTTCCAAGGCTACAATCACACCTTTTACACTATTGATTACAAAGAAAGCCTATAACTCTGAATAACACTGAGGATCTTGATGAGATAGTGACAGAGAATCAAACCAGAGATGATCTAGTTAGATTCAATGTTGATTTTGGCAGAGTGATGATAGGATTTTGAATAAGAAAATGTGGAAGAAGAAGAGAAGTGAAAAACCAGAAAATCTGATATCAAATTCGTTGAAACTAACCCCTATTTATAGAAGAACAACAGCCATGTCCATTCGTGAAAGGTTATGGCGAATAGACACTTCTTTTGAAATTCAAATTTTTGAATCTAACTGTCACTATGTCGACATGGGGTACTAGGGCATGTCGACATCCCAAAGGAAATTTTGATGTTTTGTTTTCCTTTGAAAATAACCTTTATCTTATATTAAAATTATTTTAAACTTTATTAATATACTTTACTAAAGATAAAATACATAGATAAATATAGAGAATAATATATATAATTTTACTATAATTTTATATTTAAATATAAGTATAAATATATTATAATTAAAAGATAGTTTAAAACAAACGAAGTTTAAAACAAGAGTTTATTAAAAACAAAAACAAAGAATATTTTAAGGCTAAAACATCTTTTTGAAAATCATTTGAAAAGATAATTTTTAAGGCTAAAACATTTTGAAAAGCAGTTTTGAAAATCATTAGTAAGAAGCAAAGTTCTATGTCTCTGTCTACGACAAAAGCAGAATATATTTTAGTAGTATTAGCCTGTTCATAGGTTATCTATGTGCAATAAACATTAAAAGATTTTGGTTTAAATTTTAGTCTATCACCAATATACTGTGATAACACAAGTGCGATCAATCTATCTAAAAATCCAACTCATCACGCTAGAACTAAATATATTGATATAAGACACCATTTTCTAAGAGATAATGTAAACAAAGAAATAATATCACTTGAATTTACAAACACTGAAAATCAAATAGCTGATATATTAGCAAAACCATTGAATCAAACATCTTTTACTAAGTTAAGAAGAGAGTTAGAAATTTGTTCTCTATCGAAAATATAAAAATAATATAATAAAATTACAAAATATAAAGAAAACAAAATGATCAAAATTATAACACGTATGTCGACATATAACTGTAAATTTTGTTTTTAAAATTTCCCTCTAAAATTCAAATTGGTGGTTATATAATAACCAAATTTTGACTTTCTTCTTCATTTCTCCATATTCTCTCTGTTTTAAACTTTTGAAACAAATAAACCATGGCCTCTTCTAATCCTAAACATTCTAGAGAAGAGAATTCATCATTTTCCTTCCCTTCTCCTACCCAATGACCCTTCCAGAATACTACCGTAGCCAAATTTATTAAATTGGAAAGTGAAATGAAGAATGTTCTGGAGATATTGACTGAAATACAAGTTGTACAACTTCGTATGTCTAAAGAAGAAGAGAAACAAAGTAGAATTCTTCGCAATTTGCAAAAAAATCTATTGGATAATCCTACAAATCCAATAGTTATTGAAGATGATCTGCAAATTTGGCCATTCATAACCCCATTTAAGGCAGTGATGAAGAGGAAGAAGAGTAAGAGGAAGAACACATGGAGGAAGATGACGAAGTCCAATGGTTGGTGAAGTATGTTTCGATCGATATGGAAATCTCATCGAACAAAAGGTGAAATTTTTCCTTCATTATCCACATTGTCCTTTTCACAGATCCACGATCATTAGAAAATCACATTAGGATAGTATTTGTCTTCATTAATTTAACATTTGTTTTACTTACTTATACGTACATTTTAAGATGTGATTGAATTATGGTGTGGTATTGAATGAATATATGATTGGTTTGGTTACTATTAATAATTTATGTTATCACTTATAATTTCTTATATGTTATTCTTACCATTTCATGATTATCTCCTTTTAAATATCACTTATTGTTCTTATATAAATCATTCTCATTATTATTGAATGTCATTAGTCTATAATATTTTATTTATGGGGAGTTAGAGTTAGAATTAGAGTAAGAGTTAGTGTTAGAGTTATAATTTTAGTTGGTTATTTTTGTTGATGACAAAGGGGGAGAAATATATATATAATCTAGTCATAAATAAAGGGGGGTTTTGTAACGCCAGGGGAGTTATATTATATTTTACGAGTGTATATGCACGTCCAGATGGACCTACATCTAATCACAATGTGCATGCAACCTAGACCCACATCTAATCATAATGTGTATGTTCCTGATGTTCCTATAGTCAAAATTTATGACTATCAGTTTAGCTGATGTTTTTGTAATATCATCATAAGAAACTCCGCTTGTCTTAATGCCTAAAGCTATGGTTAAAATTAAATGGAGTAGATGCGAGAATTGCCACAAATCGTCGTTTCTAGAGTTAGATAAGAATAATAGTTGAAGGAAATAAATTTCTCCAAGTTCGTTTTGTTGCACGAACGGTGAACAGGGAAAGTGAAGTAATTGCAGCTGGTATAGCTATCAATGACTGGACTTCTTTCTATGGATTTGACATTACATCCACTTTTGAAAGCGTATTCAAGTTGAGAGAGGCTCAACCTTCTTCCGTTGCAGATTATATGAGGAAATATCTTATCGACAGCTTTGTGTGATGGATTATTACAATCTCACCAATAGATTGCTTCCTACATTACTAAGAAATTATTTATCTAAGCACTTTATGTATCATAAGATTTGTGCTATTATTTTCAATGAGCAAGTCGTTTCCTTCCTTTCATTATCAATTCAATGTAGGTACATCAATAATACTTGAAGAATTCAAAATTCATTAGCAATCGTAGTTCAAAATTGAAAAATATTTAAAATCCGAAAAATGAAAATGAATATGATCGTATTTGCATTCAAAAATTATTCCACCAACTTTTATCAAAACAGTAGTAAATAAATATTTTTGTACATAAAATAATTAATATTTACTATTCTATCAAGTTGATAATTTATATTATACATGCATAAATGAATATTCCTATCAAAAACTGATTTTTATCATTCTTTTTCATTTTTTGTATTTATATTAGCATTATTACTTAAAAGAGTTTATGTTGGATTAAAATTTTCTATTTTTTCTATTTTATTAATTAGGAGTGAAGAAGATAAATATCGAATATCCGTCCATTTCTACGGATACAGATATTCGATAATTGAAAATAATTTTGGATACTGATGTGGATATTGCATTATTTGCATCCAAAAGTGTCGGTCAGCAAAACTAATTTAATGATAAACATAATTATTGCTATTGACTTAGATGTAAATTACTTTTATGTTTCTTACCACAATATGTCGCCGTAATTCACCTTTCACTCACTTTCATAATTTTGTTCTTTCCAAAGCGGATCAAAATTCTTACTCAATATCTATATTCTCCTCTTCCACTTAGAACATGTAGAAGTCTACTTAGACAATTTACATATTTACGAAGTAGTTGTTGCCTGCTATATTCATTCAAAATGTATTTTAGAAAATCTATACGTGTACGGTGTTCTGGTCATACTTACTAAAGTAATGAAACTTAAATCGTTTTACAATTGGATATGATAGTTTTGTACCAGCATATTGCTTCTGATAATATGTTGCACTTGCATATGACCAACTTAATGTACTTATCAAATTTAACCTCAATATACTTATCTAGTTTAACATCAAACTCGTACCATCTATGTGTACAACATTATTAAAGTAAGTACAGCCAAACTCCTCAATTTGCTTGTATCCAGTATAACAATAACCGGCCCCATTTCCTATGCTTCTTAGGAATTAAATTGTTTACTATGTAAAAGAAAAGTCACAGCGAGAGAACTACAAACACTATGAACTATCTGATGTTGACATTGCCTAGTTCAAAACATAAAATTGTTATATGCTACTTAATTAAAAAACAAAAAATGTTAGGTTACGTAAGAAAAGGTTAAATCCATCATGTCAACGTAATCAAGATTTTCATCCCCATATATTATATTGATGACATAAATTAAAGAGTACCGGTTATTAACAATAGAGATTCACAAATGAAAATATCCATAATGAAGAGGGTTGTAAAGTCAACGAAGATCAAATAGTGCACGTCTTTACCACACACTTCTCTATGTCTTAATATTTTGTGCAAGTGATCTGATTACAACCAATTCATTATTATTATTATTTAAAAACAAACTATAACACATAATTTGTCTTGAGTTGCATCAATACGAACATGGTGTTGTCCTAATTATACATTACATATGTTGCTTCTCATGGAAAGTGAGTTCTGAATTCTGATTTATATGTAGATTTCAGAATTCCAGCTTCAATATATCTGTTGTAACACATAAGCTTCCTCGTTCTTCATGAAGTAGTTGTAAACCCTTTTCTAAGCACCTGAGCATCTTATTGGGAAGAACTGCACTGCTGCTCAATGTTGTGCATTATAGGCTCCTTGAAACTTCAAAAGTAACCACCAAAAACGTTTCAACTTTATTAACCATTTTGGCATTTGCACTTTAATAGAATCCTATGAACAACATACATGTCAGATAGCAACATTTCACTTGTGAAAATTGAGCAGCAGTTATAGCCTAACTAAACAATGCAAAGATTGAAATAATGAGGAAAAGTCAAATAAATATTCAAGATCAGCATTTGGACCTCTGTAACGACCCACTATTTTGGACCATTCAAATCGACAATAATCCACGCATGTCTGACTTGAATAATTCAAAATAACAGATTGTAATAAAATTTGGAGCAAATAAAATCAAATACAGAATCACAGACATAGAATATCAGAATAACTCGCAGCGGAATATAAAAACCATAGTAGTTCATGAAGCTACTATAACAAACTCTCAAAACAAAATACATAATATCTGTTTGAAAACATATACAATAGAAATCTCAAATACATAGAAGTTTATAATACCAGAGCTGAAATAGAACAACTGAAACTGGAATGGATAGATAACTAGATAAGCAGAATCTCCAACGATTCCTAGCTCCAGAAAGAGATCCAAATCTAAGCTGTAAATACTCAGGCTGACCCGAGCGTAAAGCAAAATACAAAACACTCGAGTCAGGACAATATATACTTATATAATGTAAACCAACTCAAGTGAACTGTAGCAGTAATGCATAATAACTTAAAGGATGCTTGGGATCGCCCATCCTTTAAGGATCAGTTAAACCATAAATTAAATACATCCCATGGTTAAAATTTCAAAATGGTATTTTATACTTCGAAATCAAATATCATTTCAAAATTCAATATCCTTATAAAATCCATTTCAAAATATCAAAATATCATATTTCAAAATAATTTATATTTCGAAACAAATTACTTCATTTTAAATCATAAAAATGAAGTTAGTATATTTAATAATTAAAATTTTAATTTTCCAAAAAAATTTAACTTTTCAAAGTTCATTCGTTCACTTAAATTAATTAAAACAATGAAATTTCAACTTTCGCAGCATTTAGAAAATGCTACGGAAAGTCACATTTAAAATAGTTCAATTTAACAAAAGACAGCATTTAAAATTCTGTAATATGGTTACATTAGTTTCAAATAAACTTAGTTAAATTCAACCATTATAACATTTACAAAAATGCTATAATAGCCTTTAATTAAATTTAGCCATTTGGTTCATTATTATCAACTACAGCATTTACAAATGTTGTACTATCATTTACATTAGAATTTAATAGCGTTTCAGAAATGCAGTTAACTAACTTCAAATATTCAGTATAATTTCACAAACAATTATATTTTTATATAAATCATTTTTTTACTTATAAAATCATATAATTTCACTTTTAAAACAATTATTCAAATACCCTTATATTCATGATTTTATAAAGTAAAACCTCCATTCAAAAATCAAAATTTAATAATAATTCACTTATTAAATTCCAATATTAAATTATAAATTCATTAAATTAAATTAACTTAACACTTAAGTTTAAATTTTCAAATATAACTTAATTCCATTTTTATTTACTTAACTTAAAATTCATTTTTAAGCCAAATTCACAAATCTCCAATTTTAGTTATATTTCAAAATTTCGACTTAAATATTCATTCATTTCACATTTTAACTTTATTCAAAATCATTAATATAATATAAAAATCATTTAAATTCACTTTAATCCAAATTATCATGAAGTTATCACATCTCATATTTAATTTAAATTCCAATTATCACCCAATTAAAATTTCCCAAAATAACTTACATTTCAAGTTTTCTAGTTTTACCAATAATTTATTTCACTTATAAATTTTCAAAAAATCAATAATGCTTACATAAATCATTTTTTATTTAGTTTAAATCAAATATTATAATATTTACATTTCAAAAATATTTTTTAGATTTTTATAAAAACATATTTTAACAACGGGTCTGTATTTCATTTCTAGTCTAAGTAAAGTGATACGGGTAATATATCATTTCAACCCGTAATTTACAAAGAAAACCCGGGTTTGATCATTTCAAACCCGCAATCCCAAGGAAATGAAAAATAATTGAAAATCATTCAGGCCTATCATTTCAGCCCATAACGATTTTCTCTTATTCTAAAGTCCGTTCGGGTATGTATCATTTCAACCCATAGTGATTCTAATCTAAAGGGAACTTGCAGTGTGATAAACTGATAAAAATAACAGAACAACATAATATAACAGTAACATATGATATAACAGGTGTTTAAGCATGGGTGAACATCATATAATCATAACATAGCAGATATAATATGGTGATGCATTTTACAGATTCAAAAGTGGTCAATTTACTAGTTATATAGGTATACACTGTCTGGTGAGAATAACTCACTTGTTAAAAGCTGGAGATAGCCACAAAAGCACACAATACTGACACTACGAAGGCACAACAACACGGGAATGACTTGAGAGTGGAGAGCGAGATCCAAGTTATAGATCTTGTGTTACAACCCAAAAACAAAACCAAAATAATAGTTAAAAATCAATACGATTGAATTTGAATAACTTTGAAACAAAAAGCAGTTTGAATACGAAACTTTTTACCTTGCTTTCTCTACTTGTTTGCATGGCCTAGGGGATCAATTAGGTCAGGTTTGTACTTGGTTTGGATCAGGTATGGGTCTGGAAAAGGTAAGGCTACAAGGTAGAACATGATGGAGGAAGTTACAACACAGGGATGTGAAGGGGTTTAGGCTAAAACATGGTTTTTGGCAACCAAAAGGGCTCGGTCATGGGGTTATATGCTTGGCCAGTCAAGCTCAGGTCTGGACAGAGGTTGGAGTGGTGTGGGGAGGTCTGGAAAAGGTGGTGGTGGCAGCCTATGGTGGTGGTGGTGGTGTAAAATGAAGGGAAGGTTGCATACATGGCTCGGGTAGGCGATAATTGTAGAGTTTTCAATGTTTTTGTGGAGTTTTGCTCAAGGGGAGGCCATGGCACTTTCATGTCAGTGGAGAATGATGGTTTGGCCGTGGATTTAGTGGGGAGGAAGGGATGGTGGTCGATGGTGGTGATGGTGAGGCTATGGGCCAAGCAAAGCATGAAGATTTCAAGGCAATTTACAAAGGAAAATTAATAAAAGAAGGTGAAAAAGAATAGAAAAGAGGAAGACATTACAATTCTTTTTCTTCAGATCTGAAAACATATGTGAATGAGGAATGAGAAAGTGATGTTTTCACGTGAATTGCAAAATGAGATATGCAGCTGAAAGAATGAGGAGTTAAGGCCAATTGAATGAAAAGTAATGTTGAAATGTGAAAAGGTGGGAATTCAAAAGGCCTTAGGAAATAAAAAGCCACAAACCTTTCAAATCACTTTTATTTCTTTTTAATAAGTTTAAATAACTGAAAATAATTAAAAATTCAGTTTCAATTCGAAAATGTAACAAATATACAAAATATAAATAAATAAATATTAATTATATATGATTAAAATAAGAAAATAGTACAAAATGAAAACTAGTCTAGAAAATTTGAAAATAAATGAAATAAACTTAGGGAAAATTGTATGGACTTGGAAAAATATTTATAAATAAAGATAAGAACATAAAATAAAAATGCATACACAAAAATAAATAAATAAATTTTAATTAAATAAAATTTAAATGAAGAATATAGTAGAAAAATAGAAACTAGTCTTTAATAAATGCAATAAATTTTGGAAAAGTTTTATTATCACTTCAAAAATATTAAAAGACAAAAATATACATAAAATAACATATTAACACATTTTAAAATAAAATATGACAAAGAAAATATGATTTATAAAATTTAAAATAGGCAAAATTGCAAAATAAAACAAATTATACTCAAAATTGAAATGTACATAACTTTTACAATTTAATTCCGTTTTCAACGAAACAAAAAGCAGTATTCATGTTATTAAGTCTATTTTCATAATAAAAGATAAAATTTAAGATTTTAAACAATTTAAATTTGAAGTTTTAAAAGTCAAAGTTTGACCAGAAATCCCTTTTTCAGGAAATGTTCAATTTATACCAGTTTGAAATTAAAAGTTACATAATAATCAACATTTATATTTAAAAATGAAATGTTTGAAATAAAACAAGTTTAAAATAGTTTTCAAAATATAATAAAGTCAAATAAAATATATATAAAAATCTAGGGCTGTTACACTCTCCCCCACTCAAATCTTTTCGTCCTCGAAAAGGAATGAAGTATGGAAAACACAGAAAAAGATAGAATGGAATAGGATTAAGACAAGATGACAAGAATATTAAAATTATACCTGATAACTGTTGTTATAGGTAAGTTTAACAAGGTGGAGAATAGGAATAACAAGAAGGGAAAATAGGATGAAAGACAAGGATGAGCCATTTATTAAAAGTGTTGGTTAAAGAGGTAAAATATTTAAAACACTTTAAAATCCTTTAACAAGGAAATAACTGATCAAAGTATCATTTATATAATATTTTATCAAAATACTTTTATAACTCGATGTCTTAACAAGTTTATCCTCATTCCTGCAGACTCTGGTAGTGCGTTGATCAGGCGCAAAGCTAGAATTCTCCAGGTACTTAGTAGACTTGTTTCAACACCTAGTGAAAATACTGGGAAAACCTTTAAAAACAGATATGGAAAGTACAATCCAAACAAAAACGAATCAAATCATGGATCGCAGATACACAATGGTTACGCCTGGGTCCCCCAGGAAACATCCGTACCTTTTAAGCATTCACTGCCTTGCGAATTTCGCCATGCAACAAAACGGTGGACCGCAGGATACATAAAAATGGTTACGCCTGGATCCCCCAGGAAACATCCATGCCCCTTAAGCAATCTCTGCCTTGCGGATTACGCCACTAACACGACCATAGATCGCAGATACACAATGGTTACGCCTGGATCCCCCAGGAAACATCCGTACCTTTTAAGCAATCACTGCCTTACGAATTACGCTATGCAGTCGAGTTCGTAAGACCATGGGTAACGCCATGGAATTCGAAGGACACTCGAGTATCATATCCGGAAAACCAAAAATCAGAGAGAATAATATCGATAGAATGAATCCAAGATGTGGCCACAAATCAGATATCAAGCAGAAGGCACTTTCCATATCTTTACTTCGAAAATATGTATCATATATTACCTTTTCAAATCACTTTCAAATATCGTACTGATATAATATCCATTATATATAAGATTTCACTTTCAAATTGAGTACCTTTTCAAATCTATAGTTTTCGAATCAATTTCATACTCATACAAATGAATTTTATATAAGTTCGACAACTCCCAAATCAAGTGTTTAGTAACACAAGGTTCTCAAATTTCAATTTGTTTCAATATCAGTTCAATTTCAAAAATCATATACAATTTCACCAAATTACTTCTTCTCAAATTAAATATCTTTAGTTTCAAAGTTTCCAAAATAATAGATTTAGAAAATAAATCCAAATTTCCAAATCAATATAATTTAAGTCAACCAATTTATTTTCAAAATCAAATGTTTTCAAAACCATCTTATACTTACGTAAGGTCTATCTTATATAAGGATCAAATTTTTCAAAATAAATTTCGCTGTATGAAGAGCCATATGGGATTTGAATATCTTTGCTTTATAAAAGATTTTTAATTTAGAATAGTTTTGTATATAAAATAGTTTGTAAAATAGTGTGCATATAAAATAGTTTTGAAGAAGAATATATATATATAGTTTTGTATATAAAATAGTTTTTTTTTTTTGAAAATGGTTTTAAATAAAATAGTTTTGTATGTAAAATAGAACAAAATAGTTTGTTTAAGAAGAATAAAAGGAAAAATAGTTTTGAAAAATGGTTTTAAATTGATAGTAGTTTTGCGTAAAAGAAAAATTCCAATTAAATTACAAAGATATCCAACCCAACAACTTCCAATTTCAGCGTCAAGTATATTAATGATATTAGAATATAAGATGTACATATGTCATCATTTCGCAATAATCACATTCGATCGTTCGTTCGATCACACAAGTTCGCTTTCGAACTAGTATTGTCCATTCGACTTCCCTAATGCAGATTTCGATATGGTTTCTCGACTAGAAACCATCAGTCTCCTTGCATAGCCATATACTATGATAGAGAATTCTAGAATCAAGCCCAAAATCCATATCAAATATTCGCCATCCAGAATCAAATGAAAAATCCTAACAGGAATTGGTGTAATTCACCTCGAACTTGTGTGCCCAAACTTGGATCAATTTAATTACGCGAATAAAACAGCATACATACAACTTATGTATATATTCCAACTTGTTAAATATATAGTTTCATAAAGATGTTACTAAATTAAACATTTAAACTAAATTATATATTTTTCTCAAAATATTTGAAGACAAAATTTTTTCAAACATTTCAAATCTAAATTTCATATTAGAAAATTCAAAATAGCTTTATTCGTTTACTTAACAAAACAGTTTCAACTTATCTAAATCAGATTACTACATACTTAAACATTCAGAACAAACTTATATACTTTATCAAAATACTTTTCAAAATTTCTTAGCTTTGAAGAGTTAACCTTGATTTGGAAGTGCTCGAACCTTCAAAATAGTTGAAGAAATCATTTCAAATTCAGGAGTTGGAAATCAACAACAAATCAGTAAGTCAATTTCAAAAGATAGGTTTATATCAAATTCGGAACACGAGGACTGAACACCGGCTTACTTCAAATCATTTCAAGTATATATATACATATATCTTTCGAATATCAAATCATACTTTGGAATTTGAAATCAAAATTGGTTTTGCAAAATCACTCGCGTAGCAATGCTACTAAAGTGGCCTCTCCCCACTCTGAAACTCGAAAATCAATGTCGATGATGCGTGCACTCATCACCGAAATTATTTTCCAACGACATAAGTGAGTTCTGGACTTCTATTTTCTCAAACTTCTTTTGAAATTTCTTCGAAACTCATTAAAATCATTTGAAACATTTATTATTCGGAAAATATTTTTAAATCATATTATTATTATATATTTCAAAATCTTAAAACCAATTCCAAAATACCGGAGTTCAATTCTCGAATTTCAAATTTAAAAATCCTTTAGTTATAAATCAAATTTCTTATATAGTTTTTTTTTTCCAAAATTACAAATCCTTTCGAAACCTCAAATTCTTATTTTAAAAGGGTTTATAATCTTTATCGAAAACATTTCACTTTTATATATAGAATAAAATCATATTTATCAAGATAATACTTTCGATATATAAAACAACTTCTAAAGTATAAACAAGCCCGATTTTTAAAAGGATGATTTAAGAATGGATTTCAAAACAAGGATAGAGATTCAAATTAGAGAACTCTAATCAAATAGAATTCTAATTCAAAGATAGGCTCAGACAAAGATAAGATAATTAAATTACCAAATAGAAGATGGATAAGCCTATATGAATCGCGGGCGACCTTAACCGGTCAACCGTGACTTCATGAATATAATCGATGCGAAAATCTAAGGCAAATCGACCTTCGATTGCCAGAGATAGAATCTAAATATAGCAGAAGATAGAAAACATCGTAAACCGAGGATACAGAAATATCCGATGAATCAATGCCAATTATAATCATTCAAAGATTGGCGGAATCGCCACCCTATAAAGGTCATACAAAGTGGAGTGATGCAATGCTCCAAAATCAAAAGAATACAATTATGGGAGACAGGAATGGACTTCAGAACAAGTGGGAGCGTTCCAAAATTCTAAGGAATCCTATTCGATAAGAATCCAAACGAAGATTAGAGAAATATAACCTATATTGATACAGAAAAATTCCCATTCAAAATTTGGAAAGACTCGAATTCATAACATACGAAAACAGAAGCTTAAATATCTTTAGTTGGACAACTTTAGCTAAGCAAAAGATACAACAGAGTTTACTCAAAGCATCCTAACAAACTACTGATTTTGCCATACCCAAAATAGATTCCTATCAACAAAGGATCTAGATCAATCAAGAGAGAAGTTCAAAATTTTAGAGGATCCTAATCAAAGAAATTACTAACAAGGTGGATACGAAAGGAATGAAGTTTAAGAAATATTTTACTTTTAAAGCAAGGAAATTTATATCAAAATAATCTTTGAAAATTCTTTAAAAATCATTTGAAAATCATTTTATACTTCGAAAATACGTTCTCTCACAAAGAAATGATTCTGAGATTGATTTCACTTATTCTAGGGTATTTCTACCCTATCTCTAATGAGTTTTTGCTCCGCAGGCTAAGGTTTGCCTAAAACCAAAGCTCTGATACCAACTGTAACGACCCACTATTTTGGACCATTCAAATCGACAATAATCCACGCATGTCTGACTTGAATAATTCAAAATAACAGATTGTAATAAAATTTGGAGCAAATAAAATCAAATACAGAATCACAGACATAGAATATCAGAATAACTCGCAGCGGAATATAAAAACCATAGTAGTTCATGAAGCTACTATAACAAACTCTCAAAACAAAATACATAATATCTGTTTGAAAACATATACAATAGAAATCTCAAATACATAGAAGTTTATAATACCAGAGCTGAAATAGAACAACTGAAACTGGAATGGATAGATAACTAGATAAGCAGAATCTCCAACGATTCCTAGCTCCAGAAAGAGATCCAAATCTAAGCTGTAAATACTCAGGCTGACCCGAGCGTAAAGCAAAATACAAAACACTCGAGTCAGGACAATATATACTTATATAATGTAAACCAACTCAAGTGAACTGTAGCAGTAATGCATAATAACTTAAAGGATGCTTGGGATCGCCCATCCTTTAAGGATCAGTTAAACCATAAATTAAATACATCCCATGGTTAAAATTTCAAAATGGTATTTTATACTTCGAAATCAAATATCATTTCAAAATTCAATATCCTTATAAAATCCATTTCAAAATATCAAAATATCATATTTCAAAATAATTTATATTTCGAAACAAATTACTTCATTTTAAATCATAAAAATGAAGTTAGTATATTTAATAATTAAAATTTTAATTTTCCAAAAAAATTTAACTTTTCAAAGTTCATTCGTTCACTTAAATTAATTAAAACAATGAAATTTCAACTTTCGCAGCATTTAGAAAATGCTACGGAAAGTCACATTTAAAATAGTTCAATTTAACAAAAGACAGCATTTAAAATTCTGTAATATGGTTACATTAGTTTCAAATAAACTTAGTTGAATTCAACCATTATAACATTTACAAAAATGCTATAATAGCCTTTAATTAAATTTAGCCATTTGGTTCATTATTATCAACTACAGCATTTACAAATGTTGTACTATCATTTACATTAGAATTTAATAGCGTTTCAGAAATGCAGTTAACTAACTTCAAATATTCAGTATAATTTCACAAACAATTATATTTTTATATAAATCATTTTTTTACTTATAAAATCATATAATTTCACTTTTAAAACAATTATTCAAATACCCTTATATTCATGATTTTATAAAGTAAAACCTCCATTCAAAAATCAAAATTTAATAATAATTCACTTATTAAATTCCAATATTAAATTATAAATTCATTAAATTAAATTAACTTAACACTTAAGTTTAAATTTTCAAATATAACTTAATTCCATTTTTATTTACTTAACTTAAAATTCATTTTTAAGCCAAATTCACAAATCTCCAATTTTAGTTATATTTCAAAATTTCGACTTAAATATTCATTCATTTCACATTTTAACTTTATTCAAAATCATTAATATAATATAAAAATCATTTAAATTCACTTTAATCCAAATTATCATGAAGTTATCACATCTCATATTTAATTTAAATTCCAATTATCACCCAATTAAAATTTCCCAAAATAACTTACATTTCAAGTTTTCTAGTTTTACCAATAATTTATTTCACTTATAAATTTTCAAAAAATCAATAATGCTTACATAAATCATTTTTTATTTAGTTTAAATCAAATATTATAATATTTACATTTCAAAAATATTTTTTAGATTTTTATAAAAACATATTTTAACAACGGGTCTGTATTTCATTTCTAGTCTAAGTAAAGTGATACGGGTAATATATCATTTCAACCCGTAATTTACAAAGAAAACCCGGGTTTGATCATTTCAAACCCGCAATCCCAAGGAAATGAAAAATAATTGAAAATCATTCAGGCCTATCATTTCAGCCCATAACGATTTTCTCTTATTCTAAAGTCCGTTCGGGTATGTATCATTTCAACCCATAGTGATTCTAATCTAAAGGGAACTTGCAGTGTGATAAACTGATAAAAATAACAGAACAACATAATATAACAGTAACATATGATATAACAGGTGTTTAAGCATGGGTGAACATCATATAATCATAACATAGCAGATATAATATGGTGATGCATTTTACAGATTCAAAAGTGGTCAATTTACTAGTTATATAGGTATACACTGTCTGGTGAGAATAACTCACTTGTTAAAAGCTGGAGATAGCCACAAAAGCACACAATACTGACACTACGAAGGCACAACAACACGGGAATGACTTGAGAGTGGAGAGCGAGATCCAAGTTATAGATCTTGTGTTACAACCCAAAAACAAAACCAAAATAATAGTTAAAAATCAATACGATTGAATTTGAATAACTTTGAAACAAAAAGCAGTTTGAATACGAAACTTTTTACCTTGCTTTCTCTACTTGTTTGCATGGCCTAGGGGATCAATTAGGTCAGGTTTGTACTTGGTTTGGATCAGGTATGGGTCTGGAAAAGGTAAGGCTACAAGGTAGAACATGATGGAGGAAGTTACAACACAGGGATGTGAAGGGGTTTAGGCTAAAACATGGTTTTTGGCAACCAAAAGGGCTCGGTCATGGGGTTATATGCTTGGCCAGTCAAGCTCAGGTCTGGACAGAGGTTGGAGTGGTGTGGGGAGGTCTGGAAAAGGTGGTGGTGGCAGCCTATGGTGGTGGTGGTGGTGTAAAATGAAGGGAAGGTTGCATACATGGCTCGGGTAGGCGATAATTGTAGAGTTTTCAATGTTTTTGTGGAGTTTTGCTCAAGGGGAGGCCATGGCACTTTCATGTCAGTGGAGAATGATGGTTTGGCCGTGGATTTAGTGGGGAGGAAGGGATGGTGGTCGATGGTGGTGATGGTGAGGCTATGGGCCAAGCAAAGCATGAAGATTTCAAGGCAATTTACAAAGGAAAATTAATAAAAGAAGGTGAAAAAGAATAGAAAAGAGGAAGACATTACAATTCTTTTTCTTCAGATCTGAAAACATATGTGAATGAGGAATGAGAAAGTGATGTTTTCACGTGAATTGCAAAATGAGATATGCAGCTGAAAGAATGAGGAGTTAAGGCCAATTGAATGAAAAGTAATGTTGAAATGTGAAAAGGTGGGAATTCAAAAGGCCTTAGGAAATAAAAAGCCACAAACCTTTCAAATCACTTTTATTTCTTTTTAATAAGTTTAAATAACTGAAAATAATTAAAAATTCAGTTTCAATTCGAAAATGTAACAAATATACAAAATATAAATAAATAAATATTAATTATATATGATTAAAATAAGAAAATAGTACAAAATGAAAACTAGTCTAGAAAATTTGAAAATAAATGAAATAAACTTAGGGAAAATTGTATGGACTTGGAAAAATATTTATAAATAAAGATAAGAACATAAAATAAAAATGCATACACAAAAATAAATAAATAAATTTTAATTAAATAAAATTTAAATGAAGAATATAGTAGAAAAATAGAAACTAGTCTTTAATAAATGCAATAAATTTTGGAAAAGTTTTATTATCACTTCAAAAATATTAAAAGACAAAAATATACATAAAATAACATATTAACACATTTTAAAATAAAATATGACAAAGAAAATATGATTTATAAAATTTAAAATAGGCAAAATTGCAAAATAAAACAAATTATACTCAAAATTGAAATGTACATAACTTTTACAATTTAATTCCGTTTTCAACGAAACAAAAAGCAGTATTCATGTTATTAAGTCTATTTTCATAATAAAAGATAAAATTTAAGATTTTAAACAATTTAAATTTGAAGTTTTAAAAGTCAAAGTTTGACCAGAAATCCCTTTTTCAGGAAATGTTCAATTTATACCAGTTTGAAATTAAAAGTTACATAATAATCAACATTTATATTTAAAAATGAAATGTTTGAAATAAAACAAGTTTAAAATAGTTTTCAAAATATAATAAAGTCAAATAAAATATATATAAAAATCTAGGGCTGTTACAACCTCGATCATCCCTATTGAATTTTGCAAAGTGAAGCAAATGATTTTGCATTTATACGATGAGCGAGTTTAGCAATCTTTAGATCATTAAAGAGCAATTCTTTCTATCTTTTAATCCTAAAGCGAGTTCTATATGTATGCTCAAAATGGTTATAGTGGCCTTACCAAATCATCTGGAACAGATAATTACAATCCATGCAGCATCAAGATCATGGTATCTGAAACTTCCTCGCTGTCGAGCCTTGGTACGTGTCTTCCCTATCTTGATTTATAACTTGTTTAATTATGTAAAAGAATATTATAGGAATTGGGAAAATTTTACCATCTAACAAACAATTAGCATCTCTCGAAAATAACTATAAGCACCCAGCTTTCTTTGTACTTAATTGCAACTGTCATAACCCATTATGAAGAGTTCATATATTAGACAGATTTTGAGCAACTAAAATGAAAATATTTTTGAAAGCTATGTCCACTTATCTGTCATGTTCGAGCTTGAGAGTCGCAAGTTTCCAGATTGAAAACGTGCATAGATTTTCATTAGATCCACTCAGAATTGATAGATATGAGCAGATCTGAACACATATTGGTCGGATCTAGTTGAAGAATGGCTGAATAACTCCAATTCGAAGAAATAATATTGTTCTAGTGGAGGTCAAGAAGCATATGGAGTATTGCAAGAGGAGATCTACTGTTTTGTAACACGAAAAGATGAATTTTTATAGCGCAGAACCTCTCGTATGTTGCCATTGGAGATAGAACAGAGAAGGTGGACGAATAATGAATTAATAAGCAGATTTTTCAATGCAACTGAAGCTTCATTTAATCCCCGAGTTGGTTCATTAATGGGTCATGTTAAATGTTATTATGCTGTTCATTTGTTGTGTTTTTGGATGATGAGCCAATTTGTAAATATTGCTGTGTAAATACTTTTCTAAAGTTAAGCATTGAACAAATTAAAGCAGTTGTGCATGTAAACTAATTAATTTTAAGTAGTCCCACATCACCTAAAACATCTTAATTGTGAGTGTATATAAGCTAAGAGAGGAAGTAGATGGTTGTCTTAATGTGTAGAGCTTATAAAATAGTGTTAAGGTGGGGAGGGTAGGAGAAGTTAACTTAATTGTGCATGGTGTTTGAAAAATAATATCCTTTTATGAATCTTCATTGATGTAAAGGGCATTTTCGAGATTTTAAAATGACACGGTTGAAACTAATGTACTAAACTCTCATTATTAATAGTAGAGTTGAGGGGTATTTCTGGTATTTCAAAAAGACACGGTTGAATTCCTATTCAATGAATTCTCATTATTAGTAGTAAAGATATACGGAGTTATCATCATCAAAAAGGGGGAGATTATTAATACCTTAGGTATTGGTTTTGATGATAACAACTATAGGACATTTTATAAAATATAGATACCAATGTTTTATAAAGATATATATATATATATATATACTGTGACGCCCCACCTCTATACTCACACTAGCCAAGGGCACTACGGGGTAATGCCATCAACTAGCACGAAGAATAAGGCTGTTGAGGAGCGACCATCTGTATAATTGCTTTGTGCGAGTACTGATATGTCAGATAATATAACTTACATTTCATTTCAAAAGGAAATCCGACATATCGAATACAAACTCAAAGCTACCACACAGTAGCTATGTGGACTTCGAAAACAAATATAGAAATAAACATAACACAAATTAGTCACATATATTCATATTACAAAGGCGGAATCAGATATGAATATAACACATAAAAGTGTACATCAAAGTAGTGGTCAAACAAGATCCACTACATCATAAAAGAATAGATACAAGTGCTAGACAAAAGAATAATCATACATCATGGAGTCTATAGTTCAAATGTATAATAACAAAAACTACTAATCTAAAGTAGTTAGCCAAAAATCAGATGATCATCCCAGATAAGAAGTCAAGCAGGAGCACCTGAAATACCTCGATCTGACCCGAGTATTATTTAAGAATAAAATAATAAACAGATCAGTCTAGCTATAAATATCAGATAAAATGAGATAGGATAAGAGATATGACCAAAAATGTATGATAACATAATGCCATACTGTGTCAAGTATACATCAATTAACAACAAAAATCATACAATATCTCAAATCATCTCAAAACACCAAAAAGAATCACATTCTTTAAATTATTCACCAAAACACAAATATTGATAGAGCTTATCAATGCAAACCACGAAAATTGGTGAAACATAAATTCTAGAAATCACAACCAGAAATCCAGAAATCAAAAAGGGGGGAAGGCCTATCACAAACGGGAGCATGAAAACTCACCAACACGTGTATCACAAACGGAACGCTATTCCATGGTCGCTAACCATCAATTTTGAGCCGAAGCTCCACAAACGGCCCGAAGACCATGGGTCGCTACCCCACCAAATTGAACCGAAGTTCCACAAATAGTGTTTTTAGTCCCCACACAAACGAAAAGACATCGCACATCGCTAGTCTAAATAAAAAAATGACCATCATCGATCAATAAAATGTGTGAATCACACTAAGCTAGTAAATATAAGAGTTTAGCTTCATGTCCCATAACCACTGGCTTAACTTAAATATTTACGAACAAATTATAGACTTCCACTCGAAAATTGTAACAGGAGTTCAATCAAACAAGTCTAAGAATTAACCGACAAAGTAAACGCAAGCGTTTCATACCACTTGTTTTGCTAAGTCATTTAATTGGATTTCTCGCATGAATGAGGTAAAGGTTTGTATATACTAATAGATTGGAAAACGGTTTTATAAACGAGATTTGTATTAAAAATAGAGTTGGAATCATCTTTGTGAAAGAGTTGAATATTTTCTACTAGTATAGAAAACCTTTATATTTTAAAGTGACAAATCACAGAAATGATTGTAGAAACAATCAATCACCAAAAATCCACATTCGAAGACGTGAATCAAATCCATAGAAATCGATACTGAATCCATCAAAATGGATATTCTCAAAAATCCAGAACGTGAAGTCATCAAAGTTGATAAAAATGATAACAACAAATCGGATCAACACAAAATCGATTAAAAATTGGAAATCCACAAAAATTGCCTAAACTAGGCAAAAATGCAACCTCCCAGATTCAGTCGACTGGGCTCAGAGTTCAGTCGACTGATTCAATACCTGGAAACTCTCTGTTTCCAGGTTCAGTCGGCTGAACTCAGAGTTCAGTCGACTGACACTTGCCTGGAAACACCCTGTTTCCAGGCTCAGTCGACTGAACTCAGACTGAACTACATTTACTTTCATCTGCATATTGATTCTATGGTTATTATTTACATCATTCCAAGTAGAACCTTAAAGAATTTGAAAAATATTCATATAATCAATTAAACACTATTCACCACCCTCTAGTGTTAATTTAGCCTTAAGATCCTTATTTTGCTGACTCACATTTGATATCAAATTAAGTTATATTTTGATTAAAATATGTATACACTAAATTTAAATGATTCTACAAAGTATCAAATTATTTTACAAAGTAATAGATTTTCAAAATAATATTTTTAAAGTGTTTTTAAATTTTGTGAAGAGTATGTCGACATATCCTACTAATGTATGTCGACATTGTAGTTGTAATTTTCAAAATTCAAATTTAAATGGAAGTGTCTTTTCATCGTATCTCTTCGTGAATGGACATGACCGTTGTTTCCCTATATATACTAGACTTCCAAATGAATTTTCAACATCTACTTTCTTATTCTTCTCTCTTCTTTTCATTCTCTTGATTTCTAAATCAATTTCTACCAAACTCTATCGAAATTCAACCAGAATCAAATTCAATCATCACTATTTTGATTCTCCATCATGTGCTCTCTGATTTCTCTCATCCCTCTCACTCAAACCAAGATCAAAGTGTTATTCAAGAGTTATAGAATTATTTGTAATCAAGATCGAAGATCTAAGTCTGTAAAACTCTACCAAATCATACTGCTATACTCATGGGTGTGATTATAGCCCGTAAAATCAATTAGGTGTACTTAGTGGCCCGTAAATCTAGTGGGTATTTCTTGTAGCCCGGAAATCAAGTGACTCTACCCAAAGGTCCGGATTTTGGAAGGTGTGTTTCGTAGCCTTGAAATTGAGATTGTATTTGCATTTACTAGTTGAAAAGAAATCTGTATAAGGAATTGTGCTGGACTGGATGTAGGGTAACTCCGAATCAGTATAAAATTCTAGCGTGTTCTTTCCATTTTACTTTTACTGCATTTACTTTTATCTGCACATTGATTGTGTGATTGTTTCTGTGATTGTTGATTACATCATTTCGAGTAGAATCTTAAACAATTTGAAAAATATTCATATAATCAGTTAAACACTATTCATCCCCCTCTTGTGTTAATTTAGCCTCAAGATCCTTATTCTGCTAACTCATAGTAATGAGCTTAAATGGAAGGATGGCAGCTTAAAACAGATTTATCTCTAAAGCCAATGATAAGTGCATCCCCTTCCTTGATGTGATTAAGAAAAAGGAGAACTTTGAGTGGGGATAAGGTTTTAGAAAATCCTATAAAGAATCAAAGGACCATCTTGTAAAAACTTTGATCTTATCTAGCCTCGTAGAAGGAGAGAATTTATACCTTTACATAGCAGTCTCTGAACATGTGGTAAGTTCAGTTCTAGTAAGAGAAGACAATAAGACCCAGTTTCCAGTGTACTGTACTAGTAAAAGTCTTAAAGAGGCAGAACCTAGATATTTAGTTATAGAGAAATTAGCATACTGTCTAGTTCTCACCGCTAAAAAACTAAGAGTTTCAAGCACATCCAATCAAGGCCTTAACTAATTTTCCACTTAAGTAAGTTTTTAATAAGCCCGAAGCATCAGGAAGGCTAGTAAAATGGGGAAGAGAGCTTAGCCAATATGAGATTGAATTCAACACCGAGTGGCAATAAAGGGGAAGGCTCTAACCAATTGCATTAATGAATGCAGAGGGTTTAAGAACAATAGGAAAGGGAAAAGGATTTGAATCCTAAATGGAAATTATTTATTGATGGAGCCTCAAACGAGTAAGGGGCTAGTGTAGGATATGTAATCATTACTCTAGATGGACATCGATTGCACTACGTAATGAAGTTAAGTTTTCCTGCTACCAATAATGTGGCCGAGTATGAATTAATTATAGTAGGACTTACCTTAGCCCTTCAGTTAAAGATTCTAAGGATAGAAATTTCACCGATTCTCAATTACGGGTCAACCAGTTGAATCAGACATATCAAATGAAAAATGAAAAATTGATCCTTTATGTCAAAAAGTAATTGAAAATGTTAACCCAGTTTGAAAATTTTGGTACACTAAGTGCCTAGAGGAAGAAATTCTCAAGCCAATTCTTTGGCTAAGTTAGCTAGCTCAAGAGGGGCACCAGAAAATTGAATTGTGCCAGTTGGCTTTCAACAGAATCCCAATATTGAGAAAAAATCCCCCGAACCAAAAAATGAGGCAATGGTATTGACTAAATCACAAGCTCTTACACATATAGGCAAAGAAAAAGAATTGGGCAGCGAAAACAATGGAATCCAGGAAGAAACCATCCATACATGAATAAATAGTCAGTATGAGAGCAATTGGATGATGCCCATTGGTAAATACTTGGTAGAAGAGAAGTACCAGAAGATAAAAGAGAAACTAGAAGGATAAGACACTAAGCTCCAACTTTTATCATAATGGATGGAACACTTCATAAAAAAGGATATTCACTTCCTTACTTAAGATGTGTTAGTCCAGAAAGTGGCACACAATTTTTGGGAGAAGCCCATTAAAGTTTTATAGAGATCATTCTAATTGCATAAAATTGGCCAAAAAGTCATGAGGCAAGGTTTCTATTGGCCTCATATAAATAATAATGCAGTGAATTATGTAAAAAGATGTGAGAAATGTCAAAGATTTTCAACAATTCCACGTATGCCCCCAAGTGAGTTAACCCTAACCCTAATCTCAAGTCCATAGCCCTTTGAAGTATGAAGAATTGACTTAATTGGACCATTGCTTATATCTAGGGGCAGAGCAAAGTTTGCAGTAGTAGCTATCGATAAATTTCCAAATGGGTAGAAGCATAACAATTATCATATATAACATCAGGAAAAGTACTAAAGTTTGAGATTAAAAGTAAAGTCACCCGGTTTGGAATACCACATAAAATAATATCCGGCAATGGAGCTCAATTTGAAAGTGAGGAATTCATTAGATTATGCAGCAAGAATGGAATAATCAAAAGCTTTTCATCCGTAGCTAATCCTAAGGCTAATGGAGATGTTAAAGCTACCGTCAAAACCATTAAAACATCCTCAAGAAATGATTGGACAAAGCAAAAGGAAATTGGATAGAAGAACTATCACTCGTGTTTTGGGTATATCGAACTTCTACTAAGACTACAACAGGACATACTCCATTTTCATTGAAATATGGATGTGAAGCAATACTACCAATCAAAGTTGAAGTACCATCCCAACAGAGGATTGCGTATGCCTTCAATCCTAATTAAGAGCCGAGAAAAGAATCCCAAGATTTTATCAACAAATTAAGAGATGAAGCGGCCATACAGACGGTAGATATCAACAAAGGATATCAAAATACAACTCCAAAAATAAGGAAAGATCATTCTAAAATGAAGACTGGTACTGTTAAAGGTCATGGAAAATAGTGAAAATCTGACAGATGGACCGCTCAGACCAAATAAGGAAGGACCCTTTATTGTCCACAAAGTAAACCCATAGGAAATTATCAACTATGCCAACCTGATGGAAATGTAATAGCAAGAACTTGGAATGTCGAACATTTGAGACCATATTTTCTTGCAATGGATGAATAAAGAAATTGAGACAAGTAAATCTACGGAATCAGTAATAAAAAAACAAAGGAACTCATAAAGTAAAGGAAAAACCTTTGACCCCGCCACAAGGGCCTGGTCATAGCACCTCCTAGAGGTGTGAGGAATGCGGAATACGGATCTTAATGCTAGAATGAACACTAAAGGGGGGGTGAATAGTGTTTATAAGAAATTACTAAATCTTTTTGAGTTACTGTTGATTTGTACACAAATGTATGCAATATTCAGACACAGATATAATCACAGAATCAAACACAGATGCAGAAATAAAGTAAATGCAGTAAAGGAAAGAATACACCGGATTTTATACTGGTTCGGAGTTACCCTACATCCAATCCCGCACAACTAAGTACGGATTTCCTTTCAAAAGCAATTCAACAATTACAACCCTCGATTTCAAGGCCACGAGGTACACCTTCTAGAATCACAATCCTCTGGGTAGAGATACTTGATTTCCGGGCAACAAGTTCACCCAATTGATTTCTCAAGGCTACAATCATCCCTTTTCTCACTTGATAGATTTCCAAGGCTACAATCACACCTTTTACACTATTGATTACAAAGAAAGCCTATAACTCTGAATAACACTGAGGATCTTGATGAGATAGTGACAGAGAATCAAACCAGAGATGATCTAGTTAGATTCAATGTTGATTTTGGCAGAGTGATGATAGGATTTTGAATAAGAAAATGTGGAAGAAGAAGAGAAGTGAAAAACCAGAAAATCTGATATCAAATTCGTTGAAACTAACCCCTATTTATAGAAGAACAACAGCCATGTCCATTCGTGAAAGGTTATGGCGAATAGACACTTCTTTTGAAATTCAAATTTTTGAATCTAACTGTCACTATGTCGACATGGGGTACTAGGGCATGTCGACATCCCAAAGGAAATTTTGATGTTTTGTTTTCCTTTGAAAATAACCTTTATCTTATATTAAAATTATTTTAAACTTTATTAATATACTTTACTAAAGATAAAATACATAGATAAATATAGAGAATAATATATATAATTTTACTATAATTTTATATTTAAATCTAAGTATAAATATATTATAATTAAAAGATAGTTTAAAACAAACGAAGTTTAAAACAAGAGTTTATTAAAAACAAAAACAAAGAATATTTTAAGGCTAAAACATCTTTTTGAAAATCATTTGAAAAGATAATTTTTAAGGCTAAAACATTTTGAAAAGCAGTTTTGAAAATCATTAGTAAGAAGCAAAGTTCTATGTCTCTGTCTACGACAAAAGCAGAATATATTTTAGTAGTATTAGCCTGTTCATAGGTTATCTATGTGCAATAAACATTAAAAGATTTTGGTTTAAATTTTAGTCTATCACCAATATACTGTGATAACACAAGTGCGATCAATCTATCTAAAAATCCAACTCATCACGCTAGAACTAAATATATTGATATAAGACACCATTTTCTAAGAGATAATGTAAACAAAGAAATAATATCACTTGAATTTACAAACACTGAAAATCAAATAGCTGATATATTAGCAAAACCATTGAATCAAACATCTTTTACTAAGTTAAGAAGAGAGTTAGAAATTTGTTCTCTATCGAAAATATAAAAATAATATAATAAAATTACAAAATATAAAGAAAACAAAATGATCAAAATTATAACACGTATGTCGACATATAACTGTAAATTTTGTTTTTAAAATTTCCCTCTAAAATTCAAATTGGTGGTTATATAATAACCAAATTTTGACTTTCTTCTTCATTTCTCCATATTCTCTCTGTTTTAAACTTTTGAAACAAATAAACCATGGCCTCTTCTAATCCTAAACATTCTAGAGAAGAGAATTCATCATTTTCCTTCCCTTTTCCTACCCAATGACCCTTCCAGAATACTACCGTAGCCAAATTTATTAAATTGGAAAGTGAAATGAAGAATGTTCTGGAGATGTTGACTGAAATACAAGTTGTACAACTTCGTATGTCTAAAGAAGAAGAGAAACAAAGTAGAATTCTTCGCAATTTGCAAAAAAATCTATTGGATAATCCTACAAATCCAATAGTTATTGAAGATGATCTGCAAATTTGGCCATTCATAACCCCATTTAAGGCAGTGATGAAGAAGAAGAAGAGTAAGAGGAAGAACACATGGAGGAAGATGACGAAGTCCAATGGTTGGTGAAGTATGTTTCGATCGATATGGAAATCTCATCGAACAAAAGGTGAAATTTTTCCTTCATTATCCACATTGTCCTTTTCACAGATCCCCGATCATTAGGAAATCACATTAGGATAGTATTTGTCTTCATTAATTTAACATTTGTTTTACTTACTTATACGTACATTTTAAGATGTGATTGGATTATGGTGTGGTATTGAATGAATATATGATTGGTTTGGTTACTATTAATAATTTATGTTATCACTTATAATTTCTTATATGTTATTCTTACCATTTCATGATTATCTCCTTTTAAATATCACTTATTGTTCTTATATAAATCATTCTCATTATTATTGAATGTCATTAGTCTATAATATTTTATTTATGGGGAGTTAGAGTTAGAATTAGAGTAAGAGTTAGTGTTAGAGTTATAATTTTAGTTGGTTATTTTTGTTGATGACAAAGGGGGAGAAATATATATATAATCTAGTCATAAATAAAGGGGGGTTCTGTAACGCCAAGGGAGTTATATTATATTTTATATACGGAGTTATCATCATCAAAAAGGGGGAGATTATTAATACCTTAGGTATTGGTTTTGATGATAACAACTATAGGACAATTTATAAAATATAGATACCAATGTTTTATAAAGATATATATATATATACTGTGACGCCCCACCTCTATACTCACACTAGCCAAGGGCACTACGGGGTAATGCCATCAACTAGCACGAAGAATAAGGCTGTTGAGGAGCGACCATCTATGTAATTGCTTTGTGCGAGTACTGATATGTCAGATAATATAACTTACATTTCATTTCAAGAGGAAATCCGACATATCGAATACAAACTCAAAGCTACCACACAGTGGCTATGTGGACTTCAAAAACAAATATAGAAATAAACATAACACAAATTAGTCACATATATTCATATTACAAAGGCGGAATCAGATATGAATATAACACATAAAAGTGTACATCAAAATAGTGCTCAAACAAGATCCACTACATCACAAAAGAATAGATACAAGTGCAAGACAAAAGAATAATCATACATCATGGAGTCTATAGTTCAAATGTATAATAACAAAAACTACTAATCTAAAGTAGTTAGCCAAAATTCAGATGATCATCCCAGATAAGAAGTCAAGCAGGAGCACCTGAAATACCTCGATCTGACCCGAGTATTATTTAAGAAGAAAATAATAAACAGATCAGTCTAGCTATAAATATCAGATAAAATGAGATAGGATAAGAAATATGACCAAAAATGTATGATAACATAATGCCATACTGTGTCAAGTATACATCAATTAACAACAAAAATCATACAATATCTCAAATCATCTCAAAACACCAAAAAGAATCACATTCTTTAAATTATTCACCAAAACACAAATATTGATAGAGCTTATCAATGCAAACCACGGAAATTGGTGAAACATAAATTCTAGAAATCACAACCAGAAATCCAGAAATCAAAAAGGGGGGAAGGCCTATCACAAACGGGAGCATGAAAACTCACCAACACGTGTATCACAAACGGAACGCTATTCCATGGTCGCTAACCATCAATTTTGAGTCGAAGCTCCATAAACGGCCCGAAGACCATGGGTCGCTACCCCACAGAATTGAACCGAAGTTCCACAAACGGTGTTTTTAGTCCCCACACAAACGAAAAGACATCGCACATCGCTAGTCTAAATCAAAAAATGACCATCATCGATCAATAAAATGTGTGAATCACACTAAGCTAGTAAATATAAGAGTTTAGCTTCATGTCCCATAACCACTGGCTTAACTTAAATATTTACGAACAAATTGTAGACTTCCACTCGAAAATTGTAACTGGAGTCCAATCGAACAAGTCTAAGAATTAACCGACAAAGTAAACGCAAGCGTTTCATACCACTTGTTTTGCTAAGTCATTTAATTGGATTTCTCGCATGAATGAGGTAAAGGTTTGTATATACTAATAGATTGGAAAACGGTTTTATAAACGAGATTTGTATTAAAAATAGAGTTGGAATCATCTTTGTGAAAGAGTTGAATATTTTCTACTAGTATAGAAAACCTTTATATTTTAAAGTGACAAATCACAGAAATGATTGTAGAAACAATCAATCACCAAAAATCCACATTCGAAGACGTGAATCAAATCCACAGAAATCGATACTGAATCCATCAAAATGGATATTCTCAAAAATCCAGAACGTGAAGTCATCAAAGTCGATAAAAATGATAACAACAAATCGGATCAACACAAAATCGATTAAAAATTGGAAATCCACAAAAATTGCCTAAACTAGGCAAAAATGCAACCTCCCAGATTCAGTCGACTGGGCTCAGAGTTCAGTCGACTGATTCAATACCTAGAAACTCTCTGTTTTCAGGTTCAGTCGGCTGAACTCAGAGTTCAGTCGACTGACACATGCCTGGAAACACCCTGTTTCCAGGCTCAGTCGACTGAACTCAGACTGAACTACATTTACTTTCATCTGCATATTGATTCTATGGTTATTATTTACATCATTCCAAGTAGAACCTTAAAGAATTTGAAAAATATTCATATAATCAATTAAACACTATTCACCACCCTCTAGTGTTAATTTAGCCTTAAGATCCTTATTTTGCTGACTCACATTTGATATCAAATTAAGTTATATTTTGATTAAAATATGTATACACTAAATTTAAATGATTCTACAAAGTATCAAATTATTTTACAAAGTAATAGATTTTCAAAATAATATTTTTAAAGTGTTTTTAAATTTTGTGAAGAGTATGTCGACATATCCTACTAATGTATGTCGACATTGTAGTTGTAATTTTCAAAATTCAAATTTAAATGGAAGTGTCTTTTCATCGTATCTCTTCGTGAATGGACATGACCGTTGTTTCCCTATATATACCAGACTTCCAAATGAATTTTCAACATCTACTTTCTTATTCTTCTCTCTTCTTTTCATTCTCTTGATTTCTAAATCAATTTCTACCAAACTCTATCGAAATTCAACCAGAATCAAATTCAATCATCACTATTTTGATTCTCCATCATGTGCTCTCTGATTTCTCTCATCCCTCTCACTCAAACCAAGATCAAAGTGTTATTCAAGAGTTATAGAATTATTTGTAATCAAGATCGAAGATCTAAGTCTGTAAAACTCTACCAAATCATACTGCTATACTCATGGGTGTGATTATAGCCCGTAAAATCAATTAGGTGTACTTAGTGGCCCGTAAATCTAGTGGGTATTTCTTGTAGCCCGGAAATCAAGTGACTCTACCCAGAGGTCCGGATTTTGGAAGGTGTGTTTCGTAGCCTTGAAATTGAGATTGTATTTGCATTTACTAGTTGAAAAGAAATCTGTATAAGGAATTGTGCTGGACTGGATGTAGGGTAACTCCGAATCAGTATAAAATTCTGGCGTGTTGTTTTCTTTTTACTTTTACTGCATTTACTTTTATCTGCACATTGATTGTGTGATTGTTTCTGTGATTGTTGATTACATCATTCCGAGTAGAATCTTAAACAATTTGAAAAATATTCATATAATCAGTTAAACACTACTCATCCCCCTCTTGTGTTAATTTAGCCTCAAGATCATTATTCTGCTAACTCATAGTAATGAGCTTAAATGGAAGGATGGCAGCTTAAAACAGATTTATCTCTAAAGCCAATGATAAGTGCATCCCCTTCCTTGATGTGATTAAGAAAAAGGAGAACTTTGAGTGGGGATAAGGTTTTAGAAAATCCTATAAAGAATCAAAGGACCATCTTGTAAAAACTTTGATCTTATCTAGCCTCGTAGAAGGAGAGAATTTATACCTTTACATAGCAGTCTCTGAACATGTGGTAAGTTCAGTTCTAGTAAGAGAAGACAATAAGACCCAGTTTCCAGTGTACTGTACTAGTAAAAGTCTTAAAGAGGCAGAACCTAGATATTCAGTTATAGAGAAATTAGCATACTGTCTAGTTCTCACTGCTAAAAAACTAAGAGTTTCAAGCACATCCTATCAAGGCCTTAACTAATTTTCCACTTAAGTAAGTTTTTAATAAGCCCGAAGCATCAGGAAGGCTAGTAAAATGGGGAAGAGAGCTAAGCCAATATGAGATTGAATTCAACACTGAGTGGCAATCAAGGGGAAGGCTCTAACCAATTTCGTTAATGAATCCAGAGGGTTAAAGAACAATAGGAAAGGGAAAAGGATTTGAATCCTAAATGGAAATTGTTTATTAATGGAGCCTCAAACGAGCAAGGGGCTAGTGTAGGATATGTAATCATTACTCTAGATGGACATCGATTGCACTACGTAATGAAGTTAGGTTTTCCTGCTACCAATAATGTGGCTGAGTATGAATTAATTGTAGTAGGACTTACCTTAGCCCTTCAGTTAAAGATTCTAAGGATAGAAATTTCACCGATTCTCAATTACGGGTCAACCAGTTGAATCAGACATATCAAACGAAAAATGAAAAATTGATCCTTTACGTCAAAAAGTAATTGAAAATGTTAACCCAGTTTGAAAATTTTTCGGTACACTAAGTGCCTAGAGGAAGAAATTCTCAAGTCAATTCTTTGGCTAAGTTAGCTAGCTCAAGAGGGGCACCAGAAAATTGAATTGTGCCAGTTGGCTTTCAACAGAATCCCAGTATTGAGAAAAAATCCCCCGAACCAATAAATGAGGCTATGGTATTGACTAAATCACAAGCTCTTACATGTATAGGCAAAGAAAAAGAACTGGGCAGCGAAAACAATGGAATCCAGGAAGAAACCATCCATACATGAATAAATAGTCAGTATGAGAGCAATTGGATGATGCCCATTGTTAAATACTTGGTAGAAGAGAAGTACCAGAAGATAAAAGAGAAACTAGAAGGATAAGACACTAAGCTCCAACTTTTATTATAATGGATGGAACACTTCATAAAAAAAGATATTCACTTCCTTACTTAAGATGTGTTAGTCCATAAAGTGGCACACAATTTTTGGGAGAAGCCCATGAAAGTTTTATAGAGATCATTCTAATTGCATAAAATTGGCCAAAAAGTCATGAGGCAAGGTTTCTATTGGCCTCATATAAATAATAATGCAGTGAATTATGTAAAAAGATGTGAGAAATGTCAAAGATTTTCAACAATTCCACGTATGCCCCCAAGTGAGTTAACCCTAACCCTAATCTCAAGTCCATGGCCCTTTGAAGTATGGAGAATTGACTTAATTGGACCGTTGCCTATATCTAGGGGCAGAGCAAAGTTTGCAGTAGTAGCTATCGATAAATTTCCAAATGGGTAGAAGCATAACAATTATCAAATATAACATCGGGAAAAGTACTAAAGTTTGTGATTAAAAGTACAGTCACCCAGTTTGGAATACCACATAAAATAATATCCAGCAATGGAGCTCAATCTGAAAGTGAGGAATTCATTAGATTTTGTAGCAAGAATGGAATAATCAAAAGCTTTTCATCCGTAGCTAATCCTAAGGCTAATGGAGACGTTAAAGCTGCCATCAAAACCATTAAAACATCCTCAAGAAATGACTGGACAAAGCAAAAGGAAATTGGATAGAAGAACTATCACTCGTGTTTTGGGTATATCGAACTTCTACTAAGACTACAACATGACATACTCCAATTTCATTGAAATATGGATGTGAAGCAATACTACCAATCAAAGTTGAAGTACCATCCCAACAAAGGATTGCATATGCCTTTAATCCTAATTAAGAGCCGAGAAAAGAATCCCAAGATTTTATCAACGAATTAAGAGATGAAGCGGCCATACAGACGGTAGATATCAACAAAGGATATCAAAATACTACAACTCCAAAAATAAGGAAAGATCATTCTAAAATGAAGACTGGTACTATTAAAGGTCATGGAAAATAGTGAAAATCTGACAGATGGACCGCTCGGACCAAATAAGGAAGGACCCTTTATTGTCCACAAAGTAAACCCATAGGAAATTATCAACTATGCCAACCTGATGGAAATGTAATAGCAAGAACTTGGAATGTCAAACATTTGAGACCATATTTTCTTGCAATGGATGAATAAAGAAATTGAGACAAGTATATCTACGGAATCGGTAATAAAAAAACAAAGGAACTCATAAAGTAAAGGAAAAACCTTTGACCCCGCCACAAAGGCCTGGTCAAAGCACCTCCTAGAGGTGTGTGGAATGCGGAATACAGATCTTAAGGCTAGAATGAACACTAAAGGGGGGTGAATAGTGTTTATAAGAAATTACTAAATCTTTTTGAGTTACTGTTGATTTGTACACAAATGTATGCAATATTCAGACACAGATATAATCACAGAATCAAACACAGATGCAGAAATAAAGTAAATGCAGTAAAGGAAAGAACACACCGGATTTTATACTGGTTCGGAGTTACCCTACATCCAATCCCGCACAACTAAGTACGGATTTCCTTTCAAAAGAAATTCAACAATTACAACCCTCAATTTCAAGGCCACGAGGTACACCCTCTAGAATCACAATCCTCTGGGTAGAGATACTTGATTTCCGGGCAACAAGTTCACCCAATTGATTTCTCAAGGCTACAATCGCATCTTTTCTCACTTGATTGATTTCCAAGGCTACAATCACACCTTTTACACTATTGATTACAAAGAAAGCCTATAACTCTGAATAACACTGAGGATCTTGATGAGATAGTGACAGAGAATCAAACCAGAGATGATCTAGTTAGATTCAATGTTGATTTTGGCAGAGTGATGATAGGATTTTGAATAAGAAAATGTGGAAGAAGAAGAGAAGTGAAAAACCAGAAAATCTGATATAAAATTCGTTGAAACTAACCCCTATTTATAGAAGAACAACAGCCATGTCCATTCGTGAAAGGTTATGGCGAATAGACACTTCTTTTGAAATTCAAATTTTTGAATCTAACTGTCACTATGTCGACATGGGGTACTAGGGCATGTCGACATCCCAAAGGAAATTTTGATGTTTTGTTTTTCTTTGAAAATTACCTTTATCTTATATTAAAATTATTTTAAACTTTATTTATATACTTGACTATAGATAAAATACATAGATAAATATAGAGAATAATATATATATAATTTTACTATAATTTTATATTTAAATCTAAGTATAAATATATTATATTTAAAAGATAGTTTAAAGTAAACGAAGTTTAAAACAAGAGTTTATTAAAAACAAAAACAAATAATATTTTAAGGCTAAAACATCTTTTTGAAAATCATTTGAAAAGATAATTTTTAAGGCCAAAACATTTTGAAAAGTAGTTTTGAAAATCATTCTGAAGTAGTTTTGAAAATCATTTTAAAGTAGTTTTGCAAGCTTCTTCCTGCAGAATATCTCATCACATCAGGACTCGAGAACTTGTACAAAATCAGGATGTTCGTGGGTTTGTAAGCCACTTGTCGTAGGTTTGTAAGCTACTTGTCGTGGGTTTGTAAGCCACTAAAAAGGTAGAAATGGGTTCCATCCCAAAAGAAAAATGGAGTGAAGATTTCAGTGCTATTATGAAGTTTTAACATAATTCTAGACTCAATACTTATCTTGATATCTTGAACTCTTGATAATCTTGATACTCATGAGTCTTCAATCTTGATATCTTAAATCCCTATACTGTACAGTCTTCATTCTTTGTACCTGCATGGTTAAATCCTGCATATACATATATATCTAAACTATAATGTTAGTATTTATATTTTATAATCTTATTCTAAGGTTGTTGTCATCAAAACCATCATCTCAAGGACTAACAATCTCCCCCTTTTTGATGATGACAACCTTTGTTTATAAAATATTACTTCTATCCTAATAACTCCCCCTAAATCTAATAACTCCCCCTTAATCTATGCCTAACTGCCCTATGTTATATTTCTCCCCTTTTGTCATCAACAAAAACAAACAAACTCTAAACTATATAACTCCCCCTCATTCTTGTACTCAAGTACCTGCATTAATAAACTATGTAATAGAGTATATTAAGAAATAAGTATACTTATAGACATGATATTCAATCAACGATTATAAATATATCAATGTATATTTATATATTCATCAATCCACACCAAGTGTCAATCAAATCAATCAAAACAAACAATTTCAATCAAAGCAATCAATTAAAACAAAGTAATCAAATTAAATAAAGCAATCAAATTAAACGTTACGAGGAACTTCCACCCATCCTTCTTCTCCGAAAATAGGGTCTGCTTTGATGGCATCCCAATTTTCATTGTTATTTGTGAGACAGACAGGAGGATGTGCTTCGTTATCATCCTTGTGCATGGAAGAAATCATCCATCGAATTGCCTCGAAATGCCTTTCTTGCTCCTTGATCATCTGCATTTTACTCAATTCTAAGTGTCGCTGGTTACGTAGAATGAACGAGAGAATATTCTTGAATGAATTAAGAGTTTCTTCAAGATTCTCGGATAAGTTATGAATTGGATTAGCCATTTTTGAAATTGTGAGAAGAATGAGAGATAGAATAGATAAGAAATAATATTCAGTAATGAATTCTGGAAGAAATGGGTATATATAGGTGTAGAAATTCGATTGAAATGAATAGACATATGGTAGTTATTCAAATTTCAAATTCAAAATGAAGTGTCATTTCTGACCAGTACATGTCGACATGGTCATAGAGGGTATGTCGACATGAGGCAGTGAAATTTGATGGTAATTTTGATTTTGTGAATAATTGTGTGTATATATATATTTATATAATATACTAACATTTATTCAAGAGATAAGATAAGCTAGATAACATAAAAGAAATTCAATTTCATTGCATAGAAGAGTGATACAATGATTAATCATAAACAACTACATAAACACTCAAATTAAAACAAACTTAAACTAATTCGACATGATATGAAAACATAGAACTAGTTAGAGGATGATGAAGATGAAGATAATCCAAGTTTCTTGCTGACTTTGGAGAAAAACTTGTTCATCTTGGATGATATTTTGTTCAAATTCTTACTAACGGATCTTTTAAGAACCCGTTGATTCTCAACAATAATCTTTTGGTTTTTGAGAAGGGTTTTGTTGGTAGGATTGGAGGGATAATCAATACTTTCTAGGGATGTCTCACCTTCTTCTATTTCCATTTCATCCCCTTCTTCTTCTTCTTCTTCCTCTTCCTATTCCATTTCTTCATGAGCCAAACGCTCTTCTTTTTCGGCAAGACTCTCATAAGGTTGAAAAACATATGGGATTTTCATGAGAGAAATGTTTTAAATATTAAAAACTTTTCTTGAAATAAATTCTTCTCCTTTGAAATTTACTCCAAAATAGTTGAAAATCCGAGTAAGGTAAATTCCATGATATAAAGTGTTTTCTCCCATTTCAAAATTTTTAGGACGAAGTTCATCCAAAATAAGTTGCGCCCAATTGATATCATAATTTCAGAAAATAGCAAAAAGAGCTTTGCAAACTTTTGAGGTAGGATTGTTAAAATTGCCCGATCTTGGGATCAAACTATGTTGTAAAAGAAGGTTAACAATTCTTGCTTTTGGACGAAAGTTTCGGTTTTTAAATTCAAAGTTTTCATCTCCTTCAAAAATATGATGAAATGTCTCACGATCATGTTCATCGATTTGAAAACTAGAAAGATCCATTCCCGTGCTTTTGCAATTGAGAATGGTACCCAAAAGATCACAATTCAAAACAATTTTAGTGCCTTTGACACTACTCCAAATTTCATTATTATTTCCTTTATAAAATTCTCGATTGAGATTTGCATAGAAAATTTTAGCAAGATTTGGGTAACAAACAAAATCGTTTTGAGAAGAATCAACAAGATTAAGAATTTGATTGTTTGCAAAAAGAGTATGAATTTCATAAGAAGCAAAATCTTGAAAAATAGCAAATTTTCTGAGATGGACTTTTTCATAATTAGCATAATTGATGTATGCTTTTATGGCCTCCTGAGGCGTTGCTCTTTCAAGTTTCTAGAAACTCTCATGGTGGAGGGGTTGCTTGAAGAAGCCATTAAAGTAGAGAGTAGAGAGCTTGAAGTTTTGAAGAGAGAGTTTGAATTTGAAAATGAAAGTGAAAAGTTGTGATAAAAGATAGTGAATAAATATATTTTTGAAAGACATGTTCTCTGGTCAAAAGATGCCTTTTTAGAGTATTGAATGAAGTGAAAAGGTGGAGAGAAATCCAACCATTTGAATTCAAATTTTGAATTTCAAATTCTGGTACCTATGTCGACATCAAGGTAGGGACCATGTCGACATATGCCTGTGAATTCCTATGATTTATTTTTCCTAAGTATTCTAATATATATATATACTTATTATTTTAATGTCTATATATATATATATCTGGAATATTATTAGAATTATAGTATATTCCAGAAAATATTATTATATTATTAAAAAAATAAAAAAAATTATAATAAAATTATAATAATAATAAAAAAATAAAAAAAATTTAAAATTCAATCAACACACCAATTCAAAATCAATCAATCAAGCAATCAATCATCTAATTCTAAGCATGCAATTTCAATCAATTGTATTGTAAATGTGTACCTTTTTCTGAGTCCGTTTCCTTGAATTCGTTGAAGTCGTGAACTGCCGTGAAACACAAATTTGAATTATCTGTCTTCTGATCATCATCGCTTGAGGACGAGTCTGAGTCATCTAAGTAGCAGTAAATGCACGCTTCCATTTCTTTACTGAATCATTGTTTATAGGAGGATTCTGCCTATCTGGATACAGACAGTCTCTTTTCATATGGCCTGGTTCATCACAGTTGAAACATTTAACATTGTTTGGCACTGCATTCTGATTTCCAGAATTATTATAGTTGTTTCTCTTGAGATTATTCATCTTTCTATATTTTAGGAATTTCCAAAAATTCTTGGTCATAAATGCTATCTCTTCATCATTATCAATGTTTGAGTCTGATCCGTCGGTTAATGCATTGAATGCCATTGATTTCTTTTTAGATGCTTTGTTTTCTCTTCTCCCGATCATTTGGACTTGAAACGACATTAGATTTCCAATCAATTCTTTTATCTTTAAGGTACTGATGTCATTTACCTCTTCAATTGCAAGTGTCTTTTGATCCCATTCTGGAGTGAGAGAATTTAAAATTTTTCTGACTTGATCTTCTTCCGAAAATTCCTTTCCCAAGAATATTAAAGAATGCACAATATCCTGAAATTGACTATACATATCTGAAATAGACTCATTAGTATTCATTTTAAATAACTGAAACTGATTTGTGAGCATGGAAATTTTGGTCTGTTTAACTTTGGTTGTTCCTTCGTGAGTCACTTGCAAAGTTTTCCAGATTTCATATGCAGACTTACAAACTGACACTCTATTAAATTCATTCCTATCAAGTGAACAAAACAGAATATTCATTGCTTTAGAATTATTTTGTGCAACAGCCTTTTGCTTAGTGGTCAACTGTGCAAAGTCAGTTGTGGGTTCAGAATATTCATTCTGTGTGATATTCCAAGTGTCTAATCCTACAGATTGTAAATATATTTTCATCCTACATGCCCAATATGCATAGTTACTGCCATTAAAAAGTGGTGGTCTGACAGTAGACTGACCTTCTACAAATGAACTAGTGTTAGAAACAGTACCAGTGTTGGTAGCCATTTAGAAAACTTTTCAAAATTCAGATTATGAAACTTTTGAAAACCTTGCTCTGATACCAAATGTGAGGAATGCAGAATACGGATCTTAAGGCTAGAATGAACACTAGAGGGGGGTGAATAGTGTTTATAAGAAATTACTAAATCTTTTTGAGTTACTGTTGATTTGTACACAAATGTATGCAATATTCAGACAAAAATATAATCACAGAATCAAACACAGATGCAGAAATAAAGTAAATGCAGTAAAGGAACGAACACACCGGATTTTATACTGGTTCGGAGTTACCCTACATCCTGTCCCGCACAACTAGGTACGGATTTCCTTTCAAAAGCAATTCAACAATTACAACCCTCGATTTCAAGGCCACGAGGTACACCTTCTAGAATCACAATCCTCTGGGTAGAGATACTTGATTTCCGGGCAACAAGTTCACCCAATTGATTTCTCAAGGCTACAATCATCCCTTTTCTCACTTGATTGATTTCCAAGGCTACAATCACACCTTTTACACTATTGATTACAAAGAAAGCCTATAACTCTGAATAACACTGAGGATCTTGATGAGATAGTGACAGAGAATCAAACCAGAGATGATCTAGTTAGATTCAATGTTGATTTTGGCAGAGTGATGATAGGATTTTGAATAAGAAAATGTGGAAGAAGAAGAGAAGTGAAAAACCAGAAAATCTGATATAAAATTCGTTGAAACTAACCCCTATTTATAGAAGAACAACAGCCATGTCCATTCGTGAAAGGTTATGGCGAATAGACACTTCTTTTGAAATTCAAATTTTTGAATCTAACTGTCACTATGTCGACATGGGGTACTAGGGCATGTCGACATCCCAAAGGAAATTTTGATGTTTTGTTTTTCTTTGAAAATAACCTTTATCTTATATTAAAATTATTTTAAACTTTATTAATATACTTGACTATAGATAAAATACATAGATAAATATAGAGAATAATATATATATAATTTTACTATAATTTTATATTTAAATCTAAGTATAAATATATTATTATTAAAAGATAGTTTAAAACAAACGAAGTTTAAAACAAGAGTTTGTTAAAAACAAAAACAAAGAATATTTTAAGGCTAAAACATCTTTTTGAAAATCATTTGAAAAGTTAATTTTTAAGGCTAAAACATTTTGAAAAGCAGTTTTGAAAATCATTCTGAAGTAGTTTTGAAAATCATTTTAAAGTAGTTTTGCAAGCTTCTTCCTGCAGAATATCTCATCACATCAGGACTCGAGAACTTGTACATAACCAGGATGTTCATGGGTTTGTAAGCCATTTGTCGTAGGTTTGTAAGCTACTTGTCGTGGGTTTGTAAGCCACTAAAAAGGTAGAAATGGGTTCCATCCCAAAAGAAAAATGGAGTGACGATTTCAGTGCTATTATGAAGTTTTAACATAATTCTAGACTCAATACTTATCTTGAAATCTTGAACTCTTGATAATCTTGATACTCATGAGTCTTCAATCTTGATATCTTGAATCTCTATACTGTACAGTCTTCATTCTTTGTACCTGCATGGTTAAATCCTGCATATACATATATATCTAAACTATAATGTTAGTATTTATATTTTATAATCGTTTTCTAAGGTTGTTGTCATCAAAACCATCCTCTCAAGGACTAACCAGAGGGAGGTCAGAGTAAGCTTCCGGTCCCACCTATAAGGCCGGGCCAGAGCATTACAAGCTTTCAATCCTTCCTAGGTGGCCTTGCAAGAGTGCGTCCTAGAGGGAGGACGGAGTAAGCCTTTGGTTTCGTCTAAGATGTCCAGGCTAAAGCACTGACCAGCCTTTGGTTCCACCAATAAGGCCTAACCGGAGTGCCTCCTTGAGGGAGGATGGATTAGACTTTGGTTCTGCCAAAGATGGCTAGCCAAATGCACCAACCAGCCGAAATCTTCACCTAAAAGGTAATAATGGGCTTAATCAAAGCCTAAATCATTCCCTAAAAGTTAATAATGAGCTAAAGAGATTAAATCCTAAATCTTTATCTAAAAGGTAATAAGGGGAAAAAGAGATCAAAGCCTAAACCATTACCTAAAACGTAATAAAGAGCAAAAGAGATTAAAGCCTAAATCCTTTCCTATAAGGTAACAATGGGAAAAAGGAATCAATCAAGCAAGTCTAACTCCATCTTAAAGATAGGTCAAAGCAATCTTCTAAAAAAAGAACAACCAAACACAATCAACCTTACACCAAGGTAAGGGTAAAGAAAGCCTCAAAGGAAAGAGCCTGGGATGGATTTATAATTCTCTTGCTAGATGAATTTCTGGTCTTCTAATAGGTCGATTTCTAATTCTCTTGCCAGATGGATTTCTAATTCTCTTACTATATAGATTTCAGGTCTTCTCATAGATGAATTTTTGGTCTTTTTATCCGATGGATTTTTATTTTTCTTTTGGATTTCTGGTCTTATTATCAGTCAAAATTTCTGGTCCTCTTACCTGATAGGTTTCTGGCCTTTCCATCAATTAGATTTATGGTCTCCTTATTCGAATGGATTTTTTGGTCTTCTCATCAAGTGGATTTATGGTCTCCTTATTTGGATTTGGTTTTACACTCAAGTGTAAAAGGCCTTTTTAATACAAGAAGGGGGTAAAATGTTATCTATATGTTTTTCAACTATCAAATGTACACAAGAAGTCATCAAGGGGAAAATAGCATGGAAAGATATGGGAGCATTCGAAATAGAAGGGGTTATCAAGTATCTAATATGAAGATAGTTCTCGAGCTCATATTCAGAAGTTAAGTTGCTTAAAAGAACTGGTAAATAACTAGATATGTCGAATCACAAGGGTTGACAAGTTTAAAGATAGAAAGGTTGTTGAATCTCTATAACTAGATGAGGTGGTGTCGAGCCTCAACAACCGCAAGGGTTGTCGAGCATATAAAGAAAAGGAGGGTAGCGAACCTCAAGCCATTACCAATGGATGTCGAACTTCTAACAACGAAGAAAATTTTAAACTTCAAGTAGTCATTGACATTGATATCCCGTTTTGAATAAGTGATATTTTAACCAATGATGGTTAAGTGTTGATTTATTTACGTAGTCGTTGATTATGTAAACAGCTGTTGTTGACTTGAAAAGTTAATTGAATAATATGGTAGCTTGCTAAGTACCATGGTAATTGTTAAGCCTCCTTCAAATTCAAAATTTATTATTATTTTGAAAGTTAATTTAAGAATAATTATTATTATAAGATTTAAAGATAATTACTATTTAGTAAGAAGATTTTAAAAAGGTAATAACTTATTAGTAATAATATTTTATAGGTAATTAATAATTGTTTTAATAATGATTAAAGTTAAATATTTTATTAATATGATTCTTAAAAGTTTTTTTAAGGTTATTTCAGTATTGTTTTAAAACGTTTTAGTTTAAGTATTATCTTAAAAGTTATTTGGTTATGGTTTAGGAATGTTTTAATTAATTATTTAAAGGTTCTCTATATTTTAATTCTTGATTAAAGTTAATTAATTATAGTGATTAAATTTATTTAATTATATTTAAGGATAATTAATTTTTATATTAATTTTAGTTAAGGTTAATTAATTACTATTTATTAACATTTTAAAGTTAATTAATTATTGTCTTAATATTATTTTGAAGTTAACTTATTTATACAACAATAATGTTTTAAAATTAATTTAATATATTATCAATAAGATTTTAAGTTGTTATTTCAAATGAGAATGAAAGTAAATGGAATAGATGGATGTTTAAATAATAACTTATTATTTTAAGTAATTTTAAATAAGGTATGGTTTATCAAGTGGACTTTATGGACGTAGAGTCTATTAAATAAGTTGTTTAAAATATGGGAAGAGTTATATAAAGGGTTTGGATATTTATAAATAGATTTATAAATGAGTTTTTAAAAGATCTGGGATGAAGGAGTTTTATAAACGTGATTTTGGAATTTATTAAGGATGTTTTGTGAAGGGATTGTTATTTTGGGTTTCTCCGTTTAAGTGATATTTGGGTTTGATCATTTAAAATATGATTTCAAAATAAAAAATCTTTTTTAAGTGTTGGTGAATATACCTTCCAAGTTTGAAAGTGAGATGGTTAAATATACTTTTCTAAGTGTTGATGAATATACCTTCTATGTTTGAAAGTGAGATGGTTAAATATACTTATACCGGTGAGACAAGTATATGGTTATATTTTCTGAGTGTCGAAATATAGAAGTTGGTGAATATACTTACCCTGTTGAGGTAAGTATATGGTAGTGATTTCCTAGTATTGAAATGTGATTTTTAAATAATGGAATTTTAATTAAATGAGGCTTAGTGATTTCTATGGGAATGTAATCTTTGTTTGAATGGTTATTTATCGATAGTTAAATAACCGACTATCAAATCTGGACTAAAACGTAACTCTAGAAATATCTAGGAGAAACCCGGGAGTTATATGATACAGTTACCGTCGGTGGTGCTATACTTTATGTATAAACTCGTTTCGTTCTTCTAGGATGATGATAAGGAAATCCGTCCACTAAAGGTTAGGAGGTGATCTCAGATCTTATCTTTGTCTGTTTATTTCCTAGAGAACCGGGGTTGAGTTTACCGGAAATTATCGAACGTTGTTTCGAATAGACCGGGATCGGATATGTTATCCGGAAACCACTTCGATCCAACAAATGCATTTCGAAGTGAAGACATCATGAAGAGCATGGAATAGAATATAGAGATGTGAAGTGCAGGGGCTAATCGCTACTAATTCTGAGGTGATTCCAAAATGGATGTAGTAGGAATAATGCCTTCGATTTCGTTCAGTCCCAAATCGGGCTTCTATGGATGAATGCTATCAGAACATTGTCATTGGAGGGCAATGAGCATTCTAAGTATGAATTTCTTGAAAGGTAAACGTAGCCTCAAGCCTCATCAACCGAGAATGACTGAAAATCAGGGGAGATGCAACAAGGCTAAGTGGGTCGCACCCATTAGGGTATGTTGTCACCCTTCTAGATACATCTACATATTTATGTATTGGTTGTGCATGAGATCATGATAAAAAGGGTTGCAAAGCAACCGAGTTGATGACATGTTCGGTACTATCCAGTAAGGGGTAGGCCGGTCTTGTGTTGGCAGGGATCGATAGGTTCGACCTCGGTACATTTTCTAAACCTGTATCGTGATAGATAGTACCCCAATGCGTAGTCACTATATGGAATCCACTCTCCAATAAGCGCCTTATGGTTTTGATTGTGCCCAACTATGTTGAAATGTGAGATGCAAGCATTTCAACTATTTTTATATTTTACTTTGACCTTTAGACATTATTATAATATTAATGGATTTCTAATATAAAAGGTTTTGGTTATTGTAAGGTAAAAACCCGTCTGTGTTTATGTGCGGCATGGTCTTACGAGATAACTTTGATTTTAAAGGATTTTGATAGTTATAATAAATAAAATTCCTTGTGATTTAAGTTCTTACGACGGTTTTACCAGACTGACCCGGGCGTTGTTTTCCTATAATGCTCAGGTCAGATCGAGCATATTTCCTAGTTTACTTGGATATTGGAGCTTCAAGAGAGGAGCTAGAGGTCCAGAGACGTATTCACGTATATGATTATATTTCCGTTGTATACATGGTTGTGATTATCAGAAATTGTGAGGATGGGTTGTTATAACTGTCTGAGTTGAATAGGTTAGTATACTCTGATTGATGTATTTATATATATAAATTACAGTTTTGTTTTTGTGTAAAGATTTGTTATATAATATAGATTATTCGTTCCGCTGTGAGATTCTGTGTTGTTTAGTTACTTCTTATCTTTCTTCTTTCTTTCCCTAACTATCCGCCTTTCTGTTCAATTTGGGTTGGACATGTATGGTTTATTGTCAGCTTAAAGTGTATGGAAAAAGCAGGTCGTTACAAATGATGTCGAACTTCAATAATGAAAAGAAGTATGAAAGACCTAACAACATAAGGTATCAAATTAATGAAGGACAATGGTGATGGCGAACCACTACAACAAAAAGTGCTGAAGAATATAAAATAAAAAAGGTTGCCACGATACTAAAAGATGTCGAACATCTGGTTACAAAGGGTGTACCGAGTCCTTATGGAAATCAAGTCTTAGATGTACTAATTGATATCGAGCCTTTAAAACATTAGCTATTGTAAAGCAATAAAAGGTATCGAGCTTCAACAAGAACGAAGGGCCTTGGTATTAGCAAAGGATTTCAAGCTTCCACAAGTAGCAAGTGATGCCGAACCACAGGGGTGATGAAGGATATCAAGTATTTACAAACAAACATATTAATGAGTATCTACCATCATGAAGGTTATCGAGTAAATACCTTGATGCAGGATGTCAGAATTAACAATATAAAGAAGATGTCGAGTATTAACAATACAGAGAGGATAGCGAGTATCTAGCTGGGTGGACATGCGCAACCATTCTGCCTGCCACTACCCCTATAAGTAGACCCCCCACCACTTAGAGAGGGGCAAATCATTTCTTTCTGCACTTTCCTAATCACAAGTTGTAAACCCTAAATCAAATTGGGGATTTATAGACCTGATTATAATCGTTATAACCTTTATATATAAGGACTTGGACAATAAACTTTGCATAGCATAAATTCCATGGAATGTGTATCTTTGACTATTATTGATTGATGGACGTGCATATGACTTATTTTTAGACTTGGACTTGAATTTGGACTTGCATATTATTAATTTAAACATGGCCACTTAAGTGCTTGCCTAAATTAATGCTTACTATGCATAATGACTATTTTTCCCATTGAAATATGAACAAAGGATTGTGATGTATATGAATTGCCCATTTTGTCCATTAATGAACAATCAATGGACTATTGCACAATTATGCGACTCGCTTATTTTTCCTTATATATATGACTCAAACTTTTGAACAACTTGATGACTATATTAAAGTCCATGAGTATTATTGGGACCATTTCAGATAATATAACTTTGTACAACATCTCGAGTGTTGAACCAAATTTTGGTTTAATAAGATTTAAATAGTTAAGTGTGGGACATGTTAAAAATTTAATTGAATGAACCAAGGGTAACTAGCGCAATTAAGGTTGGCCTTGTAAATGAAAATAAATAAAATTTAGTTTTGGATGAGAAGGATTAGTGGTAGGGGAATGAACTAGTGAAATTAGGCCACATGGGATGTTAAGCCAAGCCAAAACCACTAGTCCATTTTTCCTTTGTCATATTCTCCCATCCCACTTTACTTCATTTCACAAAAACAATCCCAAAACTTCTAAACCAAGGCTAGCTACCATTTTTCAAGGAAGAAGTAGAAGAATTTAAAGCTTTCAACTTTAAGGTACATAGAAGATTAAACAAGATTTTTTTTAATCAAGGTGAGTAAAATTTTCTCTAAGATCTTCCTAACCTATTTGGGTTTGGTTTCTGATTTTAAATGAATGTTTTGATGATGATTAACATGATTCGAAGCCTTAAATATTATTTTGATTATTGTTTGACATTTTAAATTAGTTTATATTTTAAGGTAAAATATGAATTAACCATAGTTAAATAATTTGAAATTAAGATATGATATCTATAATGATGAAATAAAGATGGGTTTCAATTTCATAATTTTTGGAACAATTTCGGATTTTATATGAACTTTCTAAGTTGAGAAAAGGGTTAATTTTGGGAAATTAATTATTAAAACTAATAAAAATAATTATTTTGACCTAAAATTTGGGATAAGGTAAAAATTTGTTATATTTGATTTTTGGTGAATTTATGCCCATTAAATTTCAATTTTATATGAATTAATTGGTGAAGGAAAGAATTAACTAATTAAGGACGGTTAATTAATTAATTAGGAGTGTAACCAACAGTTCATAAAATGAAAACTGTAAAGTTAGAAAATAGCCAATAAGATTTCTACATCAATTTGGATTAGGTGAAATAGAAACAACCCATGATAGCTTGGGTAGTTATCTACTCATAATGGCTTAGGGAAAGTCATTACGCAATGGCTCTTCAAGCTTAACCCTCAAAAGCTATCAGTATGTGATAGCTTAAGGAAGATATATACTCATGATAGATATTGATCTAGTTAACACATGACAACCATAGGAGAGTTAACCCAAGATGACTATTGAAGTCAACATGCGAAGTCCTAGTGAAGCTATCTCCTTACGATGGCTATTGGGAATTAATACGTGAAGACATAAGATGGAGTCAAGATGAAATAACACTTGATGTAGATACATGCGATGGCTATAGTAGGGATAATACCCGATGGCTTTTAAGAAGCTAACACACGATAGCTAAGAAAAGAAAATATAGTAGTGATGGCTTAGGAGGGATTAACCCAACATAGCCAATACATGAAGACTGGGCTCAACTTTTGAAAGATATGGGATAGCTAGCATGCAACACCCATAGTAAATTTGTGATGGCTTGGAAAGCTATAGTTTTTTAAGTAAAATAAGAATACTTAGGCCATTTAGGAAGATGGTTTCCAAGTGTTAATGAACTATTTCATAGGGATGAAATAAATGAAGGATTTTAATAAGTTAAAATTATGTTAACTTATTTTTAAAACAAACTAAGGCTTAGAGAATGTAATAAATTATAAGGTATCATTTAGATTGAAAGATAAAGAAGTTTTATCTTTATAAAGTTACAGTGCACTATAAATAAACGAAAAAAAAGGGGTTGAACTATGATCATAAAGATATATCGACTCATCGAGTTATTGGATGGGAAGGTGCCTTGACTATTAGTCAAAAGTCTAACGGCATATGGCAGGGTGACATGATAGGGTTCATCCTAAAAGAATTATAAACTCTAAAGGGGAATTAGGATAGGATGCCAAAATATTAGGGTGGTGTTATAACTAAAATAAATAAACTGACAACGTGAATGATAGAGGTTTAGGGACTAATAGGGTATATTGACGCTTAGTAAGGATGCTTACTATATTCTATTTAGGGTACTTACATTCAAACTTTTTGGATAGTCAGGGTGACTCTAGTCAAGGTGGCTCCCATTGGTGGAATGAGTGGTTATTTTATCAATTGACGTTGTCCGAGAAGAGATAAAGTTAGTGATACAAGCCTAGGGAGGTAATCACTAAATAAGCTAATGATAACTTAATGATAAAAGCCTAAAACAAGGTATTAGGTAATGTTTGAATGGATGATGAATGATTGTATGACATGGTTCATAATGGGATGATAAGTATAAGGTATACTTAATTTGGATTGATATATGACATGGTTCATAACTGGATGGTCTAAGTGCAGGGTACACTTCTTGATTGAATATATGCACATGGTTGCTTTTTATGTAATGTTATTTACATATATGATGTATCTTAATGATGATAAAGTAAGGGAAAAACCATTCCGTGCTAGCGACCTAGTCTCACTATAGATGACTACGGCAAAGATTTTAATCATATCAGGCTTTATGTTTGGCACTTGTTTTTATTATTTCTCATAAACTCACGGGTGCTCATTTGAGTATGCCTATTTTATGGATTAGACGGCTATCTATTAGGAGGGAAAATAAAGATTTCGAAGACGAGGCAGGAGGGTTGTCTAGAGAATAAAAATGTTTTAAAAATTTCTACTGTATAAAACCATGAATTATAACTAATTAAGTGTAGGTTGGCATCTTCAAATGTCAAATAGAATACTACTCTTATTTTCTATTATATTTATCCCTGCATAGGAACAAATTGGTTTAAAGATTTTGTAATGAACTATGTAATTCAAATTGATGCAATGAAAATTTTGTTTAGCTGCTCCGTTTACTTATGTTGTGAAAAATAACACTGAACTCGATTTTCCACTTGAAAATGATTCTGATAATGACTACAACATCATTAGTATCTATTTCAAAGTCTCGAAGTAAGGGATGTTATAACATGGTATCAGAGCCTAGGTTATTGGAACATTTAAGCAAAACAGAGCTAAGTAGAAACTTACTAGCAGAAAATGAACACCTTGGGAAGGGTATACGCTATATATATAATGTACTTGCTTTTTTGTATAGATATATAGTAAAATATATCTACCCCTCTACAATTGATCCCACTCTCTTTACTTTTGTTTCTTACGAACCCTTGCTTATGTAGAGGGCAAGAATGGACCTACATAACCGACATTTGATCATAGGAACCGCAAGAGAAAATTCTAATAGAGGAGATGACAACATGCAAACCAACGGCCAAGAAGGGGAGGTGAACCCGGAAGTTCATTCTAAAGCCGATACTCAAGTGCCTACCCCTGCTTAAGGAGGAATGGATGTGAATACACTATTTTTCCAATTTATGGTGGAGATGACGAGGAAAAAACTAGCTGGAGTTGTTGATCCAAGATAGTAGGTAGCAAGGGAAGTAAAATTTTCTAAGATGAACAAAGATATCAAGAGTTGTTGAGGAAAAGAGTTCACTAGGAAGGAGTCTGCCTTGGAGGCGTTGAATTGGATGAAAGTATGCGAACGTATCTTCAGAGACTTAGGATATAATAATGCTCAGAAGAGGAGATTGGTTCCTTTTCACCTCTAGTAGGATATACTAATGCTCAGAAGAGGAGATTAAAAGTATGTGGACGTATCTTTGGAGATTTGATTATTACGTGTGGTTAGTCCGATCAGTTGGTATGCCACTCTCGGATTAGGGTGCAATGTTCTTAAGTTTGACTTTTTTGGACGTTTGTTTGTTTATGACCCATATATGTTTGAACTTGTAAGGTATGAACGATTTTGGGTATGAACTAGTTAGTGTGAAATGACGCTTGGTTTTATTGTGCCGATAGGATTATCGCCGTATGAAACCAAAGGGAAGGGGAATGAGTTATGATATCGTTGGACGTAATGAAGAAGAAATCAGACATGATGCTATGTGCTACGGAAAATCATGAATATGAGGTCAATAGAGTACGTGTAGTCTGAGAATTTGCAGACATTTTCGAACCTGAAATGGGATTACTACTAAGAGGGGAAATCAAATTCTAAATAGACTTGATGTTGGGGGCGCAACATGTTAGTAGACTGCCTAAGAATGCCGCTTAAGGAGATGAAGGAATTGAGGAAGCTTCTAGTGGAACTTGAGGATAAATGTTTAATTAGGCCAAGTAGTTCACCGTAGGGAGCATCCATAATATTTGTAAAGAAGTTGGATTAATCTTTGTAGATGTGCATTGATTATCAAAAGCTAGATGAGTTGACAGTGAAGAACCATTATCCATTGCCCAGGATAGATGACTTATTTGATCAGTCGAGTGGAGCTCAAGTATTCTCGTAGATAGACATGACAACGGGTTTCCATCAAATAAGAGTAGTAGAGGATAGTGTTCCATTGACCGCATTTCAAAGAATGTATGGTTCATATGAGTGGTTAATGATGCCATATAGACTGATCAACGCCCCTGCTTTCTTCATTGATCTAACAAACCAATGCTTTCGCGATCGGTTATATAGATTTGTCTTGGTCTTTACTGATGATATCTTGGTGTATTCTAAGGATGAAAGTGACCATGAAGTCCATCTTAAGTTGGTGTTGGAGACGTTGAGACAAAACAAGTTAAAGGCGAAGTTTTCAAAATGCCTCTTTTTGAAATGGGAGGTGAAGTTTCTTAGGCATGTTATTTCGAAAAATGGATTTGCTATGGATCCATCAAAGATGGAGACTATAAATGGCGGGAAGAGGCCAGAGACGATCACTGAGATAAGAAGTTTCTTAGGATTGACGGGCTATTACCGCAAATTCATTGAGGATTTCTTGTGTTTAACAGCACGCTTGACTAAGTTGAACAAAAAGAACGAGAAGTTCGTATAGATAGAAAAGTGCTAAATATCATTCCAGGAGTTGAAAAAGTTATTGACGAACGCTCATGTCTAGATCATGCCTTAAGGGAATCATGAGTTTGTAGTATATATCGATGCTTGTGGAACGGGCTAGGGAGCAGTGTTAATGTAAAGAGGACGAGTGATAGCTTATGCATCAAGACAATTGAGGCCACATGAGGTTAGATATCTGACTCATTACTTAGAGTTAGCAGTAGTGGTGTTTGTGCTGAAGATTTGGAGATATTACTTGCTGGGAGAATGGTTCGAATTGTATACGGATCATAAGTCCCTTAAATATTTATTCTCTCAAAAGGAGTTGAATATGAGGCAATGAAGATGGTTTGAGTTTCTGGTTTCCGATGCTTTGAATAGGAAGCATCAAAATGTAGTGTTAGCCATGATTGAATAGTGTAAGACATTAGAGATGTTTTCCTCTTGCAAAGTGCATTATCGGCTTAATAGTAGATCGATTAGAGATCTGGGCACGCAAGCAAGTTTAGAAGTACGTACAAACTTGTGGATAAGATTGCTCCAAGGAAAAAAGAGGACCTACTAATTCCCAAAAAAATTAGGCAATTAGAGAAGGGGTGGATGTGCAGGATCTGAAAGGATTCGAGGTAGATTCGAAAGGATGGCTTAGAAAGAATAGAAGACTGTGTTCTCTAGATGTAGGGGACCATAATAAGAAGTCTTAGAGGAAAGTCATCAGTCGAAGTTTATAATTCATCCTCGAGGCACGAAGATGTATCATGGTATGAAGAGAGTTTTCTTTTGGGAAGAGACAAAGAGAGACGTAAGAGAATGTGTGAATAAGTGCCTCACCTGTCAACAAGCGAAGGCTGAGCATCAGAAGCTGAGTGGTTTACTTCAACCTTTGGAAGAACTGACTTGGAAGTGGGATTCAGTGTCCAAGGATTTTATTGACGGATTGCCCAGGTCGAGGATGGGAAATGATAGTATCTGGATAATAGTCAATAGATTGACTAGAAGTGCCATTTCGTTCTAGTAAATTTAACAAGAATGACAGCTTGCTTAGCGAAGTTATATATGAAAAATGTAGTGAGATTGCTTGGAGTTCCAAGCAGTATCATGAGTGATAGAGACCCGTTGTTTACCAGTGAGTTCTAGAGAAGTTTGCAGAGTGCTCTGGATATAGAGTTGAACTTAAGCATAGCTTACCACCTACAAACTGATGGTTAAACCAAGAGGGTGAACCATGTACTGGAAGATTTATTGAGAGCGTGCATTTTGGATTTTGGAGAATCTTAGGAAGATCATTTGCATTTGGTAGAGCTTGCCTATAATAATAGTTATTAGTTGAGTATCGGAATGACACCATTTGAGGCGCTGTATGGTAGTCCGTGCAAGTCACTTATTTGTTGGTCGGTGTAACCACCTAGTGTTTAAGGGTAATTAATTAAAAATTGTTAATGATGATTTAATTAATTAAAATAGATTTCCAAAGATTAATGAGAATAATTTGGAATTGATTTCATAAATGGGTTCAAAACATAAATATGTGTTATTAAATTAAAATAAGTTAAATATGGAAAAAATAGTTTGTAAAATTATATATGGAATGAATAATATTGATTTGAGTCAGAAATAAGTTTAAAGTGGATACTTAAATTAACTTGGGTTAGTGAAATAAATTCTTGTCAAATGGGCAAAATTGAATATTTTTGAATAAATAATTAAAATTAAACGGATTTATGGAAAATAAATTCTATAAAAATTCCATAACGTCATGTTATCACTTAAGTAATGTAAATATGATTTTTATTTGAAATTTTATAGTGATTTGATTTGAGTAGAAAATGGTTTGTAAAAGAAAAAAAGAAATGAAAATGGAAAAAATGTTTGATCAAGGCCTTAATAAAGCACAAAGTCCTATATTTCTCTATCTAGACTTTTCTAAGTCTAGAATTATCCCCTCCTGAATGTTTTCATTTCATGCATGCTTCATTTCCTCTTTACCGACTTCTGACTTCATAAAAACAGAAAAAGATATTAAACTTTCCTCCACTTCTAAATTCATAATTAAATACAATAAATTACAATAAATTCCCAAATTCAAGTGTAAACTTCTTGATATAATCTATACCTAGGGCTAAGAAGAAATTAGAGTTTTGATCACAAATTGGTAAAGCTGGTAATTTACAATCAAGTGCATGTAAGGTAGAAGAAATAGTTAGAGTAAAATTAAGGTCCTCCATCCATCGGTGAGTAAATTCGCTCATATATCTATGTCAACATACATTATTAATGCATGAATGCTATGCCATACGATTATCTTGTGAAATGAAATGGTTTCTAGTCTTGAATATGACTGTATTTTATAAGCTATGGATTAAATATGGGTTGGAATATCAAATTTTTGCTTCAACATCATCACTGATAGGGTGCCAGTCGACCGTTACCCACGGTGCCCTAATCCGTATGTTTATGCTTTAATAAAAATGTAAAACATAGAATAAAATAAAATAAAATAATGAATATATTTTATGGTCTGAATTATTGAATATTTTGAAATTATTTTATGGGTTGAGTAATAAATATTTTGAATATAAAATAATGAACTTGAGTTATATTTTATGTTTTGAAATAAAAAGTAATAATTTAAAACTAATTTATTTTTAAGGGTATTTAATTATAGAAAATTAGGAAATGGCTTTGATAATTATAAATGACTTGTAATGTGACTTTGAAAATTATATATATATATATATAAGGATTTAAAAATGAGTTATAGTGTTTAAATCTTTATTTGTAGTTATATAAATAAAATGAATGTATTACATATTATATGAATGCTTTGAAAGTATTGTTATTAGAATATAATAATTGATTTCAGAAGTTTTATTGCATTTTATGAATATAATTTCTTTTATAATTTATATTTAAATGTTTTGATTGTTTTAATCCCATGTAATGAGAAATCTAAATAAATGGAGTTATAATACCATCTGGTGTGGGACTTTCGGTAATATTTCATCAATTATTCTTTAAACTCATTATATATTGTGGAGATTGAGTGTAGTTTATGAGCAGTGGATAAACGATTGAGTATCACATGGTGGTATGAGATACCGTTGTGGTATTTATTCGGTTGACGGGACCAGTGATACTGAGTTAATACTTACGTGAGGTGAAATGCATGGATTTAAGTTAGGTGGGATACCTATATATTTAGATATTACGTGTTTATCTATCATGATGTACTCTTGGTTATTGTGTTAGAGTGAACTTGATGGCTAGCATCCATCCTAGCATGCTGATCTCAGGGTCGCGCCCCAGATCCATGACACACTATAGTTTTCATAGCTGGGTGATTAACCTTTAGCCCCTTGTGTCCCCTAGGCTAGCAGTCTGTTACCATAGGGGCCAAAACCAAGTCATTACTGGAAGTCCTCGCATTAACGAGCACATTGATGGATACGTATCATGATACTGTGGAGTTAATGGAAGACTGTAGGAGAAAATCCGGGTGTATAGCCCTTGTGCTATTGGAGTGAGAAGGCAGCCATTAGTCTCCCTTCTGGTTCTAACGGAGTGATAAATAGGAATATACAATTGAAATACCTTACCTAAGTATGTATGTGGGTGGATAACTGAGATATGACTCTACTTTGGACTTCATGTCTATCGTACAGTCAATTCCCATCACTATTTATTATGGGATATTTTTGCATAAGGAAATGAGATTTTACCTCTGATAGGTGTCTAGAGTATATTGGATTCTCGTATCATTTATTATTTACTATTTTACTGATAGGCAGCCTATATATTATATTTTATTATTTTAGATTGAGGGATATACTTGGCATTGTTGTGTGCTAGCCCGGCTATACTTGATGATATCTCAAGTGTTGATGTTTTTTGGATTTTGATGACGATTTTAATATGTATGATTCACTCATTTTACTTTGATCTGTGATTCCTTATCTGATATGGTTTTATATGGGAGATGACATTTTATGCATGTTTTGTGATACTTCGGGGATTGCTTATGATATTATGATTATATACTATTCATACATTACAATATATTTATATACATTGTCATTTACATATAGAAATAGTCTTACCCATATGATATTTATGTAATGCTCGGGTCAGTCTGAGACATTTCAGGTACATGGACAATGTGACTAGCTTGCGTTTTGTAGGCATAATGGAGACATGATACTTAGGATTGTTGTATATTATTCTTTTATTGTAGATAAATTATATGCATATCATTGTGATGTATATATCTTATATATATATATATATATTGTAATATTGAGATAGTGGACATTTGAGATGTTTTGTATTCACACTGTCTCATATACTTTATATTGTATCTTGTCGTTGTGATATTTACTCTTTGTGCTCTAATATTCACTGTATACTATGTATTGTGGAAATTAGCCACAAGGGCCTCTTTAGCAAATGAAATTAGTTTCTAGGACACACAACTGAAATAATTACTTTTAAGGACAAAACGCAAAATAATTAGTTTCTAGGGCCTAAAAACCTATGAAATTATGTCCTTGAAAGTAATTGGACTGCTGACTTTGTCCTTGAAAGTAATTATTCTGCTGACTTTGGCCTTGAAAGTAATTTCTTTGAATGTGTGTCCTAAAAACTAATTGGACTGCAAAGTTTGTCCTTCTGGTGAAATGCCCCTTATGTATTGTTCTATCTTGGAGATGCATAAGTTTATTGCTTTATGCCGATACTGTGTAAAGTGAGTTTATTTATACAATTTTAGAATACGTACGAGTGTTAGTCCAATGGAATATTCGCATGTGTAACCCATATAACATCATTCTTCATATTATCTGATAGTGTTACCTAGTAATACCCTTACATAGTATGGGTATAGAAGTGGGGTGTTTGAGTTAGACCGGGGAAGGACTTGTGTTAGGACCTGATTTGGTAAGAGGCTACTAAGAAAGTAGAATTGATTCACACTAGGATGAATGCAGTGCAATCAAGGTAGAAGAGCTATGCCGATAAGTGAAGGATAGAGCTTAAGTTCGCAGTGGACAATCACATGTTTGTGAAGATATCACTGATGCGAGGAGTTATGTGCTTTTGGAAGGTGGGGAAGTTGGCACCTAGATATGTATTACCATATCCGATGATTGAGAGAATTAATAAACTCGCTTATCGAGTTAAGTTACCAAGTAGTTTGGTGGGTGTGCTTAATGTTTTTCATATATTTCATTTGAGGAAATGTGTGCATGACCAAAGTTTGGTAGTGGAACCGAGGGTGATACAGGATTTATATGTAGAGGCAGATTAGACATATATGAGACGACCGAAGGGGATAGTAGGTCATGATACAAAGGAGTTAAGGAAAAATGTTATCAGACTTGTTCAGCTATAGTGGATGACAAAGAAAATATACCTACAAGGTAGAGGATAGGATTAGGAATATCAATCCCATGTTTTAGATATTCATGTATATATTAGCAGGGTGTTTTGTTTGACTATTATATGAACTAGTAGTGTACTAGTATATTCATATATGATATGACTGTGTATTGGTAGCTATAGCGATACCTTTTATTGATGATAAATAGTTTACATTAGTAGGGTACTAGTGTAATATATTGTACTTGTATGTACTTATACAACGATGATGATTTTGAGCTTTTACGGTGTTAGTGTAAATCTTGTTTTCCTTATCGAAATTTCATGGACACAATTTTTATAAGGAGGGGTGACTGTAACATCTCATATTTTGAAGGGTTTATACTATGGAAAATTAAATTAGATTAATAAATTAATAAAAGATGGATAAAGTAGTTTAATTGCAAGAACTGCCTAAGGAAGATTTAATTAATTAAGTGAAGGATACTTTAAAAAGTTAATTGAATGGACCAAGGGAAATTGGATCAATTAAGGTTGGGTTTGTAAATGAATATAAATGAAATTTAGTTTTGGATGGGAAGGATTAGCGTTAGGGGAATGAATTAGTGAGACTATCCCATATGGAATATTAGCCCGAGCCAAAACCACTAGTCCATTTTCCCGAGTCATATTCTCCCATCCCACTTCATTTCATTTCAAAACAAATCCCTAATCTTCTAAACCAAGGTTGGCCATCATTTTGCAAGGAAGAAGAAGAGATTAAAGCTTTCAGCTTTAAGGAACATAGAAGATTAAACAAGATTTTTTTAATCAAGGTGGGTAAAAAATTTCCTAAATCTCGCCTAAGCAATTTAGGTTTAGATTTTGATTGTAAATGAATGTTTTGATGATGATTAACATGTTTGTAAATGAATATTCTAAGAGTAGAAGTGGGTTAATTTTGAAAAATTAAATATTAAAAATAATAAGAATGATTATTTTGACCTAAAATTTTAGGATAAGGTAAAACATGATAAATTAGTTTTTTGGGATTTTTCCCATTAATATTTGATTTTATATGAATTAGTTGGTGAAAGAAAGAATAAACTAATTAAGGATAGATAATTAATTGATTAGAAGTATAGTTGATTAATTAACGATGGATATTAGGAATTAATACATGATGACATAAGATGGAGTAAAGACGCGATAACACTTGATGTAGATAACACACGATGACTATGTAATGGATAACACGCGATGGCTTTTGAGAAGCTAATAAACGATAGATAAGAAAACAAACTAGTAATGACTTAGGGAGAAGCAACCCATGATGGCTATGGGATAGCCAATACACGATGACTAGGCTCAATGTTCGAAAGCTATGAGATAGCAAGCATGCTATAATTAAAGTCAATTTACGATAGCTTTGGAAGCTATATTTATCTAAGTAAAATAAGAATAGTTAAGGCACTTTGGAAGATAGTTTCCAAGTGTTAACGAACTATTTCATAGAGAGGAAATAAAAGAAGGATTTTAATAAGTTAAAATTGTATTAACTTATTTTTGAAATAAAGTAAAGCTTAAAGAAGCTAATAAATGGTAGGGTGTCAATTAAATTGAAAGATAAAGGTGCGTTATCTAAACAAAATTGTAGGGTACACTATAAATGAATGAAAAAAGGGGTTGAACTATGATCGTAAAGATATACCGGGTCATGGAGTTATTGGATGGTAGAGTGCCTTGAGTATTAGTCCAAAGTCCAAGGTATATGGCAGGTGCCACGATTGGTTCAATCTAAAGAGGAGTTAAGGCAGGGTACGAAGACATTATGGGTGGTGTTATAATAAAAATAAACACACCAACAACGTAAATGATAGCGGTTCTGGGACTAAGAGGGGTTATTGGCGCTCAGTAAGAACACTTGCTAGAACGTATTCAAGGTACTTACATTTAACCTCTTAGGAGAGTTTGGATACCTGTAGTCAGGGTGGCTCCCATTGGTGGAATGAGTTGCCATTTCATCAGGTGATGTTGTTCGAGAAAAGATAAATTAGTGATAGATAGGCCTAGGAAGGTAATCACTAAATAAGTTAACGATAACATAGTGATGAAAGCCTAAAACAAGAGATTAGGGATGTTTTAATGGATGATGAATGATTGTATAACATGGTTCATAACGAGATGATAAGTATAGGTTATACTTGATTTGAATTGATATACAACATGGTTCATAGCTAGATCATTGTAGGTTACCCTTGATGAATGAATATATGTACATGGTTTCTTTTTATGTAATGTTGTTTACATATATGATGTATATTGATGATAATAAAGTGAGGGGAAAACCCATTCTTTGTTAGCAGCATAGTCTCACTATGGATGACAAAGGTAAAGATTTTACTCGTTCCAGGCTTTATGCCTGACCATGCTTTTATTAATTTATATAAACTCATGTGTACTCAATTGAGTAGGCTGAGTTTATGGATTAGACATGTATTTATTGGAAGGATGAATAAAGATTTCGAAGATGAAGCATGGGGCTTGTCTAGAGAATAGAAATGTTTTAAAAATTTCCGTTGTGTAAAACCAGGAATTATAACTGGTTTAGGTGTTGTGTTGGCATCTTCGTATGTCAGATGCAATACTACATTTTTTTCTATTGTATTTACCCCTGCATAGGAACGAATTGGATTAAAGTTGATGTAATGAACTATGTAATTCAAATTGGTGTAATCAATATTTTATTTAGCTACCCTGTTTACTTATGTTGTGTAAAATAACATTGTACTCACCTTGTCGCTTAAGAAAGATTCCGATGATATCTGCAGCATCATCGGCATCTATTTCCTTTTTCATTCTCTTAGCTTTGTTTTTTTGTTCACCTTAGCTTCAAGGCCACATACAGCAAAGCCGAATATAAAGCTATCCTGCCCAGTCTTAGGATGACTCAAGAACTGCAAATAGAACCGTTATACATGTTCAATGACTCGTCGTTGATCAACAACAACAATCGAATTGGTGAAAGGTTCCAGTTTAAACGCAATTGTTGACCCAATATTTGTAGAAGCCAAGAAACTCATTATCACATTCTTAGATTTCAAGCTGGAACAAATTCTAGGAGAAAAGCACGCCAAGGCCGACCAACTGGCCAAAGCAGCAAGCGACCTCGAAGAGAATATCCTTTAGGTCCAATTTGAGGTGTGGACCGCGCTTGAGTCAGTGGCAACTGCCATGGAAATTGATGAATCCTAGACCAATACCTAGATAACCACATTGCTACGATATCTTTTGAGTGGTATCTTTCCCACGGATAGAAAAGAACCTCATAAAGTTCTTTACAAGGCACCCCACTACACAATCATGGATGGGAAACAATATAGCGAGGGTAATTTATTCCCCTAAAATGCTATGTCACAAATGAAGAAGACAACCAAATACAAGAAGAGTCGCATAAAGGATTTTGGGGACACCATGCTAGGGGGCAAAGACAAGCAAAAAAGGTGGCAGGTGAAGGTTACTATTAGCCGACCATGATAGATGCAATAAACTATGTCAAGAAATAAGACTGATATCAACGTTCACCAAGATCCTTAATGCTTTCCCAAACCTGCTAACTACCATGATATCCCCTTGGTCATTCGATACCTATGGAATTGAAATAGTCCGAAAGATCCCCAATATTAAAGGGGGATATATTCATGCCATTGACTATTTCACAAAGTGGGTTGAGGCAGAGGTCCTCAATGGGGTCACCGCACCCAAAATTGTAAAACTTGCTGTCGAAAACATCGTTTGGTACTTTGGACTCTTGAAGAAAATCATCACAAAGAATGGAAATTATTTCGAAAGTGGATTTTTTTTCAAAATTTATATGATAGGAATAGGATTAAGAAGTAATTTTCCTTAGTCATCCATTCATAGGAAAACAAGCAGGTTGAGGTCGTGAACAATACCATTAAGTCAACATGGAAGAAGAACCTCAACAAGGTAAAAGAAAATTGAGCCGAAGGTCTCCCTTGGGTAAATTGGTCATACTAGACCTCGTACCAAACCTCAATCGTAAACTGCTCTTTCTCCTTGGCTTAAGAGTATGAAACCATGCTGCCCATCGAAGTAGATTTCCCAGCATGTGCAGTTAAAGTGCTCAATGGTTCTATAGCGGTGGAGGTGCAAAAGGTTGTAGCAGGGATATAGCGCAAAATAATGGAGATGGAAAAAGCTTCATTGGATATGAAACTAAATATTTAAATTTAATTTATTCTCATTCTCACATCATTTGTGTAGGAGTAAGAAATATTGTTTAATCTTATATAACAAAGTCGATGAATATCATTTATTCAGTCCAGATTTAGTAACTATAATAGATTTCTAACTTATACTGAATACTTGTACCTTAAAATTAGGTCTTTACCCAAACTTTGTTAATTTGGTTTAAAAGAGAATTAGTCAAATTAACCCTTTTATATTAATATTTCTAAAGTAGATGCTAGAAAGTGTTGATTTTAGCAGATATAGCAGAAAATAGCGCGGCTTAAAGCGGATTTATTGACCAATAGCACTAAATTGAAAGGCGTAGCAGTCGAAGAGCACTACTCGCTACCGTAGGAATTTTGTGTGGCTTTGGTGGGGCTAGAACTGCACAAGTTTCAGCCCCTTGGCACCTTACTCATGTCCTGAGAAAAATGAAGAAATACAAAAGCTCTGGCTTGATGCTTTAGAAGAAAAAAGAGCGGAGGTGGAACTCCGTACCGAGACCTACAAAAGAATGATAACCAAATACTACAATGCAGGAATAAACCTTTTCTAATTTGATGTTGGCAACCTAGTTCTGCCTTGAGACATCGCAAATTCAATGATCCTGGCCAAGGAAGTATTGGGGCTGAAGTTGGATGGTTCGTATGTCATCAGGTCTATGATAGCCAGTGGGGCAAACCACCTTTCACACCCGGACAGAACCTAAGTGCTATGCACTTGGAACATGGAGCCCCTTCGGGCCTACTATGTCTAGGAAATCTTATAAGCCACAATTATATAGCAAGGAACATTTTATAATACTTTATGTGTTAGAAATATAAATAGAACATTCCCAAACAAACATCGCATAATATCAACACCAACAACAGAATTATCTGGCATGGACGAACCACATAATGCTCTCTTCCTGATAGGGGAATGCCTTCAACTAGGGCTATCTGATGGGGTCTGGCCGAGCAATGCTGCTTATTCGCTTGAAGAATGATGAAATAGCCCCGTGAGGATGCATGAACCAATCAATGCTCCCTTCCGTGCCAAGGACACCGCCACACTGATAGCCTGACCACCTATACCATGGTCTCAATTCCTACTTCTGTGGTGTACCACTCCATGAGGATGCAATATCCAATCAATGCTCCTTTCTGTGTTAGAGGCATCAATGAATAGATGGAATACCCACTCGCACTATGGTCCCATTCATTCACTTGTGATGTTGCCCGCCCCTCCAAGGAGGAGGGGTAATGTTGTCAAGGTGGGCGTGATTACGCATGAAGTAATCCTAAATCTGTCATCCATGTTTCTTCTCTATGAGAATGGACAAGCTAATAAACACTGCCTTTCATTACGGAGGTAGCAACGAACATAAAGCATGACCACCCACGTCGCGGTCTTGATTCTTTTGCCCGTGGAGCTGCCTGTCCCCACGAAAAGGTGGTGAATAAGTGCCAAGATGGGTGCAATTACTTATGTAGTAATACCAAATCTGGCGTCCATAGTGCTGCTCTATGAGGAAACATGAGCCAATCAGGGCCTTCTTTCATGCTGGAGGAATCGACAAATTTGGCACTACCAACCACATAGTGGTCCAGATTCGTTTTCCATTGATGCTACCTATCCCTACAACGGGCAGGGAATTGGCACCCACCATGGGGCCATCATAGTATTGCCTGTCTCAAACATCTGAGGTGGCCTCTTTATAACAAAGGACGACCATCTACGACTCAACAATGGCCACTTAAAGAGCGAGTCGATGACACGAGGACTCGACATCCCAAAAAATATGCCTCATCACAACTCGTGCTCGCTCATGCATGCTTGCAAGGAACAGACTATTTCAAAAAAAAGACAAACTTGTTTTTGTTTACTTGTTCAGTGTTTAATTTTCACATTATCTATGTTCTCCAAAAATGCCTAAATCTACGTGTTTTCTTAAAAGAGTCGTGGCCACTTGAGTATCCGATAATAATAAAAATAAACAACAGAAAAATCAAACCAAAATCTAAATGATGAGTCTACTCAACATTCAACCGTAGATTACAGTTTAGCAAAGCATTTAAATAAAAAAGAAAAACACAAAGATAAAATTTTCTCACTAACTAAAGTCGAAATTTGAAGATACTGATTGAAAGACGAAGAAGTTAAAAACTCTAAAATTTTATTTAATAGCAAAAATATAAAAAGCTCAGTAAAGGTTAAATAAGAAGAGATGTATTCATATAATGTATGGCATTCAATCAGGGTTGTTGGATGTAATAAGTGGGAGATGATCCAGACCGTGTAGTTTTCATCAATTTCTATGTCAAATCACATTGAACCGCCTCTACAGCGTCTCAAGAAACCAAATGCTATACCTAATAGCACAAGGGCATGTGTCGGTAACATTAAATGCAAAGTGACAAATCCCCCCTTGCACGTAGGCGCGAACTTAGGAGCAAAACGTTATTTATTTTTCTTGCAAATACAGCAAAGGCCGGCCCGCATCATTCTAGATGCCCACATATTGGTCCGCACAGTTCTAAAAGCCTGCATCTCGCTCAAATGACCAAGTTCCCTTAAACAACCAGCTCGCCCTACACCTGTACATACATAACCATAAGCCATAAAAATCCTACATAGACAACAATGGACAACGACATCAGTCAACGACCCGACATGCAAAATGATCCTCTGTAATTGAACGGCCCGAACAAAGGCCCACTCCTCGGTAAGATCCATTGCTCGCTTTTCACCTCATCTGCTTGCACCATATAAGGCCCTCTTGTCTCAATTCGCAAGCTTTGGCTACATGCGCATGGTAATCTTTAGAAAAAGAAGCAACGACTTTGCAATTTCTCTATAAAGGCTTGGACAAATAACATTATTCATCTGACAAAATGAGTAGTGTGCGATAATCAATCCTTATCCCTTAGTGCCATCCTAGCAAGGCCACTCCACACAACCACTGATCTGATGCCACATGTCCCTGACCAAGGCAAGCTCATGTACAGATCGACATCATACAAACATCTGAGCCATACATTCTAGTTGGCCTCCTGGCTAGCACTCATATCAGCCAATCGTCTTAATGAATGACTAAGAGTAATTTCTAAACTTTGAAAGCATTATCTCAACTGTCCAATATAGTTTTTAGTAGGTATATATACAACCTATCATGCTTTTTCAAAAGGATCGGTTTTTCTAAGTTTCATAGCATTTTAGCCTCTTATTATTGTCTCTTTTAATCCAAGCAATTGTAAGAGAAGAAAAGTAATAGAAAAATAATCGCAGTTGACGTGGATCAACTTAGATCAAACCACTCTAGATCTTGTGTTTCTTTACTTATATATACTTATTTCCTTATTTTCCATTTTTTAAGCAAGGTATTAGTGAGTAACCTCCACTAATATGAATTCTCAACTATAATTCTGAGGCTGGCTATATTTTTAGTCAACACCTAGAAACTTGTTATCTCTACAGACTTATACTTCCCAAGCAATGCAAGTTATTCTTCATTCCTGAGAGCCATATCTATAACAACATTAAATGGATCTCTAAGGTCTAGCATGGTTGCCCTAGCAATCTTAGGCTTTAAACCCTGAATAAAATTTTCGTTCTTTTTAAGAAAAGTGTTAATAACAGCCTTCCCATGCCTTGACAGTTTGTCAAACTTGGTTGCATATTCCAGCACAGTTATATCTCCCTGCTCGAATTCCAAAAACCTCCTAAACTATGTGGATTTACTACTTCAGACAGAATCTTCTCCTAGAACGTTTCCCAAAAGTTAACCCAAGTAAGATCATCTTTTGGTATTCCCATAGTCACATTGTTCCACCAGTACAGTGCAGCTTCTTGCAACTGCCTTGAGTCCAACTTTCTCTTTGGTTCATCATTCATTCCCGAAATAAGCAAAATCTATTTTATAGTGAAGAACCCAATCACCACCATGATGACATTCTCCATTCCCATAAATGGTTTTCCTTCCAGTCTGTTATTGTCTCTACTCAATGTGTGCACGTAAATGTGCATATTTTTACTTCCATATTTAATCTCCTTTTATTTTAAATAAATGACATAATTGGGTGTTTTTACATGTTTAAAACCAAATTTCAAAAATGCATTCAAGTCACTATTCATGCATCTACATGGGGTAAAATGGTAATTTTGTGCATGTATTAATTTTGAGAATATTTAATTGCACATTTTAGTTTAATTTGTAGGAATTTGGATGGAAAAATGGAAGAGGCTTCATATATGTATGCATGCACAAAGGAAGGAAGACAAGAGAATGAAGAAATAAAAGAATTCATGCATCATGGAGGACCCCACCTACCCACTAACCATGAATTAACAATTAAGAGCTAATGTACATGTTAGTAGGAATTAAATTTACATGCACATTTAATGGAGAATTATGCTCATGCTAATGATTACTTAGAGGTTACATTTCCTAAGTGGGCATTTTAGGTAGCTCCCTAAAATATGGATTAGGGTTTTAGGCATGTATAAATAACCCTCTTATGTTCATGTAATGAAGTTTTTAGCTTTTACATTATATTATGTAAGTTGTAGCCTCAAATCAAAAGAGAAATAAAATGGCTTGCTAAGCCTCTTCTTCTTTACTCTTTCATGCTTTCATGTTATTTTATGATCATTTTTATTTACATTCACTCTTTACTATTATGTTAGTAGTTCAGATTTTCATTTATGCACTTAGTTTAGTATAGTTTTATGCAATTATTTACTTCTCTTTGCTTTTAAGTTGCTCTTACTTCTCTTGCTTTTTAATGTTGAAACTACATGTGTTGAAATGATAACAAAGATGAGTAGCTACACCCCTTCAATTTAGGGGTAATGAAGCTCTCTAATTCTTGTAGATTCAACATATTTGCTTATTTATGATCTCTTTTTATGCTTCATGAAAAGTTATATTATGATGTAAGTTTATTAGTGAATTTGATAGTCTATGTTGTTTATCGCAATAGGCTATTCTTATTCAAACATAAATACAATCTACAAAATTAACTAACTAAGTGATTATGATCATGAAATTAAAATAGAAGCAAAATTTGATGATCTATGTTACTAATAAAAAATAGTAAATAGATCATCCTTAAAATAGACTTTTTTTAGTTTCATATTCATTTTACTAACATTCAATAAGTGGTTTTAGTTGTTGTATTAAAGTTTGATGATTTAAGTTATGTTAATCAATAATATAAATAGACCATACTTATGATAAATACATCACTAAGTCTATTTAGATTAAAATAAGAGATCATAGTTAAATTTTGTGTTGATTTATGTGAGCAAATGAGAGTGGATTTGCCTCTAAATTGGCTTTTAATCTCATATTTCCATTCACTTTGTTCTAGCTAGTTTTACATTTTTCTTAGCTTAAAACAATCTCATGTTTGGTTTAAATTGATTGAATAGAATATAAATCAATTCATTTCCCTGCGGGTCGACCCGTACTCGCCACGTACTAAAATCGTACGTCGTGCGCTTGCAGTTATTTTTAACACAATTTTTAACGGCGTGTTTCTTACTCGATAGGAACTTCCACCGTTAGTCAACAAGTTTTTGGCGCCGTTGCCGGGGAAAAGATTTTATTTTTAGTTTTATTCTTCAAATTATTTTTCTTTGATTTTATTGTGTTATCATTTTGTGTGTTGAGTTGCATTTTAAAAAAATTGTGTTGTGTGTTTGTGTGATTTTGCTTTCATTTGATTTGTGTGCTTGTTGTTTTTCTATTTGCATTTCTGTTTAAAAAAACATACACAGTTTCAAAACAAAAAAATATTTTATTAATTTGCATTTGCATTTTACATTTACATTTTTCTTTTTTCCTTTTAAACTGTGCACTGCTTGCCGACATTCCTCAATCATCCATACATCTCCTTCCTCTTCCTTGCAAACTGATCGCATCACCTCAGTGCCCACCACATCTTCAAAACCATCCATACTTCATCAGTTAACACTCCATACTTCAATAGCCGTCCATTTAACTTCTGCCTGCAAAACATTACAATCCATCTCTGCCTAACCATACACAGACTTCAACAATTCACTACAAACTTCATCCCATACAAACTTTTCATAACCACTCTGTTTGACATACAACTTGCACACCAATTACTGCAAACCACCCACCAAACCAAAAAAACTACCATTCTCCAACAAACCCATACATGCTCAGTACATACATACCTCCACCATCTCACTACTTGCTCCTTCACAAAATTCCTCCCACCATCACAGCTCTGTCATCTCCACAACCCAGTCACACAAACCATCAACTTGCTTAATCACCACAACTTCACCTCATACTTCAACAAACACCTCATCACCACCCTACATACAACCTCAACATAACCTCCACATACAATCACTGCCCTAACCAGTGCCAACATCAACTACCCACTTCCACTTCAGTTCCACATACAAACCTCCACTTCATCACCATACAAACTTCCACATACAAACATCTGCACATCCCAATCTTCCCTGCACCTACCATCTACCATTACAATTCCCTTCATATACACACTGGTCTCCCATCCACACATTGGTCTGTTCCATTACCACCAACCTGAAGCAACAAACTTCACTCTACAACATTCTACCCAATCACCAAATTCAACATTCACCAGAAAACTACCAATCATCAGCCTTCTACCACACTTCATATAAAACTATCACTCACCCATCTCCTGTGTCATCTCCAGAACCGACCTGCACATCCACTTCAACCAACATTTCTACATCACTCTTCTATATCACCCTGTTTTACTCACTACTCCACCTCAACTTCCATCACAACCAAGTTTTCCATACAACCTAACTGTAGGATGGCTTTCGCCTTAGAGGGGGGTGAATATGGTGATACTAATAATAATAAAAATTAATGCAAAAATAAAAATCAAAAGCAGAAAATAATGCAGAAGAGATCACACACAAATTTACCCAGCTTCGGCAAAACCCTGCCTACGTGATGCCCCTAAGGTTTCTACTATAAATTAAGTAGTCAGATGCTTACACACGTAAACTTGCGACACCTGCTAATGACTAACCTAACTCTACGCTCAAAACCCTACCACAACTCAGCCACTGAGTTGCGAATTCTCGAACTACACCACCGTAGTTCGTAACTTAGTCACACGACTAGATAGTTACACAATTTTAAAAGAAAATTACAAAATAAAAAATTAACAAAACTAAACCCTATTAAACAAAATTAAGCCCAGTATAATTTAAATAACACCGGCCCAATTAAAATATGAATAGAAGTGTTCGTCCCCTTTTCTCTTTTATTTTGCAGCCGCTTGTTTCTCTTCATTCTAGAATTATGGTTTAGTGATAAATTGTAGTCGCTGATTCGTCTCGATCGATTGTAGTGATGAATTTACTTCGATTTGCCTTGTCAATCGATTCTCTGGATTTGATAGGTTTGCGGCTGCTCCAATTGTCGAGTTTGATTCGTGCTTTGAATTGGTACGTGTTTTCCCTTTTTCGATTAATACATATACTCGACTTGATTCGAGTTCTGGACGATGCTTGCTCTTTGATTTTTCTTGAACTCGAATACAATTTTGCCGATGATGATGTATGGGTTATATAGGGATTGAAATTCCTAAATGTCAGTTCGTATATTTTTCGTGTGATTTAAGCACTTGCGTTGATTTACAATCGCATGGCTCCAGTGCTTCTTGACTCGTTCATGTATTCAAATATTTTTCTGATATACCGATATACTTTGCTTGGTCACCACGGCTTGTTTGGTTTTCTAATTTTTTGAATTTGTGATGCTTGTTCATCAAGCTCTTTCCATTTTCAAATATTTTTGACTTTTGTTGAATTTGTTCATCTCGACCTTGACTTGGTTTGAATACATTCGAATTTGTTCTTTTTACTGCTGCAACTTAATCTGCTTTGCGTTCTGCTTCCTAGTTCTTGTTCATCATATTCTTCTAGCTTGTATTTGAATTTGAGATAATGTGACCTCTTGAAAACTTACTGGTTCACCATGATTTTCTCTGTGATTTATTCAACTTGCTGTTTTATTCATTTTCTGGCAATATTCGAATTTTTGACCTTGGCATTTATATTTGTATTTGAAACTACTCTGACTTGTTCCAACTGCTACTTTCCACTGTTTGATTATTTCTTTTGTAACTATTGAGTATGTTGACTTGTTCGATTGTCACTTGATTATTGTCATTGCTTGCTTGGAGTTCTATGTCCAGTAGCTTGTATTGGTTTCATGTGATGTTCATCATGTGTATACATACATACATGTATGTATATATGTGTATGTCCTGAGCATACTGAATTGTTATCTGCATTGCTTTAGAAAGCTGTCTGATTCAGTTTAACTCTAGTTGCATTGCATGTTTATTTCAAGTTAAACTTGAGTCTGTTCTTATTGCAGCCCTTGTGTGTTCATTCGAGTATTTCATTGAGCTGGATTAGCTTATGTTGTCTTGGTTGAGCTTCACTTGCATGCCCTCTGGTTGTATATGAGTCTAATATTGGTCTGGGTCGAAATCATTGTATGTGTGGTCTGCACTGTTCAGGCTACACTTGTGCACTTGTTATAGATATTGTATGTTGATGTATTCAAGTCGATTTGTTTCTTTGTTGTTGCCTTCCATTTTGATGTTTCTATAGCTCGACTATCCATGCTTGTGTTCTCGAGTCTTGTTGTTCTTGTTCATTGATTTTGGAAAATACGCACATATTCATGTATATACATGCATACATATGCATGTATATATGTGTAGTGAATGTTACTGCATAGTTGTACATTTACACACATGTATGCTGGTCATTACTTTTGCCTTTGTGCCATTTGACGTCTGTGCATGTTGACCGGTTTGTGTTGAGTACATTTCCGGTTGAGTCTGTTACCATGTCTTTGTTTCATGGGCTTGTACAGTCTGGTTCCTTGTATTTGAGCACTTTGACTTTCTGGCCTTGTTACATGTCAGGTTTCTTTGTTTTCTTATTCCACTCGAAGTGTGTTCATGCTTGGAAAATTTGCAACCTAATGCTTGTAGTTGTTGTGTGCATTGACGTGATTTTGGTCTGGGTTCACTTTGTTATTCTGGTTGCATCTCTTTTGTTCACAACTGCCTGTGCACTGCTCCCATTGTTATGCTTATGTACAGGCCTCTGAAACTGATGTGTGTACTCTGGCCTATTCGATTTTTATATTGCTTTGAGTTCAATTCTCTATGGCTTCAAGTTACATTGAGATTTGGTTTGAACACATTGAGTTGAATCCAGTTGGACACTGATTTATTTTTGCCTCCGGTTGTGATGGTCTTTGGTTCACTCGAGTCTGCACTTGAGTTGAATCCAGCTTTGGCTTAGGTTTGACCACGTACTCACCTCTCCTTGCAATTTTATCAAGCAAGTGTATATCGGTGCGCACGGTCTTGTGGCATGTACAGTGATACACTGTGCATGTCACATGTTGTTCATGTAAGATGAATTAAAAAATAAATAATGACGAACAACCCAAATAACTGAGGCAAACAATATTTTCACAACACACATTTTATTGTACACTGCAAAATAATTTCTTACCGCGCCGGTGTTTATTTCGTAGATAGTTCAAATGCTAAATACAAGTTGGAACAAAGTTGAAGATCAAATAGAGTGTTGGGTGACTTATGTAGTGAGGTGAACCATGTATGAAAAAATTGTATATTGAAAATTGTGTTGTAATAGAAGTTGTATTGTAATTGAAAATGTATAAATGTAGTGATAGCTCAAATTTGTACTATTTGAATTTGTAATAAAATATTTGTTTGAATAAAATATTTGTTTAAATATGAATTTTGAGTTATTTATTTTATTCAACAAATATTTATTTAATTATGTGAAAAATAAAATAGTACAATAAGAAATACATTTAAACGAATATATATTAATATGTTTATTATCATCAAACAAAAATCATAGGCTATTGTATTCTACAATCTCCCTCTTTTGATGATAACAAACATATATTAAGATTTTGACTCTATTAAATGTATTTGGTTTTGATGGATTCTATTAGCTCTCCCTATTTGAATGCTCCCCCTACAACAAAGCTCCCCCTACACAAATGCGTGTAGTTAAAACTGAAAAATTAATTAAAAATAACTTTTAATAAAAACACTCTCGAATATTAGTAAGAATATCGCTCAAAAATCAAAATCTTAAACTCTCTCCCCATTTTGTTATCATCACAAATAATAATAGTAATTAAAATAGCTACGATTTTGATTAAAAATAAAAATCAAATCAAGAGGGAAATATTAATTTCAAATTCCAATTAATCAAACAAAAATCATAATATTTTATTAATTAGAAACAAACTCCACTTTAGAGAAATGGTAGGATTATGGAAAATTTTATATAGTGACAAGAGTTTGATATTTTCAATAAAGGAATAATTTGTGCATTTTCTCTTTTCAAATATTATACACAAAAAGTGAAGCACTTACTAACCATGCATAACCGTTAGGACTTTTAAATGAGGTTAGTGGTTACCATTTTTTAAAAAAAGAATATGTCAAGTATTTTCTAACCATGCTTAACCGTGAGGACTTTTAAATGAGATTAGAATATACTTAATATTTATCCCTTTCTTATATGCGTCCCATCCATGCATAACTGCGAGGACTTTTAAATGAGAATGGAAGCTCATATGTAACATCCCGCCTTTTTGTACGTTTTAAGCAGACACACATGCCGACTCAAACCATACAGAAGGACAGATTGTTATTGGGGTGAATTAAGAAAAAAATAGAGAAAGAGAAAAACAAAACAGAATCTCGCAGCGGAATGACAAAATGTAATAATCAAATAATAGGTCATGAAGCTGTTTACAAAACATTTGATTATACTTATAAAATACCGAATCAGAGTTACATAAAAAGAGAATAAATATTCAAATGCAGCGGAACAATATGAATGAAGTGGAATAATATAGTAGATACTAGTAGTACAAATCTTCGTCTTCGTCCTCTAGAAACAAGTCTTCGAATCCTGAAATGCTCAGGCTGACCCGAGCGAATTGAAAAGACAAAACACTCGAGTCAGAACTAAAAGATCTTATGTAAGTCAAATCAATGGTAAATAAATACGAGTGTAAACGGCGTCAGATATGTTTACGAGGTTTGACATCTCCTATCCAGTGTCTAACGTGAGTGTAGTAACTTAAGAGATGTTCGGGATTCACATCTCCTAAGGATCTGTTAAACTATCTACTATGTAGTACAATACGCTATTATAATATCTATAGTAAGATAAACTATTAAAATAGCGTTAAGGCGTTACCCATTTCCCCCTTAACACATTTTATAATGCCAATAGTCTATACAGGACCTTAACTCCCCGTAAATTGGGGCCGCCAGAGAATACCCCATAGGTACGACATAAAACAAACTCGTAGAAGGCGCGCTAGGGTAGGTGACACGGCACAACTAGGCAATGCCGGGTAGATATACCAATTACACTTCCGGACTGGTGGTAACGCATAGCAGCTACTACCGCCCACCTCGGAACACACTCCCAAATCAAAAATCGATGGTGGCCACCAAATAAATTGCAAAGTCAGAATATAGTATCGAAGGAATGTGCCCGATTGGAGGAATGACCTCACTTGGCCTGTCGATTGCTCTTGTTTTAGCCACCTTATGCTAACTCACGGGAGTTAGGTCCACATATATACCTTATAGGATCGTCGCCACCATCCCACTTCATTCTGGAATCTCCACCGCGTACACAGTTGTCAAAGTGGTTTTCGATATCGACAAAGAGTATGCCCATATCCGATCCCTGTATCTTTAACAACAAACGCTTATTTCACACCGGATGGTTCTTTTACATTTCAAAAGTCAATTCACAATTTATATCAAAATATCATATTCTCAAAACCATCACTTTCGAAATCATATTCACTTGAAATCATATTCTCTTTCAAATCATATAATTTCCAAATAAAAATTTCCTCCAAAAATCATCTTCCCACATAGGTTTAATCCTTACTTCAAAATCATCGTATTCAATTAATTATGTCATTTAAGTCTTAACTTAAATTATAACATCATTTAGCCGTATTCGCTTTTAACTAGTGAATTTAATATAACCACTTCCCCTTTTCCTTAGTTTGAAAAATTTAGAAAAATAGTTTAAATAGTTATAAATAGTTAAAATACTCTAAAATAGTTTAATATAAATTTAAAAATGTTTTCTTGCATTAAGATAGTTATATAGATTTTAAAAATAGATTAAATATAAATAAAATAGATTAAATAACTTTAAAATAGATTAATTAGATTTAAAATAAGCTGAGTGGGTTAATTAGTTTAAAAGTTTGAAATTTTTTAATAATTAAAGTCTTTAAATAATATATTTTTAAAACAGTTTATATAAAAATATAAATTTGAAATTTTTATCAATTTAAACTATTTATTTCATTCCAATACATTTGGACCATTTCAATGTCCCAAAACCAAATTTCAAATCTTCCAATTCGAATTCTAAATAAAATATTTAATTCAATATCGCTTCAAATCAATGTTGAAACATCGGTTTAATTACTCCAGTTTCAATATATTTCAAAGTTATACTTCAACAATTTTAATAACTCAATTTCGATAAACTTTACTTATATTTCAAATTCACTATAAAATTTCAATTTTATTCCTTTAACAATTCTTTTAAAACAATTCAATTTTAGTATAAAATTCGAAATTCGATAAAAATTCAATTTATATAAATCAAAATTTTTATTTCAAAAATATTATTTAACTCAAAGCAAAATTTAAGGATTCAAAATCATTTAAATTTAACCAATACGGTGTCCGTATATAATTCTCTACCCTAGGGTCAAGTGATACAGATATTTATCATTTCAATCCGCAAGTTAAATTTTTTATATTTACGGATATATATCATTTCAATCCATAATCCCGAAAATATTCAAAATCCGTAAAATCGCTCAAGTCTATCATTTCGACCCATAATGATTTTTTTTTCCTAATCTATAAACCATTCGAGTATGTATCATTTCAACCCATAGGGAACTTGGAGTATTATAACGATATAAAATAAAACATCCATTCATCCAATATCAACAATCAACATCCATTACAAACATCATCCAAATCAATCAATAAATATCAATAAAGAACTGATAATCAATAACAGGTATTTAACTGGCAATTTATATTCAATAATAAATTAAATAACGATTTATTTCAAATAAATTCAAATTAACCGAGATGATGATTTAATATATACCAAACAGTCATAAATGAATTTCTAATCACATCGTAAATTAAATTTAACAAACATAAGAAATTTTAGAAGTTGTGAGTGGGTTAAAACACTCACCTTTGAATTTAAATCGAATTTAAATCCAAATTAGGGCCCAAATTTGAATGGTCTCAGAATTCATCTAAACCAGCGTCAAAATGTCTGGAATTTCAATACGATCCCAACGGATCAAACCACGCATAAATCCGACCTCGTACGTGAAAGTTATTAAAGTTAGAACATTTGCAATTTTCTTTAGTTAAATTAAAATAAAATAAAAAACGAACCAACCTATGCTCGCCACGTCAACAGACAAATGCGTGCAACAGGCCGAGTGTTCCATCGTTCAAGAAGCCCTTCGCGAGAAACCCTACGCCGCCAGAAAAACGACAACCTCAGGCCGTCGCCGCTTTTGACATGCACCACCAGAGGGCCGCCGCTCGATCGCCACCACCTGCCAAGTCCCCCTCCCTGCGACAACCGCCGGGACGCCGATCAGGACCCCACAGCACAGCCGCCGCCTATTTTCTCAAAACCCTAATCGAATTTTCGAGCCCAATCTGACCGTTGAATCGACGAACCAATTACATCGATGAGTTGCATGCGATGATCTCCACAGTCTAGTACCCTTAAATCGACGATCGGTCGAAGTTGATCGACGATCAATGAACGACTGAGAATAGTTCACCCAGTTTCGGCCACACAGAGACCCAGATCGAAAAACGAATCACATATTTGACTTGCACTCGCCGAGAGCTTCAAATCGATATATACTTCGATAATGTTTGAGGAGTTCGGTTTTTGGAATTGGTTTTGAAATTGAATTTGAGGGTTTGGGAATTGAAGTTTGTTTATGCCACTGGAAAGGAGGAACATAAAGAATTGTACGTATAGAAATGAAGAATAAGAAGTGACTAGGGTTTATAATGAGGTATTTATAGGTAAATCAGAAATAGAAAAGAAAGGACCAGATTGGTTTGAAAGTTGAACGATAAACGACCCGAAAAGCCCGTTCTGTCTCCGTAACGAAAATGGGTCATCCCATATATCAAAACCGATGTTTTCAAATAATTTAAATTCAATGGAATAGGTTTCTGGTCCTAATTCCATCTATGAAGAAGTTATGTTAAAATCTGCTTATTTCAAATCGATTTCATTTGATTTTAATTAAATTCATTTCTAGGCGTTTCGAGCCCGTACGATCAAACGAAAAGTCCGATCACGACGAAACTTGAAATCCTATAATAATTCACCATCACGAATCCGATGAAACTGGTTTCGTCGAAATCCGAGTCAGTGGCCAAAATGGATATTTTCAAGTTAATTAAATAAATTAATAATTAATTAATTAAATCAATTTTTCAATTCTGATTCTATAATTAACAAATTTTATCACTTTTGATTACTTAAACATTTATAACAATTTAAAACAAATCTTCATGTTAATTCAATATTAATTATTTCACTAATTATCATGTTTGCTTTCAATTTCAATAAATTCAGAAATTATAAATTTAATTTTCAATAATTCCATTTAATTGACCTTTCATCCTATTATTCGATCCATTATTATCAAATAGATGAAATTAACATTGGTTCATGATTTATTACATTAGCATTCTCAAATTTCACCTTAATTTCCATTAACGTGATATTCAATTAGATTTTATTGAAATTGATTTCCAATTTAATTTAATAGACTAAATAAATAGGTAGCATAAAATAATTGTTACCATTTACTTTTAATTACACTTATAAGTTATTATTAACAAACAAATGTTACAATTGCTTACATAACACCGTTCTTATCCAATTATCCTTAATTATATACTAATTCATCAATTAGTTCAATATCTACACTTGTTTCCTTATATTCAATTCATAGTCAAGTATAACATTTAAATTATTTTAATTAATTGGAATTTCATTCAAGTTTGTTAATGAGTAACTTTAATTAACATTGTTACCTTTCACTTTTGTTATTATTTCATTATTAATTTACAAATTTTTATTTATTTCAACATTAAATTGCAAAACTCAACTAAATTAACAATTTTTAATTATAGAAAATTATGGGTCGTTACATCATATATAGAAATTCAAGTAATTCACCCATGCATAAACGTGGGGACTTTTAAATGAGAGTGAATACTTTAGGATATAATTATTTTACAAAATAAATTTCATTATTTATAAATACCAAATTCTGCACACTATATTATGGCGTATGGATTGACAGAAAGGTGGAAGTGATAGAAATGATCATGGAATAAGTACTAATCTAAAAATATTATAAAATTTGTTTAATTTTCATGAAATTATAAAATTATACTTCCTCTTGTTATGAAATATATTTTAATCACTATCCATCACTTTTCAAGCACTATAATAATTTTGATAAGTTCCAAAAGATTCGAATAGTTAATGATTATCTTTTCTAGAGTATTTTTATCATGATGAAAACCCAAGTTTCAAAAAAATAACCTAAGTGAAAATTAATTTTCTGTAAGATGGTTTTGTGAAAATGACTTCTGGTTGAAAATCAATATAAATAATTAAATAATTGCAAAAAATGATTTCAACATTAGATGATATCAGATACCACTTATATTTAAGGTATTCATGGTGAAATATAGTGGTATATAAGAAAAACGTGTACTCCTCAACACTTGAATTGTTTTCTGAAATTTTCAGCACGTCCATTTTTATCAAGCACAAGTAAAGTAATGTATATCGTGCAAAAACACACATTAAAAAAATTCATCAAAGCAGTTTTTCATGACATTCCAAAGTGAATCACTAAAAACGGAAAAGTTGTAGCATTATCGGTTAGCTTTCGAGAACTTAAAGAATTTTACAAATCAAAGTTGAGATGTTCAAGATATGGAAGAAATACTTCAACAATGTCGATCAAAACATAGTTAACAATATGTGAACAAAATTGAGTCAAGAGATCATACCTCACTTTCCTTCAATTCCGTGATATTCGAATTGCGATGATCTCCATCTAATCTTTATAGGCTAAGGAACATTTAAATTTTAGTTTATCAATCACCTAGAACAACCCGAAATCTATCTCCATCAAATTTGCTCTTTAGCCCACTTATGTGTCTAAATTTTGGAGAAGGCAAGTGGTCTAACTAAGGATGTAGGACCACTATTATTATCTATTGAAAACTTTGGTACCCAAATTTGTCTATATAACAAACCGTTAGCATCTACAATTGTACCCTTTGGAATCCAAATTTGTTTAAATTTCAAACCAATTATATTCGTACCTTTTGGAATCCATATTTGTTTAACGGTTTTGTGTTTGTATATATTTTGACAATTATTCTTGCCCTGACCAATATTTCCACACTTTACGCATTTGCGTATCACACTTTTCCCTTTAACAGTGTTATTAGTAGTTTGTTCATATTTTGGCACTTTCGTAAATCCAAATCCTTTCCTTTTATTCACGAAGAGTTGATTTTCTAAGAGCACATTAAATGATTTTTCGCTAGGGAAAAATTTCTGAGTAATCAACTCAAGTTTATTAACTTTGGATTTTAAAAGTATAGTTTCATTTATTAGCTTCGAACAACAACTAATGGTACTATCTCTCTTTTCAAAATTATTCATTTTCAAGCCCATATTTTCATTTTCAAGCTCTTTAATTTTAGTCTCAATTTCTAGCATCTCGGTTTCCAAGAGTTGGAATTTTTTAAATTCAATTTTTTCAAAATCCTTGATTTTTTTTCAATCTCCTTTTCAAACTCGTGATTTAATCGAATAATTTCAGATTTGCTCAAAATCATGTTTTCTTTTTGAAGAGTTCTGAAATTTTCGTTGACCTCATTTAATTTCTTTCAAAAATCGCACATTTAGAATTTTCCGACCACTTAAAACTATCTAACTCTTTTTGCAAAATATTATTTTTACAAATTAACTTAGTTTTGTTTTCTCCCGAATTAAAATTTCGTTTTTTAACTTTTGAAAGTTTTCATGAAAAAAGACAAATTCTTTTTCATAGTCCAAACACTTTTTGCAATTAGAATTTTTATTTTTCTTAATATTTTTAAGCTCATTTTCCAAATCATTATTTTTCTGGCGCAGTTTAGATTGTTCCCTTTTCAACTTATTATTTTTTATCTCAAGAGCTTCATTATTTTCAATTAATTTTTGGCACAAGAGAACTAAATCATTGAATGAAAGATTACTTATCTCATCGGCTATTGAATTTTCATCACTACTGTCTTTTGCAAATCCTGTTAAGCACATTTCTTTAACTGAGTCGATTGTGGAGGATTTCTCACCGTTGTTGACTTTAGCATCATATATTGCATCAAAAGTATTCCAGATTTCCTGTGCACTTTCACAATGAGAGATATGGTTAAAATTATCTTGATTAATACGGGAATATAGTATATGCATAGCAAGAGCATTAATCGAAGTATTTTTCTCATCTACTATATCATACCCATTTTCAATAATATCCCAATATTTAGAATTAACAGATTTTAAATAAAATTCCATTTTTAATTTCCAATTTAAAAAATCTGTTCCATCAAAAATAGAGGGAATAATACTAGATTGACTCATGCTAGATTTGCAACTAGGGTTAGACCTCCTTGCTATTAACCTTGCTCTAACACCACTTGTAGGATCGTTTTCACCCTAGAGAGGGGGTGAATAGGATGATACTAATAATAATAAAAATTAGTGCAGAAATAAAAATCAATAGTAGAAAATAATTTTTTTACCCAGCTTCGGCGAAACCCTGCCTACGTGCTGCTCCATGGTTTCTACTAGAAATTAAGTAGTCAGAAGCTCACACACATAAACTTGCAACACCCGCTAATGTCTAACCTAACTCTACGCTCAAATCCCTGCCATAACTCAGCCACTGAGTTGCAAATTCTCGAACTACACCACCGTAGTTCGTAACCTAGTCGCACGACTAGAGAGTTACACAATTTTAAAAGAAAATTACAAAATAAAAAATTAACAAAACTAAACCCTATTAAACAAACTTAAGCCCAATATAGTTTAAATAACACCGACCCGATTAAAATATGAATAGAAGTGCTCGCCCCCTTTTCTCTTTTATTTTGCGGCCGCTTGTTTCTCTTTGTTCTAGAATTGGGGTTTAGTGATAAATTAAAGTCGTCGATTCATCTCGATCGATTGCAGTGATGAATTTACTTCGATTTGCCTTGTCAATCGATTCTCTGGCTTTGATAGGCTTGCGGCTGCTCCAATTGTCGAGTTTGATTCGTGCTTTGAATTGGTACGTGTTTTCCCTTTTTTCGATTAATACTTATACTCGACTTGATTCGAGTTTTGGACGATGCTTGCTCTTTAGAGGTCTGTACGAAACTCGGTCGGGGATTTTCTATGTCTGTAAAAGACTGCCCAATTAGGCCTACAATACAGATATTCTATTGGTCTATCTCTTTTCTTATCGTGGCTATGGCCCCACGTAGCCACCCCTCAACTAATCGAAAGACCTCTAAAGAGCTAAGTGGCTGTGCCCTACTACAAACAATCTAAACACCCAATTGGCTGCGCCCCTCATCCAATGTCTCAATAGTGAAAGGTTCATTGGACTGTTGGTTTAACACTAGTATTTCCCGAACTCTTTTCTTGGTTTTGATGCTGGCCCGATATCCGCATGCGACTATCCTTTTGGGTCCTGCCCACTAAAACTTACTTGCAAGTAATGGGACATACGAATATCCTACTCCAAACATCAACCTCTTTTGACTGCCTACAATGGTCCTGCCATGCAAAAAGCAGTCAAGGCATACTCTTTTGATGGAACACCTACAGATCTGCCTCCGGGGGACTGCTCCGTTTGTCTACCCCAGAGGGCCATCCTAGAGTACCCTCACGTCCTGTTGAAGTCTCGTACTTCCTCTAGCCCAAAATATCTAAGTTGGATGTGCTCCTTCTGTGCTGAAACCTATGATGAACTGCTTCGTTAGGCTCTTCATCCTTTGGGCTGCTTCAAACGCATCCCACTCTCTTATTAGACCCTAAGTCTAACCTTTTATTTTACGTTTAGTTTACTTTTCTTATTTAGTTGGCTACTTATTTGCCCTAATTAGCATAATCTTGTCCCAGCCTCACCTAACTATTATGAGACCATCAGTTCCTGACTGAAAGGGAATGCTGTTGATATGGGCCACTTCTATTATCTTGCTTATTTACTCAATCAAAGATCTAAGTTTATTAAAATAAGTCTCTTCTATTATTTCTGCTCTATTTGCTTATTAACTTCATTTAAGTCTTAAAATAAGCCTTTTCTGTTCTTTCTACTTAATTATAACCTATGTTACAATTTTACTTGTAATTGTCTCTTTTATTCTCTTTTATAATCTATATATTATAAATATAATTACAAGCTTCTCTTTTCTATCCTAGTCTGTCTTCTTTTATTATGGTATTGAATTCTCTTTAATTCTCTTATATTATATGACAATCTTGGCTTGGGACTACGTCCGATTTTCACAAATTTACTTATCATAATAACTGTTTTACTTTTATTCTATTATCTGCGTAGTAAGTGCATATCTAGGTACATTTCTGTTTATAGCTTCTAGTCTTATCTAATTATTAACTTGATTCTTTCAATTCTTTACTACATTTTCTTATATTCTAGGAAGTAGTTCTATTCTATTTGGTTGGTTACGAAAACTGTACTAAAAATCCATTTCCATATTTTAATACTAAATGATGCAATAAACAATAATCCGTAACTGCAAGACATTTCTTTTATTAGTGCAAAATACAGTAGTTTCTCTATTTTACACTAATCCGTAACAATAATCCCTATCAAGTTATTAAATTTTACCTTTTAATTTATTTTTCCCCGTTTTGGCATAATTTACTGCAAATTTCTACCTTTCTCGTTTTATTTCAACTTTTCTTTTTTTACTTCTAATTTCTGTAAATCTAGTGTTCTTCAATTTTAGTCCGTATTTTCGAATTCTTTTCTTCACTATTTTATTCGCGTAAAATGAAATAAAAAAAGCTAACATTTACAGGCTAAATTTCAACTTTAAAATAGATGTAAATAACTGTAAATTTCTTACTTTTAAGCTTACGTCTTTCTCTAACTGTCAAGCCTAATATTAATTAAATATAAGCTCTCTTATATTACAGTCTCAGGATAACTAACTAACATAATTAATTACTGAAATAAATACTGAATAAAATTATTTAATGGGAATCTAACGATAATATATCATAAACGTAAAAGATATATAATTAAATCCACTCACCTGTCATCCTTAGCTTTATATCTCTATCTTCTAAAATTACTACGCCGTTCTACAACTTCTCTCCTTTAATTCGTTGCAATTCCTCTATTTTGTTCACATATATTTTATTTGGATTTATTTGGTGAAGATTTGTGAGAAATAGGAGAAAAGAATGAAGAAAGAAGCCATTGTTTACTGTAAGAGAGGGATGAAGAAAGTGACGGTTAATGGAATGAATTACATTACGTTCTCTCTTAAATAGATGCAGCCCACCAATTATCCAATTAATAATCTACTTAATTGATCCTTCAATTAATTTTTATGTGCAGCAATATACTGCTTATATGTACACATTCAAATCTAGGTCAACAATTATTTCTTTTCCTTATTAATTGACATTTTCTACTGGTTACGTTATAATCCTAGTTAATAGCCTCATTAATATATTAACATGTCACCTCTATTAGTTAATTTCCTTAATTAATATTTTACACATTGTTACGTTTCATTAATTGGCATGTCAATTAATTCCACCATTCAATTAACATATATATATTTAATATGCATATATTTTTTTTATGCAGATTTGAATTTGAACATTTATTTGTTACATTTATATGTAAACCTCTTTAAATTGAAGGATCTGATATACACACACACACACACACACGTGTTATATATTAATCTCCAATATTAATTCACATATTAATTAATTGCACTTTTTAGCTGATTCTGTTTGCAATGTTAATTATTCCCCTTATTTTTTTCCTCTTACATCTAATTCTCTTAATAATTTACATTCGTTACGAACATAATAAATTTGTTACTACTTTTATAAATATCCTATGAATTAATTGCAAATGTTTATAATCGATAAAATTTCCATATTTGCATATGTAATTGTTTCTGACGCTAAAACTTCAAATAGCTATAACTTCTCCGTTTGAAGTCCATTCAGGAAACATTGTATATGGAAGTTGATCAGAAAATTACCACGAACATAATGGTATAATTTCCGTGGTCAAATTCAAACATTAGCAAAAATTTATTTTTCGCTGTTTTCATAGTTATTAATTAAATTTATTTTAATTTAACTGTGACGACCCGGAATTTTTAACAATTTAAAATGGAATAATTAATTGATTTTAAAATATTATAAAGTTAATTTAACTTGAATTCGAGATATCAATATTTACTTGATAATTAAACCATTGAATTATATAGTTTAAATATTGAATTTAATAATTGAAATTGGGTAAATTGTTGAATCTGGAATTTCTAAGCCTGTTAAAAATAATTTGAAGGCTTGTAAAATTTATAGTGACGATACTGATGATAATAGAATGGTTGAAATTTAATTTAAAGGTGATTTGTTCAGTTTTGAAAATATACCGTTTAAATCGATATTTAAAAATAGCCTTCCGAGGCACAGTCTCGGAATTTGACGAAACCAGTTCCATTGGATCCATAATAGTTAGTTATTATCGAATTTCAATTTTTGTAGCAATCGGAGTTGTCGTTTGACTTTAGCAGCTCAAAACACTTTGAATTATTTTCATCGATTTAATTTAAAATTTGATTGTTTACGTCCGTAAAACGCGCATACAATCAAATTAGCTTCCGAAACACGCCCCATTTTGTTCGGAATACGGGTAAAACCTTATAAACATCTGTCGGCATGTCTGATTCGGGGTTCGGAATTTCACTGTATGCAGCACGAGACATTTTCAATATTCTATTATAATAATCAAGCGTACTCAAGAAGCCATCCCCAAAAATATCTATTCTATCACCGTCCTCTCTTTAATCCAACAACAGAAATCAAAACGATTCTTTATCCTCCTTTCTTTGTGGTTACGAGACCCATTCCCTTTTCTGTAGAAATTCATATGCTCAAACTTAAAAAAAAGGAAATGGCAGACAAATGATCGCGAGCTCCTTTTTCTCGTTTTCCCTTCTATTCGAAACCCTTTCGAATCAAAATAAAATCAAAGTTTAGGAAATAATAATGGCCGCAATCAATTGCGGTATCTCCTCGTTCGAAATAAAATCCCTTCTCACCTCCCAAGGATCGATTTTTGCAACCGTTCGATTTCTCAAAGCTCGAGTACACAAAGGCAATTGTGAAGGAAAGCGAGCACGATGCAGGTTGTCAAGGAGGGCATGGCGTCTTCAATTCGCTCGCCTGGGAGGAGCAAGCGACTGTACGCATACGAAGGGTTGGAGGTTTGGTGAGTTGGTGATGCTCGCGTGATGCTGGCCGTGGGATTTCGCGAGTTGGAAATTGTGGCATACGAGTTCGACTCGAACTCGAGAGAGAAGAGGGTCGCGTGAAGCTCAGCAAGGTGCAGTGCTTGGTAGCTGGAGGAGGGTGGCAGTGAGGTATAGCTTTGATAATTTTATTCATCTCTATGTTTATCAGAAGAAAGCAAATTTTATAAATTCTTTTACAGTAAAGGCAAATTTATATATATATATATATTTATTTATTTATGAATACGATTTTCGAATAGGAGAGAATTTATAAAAGTTAAGTTTTTGAAATTTATAAATTATTTTTATAAGTGTATAAGTAGTTTCAAGAGGAAAATTTCTAGTTTAAATTTTAATCATTAATTTAATTAATAAGTGGAAATTTACTGTTTGCTGGTTTCAAATATTAATAAATTATATAATGTTTATACAAGGTTTAAATCTGAAGGAAACAAATCGAGATCGAATTTGGATTGCATAATCAAAGGTGAGTAAATCTCACGCTTTTGATTCCTATTTAAATTTAAATGGGTAAATATAAATGATTGGTTAAATGATTGGTTTGTTTGATGTGTTATGTTATATATATTGGGTGATTGATATTCTGTGATGGATAGTATTGGTAATTGGAAGTTGGATGACGTGGTGTGCTTGAATATTTCGGTATCCTGGGTTATCGAAATATATAAAAATTGGATTTTTGAAAAGATATATAAGAGTGAAATTTTGAAAGTGAAATAATTATAAAATAAAGTAAGAATGAATTGGAAAGAAATAAAAGTGATATATTAAAACTGGAGTTTAATTGTAAGTAGAGATTTAAAACAAGTTCTAAATCAAGGTTAAATCTAACAAATAAAGTTTTTAAATATCAAGTGTTTAACAACCTAGATGTTAAAGTGTAATTGTAAATTGACTTGAATTTGAAAATGAATTTGGTTGTTAAATTCCTTTAAACTTCCATTATAAAAAGAGTAATTAAATTAGATTAGAATGAATTGAAATGTAATGAGAAATCTTTAATTTATATAATCAATGATGTACATAGAGACTGATTAGTTAAGGAAATAAATCAATATAAGTGACTGATGAGAAGTTAATTAATATAGGAAATTAAGGATTTATGTAATTAATTTCGTGAATAATTTTTTTGAAGTAATTAGAATTACTTATTGATTTGTGTTGAGGATAATTAATAACATAAAATTAATTAAAGATAATTACTTGAATTTAATTGAAAAATAATTAATCCAAAATGATTAATTAAGATGAATAATGATGCCTTGACTAATCAATTGATTTGGAATTAATTAATGTTAATGAAGGAATCTAAGTGATTAAGGTTTGAATTTCAATTAGAATCAATTGAATTGATTTGTGTGATTAAGCTTTGCTTATGGATGATTGAATAGTATTGGATATTTTGGATGAGTTAATATCGCCGATATGAAATGTTGTGTATTCCATTTGAATAACTTGGATTATGAATGACATGAGACTCGAAGAGACCGGGGTCGGGTATTAGGAAATACCCGAAACCACTTCGAATTTTTATAAGTTGATTTGTGAAATCAATAAGCTGGAATGAAATGATTTTAGTATATTGAGTTATTTTAACTAAATATAGTACTTAGAAATTGAGGTGTGGTGTAAGTGTGTTGTCTATAGCAAATCGTGAATTTGTTAAATTGATATAAGTTACCCCGGGTTTATATGAGTTGTATCTTTGTATTCCATGATTAGTCGAGTTTACTCACGCTGGTTTCCAGCCTGACCCGGGTGTTACTTTGATGTAATGCTCGGGTCAGACCGAGTATTACAGATTTTCAGGTAAGGACGTTCTGGAGCTCAGGAGACGAGCTAGATGGCAAGTACGTGTGGAGTATTTCCGCTGCAGTATATTATTGTATTACTAAGACATGATTACTGTATATATTCAGTGACTGTGTATATGTAAAACTCTGATGTATAAAAATGTAATCAACAGATATAATATTCTTGTAAACTGTATTTATTTATTATTATATTTTATCCGCTGCGTATGTGAGATGTTTGGTGTTCTCTTCTTCTTCTTCGATCTCTTTCTTCTTTTCATAACCATCTGGAATTTTCGGCTTCGAAAATTTCGGGTCGTTACATTTGGTATCAGAGCTGAAAGGTTAAGCGAGAACCTTGGCTCTGGTGGGAATTACTCATTTAATAGAGTCTGTAGTACTCTAGAATGAGTTGAATATATTTATATGAGAGCGTACTTATTATTTTCTTATATAAAGGTTTTGAATGATTTTATATAAAAATATATTTTGAGATATAAAGCAATATTTCCTTCCAATAAATATTTAGGTGATTGGTTGTTAAATTGAAATTAAATTAAGAAGTAATATAAATTATAACCTAATTGAAAACTTGAAATTGAAATTAAATTAAGTGGTAACAGAAAATACAACCAAATTAAAATTCAAATTGATTAAAATGGAATTCTAGAATTAGAACTCAAAAAAAAAAATTTGTTTAAAACTTTGAATGAACAAGGTTAATTTGGTTTAAAAAGTTAAACCAATCTTTGAGAATTTAACTTGAATTTATATAATTCGAGATGGTTAAAATTTGAAGTTGGAATTGAATTCATTTAAATTGAATTCGGTTGGAATTAATTGGATTTGTGATTGAAGATGGATAAGTTTAAAAATTCAAATGGACAATTTGAATTGGATTAAATTGAAGTGATTGGAACTGAAGTGGGTGGTATCAGTCCAAATTGATTGGAATTTGAAATATAGATAGTAAATGTAATTTATAAATTGAAATAAATGGGATTATAATTTGAAATAGAATTCCAGAGAATATTTGAAAATAAAGTAAGATGAAAATTCCGGAGTAATGTTTAAATATGAATTGGATGGATTGGGGATTTGAAGATTTTGGGAAAATTTAAAATTCCTTGGATTGAAGGTGGTTTCCAAAGGTTTGGAGAAATAATAGTATTATTTCAAAAATATTTTTGTGTTGAATTTGCAATCTGGGAGATTTGAAATTAAAAATATTTGGAAATGTTTTAATGAGATAAAAGCATTGAACTCTTTTAGTCACTGGAAAAAAACGTCGGTGATGACTGCAGCATCATCGATGTTCATTTTCGAGTTTCTAGAAGAGAAATTGCTAAAAAATTGTTTTAAATTGGAATTGTTTGTGAACTGGGTTTGGTTTTGAAATTCAAAGGTATAATTGAATTTGCCAAAGAATTTTGGATATAGTTGAATTCTAAGGTGATACTGAAATTTTGGAAATTTGTTTAAACTCTGGAATCTTGATTAAAATGTTTAAGGAATAATAAAAATATATTGGCAATAAAATGTATAATTCCGAGTTAAAAGTAAAATGTGAATGAAATTGATTATAAATAGAAGTGGTAAAATTGAAGTTATAAATAAAGTCGAGTAAGTAAAAAAATCAAATGGAATTTGATTTGAAATTTGAAAGAAATTTGAGAATTAATTAAAGTTGAATTGGGAATGAATCAAGTCCAATGGAAATTGGAGTATTTAAATTGGAATTGGGTCAATTTAAATGGAAGTGGAAATTTAAATTGAATTGTTGGGAAAGTGAACAGTTTTGACTCTGGACTATTTTCAATATAAATTGTTTCGATATAAACTTATTTTTCCAAGCTATTAAATATATACAACCTTTCCTTTTAAAGCCAAATTATTTTATATTTGTTTTATAAATATTTTTGGAGCTATTTAACCATTTTTCAACTGTTTTCTAAACTAGTTACTGTTTTTCAACGAAGTTTCGAATTAATTACTATTTTACAACTATTTTGCAATTATCTAAAATTTCTATAGCTATTTTCCAACTATTTCACAAATTAGTTAACTACTTTACAGCTATTTTGCAAACTAATAATTTATTTTCAACTACTTATCTGTTTTTAAAATTTTCAAGCTATTTTCCAAATATAAACCGGTCGGAGTTCAAACTGTTATTGGTTAAATACTCAATTGAGATAAGGATTGAAGTGATAATCCCATAAAATTGAAGCAATTGTGATTATGTGAATGAAAATTTAAGTGAATGTAAATAGAAAAGGATTTTTGAAAGTGTTTGAAGTATAAAAGGAGTTTTATACAAGTTGGAATGATCCAAAGTTTTAAAAATTATATATATCTGTATATATATATAAAGGATCTTATGAGAATTTTGGAAAAGGTTTTGGGAACCTGTGAATTTGAAAGGCTTTTGATTTTTGGGTAAAATCAATATTGGAATTTGGAAAAGCCTGATTTGTGAATTATCGATTTTGGGAATCGATTTTGTGTAAAGGTACCTATGTGAAATTCATACTAGGTGTATGATTTGAAAATACTATATGTGTATAGTATAAAGTGTTTTGAGATTGGCTCTGGGGAAAAAGGCGCTCCCTTGAAATGAGCTTCTCAGGAGTGCCATTGGGTGGCACTGCCTTGAGCCTCTAAAGGGGGAGGTTCTAAAGTTGATCCTGTGAGGAGTCCGGACAAAACTAGTTCCTGAGGATTATGAGTAGTGTACCATAGCGAAAGTCATGTGTGCCGCTGAGAGCCAGCAGTCTGCGTTTGATTTTATATCGGTAGACTGTGACACTATGGTAACATAGCGAAAGTCGTGTGTGCCGCTGAGAGCCAACAGTCTATGTTTGATTTTACATCGGTAGACTGCGACCTATGTAGGAGTGGAGAAGTTTCATTTCGACAGCGTAATCGTGAGGCCGCTGAGAGCCTGCAGTTACATGGACTTTTGCTGCAACGGCAACGTAACCCTGGATGTAACTGCGATCTGTCGTGGGTTCTATGGTGTAATCAGTTACATGGACTTTTGCTGCGACGGCAACGTAACCCTGGATGTAACTGTGACCATAGATGGGTGTGATGATTTCCAGAGCATTCTCACCAAAGATATTTTCAGTAAACTGTTTTCAAAAACTATTTTCGATATTTTCAAGTAAAATTACTTTTGAAGTATTTTCACTAGATGTCGAAAATGAGTCTGCTAAGTACTTATAGATTTTCAGTCCTACGCCTGATCAACGTATGACTGAATTTCTGTGAGAACAAGGATGGACTGGTTGAGACATCGAGTTATAAAAAGTATTTTTTATAAAAAGCTATTTTAATAATATTATTTGAATTCAAAAGCATTTCTAAATTTTAAAATAAAAGTGTTGGATTTTTGGGAAATGAAAGAAACTTCAAATTTGAATTATAAAAACAAATTTGAACTCCGGGAAATTTAATGAAGTAATTTCCTTTGTAATGAAAATTGGAAGTAAGCTAATTAACTAAATAATCAATGGGAAGAGTATGTTGAGTTAATAATGGAGTTTGAAAATAACTTCGAATGGTAAATAAAATTCGACTTAGATTTGATAATAAATTATATTATAAATGGTTTGAATTGCAAACAAAGCCAAATAAATAGAAATAAATAGAAATAAATTGAGAATGGCTTTGTCTAAATAAAATGAATTCGCGAATGAATTGAGAAGTGAATTAAAACAAAATTTAAGCGGATGGGCTGATTAAATTTAATGAGATTTGATTAAATGAGAATCAAATAGAAGTAAACTTAAGATTGATGTTGGAATAAATTAAAGTAAATTAACTTAAGTTTACAATTTATGATAGCTTGGCTTCGAATAAGGGTAAAGGCCATTAAATAAAAGCTTGGATTGAATTAATTTGGGAATAACTAGTAGTATTCAAGAATGGAATGTGGTGAGCTAAATAAAATGGTTGTGAATAAATTAAAATGGAATGGAATTAAATAAATTAAGTCGGAATCAATTTAAATGGGTTATAACACTTAAGTAATTATGTATTCACATGGATATCATAAATTTGCGTAAAAATGAGCGTCATTTGTTATAAACGAGATTTAATTAAATTCTATGAATTAGTGGATGCAAATATGATTAATTTTTGAATCGTTTGAAGTGAATGTGAGCTTGTTTGGATTAAAAATCAATGGAATATAAGAAATGGAGTTGTAAAACAATTAAACTGGGAAAAATGGTATATAGATTGGGGGTAAGCAATTGAATTAGGTTTGAAAACGTATAAATTGCTCATGTGAATTAATTTGAATGCATTTCTTTTAGTATTAAAGTGTTATAGTTGTTTAAGTAAGGGTTATGTTATAAACTTTATATGTATATGGTGCTTATATGTTTAAATTGAGATAGTACAGGTACTGGAAGGCCGTTTGGCTGGATTTGGATGCGATAATTGCTAAATAATAAGCCACTTGCTTTAAAAATGCTAAAAAAAAAGGTACGCCTACACAAAAGAATTCAAAATAGGAGATATGAACTGCATATATTGATATGTATTGTGATTTCCGGCCTGAGGCCGATATATATATATTTGTGCATCCTGCGATATCGCAGAAGCTCCTCCGTACAAAGGAGACTCTGCCAAAATTTTCTGAAAATTTTGGGAGTTAGAAATTTTTGGAAAAATTTATGTTAATGACAGATTAGAATTAAATAGATTAGTAAATGAAACTAATATGAATTAGATATCAATGGAGGATAAAATTCAATATTAGAATTGAGGACAAATTGAAATCATATGGAAACGGGAGAAACAAGTTGATAGAAGTAGATACGAAAACTCTTGTAAGGAATGGTATAAAATGATTTGTAAAGTTACAATTGGATATTGTTGCTAAGTGGGATATGCAGGTATTAAAGGGAAAAGAAATTGGATTTGATTCCAAAAGATAAATTTGAATTGCCCGACTAAAAGGTTAGTATTTAATTTCTGTATGAAATTGGATTGGGTTTTTGAGCTAGCCACTTGGCTTTTTGTTTTCTTTTTGAGAATTTGGGAGCCTGTAGAGGCCTTTTGTAGTTGTACCGAACTAGCCGCGCAAAGGAGACGCTGGCAAAAAATTTCGGAAATTTAGAGAGTTAGAAAATTTTTTTGAGAGAATTTTGATAATTCAAAATTTTGTTTTAAATTGAAATTTGAATAATTGAGTATAAGTGGTATTGTCTCCAAATTGTGGGCGGGTTTGAGAAGTTAATAAGAATGATAATGGGGTTTTGTACAAAAGATAATTGATAAAATGTTGAACTGTAGGGTTGGGGGAAAAAGTGGAAGGGTTTGGACCATTCTTCCTAACTAGTAATTTCGGGGACGAAATTATTCTAAGGGGGGAGGAATGTGACGACCCGGAATTTTTAACAATTTAAAATGGAATAATTAATTGATTTTAAAATATTATAAAGTTAATTTAACTTGAATTCGAGATATCAATATTTACTTGATAATTAAACCATTGAATTATATAGTTTAAATATTGAATTTAATAATTGAAATTGGGTAAATTGTTGAATCTGGAATTTCTAAGCCTGTTAAAAATAATTTGAAGGCTTGTAAAATTTATAGTGACGATACTGATGATAATAGAATGGTTGAAATTTAATTTAAAGGTGATTTGTTCAGTTTTGAAAATATACCGTTTAAATCGATATTTAAAAATAGCCTTCCGAGGCACAGTCTCGGAATTTGACGAAACCAGTTCCATTGGATCCATAATAGTTAGTTATTATCGAATTTCAATTTTTGTAGCAATCGGAGTTGTCGTTTGACTTTAGCAGCTCAAAACACTTTGAATTATTTTCATCGATTTAATTTAAAATTTGATTGTTTACGTCCGTAAAACGCGCATACAATCAAATTAGCTTCCGAAACACGCCCCATTTTGTTCGGAATACGGGTAAAACCTTATAAACATCTGTCGGCATGTCTGATTCGGGGTTCGGAATTTCACTGTATGCAGCACGAGACATTTTCAATATTCTATTATAATAATCAAGCGTACTCAAGAAGCCATCCCCAAAAATATCTATTCTATCACCGTCCTCTCTTTAATCCAACAACAGAAATCAAAACGATTCTTTATCCTCCTTTCTTTGTGGTTACGAGACCCATTCCCTTTTCTGTAGAAATTCATATGCTCAAACTTAAAAAAAAGGAAATGGCAGACAAATGATCGCGAGCTCCTTTTTCTCGTTTTCCCTTCTATTCGAAACCCTTTCGAATCAAAATAAAATCAAAGTTTAGGAAATAATAATGGCCGCAATCAATTGCGGTATCTCCTCGTTCGAAATAAAATCCCTTCTCACCTCCCAAGGATCGATTTTTGCAACCGTTCGATTTCTCAAAGCTCGAGTACACAAAGGCAATTGTGAAGGAAAGCGAGCACGATGCAGGTTGTCAAGGAGGGCATGGCGTCTTCAATTCGCTCGCCTGGGAGGAGCAAGCGACTGTACGCATACGAAGGGTTGGAGGTTTGGTGAGTTGGTGATGCTCGCGTGATGCTGGCCGTGGGATTTCGCGAGTTGGAAATTGTGGCATACGAGTTCGACTCGAACTCGAGAGAGAAGAGGGTCGCGTGAAGCTCAGCAAGGTGCAGTGCTTGGTAGCTGGAGGAGGGTGGCAGTGAGGTATAGCTTTGATAATTTTATTCATCTCTATGTTTATCAGAAGAAAGCAAATTTTATAAATTCTTTTACAGTAAAGGCAAATTTATATATATATATATATATTTATTTATTTATGAATACGATTTTCGAATAGGAGAGAATTTATAAAAGTTAAGTTTTTGAAATTTATAAATTATTTTTATAAGTGTATAAGTAGTTTCAAGAGGAAAATTTCTAGTTTAAATTTTAATCATTAATTTAATTAATAAGTGGAAATTTACTGTTTGCTGGTTTCAAATATTAATAAATTATATAATGTTTATACAAGGTTTAAATCTGAAGGAAACAAATCGAGATCGAATTTGGATTGCATAATCAAAGGTGAGTAAATCTCACGCTTTTGATTCCTATTTAAATTTAAATGGGTAAATATAAATGATTGGTTTGTTTGATGTGTTATGTTATATATATTGGGTGATTGATATTCTGTGATGGATAGTATTGGTAATTGGAAGTTGGATGACGTGGTGTGCTTGAATATTTCGGTATCCTGGGTTATCGAAATATATAAAAATTGGATTTTTGAAAAGATATATAAGAGTGAAATTTTGAAAGTGAAATAATTATAAAATAAAGTAAGAATGAATTGGAAAGAAATAAAAGTGATATATTAAAACTGGAGTTTAATTGTAAGTAGAGATTTAAAACAAGTTCTAAATCAAGGTTAAATCTAACAAATAAAGTTTTTAAATATCAAGTGTTTAACAACCTAGATGTTAAAGTGTAATTGTAAATTGACTTGAATTTGAAAATGAATTTGGTTGTTAAATTCCTTTAAACTTCCATTATAAAAAGAGTAATTAAATTAGATTAGAATGAATTGAAATGTAATGAGAAATCTTTAATTTATATAATCAATGATGTACATAGAGACTGATTAGTTAAGGAAATAAATCAATATAAGTGACTGATGAGAAGTTAATTAATATAGGAAATTAAGGATTTATGTAATTAATTTCGTGAATAATTTTTTTGAAGTAATTAGAATTACTTATTGATTTGTGTTGAGGATAATTAATAACATAAAATTAATTAAAGATAATTACTTGAATTTAATTGAAAAATAATTAATCCAAAATGATTAATTAAGATGAATAATGATGCCTTGACTAATCAATTGATTTGGAATTAATTAATGTTAATGAAGGAATCTAAGTGATTAAGGTTTGAATTTCAATTAGAATCAATTGAATTGATTTGTGTGATTAAGCTTTGCTTATGGATGATTGAATAGTATTGGATATTTTGGATGAGTTAATATCGCCGATATGAAATGTTGTGTATTCCATTTGAATAACTTGGATTATGAATGACATGAGACTCGAAGAGACCGGGGTCGGGTATTAGGAAATACCCGAAACCACTTCGAATTTTTATAAGTTGATTTGTGAAATCAATAAGCTGGAATGAAATGATTTTAGTATATTGAGTTATTTTAACTAAATATAGTACTTAGAAATTGAGGTGTGGTGTAAGTGTGTTGTCTATAGCAAATCGTGAATTTGTTAAATTGATATAAGTTACCCCGGGTTTATATGAGTTGTATCTTTGTATTCCATGATTAGTCGAGTTTACTCACGCTGGTTTCCAGCCTGACCCGGGTGTTACTTTGATGTAATGCTCGGGTCAGACCGAGTATTACAGATTTTCAGGTAAGGACGTTCTGGAGCTCAGGAGACGAGCTAGATGGCAAGTACGTGTGGAGTATTTCCGCTGCAGTATATTATTGTATTACTAAGACATGATTACTGTATATATTCAGTGACTGTGTATATGTAAAACTCTGATGTATAAAAATGTAATCAACAGATATAATATTCTTGTAAACTGTATTTATTTATTATTATATTTTATCCGCTGCGTATGTGAGATGTTTGGTGTTCTCTTCTTCTTCTTCGATCTCTTTCTTCTTTTCATAACCATCTGGAATTTTCGGCTTCGAAAATTTCGAGTCGTTACATTAACTGTCAATAAAATGTGGGGTGTTACAACAACAATCAATACACACTCCACAAACTACTGCTCCAAACCATCACATATAAACTTCCCTACATCAACTAACCAATACTAACAACAGTCTATACACACTGCCCTCTCCCACGTCCACAACTTCGCAAAGCAAACTTCTAACCCCCACCTCCGCGAACGCAACCATACTTTTCTAAACCAAATCGCGACTGCCAAAGCTCATTGTCCAAGATCGTGCTTCCATCCACCACTTCAGCAATCACCGAAAATCACCCATATCTGACTATCAAACTCCAGCGCCCCTCAATCACCAATCGTGACAATCTAGCACCCAGAATCACAAGTAGGAATTTTCAATGTCTTTTTTTTAAATTTAATTTCGAGTTTAATTTTTTTTCTTAAGAGTCTTCTTTTTTTAGTAGAGAAGAAGAGAAAGGGTAAAATATTTGCGTTGTGGAATTTTGTCTGGGTTTGTAGGCCGACCTTAATTTAATTATTTATTTATTTGTCGTGAATTATGTTTTAGTGTAAATATGTTTTCTTTCTTCTTTTAAAAAAAAATCATTTTCCTAAAAAAAGAGGAGATACAATTGTATATATCTAGTTTTTAGTTTCAGGTTGCAAAAGCAGAAATTCAAAAGGAAGAATCGTTTGCTAAATTACTCTACTTACCAAAATAAAATCGCTTGCTAAAAAATCGCTACTTTGAAAAATAAATAATTTGCTAATAATTCCGCATGCTCTAGTATTGTGCAATTATCTCTTGTTTTTATTTGCTTTGCATTGTAGGTTGCTTGCATTTAAAAAAATTTCAAAAACAAAATCAAATTTCATTCGTAGTTGCATCGTTAACTGTAACGACCCACTATTTTGGACCATTCAAATCGACAATAATCCACACATGTCGGACTTGAATAATACAAAATAACATATTGTAATAAAATTTGGAGCAAATAAAATCATTAACAGAATCACAGACATAAAAATATCAGAATAACTCACAGCGGAAAAATAAAATAAATAGTGGTTCACAAAGCCACTACAATACAAAGTCTCAAAACAAATACAAAATACATAGTCTGGAAACAATACAGTTCTGAAACAAGTACAGTAGAAATCCCAAATACATAAGTCTCTAATACAAAAGCTGAAATAGAACAACTAAAACTGAAATAGATAGCAACTAGATAAAAGATGATCTCCATTAGTCCAAGCTCCAAAAGGTGAGATCCAAAGCTGATACTCAGGCTGACCCGAGCGTAAAGCAAACACAAAACACTCAAGTCAAGACATACATACTTATACAATGTAAACCAACTCAAGTGAACTATAATAAGGTACAAGTAACTTAAAGAATGCTTGGGATCGCCCATTCTTTTAGGATCCGTTAAACTATTTACTATGTAGTAATATTCGCTATTATAATAATGTCTAATATAAAATAAACATACTTTTAAATAGCATTAAGGCTTTACATTTTCCACCTTAACACGTAATAGTCCCAGTAGTCTATCCAGTATTAGCGTACTCCCAAAATGGGGGCTACCCTCGATACTCCATAGGCTACGGGAGAAATCACAACTCGTAGTAAAGCTCGATAAGGTAGGTGACACGACACACAAGGCAATGCCAGGGTAGATATACCAATTACGCATCCGGACTGGTGGTAACGCATAGCAGCCACTACTGCCCACCTCGAACAACAGTCCCAAATCAAGGGGTGCACCTTAACAATCACAAAAGTAATAGAATGGTATTGAAGAAGTGTGTCTGATCAGAGGTGCTACCTCATTGGCCCATCGATCGCTCCTGTTTTAGCCACCTTATGCCAACTCATGGGAGTTGGGTCCACGTATGTACCTATAGGATCGTCGCCACCATCCTACTTCATTTTGGAAACTCCACCGCGTACACAGTTGTTAAAGTGGTTTTCGGTATCGACAGAGAGTATGTCCATATCCGATCCTGGTCTCTTTAACAACCAATCGTTATTATAACTCGTGGTTATAAATTTAAAAACAGTTTATATTTCAAATCAAAACACTTCATTTAAACCATTTAAAAGTGAAGTCATTATACTTTTAAATCAAATATTCAATTCCCAAAAATTTAGCCTTTTCTGAGTTCGTTTATTCACTTAAATACCTTAAAACATTTAAATTACAGCTTTCACAGCATTTAGAAAGTGCTGTGGAAAGTTACATTTGAAAAAATTCAATTCAGCAATGACAACATTTAAAAACTGCTGTAATAGTTCAGGGTTCAACTTAAGATTTAATTCAATTCAGCAAAGACAGCGTTTTAAAAACTGTTGTAGTAGTTCAATTATATTCAAAAATCAAATTTCAGCCAACTGCAGCACTTAACAAGAGCTACAATAGCTCTTAGTCAATTTCAGGTTCAAGTTTAGTTCAGGCAACTACAACACTTACCAAGTGCTGTCATAGCCCTTAGTTAGTTTAGTCTTTAGTTCATTTGTATCAACCATAGCACTTACAAAGTGCTGCAGTATCCTTTACTTCAGTTTTCAAGTTAAATTCAGAAACGATAGCATTTCTGAAGTGCTCCAAAAAGGATTTCCAGATTTTAAATAAAATTCCAGCTACAAATAAACTTCAATTTAAATCAATTTAATTTATAAAAATCATATTTTCCCACATCAAAATGCTCATTTAAATACCTATAACTTATGATTTTTATAAAACAAATTCTACAATAAAAACCAATTTTTCCAACAATTTCATTTATTAAATTCAAGTGTACCATTTTCTTAATCTTCCATTTTTACAATTTTCTTTAACACTTAAATTTAAATTTCCATTTCCAAAATTTACAACAAAATTTCCATTTTTAATTAAATTAACTTGAATTTCCATAAAAATCAAATCACAAATTTCCAAATTTAGTTATATTTAAATCACAATTTTCTATTCATTTATTTAACATTTTTAATACATAGAACATCATTTCCACCTTATTAAATCGTTTAAAATCCAATTTTAATCAAATTATTATATTTTTACATTTTAAAAATACTTAAAAATTTCTAGAAAACTTTATAAAATAACCATGGGTCTGTATAATATTTTCTAGCCTAAGTCAAGTGATACGGATAATATATCATTTCAATCCATAGTTTACAAAGAAAATCCGGGTTTTATCATTTCAAACCCGCAATCCTAAGTAATTAAAATAAATAAATTTCGCTCAGACTTATCATTTCAGCCCATAACGATCTTTCCCTATTCTAAAGTCCGTTCGGGTATGTATCATTTCAACCCATAGTGATTCTATTATACAGGGAACTTGTAGTGTGATAAACAGAATAGAATAAACAGTAAAATAAAATAAAATAACAGATGATGTGACAAGTTAATAACAGGGTTTAACATCATATAATTTACATCACATGCAGGTATAACATGATATAATAATTTCTACACTTTCACTTGCTATCAATGCACAATTATATAAGTATGAATGTCAGGTGTGATTACTCACCTCTTTAAAGCTGAAGTTAGCAAAACAAACACACAAACAGAAATCCGGAAAGCACGATACGACTTTTGATTTGAGTGGAAAGAGAACCAAGCTATTGATCTTGTAACAACCAATAAAAAAAGAATATAAACATATATACAATACCAAATATGAATTGAAACAATTTGAAATTACAAGCAACAATGAACAAAATGCTTTGGCCATGCTTTCATCAACCAAGTGCTCGACCTAGGGGTCTTGTAGTTCGGCCATGACATGATTTTTATGTCGGGTATGGGTCCTACATGGCACGGCTACAAAGAATAGGAAGGGGTAGGAGTTACATAAGAGGAATACAAGGAGACAAGGCAAGATAGGAGGGTTTGGATCAACAATAGGCTCGGCATATGCATGGTTTGGGCTCGGCCATGTGTAGTACAGGTCTGGCCAGTGGGTAGGGTGATGGGTGGTGGTCATATCATGGTGGTGGTGGAGCAATAGGAGGCGGCCAAGGTCACAAATGAAGGGTAGTTGAAAATAGGCTCGGCTATGTGCACTTTTGTGGAGTTTAACATTGTTTTTTGTGGAACTTTTGTCTCATGGAGGTCACGGCCTGGTCAAATCAAAGGAAGTGGTTATGCTAGGCGGTGGATGGTGAAGAGGAGGAGGTGGTGGTGGCTATGGCCGAGGCATATATATGAAGAGCATGGCCAAAACAATGTAAAATCAATAGAAAAACAATGGAAAATGTGAAGAGAAAAAGTAGAAAAGAGGGGAGAAGCCATTACCAATTTTCAGATCTGAAATGATGGCCGAAAATTTGTGAATGAGAAAGTGTTTTCACGTGAAAAAAAAGAATTAGAACTCACGACTATAGTAAAGCAATGAACGGCCAAAACAATGAAGGGTCAAGCAAATGAAAAGTCAATGGTTTAAAGCTTAAGTCTCTTCAAATTTCCATTTCTTTTTAATTCAAAATAAACAAATAAAAATTCAGTAAATAAAAATAAAAGACAAACAAAATAAAGTGAAAATGATAATAAAATTTATTCATAAGAAAAAGAAAAAAAGAAAATAGAAGTAAATAGAGAAAATAGCTTATTATATTGAAACTAGCATTAAAAATTTCAAACAAAATATATTTAACTTTGAATAATTATAACTTCACTTTTAAAAATTATAACTATACTTCTAAAATGTTTTAAAATAGAAATATTGAAATAAAATTTATTTAAAAATGATTTAAAAATAATTACAAAAATATCGGGTTGTTACACTCTCCCCCACTCAAACCTTTTCGTCCTCGAAAAGAACGAAACAAGGAAACCAAAGAAAAGCAAGATAGAAAAGCAAATAGCACCTGAAACAAACAATTTCGAATTCGAAGCACGAATGCCCTCCTCCGTCTCCCAGGTACAGTCACGATCATCAGTACCCCACTGTACTTTGACCAGACTAACAGATTTCCTTCTTAGCTGCTTCGTACCTCTGTCGACAATACGAAGTGGCTTCCTCTCGACAGTCAGATTAGGCTCAATATCTAAACTATCCAGAGTAGAAGGCTAAGCAATAAGAGATGGATCATGCTGATAGTGATGAAGATGAGAAACATGGAATACATTATGCACTCCAGAGAACTTCTCGGGCAAATCCAGACGATAAGCCAAAGAACCAATTCTTTCCGTAATGCGGAAAGGACCAACAACCTAGGAGAAAGCTTCCCTCTACGACCAAAGTGAATAACATTCCTTAAGGGAGAGACCTTAAGGAAAACCAAATCACCAACAGAAAACTCCAAACTCCACCTACGCCTATCAGCATACTTCTTTTGTCTATCCTGAGCAACTCTCATCTTCCTCCTAATCTCCTCAACTCTCTCAGAAGCCTCTAAAATCATCTCAGGACCAAGAACCAAACGATTATCGGATTCAATCCACCAAGATGGAGATCTACAAGGTCGTCCGTAAAGAGCAGCAAACAGAGACGTTTTAATACTGGCCTAAATTCAAAGATAGGAATGAGATAGATAAAAAATTAGGATAAGATTAAAACAGAAGATAGGAATTATACCTGATAACTATTGTTATAGGTGAATTCGACAAGATGGAGATGAACTTCCCAAGATCCTCCATAATCAATCGCACAAGCACGAAGAAGATCTTCTAGAATCTGATTCACCCTTTCAGTTTGACCATCGGTCTATGCATGGTAAGCAGTGCTCAGATTCATACGAGTACCCAAAGAATCCTGAAAAGCTTTCCAAAACTGACTAGTAAAGATAGGATCACGATCACAAACGATACTGAGAGGAACACCATGAAGACAAACAATCTCCCTCATGTAAATTTCAGACAAACTAGAAGCAGAACGGGTAGACTTGACCGGAATGAAATGAGATGATTTGGTCAATCTATCCACAATAACCCAGATACTCTCATTACCCTTCCTAGTCCTCGGTAATCCATCAATGAAATCCATAGAAACCTGTTCCCACTTCCAATTGGGAATCTCAAGAGGCTGCAACAAACTAGGGGTCTTCTGATGATCTGCCTTGACTTGCTGACAAGTCGCACACCTACTAACAAAAATAGAGATATCTCGCCTCATACCTCTCCACCAATATAACTTCTTCATATCCTGATACATCTTGGTCACTCCCGGATGAATAGAAAGTCTGGACTGATGGTTTTCCCGAAGTAACTCCTGTCTCAATCAGGCTTTTAAATCTCCCCGAGATGGCCGAGATGAAAAATCCGAGATATCAGCCAAAATCCGAGATTTGGCAGCCTATTTAGTTATAAGTGTTTTAAATATCGCCCGAGATAGCCGAGACATTTTCCCGAGATATTGGCCAAAATCCGAGATTTAAAACACTGGTCTCAATCCATCAACATTCGGGACACAAATCCTATTATTAATCCTTAACACACCTTTATCATCTATCTGAGCACACTGCCATCAAGACTACTACCTCCAATTCTACTTCGAACATTCTCCTTAATAAGCCTAAGCATTTGATCCTCATCCTTCTTAGCCATGATACGATCCACAAGAGAAGAAGAAACAACAAGCTGACACAACAAAGCCTTCTTCCGACTCAAAGCATCTGCCACAACATTAGCTTTCCCAGGGGTATAGTTGATGTCGAGGTCATAAGAACCAAGGAACTCTAACCATCTAACTTGTCTCTGATTTAAATCCTTCTGAGTGAAAATATACTTCAAAGACTGATGATCTATGAAAAGCTCAAACTTAGTACCCAAAGATGATGTCTCCAAAGCTTCAAAGCAAAAACAACAGCAAGCAACTCTAAATCATAGGCAGCATAATTAGCTTCATGGGTCTTCAACTGACGACTAGCATAAGCAATCACCTTACCATCTTGCATCAGAATAGCCCCCAAACCTTCACGACAAACATCAGTGTAAACCGTTAATCCCTCATTTCCATTTGGAACGGTAAGAACTGGTGCGGAAGTAAGCTTGTGCTTTAACTCACTGAATGCAGCCTTACACTCATCACTCCAAATGAACTTAGCATTCTTCCGAGTCAAAGCGGTGAGAGGTGCAGCAATCCGAGCAAAATTCTCAATGAATCTCCAGTAATAACGGGCAAGGCCCAGAAAACTACGGATATCAGTAGGAGTCTTAGGAGTTTCCCAATCCTGCACAAAATAGGGATAAATAAGGACAACAGAAAAGATGGAATAAATTGAATGAAACAAGGAAAGAGGAGGAAAGGAAGACTTACATTGATCGCAGCGATCTTGACTGGATCAACAGAAACTCCATTACCAGAAACAATATGCCCGAGGAATCGGACTTCATCCTTCCAGAAATGGCATTTAGAAAATTTAGCCTTTAACTGATGATTTCTAGGAGTTTCAAGGACAGATTTCAAATGTGACTCATGCTCTTCCTTGGTCTTAGAGAAAACAAGGATATCATCAACAAAGACTAGAACAAATTTATTAAGCACATCACGAAAAACACGATTCATCAAATCAACAAAGAAAGCAGGAGCATTAGTCAAACCGAAAGGCATGACTAACCATTCGAAGAATTCATTCTCAGTACGGAAAGCAGTCTTGGGAATACTTTCCTCAGCAACTCTGAGCTGGTGAAAACCTGTGGCAAGATCAAGCTGAGAGAAAATAGTGGCACCATAAAACTGATCAAACATATCATTGATGCGAGGCATTGGATATCTGTTTTTCATAGTGAGCTTGTTCAGCTCCCTAAAATCAACACACATTCGAAGAGAACCATCGGACTTGGTGACGAAAACCACCGCTGCTCCTCATTCTGAATAGCTAGATCTGATCAGGCCCTTGGAAGACTAGTCCTCAATTTGCTTCCTTAACTCAACCTTCTCGCGGGGTGCCATTCTTTTAGGAGGAAGAACTATAGGTCGAGCTCCAGGAATAAGATCAATACGGAAATCAATTTCCTGCTTTGGAGGTAAAGTAGTGACTTCACCAAATACATCGGGATAGAGTTTGACTACACGAGTCGACTGAAGATCAGAAGAATCCAGAGAATAGATAAAATTTCCATCAAAATCCTGAGGCATGCGGCACTGAATAACCAAGGGATCACCCTTATCTCCCACAAGAGTCACAATACGGGCTTTGCAAGAGATATAGGCATCATGCCTATTAAGCCAATCATCTCCAAGCAACAAATCAAAAGCATCGAAACCAAGAACATAGAAATCTCTAGAAAACCGATAACCAGAATGAAAGAGTTTCACATGCTTACAACTCTTATTAAGATTTGCGGGACCACCAAAAGGATTTGAAACACATAAAGGAACAGAAGCATACTCAGGAGAAAGGAGATGCTCAAACTTATCACACAAATCAACAGAAATAAAACTATGCGAAGCTCCAGTATCAAATAAAACATGAACAAGATGATGAAATAAAGTAAAGGTGCCCTGAAGAGTACCTTGATCATCACTAGGAGCAGGAGTAGGTGCAGTAGGAGAAGAAGCAGAGGTAATAGCAAAAACACCAGATGGTTTGCCTTTCTGATACAAAGGACAGTCATTCTTAAAATGACCAGGCTGAAGACAAACATGACAAAGATTGTTTCTGGTAACCTGAGGTGGAGGAACAGCAGCACCAACAGAAGTAGGGAAACTATTAGCATAGTGTCCCTTCTGATCACACTTGAAGCAGGTAATGGTAGATAAGTCTATAGGGTGCCTCTGAGAAGGAGAAGATGATGAAAATCCCAAACCCGGATGCTTGAGCCAATTCTTCCTCTGCTGGTGGAAATTGGGCTTTCTCTTCTTAGAATTAGCAGAGGAAGACTGAGATGCAGGAGCACTAGCAACAGCAGAACCCTTGGAAGTAGGGTTCTCATAACGAATAACCGTATCCATAAGCTCTGTAAAAGTGCCATGAACATGTGAAATAAGACGATCGTAGAACTCTGGGCGAGCTCCAGCTATGAACTTCTCATTTTTCTTAAGCTGGGTGTCAATAAGACCAGGACCAAACCTGGAAAGTACGTTGAACTTCCGCTCTTACTCAGAAAAAGACATGGTACCTTGCTTAAGATCCATGAATTCACGATAAAGCTGAGATTTCCCGGCTTCGGGCATCCATTTTGCCACAAAAGCCTCCTTGGAAAGAAGATACAGAAACAAACTTAAGATAGATTCAAAAGAAAGGAAATGGGGAAAAATTCAAGATAACACAAAGGATACTTGAACTGCTCCCACGAAATATCACCCTCGATAGTGTGAGCTGTAACAGACTCCCACCAATCTAAGGCTGACTCTTGTAGCTGCCAAGCTGCTAACTGACGCTTCTAGGCATCAGTAATCTCGAGACCAGTAAAGATCCTCTCTAAACTCCGTAACCATTGCTGGGCTTCGATAATGCTCTCTGAACCGGTGAACTTAGTACCACCAAGCTGAGAGAATTCCTTACAGAGAACAGTAAACCTAACAGATGCAGCAGGTTGAGGAGCTGGGGCAGTACCACGACCCCTACCTCTAGCATTTCCATGATTCATCCTGAAAATATCAAGAATGAATTTAGGACAAAGATACAGAGAAGACAATGATAAGATAAGACAAGATAAATTCACTAGGATGAATATCCTAATAAAAGAAATTTCTAACAAGGTAGATACGAAAAGAAGGAAGTTTAGAAAATTGCTTTTTAAAACAAGAAAATTTTATATAAAAATAATCCTTGAAAAATCCTTTAAAAAGAATCATTTTATATCATTTTATACTTTGAAAATACGTTCTCTCACAAAGAAATGATTCTGAGGTTGATTTTACTCATTCTAGGGTATTTCTACCATTTTGCTCCATAGGGTAAGGGTAAGGTTTGCCTAAAAACCTGGCTCTGATACCAAATGTAACGACCCACTATTTTGGACCATTCAAATCGACAATAATCCACACATGTCGGACTTGAATAATACAAAATAACAGATTGTAATAAAATTTGGAGCAAATAAAATCATTCATAGAATCACAAACACAAAAATATCAGAATAACTCGCTGCGGTAAAATAAAATAAATAGTGGTTCATGAAGCCACTACAATACAAAGTCTCAAAACAAATACAAAATACATAGTCTGGAAACAATACAGTTCTGAAACAAGTACAGTAGAAATCCCAAATACATAAGTCTCTAATACAAAACTGAAACTGAAATAGATAGCAACTAGGTAAAAGATGATCTCCATCAGTCCAAGCTCCAAAAGGTGAGATCCAAAGCTGATACTCAGGCTGACCCGAGCGTAAAGCAAACACAAAACAGTCGAGTCAGGACATTCACACTTATACAATGTAAACCAACTCAAGTGAACTGTAATAAGGTACAAGTAACTTAAAGAATGCTTGGGATCGCCCATTCTTTAAGGATCCGTTAAACTATTTACTATGTAGTAATATTCGCTATTATAATAATGTCTAATATAAAATAAACATACTTTTAAATAGCATTAAGGATTTACATTTTCCACCTTAACACGTAATAGTCCAAGTAGTCTATCCAGTATTAGCGTACACCCAAAATGGGGGCTACCCTCGATACTCCACAGGCTACGGGAGAAATCACAACTCGTAGTAAAGCTCGATATGGTAGGTGACACGGCACACAAGGCAATGCCAGGGTAGATATACCAATTACGCATCCGGACTGGTGGTAACGCATAGCAGCCACTACCGCCCACCTCGAACAACACTCCCAAATCAAGGGGTGCACCCAAACAATCACAAGAGTAATATAATGGTATCAAAGAAGTGTGTCCGATTAGAGGTGCTACCTCATTGGCCCGTCAATCGCTCCTGTTTTAGCCACCTTATGCCAACTCACGGGAGTTGGGTCCACGTATGTACCTTTAGAATCGTCGCCACCATCCTACTTCATTTTGGAAACTCCACCGCGTACACAGTTGTTAAAGTGGTTTTCGGTATCGACAGAGAGAATGTCCATATCCGATCCCGGTCTCTTTAACAACCAATCGTTATTATAACCCGTGGTTATAAATTTAAAAACAGTTTATATTTCTAATCAAAATACTTCATTTAAACCATTTAAAAGTGAAGTCATTATACTTTTAAATCAAATATTCAATTCTTAAAAATTTAGCCTTTTCTGGGTTCGTTTATTCACTTAAATACCTTAAAACATTTAAATTCCAGCTTTCACAACATTTAGAAAGTGCTGTGGAAAGTTACATTTGAAAACAATTCAATTCAGCAAAGAAAGCATTTAAAAACTGCTGTAATAGTTCAGGGTTCAACTTAAAAGATTTAATTCAATTCAGCAAAGACAGCGTTTTAAAAACTGCTATAGTAGTTCAATTATACTCAAAAATCACATTTCAGCCAACTGCAGCACTCAACAAGTGCTACAATAGCTCTTAGTCAATTTCAGGTCAAGTTTAGTTCAGGCAACTACAGCACTTACCAAGTGCTGTCATAGCCCTTAGTTAGTTTAGTCTTTAGTTCATTTGTATCAACCATGGCACTTACAAAGTGCTGGAGTATCCTTTACTTCACTTTTCAAGTTAAATTCAGAAACGATAGCATTTCTGAAGTGCTACAAAAAGGATTTCCAAATTTTAAATAAAATTCAAGCCACAAATAAACTTCAATTTAAATCAATTTAATTTATAAAAATCATATTTTCCCACATCAAAATGCTCATTTAAATACCTTTAACTTATGATATTTATAAAAAAAATTCTACAATAAAAACCAAATTTTCCAACAATTTCATTTATTAAATTCAAGTGTACCATTTTCTTATTCTTCCATTTTTACAATTTTCTTTAACACTTAAATTTAAATTTCCATTTCCACAATTTACAACTAAATTTCCATTTTTAATTAAATTAACTTGAATTTCCATAAAAATTAAATCACAAATTTCCAAATTTGGTTATACTTAAATCACAATTTCTATTCATTTATTTAACATTTTTAATACATAGAAAACCATTTCCACCTTATTAAATCATTTAAAATCCAATTTAAATCAAATTATTATATTTTTACATTTTAAAAATACTTAAAAATTTCCAGAAAACTTTATAAAATAACCACGGGTCTGTATAATATTTTCTAGCCTAAGTCAAGTGATCCGGGTTTTATCATTTCAAACCCGCAATCCCAAGTAATTAAAATAAATAAAAATCACTCAGACTTATCATTTCAGCCCATAACGATCTTTTCCTATTCTAAAGTCCGTTCGGGTATGTATCATTTCAACCCATAGTGATTCTATTCTACAGGAAATTTGCAGTGTGGTAAACAGAATAGAATAAAAAGTACAATAAAATAACAGATGATGTGACAAGTTAATAAAGGGGTTTAACATCATATAATTTACATCACAGGCAGGTATAACATGATATAATAATTTCTACACTTTCACTTGCTATCAATTCACAATTATATAAGTATGAATGTCAGGTGTGATTACTCACCTCTTTAAAGCTGAAGTTAGCAAAACAAACAGATAAACAGAAATCCGAAAAGCACGATACGACTTTTGATTTGAGTGGAAAGAGAACCAAGCTATTGATCTTGTAACAACCAATAACACAAGAATATAAACATATATGCAATACCAAATATGAATTGAAACAATTTGAAATTAAAAGCAACAATGAAAAAAATGCTTTGGCCATGCTTTCATCAACCAAGTGCTCGACCTACGAGTCTTGTAGTTCGGCCATGACATGATTTTTGGGTCGGGTATGGGTCCTATATGGCACGGCTACAAATAATAGGAAGGGGTAGGAGTTACATAAGAGGAATACAAGGAGACAAGGCAAGATAGGAGGGTTTGGATCAACAATAGGCTCGGCCTATGCATGGTTTGGGCTTGGCCATGTGTAGTACAGGTCTGGCCAGTGGGTAGGGTGATGATTGGTGGTCATATCATGGTGGTGGTGGAGCAATAGGAGGCAGCCAAGGTCACAAATGAAGGGTAGTTGAAAATAGGCTCGGCTATGTGCACTTTTGTGGAGTTTAACATTGTTTTTTGTGGAACTTTTGTCTCATGGAGGTCACGGCCTGGTCAAGTCAGAGGAAGTGGTGATGCTAGGTGGTGGATGGTAAAGAGGAGGAGGTGGTGGTGGCTATGGTCGAGGCATATATATGAAGAGCATGGCCAAAACAATGTAAAATCAATAGAAAAACAATGGAAAAAGTGAAGAGAAAAAGTAGAAAAGAAGGGAGAAGCCATTACCAATTTTCAGATCTGAAATGATGGCCAAAAATTTGTGAATGAGAAAGTGTTTTCACATGAAAAAAAGAATTAAAACTCACGGCTATAGTAAAGCAATGAACGGCCAAAACAATGAACGGTTAAGCAAATGAAAAGTCAATGGTTTAAAGCTTAAGTCTCTTCAAATTTCCATTTCTTTTTAATTCAAAATAAACAAATAAAAATTCAGTAAATAAAAATAAAAGAAAAAACAAAATAAAGTGAAAATGATAATAAAATTTATTCATAAGAAAAAGAAAAAAAAAGAAAATAGAAGTAAATAGAGAAAATAGCTTATTATATTGAAACTAGCATTAAAAATTTCAAACAAAATGTATTTAACTTTGAAAAATTATAACTTCACTTTTAAAAATTATAACTATACTTCTAAAATGTTTTAAAAATAGAAATATTGAAATGAAATTTATTTAAAAATGATTTAAAAATAATTACAAAAATATAGGGTTGTTACATTTACCCACGTTTAATTTTCGTTTTGCATTCATACCATCTTATTTTTATTTTCTAAGGGTAACACCCAAATCCACATAAGGTGGGGGATTTCATCTTCTCTTCCTTGACCCACAAATTGCATTTCATCTTAGAATTTTGACTAATAATAAAGGTTAGACATTTGACTTAAGGGAGTCACGAGCTCACCTATGGCTTAATTATACCTTGACAAGTTGTCTTCTTTGAACAAATTATTTTCTTGGTGTCTAGGCTATGGTAGAGCAATAATCATTTATAAATATTAAGGTGATTCGTAAATATTATAATGATTGTTTCTATGAATGTACTTAAACCTTCGGCTGCATTGCTCGGTGATTCGTGGTGCACCAATAACTCCTATCCGTTACCTGGCTAAAAAATATCTTGTTGAATTAAGACAAAGTGTGGTTATACAATTTTGGGTTAGGAGCTACTAAGAACAGAAAATTTGTAATTAAGTCCTTGCATACATTTAGTTGCATTAGTTCATGCATATTTAAAAAAAAATCAAAATCCAAAACTAAAACTAAAAAAAAATTTACATTTTACTTAACTTAATTCTTGTTTAATCCAAAATCCAAAAAAAATCCTTTTAAATCTTTTTTCCCTTGAAAATTTTTCAATCAAAAAAAAATTTGAGTTAGTTTTTTTTATAAAAACAAAATCCAAAATATAAATATAATCTATTTTTAAAAAACAAAAACTAGAAAAAAAAGATTTTTTTTTGAAAATCCAAAATAAAAACAAAACAAATATCAAATCTCTCTTTAGAAAAATAAATTTATTTTGGTAAATCCTTTCACTTAATTTCATTCTTTAAACTCTGTTTCTTTCTCTTAAATTCAATTCTCACTTCTTTCTCTTCTCGACTTTCACTAGTGCATGAGTACGTGGATTCATGACGCAATAACAAATCGTTGGACTTGTGACACAACAACTAATTATTTAACTCGAACAAACGATCCTCCTAAAATGGCGAATGAGAATGCCCCTCGAACTATTATGGGTAGAATCTTTCCCGATCGAGTCGCTATCTCTTCTTGTATCACTTTACCTACCCCAATGGGTAATCATTTCGAAATTCATTCCAATCATATTTTCATGCTTTCGAAATTTGGCAATTTTGAACACGATGACCCAAACATTTTCCTAACGAAATTCGAACAAGTTTGTGCAACCATTAAACTTCAACAACTTTGTTATGACGGAATCAAACTTCGATTAATTCCATTTTCCCTTACTGATTACGCTGAAAAATGGTTGTACAGCTTACCATCAAACTCGATTAAAACTTGGGAAGAATTCGTTAAAGTCTTCTTGAAAAAGTTCTACCCTTTGGAAAAAACAACTAAAATCCGAAACAAAATCGTACATTTTCATCAATTCAGGGGTGAACCATTCAAAAAATATTTTGAAATATTTAAAGATCTTTTGATAAAATGTCCACACCATAACTTCAAAAAATGGAATCTTTGCCAAATCTTATACAATGGACTTGAAAATAGCTCGCGAACCATGCTTGAATCGATGTGCCAAGGCAACATTCTCGCCCAACATCACGATGATGCTTGACAATTTCTTGAAAACCAAGCCAAAAAATCATCCCAATGGGAACGTTCTGAAAAAAAATCAATTTACTTACGATCGAGCGCGCACTCGATAGGCTCATCTTTGGCTTTGGAAGCTAAAATCGATGCAATGGTTAATAAATTCGACAACATTTTCTCATCCAACCAAATAAACCAAGCTTCCCAATCCATGTGTTATAAATGTAATGATCCAAATCACATTGTCGATCAGTGCCCTAATTCGGTCGAACAATTCAATGCTTTCAACAAGGTTAAAAATGACCCGTTTTCTCCAACGTACATCCTAGTTGGAGAAATCATCCGAACTTTGCTTGGAATCAAAATAATCCCAACACGAATTTGGTTCGTCCCAATTTTCAAGAATTTCTGAATAATGCTTTGAATCCTCCCTTTCAAACCAATCATTTTCAACAAAATTTTGCGGGTCCATCTCAAAATCAACCTCAACAATCTTTTGCTCCTAAAGACGATAAACGATTAAGTTCACTTGAGAAAAGTCTTGAAACTTTGGCTAAAGCAACCACTCAAAGCCTCCAATCAAACAGTAATTTGCAAAATTTGTTAACCTCGTACATGCAGAATACAAGTCAATCCATTGCTAAACTTGAAATGCAAATGAGTCAATTAGCCACGTCTCTTAGTGAACGTGAATGAGGCACATTTCCAAGTCAGCCAGTTCCGAATCCCAGAAATCAAAACACAAATATGAATTAAGCCCATGTTGTTCAAGATAACAAGGTAACCCAAATGAATGCTATCACGACTTTGCATTCCGGTAAACAAATCGATAATCAAGTCTCTAATCCAAATGATTTACCGAAAACCCCTCTTGACACTTCTAAAACTACAAACGATTCTGAACAAAACGTTGAGCCAAACATCGAATCAAATTCTACTCCAAATTTTCATTCTACTTAAGTAGACCCACCTACTGAGTATCGCGTTCCATTTCCACATCGTCTTTGACCAAAGAAACGCTCTGACCAAATGGAAAATATGTTGGAAATATTTAAACAAGTGAAATTTAACATTCCACTTCTTGACATCGTACAAAAAGTCCCAACTTATGCTAAGTTTCTCAAGGACTTGTGTACCCAAAAACGACACACTCATGTACCCAAGAAAGTTTTCTTAGCCGCCGGACTTAGCAAAGTCTTGTCCAAATCATGCTTGAATCAATGTGCCAAGGCAACTTTCTCCCCCAACATGATGATGATGCTTGGCAATTTCCTGAAAGCCTAGCCTAAAAATCGCCCCAATGGGAACGTTCTAACGAAAAATCAATTTACTCATGATCGAGCTCACATTTGATAGGATCATTTTGGCTTTGGAAGCTAAAATCGATGCAATGATCAATAAATTTGATAACGTTTTCTCGTCCAACCAAATGAATTGAGCTTCCCAACCCATGTGTTATAAATGCAACGATCTGAGTCACATTGTTGATCAATGCCCTAACTCAATTGAACAACTCAATGCTTTCAATAAAGTTAAGAATGATCCATTTTCTCCAACGTACAATCCTGTTTGGAGAAATCATCCGAACTTTGCTTGGAACCAAAATAATCCCAACACGGATTTGTTTCGTCCCAACTTTCAAGCATTTCCGAAAAATGCTTCAAATCCTCCCTTTTAACCCAATCATTTTCAAAAAAAAATTGCGCCTTCATCTCAAAATTATCCGCAACAATCTTTTGCTCCTCAAACAATAAACGATTGTCTTCTCTTGAAAAAAGTCTCGAAAATTTGGCTAAGGAAACCACTCAAAATCTCCAATCAAATAGCAATTTGCAAAATTTGTTAACCTCTTACATGCAGAATACAAGTCAGTCGATTGCAAAGCTTGATATGCAAATGAGTCAATTAGCCACGTCTGTGGGTGAACGTGAACGAGGCACATTCCCAAGTCAGCCAGTTCCGAATCTGAGAAATCAAAACACGAATTCAAATCAAGCCCATGTTGTTCAAGATAGCAATGTAACCCAAATGAATGCTATCACGACTTTGCGTTCCGGTAAACAAATCGATAACCAAGTCATTAATCCAAACGATTTACCGAAAACCCCTCTCGACACTTCTAAAACAACAAACAGATCTGAACAACCTGGAGCCAAACATCGAATCAAACTCCACTGCAAATCCTTCTTCTACTCAAGTAGACCCACCTATTGAATATCGTGTTCCATTATCACATTGACTTCGACCAAATAAACACTTTGACCAAATGGAAAAGATGTTGGAAATTTTCAAACTAGTCAAAGTTAACATCCCGCTTCTAGACATTGTTCCACAAGTCCCAACTTACGCTAAGTTTCTCAAGGACTTGTGTACCCAAAAACGACACACTCGCGTACCCAAGAAAATTTTCTTAGCCGTCGGACTTAACGACGTCTTGTCCCAATCAATTCCCATCAAATACAAAGATCTTGGATGTCCAACGATCTCGTGCACGATATGAGACAAAACGATTAACAAATGCTTACTCGGTTTGGGTGAGAGTGTTAATTTGATTCCTTATCTCGTTTACCGACAACTTTGTTTGGGTGAACTTATACTGACAAAAGTAACTCTTCAATTAGCCGATCATTTGATTAAGAAATCCGTAGGATAAATCAAGGACGTACTCATCAAAATCGATCAATTCATATTACCCGTTGATTTCATCGTTATGGAGACTCAACCTGTGAATAATCCAATGAGTCAAATTCCATTAATTTTAGGTCGACCTGTCATAGCTACTTCAAATGCTTTAATCAATTGTCGAAACGGTTAGATGAAAATTTCTTTTGGAAACATAACTTTGGATCTTAACATTTTCAATATTGAGAATCAACCGAACAAACCAGAGGACCAAACGTTGGACGTTAGCTTCATTCAAGAAAATGTTGATAATGAAACAGTTAACTTAAACCACGAACGCAAAACCGAATATGAACAACTATTTCAAGACGAGCCTAATGAATTTGTAAATGTGCTTCCTTTTGAACCCCTTACCGTCGAATAAGAACTTCCACCGAATCTTTGATTGAGCAACCCCCGAGATTGGACCTTAAACCCCTTCCCAATCACCTTAAGTACGTATACTTAGGTGACAACGAAACATTTCCCATCATAATCTCTTCAACTCTCTCTCTCTCTCTTGATCAAGAAGCTTCCCTTTTTTCAATTCTGTCAAAAAACAAAGAAGCAATTGGATGGTCAGTCACCGATATAAAGGGAATTAGTCCCGCTCTTGTTCAACCTCGCATCCTTTTAATTGACGATGCCAAGCCTGTTCGTGACGCGCACCGAAGGCTTAACCCAAAAATGAAGGATGCGGTTGGTGATGAAATTCTTAAACTTCTCGATAACAAAATCATATACCCAATCTCTGATAGTTCATGGTTCGCCCAATTCATGTCGTGCCAAAAAAGTCTATACTTACGGTTATCAAAAACGGCTCAAACGAACTCATTCCAACTCGTACTCAAAAGGTTTGGCGTGTTTGCGTTGATTATCGAAAACTAAATGCTAAAACACGTAAGGATCATTTCCCTCTACCTTTTATCGATCAAATGCTTGAACGTTTAGCCGGCCACGAATTCTATTACTTCCATGATTGTCATTCTGGCTATAACCAAATTCCAATCGCTCCCAACGATCAAGAGAAAACAACTTTCATGTGTCCCTTTGGTACTTTTTCTTATCGACGTACATGTTTGGCCTTTTCAATGCTCCTGCTACATTTCAAAGATGCGTGCTCAGCATTTTTCCCCATATGTTTGAACGCTTTCCTGAAGTGTTTATGGTTGATTTTTCTATCTTTGGAAACTCTTTTTCCGAGTGCTTACACCATCTTGAGTTAGTTCTTAAACGATGCAAGGAGAAACACTTAACGTTAAATTGGGAAAAATAACATTCTATAGTCAAGCACGCCATTGTTCTTGGGTATGTCATTTCAAATAAAGGCATTAAGGTAGATAAAGCAAAAGTTGACGTGATTTTGAATCTATCCTTTCCCAAATCTGCCAAAGACATTCGTTCATTCCTTAGACACACTGGTTTCTATCGACACTTTGTGAAGGACTTCGGTAAAATTGCTCGATCTCTTAGGACTCTTCTTGGAAAATACGTTCCATTAGACTTTAATTCTGACTGTGTTTCTACTTTCGAACGTCTCAAAAACAAACTCATTTCTGCTCCCATCATTTGCTCACCTAATTGGGATCTTCCCTTTGAAATAATGTGTGATGCTTCTAACTTTGCGGTTGGTGCTATCTCAGGACAACGCACCAACAAAATTCTTCATTTCATCTACTACGCTATTATGATTCTTAATGATGCTCAACTCAATTACATGACCACTGAAAAAGCTTCTAGCGGTAGTCTTTACACTCGAAAAATTTCGACCTTATTTGATTGGCTCACACATTACTGTTTACACTGACCATTCCGCTCTAAGGTACCTTTTCACTAAAAAGGATGCTAAGTCTCGTTTGATCCGTTGGATCCTTTTACTCCAAAAATTTGGCCTTACTATCAAAGACAAAAAGGATCCGACAATGTCATCGCCGATCATCTGTCGCGTCTTCCAAACGCACCACTTCTTCTACCGATCAACGAGAACTTTTCCGACGAACAACTCCTATCTGTTTTTGTTGATCCATTGTATGTAGACATAGTGAACTATTTAGTTACTAAGGAAACTCCTTCATTTTGGTCGAAACAAGATAAATATAAATTTCTTTCCCTAGTCAAGTACTTTTATTGGGATGATCCATACTTGTTTAAATACTATTTCGACCATATCGTTCGACGTTGCATCTCGGATTGTGAAATCAAGAGTGTTCTTTCGTTTTGTCATGACCAAGCTTGTGGCGGTCACTTCGGTCCTAAGAAAACTGCTAAAAAAGTACTTCAATGTGGCTTTTACTGACCCACTCTTTTAAAGACTCATTCAAATTTTGTAAAACTTTCGGTCGCTGCCAAAAGGTAGGAAGAATCTCTCGATGAAACATGATGCCTCTGAACCCCATTCTTACGATAAAAATCTTTGATGCTTGGGGTATTGACTTTTTAGGACCATTCCCAAACTCTTTTGGAAATCTGTACATTCTCTTTGCTATCGATTACGTATCCAAATAGGTTGAATCCATTCCATGTAAAACCAACGACCATAGAATGGTTGTGAAATTCCTTAAAGAAAACATCTTTTCGAGGTTCAGTACACCTCGCACAATAATAAGCGATAACGGAACCCATTTTTGCAATCGATAATTTGAAACTCTAATGAAGAATTACTCGATAATCCACAAGTTGTCCACTCCGTATCATGCTCAAATTTGTGGTCAAGTTGAAGTTCAAATCGACAAATAAAACAAATCTTGGAAAAAATTGTTAATAAAAATTGAAAAGTTAGTCTCAGAAATTGACTGACGCGCTTTGGGCTTACCGTACCGCTTTTAAAACTATCCTTGGGATGTCTCCATTTTGTTTAGTTTACGGGAAAGCATGCCATTTACCAGTTGAAATTGAACATAAAGCGTTGTGGGAAATTAAGAACTTAAACTTTGATCTTGAAAAAGCTGGCGAAAATAGAAAATTGCAAATCAACAAATTAGAAGAGATTAGGAACGACGCGTATGAAAACAAGAAGATTTACAAAGAAAGAACAAAAGTTTTTTATGACAAGTCTATCCTAAGAAAAACATTTTCGCCAAACCAAAAAGTTCTTTTGTATGACTCTAGACTTCACTTATTCCCTAGGAAATTAAAATCAAGATGGACCGGACCAATTGTGGTACGAACAGTTTTTCCACACAATGCCCTGGAAATACAAAACCCCAGGAATGGAACAATTTTCAAAGTCAATGGTCATCGCTTGAAACCATACTTGGAATTGCCAAGTAATCAAGAGGAGGAGCTTTTGATTCTTCATGAGCCATTCTACGTCTAGTAAGGAATGTTAACCCTCTTTTGTAAATATGTTCACATTTTTCCCTGTTGCAGTAGGTATATCATGCATTGACTGTGGGGACACAGTCAAAATTAAGTGTGAGGGGGGTCTCATCATCGTTTTTGATATTCCAGGGTTTATTTTTTTTGCATTTTCTTTTCAAAACTCAAAACTTAAAAAAAACAAAACAAATCTCAAAACAAATTTTCTTTTTAGCATATTGATTTACTTTTAAAGAAATACTATATGCTAAGTATATGTTTTGGTTATTGAATTAAAATTTTTGAAAATTTATTTGTATCAACAAAAATAAAAATAAAGTTTGATTACAAGTAATTATGGTTTAACTACTATATAGGAAGGTTCATGGGTGTTAATTATGAAGTATATCCTAATGGTAAATCTTTGTTTAAAAGAGTGGTTGATTTAAAGTAAAGGCGATAATGTTTTGATATTCTAAGTGGAGTGGTGCTAAGATGATTTTGCAAAACACTCTTTTCATTAAAAAAATATAAAAGAATAAAATGGTTTTTGTGAAAATAAGAAACACATAGAGTCGTGTGTTCACACGCAAGTGTGTACACTCGCCATGCTCTATACCCTTCTCACGTAAGCCTAAAAGTCGGTGCAAGATCGGTATATCTGGCCTCAGTTTATCTAAGTTAGGTGTATTTGTATAAATTTTTAATAAAAATTACCACCTAGAGTCAAGTGTTCATACACAAGTGTGTACACTTGCCACGCTTTGTACTCTTCTCACATAAGCCCGAAAGGCAGTGCAGGATCGGTATATCTGGCCTCGGTTTATCTGAGTTAGGTGCATAAATAATAATAATGTTAATATTTTTCAGAAATGGAGAGAGCAAGCAATTGAAATCCAAGCACTATTTTCACTTATTTGATTTGACTTGTTATACAAAGAAATAACAATACCACTTTGAAAAACTTTGATAATCAACGAAGGATCCATTTTATAGTTGCACTATTTTATCAACCGAAACAACTAGCCAAACTAGAGTCTAATTGTGATGATAACTTGATTTCTGTTGAAAGTTTTGACGTGTAAAAGGACTTAAATTTCTTGATAATGACCAGAACTTATATTTAACTTTTTCGTGTCAATTTAAAGGTAAATTTCTCATTTGTAAATATTTTCAAAAACTTGCATTCATATCTTTGTAAATAAATGTTGCATTAAGGAATTTTTCATGTTGCCTTTGGATTTTGTGGGTAGTATCCGCTGAAAACCCTCAAGAGACAACACTCATCCTACTAGGGACACATATAGGTTTAACGGCTTGTTGCATACGCTCAGTGCAATCGTGCTCCCAACGAAAATGGATTTATCTTTGTTTTAGTTTATTCGAGGATGAATAAAAAGAGAAGTATGGGGGTATTTGATGTGCATGTAAATGTGCATATTTTTACTTCCACATTTAATCTACTTTTATTTTAAATAAATGTCATAATTGGGTGTTTTACATGTTTAAAACTAAATTTCAAAAATGCTTTCAAATCATTATTCATGCATCTACATGGAGTTAAAATGGTAATTTTGTGCATGTATTCATTTTGAGAATATTTATTTGCACATTTTATTTCTATTTATAGGAATTTGGATGGAAAAATGGAAGAGGCTTCATATATGTATGCATGCACAAAGAAAGGAACACAAGAGAATGAAAGAATAAAAGAATTCATGCATCATGGAGGACCCCACCTACCCACTAACCATGAATTAACAATTAAGAGCTAATACACATGGTAGTGGGGATTAAAGTTACATGCACATTAAATAGAGGATTATTATCATGCTAATGATTACTTAGAGGTTACATTTCCTAAGGGGGCATTTTGGGTAGCTCCCTAAAATATGGATTGGGGTTTTAGGCATGTATAAATAACCCTCTTATGTTCATGTAATGAAGTTTTTAATTTTTACATTATATTATGCAAGTTGTAGCCTCAAATCAAAAGAGAAATAAAATGGCTTCCTAAGCCTCTTCTTCTTTACTTTTTCATGCTTTTATGTTATTTTATGATCATTTTTATTTACATGCTCTCTTTCCTTTTATGTTAGTAGTTTAGGTTTTCATTTATGCACTTAGTTTAGTTTTATTTTTATGCAATTATTTAGTTCTCTTTTCTTTTAAGTTGCTCTTGCTTCTCTTGCCTTTTAATGTTGCAATCTACATGTATTGAAATGATAATAAATAGAAGTAGCTAAACCCCTTCAATTTAGGGGTAATGAAGCTCTCTAATTCATGTAGATTTAGCATATTTGCTTATTTATGATCTTTTTTTATTCTTCATGAAATGTTAGATTATGATGTAAGTTTATTAGTGAATTTGATAGTCTATGTTGTTTATCACAAATAGGCTATTCTTATTCAAACATAAACACAATTTACATCATTAAATAACTAAGTGATTATGATAATGAAATTAAAATAGAAGCAAAATTTGATGACCTATGCTACTAATCAAAAATAGTAAATAGATCATGCTTAAAATAGACTTTTGTTTTAGTTTCATATTCATTTTCATAATATTCAACAAGTGGTTTTAGTTGTTGTATTAAAGTTTGATGGTTTAAGTTATATTAATGAATAACATAAATAGGCCATACTTATGATAAATACATTACTAATTCTATTTAGACTAAAATGAGAGATCATAGATAAAATTTTGTGTTGATTTATGTGAGAGGATGAGAGTGGATTTGCCTCTAAATTGTCTTTTAATCTCATATTTCCATTTACTTTGTTCTAGCTAGTTTTACATTTTTCTTAGCTTAAAACAATCTCAAGTTTAGTTCAATTTGATTGAATAGAATTTAAATCAATTCATTTCCCTGCGGATCGATCCGTACTCGCCACGTACTAAAATTGTACGTCGTGCACTTGCGGTTATTTTTAACACAATTTTGAATGGCTTTTTTCTAACTTGATAGGAACTTCCGTCGTTAATCAACACTCAACGTGACATAGTTATTGTGAGCAACTAGGAACAACATCTTCTACATTACCACCATTTCCATCAATCAAACCAGCTATTGCACTAGTGTGCATCATTTTAATGAAAAATTGATATACCTTCTCCATATCAACTAGTGTGGTACTAGCACCAACATTAGTATTATCGTCGGTAGTTTGGTTAGTAGTTCTCGCATTAGGCTGAATGTTTCCATTAGTTGTAGTGCTTCCACCACCCATTTTAAATCTCTAGCAACAAAATGAGATAAGTTATTGTATCATTGATATCAAGAGCATAAGAATATAAAAAATTTCACAAAACATTTTTCACTCATTAATTTCAATTTTATTACATATCAATTTCATAACCCCACGATTACATCGTTTAAATAAACTATAATAAACAAAAAACAGAATTCCCATAGTGTCATATGATGATGCCCCTTGGATGATAAGAGCCATACTATTGACAATTACATTATCCGCCTTTACAAACAATAATAAAAGCAGTTATATTACAAAACGAAAATAACATAAAATACTACTGTCTTACCTCATGCACATCTCCGAAAGCTATATTCATCTCAAATATGAAAAATGCTACTCTCCACTCACTCTAATGAGTACCTGAGAGTTTAGGGGAAATCAAAAACTCCAAGTCAGATAATAAGTCCGGTGTAAATAATACTAATCCATTCTAATCAAAATAGATAAAAAGCATGACCACGTCGCTGAGCGGAACGGGTTTCGCCTCAATAGTAACCTACAGTCAATGCAAAATATAACATTTGCCTACAACCCTAATGGTTAGAACATAAACTAAACATCATAAAAAAGGTTCAATATGCACATTTCAACATTCAATATAGTCTAAGGGTTACACAATTCCCATATTTGCCCATCCCATCAAGTGTCCATACATCGGCATAGTTTTCCTATGTTCACTAGGAACCTAGTTTTCATCGGCTAACTAAAAACCTATCGGGATAAATTAGGCCCAAAATATAACCAAATAATCCAATGGTCTTTCATTCCCAAAGGGGTACCAAGCTACTCCCATGACAGAACAGAAATAATTATAGGGGTCTCCCGTTTCCTTAAGGATACCAAGATATCCCCATGATAGAAGAAGAAAAATAATGGTGTGAGTCACTTCACGAGTTCATAGATGTGTACATAAAATTTTAGCCTCAATAACGACAAAGCCCTATGCATTAGAATCCCAGACCCTTGTAGCCGAGGGTTTTATCGACAACTATGCAGGGCGCCACCCCAACATCGAACTGGTTTTATAAAATTCCAAGGCATCCTATTCCTAACATAATTTGACTGTCCTGATCCCATTGATGCAACTCTACTCGCACGAGAGTTTAATCTACCCATACCTACTAATGGAACAACCCTAGTTGGTCATCAGTTCCCAATCCCCAAGGTCATTAGTATCAGATGATGTCATATAAGTGAGCATGTAACAACCCGCATATTTATCGATTTTATATTTAAGTATTTTATTTAAATATTTTACGTTAATCGGATTTTGGTCCGAAAAACTACTTTTTGCATACGGGCAAATTAGGACTCGAGACCACCTCCATTGAGTTCAAAATGACGTTTGCGATCTTTTTAAGTGTAAACTTCGATATGTTTGGAGATAGTGGAATTTTTGCCACTTTTTCACTTTTTGCTTTGAGCTTTTTGGTTTGGGCTGAACCACTTCTAAGTCAGTCCCAACCCCCTCCTTCTCTTCACAACTTCATTCTTCATTTCCTAAACATAGAAGCTTCATCAAAAATGGGGGAGGGAATGGGAAATTAAAACTCCAAGCTCAAATTCAATTGCAAATTCATCATTCAACTCCAAATCCAAAGAGAAGACATTGATTCAAGCTTTAGACTGTTCTTGCTTTACTTTTAGGCTTCATCTTCATTGATTTTAGTGCAAAGGTGAGATTTTTATCTCACAATCTCGTATATAACTATCTTGGACTGTTGGGAATGACTACCTATCACTTTAGCATGAACATTTGCATTTGGTTTGGATTGAATTGGTGAAAACCCCAATTTTTAGTGTTTTGGCAAAATTCTGGGCTTAGGTCGCTCGGCTTTGGAGAAGACAGGCCTGCAAATTGCTCGTCTGGCCTTAGGTCGCTCGCCTGCAAGTTAGGTCGTTCGGCAGTTAGGTCGCGATCCTTAAGTCGCTCGGTCTTCCAGTACCTTTAGGTCGCTCGACCATAGCTCGTAACCCGCTAGGTCGTTCTTCCTACGATTAGCTCGCCACGAGTTAAATCACCCAGCCTTGTGTTCTTTAGGTCGCGTACCACCTTAGGTCGCGTACCACCTTAGGTCGCGTATCACCTTAGGTCGCGTACCACTTAGGTCGCGAGTCTATTTTCCTTAGGTCGTTAGGCCTTGCTTCACTTAGGTCGCTGGACCCATATCTCTTAGGTCGCTCGACCTTACAACCACTTAGGTCGTTGGACCTTACATCCCTTAGGTCGCTCGACCTCACAAACCCTTAGGTCGCTTGCACTTAGGTCGACCTCGTTAGGTCGCGCCTTTCCTTAGCTCAGCCAGGAGTTAGGTCGCTCGACCTGTCTTCCACTTAGGTAGCGCCTTTCCGTTTCTTGACCGCGTTAAGTCGCTCACCCAGCTAGGTCGCGCCACAGTTAGGCTGTGCCCTTATAGGTCGCTCGCCTTTTCACACTTAGGTCGTTTGACCTGTATTTCACTAGGTCGCTTGACCTGTTCTTCTACTAGGTCGCATGGCATTCAACCCTTAGGTCGTTTGACCTATTTGACTTTAAGTCGTTGCACTTTAATTCGACCACGTTAGGTCGCAAGTATATTTCTACTTTGATGGATTTTGAGCTGATTTCCTTGGATTTTTCTCACGTCTTCGAATGTGAAATTTTGTGATTCGATGTGTTTCAACAATCGTTTTGTGACTTGTCACTTTAAAAATGTGAAGGCTTCAATACTAGTAGTGAATATCAAAACTCTTTCATCAAAGCGATTTCAACACTATTTTACTACAAAGCTCTTTTTCTCAAACCGTTTTCCAATCTACTAGTATATACAAGCCTTTACTTCACTCGGATGAGAAATCTAATTAAATGGCTTAGTAAAACGAGTGGTATGAAACGCTTGCGTTCACTTCGACGGTTAATTCTTGGACTTGTTCGATTGAGCCTCTTGTGACAATTTTCTAGTGAAGATTCACAGCTTGTTCGTAAATATTTAAGTTAAGCAAGTGGTTATGGGACATGAAGCTAAACTCATATATTTACTAGCTTGGTGTGATTGACACTTCTTGATGATCATGATGATCATTTTTGTGATTTGATTTAGACTAGCAATTGCGTGATGTCTCTTTGTCTACGAGGGAGACTAAACCCCGTTTGTGTGATGTTTCACCATCACATATGTGGGGTAGCGCCCCACGGTCTTTGGGCCATTCTTGTGGAGCTTCGGCTCAAAATTAATGGTTAGCTACCATGAGATAGCGTCTCGTCTTGTGTAACATGTGTTGGTGAGTTTTCATACTCCCGTTTTGTGATAGGCCTCCCCCTTCTTGTGATTTCTGGAATTTTTGTGCTTCACCAATTTTCGTGATTTTCATTGATAAGCTTTATCAATTTTTGTGCATTGGTGAATTTGTGTGTCATTGACTTGTTATGAATACAAGTTTAGGGTATGATACCCTATTTTATCTTTGAGAAGATTCTTGTGATATTGATTAATCTCTTGTTGATTTTCAATTACATACTTATAGTAGTATGCCACTATGGTTATTACATGTTCATGCCATGTATTTTATTTTATACCATATCATCTGATATTTATAGCTAGACTGATCCGTTTATTATTTTCTTATAAATAATACTCGGGTCAGACCGAGATGTTATAGGTGCTTCTGCTTGACATCTCCTCTGGATTATTCTGACTTTTGGCTAACTACTTAGATTAGTAGTTTTTGGATGTACACATTTGAGATATAGACTCTGTGTTGTGTACTTATTCTTTTGTATAGCACGTGTTGCTATTCTTTGTATTATCGTGGATCTATTTGTCCACTACTCTGATGTACACTTTCAGGTGTTATAGATATATATTCATATCTTTTTTCGCCTTTGTGATATGGATGTCTGTGACTGATTTATGTTATGTTTATTTCTATGTTTGTTTCCGAAGAATCATATATAGCCACTGTGTGATAGCTTTGAGTTTGTGTCGGTATGTCGGATTTCCTCCTTAAATGAAATGCATGTTATACAATCTGACATATCGGTGCTCGCACAAAGAAATTACATGGATGGTCGCTCCTCAACAGCCTTATTCTCCATGCTAGTTGACAGCATTACTCCGTAGTGTTCTTGGCTAGCGTGGGTATAGAGGTGGGGCGTCACAGCTTGGTATCAGAGCCAAACTTCGTAACAATGTAGAATAACTTAACAAGGATCATCGTCCTAAGTCCAACTTAGGAGCCGTGCCTTAGGAATTAATTCGAGTCTTCGTACCGATTTATCCTATTTCCTTCTATGAATCTTTGTTTTATCTATCAAGATTTGCTTGATATTTATTTGGAGAATAACTTTTCTTCTTCTCTCTTTCTTAAAGGAGAGAATGTCTAGACCAGGCCGTCCTAAGCCGGACCGTCTACTGTCACTCCCCAGGATGGAGTTTTTATGACTGCTCAACAGCTTCTTGATTTAGTAAAGAATGCTCAGGCAGCTGGTCCTAATCAGGAACCTACTCATCCCAAGTCTGGATTTGCACGCTTGTGCAACGATTATACCAACTTGGGTGGGAAACCATTCAAAGGTTCTGAAACTATTATCGAGGTTCAGGCTTGGTTAAGAACATGCGATCGAATCTTTTCTCGCTTGAATCTTATCGATCTTCACCGTGTTCAGGTGGCCTCCAGTATGCTCCAAGAAAGAGCATTGGATTGGTACAAACTTCTTATTTCTGAAATTAATGAAGCATATCTCACCTGTGAGCAATTCCGGGAACGCTTCGAATTAAAATTCGTACCAGAAGCAGAGAAGGTGACATTGGCTTGTCGTTTTATAGACCTTGTTCAAGGTGAATCCTCTGTGACAGATTATGTCGCATCCTTCGAGTCACTGTCTAAATATGGGGTTGAATACATCAACACCCCATTGAAGAAGAACCGGAGATTCATCTATGGCTTAAACAAGAATCTCAAGAAGCCACTACTTCTAAAGTTAGAAGTTTCTTTCGATCAACTGATTGATACCGCTCTTCGTCTTGAAGTGGCTGATAAGGACAGTGATGTTGAAGTGGTAGGTGCCAAACCAAACTTCAACAACAAGAAGAGGCCAAACAAATTCAAAGGTCCTTATCTCTACAAAAAGGGGAAACCTGCACCTTCGGCAGCAAAGACTTCTACCCCTAGTAGCGGGCAATGCTATAACTGTGGTTCTAAGGACCATTTTGCGAACAAGTGTTCAAAGCCCCGTTCTTGTCGCTATTGTAAAAGCCCGGATCATTATATACATTTATGCCCCAGACTTCAGGGCAAGAAGGAGGGAAAGCTTAATGTAGCTCAAGCCCCTGGCAACACATCTCGCGGTCAAGGTATGTCTCATTCTGTCCTTGATGGCATTGTTATATTTCATGATCAACCTATTAGAGTTCTCTTTGATACGGGGGCATCCCATTCTTTTATATCAAAGGAACTTGTAGACACTTTTTCTCTAAGTGTTGTCGCTTTAATGACTTCTTTAAGAATTGCGAATCCGGATGGTGGATCCGCAACTCTTAGTCTGCTTTGTAAAGATGTCGAGATTATTTTGTGTGATTTTTCTTTCCTAGCCGATTTGCATGTCATGCGTTACTTAGGCTTTGGAATGATTTTGGGTATGGATTGGCTTAATCGTTATGAAGCTCATATCCTATGTCCTGAGCGGACTATTTGTCTTCGACATCCACTATCTGTTAAGCAGATTTCTATTATTCTTCAAGATTCGGATTCCGCTTTGGTTGCATCTTTATATTCTTTAAATCCTCGTGATGATGATAATGATGATGAGGAGGATGTCATTTCTCTTATTTGCGTTGTTCGTGAATTTTCCGACATCTTTGAGCCCGTTTTAGGACTACCACCTAAGCGACCAATTGAGTTCAAAATTAATCTTATACCTGGAGCTCAACCTATTACTCGTCCTCTTTATCGCATGTCCAATAAGGAGAATGAAGAGATGCACAAACAACTATCCGAGTTGGAGACGAAGCAACTTATTCGCTCTAGTTCCTCGCCTTGGGGAGCTTCAGCTATTTTCGTAAATAAGTCTGATGGTACACTTAGGCTTTGCATCGACTACCGCAAGCTTAATGATCTAACTATTAAGAATAAATATCCTTTGCCTCAGATTGATGATCTATTCGATCAGCTTAGTGATGCTAGAGTCTTTTCACAATTGGACTTGGCTACTGGTTTCCATCAGCTTCGTATTGCAGAGGATAGTATCCCTTTGACTTCAATCCGTACACGTTATGGATCTTATGAATGGCTAGTTATGCCATTTGGTTTAACGAATGCTCCGGCTTATTTCGTTGACCTTATGAATCGAGTTTTCAAAGATTTCCTCGATCGGTTTGTTCTCATCTTTATTGATGATATTCTTGTGTATTCTAAAACCGAGGAGGAACATGAAAAGCATCTTCGGATTGTATTGGAAACTCTTAGGAGCAATCAATTAAAGGCAAAATTTTCTAAATGCCACTTTTGGCAATCTAGTGTGAAGTTTCTCGGTCATATTATTTCCAAATCCGGAATATCTGTGGATCCTTCAAAGATTGAAGCGATTCAAAATTGGAAGAGACCGGAGAGCGTGAATAAAATCTGTAGTTTTCTCGGATTGGCAGGTTATTACCGACGCTTCATAAAAGACTTTTCTAAGATTGCCGTGCCTCTTACTGGCTTAACCAAGAAAGGTGTTAAATACATTTGGTCGGAAAAATGTGAATCTTCTTTTCAGAAATTAAAAGAACTCCTTTCTGATGCTCCCATTCTTGTTATTCCCGAAGGGAATCAAGATTTTGTTATCTATACCGATGCTAGTCGCGTTGGTTTGGGTGTTGTTCTTATGCAAAAAGAACGTGTTATTGCTTACGCTTCTAGGCAATTGAAGCCGGCTGAGACTAGATATGCCACACATGATTTAGAACTCGCGGCTATCGTTTTCGCCCTTCGAATTTGGCGACACTATCTTTTGGGAGAGAAATTTATACTTTATACCGATCATAAGTCTCTGAAATTTTTATTTTCTTAAAAGGAACTTAATTTGCGTCAACAACGTTGGCTCGAATTCCTTGCCTCTTATGATCTTGATATCCTTTATACTCCCGGAAAGGGAAATCGAGTTGCCGATGCACTTAGTCGCAAGCAACAAGCGGTTGTTTCTATGATGATATCCGAATGGAAGGATCTCGAGGTTTTATCCACTTGTGAAATTCGAGATCGTGTCTCCGATTTATGTTCATCTCTTGTTTTATGTAGCCTTGAGGCTCGTCCTTCTCTTTTAGATCGCATTCTTGAAGCTCAACAGCTAGATCCTGAATTGGCTTTGCTTGGCCAAAATCTTAAAGATAAAACCGATATTGAAGGTTTGAAAGACTTTGATATTGATTTTAGTGGCGGCAGTCGAAAATTTGGTAGACTTATCGTACCAAATATTAGTGATCTTCGTAGAGATATTCTAGAAGATTCTCATCGTTCCAAATATTCTATTCATCCCGGTAGTAGTAAAATGTACGCGGATATGAAGCGACTTTATTATTGGGAGGGAATGAAATCTGATATTGCTAACTTTGTTAAGTGTTACATGACTTGCCAACTCGTCAAGGCCGAACATCAGTGGCCCGGTGGGTTATTGCAACCATTGGAAATTCCAACTTGGAAGTGGGATCAAATTTCCATGGATTTTATTGATGGCCTTCCCCGTTCTCGTTCGGGTCATAATAGTTTATGGATGATCGTTGATAGACTTACTAAATCGGCCCATTTTATCCCTGTTCGGTCGAACCGAACCGTTCCTCTTCTGGCCAAACTCTTTATCAAAGAAATTGTTAAACTGCATAGAGTCCCTTCTTCTATTGTTAGTGATCGTGATCCATTATTTACTAGTGGATTTTGGAAGAGTCTTCAAAAAGCTTTAGGAACGAAGCTTAATTTTAGTACCGCTTATCACCCCCAGTCCGATGGACAAACTGAGTGAGTGAATCAAACTCTTGAAGATCTTCTTCGTGCTTGTGTTCTTGACTCGGTGGAAGTTGGGAAGATCATATTTCACTTGTTGAATTTTCCTATAATAACAGCTTCCAATCTAGTATTGGTATGGCTCCTTTCGAAGCACTCTATGGTAGGCCATGTCGATCTCCTTCTTATTGGCTTGAGGCCGGTGAGAAGCTGGTCTTAGGTCCAGATTTTATTCGGGATTCCACAGAAAAGATTTGAACTTATTCATCATAGGATGAAAGAAGCTCAGAGTAGACAAAAGTCCTATGCCGATAATCGAAAAAGGAAATTAGAATTTTCTGTTGGAGATCTTGTATTTATTCGTGTTTCACCTATGAAGGGTGTTGTACGTTTCAGTCGATCGGGAAAGTTAGCGCCTCGATATATTGGGCCATTTCCTATCACCGAACGTATTGGTTCCATGGCTTATCGCCTTTCATTACCGGCTCAGTTTTCTGCCATGCATGACGTGTTTCACGTTTCTCAATTACAGAAGTGCCTTCGGGATTCCGATTTTATTCTTGAGCCCGGTGTTGCAGAAGAGATTGAAGTTTCGCCTAATTTAACTTATGAGCAGCATCCTATTCGAATTATTGCTTCGGAGGTCAAACGACTTCAAAATAAAGATGTTCCGCTTGTTAAAGTTCAATGGTCCTCAAATCCTAAGGATTGCACTTGGGAAACTAGAGAATTCATTGAGCGAACACATCCGGACTTACTTTCTCATGCTCTTTGAGGTAAACTTCTTATTTCCAATTTCTTTTGTGTTAATATGCTTTTATGGTTGTTACCTTTTATTTCCATCTTATATATTGCGAGGACGCAATTTCTTTAAGGAGGGGAGTCTGTAACAACCCGCATATTTATCGATTTTATATTTAAGTATTTTATTTAAATATTTTATCGTTAATCGGATTTTGGTCTGAAAAGCTACTTTTTGCATACGGGAAAATTAGGACTCGAGACCACCTCCATTGAGTTCAAAATGACGTTTGCGATCTTTTTAAGTGTAAACTTCGATATGTTTGGAGATAGTGGAATTTTCACTACTTTTTCACTTTTTGCTTTGAGCTTTTTGGTTTGGGCTGAACCACTTCTAAGTCAGTCCCAACCCCCTCCTTCTCTTCACAACTTCATTCTTCATTTCCTAAACATAGAAGCTTCATCAAAAATGGGGGAGGGAATGGGAAATTAAAACTCCAAGCTCAAATTCAATTGCAAATCCATCATTCAACTCCAAATCCAAAGAGAAGACATTGATTCAAGCTTTGGACTGTTCTTGCTTTACTTTTAGGCTTCATCTTCATTGATTTTAGTGCAAAGGTGAGATTTTTATCTCACAATTTCGTCTATAACTATCTTGGACTGTTGGGAATGACTCTCTATCACTTTAGCATGAACATTTACATTTGGTTTGGATTGAATTGGTGAAAACCCCAATTTTTAGTGTTTTGGCAAAATTCTGGGCTTAGGTCGCTCGGCTTTGGAGAAGACAGGCCTGCAAATTGCTCGTTTGGCCTTAGGTCACTCGCCTGCAAGTTAGGTCGTTCGGCAGTTAGGTCGCGATCCTTAAGTCGCTCGGTCTTCCAGTACCTTTAGGTCGCTCGGCCATAGCTCGTAACCCGCTAGGTTGTTCTGCCTACGATTAGCTCGCCACGAGTTAAATCACCTAGCCTTGTGTTCTTTAGATCGCGTACCACCTTAGGTCGCATATCACCTTAGGTCGCGTACCACTTAGGTCGCGAGTCTATTTTCCTTAGGTCGTTAGGCCTTGCTTCACTTAGGTCGCTGGACCCATATCTCTTAGGTCTCTCGACCTCACAACCACTTAGGTCGTTGGACCTTACATCCCTTAGGTCGCTCGACCTCACAAATCCTTAGGTCGCTTGCACTTAGGTCGACCTCGTTAGGTCGCGCCTTTCCTTAGCTCAGCCAGGAGTTAGGTCGCTCGACCTATCTTCCACTTAGGTCGCGCCTTTCCGTTTCTTGACCGCGTTAGGTCGCTCACCCAGCTAGGTCGCGCCATAGTTAGGCTGTGCTCTTATAGGTCGCTCGCCTTTTCACACTTAGATCGTTTGACCTGTATTTCACTAGGTCGCTCGACCTGTTCTTCTGCTAGGTCGCACGGCATTCAACCCTTAGGTCGTTCGACCTATTTGACTTTAAGTCATTGCACTTTAATTCGACCACGTTAGGTCGCAAGTATATTTCTACTTTGATTGATTTTGAGCTGATTTCCTTGGATTTTTATCACGTCTTCGAATGTGAAATTTTGTGATTCAATGTGTTTCAACAATCGTTTTGTGACTTGTCACTTTAAAAATGTGAAGGCTTCAATACTAGTAGTGAATATCAAAACTCTTTCATCAAAGCGATTTCAACACTATTTTACTACAAAGCTCTTTTTCTCAAACCGTTTTCCAATCTACTAGTATATACAAGCCTTTACTTCACTCGGATGAGAAATCTAATTAAACGGGTTAGTAAAACAAGTGGTATGAAACGCTTGTGTTCACTTCGACGGTTAATTCTTGGACTTGTTCGATTGAGCCTCTTGTGACAATTTTCTAGTGAAGATTCACAGCTTGTTCGTAAATATTTAAGTTAAGCAAGTGGTTATGGGACATGAAGCTAAACTCATATATTTACTAGCTTGGTGTGATTGACACTTCTTGATGATCATGACGATCATTTTTGTGATTTTATTTAGACTAGCAATTGTGCGATGTCTCTTTGTCTACGAGGGAGACTAAACCCCGTTTGTGTGATGTTTCACCATCACATATGTGGGGTAGCGCCCCACGGTCTTCGGGCCATTCTTGTGGAGCTTCGGCTCAAAATTAATGGTTAGCTACCATGAGATAGCGTCTCGTCTTGTGTAACACGTGTTGGTGAGTTTTCATACTCCCGTTTTGTAATAGGCCTCCCCTTTCTTGTGATTTCTGGATTTCTTGTGATGATTTCTGGAATTTTTGTGCTTCACCAATTTTCGTGATTTTCATTGATAAGCTTTATCAATTTTTGTGCATTGGTGAATTTGTGTATCATTGACATGTTATGAATACAAGTTTAGGGTATGATACCCTATTTTATCTTTGAGAAGATTCTTGTGATATTGATTAATCTCTTGTTGATTTTCAATTACATACTTATAGTAGTATGCCACTATGGTTATTACATGTTCATGCCATGTCTTTTATTTTATACCATATCACCTGATATTTATAGCTAGACTGATCCGTTTATTATTTTCTTATAAATAATACTCGGGTCAGACCGAGATGTTACAGGTGCTTCTGCTTGACTTCTCCTCTGGATTATTCTGACTTTTGGCTAACTACTTAGATTAGTAGTTTTTGGATGTACACATTTGAGATATAGACTCTGTGTTGTGTACTTATTCTTTTGTATAGCACGTGTTGCTATTCTTTGTATTATCGTGGATCTATTTGTCCACTACTCTGATGTACACTTTCAGGTGTTATATATATATTCATATCTTTTTCCGCCTTTGTGATATGGATGTCTGTGACTGATTTATGTTATGTTTATTTCTATGTTTGTTTCCGAAGAATCATATATAGCCACTATGTGAAAGCTTTGAGTTTGTGTCGGTATGTCAGATTTCCTCCTTAAATGAAATGCATGTTATACAATCTGACATATCGGTGCTCGCACAAAGAAATTACATGGATAGTCGCTCCTCAACAGCCTTATTCTCCGTGCTAGTTGACAGCATTACTCCGTAGTGTTCTTGGTTAGCGTGGGTATAGAGGTGGGGCGTCACAGAGCATGTCAACAATTAACATTTACAATATCAGTAGATCATTATACAAAATTAAGCATTTAAATTATCGTCTATCATATAAAGATGTCCACAAGATAGCCATTTTATACACAAAATACTTATAATCAAGTTTTAGTTTATTCCATATAAATTCGATAAAATGGGCTATAGTATCTTTTCCTTTCTTTAATAAAACCCTATATTTAGTTACAAGGAAAAGCCCGACCAAAACTCAGTTAAGTACTATCGTGTGTGTAAAAATAAGGCTATCGTCCCTCTCAAACTATAGTGTTATCATACATCTAAAACTTTTGCTATCGTGCCTCTAAAATAGCTATCATAAAACAAATAGTATATAGTTACCGTAAATCGTAAAACCATGTGTTGTCTCTCCTTTAAATTGCTATTGTAAAACCAAAGCTAACGTAAATCAATATAGACTTAGCTATAAGAGAACAAAATATACATAGCTATTGTAAATCACAAAACCGTGTGCTTTTGCGCCTTTAAAATAGCTATCAAAAAACAAAGAATACACAAAAATCATAAGCCATAAAACCATATGCTATTGAACGTTCAAAACCATAGATCTGTTGCACTTATATAGCCATCGTAAATCAAAGAATATAGCTATAGTAAATCTCAAAATATAGCTACCGTGAGTCTCAAAATAATAGCTATCATAAATCTCAAAATGATAGTTACTGTAAATCAAGAATAATAGCTGTTGTAAGTTTAAAAATACTTTCTATCGCACTTATAACTTTTAGAAGTTATCCTAAGTATTAAACTTAGTTATCGTAAATCAATGCGTAGGCCATCGTAAATTAATAAAATGGTTGTTATCTTAAATCAAGATGGATTTCTATGAGTATCTTTAAAACTGATTTATTTTCTGTAAATGTAATAACTTTTCACCAAATCAATCTATATGTCAAATTTATGTTGGTTAATGGAAATCTTTACATAAATCATTTAAGAAAAATCAAAGAAAATTTCTCTTACATCCAAAAATATTAATTAGTACAATGATTAAATAAATAATTACCATTTGTAACAAAATTATCCCTTCACCAAATAATATCATATCAATTCGAAAATTCATTAGAAAACCCACCAAATATTCCAAAAAAAATTAGATTTTCCATATTTTAACAATTTTTTTTGGGAAAATAGTTATTTTTTCTATTTTAAATAATTAAAACCCAAAATTAAACATTTTTTCAACTAATAATATTCATAGAAATTTAAAATAAAGTCAAAAAATCATGAAGTTGAAAAAACATCTCAAAGTTAATGTTTTGAATAATACACTAAAACTTCAAGGCATTTGGAGATCATTAGCATAGTTTTATAATTCGAAAACCATTTTTGTTAGTCCCACAATTTCACAAATGATAATCATAAATCCATATAAATGATTCTCTCAACCAAAAATATGTTCTAATATCATAATTAACTCGAATCTCGTCAAATACAAATTAGAAAAAAACCAAAAGAAGTAGGGATGTTAATGTTATTCACCTTGATTAATTTTTATATGGACAGATACACCCTTATGCCTCTTTCTCTAAGCTCTTTCTCTTCTTCTTTTCAGGTGGAGAGAGTATATGTTGGTTTTCTTTTCATTGTTATTGCTGAAAATAATGAAGAAGATGGGAAAGAGTTAGGGAAGTATTTGAGCCTTAAATTTCCTTCTTTTAATTGCTCCATCTTAATTAATGTAAGTTAGCATATTCCTTTCTCATTATAAAATTACTTTGTTTTAAATTTGAGACTTGAAAATATTATTATGGCAAATCTTTACACATGCTCAAATTTCCCAAGTTATTTATTTTGTTACATTAAAATTAAATATCTAAAATAATATGCCAAAAAAATAGGGGTGTTACTTAACCCTCAATAAGTGGGAGTAACCGTTGACTCCCTTGGTATTAATGTCAAGCTAGTCCTAATTGTTTACTCGTTTTCTTCTGGTTTCGGCTGATATGTATCGGGGATATATTAGTGTGCACAAAGGTTGTCTAACACTCTCGAAAATTAAATTGTCAAAAGGCAATCAATTCTGTCAAAACAATCTATTGTAGTCTATCAAAATCTTCTTACTAAGAAGAAGTATATGCTGATACTATAAAGATAAGTCATTCAAATAAGATACAATGATATTTATGAAAAGAATGACTATCCAACAAGCATGTGTAAAACCCCAATATTTCAGGGGAAAAATAATTAAAAAGGAATTAAAATAGAAGAAGTTAATATTAAAAGAAAATTTAAAGGAAACGTGTTAATTAAAGTACACCTCACGTTTTTTACACTAATTAAGTAATGGAAATATAATTAATAAACTTAGACAACTGTGAAAAATGGACATTTTGCTAATATTGGAATTTGGCCACAAAAGTTATAACATTGTGTTCGTGGCAATTTTTTGATTAATTTTCAAATATAATGTTTTCCAGACGGAGGTCAAACGAAAAAGTTATGACCATTTGAAGTTTTGGTATCATAAACAATTACACATATGAAATTGGTAACTTACATTAATTATAATTGATTGATTGATAGCCGATGCATGTTAAATTATAAATGTACACAGTCAGCAATGAGTCGGTAGAATTTATTAAAAAGGAAAACATATTATATACATAAAGTTTGGAATTATTTCAATAGCTTACGCGTTTATGCGCATACTTAAATGTTTGAATTTGATTAATGAAATTAATTGGAAACAAGAGTATTATATCAATATATATATATATATATATTTATACACATATGTATAAGGAGAGAAATGGTAAAAAGATTTATTGATAATAAATGCATAGTATTAGTAATTAATGTACGTTACAATTGTAATTAACATGCGTTACAACATTTACTAATGTACGTTAATTGGAAATTAACGTAGATCGTAAACATGTAAGATGAGGAAACTAAATTTGTTTATAAAATATATATTCTTGAAGTTTAAATATTTAATGTTTATAAACTGAAGATTTAGAAAGGAGGATAAAACATTAACAAATAAATGCTATGATGGACAAGAATCAATGAGGAATGGTTAAAATTAGTAAGCAATCAATTAAGAAAATTAACTATGAATGAATAAAATTAACCAAGGAATTGATTAGTTTAAATTGTATATGTATACATACATATATCCTAATTAATTATACACATTCAAAAGTGTAAATAAATGTGTAATATACCCAATTGATGAATAGATAAGGATTGGGATAAATTGATCGGATGAATTAATGACATAATTGACATTAAAGAGAATATATAACAAAGGAAATTATTATGGATGTAAATTTGGCAAATTAAGATAGATTGATTGCTAACAAATGCAAATATTTAAAATAAATATCTAATGAGATTTATAAAATGGGAAACAATTTGTAAAGTCAATTAAGAGGGAGAGTATAATCTCTCAAAAAGTGTAATGTATACGTACAAACAACAAAATTGGAAATTTTGCAATGCAATCAATTAATGGGAATAATTAATGAATGTCGATTTATTTTCTTACATGGCGGTTTTCAATTGGACTGAGTGACGTGGTTTTTGATTTCCTAGCGTTTTATTGGTCCAGTGACGTGTATGAGCCAGAGTGGCTAACCATGAGGTGTTCGGATGAACATGATTTAACATAGGAAAATCTAATGGATTGTATGCACTTACACTATCTATAAATAAACCATCTAACCTAAAACCTAATCTTTTATTCAGCCGTCGCCATAAGTCTATAGAAATTTTTTTGTGTATTCTTCCTCCTTTTCTCCACTAAATAAATAATTCTCTTCCAAATCAAATTAAAAATATATATACGAGTTATTTGAAGAATTCTGAAGAATTAAAAAGGAGGAAGATAAGAAAAAGAAAAGCTTTTCAAATTTATGCAAGCTCAAGTGCCAGGTGAGTGGGAATTAATAAGAAATAGAAAAATAAAGTAGTTTAATTTTAGTTATTTTCTGGCACGATAATATGAATTGCTTATTCACGTTTTATGGCGTAAATGAGATTGGTTTAATTAAATTGAATTAGAATGTACCCACTAGTGACGCAGCGGCGAATAACAGAAATGAATATAACGATGAAAGTAGCAATCGGTGGATTGAAAATACCAAACGCCCAAATCCATTGATCTCAAAGATACCGGATTCTAGCTATCTTCGTCACGTTGATCACGCACGATGCCGTGAAAGAAGATCTACAATTCTTCGAACGTTGATCAAGCGCACTTGATACCGTGAATTGGCTTCAACAATCGTTGATTCGAGCGCACTCGAATGTCGAAGGTGGAGATAGGAGATTACACTCAACTACCAATTTCAAAGAGGCACAAAGCACTCAAACAAAAGTTTATTCAAAATCAACTAACTATTACAATGACACAACATCCCTATTTATAGGGTTACATCACAACACTTTACACGACTCAACTGTAGTGCACGACCTACAAGCAGTACACGACTTAAGACTCATAGGCACACGCGACCTAACATAGGTCGTTAACGACCTAACATCATGTGTGACCTAAGACTTACACATACAAACATACTTGCGATTTAAAAACAAAGCGACATAAGGAAACATGTTACAACACACATCAAGCGACTCAATATATACAACACACAACATATTACAACATAACGACCTAAAACTACAACACCACGCGGCATAAGCTTCAACGACATGAGGAGAATCAGCTTCTGAAATGACTTATGTGACCTATAGGACGAGCGGCATAAGGAGTTGAGCGACCTAGGCTTGAGCGACCTAAGATTGATGCGGCCTATGGTCGAGCGACTCAAGCGAGGCGGCTTATGATAAAGCGGCTTATCAATACAACATATCGACCTAAGAAGAATGCACAACAACAAGAACGGCTTGAGCGGCCTAACAGGAAGTGGCATATGTGAGCGACCTAGCATAGGTCGTAACTCGCTCGTACGTCCTGAGCGACTTAATGCTTCTCGTGACCTAGAATTCTACGCGTTAAGAACTGGCTTCTAGACTGACTCGCTAGGTCGTAGCCCTTCAGGTCGTAGCCCTTTAGGTCGTAGCTTGCAGATAGAGTTAGGTCGCAACTCCTTATCTCGTGACTCGTTAGGTCGTGAGCGACCTAAGGAAATGACCTTTAACTCGTTAAGTTGTATCTTGGTAGGTCGGTTCTTGGTAGGTCGTAGATCGTTTGGATGGCTTATCAACTTGCTTGGTCGACCATTATAGCTCGCTTGCGACCTAAGATGGCACGACTTAAAGATTAACGTGCTAGGTCGTTGCTCAGGAAAGTTAGGTCGTTGGCGACCTAAGAAACAAGAAGGTCGCGCTGCATCATCCTCCCCCTGCTGAAAGAAATTCGTCCTCGAATTGATAGTTTCTTCGTCTTCGACACCCTTATCCTCGTGAATCGGCACCAAGTGTTTGACATTGACAATGTTATCAATAGGACAATGTTCCGGCAAACTCAAGTTATAAACATTCTCATTAATTCCCTTCACGACTTCTAAATGACCATTCCTTCTAGCTCCTAGCTTGTTGTAAGTTCCAAAAAGAAATCGATCATTGGTAAACACTGCATACATAAAATCTCCTTCCTTGCATTCAATGCTTCATCGCTTAATCTCTGCTGATTGCTTATATTTCTCAGTTGCCTTAAGAAATCGTTCCTGTACAACTTAGTAGCATCCTTGCAACTAATTCACAAAAACGTTAGCCCGTTTAATCACCCCTCTCTGCAGTGGCACTGTTGATAAATCTAACGGTCCTTTAGGGATTGTTGAATAAACAATCTAGAATGGACTGATCCCAGTGCTACGATTAACTGCGTGGTTGTGTGCAAACGCAAATGCCCAAATTCTACGATTAACTGCATGGTCGCGTGCACACTCTGCTTAACATAACTTTGAATCCCAACTTTTCAAATTATCATCCACGAGGCATCGCAAAAGATTACCTAGGGATCTGTTCTCAACTTCAGCTTGTCTATCCGTCTGTGTATGATTAGCGCTACTAGATTTCAACTTAGTCCCATCCATTTTCCATAGACTCATCCAGATATGGTTCAGAAAACGAGTATCTCTATTCGAAACAATAGATTCAGGTAATCCATGAAATCGATAGATCTTTCTGGAGTATAACTGAACGACATTAACGGCTTCTGCAGTCTTCTCATAGGCAATGAAATGTACCAATTTTGAAAACCGGTCAACCATCTCATAAATAGAATCATTGCCATGTTGCGTTCACGGCAATCCCAAAACAAAGTCCACACTAACCTCCTCCCGTAATTTAGCATTATATGCAACGACTTACATAAACTTGCATTTGTCGTGGTCTTCTTTGAAACTTGTCGATTATGGCTTCTCTGAACAGACCTTTCAACTTCCTTCCTCAGTGACGATTCAAAATAAGACTGTGAGATTAACTGCATAGTATGATCACAGCTCAAGTGTCTTCCTACATGTAAGTCTTTGATAAATTTCATTTGCCAACTGCAATCTATAATAGACAACTGACTTCCTTCGACTAGCAACCCATCAACCAGTTTTCTCAACTCTTCTTGCTCTGTTCGACACATACGATATCGTGGTCTATGCGGTACAATAGCACTTGACACTATATCAATATGATGTTGTGTGTCCCTTAGTGGCGGTAATTCCTTGGGCAACTTTGCAGGAACTTCATCTTCACATTCATTAACCACTGTCACATCCTTCTCAGAAATTTCGAGACCTTTACTGGTTTCATTCCCATTCAACATAAACATTTCCGCACTATCCTCCACTTCTTTAACAAACTCTCTTGTAGATAATAGACTAATCGAATCCACCTTCTTCATTGATAAATTATCCCCTTCATCTCTTGAAATACTTTCTTCATCCTCATCAAACTTTGCTAGTTGTACATTCTCAACTTTACGTTCATCATGCTTCGTCGGTGGAAAAACTTCAACTTCATGTTTGTCAAACTTTGCTGGTTGTGAATTTTCAACCTCTTGTTCATCAAACTTTGTTGGTTGAAAAACATCAACTTCATCTGTATCTAACTTCGCGGATTGTGAGTAATCATCTTTATGGTCATCAAACTTCGCGGGTTGAGAAGAATCTACTTTATCTTCATCAAACTTCGGCGGTTGAGAACAATCGACTTCATCTTCCACTTCAACACCACCTTTCACTTCTTCAACAAATTCTTTCGAAGATATTAAATTAGTTGCTTCTACCTTCTTCTCTGGCTTTCTTTCACTTTGTTCACGCTTCTTAAGAACTAAGGTAATTTTGGTTCCTTCGAACATGAAACTGTAGCTGTTGGCGTGACTATTATGTTGTACGGCTCTATCATACTGCCATGGTCTTCCCAATAGTTGTGACACACATCCATGTCAACCACATCACACCATACGTCATCTTTGTACTTCTTCCCAATATAAAATGTAATCAATGCTCGTCTTCCCACTGTCACTTCTTCACCTTCCTTTATCCATGCCAGTTTATAAGGTATAAGGTGTTTATCAGTCTTCAGCCCCAACTTTGTGACGGCTTCTTCAGAAATAAGGTTATCGCAAATTCCCGCATCAATAATGAATTTACAAACCTTTCCCAAGATAGTACAAGTAGACTGAAAAATATTGTTCCTTATCCAAATAGAATCATTCTCATGCTTTGGCAAATGACACCCTTCGTCTCTATGACCATGTGTGTTTCTATGATCATGCAAATCCCTTCTACTCGGTCTTTTGACATCACGACATGGTTCATTGTCAAACACATGTTGACTTCTTTTCTCTTCCCCATGGTGATCTCGTCTCATTGAAATTGATGATTCCCTTTTATCTTGATAAGTTTGTGGCGACACCCTCCTTGCTTCCGTAACCGATGGCGAAACTCTGTTTCCTCCATGGTTCAAGACTGGTGACCTTCCTCTTTGACTTTGATTCAAATCCATCATCAACTTCTCTAACTTTCCAAAACCTTTATTGAACTTCTCTTCGAGGTTATCACTAATTCGTTGCTCTATTGCCTCAGCATCTTCTCTTCTATACGAATCTTTAACATTCTGAAATCGATTAACTCTTCTCGAAGGCATTGTTGAATCTTCAAGCACACACTTCAATACTTAGCTTTGAAAAAGATTTGGTTCGGCTCCAACTAACTCAAACTCGGATTCAACTTAACTTCAACACTTTAACTCGACCTTGATCTATAAAGTGATGCACGGCTTCACTAGCTCTCGGATCTAACACTGATTAGCTCGATTGAAATTGAACAAACACTTCTCCTTGGTCCAACAGGCTCGTCTTAGCTATGATTGGCTAAGTCTTGCTTTGATAACAAATGACGCAGCGGCGAATAATAGAAATGAATATAATGATGAAAGTAGCAATCAGTGGATTGAAAATACCAAACGCCCAAATCCGTTGATCTCAAAGATACCGGATTCTAGCTATCTTCGTCACGTTGATCACGCACGATGCCATGAAAGAAGATCTATAATTCTTCGAACGTTGATCAAGCGCACTTGATACCGTGAATTGGCTTCAACAATCGTTGATTCGAGCGCACTCGAATGCCAAAGGTGGAGATAGGAGATTACACTCAACTACCAATTTCAAAGAGGCACAAAGCACTGAAACAAAAGTTTATTCAAAATCAACTAACTATTACAATGACACAACATCCCTATTTATAGGGTTACATCACAACACTTTACACGACTCAACTGTAGTGCACGACCTACAAGCAGTACATAACTTAAGACTCACAGGCACACGCGACCTAACATAGGTCGTTAACGACCTAACATCATGTGCGACCTAAGACTTACACATACAAACATACTTGCGATTTAAAAACAAAGCGACATAAGGAAACACGTTATAACACACATCAAGCGACTCAATATATACAACACACAACATATTACAACATAACGACCTAAAACTACAACACCACGCGGCATAAGCTTCAGCGACATGAGGAGAATCAGCTTCTGGAATGACTTATGCGACTTATAGGACGAGCGGCATAAGGAGTTGAGCGACCTAGGCTTGAGCGACCTAAGATTGATGCGGCCTATGGTCGAGCGACTCAAGCGAGGCGGCTTATGATAAAGCGTCTTATCAATACAACATATCGACCTAAGAAGAATGCACAACAACAAGAACGGCTTGAGCGACCTAACAGGAAGTGGCATATGTGAGCGACCTAGCATAGGTCGTAACTCGCTCGTACGTCCTGAGCGACTTAATGCTTCTCGCGACCTAGAATTCTGCACGTTAAGAACTGGCTTCTGGACTGACTCGCTAGGTCGTAGCCCTTCAGGTCGTAGCCCTTTAGGTCGTAGCTTGCAGATAGAGTTAGGTCGCAACTCCTTATCTCGTGACTCGTTAGGTAGTGAGCGACCTAAGGAAATGACCTTCAACTCGTTAAGTCGTATCTTGGTAGGTCAGTTCTTGGTAGGTCGTAGATCGTTTGGACGGCTTATCAACTTGCTTGGTCGGTCTTCATAGCTCGCTTGCGACCTAAAATGGCGCGACTTAAAGATTAACGTGCTAGGTCGTTGCTCAGGAAAGTTAGGTCGTTAGCGACCTAAGAAACAAGAAGGTCGCGCTGCATCAACTAGTCTATACTAATGTTTGGACATCCACAATGTACCACCCAGTGCGTACCTTGAGGAACATACGTAATTGTTCTGTCTACTCCCGGAATCCCGCTTAACAAGGTCTACCTTGTATGAAACTCAGTCGGGGATTTTCTATTTCTATAAAGGACTGCCCCGTTAGGCCTACAATACAGATATTCTATTTTGTATATCTCTTTTCTTATTGTGGCGATGGCCCCAAGCAGTCACCCCTCAACAAATCGAAAGACCTCTAAAGAGCTAAATGGCTGTGCCCTACTGCAAAATATCTAAACATCCAATTGGCTGCGCCCCTCATCCAATGTCTCGATAGTGAATGGTTCATTGGACTGTTGGTTTAACTCTAGTCTTTCCCGAATTCGCTTCTTGGTTTTGATGCTGGCCCGATATCCGCATGCGACTATCCTTTTGGGTCCTGCCCACTAATACTTACTTGCAAGTACCGAGACATACGAATATCCTACTCCCAACATCAACCCCTTCTGACTGCCTATAATGGTCCTGCCATGCAAAAAGCAGTCAAGGCATACTCTTTTGATGGAACACCTACAGACCTGCCTCCGGGGGACTGCTCCGTTATGCCTACCCCAGAGGGCCATCCTAGAGTACCCTCACGTCTCGTTGAAGTCTCGGACTTCCTCTAGCCCAAAATATCTAAGTTGGACGTGCTCCTTCTATGCTGAAACCTGTGATGAACTGCTTCATTCGGCTCTTCATCCTTTGGGCTGCTCCAAACGCATCTCACTCTTTTATTAGACTCTAAGTCTAATCTTTTATTTTGCATTTAGTTTACTTTTCTTATTTTGTTGGCTACTTATTTACCCTAATTAGCTTAATCTTGTCCCAACCTCACCTAACTATTGTGAGACCATCAGTTCCTGACTGAAAGGGAATGCTATTGGTATGTGCCACTTCTCTTATCTTGCTTATTAACTTAATCCAAGATCTAAGTTTATTAAAATAAGCCTCTTCTATTATTTCTGCTCTATTTGCTTATTAACTTCATTTAAGTCTGAAAATGAGCCTTTTCTGTTCTTTTTACTTAATTATAACCTATGTTATAATTTTACTTGTAATTGTCTCTTTTATTCTCTTTAAAAATCTATATATTATAAATATAATTACAAGCGTCACTTTTCTATTCTAGTCTGTCTTCTTTTATTATGATATTGAATTCTCTTTAATTCTCTTATATTATATGATAATCTTGGCTTGGGACTACGTCCGATTGTTAAAAATTTACTTATCATAATAACTAATTTACTTTTATTCTATTATCTGCACAGTAAATGCAGACTTCTAGTCTTGTCTAATAATTAACTATATTCCTTCTTTAATTCCTTTAATTCTTCACTTTAACTTCTTATATTCTAGGAAGTAATTCTATTCTATTTGGTTGGTTACAAAAACTGTGCTAAAAATCCATTTCCATATTTTAATACCAAATAATGCTATAAACAATAATCCGTATCTGCAAGATATATCTTTTATTGTTGCTTTACTTTTTGGATAGTGTAAAATACAGTAGTTTCTCTATTTTACACTAATTCCCTTTTTCTTCTTTTATTCTTGCAATTACGTTTATCGTTATCTTTTAAATATTAAAGTATAGAAATGTATTTTATTTTCTAAACCAACCAATTAATCTATCACTTACTTCCATATCAAGTTATTAGATTTTCCTTTTTTATTTATTTTCCCCCATTTTAGTATAATTTACTGCAAATTTCTATTTTTGTCTTTTTATTTCAGCTTTTCTTATTTTGCATCTAATTTCTGTAAATCTAGTGTTCTTTCTATTTAGTCTGTATTTGCGAATTTTTCTCTTTAACTATTTATTCACGTAAAAAGGAATAAAAAGAAGCTAACTTTTACAGGCTAAATTTCACCTTTTAAAATAGATGTAAATAACTGTAAATTTCTTACTTTTAGGCTTATGCCTTTTTCTAACTGTCAAACCTAATATTAATTAAATATAAGCTTTCTTATACAATTTACAGTCTCAGCATAACTAATTAACAGAATTAATTACTGAAATAAATACTGAATAAAATTATTTAACGGGAATCTAACGATAATATATCATAAACGTAAAAGATATATAATTAAATCTACTAACATGTCGTCCTTAGCTTTAAATCTCTATCTCCTAAAATTACTACGCCATTCTACAACTTCAATCCTTTAATTTGTTGCAATTCCTCTATTTTGTTTACATATATTTTATTTGGATTTATTTGTTGAAGATTTGTGAGAAATAGGAGAAAAGAATGAAGAAAGAAGCCATTGTTTACTGTAAGAGAGGGATGAAGAAAGTGACGGTTGATAGAACGAATTTCATTACGTTCTCTTAAATAGATGTAGCCCACCAATTATTTAATTAATCATCTACTTAATCGACCCTTCAATTAATTTTTATGTGCAGCAATATACTGCCTATATGTACACATTCAAATCTAGGTCAACTATTATTTCTTTTCCTTATTAATTGACATTTTCTACTGATTACTTTACAATCCTAATTAATAGCCTCATTAATAGATTAACATGTCACCTCTATTAGTTAATTTCCTTAATTAATATTTTACACACTGTAACGTTTCATTAATTGGCATGTCAATTAATTCCACCATTCAATTAACATATATATTTAATATGCATATATTTTTTTATCCAGATTTGAATTTGAACATTTATTTTTTATATTTATATGTAAACCTCTTTAAATTGAGGGATATAATATATATACACACACGTTATATATTAATCTCCAATATTAATTCACATATTAATTAATTGCACTTTTTAGCTGATTATGTTTGCAATGTTAATTATTCCCCTTATTTTTTTCCTCTTACATCTAATTCTCTTAATAATTTACATTCATTACAAACATAATAAATTTGTTACTACTTTTATAAATATCATATGAATTAATTGCAAATGTTTATAATTGATAAAATTTCCATTTTTGCATACGTAATTGTTTCTGATGCTAAAACTTCAAATGCTATAACTTCTCAGTTTGAAGTCCATTCAGAAAACATTATATATGGAAGTTGATTAGAAAATATCCACAAACACAATGGTATAAGTTCCGTGGTCAAATTCCAACATTAGAAAAAATTTATTTTTCACTGTTTTCATAGTTATCGATTAAATTTATTTTTATTTAACTGTCAATAAAATGTGGGGTGTTACAACAACAATTAATACACACTCCACAAACTGCTGCTCCAAACCATCACATATAAACTTCCCTACATCAACTAACCAATGCTTACAATAGTCTATTCCTACTTCCCTCTCCCAATTCTACAACTTCGCGAAGAAAACTTCTGACCACCACCTCCACGAACGCAACCATACTTTTCTAAACCAAATCGCGACTGCCAAAGTTCACTTCCGAAGATCGTGCTTCCATCCACCACTTCAGCAATCACCGAAAATCACCCATATCTGACTATCAAACTCCAGCTCCCCTCAATCACTAATCGTGACAATCTAGCACCCAAAATCGCAAGTGGGAATTTTCAGGCAGATCGACACGGACGAAACAGGACAAGTGTGCTTCGAAGTAGGCTTCTTTAGGCAGATCGTTGGAGGATTTTGCGTAGCCGACCCAGCTGTGGGCGCTCTTTCAGAGGACCAACACTTTGGATAGGGGCAAGTGCACATTGATGACCGAGGAGACAGAAGGATAGGAGTCCAGTTTGGCGGAGCCTGAGCGCAACTTCGAGGTCCTGCGAGGTTATTTGAGTCGACGCCGGTCAGACGTAAGAGGCATTTAATCACAATGCATGGGTGAAGAGCATGACTTTCACGATGTAGCACGTGGATAGATAGTCACAGTACACGGGTGAACATCATGACTTTCACGCTGTAGCACGTGGATAGGTAAGGATAGCAGGTCCGATAAGCCGATTGACGTTTAGTACTACTACATGGTTGACTTCCCTAGAGTGACCATGGACATTGTCTTCTTAGGAACTGTATCTAAGAAGGATTCACTGCATTATATTATTCACCTTCTACGATATCCGGGGAAGACCTGGAATTAAACTGTTTTATTCTTTCTGCTTTATTTTATTTCTCATTCACCAGACTTTATGTTTGACCCATTCCTATTTTTCTTATTTTCCCCAAATCACAGGAAGACAGTTTAACAACTATTGAGATTTAGTAAAAAGGTTAGTTTCACTCATAGGTTCCACATTGTTAGTCCACATTGTTAGGGAAAGTAGCCTAATCCTGGTTAGTAACCATATGTTGAATACTTTATCATTATTCCACTGTGAGATTTTAAAAACATTACTCTGACTTGCCTTTGTTATTTGTAGGATACCAAACCAGCAATTCGTGCTTTAGTGGACTTGGATATTCGGTTCATCGAAAATAAGCCTACTAGGGTGCGGGTTGTTACATTTGGTATCAGAGCTTAGGTTAGCAGATTCTAAGAATTAGGAAGTATGAGTGAATGTATTTGTAAAAATAAATATAATTAAATCCAATTAGTCCCAATTATAGATTAGTAACATATGAAAAGTCCATGGAAAGAAAGAAAATTTGTACTTGAGTTCTAGTTGGGTGGCAGTAGACTAAGGATGATCAATCCCTATTTTTATTTCCGATGGAATATGTACAATAGGTCCATTTATTGGAAAAGAATTAGAATCCATATGTTATGCAAGTAGGAAAATTCCTTAGAGAAAGAGGATTTAGGTGGGGGGGGAAATGATTTCCAAGATTAGGAATAGGACATTCCTAAGGAAGTAAGTAAAGGTCCACTTTAAGTTTAACCGATTAAAGAGAACTTTTTTAAAAAGTTGAAATATATTTGATAAAGTAAATAATGGGTTTTGGAAAAGTGGTTTGGTTTTTTTATGATAAAGGTTTTTATTTGAAGAAAAATTCTTTTCGTAAGATTATACAGCATAAGTAGCTTACTAGTTTCTTTATAAAACAAAAGGAATTCAAATTTAAGTCAATTGGAAGCCAGAAATTTCAGTAAAGAAAATTTTGTAAAACTCTATTCTTATGAAAGGGATAAAAAGAGCAATATAGCTTGGAAATATTTTTACATGAAAATTATTTTTATGGGTGAACAGAATAAATGGTAGAAATTGGGAATATAGTACATTTTTAAAAAGGGAGACATAGAACTTGAAATTTAGTTAAGTAACAGCATCAGTATTGTAGATAGGTAGGGATTTGACATACCTTAATTTATTGGAATGAAAGGAGTAATGATATAATTTTCTATGAATCAACCAAGCTATAAATAAACATGTTTTGTTGAAATTATAAGGAAGGAAATTTTTTTTGTAATTTCACACAAACATATATCCACCTTTAAAGGATTCATAGTAGATTTTTAATGGTTTCTATAGTAGTTCCAATATATTAAAGTATAAAATCTTTAAGTATAATTAAAAGTGTAGTAATTGGAATAAATGTTAGTAAGTGTAGTAGGAAAAAGTTAAGGAACTCTTGAGAGATTCATTGTTCTTATCTACTCCAGTTTTTTTAATATGAAAATTATGAAAGAAAATTTTGAAAACAAATAAGGATGTCTTTGGAATAAATGGTTGGGTAAAAATAATTAAATTTTTGAAAAAGAAAAACTTAATGAAAAAGTTGAATCAAAGATTCTAATTTTTAGAAATTTATAAAGGTCTTTAAAAGGAAAAGTAGGTTAAATTCTAAACTTAGAATTATTGGTATTCCCATCTAGGTTTAGGGGATAATTTAAATTCAAACACCGTAAGAGTGTAAGTTAAAGCCATCAAGTATTTATCGATTTAATAAGAAGTTTTAAGCAACACTTTTAAAGGCAAGAATTTTGGGATTTCGAAATTATTTTTTTGAAAGGAAGAAATAAATGCCAAACCAAGTTTTAAAATATGGTGTGGATAGGAAATGGAGCCTAGGTTTAAGGATTCCCTAGGATTAAGACACGAATTGAGAGAACGTACTTGAAAAAAATGGTTTTTCAAGGAGTCTTTCAACAAGTTTTCAAAAATGAGTTTTGAAAGTATGTATTTATATATATGTATATAGATACAAGTTTTGTTAAAAGTAGTTTATAAAGGTTTTATTTATATATGTCGGAATTCCTTTTACTCGTGCCTACTGTACCTATGGGAAAGTGAATTAGAACAAGTTTTAGGAGATAGGATGGACCTTCCCTAGTTATTCTTGTAGAAATGCCAATGTTTGTTTCTTATATAAGCCAGTAGTAGTAGAGGAATTTTGGGCATGATAGTAAATCAAGGAGATTAGCCCAGTGCGACCTTTATGGATAAGTTGGAAATAAATATGAGGAAATGGCTTTGCGACCATAAGGAAATTTGTGCATTTTTAGTATTGATGCATAAAAGTGGGCTTAAGCTATTAGGTTTCCTATTATCTACTCCGATTTAAATGGTAAATAAGTGAAAGTGTTTTCCCAGAATAAAAATAGTGGAAATCTTATATTTAAAAGAGAAAGGAAAATGATATGGAATTTGTCAAATAAATTTTACGTAAATTGTGTAAGAAGAAATTGTTATAGGTTATTTTTCGATAACCATCGTAGAACATTTTAAGCTCGTTGTTATATTCACCCTCAATGTGTATTTTGCTTTTAGTGGAAGTAGTGGTTGTCTGATATTTTAGTTCAATAAGATAATTAGACAAACCAATTAAATTTCGTTAAAAAGAAAAATTGAAAGAATTTGACAAAAATAGGAGGAAAGCTATTTTTTTCAATTGTTTAGCATTTATTTTACACGTTGTTGCACTTATCTCCAATGTATATTTTACTTTTAAAAAGGAAATATTGAAAAATAAAAGAGAATTTAAAAAGTCTATAAAGCACTACTTCTGAACTTTTTTTTGAAATAAATAATATTTGGAAATATACGGGTAAATGCTAGTAAGTTTTAAAAGAGAATTTAGTAGTTTTAAACTTACTAGCTTTGTGAAATTTGAAAATAGGAAGATTTTAAAATCTTAGGCGATTTACTATCATCCGCAATCGTAGGCTTCTTCAGGCAGATCGACGCGGACGGAACAGGACAAGTATGCTTCGACGTAGGCTTCTTTAGGCAGATCGTTGGAGGATTTTGCGCAACCGATCCAACTGCGAGCGATCTTTCGGAGGACCGACACTTTGCATAGGGGCAAGTGCACGTCGATGACCGAGGAGACAGAAGGATAGGAGTCCAGTTTGGCGGAGCCTGAGCGCAACTTCGGGGTCTTGCGAGGTTGTTTGAGTCGGTATCGGTCAAACATTAGAGGCATTTAATCACAGTGCACAAGTGAAGAGCATGAATTTCACGCTGTAGCACGTGGATAGATAGTCACAGTGCATGGTTGAAGAGCATGACTTTCACGCTGTAGCACGTGGATAGATAGTAACAGTGCACGGGTGAACAGCATGACTTTCACGTTGTAGCATATGGATAGGTAAGGACAGCTGGTCTGATAGGCCGATTGACGTTTAGTACTACTGCATGGTTGACTTCCCTAGAGTGACCATGGACTTTGGCTTCTTAGGAACTGTATCTAAGAAGGATTCACTGCATTATATTATTCACCCTCTGCGATATCCTGGGAAAACCTGGAATTAAACTGTTTTATTCTTTCTGCTTCATTTTATTTCTCATTCACCAGACTTTATGTCTGACCCATTCCTATTTTTCTTATTTTCCCCAAATCACAGGAAGACAGTTTAACAACTATTGGGTTTTAGTAAAAAGGTTAGTTTCACTCATAGGTTCAACATTGTTAGGGAAAGTAGCCTAATCCTGGTTAGTAACCATATGTTGAATACTTTATCATTATTCCGTTGTGAGATTTTATAAACATTACTCTGACTTGCCTTTGTTATTTGCAAGATACCAAACTAGCAATTCGTGCTTTAGTGGACTTGGATTTTCGGTTCATCGAAAATTTAAGCCTACTGGGATGCGGGTTGTAATAGCATGCACACAAACTGACTTTGAATGTCATTATATTATCAAATAAAATTTTCCAAATATCAAATGGGAATACTCATTAATTACCTATTTAGATAATTATAGAATTTTTAATGAACTATATACATCTATGACTGAATGCCAAACTAATTATTGAAAAAGTATAAAGAAAAAATCCTTATAAAAATTTGAGTAATGAAATATTATATTCGTCAATTCCAAAAAATAAAATATCTACTATCGAATGCCTATAAGATACTTAAACTACTAAGACAGTGTTTCACGATTTTAGATGGTCCACTAGATGTGGCAAAGAAAAACACAAATTTTACACGTTAAAATGGAAAGCGTTAATAGAAAAATTACAAAGATGTATTACTGTCTTGATTTAAAATAAATAGGTTATCCAAAGAGTCATTAAATCTTCACATTTAGTTGATACGATTAAATGCTTTATGTGATAGAGTTAAGAGTGTGCCCAAAAGACAATTATGTTATTTGTTATACAATTTAACTCTTGTAAACAAATCTTGTTTGCAATAAAGTATGCTTTTGGTTTTGTTTTCTATTGTATGTGTTGTATTGTGATATAATAATATTTTAAATAAGTTAAATATACATAAGTATAGTATTCTTAGTAAATGTATTTTATCGATTGTAGTTAAGAATGTGTTTATAACATGAGTATTGAATCATGTTAATAAATATTTGTCCTTATCTGTTCCTAGTAATGATGTTTTCAGAATGGGATATTGATATATCCATTAAGACTAGTGTACAAAACACTCTCCATATGATGGACAATGAATTACTTATAACTGTTGGAGCACTAAGGGATTATATATGTGTGGTTATCCGAAAAAAATTCTAAACGACTCGCCAAGAGTTTCCTATAGGTTAATTAAACCTAAGGTCAAATAGGAGATCTCACGCAATGATGGGCAATAGTCTTTTTACATGATAATGTTATGTACTTTAAGTGCCTAAATAATAGTTTGACTATAACCATATGACAACGATGATTGTGTTACGGTCATAACTGGGTATAAGTCAAAGCTTTTGAAGTGAAACAATATTCAAGAAAGGATTTCTCTCCTTCATGTAGAAGGTTAGTATCAGTAATTGATAGTCAACTTAGAGTCAAATTCACTGGCTAAAGTAATTTGGTTGCTCGATAAATTTTATCGGACTGAACTAAGAATTTTAAAGTTATACTTCGCAATTAACTATTGATATTATTAGAGTTATCACCGTGGACCAAGCTTTAGAGATGTGGGAGACGTAGTGATAATGAAGAGAAAACATGCAAAATATATCATTACTTAAAGCATATGTCAAGTGACTAAAAATAAGATTTTACCAAAATTGTAAGCAACTGAGCCAGTGTCCACTACTATGCTTTAATGAAGTCTGTATAAATTTTGATATTTAGATTATTTAAATATTACTGAGATCTGAGTTCATACTAGGGTGACACACAACCATCACAATTAGCCTTCATCCAAATTCAACAAAATAAAATAATTTATAAAATGATACACTACAAAAGATATCACATTTTCTGATGCTCAAATGGCTCTGGAACGACGTTGAAAACTGCTATTCCCAACGCCATCTCAATTCCCTTTGTGGCATCAAAAATTACCCAAGTAGGAAAAATAATATCAACACCTTTCTGATGCCACGCACGACCACATTTCTAACGCCATCTCAACACCAAACATTCCGACACCATGTCTTACACTACATTCTTCCTACACCATACCGATGCCTGGTTGATTCCTACATATAAGAAAACAAATTCAACATTTCTGACCCCTTATCGATGCTAGTTATACATTATGTTGATGCCATTTCGACACCTTACCCATGCCATACTAAAGTGCAAAAAAAACTAATGTTGTTATCACATGCCGATGCCTTTCCCATAGCATTTCTAAAGCCTTTTTGCATCAATTCAATTGCATTTTCTTCCCTCAAGCACACATCTGCCAAAATCCACATATAGCAATTCTAGCAACGCTAAACATGTAATAATAATAATATCGCAATCAAACACATTAATATCTCAATCAGTCACAACAATATATTATTAGATCATAAACTATCAACCAAACTACATATCAACCGAACAAACCAAATATGTACACAATATACAATACATCATCAATACTACATAAATCCCTTTCAACATCACCCCATCCACACTACATATATATACAAAACCATATATAGCAACTCACTCATCATTTCCTCCATGCTCGGCTCTACCCTGCCGAGCTCCACCCCATGCTTCGACCGTGAAATGCTGAATCATCACTTTCTTCAGCTCTTCGTAATTCTTCTCGAGCACTTCAAACCACTTCTACCATTCTCTATCATCCGCCTATTTGTTGTTGTATGAGGCACCTCGATCATTGGATTTCTGTTGTTAAATTTAAAGTCAATTTATTGGATATAATTCAAATTTTAACAATGAATACAAGTTTTAATATAAGTTAACTTCAATGTTAATGCCAATGTAATTTTTTTATATTCTAATTTTGATGTATTCCAATTTTTGCTGCATTCATATTTTTGCACATTTTAAATAAAGTTGAATAGTTATAATTTTAAAATTGTAACATTCAAATTTTGGTATAACTTATTGATAAATCTTGATATAAGTTTTTGTTAACTTTGATAAATTCTTAATATCTATACAATCTTTTTTAATTTTGACAAATTTTAGTTTTGGTAAAAAATAGTCTACTTTTGACTATATTTTGATTTTTTTTCTATACTCATATTTTTAAAGCTTTAAACAAAGTTGAATATGAATAATTTTAAAAATGTTACATTTATATTTTGGTATAAGGTAAGTTGTTGATACATTTTGATACAAGTTGTTATAAAATTTTAATTTTGATAAAAATTGTTGTTAACCTTGATAAATTATTAATATCTACATGGGATTAATTTTAATTTCGTTAATAATTATTTGCCAAAATAGTTTAGCTTTCTCTATATTTAATTTTTTTTTTATATTCATAGTTTCTTATATTTTATACAAAATTGAATACTAATAATTTTAGAATTGTAACAACTAAACTTTGGTATAAGCGAAGTCGATAAATTTTGATACAAGTTGTTTTAAAATTTTAATTTTGATACGGTTGTTATTAACCTTGATATATTATTAATATCCATACAATTTTTATTTCAGTTTTCACAAAATTTTATTTTTGGTGCCTAAATAATTTAATTTTGCTATATACTAATGTTTGCTATATTCATAATTTTGTACATTTTATATAAAGTTGGATACTAATTTTGGTACAAGATTTTTTTATGCTATTAAAGTTGAATAATAATAAGTTAAATTTTGGCAATATTCCCATTTTTTTGCTATAAGTAACTTTAGTTTTGTAACATTTTGACTTGATACAATTTTAAATAAATTTTGTTATAATTTGTTGTGATTTTATAATGTGGTACAAGTTGTTGTTAATGTTGATAAATTAATAATATGTACACAAGCTAATCGTTTTAATAAAGTTTTGAATAATTACAATGGGAATGATGTAACGACCCACCTTTTCGACCCTTGAAAGTCGACATTTAATATATCTATGGTATTCAAACGCTGAGTATCCAAGTGGCGAAAAGGCAGATTATTAGAATAAAATAAAAATAAAAAGAACAGGGGGAAACAGAACCTCACAGCGGAATGATAACATATAATATAACATAGATAGTAAAAACAATCGCTCTAAGATATATGTTATATTAGAGTTAAAAAACATACCTCATCAGCCTGGACAATCATAACTTCCCGAGCTTACAATTACTGATGGGTATACATAACAACACAATGGAAAATAAAAATACTATGGTAGGTGAACATCCAACTCTTCCCCATGAACTCTATGATCCTACCAACGATAAACTGGAAATACTCAGCTTGACTCGAGCATTATAATAAAATAACACCCAGATTAGTTTAGAAAACCAACATGAGAAAACTCAAGAAATATAATAAACATATAATAATTTATGAAACCATGCCACTAAACATGAAACCATGCCACTAAACATGAAACATGTTTTACCTCACAAGAACAACATCCATACATGAAAGAATGGAAACAAACAAGATCAAAATCCAAACTTAAAGAATGGACACAAATATTTAAAGATAGAGAAGAGCAAAAATCTCTTCTTAATGTAATTAGAAAAAAATTCAAAGATTTGAATCAAAACAAGGAAGAGGAATTTTTTCCAACAATGACTAGGAGGGTGCGCCCCATTTACCGAAATTATACCTTTAGAAAATAAACCTGAGAAGGTCATATACTCTGTGACTCTCTCAGATATGACCAAGTCAGACCCCGCCAACATTACCAAGACTATGAGTATTTCACATCTCCGCACCCATAAAATCGAATCCAATCTAGAGTAGATGTGAAGATACCCTAATAGGAGAAACCCCACATAGCTTGACGTCCACTCTCTCTTTGGTTTTAGTCATTCCCGATAAAGGATATCAATGCTCTAAAGGAGAAAAAAATTGTCTTAGATTAATGAAACACAAAGGAGATACCAAAATTGGTAGTCAATAAATTAACTATTGGGAATAACAAAACAATCGTGTATGGAAATTAAATCTCATACCCTTATCACCAATCACCGATTTCAAACTTATATTATACTTTAGTTAACAATGAAGCCGAACAAGTTAAGGCGGTGTTACCTCTAAGCCTTGCCTCGACATATACTCTTCACTTTCAAGGCAGAGACTAATTTCCATACCTCGACATTTAATGTTAAGTAGATGCCTAAATCCTTCCTATATAAGTGATATCGCATATGAAAATTAAATTTCTTACCCTTATCACCAAACTTCGATTTTCATCCCGTACTATCCCTCGCTTAAAAATGATGACAGGTAAGTCGGGGCACTGGTTGCTCCTGGCATTTTCTAGACACTCCAGTTTTTAAATCTCATAGATAGTAACGAATCAACCTTCTCGATGTTTGGTACTAAGGATAAGACTGAATCCTTTCCATGAACGAAATCTAACTTTTAAACTTTTAAAACATTTGACTCACACTTGTGCTTGATTTTCACATCACAAATATTTGTAAAACACCTTTAAAACACTCCTTAAATATTCTTTTTAAATAGCTAATTATATTTCTAGGTGTATTAAAAAGGAGGGTAAAAAACAAATGTTATTAAAACATTGTTTACTATATACCCAAAACTAATTACACTTAGCTTTATCTTTAAAACAATCTTTTAAAGACTTATTCATTTATAAAATATTTTTTATAAATCAACTTATTATTATCTTTAAAACAAAACTCCTCCAAATATTTAAAAATATCAACACTTTTTAAGTCAAATAATAAGTTTTTTTAATAACTTTATGAAATCATTTATTATAACAAAAGTGTTATGATACATAAATTCTTTCTCCATTCTCAGATTTCATTTATTGCAACAATAGTGTTGTAATCCATGCCTCCTTTTCACTTTCAGTAAACTACAAAATACTTGAAATATTGTTTAAAACATCCAACAACAATAACTAAACCATTATTCTCAAAGAAGTTGGGGTTGACTAGAGATGGAATCCAAAACTAAATGACAAAGTCAATTTAAAAGTCATAATAACAATAACAATAATAATAACCAAATAATAATAATAAAATAAATTCAAATAAGTAAACAAATATTATTAATAATAATAACTAAGTAAAAATAAAAAATAGAAAAGTAAAAAAAGTAAAATAAAAATAAATAAATAAAAATAAAAATCCATGATGATAATAATATTGATAGTAATTATGGTACTAATAGTAATATTGGTCGAAGACTAAACACTAGATCTTAGGCTCCTGTTCACTAGTCCTATAATTTAAAACTTATAACACTACCTCTAAACCAACCCTAAGCAGCAAGAGGGGAAAAACAGAAAAAACTCTTAGCCCATGTCTATGGTACGTGGATCGCTAACTTTCATGCGCTCCTGTCCGACACTAGCTCTTCGGATATATTCCAATCCTTCAAGTCCCTTTTTACTACTTCATCCCATGTCAACCTAGGTCGACCTCTACCTCTCTTTGAGTATTCGATGTGGCTTATAATTCCAATGCGCCAGGTGCCTCGGGAGGCCTCCATTGGAGATGTCTAAACCATCTTAAGTGGTGTTGGACTAGCTTCTCCTCAATTGGTGCTACTTCAAGTTTATCACGAATATCATCATTTCTAATTCGATCTCTTCTTGTATGACCGCAGCTCCATCACAGCATATGCATCTCTGCTACACATATCTTCTGGAAGTGTTGGCTTTTAGTAGGCCAACATTCTACACCGTACAACATCGTGGGCCTGATTGTCGTTCTGTAGAACTTTCCTTTAAGCTTCTGTGGGACTTACCTATCACATAGAATGCCAGATGCTTGTTGCCATTTCACCCATCCCGCTCGAATTCTATAACTAACTTCTTCATCAATCTCACCATCATACTACAACATTGATCGTAAATATCCAAAGGATTCCTTCTTGGGCGCTACTTGTCCGGCAAGAGTGACATCTCCATCCTCTGACCTGACCCCACTGAACTCGTACTTCATATACTCAGTTTTAGTTCTTTTAAGCCTAAAACCCTTTTATTCTAAAGTTTATCTTCACAGCTCCAGTAGTCTATCAACCCCAATCTTATTTTCGTCAATTAGCACAACATCATCAGCAAAGACCATACACCAAAGAATCTCACCTTAATACCCTTCGTAACCTCATCCATCACTAGGGTAAAAATGTAGTAATCCTATATTAATGGAAAAGTCACTGGTTTCACCCTCGCATTCTCTGACACTAGTCAAAACATCATCGTACCTACCCTTGATAAGGGTAATGTACTTTGTTGGGACTCTCTTCTTTTGCATAGCCTACTACATGACCTTTCTCGGTACTTTGTCATAAGCTTTCTTCAAATCGATAAACACCATATGTAGATCCTTCTTTTGCTCTCTAAACCTCTCCATAAGTTGTCTTATCAAGAAAATCGCCTTTGTGGTCGACCTCCCAGGCATGAAACCAAATTGGTCTTTTGAAACGCTTGTTATCCTTCATAATCGATGTTCAATGACTCTCTCCCAGAGCTTTATTATATGACTCATAAGCTTAATTCCTCTGTAGTTTGTGCAACTTTGGATATCTCCTTTTATTCTTAAAAATTGGAACTAATATGCTTCTCCTCCACTCATCTAGCATCTTGCCTGAATTGAAAATATTATTGAACAACTTAGTTAACCAGGTTATCCCTGCATCTCCAAGGCATCTCCAACCACAATGGGGATGTCATCAAGCCCTAATGTCTTGCCTACTTTCATCCGTTTTAGCCCCTCCTTTATTTCAGACTCTTGAATTCTCTGAACGAAACGCCTACTGGTGTTATCAAAAGAGTCGTCTAGCTCGATTGTAGTGCTATCACCTTCTTCATTGAATAGCTTGTCGAAGTAATCTCTCCATCTATTTTTTTATCTCATCATTCTTCATCAAAAGTCTATTATTGTCATCCTTGATGCATTTAACTTAGTTGAAGTCTCTCGTCTTCCTCTCGGGGAGCTTAGCTATCCTATAGACGTTTTTCCACCCTCCGTCGTACTTAGCTTTTGATATATATCTTCATATGCCCGACCCCTTGCTTCACTCATCGCTCTCTTTGCTTTCTTCTTTTCCACTTTGTACTTTTGCATGTTATCCTTGCTTCTGTGATGATATATGCACTTATACCATTCCTTCTTCTCTTTGATAGCCTTTTGCACATCACCATTGCACCACCATGAATCTTTATGTTCGTGTTTATTTCCTTTCGTTATCCCAAAAACCTCAGTAGCCACTTTCCGAATGCGCGTTGCCATCTCATCCTACATGTCATTTGCTTCTCCTTCCATATTCCATGCCATTTCTCCCAATCACTCTATCCTTAAACACCCATGAAGCGTTTCCTTTGAGCTTCCACCATTTCGTCCAACTAAACTTGACTCCTTTATCCTATCGAACACGTATTCAAAGTTGAAAATTAAATATCAAAAGCTGATATTGTGAGACGATATATTCTCCAGGTATGACTTTGTAATCTAAATAATCTCGTTTGTCATCTCTTTTAGTAAGGACAAAGGAAATCAGCCTAGAGTAATGGCCACTACTGAAAGTAAAAAAGTGCGATTGTCTCATTTCAAAGAAGGTATTAGCTATCATGAGGCCAAAAGCAATAGCAAATTCAATATTTCTTCTCCTTCTTGGTTCCTATCACCACATCCAAAACCACCTTGCACTCTCCCAAACCCCCCACTAGTCATATCAACATAGCCGTTTAAATCTCCTTATATGAAAAGTTTCTTGCTATTAGGCACATCTCTAACCACGACATCCAACTCTTCCCAAAAATTCCTCTTGACGGCTTTACTTAGGCCTACTTGTAGGGGCATAGGCACTAATGACGTTTAGAACCATATCACTAACTACTAGCTTATCTAGGATGATCTTGTCCCCTTGTCTCCTAATGTCGACCACTCCATTTTTAATATTCTTGTCAATTAAGATGCCTACTACGTTCTTGTTATGTTCTTTTCTCGTGTATCATAACTTGGAGCCTGTTTTCTCCACCTTCTTCGCATTCTGGCACATATATTTGGTCTCCTGAACGCATAAGATATCTACACATCTTCTAGTCATAGTATCAACTATTTGTCTTAACTTTCCGGTTAAGGATCCTACATTCCAACTACCTAACCGAATCCTACTTTCATTGGTTAGTTTCCTTGCCCCTCGCAGCCACCGAGTAAAGTGAAAAGACTCTTGCTCATATCACTATAATGGGGCGTCGTTGTAGCGTGCCATGAAGAAGTGACGACCCCGTATTTATCACCATACCCAAGCCTTGGTATGGGCGCCACTAAGGGAGTGGCGACCCAGCCCTTGCTCACTTATCACCATACCTGAGTCTCGATATGGCGCGTCGCTAAGAGGGTTACGCCCCAACGAAATATAATAAGGTTCCATTTCCATAAGAGAGACTATGGTTTTTATATTGGCTCGCCAAGCCTATCACTACCCTCCTACTTTATCCTGGCTTGGGATAGGCTGCATAAAAAACTACACAAGTGGAGTTATTGTTTAAAACATCCATTTAAAATATTACTTAAAAAAGAAAATCTCAAGTTTAATATATATAGAACTGAAAATCATTTCCTTTCCTTATTTTCAAAATAAAAACTTCTTTTAAATATTTATATAAAGAGATCGTATTTCAAAGTGAAAATAACGTGATTTCAAAGTGCAAAAGTGCGATTATTCCACTATTCAATATTTTTGCTATTCTAACATTTCAAGCAACAATCAAACATTTATATAAGCAAGATACACTTAAAAGTAAATTAATAATGGTAGGAAATCTCTTAGGGTCTCTCTATAATGTCTCATGTAAATCGCATATGTGTATTTTCTTCGAAATGTTTATTAGCGACCTATTCGCTTTGAACTCACTACGAATTCCTCTTGATTTTGTCCCCTGCAAAACAATGGTTACTTATGCCTTTTGCTTTCAAGTGGAAATCAAATCCAAATAAGCAATATACACTAGTATAAATAGTATAAACAACAATTTATATTTTGCAATGTTTTGTCAATTTTAAAACCACTTTAAAGTGAGATTAACTCGCTTTTCCAAAGCTAAACTTCAAAAAAAGACAAAAGCTTTCCTCCTCAACCAAGAAATGACCAAAGCAGCCTCCTTTCCCCGCCTTAGCTCGACCAAAGCCCGAGAACTCTCCCCTAATGCTCCCACACATGGCCAAAAATGGGGGCATGGCTCCAAAACTTTGCAACTTTGGAATAGTAAGATGTTTGCAATATTATTCTAGGTTTAGTTAATATTTTAGATGAGAACTAAGTGTGTTATTATAAGGTTTTACTTAAAAGTTTATGGGGACAAGAAGGAAGAAGATGAAGAAATGAGAGTAAAAGAAATGGAAAGTGTAAAAAGTGAATTGAAGTAAGGTGCTACTTTTATAGAATTGGAAATTTGGCAAATGACATCCACTACCCATTAGCCAAATTATCCTCCTAACCTTAGATATTTCAACTACCTCATCATACACCCATGTGCCATCCATGTGGCCTTAAGTACTTGCCATCAAATCACATAAAAAGTAGCAAAAATTAGCAAAAAGTCTTCTTTTTAAATTACTTTCTCGAAGTTTCCTAATGACACTTAGGTTAATTGATTTTCATTTAGTGCCAATTGAATTCCTATTCATAGGTGTACACAAATTTATTGTGTGCAACAACGTTACAATAACTTTCATTCGGTAAAAGGTCGAAAATCCGAACGATTTCCGGTCACATTTTCAATTTTTCACCGAACTATTTATTTATGTAAGAAATTTACAAAATGAGTTTACCATCATTATTTATTAATTAAAAGGATTTTAATAATGCTGTTAAATCTATTTAATTAATATTGACTTGATTATTCAATTATTTAAATGATCCTTATATTTAAATATAAAGTTTTCACATTTTTCCAGGATGTTACAAATGCTGCCAAAGTTGGGCCTATGATCCTTCCTTTTGGTGAGATCCAGGATGGGCGAGCTAAAGGCATTCTTCGAGACTTCATGGGTAATCTTCATTCCATTACTCTGATGCTAATAGATCTTCACACGATATTACGTCTGTTTTGCATTTTTCATACATATGTGTATTTATAAACATATTTAAGTATGTAAACTAAAGAAACAAATGATTTACAACAAATTCTATGGAAGCATCACCCACCCATCCTTTGGTGGTGTATACCTCTTTGAACTCGACCTTGTGAGTCTTGCAATATACTTACCAGGGGTAGGCTCGACATGAAGCTCTTCCAACTGATAATCAATAACAATTTATTACCATATAAATATTATTATTCGATTTAAATATTAAATAAATTTAAGAAGTAAATACCAGATTGTTGGGATAATCAACATATGATCTAGATTCACCACAATATAGTTTCAGGCTCCTCTTCCTACTTTCTTATTTTCATGTAGAAAGTGGTTTCAAAGTACCAAATCCCGGAGTGCTAGAAACTGCTCATGGGCCTCCTCAGGGCAAGTAAAATGTTTTTTATGGTACTTGCGCAAGTTATACGTCCATACATGCTACTTAATGCTTGCCTTTTTCTCCATACCTTTTTCACCAACCTCTTTGTAACATTGAGCTTTCAGGCATACTTTCTCTCAAAATGTAACAATATATATAATCAATAAACTGAAAAAATTATTTAAAATATATTGTATACTAAAATTATTTCACCATAAAGTCAATTAACATAACTCCCTTGACATCTTTAGGGATGTCAGATAATATGGGTCAAAAACTTATTACTTGTGCAAGCATGCCGTCTCGAATGGCATACAATGTGTTCGAGTTTGTAAACTCAAGCCCACACATTCATAAACTGCGTTAACACATTTCTTTCACATAATGTAACAAAATGCAGGTATGTATGTCAATGTGTACAAATTCATAAACTGCGTTAACACATTTCTTTCAAATAATGTAACAAAATGCAGGTATGTATGTCAATGTGTATATGTATTCATACCAATCAATGTATAGGTTTGTGTGTGTATCACTGTACGTGTATGTGTGGTTGTGCGTATTTTTGTATTCATATCAATACTTATCCTCCTTTTGATGTTTTATAAACAAGGACACATCTGACATAAGCAGAGTATGGGAATATGCAAATGTCGTCAGACTAGTAACATTACACGACATATGATTGGTCTCCATAAAAGGAGACATTAAGTTGCTTGGTTGAGTGAGATCCACCCTTAAAAAAATAGGATCCACCGCGGTGGTGTCGGGTTTTGCCACGACCAGACATATATGTTACAACAATTAATACAACATATACAACTATATAATATTAATAGATATAACATAAACATAAGAACTAAACATATAAAACTAACTAAGAGCATAGACAAGGCCTAGAGTTTTGTGGTCGAAAGCCTAAAGTCAGCAAGTTGATTTTAGGGATCGAGCCTATGGAACGAGTTTTTGTGAACGTCGAGGAAAACTTGCAAGAGCTTTAGGATTTAAGAGGAAGAGCACCAGAGCAAGTAGCGGGAAATAGCCAAACATCATTGATCAGTTATACATGAGTTCTAGTGAAAGGCAATGGTAAAGAGGAATATCTTGGTTAAGTGAACTCTTTCAGTCTTCCACTTGCACTTAGGGTCAATTATGAAACTTATCTCATTCCTCCTATTAATTCAGAACCAATCAAGTTGGTCCTTAGTAAATGGATCTTCTATATTATTTTACTATCTACTTTGTCGACAAATAACTCTCTGTTATTGATAAACTGCCTTTATCATGTGAAACTTTCTGAGTATGAGTCTAGACATGTTATGGGCCCTGATTACTTTCAAGATCTTTATAGTGGCAGTTTTTTCACAAAAGAAATTCGTGAGTTTCTCAACATTTGGAACCACTCCTAACTAAGTTATAAATTTATGTATCTTTTATAGAGGTGCCACTCAAGGCGATGTACTTGGCCTTTGGTTGAATCATCCACCACTTCTAATAGAAATGTTTTTAAATCAAGGCTGCTTAACTAAAGTTGAATATGAACTTTGGGTTGACTATATATATACTATATCACTTATGAAGTTCGTGTCTGAATACTCCTTCATAAGGAATCCATTATTTTCATAAAAAATTCCCTAGCATTTCACAAATACTATCAAATGATCAAAACAACCATTTAGTGATGTTAATTCGAATTTGATACTCGCTCAATGTACCATTTACATAAGAAAATTGCAATATACTAGATGGTATAACATATATAATAAATCCTATTGCCATTGTAAAAAGAATCCATTTCATAAGCTCCATATTAAATGTTTTAATCTGGTGTATGTGCATATCGTTTGGGACAATCCCAACACCTTTACTTATAGTTTTAGAAATATTTTAGTACATTTTAATATTCTTTCTTACAGACACACGCTTCCTCCATATTTTGACTGATAATTGACCTATTTGATTTCTCTATCAAAATATTGGTTCAATTTTAATGCTTTTTGAATGATACTGTCATATCTGTTCTGGGATCATATCCAATACTTACAAACTCAATTATTGCTCCCACTAATGTCATTGCATTTCGGTTATCATGTATGAACAAACTATTCTAAATCATTATTCAAAATTTTTGTTTCAACAACGATGCACCTAACATAAAGTCATATTGGGTGATAATTTTGTGAGCGGAATCTGAATTAACTTAAGTGCGTTGATTGACGAATCTGTTATGAAAATTTCAATAATTTGATATTAACAGTGTTATTCTTGTCAATGTTGCTTACTATATCCTAACTGCTTCAGTCTTCCTTTTGAAGACATGCTTGGGGCAGATAGTCAATATCCCTTTGGATACAACTGTCCAAATCATTTTTTGATAGTGTACTTGGAATACACTTCAGATTTAAAGCATCATGTCATATGGTAAGGTTCATACTCTTTATGGCTTATGATTAGTCAAGGGCATTATTTTTACTAATAAGTTTTTTCTTGACATTGATAAGAAAATCATAGTTTCTCTTTAATGTGTGAGAGTACTAATTTGACACTATAATGAGTTTTGTCTATTTTAGGACAGTTAATTTATTTTCATCATATGTGACCAATTTCCACATAAGAGTATTTGGATCGCATCCACTTAAATAAAATTGATTCAATTTTGAGTTTACAAAACTTATGTTCATAACATTAATTAGTCAACCATTGTTGGCCGATCCCAAACTCCTTTGGGGTGGTTCACATAAGATCCCTTACGATCAAATTTTACATGAAGCCTCTTGACTCACACAACCTGTCAAATTTTTGACCTAGGACATGTATGGGTTTAAGGTTAATTCATATCTTATATGATTTTTTAAACAGTGCTTCGGATGAAAATAAATTTAACATATATACTTACTTTTAAGTACATAACCATATAGAAAGAAGTTAATTCAACATTACTCATCACCAATTGTACTTTATATAAAAAAGTCCAGTTACTCATTATCTATACATCATTGTGTATCATAGGGAGAAGTGACTTTGATATTGAATTTTATTCGTTTCAGGTACTTTTGGAATCTTTCTAATATATCCACCTATTCGATCAAATAAAATTATTTTATTTTCTTTGCATGTTATGTTTTCTACTTCCGTTTAAATTCTACGAACTTATCAAAGGTATACTACTTGCGTATAAAATACACAAGGTCATAGATGTGACAATTTATCGGTGAATTTAATGAAGTAAGTGGATCCGTTTTGCTATCAATAGACATTGGACTACATATGTATAGTGTATCAATATGAACAGTTCATTAACTCTTTGTCACTCCTACCGAGTAGGTGCATAGTCCTTAATCTTTTGAGATACAATCACCATTATCACATGATTAACACACATATGAATAAAGAATTATTTCTCAAAGACATGTCTTAGTCCCTAAATCCAAAATAATTCTAGAAAAATTTAGATACTTTGTATTTTTCAAAGAAAATGCATCATTAATTGTTATACCCAAAGTATACTAGCCATCATAGGTTGGAAATAAGCCATCACAAGTTAAAAGGATATATCATGAGACGAACGTGATGTGCACGTAAATGTGCATATTTTTACTTACATATTTAATTTAATTTAATTAAAAAATGAGCACTTAGGGTATTTTAACATGTTCCCAAATTTGAATTATTTTCAAATCATCATATGTTCATCTTCATACATGGGCAAAATGGTTATTTCTGTGTATGATTTAATTTGAAAAAATGTACTTGGACATTTTTATGTTATTTTTTAGGAATTTGGATTCAAATGGAAGAAGGCTTCATTGAAATATGCATGCATAAGAGTTAGAAGGCAAATGAAGATGGAAATTAATCAATTCATGAAATCATGGAGGACCCCACCTACCCACTTACCATGATCCCCTATTAAGAGCTAATGCACATGATTAAAGCTACATACACATTTAAATGGAGCATTATGCTCATGATAAAGATTACTTGGAGGTTACATTTCCTAAGAGGGTATTTTGGGTAGTCCCCTAAAACATGGACTAGGGTTTTAGGCTTGTATAAACACCCCTTATGTTTCATATTATGGGCCCTTAACCTACTCTTTAGTTAGTTTAGTTTGAGGCACAAATTGTAAATAAAAACTCTCTTTCTCTCTTTCATGGCTTCTTAGCCATTTTATTCTTATGTAATTTTCTTAATGCAATTTAATTCATGCTATTTTAATTCTTGTTCTTTTCTTCTTATATTAGTAGCTTAGTTTTATTTCTTATGCAAGTAGTTTACTTCTCTTTTAATTTTAATTATCTTGCATTTTCCTCTTGCTCTTGTTTCATGTTGAACTCTACATTTGCTCTTATGCAAGTAGTTTACTTCTCTTAATCATGTGGATTCAACAAATTTTCTAATTTTTGATCTCTTTTTGTGCTTAATGACAATATTTGATGTGGTTTAATTTTATTGTTTTAGCTTTGAATTTGATAGCTTATGTTGTTGTCACCAAATAGCCTATGCTTAAACAAACGTAAACACAAATTACCTCTTCATCTACATATGATGTTGGTAATGAAGTGGATTTGAGAATTAAAATTTGATGGTCTATATTACTAATCAATAGTAAATAGATCATGCTTAGAATAGATTTTATTTTCAACTTCATTGTCGTTTTCATGAGAGTTGACAAGTGGTTTAGTGGGTATGTTAAAGTTTGATGGTTTATGTTAGGCTAATTAAAAGCACAAATAAGCCATACTTATGATAAACATATCAACTAAATTCACTAATGACCAAAAGAGAGATCATAATTTCATTTTGTTGATTTATGTAATCATGAGAAGGAAATTACCTCTAAATTGCCTTCTACTCTCATATTTTTATCCCCTTTTAGTTTTTGTTAATTTTTATAAAGTTTTAGCTTAACACAGCTTCAAATCTTGGTTTAATTTGATTGAGTAGAAGTTTAAAAATAATACAATTCCCTACGGATCGACCCGTACTCGCCACGTACTAAAATTGTACACCGTGCGCTTGCGGTTATTTTTAATTAAAATTTTATCGGCGATTTTCTAACTCATTGAGAAACCATCGTTCAACAAGTTTTTGGAGCCATTGCCGGAGAATTAATTTGATTTTATTTCTATTCTTCGAATTATTTGTTGTTTGATTTTATTGTATGTTAATTTTGTGTGTTGAATTGCATTTAAAAAAATTGTGTGTTTGTGTGTAATTTTGTTTTCATTTTTGTTTGTGTAATTGTTGTTTTTCTAGTTAAATTGGCATTTGCATTTTTTTTTAAAAAATCATACACAATTTAAAGAAAAAAATATTATTCATATTTGCATCTACATTTTATGTTATGAGCATATACATTTGCATTTGCATACACATTTTCTTCACTATTTTACAAAAAAAATTCACTCATTTCACATTTACATATCTTATTATTGTGCATACATTCACTGAACAACTCACTTCTGTCCATCATTCCTCCTTCATCAGTGCAACAACACACACCTCTTCCTCCATACAACAGTTCCAGACCCCATCATTTTACCATCCTCCATACAATAGCCATCAACACAGCCATTTTACCCCCTCCTGCAACACTTCATTACTTCCTCCATTGCCCAGTCATACAGACACATCTCAACTTCATACTGCTCATACAAGTGCAACTCAGTTCAGACCATTACTAACCTTCGTCAAACCAGATCGCGTACACCTAAACACCAAATCCGAACTAGTTTGTAAATTTGGGAATTTGATTTTGATTTATTAATAGGTTACATGTGTTGTAATCGAGAATCGAAGAAATGGGTGGTTTGAGTTCGGGTGCGTGAGTATTTGTTGTGTGGTAATAGATTGGGGTGGACGCTTACTTTTGGGTTGTGGGCTATTTTCTTTGTTTTATTTTGAAGTGAATATTTGTTTGTTTTGTTTTGTTTCGTAAAAGTCTTTGTTAAAAAAGTTTTCTTTTATTTGTTTAAAAAGAAAGTTTACTTTTGTTTAGTTTGGGTAAATTTTTTAGTTTGGGTGACTTGGGTGATTTGGGTTTGGTTTAGTGGATGTATGAGTTTGATTTATTGAAATCTTTCTATGTTTAAAAAGAATTCAAAAATCTAAAAAAAATTAAATAAACAATTATATATATCTTATTCGAAATTTCAGGTTGCCAAAGTAGGAAATCAGAAGGAGAAGAACTGCTGCCAAAAATAAATGGCTTGCTTGCTTATATACAAAAAAAATGCTTTTAAAATAAATTGCTAATAATTCTGCACGCTCTAGTATCGTGCCCTCATCTCTTGTTTTTATTTGTTTTGCATTGTTGGTTGCTTGCATTTTAAAATAAAATTTTTAAAAAAAAACAAAAACAAATTTCATTCGTAGTTGCATCATTAAATCATGTTTAATTTCAGTTTGGATTCATCTCATCTTATTTTCTTTTTTTTAAGGCCAATATCCCAATCCACATAAGGTGGGGGATTTCATCACCCCTTCTTTGGCCCACAAATTGCATTTCATCTTAGAATTTGATTTATAATAACGGTTAGACATCAGACTTAATGGTGTTGCGAGCTCACCTAGGACTTAATTGTATCTTGACAAGTTGTCTTCTTTGAAAATTTATTTTCTTGGTGTCTAGGCTATGGCAGAGCAATAATCAGTTATAAATATTTCGGTGATTCATAAATATTATACCGATTGTTTCTCTGAAGGTACTTAAACCTTCGGTTGCATTGCTACGGTGATTCATGGTGCACCGATAAATCCTGTCCATTACCAAGCTGAGAACTATCTTGTTGGATTAAGACAAACTATGATTATACAATTTTGGGTAAGGGGCTACTTAGGATAGAAAATTTGTCATTAAGTCCTTGCATTCATTTAGTTGCATTAGTTCATGCATATTTAAAAAAAATTTCAAAGTCCAAAACTTAAAAAAATTGTTAATTTTCCTCAGCTTAGTTTATTTTTAAATCTTTTCATGAAAATTTTCGATCAAAATAAAAAATTCAAAAAAATAAATTTTTTAAGTTATTTTTTTCTAAGAGAAGCAAAAATCTAAAAAAATTAATAATATTTCAAAAACAAAAACAAAAAAAAGTTGAAAAATCCAAAAACAAAAATCAGATTTCCCTTTTGAAAAATAAATTCTCCTTGGTAAATATTTTTCCCTTAAAAAAAAGAAAAAAAAAACATTCTTGAAAATATCCAAATTTTCTTACTCGCCAAAATTTTATAATAGTTGTGAAAATCAGTATAATCCATATAGTTTCACACCAAGCCCTTATGGATATTTATGACTACTATTGTACAAACAATTCAAATTTTGAACCATAAAGTTTTCAGAATGATGACCAACCCTCAAACCTTGAAAATAGTATTGAAACGATTTTGTCTTTACTTGAACTCTCTACACAAAATGATCAAAGGATAAATGATTTTTTTAATTCATATTTGTGCAATAACTCAAGTCAAGGATTTCAAAATAATCAAAATTTGAATTCACTTCAAAATTCAAATGATTTCAATTATAACCCATGCCAATTCAATTTCGAACTCCAAAATGAATTTCAAAATCAAAACGAAAATGGAAACAACTATTTAAATGATTTTGGCAATGGAAATAATCTCGATTATGGTGCAATGAACAATTTTTGTTATCAACAATTTCAAATTGAAAATCCTCACGTTAATAATTATAAATTCGATGTTGTTGAGCGAATGGACGAAATTCACAAAGATCGCACGGATTTGTTGTTTGAAAAAAATATGAAACAATGTGAGAAACAAAATCAAATCCCAACGGGTGACGAGTCAAATAATAATCCACCTTTTACCAAATTTGACGATTTTCAAATGACAACTTTTGAAATTGAAAATGACAGTCTTAATGAAGTTGTTGAAAATACGGTAATTGAGTTGGGTTGCAATTCTTTTGAGCGTGAGAAACTTGATTTAAAATTCGATCTTCCTTTTTCTGTTTTTGAAAAATTGAGTATAACAACTTTGGATTCTGAATGTGATACATGCAATGAAGTTGTGACTAACTCAACAATGGATGACGAATTTAGTGAACACGTTTTCTTTGGACTTTTCGAAATGAGTTGTTGAATTACGAAGGGGGAGATTTAAATCACCATTTTGATTTTGAATTCAATAATTCTGAAGAAGTTTTCGATGATAAATTTAAATTTGAATTTGGTGAAAATAAACTTCAACCAATTGTTCTATCTACTCCGAAAATCATCGAAAATAAAACAACTCACACGGTTTTTAGTAAAACAACATTCGTTTTTCCAAATCAACATTCAACTTCGAAATCTTTTATGGCTAGGTTTTCTGTGCTTAAGCTTTGTCTCTTATACTTGACGAGACAAATGAATTGGTCTTTAGAAAACCGTTTCATTTACTCTTTGACGATATACTTTCTGATGTCATATAAATAATAACCGTTTCATTTTCATGTAAATATAGGTCATATTTTTATTTTTCTCCTTTCACTTGGGTTGACTGTGGGGACATAGTCAAAATCAAGTGTGGGACACAGTCAAAATCAAGTGTGGGGGAGTCTCATGCCCATTTTTTTATTTTTCATGGTTTATTTTTTGCATTTTCTTTAAAAAAACAACAACAAAAAAATTCCAAAACAAATTTTCATTTTAGCACATTGATTTACTTTTAAAGAAACACTATACGATAAGTATAAGTTTTTTGTTATTAAATTGAAACTTTTGAAAATTTATTTATCTCAACAAAAATAAAAATAAAGTTTGATTACGAGTAACAATGGTTTAACTAGTATATAGGAAGGTTCACGGGTGATAATTATGAAGTATATCCAAATTGAAAATCTTCATTTTAAAAAAAGTGGTGAATTTAAAGTAAAGGATATAACATTTTTTATCTTCTAAGTTAAATGGTGCTAAGATGATATTGTAAAACTCTCTCTTTATAAAAAGAAAAAAGAAAAAAAATATAAGGAAAAAGAAAAAAAAATTGTATATATATATATATTTTATAAACACCTAGAGGCATGTGTTCACACGCAAGTGTGTACACTCGTCATGCTCTGTACCCTTCTCACGTAAACTCGAAAGGTAGTGCACGATCGGTATATTTGGCCTCGGTTTATCTAATTAAGTGTATATATATAAAAATTCTTTCATTAATAACGCCTACAGTCAATAGGTGAACACACTTGTGTGTTTCATGTTAAACTCTACATTTGTTGAAATGATAACAAATATGAGAAGCTAAACCCCTTCAATTTAGGAGTAATGAAGCTCTCTTAATCATGTGGATTCAACATTTTGCTAATTTTTGATCTCTTTTTGTGCTTAATGACAATATTTGATGTGGTTTAATTTTGTTGTTTTAACTTTGAATTTGATAGCCTATGTTGTTGACACCAAATAGGCTATGCTTAAATAAACATAAACACAAATTACCTCTACATCTACATATGATGTTGGTAATAAATTGGATTTGAGAATTAAAATTTGATGGTCTATACTACTAATCAACAGTGAACAGATCATGCTTAGAATAGATTTTATTTTCAACTTCATTTCATTTTCATGAGAGTTAACAAGTGGTTTAGTGGGTATGTTAAAGTTTGATGGTTTACGTAGGGCTAATTAATAGTACAAATAGGCCATACTTATGATAAACATATCAGTTAAATTCACTAATGACCAAAAGAGAGATCAAAATTTCATTTTGCTGATTTATGTGATCATGAGAAGGAAATTACATCTAAATTTCCTTCAACTCTCATATTTTTATCCACTTTTAGTTTTTGTTAACTATTAGAAATTTTTAGCTTAACACAACTTCAAATCTTTGTTTAATTTGATTTAGTAGAATTTTAAAATTAATACAATTTCCTGTGGATCCACCCGTACTTGCCACGTACTAAAATAGTAAGTTGTGCGTTTGCGGTTATTTTTAATTGAAATTTTATCTGCGATTTTCTAACTCATAGAGAAACCGTCGTTCAACAAGTTTTTAGCATCGTTGCCGGGGAGTTAATTTAATTTTATTTCTATTCTTCGAACTATTTGTTGTTTGATTTTATTGTGTGTTGAATTGCATTTAAAAAAAAATTGTGTGTTTGTGTGTAATTTTATTTTCATTTTTGTTTGTGTGCTTTTTGTTTTTCTAGTTGCATTGGCATTTTCATATTTTTAAAAAAATCATAAATAATTTATAGAAAAAAAATATTATTCATATTCGCATCTACATTTTATGTTCTGAGCATATACATTTTCATTTGCATTTGCATACACATTTTCTTCACTATTTTACAAAAAAGTCACTCATTTCAATTTACATATCTCATTGTTGTGCATGCATTCACTGACCAACTCGCTTATGTCCATCATTCCTCCTTCATCAATGCAATAGCACACACCTCTTCCTCCATACAACAGTTCCAGACCCCATCATCTTACCATCCTCAATAAAACAGTCATCAACATAACCATTTTACCCTCTCCTGCAACACTTCATTACTTCCTCCATTGCCTAGTCATATTGACACATCTCAACTTCATACTTCTCATACAAGTGAAACTCAGTTCAGACCATTACCGACCACATTCAATTCACTGCACATATATACAGTCCATCATCGCACAAGTCTATTTTCCTGTTCACCCTCCTCCTTATATAACAATCACCCTAACCAACCTGCAAACTGCCTCGTTCCTGAACCATCCCAACCACCTCCACTGCCTACTGCACAAAAACTAGACCTGTACACAAAAACCCAGTGCATACTTCACAAACAACCCACTGACTTGCCTTCTTCCTCCACTAAACTTCTGCCATCAAACACCATCTCACTTCCCCCCTGACCACAACACTGCTGCCACACTTTCCTGTTCATCCACCATCTAAACTTCCACACTTCCAAACAAATCCATACAACAACTCTACACTGCTACTGTAACGATATGATTTTTCGACGCTCGAAAGTCGACATTAATACATCCACTGTATCAAATGCCGCGCAATCAAATGCCGGAAAACCGAACAATTAGGGTTAAAAAGAAGAGGTAGAAGAAGACAGAAGAAAAGGAGAGAACAGAAAAACAGAACAGAAACAATATCAGAATCTCACATTCGCAGCGGAACAATATATAATAGATGAATAATTAATCTTTAAAACAAAGAACTATATCAGTTTATACATACATCATCAGAGTCAATATACAACTCAATACAACAATGGACAGTTATATAAACTTATCCTCATACAGAATACACAGCGGAATAAATAAACAAGTACGGGTGTACGTCTCGCCATTCAGTTTGTTTCCAAAGCTCTAGAATATCCAGAATATCCTGATAACATAACTCTAGGCTGCCCGTGTGGAATATTATGGGCACCCAGAGTTTAGAAAGGAAACAATAAACTCCGAGTCAGTCATGGTGACTGGTGTGAGATCGTAAAACAGTTATTTTTCACAAAGAAAATAAAATTTATTCGCAATGCTTTTGGAAAATGAAACTACCATAAGACCTCCCGCCACACACACAATGCAAACGCAGAATTGGAGGAGATTTCTTCTTATGATAGTCAAAGATGCTTACTACGCAAATCATTGGATTATTATTATTAATGTCTAGTGTGGAAAACATTTCGAAAGTATAATATTAATCTTAGCCAGCATACGACCAGTATCGTATGCCTACTATAGCTACCATCTAAACAGTGGTGACCACCATAAGTAAATGGCAGGTTCTACAACTAAAACCGTAAGTTTCGTATTGGGAAATGGATTTCCAACAAATGGTCAGGCTAAGGAACTTCCTACCGCCACATGGGATCGCCTCTGGCTGGACGTCCCGAGAGACAACTGCTCTCTGCCAACACAAGGCCGGGTTACCCCTGTAACATGTAACTCACGAATATGCCATCCCCCGGTCCTTTGGGACCTTTATCCGAGGCGCCTCGATAAACACACAATCACACAATAAATGAGATCGGAGTATCCACATAGGTCAAATACCAGGGCTCCATACCTGATACCACCCTTTTCCAGAAGGAAATGACATACCCAAAAGGGCGCGACCCTCATAACCTTGCCGCATATTCCTGTTTCGACCATTTCCGGGGAGTGAGGTCTGACGAAGTCTCGTCCACAAAGCTACGCTTTTTCACAAAGCCGTGCTTTGATCACAAATGATCAATAAATGATCTACACGCAGCAACACTCAACATGCCACATTACCATATTGGGAATATATCGCTCATAACCTTCAACTACATAACCTCTGAGCTCGTACGTCTCAGAGAAGGGTGTTAAGCTAAGAGAATAAATTCTCTGCCACCAACAGAAATGTATTTGAAAGAAATCGGCTTTATATCTCAAAATGTAATGTCAGGCACGTAACCATACAAGTCTGTTCCGGGTTTGAACAGAACCGAAGGCACTTCCAAAGAAGCCCTTGCAATCCGGTATTCACAATCCCGATCGGACTTCCCATCACAAAATGAGTGATATAAATCTCTATACCGGAGCAACTCGATGCAGAGACATTCGACAGGTTGTCTTTTCATTTTCGAAAATACCCGGTCTTCACACCGGTCTTCAATTTCAATTCATACACGTCGTATCATTATTCGGAATGGGTTATCTAACATGAAGGTCTTTTCCCGGCTAAACCGAATAATAAGCGTTTGTTTTAAAAACAAATTCAAGTGTCATTTCAAAGGCAATATTGATAGTCGGTGATTTAACTATCAACAACATTCACAACAATCATCAGATTTTAAATAATTTTCCCAAATTATTTATTTTCAAAATATCTTCACAAGATATATATTTTTCCACACTTCAACACTTTGAAAACAAATTTCAAATCATTTTTCATCTTTCAACTTTTGAAAATAAATTTCAAATCAATTTCCTCACGTGGAATATATTTCCAAATATTTCTTTTTAAAACCAGCTTTAGAACCTTTAATTTATATTTTTAAAAGGTACTTTGGAATATACTCGGTTTTCAAGGAAAATACACTTCCATTTCAATATGGTCCATTTAAACCAATTAAAATAAATCCTTATCGATTTATTTTAAATTTACGTTCTAAATCCGTAAATGTTTTTCACACTTTAAAAATAAATCAGCGTTTATTTTTAAAACAAATTTCCCTTTCATTTCATAAATTCCATTTTGAATTTACATTTCCCAAATATTCACTTTTAACCCCAAAACCAAATACCAAATTTATTTCAAATTTTATTTCAATATCAAATCGATTACAAATTGATTTCTAAGCTTAATTTCAATAGAACAAAACATTGCAAATTTATTTCTAAGTTTATTTCCAAATAACAAACCATTTGAAAATCGATTTCCAACTTTATTTTTCAAACACTAAATCAATTTCAAACAAATTTTCCAATGATTTATCTTCCATCACCAAATTAATTACAAATTTGATTTCTAAATTTATTTCAACTCCAATTAAATTTCCATATCGATTTCTCAAAGATTCATTTTCAAATACCAAATCAATTACAAATTGATTTCTAAAAGTTTATCACTTCTAAATAAATTCCTTTTTTCTTTCCAAATTATTCAAAATTCCATTTTCAATAAATTCTTCAACTTTTAAACAATATTATTCAAAACTCGTTTATTAATATCCTTAGCCATATTTTAGAATTTATTCGGTAAGATTTCAAAAATCAATTTTAATACTTTAAAATTCCTTCTTTCAAATTAATTCAATTCTTAAAAATAATTCACTTAAAGTTTTCCACTTTAATTTCAAATCCAAATCATATTCATTTCTAGTATCCAACGATACCAAAAATACATTCGGCAAAATTTTTAGCCTTCAACAATTTCAATTATCAATAAATCATCCACAGATTATCAATAAATCACATCATTCAAATATGAAATAATATTCAAACAATTTGAGGAATCCAGTTGGATCCCTCCAACCTATTTCCCTGCATCCACAGATGTTAGCACAATACCAATTCCACTTCGAGGTGGAATATCGCGGTATATGGGATTTATAAAATATCATCCGCTATTATGCGGCGCAATAGGGTCTCATCCGCTATATAATGCGGGAAAATCAATGCCAATATATACATATTCCAATATATATATTGCTATATACATAGACATATCCTACTATATCTAATATCACAACCAAACAGCAATCAATAACTGCAATCCAAATTTTCATTTTGAGTGAGAAGATCTCACCTTTGCTTTTTATTTTGCAATCATTTCCAATCCAGCTTGTTTTCACGATTTGTAAACCTTGTATAAACATTACTTCTTCTATAAATATTTGAAATAATCCAATAATTTATTTTTACCATCTAATAAATTCTAATTAGCTAGTTTAAAATAAACACTTGCCTAATATTTTCAGTTTGCAACTAAAATAGTTTAATTCACCACTAAATTTATAAAAAGAGATTACCAGTACATATTTTAAAATAATCAGTAAGTTACAGTGGGTGAATTTTTCTTAGTCCTTATGTATAAATATATGTATTAGATTAGATTAAATTAAATTAAGAGCAGAACTGTTTACGTCTTACTGCAAATATTTTTTTTCTTTTTTTCAAATTCATTTTCTTTCGAATTAAAATACGAATTCAAAATTAAAAAACAGACAAAGAAGCCATACCCAAAGTTTGGCCCCAGACCAGCACTGCCTCACCATGGAGTACCCATAACCAATCGCGACTCAACAATGAGGATCGCAAACCCCCATGATATGGTCGGAGCTGCCTCTCCCACCGCGACGTCGATAACCATCTCTAGTTTCCCTAAATTCCACGCGAAACCCAGATCGAAAAGCCTAGCTCGAGCTTGACTGAATCGCGAAACCCCAAATCTCAAGCTCGAGTTCGAGTCTTCCATCGCGAACGCCTAACTTCGACTACAGCCATCCACCCCCAACGCGATATCCCAGCCTCGCGATGCTTGCCTTGAGTGTCGCCGCGAGTGTTTCCCCCTTTTTTTCCAAATTGAAACGAGTTCTGTGCTTTTCATTTTTTTTTATTAAAAGGGGAAAGAGCGATCAGTTTACGAGAGAAAGAGAGATGGAGTAAATTGAATCTCGTTTTTATTTTATTTCTTTCTTCGATTTCGAACAACAGATTTTCCACCATTTTTTTCTTTTGAGGAGGAACGAAAAGATTTCGAAAAATAATTGCAAGAGTTGATCGAATGGAAAGGCTTCGGCCATTATTTATTTTTGAACGAGATAGTTTTCTTTTGAAATCAAAATGAACTGCTCGCGTGATAAAAGAAACAAAGGGGACAAGATATGATGTTTGCGTGATGAAGAAGGGTTATAGGGATTAGCAGAGGAGACCAAAAATCTTTGATGCTGAAAGAATTTCAGCTGAAGTCAACTAGGATAAAATTATCCAATTTAAATTCAAATTCGAATCGACTCGAAAACGAAGTCAAAAATTTCGAATTTCTATCAAGGCGTGCCGCTAGGCGTTCGTAATGTTATACGCCTATTCCAAACGCAATGGAAAAGGTTCCGAGTCCAAATTCGATCGTATGGAAAAGATAGCTTTTTGGACCAGTTATAATACTGAAATTTCGATTTAATTTCAGCGCGTTTGCTTATCGTATGCTCACACAACAACTCCAATCACTACGAAAATTGAAATCCAATAATAATACAATATTACGGATCCAATGGAACTGGTTTCGTCGAATTTTGAGACTGTGCCCCGAAACGCTATTTTTAAATTCAATTTAAACGATAAAATTCAAAACAGAACAAAACAGTTAAAAATTCAATTTTGAAGCTTCTATTATCTTCAGTATAGTCAATATGAATTTTCCAAGACTTCATATTATTTTTTATCAGCTCAAAAACTGAAAATTCAAATTTTGACCCAGTTTTAATAATTAAATTCAAAAATTTAATTACCAAATTCTTTCTGATATTCGAATTTCAAATTAAACTATCATTCGAATATTTAAACTCAATTAAATATTCACATTTTAAATGTCAAAAATTCAGGGTCGTTACAATCTTCCTCCCATAAAAGAATTTCGTCCCGAAATTACAAGTTAAGAAGAATGCTCCAATCCCCGTTAACTATTTTACCAAAACCAAATAGTTTTATTAAATTTTCAAAACAAATCTTTTTATTAAAGATCCATTATCACTTTAACTAATTTTCCACAATCAACCATAAGTTCCAAATAATATGGTTTTCTTAACAATTTAAATTTAAATTCAAATTTTTGAATTCAAAATTTTCTAACTCTCAAAATTTTCAAAAAATTTCGCCAGCGTCTCCTTTGCACGGCTAGCTCGGTACAACTACAAAATGTCCTTACGGACCCTCAGATTTCAAAAAGAGAAAGGAAAGCCAAGCGGCTAGACAAGAAAATATCAAATTTCATACTGAAATTTAAATACATATCTCTTGTCAAACAAATTCAAATTTTCTTCAAAATCAAAATCCAATTCCAAATACCCTGTATACTTTACTTAACAACAATATCTAAATTCACTTATTGGATTCCCAATACCCGTTTTACTTAAGAATTTCATTCTTTATTTCTTAAGTTCAATATAAGTATTCACATACTTCTTATATTTAATTTTACTTTACTAACAAAGTTATCTATTCTTTTCCATTCAACTTTGCATTTTCAATTCCAATTGAATTCAATTACAATTTCAATTCTATTTGAATTCATTTTATCATCAAAACTAAAATTTCACTTTTCTAGTTCAATTCTTACATTTCTATTACAATTTGAAATATCCATTTTCCGTTAACAAAAATTTTTCCAATTTTTTTCAAAAATTTTCTAACTCCCAAAATCTTCGGAAAATTTTGGCGGAGTCTCCTTTGTACGGAGGAACTTTTGCAATTTGACAAAAGAGATAAATATATATACATCGACCCACTCGGTCGGAAAAGCAGAAAAACAGTTCATATTTCCTATTTTTATTGTGTAGGTGTACCTTTTAGCATTTTAAGCAAAGCGGTTTATTTATTTAGCATTTGCGCAACCCAAAATGCAGCCAAACGGCTTCCAAAAACCTGTACTTACTCAGTTTAAACACGTAAGTGACAAATATAGGAAATCTATTAACATTTCATTTATTTTCAATAGCAAATACATAGATTTCATTAGCAAAACATTCAAAATAATTTCCATTAGCAATTCATATGGTTTCAATACAAATTAAATTACTTTCATCTAATTTACATTCAATTCCTATTCAATTCAAGTGATTAACAACTCACTTTCTTACATTCAATTCATTTTTAAGTGAAACGAATTCATATTCATTTCAATTGATTCAAAAATCAATTTATTTCACTTCTATCAATTCATAGAATTTATTTAATTCTCGTTTTTGTCAAACGATAATTCTTTCTATTCAAATTTGTTAACATTCATGTAACTAAATGATTACTTAAGCCAATAATCATTTAAATTGATTCCATTTCAATTCAATTTATCTTTCATATATAATTATTGAATTCAGTTCATTATAAACCATATTAAATTTGCCATTCCTCAATTAGTTTCACTTACTAATTTTATTTCAATACTTCACTTTGTTTATCAAAAATCAAATTAAATTTCCAATATTTAGCTTGAATTCCATTTACCAACAAATTCAAAACGAAGTTCAACATTCAGTTTAAATTTTATTTACTTGCAATTGTAAATTCCATTCATTCATTTGGAAATTTATTTCTACTTAAATTTTATCTGCAAATTTAACTCCCAATTGAATTTTTATTTAACTAACTCAAATTCCCTATTTCATGAATTAATTAATTTTCATATTAATTTACTTGAATTCAAATCAAATTTCATTCCATTTTTCAATTCTAATTTATTTATTTACGAATGTAAACTCATTTGTTCATTCACCATTTTTATTCCATCTCAATAAATTTTATTCCAAATTATTTAGTCCACTAGATTAAATTCTCAAATTTACTTTTATTCAAATTAATCCAATGTTAAATTCAATTCTAGTTTGAATTTTTTTCTAAGTTTCCAAACTCATTTCAATTTTATAGAGCTCATTTATTAATTCACTTTACCATTTCATTAGATTAACGAATTTATTTTCTCAAATATCCTTTTGGGATTCTATTTCAATTTGTAGATCACACTTACCATTACATTTACAAATATCATTTGTATATGAATTCATTTCCTTATATTCTTAATTCATATTTATGATTTCCATTTGTTAAATGGATTTATCTTCAAATCTTTGGTTATATCATTTTATTTCTTATTTGTTTTTCATATAACAGTGATAATAATTCAATATTATCTTTTCCTAACAACCAAGCATCCATATACTATGATAATTCATAGAAAATCATTTCTTTTCTATACCAAAATAGTTTTAGGCAAAATTATTTCATTCACCCTATTTAAAACAATACTGTGTCAGTTTATCTTGTTTAAGAGTTTAGAAACCCCTATCGATTACAGTTGGCCAGACTGCACCGACCAGAATCTATAAACAATCAACCGATAAGTCAACACAATACAAAACAAATTTTATATTCACTAACAAATACGCACTCATATCTATTATTACACTCAACTCATTCTAGAGTACTACTGAATCTATCTCTAATGAGTAACACCCAACAGAGCCAGGGTTGTCGCTTAACCAATGGCTCTGATACCACATGTAATGATACGATTTTTCGACGCTCGAAAGTCGACATTAATACATCCACTATATCAAATGCCGCACAATCAAATGCCGGAAAACCGAACCATTAGGGTTAAAAAGAAGAGGTAGAAGAAGACAGAAGAAAAGGAGAGAACAGAAAAACAGAACAGAAACAATACCAGAATCTCACATTCGCAGCGGAACAATATATAATAGATGAATAATTAATCTTTAAAACAAAGAACTATATCAGTTTATACATACATCATCAGAGTCAATATACAACTCAATACAACAATGGACAGTTATATAAACTTATCCTTATACAGAATACACAGCGGAATAAATAAACAAGTACGGGTGTACGTCTCGCCATTCAGTTTGCTTCCAAAGCTCCAGAATATCCAGAATATCCTGATAACATAACTCTAGGCTGCCCGTGCGGAAAATTATGGGCACCCAGAGTTTAAAAAGGAAACAATAAACTCCGAGTCAGTCATGGTGACTGGTGTGAGATCGTAAAACGGTTATTTTTCACAAAGAAAATAAAATTTATTCGCAATGCTTTTGGAAAATGAAACTACCATAAGACCTCCCGCCACACACACAATGCAAACGCAGAATTGGAGGAGATTTCTTCTTATGATAGTCAAAGATGCTTACTATGCAAATTATTGGATTATTATTATTAATGTCTAGTGTGGAAAACATTTCGAAAGTATAATATTAATCTTAGCCAGCATACGACCAGTATCGTATGCCTACTATAGCTACCATCTAAACAGTGGTGACCACCATAAGTAAATGGCATGTTCTACAACTAAAACCGTAAGTTTCGTATTGGGAAATGGATTTCCAACAAATGGTCAGGCTAAGGAACTTCCTAACGCCACATGGGATCGCCTCTGGCTGGACGTCCCGAGAGACAACTGCTCTCTGCCAACACAAGGCCGGGTTACCCCTGTAACAGGTAACTCACGAATATGCCATCCCCCGGTCCTTTGGGACCTTTATCCGAGGCGCCTCGATAAACACACAATCACACAATAAATGAGATCGGAGTATCCACATAGGTTAAATACCAGGGCTCCATACCTGATACCACCCTTTTCCAGAAGGAAATGACATACCCTAAAGGGCGCGACCCTCATAACCTTGCCGCATATTCCTGTTTCGACCATTTCCGGGGAGTGAGGTCTGACGAAGTCTCGTCCACAAAGCTACGCTTTTTCACAAAGCCGTGCTTTGATCACAAATGATCAATAAATGATCAACACACAGCAACACTCAGCATGCCACATTACCATATTGGGAATATATCGCTGATAACCTTCAACTACATAACCTCTGAGCTCGTACGTCTCAGAGAAGGGTGTTAAGCTTAGAGAATAAATTCTCCGCCACCAAAAGAAATGTATTTGAAAGAAATCGGCTTTATATCTCAAAATGTAATGTCAGACACGTAACCATACAAGTCTGTTCCGGGTTCGAACAGAACCGAAGGCACATCCAAAGAAGCCCTTGCAATCAAGGTATTCACAATCCCGATCGGACTTCCCATCACAAAAAGAGTGATATAAATCTCTATACCGGAGCAACTCGATGCAGAGACATTCGACAGGTTGTCTTTTCATTTTCGAAAATACCCGGTCTTCACACCGGTCTTCAATTTCAATTCATACACGTCGTATCATTATTCGGAATGGGTTATCTGACACGAAGGTCTTTTCCCGGCTAAACCGAATAATAAGCGTTTGTTTTAAAAACAAATTCAAGTGCCATTTCAAAGACAATATTGATAGTCGGTGATTTAACTATCAACAACATTCACAACAATCATCAGATTTTAAATAATTTTCCCAAATTATTTATTTTCAAAATATCTTCACAAGATATATATTTTTCCACACTTCAACACTTTGAAAACAAATTTCAAATCATTTTTCATCTTTCAACTTTTGAAAATAAATTTCAAATCAATTTCCTCACGTGGAATATATTTCCAAATATCTCTTTTAAAAACCAGCTTTAGAACCTTTAATTTATATTTTTAAAAGGTACTTTGGAATATACTCGGTTTTTCAAGGAAAATACACTTCCATTTCAAAATGGTCCATTTAAACCAATTAAAATAAATCCTTATCGATTTATTTTAAATTTACGTTCTAAATCCGTAAAAAAAATTCACACTTTAAAAATAAATCAGCGTTTATTTTTAAAACAAATTTCCCTTTCATTTCATAAATTCCATTTTGAATTTACATTTCCCAAATATTCACTTTTAACCCCAAAACCAAATTCCAAATTTATTTCAAATTTTATTTCAATATCAAATCGATTACAAATTGATTTCTAAGCTTAATTTCAATAGAACAAAACATTGCAAATTTATTTCTAAGTTTATTTCCAAATAACAAACCATTTGAAAATCGATTTCCAACTTTATTTTTCAAACACTAAATCAATTTCAAACAAATTTTCCAATGATTTATCTTCCATCACCAAATTAATTACAAATTTGATTTCTAAATTTATTTCAACTCCAATTAAATTTCCATATCGATTTCTCAAAGATTCATTTTCAAATACCAAATCAATTACAAATTGATTTCTAAAATTTTATCACTTCTAAATAAATTCCTTTGTTCTTTCCAAATTATTCAAAATTCCATTTTCAATAAATTCTTCAACTTTTAAACAATATTATTCAAAACTCGTTTATTAATATCATTAGCCATATTTTATAATTTATTCGGTAAGATTTCAAAAATCAATTTTAATACTTTAAAATTCCTTCTTTCAAATTAATTCAATTCTTTAAAATAATTCACTTAAAGTTTTCCACTTTAATTTCAAATCCAAATCATATTCATTTCTGGTATCCAACGATACCAAAAATACATTCGGCTAAATTTTTAGCCTTCAACAATTTCAATTATCAATAAATCATCCACAGATTATCAATAAATCACATCATTCACATATGAAATAATATTCAAACAATTTGAGGAATCCAGTTGGATCCCTCCAACCTATTTCCCTGCATCCACAGATGTTAGCACAATACCAATTCCACTTCGAGGTGGAATATCGCGGTATATGGGATTTATAAAATATCATCCGCTATTATGCGGTGCAATAGGGTCTCATCCGCTATATAATGCGGGAAAATCAATGCCAATACATACATATTCCAATATATATATTGCTATATACATAGATATATCCTACTATATCTAATATCACAACCAAACAGCAATCAATAACTGCAATCCAAATTTTCATTTTGAGTGAGAAGATCTCACCTTTGCTTTTTATTTTGCAATCATTTCCAATCCAGCTTGTTTTCACGATTTGTAAACCTTGTATAAACATTACATCTTCTATAAATATTTGAAATAATCCAATAATTTATTTTTACCATCTAATAAATTCTAATTAGCTAGTTTAAAATAAACACTTGCCTAATATTTTCAGTTTGCAACTAAAATAGTTTAATTCACCACTAAATTTGTAAAAAGAGATTACCAGTACATATTTTAAAATAATCAGTAAGTTACAGTGGGTGAATTTTTCTTAGTCCTTATGTATAAATATATGTATTAGATTAAATTAAATTAAGGGCAGAACTGTTTACGTCTTACTGCAAATATTTTTTTCCTTTTTTCAAATTCATTTCCTTTCGAATTAAAATATGAATTCAAAATTAAAAAATAGATAAAGAAGCCATACCCAAAGTTTGGCCCCAGACCAGCACTGCCTCACCATGGAGTACCCATAACCAATCGCGACTCGACAATGAGGATCGCAAACCCCCATGATATGGTCGGTGCTGCCTCTCCCACCGCGACGTCGATAGCCATCTCCAGTTTCCCTAAATTCCACGCGAAACCCAGATCGAAAAGCCTAGCTCGAGCTTGACTAAATCGCGAAACCCCAAATCTCAAGCTCGAGTTCGAGTCTTCCATCGCGAACGCCTAACTTCGACTACAGCCATCCACACCCAACGCGATATCCCAGCCTCCCGATGCTTGCCTTGAGTGTCGCCGTGAGTGTTTCCCCCTTTTTTGCCAAATTGAAACGTGTTCTGTGCTTTTGATTTTATTTTATTTTATTAAAAGAGGAAAGAACGATCAGTTTTCGAGAGAACGAGAGATGGAGTAAATTGAATCTCGTTTTTATTGTATTTCTTTCTTCGATTTCGAACGACAGAATTTCCGCCATTTTTTTCTTTTGAGGAGGAACGAAAAGATTTCGAAAAATAATTGCAAGAGTTGATCGAATGAAAAGGCTTCGGCCATTATTTATTTTTGAACGAGATGGTTTTCTTTTGAAATCAAAATGAACTGCTCGCGTGATAAAAGAAACAAAGGGGACAAGATGTGATGTTTGCGTGATGAAGAAGGGTTACAGGGATTAGCAGAGGAGACCAAAAAGCTTTGATACTAAAAGAATTTCAGCTGAAGTCAACTAGGATAAAATTATCCAATTTAAATTCAAATTTGAATCGACTCGAAAACGAAGTCAAAAATTTCGACTTCCTATCAAGGCGTGTCGCTAGGCGTTCGTAATGTTATACGCCTATTCCGAACGCAATGGAAAAGGTTCCGAGTCCAAATTCGATCGTATGGAAAAGATAGCTTTTTAGACCAGTTATAATACTGAAATTTCGATTTAATTTCAGCGCGTTTGCTTATCGTATGCTCACACAACAACTTCAATCACTACGAAAATTGAAATCCGATAATAATACAATATTATGGATCCAATGGAACTGGTTTCATCGAATTCCGAGACTGTACCCCGGAACGCTATTTTTAAATTCAATTTAAACGATAAAATTCAAAACTGAACAAAACAGTTCCAAATTCAATTCTGAAGCTTCTATTATCTTCAGTATAATCAATATGAATTTTCCAAGACTTCATATTATTTTTTATCAGCTCAAAAACTGAAAATTCAAATTTTGACCCAGTTTTAATAATTAATTCAAAATTTTAATTACCAAATTCTTTCTAATATTCGAATTTCAAATTAAACTATCATTCGAATATTTAAACTCAATTAAATATTCGCATTTTAAATGTCAAAAATTCAGGGTCGTTATAGCTACCACCGTACTTCCATTACCTGTGCACTGTTACTGCCATACTTCCATCCTACTACATTAACACAAACTTCCATCACCTTCGCACTGTGCATCAATCCCCCTTACCAACCCAAACTTCACTGCCAATACACTGCCATTGCACTTCATCATAAAACAACATACAAACCTCCTCCACCCATTCAATCACAAAAAACATACGTACCACAGCACAATCTTCCCCTCACACTTCATACATTTCCTCCCCTACATTTCTAACAGCCCCTCTCCTACAAACATACAACAACACTGCCTGTCAATTCCATGTGCATCACACCTTCGCACTTCTACCTAAAACACTCTAAACTACTGCCTTGCTTCACCTCCATTCACTGAAACAACAACCACCCTACACCATAAAATCTGCTGTTCCACATACCTCCTCCCACTACAACCTTGCCAACAGCAATAACATACCTCTTCCTCTGACCATTACAATCATTCTTCGACCCGAACCATCCCATTTCATACTTTCGGTCACCTAATTCATCCATCAATTTCTGACTCCCTTCACACTGCCTTGCCACCCCACCTCACCATCAACTTCTGATGTTACATATCATATCAACCAACTTCACTTGCACATATACTTGCACAAACCAAAACCGCCTTCTGCCCCCAACATCATACTTCAACACCAGCAGCACCTTCCTTCATCTCTCAACTAGCACATTCCTTCATCAGCAATCTTTCAACCATCTCTCAACCATCCACACTACTTCATAATCCTTAAATCACACGAATCACTCCTCACATCAACCGCAACCTGAATACAACCATCTCCACCCGTGCTGCATCACCAACTCCAATAACAAAACCAACAATCGAACAACATCCTCCAATCGCAATCGAACCCACATCCTTCATTGACCAAAAACTCGCAACCCAAATTCAACCCAAACTAGAGAATCAAACAAAATCGCTACTCATCTCCTACCTCCGTCAAACCAGATCGCTTACACCTAAACACCAAATCCAAACTAGTTCATAAATTTGGCAATTTGATTTTGATTTATTGATAGATTACGTGTGTTGTAATTGATAATCGAAGAAATGGGTGGTTTGAGTTCAGGTGCATGAGTATTTGTTTTGTGGCAATAGATTGGGGTGGACGCTTACATTTGGATTCAAATGGAAGAGGGCTTCGGGGAAATATGCATGCACAAGAGTTAGAAGGCAAATGGAGATGGAATTAAATCAATTCATGAAATCATGGAGGACCCCCCCACCCACTTACCATGATCCCCTATTAAGAGCTAATGCACATGATTAAAGCTACATGCACATTTAAATGGAGCATTATGCTCATGCTAAAGATTACTTGGAGGTTACATTTCCTAAGAGGGTATTTTGGGTAGTCTCGTAAAATATGGATTAGGGTTTTAGGCTTGTATAAACACCCCTTATGTTTCATATTATGGGCCCTTAACCTACTCTTTAGTTAGTTTAGTTTGATGCACAAATTGTAAATAAAAACCCTCTTTCTCTCTTTCATGGCTTCTTAGCCATTTTCTTCTTATGTAATTTTCTTAATGCAATTTAATTCATGCTATTTCAATTTTTGTTCTTTTTTTCTTATGTTAGTAGCTTAGTTTTATTTCTTATGCAAGTAGTTTACTTCTCCTTTTATTTTAATTATCATGCATTTTCCACTTGTTCTTGTTTCATGTTGAACTCTACATTTGTTGAAATGATAACAAATATGAGAAGCTAAACCCCTTCAATTTAGGGGTAATGAAGCTCTCTTAATCATGTGGATTCAACATTTTGCTAATTTTTGATCTCTTTTTGTGCTTAATGACAATATTTGATGTGGTTTAATTTGTTATTTTAGCTTTGAATTTGATAGCCTATGTTGTTGACACCAATTAGGTTATGCTTAAACAAACATAAACACAAATTACCTCTTCATCTACATATGATGTAGGTAATGAAGTGGATTTTAGAATCAAAATTTGATGGTCTATACTACTAATCAATAGTAAATAGATCATGCTTAGAATAGATTTTATTTTCAACTTCATTGTCATTTTCATAAGAGTTAACAAGTGGTTTAGTGGGTATGTTAAAGTTTGATGGTTTATGTTGGGTTAATTAATAACACAAATAGGTCATACTTATGATAAACATATCAACTAAATTCACTAATGACCAAAAGAGAGTTCATAATTTCATTTTATTGATTTATGTGATCATAAGAAGGAAATTACCTCTAAATTGCCTTCTACTCTCGTATTTTTATCCACTTTTAGTTCTTGTTAATTTTTAGAAATTTTTAGCTTAACACAACTTCAAATCATGATTTAATTTGATTGAGTAGAATTTGAAAATCAATACAATTTTCTGTAGATCGACTCGTATGCCACGTACTAAAATTGTACGCCGTGCGCTAGCGATTATTTTTAACTAAAATTTTATCGGCTATTTTCTGATTCGATGGAAAATTAGCCGTTAAACAGAAAGAAAAAAATAATCCATCAAAGTTTGATCATCTTAAAGCCATCGTTATTTGATTAAGTAAGTTATCTGTAATATCCTCTATTTTGAGGCCCAAAACTAAGCACCACGTATGCTGAGTCATCCATAATATTAATTTCCGGTGACAAAATGCGGCTATGTTAATCATATCAATAATTAAAAGCACATGAATACGAAAAATTTTGGATCACAATTTAATAACAAGTTTTCACATTTCATTTCACATTTATGATTTCATATTCATTACATAATCCCACTCAATCTCACGTTTAGAGAAATATAATTATTACAAATACTCCAAGAGTGACATATGAAGATTCCCTTTGGTTGATCGGAGTCAACTACTACTTGATAATTATAATTTCTGTCATTACATCCATTCAAACAATATAAACTATATAGCGTATTAAATAAAACTCCTAATATAGCTAGCTTGCATCTTGCAAATCACTGGAAGCTTATTCTTCTAACTGGAAACTTGAAATCCCTTATTCCCAACCTACTCAAATGAGTACCCAAGAGTTTAAGGAAAAAACAAAATCTTTAAGTCAACAAATAGTCGGGTGTGAATAATAACCTATCATTTCGAACCAAAATAGATATCTTGTGAGACCATAACGGAACGGGTTTCCCCTCACTAGTATCTTAACCAAAACAAATCAACCATATATTGTGCATCCTACATCCATAATGGTTAGAACATGATAAATAAACATTTGCAATCATACAACATACAGTGGACTACCCATCCTAATTTGTTTTACTATCCATCTTAATTTCATCTGACTATCTGTCTTAACTTCAAATAAATGACCTTCTTATATTTATGTGGACTACCCATCTCACATATAAACATTATATGGATTATCTATCCCTTACCATATGGACTACCCATCACATATGGTTTTACTATTTAAATAATGTGGACAATCCATCACACATGTTCCATTTATCTAAAATAATGTGGACTATCTATAATGATCTGCATTTCTTACTCCTAAAGTTGATACTTATTACACCCGCGGTATTCATGTGTCGATCATCTAAGAGTCCGAAAGACAAGCCATTAGGGAAAACGAAAAGAAAAGACAAGAAGAAAGAAAATATAGAATCTCACAACGGAACGAAACAATATATCAATGGTCAACATAAGATAATTTACAGTCACTCCTACATTAATACGTCAGAGCCACACAAATACAACTTCAACAAAGGACAGATATAACTGCCTACCCCCATAATGCAAATAAAAATATATACATACACAGTGGAAAATAAAGAAGATAACTAGATATCGACAAAGCCATCTGCTCCATGCTCCTCTAAAATGAATCCGTGAGAACCTGGAGTACTTGGCTACTCATATAAATTAGAGTATCCAAGATTTTTAGGGAAAGAAAGAAAAACTCCAAGTCAGACATGGGTCTAGTGTGATTAAACTCCAAACAACTGAATAATTAAACTTATAAAACTCCTTTAAAATAAAGGTATCTCGTATGACCACACCGCACATAAACATGGATGGGTTTTTACCTCACGATAACTAAATCCTTTCTATAGAAAATCCAGTGGTGTTATAATAATATCTAGGGTTTAAAGTAAATACTAAATTATAGCCAAAGTTGTTACATTAATTAAATTACAGCATAATAATTATACAACTAAGTTCGTAAAGGCACTTATTGGAGAATTAATTCCATACAATGACAAGGCTACTGGGGTACCGCCTACCATAGTATAACTCTAGATAAAATGTACCAAGGGCCTTGTATGGACTCTCTTGCAATACAGGACCGGCTTACCCCTACTGGATAGTACCGAATATAGCACCACCCAGGTTGTGATCAAAAATCGTACCCAGGTCTCTAGCATACATAATCTGAAAATATCAGTCTAGATCGGGTGGTAACTATACCCTAAAGCGTGCGACCCTCATAGCATTGCTGCATATCCCATGTTTCAGTCATTCACGGTTGTGAGGCTTGATGCTACGTTTACCTTTCCATATAGAAATCCCACTTGGAATGCTAACACTACCTTCTAGGTGATAATGAAATATCGGCATTTGTCCATACAATTTGTTCAAGATATAAACAAACTGAAGGCACTACTTCTGCTACATCAATTTTGGAATCACCCTTAGGATTAGTAGCAAGTATCCCTTGCACTTTAAAGATCTTCATCTCCATATCTTTTCCAATTTAAACGCTTACATTATGTAACATCCCTATCTTGAGGCCCGAAGCTAAGCGCTACGGATGATGTAGTCATCCATAGTATTAACTTCCAGTGACAAAATATAGCAATGTTAATGGTATCCATAATATCAGAAGCACATGAATATGAAATAAAATTAACACAGATTTAAACAACTTTTCTGATTACGTTTCAAATCAATATTTCGTATTCAGATACATAATCCCTAAACGATTCCCAGGTTTTTGATCAAATATAATTATTACAAAATGCGCCAAGAGTGACATATGAAGATGCCCCCATGGATGATTAGAGTACAAAATAGACACATAAGTCTTCATACATCACAGCAGAAATAAAACTAAATAGCTCCTATATAGCTAGCTTTTCCTCCTGCATGTCTTCAGAAGCTTTATTCGTTCAACCTACTCAACCAGAAAAGACCCTAACTCTCAATCTACTCAAATTAATTATGAGCACCCGAGAGTTTAAGGGAAAAACATAAACTTCGAGTCAAACACAAAGCTTGGTGCGAATAATACTATTACATCTCGGTTTACTGATATTAAGTGAGACCATGCCACTTAGTGGAACAGGTTTCCCCTCACTAATATCCCTTTAAAACATATATATTTGCAAATCAGAATCCTACAATCAAACTAATTAAAACAATAAAAGCAATATCATATATGCTCATAAATCAGGTAATAAATGGACCATCTTTCCGAACAATATAGTTTTGTTTAGCTAACTACTAACCATTGGCTGACTCGGGCCTACCAGACAAAATTAATAATCTAACACCTGTTAGACACACTTTTGGATGGTCTGTCCTTAACTTACTTCTCTCATGGTCTCCTGATCCTAATGGTTTTGCGGTCTCACCAATAACCTATTCTCCTTCTATGTATATATTCCTTTATGTGTGTAACAATCATTTAAGTCTTACCTATGACTAAGCCCTACACACTGGAATTTTGGACTAAATTAGCTAGTGGTTATAGCTAATGTATAGGGCGCGACCCTATGCCAGTCCCATCTGGTATTTAAGTATTCGAGTCATTTTACTTAGGGTTAACTACCCTTTAAAATTTTCCTTCAAAACTTTCAAATTGATTTAATTCCTTTAAATCATACTTAAACAAGGAAAACATATTATATGCTTTACTCAAACCTCTTTTCCATGATATATGCTTTACTCAAAACATTACTGATGAAAACATTTCAAACCTTTGTTTAAAACCTTTAAACAATCTCTTTCAAAACCATTGAAAGTACCCCTTTCGAAACCATTGAAAGTACCCCTTTCGATAAAAGTAACTACTTTACTTTATAACCTTAGGCCGAAAGGCCAAAACATACCTTTCGAAACCATTTACAATAGATCTTTCAAAAACATTGGAAGTATCCTTTCGATAGCTTATAAAACCTTAGACATCCTCTTTTCAAAACACTTTAAACATGCCTTTCGAAAACATTGGAAATCCTCTATTTAAATACTAAGGTAAACCTTTCGAAAACATTGGGGAACCACCCCTTCGAAACCTTTATCATATACCTTTCGAAAGCATTAAGTCCTTTTCATAAATCAAACGTTTCGAAAGCATTGGGTCCAAGTAAAAATACGTGGAACATAGTTTTGAAACCTTTGGGTTTAAATTTAAGAATATAAAAAGGGTCTTAAAAGAACTAAGTCAAAAGCAACTCTTTCGAAAGCAAATTCATAAGTAAAGGAAGTGGATAGTGTCGAAACCAACCCCTTCGAAAGCATTGGAGAAGCAGCTCAGGGTTTAAAGCAAAAGGACCCTTTCGAAGGCATTGCTTCAAAAGGTAGAATGCGGTAGCAGTGGTTTTGACCCCTTTGAAAGCATTTTCTTAAAACAAAGGCGACAACCTCTTTCGAAAGCTCTTTTCTTTTAAAACACTTGACCAAGTCAAAAGCTATCTCATTCGAAAGCATTCATTTTGAAAGCAAAGCAAGGCATTTTCTTTTAAAAGAAAAACTAGGTCTTGACCCCCTCGAAGGCCCTGTTCTGACTCTATACCTTTCGCCTATCTCCAGTCCACTACGTACCAAGTCTTTGATACCATGTGTATTGGTTTCGACTAGGACGGATGCAGAAGTATGAAGTCGAAAGGTAACTGCCGAAAATGGCGAAACAGCAAAACCTTTTAAAATAGACTTTTAACTTTAAAAAGCAATTTCTTTCCAACTAACTTGCATATTTGTCATCATATAATTGGTTACCAGTTTCTTTTTCAAAATATTTTCTAAAAGTGTCGACGAATTTCAGAGATTAATAATTTAAAACATTTACAAATTGCTCCTTCTCCTTTTATAAACATATAAAACATTTAAGTCTCATACCTTAAATAATTTTATATACTTATTATAATACTTAGGAAAATTCTACAAAGATTCCCATAAATCACTTTTAATATGTTTTCTAACATATATAAATTTCTAACCCAAAGCTAACATATAATAGTCGTAATTAGTTTAAACCTAATTTAACCATTTCCTTCACCAGAAAATTCATAATAAATCGACATTAATTCAGATAATTATGAAACTTGAAACCCATCTCTAAAATAATATTTCTGACCTCGTATCAAAAGCCCAAGTTATTTGGATGTCATTTAATAGGTTTTCCAAATCAATTATTATCATAAAATCTATATGAAGTAGCCTAATTCATCAACAAGAATATATATATATATATATATCCATTTAAACAATCAAAACATGGCAAAACATTTGCAAAATAAATTCGAATCTTAATCTAGCAACCGAAAATCATAAAATATGAGATGTAATCTATTATTCACCTTTAGATTGTGATTAAGGAGTTTGAGATTTGCTTCTTGAATTAGATTGATTAAGCTTCCTTCCTCTTGATTTTTGCTTATCTTTCTCCTAATGGTGGCCGACCTCTTCTTGGTATAGTTTTAATTTGTGAATGTGTAAAATGAAAGAGGTTTGAGGGTTTAGGGTATAAGAACGTTACTTATTCCTCTTTTGCCCTTATCTATTAGCCTCACTTATTCCATTTTAATTCCTTTTAGCTCATTGTTTAACTAGGCATGACTACCCTTCTATTATTCAAATCTCAATTCTCTTAACCATTTACATTATTTCATTTAACTTAACTAATTAAATGTCCTAAATAATGTTAATCAAAATTAGGGTCGTTACACGTTGGTTCGAAGTGGTTTTCAGATAACTTATGCTATCCAATCCCGGTCTCCTCGAACCAACATTTGATAATTTTAGAAAGGCCAAGTTATCGATAGTGGACAAATCCACTAGCAGAGGTATGTATAGATTAGCATATGAAAATAATACATCCTATATTTATCCTCACTTCTCGATTTCAAATAGTAACGTCCCTTGATTAATAATGAAGTTGGAAAAGTTAGAAACTGACCTTGACTCGACGTACATTCTTACTTCTCGGGATAGAGACAAGTTTCCATACCTCAGAATTTGGTGTTTAGTATACAATGAAATATCTTCCATATACTTAATTTATCATGACCTATTTATCGAAATTAACTCCCTTATATTTATCACATTTTAGACATTTCGACTTCTCTATCCCTCGTCTATAGAATCAAGTTCTAGCTCTCACAGATAGAGGAAGACTTACTCATCGACTTTTAGTGCTAAATACAAGACGATTTAGTTTCAATAAAACATGTCAACATTTTAGTATAACGTATTCATATTTGTTCGGCTACTTAATGGCAGAGACAAAGAGAATTTCTTTTTAAGTAATAATTAAATTAAATCATAATTAAATTAATAATTAAACCCTACCAGATTAAATAATTAATTAATTAACTAAACCTCACTTCATTAATAATTAATTAATAATTAAACCATACTGAAATAATAATTAATTAAATTATTAACCTTTACTTAATTAATAATTAATTACCCTTAGTTAATTAACTAAACATAATTATCTTGCTTAATTAATACTTAAGTACTAATTAGCTTTACTTAACTAATAAGTAAGTACTAATTACTTTCCTTGATTAATAAATTAATTAATCATTAAACACTTACTTAATTCATAGGTGAAAATTACCTTTTAATACTTATAATATGTTTGAAAAATACTTTAAAGAAAACACTTTTAATTTGCAAAAAGTACTCTTTTTTTCAAATTCATCCATAGCAAATATCGCTATGGGTACCATAACTTTCAACTAGTTTTATGTCTAATACCCTTCAAGCCCTTACTTAACTTAACTTATTTTACAAACCCAAGTTTAAAGTTTTCTTAAAACTAAAAGTAAGGTTTCGAAAACTTGTAAAACTTTCTAGAATTAAAATAAGTAAAATAAGTTAAATCCAAGGGATCTCAATGTCACACAAAATGGGTGCTAACTTTGTTTTAGCATACAAAATTTCATACATTCACAACACATGCCATAACTAACAGTATATAAGTAGAAATCATAACTTGCAACTAAAATTAAACTTTTGACTTATTTTCCAAGTCTACACAACCATTATATATAAACACAAATATGTAAAGCACAACTATACTATTTTTCAACCCAACGACCATTACACTATTACAAACATAAAGTTCAAAACTTTATCTAAAAAGGTGAGCTTTTTAACATATTTTCAACCCAACCTAACAAGCATTACACTATTTCACTTTTTTGTACTATGATGTGTTGTAAAATGCAACCTTGCCTTTTTAACATCTTTTCTCTTTTATTTTTATTTTAAATTTTTGGAAAAAGGTCACATCTCTTATTTATTTACTTAAGTAAATAAATTTCACCATTTATTATTATCAACCATACATATGTGATTAGTATATATGTGAGTATATGTATGCAAGGGTGTACATAACATTTCCGATAACTTTTAAACAATGAAAAGTCGAAAACTCAGAAAACAATTACTGGTCAAATTTTTGATTTTTCTTTGAACTGAATATTTTTGTAAATAAAATTTGGAAACAATTTCACCATCACTAGTTATTATTTAAAAGTGGTTAATTTGAATTATAAAATTCATTAATTAATTATTTAAAATTATATTGAATATTCATATTTAAAGTGATTAAATTTCAGGTCATTATATTCTCTCTCCTTAAAAGAATTTCGTCCCAAAATTAGCACACAAGAAGATAACTCAAAACAATGCAAAGGGCGTATATTATAACTCAACAAGCAAACAACTATCCTAGCGTCAATTCAGGATATGCTTCCCTCATACTATCCTTTGTCTCCCAAGCATAATCTCTAGGATCTTCACTCCATTGAATCTCAACCAATCTCACTACCTTATTATGCAGTCTTTTCTCATTCCGATCTACACTATGAACTAGATGTTTGATCATAGTCAAGTTTGGTTCTACCTCCAAACCCTCTTGTATAGACGGCTCCACAATCAGCGATGCGTCATGCACATACTTCCTCGGAAAGGACATACGGAAAACATTATGGACCCCCATAACCTCTCCGGCAACTCAACTCGTAAGCAAGCGGCCCAATGCTCTCAAGAATTCAAAAGGTTTAACATACCTAGGTGCCAACTTCCCAATTCTCTCAAAAGAACCACTCCTTTAATCGGCGAGATCTTTACAATCACAAAGAGTCCGACTGCAAATTCTAAATCCCTTCGCCTCTGATATGCATAACTCTTTTGTCAATCTAGGGCTTCCTTCATTCACCTATTAATCACTGCAACCTTCTCCGTAGCCTCCAGAATCATATTCAGTCCAAGCACTAGTCGATCCTTGGTCTCCACCCAACACGCTGGTGACTTGCATAGACATCCATAAAGAGCTTCATAGGGCATCATGCCAATGCTAGCTTAATAACCGTTGTTGTGGGAGAATTCCACCAAATGTAGATGATCTTCCCAAGATCCTCCAAAGTCCAAGATACATGCTCTCACAGATCCTCCAAGATTCAGTTCACCCTCTCGGTTTGAGGGTCGAAGGTGGTGCTCAAACCTAGCTTTGTTTGCAAAGCTACTTGTAACACCTTCTAAATCTGGCTGGGAAAGATGGGATCACGATCACTCACCATACTAACCGGAAGTCTATATAGTCGAACGATCTCCCTTATATAGATCTCTACCAATGATGTTGCAGTCCTCGTCGGCTTTACTGGAATAAAATGAGCACTCTTAGTTAGTCGTTCCACAATGACCGACACAAATTTATTCCTTTTCCTTGATCCGGGTAGCCCATCAATAAAATCCATGGATACTTATTCCCATTTCCAATTGGAAATCTCTAGTGGTTGTAAAAACCCGCAGTCCTTTGGCGATAACCCTTAATTTGATGGCAGTTCTGACATCTCCTCACATAGATAGAGATATCCCTCTTCATTCTCTTCCACCAGAATACCCGCTATGTATCACGATGCATCTTCAAAACCCTCGGGTGGACACTCTACTTGGATTGATGACATTCTCTTAAAACCTCCTACCTAAGATCGTCGACATTCGGAACACAAATCCTCCCATTCATACGCAACACGCTACAGTGATTTACCTTAAAACTTGAACACTGTCCCTCCTCAACATCCTTAATGATTTCCATTAAGTGATAGTCTTCCTTTTTCTTGCTCGTGATCTTTTCCAGAAGAGTCAAAGTAACTTCCAAGAGAACCAAAACCACGCTCCTGCTCAAAGCGTCTGCCACCATATTTTAATTTCCTGGCATATAGAGAATTTCCAAATCGTAGGCTTCTAGAATTCTAACCACCGCTGCTGCCTCAAGTTCAAATTCTTTTCCATGAAAAGATACTTCAGGGACTTGTGATCCATGAAGAGCTCAAACTTTTCACCCAACAAGTAATTTCTCCACATCTTCAAAGCAAACACGACAGCTAACAATTCTAAGTCATGCGTTACATAATTCTTCTCATGAGGCTTCAGCTACCTACTAGCATAAGCAATCACCTTCCCATGTTGCATCAAAAATGCACCTAAACCCACTCCACAAGCATCAGTATAAACAGTCAATCCTCCACTTCCATTCGAAATGGCTAAAACTGGAGCACTGGTCAGCCTCCTCTTCAACTCAATGAAGGCTTCCTCACACTCAGGGGTCCAAACAAACTTCTCATCCTTTTTTGTTAACTTGGTTAGGTGTGAGGTGATCTTGAAGTAGTCCTGGATGAATTTCCTAGAGAATTCGGCCAGGCGTAAGAAACTTCAAACTACTATAGGAGTCTGTGGTGTCTTCCATTCTTGCACAGTTGCTACCTTTACTGGATCAACTGAGATACTATCTCCAAACATAATATGTCCTAGGTACCATACTTCTGACTGCCAAAAGTGAAACATAGAATTTTTTTTCCTTAAGAACGTATTTCCTTTACATTTCTAACACCACTTCCAAATGGTGTTGGTGCTCTTCCTCGATCTTAGAATAGATAAGGGTCGTATATGAAGACTAACATGAACTTAAAGAACATCCCTAAAAACACGATTCATAAGATCTACGAAATATGCAGGTGCAATGGTTAGCCCAAAAGGAATAACCAACCATTCAAGGAAAAGGTATGGCCCTCTAAACACAGTTATGGGTATGCTATCTTCCGCTACTCTTGGCTGGTGAAAGCTTGTAGCCCGGTCCATCTGGGAGAATACTCGAGCGCCATAATGCTAGTCAAACAGGCAATCTATGTGGGGTAAGGGATACTTATTTTGAATGGTCCATCTGGGAGAGCTTAAGATCCTTGCGCCTCTTATCTGCATAACCTTTCTACCTAGATTGAGCTTCCTTCATCCGTACTCGGATCAACTCAGTCTTTTCCATAGATTCTCTCACCATATCTAGACCAAGAATCAATCTGTCTTCGGTCTCCAAACAACACGCTAGTGATTTGCACAGCCTTCCATTCAAAGCTTCGAAAGGCGCAATTGCTATACTAGTCTGAAAACCAATATTATAAGGAAACTCAACTAAGCGCGAATGGTGTTCCCATGACCCACCAAAATATAGTACACAAGCTCTCAATAAATCTTCAAGTACCTTATTGACTCTCTCTGTTTGCCCATCCGTCTATGGGTGATAAGCGATACTCATCTTAAGCTTGGTACCTAATACCTCTTGTAGACTCTTCCAAACTCACTAGTAAACAAAGAATCTCTGTCATTGATTATACTATTAGGAATCCCATGTAGTCTAACAATATTGTTCATAAAAAACTTGGCCAATAAATATGTCGCTCTTATTGACTTAACTGGAATGAAGTGTGTACTCTTGGTCAGTCTATCTACTATAACCCAAATTCTTTCATTTCCCCTATTCAACCTTGGCAACTCATTAATAAAATCCATGGATGTAGAATCCCATTTCCAAACTAATATAGCTAAAGGCTGAAGCAAACCACTTGGCTTCTGATGCTCGACTTTCACTTGCTGGCTATTCAAACATTGCTTTACCCATAAGCCTGCATCCCTTTTTCATACCTTCCGAGAAGGAACTTCTCTTCATATCCTGATACATCTTATGTCCTCTAGGATGAATAGCAAACTTTGATTGATGACATTTCCTAAGAACTTCCTCCCTTAGGTCACCAAAATCTAGAGCACACAATCATCCCTTCTTTCTTAAAATCCATTCTGGTTAAGATTAAAATCTATTAAATCATCAATCTAAGTTATGCCTTCCAATCTTTTAATCGTTTTGGCTAGCAATGGATCATCTCTCTTCCCAGGAGCAATCATTTCGACCAATACCAGTCGAACTTCTAAACATGACAATATTGCGGTACTTTGACTAGAACTAGCAGTCTATCTTAACTACACACTACAGGTAGTCATTGCTTCTAAATCTTTTCATTCTGCCAACATAGCTAACACCACATTCTGATGTTTTCTGCTAAGTGCATCAGCCACTTTTTTCCTTTCCCTGGCATATACTCAATACCGAAATCATAAGGTGTGAAAATCTCCAGCCATCTCTGCTGTCCCATATTCAACTCCCTCTGAGAGAATAAATACCACAAGGACTTATGATCTGCATACAACTCAAATCATTTTCCCAAAAGATAGTGTCTCCATACTTTCAACGCAAAGATTGCAGCTGCCAACTCCAAATCATGAGTCAGATACCTAATTTCATGTGGTTTGAGCTGTTGAGAAGCGTAGGCAATCACTTTACCTCTTTACATCAACACAGCTCCTAGTCCTATTCCACATACATTTGTATACACCACCAAATCCTAATTAACATCTGGTACAACTAACGTGGGTGCATTGGTCAACAAATGCTTTAACTTAAGGAATGCCTCCTTACATTTACTTGACTAAATAAACTTTACGTTCTTCCTAGTTAGTTTAGTCAAAGGCGCTGCTATCCACGAGAAATTCTTAATGAATCTCCGGTAATAGTCAGCTAATCCAAGAAAACTCTTTATCTTGGTCACAGTCTCGAGTCTCTTCTAATTATGTATAGCTTCAATAATAGCTGGATCTAGAAACAACCCTTCTTCTGAAGCTATGTGACCTAGAAATTTCACTTCTCTTTTCAAGAAATGAAACTTCGAAAGCTTTGCTTTAAGTTGATGCTACCTCAAGTTCTCAAGTATTATTCTAAGATAAATCTCATGATCTCTCTCATCCATAGAATATATTAAAATGTCATTAATGAACATCAATACAAACCTTTCCAAGTTCTCTTAGAAAATTCGGTTCATCAAGTCCATAAAGGAAGCATGCGCATTAGTCAATCCGAATGGCATTACCAACCACTCATACGAACCATGTCATGTTCGAAAAGCCATCAAAGGAATAATGTCCTCTACCACCCTCAATTGATGGAACCCTGTCGCCAAATCCAATTGGGAATCCACTTTGGCTCCACCCAACTTATCAAACAAATCATCAATTCTCGGTAAAGGATACCGATTCTTTATCGTCTTCTCATTCAACTTATGATAGTCAATACACAATCTCAACGACCCGTCAGTTCTCTTTATGAACACCGCGGTCACTCCCCAAGGCGAACTGCTTGGTCTAATAAAATTCTTTCCTTCTAAGTCCACCAACTACACCTTTAACTCCTTCATCTCGGTAAATTTCATTCTACTATGCGGTCTACTTACGGGCTTAGTTTAGGTACATGGTCTATTCGAAACTCAATAACCCGGTTTGTTGGTAGTCTTGTAACAGGCTCAAACACATCTGCATACTCTTTTACAATAAAACCCTAATTTACTTGATCTTCTACTTTCATTGCACCCAACAAAGCACAAAAATCAAAACTCGCATTCTCTACTAAGTATATAATTTGATCATGGCTATTAGGGTGTCTTAACGTCCTATCCAAGAAAAATATCCTAGCTTCATATCTGCTCGACCAATCTATACCCAATATAATCCTAAAACTTTCAAAGTCAAACACTTACAAACTACATGAAAAAGCATGACATAAAAACTCAATCTATAACTGGTCAGCTCTTATCCCTGAGTTGCATACCCTCCTATTACATTCGCAGCCCTTAAGGAAGTAACAAGGTATGATGGTTCTAATTCTAACTTATCTAACAAACATTTAGAGATAAAAGAATGCAATGCACCTATATCAAACAATACTTTAATTGGTGTACTATGAATAAAAAGTGTACTTTCATTACAGGCTTTTCTTTCTCAACAACAGTCAGTCTAGAAGATGATGGTTCCAAAGCAAAGATCTTTCCTTTTTCCGCCTTGGCCGCTTCTGGACATTTATTCTATGATGCCGCACCTAGTCGTAGTTGTAGCACTTCAAATTCTTCTTCCCCACAACCGTCTTGACATCACCAAATTGACACTCATTAGCATAGTGCCCCATTTTATCACACATGTAATAGATAATATCAGCTTTCCCTTTCTTGGTAGCTCCACCCTTCTGTGCCCCTTTCTCCTTAAAGAACGTCCTTTTCTTACCCTAAGAACTCTGGGTTTCCATTGAATTTTTCTTCCTAAAAGTCAAAAGCATTTCTTCATTCCTGATTCCCATCTCCACCACTAAATTACATGGATCCTTGAGATGTGGCATAGTCGCTCTAGCAATCTCGGGCATCAAACCCCGGATAAACTTCTAATTCCTCTTAATCATAATACCAATGGTGGCATATTTATACCTGGACAGCTTATCAAACTTGGTAGCATATTCCAACACTGACATTTTCCCTTGCTCCAATTCCATAAGCATGGTTGACTTGCCTACTTCAAATAAGAACCTCTCCGCAAATCTCCTACGAAATTCAACCCAAGTCAATTCCTCTTTTGGTACACCTACGGTCACCCTGTTCCACCAATACAATGCTGCTCCTTGCAACTACCTAGAATCCAATCTCCTTTTCTGCTCATCATTCAAAAATCCACTCACAGTGCAATAGCCAGTTCTCTACTTTAATAGCATTTTTAATTTCAAGAAAAGGCTTTCCTCCAAGACTATTATAATCGCGGTTCAGCTTGGCACAGTTATTGCCAACTAGTACCACGGGATTGGCTCCTCCCGCATTAAAAGCATTACCTCCGGCCAAACCAGTCACTGCTCCAGCTTGCGTCATATTGACAAAGAACTGATACGTAGTTCCCATATCTATAGGTAGGGATCCAATACCTACATTAGCATTAGCATTAGCATTTTGATTAGCATTTTCTTGTCGATCATGGTTCCTTCTAGTATTAGATCGAACATTTCCATTGGTTGTAGTGCTTCCTCCATCTAGATTCACTCTTTCGTTTCCTGCTTCCATATCTTGCTTTCTTGAAATCTACATATGAACCTTAATAAGATATAGAAGAACAGTCTAAGAAAGAGGAGAGAATACATACTTATATATATCAAATACAAGTATGCTACTATAGTATAATCCCATACCCTAATCTTACTCTGTGATTCATTTGGATTAGTTTTCAAAATATTTTAATCTTTTAAGTTTTACATAAACCTATGCTCTGATACAAACTTGTAACATCCCCTATTTTAAGGCCCGAAAGTAAGCGCTACAAATGCTGTAGGCATCCATAGTATTAATTTTAGATGATAAAATGCGGTATGTTAATTATATCAATAATCAGAAGCACATGAATATGAAAATTTTCAAACATAATTTAATAACAAGTTTTCACATTTCATTTTACAACGTAGATTTCATATTCTTTACATAATCTCATTTGATCATATGTTCGAAGAAAATATTATAACAAAATACTACAAGAGCGATATATGAAGATGCCCCCTTGGTTGGTCAGAGTCTACTACTATTTGACAGTTATAATTTCTATCATTACATCCATTCAAACAAAATGAACTATACAACATATTAAATAGAACTCCTAATATAGCTAGCTTGCCTTTTGCACGTCTTTGAAAGCTTATTCGTCTAATTGGAAACCTGAAATCCCTTACGCCCGACCTACTGAAATAAGTACCCGAGAGTTTAAGGCGAGAAACAAAAACTTTGGGTCAGACAAATAGTTTGGTTTGAATAATAACCTACTATCTCGAACCAAAATAGACAGCTAGTGAGACCACGCCGTTAAGCGGAACGGGTTCCCCCTCATTAGTACTTAACCAAAATAACTCAACCGTATACTGTGCATCTTGCATGCACAATGGTTAGAACATGATAAATAAACATTTGCATTAATGCAACGACTCGTAATTTTAATGGTAGGATGTTTTAATAATTGATTTAAATATTTAATTTTTAATTAAATGAAGGCCCAAAAATATAATTTTTCACATACGGTTGAGCCAAGGCTCGAGACCACTTCCGTTAAGTTTGGATTAAAGCTGCGAATAAAATGAGTATAAGCTTTGCTATATTTGGAGATCGGACGATCCGATGGTCAAAACGATCTCCAAATATGCGAAATTAGTATCTCAGGACACAATCTCAAATAGCGACGAGATTAATATCATTGGATCCGAAAAAATGAGTTGGTATATGCAGTCGAGTTTTGTTGTGATCTGACGTGTCGTATGATCGTACGGACTTGAAACGTATGACTATTTATTTGAGAAAAAAAATGGAATAAAATATTAATATAGATTAAACCAAACCCGTTCCCTCTCTAATCCACTTTTCCATTTTCTGTTGCATTGAAAGTCCATGGCCGCTTCCATTCTTCCTTTTCAAATGATAAAATCGAGCAATCCGCTCAACGATAAATTATGGAACCAGATCTGTTGAGATTTTATGGATGAGTGCTTCGCAATAACCATGGCGGAATTTGGATCGATCGTGATTGGCCGAGATCCATCATCCATGGCCAATTTAGGGTTTGAGATGGCCGGAGCTACAGTCGACGATAGGCGAAACGAAAATGGCCATTGGATTTCTCTTTGAAAATGACACCTCCTTACGAAATTTGGCTAGATTTGGTCGATTGAAGCAAAACGTGTCCATGGCTTGGAATGAGAGTGGTTATCAAGTCGCAACTTAGGATCATGGATCGAGTTACACCATTTTAGGTCAGATGCGGATAGATTATGTAGCGTGATTCATCTGCGAAGGCGGTTCATGATTTCACCAAGAAATGAGGGAGAATGGAGGAGAGAAAACGTGTGTACTTTGGTGGATATGTGTGATTCGTGCATGGCCTGGACATTTTGATTGGAGAAGAAGGATTAGTTGTTACTTGAGGTAATTAGCATTTTAATTGGTCAATTAATTATTTAAATAATCCTGATTCTTATATTGGCCATATCTTTTGCATACGAGATACGTATTGGATGCGGTTTCTTGCGTTGTGCTTGTAATGGAGAGATTCACGTTTTGACAGTGGTTTGGATGGCTTTTATAGAGATGAGTGATATTGTCTCTCACCATACTATGATTGTTTGTTTAGTAATAGATCGACGCTCTGGAATGGTTTTTGGTTTTAGAATTTGATTTTCCTATACTTAGATACCTACTAGATCTTTTAAAAGAAAATAAAATTATTTTAAATGGTTTTATATCGAATATCATATTTTTCCCATCAATGTGCCACTTTTAGTGTAGATTTGGGCTATTTTTGATTTGGTTTCACCATTGGTTGGTATAGATGTATTATACATGTTTTATGTATGTTGTTTTTGATATATGTATGGTTGTTGATTGTATGTTTGCTTATTTGCTTGTTTGGTTGTTTTTGGTTGAAAAGGCTGATTTAGCATTGATCGAGTGTTAGAGAATATCTCGTGTGTTAGGATTTCGTACACGCGAAAATCCAACATATGAGATAAGTTGTAGGGGAGGGTTAGGATACATACCAACTGATCTTAAGGAGGAAGACGAGGCTTCGGACATCAGGATGGATGTTGAACGTTTCAGTTTGGTTTATACTTATTCGTTTTGGTTAAGTACACGACCAAAGTGGTTGGTATTGAATATTGTAGAGTGGTCAATGTCCATCACTATTGTTGATTGGCGATTTGGCCGATCTTTGTCTTGGATGTTGAGGAGATTTTGTAGTGCGTGATGTGATGGTTTGTTCGTGCGACCGACTTAGAGTATTGATGTTGTTTCTCTACGGTGAGCGATTTCGATGGTGAGGCGATGATGTGACGCTTTGATATGAGAGTTGGTACTTTGGATTATGACTCAATGATGTATGGAGCAGGTTCCCAGGTTGATAGATTCAAGTCTCTGTAGATCATGGTGGAGGTGTTGGCTCATTCTCATTTGGGGTAGATGGCGATGTTACAACATGCTAAAATGCCTTGTATCTTCTGTTTGTGACTCATGTAGGGAGTACGTACCGAAGATTAGACACTCTATATCTTTGGTTTTTGACTCGAATAGGGAGTCGGTACTAAAGAGGCTCATGTTGGGAGTCATAGAGTGGAGTAACATGGTAGGTTTCAAATAGTGGAAATTGTATTGAGCTAGTTGGGTTCGGATGGATGTGCATGTGCTAAGGGATCGTTGATGACTTAGAGTGTTTTCTGTTGTACTCAAAGCAAAGGTATTGCATGGTGGAGATGTCCATAGATTGGTAGCAAGGATCCGTATACCCTGGACATGTGGCTTTGGTTTGGTGTTCAGCTTTGGGCTGCGAGATGCGCAAGTACAACGAAGAACCGGGATTTCCACTAGTCCCTGGCAGCATGGAGGTCATACGAGTTATCACATATCTAGAGCACAACAGGTGACAGTTAGTATTGTTTTATGGATGCTATGTTTGTTATGGTTGCTTCACTAGCCACCTGTTACCCTAGGGATGTCACATGAGGTAGGTATTGTGCATAGGGATACCTAGACATCTTGACAGTTTTATTAGTATGGAGTACGTATTGCAAATGGAGATACCCAAACACCACATTAGTTTACTGAGTATGGAGGACCTTTTATGATGTTGTAGAGTAGCATATTATCAATGTTATGTCTTGATTCTTTGGTTGTAGGGATACGTCATGTATGATTTATGCATCCTTTGTTCCATATACTATATCGACTTTTATAGTATTTTGATATTATTTATCTCAGACCAGACTGTTCTCTGACCCGAGGTTTTATGCTTTGCTTCTTATTATCTCGGCTACTCTTAAATGAGTAGATTAGTGAGTAGGTGTGGATGTCATATGGAGTTATGCAGATGGACTAGCAGGAGGTGACATGTACTCATACTTATATTTGAGTTTGTTATTGTATATTCCGTTGTATAACACCATGGAACCTTGATAGTGTTTGCCCTACTATTATTAGAGACAGTTATCGGTTGAGTTTATATATCAGTCGTATAAACTCTTTTACTGTGATGTATAACTATGTGTGAAACACCCCGCACCCCTTAATATACCCAAAAGGACACATTAAAAGGCGTGGTGCGTTGTAGGTATAACTAAAGCTAACAGAGACTAAGATTCACAAGACAAAAATAGATAAAAACAGCGGAAACTTAAAATAATAACTTAATTAAAACAAAACTTCATAATTGCTTCATAAATAAGTCAAATACTAAATACCACATACATGTCTAAAAATCCAATATGTCTCATGAAACAAAAACTCATAGTCTAAAAAATCAGAGTACATAATATCCCTCATAATAAGCCAGTACATAGAAAGAACAAAAGCTGAAAGAAAAGAAATACATGGTAGCAAACTCCTCCAAGAAATCTCCAAGCAACTGCAATCTACTGTCCTCTCCATTGATTGCCTGAGGGGAAGCGGAAAATAGAGGTGTGGGTCAGACTAAAAGTCTGGTGAATGATAGTAATTGCTAGAGTCTTTAAGCAATGTAAAAGTAATAGACTCTACAACAGTTCTAGTATATAAAGAGGAAACAAAGGAAATAGGAAAGAGATAAACTAGAAATAAATACGATTAACTATAAGATATGTTAACTTTGATTGTTTGCACTTGTTCTTAATAGCTGCTTTGATTAGGCTGAATTCCTAATTCTACCCTTCGATCGGCCTACTACTCCATAGACCTTACTGCGGACTAGAGACTAGGTAACTCTCTACACAGTAGTCAATGGTATCTACGAAAGATGCACAAAGCAACCACTCTGGGTCCAAACGATACATAGCTCCCTACACAGTAAGCAATGGTGTCTACGAAAGACACACATACTAAGCGCTTGGAACTCAAAGCGATTACTGAGCACCAGAATGGAAATCGCACGCGTAACTACCACCATGCCCATGCTACCTTTTGCTCCACCTATTGGGTCTTCTTATTACCTCAAACTCCAGCATAAGCGTGCCCCTCGTCTCACTTCAGGCTAATGTGAGACCACCGTGTATCCATAGAAAATAGGGGAAATGTTGTTTGTACTGGCCCGTCATCCAAACAATATCTAGTTGCACCCTTTATCCAAATCCCCCGTGATTTGGACTTCTAATTGACCAATTACTACCATTTTTAGCATAAGCGTGCCCTCATCTCACTTCAGGCTAATGTGAGACCACCGTTTTGTCTAATAGGGAATGCTTTTTGGTACAAGTCCTACTTTCATCTTTGCTTATTAACTTAGATAAATTATTTAAATAAGCCGTTACAATTTTCTTTACTATCTGTGCTTATTAATTTATCCTAAGTCTTAAAACAAGCCTTATTCTGTTCTTTTTCTTATTATAACCTACATTATAATCATGCTTATTACTTAACCCAAAGTCTAAGTGTGAAAATAAGCCTCTTTCATCTTATACTCTTTTTAGTTATAATTCTAAGTTATAACTAGGCTAATTTTTTAATTCAGTCCAATTAATGTCATAATTAGGCATTATTTCAGTCCAATTAGGCATAATATCAGTCCAATTCCATTTATATTACAGTCTTTGTAATTTACGTCATATATTCCATTATACCAGTTTTCTTACAATTAAATCCATATTCACGTTAATCCTATTCTAATCCATACGCGAAGAAGAAGGAGGAATAAAAGAAAACTAAAAATAGAAGAAAATCCAAAGCGTAGAAAGAAGATGTAAATAACATATAAATAACAGTAGATAAACTAAAATAATGTAAATAAACGGAAAAGCTATAATTAACAGAAATAAACTAAACTTAGTGAAAAGAATAGCTGAAAGGAAATAGACTGAAATAATTCTAAAAACTGTAAATAAACTATTGAAAGGCTATTCCAAAAATCGTAGTAAAACTACAACTATTGAAAACCCTATTATTTTAAATTACTTAAAGAAATCTAAAATAATTACAATCACTCACCTCCGGTCCTAAGCTCTTCCTTTGGACTTCCCGGATCCACTTGGAGTTGTAAAATAATTTAATTTATAATGATTTTCTTCTTAGAAAAATTATTTCACATAGGGTCCTTCCTAGAAAGGTGAACCCAATTGGAGAAAACCTAGAATGAGAAAAAGTGTTTAGGTCTAGGGGTCTATTTATAGGGGTAGAAGTGCATTTTAGACCGTTGGATTTTGAAGATTGAATGGGATGCAACCACGTAATAGGCTAAATAGGAGCCATCAGATGCAAGAATGGAAGGACCAGATCGAGGTAAAGAATGCAAAACACGTCATTAAGTCGGCAAAATTCGCTCAGGAACGTTCAAACGAACGAACGTTCGTTCATTCGTAATTAAGGGAGGCGGGTCGACCGGGCGGTCTACCGGTCGGTCGACCTGCCTTTATATATATATATATATATATATATATTCTTCGTTTTCTGCTTATTTTGTTTATTTTATAACTTGGTCATATTAGCTCAGATTTTGACGTTCTATATGTGGAAACTGACCAGAAAATTACCACGGACACAATGGTACAATTCCCATGGCTCAATTATTATAATTTCGCAAAGTTATTTTATTATTTATTTAATTAACGAATTAATTATTTTGGGTTAAATTTCGGGTTGTTACAATGTGGATCTTATACTTTGATGATTAGTTCACATTGTTATTACTGTCTCGACTGTTTTATATCCGTGTTGACTGTTATATTTACCCTAAAGCGATGTGAGATATACGACATGTTATGTGATTATTTGATGTCTCCTTTTTCTTCTTTTCCTTTCTCTTCTCTTCTTTTTCCTCTTCTTTGCTTCTCTTTTTTCTTTAACAACCATTATGCATCGTAGATTTAGGGTAGTCATTACATTTGGTATCAGAGCTTAGGTTATATGATCAACCTGAGTTGATACTGGATCTAGTAGAGATAGGGTATGAGTTATTTCCTTAGACTAGATCTAAAGCATACACACACACATACACAAGAGAGTTCGTATTTGTTATATATTTTGGTTTTCAAAACAATATAATAGTATGTATAGTATATTTGTATTGGACACATGAGCACTACTGATTCAGTTTTATTTGTGTGAGACTAATCATACTTATTATAGAGTGGGAATGATCTAGCATATGAGAAATACTGCTATTGACTCTATCTTTAGAGTTGAGGATTGGGAAGGAACGGGGTCGCTAACCCTGATTGATAGGATATGTTCGTAGAGATGGTGCGAATCAATCTATGGAATTACCAAGTTGTTCTGGATGATTATGGTGCTTAAGTGCAAATGGTTAGATTCAACTTTCCCGAGCTGTATAAAGATTGTGGGAGTCTAGGAGGCAGACCATTCCTAGGAACGGAGTCGGCTATCAAAAGGAAAGATTGGATGGTTACTTGTAAGAGGATCTTCGATGACTTAGAGTGAAATGACGCAATAGGGTAGAAGTTGACATCTAGATAACTCCAAGGATGAACGATGAACTAGTGGAGTTCTTCTATAGCTTTGATTCGATTGATTTACTTAGGGATTAGTCCGTAATTCCCTTAGAAGAAGATTTATCTCGACTTTTCGAAGTCGGTGTTGGTTAGATAGTTCGCCAATTTTAAGTAGGCAATATGTCTATGTTGTAGAATGTGATCGAATTCGATGTGCTATCGAAGTATAGTCTATTTCCCATTAATACCCCCACATAGAAAGAATGGAAAATTTAACACTGGGTTAAGTGATCATCTTAGGATATATTGGTCATATCGATGAGAGGTTCGAGGAGATGACCAAGAAGGCTTTATGATGACAGAGCCTATACCTAGTGTAAGAGGGTTGTCCCAAACCAACTGAGTTGGGATAAACCATGAGAGCATATGCATTGATTGTCGTTTTGATTTTGTTAAGTGCTCCATCGAAGAAAGAGAAGGGAAACAACATTACCATTTGAGGTGTGCTTTCCACTTATGGCATTTCCATATGTGTTTTATTTGACGTCGAAGTTTCATATTCCTTCATATCTAGTGATTTGATAGATAGATTGGGATTGAGACTCGAGATGGTTAACTGACCTTTAATTGTGATAGACCTAGTTAGGGGCACAGCCAGCATATACATGGTTTGTCGAAATTTTGTCTAATTGATTCGTGTTTGTTTGTTTGTTTACTATTGATTGTTTACGGTTTAGTTGGGTTCAGTATTATAGTTCGGGAATGGGCTGGCAGGGGGGTATGAAATAGTGATGGACTATGATAGGCCGTTGGTGATAATTGGGGTTATGGAGGAGCGAACGGTAATGATTGGTGGCTTGTAGAGGATGGAGTTATAGTTAGCTTTTATATTCACTCGATATTCCACATGATGAGTTGCCATATGTGCTTGTAGCTAGAGAGTGTCCGGGCATATTCGATGAGGTGACCGGATTACCATGGGGATTGAATTCCATATCAAACTGGTCAGAGGTGCTAGACCAATATTTATGCCTTTAAGGCATATGATGCCCATAGAGCAGAGGAAGTTAAAGGTGCAAGAGGATGACCTATTGAGATGATGGTTCATTCATAGGAGCACATTTGGGTGGGATGCACCTATAGAGTTCGCCATTAGGGCGGATGGTTTTTTGGGGTTGCCTGTTGATTTTCTTGAGCTAAATGAGACGACGAACAAGTTTCTACTCCTGTTTATTGATAGATTCTTCGATCGGCTCTATAGCGCGAGGATGCTCTCTTAGTTGGACATTGCGATGGGGTTTTCACCAACTGAGATTATTTAGAGAAAGTGTGTCAATTATAGCGTTTCATACACTACTTTGATTTTAGATCGGATTGGTTATGCCGTTCGGGCTAAACAGTGTGTCGGCATGCCTTGTTGATCTCATGGACCATGTTTCGAGGGGTCACTTGAGTGAGTTATGCTTGTGCTCATTAATGATGTTTTTGTCTAATCATGGATGGAAGAAGAGCACAGGGTGTGATTGATGATTATGTTGTAGGTGTTGAGAAGACACCGATTGATGAAGGGATTTTGAAGTTTTACTTCTAGAGGAGGGAAGTGAGACACTTGGGTCATGTTGTTTCAGAGTAGGAAATTTATTATCCCGCCTTTTGGCAAGGCCGTGATACCATTGGCTAAATAGATTTGCAATCATCAAGGCAAGAAGCCCAAGGAGATGATTATCAGGTTCAGAGATCAGTTATAAGCGAGGCTATGGCTGATTGTCAAGTGGATTCAAGAGAGTAACATCCAAGAAATTGATAAGTATGGATTTGCATTTCCCCTAGGCAGGGGATCAGATTGGAGCAATATGGTTAGGAACTGATCGGATCAGATCACTATGGTTATGGATCACTTGAATTGGCATTTCAACTCAATGACGATCGCTCAATAACTCAACAGATACCAGGGGAATCGAGCAAACAACCATGGAAACATGAAGAGGAAGTAGAGGAGGACCACCATAACCAATTGGGTGGTGCCATGTGGCCCCACCATCGATCGACGTCGATCCCTCTAGAAAGCCTAGATGGGTCCCATTTTTCACGAGTGGGTCCGTCTTGGCCTTGGTCTTCTGCAAGCGGATTTTCAGCTTGCCATTTCGACGTCTTCTCCTATAAATACAGGATTATTGGCTCATTGCAAAGGGGCAACTTTTTTGAGCAAGTCTGATCTTCTTTTGGCTTTTTTTAATTGTTACTTTTCCTTCTTCCATTAATTTTCTGAGGCAAAAACAAACTGTAATTATAATCCTGTAGTAGAATAAATATATTATTAAAGTAGACGTAGGCTAGAATTTGTCGAACTGCTATAAAATTCATGGGCTCATTTACTTTTTTGTTACTGAATCTGTGATCTACACATTTAATTCTCAGTTTGGAAATTATGATTGACTCTGCGATATTATCATATTAGTTGAGTTTTTCTGACCAATTTTGGTGCAAACATTTTGGTATCAAAGCCGGGTTACTTGCACCCGTAGATTTGAAAACAATTTGGAGTTTGGATTTGGATCAATGGTGACGCAATCAATAAGGAGACCATTGGTAGATAGAAGTCACCATGGAGGAAGTCAGGAGGCATCCTCAGGAGCTGGAGCTAATCAACCATCCATCTACATCACTAGGAATGAGATGGATGCTATGTAGGAACGGATGATGAGGATACATGAGGAGATGATGAAAATTTTCCTTAGGAAAATTGGACAGGCTGGAGCAGAAACTAGTAGCAATTTAAACCAAGGATTTGGAGTAGCTGGCAATTTGGATCAAGAAATTAGAGCAGTAGGAGCTATAGGAAATCAGAAACAAGAGCATGGAAACGGAGCCAATAGGCAGGAGAACAAAACAGAGCAGCCAGGGGCAGTCCTTGGCCAACAAGGAAGGATCGGCACTGATCCCCCATAAGGATCGGCATCGATCACCCATGGCAATCGGGCATGCCCCGAGGTCAGGCTGGATCAGTTCAAGTTAGGCCAATGGTCAATGCTGTGCGATTTGGTGCTGATCAGAATGTGGATGCACGATTAAAAAAGTATGTTCCAAGATTCCCCAACGCGATATCCCAGCCTCGCGATGCTTGCCTTGAGTGTCGCCGCGAGTGTTTCCCCCTTTTTTTTCCAAATTGAAACGAGTTCTGTGCTTTTGATTTAATTTTTTTTTATTAAAAGGGGAAAGAACGATCAGTTTTCTAGAGAACGAGAGATGGAGTAAATTGAATCTCGTATTTATTTTATATCTTTCTTCGATTTCGAATGACAGAATTTCCACCATTTTTTTCTTTTGAGGAGGAACGAAAGATTTCGAAAAATAATTGCAAGAGTTGATCAAATGAAAAGGCTTCGGCCATTATTTATTTTTGAACGAGATAGTTTTCTTTTGAAATCAAAATGAACTGCTCGCGTGATAAAAGAAACAAAGGGGACAAGATGTGATGTTTGCGTGATGAAGAAGGGTTACAGGGATTAGCAGAGGAGACCAAAAAGCTTTGATGCTGAAAGAATTTCAGCTGAAGTCAACTAGGATAAAATTATCCAATTTAAATTCAAATTCGAATTGACTCGAAAACGAAGTCAAAAATTTTGACTTCCTATCAAGGCGTGTCGCTAGGCGTTCGTAATGTTATACGCCTATTCCGAACGCAATGGAAAAGGTTCCGAGTCCAAATTCGATCGTATGGAAAAGATAGCTTTTTAGACCAGTTATAATACTGAAATTTCGATTTAATTTCAGCGCGTTTGCTTATCGTATGCTCACACAACAACTCCAATCACTACGAAAATTGAAATCCGATAATAATACAATATTACAGATCCAATGGAACTAGTTTCGTCGAATTCCGAGACTGTGCCCCGGAATGCTATTTTTAAATTCAATTTAAACGATAAAATTCAAAACTGAACAAAACAGTTCCAAATTCAATTCTGAAGCTTCTATTATCTTCAGTATAATCAATATGAATTTTCCAAGACTTCATATTATTTTTTATCAGCTCAAAAACTGAAAATTCAAATTTTGACCCAGTTTTAATAATTAATTCAAAATTTTAATTACCAAATTCTTTCTAATATTCGAATTTCAAATTAAACTATCATTCGAATATTTAAACTCAATTAAATATTCACATTTTAATTGTCAAAAATTCAGGGTCGTTATAGCTACCACCATACTTCCATTACCTGTGCACTGTTACTGCCATACTTCCATCCTACTACATTAACACAAACTTCCATCACCTTCGCAATGTGCATCAATCACCCTTACCAACCCAAACTTCACTGCCAATACACTACATTTGCACTTCATCATAAAACTACATACAAACCTCCTCCACCCATTCAGTCACAAAAAACATACGTATCACAGCACAATCTTCCCCTCACACTTCATACATTTCCTCCCCTACATTTCTAACAGCCCCTCTCCTACAAACATACAACAACACTGCCTGTCAAATCCATGTGCATCACACCTTCGCACTTCTACCTAAAACACTCTAAACTACTGCCTTGCTTCACCTCCATTCACTGAAACAACAACCACCCTACACCATAAAATCTGCTGTTCCACATACCTCCTCCCACTGCAACCTTGCCAACAGCAATAACATACCTCTTCCTCTGACCATTACAATCATTCTTCGACCCGAACCATCCCATTTCATACTTTCGGTCACCTAATTCATCCATCAATTTCTGACTCCCTTCACACTGCCTTGCCACCCCACCTCACCATCAACTTCTGATGTTACATATCATATCAACCAACTTCACTTGCACATATACTTGCACAAACCGAAACCGCCTTCTGCCCCCAACATCATACTTCAACACCAGCAGCACCTTCTTTCATCTCTCAACCAGCACATTCCTTCATCAGCAATCCTTCAACCATCTCTCAACCATCCACACTACTTCATAATCCTCAAATCGCATGAATCACTCCTCACATTAACCGCAACCTGAATACAACCATCTCCACCCGTGCTGCATCACCAACTCCAATAACAAAACCAACAATCGAACAACATCCTCCAATCGCAATCGAACCCACATCCTTCATTGACCAAAAACTCGCAACCCAAATTCAAACCAAACTAGAGAATCGAACAAAATCGCTACTCATCTCCTACCTCCGTCAAACCAGATCGCTTACACCTAAACACCAAATCCAAACTAGTTCGTAAATTTGGCAATTTGATTTTGATTTATTGATAGATTACGTGTGTTGTAATTGATAATCGAAGAAATGGGTGGTTTGAGTTCAGGTGCATGAGTATTTGTTGTGTGGCAATAGATTGGGGTGGACGCTTACATTTGGATTCAAATGGAAGAGGGCTTTGGGGAAATATGCATGCACAAGAGTTAGAAGGCAAATGGAGATGGAAATAAATCAATTCATGAAATCATGGAGGACCCCCTCCCCACCCACTTACCATGATCCCCTATTAAGAGCTAATGCACATGATTAAAGCTACATGCACATTTAAATGGAGCATTATGCTCATGCTGAAGATTACTTGGAGGTTACATTTCCTAAGAGGGTATTTTGGGTAGTCCCGTAAAATATGGATTAGGGTTTTAGGCTTGTATAAACACCCCTTATGTTTCATATTATGGGCCCTTAACCTACTCTTTAGTTAGTTTAGTTTGATGCACAAATTGTAAATAAAAACCCTCTTTCTCTCTTTCATGGCTTCTTAGCCATTTTCTTCTTATGTAATTTTCTTAATGCAATTTAATTCATGCTATTTCAATTTTTGTTCTTTTTTTCTTATGTTAGTAGCTTAGTTTTATTTCTTATGCAAGTAGTTTACTTCTCCTTTTATTTTAATTATCATGCATTTTCCACTTGTTCTTGTTTCATGTTGAACTCTACATTTGTTGAAATGATAACAAATATGAGAAGCTAACCCCCTTCAATTTAGGGGTAATGAAGCTCTCTTAATCATGTGGATTCAACATTTTGCTAATTTTTGATCTCTTTTTGTGCTTAATGACAATATTTGATGTGGTTTAATTTGTTATTTTAGCTTTGAATTTGATAGCCTATGTTGTTGACACCAATTAGGTTATGCTTAAACAAACATAAACACAAATTACCTCTTCATCTACATATGATGTAGGTAATGAAGTGGATTTTAGAATCAAAATTTGATGGTCTATACTACTAATCAATAGTAAATAGATCATGCTTAGAATAGATTTTATTTTCAACTTCATTGTCATTTTCATAAGAGTTAACAAGTGGTTTAGTGGGTATGTTAAAGTTTGATGGTTTATGTTGGGTTAATTAATAGCACAAATAGGTCATACTTATGATAAACATATCAACTAAATTCACTAATGACCAAAAGAGAGTTCATAATTTCATTTTATTGATTTATGTGATCATAAGAAGGAAATTACCTCTAAATTGCCTTCTACTCTCGTATTTTTATCCACTTTTAGTTCTTGTTAATTTTTAGAAATTTTTAGCTTAACACAACTTCAAATCATGATTTAATTTGATTGAGTAGAATTTGAAAATCAATATAATTTTCTGTAGATCGACTCGTATGCCACGTACTAAAATTGTACGCCGTGCGCTAGCGATTATTTTTAACTAAAATTTTATTGGCTATTTTCTGATCCGATGGAAAATTAGCCGTTAAACAGAAAGAAAAAAATAATCCATCAAAGTTTGATCATCTTAAAGCCATCGTTATTTGATTAAGTAAGTTATCTGTAATATCCTCTATTTTGAGGCCCAAAACTAAGCACCACGTATGCTGAGTCATCCATAATATTAATTTCCGGTGACAAAATGCGGCTATGTTAATCATATCAATAATCAAAAGCACATGAATATGAAAAATTTTGGATCACAATTTAATAACAAGTTTTCACATTTCATTTCACATTTATGATTTCATATTCATTACATAATCCCACTCAATCTCACGTTTAGAGAAATATAATTATTATAAATACTCCAAGAGTGACATATGAAGATTCCCTTTGGTTGATCGGAGTCAACTACTACTTGATAATTATAATTTCTATCATTACATCCATTCAAACAAAATAAACTATATAGCGTATTAAATAAAACTCCTAATATAGCTAGCTTGCATCTTGTAAATCACTGGAAGCTTATTTCTTCAAACTGGAAACTTGAAATCCCTAATTCCCAACCTACTCAAATGAGTACCTAAGAGTTTAAGGAAAAAACAAAATCTTTAAGTCAACAAATAGTCTGGTGTGAATAATAACCTATCATTTCGAACCAAAATAGATATCTTGTGAGACCACAACGGAACGGGTTTCCCCTCACTAGTATCTTAACCAAAACAAATCAACCATATATTGTGCATCCTACATCCATAATGGTTAGAACATGATAAATAAACATTTGCAATCATACAACATACAGTGGACTACCCATCCTAATTTGGTTTACTATCCATCTTAATTTCATCTGACTATCTGTCTTAACTTCAAATAAATGACCTTCTTATATTTATGTGGACTACCCATCTCACATATAAACATTATTTGGATTATCTATCCCTTACCATATGGACTACCCATCACATATGGTTTTACTATTTAAATAATGTGGACAATCCATCACACATGTTCCATTTATCTAAAATAATGTGGACTATCTATAATGATCTGCATTTCTTACTCCTAAAGTTGATACTTATTACACCCGCGGTATTCATGTGTCGATCATCTAAGAGTCCGAAAGACAAGCCATTAGGGAAAATGAAAAAAAAAGACAAGAAGAAAGAAAATACAGAATCTCACAACGGAACGAAACAATATATCAATAGTCAACATAAGATAATTTACAGTCACTCCTACAATAATACGTCAGAGCCACACAAATACAACTTCAACAAAGGACAGATATAACTTCCTAACCCCATAATGCAAATAAAAATATATACATACACAGTGGAAAATAAAGAAGATAACTAGATATCGACGAATCCATCTGCTCCATGCTCCTCTAAAATGAATCCGTGAGAACCTGGAGTACTTGGCTACTCATATAAATTAGAGTATCTGTAACGACCCGTATTTTTAACACTTTAAAAATACGAATTAAAATAAAAATTTTGGATAAAAATCCGAAGGAAATAAAATTTTGTGTTGTTAAATGTGAATTACAAGTTAAAATACAAAACTGAATTCTGAAATAACTTATTTGTAAATTAAATATGGATGTTAACTTGTAGTGAATGTAAATAATGAATTGAATTTGATTGTAAACAACGAAATAAATAAAATGTTACATTTAATATTAAAGTTATAATATGGAAATCAACGTAAATGAATGTAATTTAATATTATTGTGAATTTAAAAAAGATGATAGCTGAAGAAAATGAAAGTAAATGAATTATAAACTATTGATAATAATGTATGAGTAAATGGTTGATTCAATAATGAAGGTGTAAATCGAAATAAAAGAATTCAATTGGAATTAAATAACTTGAATTTGAATTACAATATAATTGAACGCTGAATCTTATTAAATCTTTTATACTGGATTTATAATAGAAAACTGCATTGTAAAAGATTGTTAATTACTGTGAAATAAAAAATGAAATTTGTGAACAATTGAAATTTGATTTAAAAGTTAATAATTTAAAATTGGGAATTTTATATTGAAATTAGAATGTAGAAATAGCCATTTTTACAACTGTCTTGGATTTCGACGAAACCATTTTCATCGGATCCGTAACAGTGAATTATTGTAAGGTTTCAATTTTCGTAGCAATCGGACTTGTCGTTTGGTCGTGCGAGCTTGAAACGCGTAGAAATTTAACGTCGTTAATTAAAATAATCGACTTCAAAAGGCTATCTTCCACATACGATTGAATTAGGCTTTGGGACTAGTTCCATTGCGTTCGGAATATGGGTAAAACCTTATAAACGCCTGGCGGCACGTCTCGATTAGAGTTCGGACGATTTTGGCCCTACCTTTATAAATACGTACGCAACCGAGACAGTTTTATTTCATTTCAGAAACCCTAGCCGCCATTATTTTAATGGCTGAAATTTGCTCGAACTTCTTTTCTCTTTATCTCTCAATCCGTTCAACGAAATCGAAAAATTCCAAAAGCAAAAGTGTAGATCTCGACGAGCTCTTCAAATCCATACGGTTGATTCGTGCTAATTCGTCACGGATTGGTCCAGATCTGGCTTTGAAGTCGTGCGGTTTTTCTTGGTTTGCGTGCAAACGGTGGCGAATGGGGTGGCGAAACTTGGCGCAGAGGTGGAGCAAGGAGAGGCGCACGCGATGGCATCCCCTGATCAACGTCCGGTCGCTCCTAGTTGCGCGCGTATGGAAGAAAGAGGCGAGCGTGAGTGGGTTTCTACGCGTGAAGAAGAAGAAGGTTAATCGGTTAATTAATTTTTATTATATGGCTAATCATGTTTTAAAATATATCGTTATATTAATTTAAGCGTAACTTTTGCATACGAGGTCCGCTTCGAAGCGAAACATCTGGCGACGTTGGAATCGCAGCGACGAGAGCTACGCTGCAGTTTAGGTCCGAAGACATTTGGAGCTCGTTAAAATTTTAGGTTAAATCGAACGTTGTTCGATTTGATTTAAAAATCGAAACTCAAGGTGAGTGTTTTATAACGCTCACAACGTACTGAATATCTTTATGGTAGTTAAATTTGCCATTATGAAGTGATATGGATTTATTTGTCATTGTTTGATAAAAATTTAATTGTCATATAGATTGTCATTTGAATTCACCGTTGAAAATTAAATTGACAGTCAAATTGAAGTTAAAATTTAATTGCGATCAAATTACATGATATTGATAATTATGAAGTTGTTGTGAATGTTATTGGCTTTATGGTTGATTGGTTGTGATGGATGCTATTGGTCGATATTGGTTGTTTATTTATTTTGATATATCATGCTATCATCATGTATATTGTTTATTGCATATAAACTGTAAACTGAATCATTTCGAATAAATTAAGAAATAGGTTGAAATGATATACCTATGACATCTATTTGGATTGAAATGATATATGTCCATCCTTGAAATTAAAATTGAAATAATTATCCACTTGGCCATAGGTTAGAAATTTATATACGGACACCGGGTTGGTTAAATTAAATGATTTTAAAAAGTTGTTTTGAAATTATTTAAATGAATTGATTTTAAGAATAAAATCCAATTTATGGAAATTGAATTATTTTGAATTGAAGCTCGAAATGTTGAAATTTAAACTTGGTAAATGAAATTGTTTAATTATTCGAAGTTTAGATTTTACGAAAAAATCGAAATACGGCGTAAATTTTCGAAAGTTGATTTGTTGTAAAAGATTGGACTTTTAATCGAACTCTGAATATTTCTAAGAAAATTTATATGAAATGATATTTCAAGTTGAGTTTGGAATTGAAAATTTATTTGAAATTGAGATTTAATTAATTTGGAATTTAATTGAAATTCAAAGAAATTTTGTGGATTGGACTAAATTGAAACTATTGAATTAAATTTGAAGATAAAATTGATTTGAATGTGATTTGAACTGAAATTGATTTGGAATGTAATACTTAAATGAATTCTTGAAATCCGAATGTGAATCTAAGTTTATTGAATTGGAATTGTTCCAGAAATTAAGTAAACTACTTAATACCGATGTTTAATTTGAAGTATATTCTAATTTGAATACGAAATGGTTTTAAAGCGAATCTTATATTCTTATAAAAATATATGAGCTATTTTGAAATGTGAAATATTTAAAGTTTCGAAATATATTGAAAGTGAAATTGTTTATTTTGTGGTTCAAATATGTATTTGAAATTGATAATTTGAAATGGTTTATTGAGAAGCTGAATCGAGTTGAAATTGACGATTTGAGATTTGATTTAATTTTAAATTTTGGAATTCGAGTTATGTGAATCGTTTTGTGGGATATTGAGGCGAAAAATGATTTTGAAATCGAAATGAGATTTTGAGGCGAAAATGATTTTGAAATCGAAATGAGATTTTGAGGCGAAAAATGATTTTGAAATCGAAATGAGATTTTGAGGCGAAAAATGATTTTGAAATCGAAATGAGATTTTGAGGCGAAAAATGATTTTGAAATCGAAATGAGATTTTGAGGCGAAAAATGATTTTGAAATCGAAATGAGATATTGAGGCGAAAAATGAATTTGAAATCGAAATGAGATATTGAGGCGAAAAATAAATTTGAAATCGAAATGAGATATTGAGGCGAAAATGATTTTGAAATCGAAATGAGGTATTGAGGCGAAAATGATTTTTGAAATGAAATTGTATACTTTGAGTAGATATGATGATTTTGAAATGGATTTGATTCTGAAGCGAATATGATATTTTGATATCAATTATGAATCGATTTGAAATGTAAAAGATCCAACCAGTGTGAAAAATATAACGTAGTTATTAAAGAGACCGGGATCGGATATGGACATACTCTCTGTCGATACCGAAAACCACTTTAATAACTATATTCGTGGAGTGTTGATGCAGAATGAAGTGGATGGTTTGATGAACGTGTTGATTTGAAGAAAGAGAACGATTTTGGATGACCCCTGACATGACTAAAACAGGAGCCGCGCCGGGCCATTGAGGATCGCCATCTCTAGCGGACACACTCCTTCGATACCATGTCTATTACTTTTGTGATTCGATTTGGGTGCACCCCGCGATTTGGGAGTGTTGTTTCGCGGTGTTGGGGTAGTAGCTGCTATGCCCAACATCAGTCCGGATCAGGCAACTACTAGTATCCTAGTTGGTATCGCCTCATGTACCTGGTCATACTGATTATCCTATTCGCGACCACTACGTTTTGGTTTGTACCTTGAGTATATGGATTGCCCTCTGGTGACTTCCGGTTTTGGGGAAACTACGGTCTTGTATATGCTCTTGGGAATATAAACCGTGTTAAGGGTGGAATGGGCCATGGCTTAACGCTATTTTAATACTTTTACTTTAATGTAGACATATTATAATAGCGTATTGTACTACATAGTAAATAGTTTAACGGATCCTTGAGAGATGGAAAATCCCGTAACATCTCTTAAGTTATTGCACTCACGTTGACACTGGATAGGAGGTGTCTAAAACCCGTAAACATCTCCGACGCCGTCGCACTCATATTTACTTATTCGATTTAACCTACATGAGATATTTTAGTCCTGACTCGAGTGTTTTGTCTTTTCATTACGCTCGGGTCAGCCTGAGCATTTCAGATAAGGTTGAAGATCTATTCTGGAGGACGAAGACGGAGTTTGGTATTACATCATTTGTATTCTACTACCATATTATTTTTCCGCTGCATTATTGTATTATCTCTGATATGTATGTAACTCTGATTTATGATGTATAATAATAATCAAATTTATTTATTTAACAGCTTCATGAACTATTATTTTATTATTATATCTTGTTCCTTCCGCTGCAAGATTCTGAGTTTGCTTCTGTTCTTTCTTTCCTTTTCTTATTTAACCCCAATAACCATCTACCTTTTTGAACGGTTTGAGTTGGACATGTGTGGATTATTGTCGACTTGAACGGTCAAAAATGGCGGGTCGTTACAGTTGGTATCAGAGCTTTGGTTTAGCGATAAACCTTGGCTCTAGTGGGGAATAACTCATTGAAATAGAGGTAAACTATATGAATGAGTTGAGTGTATATGAGAGAGCGTATTTGTAATTTTGATATAAAAATGATTTTATATTGTGTTAATTTGTTCCGTTGAGTATTTATGAATTCTGGTTGGTACTTGGGACGCCAAGGCATCGATAGGAATTTCTAAACACTCGAATAGGACAGATTGACATAATATTGTTTTGGATTATATTTTATATATAAAAGAATTATCTTGAAAATTTATAAATTTTGATTGTATTGGTTGTTAGGAGATGATAATATTAGATTATCATCGTTTATTGTTGATTAGTCAATATTTCTAACTATTGACTATTGGATGATTTTAAGAAATGAAACTTTTAAATATGATTGACAATGAATATAAATGGTAAATAAAATAAAATAAAAATGAATTTAAATTAAGATGGAGAATTTAAATTCCGGTGTTTTGAAAATTTATTATCAAAAATTTGAAATGTATAATATAAGTATTATATGATAGTATATTCGATTAGAAATTGTTTTCAAAGGATTTCAAATGAAGTAAGTGTTATACTCCCCTCTTGACACTAGAAAATGATTCCGGTGATGAGTGCACGCATCATCGACTTTATTTTCGAGAGTCCAAGTGGGGGAGATCACTTAATAGTTTTTCTAAACCCTGTTTTGATTAAAATTGAATTTTATTTTGTATTCTCTATAGTATGACTTGATATATATTAATATGTATATATTATTTCAAACTTGATTTGAAATGAAACCGGAGTTGAAATTCTTAAGTTCTTTAATATTTAATGACTTTAAACTATTGAAATAAACTAGAAACTGTACTCTTTTGGATTAAATAGAAATTGAATTGAAATTTTCTAAAGTATGTAATGAAAATAAGTATATATATATATTTCAATGCTGATTAAAATTCTTCTAAAAGTATGATTTGAGATATAAAGATATTAGTGTGTGTATATATATATATATATATATATATATTTAAAAAAAGGGTTTAATCGAATCCGGTGTTGAAATTCTTAAGTTCTCTAATAAGGAATGATTTTAATTATTAAACTAAAGTAAATCTTGAATTGTTAGAAACTTATGAATTGAAAAAGGTGAAATTGAATTTAAGTGTTAAAAAAAAAATTAAAATTGTAGGAGTAACCCTTAATTTGGAAAATAATAAATTGGAAATTTATTTAATAGGTATAACACTCGAATTGAATGAAAAGAAGTTGTATATTGTTTAACTACATTCTATTTGCATAGCTATAACTTACCAAATACTTAAAAAGTTTAAAATGCTAATATGGATAAGTAAATGAATAATATACAAGTGTGATTGCGAATAATAAATTGTGAAGATCTATTGATAGTTGTAAATATAAAGAAAATTTAAGTTGTAAAATGAATTAAATTTAAAATTAATAAAATATAAAATTAGTAAATGAAAAACTAATTAGATTTGAATGAAACTAAATGTCAATAAACTTGGAAGTGCATGAAATTAAAATTTTGACTTGGAAATGTATAATTGATTTAGTGTAGATTTTGGATGAATGTTAATGTTGATATGCATTGGTTGTTAGTTGGATGGTAATTGATTAAATAGAATTCAGTAGTGTAAATGGAATTGAATAAACGGAATAAAAATTTCAAATAATTAAATTCAAATTTGAAGCAAAGTGAAATTAAATATAATTGAATTCAAATTAAATTGAAGCAAATTGACTTAAATTTAAATTATGAATGAAACAAACTTGAATAAATCGGAAAAAATCGAATGTAAACTTATTTCATTGATAAATAAGAAAATAAACGACTTTGTGTTTATGATTGTTTCTTTAGAAGATTTGAAGTTTGATGGTTTGTACTTTGAAATAATAAAAGCAAATTTTTGAAAAAAAAATCCAAAATTGTCCAATATATGCTGAAACGAAAACAACCATAACTTTTAAATGGATGGAGGAAATTAGACGATCTTAGACTTTCCGAAAAGCCTAGAAACTGTGCTACATCTTTTGTTTAGAATGTTTTGATAAATACTTTCATCCACTAGGCTTAAAACACCAATATTAGTCGCTGGCCTGTGCGAAGTAGAAATCTGAAGCACATACCCTTAGTATTCTTGCCATAACTTTTTACTGATGCATCGGATTTTGATGATCTTGCACTTTCTGGAAAGCTTAGAACTTAAGCTAAAACTTTTGTTTTAAGCATTTTGTGTTTTGCTGTCGTTTAGAAGGTCAAAAACGTGACCAAACATCGCTGACCTGCGCAATTCATTGCCCAGGCTGAAGCGTATCATTTTAGTAAAATAGCCGTAACTTTTGAACGGATGGTCAGAATTCGATGATTTTGGACATTCCGGAAAACCTGAAACAAATGCAACAAATTTTATATAGATTCCCTCGCAAAATTCTGTCGTTTGGTTGGCTAAAAACTAGGATTTGTTCGCTGTCCTGAATTTAAAAATTTAGTTATGAAGTAAAAACATGTTATATGTGTGTTGTTTATGATAAGTATATCGATCTATCTTTATATGCATGGTTCTAACTTGGTTATTGAGCATTTTAGTAGGTAGCAAAGGGGTTGCGCTTCGCTTGTGGAGCTCGCTTCTGCGCTTAATGCAAAATGTAAGTTAAAATGCTAATAAACGTTAAATAAAAGGTATGTTCTCGGATTACAGTTTATGTTGTGGTATATTATTGTGTTCCCCATGTTTTGGGATGTCTCATTCTTGTAATGAGATGTATATCATGCAATTATTACCACTGTGAAATTTTTTGGTCCTAGCCACGCAAAGGAGGTGCTGCCGAAATTTTTCAAAAATCCGGTAGTTAGAAAATTTTGTGAAAAAAAAAAAATCCTATAACTAAATTTGGCAAATAAGTAGAATATTTTGAATGAATTATATCTAAATGATGGTTTCCCCTTCTCCGTTCCTTTTCGAGGACGAAAAGTTTTAAGTGGGGGAGAATGTAACGACCCGTATTTTTAACACTTTAAAAATACGAATTAAAATAAAAATTTTGGATAAAAATCCGAAGGAAATAAAATTTTGTGTTGTTAAATGTGAATTACAAGTTAAAATACAAAACTGAATTCTGAAATAACTTATTTGTAAATTAAATATGGATGTTAACTTGTAGTGAATGTAAATAATGAATTGAATTTGATTGTAAACAACGAAATAAATAAAATGTTACATTTAATATTAAAGTTATAATATGGAAATCAACGTAAATGAATGTAATTTAATATTATTGTGAATTTAAAAAAGATGATAGCTGAAGAAAATGAAAGTAAATGAATTATAAACTATTGATAATAATGTATGAGTAAATGGTTGATTCAATAATGAAGGTGTAAATCGAAATAAAAGAATTCAATTGGAATTAAATAACTTGAATTTGAATTACAATATAATTGAACGCTGAATCTTATTAAATCTTTTATACTGGATTTATAATAGAAAACTGCATTGTAAAAGATTGTTAATTACTGTGAAATAAAAAATGAAATTTGTGAACAATTGAAATTTGATTTAAAAGTTAATAATTTAAAATTGGGAATTTTATATTGAAATTAGAATGTAGAAATAGCCATTTTTACAACTGTCTCGGATTTCGACGAAACCATTTTCATCGGATCCGTAACAGTGAATTATTGTAAGGTTTCAATTTTCGTAGCAATCGGACTTGTCGTTTGGTCGTGCGAGCTTGAAACGCGTAGAAATTTAACGTCGTTAATTAAAATAATCGACTTCAAAAGGCTATCTTCCACATACGATTGAATTAGGCTTTGGGACTAGTTCCATTGCGTTCGGAATATGGGTAAAACCTTATAAACGCCTGGCGGCACGTCTCGATTAGAGTTCGGACGATTTTGGCCCTACCTTTATAAATACGTACGCAACCGAGACAGTTTTATTTCATTTCAGAAACCCTAGCCGCCATTATTTTAATGGCTGAAATTTGCTCGAACTTCTTTTCTCTTTATCTCTCAATCCGTTCAACGAAATCGAAAAATTCCAAAAGCAAAAGTGTAGATCTCGACGAGCTCTTCAAATCCATACGGTTGATTCGTGCTAATTCATCACGGATTGGTCCAGATCTGGCTTTGAAGTCGTGCGGTTTTTCTTGGTTTGCGTGCAAACGGTGGCGAATGGGGTGGCGAAACTTGGCGCAGAGGTGGAGCAAGGAGAGGCGCACGCGATGGCATCCCCTGATCAACGTCCGGTCGCTCCTAGTTGCGCGCGTATGGAAGAAAGAGGCGAGCGTGAGTGGGTTTCTACGCGTGAAGAAGAAGAAGGTTAATCGGTTAATTAATTTTTATTATATGGCTAATCATGTTTTAAAATATATCGTTATATTAATTTAAGCGTAACTTTTGCATACGAGGTCCGCTTCGAAGCGAAACATCTGGCGACGTTGGAATCGCAGCGACGAGAGCTACGCTGCAGTTTAGGTCCGAAGACATTTGGAGCTCGTTAAAATTTTAGGTTAAATCGAACGTTGTTCGATTTGATTTAAAAATCGAAACTCAAGGTGAGTGTTTTATAACGCTCACAACGTACTGAATATCTTTATGGTAGTTAAATTTGCCATTATGAAGTGATATGGATTTATTTGTCATTGTTTGATAAAAATTTAATTGTCATATAGATTGTCATTTGAATTCACCGTTGAAAATTAAATTGACAGTCAAATTGAAGTTAAAATTTAATTGCGATCAAATTACATGATATTGATAATTATGAAGTTGTTGTGAATGTTATTGGCTTTATGGTTGATTGGTTGTGATGGATGCTATTGGTCGATATTGGTTGTTTATTTATTTTGATATATCATGCTATCATCATGTATATTGTTTATTGCATATAAACTGTAAACTGAATCATTTCGAATAAATTAAGAAATAGGTTGAAATGATATACCTATGACATCTATTTGGATTGAAATGATATATGTCCATCCTTGAAATTAAAATTGAAATAATTATCCACTTGGCCATAGGTTAGAAATTTATATACGGACACCGGGTTGGTTAAATTAAATGATTTTAAAAAGTTGTTTTGAAATTATTTAAATGAATTGATTTTAAGAATAAAATCCAATTTATGGAAATTGAATTATTTTGAATTGAAGCTCGAAATGTTGAAATTTAAACTTGGTAAATGAAATTGTTTAATTATTCGAAGTTTAGATTTTACGAAAAAATCGAAATACGGCGTAAATTTTCGAAAGTTGATTTGTTGTAAAAGATTGGACTTTTAATCGAACTTTGAATATTTCTAAGAAAATTTATATGAAATGATATTTCAAGTTGAGTTTGGAATTGAAAATTTATTTGAAATTGAGATTTAATTAATTTGGAATTTAATTGAAATTCAAAGAAATTTTGTGGATTGGACTAAATTGAAACTATTGAATTAAATTTGAAGATAAAATTGATTTGAATGTGATTTGAACTGAAATTGATTTGGAATGTAATACTTAAATGAATTCTTGAAATCCGAATGTGAATCTAAGTTTATTGAATTGGAATTGTTCCAGAAATTAAGTAAACTACTTAATACCGATGTTTAATTTGAAGTATATTCTAATTTGAATACGAAATGGTTTTAAAGCGAATCTTATATTCTTATAAAAATATATGAGCTATTTTGAAATGTGAAATATTTAAAGTTTCGAAATATATTGAAAGTGAAATTGTTTATTTTGTGGTTCAAATATGTATTTGAAATTGATAATTTGAAATGGTTTATTGAGAAGCTGAATCGAGTTGAAATTGATGATTTGAGATTTGATTTAATTTTAAATTTTGGAATTCGAGTTATGTGAATCGTTTTGTGGGATATTGAGGCGAAAAATGATTTTGAAATCGAAATGAGATTTTGAGGCGAAAATGATTTTGAAATCGAAATGAGATTTTGAGGCGAAAAATGATTTTGAAATCGAAATGAGATTTTGAGGCGAAAAATGATTTTGAAATCGAAATGAGATTTTGAGGCGAAAAATGATTTTGAAATCGAAATGAGATTTTGAGGCGAAAAATGATTTTGAAATCGAAATGAGATTTTGAGGCGAAAAATGATTTTGAAATCGAAATGAGATATTGAGGCGAAAAATGAATTTGAAATCGAAATGAGATATTGAGGCGAAAAATAAATTTGAAATCGAAATGAGATATTGAGGCGAAAATGATTTTGAAATCGAAATGAGGTATTGAGGCGAAAATGATTTTTGAAATGAAATTGTATACTTTGAGTAGATATGATGATTTTGAAATGGATTTGATTCTGAAGCGAATATGATATTTTGATATCAATTATGAATCGATTTGAAATGTAAAAGATCCAACCAGTGTGAAAAATATAACGTAGTTATTAAAGAGACCGGGATCGGATATGGACATACTCTCTGTCGATACCGAAAACCACTTTAATAACTATATTCGTGGAGTGTTGATGCAGAATGAAGTGGATGGTTTGATGAACGTGTTGATTTGAAGAAAGAGAACGATTTTGGATGACCCCTGACATGACTAAAACAGGAGCCGCGCCGGGCCATTGAGGATCGCCATCTCTAGCGGACACACTCCTTCGATACCATGTCTATTACTTTTGTGATTCGATTTGGGTGCACCCCGCGATTTGGGAGTGTTGTTTCGCGGTGTTGGGGTAGTAGCTGCTATGCCCAACATCAGTCCGGATCAGGCAACTACTAGTATCCTAGTTGGTATCGCCTCATGTACCTGGTCATACTGATTATCCTATTCGCGACCACTACGTTTTGGTTTGTACCTTGAGTATATGGATTGCCCTCTGGTGACTTCCGGTTTTGGGGAAACTACGGTCTTGTATATGCTCTTGGGAATATAAACCGTGTTAAGGGTGGAATGGGCCATGGCTTAACGCTATTTTAATACTTTTACTTTAATGTAGACATATTATAATAGCGTATTGTACTACATAGTAAATAGTTTAACGGATCCTTGAGAGATGGAAAATCCCGTAACATCTCTTAAGTTATTGCACTCACGTTGACACTGGATAGGAGGTGTCTAAAACCCGTAAACATCTCCGACGCCGTCGCACTCATATTTACTTATTCGATTTAACCTACATGAGATATTTTAGTCCTGACTCGAGTGTTTTGTCTTTTCATTACGCTCGGGTCAGCCTGAGCATTTCAGATAAGGTTGAAGATCTATTCTGGAGGACGAAGATGGAGTTTGGTATTACATCATTTGTATTCTACTACCATATTATTTTTCCGCTGCATTATTGTATTATCTCTGATATGTATGTAACTCTGATTTATGATGTATAATAATAATCAAATTTATTTATTTAACAGCTTCATGAACTGTTATTTTATTATTATATCTTGTTCCTTCCGCTGCAAGATTCTGAGTTTGCTTCTGTTCTTTCTTTCCTTTTCTTATTTAACCCCAATAACCATCTACCTTTTTGAACGGTTTGAGTTGGACATGTGTGGATTATTGTCGACTTGAACGGTCAAAAATGGCGGGTCGTTACAGTATCCAAGATTTTTAGGGAAAGAAAGAAAAACTCCAAGTCAGACATGGGTCTAGTGTGATTAAACTCCAAACAACTGAATAATTAAACTTATAAAACTCCTTTAAAATAAAGGTATCTCGTATGACCACACCGCACATAAACATGGATGGGTTTTTACCTCACGATAACTAAATCCTTTCTATAGAAAATCCAGTGGTGTTATAATAATATCTAGGGTTTAAAGTAAATACTAAATTATAGCCGAAGTTGTTACATTAATTAAATTACAGCATAATAATTATACAACTAAGTTCGTAAAGGCACTTATTGGAGAATGGATTCCATACAATGACAAGGCTACTGGGGTACCACCTACCATAGTGCAGCTCTAGATAAAATGTACCAAGGGCCTTGTATGGACTCTCTTGCAATACAGGACCGGCTTACCCCTACTGGATAGTACCGAATATATCACCACCCATGTTGTGATCAAAAATCGTACCCAGGTCTCTAGCATATATAATCTGAAAATATCAGTCTAGATCGGGTGGTAACTATACCATAAAGCGTGCGACCCTCATAGCATTGCTGCATATCCCATGTTTCAGTCATTCCCGGTTGTGAGGCTTGATGCTACGTTTACCTTTCCATATAGAAATCCCACTTGGAATGCTAACACTACCTTCTAGGTGATAATGAAATGTCGGCATTTGTCCATACAATTTGTTCAAGATATAAACAAACTGAAGGCACTACTTCTGCTACATCAATTTTGGAATCACCCTTAGGATTAGTAGCAAGTATCCCTTGCACTTTAAAGATCTTCATCTCCATATCTTTTCCAATTTAAACGCTTACATTATGTAACATCCCTATCTTGAGGCCCGAAGCTAAGCGCTACGGATGATGTAGTCATCCATAGTATTAACTTCCAGTGATAAAATATAGCAATGTTAATGGTATCCATAATATCAGAAGCACATGAATATGAAATAAAATTAACACAGATTCAAATTTCTGATTACGTTTCAAATCAATATTTCGTATTCAGATACATAATCCCTAAACGATTCCCAGGTTTTTGATCAAATATAATTATTACAAAATGCGCCAAGAGTGACACATGAAGATGCCCCCATGGATGATCAGAGTACAAAATAGACACATAAGTCTTCATACATCACAGCAGAAATAAAACTAAATAGCTCCTATATAGCTAGCTTTTCCTCCTGCATGTCTTCAGAAGCTTTATTCGTTCAACCTACTCAACCTGAAAAGACCCTAACTCTCAATCTACTCAAATTAATTATGAGCACCCGAGAGTTTAAGGGAAAAACATAAACTTCGAGTCAAACACAAAGCCTGGTGCGAATAATACTATTACATCTCGGTTTACTGATATTAAGTGAGACCATGCCACTTAGTGGAACAGGTTTCCCCTCACTAATATCCCTTTAAAACTTATATATTTGCAAATCAGAATCCTACAATCAAACTAATTAAAACAATAAAAGCAATATCATATATGCTCATAAATCAGGTAATAAATGGACCATCTTTCCGAACAATATAGTTTTGTTTAGCTAACTACTAACCATTGGCTGAATCGGGCCTACCAGACAAAATTAATAATCGAACACCTGTTAGACACACTTTTGGAATGTCTGTCCTTAACTTACTTCTCTCAGGGTCTCCTGATCCTAATGGTTTTGCGGGCTCACCAATAACCTATTATCCTTCTATGTATATATTCCTTTATGTGTGTAACAATCATTTAAGTCTTACCTATGACTAAGCCCTACACACTGGAATTTTGGACTAAATTAGCTAGTGGTTATAGCTAATGTATAGGGCGCGACCCTATGCCAGTCCCATCTGGTATTTAAGTATTCGAGTCATTTTACTTAGGGTTAACTACCCTTTAAAATTTTCCTTCAAAACTTTCAAATTGATTTAATTCCTTTAAATCATACTTAAACAAGGAAAACATATTATATGCTTTACTCAAACCTCTTTTCCATGATATATGCTTTACTCAAAACATTACTGATGAAAACATTTCAAACCTTTGTTTAAAACCTTTAAACAATCTCTTTCAAAACCATTGAAAGTACCCCTTTCGATAAAAGTAACTACTTTACTTTATAACCTTAGGCCGAAAGGCCAAAACATACCTTTCGAAACCATTTACAATAGATCTTTCAAAAACATTGAAAGTATCCTTTCGATAGCTTATAAAACCTTAGACATCCTCTTTTCAAAACACTTTAAACATGCCTTTCGAAAACATTGGAAATCCTCTATTTAAATACTAAGGTAAACCTTTCGAAAACATTGGGGAACCACCCCTTCGAAACCTTTATCATATACCTTTCGAAAGCATTAAGTCCTTTTCATAAATCAAACGTTTCGAAAGCATTGGGTCCAAGTAAAAATACGTGGAACATAGTTTTGAAACCTTTGGGTTTAAATTTAAGAATATAAAAAGGGTCTTAAAAGAACTAAGTCAATAGCAACTCTTTCGAAAGCAAATTCGTAAGTAAAGGAAGTGGATAGTGTCGAAACCAACCCCTTCGAAAGCATTGGAGAAGCAGCTCAGGGTTTAAAGCGAAAGAACCCTTTCGAAGGCATTGCTTCAAAAGGTAGAATGCGGTAGCAGGGGTTTTGACCCCTTCGAAAGCATTTTCTTAAAACAAAGGCGACAACCTCTTTCGAAAGCTCTTTTCTTTTAAAACACTTGACCAAATCGAAAGCTATCTCATTCGAAAGCATTCATTTGAAAGCAAAGCAAGGCATTTTCTTTTGAAAGAAAAACTAGGTCTTGACCCCCTCGAAGGCCCTGTTCTGAATCTATACCTTTCGCCTATCTCCAGTCCACTACGTACCAAGTCTTTGATACCATGTGTATTGGTTTCGACTAGGACGGATGCAGAAGTATGAAGTCGAAAGGTAACTGCCGAAAATGGCGAAACAGCAAAACCTTTTAAAACAGACTTTTAACTTTAAAAAGCAATTTCTTTCCAACTAACTTGCTTATTTGTCATCATATAATTGGTTACCAGTTTCTTTTTCAAAATATATTCTAAAAGTGTCGACGAATTTCTGAGATTAATAATTTAAAACATTTACAAATTGCTCCTTCTCCTTTTATAAACATATAAAACATTTAAGTCTCATACCTTAAATAATTTTATATACTTATTATAATACTTAGGAAAATTCTACAAAGATTCCCATAAATCACTTTTAATATGTTTTCTAACATATATAAATTTCTAACCCAAAGCTAACATATAATAGTCGTAATTAGTTTAAACCTAATTTAACCATTTCCTTCACCAGAAAATTCATAATAAATCGACATTAATTCAGATAATTATGAAACTTGAAACCCATCTCTAAAATAATATTTCTGACCTCATATCAAAAGCCCAAGTTATTTGGATGTCATTTAATAGGTTTTCAAAATCAATTCTTATCATAAAATCTATATGAAGTAGCCTAATTCATCAACAAGAATATATATATATATATATATATATATATATATATATATATATCCATTTAAACAATCAAAACGTGGCAAAACATTTGCAAAATAAATTCGAATCTTAATCTAGCAACCGAAAATCATAAAATATGAGATGTAATCTATTATTCACCTTTAGATTGTGATTAAGGAGTTTGAGATTTGCTTCTTGAATTAGATTGATTAAGCTTCCTTCCTCTTGATTTTTGCTTATCTTTCTCCTAATGGTGGTCGACCTCTTCTTGGTTTAGTTTTAATTTGTGAATGTGTAAAATGAAAGAGGTTTGAGGGTTTAGGGTATAAGAACGTTACTTTTCCTCTTTTGCCCTTATCTATTAGCCTCACTTATTCCATTTTAATTCCTTTTAGCTCATTGTTTAACTAGGCATGACTACCCTTCTATTATTCAAATCTCAATTCTCTTAACCATTTACATTATTTCATTTAACTTAACTAATTAAATGTCCTAAATAATGTTAATCAAAATTAGGGTCGTTACACATTGGTTCGAAGTGGTTTTCAGATAACTTATGCTATCCAATCCCGGTCTCCTCGAACCAACATTTGATAATTTTAGAAAGGCCAAGTTATCGATTGTGGACAAATCCACTAGCAGAGGTGTGTATAGATTAGCATATGAAAATAATACATCCTATATTTATCCTCACTTCTCGATTTCAAATAGTAACGTCCCTTGATTAACAATGAAGTTGGAAAAGTTAGAAACTGACCTTGACTCGACGTACATTCTTACTTCTTGGGATAGAGACAAGTTTCCATACCTCAGAATTTGGTGTTTAGTATACAATGAAATATCTTCCATATACTTAATTTATCATGACCTATTTATCGAAATTAACTCCCTTATATTTATCACATTTTAGACATTTCGACTTCTCTATCCCTCATCTATAAAATCAAGTTCTAGATCTCACAGATAGAGGAAGACTTACTCATCGACTTTTAGTGCTAAATACAAGACGATTTAGTTTCAATAAAACATGTCAACATTTTAGTATAATGTATTCATATTTGTTCGGCTACTTAATGGCAGAGACAAAGAGAATTTTTTTTTAAATAATAATTAAATTAAATCATAATTAAATTAATAATTAAACCCTACCACATTTAATAATTAATTAATTAACTAAACCTCACTTCATTAATAATTAATTAATAATTAAACCATACTGAAATAATAATTAATTAAATTATTAACCTTTACTTAATTAATAATTAATTACCCTTAGTTAATTAACTAAACATAATTATCTTGCTTAATTAATACTTAAGTACTAATTAGCTTTACTTAACTAATAAGTAAGTACTAATTACTTTCCTTGATTAATAAATTAATTAATCATTAAACACTTACTTAATTCATAGGTGAAAATTACCTTTTAATACTTATAATATGTTTGAAAAATACTTTAAAGAAAACACTTTTAATTTGCAAAAAGTACTCTTTTTTTCAAATTCATCCATAGCAAATATCGCTATGGGTACCATAACTTTCAACTAGTTTTATGTCTAATACCCTTCAAGCCCTTACTTAACTTAATTTATTTTACAAACCCAATTTTAAAGTTTTCTTAAAACTAAAAGTAAGGTTTCGAAAACTTGTAAACCTTTCTAGAATTAAAATAAGTAAAATAAGTTAAATCCAAGGGATCTCAATGTCACACAAAACGGGTGCTAACTTTGTTTTAGCATACAAAATTTCATACATTCACAACACATGCCATAACTAACAGTATATAAGTAGAAATCATAACTTGCAACTAAAATTAAACTTTTGACTTATTTTCCAAGTCTACACAACCATTATATATAAACACAAATATGTAAAGCACAACTATACTATTTTTCAACCCAACAACCATTACACTATTACAAACATAAAGTTCAAAACTTTATCTAAAAAGGTGAGCTTTTTAACATCTTTTCAACCCAACCCAACAAGCATTACACTATTTCACTTTTTTGTACTATGATGTGTTGTAAAATGCAACCTTGCCTTTTTAACATCTTTTCTCTTTTATTTTTAATTTAAATTTTTGGAAAAAGGTCACATCTCTTATTTATTTACTTAAGTAAATAAATTTCACCATTTATTATTATCAACCATACATATGTGATTAGTATATATGTGAGTATATGTATGCAAGGGTGTACATAACATTTCCGATAACTTTTAAACAATGAAAAGTCGAAAACTCAGAAAATAGTTACTGGTCAAATTTTTGATTTTTCTTTGAACTGAATATTTTTGTAAATAAAATTTGGAAACAATTTCACCATCACTAGTTATTATTTAAAAGTGGTTAATTTGAATTATAAAATTCATTAATTAATTATTTAAAATTATATTGAATATTCATATTTAAAGTGATTAAATTTCAGGTCATTATATTCTCTCTCCTTAAAAGAATTTCATCCCGAAATTAGCACACAAGAAGATAACTCAAAACAATGCAAAGGGCGTATATTATAACTCAACAAGCAAACAACTATCCAAGCGTCAATTCAGGATATGCTTCCCTCATACTATCCTTTGTCTCCCAAGCATAATCTCTAGGATCTTCACTCCATTGAATCTCAACCAATCTCACTACCTTATTATGCAGTCTCTTCTCATTCCGATCTACACTATGAACTAGATGTTTGATCATAGTCAAGTTCGGTTCTACCTCCAAATCCTCTTGTATAGACGGCTCCACAATCAGCGATGGGTCATGCACATACTTCCTCGGAAAGGACATATGGAAACATTATGGACCCCCATAACCTCTCCGGCAACTCAACTCGTAAGCAAGCGGCCCAATGCTCTCAAGAATTCAAAAGGTTTAACATACCTAGGTGCCAACTTCCCAATTCTCTCAAAAGAACCACTCCTTTAATCGGCGAGATCTTTACAATCACAAAGAGTCCGACTGCAAATTCTAAATCCCTTCGCCTCTGATATGCATAACTCTTTTGTCGATCTAGGGCTTCCTTCATTTACCTCTTAATCACTGCAACCTTCTCCATAGCCTCTAAAATCATATTCAGTCCAAGCACTAGTCGATCCTCGGTCTCCACCCAACACGTTGGTGACTTGCATAGACATCCATAAAGAGCTTCATAGGGCATCATGCCAATGCTAGCTTAATAACCGTTGTTGTGGGAGAATTCCACCAAATGTAGATAATCTTCCCAAGATCCTCCAAAGTCCAAGATACATGCTCTCAACAGATCCTCCAAGATTCAGTTCACCCTCTCGGTTTGAGGGTCGAAGGTAGTGCTCAAACCTAGCTTTGTTTGCAAAGCTACTTGTAACGCCTTCTAAATCTGGCTGGGAAAGATGGGATCACGATTACTCACCATACTAACTAGAACTCTATACAGTCGAACGATCTCCCTTATATAGATCTCTACCAATGATGTTGCAGTCCTCGTCGGCTTTACTGGAATAAAATGAGCACTCTTAGTTAGTCGTTCCACAATGACCGACACAAATTTATTCCTTTTCCTTGATCCGGGTAGCCCATCAATAAAATCCATGGATACTTATTCCCATTTCCAATTGGGAATCTCTAGTGGTTGTAAAAACCCGCAGTCCTTTGGCGATAACCCTTAATTTGATGGCAGTTCTGACATCTCCTCACATAGATAGAGATATCCCTCTTCATTCTCTTCCACCAAAATACCCGCTTTGTATCACGATGCATCTTCAAAACCCTCGGGTGGACACTCTACTTGGATTGATGACATTCTCTTAAAACCTCCTACCTAAGACCATCGACATTCGGAACACAAATCCTCCCATTCATACGCAACACGCTATTTGATTTACCTTAAAACTTGAACACTGTCCCTCCTCAACATCCTTAATGATTTCCATTAAGTGATAGTCTTCCTTTTGCTTGCTCGTGATCTTTTCCAGAAGAGTCAAAGTAACTTCCAAGTGAGCCAAAACCACGCTCCTGCTCAAAGCGTCTGCCACCATATTTTCATTTCCTGGCGTATAGAGAATATCCAAATCGTAGGCTTCTAGAATTCTAACCACCGCTGCTGCCTCAAGTTCAAATTCTTTTCCATGAAAAGATACTTCAGGGACTTGTGATCCATGATGAGCTCAAACTTTTCACCCAACAAGTAATTTCTCCACATCTTCAAAGAAAACACGACAGCTAACAATTCTAAGTCATGCGTTACATAATTCTTCTCATGAGGTTTCAGCTACCTACTAGCATAAGCAATCACCTTCCCATGTTGCATCAAAAATGCACCTAAACCCACTCCACAAGCATCAGTATAAACAGTCAATGCTCCACTTCCATTCGAAATGGCTAAAACTAGAGCACTGGTCAGCCTCCTCTTCAACTCAATGAAGGCTTCCTCACACTCAGGGGTCCAAACAAACTTCTCAACCTTTTTCGTTAACTTGGTTAGGTGTGAGGTGATCTTGAAGTAGTCCTGGCTGAATTTCCTAGAGAATTCGGCCAGGCGTAAGAAACTTCAAACTACTATAGGAGTCTGTGGTGTCTTCCATTCTTGCACAGTTGCTACCTTTACTGGATCAACTGAGATACTATCTCCAAACATAATATGTCCTAGGTACCATACTTCTGACTGCCAAAAGTGAAACATAGAATTTTTTTTCCTTAAGAACGTATTTCCTTTACATTTCTAACACCACTTCCAAATGGTGTTGGTGCTCTTCCTCGATCTTAGAATAGATAAGGGTCGTATATGAAGACTAACATGAACTTAAAGAACATCCCTAAAAACACGATTCATAAGATCTACGAAATATGCAGATGCAATGGTTAGCCCAAAAGGCATAACCAACCATTCAAGGAAAAGGTCTGGCCCTCTAAACACAGTTATGGGTATGCTATCTTCCGCTACTCTTGGCGGGTGAAAGCTTGTAGCTAGGTCCATCTGGGAGAATACTCGAGCGCCATAAAGCTAGTCAAACAGGCAATCTATGTGGGGTAAGGGATACTTATTCTGAATGGTCCATCTGGGAGAGCTCAAGATCCTTGCGCCTCTTATCTGCATAACCTTTCTACCTATATTGAGCTTCCTTCATCCGTACTCGGATCAACTCAGTCTTTTTCATAGATTCTCTCACCATATCTAGACCAAGAATCAATCTGTCTTCGGTCTCCAAACAACACGCTAGTGATTTGCATAGCCTTCCATTCAAAGCTTCGAAAGGCGCCATTGCTATACTAGTCTGAAAACCAATATTATAAGGAAACTCAACTAAGCGCGAATGGTCTTCCCATGACCCACCAAAATATAGTACACAAGCTCTCAATAAATCTTCAAGTACCTTATTGACTCTCTCTGTTTGCTCATCCGTCTATGGGTGATAAGCGATACTCGTCTTAAGCTTGGTACCAAATACCTCTTGTAGACTCTTCCAAAACTCACTAGTAAACAAAGAATCTTTGTCATTGATTATACTATTAGGAATCCCATGTAGTCTAACAATATTGTTCATAAAAAACTTGGCCAATAAATATGTCGCTCTTATTGACTTAACTGGAATGAAGTGTGTACTCTTGGTCAGTCTATCTACTATAACCCAAATTCTTTCATTTCCCCTATTCGACCTTGGCAACTCGTTAATAAAATCCATAGATGTAGAATCCCATTTCCAAACTAATATAGCTAAAGGCTAAAGCAAACCACTTAGCTTCTGATGCTCGACTTTCACTTGCTGGCTATTCAAACATTGCTTTACCCATAAGCCTGCATCCCTTTTTCATACCTTCCGAGAAGGAACTTCTCTTCATATCCTGATATATCTTATGTCCTCTAGGATGAATAGCAAACTTTGATTGATGACATTTCCTAAGAACTTCCTCCCTTAGGTCACCAAAATCTAGAGCACACAATCATCCCTTCTTTCTTAAAATCCATTCCGGTTAAGATTAAAATCTATTAAATCATCAATCTAAGTTATGCCTTCCAATCTTTTAATCGTTTTGGCTAGCAATGGATCATCTCTCTTCCCACAGGAGCAATCATTTCGACCAATACCGGTCGAACTTCTAAACATGACAATATTGCGGTACTTTGACTAGAACTAGCAGTCTATCTTAACTACACACTACAAGTAGTCATTGCTTCTAAATCTTTTCATTCTGCCAACATAGCTAACACCACATTCTGATGTTTTCTGCTAAGTGCATCAGCCACTTTTTTCCTTTCCCTGGCATATACTCAATACCGAAATCATAAGGTGCGAAAATCTCCAGCCATCTCTGCTGTCCCATATTCAACTCCCTCCGAGAGAATAAATACCACAAGGACTTATGATCTGCATACAACTCAAATCATTTTCCCAAAAGATAGTGTCTCCATACTTTCAACGCAAAGATTGCAGCTGCCAACTCCAAATCATGAGTCAGATACCTAATTTCATGTGGTTTGAGCTGTTGAGAAGCGTAGGCAATCACTTTACCTCTTTACATCAACACAGCTCCTAGTCCTATTCCACATACATTTGTATACACCACCAAATCCTAATTAACATCTGGTACAACTAACGTGGGTGCATTGGTCAACAAATGCTTTAACTTAAGGAATGCCTCCTTACATTTACTTGACTAAATAAACTTTACGTCCTTCCTGGTTAGTTTAGTCAAAGGCGCTGCTATCCACGAGAAATTCTTAATGAATCTCCGGTAATAGTCAGCTAATCCAAGAAAACTCTTTATCTTGGTCACAGTCTCGAGTCTCTTCTAATTATGTATAGCTTCAATAATAGCTGGATCTAGAAACAACCCTTCTTCTGAAGCTATGTGACCTAGAAATTTCACTTCTCTTTTCAAGAAATGAAACTTCGAAAGCTTCGCTTTAAGTTGATGCTACCTCAAGTTCTCAAGTATTATTCTAAGATAAATCTCATGATCTCTCTCATCCATAGAATATATTAAAATGTCATTAATGAACACCAATACAAACCTATCCAAGTTCTCTTAGAAAATTCGGTTCATCAAGTCCATAAAGGAAGCATGCGCATTAGTCAATCCGAATGACATTACCAACCACTCGTACGAACCATGTCATGTTCGAAAAGCCATCAAAGGAATAATGTCCTCTAACACCCTCAATTGATGGAACCCTGTCGCCAAATCCAATTGGGAATCCACTTTGGCTCCACCCAACTTATCAAACAAATCATCAATTCTCGGTAAAGGATACCGATTCTTTATCGTCTTCTCATTCAACTTATGATAGTCAATACACAATCTCAACGACCCGTCAGTTCTCTTTATGAACACCGCGGTCACTCCCCAAGGCGAACTGCTTGGTCTAATAAAATTCTTTCCTTCTAAGTCCACCAACTACACCTTTAACTCCTTCATCTCGGTAAATTTCATTCTACTATGCGGTCTACTTACGGGCTTAGTTTAGGTACATGGTCTATTCGAAACTCAATAACCTGGTTTGTTGGTAGTCTTGTAACAGGCTCAAACACATCTGCATACTCTTTTACAATAAAAACCTAATTTACTTGATCTTCTACTTTCATTGCACCCAACAAAGCACAAACATCAAAACTCGCATTCTCTACTAAGTATATAATTTGATCATGGCTATTAGGGTGTCTTAACGTCCTATCCAAGAAAAATATCCTAGCTTCATATCTGCTCGACCAATCTATACCCAATATAATCCTAAAACTTTCAAAGTCAAACACTTACAAACTACAGGCAAAAGCATGACATAAAAACTCAATCTATAACTGGTCAGCTCTCATCCCTGAGTTGCATACCCTCCTATTACATTCGCAGTCCTTAAGGAAGTAACAAGGTATGATGGTTCTAATTCTAACTTATCTAACAAACATTTAGAGATAAAAGAATGCAATGCACCTATATCAAACAATACTTTAATTGGTGTACTATGAATAAAAAGTGTACTTTCATTACAGGCTTTTCTTTCTCAACAACAGTCGGTCTAGAAGATGATGGTTCCAAAGCAAAGATCTTTCCTTTTTCAGCCTTGGCCGCTTCTGGACATTTATTCTATGATGCCGCACCTAGTCGTAGTTGTAGCACTTCAAATTCTTCTTCCCCACAACCGTCTTGACATCACCAAATTGACACTCATTAGCATAGTGCCCCATTTTATCACACATGTAATAGATAATATCAGCTTTCCCTTTCTTGGTAGCTCCACCCTTCTGTGCCCCTTTCTCCTTAAAGAACGTCCTTTTCTTACCCTAAGAACTCTGGGTTTCCATTGAATTTTTCTTCCTAAAAGTCAAAAGCATTTCTTCATTCCTGATTCCCATCTCCACCACTAAATTACATGGATCCTTGAGATGTGGCATAGTCGCTCTAGCAATCTCGGGCATCAAACCCCGGATAAACTTCTAATTCCTCTTAATCATAATACCAATGGTGGCATATTTATACCTGGACAGCTTATCAAACTTGGTAGCATATTCCAACACTGACATTTTCCCTTGCTCCAATTCCATAAGCATGGTTGACTTGCCTACTTCAAATAAGAACCTCTCCGCAAATCTCCTACGAAATTCAACCCAAGTCAATTCCTCTTCTGGTACACCTACAGTCACCCTGTTCCACCAATACAATGCTGCTCCTTGCAACTACCTAGAATCCAATCTCCTTTTCTGCTCATCATTCAAAAATCCACTCACAGTGCAATAGCCAGTTCTCTACTTCAATAGCATTTTTAATTTCAAGAAAAGGCTTTCCTCCAAGACTATTATAATCGCGGTTCAGCTTGGCATAGTTATTGCCAACTAGTACCACGGAATTGGCTCCTCCCGCATTAAAAGCATTACCTCCGGCCAAACCAGCCACTGCTCCAGCTTGAGTCATATTGACAAAGAACTGATACGTAGTTCCCATATCTATAGGTAGGGATCCAATACCTACATTAGCATTAGCATTAGCATTTTGATTAGCATTTTCTTATCGATCATGGTTCCTTCTAGTATTAGATTGAACATTTCCATTGGTTGTAGTGCTTCCTCCATCTAGATTCACTCTTTCGTTTCCTGCTTCCATATCTTGCTTTCTTGAAATCTACATATGAACCTTAATAAGATATAGAAGAACAGTCTAAGAAAGAGGAGAGAATACATACTTATATATATCAAATACAAGTATGCTACTATAGTATAATCCCATACCCTACTCTTACTCTGTGATTCATTTGGATTAGTTTTCAAAATATTTTAATCTTTTAAGTTTTACATAAACCTATGCTCTGATACAAACTTGTAACATCCCCTATTTTAAGGCCCGAAAGTAAGCGCTACAAATGATGCAGGCATCCATAGTATTAATTTTCGATGATAAAATGCGATATGTTAATTATATCAATAATCAGAAGCACATGAATATGAAAATTTTCAAACATAATTTAATAACAAGTTTTCACATTTCATTTTACAATGTAGATTTCATATTCTTTACATAATCTCATTTGATCCTATGTTCGAAGAAAATATTATAACAAAATACTCCAAAAGCGATATATGAAGATGCCCCCTTGGTTGGTCAGAGTCTACTACTACTTGACAATTATAATTTCTATCATTACATCCATTCAAACAAAATGAACTATACAACATATTAAATAGAACTCCTAATATAGCTAGCTTGCCTTCTGCACGTCTTTGAAAGCTTATTCGTCTAATTGGAAACCTGAAATCCCTTACGCCCGACCTACTGAAATAAGTACCCGAGAGTTTAAGGGGAGAAACAAAAACTTTGGGTCAGACAAATAGTTTGGTTTGAATAATAACCTACTATCTCGAACCAAAATTGACAGCTAGTGAGACCACGCCGTTAAGCGGAACGGGTTCCCCCTCACTAGTACTTAACCAAAATAACTCAACCGTATATTGTGCATCTTGCATGCACAATGGTTAGAACATGATAAATAAACATTTGCATTAATGCAACGACTCGTAATTTTAATGGTAGGATGTTTTAATAATTGATTTAAATATTTAATTGTTAATTAAATGAAGGCCCAAAAATATGATTTTTTGCATACGGTTGAGCCAAGGCTCGAGACCACTTCCGTTAAGTTTGGATTAAAGCTGCGAATAAAATGAGTATAAGCTTTGCTATATTTGGAGATCGGACGATCCGATGGTCGAAACGATCTCCAAATATGCGAAATTAGTATCTCAGGACACAGTCTCAAATAGCGACGAGATTAATATCATTGGATCCAAAAAAATGAGATGGTATATGCAGACGAGTTTGTTGTGATCTGACGTGTCGTATGATCGTACGGACTTGAAACGTATGACTATTTATTTGAGAAAAAAATGGAATAAAATATTAATATAGATTAAACCAAACCCTTTCCCTCTCTAATCCACTTTTCCATTTTTTGTTGCATTGAAAGTCCATGGCTGCTTCCATTCTTCCTTTTCAAAAGATAAAATCGAGCAATCCGCTCAACGGTAAATTACGGAACCAGATCTGTTGAGATTTTATGGATGAGTGCTTCGCAATAACCGTGGCGGAATTTGGATCGATCGTGATTGGCCGAGATCCATCATCCATGGCCAATTTAGGGTTTGAGATGGCCAGAGCTACAGTCGATGATAGGCGAAATGAAAATGGCCATTGGATTTCTGTTCGAAAATGACACCTCCTTACGAAATTTGGCTAGATTTGGTCGATTGAAGCAAAACGTGTCCATGGCTTGGAATGAGAGTGGTTGTCAAGTCGCAACTTAGGATCATGGATCGAGTTACACCATTTTAGGTCAGATGCGGATAGATTATGTAGCGTGATTCATCGGCGAAGGCGGTTCATGATTTCACTAAGAAATGAGGGAGAATGAAGGAGAGAGAACGTGTGTACTTTGGTGGATATGTGTGATTCGTGCTTGGCCTGGACATTTTGATTGGAGAAGAAGGATTAGTTGTTACTTGAGGTAATTAGCATTTTAATTGGTCAATTAATTATTTAAATAATCCTGATTCTTATATTGGCCATATCTTTTGCATACGAGATACGTATTGGATGCGGTTTCTTGCGTTGTGCTTTTAATGGAGAGATTCACGTTTTGACAGTGGTTTGGATGGCTTTTATAGAGATGAGTGATATTGTCTCTCACCATACTATGATTGTTTGTTTAGTAATAGATCGACGCTTTGGAATGGTTTTTGGTTTTAGAATGTGATTTTCCTATACTTAGATATCTACTAGATCTTTTAAAAGAAAATAAAATTATTTTAAATGGTTTTATATCGGATATCATATTTTTCCCATCAATGTGCCACTTTTAGTGTAGATTTGGGCTATTTTTGATTTGGTTTCACCATTGGTTGGTATAGATGTATTATACATGTTTTATGTATGTTGTTTTTGATATATGTATGGTTGTTGATTGTATGTTTTCTTATTTGCTTGTTTGGTTGTTTTTGGTTGAAAAGGCTGATTTAGCATTGATCGAGTGTTAGAGAATATCTCGTGTGTTAGGATTTCGTACACGCGAAAATCCAACATATGAGATAAGTTGTAGGGGAGGGTTAGGATACATACCAACTGATCTTAAGGAGGAAGACGAGGCTTCGGACATCAGGATGGATGTTGAACGTTTCAGTTTGGTTTATACTTATCCGTTTTGGTTAAGTACACGACGAAAGTGGTTGGTATTGAATATTGTAGAGTGGTCAATGTCCATCACTATTGTTGATTGGCCATTTGGCCGATCTTTGTCTTGGATGTTGAGGAGATTTGTAATGCGTGATGTGATGGTTTGTTCGTGCGACCGACTTAGAGTATTGATGTTGTTTCTCTACGGTGAGCGATTTCGATGGTGAGGCGATGGTGTGACGCTTTGATATGAGAGTTGGTACTTCGGATTATGACTCAATGATGTATGGAGCAGGTTCCAAGGTTGATAGATTCAAGACTCTGTAGATCATGGTGGAGGTGTTCGCTCGTTCTCATTTGGGGTAGATGGCGATGTTACAACATGCTAAAATGCCTTGTATCTTCTATTTGTGACTCATGTAGGGAGTACGTACCGAAGATTAGACACTCTATATCTTTGGTTTTTGACTCGAATAGGGAGTCGGTACTGAAGAGGCTCATGTTGGGAGTCATAGAGTGGAGTAACATGGTAGGTTTCAAATAGTGGAAATTGTATTGAGCTAGTTGGGTTCGGATGGATGTGCATGTGCTAAGGGATCGTTGATGACTTAGAGTGTTTTCTGTTGTACTCAAAGCAAAGGTATTGCATGGTGGAGATGTCCATAGATTGGTAGCAAGGATCCGTATACCCTGGACATGTGGCTTTGATTTGGTGTTCAGATTTGGGCTGCGAGATACGCAAGTACAACGAAGAACCGGGATTTCCACTAGTCCCTGGCAGCATGGAGGTCATACGAGTTATCACATATCTAGAGCACAACAGGTGACCGTTAGTATTGTTTTATGGATGCTATGTTTGTTATGGTTGCTTCACTAGCCACCTGTCACCCTAGGGATATCACATGAGGTAGGTATTGTGCATAGGGATACCTAGACACCTTAACAGTTTTATTAGTATGGAGTACGTATTGCAAATGGAGATACCCAAACACCACATTAGTTTACTGAGTATGGAGGACCTTTTATGATGTTGTAGAGTAGCATATTATCAATGTTATGTCTTGATTCTTTGGTTGTAGGGATACGTCAGGTATGATTTATGCATCCTTTGTTCCATATACTATATCGACTTTTATAGTATTTTGATATTATTTATCTCACACCAGACTGTTGTCTGACCCGAGGTTTTATGCTTTGCTTCTTATTATCTCGGCTACTCTTAAATGTGTAGATTAGAGAGTAGGTGTGGATGTCATATGGAGTTCTGCAGATGGACTAGCAGGAGGTGACATTTACTCATACTTGTATTTGAGTTTGTTATTGTATATTCTGTTGTATAACACCATGGAACCTTGATAGTGTTTGCCCTACTATTATTAGAGACAGTTATCGGTTGAGTTTATATATCAGTCGTATAAACTCTTTTACTATGATGTATAACTATGTGTGAAACACCCTGCACCCCTTAATATACCCAAAAGGACACATTAAAAGGCGTGGTGCGTTGTAGGTATAACTAAAGCTAATAGAGACTAAGATTCACAAGACAAAAATAGATAAAAACAGCGGAAACTTAAAATAATAACTTAATTAAAACAAAACTTTATAATTGCTTCATAAATAAGTCAAATACTAAATACCACATACATGTCTAAAAATCCAATATGTCTCATGAAACAAAAACTCATAGTCTAAAAAATCAGAGTACATAATATCCCTCATAATAAGCCAGTACATAGAAAGAACAAAAGCTGAAAGAAAAGAAATACATGGTAGCAAACTCCTCCAAGAAATCTCCAAGCAACTGCAATCTACTGTCCTCTCCATTGATTGCCTGAGGGGAAGTGGAAAATAGAGGTGTGGGTCAGACTAAAAGTCTGGTGAATGATAGTAATTGCTAGAGTCTTTAAGCAAAGTAAAAGTAATAGACTCTACAACAGTTCTAGTATATAAAGAGGAAACAAAGGAAATAGGAAAGAGATAAACTAGAAATAAATACGATTAACTATAAGATATGTTAACTTTGATTGTTTGCACTTGTTCTTAATAGTTGCTTTGATTAGGCTGAATTCCTAATTCTACCCTTCGATCGGCCTACTACTCCATAGACCTTACTGCGGACTAGAGACTAGGTAACTCCCTACACAGTAGCCAATGGTATCTACGAAAGATGCACAAAGCAACCACTCTGGGTCCAAACGATACATAGCTCCCTACACAGAAGGCAATGGTGTCTATGAAAGACACACATACTAAGCGCTTGGAACTCAAAGCGATTACTGAGCACCAGAATGGAAATCGCACGCGTAACTACCACCATGCCCATGCTACCTTTTGCTCCACCTATTGGGTCTTCTTATTACCTCAAACTCCAGCATAAGCGTGCCCCTCGTCTCACTTCAGGCTAATGTGAGACCACCGTGAATCCATAGAAAATAGGGGAAATGTTGTTGGTACTGGCCCGTCATCTAAACAATATCTAGTTGCACCCTTTATCCAAATCCCCCGTGATTTGGACTTCTAATTGACCAATTACTACCATTTTTAGCATAAGCGTGCCCTCATCTCACTTCAGGCTAATGTGAGACCACCGTTTTGTCTAATAGGGAATGCTTTTTGGTACAGGTCCTACTTTCATCTTTGCTTATTAACTTAGATAAATTATTTAAATAAGCCGTTATAATTTTCTTTACTATCTGTGCTTATTAATTTATCCTATGTCTTAAAACAAGCCTTATTCTGTTCTTTTTCTTATTATAACCTACATTATAATAATGCTTATTACTTAACCTAAGGTCTAAGTGAGAAAATAAGCCTCTTTCATCTTATACTCTTTTTAGTTATAATTCTAAGTTATAACTAGGCTAATTTTTTAATTCAGACCAATTAATGTCATAATTAGGCATTATTTCAATCCAATTAGGCATAATATCAATCCAATTCCATTTATATTACAATCTTTGTAATTTACGTCTTATATTCCATTATATCAGTTTTCTTACAGTTAAATCCATATTCACGTTAATCCTATTCTAATCCATACGCGAAGAAGAAGGAGGAATAAAAGAAAACTAAAAATAGAAGAAAATCCAAAGCATAGAAAGAAGATGTAAATAACATATAAATAACAGTAGATAAACTAAAATAATGTAAATAAACGGAAAAGCTATAATTAACAGAAATAAACTAAAATTAGTGAAAAGAATAGCTGAAAGGAAATAGACTGAAATAATTCTAAAAACTGTAAATAAACTATTGAAAGGCTATTCCAAAAATCGTAGTAAAACTACAACTATTGAAAACCCTATTATTTTAAATTACTTAAAGAAATCTAAAATAATTACAATCACTCACCTCCGGTCCTAAGCTCTTCCTTTGGACTTCCCGGATCCACTTGGAGTTGTAAAATAATTTAATTTATAATGATTTTCTTCTTAGAAAAATTATTTCACATAGGGTCCTTCCTAGAAAGGTGAACCCAATTGGAGAAAACCTAGAATGAGAAAAAGTGTTTAGGTCTAGGGGTCTATTTATAGGGGTAGAAGTGCATTTTAGACCGTTGGATTTTGAAGATTGAATGGGATGCAACCACGTAATAGGCTAAATAGGAGCCATCAGATGCAAGAATGGAAGGACCAGATCGAGGTAAAGAATGCAAAACACGTCATTAAGTCGGCAAAATTCGCTCAGGAACGTTCAAACGAACGAACGTTCGTTCATTCGTAATTAAGGGAGGCGGGTCGACCGGGCGGTCTACCGGTCGGTCGACCTGCCTTTATATATATATATTCTTCGTTTTCTGCTTATTTTGTTTATTTTATAACTTGGTCATATTAGCTTAGATTTTGACGTTCTATATGTGGAAAGTGACTAGAAAATTACCACGGACACAATGGTACAATTCCCATGGCTCAATTATTATAATTTCGCAAAGTTATTTTATTATTTATTTAATTAACGAATTAATTATTTTGGGTTAAATTTCGGATTGTTACAATGTGGATCTTATACTTTGATGATTAGTTCACATTGTTATTACTGTCTCGACTGTTTTATATCCGTGTTGACTGTTATATTTACCCTAAAGCGATGTGAGATATACGACATGTTATGTGATTATTTGATGTCTCCTTTTTCTTCTTTTCCTTTCTCTTCTCTTCTTTTTCCTCTTCTTTGCTTCTCTTCTTTTCTTTGACAACCATTCTGCATCGTAGATTTAGGGCAGTCATTACATTTGGTATCAGAGCTTAGGTTATATGATCAACCTGAGTTGATACTGGATCTAGTAGAGATAGGGTATGAGTTATTTCCTTAGACTAGATCTAAAGCATACACACACACATACACAAGAGAGTTCGTATTTGTTATATATTTTGGTTTTCAAAACAATATAATAGTATGTATAGTATATTTGTATTGGACACATTAGCACTACTGATTCAGTTTTATTTGTGAGAGACTAATCATCCTTATTATAGAGTGGGAATGATCTGGCATATGAGAAATACTGCTATTGACTCTATCTTTAGAGTTGAGGATTGGGAAGGAACGGGGTCGCTAACCCTGATTGATAGGATATGTTCGTAGAGATGGTGCGAATCAATCTATGGAATTACCAAGTTGTTCTGGATGATTATGGTGCTTAAGTGCAAATGGTTAGATTCAACTTTCCCGAGCTGTATAAAGATTGTGGGAGTCTAGGAGGCAGACCATTCCTAGGAACGGAGTCGGCTATCAAAAGGAAAGATTGGATGGTTACTTGTAAGAGGATATTCGATGACTTAGAGTGAAATGACGCAATAGGGTAGAAGTTGACATCTAGATAACTCCAAGGATGAACGATGAACTAGTGGAGTTCTTCTATAGCTTTGATTCGATTGATTTACTTGGGGATTTGTCCATAATTCCCTGAGAAGAAGATTTATCTCGACTTTTCGAAGTCGGTGTTGGTTAGATAGTTCGCCAATTTGAAGTAGGCAATATGTCTATGTTGTAGTATGTGATCGAATTCGATGTGCTATCGAAGTATAGTCTATTTCCCATTAATACCCCCACATAGAAAGAATGGAAAATTTAACACTGGGTTAAGTGATCATCTTAGGATATATTGGTCATATCGATGAGAGGTTCGAGGAGATGACTGAGAAGGCTTTATGATGACAGAGCCTATACCTAGTGTAAGAGGGTTGTCCCAAACCAACTGAGTAGGGATAAACCATGAGAGCATATGCATTGATTGACGTTTTGATTTTGTTGAGTGCTCCATCGACGAAAGAGAAGGGAAACAACATTACCATTTGAGGTGTGCTTTCCACTTATGGCATTTCCATATGTGTTTTATTTGATGTCGAAGTTTCATATTCCTTCATATCTAGTGATTTGATTGATAGATTGGGATTGAGACTCGAGATGGTTAACTGACCTTTAATTGTGATGGACCTAGTTAGGGGCACAGCCAGCATATACATGGTTTGTCGAGATTTTGTCTAATTGATTCGTGTTTTTTTGTTTGTTTACTATTGATTGTTTACGGTTTTGTTGGGTTCAGTATTATAGTTCGGGAATGGGCTGGCGGGGGGGGGGGGTATGAAATAGTGATGGACTATGATAGGCCGTTGGTGACAATTGGGGTTATGAAGGAGCGAACAATAATGATTGGCGGCCTATAGAGGATGGAGTTATAGTTAGCTTTTATATTCACTCGATATTCCACATGATGAGTTGTCATATGTGCTTGTAGCTAGAGAGTGTCCAGGCATATTCGATGAGGTGACCGGATTACCATGGGGATTGAATTCCATATCAGACTGGTTAGAGGTGCTAGACCAGTATTTATGCCTTTAAGGCATATGATGCCCAAAGAGCAGAGGAAGTTAAAGGTGCAAGAGGATGACTTATGGAGATGATGGTTCATTCATAGGAGCACATTTGGGTGGGATGCACCTATAGAGTTCGCCATTAGGGCAGATGGTTTTTTGGGGCTGCCTGTTGATTTTCTTGAGCTAAATGAGACGACGAACAAGTTTCTACTCCTGTTTATTGATAGATTCTTCGATCGGCTCTATAGCGTGAGGATGCTCTCTTAGTTGGACATTGCGATGGGGTTTTCACCAACTGAGATTATTTAGAGAAAGTGTGTCAATTATAGCGTTTCATACACTACTTTGATTTTAGATCGGATTGGTTATGCCGTTCGGGCTAAACAGTGTGTCGGAATGCCTTGTTGATCTCATGGACCATGTTTTGAGGGGTCACTTGAGTGAGTTATGCTTGTGCTCATTAATGATGTTTTTGTCTAATCATGGATGGAAGAAGAGCACAAGGTGTGATTGATGATTATGTTGTAGGTGTTGAGAAGACACCGATTGATGAAGGGATTTTGAAGTTTTACTTCTAGAGGAGGGAAGTGAGACACTTGGGTCATGTTGTTTCAGAGTAGGAAATTTATTATCCCGCCTTTTGGCAAGGCCGTGATACCATGGAGTTGGCTAAATAGATTTGCGATCATCAAGGCAAAAAGCCCAGGGAGATGATTATCAGGTTCAGAGATCAGTTATAAGCGAGGCTATGGCTGATTGTCAAGTGGGTTCAAGAGAGTAGCATCCAAGAAATTGATAAGTATGGATTTGCACTTCCTCTAGGCAGGGGATCAGATCAGAGCAATATGGTTAGGAACTGATCGGATCAGATCACTATGGTTATGGATCACTCGAATTGGCATTTCAACTCAATGACGATCGCTCAATAACTCAACATATACCAAGGGAATCGAGCAAACAACCATGGAAACATGAAGAGGAAGTAGAGGAGGACCACCATAACCAATTGGGTGGTGCCATGTGGCCCCACCATCGATCGACGTCGATCCCTCTAGAAAGCCTAGATGGGTCCCATTTTTCACGAGTGGGTCCGTCTTGGCCTTGGTCTTCTGCAAGCGGATTTTCAGCTTGCCATTTCGACGTCTTCTCCTATAAATACAGGATTATTGGCTCATGCAAGGGGCAACTTTTTTGGGCAAGTCTGATCTTCTTTTGGCTTTTTTTAATTGTTACTTTTCCTTCTTCCATTAATTTTCTGAGGCAAAAACAAACTGTAATTATAATCCTGTAGTAGAATAAATATATTATTAAAGTAGACGTAGGCTAGAATTTGTCGAACTGCTATAAAATTCATGTGCTCATTTACTTTTTTGGTACTGAATCTGTGATCTACACATTTAATTCTCAGTTTGGAAATTATGATTGAATCTGCGATATTATCATATTAGTTGAGTTTTTCTGACCAATTTTGGTGCAAACATTTTGGTATCAAAGCCGGGTTACTTGCACCCGTAGATTTGAAAATGATTTGGAGTTTGGATTTGGATCAATGGTGACGCAATCAATAAGGAGACCATTGGTAGATAGAAGTCACCATGGAGGAAGTCAGGAGGCATCCTTAGGAGCTGGAGCTAATCAACCATCCGTCTACATCACTAAGAATGAGATGGAGACTATAATGGATGCTATGTAGGAACGGATGATGAGGATACATGAGGAGATGATGAAAAATTTCCTTAGGAAAATTGGACAGGCTGGAGCAGAAACTAGTAGCAATTTAAACCAAGGATTTGGAGTAGCTGGCAATTTGGATCAAGAAATTAGAGCAGTAGGAGCTATAGGAAATCAGAAACAAGAGCATGGAAACGGAGCCAACAGGCGGGAGAACAAAACAGAGCAGCCTGGGGCAGTCCTTGGCCAACAAGGAAGGATCGGCACTGATCCCCCATAAGGATCGGCATCGATCACCCATGGCAATCGGGCATGCCCCGAGGTCAGGCTGGATCAGTTCAAGTTAGGCCAATGGTCAATGCTGTGCGATTTGGTGCTGATCAGAATGTGGATGCACGATTAAAAGAGTATGTTCCAAGATTCCCTCATAGAGATGTGGGTAGGTTGGAAATGATTGGAGGCTACCTTTGGATGGCAGTGAAAAGTCTGCGGAAATGATCAGACGAGCTACGAGAGGAGGATTGGTGAATAAGGATTTGGAAGATGCGAATAGGAGTTCATTCACTCCTAATATAAGGCATGGTAGGAATCTACCGAAGTTTAAATTACCGACACTAGGGTCATATGACGAAAAATCGGACCCTACTATTCATTTTATGAGGTACATGAGATATATAGAGGTGTTGAGGGCATCAGAGGAAGTGATGGTGTGATGTTTTCCCTTGTACTTGGTGGATATACTGCAACATAATTTAGGCAATTGTAGAACGGTTCTATTGATAATTGGACGGAGTTGGTGGACAAATTAATGAGGCAATTTCAGGCCCACATCACAAGACCCAAGAGTGTGATGAAGTTGATAGCACTGAATCAAAGGACATGAGATCCCATGAGGAATTTTTTAACATGGTTTAATGCGGCGGTTGCTTCAGTGGATTGGTCGGATCCATCGACGGTCTTAATGCGACGGTATCAGGAATAACTGATGACATAGACTTCGAGGATGCATTGGAACGGGATCCACCAATGGATCTCAAGGGAATTTTATCATGAAGCCGAATGGTTCCTACGGTAGGAGGATGCTAAGGTCGATAGAGAAGAGGTTAACATAGTGAGGGATGGAGAACCATCTAGGAAGGTTCAGGCAAAGACAAAAGAAAGCATGGGATAATAGCTTTGACAGATCAAAGCAGCACAGGAGAGAACCAAAATTCTCTTCTTATACTGCTTTGAATGAGACATTGGAAAGAATATATTTGGATACTCGATAACGCCTTCCATACCGAAGGCCGACAAAAAGAGAACAATCAAGCATGAGTGGGCATCAGGTAAATACTGCCTATTCAATGAGCTGGATGGGCACAATACTAACGATTGCAGGCACTTAAAGGATATGGTTGAGGAACATGTCGGGGATGGCAGGCTACCATAATATATAAGGACTCGGACTATGGCGGCGGAACAAGAGCAGCCGCCGTTTGCATAAAATGGAAATGGCATTGGATTGAGGTCACAGATCATCAGCACTTGATTGGGATGGCATGAACTAAATAACTAATAAACTCCATAATAAAACTGCTAAGTCACTTGCACATGTACGGGATCGAGGTCAGTCCTTAGGCATGCTCTGAGATGATGATAAACCATCATGCCCAGAGAGGCAGTTTTTGGTTTTTCTTGTTTTTGGTTTTCTGGGTTTTTGGTTATAAGAACTTAAATTAAATAATTCAATGAATGGATTTTGGAATGCTCAAATCTACATTTAAAAGTAATAAATGAAACAGGCCGCAGTTGTCCTGACTGGAGAGACGGGGCAATAACCGCAAGGTGCGAGCCCCTTCATCGGAGAGCGATTGGATGGACTCGTACATGGAATAAGTCCTGATTAGGGGATCGAGACCGGAGATTAATACCCCCACAAATCGCGTTATGTTCCGACCAAAGAGACAAAACCGAAGAATTAAGAAGTAGAATGCTTCGTTAGAGAGCGACGGGATCAGTCTGCTTATTTTTGTGCCCTTTTCGTCGAAGAGTGAGTGGGGTCCAATAAGGGTCCGAAGAGATCATGATCGGCCTAGGAAGGCATGGCATTGCTTTATGTTCAAGGACGCTGAACCGGAATGCAGGAAGTAATGCCGCTTTTCCAGAGAGCGACAAGATCAGCTTACTTATCGTTGTTTTCCCTTTCGTCGGAGAGTGATTAGATGGGGTCCAGCAAGAGCTCGAAGTGGCTATGATCGGTCCGGAGAGACTACAAACTAGGTTATTGATCCAATGAGACCTTGGATTTGGCTAATGATCTGGTGAGATCGAGGCTTTGGATTTGGAAAATGATTCGGTGAAATCCTGAATATGGATTCGGCTAAGGATTTCGACTGGTTTCAGAGTTGGCTATCGATTGGGAACAGTCATGGATTACGACGATTCGGCGGCAAAAGAATGGATTCTAGAATGGAATATTTGGCTATCGATGGATTATGGACTCTAGACTTATGGTAATTCAAAACACACCTTCATATTGCAAGGCATGTTTTGGGGGGCAAATGTTAACCCCCCTTTTTGCAAGGCCGTGATACCATGTAGTCGGCTAAATGGATTTGTGATCATCAAGGTAGAAAGCCCGGGAAGATGTTTATCAGGTTTAGAGATCAGTTATAAGCGAGGCTATGGATGATAGTCGAGCGGAATCATGGGAGTAGCATACAAGAAATGGCTAAGTATGGATTTGCACTTCCCCTTGGCAGAGGATTAGATCGGATCAATATGGTTAGGAATGGATTGGATCACTATGGTTATGGATCACTTGGATTGGGAGTTCGACTCAATGATGATCCCTCAATAACTCAACATATACTAGAGGAATTAAGCAAACAACTATGGAATAACGAAGAGGGAGTGGAAGGGGACCACTATAACTGATCACATGGCGCCACGTGAACTCGCCACTGATCAGTGCTGATCCCTGTAGAAGGCCTAGATGATCCCCATTTTTGGCGAGCAGGTCTGTCTTGGCCTTGGTCTTCTACATGTGGATTTCAATCGGATATTTCGGCATATTCTCCTATAAATACAGGATCATTGGCTCATTGCAAAGGGGCATCTTTTTTGGGCGAGACTGATCTGCTTTTGACTCTTCTTCATTATTTCCTTTTCCTTCCCTTATTAATTTTCTAAGGCTAAAACAAACTGTATTTGTAATCTTACAGTATAATAAAAATATTATTGAAGTGGACATAGGACATAATTTGTCTAACCAGTATAAAATTTGTGTGTTCATTTACTTTTTTGTTGTTAAATCTGTGATCTGTGCATTTAATTTTCTGTTTGGAAATTGTGATTGAATCTGTGGTGTTATCATATTAGTTGAGTGTTTGTGACCAATTTTGGTGCAAACAACATCGCTGTAGATCTTCTGGTTATGGTAGTCCAAAATTTGAATAGACCCAAGGTAGCAGCATCGTTAACCTATTTGATGAGAGAGAATCAGACTTTTATTTGAGACATGGGGTGTAGACATGCTTTAGTTAGTCTGACCGAGAGGTTGACAAGTGCACCGATGTAACTCATTCCAGGCGGAAATGAGGAGACGATAGTATACACAAGCATGTGGTACTTAACTGGGTGTGGTATTGATATTGAAAGGTAAAGTTGTTGCATGTTAATCGACAACTGAAACCGCACGCGAGGAAGTGTCCGACTCTTAATTCAAAGTTGGCAGTGATAGAGTTTGTTTTTGAGATTTGGAGACACTATCTATTAGGAGAGAGGTTCAAGCCATCACTGAAGTACTTCTTCTCCGAGAAGGATCTTGATATATGCCAATAGCGATGTTTATAAATGTTTAGTTACATATCAAGTTAGTTATAATTAGACAATATGTATCTTTGTTTATAGTTTATAACTTCATATTTAACAATTCCTAAATATACATGGTGAATTTGGTGCAGGAGGTTGCGGTGGTTATTGGTGCAAGAAGTTGTGGTTTGTTCGATTGGTGGTCAGTAGGTGCAGGAGTGGTTGTTATGTTAAGGTGATAGAGTGGTTTTGGTATAGAAGGTTTGGATTGCGATTGAGATGATGGAATTGAAGTGTTGTTTGGTTGTTTGTAGGTAGTGGTAGGCTATGAATTTGAGGAGATGCAGTAAGCTGGTCGTAGCTTTTTTGGGCGGGGAGGAATTGTAGGTTGAGGTGGTGCAGGTTGGTGTTTTGTGGTGAGGAGAGTTATAGGGTGCAGATTGGAGTGGTGATTTCTGGGGAGCAATGTAATGCAGGGGGGATTGTTTGGTTTAATTGCTGGATTTTGCTGAGGTCGCAGTTTGAGGTGGTGATTTGCAGGAAGGTGATGGTGGCTGTGTTTCGACGGTTCAGGCAGTGGATGATGCAGGCGATTGTGGTATCGATGTTGAGTAAGATGGCGTTGATGAAGTCGATGTATGGTGGATGAAGTGGTGGGTTGTTTTATGGATTGTGCTCGAAGGTTGCGATGTAGATTGTGGGTTGATGTTGTCGATTTGGTTTTGGGTGAAGAAGGAGCAGTTTTGAGTGGGATGAGGGTGATAGCAGTTTTGAAGGAGATTGGATGATGAAGTTTTGGTTGTAGTTCAGATGGAGGCTTCGTTACATGGCCGGAGTTTCATATTAGGTATTTGTAGAATTTAACTATGAACAATATCTTGTCTTTTGGTATTCCAATTTGATATTATTATGTAATTGGTAAACTATGTATTAAATTTAATAACTTAATTACGTATTGAACTTGTCTTTTGTTAATTGGTACCATATTTTGTTACTATGATAATGGACGTTGTTTATTTATATCGATTGAGTTATAATTTGCTACATTGAAATAATATTAGTTTTGAATTTATATTAAATATAGTCTACATAATAAGCATGCATACCATATTAATAATTGCAACGATTATTAATGTTAGAAAATAGAAATTACCAGCAATTATTTATGTTACTAGTTTGTTATTGCTCACACCTACAACCGTCGGAATAAAATATCTTCCAACGCTTATATTTGTTGTGAAAAAGTATTTTTCCAATGCTTATAGCCGTTGGGAAAAATATATTTTCAACCGCTTATAACCATTAGGAAAATATATCTTCCAACGCTAATAATTGTTACAAATAAATGCCTACGCCCCTATAGCAACACATATAAGTGTTACTAAAATTGCTTGCAACAGTTATACTCGTTGGGAATCCCCTGTTCTGGTGTAGTGTATGGCATATTGAAATATAAAACAATGGTATCCCCAATGAGTAATGTCAAAATCATAAACCTATGGCTCCCTACCATTAATATAGCAATATAAAGGACATACGACATTCATGCCGCAATAACAATATCGAACCTCTATCCAAGGTTAGAAAACAAAAATAAATTTTTATCATAAGGCTAACTATCGAAATCATAAGGTTATCGACCTTCTTAAACATAGGCTATCATGCCATTTAAAACTTCTCTTTAGTTTACATAAAACAATGCCTTGCTGGCATTAAAAAAAGAGATGCGGCATCAATACCGCACGACATAGATTACTTACGACATTAACATTACAATGTCAAAAACATAGTCCTTCAGCTATTATGCCGCATACATAGGAAAATTTGTGACATCGTCGCCATAAAACAATTTATACTGACATTGATGACATGCGACATCAACCTTTAACACTTTAATATTGGCTTCATAAAACAATGCTGCAACTTAAGGGTTGTCCACATGCGGCTTAACTGCCTAAGTATAGCTAACATAAAAAACAATTGATAGTGAAAATAATGGTGTTCGGCATTGGTAACGTGCGACATCAGTTAAAACCATAGGGAAGACTTGCAGCATAAATTTAAGAAATGCTAAAAACTATTGACATTGATAACTCACGACATCAATATATTGTATACCCACAGGATGAAGTATTCCTATAACATTAATGGCGGATGCATGACTCAATGCATCGCATATTTATGACATAAGTATCACATGCATTGCTTCGTGTCAATGCTGCCTATTTTCGATACACTTACAACTGTAAAATGATACCGCCTATTGTTAATGTCGAACGCCATGGCAATGCCAAATATCGATGGCATTGTCGTAATTATCATAAAAAGTATTTTAGCACTATTAAAAGCAATTTCTTTTTACCAAATTTTATTCCTTATCAAATTTCTATTGGTTGAGAACAAACTTTACTAATTTCTTTTCAGAAAGCTGCCGCAAACCAGTTGTACACTTCCAAAAACATTAATCAACTCAATTAATTAATACCCTCAATTAATATTAATTTATATGCTTTTCTAGCAAAATAAATTCATAGAAATTCATAATCATTTGGGAAAAATTCCCAAAATTCATCAAAGATCGGAATTAACATATTCTTTCGTCTATAAAAGTTTCTGGCCCGTAATAATTATTTAGTTATTTTTAATAATTAAAACCCAAAATAAATACTATGTCCTCCTTAGGAAATTTATAAAATATACGTTTTAACTTGGAAAATTATGAAATTAAAAACGCATCTCCAAAATAATGTTTTACATAACATAGCAGAAAATCATATCGATCGAAGATCGAAAACTTAGGTTTTACCCTTAAAACCCATCTAAAAATTCCATAAATCATTATTCTATCCAAACAATAATCATACATTCATAACATGGCAAAAACAATCAAAATTGTTTGGAAATTACCCATAACCAAATTTTAAACACAAAATAACAGAGATGGTTTATTATTATTCAAAATAACAGAGGTGGTTTATTATTATTCACTGTAAATTGGATGTTGGAGTTGAGATTTGATGGAGTTTAGTTTCCTTAAGCTTTATCTTTCAAATCCCCCCTTGATTTCTTCTTCCTTTCACCTTGATTAATGGTCAGCCCTATATTTCATTGTGATTGTTTATGATCGTAAAATGAGAATGAATAAGTCGGTGAAGGTTTAAACGATAAAAGGGAGATCTATTCTTATTTTTTCCTTTTCATTTATTCTTACTTATGTTAAGTTTAAAATAGTCTTATTACTTAATTAGTTATGGCCCGACCTCATTAGTTATCAAATCTCATCCCCATGTCCCACTACATTATTCTATTTAATCTATCCAATTAAATTTTTTGAATAATATTAAACCAAAAGTAGGGGTGTTACACTATCGTGGGATGATATTTCAGGGCTACTGAGTGCTAACCAAAAGTGCCATAGAAGGAGCCATCGAAGGTTGAGCAATTGGAGCTATCGCATGCTTATAAAACAAGCTATCGAGGATTGGTGATCTTAAAGCTATCGCAAATTGACTAGGTAAGCCATCAGAAGTTGGTGACCTTAAATCTATCGCACATTGGTCAACAAGCTAACGAAGGATGACAACTTAAAGCTATCGCATGGTGGTAATGGTGCTATCGAAGAACGATATAGTAAAGCAATCGCATGATGGTAAATGAAGCTATTAAAGGATGATATTTTGAAGATATCACATGGTGACAATTGGAGCCATTGAAGGGTGATATTTTAAGGTTTTCGTATGGTGATCAATTGAGCTATCAAAGGTCGATGCTACTAAGCTATTACATGATGGTTTGATGGATTATTAATAGTTAACTGTTCTAAGCCATCGCATGTTGGTTAGGCGAGCTACCGAGTGTTGGTGCTTTTGTGTCATTGCATGTTGACTAATCCACAGGAAAGTAGCATCCAGCTAGCCATGTCAAAGAATCTGATTGGGTCTGCAGTGCCATGTCATCATGACTCAAAGTTGGAAGTAATAACATATGTCCCTTCGTACATGTGTCATGTCATCCAATCATCGCCTTTCATTCCTAACAACTGGCACATGTCATAAATCTAATAGCCTAAATCTTCTATAAATAGGCATGTACGGCTTACTAGAAAGGGGACTAATTCTTAATAATCATTTCCCCCATTTTTCATTTTTTGAGTGGATAGAGAAGAGCTTGTAATTGGGATTTTTATGGCTATTAGATCAAATTGAAATCAGGACTTTGTAATTAAGGACTTGGATCAATGACAGTTTGCTTAATTACCTTCATATGGATATTTGCCTTGCATATGAATCTATGACTTGCTTATTAAATGAAGTGGACTGGTTATTTTGTTTAGCATTTTGGAAATCTCGCTACTTTTACAATTGGACACTTAAACAATGAGATTTTCTCTATTTCTCCATCTAGACCTGAGCATTTGACCTTATATGAAGCTTATTTTTTTAGCCAAACATTTAGTGATGCTTCATTGAAAGTTGAACTTAGGGCCCTTCTTACATCTTAAAACCAATCTCTTTCAAGCTTCGATCATGAGAGTTAAGTCTCATCAAGGATCATCAAAGATGTATTTGAATATCCTAAACCATTCACAAGATGTCCTAGATTCAACGAGGACTGACAGGTAGACCTAACGAATTTAGCCCATCGAAGTTTAGAAGAAAAAAGAGGATCATACAATATAGCCCATGCAAATGGATTTTGAATCCATTTCATGTAAGAAAAGAGCCAATCTTCATCTTAGCAAACAAGTTTAGTAGAGAAAAACCAAACCGAAAGCATAAAGGTTATACCAAATTAGGAAATGATTTGTTTTCTCAAGCTAGAAAAAGCATCCAAATTCAAGTTCAAGGAACAATTTTCAAGAGAGAATTAAACTACGACTTCAATAAATTTGCTTAGAAATGGAAAGACCATGTCAATTCAACTCTTATCAAAAAGGAAGAAATTCCAAAACAAGGAAAGAGATTGGATGAGAACCAAGAAGAAGTTGTGAATCCACGAAGAAGGCACCAAGGCGAGCAAAGAAAAAATTCAACTAGAGAAGTAAACAGCAAAATTGTTACTCCCCTTTGTATTCCTCAAGAAAGAGTATATGTTCTCATAAGGGAAAGACTAGATTATTTGATTTTTAAGAAAACTCTAAAAGGGAAAGAAAAACATGAAGGAGGAGAATATTTCCACTATCATAAGGCAAACGGGCACCATAATAATGATTATCGAGCTTTATAGGGATTATCGAGTATTATGTAAGGAAGGGAGAGTTACAAGAATTTGCCGAATATGGGCTTCCAAAGAATTAACAAAAGGACAAATGAGGTCTTAAATAGTAAAGGATGAATTTAGTAATCAAGGCCCTATTTTCAAATAAAGAGGATTTTGAATGAAACAAAACAAGTACCAAGGAAAAGCCTTTGGTCCTGCCGCAAGGTTTGACCAAAGAAACCATCCATAAAGCGATGGTCAATAAGCCTTTAATACTGTCGCTAGGCTTGGTCAAAGCACCCATCCAATGGAGATGGGCGAGAAGCCTTTGGTCCTACCTCAAGGCCTTTCCAATGCAACCATCCAAAGAGTGATGGTCAATTAAAGCCTTTGATCTTGCAACTAGGCCTGGTCAAAGCACTCATCCAATGGAGATGGACGAGAAGTCTTTAGTCCCATTTCAAGGCATGGCTAAAACAACCATCCAAAAAGCAAATGGTCAATTATGCCTTTGATCTCGCCATAGAGCCTGATGAAAGCACCTATCCAAGGGAGATGGACGAGAAGCCTTTGGTCTCGCCACAAGGCCTGGCCAAAACAACCATCCAAAGTGTGAAGGTCAATTAAGCCATTAGTGTCGCTGCCAAGCCAGGTCAAAACACCTATCTAAGAGAGATTGACAAGAAGCCTTTGGTCCCATCACAAAGACTAGCAAAGAAACCATCCAAAGAGTGATGGTCAATATAGGCAAAGCCATAATAGGTGAATAACTTTAAGCAAGTCAATAGAATCATTCTGAGCTTTTATTGCCTTCTCATAAATTTTGTTTGCACTTTGTAACTGAGAGACTTGATGAGACAAGCCACGTTGATCATCCTTAAGTGCCTAAAGCATAAGTGTAAGTTCATTCTTTCGACGCTCAAGCGCTTCGATTTCAAGCCTAAGCCTCGAAAACGTTTCAATGAACTTTTTGTTCCAATAATCTTTTATTTTCTGGCTACACTCCAACTTATAGGATCTACTCAATATACCAAGTACACCAGATATGTTTTCTAAAAATAAATCATTTACGCCACTACCACACACCAAATGACCCCAAGATGGAGAAGAGATCTATGAGGGCACTTTCTCGGAATACTTAGCCAGAGTTGGAGTAGGCAGTCCTTTCCGACCTTTGGTTAATATTAGTTTGTATGGCTGACACTCATTCTTGGACTTTATTAAGTCAATTTCTAAAGCAAAAATACGTTGATTAAGTTGGGTGATTTTTGTGTAATATTCCACTTGTATTTTAAGACCAATACATGAATTGAGTTTTCAAACTAGACTCAAAATTTCATCATCTTTAAGAGAGATTTTCTTCTTCAGATCATTGACCATCTCCTGGTTAAAATAGACTTCAATAAATATACTTCTCATGCCATTTATTGGCCTCGGTGTTATCAATAATTTATGTGCCAAAAACAGAATGAGTGGGGCAACTCTCCAAATTTGTTGCTAGTTTGTACTAGATGTTCCCGAGATATTGACTAAGGTTAGGATCATCAAGAGATAAGGAATGTTGTTCATCCTAAATTAGAAGATGAACAATAACTAATCTTCAATAAAAGAAAGAGAAGTAATAATTAAATTTTATTAATAATTGGAAGATAATTTGAACCATTACATTCTTATGGAAATGATAACCATAAAAAATTATATATATTATAACATTGTTAACCCTTTGAATGAGAGAAGACATCTCGCATTCTCTAAAAGGAGGAAGGTGAAATGGAAAATGAAACACAAAACGGAACTTCAATGCCAAGAGGAGTGTTAACTGAGGGAAACATTTGGTAATCCCATTCTTTGAAAGAAAGGCTGAGTTTACCACATAATAACTTAGCATTATTAGTCTGAATTTCATAAAGAAATTGGGTTCTTTGGTTACCCAAGAAATTGAAGTCCAAATTTTGAAATTAAATATATATATTTGTGGTGAAGGTCGTAAAGAAAGCGGTATTTTGATAAACAAGACTTGCTAATTAAGGAAGAATTTTCTTTAAAAGACCTTTTTAGTCTAACCAATTTACTTAGACTATCCTTTGAAACAGGAGATAAGGAAGAAACAGAGGCTAATTCATCAGGCATGCACATTAATGATGCAAAAATTAAAATATAAATCGAACATGAATGTACCATTACAACATCAAATTAAAAGGAAAAAAATAAATTATACAACGATATCTTTAAGGTATGTAAAGAATAGACTCCTTATAGAACTTAGTAAAAAATTATGTCCTTATTGAACTTAATCTTATCAAGAGGAAGAGAATTAATAGTTAAAGGAGTGGTAGGAACTCTAGGTAAGTTTCAACACTCCCTGGATGAGGATTGGATCCATATTCATCCAAGAACCTCTTATGAAAAAGCATGGTTAGACCTCTATAATCGTTGCTTAAAAAGGAAAAATTGGTCATAGGAAATATGGTATAAACTAGGTAAAGACATTCCATCAGTTTGGCCCTATCCCCAATCAACATCCAAAAGAGGGTATTCATCTCCTCATTCTCTTTTAGGTAAAGACATTCCATCCGTTTGGCCCTATCCCGGATTTTAACTAAGTTTAAATTGATAATTAATTTAACTTTTGAATAAAATTGTGAAATTAATTGGTAAATCGATTTGAGCTTCTCCAAATTCAAATAAAATATGTGTTAAATCATTTGAATTTAAATTTTAAGTAAATGGTTTAAAAATAATATGAATTTATAAATAGATATATATAAGATAAATTAAAAAATACAAAGTAAACACATCAGCTGAAATCTAACAACATATTAAAATAGAAATTTATTTATATTATAAAGTAATATTACAAAGCATAAGAAAAAAGAAAGAAATATGTTCATAGAAACAAATGAAGTATAAGTATGTACACTTGTAAAAGAAAACAAAAATATATATGTATTAGCTTGCAAAAGAAGACACTAATATATATTCAAGAATTAAACACAAAAATTATAAATATCTATGTACAAACAAAATTGGATAAGTATGAACACTTGGAAAAGAAGAAAGAAGACAAAGGTGATTAATGCCATATCTTTAGCACACAAAAGAGATATCATCTCAGCCACCAAGAGATTGAAAAAAAATCAGCTTAGTCAAACAAAGAGAAAAAAATCTCTGTCCTATATTGTACAAACAAAATAATATCACACAGTAAACTCATCTCCTATATATCAAACTCTTCAATTCAGTTTCGTTCATTCTAAGCTGTGTAAACCTGAAGTAGTACCATCCTAAAACTTAAACAAAATTCAACTCAAACCAAAGATCAAAGAAGAAGGTTTCAGCTTGCAATCTCAAGCCTGTGTCAAAATTGAAGAAGAACTCTGTTCATTTCTGGAATCAAGTGAGTAACATTTTCTTAAAATCTAAAAAAAATATGGATCTGTTGCAAGTTGAATCTGTGATAAGTATGTTTGAATCTATATATGAATTCTCTGTGAATGATGGATATATTGTACAGGCTGATGTTTGTAACTGTCTTTGTTCTAAGTTCATAAACACCAGATTTTTGATTCATAAATCATTTCCGCTTGTTCTACTTGATGTTTGGACTTACCGTTAAAACAAATGTTGCTTGTCTGATCTTGAACTAAATTTTAAAAATTTATTTAGGTTAAAACAACCTGATGAAGTCTCTGGAACGCAAGAAACTTTAGCATAGCTTTTAAAGAGTAAAAATTTAAACTTCTCAATTCTCGAATTCAGGTATGCAGATCGAATTCATATGCTTTAACTTGATTTTTAAAGCTTAAATCCTAATTTTTCGAGTTAGGATTTAAGAGCAGTTCGAGTTTGTTCAAATTTCATTATATTGGCGAATTCTGGTGATCCCGTCGATGGGGAAGGTCGAGGTTCTCTGGGTGGTAGTGGAGTGAATGGTGGTTGTAGGAAAAATACTGTTATGGTGGGTAGTTGATCGTAGTGGCGGCGACGACCGTTTTAAGTTTCTAAACCTAGTTTTGTCGAGTGCGACAGTTTTGATTCTTTCGTCCTCTACGTTTGATCGAGTGCTTCGTGGTTTTGGGTGATGATAGGGGAAGTGTCGATGAAGCGTTGACCGGAGTTTCAGGATTTCTGATGGACGAGGTTTCGAGAACGACGACGATTCCCAGGTTGGATGTTGAAGCCAGTGATGTTTTCCAGTTTTGGTTATGATGCTCGATTTCGAATTCGAGAAGATGGCGACGTTCTGATGGTCGGGGAATGGTGCGTGGGTGATCGTCGAGTTGCTCGATGTAGTGGCGACGACTGGAGTTGATCGTCGGCGTTGTGCACGTACACGGTGCCATTGATGTCTGGTGATATGATGTTGTGTGGTTTTGGGTATCAGGGTGAGCTCGAGATTATCTCGAGTAACTCGAGTGATTTACTCGAAGATTTCCAATGTTGGTCTCGAAGTAGAATTTGCGTGGCTCGGGTAGTAGTTGTTTTGTACAGGTTTTACAAAACTTATTCTGTTTTGTTTTGACATTTTAAAACTGAATTTTTAATTATAAACAAAGTTTAAATTAAGTTTTAAAACAAAAGTTTGACTGTGAATTCAAGTTTAGTTGGAACTTAGTTTGGAAATAAATACGTTTTTAAATTCAAATTTTTTTAGATAACTAAAAGAGTTTAAATAATTAAGTGAAACGGAAGAACTTGAATTTAAATTGGAGTTTGAATTTGTAAAAAAAGAATTTGAACAAAGTTAAATTAAATTTGGAACCTGGACTGAAATCTGAAGTGGAATTCTAGATATTTAAATTAAATAAAGTTTTATAACTTTAAATGTTTAAATAAGTTTAAATGTAAAGGTATACTTTAAATATGTGAATTCAAAAGAAAATTTGATTTTAACTCTTTTGATCAATGAGTTATTAATAATTAATCAATTTTGATTAATAATGATTAATGTAAGTAATTTCTTTAGCAAAGTAATTAAAGAATTGTTATTAGTTAATGAAGGTCATTAACTAAGATTATTTAAATAATTAGTTAATGTGATTAATTTTAACAATAAATTAGATTAATTAATTAATGATAATCATTTATAAAATTGTGTAAGTGTAATTACTTTATGGAAGTAATTAAGAAATTAATTGCTCATTGTAATTAATTGAGTTTAATTTGATTAATTTAAGTTAACTATGGTCAAATATTGTGTACTGGATTGATATTTCTGATATGTGATTGTGATGCTATGTAATGTGAATTCCTTTGTGCTGAACTATGATTTATGATTTGTTTCTGTATTTACGTGAAAACCCTTTGGACTCGTAAAACGACATTTGAATTTCGATGCGACAGGGAGTCGGATTCCAGTTTGTTATCCGAAACCTACATCGAATCGTAATCATGAATCCTTGTGATTGATAAATTGACTTTATCTGTGAATCTGTGAATGAAGATAAGCGTTATAAATCATACCGCTTATCGATATTGATATGATTGAATCTGTGATGATTGAATGATGTTGCACTATTGTGTTAAACCCCTGGACTACACCATACACTCACAAATATGGACTTCACGAGGAAATCGATTAAGTCACAGATTTTTGAAATGGTTTTAAAAATTAAATTTGAATTCAAATGGTTTGGACATGGAATCGAGTTAAATGTGAAAAGCTTTGGAAAAGGAGTTTTGAGGATAAAGTTATTTTGGATAACTTCATAAAGTTTTGAAATTTAAAATGGTTGAACCTTGTTTTGAAATTGAAGAGGATTTTAAATGGTGTATCTTTTATATATAAAAGATTTGAAATGAAAAATGGTTTTCCAAGTTATGAATGAATCTTTTTGAAAGCTATGAATTAAATATTGATTTAAAGATTTGATGAGTTAATCCAATTTGAAAGGGAAATTGTGTTGAAAAGAATATGTGTAAATCTTTGTTAAAGATTGGTATACTTTGTTTTCAAATTGAAAAGGGGTCTTAAAAGTGTATCCTTTCTATAAAAGATTTGAAACGGAAATTGGTTTGAAATCTGTGAATGAATCTTTGTGAAAGATTGGTGAACTTTGTGAAATGAATCTTTTTGTTTAAAAGATTGGAAATGGTAATTTTTCTAAACCATTTGAAGAAAAGTTTTGGGTAATAAGTTGTGACTTAACTGAAATCCAAATATCCATATGTTTTAAAATATTGCGCTCACTACGCGGTTTAGCCGGGAGAGGACTTTGTGTCATATAACCCATTCTGAATAGTGATATGGCGAAAATGGATAGCATTTGAAGAACGGTGTTGAAGACCGGGTGTTTGCGAGAACGATAGGATAACCTATCGATTGTCTCTGCACTGAGTTGCTCCGGTATAGAGACCTCCATATGTGATGGGAAGTCCGATCGAGATTGTGAATACCCGGATTGCAAGGGCTTCTTTGGAAGTGCCTTTGGTTCTGTTCGAACCTGGAACAGATTTGTATGGTTGTATGTCTGACATTACACTTTGAGATATAAAGCAGATTTCTTTCAAATACATTTCTGTTTGGTGGCGGAGATTTATTCTCTTAGCTTAACATCCTTCTCTGAGACATACGAGCTCAAAGGTTATGTAGTTGAAGGTTATCAGTGATATACTCCCAAATTGGTAATGTGGCAAGCTGAGTGTTGCTGTGAGTTGCTGATCATTTGTTGATCATTTGTTGATCAAAGCATGACTTTGTGAAGAAGCGTAGGTTTGTGGACGAGACTGCATCAGGACCTCACACCCCGGAAATGGTCGAAACAGGAAAGATGCGGCAAGGTTATGAGGGACGCACCCTTTAGGGTATGTCATTTCCTTTTGGAAAAAGGTGGTATCAGGTTTGGAACCCTGATATTTAACCTATGTGGTTGCTGCAATCTCATTTCTGTGTGGTTGTTGCTTTGTTGAGGCGCCTCGGATAAAGGTCGCAAACGACCGGGGGATGGCATATTCGTGTAGTAGTTACCTAGTTACAGAGGTAACCCGGCCTTGTCTTGGCAGAGAGCTGGTTAAGTTCTCGGGACGTCCTCCCAGAGGCGTACCCATGTGGTAATAGGAAGTTCCTTAGCCTGACCATTTGTTGGAATTCCAAAGAAACAATACGAGCCCTTTACGGTTTTAGTTGTATAACCTGCTATGGAATGTGGCGGTAACCAGCTATTGAACATAGTAGCTGTAGTAGTCATACAATAATGGTTGTATGCTGGCTAAGATTAATATTATACTTTCGAAATGTTTTCTACACTAGGCACTAATGATAATATTAAAAAGATTTTTCTCATATCAAGCATGTTTGACTATCATAAGGAGAAATCTCCTCCAATTCCGCGTGTGCATTGTGTGTGTGGCGGGAGGCCTTATGGTAGTTTCATTTTCCAAAAAGCATATCAGATTTCTCTTATGAACTGTTTTTATTTTAAACAACTGTTTTGTTACTCATACCAGTCCCATGACTGACCTGGAGTTTATTGTTCCCTTTCTAAACTCTGGGTGCCCACAATTTCCCACACGGGCAGTCTAGAGTTGGGTTTTTCAGATAGTCAGGTTTAGTAGATTATCGGGAGCTAGTTCAGTTTTTGGAGTTCACGGATGACCGACGTTGCTTATCTTGGTGCAACATGATGGTGGTTTGAGCTTGATGTTGAAATTGTTGGACGCATTCTCTTTTAAAGATCATTTGGAGTATCACTTCTGTTGTTTCCGGTGTAACATTATTTGTCTCTGATATTCTTGTATCATATAGATATCATTGTTGTATATCATTTTGGATATGGTATTCATTGGAGTTGTATATGATATTATCCATTTCTTTCTTCCGCTGTGTTGTTATACTTAACGTGTTATAAGCTCCGGCGAGCCAGATTCGGCGTTTGAATCTGTGGCATTCGAGTACAAGTGAAGTACGGGTGCCAATTTTCGAAGGCCGAGTCAGGACCGCTACATTTGGTATCAGAGCTAAGGTTGAACTTTAGCTATGGAGTATAACACATTAAGTAACTCATTAGAGATAGGGTGAAGTATACCCTAGAATGAGTATCCCTAAGATATTCGTTCGAACGCCTCAGTAAATTCTCTTACTATCTTCTGATAGTAAGTATGAGTGCAAGAAGAAGATGAGATAGGGGACAGGGGAATACGACTATAAATGGTCAATACCCTGTAACAACAAGGAAACAATCTTTTCTCTATCAATCTCTTTTGTTCAACATCTCTTTTCAATTCTTCGATGGTTCCTGGTAGATCCAGGAAGAAGATTTGATATATTTGCATGGGACATAAACTCCAAATAGGTCAGAATTGTTTGTTTGGATGAATTGGTTGCTATGGTTGATAGGTATACTTTAGTTTCTAAACTAAAAGTTTTGAAATTGTATCCATATATCTGTCTATTTTTAGGTCCTAATATATTCTATGAATGGTTAGTTATCCCTTCGGACTAACCGATGCCCTTGCATACTTCGTAGATTCGGATAACCCGAGTATCTTGTAAAAAAATTAAAAAAGATTCGTTCTCGTATCTATTATTGATATTCTGATTTGTAAGCCAAATGCAGAATAGATGCTCGGTTTGATTTGATGAAACGTTCTTCATCTATTCTTTTGTTGTCTCCCTACTTTCAAATTTCAAGGACTAAATTTCTTAAGGGGGGGAATCTGTAATGATCCCGGATTTTAACTAAGTTTAAGTTGATAATTAATTTAATTTTTGAATAAAATTGTGAAATTAATTGGTAAATCGATTTGAGTTTCTCCAAATTCAAATAAAATATGTGTTAAATCATTTGAATTTAAATTTTAAGTAAATGGTTTAACAATAATTTGAATTTATAAATAGATATATATAAGATAAATTATAAAATACAAAGTAAACACATCAGCTGAAATCTAACAACATTTTAAAATAAAAATTTATTTATATTATAAAGTAATATTACAAAGCATAAGACACAAGAAAGAAATATGTTCATAGAAACAAATGAAGTATAAGTATGTACACTTGTAAAAGAAAACAAAAATATATATGTATTAGCTTGCAAAAGAAGACACTAATATATATTCAAGAATGAAACACAAAAATTATAAATATCTATGTACAAACAAAATTGGATAAGTATGAACACTTGGAAAAGAAGAAAGAAGACAAAGGTGATTAATGCCATATCTTTAGCACACAAAAGAGATATCATCTCAGCCACCAAGAGATAGAAAAAAAAATCAGCTTAGTCAAACAAAGAGAAAAAAACCTCTGTCCTATATTGTACAAACAAAATAATATCACACAGTAAACTCATCTCCTATATATCAAACTCTTCAATTCAGTTTCGTTCATTCTAAGTTGTGTAAACCTAAAGTAGTACCATCCTAAAACTTAAACAAAATTCAACTCAAACCAAAGATCAAAGAAGAAGGTTTCAGCTTGCAATCTCAAGCCTGTGTCAAAATTGAAGAAGAACTCTGTTCATTTCTGGAATCAAGTGAGTAACATTTTCTTAAAATCTAAAAAAAATATGGATCTTTTGCAAGTTGAATCTGCGATAAGTATGTTTGAATCTATATATGAATTCTTTGTGAATGATGGATATATTGTACAGGCTGATGTTTGTAACTGTCTTTGTTCTGAGTTCATAAACACCAGATTTTTGATCCAAAAATCATTCCACTTGTTCTACTTGATGTTTGGACTTAGCGTTAAAACAAATGTTGCTTGTCTGATCTTGAACTAAATTTTAAAAATTTATTTAAGTTAAAACAACCTGATGAAGTCTCTGGAAAGCAAGAAACTTTAGCATAGCTTTTAAAGAGTCAAAATTTAAACTTCTCAATTCTCGAATTCAGGTATGCAGATCGAATTCGTATGCTTTAACTTGATTTTTAAAGCTTAAATCCTAATTTTTCAAGTTAGGATTTGAGGGCAGTTCGAGTTTGTTCAAATTTCATTATATTGGCGAATTCTGGTGATCCCGTCGATGGGGAAGGTCGAGGTTCTCTGGGGTGGTAGTGGAGTGAACGGTGGTTGTAGGAAAAATACTGTGACGGTGGGTAGGTTATCGTGGTGGCGACGACGAGCGTTTTAAGTTTCTTGTAACGCCCCACCCCAAGGCCCACCTTAGCAAAGAGAATTAACAAGTGATTCCGTCTACTAAAGCGGAGAATAGGGCTGGTTAAGGGCGACCATCTATAATTCTGTCTTAAACATCTACTAAATACGTCGATAAATGCAATATAAATTTTTTTTTCTCTATCTCAAGTGGTTCGACATACCCAGTAAATGCTTAATCCAAAACTATAGGTGGCTAACGGATCTATCAGAACAAAATACAATAACTGAATGTAAATCACGTCACAGAACAGTAACCAACATCATATATATACATATACACTGATATAGGTTTGGTACGATACAATATGAATACAATAAAAGTGGTACTCGACCGCACCATATACATCGAATCAAAAGTAAATACATCAGAGTATGCGGAAGAAATAAACTACTCAAGCGATAGATAAGCTAATGTCCAACATCAACTTCAAACTAAGCCCAATAGATGATACCTGAAACAACTCGGTATGACCCAAGTGAAAGCACACGGGTCAGGCTAGCTTAAATCATTAGTTAAACAAAATAATCGATAAGGATAAGTAGGTGAAAGCTATGGTATCCTTTTTCTTAAAGGATGCCATGTCCTAAATAAGGTTTCAACATCATAAGAAAGGACAACATCTCTTCTTGGCAAGTAGAAGAGATAATAATAATAAAGTCATACTTAAGTGTCATAACTGACACTTACGCAAATGGAACATCGATGAGTAAAGTTTTAAAGATAAGACTCAATAAACATCGCTTTCGCCTCATATCATCGGTAACATAAAGGAATGTGGATAATGACTTCAAATGATTCAACTATCTTCTTAGAAGTGGTTGTCAATATAAAAATACATCAAAGGTACATATCCTTCATACATAGAATAAAACTCATATGGATGTGCCTCATCTCATTGGCACATCCTAAGGATCGTTCAAGGAAATATAAAACTCAATCATAAAAGAAGCATTATACTTATTCATACCTCATCTCATCGGTATGAATATAGATACATCTCAAATCCATCACTAAAACTCATCATAAAAGATTCTTCATAATTATTTATACCTCATCTCATCGGTATAAATTTATAAATACATCTCAACTCCATCTTAACATCAAGTAGTCTATAAAATCATCAAATCATCAATCCATAATGCAAGTAACTCAATCAAAGAGTAACATCATAAATGATTTCACCATATATGTATACATCTCATCTGGCACTAGGCTATCAATGTAATAATCATCTAAAGACGGTGAAGTCTAAAACATCAAAACTTAAAGAAATCCCGGATTGGCCAGATCCTCGATTGCATGCCGAAGCAATGCTACGCGCGCTACATCGTGACTAGTACTACTATTTGGTACCATAAACATCGTGATGACTGGAGTCAAATAACATCTTAACATCGTGAACATCATGAATGACTATAGTCCATAACATCATAATGACTCCCAGTCACAAAGACCCGAATTAATAACATCGTGATGATCGGAGTAGCAACTACATCGTGATGACTCCAATCGAGTACCCGTGGTCTGTAGTACCAGTAAACATCGTGAATGTGTCTCAACTTCTCGGATAGGAACCCAATAGGTGTTAACGTATGTTCCATACCATACGTTCGCACCTAATGGTTTACTAGCCATTAGTTGGTACCACACTAGTAAAACATCATAAACATCAGGAAAATATACTCAGCCTCATCTCATTGGCGAGTAAATACAATACCATGCTCGCCTCATCTCATTGACGAGTACTAGTGGCATCGTGACTTGTCTCATCTCATCGACAAGTAAAAACTATCATAATACATCTCAACATCGTAAAATCATCATAAAGAAGCTTACCTCGTATCATCGGCAAATGCAAATAAATCTCATAATGGTTTCTCATAAACCATAATCCCCAAAAAGGAAAATCTCATCTCAAGACTCACCTCATCTCATCGGCAAGTAAAACAATATCTTTAAGTGGTTCTCATCGATTTTTACTCCTATAATAGGAGATCTCGAACGTCTCAACTCGCCAAATATTGGCTACTTGGATAATTCCTATAATAGGAATTGAAAATCTTAAATATTAACTCAAGATACAATACTCCAGAGGTTTCGATCATACAAGTTCGGAATTAACCGAAAGAGCAAACTCATGTGTCCCATACCACATGTTTTACTAAATCGTTTAATTCTCTTTCTCATACGTTCGAAAAGTGCAAAAACGTGTATCTTTATATAGAAAATATATTTTTGCTAAATCGGGTTTTGAAATAAATTTCAGAAAATATTTAAGAAATCGATTTTGAAAATCTCTTTATAATTTAGAAATATTAATTGTATCATGATTTATATGAAATCACTTTGTAAAATATATTTCTAAGAACAATAGCTAGAATATGAACACTTTTGAAAAAATAGTTTGAAAATACGTGCACATGTGCTCAGAATCACAATGAAAACATCACATAATGAATCATTAAAATCCCAATGATGGATTCATGAAAATTCGGGCTTCTATATAGTAGAAGCAATCCCAAAAATAATTACAAGAAGCATGGTTTATCCCTTGAATAAGATAATACAACACTCAAGATCTATATTAAAATTTATCATCAAAGACTTGCTCGAACAATCTAAGAAAATATATGATTCAATACTAGAGCATATGTGATATAAAGCTCTCAATATTTGCACTGAAAAGAGCATCAAAATCATGTTCGGAAAACAAAAGAGAAAGCACCAAAAACTGGTGCAACAATTCAAGATACACAGGAATAAACTTTGGCATTTTTCTCAGGCCTGTGTTTTGTTTGTTCACTTTGCCTCATTTAAGCACATAATTTGAGAAAACACAAAAAATAAAAGTTGTAGATGACATCCTAAGCTTTCCAGAACATTAAAAATTACCAAATTTTGATAAGAAATGTAAAAGTTATGGATAAAATAATTCTGAGATTCGAATTTCACAACTTCTGTCATTTTGTCTCCGGACAGCGACAAACAGTCTCATATTTGGTCAAGATAACTTTGAAATTTTAGAAAACTCTAAACATAAAAATTAAAGGTGATTTTATTAGCTTGAAGTCAGAAAAAGAATCACCAAAAATCGGACTCAGGGATCAAAAGATACGGCCAAAAACATTCTTAGGTCAATGATCATTGTCGCTGTCGTTTTGCTCTCGAGATAGCAACAAACAATCACATTTTTGACCCAGATAACTTTGAAATTTTATAAAAAATAAAACATGAAACTTTTAGTACAAAGTTTAAGCTTTCCGAAACATTCAAAATTATCAAAATCCGATCAAAAACGAGAAAGTTATGTCTAATTTTGTTTCAGCTTCATGCATAGAGCAAATATAGGTTTTGCTCTCGGATTAGCAGTAGAAAAATCAAATTTTGACATAGCTAACTTCACAATTGCACAAAACTCAATACATGAAAGTTGTAGTATATGATTTAGGCTTTCCGGAACATCCAAAATTATCAAAATCAGATCAAAAACGAGAAAGTTATGCCTAATATAATTCTCAGTAGCTAGATTCTGTGAGTTTATATACTCACCTTGCTATTAAAGATGATCAAACCTCTTATTTATGCTAAAAGATTGAAGCTTGGAGGAGGAAACGACTTCAAAAACCTGTCAAACTTTAACAAACAGACATGCAAGAAGAACAAATACTGTAAATTAGAAAAATCTTCTCTGAAATTAGATGAAACTACATGGTTTGGAGTTGGATTACCTGTTGATTTATTCTTTAGATTGCAAAGGATTTTAATTTGATGAATTTACTTGAAGAAATTGGTTTGAGTTTGCAATTTGGTGAAGAGGGGTTTCTACTTTCTTGTTTACTAGTTTTTGAGAAGGAGGAAGGAAATGCAAATGAACGTATAGTAAGTAATTTCCTCCTTTTCTTAATCAGGCTATGAACACTAATGGGCTTGGACCCAAAAATTAAAAGAAAATAGCATGGCTTATGTTAAATAATCATCACTTTTATTATAAAGGCTTTATATTTACACTATTTAACAAAACAAAAATGCATTTTCTTCATATTTTTACACAAGGAAAATATGTAGACTTAAACACTTACAAAATAAAACAATTTCCACCATATAAAAAGGTAAATTTATATTTTTAAAACATTATTATTATTAAAATTCTTTATTTTACAAAAATGCACTATTTTCACAACTAAATGCAAAAGTCTACATTTTTATCTTCTAATATTCCTCAAAATTATTTTCTTACTTGGAAAAATATTAAAAACCATCTTAAACTCAACTTTATAATTAAAACACAATTTTAAACCAATTTCCATCTTTTTATTTAAATAAACATCCTTTAAAAATCACATACTTCTTTAAAAAAAATATTAAAAGAAGTAATTAGCAATAATTAATACAATCATTGCATTTTCCCTAATTAGAACTCAGTTTCCATTTTTTTTATTAACCCAAATATATAAAATAAAGTTCCAAACTTTATTTTTCTCATTTTATATTTAAAATTCATTGTTTATTCCAAATAAACAATATAAAACTTCCAATTTTATTTAATTTACAATATTAGATTATAACTACCGTTATAATTTAATATTAACAGGTAATCTCCAAAACCATGGTCGTTACAGACCTCCCCCCTTAACAAAATTGCGTCCCCGCAATTTTCTAGAAAAAGAGCTGTAAACAACATAAAAGATACAATCATCGAAGGATAAAGACAGGCTAGAATTCCAAGCCATTCATACTCTCTATATAGAATGGTAGAAAGAAATAAAGAAAAACTCACTTGGTTAATTCAATGGCCCATCATATGATAATATAGTGATTAGCAAACCATCGAATTTTCCAAGTAACTCGAAAGAATTTCGAAGATATCCCGTCTTCGAATCAAAACTCAATAAGATGCTCTACAATTAATCAATCGAAAATGATTAATTTCACAAAACTCTACGAATAGAGTCGGGATCAAACTCACTCACCCGAAATCTAAGCAATAAAGAAGATCATCAATAAGATTTTCTGTATAAATATATGGAAAGAACATCCTTACAACAAGGTAGACACAATAGACAAGATAGATAAATTAGAAGATGGCTTCTCATAAGGCCACCAAACTCAAACGACCACGAAAAATGCATGTCGTTGATAATAGCTAAAAGACAGTATATACTCAAGAAAATGATATAAGCTCGAATTATCTTTTAATCCAAAATATTTAGAATTTAAAATCTCAACATATTTAAATTTTTAAATCTCAATTTTCAACATTTGAAAATTTCTCAAACTCTTTACTATATTACTTAGTAAGTAATTTAAAACTCAAAGTCTAAACTTTACTTTTCATGTTTTAAAACTAAATTTCCAATGAAATTTTTTTATTATATTTTTTATAAATCCAAACTTATATCCCATGATAGAATAAGTTAACAAAATTTCAAATTTTCTTATATAACTCGACTATAGAACATCCCATAGGCAATATAGGTTTTAAATCTCCAATCATATTTTCAATAAAGTATAGCTCAAAAATAATCTCATTTTTATAATTTCAAAATAATAAAATGGCATTGCCTCGCCATTGAATCTCCAACAAACAAATCCATCAATTGGCTGCAGAGTTGACCGAACGATCAAAACTGCCTCGCCACTCTATTATCCATCTCTAAAACCCAATTGCTGCAATTACCATTCCAAATAAATTTAATATTCAATCTTAAAAATAATAATTCAAAAACTCAATCTTCAAAACTCAAACTATCATGTCTGATTGCCTCATCATAGCATTTAGGAGATTCCTATCGATGACATTAGCCAAATGCATCGACCAGAACTCTTAACTACTCGATGGACAACCCAACACTCTCAAATTATTTCTATAAAAGAAATATTACTCATGTAAATGTATTCTCAAAACATTCTTTGATTTTTAAAATATCCAAAACTCCAATTTCTCTTTAAAACTCATATATATATAGCCACAAAAACTCAAAACCAAAGAACATTAAGAGGATGCATCGAGACATTCCCAGAATACTCGATTCTCAAAATCAACAGAAGGCGATAGGGTGTTCGTCAATCTTATGATGTCACGAGCCACTCCCAAAAATCATTAAGATACAGGGTAAGCAAGATATTCTTCTCGAAGGAGAAGAAGCACACAATCCACGAATCACTACTTCAAACGGAGTAATGCTACAAGCGATAACATTAATTGAGTATCCAAAAAGAACACTCAAACAAAGCTAAATGATAAACTCAATCAAACTCGTACATTATAAAAACTCACCTCATTCCTTAGTGGATATCCTCATGGAAGGATAAACGAAGAGCTAAGAGCCAGGAATAAGGTTACCTTAACACTCGATTGCCCGATTGGATGTCAAATCCAAACGGACTCACAAAACTCAACAAAGTCACCTTCACTGGAATTCGAGATATATCATCAACATCTCGATACTCAAGAGTGAATACATAAACTTCGAAATCATCATTAACATTCTAAAGTGATAGAAATAATAAACCAATCAAATTAGGATACCTAAATAAATATAGGATCCTATAACAACAAAAGGATCGGACTTAACATCAAATAAGTCAATCCGTCTCAAATCAAATACATCTCAAGATAGTGAGTAATAAACAAATACTCACGAAAGCAGTAACAAATAGAAAACTCAGAATGCTCACAACAAGCCAATCGTTGTGGATCCCCTCTATTGGATTCACAACTCTCAAAGGAATGCAACAAGAATGCTCAAAGAAATCAATCAGCTCCATCGATACGAACTCACTCGTATTTACAAAAATAAGAATAGAATAATCCCAAATAAGATTTTATATAAGATAAGATGACATCAAACTCTATTATGAAATACTATGGAATATAATATATTTATATTCCAAGACATATTCCATCTCAACAATCCCAAAACTCGAAAAAGAATCAAGGCTCGATTCGAAAACAAGCTTGAATAAAGGACAATGATTCACCCGTATTGTACTTCGATGTATCACGATATATGTACTGTTCTGTGTTTATTCTACTTTGTTCTGACCACAGCTCTGATACTAAGCTGTAACGCCCCACCCCGAGGCCCACCTTAGCAAAGAGAATTAACAAGTGATTCCGTCTACTAAAACGGAGAATATGGCTGGTTAAGGGCGACCATCTATAATTCTGTCTTAAACATCTACTAAATACGTCGATAAATGCAATATAAATTTTTTTTCTCTATCTCAAGTGGTTCGACATACCCAGTAAATGCTTAATCCAAAACTATAGGTGGCTAACGGATCTATCAAAACAAAATACAATAACTGAATGTAAATCACGTCATAGAACAGTAACCAACATCATATATATACATATACACTGATACAGGTTTGGTACAATACAATATGAATACAATAAAAGTGGTACTCGACCGCACCATATACATCGAATCAAAAGTAAATACATCAGAGTATGCGGAAGAAATAAACTACTCAAGCGATAGATAAGCTAATGTCCAACATCAACTTCAAACTAAGCCCAATAGATGATACCTGAAACAACTCGGTATGACCCGAGTGAAAGCACACGGGTCAGGCTAGCTAAAATCATCAGTTAAACAAAATAATCGATAAGGATAAGTAGGTGAAAGCTATGGTATCCTTTTTCTTAAAGGATGCCATGTCCTAAATAAGGTTTCAACATCATAAGAAAGGACAACATCTCTTCTTGGCAAGTAGAAGAGATAATGATAATAAAGTCATACTTAAGTGTCATAACTGACACTTACGCAAATGGAACATCGACGAGTAAAGTTTTAAAGATAAGACTCAATAAACATCGCTTTCGCCTCATATCATCGGTAGTATAAAGGAATGTGGATAATGACTTCAAATGATTCAACTATCTTCTTAGAAGTGGTTGTCAATATAAAAATACATCAAAGGTACATATCCTTCATACATAGAATAAAACTCATATGGATCTGCCTCATCTCATTGGCACATCCTAAGGATCGTTCAAGGAAATATAAAACTCAATCATAAAAGAAGCATTATACTTATTCATACCTCATCTCATCGGTATGAATATAGATACATCTCAAATCCATCACTAAAACTCATCATAAAAGATTCTTCATAATCATTTATACCTCATCTCATCGGTATAAATTTATAAATACATCTCAACTCCATCTTAACATCAAGTAGTCTATAAAATCATCAAATCATCAATCCATAATGCAAATAACTCAATCAAAGAGTAACATCATAAATGATTTCACCATATATGTATACATCTCATCTGGCACTAGGCTATCAATGTAATAATCATCTAAAGATGGTGAAGTCTAAAACATCAAAACTTAAAGAAATCCCGGATTGGCCAGATCCTCGATTGCATGCCGAAGCAATGCTACGCGCGCTACATCGTGACTAGTACTACTATTTGGTACCATAAACATCGTGATGACTGGAGTCAAATAACATCTTAACATTGTGAACATCATGAATGACTATAGTCCATAACATCATAATGACTCCCAGTCACAAAGACCCGAATTAATAACATCGTGATGATCGGAGTAGCAACTACATCGTGATGACTCCAATCGAGTACCCGTGGTCTGTAGTACCAGTAAACATCGTGAATGTGTCTCAACTTCTCGGATAGGAACCCAATAGGTGTTAACGTATGTCCCATACCATACATTCACACCTAATGGTTTACTAGCCGTTAGTTGGTACCACACTAGTAAAACATCATAAACATCAGGAAAATATACTCAGCCTCATCTCATTGGCAAGTAAATACAATACCATGCTCGCCTCATCTCATTGACGAGTACTAGTGGCATCGTGACTTGTCTCATCTCATCGACAAGTAAAAACTATCATAATACATCTCAACATCGTAAAATCATCATAAAGAAGCTTACCTCGTATCATCGGCAAATGCAAATAAATCTCATAATGGTTTCTCATAAACTATAATCCCCGAAAAGGAAAATCTCATCTCAAGACTCACCTCATCTCATCGGCAAGTAAAACAATATCTTTAAGTGGTTCTCATCGATTTTTACTCCTATAATAGGAGATCTCGAACGTCTCAACTCGCCAAATATTGGCTACTTGGATAATTCCTATAATAGGAATTGAAAATCTTAAATATTAACTCAAGATACAATACTCCAGAGGTTTCGATCATACAAGTCCGAAATTAACCGTAAGAGCAAACTCATGTGTCTCATACCACATGTTTTACTAAATCGTTTAATTCTCTTTCTCATACGTTCGAAAAGTGCAAAAACGTGTATCTTTATATAGAAAATATATGTTTGCTAAATCGGGTTTTGAAATAAATTTCAGAAAATATTTAAGAAATCGATTTTGAAAATCTCTTTATAATTTAGAAATATTAATAGTATCATGTTTTATATGAAATCACTTTGTAAAATATATTTCTAAGAACAATAGCTAGAATATGAACACTTTTGAAAAAATAGTTTGAAAATACGTGCACATGTGCTCAGAATCACAATGAAAACATCACATAATGAATCATTAAAATCCCAATGATGGATTCATGAAAATTCGGGCTTCTATATAGTAGAAGCAATCCCAAAAATAATCACAAGAAGCATGGTTTATCCCTTGAATAAGATAATACAACACTCAAGATCTATATTAAAATTTATCATCAAAAACTTGCTCGAACAATCTAAGAAAATATATGATTCAATACTAGAGCATATGTGATATAAAGCTCTCAATATTTGCACTGAAAAGAGCATCAAAATCATGTTCAGAAAACAAAAGAGAAAGCACCAAAAACTGGTGCAACAATTCAAGATACACAGGAATAAACTTTGGCATTTTTCTCAGGCCTGTGTTTTGTTTGTTCACTTTGCCTCATTTAAGCCCATAATTTGAGAAAACACAAAACATAAAAGTTGTAGATGACATCCTAAGCTTTCCAGAACATTAAAAATTACCAAATTCCGATAAGAAATGTAAAAGTTATGGATAAAATAATTCTGAGATTCGAATTTCACAACTTCTGTCATTTTGTCTCCGGACAGCGACAAACAGTCTCATATTTGGTCAAGATAACTTTGAAATTTTAGAAAACTCTAAACATAAAAATTAAAGGTGATTTTATTAGCTTGAAGTCAGAAAAAGAATCACCAAAATCGGACTCAGGGATCAAAAGATACGGCCAAAAACATTCTTAGGTCAATGATCATTGTCGCTGTCATTTTGCTCTCGGGATAGCAACAAACAATCACATTTTTGACCCAGATAACTTCGAAATTTTAGAAAACATAAAACATGAAACTTTTAGTACAAAGTTTAAGCTTTCCGAAACATTCAAAATTATCAAAATCCGATCAAAAACGAGAAAGTTATGTCTAATTTTGTTTCAGCTTCATGCATAGAGCAAATATAGGTTTTGCTCTCGGATTAGCAGTAGAAAAATCAAATTTTGACATAGCTAACTTCACAATTACACAAAACTCAATACATGAAAGTTGTAGTATATGATTTAGGCTTTCCGGAACATCCAAAATTAACAAAATCAGATCAAAAACGAGAAAGTTATGCCTATATAATTCTCAGTAGCTAGATTCTGTGAGTTTATATACTCACCTTGCTATTAAAGATGACCAAACCTCTTATTTATGCTAAAAGATTGAAGCTTGGAGGAGGAAACGACTTCAAAAACCTGTCAAACTTTAACAAACAGACATGCAAGAAGAACAAATACTGTAAATTAGAAAAATCTTCTCTGAAATTAGATGAAACTACATGGTTTGGAGTTGGATTACCTGTTGATTTATTCTTTAGATTGCAAATGATTTTAATTTGATGAATTTACTTGAAGAAATTGGTTTGAGTTTGCAATTTGGTGAAGAGGGGTTTCTACTTTCTTGTTTACTGGTTTTTGAGAAGGAGGAAGGAAATGCAAATGAACGTATAGTAAGTAATTTCCTCCTTTTCTTAATCAGGCTATGAACACTAATGGGCTTGGACCCAAAAATTAAAAGAAAATAGCATGGCTTATGTTAAATAATCATCACTTATATTATAAAGGCTTTATATTTACACTATTTAACAAAACAAAAATGCATTTTCTTCATATTTTTACACAAGAAAAATATGTAGACTTAAACACTTACAAAATAAAACATTTTCCACCATATAAAAAGGTAAATTTATATTTTTAAAACATTATTATTATTAAAATTCTTAATTTTACAAAAATGCACTATTTTCACAACTAAATGCAAAAGTCTACATTTTTATCTTCTAATATTCCTCAAAATTATTTTCTTACTTGGAAAAATATTAAAAACCATCTTAAACTCAACTTTATAATTAAAACACAATTTTAAACCAATTTCCATCTTTTTATTTAAATAAACATCCTTTAAAAATCACATACTTCTTTAAAAAATTTATTAAAAGAAGTAATTAGCAATAATTAATACAATCATTGCATTTTCCCTAATTAGAACCCAGTTTCCATTTTTTTTTATTAACCCAAATATATAAAATAAAGTTCCAAACTTTATTTTTCTCATTTTATATTTAAAATTCATTGTTTATTCCAAATAAACAATATAAAACTTCCAATTTTATTTAATTTACAATATTAGATTATAACTACCGTTATAATTTAATATTAACAGGTAATCTCCAAAACCAGGGTCGTTACATTTCTAAACCTAGTTTTGTCGAGTGCGAAAGTTTTGATTCGTTCGTCCTCTACGTTTGATCGAGTGCTTCGTGGTTTTGGGTGATGATAGGGGAAGTGTCGATGAAGCGTTGACCGGAGTTTCAGGATTTCTGATGGACGAGGTTTCGAGAACGACGACGATTCCCAGGTTGGTTGTTGAAGCCAATGATGTTTTCCAGTTTTGGTTATGATGCTCGATTTCGAATTCGAGAAGATGGCGACGTTCTGATGGTCGGGGAATGGTGCGTGGGTGATCGTCGAGTTGCTCGATGTAGTGGCGACGACTGGAGTTGATCGTCGGCATTGTGCATGTACACGGTGCCATTGATGTCTGGTGATATGATGTTGTGTGGTTTTGGGTATCAGGGTGAGCTCGAGATTATCTCGAGTAACTCGAGTGATTTACTCGAAGATTTCCAATGTTGGTCTCGAAGTAGAATTTGCGTGGCTCGAGTAGTAGTTGTTTTGTACAGGTTTTACAAAACCTATTCTGTTTTGTTTTGACATTTTAAAACTGAATTTTTAATTATAAACAAAGTTTAAATTAAGTTTTAAAACAAAAGTTTGACTGTGAATTCAAGTTTAGTTGGAACTTAGTTTGGAAATAAATACGTTTTTAAATTCAAATTGTTTTAGATAACTAAAAGAGTTTAAATAATTAAGTGAAACGGAAGAACTTGAATTTAAATTGGAGTTTGAATTTGTAAAGAAAGAATTTGAACAAAGTTAAATTAAATTTGGAACCTGGACTGAAATCTGAAGTGGAATTCTAGATTTTTAAATTAAATAAAGTTTTATAACTTTAAATGTTTAAATAAGTTTAAATGTAAAGGTATACTTTAAATATGTGAAGTCAAAAGAAAATTTGATTTTAACTCTTTTGATCAATGAGTTATTAATAATTAATCAATTTTGATTAATAATGATTAATGTAAGTAATTTCTTTAGCAAAGTAATTAAAGAATTGTTATTAGTTAATGAAGGTCATTAACTAAGATTATTTAAATAATTAGTTAATGTGATTAATTTTAATAATAAATTAGATTAATTAATTAATGATAATCATTTATAAAATTGTGTAAGTGTAATTACTTTATGGAAGTAATTAAGAAATTAATTCCTCATTGTAATTAATTGAGTTTAATTTGATTAATTTAAGTTAACTATGGTCAAATATTGTGTACTGGATTGAATTCGGATATGTGATTGTGATGCTATGTAATGCAAATTGCTTTGTGCTGAACTATGATTTATGATTTGTTTCTGTATTTATGTGAAAACCCTTTGGACTCGTAAAACAACATTTGAATTTCGATGCGACAGGGAGTCGGATTCCAGTTTGTTATCCGAAACCTACATCGAATCGTAATCATGAATCCTTGTGATTGATAAATTGACTTTATCTGTGAATTTGTGAATGAAGATAAGCGTTATAAATCATACCACTTATCGATATTGATATGATTGAATCTGTGATGATTGAATGATGTTGCACTATTGTGTTAAACCCCTGGACTACACCATACACACACAAATATGGACTTCACGAGGAAATCGATTAAGTCACAGATTGTTGAAATGGTTTTAAAAATTAAATTTGAATTCAAATGGTTTGGACATGGAATCGGGTTAAATGTGAAAAGCTTTGGAAAAGGAGTTTTGAGGATAAAGTTATTTTGGATAACTTCATAAAGTTTTGAAATTTAAAATGGTTGAACCTTGTTTTGAAATTGAAGAGGATTTTAAATGGTGTATCTTTTATATATAAAAGATTTGAAATGAAAAATGTTTTTCCAAGTTATGAATGAATCTTTTTGAAAGCTATGAAGTAAATCTTGATTTAAAGATTTGATGAGTTAATCCAATTTGAAAGGGAAATTGTGTTGAAAAGAATATGTGTAAATCTTTGTTATGATTGGTATACTTTGTTTTCAAATTGAAAAGGGGTCTTAAAAATGTATCCTTTCTATAAAAGATTTGAAACGGAAATTGGTTTGATATATGTGAATGAATCTTTGTGAAAGATTGGTGAACTTTGTGAAATGAATCTTTTTGTTTAAAAGATTGGAAATGGTAATTTTTCTAAACCGTTTGAAGAAAAGTTTTGGGTAATAAGTTGTGACTTAACTGAAATCCCAATATCCATATGTTTTAAAATATTGCGCTCACTACGCGGTTTAGCCGGGAGAGGACTTTGTGTCATATAACCCATTCCGAATAGTGATACGACATAAATGGATAGCATTTGAAGACCGGTGTTGAAGACCGGGTGTTTGCGAGAACGATAGGATAACCTATCAATTGTCTCTGCACTGAGTTGCTGCGGTATAGAGACCTCCATATGTGATGGAAAGTCCGATCGAGATTGTGAATACCCGGATTGCAAGGGCTTCTTTGGAAGTGCCTTCGGTTCTGTTTGAACCCGGAACAGATTTGTATGGTTGTATGTCTGACATTACACTTTGAGATATAAAGCAGATTTCTTTCAAATACTTTTCTGTTTGGTGGCGGAGATTTATTCTCTTAGCTTAACACCCTTCTCTGAGACATACGAGCTCAGAGGTTATGTAGTTGAAGGTTATCAGTGATATACTCCCAAATTGGTAATGTGGCATGCTGAGTGTTGCTGTGTGTTGTTGATCATTTGTTGATCAAAGCATGGCTTTGTGAAGAAGCGTAGCTTTGTGGACGAGACTGCATCAGGACCTCACACCCCGGAAATGGTCGAAACAGGAAAGATGCGGCAAGGTTATGAGGGTCGCACCCTTTAGGGTATGTCATTTCCTTCTGGAAAAAGGTGGTATCAGGTATGGAGCCCTGATATTTAACCTATGTGGTTGCTGCAATCTCATTTCTGTGTGGTTGTTGCTTTTTTGAGGCGCCTCGAATAAAGGTCGCAAACGACCGGGGGGTGGCATATTCGTGTAGTAGTTACCTAGTTACAGAGGTAAGCCGGCCTTGTGTTGGCAGAGAGCTGGTTAAGTTCTCGGGACGTCCTTCCAGAGGCGTACCCATGTGGTAATAGGAAGTTCCTTAGCCTGACCATTTGTTGGAATTTCAAAGAAACAATACGAGCCCTTTACGGTTTTAGTTGTATAACCTCCTATGGAATGTGGCGGTAACCTGCTATTGAACATAGTAGCTATAGTAGGCATACAATAATGGTTGTATGCTGGCTAAGATTAATATTATACTTTCGAAATGTTTTCAACACTAGGCACTAATGATAATATTAAAAAGATTTTTCTCGTATCAAGCATGTTTGACTATCATAAGGAGAAATCTTCTCCAATTCTGTGTTTGCATTGTGTGTGTGGCGGGAGGCCTTATGGTAGTTTCATTTTCCAAAAAGCATATCGGATTTCTCTTATGAACTGTTTTTATTTTAAACAACTGTTTTGTTACTCATACCAGTCTCATGACTGACCTGGAGTTTATTGTTCCCTTTCTAAACTCTGGGTTCCCACAATTTCCCACACGGGCAGTCTAGAGTTGGGTTTTTCAAATAGTTAGGTTTAGTAGATTATCGGGAGCTAGTTCAGTTTTTGGAGTTCACGGATGACCGACGTTGCTTATCTTGGTGCAACGTGATGGTGGTTTGAGCTTGATGTTGAAATTGTTGGACGCATTCTTTTTGAAAGATCATTTGGAGTATCACTTCTGTTGTTTCCGTTGTAACATTATTTGTCTCTGATATTCTTGTATCATATAGATATCATTGTTGTATATCATTTTGGATATGGTATTCATTGGAGTTGTATATGATATTATCCATTTCTTTCTTCCGCTGTGTTGTTATACTTAACGTGTTATAAGCTCCGGCGAGCCAGATTCGGCGTTTCAATCTGCGGCATTCCAGTACAAGTGAAGTACGGGTGCTGATTTTCGAAGGCCGAGTCAGGACCGCTACAGTCTGATGGTGTCGACAGTAAGATGATGTAGGTTGGAGTAAGAGCTCGAGTTGTGTTGGTTACTGTAGGATGAAGTTGTGATCAGGATGATTGCTGAGACTTGTTATCGAGTTGGGCAAGTATTATGAGGTTATTGTCGATTTAAAAGTGGCGTAGTAAAGGCGAAATCCAATATAACTTCGTTTGGCATTTTGGTGAGTTTTCTAACTAATTTATATCTATAATGCATTATCCATTAAAATATATTTGTATAATCTCGATATTGGTTGAATTGCTTTGTTGAGACGTTTGTTTGGTATTTGGTTGATTGTGAATGTTGATTGGATTGCTTGGATGAATTGTTTGATCGGGATATTCAATTGATTTTGTGATATTGGTTTATGTATGTTGGATTATTAAAAATGCAAATGAAATGTCGTCCGTTTACATTTCGGTTTGTGTTGTTTATTTATATGTTGTGCATATATAATTTGGATAGCCGAAAATAGATGTAATTCGACTTGGGCCGTACGATATTGTTTATATTGATAATTGATGATTTTGGCTCCATGATTCATATTTTTAGACGTTCGATTGGTCTTCTAGTTTTAAAATATTTTTGAAAGCATTAATAAATTATTTTTTGTATTTTAAAATTAATATGAAGTATATTTAGAAATAAATAAAATTGATTGGAAAATAAAATTATTTTGGAATTATTTAGAAATTAATATGAAGTATTTTAAAGTATTATTTAGTTACAGAAAATTATGAAATAGTTTCTATAATTATTTATGAATTATAAAATTATTTTGGAAGTTTTCGAAATATGTATAAAAAAGATTTGGAAATGAATTTTTGGTATTTAAATCTTTATTTTGGAATTATATTTAATAGTTAGAAATAAAAATAATTTATTTGAAGTTTATATACATATATACATATATATATATATATATACATATATATATATACGAGCACTTTGGCACGTGCGATGCACGTGTACAAAAGGGACTGTTATTAAAAAGCACTGTTTGTAAGATTTTTTGGATCTTACAAAATGACTTTGACTTGTACAGAATTTTGACCCCGTGTCGATGGCACATATACAAAGTTTGAGCAATATTAAAGTTTGATCGATGTAAAATTTGTAGTACATAAAAAATATGATGAAGCATAACATACTGAGATTGATCATCGTGAATCATAACAATCGCCGTGTACATAAATTGTAAATATTATGTGTATCAAAATGCAAAATGCTTAAATATATGTTTGAACATCCACACGCTATGTGTGTATATTTATATGTTTGATGTCTACCACAATGAAGGTGAATAAGTATTGCAATTTTTTTAATGCATTTGGTTTTGATATATTCATTATATGATCCTAATTGTGCATCCATTAAAACTCAGACCATTTTAACAATGAAGCATTTGAATGTTGCTTGAGTTTGAATAGAGAAAATGAAGAGTGAAAGTTTGATGATTTCAAAGTATAATTTCTAACTCAGATTCAATACATTATAAAGTATAGTCGATGTAAGAATTAAAATGTAATATTAATTAGGTGTTTTGTTGTTGTTCTTATTATAATTTCTAGTATTTTCTATGATCATTTTTGTATTAATCAGATTTTACTTATATGTAGGTATTTAAGTTTCATAGCTGTACAGAATTTCCATTTGTTTTACTTTTAAGATCTAAGAATATATATATGCATGAAGGGCTGGAAAATAGATCTTAAAGTGGTGCATGCCAAAATTATAGGGAAGTAACCACTAATAATGAATCACTTGATCGTTTACTTAGGTCATTCATCTGCTTGTAAATGAGATGTTTGGGCCAGAGAATACAGCTTTAGAAAATTTAGGATGCAAGTTATAGCTGTAGACAAATTGTCATTAGACCATATCATTGGGAAAATACTCATTTCCAAGGAAACCTTAAGAATTTGAGCAATGCTCCATTCGTTGTAATATATCAAATAAAATACTGCTCTTAATTTATACACTATGAATAATGAAAGGAAATAATTTTAATGAAATAGATGAAGTTGAATTATGGGAAGAAGACAATTATATATATTACATGTGCCATTTATTAGAGTGAAAGCATGTTTCATAGACCCATATATAGAAAGGAATTATAGCACTTCAAAACATGAAGCACATAACATATAATTATATGCAACATACACAATTTATTAACTTACATGACATGGTAAGTAATTTACTGCATTTAAGTCTTTACTGCATTGAAATGAATGGTAGTTATAAAGTTAAGAACTATACAGACCTACCAATAATCTTGCATAAATACATTAATGCTAGTTCAGGCTTCAGCTCCTCCATATCAGCCATCTCAGTAGGAAATCAAGCTCATGTGCATGTCAATAAATATGGACTCGTCAAGATTTGATCACTTAAACTGGTTCACCTGCCAACCACTCCCACTTAAAAGGCTCACTACCTCAGTCAGATCCAAGCTCAGCTCCTAGCAGCATCACTAAATACATTCATGCAGCATGGCTCTCTATTGCACCTCATCATGCAACCATAGTACTCGTTCTGCCTCTCTTAATTGCTATAGTTGCGTTGCCTGCATCTACAGCTGATCAGCTCTGTTCATTACTACTGCATATTCAGTTCCCTATGACTTGCAGTCCCCAACTACAGTCTGCCCCTTCTTATTGCTACTGATGGATAACATAAGTCCATAGGTCATTACATATTTGCTATTACACCTCAACATGATACATCAGCAACATCTTGGCACACAGCATCCGCACTACCATTCTTGTACCCCTGAGATACAGTGACAGCAAACGATTTAGCTCCACTCCTCACCCAGTCTCAAGAACACACACATTTTAACTCCCTGTCTATTTTAAACTGTTTGCCTGCACCACACTTTTCAACTAACATGTTCTGCATCCCTCAAATGAAGCTTGACCCTACATATCAATCGCACTTTCACTGTTCTATTATAGTACATTCCATTAGCTGATTCTATCTATACAATTTATTAACTTACATGATATGGTAAGTAATTTGATCATCATATTATTTTTGCTACAGTCTCCAAAAAGGGGAAACGAAAAGAAAAAACATTATACCGAATATAAGTACCGAAGCAACTGAGCAAAAATGAAATGAAACATTATACCATTGATTCTTTAGAAAAAACTCCATTTGAATGCAGTCCATTGTATATCTGCATGGAATAAGTATAGTGGAAAAATATAAGTATACTGTCAAAGATATACCATGGAAGTTCTAATATTTTATGACCTCAATGATGTTATCCACAATAGCGAAGGTTTTCAGTTATTTAAAGAAAACAAACAGTTAGACATATGCAATGCAATACCCACAAATTACCAAAAATATGTAAGTCAATGATGCAGCATAAAGATGCGTAAACTCAAAATCATCAAACTATTTAAGAAACACAAACACCTAATAAATTAGTATATCATCCACTGCAACTTCACCAAATAGATAAAAAAACACAAAACAATTGAACGAAAATGCTTTTTACAAAACCCACTTTTAGTACAGCTTCCATTTGACTATTCACGAAGTTAATTTTATAGTCATATCCACTGGATTCACATTTCACATAGTTATTAGACGTATCATAAATCATAGTTTAACATACGTAACTATGAATCATATCAGTAGGGGTAGATTTAGGTAAGAGATGTCATATATTTGTAGAAAAAAACTATATAACAATATATATATAGCTGGTGTCACATATTTTGGATCGTTTATCAAAATTTAGAAAATATTTTTCTTTTAGTGATAAAAATAATACGAATAACATAACTATATTAACTTATTTTGAACATAAAGTACATAGCCTAAAAAAATTCAAGTCGATAAAATAATGGTCACTTACACTTTACAGTCGGAGAATAAAGAAATTAAATGTTATAGAAACTTTTGAAAAGACATATCAGTTTTTTCTTTGACATGGTATCAGTTGTATAAATCAAAGTCCTATATTTTAAAGGTTTTATTACTACCTAAACTTTTCCATTTAACACCATTTCATTATTTATTACCACATAGTCCAAATTCAGAAAAATGACTCTGAACTTAATCTCCATTTTATTTTTAGATACATTTGAATATTTTCCTTGAGATTAATGGGATGTATTTACGCATTTGTAACATTAGCATTGAAGTTACTTACAGTAATGTTGTATTACATTGACCTTTGATACTAAGTTTAGTAACTATAATGACTATTTTATTGCAGAAACATTTATGTCGAATAGATTTGCTTTAAACTAAGTTGTTAACTATTACTAAGTTTAGTTTTATGCTCAAATGCTGATAGTAAGACATTAATATTTGCAATTAGCTTCAGTTATACTAATAATCAGTAGTGTAGAAAGAATCATACAACTCAAAGTTAACATAATTTAAGAAGCAGACAACACTTTAATGCTAATTAATAGCATTTAAATAAATATAGGCGCAAGCAAAATTTCATTATAGCTTCACTTACCATTGATTTTGTTAATATACCTCAAAGATAGCACATAAACCATTAAATGAAGACCATTACTTTTTTTCACAAAGACAAAAAAGATGTATCGGTATGGTAAGAACATAGTTGAATATTACACCCCTTTTGAGCTTTACTACATTGTGAGTTAATTAATTAATAGAAATATCCAACATAAAATGACAAAACCAATGTATCAAAGTGAACTTGAAGTGAAGGGAAAAAAAGGAAAACCTATTTTTCGGCATTATGTTATTAAAAGTCAAGCAAAGCTGATAAGAAATCCTTCCAGATGCACCTCTATCCTTCTCATGAAAAAAGCACGGAGTTGATTTCTACCTAGAGTTATTATCCTGTTTCCACTCATCTGCCATCACAATCAACAATGAAATTGATCATCAAATAACTATTTTGGATAATATTGTTCAAGAAAGTTAATGTTTCTCAAAAATAGTGTAGTTAAGTCTCTTTCTCTCTCATTACATCTTGCATTAATCTTAGAATATCGTGCATTTTTTAAATATTAATATGTGTAAATGGATAAGTTTTTCTTGATTAATATATATATATATAGTACTCTCCTCTTGTCTTACCGCTTATCATATTGTACAATTATAACTTCCTACGTCTACATATACAAATGAAGTAATATGTTATTGTACTTTAAAACATTGCTCACCCAGTTTACAACATATTATTGTAATTTTAAGCCCTACAATTACATGCATATATTAGTAAATTACAAAAAAATGTTGAATACTATCATTTGCAGTAATAGTTATTATATTGTACTTTAGTTTCTGACTATTCCCAAAATGAGAGTGCTAAATGCACAATGTAAAGATTTTTCTTACTCTTCCTATATCTCTTTAGAGATTTCCATGCATGACCTTCCATGTCATTCAAACCTTGTAAACCTATAAAGTATGGTCAAAATAGTGAAAATATTCATCTTCCTTAAGGAAATAAATGGAGGTGCGTGTGCAATTGTTCCTAGTGATAGCTATAATAATTAAAGAATCTTATACATAATGCACAAAACAAACAAAATTCAGTGCTAGTAATGCCAAGTCAATGCGCAGATATTGATATTCATTTATCACTAAAGCAATCACTAAATTAAAAAAACACATGTTTTGCAGAACACATATTATAAAGATTACATATGTATGCGATACTCTAACTAAAAAATTGTACTAAATCTAAAGAATGGGAGAATATTTACATATATGTAGCAATAAAAGAAATTCCGAAATGAATACAATTTAAAATAATAAGAATAATGGATAACTTCCTAAATGTGGAATTTTTTGTGATGGAAAGACAAAGAAGAAATAAACCTGCGGTTAGTTCTCTAAAATTAAAAATTGGAAGAGAGCAAAATGATCTAAAGGAGTTAATTTACACATGATTATCCAAATATAAAATCGACAGATAAAATCGATCCTAAGAGAATTAAAACAAACCCTAGAAATCAAATAGTTATAGTAAGTTGAAGATCTTATGGTTGAAAAATACCTCAAAGTGCTACTGCAATTTTCCCAATATTTTCCACCATTGAATTCATCATACGGTTATTACATTTGGGGGAGAAAGAAGCGTGTATTATGGATGAGAACGTGAAAGAAGATTGTGTCCACTACCCAGTTTTAGAATTTACATAAATACCCTAGCGTAACCAATTGTTTCAAAGAATTAATATGGTCAGTTTAGGAAATCCGAAAAAGGCTTCACTTTGACCGCTTTGACCAGGGTTTTGCTTTATAGTATATATATATATATATATGAATATATATTAGTTATGAAATAATAACCGATTATAGAAATTTATGTTTGATTTCTATGAAGTGATTTTGAATGTGCTATATATATGTATACACACTTGAATATTTGATTTAATTGTTAAAGATATATATTGTCTAACTTAATTATTTCAGTGTTTGAATTAGAATTGGAATAATTTTATATATGATTTTTACATCTTCCGATTTCTCAATTCCTATACTGATTTTGATATTGTGAATGATTCATCATTGATATAGATTTGATTAGGTGATTTTGATATGATACAGTGATGACATCCTGTTGTTTGATTTTGTGAAATTTAATTCTATGTGATGAGAAATCTAAATAAGCGGAGTTATAATACCATTTGGGATGGGGCATTTGGTAATATATTCTTTAAACTCGTTATATAGAATATTTTCGAGATTGAGTGTAGTTTATGAGTGGCGAATAAACAATTGAGTAACATGCAATGGTATGGGATGCTGTTGTGATATTTATTTGGTTATTCATTATAAGTTAATGTCACTCAAGTGATGAGAACTGGGGAATATACTTATGTAAGGTGATGCTCGGGTATAGCAATATTAATTGTATGCTCGGGTAGACCAATATTATAGGCTCGGGCAGAGCAAGATTATATGCTTAGTAGAGTAATATGGATGATTGAGTTATGGGGGTGTACCTATATGTTTGTTATCTATCATGAAGTGCTTCGGGATATGATTAGGAATTGGCAGGAACCAGATGGCCAATATCCACCCAAGCGGCTTGATCGTGGGGCCATGCCCCCGGTCTGTGACATTTTGGATATATTAGATGTGCATCATGAGATTTAGAGATAGGTGAAGTAGCCTCTAGGGTAGGTAGCCCTAGCCCCTTTAGTCACGAAGGCCAGCAATCTGTTACCTTAATGGCATGATCTTTGTCGTGATTAGTTACTAGCGTATGACATGCGGTGTTATAGTCACGATTCCAGGCAGGTAACTAAAGACTGTAGGAGCGGATCCAAGCAGTGTAACTGTGGGCTCATGGAGCAGGCGGGGTAAATGTTAGTCAACCTTCTAATTTTACATGGATTGGTAGATATGTACATCTAATTTATATACCTCACCTAAATATTAGAGTGGATCCGGGTGCATAATCCAGGTGCTCTTGGAGAAGGTGGGTGGCGGTATTGTGATTTGACTAGGTGGCGTCATCCAGATATTATGAGATTATTGGGTGGTGTAACCCATCTATTATGATTTGATTCCCGTTGTTCTTTATTTCTATATGAGGAGATGAGATTATACATGTGATGTGATAGATATCTAGAGTATAGTGGATTCTCCTATCTTTTATTATATTTGACTGATGGGTAGGTGCCCTGTATTTTACAATCAGACATTCTACTTTATATTGTTTTGATGATAGTATTTTATTGTTTGAGATTAAGAGATATATTGGGAAATGCTATGAGCTAGCCCGACTATACTTTGTGATATCTCATTTATTGTTGATTTCTGGATTTTGATTATGATTTCTAGATATGTATGATTCACCCAATTGATGTTGATTTTGTGATTCCTGAACTGGTATGATTTTATATGGGTGATGACATGTTAGATTGGGTTTGTTGTATTCTACATATATGATATTTGAATTGCTTGAGATAGCATTATTATATTTATTTATACCCAGTATATACAGACATCTGTATATTTATTGACCATGGATTTAGATATAGTTTGACCTGTTTATTATTTATATCATACTCGGGTCAGTTTGAGATATTACAGGTTCATAGACCATGAGACCAGCTTGTTTACTGGGTATAGTGGAGACTAGTCATACTATTTAGATGCATGATATTATATATGATTTACTTCATTGATGTGTATTATTGAGATATTTTTGAATAGATATTGTATATTGTATAGTGTGTATTATCGTTGCGTTTGACTCTGTGTTCTCTGATATATCTGTATATTGTGTATTGTTCTATCCTGGAGGCACAAGTGTTTAATGCTATGTGTTGATACTGTGTACGTTTGTTGGTGAGTTATATTCGATGTTTGAATACATACTAGCATTAGCCCAAGGGAATATTCACTTGTGTAACCCATATTGCCTCATTCTCCATATTATCTGATAGTATTACTCCGTAATACTCTTGGATAGTATGGGTATAGAGGTGTGGGTGTTTATAGTTGATATCAAAGCTGGTATCTTCGTGCACATGAAAGGTGTTTGTAACAACCTTAGTGTTGATTAATATTATTTGTAACTTTTAATTCGGTAAATTAAATACAATAATGTAAAAGGTTAAGGAGTTTGAGATTTGATTATAATAAAAGGTCGTGCCTTATGAATGGATTAATAAAAAGGGTCAAACTTTAAATAAGAAGAAGAAAATAGGCAAAGGGCAAAATGAGAAAATGTTACATTTCCTAAACATATACCCTTGCATAACTTTTACTCATTTCATTCACACTTTCTCAAATTAAAAGAGTAAAGCAAGGTCGGCCATTAACAAGAGATCTAGGAAGAAGATAAAGCTAGGAATCAAGTAAAATCTTAGAGGATTCAAATCAGCAACACAATTCTCATCTTTCTTAATCCATTCAAGGTGAATTATAGATGCATCTCACGTTTTAAGTATTAATTTAGGTTTTGAGCAGTTGTAACGTCTCCCATCTTGAGGCCCAAAACTGAGTGCTACAGATGTTGCAGTCATCTATAGTGCTTAGTTTCGGGCCTTAAGATGGAGAATGTTACAACTTAGTATTAGAGCATAGGTTTATGTAAAACTAAAGAATTTTTAACTTTAAAAAGAGTTTTGAAAACATAATCCAAATGAATCGGAGAATAAGATTGGGGTTTGGGATAACGCTATAGTAACGTACTTATATTTGCTATATATAAGTATATGTCTTATCTCTATTCTTCCATCTCTCTTAGACCATTCTTCCATATCTTACTAAGGTTCAAATGCAAATTTAAGGAAATAAGATATGGTGGCAGGAAATGGAAGAGTGAATCTCAGTGGGGGAAGCACCACTACCAATGGAAATGTCAGGCTCAATACTAGAAGGAATTCGGGTCGACAGACAACCGCTAACGTAGGTGCAGGAACACCATCGGTATTACATTGAATATTTTCCTTGAGATTAATGGGATGTATTTACGCATTTGTAACATTAGCATTGAAGTTACTTACAGTAATGTTGTATTACATTGACCTTTGATACTAAGTTTAGTAACTATAATGACTATTTTATTGCAGAAACATTTATGTCGAATAGATTTGCTTTAAACTAAGTTGTTAACTATTACTAAGTTTAGTTTTATGCTCAAATGCTGATAGTAAGACATTAATATTTGCAATTAGCTTCAGTTATACTAATAATCAGTAGTGTAGAAAGAATCATACAACTCAAAGTTTACATAATTTAAGAAGCAGACAACACTTTAATGCTAATTAATAGCATTTAAATAAATATAGGCGCAAGCAAAATTTCATTATAGCTTCTCTTACCATTGATTTTGTTAATATACCTCAAAGATAGCACATAAACCATTAAATGAAGACCATTACTTTTTTTCACAAAGACAAAAAAGATGTATCGGTATGGTAAGAACATAGTTGAATATTACACCCCTTTTGAGCTTTACTACATTGTGAGTTAATTAATTAATAGAAATATCCAACATAAAATGACAAAACCAATGTATCAAAGTGAACTTGAAGTGAAGGGAAAAAAAGGAAAACCTATTTTTCGGCATTATGTTATTAAAAGTCAAGCAAAGCTGATAAGAAATCCTTCCAGATGCACCTCTATCCTTCTCATGAAAAAAGCACGGAGTTGATTTCTACCTAGAGTTATTATCCTGTTTCCACTCATCTGCCATCACAATCAACAATGAAATTGATCATCAAATAACTATTTTGGATAATATTGTTCAAGAAAGTTAATGTTTCTCAAAAATAGTGTAGTTAAGTCTCTTTCTCTCTCATTACATCTTGCATTAATCCTAGAATATCGTGCATTTTTTAAATATTAATATGTGTAAATGGATAAGTTTTTCTTGATTAATATATATATATAGTACTCTCCTCTTGTCTTACCGCTTATCATATTGTACAATTATAACTTCCTACGTCTACATATACAAATGAAGTAATATGTTATTGTACTTTAAATCATTGCTCACCCAGTTTACAGCATATTATTGTAATTTTAAGCCCTACAATTACATGCATATATTAGTAAATTACAAAAAAATGTTGAATACTATCATTTGCAGTAATAGTTATTATATTGTACTTTAGTTTCTGACTATTCCCAAAATGAGAGTGCTAAATGCACAATGTAAAGATTTTTCTTACTCTTCCTATATCTCTTTAGAGATTTCCATGCATGACCTTCCATGTCATTTCTAGAAACCTTGTAAACCTGTAAAGTATGGTCAAAATAGTGAAAATATTCATCTTCCTGAAGGAAATAAATGGAGGTGCGTGTGCAATTGTTCCTAGTGATAGCTATAATAATTAAAGAATCTTATACATAATGCACAAAACAAACAAAATTCAATGCTAGTAATGCCAAGTCAATGCGCGGATATTGATATTCATTTATCACTAAAGCAATCACTAAATTAAAAAAACACATGTTTTGTAGAACACATATTATAAAGATTACATATGTATGCGATACTCTAACTAAAAAATGGTACTAAATCTAAAGAATGGGAGAATATTTACATATATGTAGCAATAAAAGAAATTCCAAAATGAATACAATTTAAAATAATAAGAATAATGGATAACTTCCTAAATGTGGAATTTTTTGTGATGGAAAGACAAAGAAGAAATAAACCTGCGGTTAGTTCTCTAAAATTAAAAATTGGAAGAGAGAATAATGATCTAAAGGAGTTAATTTGCACATGATTATCCAAATATAAAATCGACAGATAAAATCGATCCTAAGAGAATTAAAACAAACCCTAGAAATCAAATAGGTATACTAAGTTGAAGATCTTATGGTTGAAAAATACCTCAAAGTGCTACTGCAATTTTCCCAATATTTTCCACCATTGAATTCATCATACGGTTATTACATTTAGGGGAGAAAGAAGCGTGTATTATGGATGAGAACGTGAAAGCGGATTGTGTCCACTACCCAGTTTTAGAATTTACATAAATACCCTAGCGTAACCAATTGTTTCAAAGAATTAATATGGTCAGTTTAGGAAATCCGAAAAAGGCTTCACTTTGACCGCTTTGACCAGGGTTTTGCTTTATAGTTTATATTTTTATATATATATATATGTATATATATTAGGTATGAAATAATAACCGATTATAGAAATTTATGTTTGATTTCTATGAAGTGATTTTGAATGTGTTATATATATGTATACACACTTGAATATTTGATTTAATTGTTAAAGATATATATTGTCTAACTTAATTATTTCAGTGTTTGAATTAGAATTGGAATAATTTTATATATGATTTTTACATCTTCCGATTTCTCAATTCCTATACTGATTTTGATATTGTGAATGATTCATCATTGATATAGATTTGATTAGGTGATTTTGATATGATACAGTGATGACATCCTGTTGTTTGATTTTGTGAAATTTAATTCTATGTGATGAGAAATCTAAATAAGCGGAGTTATAATACCGTTTGGGATGGGGCATTTGGTAATATATTCTTTAAACTCGTTATATAGAATATTTTCGAGATTGAGTGTAGTTTATGAGTGGCGAATAAACAATTGAGTAACATGCAATGGTATGGGATGCTGTTGTGATATTTATTTGGTTATTCATTATAAGTTAATGTCACTCAAGTGATGAGAACTGGGGAATATACTTATGTAAGGTGATGCTCGGGTATAACAATATTAATTGTATGCTCGGGTAGACCAATATTATAGGCTCGGGCAGAGAAAGATTATATGCTTAGTAGAGTAATATGGATGATTGAGTTATGGGGGTGTACCTATATGTTTGTTATCTATCATGAAGTGCTTCGGGATATGATTAGGAACTGGCAGGAACCAGATGGCCAATATCCACCCTAGTGGCCTGATCGTGGGGCCGTGCCCCCGGTCTGTGACATTTTGGATATATTAGATGTGCATCATGAGATTTTGAGATAGGTGAAGTAGCCTCTAGGGTAGGTAGCCCTAGCCCCTTTAGTCACGAAGGCCAGCAATCTGTTACCTTAATGGCATGATCTTTGTCGTGATTAGTTACTAGCGTATGACATGCGGTGTTATAGTCACGATTCCAGGCAGGTAACTAAAGACTGTAGGAGCGGATCCAAGCAGTGTAACTGTGGGCTCATGGAGCAGGCGGGGTAACTGTTTGTCAACCTTCTGATTCTACATGGATTGGTTGATATGTACATCTAATTTATATACCTCACCTAAATATTAGAGTGGATCCGGGTGCATAATCCAGGTGCTCTTGGAGAAGGTGGGTGGCGGTATTGTGATTTGACTAGGTGGCGTAATCCAGATATTATGAGATTATTGGGTGGTGTAACCCATCTATTATGATTTGATTCCCGTTGTTCTTTATTTGTATATGAGGATATGAGATTATACATGTGATGTGATAGATATCTAGAGTATAGTGGATTCTCCTATCTTTTATTATATTTGACTGATGGGTTGGTGCCCTGTATTTTACAATCAGACATTCTACTTTATATTGTTTTGATGATAGTATTTTATTGTTTGAGATTAAGAGATATATTGGGAAATGCTATGAGCTAGCCCGACTATACTTTGTGATATCTCATTTATTGTTGATTTCTGGATTTTAATTATGATTTCTAGATATGTATGATTCACCCAATTGATGTTGATTCTGTGATTCCTGAACTGGTATGATTTTATATGGGCGATGACATGTTAGATTGGGTTTGTTGTATTCTACATATATGATATTTGAATTGCTTGAGATAGCATTATTATATTTATTTATACCCAGTATATACAGACATCTGTATATTTATTGACCATGGATTTAGATATAGTTTGACCTGTTTATTATTTATATCATACTCGGGTCAGTTTGAGATATTACAGGTTCATAGACCATGAGACCAGCTTGTTTACTGGGTATAGTGGAGACTAGTCATACTATTTAGATGCATGATATTATATATGATTTACTTCATCGATGTGTATTCTTGAGATATTTTTGAATAGATATTGTATATTGTATAGTGTGTATTATCGTTGCGTTTGACTCTGTGTTCTCTGATATATCTGTATATTGTGTATTGTTCTATCCTGGAGGCACAAGTGTTTAATGCTATGTGTTGATACTGTGTACGTTTGTTGGTGAGTTATATTCGATGTTTGAATACATACTAGCATTAGCCCAAGGGAATATTCACTTGTGTAACCCATATTGCCTCATTCTCCATATTATCTGATAGTATTACTCTGTAATACTATTGGATAGTATGGGTATAGAGGTGTGGGTGTTTATAGTTGATATCAAAGCTGGTTTCTTCGTGCACATGAAAGGTGTTTGTAACAACCTTAATTTTGATTAATATTATTTGTTACTTTTAATTTGGTAAATTAAATACAATAATGTAAAAGGTTAAGGAGTTTGAGATTTGATTATAATAAAAGGTCGTGCCTTATTAATGGATTAATAAAAAGGATCAAACTTTAAATAAGAAGAAGAAAATAGGCTAAGGGCAAAATGAGAAAATGTTACATTTCCTAAACATATACCCTTGCATAACTTTTACTTCATTTCATTCACACTTTCTCAAATTAAAAGAGTAAAGCAAGGTCGGCCATTAACAAGAGATCTAGGAAGAAGATAAAGCTAGGAATCAAGTAAAATCTTATAGGATTCAAATCAGCAACACAATTCTCATCTTTCTTAATCCATTCATGGTGAATTATAGATGCATCTCACGTTTTAAGTATTAATTTAGGTTTTGAGCAGTTGTAACGTCTCCCATCTTGAGGCCCAAAATTGAGTGCTACAGATGTTGCAGTCATCTATAGTGCTTAGTTTTGGGCCTTAAGATGGAGAATGTTAGAACTTAGTATTAGAGCATAGGTTTATGTAAAACTAAAGAATTTTTAACTTTAAAAGAGTTTTGAAAACATAATCCAAATGAATCGGAGAATAAGATTGGGGTATGGGATAACGCTATAGTAACGTACTTATATTTGCTATATATAAGTATATGTCTTATCTCTATTCTTCCATCTCTCTTAGACCATTCTTCCATATCTTACTAAGGTTCGAATGCAAATTTAAGGAAATAAGATATGGTGGCAGGAAACGGAAGAGTGAATCTCAGTGGGGGAAGCACCACTACCAATGGAAATGTCAGGCTCAATACTAGAAGGAATCTGGGTCGATAGACAACCGCTAACGTAGGTGCAGGAACACCATCGGTTAATATGGAAGCAATGTATTAGTTCTTTGTTAACATGATTCAAGCATGAGCTGCTGTTGGGTTAGTTGGTGTAAATGCCGGTAGAGTGAATAATGAAGTTTCAATTGTCAACAACTATGATGTGTTTAGTAGAGGCTATGTAAGACTTAGAGGGAAACAATTTATTGAAATCGAGGATGCAATTGAAGTAGAGAATTGGTTGCTTCATTGTGAAAGGATTTTCGCTGAGCTGGGATTGAATGATGAACAGAAGAGGAGGTTGGCATCAAGGCAATTGCATGGAGCTGCATTGTACTTGTGGAACAATGTTACTGTTGGAGTAGCTGAGGAAACTTTGACTTGGGCTGAATTTAGAAGGAGGTTTGAAGAAAGATTTATGTCAGAGATCGCTAAGTCGATTCTACTAAGAAAGTTTGCTGAATTAGTGCAAGGTGATATGACGGTGCTTGAGTATGCCACCAGATTCGAGGAGCTATCTCGATATGGAATGCCACAGTGGACACAGTGATTAAGAGAAACGAGAAGTTCATCCGTAGACTAAGACCTGAGCTTGCTAGAGCGACTTTACCATACCTTCGGGGTCCATGTGATGTAGTAGTGGAGATGGCTTTGAGAAATGAGGAGATGCTTGCTTTCTTTGGTGGTAATAAGCAATTGGAGGCTCGAAGTGGGCAGAATCAGAAAAGGAAGTTCTTTCATAAGAAGGGAGCTCAAAAGGGAGGAGCAGCTAGGAAAGGAAAAGAAAATTTTGTGTGTTACATCTATGAAAAGAAAGGGCATTTTGCGAATGAGTATCGTTTAGGAGATGGAAAGACAGTTATTGGAAGGTAGAATATCAAGTGCTTTAACAGTAACTAGAATGGACATTACAAGAACCAGTGCAAAGAACTAGCTAAATTTGAGAAGGGAAAGGTGTTTGCATTAGAACCAGTTACCTCGAGACCAATAGCTAATGAGAAAGGGAAAGCCGTTATGGGATGTACACTATTGATTCATGTCTTACATGTTGGGTAATATTTGATACTGGTGCATCACATTCTTTCATACCTCATTGTTTGGTAAATAAGCTTAACCTAGAAATCTCATACCTATTTACTTCCTTAAAGGTTGCGAATCTGATATGAGGGTATGCAACTCTAGGGATGAGATGTGATCATTTAGAGTTTGCATTATTAGGTCATATATTTGCCTGCAGTTTGCATGTGTTTGATTTCGTGCATTTTTTAAATATTAATATGTGTAAATGGATAAGTTTTGCTTGATTAATATATATACATATAGTACTCTCCTCTTGTCTTACCGCTTATCATATTGTACAATTATAACTTCCTACGTCTACATATACAAATGAAGTAATATGTTATTGTACTTTAAACCATTGCTCACCCAGTTTACAGCATATTATTGTAATTTTAAGCCCTACAATTACATGCATATATTAGTAAATTACAAAAAAATGTTGAATACTATCATTTGCAGTAATAGTTATTATATTGTACTTTAGTTTCTGACTATTCCCAAAATGAGAGTGCTAAATGCACAATGTAAAGATTTTTCTTACTCTTCCTATATCTCTTTAGAGATTTCCATGCATGACCTTCCATGTCATTTCTAGAAACCTTGTAAACCTGTAAAGTATGGTCAAAATAGTGAAAATATTCATCTTCCTGAAGGAAATAAATGGAGGTGCATGTGCAATTGTTCCTAGTGATAGCTATAATAATTAAAGAATCTTATACATAATGCACAAAACAAACAAAATTCAGTGCTAGTAATGCCAAGTCAATGCGCGGATATTGATATTCATTTATCACTAAAGCAATCACTAAATTAAAAAAACACATGTTTTGCAGAACACATATTATAAAGATTACATATGTATGCGATACTCTCACTAAAAAATGGTACTAAATCTAAAGAATGGGAGAATATTTACATATATGTAGCAATAAAAGAAATTCCGAAATGAATACAATTTAAAATAATAAGAATAATGGATAACTTCCTAAATGTGGAATTTTTTGTGATGGAAAGACAAAGAAGAAATAAACCTGCGGTTAGTTCTCTAAAATTAAAAATTGGAAGAGAGCAAAATGATCTAAAGGAGTTAATTTACACATGATTATCCAAATATAAAATCGACAGATAAAATCGATCCTAAGAGAATTAAAACAAAGCCCTAGAAATCAAATAGGTATAGTAAGTTGAAGATCTTATGGTTGAAAAATACCTCAAAGTGCTACTGCAATTTTCCCAATATTTTCCACCATTGAATTCATCATACGGTTATTACATTTGGGAGAGAAAGAAGCGTGTATTATGGATGAGAACGTGAAAGCAGATTGTGTCCACTACCCAGTTTTAGAATTTACATAAATACCCTAGCGTAACCAATTGTTTCAAAGAATTAATATGGTCAGTTTAGTAAATCCGAAAAAGGCTTCACTTTGACCGCTTTGACCAGGGTTTTGCTTTATAGTATATATATATATATATCTGTGTGTGTATATATTAGGTATGAAATAATAACCGATTATAGAAATTTATGTTTGATTTCTATGAAGTGATTTTGAATGTGTTATATATATGTATACACACTTAAATATTTGATTTAATTGTTAAAGATATATATTGTCTAACTTAATTATTTCAGTGTTTGAATTAGAATTGGAATAATTTTATATATGATTTTTACATCTTCCGATTTCTCAATTCCTATACTGATTTTGATATAGTGAATGATTCATCATTGATATAGATTTGATTAGGTGATTTTGATATGATACAGTGATGACATCCTGTTGTTTGATTTTGTGAAATTTAATTCTATGTGATGAGAAATCTAAATAAGCGGAGTTATAATACCGTTTGGGATGGGGCATTTGGTAATATATTCTTTAAACTCGTTATATAGAATATTTTCGAGATTGAGTGTAGTTTATGAGTGGCGAATAAAAAATTGAGTAACATGCAATGGTATGGGATGCTGTTGTGATATTTATTTGGTTATTCATTATAAGTTAATGTCACTCAAGTGATGAGAACTGGGGAATATACTTATGTAAGGTGATGCTCGGGTATAGCAATATTAATTGTATGCTCGGGTAGACCAATATTATAGGCTCGGGCAGAGCAAGATTATATGCTTAGTAGAGTAATATGGATGATTGAGTTATGGGGGTGTACCTATATGTTTGTTATCTATCATTGTAACGATTCGGATTTTCGCGTTCGAAAATCGACATCCATACTTTACATCGTACTCGAATGCCGTAGATTCGACCGTTCAAATCCGAGTCGCCGGAGCTTATAACAACATTAAGTAAATAACACAACAGAAGAAAGAAAACAATGATATCATATACAACTCCAATGAATACAATATCCAGAATGATATACAACAATGATATCAATAAGTATCTACATACATCAGAGATATGATACAAGAAATAGCAGCGGAAAGAAAATAGATAACACGAGCAGCGGATAGAATGTCTCCAATAGAATGCTCCAAGATAAGCAACGTCAGTCCATGAACTCCAAGAACTGAACCAGCTCCAGATAATCTACTCAACCTGAATATCTGATAAACCCAACTCTAGACTGCCCGTGTGGAAAATAGTGGGCACCCAGAGTTTAGGAAGGGAACAATAAACTCCGGATCAGTCGTGGGACTGGTGTGAGCAACAAAAACATTTTATCTTTAAACAAACACAAAAGGCTTTTAAACATTGAAATCCGCAATGCTTTTCGAAAATGAAACTACCATAAGGCCTCCTGCCACACACACAATGCAATCGCAGAATTGGAGGAGATTTCTCCTTATGATAGTCAAACATGCTTACTACGCAAAAATCATTCGATATTATTATCATTAGTGCATAGTGTCGAAAACATTTCGAAAATATAATATTAATCTTAGCCAGCATACAACCATTGTTGTATGCCTACTATAGCTACTACGTTCAATAGCAGGTTACCGTCACATTCCATAGCAGATAATACAACTAAAACCGTACAGGGTTCGTATTTTTCTTTGGATTTCCAACAAATGATCAGGCAAAGGAACTTCCTTACCGAAATGGAAACGCCTCTGGAAAGACGCCCCGGATCCTAACCGGATCTCCGCAAACAAAAGGCCGACGCTACCTCACGCTGTAACCAAGCTGTAACTAGGTAACTAACACACGAGTCATGTCATCCCCCGGTCGTTACCGACCTTTATTCGGGATCCCGATCATAAAGCAACAACCACAAAGTATAATAACTGTGCAGCATCCACATAGGTAAAATATCTGGGCTCCATACCATGATATCACCTTTTATCCAGAAGGAAATGACATACCCTAGGGGCGCTACCCCTACAAACCTTTGTCGCAACATTCCTGTTTTGACCATTACCGGGTTGTGAGGTTCGACGAAGTCTCGTCCAAAGCAACGCTTTTTCACAAAGCCACGCTTTTTCACCAAGCCACGCTTTTTCACAAAGCCACGCTTTGATCAACAAATGATCATCAGCACTTCGTATGCCACATTACCAAATTGGGAATGTATCACTAGTAACCATCAACTACATAACCTCTGAGCTCGTACGTCTCAGAGAAGGGTGTTAAGCTAAGAGAATAAATTCTCCGCCACCAACAGAAATGTATTTGATAGAAACCAGCTTTACATCTCAAAGTGTAACGTCAGACACACATCCATACAAGTCTGTTCCGGGTTCGAACAGAACCGAAGGCACTTCCAAAGAAGCCCTTGCAATTCCGGGTATTCACAATCCCGATCGGACTTCCCATCACTTAAGGAATCTCTATACCGGGCGCTACTCGGTGCAGAGACAATCGATAGGTCATCCTATCGCTCTCGCAAATACCCGGTCTTCACCACCGGTCTTCAAATGCCATCCATTTACGTCGTATCACTATTCGGAATGGGTTATATGACACAAAGGTCCTCTCCCGGCTAAACCGAATAACGAGCACAATTAAAAATCATATGGATACTGGGGTCTCAGTTAAATCACAGCTTAAAGCCCAAAACTTTTCATTCGAATGGTAAAATAATTTACCATTTCCAATCTTTTAAACAAAAAGATTCATTTCAAAAACCTTCAATGGTTTAAACAAATTTCCACACTTTTAATCTTTTAAACAAAAAAGATTCAATTCACAAAGTTTTACCCCATTCACAAAGATTCATTCATAGATTTCCAAATCGATTTCCATTTCAATTGGATTAACTCGTTAAATCCTTAAATCAAGATTTAACTTATAGCTTTCAAAACTCGTTTCCAAAGATTCATTCATAGCCTTCCAAAACAATTCTATTTCAAGTTGGATTAACTCATCCGGTCTTTGAAATCAAAGACTCATTTCATAATTTCAAAACATTTCAATTCTATTTCAAACTTGAAACCGTTCAACATAATTTGGAAATCCTTTCTTAAAATGAAAGCTATTATTATTTGAAAACAAGTAGTTTTTGTTTCATAAAAATCCAGTTATATTTACACGAGTTAAAACCCTTGAATTAAATTCAAATTCCCAAATCAATGCCTTTAAAATGGTTTAACCCATATATAACTTGTACAGCATCTTTGATCCTTAGTTTCAAATCATAGAATTCAATTTCAAACTTGAATTCAAATTTAAATCAAATTATTTAAATTTTAAAACTCGATTAAGTTATTCGAAATAACTTTTATCTTTGAAATCCCATTTCAAAAGCTTTTCACTTTAAACCCAAATTTCCAATTTCAAAAATCAATTGAAATTTAAAATTTCAATTTCAAAAACATTAAATTTACATCATCTGTGACTTAACCGATTTCCACGTGAAATCCATATTTGTGTGTGTAAGAGTGTGGTCCAGGGGTTTTACACAACAGTGCAACATCAATCATCATAGATATATCGATAAGCGGTATAATCGATAACGCTTATCTTCATTCACAGATTCATAGATAAAATAAATTTATCAGTCACAAAGATTCACTATTATAATTCGATGTGGGTTTCGGATAACCAACTGGAATCCGACTCCCTGTCGCATCGAAATTCAAGTGCTGTTCTATGGGTCAAGGGTTTCATATTCACATAGTAATATATCACAGAAACAGAAATCACAGATATATATATATCGCAGATAAGTGAATTACAGATCACAACATAAATCAGGGTATATCACAAAGCATCGTACATCAGGGATGTCAAACAATTCAAATCATCCAATAAAATCCAAATATCCATAAGTAGAATCAATTAATATCTGATTATAATTAATTTATACCAGATTAATTACTTATGAATAAACTACAAATCTTGGTTAACCATTTTAATTAATTAACCTTTAATCATTTATTAATTAACTTTTAATTAATCACATTAACAAATTATTCTTTAAGTAATTAAGTAAGTATTAATCAATTAATTATTAATTAACCAACCTTAAATTACAAATTGATTAATCTCTAATCACTTTGTTAATTACAATTTTGAATTAATTAACCATTCTTAATTATCTCTTTTTTTATTATTATTATCATTTAGACAATTAATTAATAATAATTATTCTATCTAAATTAATATTTAGAAATCTTCCTTAATAATTTTGAAATCAAATCATTATTAACTTGAAAACTCTGATGTTAATTAAATTTCAACACTTAAGTTAAATTATCTACTTAATTAAAATATTAATTAAGATTTTTAGAAAAACATTGTTGAGTATCTTCATAATTTATTAAAACTGGAACCAAATTCTTACTTAAGTTATCAACAACAATCACTTCATTAGTAATAAAATTGTCTACAACCTTTACTTTAACTTAATTAGGCTTAACCCTTTCGAAAATAGAACCCGAGATTATCACAGGTTTCACTCGAGCCGAACTCGAGTTTCTCTCGTGTGCTCCTCGAGTCTTCTCTCCTCCCCTCGTCCCTACTTCGAGTATAACTCTCGACATACTCGAGTTCCTCCCGAGTCCTAACTGCACCACCAAAAATGACAGTCATCCCAATATGTACGTGCACGTGCACAGGCGAATCGATCGCCTGCGACCATCGATGCCATCGCCGGCATAACGACCCAAACCACCACTCGCGATCCCGATCACCAGAATCTCGAAAAATCCCCTCAGTCGAATTCGAGTTACCTGTCACAAAAACAGGAATAAAACCCAAACCTGGAACACCATCGAACTCAATTCTCTGATCACCAGAGCCTTTTGACTTCCGGCCACGCCTTCGCCTTCCTTCCAGCTTCCGATCCCCAGAATTTTGTGGAACTCGATCCACCCTGGATGTCATGACGAACCCATTTCCAAATCTTACCAAAACTAGGTTTACACACCTTTTTGATCAACCCCCATCGCCACAGTGAACTCCACCACTATCAGACATTTTTCCCGACATCCCTTATTACTCCTCTACCACCAGAGAAGATTTCGACCTCTCCGATCTACTAGATCATCGGAAATCACCCATAACTCCAAAACTCATCAAACTCGAACTGCTCCCTCAATTCGATGTTAAAAATTATGATTTCATTTTTAAAAATCAAGTTTTTGGTTACTGATTCAGTTTACATGCCTGAGTTGGTGAATTTAAAAGTTTGAATTTTAGCAAACTTAAGCTTTCCTGTTTTACTTTGTGATTTCCAGAGCAAATTCCAATTTTGATTCACTTAAACAAAATTTAACTTTAAGTCATGATTAAACAGACAGATTTTGTTCAGATTCTATGTACAAAAATAAATAGATTAGGCAAGTTGATTTTGTTTTGAACTTGAGCTTCAAGGTTTATCACAGGGATGTTTTCCAGACTACAAACAGACAGACAGACATCAAGACATATAAAGAATTTTATAAATATGTTCATACAAACACATTTTTTTCAGACATAAGAACATAGCAAATATACTTAATAGGTTTCAAATTTAAGTTACTCACCAGGCTAGATAAAGGAACAGAGCATCATGTTTATTGAAGCAGTTCGAATTTTAGAAAACTGGAAAGTGTTTTTAACCTTGATCTTCAAATCATCTTGCTCCACTGTTATATTGACTTGTTTGATGATGTTGAATGCTTGTTTATATTTTAAATGAAAGCTTCATCTCAGTTTTACTTAGATCGAATTGGAAATGAAAGCTGGTATAGGAAAAAGTAGCTTACGGGTTGATATATACAACAAGTCACAGGGTATCATTTTTTTGTATGCAAAACAGTGTACAAGATGTACAAATTTTCAGAGATAATTTTAGTTTGGAGTCTGAGAGGATTCTTTTATACAATTCGAATAGACTTGGTTTGCTGCTAATAAATGGAGACATTAAATGCTATTTGTACCTTATGTTATTTTTTTATACTTATCCTATTTTTCTTATAGTTGCCTGCCTAGATTTTCACTTACATATTTACTTTTGCTTTTAAATCTTATCTTTGCACATTTTCTTCTTACCAGCTTACATATCTTTGATTTGGTTGATCTTCAGTCTGCATGCCCATGTATTCGAGCCATTTGCTCACATACTTATGCAAGCCTACATGCTTACTTTCCTAACAAGTTACAGTATTTGAAAGTGCAGATTTTTATTTTGAATGCAAATGAATGTTATCCCTAACATGTGATTTGATTATTTATAGTGTATTGGTTTTACAATTTACAAACAATAAAATTTAACTTGTGTATATTTTCTTTGCTTTGTCATATTATTTTATAATATGAATGAATTCTATTTCTAATATGTTGTTATAATTTTAGCTAATATATTTACTTTATATCCTACAATATAGCTTATTTATATTTATTTTTCTAGCTTAATTTTTTTTATTACAATTTATCTTATATTTATTCCTAACCCATTTATTTAAGATTTACATTCAACTCCAATGTACATATATATATATTTTCTAAATTCAAAATGATTTAATACATAATTTGTTCGAAAGCTCGAGGAAACTCGCATCATTTTATCAATTAATTTCACAATTTAAATTAAAATTTTAATTTAATTATAAATTTAAATTTATAAAAATTCGGGGTCGTTACAATCATGAAGTGCTTCAGGATATGATTAGGAATTGGCAGGAACCAGATGGCCAATATCCACCCTAGCGGCCTGATCGTGGGGCCGTGCCCCCGGTCTGTGACATTTTGGATATATTAGATGTGCATCATGAGATTTTGAGATAGGTGAAGTAGCCTCTTGGGTAGGTATCCCTAGCCCCTTTAGTCACGAAGGCCAGCAATCTGTTACCTTAATGGCATGATCTTTGTCGTGATTAGTTACTAGCGTATGACATGCGGTAGTCACGATTCCAGGCAGGTAATGTGACATCCCGAATTTTGGGCAGTGTTATTTTAATAAATATTAAATGTGATTTTGTCAAATGATACTTTAACATATTAAATAAAATAAGTAGCCTATAATAAAAAGGATAATTTCTTTTATAATTCATTTCAAATTGATAAATGTGTTACTTTTAAATAATATTAATGAATAAAAATGCAAGACTATAAGACAAATTGGAAAAAATAAAGTAAGTACATTGGCTAAATTATAATAACATAATAACATTCTTTTACATCTCAAAAATATAAAACAAGTAACATATTTATTCATAAAACATGAATAGGTAAGTAGAAACAAACAAAAATACATTTCAAATTTATACAATAGAAATTAATACATATCTCTGCCAAAATAAAAAAATAAGTATGTATGTAGGCTTGCATAAGAAGTCAGTGAGGTATGAGTAAACGAAGAGAATAAGTAAGTAAAATTGTACAATGGCAATTATTGCTAGAAAAGCAATATTATTTCTAGTACACAATATATTTCATATCAGCCACCATACAAATAGAAATCTGCTGAGTCAAGCTAACTAATGTAAATAGGCCCAGGCTGAAAACAAAAGACCATATATACGAGATTAGTATGAACAAATGCAGGGTCAGTATGATTTGTACAAAGAGCATTAAATGCTAGCAATAACACATCTTATCTCAGCCCCAAAACTAAGTAATATCCCTGAGAAGTTGTACATAATAATATATGCTCTGTGATTTGTTTCTTTACATCAATCTGTACAACTCATTTCTTATAAACCAATCTATCCATCTCAGTTTCGATCATTCTAATCTGTGCAAATCTGAAGTAAACATTTTCTTTCACTTAAACAAATTTAACTTAAACATCTATACAAAACAAGAAAACTGGGAAAGCTAGAGAAAGACTGTGTTCTTCTCAAAGCCTGAAACTATCTTCTATCCGTTTTTCTGGAATCAAAGCCTGGATCATCTCATCATCTTCCAGTTCAACTAAGCTTGCCGGTGTTTAAATTAAAAATAGCAACAAGCTTTTCAAGTTTCAAGGGGAATCAACAATTCAGTTTTCAAAGTTTCCAGTAAATCAAGCTCTCTGTCTATATAAAAGGTGAGTAAACTTTTAAACTATATAACTGCACCTGAATTTCTTAAGATAATATTGTGAAGGTGTTGCATGATTTAAATAGTTGAAATCTCTGTATATATGGGTATATGTGTCTGTGTAAGTTTAAACTGAGCTCTGTTGATTTCCAACCAATTCTTTTTAAAAAAAAAAATCCAAATCTCCCCATATAAATGCTTTTATGATATGATCTTTGAAAGGAATTTGTTAGTAATTGACAGATTTGATTTTTAAAAATAGCTTCATGTATACACATGAAGTAATTATGACAAGAACCAAAGTTTACAGTGGTACATCGATTTAAATCAAAAATCAAAGTAGTTAATCACAAGTTTAACTTATATGATCTGAATCGATTTTGGAAATGGTGATTTTTAACAGTAAAATCAAGATTTTTAAACATGTATTGGTTGAGTAATTTGGGGATGAACGGGTTTCGATTTTTTTTGAAATTCCGATCATCAAGAGACTTTCGCGTCATCATTTTTAGCGTGGAGCGGGGTGGGTCGTCGGGGAATCTGGGAAAAATAGTCGAAGATTTTCCAGATCACCGAAGCAACCATGCGACGGCGTTATAGGGTTTTAAACCCGGTTTGAGTGGATGTCGAATTCGAAGCTCCTAGGGACTCGTCATCGAGTCGAACTCGATCGGAGGTAAGGGAATGGCTTCGTGGAGTCTCGAAGCAGTTCTGGCCATGGTGGCAGGGATGCAGATGGTCGGGGGGGGTTGACGAAGTATGATATTTTGTGGCAGAGCTGTTGTTCCAGGTGTGGTGGAAATGGCAATTTCATCATAAGGGTTGATATCGGGTTTCTGGGTGACCAGATCCGGGGAGAGTGACGTAGGTGATGTGTGGGTGGTCGTAATGTCAATCGGAGGGGGGCCGATGTCGTGTGCACGTGCACGAGTGGGTGTTGTGACTGAAGTTTTTCTGTGATGTTGAGGAAGATGGAGTTTTGCACGTTATCGAACTCGAGTTTGTTAGGGGTTTGCTCGGTGAAAATTCGAGTTGGCTCGGGTATGTTGTTGTGTCAGGTTTAGCTTATTTGAAGTGTTCAGACCCTTAAAACTTTAAGGAGCCTGATTTATTAAAACAAGAGGAATCAAAGTTTTGAATATAAAGGTATGTTTAACAGATCTTCTCAACTAAACGATGGAATAAAACAAGTTTTTAAGAGGATGGTTTCAAAGTCTATAAGTGTATTTTAAGTAAATACGTTTTAAAAAGGGGGTTGTTTAAAGCAAGTTCTCAATGTATATTAAAGGAGAATTATATATTTAATTATGTAATTGATCACTAAACGTTTTCAAATGATATGACTGGGTAATCAATTAAAGATAATTGATTAGTGGAATTTATTATAAGTTAATCACTTAAAGTAATAAATTAGTTAATACTGGTAATCTGATAATCGAAGGGTGAGAAATTTTTGGATAGCTAATGATTGTAATTAATTTAAAGATCATTAACTAACGATTATGTGGTGATAAATCAAGAGTAATTAATGGAAGAGATCAGAGATCATTAATTAATGTAATTAAATGAAAGGATAATAAATGTGAATAGTTAAGGGTAATTAATCTATGTGGTAATTAAAAGTTTAATCACGTAATGTAATAAATAATTAACCAAGGTTGATTAATTAGGATAGACACTTGGTGTGTGTTAAATAAATTAGTTTGTAATTAATTATTGTTAAGTAAGCAAGATTAAAATGATTAAAGTAATTAATTTGATTTATTAGAAATGGGTGATTAATTAATCTTTCTTATGAATGATTGGTTGATGTTACTGATATGAAATGTTTCTGTAATATGATATGTTAGGATGAATAGTGATAATGTGATCATTTACCGATGATAAATTATTGTGTATAAGTGACACCTGTATTTGAAGTTGAATTGTGATTCACTTTAATAAATTGGGATAAGATGGTATTGAATTCGAAGAGACCGGAGTCGGGTATTTGAAAATACCCGAAACCACTTCGATTTATAATCTATAATAATTCTATACAGATTTGATATGGGAAATCAATAGGCGGAAATAGAATGATGTAAGTGAGTAAGACTTTTTAATCTAAGTTTGGTACTTACCAAATTATGTGAGGAATAAGTGATGTCCATATCAAATTGGGGATTTGTGAATTGACACGAGTTACCCGGGTTTTATATAAGTTTTATGCTATTGTATTCCATGTTAGATGGGTTTACTCACGCTGGTTTCCAGCCTGACCCAGGTGTTACTTTGATGTAATGCTCGGGTCAGACCGAGTATTACAGATTTTCAGGTAAGGACGTTCTGGAGCTTAGGAGATGAGCTGGATGGCAGGACGTATGGAGTGTTTCCGCTGTGACTATTATTTCTGTTTATCTGAGATATATTTGATTTGTATATACTCAGTGTTGTGTATGAGAGTAACTCTGATGTATTATAATTGCAAATTGACAGATATAGTATTCTTTTGTAAACTGCTATTATTTGATATTATATTTTGATTCGCTGCGAATGTGAGATTCTATGTTTTATTTTCTGTTTCTTCTTCTATCTCTTTCTTTTTTTCCTAACTATCTGGAATTTTCGGGATCGAAAATTCCGGGTCGTTACAGTTGGTATCAGAGCAAAGGTTAAGCGAGAACCTTGGCTCTGGTGGGTATACTCATATAGATAGGGTCAATAGTACCCTAAAATGAGTTGAGTGTATATATATATATGAGAGCGTACTTGTTATTTTCATATATAAAGATTTCAAATGATTTTTATATAAGATTATATTTGATATATAAAGAAATATTCCTTTTAATAAATATTAAGGTAATTGGTTGTTAAATCCTTGGAATCAAATAGAATAATGAGAATTAAGAGTTAATAGTAATACAACCAAATTGTAATTGGATAAAGATAAATTTGAAATGGATTTAAACTGAAATTAAACCTTGAATTTGGGGAAAAGTTTTAGAGTAAGATAATATTGAATTGGTTTCCCAGATATGATAATCTTGGTTATTATCATAAGTGGTGGTTGTATTTAATAGTGGAATGTGTGTTAATGAGTAAGCAAAATAAAATGTGTTAAGGATATAAACTTAGAGGAGTATAACTTGTAAATTAGAACGGATTTAAATTGTGAAGTTTAAACCTAAGTTTAGAAACATTTGAATTGTTTCAAAGTGTTAAAAAAAAAAAAAAAAAAGAATGAATAATATTGTTCAGAATATACTTGAATGTGATCTTATTTTAAATAAGAAGTTGTTTGAAAACTTAAAAAGAGATTTGCCTTAAAATTAAAACCAAAGGTGGTTTAAATTTTAAAGTATAGCCTGGTGGGCTAAGGAGTAAATATGTATATATGGATACAAAGATGGTTTGAAATAAACTCTAAACGTTGAGTTTTAAATTTGGGAAATGAGGTGTGATATCCAAGGTAATAAGTTTTTGAACTTATAAGATTTATTAATGTGAAGTTTAAAATTTGAAGTGGGAATTCAAATTTGAGTAAGTTTGGCGAGATTAAATTGAATTTAACTTAAGGGAAGTTAAATAAGTTTGGAATAAACAACCTGAATTGGAAATTTCAAGATGAAATTTAGGTTTAACTTAGGAAAGTTAAATGGGTTGATTTGGTAGGGAACTATATGTGGTCTCAGATAGGATTGAGATTTGGAATGGGTAGTGGATGATGAATGTTGGGGTAATATCTATCCCAATATTGGAATTAAATGGAATTAAACTTTAATTTGAAATTACTTAAGTAATTTTGATTTTAAAGGAAAAAATTTTAAAACTTGAGAAAATGAGGATCACTTTGAACATTAAGATTTGAATGTTTAAAATGAACATGTAAACTGAAATGATTAAGGATTGGTTCCAAGATTGAATTTGGGTAATAAATTGAAATTCAAATATTTAATTGTTTAAAGGGGTTTGAATTATTATTTGAACTTTGAAATAAGTTAGGTAAAGATAATTTTAAATGGAATTTTTGAAAATTTGAACTAAGAATTAAATTATTTAAAGAATTTAATTGTTGAGTTAAAAAAAAAAAAAATTATTATTTGATTTAAGAAGTTAAACCAACATTTGAAAATTTAACTCGAATTTATATAATTCGAGATGGTTTAAAATTTAGATTTAAATTAAATTAGTTCAAACTGAATTTGATTTGAATTAATGGGGATTGTGATTTATGATGGATAAGTATAAAATTCAAATGGGAAATTTGAATTGGATTAATTTGAAATAAAATTGAAGTTATTCAAATTGGGATTGAGTCAATTTAAATGAAAGTGGGAATTTAAGTTGAATTGATGGAAATGGAGATGGGGTATTAAACAGTTGACTCTGGACTATTTTCAAAATAAATTGTTTTAATATAAATCTGTTTTCTCAACTATTTACTACAACTTTTCTTTTTAAACCTAAAGGTATCTTAAGCTTGTTTTACAATTACTTTTGGAACTATTTAACCATTTTACAACTGATTTATAAACTGATTACTGTTTTCAACTATTTTATAAATAATTACTATTTTTCAACTATCTTACAACTACTTAACTATTTTACTATCTATTTTTCAGTTAGTAATTATTTTTCAACTACTTATCTATTTTAAAAAAAAAAAAATTCTAGCTATATTTCTAAATTTAAGCTGGTCGGAGATCAAACTGTTATTGATTAAATACCCAACTGAGATAAGAATGGAAGTGATAATCCGAATGGGGATTAAGGCAAATGTGAATAAGTGAATAAAATTAAAGTGAATGTGAATAGAGAAAAATTGATTGGACTGATAACCAATGAAGATAAATACGTAGGATGTACGTATATTATTCTATTCGCATAGTGATTTGATCCAGATTCGAGCACAGAATTTCGAGATAGTATTATCGATCCGAGTTGGAATTTTTCGCTCGATTTTCGACGGCGAACCTGGATATGGATTTTTGATTGATTCTGGATATTCTCTATCATAGTTGTGACTATGCAAGGAGAATGACGGTTTCTGATCAAGAAATCAGATCTGAGTCCGCACTAGGAAGTCGGGTGGACGATACTAGTTCGGAAGTGAAATTGTGTGATCGAGTGAGCGATCAGATTGGTATTGCGTACGAATGATATGGGGACATCGTACGGGTTTGAATGAAATTGGCATTAAAAATTTGTGGATAAAAACTGAAAGGATTTTTGAAATTGAAAGTATATTTTGAGAAACTGACAATGAATAAAGGTGGAAATTTGATTTTGAAGTTGTAGATAAAAGGTTATAAGATGATTTTTGAAATGGAAAATATATTTGTGAATATATGTGGAACTACAATAAAATAAATTTAAAATTTATATTTCTATGGTAGAAATTAACTTTATAGAAGTAAAGTGGAAATTGGATATTTCTATGGTAAAAATTTACTTTATGAAAGAAAGTAATTTGGTAAGCGACTTTATAAAGTAACCAAATTAAAATATTTGATTTGGACTAAAAACGAAGTTATATATCTTTGTTATATATGATAAAACTCCCCTTGTTGAATCTATTGCCAGAAGAAAGGGTTTTAAAATATTTGAAAGCATTTGAAGTATGAAGGTGAAATTTATACAAATATGAATTGATTCAAAGGTTTCTCAAGATTATTTTATATATAGATATAAAAGATTTTATGAAAATGATTTTGAGAAGGGTTTTGAGAACCTATGGATTTGGAAAGGCTTTTGATTTTGGGTAAAATCAATATTGAGATTTGGAAAAGCCCACTTTGGAAATTATCGATTTTGGAAATCGATTTTGTGTAAAGGAGCCTTATATGAAATTCATACTAGATGTATGATTTTGGAAAAATACTATATGTGTATAGTATAAAGTGTTTTGAGATTGGCTCTGGGAAAAAAGGCGCTCCCTTGAAATGAGCTTCTCAGGAGTGCCACTGGGTGGTACTGCCTTGAGCCTCTAAGGGGGAGGTTCTAAATTTGATCCTGTGAGGAGTCCGGACAAAACTAGTTCCTGAGGATTATGAGTAGTGTACCATAGCGAAAGTCGTGTGTGCCGCTGAGAGCCAGCAGTCTGCGTTTGATTTTATATCGGTAGACTGTGACACTATGGTAACATAGCGAAAGTCGTGTGTGCCGCTGAGAGCCAACAGTCTATGTTTGATTTTACATCGGTAGACTGCGACCTATGTAGGAGTGGAGAAGTTTCATTTCGACAGCGTAATCGTGAGGCCGTTGAGAGCCTGCAGTTACATGGACTTTTGCTGCGACGGCAACGTAACCCTGGATGTAACTGCGATCTGTCGTGGGTTCTATGGTGTAATCAGTTACATGGACTTTTGCTGCGACGGCAACGTAACCCAGGATGTAACTGTGACCATGGATGGGTGTGATGATTTCCAGAGCATTCTCACCAAAGATATTTCCTCTATTTTCAAAAACTGTTTTCTATATTTTCAATAAAGTTATTTTTTCAAGATATTTTCACTGGATGTTGGAAACGGGTTTACCGAGTACTTATAGATTTTCAGTCCTACGCCTGATCAACGTATGACCGAATTTCTGTGAGAACAAGGATGGACTTGTTGAAACATCGAGTTATAAAATAAATTTTTATAAAAACTATTTTGGGATAATATCATATAGATATTAAAAAGTGTTTTAAAAATGATTAAAGAATATTTATCTGATTGTAAATATTTTCATAAATTCTAGCTTCGTTCCTTTTCGAGGACGAAAAGTTTTAAGGGGGGAGGGATGTGACATCCCGAATTTTGGGCAGTGTTATTTTAATAAATATTAAATGTGATTTTGTCAAATGATACTTTAACATATTAAATAAAATAAGTAGCCTATAATAAAAAGGATAATTTCTTTTATAATTCATTTCAAATTGATAAATGTGTTACTTTTAAATAATATTAATGAATAAAAATGCAAGACTATAAGACAAATTGGAAAAAATAAAGTAAGTACATTGGCTAAATTATAATAACATAATAACATTCTTTTACATCTCAAAAATATAAAACAAGTAACATATTTATTCATAAAACATGAATAGGTAAGTAGAAACAAACAAAAATACATTTCAAATTTATACAATAGAAATTAATACATATCTCTGCCAAAATAAAAAAATAAGTATGTATGTAGGCTTGCATAAGAAGTCAGTGAGGTATGAGTAAACGAAGAGAATAAGTAAGTAAAATTGTACAATGGCAATTATTGCTAGAAAAGCAATATTATTTCTAGTACACAATATATTTCATATCAGCCACCATACAAATAGAAATCTGCTGAGTCAAGCTAACTAATGTAAATAGGCCCAGGCTGAAAACAAAAGACCATATATACGAGATTAGTATGAACAAATGCAGGGTCAGTATGATTTGTACAAAGAGCATTAAATGCTAGCAATAACACATCTTATCTCAGCCCCAAAACTAAGTAATATCCCTGAGAAGTTGTACATAATAATATATGCTCTGTGATTTGTTTCTTTACATCAATCTGTACAACTCATTTCTTATAAACCAATCTATCCATCTCAGTTTCGATCATTCTAATCTGTGCAAATCTGAAGTAAACATTTTCTTTCACTTAAACAAATTTAACTTAAACATCTATACAAAACAAGAAAACTGGGAAAGCTAGAGAAAGACTGTGTTCTTCTCAAAGCCTGAAACTATCTTCTATCCGTTTTTCTGGAATCAAAGCCTGGATCATCTCATCATCTTCCAGTTCAACTAAGCTTGCCGGTGTTTAAATTAAAAATAGCAACAAGCTTTTCAAGTTTCAAGGGGAATCAACAATTCAGTTTTCAAAGTTTCCAGTAAATCAAGCTCTCTGTCTATATAAAAGGTGAGTAAACTTTTAAACTATATAACTGCACCTGAATTTCTTAAGATAATATTGTGAAGGTGTTGCATGATTTAAATAGTTGAAATCTCTGTATATATGGGTATATGTGTCTGTGTAAGTTTAAACTGAGCTCTGTTGATTTCCAACCAATTCTTTTTAAAAAAAAAAATCCAAATCTCCCCATATAAATGCTTTTATGATATGATCTTTGAAAGGAATTTGTTAGTAATTGACAGATTTGATTTTTAAAAATAGCTTCATGTATACACATGAAGTAATTATGACAAGAACCAAAGTTTACAGTGGTACATCGATTTAAATCAAAAATCAAAGTAGTTAATCACAAGTTTAACTTATATGATCTGAATCGATTTTGGAAATGGTGATTTTTAACAGTAAAATCAAGATTTTTAAACATGTATTGGTTGAGTAATTTGGGGATGAACGGGTTTCGATTTTTTTTGAAATTCCGATCATCAAGAGACTTTCGCGTCATCATTTTTAGCGTGGAGCGGGGTGGGTCGTCGGGGAATCTGGGAAAAATAGTCGAAGATTTTCCAGATCACCGAAGCAACCATGCGACGGCGTTATAGGGTTTTAAACCCGGTTTGAGTGGATGTCGAATTCGAAGCTCCTAGGGACTCGTCATCGAGTCGAACTCGATCGGAGGTAAGGGAATGGCTTCGTGGAGTCTCGAAGCAGTTCTGGCCATGGTGGCAGGGATGCAGATGGTCGGGGGGGTTGACGAAGTATGATATTTTGTGGCAGAGCTGTTGTTCCAGGTGTGGTGGAAATGGCAATTTCATCATAAGGGTTGATATCGGGTTTCTGGGTGACCAGATCCGGGGAGAGTGACGTAGGTGATGTGTGGGTGGTCGTAATGTCAATCGGAGGGGGGCCGATGTCGTGTGCACGTGCACGAGTGGGTGTTGTGACTGAAGTTTTTCTGTGATGTTGAGGAAGATGGAGTTTTGCACGTTATCGAACTCGAGTTTGTTAGGGGTTTGCTCGGTGAAAATTCGAGTTGGCTCGGGTATGTTGTTGTGTCAGGTTTAGCTTATTTGAAGTGTTCAGACCCTTAAAACTTTAAGGAGCCTGATTTATTAAAACAAGAGGAATCAAAGTTTTGAATATAAAGGTATGTTTAACAGATCTTCTCAACTAAACGATGGAATAAAACAAGTTTTTAAGAGGATGGTTTCAAAGTCTATAAGTGTATTTTAAGTAAATACGTTTTAAAAAGGGGGTTGTTTAAAGCAAGTTCTCAATGTATATTAAAGGAGAATTATATATTTAATTATGTAATTGATCACTAAACGTTTTCAAATGATATGACTGGGTAATCAATTAAAGATAATTGATTAGTGGAATTTATTATAAGTTAATCACTTAAAGTAATAAATTAGTTAATACTGGTAATCTGATAATCGAAGGGTGAGAAATTTTTGGATAGCTAATGATTGTAATTAATTTAAAGATCATTAACTAACGATTATGTGGTGATAAATCAAGAGTAATTAATGGAAGAGATCAGAGATCATTAATTAATGTAATTAAATGAAAGGATAATAAATGTGAATAGTTAAGGGTAATTAATCTATGTGGTAATTAAAAGTTTAATCACGTAATGTAATAAATAATTAACCAAGGTTGATTAATTAGGATAGACACTTGGTGTGTGTTAAATAAATTGGTTTGTAATTAATTATTGTTAAGTAAGCAAGATTAAAATGATTAAAGTAATTAATTTGATTTATTAGAAATGGGTGATTAATTAATCTTTCTTATGAATGATTGGTTGATGTTACTGATATGAAATGTTTCTGTAATATGATATGTTAGGATGAATAGTGATAATGTGATCATTTACCGATGATAAATTATTGTGTATAAGTGACACCTGTATTTGAAGTTGAATTGTGATTCACTTTAATAAATTGGGATAAGATGGTATTGAATTCGAAGAGACCGGAGTCGGGTATTTGAAAATACCCGAAACCACTTCGATTTATAATCTATAATAATTCTATACAGATTTGATATGGGAAATCAATAGGCGGAAATAGAATGATGTAAGTGAGTAAGACTTTTTAATCTAAGTTTGGTACTTAGCAAATTATGTGAGGAATAAGTGATGTCCATATCAAATTGGGGATTTGTGAATTGACACGAGTTACCCGGGTTTTATATAAGTTTTATGCTATTGTATTCCATGTTAGATGGGTTTACTCACGCTGGTTTCCAGCCTGACCCGGGTGTTACTTTGATGTAATGCTCGGGTCAGACCGAGTATTACAGATTTTCAGGTAAGGACGTTCTGGAGCTTAGGAGATGAGCTGGATGGCAGGACGTATGGAGTGTTTTCGCTGTGACTATTATTTCTGTTTATCTGAGATATATTTGATTTGTATATACTCAGTGTTGTGTATGAGAGTAACTCTGATGTATTATAATTGCAAATTGACAGATATAGTATTCTTTTGTAAACTGCTATTATTTGATATTATATTTTGATCCGCTGCGAATGTGAGATTCTGTGTTTTATTTTCTGTTTCTTCTTCTATCTCTTTCTTTTTTTCCTAACTATCTGGAATTTTCGGGATCGAAAATTCCGGGTCGTTACAGGTAACTAAAGACTGTAGGAGCGGATCCAAGCAGTGTAACTGTGGGCTCATGGAGCAGGCGGGGTAACTGTTAGTCAACCTTCTGATTCTACATGGATTGGTAGATATGTACATCTAATTTATATACCTCACCTAAATATTAGAGTGGATCCGGGTGCATAATCCAGGTGCTCTTGGAGAAGGTGGGTGGCGGTATTGTGATTTGACTAGGTAGCGTAATCCAGATATTATGAGATTATTGGGTGGTGTAACCCATCTATTATGATTTGTTTCCGTTGTTCTTTATTTCTATATGAGGAGATGAGATTATACATGTGATGTGATAGATATCTAGAGTATAGTGGATTCTCCTATCTTTTACTATATTTGACTGATGGGTAGGTGCCCTGTATTTTACAATCAGACATTCTACTTTATATTGTTTTGATGATAGTATTTTATTGTTTGAGATTAAGAGATATATTGGGAAATGCTATGAGCTAGCCCGACTATACTTTGTGAAATCTCATTTATTGTTGATTTCTGGATTTTGATTATGATTTCTAGATATGTATGATTCACCCAATTGATGTTGATTCTATGATTCCTGAACTGGTATGATTTTATATAGGTGATGATATGTTAGATTTGGTTTGTTGTATTCTACATATATGATATTTGAATTGCTTGAGATAGCATTATTATATTTATTTATACCCAGTATATACAGACATCTGTATATTTATTGACCATGGATTTAGATATAGTTTGACCTGTTTATTATTTATATCATACTCGGGTCAGTTTGAGATATTACAGGTTCATAGACCATGAGACCAGCTTGTTTTCTGGGTATAGTAGAGACTAGTCATACTATTTAGATGCATGATATTTATATATGATTTACTTCATCGATGTGTATTCTTGAGATATTTTTGAATAGATATTGTATATTGTATAGTGTGTATTATCGTTGCGTTTGACTCTGTGTTCTCTGATATATCTGTATATTGTGTATTGTTCTATCCTGAAGGCACAAGTGTTTAATGCTATGTGTTGATACTGTGTACGTTGTTGGTGAGTTATATTCGATGTTTGAATACATACTAGCATTAGCCCAAGGGAATATTCACTTGCGTAACCCATATTGCCTCATTCTCCATATTATCTGATAGTATTACTCCGTAATACTCTTGGATAGTATGGGTATAGAGGTGTGGGTGTTTATAGTTGATATCATAGCTGGTTTCTTCGTGCACATGAAAGGTGTTTGTAACAACCTTAATTTTGATTAGTATTATTTGTAACTTTTAATTCGGTAAATTAAATACAATAATGTAAAAGGTTAAGGAGTTTGAGATTTGATTATAATAAAAGGTCGTGCCTTATGAATGGATTAATAAAAAGGATCAAACTTTAAATAAGAAGAAGAAAATAGGCTAAGGGCAAAATGAGAAAATGTTACATTTCCTAAACATATACCCTTGCATAACTTTTACTTCATTTCATTCACACTTTCTCAAATTAAAAGAGTAAAGCAAGGTCGGCCATTAACAAGAGATCTAGGAAGAAGATAAAGCTAGGAATCAAGTAAAATCTTAGAGGATTCAAATCAGCAACACAATTCTCATCTTTCTTAATCCATTCAAGGTGAATTATAGATGCATCTCACGTTTTAAGTATTAATTTAGGTTTTGAGCAGTTGTAACGTCTCCCATCTTGAGGCCCAAAACTGAGTGCTACAGATGTTGCAGTCATCTATAGTGCTTAGTTTCGGGCCTTAAGATGGAGAATGTTACAACTTAGTATTAGAGCATAGGTTTATGTAAAACTAAAGAATTTTTAACTTTAAAAAGAGTTTTGAAAACATAATCCAAATGAATTGGAGAATAATATTGGGTTATGGGATAACGCTATAGTAACGTACTTATATTTGCTATATATAAGTATATGTCTTATCTCTATTCTTCCATCTCTCTTAGACCATTCTTCCATATCTTACTAAGGTTCGAATGCAAATTTAAGGAAATATGATATGGTGGCAGGAAACGGAAGAGTGAATCTCAGTGGGGGAAGCACCACTACCAATGGAAATGTCAGGCTCAATACTAGAAGGAATCCGGGTCGACAGACAACCGCTAACGTAGGTGCAGGAACACCATCGGTTAATATGGAAGCAATGTATTAGTTCTTTATTAACATGATGCAAGCATGAGCTGTTGTTGGGTTAGTTGGTGTAAATGCCGGTAGAGTGAATAATGAAGTTTCAATTGTCAACAACTATGATGTGTTGAGTAGAGGCTATGCAAGACTTAGAGGGAAACAATTTATTGAAATCGAGGATGCAATTGAAGTAGAGAATTGGTTGCTTCATTGTGAAAGGATTTTCGCTGAGCTGGGATTGAATGATGAACAGAAGAGGAGGTTGGCATCAAGGCAATTGCATGGAGATGCATTGTACTTGAGGAACAATGTTACTGTTGGAGTGGCTAAGGAAACTTTGACTTGGGCTGAATTTAGAAGGAGGTTTGAAGAAAGATTTATGTCAGAGATTGCTAAGTCGATTCTACTGAGAAAGTTTGCTGAATTAGTGCAAGGTGATATGACGGTGCTTGAGTATGCCACCAGATTCGAGGAGCTATCTCGATATGGAATGCCACAGTGGACACAGTGATTAAGAGAAACGAGAAGTTCATCCGTAGACTAAGACCTGAGCTTGCTAGAGCGACTTTACCATACCTTCGGGGTCCATGTGATGTAGTAGTGGAGATGGCTTTGAGAAATGAGGAGATGCTTGCTTTCTTTGGTGGTAATAAGGAATTGGAGGCTCGAAGTGGGCAGAATTAGAAAAGGAAGTTCTTTCATAAGAAGGGAGCTCAAAAGGGAGGAGCAGCTAGGAAAGGAAAAGAAAATTTTGTGTGTTACAGCTGTGAAAAGAAACGGCATTTTGCGAATGAGTATCGTTTAGGAGATGGAAAGACAGTTATTGGAAGGAAGAGTATCAAGTGCTTTAATAGTAACTAGAATGGACATTACAAGAACCAGTGCAAAGAACTAGCTAAAGTTGAGAAGGGAAAGGTGTTTGCATTAGAACCAGTTACCTCGAGACCAATAGCTAATGAGAAAGGGAAAGCCGTTATGGGATGTACACTATTGATTCATGTCTTACATGTTAGGTAATATTTGATACTGGTGCATCACATTCTTTCATACCTCATTGTTTGGTAAATAAGCTTAACCTAGAAATCTCATACCTATTTACTTCCTTAAAGTTTGTGAATCTGATATGAGGGTATGCAACTCTAGGGATGAGATGTGATCATTTAGAGTTTGCATTATTAGGTCATATATTTGCCTGCAGTTTGCATGTGTTTGATTTCGTGGCCTTTGGGATTATTTTGGGTATGGATTGGTTAAGTAAATATGATGCAAAGATATTTTTCCACGATAGGAAAATATCACTAAGACTTCTAATAGTAGCAACCAAATTGTATAACAATAGAGAATCCCTGTTTTTATGGTTGTACTTTATTAGGTGTAATAAAGGAGGAAGATGAGTTGAATTGGGTTTTCATAGTTAGATAATTTGTAGATGTTTTTGAGCTTGTTATAGGACTACTGCCGAAATGAGCTATTGAGTTTTGAATAGATCTTGTACCTAAAGCTGAACCTTTAAGTAAACCGCCTAGCAGGATGACACCTACCGAGATAAAGGAGTTAAAGGTGAAACTAGTGGACTTAGAAGGAAAGAATTTTATTAGACCAAGCAGTTCGCCTTGGGGAACAACCGTGGTGTCTGTGAAGAAATCGAACTGGTCATTGAGGTTGTGCATCGATTATCATAAGTTGAATGAAAAGACGATAAGGAATCGATATCCTTTGCCGAGAATTGATGATTTATTTGATCAGTTAAGTGGAGTCAAAGTATTTTCCAATTGGATTTTACAATAGGGTTCCATCAACTAAGGGTGGTGGAAGATAGTATTCAGTTGACGGCGTTTAGAACAAGATATGGTTCATACAAGTGGTTAGTAAATCCATTCGGATTGACTAATGTGCCTTCTTTCTTCGTAGGCTTAATGAATGGGATTTTCCGAGAGCACTTGGATGGGTTTGTATTGGTATTCATAGATGACATTTTGATATATTCTCAGGATAAAAGAAATCATGAGATTCATCTTAGAATAATGCTTGAGATGCTGAGGCAGCATCAGCTAAAAGCGAACTTTTCAAAGTGTCATTTCTGGAAGAAAGAGGTAAAGTTTCTTAGTCATGTAGTCTCATAGAAAGGGTTGTTGGTAGATCTAGCGAAGATCGAAGTAGTTAATAATTGGAAGAGGCCTGAGACTGTGACTATGATAAAGAGTTTTCTTGGACTAGCTGGCTACTACCAGAGATTTATTATGGATTTCTCTCATATAGCAGCACCGATGACTAAACTAACAAGGAAGGACGTGAAGTTTTTTTGGACCGATAAATGAGAGGAGGCATTCCAGAAGCTAATTGACCAACGTGCCCATGTTACATGTTCAAATGGAAACTAAGATTTGGTGGTGTATACTGATGCATTTGGAACAGGGTTGGGAGCTGTGTTAATGCAGAGGTGTAAAGTGATTGCCTACTCTTCTCGGCAGCTTGGACCGCACGAGGTTAGATATTTGACTCATGACTTTGAGTTAGCTGCGGTAATTTTTTCCTTGAAGGTGTGGAGACACTATCTTCTGAGAGAACGATTCGAGTTGTATACGGATCACAAGTCGCTAAGATGCTTATTCTGTCAGAGGGAGTCGAATATGTGACAAAAAAGATGGTTGGAATTTTTAGCTGCTTATGATTTTTGAATTGAGTACACACTAGGGAAAGGAAACAAAGTTGTATATGTACTTAGCAGGAAAAACTAGAGTGTGGTGTTAGCTATGTTGGCTGAATGGAAAGATTTGGAAGCACTGACTACTTTTAGTGTGCGGTTAAGATCGACTGCCAGTTCTAGTCAGAGTACCACAATGCTATCTTGTTTTGAAGTACAACCGGTATTTATCAAAAGGATTATTTCTAAACAAAGAGATGATCTAGTCTTAGCTGAAAGAAATAGAAGATTGGAAGGTGGAACTAAGATTGATGACATGAAGGATTTTTATCCTGACCAAAACCGATGGTTGAGAAAGAAGGGACAACTGTGTGTTCTAGATGTTGGAGACCTAAGGAAAAAGGTTCTTAGGGAATATCACTGATAAAAGTTCACTATTCATCCTGGAGGAACTAAGATGTATCAGGATATGAAGAGGAGTTTCTTCCGGGAGGGTATGGAAAGGGATGTTGGGTGTTTGAACGGCCAACAAGTAAAAGTCGAACATCAGAAGCCATGCGGATTGCTTCAGCCTTTAGATGTTCCAATGTGGAAATGGGATTCTGTATCTGTGGATTTCATAGACGGGTTGCCGAGGTCAAATAGAGGAAATGGAAGTATTTTGGTTATAATGGAAAGATTGACTAAGAGTGCGCAATTTATACCTATTAAGTTGACAAGAACGGCACCTATTTTAGCTAAGTTGTTTATGAAAATCATAGTCAGACTGCATGGAGTTCCTAGTAGTATAGTTAGTGACCGGGATTCCTTATTTACTAGCAAATTCTAGAAGAGTACACAAGAGGTTTTTGGTACCAAGCTCAAGATGAGTACCACTTACCGTCTATACCGATGGGCAGATGGAAAAAGTTAACAAAGACTTGGAGGATTTATTAAGTGCCTGTGTGCTAGGTTTTGGAGGATCATGGGAAGACCATCTACACTTAGTCGAGTTTCTGTAATAATAATAGTTATTAGACTAGTATAGGAATTGCATCTTTTGAAGCTTTATATGGAAGGCCGTGTAAATCACTCATATGTTGGTTAGAGACCGGAGATAGATTAGTTCTTGGTCTGGATATGGTAAGAGAAGTCGAAAGAAAGATTGAGTTGATTCAGGCTAGAATGAAGGAAGCTCGGTCTAGGCATAAATGTTATGCAGATAAGGGACGGAAAGACTTGGAGTTCTCAGTTGGAGATCACTTTTTCATAAAAGTGTCACGGATGAAGGGTGTAGTAAGATTTGGGAAGTCGGAAAAATTGGCACATAGGTTCATTGGACCATTTACTATTATAGAAAGAACCGCGATACTCGCTTATAGAATAGAGTTACCGAACAGTTTGGTAGGAGTGCACAATGTTTTCCATATTTATCATCTTAAAAGTGTGTTCGAGATCCAAGGACTACATTACTCAGACTGCATTAGATGATTTAGTAGTGGAACCGAACATGACTATAATTAGACAACCAGTTCGTATAGTAACTAGGGATGAGAAGAAGCTAAGGATCAAGACAGTCGGATTAATAAAATTCCAGTGGAGTGACAATGAGAGAGACTATACTTTGGAAATAAAGAGCAGGATTAGAGATACTTATCCCGACTTGTTTGATGTTATGTTTTACCTTTATGTTTTATTGATGTTTGTACCATATCGTAATTTCGATGACGAAATTCTTTAAAGAGAGGAGTCTGTAACAACTCTAATTTTGAGTAACATTATTTGAAACATTTAATTGGGTAAATTAAATAAAATAATGTAAAAGATTAAGGAGTTTGAGATTTGATTACAGTAAGGGGTTGTGCCTAATGAATGAATTAGTAAGAAGGATCAGACTTTAAATAAGAAGAAGAAAATAGGCAAAGGGCAATATGGGAAAAGGTTGCATTTCCTAAACATATACCCTTACATTTATTTTCCTTCATTTCATTTATACTTTCAAAAAGTAAAAGAGTAAAGCAAGGTCGACCATTAACAAGAGATCTAGGAAGAAGATAAATCTAGGAATCAAGTAAAAACTTAGGGGATTCAAATCAACAACATAAATCAACACCTTCATAATCCATTCAAGGTGAATAATAGATGTATCTCACGTTTTAAGTATTAATTTTGGTTTTGAGCATAAATCTGATTCTTTAGATGTTATTATGTCATGTTTTGATTATGAGATGGTTATATTCTTGATCGATGAATAATAGGATTTATTATGAAATTATTTAATAGGTTTAAAAAGTGAAAAACTAATTTTTATGACCCAAATGATCTAAAATTTTGATATGAGGTTTAGAATATTAATTCAGAAGTGGGTTTCGAGTTTTATAATTTTTCAATAATGTATGAATATTTTATGATTTTCTCAAGTAAACAAAATTGTTTATTTTGGTTATAATTATTAAAAATAATTGAATAAAGTTTTTGACGCCGAAATTTTTATATGTTAGGAAAAATGATTAATTTGATTTATTGTGATTTTTCGGTATTTTTCCCAATTATTTATGAGTTAATATGAATTACTTAAGCTAGAAAGGATTAAGTAATTAATAAGATATTAATATAAATTATATAGTTTGCTAAGTACTTTGGAAATGATAAATTCTGCTCCTTGGCAGTTATGGAAAAGATTATGGTAAAGAAAGTGTTTTCCAATAAGAATTTGACAAATAATTATGGGGTTAGGTGAAAAGCAATTACTTTTAATGGTATAAAACAACGTTCTTCTTATTTGTGATAATGCCACTTCGAAAGTCATGATGCCGCATCTATCACTCCATCTGCATGGTCTTTGACCTTGCCTAGAAACAATTCATATGGTATCAGTTCGGTCGATACAGAATGTATTGGCTTTGGTCGAAGATGTAAGCCAAACAACGACATCGACATCATGGTCTTCGAAGAGGTTGAGGTAACCTTTTGTTTTACAACGTCGACGACCCCATATCTTTGAAATGGCTACTTCGACACTAATGAGGTCACTTTTCTTATCGACTATATAATGCTACATTTTAATGACTTCGACCCTATAGGCGTAAGCCACTATTATTGACTTCGGCAGTATATGATCCACGCTCTTATTTCTTCGACCTTAATATTTTAACTATTCCGGAGAGGACAGTGATGCCGCTCCTTATAACTTCGGTTCTAATGAAGTCGCAATTTCCTTTAAGGCAGTGATGTCGAAACTATTGACTTTGACCTTATTCTTTTAAAGGCTTTTAAATTATATAAACCAAGTTTACTCTCTTCGACTTCGATGCTATAAGAAGTGCGAAGTGTATATTGTTAATTGGGTTTTTAACCCATCAGAATTCAATAAGAGTTAAAACATTCAGACTATGCCAGAATAACTCGAGACTCAACCAAAACAACTAAACGAACAAGCCAATAGGACTCAAAGAAAATCAACCAATAAAATACTAAGTAGACATATCGCTAGCGATCCATCAAACAACCTCCAAATGATCCCATTTTTTCTATGAGCCTTCTTTTATGTCTTCTAAGTGTTCTCCCAAAATTTCAAGTCAATCCGGCTCCATATGAGTTCTATATGTCCATTTTAAGTTAGCTGCTTTGGTCAAATAGCTTAAATCAAATGAGTCTTCACTTCTCAAGCAGATTGTTTGGCATGCTATGAAACTTGGCAATGCTTATGTAACGACCCATAATTTAATCACTTTGAACTTGAATAGTTAATATGTTTTTGAATGATTAAATAATGGATTGTATATCTAGAATACAAATTTGGATAAAACGTCTCGAATGGATTTTTTAAACCGATGTAAAATATTAGTTTAAAGATGGTTCGAGTTATAAGGCGGTTAGGGGTACCAATTTATTTAAGAATAACTTTGCCTAATAAAACAGAATAGTATAATTACTTGCCTAATAAAACAAGAAAGAATTATTAACGCTGCCTAATAAAAAAAATAGTATAATTACTTGCCTAATAAAACAAGAGAGAATTATTAACATTGCCTAATAAAACAGAATAGTATAATTACTTGCCTAATAAAACATAATAGTATAATTACTTGCCTAATGAAACAAAATAGTATAATGATTATTATATTCCACGCGGATGGTTGCCATTGGACCAAAATCTGGTCGAATCAGGTTATGCCATGCGGATGGTTGCCATTGGACCAAAATCTGGTCGAATTATGTTGCCATAGTTGATAAGGAGGATTCCTATTGAATCAAAATATGGTCGAATCAAATTAAGCCATCAAGTTGTTTTTTATTGGACCAAAATGTGGTCGAATCAAATTAGGCCATCAAGATGTTTTCTATTGGACCAAAATGTGGTCGAATCAAATTAGGCCATAAGGCTGGTTTCTATTGGACCAAAATCTGATCGAATCTGGTTAGGCTGTAGGAAATGACTAAAGTACCCTTCTCTTCACCTATAAATAGCCAAGTCCATATCTCATTTTAATTCATTCACAAACTAAAGAAAAGAACTAAAATTCATTATCAAAGGTGAAGTATTCCAAGTCTCCATCAAAGCAAATAGGATGTGAGTATATTCCTTGTTTTCATAAGTTTAATGGGTATAACTTATTCTGTGAGTATATTCCTTGTTTTCATAAGTTTAATGGGTATAATTTATTCTATGAGTATATTCCTTGTTATCATAAGTTTAATGGGCATAACTTATTCTATGAGTATATTCCTTGTTTTCATAAGATTAATGGGTATAACTTATTCTGTGAGTATATTCCTTGTTTTCATAAGTTTAATGGGTATAACTTATTCTATGAGTATATTCCTTGCTTTCATAGTTTAGTGAGTATAACTTATTCTGTGAGTATATTCCTTGCTTTCGTAATTTAGCGAGTATAACTTATTCTGTGAGTATATTCCTTATTTTCATAGTTTAGTGGGTATAACTTATTCTGTCAGTATTATTTAATTATTTTACAGTGAGTGTAATCTTAATCTCGTTCCTTTTACTCATTCACATTTTCATAAATGTTGTGTTACCCATTGATTGTAAATTGTTAATAATAATGAGTCTGTTATTATTCTTATTATTATTCTTGTTTGGTTGTTTGGTTGTTTGATTTGTGCTCGGCCAGTTTATGAGCAATAACTTTGATGTTTAGTTAAAGGGAACTTACACACCTTTTAACTTAGGATTGACATTTAGTGACTTTTTGGTTAAAAGGAAATAACACCCCTTTTAGCTATCTCATTTGATTAAGAGGGAGCTTCACCCCTTTTGGTCGTATTCTCCTTTAAAGATGATGGGTTTAAGTTATGATTTGAATGGAAGTTTTAAATCTTTATTTAAAGTATTTTAAAGGAGCTTCAAAATTTATATAATGATTTAAATGGGTTATTTATGGAAAGTAAGTAGTCCTATACTTGGCACTAAAAGCCGATGAGTAGATTGATCCTCTATTTGTGAGATCTAGAACCGAAGTGTCTAGGCAAGGCTAGGAGCAACCAGTGCCCTGACTTACCTGGCTTTGTTTTTGGGCGAGGGGTAGAGTAAGTCAAGAATATCGGAAACGTGACAAGTGTAGGAGATTTGATTTCCATAAATGATCTTTATAATTATAATGGAAAACATTCACATTTCTTATATACAATTGTTTTTGATCCATCTAAGTATGATTTTGAAATATGAAATCCTCCCAAATGTTTTGTGAATATACTTATATCAATGAGATAAGTATATGGATATTTTCCAATTATTGAAAAAGTATAAGATTTAATTTCCATATATGATCGTTTTGTTATCCCCGATAGTTGATATCTTGACTATCAATTTTGATACCCTTCTTCCTTTTATTTTTGTTTCGTCAATCTAAGACGATTTGTTTCTCATTTAGAGCATTGATATCCTTTATCGGAAATGACTAAATAAAGAGCGAGTGGGGGCCAAGCTATGTGGGGTTGCTCCCATTAGGGTATTTTCACATCTACTCTAGATTTGTTTCGTTTGTATGCGCACGGAGATGCAAAATACTCGGATACTCGGTAAGGTTAGCGGGGTTTGGCTTGGAGGTTTCCGAGAGCGATCGTGGTTCTCAAGTATATTTTCTAGAGGTATACTTTCAATAAGGGGGTGCACCCTCCTAGTCATTGTTGGAAAAATTCCTTTTCCTTATTTTTGATTCAAATCTTTGGATTGATTCTTTCTTAACTGCATCGGGAAGCGTCTTGCGCTCTTCGCGATGTTTAATTATTTGTGTCCATTCCTTAATGCTTGGATGTTGTCCTTGTGAGGGGAAACTCGTTCTGCGTTTTTGAGACGTGGTCTCACCGGTTATTTTGTGTGTTCTATTTTTTTATTTGGAGTTTACTCATACCGGACTTATTGTCTGACCCGAATTGTTTGTTTTCCCTAAACCCTCGGGTACTCATTTATATGTGAGTAGTCCGAAAATGACAGGTTTCTTCGGGCTCTTTTGAAGATGGTGGACGAGCAGGAGGCTCCTTATCTATCTAGTTATTTATTTCCGCTGTTATGAGATGTTAGCTCTATGTATGTATATTTAAAGGCAGGTTGTTATAACTACCTAGACTGATAGTAGTACTTTTGTTGTAACTCTGATAACTCCATGTTGGGAGTAACCTTATGTGTGAGGAATGAGGAATATGGATCTTAAGGCTAGAATGAACACTAGAGGGGGGTGAATAGTGTTTATAAGAAATTACTAAATCTTTTTCAGTTATTGTTGATTTGTACACAAATGTATGTAATATTCAGACACAGATATAATCACATAATCAAACACAGATGCAGAAATAAAGTAAATGCAGTAAAGGAAAGAACACACCGGATTTTATACTGGTTTGGAGTTACCCTACATCCAGTCCCGCACAAATAAGTACGGATTTCCTTTCAAAAGCAATTCAACAATTACAACCCTCGGTTTCAAGGCTACGAGGTACACCCTCCAGAATCACAATCCTCTGGGTAGAGATACTTGATTTCCGGGGCAACAAGTTCACCCAATTGATTTCCAAGGCTACAATCACACCTTTTCTCGCTTGATTGATTTCCAAGGCTACAATCACACATTTTCTCGCTTGATAGATTACAAAGAAGCCTATAACTCTGAATAGCACTGGGATCTTGTTGAGATAGTGATAGAGAATCAAACCAACTAGATTCAATGTTGATTTCGGCAGAGTGATGACATGATTTTGAATAAGAAAATGTAGAAGACGAAGAGAAGTGAAAAACCATAAAATCTGATATAAAATTCGTTGAAACCAACCCCTATTTATAGAAGAACAACAACCATGTCTATTCGTGAAAGGTTATGGCGAATAGACACTTCTTTTGAAATTCAAATTTTTGAATCTAACTGTCACTATGTCGACATGGGGTACTAGGGCATGTCGACATCCCAAAGCATTTTTTGAAGATTTGATTTTCTTTGAAAATAACCTTTATCTTATATTAAAAACTATTTAAACTTTATAAATATACTTGACTATAGATAAAATACATAGATAAATATAGAGAATAATAAATATAAAATTTTACTATAATTTTATATTTAAATCAAAATATAAATATATTATAATTAAAAGATAGTTCAAAACAAACGAAGTTTAAAACAAGAGTTTATTAAAAACAAAAACAAAGAATATTTAAGGCTAAAACATTTTTTGAAAATCATTTGAAAAGATAATTTTTAAGGCTAAATCATTTTTTGAAAATCATTTGAAAAGTTAATTTTTAAGGCTAAAACATTTTGAAAAGCAGTTTTGAAAATCATTCTGAAGTAGTTTTGAAAATCATTTTGAAGTAGTCTTCCTGTAGAATATCTCATCACATCAGGACTCGAGAACTTGTACAAAACCAGGATGTTCGTGGGTTTGTAAGCCACTTGTCGTAGGTTTGTAAGCTACTTGTCGTGGGTTTGTAAGCCACTAAAAAAATAGAAATGGGTTCCATCCCAAAAGAAAAATGGAGTGAAGATTTTAGTGCTATTATGAAGTTTTAACATAATTCTAGACTCAATACTTATCTTGAAATCTTGAACTCTTGATAATCTTGATATTCTTGATACTCATGAGTCTTCAATCTTGATATCTTGAATCTCTATACTGTACAGTCTTCATTCTTTGTACCTGCATGGTTAAATCCTGCATATACATATATATCTAAACTATAATGTTAGTATTTATATTTTATAATCTTATTCTAAGGTTGTTGTCATCAAAACCATCAACTCATGGACTAACAATCTCCCTCTTTTTGATGATGACAGCCGTTGTTTATAAAATATTACTTCTATCCTAATAACTCCCCCTAAAAATGATAACTCCCCCTTAATCTGTGCCTAACTGCCTAACTCTCCTATTTTATATTTCTCCCCCTTTGTCATCAACAAAAACAAACTAACTCTGAACTATATAACTCTTAGTCTAATATCCTATATGATGATAGTGTGATCATACATAATCAATACTTACTTGTAAACCTAAAACTTAGTCCCAAACTACTAACATTCCTAACCAAGTACATATATAATACTTATATAATATATATACGAATCATATATAAGAACACACAATATTTATATATATATATATATATGTGTGTGTGTGTGTTTATATTTACATTTTCGTACAACGTGACAAATATACACATAACGATGAAAAACGAAAAAGAAGAAACTACTGAGTATCTTTGACAATTGGAGATCTATGGATCGAACAATTTGGATAATGGAAATAGAAATTTCCACGTTGTTCAACCAAGTTTCCATCCTTGTCAAAACATACTTCGCCAACGCAAATGACTTTGTCATTGTCTTCCGCATGCTCTTCTTCCATTGGTTCTTCTTCTTCTTCTTCACTTTCCTCTTGTTCATGATCTCCTGAAGAGTCCTCGTCAATCAAGATTGGATTAGCATGATTGTCCATTAGAAATTTTTGTAAATTTCTAAGGATTTTCCCTTGCCTTTCCTGTTCTTTTGCCATTCGGAGTTGCACCATTTGAATTTCAGTCATTAACTGAATTGCATCCTTCAAAGAATCCTCCATTTTTGTCACTCGGGCGAGCGTAGTATGTTGGAACGGACCAGAGGTATGAGAAGGGAACGAAAAGGTTGATTATATGTTTGATTTGGAAGAGGAGGTCATTGATAAATTGATTTTAGAAGATAGAACAGAAAGAGAACAGAGAGAATGAAGAAATTTTCAAAAATTAGAAGAATATATAACCAATTATTTGAATTTTGGTGGGAAAATTTTTAAAATTTAAAAAACGTTATATGTCGACATGGGTATAGGGGAGATGTCGACATGGTTCTCAATATTTTTACTATTTGATTTATTTTGATTTAATTTTTAATTATACTTTGTTATTTATATTTTATATTTCAGTTAATGAACAAATACCTAATTCTCTTCTTAATTTAGTAAATGTAGATTCATTTAAGGGTTTTGTTAAGATATCAGCAATTTGATTTTCATAATTGATATAGTTGAGAGTAATTACTTCTCTACTTATATTATCTCTGATAAAATGGTGTCTGATATCAATATGTTTAGTTCGAGCATGTTGAGTAGTATTTTTGGATAAATTTATTGCACTAGTATTATCATAATAAATTGGTGATTTTGAGATATTTAAACCAAAATCTTTTAAAGTTTGTTGCATATATATTGCTTGAGAACAAGCCAAAGCAGCAGAAATATACTCTGCTTCAGTTGTTGATAGGGAAACTGTATTTTGCTTTTTACTAAACCAGGAAATCAGAGAATGCCCTAAAAAGTGACAAGTTCCACTTGTACTTTTTCGGTTTGATTTACAACCAGCATAATCAGCATCACAGTAAGATATTAAGTCAAACGAATCATTTTTAGGATAAAATAAGCCATAATCAAAGGTGTGTTTAACACATCTTATAATACGTTTTACAGCTTTTAAGTGAGTTTCTTTAGGATTCAGTGTATTCACAAACAACACTCTTTACACATTATTTTAATTAATCTTACTGACAATTCTTTTTTAAATATTTCTAATGTTTATGGGCCTAACTCTAAAATAGAAAGGCGGATTCTCTGGAATGAATGCCTCGAATTTAGATCATTTGCCCCCGGATCTTGGATATTGGGAGGTGATTTTAACGTTACTCGTTTCGTTGGGGAGCGTTCTCCTCGGGAAGGAGATTATTCTGGCATGGAGGAATTCGATCAATTTATTATTCATTCTAATTTGATCGAAATTCCTTTATCCAATAGAGCATTTACTTGGAGTAATAATAGGGAGTCTCCCTCATTGGCTCTCTTAGATAGATTTTTCGTTAGCGATGAAATTGAGGATAAATTTCCTATCTGTAGAGTGTCAGGTTTACCTTACACCCTTTCAGATCATTGTCCCATTATCCTTTCTTGCGATCGTCATAGAATTATTAGTAGATCTTTTAAATTTGAAAAAATGTGGCTTCTAGAACCATGTTTTTCAAATTTAATCATTAATAAATGGTTGTCCATGAGTTATTATAGTTTTAAGTATAGTGATAATTCTGCTAAAGCTTTTGTACTCAAACTTAGAAAACTTAGGATTTTTCTTAAAATTTGGAATAAAAATATTTTTGGTAATATTAAAATTAAAAAAGAAAACATTCTTAATGAGATGCTTAAGCTAAATAAAGGTTGAAGAAACTAGACATTTAAGTTTAGGTGAGAGAAATGTTCTTAATAACTTAAAAGTAGAACTTAATTCTATTCTTGAAAAAGAGGAAGTTATGTGGAAACAAAGATAAAAAATTCAATGGATCAATGAAGGTGATAATAATACCAAATTTTTTCATAATATAGCCAACAGTAGAAAACGTAGTAATACAATTAATTCCATTTTAGTTAATGATGTGGAATTAGTTGATCAACGTGATCTCAATAATGCTTTCACAGAATATTATAAAGATATTTTTGGCTATAAAAATAAGCATAGAGTTAGAGTTAGATGGAATGATCTTTATCCGTCTGTCTCTAATATTAATCTTTCTGAATTAGATGTTCCTTTTACTGAAGAGGAAATCCGAAAAGTCGTTTTTGATTTACCAGGTGATAATCTCCGGGTCCGGACGGATTTCCTATTTTCTTTTATAAAACTTTTTGGGAAATTTTAAAATTTGACTTAATTAGTATGTTTAATGAATTTTATAAAGGAAATCTCCAATTAGGTAGATTTAATTTTGCTAATGTTATTTTACTACATAAAAAAGTTGGTGCTAATACTTTAAAATATTTTAGACACATTTCATTGATTAATTGCTCTGTTAAAATTATTTCTAAAGTTTTAGCTAATAAACTTAGTTTAAAAATGAATGATCTAATTGACTGTTCTCAATCAGCTTTCATTAAAGGAATCACAGATGGTGTAGCAGTTGTTCAAGAATACATTAATTTTTGTTGTAAGAATAATATTACTTGTGCTATTTTAAAATTAGATTTTGCTAAGGCTTTTGATTCGGTTGATTGGGATTTTCTTATAGATATTTTCCATGCCAGAGGCTTTAGTAATAGATGGATTAACTGGATCATGAACTTGCTTAAAACTGGAAACTCTAGTATTATGGTTAATGGTATTTTAGGTAATAAAATTCAATCGAAGAAAGGTTTAAGGCAAGGAGACCCTTTATCGCCCCTTCTGTTTAATTTAGCAGCTGACGTCTTTTTTAAGATTATCAAAAATGCTGTTAACAATAATCTTTTCGGTATTATTGGTAATGATAATTCAAGTTTTGGTTTGTCAGTCCTTCAATTTGCAGATGACACTTTGCTTTTTTCTTCTCATCTTCCTAGACACATAATTGCTCTTAAGTTTATTCTATATAGTTTTGAACTTTTATCGGGTTTAAAAATAAATTTTGATAAAAGTTCTGTTTTAATTTTAAACGATTTGGAAAAAGTTGAAAATTTAGTTGCAAATACATTAAATTGTAAAACTATGAATTTTCCGTTTGACTATCTTGGTTTTGTTATAAGACCTTCAAAACTTAAACACGATGATTGGTTAATAATCGTAGATAAAATCAAAAATAGGATTACAAACTAGAATGGGAGATTTTTATCTAGAGCAGGTAGAGTGGTTTTAATTAATTCTGTTTTATCAGCTCTCCCTATCTATTGGATGTCTATGCATCTTTTTCCTGATTGGGTGATTGATAAAATAGATAGAATTAGAAGAGATTACCTTTAGAGTGGTGAAAATTCAAATAGTAGCATCAAATGTTTAGTAAATTGGGAAACTGTCTGTAAGTCCAAAAAGGATGGTGGTTTAGGAGTCATTAATCTTCGTAATATGAACTTGTCTCTTCTTGGTAAATGGTTATGGAAATTCAGAGATACCAATGATAATGCCTTTTGGAAGGAGATTATTTCTAAATATTACTACAATGGTAGTAACAATTTCTATTATATTAGTCCTTCGATTACTCGTAAGCAATCTCATTTTTTGAAATCCATTTTAAAATATAGTGAGATTTTTAACTTAGGTGTTAATATTATCGTTCACTCTGGTAATAATACATCTTTTTGGCATGATAGTTGGATTTCAGCTACTCCTCTTAGGAATGAGTTCAAAGATTTGTATGATATTTGCAACTTTAAATATGCATTTATATATGAAGTTTTTAATTCTGAAAATGATCCTCCTTGGATTTTCAGTTTTAACAGTATTTTAGTAGGTTCAACCCTTAGACAGCTTAATTTGCTTTATGCTAGATTAAATCTTTATAATATTGACAATGAGAATGATTATATTAGCTGGGAGTGGGATAAGAGCAAGAAATATTCTACAAATTCCTTTTACAAATTCATTAACTTTTCGGGTGCTACTGATAATTGTTTTAAATTTATCTGGAAGACTAACGCTCCTCCAAAATCTAAAATTCACATGTGGCTTATTATTCATGGTAAATTAAATACAATAGAATTTTTAAAAAGAAAAAACATTCACATTGATAATAAATGTTATTTTTGTAATACTCATTTAGAAGATATTAATCATATTTACTACGAATGCATGGGTACTCATTTTATTCTTATGAATACCCTCAATATTTTTGAGTATAAAATTAGTTCTAGAATTACAGATTGCTTTTTCTATTGGAATTCTTTTGGACTTAAGTTTAATAAGGATAATAAATACTTGCTTGATACTCTTTTCACCATATCTAGTTGGTATATTTGGTTTGAGAGAAATCAAAGAATTTTTAATAATAAATATATTAGCTGTAATAATTTGATTTTTTTAATTTCCTCTTTTTGCTTAAATTGGGTCTCAAATCCTAATTATAAATTAGCCAAAATATTTGTTTTAAGGAATACCTTAACAAGGTTAATAATAATATTAATATTTTCAAACATAACATTAATAATTTTGTCTTTAATAATAATTAAAGACATGCCTTTTCTAATTTAAATGATGTTTACATGATGCGTACTAATTTTCTTCCTTTCTTAGGTCCTTAAAGTTGTTTTTAGTTAGGTTTTGTTTTTTACTCGTTTACCTTTTTCTGTTTGGGTCATATTTCCTTTACTTTTTAGTATTGTTAGTTTTTGATACTAGTTTATATTTGCTATATTTTTCTCATTCCATTTTTCTCGCATATATGTATATAAATTCTATTTATATACATATATGTGTTTCATACTAATTATTTTTCCTAGTTTTGTTTCAGGTTTGGATTAGGTAGGTTGCTAGTTTATCTCTTCAACAGGATTGCTAGCATCTTTTGGAGTGCAGGATAGCTTTTCTCAGGAGTTCTGATGGCGTCAGGCATTTCTTTCAGTTATTCTGTGTCTTCAGATTTCATAGAGTTTCTATTTTGATGGTGCTGGTTTTCTGATTCTCCGAATTTTGAAGATGGTTTAGTTTTCTAGGTACCTCCAACACATTATTATCGGGCGGTGGCCTTACCGGAGCTTGATATTAGGGTGTAATGGGCGGTGGCTTTGCCGGAGCTCATTATTGGATTATCCTTTTCTTTATTTGGTTCTGGTTCATGGATTTATCACCTGCCAGGCATGTTGGCAGCACCATTTTATGTGTTTTATACATAGCTTCATGTGTGCTCTTCTCTTTTATTAGAGGATCACACATTTCTCTCAAAAAAGTGAGTTTCTTTAGGTTGGGATTGATAACTTGCACAAAGACAGACACTATGCATGATATCAGGTCTACTCGCAGTGATATAGAGTAGTGATCCAATCATTCCTCTATATAATTTTTGATCTACATCTTTTGAGAGATCTTCTTTACTAAGGTACTCATTGGTTGCCATGGGAGTGGGTTTTCCACTCGCAGTAGTCAAACCAAATTTACTAACTAGGTCTTTAGCATATTTTTCTTGACTAATAAAGATACCATTATCTAATTGTTTTATTTGTAATCCTAAAAAGAAGTTTAATTCACCCATATGACTCAACTCAAACTCTTTTGTCATTATTTCAGAAAATTCTTTATTCATTTCAAAATTAGTTGATCCAAAAATGATATCATCTACGTAGACTTGTACTATTTGAATATCATTTTTATTTCTTTTAATAAAAAGAGTATTATCTACTTTACCTATTTCAAAATTTGATTGTAACAAGTAAGATCTTAGTCTATCATACCAGGCTCTAGGAGCTTGCTTTAGACCATATAGAGCTTTCTTAAGTTTGTAAACATGATTTGGAAATTTATCAATTTCAAAAAGTGGTGGTTGTTTAACAAATACTTCTTCTTTTACAAAACCATTTAAAAATGCACTTTTAACATCCATTTCAAAAAATTTGAAATTATTATGATTTGCGAAAGCAAGTAGAATCCTAATAGCTTCTAATCTTGCTACGGGGGCAAAGGTTTCATCAAAATATATTCCTTCTTCTTGACAATAACCTTGAGCGACTAATCGAGCTTTATTTCTAATAACCTCTCCTTGTTCATTCATTTTATTTTTATAAACCCATTTAATTCCAATTATTGTTTTATTTTCAGGTCTAGGAACAAGTTCCCAAACATCATTTCTAGTGAATTGATTTAATTCTTCTTGCATAGCCAAAATCCATATGAATCATCAGTTGATGCTTCTTCTGGATTTTTGGGTTCAATAGTTGATATAAAAGCTACATTACTCATTTGACTTAGTTGGTTTCTAGTTTTAATAACAGATTGCATATCTCCAAGTATATTTTCTATAGGGTGATCTTTTAAAAGTTTAATCCTTTTATTAGGATGATTTAATTCATTATTAGTTTCAGTTGACTCTTGGTTTTGAGTGATTAAATCCTCTTCATCATTTATTTCTTCAAAATTTTTGAAATTTTCATCAAATGAAACATGCATTGTTTCTTCGATGGTATTAGTTCTTAAATTAAATACTCTATATGCTTTACTTCTATTAGAGTATCCGATAAAGATACCTTTGTCGGATTTAGGATCAAATTTATCTAAGTTAATTATCTTTTGTATTTAAAATAAAACATTTACTTCCAAAAATTCTAAAATAAGATACCTTAGGTTTCTTTGAGTAAATAAGTTCATAAGATGTCTTATCAGTTAAAGGTCTAATTAAAATTCTATTTAAAATATAACAGACGGTAGCAACTGCTTCTGCCCAAAAGTACTTTGGTAAATTACTATCAGAAAGCTAGTTCTCGCACACTCTTGAATCGTCCTATTTTTACGTTCTACTACTCCATTTTGTTGTGGAGTTCTTGGAAATGAAAAATTGTGAATTATTCCCTTTTTATTGCATAATTCTTCAAACTTTTCATTTTCAAATTCACCACCGTGATCACTACGGATGGTTATAATTTTTTGAGAAAGTTGATTTTGAACCCTTTTTGAAAAATTCTTAAAATATTCAAAAGTATCACTTTTATGTTTTAAAAATATTGTCCATGTAAATCTAGAATAATCATCTACAATTACAAAAACATATTTACTATTATTTATTGATAGAATTTGAGATGGACCAAATAGATCAATATGAAGTAATTCAAGAGGTTTTGAAGTAGAAATTATATTTTTTTAATTTAAAGGAGCTTTTTCTAAGTTTTCCTAGTTGACATGCATCACATAGACTATCTACTTTAAAATTCATTTTAGGGAGGCCTCTTACTAGATCATGTTTTGACAGTCTAGATAAGAGTTTGAAATTCAAATGCCCAAATCTCTTATGCCAAATCCAAGGGTCACTTGCATTTGCCAAAAGACACAAGTTATCTGTTTGCACAAAAAATGGACAAACACCTCAAAGTTGTATGATTTAGTAGATCTTATGTTATTCTTAGTAATTTGAGCGACTTATGCAAATACGTAAAAAAACAGGGGTTAAACTGTAAAAAAGACACGCAGATTTATAGTGGTTCAGCCAGAATGTGCCTACGTCCACTTTATATGTTATTTCACTTGTTATGTTATGATTACAAGTACAAAGCTTTGGTACAAGTAAAAGAAAGTTGTTTGAAGAGTTCCTTCCGTGCTTGAGCTCTCAAACTTGTCCCCATTGCTGTACCCCTACCCCTCTATTTATAGAGTGAGGCCGGGGGTAGGGGTCCAGGATATGTATAGTTGCTGATGGGCCTGGGCTGATGTGATCTGGCCTGGCACATCTGGTTCGGTGTCCTTTGGTTCGGTCGTTCTTGGGGAGCTTTGGTAGAGGTTGGATCGGTGGGGCTTCATTCGGCATGGATGCTCGGTGGATCTGGTCCGGTGGTAGATAGGGAGTGGGTTGATTCGGTGGAGCTTCATTCGGTGGAGAGACTTGGTTCGGTGGGGGTGATGCCGAATGTGTTGGTTCGGCGAGGTGCTGGAAGAGGCAGTTGATTCGGCAGCATGGGGAAAGAAGGTGGTTCGGTAGCATGTCTTGGACCGGTGGCGAATGAGTGGGGCATGTAGTTCGGTACGTACTTGGTTTGGCAGGAGCTAGAAGGAGTTGGTTTGATATTGAGATGGAGAGATTCTGGTTCGAGCGTTTGGTTGATTAAGTGTTTGAAAACTTGGCCAACATTATCATTTGAAATTTTCATACTAAGAATATAAATATTCTATGACCCGCTCCCGTCCTGGAATGAAATCCAGGACTTATTGCAGTATCCCACTCCTCCCCAGGGTTTGTACAACCACAGCTGTGTTTCTTTTCCTTTTTTTTAACTTGTAATTTACCGTGTTTCTCGAATCGTATAGTGATGTAAGTTTGTGACACTTGTTCTTTATATCAGGAGCAGGCAAGACGTCCAAAGCTTCAGACCTTCGACACAGGCTTGAGCAATATAAACTTTCCAAAACTTCTGCTAAGCCGAAGCCCTCAACCCAACGCTCCGGGGATGTAGTCGGCTACCGTCCTCTTCTTGGGGTCATCGAAGAGGGTATTCAGCAGAGGAAGAGGAGTCATCCTTTATCCGAAACTTCGCCCGGTCCTCAGCCTCCGGCTCAGCCTCTTCATGATATTACTGAGGAGGGTAGCGAGTTTGCACCTTCTCCGCACCCGTCCGGAAACCCTTCTGTTATTCATATCGACCGTCCCGACTTGGCTCGTAATCCATTTGCGGGTCATCCTGATCTGGATCCAAGCTCTCATGATATTACTTTTGACGAAGTCACTGGCGAACACCTTCTCCCCCGTAACCCCATGGTACGAGTACTTGATGAAGCCAAGTCCTTAGATCTCGATCTACTCACTACTCGTATAGTCACTATGGGAGACGAGGCTAAGGCTAATATTGATCGGGTGGCAGAGGAGACCAAGAAGCTGATGGGGCATCATGCTCGGCTGGTTAAGGCTGGAGAGGAGATTGGGAGCGCCAATATCCGACTTCGATTGGTGGTTTCGGATCAGGCCAAACAGCTTGCGGATCAGGCTATTCAGATTTCTCAGCATGAGGCTGCTACTGGGCGACTAAGGAAAACCATGGAAGAGGCCAGTCGGGCCGAATTGCGGAAAATGGAAGCTACTTGCAAAGAGCGGATTGACATGGCCATTGCCACGGTGGATGAGGTTCGGAAAGCGGATCTCGAGCAGGTGGAGGAATTGTCCGAGAAACTTGAGGCTGCAGAGCTTGCTCAAGCTAAGTTGAGGGAAGAGATGGAGGTGATGCGGAGGTCCCTTCAGGCTGATTGCTCGAGATACAGATTGGAGAGAGATGCTGTCGTCGAAAGGTTGTCGGCTTCCGAGGCCCGGATGAGGGAGTTTGAGGAGAATGAGGGAATGATGGATGACATGCTCCAGGACATGTATTTCCGAACTTGGAAGCAGGGCAATCTCTCTTGGATGGATGATTATCCCAGGGTCATGGCTAAGATCTATCTTCGGGCTTTGGAGGAGGCTAAGGCTGATGCAGATAAAGAGGGTGGAACGGTCTTCAGTATGGATGTGGTCACTGCCCAGTTTACCAAGGAGGAGAAAGTGGCGGTAAAGGAGGGTATGCGGCTACTTGCTGTTGAGGAGGCAGGTGTGCAGGTAGAAGATGACGACCAGGATGGTCAAGAAGCAGGTGCTGGTAAGTCTTCCTTTCTAGTCTTTCCGTTAACTTGGTTACTTATCGCTAATGAATTCTTTTTACGACCGGACAGGTGGGCAACAGAGCAAGGACAAGACTCCGACGCAACCGGCTCCCTGATTAGACTTGGAAAATTCTTTTTGTAGACTTGACATGGTTGTATATGTTAGTCTTAAGACAGTAGAGTAACTTCTAAGTTGTAATTCTTGCTACTTGTAACAATCAACATTATTCTTGACGTGTAATTTTTTGAACTTAAGCTGATTTTGTCGTTTCTTGAATATTTGTTGCTATTTCGACATATCGTATGAGAAATGTAGCTATGTATATTCTTGTAATTAAATTGTGTTTGATGTTAGACTCTGGTTCTAAACCATAATTTTATGACTTGCAATATTAGCGTGTGGTGTGAACAAATTATAGTCATGTATTTGTACATAAAAGAAGAAAATATCGCCTTTCATGTTTTAATCGTAGATGGCAGTCTTGAATATCTTGTAGGATCGAGCATGGAATGTAGTCGAATGTCCTGCCACTGTGAGTCCCTACACCCATTGGCGAGTACCTCCTACTCTGTATCATGTACTTTAGGGATTGTTATAGGGGATAGGAAAAAAAGCTTTTTAAGTAAAATTGAAATACGTGAAATAGTAAAACTTCCAATCACGGAAGGCCTTCGATGTGCTTAAGTTCGTGGCAAACGGGTTTTGTAGTCACTTTCCCTAGCTGTGGGTCTTGGAGACATTTGTCACCCATCTTACGCCTCCGCGGGGAGTTAATTCTTTTTTACCACAGCCGTACTTAAGACACATCGGAGCCGAGATCGCGCACAGTAACTACCCGGGCCATTATGGCCCGTAATCGTGGGTATTATTCGATTTACTGTGGCCGGCTAGCGTGGGTGCCGATCGTCAACTGTGAACTGCCCCTGGCTGGCCACACCTTATGTTGGGGCTTATAGTCGGTTCACAGTTGCCGGCGAGCCTAACGCCGTAATGAGCTGCCTCGGCTATAGTCGGCCTTCTCGGTGGCTTATAATCGGCTCATTACAGTTGGCTTTAAGGGCCGTCGCGAGCAATGAGTTAACCCGCAGCAGAGGGATGCTGGAGCGAAAGTGTCTCATTGGCGAGGGCATAGATTCGCATAGTACCTGTTGGGTTTTGTCCACGTGAAGTTGCATCGTGGAGTGCTTTGAATAGAAATGCTATATACTCAGGATTTTGTTCAACAGAAAAGGATAAAGTTAACAAGCAGCCAAGATACAAAGGAACAAGTTAAAAAAGAGACAAGGTTTTTTAAAGTGGTTCAGCACGAAAATGCCTACGTCCACTGATTCTCTTTGTTAATTCACTTTATATGGGCAATACAAGTTAAGAAAAGTATCGACGGAGGTGTTGGATGTTCCATGCCCTCTGGAACACCTCTCCGTCCACTGTTGACAAAATATAGGCTCCGTTGTGGAGATCTTTATGAATTACATATGGTCCATCCCAGATTTGGTCTAGTGCTCCGGGGCGAGGGAAGATTCGCTTGAGGACAAGATCCCCTTCCTGCAAGGTACGATGCTTGACTTTGGAGTTGTATTGTGCTGCCACTTTTTGCTTGTGGGCTGCTGTTTTGAGGATTGCATCGTTTCTTCTCTCCTCGATCAGATCCAAAGACATGTGAAGGAGTTCTTCGTTCTCTTCTGGGTTATAGTGGATCTGACGATGGGAAGGCACAATAGTTTCAACTGGGAGCATAGCCTCCGATCCGTATGCCAAAGAGAAAGGAGTGTGCCCTGTCGATGTTCTGAAAGATGTGCGATAGGCCCATAGTGCCGTAGGAAGTTCATCCACCCAAGCGCCCTTTGACTTTTCGAGCTTCTTTTTGATTAGAGTTTTCAGAATTTTGTTGACTGCTTCGACTTGTCCGTTTGCTTGGGGATATGCTACGGATGAGAAGCTTTTATGAATTCGGTGTTCTTGGCACCAGTTGGCGAATTCCTCGCTGTCAAATTGAAGTCCATTGTCTGATATGATTTTGAGTGGGACTCCATACCTGCACAGAACATTTTTGATCAAGAAGTTAATAACTTTTGCTGAAGATACTTTATTCAGAGGTTCTGCTTCCACCCATTTGGTGAAATAATCAACTGCCACTATAGCATATTTGGCCCCGCCTCGGCCCATCGGTAGCTCGCCGATTAAGTCAATTCCCCATATTGCGAAGGGCCAAGGGCTGGTCATCTGAGTAATCTCAGTTGTTGGTAGCCGTGGAATCTTAGCAAATTTTTGGCATCTGTCACATTTCTTGACGAAATCTGAGGCGTCCTTGCTTAGGGTGGGCCAGAAATATCCGTATCGGAGTATCTTTTTTGCTAATGTTTGCCCCCCGGTGTGATCTCCACAGCTCCCCTGATGGATGCTGGATAAGATTTCCTTGGCTTCCCTTCCGGCGACACACCTTAATAATGGATTAGAGAAACCGCGCCGATAGAGGATGTCTTCTTGTATTGTATAGCGGGACGCTTTCCTCAAGATTTTCTTGACCTTATTACGCCCGTTGGGTAGTGTGCCACTTTGTAGGTAGTCTCGGATGGGAGTCATCCAAGTTGCTTCTTCGGATGGGAGACTGCCCCGAAGATGGCGATGTCTCCCATACTCGCTTGCTTTGCCAATTCGTCGGCCTCTTGGTTCTCTTCCCGAGGGATGTGTTTGACTAAGTACTGATCCAATCGGCTGAGAAGCAACTTGGTCTTCTTTAGATATGCTATGAGTCGTTCCTCTCGAGCTTGGAATTCTCCTAGTATTTGATTAACAATAAGTTGAGAATCGCTGTGAAGACACAAAGAATTGGCTCCGATTTCTATGGCAATTTCTAGTCCAGCTATCACTGCTTCATATTCTGCATCGTTGTTGGTGGCAGCGAACTCCAACCTTATAGCATAGTGCAGCTTATTTCCCCTGGGAGTGATTATTACCACACCTGCCCCCGAGCCTTGTTCGTTAGATGCACCGTCCACAAAGAGATTCCACTTGATATCTTCTGTTATTTCCAGTTGCTCCTTATCCTCGTTGGTAGTGAACTCTGCAATGAAATCAGCCATGGCTTGTCCCTTGATGGCGGTGCGAGGGTGATAGGTGATATCATATTGACTCAGCTCAATACACCATTTAAGTAGTCGCCCGGAAGTGTCGGGACGATGGAGTACTTGCCTTAGTGGTTGATCGGTCAGAACTTTGATGGAATGGGATTGGAAGTAGTGACGTAGTTTTCGTGAAGTGATTAGTAAACAGTATGCTAACTTTTCAAGTTTAGGATATCTGACTTCTGCCCCAGTAAACCTTTTACTGACGAAGTAAACTGGTCGTTGTGTGCGGTTGTCTTCCCTTACCAAGGCAGCGCTTAAAGCGTGAGATGACACAGCAAGGTATAGGTATAATTCTTCGCCTTCGCTTGGGGTCGAGAGTACCGGTGGTTTCTGGAGGTGTTCGATTAGGTTAAGGAAAGCGGTTAAGCATTCGTCCGTCCATTCGAACTTTCCTTTATCTTTCTTTAGAGCTTCGAAGAAGGGGACGCACTTGTCCGTTGCTTTGGAGATGAATCGGCTTAGGGCGGCCACTTTTCCATTTAGGCTTTGCATTTCCTTTCGGGTGGAAGGTATCTTGACGTCCCTTAATGCTCGGACTTGTTCGGGGTTTGCTTCAATCCCTCGGGCATGGACGATGAAACCTAAGAATTTTCCCGTTGACACTCCGAAGGAGCACTTTAGCGGATTCAACTTCATTCCATACTGTCGAAGTACCTGGAACATTTCGCCTAGGTGGCTTACGTGATCCTTGGCTTTCCGTGATTTCACCAGCATGTCGTCTACATATACTTCCATAGTTTGTCCTATTAGCCCTGCAAACATCTTGTTGACGAGGCGCTGGTAGGTGGCTCCTGCATTTTTAAGTCCGAAGGGCATCACTTTGTAGCAGTATAAACCCCGGTCGGTGATGAAACTAGTGTGGTCTTGGTCGGGAGCATGCATAGGAATTTGGTTATATCTTGAGTATGCATCCATAAAAGATAGGAGTTCGTGCCCGGCCGTGCTGTCTACAAGTTGGTCGATTCTGGGAAGCGGGAAGCAATCCTTTGGGCAGGCGTCTTTTAGGTTGGAGAAGTCAATGCAGGTCCGCCACTTCCCATTAGCCTTCTTTACTAGTACCGGGTTGGCGATCCATTCTGGGTAAACAGCTTCTCGTATGAAGTCATTGGCGAGTAGATTCTTTACTTCTTCATCGAGGGCTGCTGATCGCTCTGCCCCCATACTTCTCTTTTTTTGTTTTACAGGCGCCTTGGTAGGATCAATGTTTAATACGTGGCATGCTATGTCGGGGGAGATTCCGGTCATGTCAGCGTGTGACCAAGCGAACACATCCAAGTTGTGGCGGAGAAAATCAATGAGTTGTTCCTTCAATTCAGCTTTCAGCTAGGACCCAATTTTCAGTAGCCTACTTGAGTCGTGCCTGTCTACAGATATAAACTACATAGCTTCTGCAGGCTCGGCGGTGGCCTCCTCCTCTTTGTCCCTAGGGTCTAATTCATTGAAAGGGTCGCTGGTGTATCGAAGAGGAGGGGCTTTCTTTAGTTGCTATGCTTCAAGGCTTTTTGTGCAGAGGGCAATCTCTACACTTTTCCCTTTATCTTTCCTGTGGTTGTTGCGAAGTTCGGTTACATAGCAGTCTCGTGCAATATCCTGGTCTCCTTCCACTTCCCCTACCCCATTGTCTGTTGGAAACTTCATTTTCAGACACCATGGGGCTAGGACAATCTGTAAGTCAGATAAGGCTGGTCTTCCTAAGAAGGCGTTGTAGGCCGAATGGTTTTCTATCAGCACAAACGTCTGATTCCTTACAACGGAGCGGGGATGGCTTCCAATCTCAACAAAGAGGTCCAGCTGCCCGAGGGGCATCTTCGCATCTCCAGTGAAACCGTGTAGTGGTTTATCTCAGGGAGATACATCCTTCATTGATAGCTTCATTTTGTCGAATGCGTGTTTGAAAAGGATATTTACAGAGCTTCCAGTGTCTACCAGGATTCGGTAAACTTCGGCGGGACCGAGTCAGGCAGAGATAACCATGGGATCCATGTGAGGGTACTGTCTTCCTTCTAGGTCGGGTTTACTGAATATGATGTCATTGCTTTCTTTCCGCCTTGGGTGGCGTTCTTCTATAACCGTATTGACACAATCTTTATTGTCTCTAAGCGACTTCCCATATCTTTCCATCTCTCTCCAACTTCTGTCTGCGATGTGCGGACCTCCTGAGATGGTATGGACCACTATCTTCTCTTGACTAGAGCTGCTAGCGTTGCGGTTTCCTCTGTCGGTCCCTGGTGAGGGTAGCCTTGGGTTTTCATTGGCAGGGGCTGGAGTCCTGTCTTGACTTTTTACATAACGTTCCAGTTTCTTCCTTCTGATGTGTTCCTCAATCAGATCTCGGAGATGATGGCATTCGTTGGTATCATGTCCGTGAGATTCGTGGAAGCGGCAGAATTTTCCAGACTTCTATGCGTTATCTGATTCCTTCTTGTATGGTGGGCGTTTGTATCTAACTTCGCCTTGGGTGGCAAGGAAGATATTTTCGACGGTCTCGTTCAAAGGGGTGTAAGTGTCGAATCTTGGTCCTGGCCGATATAGGCGCTTTTCTACCTTCTTGCCCCCGGCATTGTCTCTGGAATCATTTCTTCGAACGTCCCTCGCCACAGCAGGGGCGTTGCCATGGGTCGTCTTACTTTGCTATCCTGACTGCTCTTCAATGGCAGCATCCTCAAGCCTCATGTATTTCCCGGCTTCATGGAAGAAATCGGGTAAAGTAGCTGGTTTTTCTTTTGTCAATCTTCTATCAAATTTAGTGTCTGGATGCACCCCACTGCAGAGGGCCATTAGGATAAGCTTCTCATCGGCATCTTGAACTGCGGCTGCTGCGGCGTTGAATCTGGTTAGGTATTGCTGCAGCTTTTCTCCAGGTTTCTGTTTGATGCTGGATAAGGAATAAGCGTCCTTAGGTTGCTCCACATGGATGCGGAACTGACTGATAAATTTTTCTTTCAACATCTCCCATGAGCTGATGGATTCTTGGGGTAGATGACAGAACCAGGAGGTAGCAAGATCTGCTAAGAAGAGCGGAAAGCATTTGCATAGTACTCCCTCTGTTGCTCCACTCATGAGCATATGCTGCGTGTACCTCTGTAAGTGTACAACGGGATCGGAGGTTCCTTTGTAGGGTTCCATTGTTGGCATCTTCCATTCTCGGGGGGGTGATAGCAATTTCGATATTGCGGGCGAAAGGGCTGGTTACCCTAGCGCCTATCCCTCGATCTCTTTGCTCCCGTTGGACACACTCTCTGAATAAGTGTGCCATCCTTTCATCAGAACTTGGAGCAGATAGAAATGAGTTTGGTTCTGTTCTGTGGGATTGATTCCGTCCAGACAACCTGTAGGGATGGTATCGTCTATCATTCCTCATATTTTCCAGTGGCTGCCTTTGATCTTCTGGGAGCATGCTTGGGTCAGCTACAGTTGGCCCTTGCCTTGATCTTCCCCTGTTGGGTTCTGATCTAAGCATTTCCTCGGGTCCGACTTCAGGCTGAACTCTAGCTCGGCCCCGTTCACTGGTGTTTCTGTGGTTAGGCAGCATGACAGGCTCAGCTACAGTTGACCTTCGCCCGGTACCTTCCCCGTTGGGTTCGGTACCAAACGTTTCCTCAGGCCTAACTTCGGGCTGTGCTCGGTCTCGGCTCCTACCACGGCTACTTCTGCCGTTAGCTCCTTCGAAGAAGGAAGACCTTTGCTGTCTCTGAGATCCTCCAGACTGGGACTCGCCCCATGATTCAGTGTTGCGGTTGGATTCTTCAGCGTCCCTCAAGCGTGACATGAGATGGTCCACCAAGGCTTCCTGCTGGGACGTGAAGCGGTTAGTTACTTCAACAACAACTCTGTCCAAATCTGCCCTAGTGATTGCTGCAGGCTGTTCTGTGGCAGGAGTGGTTGGGTTAGCCTGTCCTTCATTTGTTACCATTGCTGGAGGAAGACGATTTACTTGATTCGTGACAGCTAGATCTGGAAGACTGTTGGATGCGATGTTTTTTCCTTTGTTAACATCTTTTCTCTGTTTGGGAGGCATGTTTTCCAAGTGGCGGACGATGCTGTTAGGAAAACTTGTTAAGTAGGTGAAGCTGAAGCTTCGAGCTTCTAGTTCTCAATGAAAGCACCAAAAATGTTTGCACAAAAAATGGACAAACACCTCAAAGTTGTATGATTTAGTAGATCTTATGTTATTCTTAGTAATTTGAGCGACTTATGCAAATACGTAAAAAACAGGGGTTAAACTGTAAAAAGACACGCAGATTTATAGTGGTTCAGCCAGAATGTGCCTACGTCCACTTTATATGTTATTTCTCTTGTTCTGTTATGATTACAAGTACAAAGCTTTTGTACAAGTAAAAGAAAGTTGTTTGAAGAGTTCCTTCCGTGCTTGAGCTCTCAAACTTGTCCCCATTGCTGTACCCCTACCCCTCTATTTATAGAGTGAGGCCGGGGGTAGGGGTCCAGGATATGTATAGTTGCTGATGGGCCTGGGCTGATGTGATCTGGCCTGGCACATCTGGTTCGGTGTCCTCTGGTTCGGTCGTTCTTGGGGAGCTTTGGTAGAGGTTGGATCGGTGGGGCTTCATTCGGCATGGATGCTCGGTGGATCTGGTCCGGTGGTAGATAGGGAGTGGGTTGATTCGGTGGAGCTTCATTCGGTGGAGAGACTTGGTTCGGTGGGGGTGATGCCGAATGTGTTGGTTCGGCGAGGTGCTGGAAGAGGCAGTTGATTCGGCAGCATGGGGAAAGAAGGTGGTTCGGTAGCATGTCTTGGACCGGTGGCGAATGAGTGGGGCATGTGGTTCGGTACGTACTTGGTTTGGCAGGAGCTAGAAGGAGTTGGTTTGATATTGAGATGGAGAGATTCTGGTTCGAGCGTTTGGTTGATTAAGTGTTTGAAAACTTGGCCAACATTATCATTTGAAATTTTCATACTAAGAATATAAATATTCTTTTTCCTAATTCCCTTAAATATTATGGTTGAATTATTATCTTCAATGTGACACTTATCTTTTTCAAATTTAATTTTATATCCTTTATCGCATAGTTGACTTATACTTAGCAGATTGTGTTTCAGATTCTTAACTAGCAAAACATTAGTAATAATAGGAGTTTCAGAGTTACCGACTTTGCCGATGCCGATCACATAACCTTTTGAATTGTCTCCAAAGTTAACCAGTCCTCCGTCTTTGTATATTATATCATTCAGCATATCTGGATTCCCAGTCATGTGTCTAAAACATCCACTATCGAGTATCCATTTGTTCGTTTTGATCTGCACAGTTTGTTTGTTATGGATTGATTCCTCAACTCCCATAAAGCATGATTCCTGTACATCAAACAATCTTAGTAGACAACTTGTATTTGAATATTGATTATATGCAGACTCAAGAGACAATGATGATCTGAATATTTCTAAACATGCATTAACAAATTTCTTAAACATAGCCATTTAAAAAAACTTTTTCAAAAATCAGATTATGAAATATTTGAAAACCTTGCTCCGATACCAAATGCGAGGAATGCGGAATATGGATCTTAAGGCTAAAATGAACACTAGAGGGGGGTGAATTGTGTTGATAAGAAATTACTAAACCTTTTTAAGTTATTGTTGATTTGTACACAAATGTATGTAATATTCAGACACAGATATAATCACAGAATCAAACACAGGTGCAGAAATAAAGTAAATGCAGTAAAGGAAAGAACACACCGGATTTTATACTGGTTCGGAGTTACCCTACATCCAGTCCCACACAACTAAGTATGGATTTCCTTTCAAAAGCAATTCAACAATTACAACCCTCGGTTTCAAGGCTACGAGGTACACCCTCCAGAATCACAATCCTCTGGGTAGAGATACTTGATTTCCAAGGCAACAAGTTCACCCAATTGATTTCCAAGGCTACAATCACACCTTTTCTCGCTTGATTGATTTCCAAGGCTACAATCATACCTTTTCTCGCTAGATAGATTACAAAGAAGCCTATAACTCTGAATAGAACTGGGATCTTATTGAGATAGTGATAGAGAATCAAACCAGAGACGCTCTAGTTAGATTCAATGTTGATTTCGGCAGAGTGATGATAGGATTTTGAATAAGAAAATGTGGAAGAAGAAGAGAAGTGGAAAACCAGAAAATCTGATATAAAATTCGTTGAAACCAACCCTTATTTATAGAAGAACAACAGCCATGTCCATTCGTGAAAGGTTATGGTGAATAGACACTTCTTTTGAAATTCAAATTTTTGAATCTAACTGTCACTATGTCGACATGGGGTACTAGGGCATGTCGACATCCCAAAGCATTTTTTGAAGATTTGATTTTCTTTGAAAATAACCTTTATCTTATATTAAAAACTATTTAAACTTTATAAATATACTTGACTATAGATAAAATACATAGATAAATATAGAGAATAATATATATAAAATTTTACTATAATTTTATATTTAAATCTAAGTATAAATATATTATAATTAAAAGATAGTTTAAAACAAACAAAGTTTAAAACAAGAATTTATTAAAAACAAAAACAAAGAATATTTAAGGCTAAAACATCTTTTTGAAAATCATTTGAAAAGATAATTTTTAAGGCTAAAACATTTTGAAAAGCAGTTTTGAAAATCATTTTGAAGTAGTTTTGAAAATCATTTTGAAGTAGTTTTGCAAGCTTCTTCCTGCAGAATATCTCATCACATCAGGACTCGAGAACTTGTACAAAACCAGGATGTTCGTGGGTTTGTAAGCCACTTGTCGTAGGTTTGTAAGCTACTTGCCGTGGGTTTGTAAGCCACTAAAAAGGTAGAAATGGGTTCCATCCCAAAAGAAAAATGGAGTGAAGATTTCAGTGCTATTATGAAGTTTTAACATAATTCTAGACTCAATACTTATCTTGAAATCTTGAATTCTTGATAATCTTGATATTCTTGATACTCATGAGTCTTCAATCTTGATATCTTGAATCTCTATACTGTACAGTCTTCATTCTTTGTACCTGCATGGTTAAATCCTGCATATACATATATATCTAAACTATAATGTTAGTATTTATATTTTATAATCTTATTCTAAGGTTGTTGTCATCAAAACCATCAACTCATGGACTAACATTATGTACCGTCTTATTTTATGTTATATATTTAACCGTTCCATTGTGAAGATTATTGTTCTGTTCTTATATTTTACCCCATGACACTTGTCTTTCAGATACTTGGGCAACGACACATGAATACCATGGATGTATTAAGTGTCGTTCTCGGGGGTCAGAAAGATGGGTCGTCACAGTTGGTATCAGAGCTTTGGTTGAGTGAACACCTTAGCCTGGTTGGGGTACAACTCATTAGAGATAGGGTAAGTGATGCCCTAGAATGAGTTAATCTTTAGAGAGTGTATTTGTAATTTTTATAATAATAATATTTATCCTCTAAAGTTTAGTTTTAGATCCTTTGGTGTTATTTCCTTAAACCATTTTAATCCTATTTTTGTATTCTAAAGATACCATGTTATTTGTTTAGATAATAGAAAATGAATACAAGAAGAGGAGGAAGGAGAGGATCTGGAACTAGCACGGCTACCAATGGAAGGGTACCTAGAAATGCTACTATGTCAGATGTAGATCCGGTAGAGGAAATGTTACCGCAAGTTCAGACCCCTATGAACTTTGCAGCTTTATGTAAGAATTTTACCACTTTGGGTGGGCCACCATTCTATGGGACTGAAGATATTCTTGGAGTGCAGATGTGGCTTCGAACTTGTGAAAGAATATTTGGAGATCGTCGGTTGGTGGATGCGGAGAAATGGCTGTTAGCATCGCGACAACTTCAAAAGTCGGCGATGGATTGGTGGGATTCAGAAACAGCTATTACTCCGGAGGGGATTTTTCTTAGGCCCAGTTCAAGGAAGTTTTTGAAGCACGGTTTATTCCAGAAGCCGGAAAAATTCAGTTGTTTAGAAGTTTCATTGACTTAAAGCAGGGTGATATGACTGTGTCGCAGTATGAGCATAAGTTCAATGCTTTGTCCCGTTTTGGACTTAGATTGATAGACACACCGCTTAAGAAAAATGAAATGTTTGTGAATGGAATGCGACCAGAGTTCCATCGTGAAATGACCAATCATCTTATGGGTACATTCACCAACATTATTAGCATGGCTTTGAGGTTTGAGGCTCTTGATATTATGGAAGGAGTCCAGAAGGGTGTAGTACCAGCAATAAGTGCCAAGCCTTTATCAGTTATACCAGTTGAAGGAAAGCCAAACTTCAAGCGTAAGTTTAAGGGAAAGAACAAGGTGCAAGGAAGAAACTCGAAGATGGCACTCCATCACAGAAGAAGCAGACCAACTTGGCCAACATTCTTTCTTTCAAGTGCAATAAGATGGGCCACTTTGCAAATCATTTCCCAATTGCCACATGTTTTAATTGTGGCCAGCCAGGACATATGAAGAATGAGTGCCCTTTTCCTAAAAAGGGATCTCAAGGACAGACTTTTACCATTAAAGAGATACCATCCACTTCTTTAGATCAAAAAGGGAAGCAAGTGTGACAAGGTACATTATCCATCTATGATATTCCTGTAAGGGTGCTATTTGATACAGGAGCTTCCCATTGTTTATTTCTTATGATCTAATGGACAAACTAAACCTTAAATATGTTATCATAAGTAATCCTCTTTGTGTGTCAAACCCAATTGGAGGTCCGACAAATCTTGACACTGTGTGTCTAAATGTACCTATTTCTTATCGAAATCATCTCTTTCCTTTTGACTTGTTTGTTCTTGGGTTTATGGGTTTTAGAGTGTTGCTGGGAATGGATTGGTTATCTAAGTTTAAAGCTATCTTGAATTGTGGTAGAAGGCTTGTTAGAGTTAGTGATGCAGGAGATGTTGGTGTTGATATTAGTTGTGAAGATCCTACGAAGTTACTGAGCAGTTTTCACTATTCACTCGAAGTGGCTAAAGTAGAGCTAGGAGATGTGCCAGTTGTTCGAGATTTCACAGATATTTTTGACGAGGTGCAAGGTTTACCTTCTCACCGTGAAGTCGAGTTCTGTATTGATTTGGTTCCGGGAACTAGACCTATTGTACAACCCTTACGAAGGATGGCTCCAAAAGAGAAGAGGGAGTTAGAAAGGCAGACTTATGATTTGTTGCAGAAGGGCTTGATCCGACGTAGTACCTCGAGTTGGGGATCGCTAGTCGTCTTTGTTACAAAGGCGGATGGTTCTCTAAGGTTATGCGTAGACTATCGGGAGTTGAACAAAAGGACTATCAAGAATAAATATCCTTTGCCAAGGATCGATGATATGTTTGACCAACTCCAGGATGCTCGGATATTTTCTCAATTAGATCTTGCCACCGGTTTCCACCAATTAAGAGTGGTAGAGGAGAGTGTTCTCTTAACAGCTTTTCGAACTCCTGAAAATTTCTACGAGTCGTTAGTTATGCCGTTTGGATTGACTAACGCACCCGCTTATTTTGTGGACTTATTGAATCGAGTATTTCGAGATATTCTTAATAAATTTGTTCTCGTCTTTATTGATGACATTCTTATCTATTCCAAGACAGAGGAGGAACACAAATATCAACTCCGTGTCGTACTCGATACCTTAAGAAGACATGTGTTGAAGGATAAGTTTTCCAAGTGCCATTTTTGGAAATCCGAAGTTAGGTTTTTAGGGCATGTTATTTCGGGAGAAGGCATATCGGTGGACCCAGCTAAAGTTGTGGCGGTTTAAGACTGGAAGAAGCCCAAAAGTGCGACGGAAGTTAGAAGTTTCTTGGGATTGGCTGGTTTCTACCGTAGGTTTATCAAGGACTTCTCGAAGGTTGCTTCTCATCTGACGAAGTTAACAAAGAAAGATGTTAAGTTTGTTTGCACTTCTAAGTGTGATCAAGCATTCAACGAATTGAAAGAGAAGTTGACTAGCGCTCCTGTATTAACCATTCCAAATGGGAGTGAAGGTTTAACCGTGTATACAAATGCTTGTGGAACCGGATTGAGAGTAGTTTTATGTAGCATGGGAAAGTTATTGCCTATGCGAGTCGACAGCTAAAGGTGCATGAGAAAAATTATGCTACACACGATTTGGAGCTTTTAGTTGTTGTCTTCGCACTAAAGATGTGGAGACATTATCTTTTGGGTGAAAGGTTTGAGTTATACACGGACCACAAATCCTTAAAATACCTTTTTACCCAGAAAGATTTGAATTTGAGGCAGCAGAGATGGCTGGAGTTTCTCGCCTCTTATGATCTAGAGGTTCTTTATACCCCTGGAAAAGCAAATGTCGTTGCTGATGCATAGAGTAGGAATGTAGCAATGATTGCAAATATAGAAGTTAAGCCAGTATTATTAGAGAGAATTGCATCCAGTCAAGAGGCAGATCCTATTTTAGCTCGACTTAAGAAGGATGTTAAAGAAGGTGTTGTTTCTAGCTTTGAGATTGATCTCCGGGGCATATTGAAAATGAATGGGCGTGTTTTTGTTCCAGACTTTGATGGACTTAGGCAAGAAGTGTTAGCCGAATGCCACCATTCAAAGTTATCTTTTCATCCAGGAGTGACCAAGATGTTCAAAGATATGAAGAGGGTATTCTGGTGGAAGGGGATGAAGCGAGATATTTCAATCTTTGTGAGTCGTTGCGCAAACTGCCAGCAGATTAAGAGTGACCAGTAGAAAATAGCTGGATTGCTTCAGCCACTTGAGATCCCAAAGTGGAAGTGGGAGCAGATCTCTATGGACTTTATTGATGGGCTTCCTAGGTCAAGAAGAGGTAACGATGGCATTTGGGTTATAGTCGATCGACTAACCAAGAGTGCCCATTTCATTCCTATTAAGCTGACTAGGACTGCTACGAGTCTGGCGAGTTTGTATGTGAAGGAGATTGTGAGACTCCATGGGATTCCTCGTAGTATTGTAAGTAACCGAGACCCGATATTCACTAGTAGGTTCTGGGAGGGACTGCAGACTGCTTTAGGGACTGAGCTAAGTCTAAGTACAACTTACCATCCCCAAACAGATGGGTAGACTGTAACGACCCGATTTTTCGACTTCCGAAAGTAGACATCAATACGTCCAATGTATCAAATGCCGCACAGTCGAATGCCGGAAAAACGAACCATTAGGGTTAAAAAAAAGAAGATAGAAGAAGAAACAGAAACAATAACAGAATCTCACATTTCGCAGCAGAACAATATATAATAGATAAATGAATACTCTTTAAAACAAAGAACTATATCGGTTTATACATACATCATCAAAGTTTACAACAACAACACACAACACTGGACAGTTATATAAACTTGTCCTCCTAACAAAATACACAGCGGAAAATACATAATATAAGTGATACGCCTCGCCATCCAGCTCGCCTCCTGAGCTCCACAGCAATCCAACCAGATCCAATTGATAACCTGACTCTAGGCTGCCCGTGTGGAAAATAATGGGCACCCAGAGTTTAGAAAGGGAACAATAAACTCCAGGTCAGTCATGGGACTGGTTTGAGATCTTAAAACAGTTATTTGCACAAATGGAAGGAAAAGAAATCCGCAATGCTTTTGGAAAATGAAACTACCATAAGGCCTCCCGCCACACACACAATGCAAACGCAGAATTGGAGGAGATTTCTCTTTATGATAATCAAACATGCTAAATACACAAAAAATCCCTTTTTAATATTATTATTAGTGCATAGTGTGGAAAACATTTCGAAAGTATAATACTAAATTTAGCCAGCATACACATTTCGTAGTATGCCTACCATAGCTACCATCTAAACAGTGGGTCACCACCATAAGTAAATGGCAGGTTATACAACTAAAACCGTACAGGGCGCGTATTGTTTCTTTGGATTTCCAACAAATGGTCAGGCTAAGGAACTTCCTTACCGAATGGGAACGCCTCAGGAGGGACGCCCCGAGAACCACCCTGGCTCTCTACCAACACAAAGTCGGATTACCCCTGCCCGGAAGTAACCCGAGTATGCACATCCCCGGTCATAACCAACCTTTAATCCGGGATCCCGACAACCAACAACCACATAAGTAAATAATCTAGGCTCCATACCAGAAAACCACTTTTAAATCCACATAAGTTAAATATCTGGACTCCATACCAGATACCACTTTTTATCCAGAAGGAAATGCACATACCCTGAGGGGCGCGACCCCCATAACCTTGACGCATCCTTCCTGTTTCGACCATTTCCGGGGTGTGAGGTTCGACGAAGTCTCGTCCACAAAGCTACGCTTTTCAAAAAAGCCATGCTTCGATCAACAAATGATCAGCAACACTCCGTATGCCACATTACCAAATTGGGAATATATCACTAGTAAACATCAACTACATAACCTCTGAGCTCGTACGTCTCAGAGAAGGGTGTTAAGCTAAGAGAATAAATCCTCCGCCACCAACAGAAATGTATTTGATAGAAACCAGCTTTATATCTCAAAGTGTAACGTCAGACACACATCCATACAAGTCTGTTCCGGATTCGAACAGAACCGAAAACACTTCAAAAGAAGCCCTTGTAGTCCGGATAATCCCTAATCACGTCCGAACTCCCCATCACAAAGGGTGATCAAATCTCTATACTGGAGCAACTCGGTGCAGAGACATTCGACAGGTAATCCTTTCGCTTTCGAAAATACCTGGTCTTCAACACCATCTTCAAATGCAATCCCATTTCGTCGTATCGTTATTCGGAATGGGTTTTATAACATAAAGTCCTCTCCCGGCTTAACCGAATAATGAGCGCTTATTTTTGAAAACAAATTCAAGTGCCATTTCAAAGGCCAATATTGATAGTCGGTTATTTAACTATCAAACAACATTCACAACAATCATCAAATTTAAATAATTTTTCCCAAATTATTTATTTTCAAAATATCTTCGCAAGATATATTTTTACACTTCAATCCTTTGAAAACAAATTTCAAATCACTTTTCACTCGCGGAATAAGCTTTTCGATATTATTTATTTCCATTTCAAAATGATCCATTTAAATCAATTACTAAATCCTTCTGGATTTATTTTAAATTTACATTCCAAATCCGTAAATTTCTTTCCACATTTTTAAAAATAAACCAATATTTTATTTTTAAAAAATTCCCTTTTCTTTAATAAATTCCTATTGTGAATTTAAATTTCCAAATATCCATTGATATACAATTCTCAAATCGATTTCCTAATATTCACTTTCAAACACCAAATCAAATTCCAAATTGAATTCCAAAATTTATTTTCAAATATCAAATCAAATTCCAAATTGATTTCCAAAATTTATTTCAAATACCAAATCAAAATTTTCATTCAAACACCAAATCAATTTTCAAATTGATTACTAAATTTATTTTTAAATACCAAATCAATTTTCATATTGATTTCTAGAAATTTATTACCTTTTAAAATAATTTCTCCCAAACTATTTAAAATCCGAATTTTAAATAAATCCTTCAACTTTTAAACAATATTACTCAAAATCCATTTATAAAAATCTTTTACCCATATTTTGGAATTAATTCGATAGGATTACAAAAATCAACTTTTATACTTTTAAATTCCTTCTTTTAAACTTATTCAATTTTCAAAAATTAATTTACTCCAAATTTTCTATTTTAATTTCCAAAAATCCAATTTTATTTATTTCTGGTATCCTACGATACCAAAAATATATTTGACTAAACTATAGCCTTCAAATAAATTCCATTTATCAATATAATCATTCACACCAATATAATCATTCACAGATTATCTATAATCACATCACAACATATGAAATAAATTCAACAATTTGAGGAATCCAGTTGAATCCCTCTATCCTGTTTCCCTGCATTCAAAGATGTTAGCATAACAATTAAATACCAATTCCACTTCGAGGTGGAATATCGCGGTATATGGGATTATATAATATCATCCGCTATTATTTAGCGCATAGGGTCTCATCCGCTATATAATGCGGGAAATCAATCACTCCATATATATATATATATATACTATCATATATACTATCATCCAACAGATAATTTTTTTTAAATTCATCCAAGCACATCCAATAATTTAAATTATTTATTTAAATTAACTAGCAAATCAAGTGAGTGAGAAGATCTCACATTTTGCTTACGCATGCAACCCATTTCCATCCCGACTTGTTCTCTTCATTGTATTAGACCATACTGCATTCGAACACTCCAGGATATTCAAAATGATTTGCTCCTCCTTCCACCTCACGAGCACACGGCAACCATCGTGACGCCCTAGCTTCGCCGCGCGCCTCTGCCACGATGTCGACCCAAGCCCCAGCAGCCTTGTTTCCCTAGTGTCGTCGGCCTCGCCGACGATTCCCCAAATCCCTGCGAACCACCAAGTGACTACACTGCTCCTCCCCACAACCAGGCCATTCGATCGACTACGCGACGCTTCCTCACTCACCAATCGCCATCGCAAATCCCACATTAACCTTGCCGAACTCAGACAATCTCGCTACTCCGCCGTGCTCGAGCTCGAGCCCTGCCGTTCGCTTCTTCCACCTCCCACCAGGCTCCACGAGCTCGTCGATCTCGAATCGAAGAGGCGCTGTTAGATTTTATTTTATTTTTTCGATTCTCGTTTGAATTTTTTTGAGAAGAGGGATTTTGATTTTGATTTCGAACGAAGAAGGATGGGGTAGCTCAGGTTTTATAAAGAAAGCATAGAACAAGGTCCGCCATTAATTTTCTGAGAATTTGATTTCTTCGTTTTATTTTCATTTTGTATCTCGGTTGTCGATTATTATTTTCTTCTTTCAACGCGTGTTAAAAGAAATGTGCCAAGTGTTGAAGAAAGAAGACGTGTTAAAATTTTCCCATTGAATGTGAATATATATATATTCAATTTTAAATTCAAATTCAAATTCAAATCATCTTGATAAATGCAACTCAAAATCTCGACACCAATCAAGGCATGCCGCTAGGCGTTTATAATGTTATATCCTTATTTCGAACGCACTAGAAAAGGTTTCGAGTACAAATTCAAATCTGAAGCTTCCATTATCTTTAGTATTATAAATATACATTTTCCAAGCCTTTGAAATATTTTAAATCAGCTTAAAAATCAAGATTCAATATTTTATCCAACTTCAATAAATTAAATTCAAAATTTTAAATTGCCAAATCCATTCTGATCTTTGAAATTCAAGTTAAATTAACTTCAAAATATTTAAATTCAATTAAATATTTCTATTTCAAATGTTCAGAAATTCAGGGTCATCACACAGACGGAGAGAGTGAATCGGATCTTGGAAGATTTATTGCGAGCATGCATCTAGACTTCGGGGTTCTTCGGAAGATCATTTACCCTTAGTCGAATTCACTTATAACAACAGCTATCAAGCAAGCATTGGTATGGTCCCTTTCGAAGCTCTTTATGGTCGTCCATGTCGTTCTCCTTCGTGTTGGGTTGAATCTAGAGATAGACTTGTTCTTGGACCAGACATAATCTTAGAAGCCAATGAGAAGGTAGCTGATATTAGAGGAAAGTTGAAGGAAGTGCAAAATCGGCAAAAGTGTTATACAGATCAAAGGCGTAGAGATCTAGAGTTCTTAGTCGGGGACTTGGTATTTGTAAAAGTCTCTCCTTTGAGAAGTGTCGTGAGGTTTGGGAAGACAGGGAAGTTAGCCCCTTGATATATTGGCACTTTTCCCATACTGGACTGGATTGGTAAACTTGCATATAAAGTGGAGTTACCAGATCGACTATCAGATGTGCACAACGTATTTCATGTATCTCATTTACGTAAGTATGTACATGACCCTTCGATGATAGTAAAACCAGGACAACAAGTTGATTTGGAGGTTCAGCCTAACCTAACCATTCTTAGGCGGCCTATTCGTATTGTTGCTCGAGATATAAAGCAATTAAGGAAGAAGGTTGTGAATCTTGTTAAGGTTCAATGGAGTGGAGATGTTAGAGATTGTACTTGGAAAACTGAGGACTATATTAGGGATTCTTATCCCGAGTTGATGTAGTTGTTGTGTGTATTTTGTTATTTCTTTTTAGTTTACTCACCAGTTGTGTTAATGTCACTTTCCTTGTATCTTTGTGTGGTATATGTGATATCATTTGGGTTTCTTTGATATATAGAGTTTATCTGATTAATTTCGAGGACGAAATTTACTTTAAGGAGGGGAGGATGTAACGACCCATAATTTAATCACTTTGAACTTGAATAGTTAATATGTTTTTAAATGATTAAATAATGGATTGTATATCTAGAATACAAATTTGGATAAAACGTCTCGAATGGATTTTTTTTAATTGATGTAAAATATTAGTTTAAAGATGGTTCGAGTTATAAGGCGGTTAGGGGTACCAATTTATTTAAGAATAAGTTTTCCTAATGAAACAGAATAGTATAATTACTTACCTAATAAAACAAGAAAGAATTATTAACGTTGCCTAATAAAACAGAGTAGTATAATTACTTGCCTAATAAAACAAGAGAGAATTGTTAACCTTGCCTAATAAAACAGAATAGTATAATTACTTGCCTAATAAAACAGAACAATATAATTACTTGCCTAATGAAACAAAATAGTATAATGATTATTACATTCCACGCGGATGGTTGCCATTGGACCAAAATCTGGTCGAATCAGGTTCTGCCATGCGGATGGTTGCCATTGGACCAAAATCCGGTCGAATCATGTTATGCCATAGTTGATAAGGAGGATTCCTATTGGACCAAAATATGGTCGAATCATGTTAAGCCATCAAGATGTTTTCTATTGGACCAAAATATGGTCGAATCAAATTAGGCCATCAAGATGTTTTCTATTGGACCAAAATGTGGTCGAATCAAATTAGGCCATAAGGTTGGTTTCTATTAGACCAAAATCTGGTCGAATCTGGTTAGGCTGTAAGAAATGACTAAAGTACCCTTCTCTTCACCTACAAATAGCCAAGTCCATATCTCATTTGATTCATTCACAAACTAAAGAAAAGAACTAAAATTCATTATCAAAGGTGAAGTATTCCAAGTCTCCATCAAAGCAAATAGGATGTGAGTATATTCCTTGTTTTCATAAGTTTAATGGGTATAACTTATTCTATGAGTATATTCCTTGTTTTCATAAGTTTAATGGGTATAACTTATTCTGTGAGTATATTCCTTGTTTTCATAAGTTTAATGGGTATAGCTTATTCTGTGAGTATATTCCTTGCTTTCATAGTTTAGCGAGTATAACTTATTCTGTGAGTATATTCCTTGCTTTCGTAGTTTAGCGAGTATAGCTTATTCTATTAGTATATTCCTTATTTTCATAGTTTAGTGGGTATAACTTATTCTGTGAGTATTATTTAATTATTTTACAGTGAGTGTAATCTTATTCTCATTCCTTTTACTCATTCACATTTTAATAAATGTTGTGTTAACCATTGATTGTAAATTGTTAATAATAATGAGTCTGTTATTATTCTTATTATTATTCTTGTTTGGTTGTTTGATTTATGCTCGGCCAGTTTATGAGCAATAACTTTGATGTTTAGTTAAAGGGGACTTACACCACATTTTAACTTAGGATTGACATTTAGTGACTTTTTGGTTAAAAGGAAATAACACCCCTTTTAGTTATCTCATTTGATTAAGAGGGAGCTTCACCCCTCTTGGTCGTATTCTCCTTTAAAGATGATGGGTTTAAGTTATGATTTGAATGGAAGTTTTAAATCTTTATTTAAAGTATTTTAAAGGAGCTTCAAAATTTTATATAATGATTTAAATGGGTTATTTATGGAAAGTAAGTAATCCTATACTTGGCACTAAAATCCGATGAGTAGATTGATCCTCTATCTGTGAGATCTGGAACCGAAGTGTCTAGGCAAGGCTAGGAGCAACCAGTGCCCTGACTTACCTGGCTTTGTTTCTAGGCGAGGGGTAGAGTAAGTCAAGAATATCGGAAACGTGACAAGTGTAGGAGATTTGATTTCCATAAATGATCTTTATAATTATAATGGGAAACATTCACATTTCTTATATACAATTGTTTTTGACCCATCTAAGTATGCTTTTGAAATATGAAATCCTCTCAAATGTTTTGTGAATATACTTATATCGATGAGATAAGTATATGGATATTTTCCAATTATTGAAAAAGTATAAGATTTAATTTCCATATACGATCGTTTTGTTATCCCCGATAGTTGATATCTTGACTATCAATTTTGATACCCTTCTTCCTTTTATTTTTGTTTCGTCAATCTAAGACGATTTGTTTCTCATTTAGAGCATTGATATCCTTTATCGAAAACGACTAAATAAAGAACGAGTGGGGGCCAAGCTATGTGGGGTTGCTTCTATTAGGGTATTTTCACATCTACTCTAGATTGGTTTCGATTGTATGCGCATGGAGATGTGAAATACTCGAATACTCGGTAAGGTTGGCGGGGTCCGGCTTGGAGGTTTCCGAGAGCCATTGTAGTTCTCAAGTATATTTTCTAGAGGTATACTTTCGATAAGGGGGGCGCACCCTCCTAGTCATTGTTGGAAAAATTCCTTTTCCTTATTTTTGATTCAAATCTTTGGATTGATTCTTTCTTAACTACATCGGGAAGCGTCTTGCGCTCTTCGCGATGTTTAATTATTTGTGTCTATTCTTTTATGCTTGGATGTTGTCCTTGTGAAGGGAAACCCGTTCTGCGTTTTTGCGACGTGGTCTCACCAGTTATTTTGTGTGTTCTATTTTTTTATTTGGAGTTTACTCATACCGGACTTATTGTCTGACCCGACTTGTTTATTTTCCCTAAACCCTCGAGTACTCATTTATATTTGAATAGTCCTAAAATTACAGGTTTCTTTGGGCTCTTTTGAAGATGGTGGACGAGCAGGAGGCTCCTTATCTATCTAGTTATTTATTTCCGCTGTTATGAGATTTTAGCTCTATGTATGTATATTTAAAGGCAGGTTGTTATAACTACCTAGACTGATAGTAGTACTTTTGTTGTAACTCTGATAACTCCATGTTGGAGTAACCTTATGTACTGTCTTATTTTATGTTATATATTTAACCGTTCCATTGTGAAGATTATTGTTCTGTTCTTATATTTTACCCCATGACAACTCGTCTTTCAGATACTTGGGCAATGGCACATGAATACCATGGATGTATTAAGTGTCGTTCTCGTGGGTCAGAAAGGTGGGTCGTCATAGCTTAGAAATGGTAATGAATCATGATGCAAGAGGTTTGGGCGACTCTTGATGCTTCCCTATGGATCACCAGCGATCCATCTACTTAGTATTTTATTGGCTGATTGTCTTTGAGTCTTATTGCCTTGTTCGCTTGGTTGTTTTGGTTGAGTCTCGAGTTATTCTGGCATAGTCCAAATATTCAAACTCCTATTGAATTCTGATGGGTTAAATCACGGTTAACACTTGCCCCCCTCAAGTACGCCTTTTGAATGAAAGGTGCGCTTTACTTAAGAACAAGTTCCCGTCTCTAATCTTCGATAATTGAGCTTTCTAGGTGCTTTAGCCTTGATGAATCGTCTAGTTCCTTTGGATTCTCTTGCCAATCACAAGTCATTCCAAACCTGTTACTACCTAAGACTCTAGACTCTGCTTAAGTGTAATCTATACATCATAATCATTCCTATTTCATTTGGAGTTATTACATCACGTATCATTAAATAAATCACATGTTTCCAATTACATCACATATCTCCAATTATATCACATATCTCCAATTACATCACATATCTGTAATCGTCCCATGTTCATTCGGGATTTACATCATTACCATTTTGCTTCTCATTTAGAGTTGTCACATCATATATCAAAATCACATTATATATCAAAATCACATCATATATCAGAATCACATCAAATATCTCAATCATCCTTTGTTCATCCAGGATTTATCAGTTTTATTCTATTTATAAGGCATTCAAATCTGTTTATTAAATCAAACCTGTTTTAAGGATCGATCTCCCCTGATCGTTTAAGTCTAACGCGTGATCTCTCTGGATTGTTTAATGTTTAGTTTAATGCACGATCTCTTCGGATTGTCTAATGTTTTAAGTTAAGGGGACGGTCTCTACGGATCGTTTGTTTTTTAAGTTAAGGGGTATTAAGTAAGCCCGTTCGCTCACTCTCCGGTGGATTTACTTCTTGCACTTCAGTCACATCTCTCAAATCAGGACTCTAAGGTGATCAATATCATACAAGTCCATCCACTCGCTCTCTGGCAATAGGACTTTCACCTTGCACTCCGGTCCTATGGCGAGACTCTAAGGCGATCAATAACGATCATCACAATTAATGTCGATTTTCCAAAATTCAAATATTCAAATCAAAACAAATAAGAAGAAATCAAACAAAAAGGAACCAAAACATGCATAAATCCTAAATGTTCATCCCGGAGACCCAACTCAGAGTGTGCCTAGAGACCAATCAAGGTCCTGTACACGTGTAACCGATCCAAGGTAATTATTGTCTTAAATAGTCATCTCAGGCATCCAACTCAATGCATGCCTAGGGACCGTTCGGGATCCCATACACATGAAAGCAGCCTAAGGTTATTGAAGGCAGAAAAAGCAAAAGGCAGAGAGTAAAGGACGAACCTGCCCTTTGTTCCAACTTTGGGCTTCTAGTTTCGGCTCATGCGGTCATGTATTCGTACTCTGATTTGCTACTCTAGCTCCAACATCACCCGTTCCAAGCATTAAAGCTCATCCTAGATCATTTTCTATCGTGCCTCAAAGTATCGGTTGTTCTAGGTGTGTAGGTAGTATTCCAGCCTGTTCCAATCCAACTCCAACGGCTCTTGTTGTTATTTCTTGGGGTTTGATTCATATCCAGATCTAGCTATCTCTTGCCACTCCAGCCTCTAGAAGAAGCTATTTATCATCTCTTGTTTCCTAGACAAGATCCCATCTTACAACTCCTTCATCATCCTTTCCATTTCTTCTCTAATCAATAGATGGATTGATGAGAAATTGAGGACACCTCCTGACTGCCCGCAGGCTCCGGTTGACTTGCTACAGCTCTAGATCTAGTATTAGACCTACCCATCTTCTCTAAACCTTAGATTCAAACTTCAATTCTTCAGAACTCGTTCAAGTTTCTCAATGAAAGCACCAAAATGTTAACCAAAAAAATGTTAACACATAGAAGAAATAAAAGAAGGCTCGTAGGAAAAATGGGATCATTTGGAGGTTGTCTGATAGATCGCTCACGATCCATGTAGAGTGGTCCCCACCACCTAAAAATTTTATGGTAGGTCCCACATACCCTAGAGAGAGTACCTGCAAAGTTTCGTTTGTTTCGTTAAGTTTTGAGCAAGTTATGGATGATTCTTCTAGACCAGATGACCCATGAAGATGGATGATCAAACTAACTCCAAATGACTTGATATTTGGACAAGGCACTTAAATAGAAGATAGGAAGACAACCAAACTAAGATTACTCAAAAATATGCTAAGTGGACGGATAGCTAGCGATCAATTCCCAATGGATAGCTAGCGATCCATCCATTATGGATAGCTAGCAATCCATCAAGATAGGTCAGATCGCCCTCAAACTTTCCGAGTTCCTTTGTAGCACTAAGTAAAGGCTTCTGATAGAAAAATATGCTAAATTGAAGGATGGATAGCGATCCATCCCCTATTGATAGCTAGTGATCCATAGAAATGACTCAGATTGATTTGAGATTACCAATGATGACATGGCATAACGAATGGACTCTTCTGCACTTGGACTTCTGGCCCAATACTCACCGAATACCCCTATAAATACTCACCTACCTGCAACTAGAGATGGATCTTTTAAGGGGAGAAAGCCGCCATTACTCTACTGGAATTCCTTCACTTCTTCAACTTTCTTCTCCCTCCCAACAGTCATCAAGGGGGTTACTATGATTCTCTAGTCAACCCTTGTACTTATGACTTATTCTAACTCATTGTAACTTAGATCTAAGAACTAACTAGTTGATATCCAGAGAGGTTAAGCTAGTATAATCATAATAAAGATTGATTAAAGTGGACGTAGGCCAGAGTCAGCCGAACCACTAAAACATTATATGTCTCTTTTCATACTTCTGATTTTTGTTTGTTGTTTATCTGAGATTTGTGCTGCTAATTATCTGCATTGGTGCTTTAAAAGTTAAAAGCTTTAACTTAGTTTTATGTCGGGCGAAGACCTTGATGGCGAAGAGCTCGTCGAGCTTTATTATTATTCAAGGTTTTTGGTTTTGGCCTTATGGCCTATGTTTTAAGGGGCGAAGACCCCATGGACTTCAAACATCATTAATATGGATTTGTTAAAGCATATATATCATGGCATAGTTATTTTATGACAAAATAAAGGGCTATAATTTTCCTTGTTTTAAATACGATTTCAAGGGTTAAATCATTTATAAAGAAAAGTGTTTTCAAGGAAATAATAAGGGTTCTTAGCCTAGTGTTTTATTAAAGAGATTATTATTCTTATCACCTTTGGGTAAATTATGATAGGATGAATTGACTCAGAGATTAGGAAACCACATGGGACTGGTGTAGGGTAGGGCCCTATACGTTAGCTAGTAGCCTTAGCTAATATAAGTCCAAAATTCCAATGCCTAGGGCTTTGTCATGGGTAAGACTAAAAGTAGGTGTACACACAGAAAGGAATACGCACAGATGAGATAGGTTATTGGTGAGCCCACAGAACCATTAGGATTAGTTAACCCTATGAATAGTTAGTTTTGGACAAATCATCCAATTGTCTTCTAACAGTAGGTTATATAAGTTAATATATCTAGTAGGCCCAAGTCAGCCATAGGTTTATAGTCAACGTGAGAAAACTATGATGTTGGGACGGATAGTCCTTTGATTTAAACAGATTGTTTATGATAACCCATGTTGACTTAACCAGTTTGGTTGCATGATTTTGATTTGTAAAAGATATGTTTTAAAAGGATATTAGTGAAGAGAGAACCCGTTCTGCTCAGCGACGTGGTCTCACTAGATATCAACTAACCGAGATGGAATATTATTATTCACACAGGGCTTATTATCTGACTCGAAGTTTATGTTTTCCTCTTAAACTCTCGGGTGCCCAAAATTTAATTTGAGTAGGTTGAGAGTAAGGGTTTATCGGTTTAATAGGTTTGGTGAATAAAGCTTTCGAAGATGTGCAAGAGGCATGGGCTAGCTATTTAGGAGATTGCCTATTAATTATTTCCATTGTGTTATGACATTTTGTTATATATATATATATATATATATATATATATATATATATTAGCAGAAGTTATATCTGTCTATTTAGTAACTCTGATCAACCAAGGGAGCATCTCCATACGTCGCACTTGGAGTATGTTGTAATAATTATATTTTATCTGAACCTAGGCAACGTTTGAGATTATGTGCCAAATATGAAATCATGACTTTGAAATTAAATGTGAAATTTTGCTTTTATATCATATTCTTATGCTTCTGATATTATGAATACTATTAACATGACCGCATTTTGTCACCGAAAATTAATATTATAGATGACTACAGCACCTGTAGCACTTAGTTTCGGGCCCTAAGATTGGGAATGTTACAGGGTTATCGCATCATGATCTTTGGTGAAGCTTTGACTCTTAACCCTACACATCCTGTTTATGGGTTAGTTGCTTCATGCTATAGTCGAGAGGTTGGTCGTAAACCAGTGCGTCTGAGGTATCTGTGATGACCATAGTGAGGCATCATTTGGTATCAGAGCAAGGTTTAGAACAATACATAGTATAAGTGACACGAGTTTTGGCCTTAGATGAGACTTAGAGTTCCTATCCCTATGGGTGTGTGGTAGATTATTATTTATACTTAAATAGATAGTAGGAGTATACGATGATTACTGGGGTAATCATCTAGGGGTGTACTTGTTATTTTCCCTGCTATATATATATATATAGTTGAATTTGTTGAGGGACATAGCAAAGTAGGGAGTAGCTTGCCCGATGAGTAGTGTCGGTATTGATGATGGTAAATAAACCTCTTGTGGCTTTAATCTTAGACCCAACATATAGTTTTTTTTTATAATCTCATTACTGATAATTATGCTTCTTCAAGTGCATTGATGTGTGAATCTCAACTGGCTAGGCTCCAAAACTATTTTTATATATACGATGTTAAGATAGAAATTTTGTATAACCATAATATTAAATAAAACGAAGAGATGTAAACATGGTCATAACATTTGATCTTGTCCCCCAATTTCAGTTTATCTTGTTCCATTTGAAAGATATTTTAATATGGTAGTTGCATTTCTTTTACAACATATAAGTGCATACTTATTATACGTCTTTATATGAAGCTAATATTTAAAGTTGAGTTGAGATAGGTACTGAAGATGCTCATTTGAATATTTTTGATGATGTTGGCTCGCTTTTGATCGCCTAAAAGCGAAATAGCTTGCTTAAAATGCTATTGAAAATGTACATTTGTATTGTATATCGATATATTGTGATATTATCTTATTTTTCATGTTTTGAGATGCCCCGTGTGGGGATGCCTCTTCGGAGATGTACATCATGTAATTATATTGTGTTTTGATTTTTTGAAACGCTCTCCATATAAAGGAGACTCTGCCAAAAAAATTCAAAAAATCCGACACTTAGAAAATTTTTACAAAAATAGAAAGTTGTTAATTGAATCTGCTAAAATTGCAGCATATGATAAGAAGTGTTGGATTGGAGGAAGTGCCACATAGAGGATTAAATATATTGTTCTAATTGAAGATTGTAGATTACAAGGAAAGTCAGGACATGAGTTGTGTTTGACGTCTCCCTAATAGAAATTGCGAGGATGTAATTTTTGTAAGGGGAGGAGTCTGTAACAACCCTGATTTCTATGCCGTAGTTATACGTGAATTTAATTAAAATAAAATTTATTGAATTTGATATTTGATAATTAATATTTTAAAAATATTTTTTGTTAATTTAAATTATATTTAATGAAAGGTTTTGTCGTTATAAATTGAATTGAATTAAAAAAATCTATTTGAACAATATATTAAATTGAATAAGGTGTTTTAATAAATATGTAATGTTTTTATGGCAAATAAATTTCATATTAAAATGTTTATAAGTATCTAAATTTTAAAAGGAAGTAAATAAAACTAAATTGAATTACATCAAGCCCAAAGCCCATTTTATTTTCTTCCCACTTCAGGAATTCTCTTCGTTTCGTGACTAATCCCGAATCCCCCCAAATCATATTCAGTTTTGCCTTAATTCTCCTTCAAAAATCAAATTCGCGTATACTTAAAAAAAAATCCAATCGATCGAATGTCGATTGATCTGGGCAGTCGATGATGCGAGAGCAGGGAAGGTGAAGGTAAGATGACTTAGTGAAGCTGTAACGCCCCACTCCGAGACCCACATTAGCAAAGAGTATTACTAAGTAACACCGTCTGCTAATGCGGAGAATAGAGCTGGATAGGAGCGACCATCTATAGCCTTGTCTTAATTATCTATTGAATATGCCAACAAGGCCACTTCTTACCCAAGTGAATCAACATATCCAATAAATACTTAATACAAAGCCATAGGTGACTGAAGGATCTATCAGAATAAAATATAACAACTCGAATGTAATACACATCACATAACAGTAGATCATCACATACATTTACACATATACAGATACATTACAGAGTTTACAAAATGATACATGTCATGTGGTAAAGCAAACCACAATATACAAGCGAGTCAAAAGAATACATATCAGAGTTACAGCCAAAAAGGACTACACAAAAAGCTATAACAAAAAGGAGCTAGTGGAATAGTCCATGCGGAAGCAAAATAGGCTAAGTCCAATGCACCTAACCCGAAACATCTCGGTCTGACCCGAGTATAAAATACACTGGTCAGTCTAGCTAAACAAATCAGTTAGATAAACCAAATGATAATGAACATACAAGATCATAAAGTACCACAATTATCTCCAAAGGAGATAACCAAATCATCTAACATAAGATGAATCAAAACAAGCATCATATCATAGACAACTCAAATAAACCAAGGATATCATATTCCAAAACAAGCCAAAAGTCAAATAACAAATACCAATAAAGGTAACACAAGTTTCCACAAGGTAATCGCTATATATCGTGTGGTTCAAAGAACCTACACCGAAGGGCGATACTCTAGGGAAATATAATTGTCAAAGAAACAAAAGATGCTCGAGCTTAGTACTGTATAACAAGGATCCATACGCCCGAAGGCAACGCCAAAAGGCAACGCCCGAAGGCAACGCCCGAAGGCAACGCCAAAAGGCAACGCCCGAAGGCAACGCCCGAAGGCAACACCCGAAGGCAACGCCCGAAGGCAACGCCAAAAGGCAATGCTCGAAGGCAACAAACCGTAGTGGCGGTACTGGACACCACTGTCCGGCGGAATGTGTCACAACTCTCAAAAAGGAACCCGGAAAATGTTAACGTGAGTCCCATACCACACGTTCGCACTAAACGGTTTACTAACCGTTAGTCAATTTCACACTCAAAGTACTACAAAGTTCACCTCGTCTCATCGGTAAACCAGACCCAGAGGTCAAAACGATCAAACGAATAGATTAGGAATTAACTGAAAAGATGAACACACGTGTTCATAGCACGCGTTTTATCTAATTATTTAATTCTCCTCCCTCTTCGCTCGAAGTGCAAATTTGTGTGTGTGTTTTAAATAGAAATTATAAATTGGAGAAACGAGCTTTTAATACAATTTAAAAAGATCACTTTATAAAAACCCGTGTACGAAATCAAAAAGGAATTATCAAAGTCAAATATGCAATAACAACTAATTGGAATCGACACGAATCGATTAAAATTGGAAACCTAGCAAAATAGGCAAATCTGGGCTAAAACAAGCAGGTCAGTCGCCAGACTGCAGAGGCCAGTCGACGGATCCAGAAACCCGAAAGTTTCAGTTCCTGCAGTCAGTCGACTGACTGCAGAGGCCAGTCGACTGACTGCAGAAAACAGAGACTTCCAGTTTCTGTAGACAGTCCCAGAAACTCTCGGTTTCTACAGCCAGTCGACTGACTGCAGGGGCCAGTCGACTGACTAGCACTGGAGCTGTTTTCCAGCTTATCAAAATGAAGGGAAAACTCTCTCAACTTGCAACCGGACGAGCAATGGGCGCTAGGGGTTTATGCCAATCGATAATCCAGCCCTATAAGCTCTTCAATACACCACTAAAAGCATGATCAAACATCAAAGCTAGGATTTTTAGAGTTTTTGACTTCAAAACACCAAAAATTGAAATGTTCACCAAATCAATTCAAATCAAAAGCAAATGGAAATAAATAAGTGTTAGGAATTCATACCTAACATCAATGATATCAAGAGAAGTAGATGTGAGTTCAAAACTCACCTTTTTAATTCAAAAACAAATGATAAGAAGCTCAAACACAAGGAAAAGATCAACCACTCTTCACTTCAACTCTACAAGCTCCAATCTAAGATCAAAACAAGTACTTCCTAATTTAAGGTTTAGGAAATTTCTGAAATTGAAGAGGAAATGAGATGGAGAAGATGAAGAGGAGGCTTACCAAAGCTTTTCCAAGAGTTTGGAGCTAGACTTGAGTTTGCAAATGGAAGCTAGGGCTTGGAATTTCTAATTCCTATTCTCTTCTCCCATTTTCAGTTAAGCTTGAGTTTTTAGGAAATGAATGAGTGAATGGAGAGGAGAGGGGACTGAGTTAAGGTGAAACCTAAACCCAAAAGCCCACTTAGAAAATAGCAAAATTCGACTTACTCTAAACATATTGAAGTTTATATTCAAAAAAGTCGCAAACGCCATTTTGGACTCAATGGAAGTGGTCCCGAGTCCTAATTCGACCGTTTGCAAAACGTGACATTTCGGACTTAAAATCCGACTAACGACGCTATATTTAAATAAAATATTTAAATATAAAATCGTATAATATGCGGGTTGTTACAATGTGCGACAGAGGCGAAGTTGCTACGGGAGGCACGACTTGATGTCATGACCTAGTCGGAGGCAGCTTGTGATCGACATCAAGGAGGCACGTTAGCTTGCATGCACGTGATGGTGCCGGCAATAAGATGACACAGGAAGGAGGAGGAGCATGAGTGGTGTTAGTTGCTGTAGGATGAAGTTATGATTAGGATGATGGCTTAGAATTATTGTCGAGTTAGATAGGTATGACGCATTTATTGTTGATTTGAAGCTGGTGCAGTAGAGGCGAAAGGCAATACAACTTCGCTTGGCATTTTGGTCAGTTTTCTAACTCATACTCTATACCTAAATTTCATCCGTTAAATATATTCGGATAATCCCGATATTGGTTGAATTGCTTTGTTGAGACATTTTTTTGGGATTTGATTGATTGTGAATGTTGATTAGATTACTTGGATGAATTGTTCGATCGGGATATTCAATTGATTTTATGATATTGAATTTGTGTATGCTTGATTATTAAAAATGCAAATGAAATGTTGTCCATTGACATTTTTATTTGTGTAGTTTATTTATATGTTGTGCATGTATTGTTTGGATGGCCGGAAACCGATGTAATTCGACTCGAGCCATACGGCATTGTTTATATTGATATTTGATGATTTTAGGGAATTTTGGCTCCATGATTCATATTTTTGGACGTTCGATTGGTTTTCCAGTTTTAAAATATTTTTGAAAGCTTTGATAAATTATTTTTGGTATTTTAAAATTAAACTGAAGTATATTAAGAAATAAATAAAATTCGTTGAAAAATAAAATGATTTCTTAAAAATTACTTTGGATATAAAAGTTGTTATGGAAATGAGAATATTTTATTTCTAATTGTTAGAGTATAAAGTGAAGTTTTTGAATTATAAATTATTTAGTTTGGGATTAAAAGAATTATTATTATTAAGTTTATACATTTTATTTTAAAGTATTATGTAGCTATAGAAAATTATGAAATAGTATCTACAATTATTTGTGAATTATAAAGTGATTTTGAAAGTTTTGGAAATACGTATAAAAAGATTTGGAAATGAAATTTTGGTATTTAAATCTTTATTTTGGAATTATATTTTATAGTTAGAAATAAATATAATTTATTTGAACTATATGTATGTATGTATGTATGTATGTATATTATGAAATAATAACCGACTACAAAGAATTTTTTTGACTTCTATAAACTGATTTTGAATGTTATATGTATACATACTTGAATATTTGATTTAATCATTAAAGAAATATTTTGTCAAACTTTATTATTCCAATGTTTGAATTAAATTGGAATTTTATATATGATTTTTACATCTTCTGATTTCTTAATGCCTATACAGATTTTGGTATTGTGAATGATTCATCATTGATATAGACTTGATTTGTTGATTTTGACATGATACGGTGATGACATCCCGTTGTTTGATATTGTGAAATTTAATTCTATGTGACGAGAAATTAGAATAAATGTAGTTATAACACCTTTTGGGATGGGGCATTCGGTACTATTTCTTCGGTTATTCTTTGGACTCGTTATATAGAATTTTTTCGAGATTGAGTGTAGTTTATGAGCAATGAATAAACATTGGAGTATCACGCAATGGTATGGGATGTTGTTGTGATATTTATTCGGTTATTCATTGTAAGTAGATGCAATTAATTGACGAGAACTGGGGACTATACTTACACGTGGTGATGCTCGGGTAGAGCAATATTATATGCTTGGGGAGAGCAAGAATATATGCTCATGTAGAGTAATATGGATGATTGAGTTATGGGGGTGTAACCATATGTATGTTATATATCAAGAAGTGCTCCAGGATATGATTAGGAGTTAGCGAAAACCAGATGGCCAGTATCTACCCTAGTAGCCTGATCGTGGGGCCGTGCCCCCGGTCTGTGACATTTTGGATATATGTTAAATGTGCATCATGAGATTTAGAGATGGCAGAGTAGCCTTTAAGGTGGTCGATTTCTTTTGGAGGCAGATGATTATTCTTCTGCTTCTCACGTTTCGTGGCAGCCCTAGCCCCTTTAGTCACAAAGGCCGGCATTAGCATAGTTTAGCAACATATTTTGCGATGGATATAGTCATGATTCCAGGCAGGTAATTGAAGACTATAGAAGCATATCCGGGCGGTGTACCCCTAGGCTCCTAGAGTAGGCGGGATAGCTGTCAATCTCCCTTCTGGTTCTACATGGGTTGGTTGATACACACATATTATTTATATACCTCACCTAAGTATTAGAGTGGATCCGAGTGTATAACCGAGGTGCTCTTGGAGATGGCGGGTAGCCCTATTGTGATTTGACTGGGTGGCGTAACCCAAATATTATGAGATTATTAGGTGGTGCAATCATATATTACGATTTGATTCCCATCATTATTCATTTCTATATGAGGAGATGAGATTATACCGGTGATGTGATAGATATCCGAGTACAGTGGATTCTTATATCTTTTGTTATATTTGACTAAAGGATGGGTACCCTATATTTTACAATCAGACAGTGTGCATTATATTGTTTTTATGATAGTACTTTATTATTTCAAATTGAGAGATATACTGGGCAATGCCATGAGCTAGCCTGATTATACTTGGTGGTACCTTACTTATTGTTGATTTTTGGGTTTTGATTATGATTTTTGGATATGTATGATTCACCCAATTGATGTTGATTCTTTGATTCCAGATTTGGTATGATTTATACGGGTGATGACAATTTATACTGGATTTGTAGTGTTCTACATATATGATATTTGAATTTCTTGAGCGTTATTATATTTATTTATCCAGTATATACAGAGTTCCATATATTTATTGACCATGGATTTAGATGGAGTTTAACCCGTTTATTACTTATATAATACTCAGGTCAGTCTGAGACATTATAGGTTTAGAGACAATGAGACCAACTATTTTACTGGGTACTATGGAGACTAGTTATACTGTTTAGATGGATGATATTGTATATGATGTATTTCATCGATGTATATTCCTGAGATGTATTTGAATAGACGTTGTATATCGTATATTGTATATTATCGTTGCAATTAACTTTGTGTTCTCTGATATTTCTGAATATTGTGTATTGTTCTATCCTGGAGGCACACGTGTTTATTGCTTTGTGTTGATACTATGTACATTTGTTGGTGAGTTATATTCGATGTTTAAATACTTACCAGTGTTAGCCCAAGGGAATATTCCCATGTGTACCCCATATTGCCTCATTCTCCATATTATCTGACAAAATTACTTCATAATACTTTTCGATAGTATAGTTATAGAGATGAGGGTGTTTACATTAACACAATGTAAAAATGATCTAGATTTCCTAAGAGAGTTTTTTCTTTTGAAATCCTTCTCTATAGCTAAGAGTTTAGCTGAAGCTTCAATCTTAGCTTGCTTTGTTTCTTCTCGACTCGAAGAAAGCTCTTTTTCGAAGGTCTTCAGTTTCTCTTCCAAATCATGACTTTTATACTTTTTAAATCAAATAAAGTCGAAGTCTGAGTGTTTTTATGGACAATAAGTTATTAGTATTTTTAAGGTCCTAAACATCTTTCTTTAGAGTCGCTACCTTCTCAAATAAAACAGAATTTGCCTCTCATAATGATAACATGTCTTGATAAGAAGATGAAGATGATTGTTGGAGTAGGAACATATGGTTTTCAATCTATAGATAATTTGAAATGATTACAATTAAATTAGCCAAGCAATATGACATGGGAAAAAGGTACGTACTAGAATGAATTGCTGAAATAGAGATAAAAGATTCTCTTGAAAGAGGATGAGAAACTTCAATCTAGTCCATGGAAGCAACAATATGAGATTGGAAGATAGGCATCAATAACTCTGCAAAGGTTGAAGGGAAAAGAGTCTCTAAGCTGGAATCTAGAGAAGGAGCATTATGTGGAAAAGGAGAATCAAGTCCCAAGTTGGCGAAGAAAAGCTAGGGAACCTTTTATGGAGAACCATGATATTAACAGTTGGGCTTCGAGCAGGAAGTGGAGAAGAGGTGGTGACCACGTTAGAGATAGGAACCATGGGCAGTATAGAAATGGAATCTCTCTCTGGGTTTCTTAAGATGGGGCTCAGAAGAAGCATGCTCATTGCTGGAACCCTTTCATTATTTTCTCATCGCTAATGAAAAAATGTCCCCTGCTGTGAAAGTTTAGGACGATGAGATGACTTCGGAAGTAGGAGAAAGATGAGTCTTCCCAACAACTTTTGGAAGAATGTGCAAATTTGAAGGGTCCTTGTCGGAAGACAAGGTAGCCAAGTCAACCAACTGCACATCTAAAACGTAGGAAAATATGAGTAATATTTAAAGGAAAAGCTATTGGTTATTTAAAAACATAAGAGCGAAAAGAGTGACACCTTGAGAGTATCCAGGGCTATCAGTTTATGCACTGAACCGGTGAATTTGTAGAGAAAACCTCCAACTTAGTAGAAACAACGATTGGGGAACCGTATTTATGTCTCTTTATGTAGGATGGTTCACCCAAAATCTAATAAGGTGGTTGAATTAAAGAATATTTTCTTAACTTTTCTTTGGTTAGAAGCTTCAATAGACTTCTTGAATATTTGGTGGCGTCACCAAGTAGATCAATCTTGGCCAAAACCTTTGGATCAATGTCTTTTTAGTTAGAATATGATGAAAATAACAAAAGATGAAACAAGTAAGGTTAGTGCGAGACCATGATAAAACAACGAGAAAGTAAGCACTGGAAAACATAGTGAGAACAGAAAATCTCCTAGAAATATCTGGATAAAAGCATCTTATGAAGAAAAATTGATGACCCCAATCTCTTGTCTTGTTAATCGAATTAGAGATCAGCCCCTGGTCGGTAGGGAAAAGAGAAAATACCGTGCCCTCGGGTTAGTATTTGGATTTTTGGAGAGTAGCAAGTGATCATAAGATAACAGGAGTCAGGTCTTTTATCTTGAGCTCCTTAGACAAGATGAATAGAGAGCAGATATAACTATAGGAATTTGGAGTAAGCTAAATTAGAGCGATCCCAAGGAAAGTTAGAACCCTAGTGATCAAGTCATTAAAAGGTAGGTGGCAAGAATGCCAAATGTGTATCGAAGTGAAGGCAAAGAATCCTTTGGGATGAGTATTAATCCTATTAAAAAGGCCAGGCAACTAGTCTCAATTCTGGAGATTTCGAAGTGTCTTAGCAAAGAATCAATATCTTCTTGTTTTAAAAAGTATGACTATCACTTAGTATAAAGCTTTTCTTCAGATGGTGCCTTGGGCTTGGAAGAACTAGATGATCCTTTAGAAATTCCTTGTTTATTCCTAGCCATGATGCCTTTATCATTTAATTAGACAAATATAAATATGTATATATATATATATACATAGAGATGTAATATAAGAAGAATAAAAAATCTAAACACTTAACTCAAACAAAAAATGTGGAATTTTAATGTGGATTTTGTTAGTAAGTCATTTCTCAATTAACTAATATACATATAAGAAATGAAAAAAATGAGTTAATTAATTGAATTGGTGAATGTAGATAGATGATTATATACGAAATAAGAAGCTAGTATGAATAAGCCCTAATTACCATAAATTAAGTATTGATAATTCAAGATGTCGCATAATGGTGACATAAAGTATCACATGTTGAGTAGCTATAAGTAAGTAAAAAAGCAAATACAGTGAGTTGTAGTATGCTGACTTACCATAAAATAAATAAATAAATAAAGTTGTCATGTATTGAATTATCATGTGTTGGTAATGAAATAAATAAAATGAGCTATTGAGTGTATTCCAATTGTAGGTAGTACAAGGAAAAAGTAATGAGCTACCGTATATTGAACTATCAAAGGTGTTTTAAAGAAAGATAAGATAAGCTATTACATAACGAGCTATTGTAGGGTGAGTTAAGGAAAACAAAATAGCTTATCATATATTGTACATTGTTAACCTGCCTTTTGGCAAGGCAGTACATAGGCGGATTTAACCCAACAGACTTCACGATTATCAAGGTCAATGAGTACAGAGCGATGATTGTAGGGCCCAGAAATCTGGAACAGACGATTACATGAAGTCGGGATTGAATGGAATTGAATGATATGCAAGGAAGAATGTTCAAAGTATGGAATATTATTCAATGGATGGAAGGGTTCGACATAATATAGCAAATTTGAAGGGATCAGTATGGATGGGCTCCTTGAGAGGGTTCAGCATTTTTTAAGGGATCGATATTGAGCTTGGCTATCAACCGAAGGATTGGTATAGCTTGAGTGATCGGCAGTATTGTATAGGGTGAGGGATCGGTGAAGTTAGTTGTGACAAAACATATATAGGGATCGATCAGATAAGTCAAGGAGGGATCGACTTTAATTCAGAGGGGTCGGCATAAGATGGATTGGTAGGCAATGTCATGAGGGATCGACATGCTTTATTGGCAACTACGGATCGACAAACCTCGGTTCATAATGAAGGGCTCGGCATAGTTGAATGGCATGGATCGGTATACTTCATTGGAAAAAGTAGAGATCGACATAGTTGGCTAGTATGGATCGGCATGCTTTAGTTCACGAAGAAGGGCTCGGCATAGTTCAGTAAACGAGGGTTCAGCATATTTTATGAAAGAGAGGGATCGACGTTCTTTCATGGATCGTCATGCTTCGATGAATAGGGTTCGGCATGCAACCCTTAGGAGGGATCGGCAGAAAACAGCACTCAAGCAACACTGAATCAAGGATCAATTAATAACTTGAGCTCCTTTGATCCAAATGACATGAAAATTGGAGATTAAACATATCTTAGTATGTAGAAACCCCCATAGGAATCGCTGCCCAAAAAACAACCAATGAAGGGATTCGTACCGATCCCTCCTCATTGGGAGTTGGGCCTAGCGACCCCTATGGTGGGCCCATGTGGATTAGAAGGTCCTTTTGCTGAAGTTACAGAGAGATTGGTGGTCATCTTCACCTATAAATACAACAGGCATGGCTACAGAAAATGGGATCTTCATTCTGCTCCTCTTCATCGTCTACCTAGGCTATACTCTGCCATTTTTATTCTTGAATTTCACGGATTTGTAAATGTAATCAACAGTATAAACTAATAAAAGGAAAATCTTTGGAGTGGACGTAGGTCGGAGTTTGCCGAACAACTATAAACTCGTATCTCTATTTATTTTCTTTCTAATAGTTTTAATTATGTTCTTCATTTATTTCTCTTCGTACTTCTTGATTGGATTGGATATTGGTGCTTTAATATAACTAGGTGTTGGTAGTCAATTTGGATGCCAACAGACATGATGAACTATCATATGTTAATCTATCATGAATTGATTAAAGTGAATAAAGTGAGTTATTGCGTCCCGAGTTATCACATAGTGATAATAAATAAGAAAAGCTAACGTAGGTTAATCTATTATGAATTAAATAAAATATGAAAAATAAGCTGTCTCATATTAACTATCGTGTGTTGATAATAAAACAAGTCAAATGAGTTATTGAGTTATTGCATGTTAGTAGTAAAGTGAGTGAAATAGGATATCACATAGTGACTTACTTCATATTGAAATAGCAAGTAAGTTAATAATAGGAGAATTCCTAAATTATATATCGAGTTAGTGAAACTTGTAACCCAGTAACAAAAATAGCAACTTAAATAAGTTAATAATGGATCAAATCGAAATTTAAAGGGAATATAGGAAAAAAAACTATAAAAAGAACAAAATTAACAAGTTAACTGAATTTTAAAACCAATAAAGATTAAGTTGAACCAAATAATGATGGTGAAATTTACCTAACAACAACATAAAAATCATTACCAAAGGAGAATCTTGAAGGAATCGGGGCTTCTTGGGAAATTAATGACAATATAAAATTAGGTTTTGTCTTGGAAATCAGTAAAAGGGAAGAAGATGAAAAAGAAGACTATTTATAAGATATGAGGGAAAATGAATTAGCCATAGGATCATAGAAAGGAAAAATAAATGGTTAAGATAAGAGTCTCAAGAATGTGAAGAGTTTTTATGCTAAAGTATAAAAGGCTTTTATAAAAGGAGGAAAATGTTATACCCAAAGTATACTTGCCACTGTAGGTTGGAGATAAGCTATCGCAGGTTGAAGAGAAGCTAAGTTTGATGATCTCAAATCCATTACGAGTTGACTAAGTAAGCTATCGAGGGATGATATATCAAGTCATCGAGTGCTAATCCAAAGGCCATCGAAGGAGCTAACGAAAGGTGAGGCATTTGAGTTATCACATGTTGACTCCATGAATCATGGGAGGTTTGAAATGTTTGAGCCATCAAAGGTTGAGAAATTGGAGTGGTCGCATGCTAGTAAAAAATGTTATCGAGGGTTATAATCTTAAAGTTATCGCAAACTGACTAGATAAGCCATCGAAAGTCAGTGATCTTAAAGTTATTGCACGTTGGTCAATGAATTTTTTCGAAGGTTGATTCCTTAAAGCTATCATGTGGTGGTCAATGGAGCTATTGAAGAATGATACATTAAAGCCATCGCATGATTGGTCAATGAAGCTATCAAAGGATGATAATTTAAAGTTATCGTGTGGTGACCAATAGAGTTATCAAGGGGTGATATTTTAAGGCTATCGTATGGTGATCAGTTGAGCTATCAAAGGTCGATGTTACTAAGCTATTACATGATGGTTTGATGAGTTATCGATAGTTGACTGTACTAAGCCATCGCATGTTCGTAAGGCAAGCTGTCAAGTGTTGGTGCTTTTGTGCCAGCGCATGTTGACTAATCCACATGAAATTAGCATCCAGCTAGCATTATGGAAGAATCTGATTAGGTCAGCAGTGCCATATAATCATGACTTAAAGGGGAAGTTATGCTTAGTGTCACTTCAAACGTGTGCCACATCAGCCAATCATCACCGCTCATTCCTAACAAATGACGCATGTCATAAATCTAATGGCCTAAACCTTCTATAAATGGGAATGTACACCTTACTAGAAAGGGGCTGAATTCCGAATAATCATTTTCCTCGTTTTCATTTTTTTGAGTGGGTAGAGAAGAGCTTGTAATTGGGATTTTCATGGCTACTAAGTCAAACTAAAATCGAGACTTTGTAATTAAGGACTTGGATCATTGACAATTTGCATAATTACCTTCATGTGGTACTCTACCTTGCATATGAATTTGTGACTTGCTTATTAGACAAATCGGACTAGTTATTTTGGCTAGTATTTTGACAATCCTACCTAATTTTATTGTTGGACACTTGAACAATGGGATTTTCTCCATTTCTCTCTCTAGACTTAAGCACTTTACCTTATACGAAGCTTAATTTTTAACCTAACATTACTGTTACAGAAACAAATACAATTATTTACACACATTATCCTCGTTAAAACTATATCACTTTAGGATATATATAGAATTTGGTATTGGCCAAAATTCCAATGCTATCCACATTCGACTTGATTTATCCAGAAAATAGAGTCCTTGGTTCAATAATAACATTTATTATTAACTGTACTACCCTGGCCAGAAATTTTGACTTAAATTTACTATAGTTGACCATGATACTAACCTCATATGATTTAGGAGACAAATTCTCTATTTAATAGTGTTTCACTCCTAATGTTTCATCTCAGACCCAACTATAGTCGCTCGATGTATCACCATGCCATTATTTAACTATAATAAAAAAAGGAGTATTCACGTTGATAACCCACAGTATTCTCAAGCCAAGGGAACTATGCATCATCGTCACACTGAGATTTCATGTTTGACCTAGTTGTTATCAACCAACAAGAACCTCTCGGTCAAGTCATTCCATAGTTATCTAATAACTACAAGCACATAATGCATTAAGTCCCCCTATAGCCATGATTCAGATTATGATTAAAATCATTAACAATAGTCTATATCGATTATGCAAAAGGTAAATGCATGTCATCCAACTTTGATTAAATATGTCTAGCCTCATGCAAACAGAGGGTTAAAAAAACAAGTTAGGATTTAGTGATATGCGTGGCCTATAATGGACCTCTTATGATAAAGTTGAGGGTGAGTGAATCTACTTCATCAAAACTGAAATGTGTGGTATATCAAGTTTGGAATTATATTGAATTACAGTGGTTGTTAGTTGATTTCATGATATAGGTTGTAGTGCATAATGATTGGACTGTTAAAAGGAAATGATTCTTGGAGAAAAATTAAGGCAAGGGTGATTACAGTTCATTTTGTTTTACTTTATACGAATAAATTGGAATTCATGATGATTTTATCATCATCACTATCGGCCATTATTACACATATTTATGGATATTATTATTAGTTTATTTTTAGTTTATACTTTACTATATAGATATTATCCTTCTTAGGTGTGGGATTCTGATGAAACATTTAGACTAATCTTTGTATTAGTAATATGTTGGATTTGTTGTTATCTCTAAACTAATGCATACATATGTCAATTTATTCTTATATAATAATAAGGGTACACTTCACTCATCTTTGATCTTTGACATATATGTACTACATATATTATGCGTGTAGTTTTGTCTGTTTTATAATACTGGTTAAATTGTTAATGAACAGATGTATAGTGCACGTGCTTTGTAATGTTGTTAAAGTTTGAGGTGTGTTATTTTTTTGTGTATGTGATGGTATAGTATAATGAGGTAGTAGAAAAATAATTGAAGATAGATTTTATATGATGTAGTAAGGCAATATGTCTTTTAGTATAGACCTGTGCAGTTAATGCCCCGCTATAACCCTGCTATATCTCATAGTGGATTTCTACCGCTATGATTTTTCCATATAACCCCGAATATAGCCTTTCCGCTTTAAGCCCTGTTATTTCCGCTATATCCCGTTATTCCCGCTATATTCCGCTATTTTCGCTATATCTTCCTTAAAAGAAATGAATTGAAAATTGACATTTATACATTATAAAAATTATGAAATTAATTAATTTAATTGAATTTTTAATATATTTTTAGAAATGAAAATACTATAATATTCTATTAAATTCAATTATGTTATATAACAGTTTTACGTTTATTTAAAATATATTCGCACATGTTTTTATTCAAAAGTATTTATGTAACAATTATAATTCAATTGAATGTTAATTTTTCATTTAATTACCATTTATATATTTATAGAAACATTAAGTACGATTTTTATATGCTATTTTAGAATCAACCGCTATATCCCGCTATATCCTCGTTGTATCCCCGCTATGACTTTTTGTACCTCCGCTGCATTGAATCTGCCGGGCGCTTTAACTACACAGGTATAGACAAACAGTGGATGAAAGAATTGAATCGAAGAATGCATGATATATGGAAGGAGTGTAGAAGTTTATTTAATTCATTGTAGAAAATGGTGGTAATAAGATATCTATTCTTGTCCATATACACGGTGCAAAAATATGAAAATGAAGATTAAATTACATGACATTCTTTATTATCTGCTTAGATGGGGAATTGTCCAATCATATACTATATGGAATTTTCATGGAGAAGAGTAGACGGAGAAACAAAAGAAACTAGTTGGTCATGCCATAAGTACCGATGAGTCTGAACATCCTAGGATGGAAGATCTGGTCAATGGTGCTGATAGATTCATCATTTTTAACCTACAAGTCCATTGCCTGATAGTATTGGAGAATCGTCTATGGTTGATGTCGATTGGTAGGCAAATCAAAGTAAGAAGTATAAATCACATTTTGGAAGTGTAAAAGAGCCATTGTATCCTTTATGTTCAAAAAGTGATAGAAATATTATATGCCATTGTGAAACCGAATAGCTTAAATACCCAATATGGCTTTTCAAACAATGGTGTGACTGCACACTTCTAATTTATAAAGGAGTTACTCCTTACACGTAACACTGTCACAATGTATTAATTGGTTTTAGGCATGTTGATAATCCAGCTTGGGATTCTTTGTTAATTAATTCAATATATAAAAATAGTAAGTTGCAATATTAGGTAACAATACTTCATAATTAAAGGCAATATTTCATCCAAGAGTATTTCAAATGAAGAATGATTGTATCATGAGTTTGGATTTTGTATTGCATACTATATATGATTTATTTCGTACTTTGTATATATCAAGTATAGAATTAATATGAATGTTCATGTACAAGGTTTGTAACGACATCTCATATAGAGTTGCAAGTGAATGTTTTAATCGGTTAGGTGGCGATGGGAGAGATTGTTGAACCTATTATTGTTAGCATCGTCTTGAGCATAAACTGAGGTTACTTAACCCAAAGACAATGCGTAGCTTAATTAATGTGATGTGTAATGTTATTCAAACTGAAGTACATTACATGTTACCTGTAGTTCAAATCCATCCATTCAAATTAAGTAAAAGCACAGTTTTGATATTTAAAGCAATAAAGCATATACGTTATTTTCTCAACGTAGTACACTTTGGGGTGTCCTAGATTTTTCATCATATTGGTTAGCAATTCCGCTCGGTTTATAAACTGAGCAATTGCGCTCAGTATAAAAAATTGAGCACTTGCTCAGTTTTTAACATGACCAAATGTTCAATTTTTTAAACTTAGGGGAATTTCTAAGCTTAAAAATAAGTATTTTTTTCATTTAATGTTGTAGTAGAATATTTGGAATAGTAGTCGTTCTAGTACTACTTGATTTACACAAAAGATTATTATTATTTCTATTGTAGTTTAATGCAAATCCAATAAAAGGAATCGCACATCATCAAGTATGGAAAAAAGACTCATATGAAAAAGGATGGCATCATATTAGATATGACTTCTTCATACTTCATAAGTTAAGAAAATATAACTTAGATATTCTATAAAGTTTCATAATACATATAGCATCTCAAGTATTGTCATATCTTTGGGCAAAATTGTGAAAGCAAAGGAAATAATTAATGATAGTCACGAAGAAGATTTTCCATTAGATGAAGACATCTTATCACAAGTGTTTGGCAAGAATAAAAGGGGTTAGACTCGAAGTATTAGAACCATGATATAAAGGACCTAAATTAAGGCTTCTACAACTACACATATACAACTTAAAAAGGCTCAAAGAGACTCGGAAGAATTGAAAGTTAGAATGGAAATGTGGAGGGTATATTATTGAAGACGTTGGTCGACTTGTTCAAGGGATAAATGGGTCAAGGAAATCACATTCCGGATATTGCTTCCAATGTAGGTGAAAGTAGTATATGTAAGGAAAGTGTTGGGAGAATGCTGAACAATGACGTTGCTAATCGGTAGAATTTGCCCGGTTCGGCCAATCAAAAATATGAACCCCTAAACTATGACTTAGAGGTCATTGCAGTATGTTCTGTATGCAGAGATTCAACAACATCCATTATACATAGGAAAATTATACCTCCAACGCATGAGAAGTTGGTTGTGGATAATATACTTCTACCAAACGAGATAACCACCAAACAAAATCATCCTCTCGTAATGACTTATGTTGAAGTTGGAATTGGTGGTAATGTATGCCACTCAAAGAATGTTATTGGATATTTTATGCGTAGGAGTGGGTATATATTATTAATATTATACTTTAGCTATTTTAACATAGTGATAAAATTGTTTTTTCATTATTACACCTCCAACTCATTCTTCAATATTCTCGATTAAGTTTAGATATTCAGCTCATTATTAGCGTCCAAACTTCAAAAACCATACATGTCCATGTTTTCATCGCGGTTTATTCAGCTATTCAATCGTTAAGCTTTGTACGTCGCACTATCTCAATTAGTTTGCTTCAGGCCCGATTTGTTTGCTCTAGTTCTGTACCAAGTAGCTTGAACAAACCTCTTATATCTCGCCTTAGACGCAAGCTCGGAGTCACATTTATGATTAGATTGTTATTACCACGACATATGACTGACCCTTAATCTTACTCGTGCTCACTTACTTCATGCTACAACAAATTTCCACATTGATACCAGATCGGTTTGCCAAAACTTTCCATCGCTCCATCTTGCTTTTACTTTAGCCATTGATATCCCTACCATAAAAATGTAGTTTTCTGCCTAAAAAGGAAAGTAATGAACCATATAATTTTGCATAGGTCTTATAAAAAGGTTATTAAACATTGTATCTTTGGCATCTACGTCTTTTTATTACTGATAAGTATAAGAACAATGAGTTACATCATACTATTGTAAAATAAAAGGTAGTATATACTCTACTATGGATATCCATGAGTGTGTATATCTATATTTATTGGTCATAGCAATAAGTTATAAAGGGTAACAAAAATGATCATGGGACAACTTTGGATTTGATGTATAATTATAAATAAGGATATATCCTAACTAAATATAAAAATAGTATAATTAAATGATGAACTTTATGTGTAAAGCTTCATAGTAGTATTGTGTTCTATATCCGCATATTTAGTGAACTAAGAACAAAATCAAACTGTTGATAAAATAAAATTACAGATATAAATATACTACTTAATATTTTATGCAATTACTCATTATGACATGAGGCAAGCACGATGCCATTAATATTCTTGCTAGGAGACACTTTATTTCTATGAAAGAAGGAATTTCTCCTTTGACAGAACAGTGTAGTCCTTTTGCGTTTGAAGTATGATAACGAAATACCAACATTAATAAAAACCACCCACAAAAAATGGAATAATGAATAAATAATTTGCTAAAAGTCAATATTTGGTGACCTAAAAATGTGAAAAAGAACCTATGATTGTGTATGCCTCCAAACATTTGTGTTTGGCCTTACGTTTCTTTTAGCATGACAGATTGAGAATTTAATGATCTTTAATTAGCACAAACTCAGAATGCAAAATTCCATTTTTTCTATAGCTTGGTTCGTATTCTAAAATCGTGACCATGTTAAAAGCTACTGCCAAAAATAAAGTGATCCTTTTTATGAATATCACATTTTGATTGACATTATTTGTTATGGTTTTTGCTTCAATCCTCTAAGAGAAATGATGTAGACATTTGATCTAAACAAAAAACATTAATCACCCAAATTTTTTAGAAAAATGAGAGTGAAATAACTCGAAGGCAAGTAGGCAACACGAAGCCTTGCCATATGATAATTCTAGCCTTATCAATTCTGCTACTGTTGATGCAGACCATTTTGTGCACTGCTATTTTGATACCTCACTTAATTCATTTAATGATCCGTTTGATCCTAAGCTTATTTCTACCTTACCGGTCAATGATTCTAGTGGTTCATCATTATTGCTTGACACTATGACCAAATTCCCAACTTTACCTTACTTCTTGATGGTGCTCGTTGTTGCTTCAATTATTATGTTATTGCTTCAGATCAAGTTATTATCGATGTAGGCCATTTTAGACAGAGGAAATCTTGAAATTCATTCTTCTTGGAAATTTCACTATTTTAAGTGATCATTTGTCTTTATTAACTTGAAATTAATTTTGTGGTGGAAGTATATAGGCTTCTGGCTTTTTAACATTCTGGATTTCCACAATATGCCATTTTATGTAGTTGTCACATTGCATATTCTTAATGGTTTCTATGCTTATATAAATTTTACTTGTAGCAATATGTAAAATTTTTGTAGTGATGTTCCATTAGCAACTTTGATCATTAAGTATAATATATAACATGGTGGTAAAATTATTATTACGACTGGTACATTTTTGTACTACCATTTTTTATAGCATTTAACCCGTTTTATGCCTAATCACTTCCATCTTTTTTCATAGTAGATGAATATTAAAAGCAACAAGTAATGCAAATCACAGGGGACGATGAATTAGTTTATACTTAAAAAGCAAGAACTATTATCTTTATATTTCAGAGGATTTGTAGTTTATGTAATGTATATTTCAGTAGATGTGTTTGCTGCTACAGTTATAATGACCCACCTTTTAAAATACTCTAAATATATGCTGATCAACACATATATTTGAAATACTATAAAAGACAAAAGGCCGTATAAATTTAAATTTTATTAGACTCTAAATTTCAACATGACTTATGCGTAATTCGCAGAGGAAAAACAACAATATATAATTTGATAAGTACATATAAAATCACACGGACGTATAAACAATGCACACCGGCCCAACTGATGATATATATACGCACAAAGACACAACTAAATACATAAAACCGATAAGGCCACAGTCTGAATAAATCTCTACATAAACTCCATACAAATGGAATACTGAATAGTTACATCAATACAATGCATAGTCTCTTACATAAATAGAATGTCTCATACATTTAATCATACATGGACTAATCATAAATATAAGCATATCTCTATAACCCAAAAGTCCAGCTCTTCAGCTAGCCCATCCCCAAAATCAACATGTCATTTAGACTACTCTGCTAGGAGTAATCATAAGTTCCAAATAGAAAATAAAAGAGACGAAACGTACGAGGGTCGGACAGAAATTTGATAAGAAGAACTAGCCTCGTAATATTATATTTAAATACAGGTATACCTCCTAGCATGCAATGGGTCTATGTGACATATCATAAGTTAAAACTGCATGTTCTAACTATACTAACTATCAAGAAGATGAATAGATGAGTGCAGGGGTAATACTACACTCCATAACAATTGTGACATACATCTCTCAATCCATGGTCAAATCCAAAATATAAGGTAGATTCATCTTTAACGATATTATATACAAATATACATACATATATCCAAGCATATACGTAAACCACAAACCCGAAATACCAGTAAATACAACCATAATGATGTTATATAACCAAGCATCCCCATACCCAAAGACCCTGTACGAATCATGTACGAGAAATTTCCAAGGTCAACACTACTTGAATATCTGGAACCGATACTCGTATCGAATTGCCATTAACTACAAAAGAGACCTATCGAGAGTCACAACTATATTGTGGACCCTTGAAAAACAAACACCTTAAAAGAAGTTGGACAGTAGGTCTTGTCGCGGCATCTAATCATACTACGGAACAGTATATGACCTACTCTAGACTGGCATTTCAGTCTCTCTCCGCTCCTGTTCCAGGACCACATCTGCAGGTCGTGTTGTCTCAGTAGTACAATAGATTCCTTTTACAAAACCAATATTATCCAATTTTCTATAAATAGACAATCCGGGTTCAACCTATGCCCATGTTGTTGAACTTCATTAGAACTGCGAAGCCCCCATCTGGATAGAACAGTTCCATAGCTTTCCCAAACAAACATAGAAAACAAATAAAATTATGACCAATTATCTTTTTTCTTGATAGGCCAACAAAAGCCATTCGAGTCCAATCTTTTTAGTTGGACCCCAAAACCGGACCCCTAGCCATATCAAAAATGATGTCATATCTACATAACAATTGAAATCTACATAACAACCCATAAAAATTCATTAATTAGATAAATCAGAAATAATAAATTAAATTTGATTTTGTTATGCAAACCTTTAGGTTTTATAGGTCCAATATGATCCAAAATAGGATAAAAATTGAAATCTACATAACAACCCATAAAAATTAATAAGAAAGTAATTAATTAAAAGAAGGCTAAAAATAAAAAATTTGTAAACGTCGGAATCTGGCTATGAAAGTTACACTATTTCACTCGTGGCGATTTTCTAATCAATTTTCATATATAAAGTTGTAATTTGAGTTCAAACGGAAGAGTTATTGACGTCTAAAATTTTCAAATTTAAAATAATTTGAACGAATTCAAATTTTGAATTTGTATGATGTTGACGTTAAAATTTAAAATGGAAGTAAATAATTCAATGTTAGCGTAATTTAAAGTTTGAAAGAATGTTAACTTTAATATTAAAAAAGGTAATAAATAAAGGGATTTAGGCGAAATAATTATACGCCATTTATAAGGACCGGTCGACACCCTCCCCTTGATCAATTGACCACTTGAAGGTGAGCGGTCGAACGGCGAAGTGTATGGCGGCTAGGGTTAGGTTAGGCACTAACGTTGTGGATTTCATTATTTTAAACCGACCTAAATCCAACAGTTCTGGAGCGTTCTAACCACTATAAATAAGAGACTAGCCCCCTCACTTTTATTCACAAATTATTTGGAACACTAGCGAAACTCTATCGGTCTTCTAATTCTATTCATCCCTAACCTCTGATTCTATTCACCCCTAACCTCTGATTCTAATTCTAATTCTATTCATCCCTAACCTCTGATTCTGATTCTAATCTATATACAATTTAATCATTGTATATTGCAAAAAAACCCGAAGGAGAAATTAGGAGCATGCGTGATTCAAATCCAAAGGAAGGTAGACAAATTATCTGTGAATGGAAGTCTTAATTTTTCACATTTTAGTATTTGTATAGTAGAAGTTTGGATGTGTTTTATGCCTTGGAGAATTTTGTACACGAAAATCCTAAATTTTGTATAGTAGAAGTTATAGGGATGCGATGTCAGTAAAAAGCACACAGAAATCAACCTAGCTAATTTGACTACCAGCAGTGTGACTTTGGGACTTATGTGAGACATCGCCAATAATAAATACCCCGGTGGATGCGAGGTTAGTCGCAATTTTATTGGGTAAATCTGTCTGGTGAATCCCGCTATAGTACCTATGAATAGGCGACATAATATGAGACATCGGGGTGGGTATGGGTCATAATACGGATTATCCATTAGGTGCGTTAGTGGGAAATCTCGAAAGGCGCCCACTTCGGGGTTAAGGTATTAGGTGGCTATTGCAGGGCCGCCTCTTCCAATATATGAAGCATTAAGTGGCTTTATAGAATTTCTTACGGTGTCAATTAGGAAGTACCAAAGAGGGGTCCGCCTTGGGTCTATGTGTTATATGATGAGGATCTACATAGAGTATATGTATTAAATGGTTAGAGCCTGTCTGATTCCCATTAAAGAGTTATTAAGTAGCTTATGTACTTTCCCATGCATCGTTAGGGCATGATTAATGGTAGTACGCTGCACCCTCATTAGAGTTATGGAGTTGGATTGGAAGAGCCTTTGCGCTTATGTTGGAGGTGTACTTGGTAGGATATAGTGTATGATGCGTAAGACATATTACTTATCTAAATGATACTGCCCAAATACTATTATGGTAAGACTTGAAATTTTCATTCAACAAACATTTATTGTTCTGACTCCCTCCTCATTACAACCAATAGGTTAAGGGGAAATGATGTTGATGGAGAAGATGGCGGGGTGGTGAAGATTTGTGGTAGTTTCACTATTTATCTATGTTTTTGACGTATTTTGATGTACTCAGTTTTAGATGTATTAATGTTGTTTTAAGATATTGTATAATGGAAAATTTGGGATGATATGTTATAATTCTGAGAAATGGTTTTTCTGAATGGGTACTTATTTTTGATATTATATTTTATCCATTCTGCTGTGAGATTCTAAAGCATAGATAGATGGCTCTGTATATTGCTCATTTTATCAATTTTACCAACCAACAACTAGCTTTGGAATGTGCTTAAGCTTCGATGGGTTTTATTGGATTAAAAATTAGATCCATTGCATAGAGGGTTGTTATAGTCTACCTACTTCACCTATTGTAGACCGACTAAGTTCCATCATAGAGATAATACTGTTACTCCTTGGATGTATTTTAGCTCTAAAGTTCATGTAGTAAACTGATGGATTATAGCATGACAGACCATAGCAATTCGTAGAATTAGTCTACCATATATTAAATAAATCGCATTTGTGGTTAATTCCATTTCTAAAGTGGATGATTTTTATTCTAATATTTTAGAAATTGAAACAAGTATTTAATGGCCGGAATGATTAGACGAACCCTCGAAAGAAATGGGAACAAGGCTTCCTCGCGTAGAATCGCACTTGCCTAAACTGAGAGCAAGAACACATAGGTCCATCCAAGTAAAATCCTTATGGATACCAGCAAGTAATCAAAGGAGTAACACTTAGTTAGTGGCATAGATAAGTTACCATAATTCAAGCAAAAGCTAAAATGGACCACATTACATAAGGCTACAGTCATCCTTCCTATAGTAGTAATTTATATGTCCCCTATGCTATAAACTCTCGCACTGAGTTTAAATATGAAATTATTCAAACATTGATAAGTTTTAAAGTTATGAGAATCTAATGCAAACCAAGAGAATGTGCGACAATAGCCAAGTACAAAAGTGTGATCTAACTCTCCCTACAAAGTTCGAAGTTCACTTCGTATTCCTCCATACGAAGTAAACTTTGGGAAGTGTGTATTATACCATAATTTTTTACTTAGTTATATGCAACCTTTGGCTACAAAAGTTGAGACTCAAAAGGAAAATCATTATGTATTTATTGCACCTGAATGCCAAAAGTTTTTGCCCTTCGGTCGAAGCCTAAGGCATTGATCTTTACCTGACATTCCATAAGTATCAAATGTTAACGAATACTTTGTATATAGGCTTGCATAGCTTCCTCCACTATATTGGCTCGAAGCTTAAGCATACATGCTGAATCATAGACAAGTTTCGAGGGTTTGATGTCCCCATAAACGACCAGGGCATGGTTAGATGCCAAGCCCAAACAACCATAAGAGTGGTCCGTGATACTAAGACCTAGAGATCAAGTCCATAATATAATGAAAACTGAGGAGCATAAGAAAAAGCTGATGTTTGTTTGATACATGGCCAAAAAAGGTCCATCGAGTCCATTCGATTTTCATTTTGGATATGAATTAGGGCAACAAAATTTATATGAGCAAAAATTTTGTCTGATCCATGTTCATTCAAATTCATCTAAATTTCTTATAATTCAATATATCTGCTATGTTCTTCAAAATATTTATGAAAACTGTTTAGTTGGTTGATTGAGTAATTCATAAAATGTTTATACTTTAGTACAAACAGATAATATAGCTGGGAGAAACTCTAATAAAAAGCATAAAATCTGATGTAAATAGTAATGTTTGTTTGTCTCTATTTGAGTCTGTGGTCGAAAAACGTATATCCGTGTCCGTTCGATTTCATTTAGGACATGAATTAGGATAATAAAATTTGTATGAGCATAAATCTCATTGGTCTGTGTCCGGTCCGATTTTATTTAGAACTGAAATTGAACACACCTCCGTCTGGTCGATTTGACTTATTTACACCTTTACCATAGGTGTCACTCATATCGAAGTATGGTATTATTACTTAGGGTAAGCCATCCCGAAAGCATATGCATCCTATGGGCTCAACCGAAAGCAATAGACGCTAGGTTGACCTTAAACCGAGAGCACGGGCCACCAAGTAGATCATAAGCCGAAAGCATGAGTTATAAGATTGACTTCTTACCAAAAGACGAAAGCAATTAAGCATGCTACTCCAGTTCATATACCAAGACCTTGTGAGTGTCTCTACTAAAAGCAATGGCTCAAGGCAGCCGTAACATAAAGTAAAAGCTTAAAGAGCCTCATTCAACATACGAGACCGAAGCCTCTACTTAAGGCCAAGTGCGCCTCAATGTATAGCCGAGATCAACGGCTTTGATAGCCTCAAGATATATCAATGGCTAAGGTAGTCTAAAGCTTATATGAAGTGTAAGGGTCAAGGCACACAAATATAAACACACACACACACATGACACGTCATCAATCGACGTCAATTTACAAGTAACCAGATGACGACATGTGTTCAAGTTGTGTCCCTACAAGCGGGCTACGTCAGAAATCTAAGGTAGAAGCTCTCCTCCTATAGCAGGTGGCAATATGCCTACAAATACAAGGCATAAATCCCCATATACAGGATTTGAGGAGATCTGAGAGTAAATCTACTAATTGACTGTGAAAAAGAATCATTCGTAAACTCGTGTTAGCTTTTTACTTATGCTTTTAGAAAGAGCTCATTAATAGCGGACATACCAACCCTGAACTTGGGAAGACATTTATGAAAATTTAACCAAGTGATGAAGAACTTCTCAACAGTGGACGTTGTAAAATATACGTCATGTTTGATGATAACAAAATTATTTTTATATTTGATTTTTTCTTAGAGTGCGTTACAATTTAAAGATAATCAAAGCACAATTGTGTTTTTAATTAATTTTTCTTCATTATCTCTCATATGCTTGACTTACACGTATCATGTATCAAACACATCTGCATTTTATTTATAAAATATATATTTATTATTATCAAAATAAAACTATTGTAAGATATTGCAATTAATTTTAGTTTGAATTAATAAATATGTATTGTATTTAATGTGTTTGTTTAATGTTGTGTATTTACAGGATAGAGATTTCAGTAAGAGATTTGATTGGATCCGTAGATCTGATCAGATTTGAGTATCATGTGTGTGTAGAGTTCACTGCCAAAGAATGGTTTGAACTAGAGAAATATATTTGCTTATTTGATCAAAGAAAAAATGAAAATTTACATTCATTACTTAAACGGAGAATCGTATCTCGTACGAAAATTGAATCATTGAACAACAACAAGAGAAAGAGATTTCTTTTGAAGTTATTCAACCAAAAAAAAGAGGAAAATACCTTATACAATATACTTTCAAATCATAGGCAAATATTTCATGAGAAACTTTTTATCTCGACCTAAGTGTATTTAGAGCAATATATTTTTCCCATTTCAAAAATAAACTTGAAATCATTTAGTAGATTTTTTTGCAAATACTTTTGGCAGGCCCAGTCCAAGAGCAAGGTTCATGAGGCATTTGAATTGGACAACCCCCTTGATGGGGTAACATGAGAGAAAGAAGAACTTTTATCAGAAACATCATATACACAGAGCACATACAAACTACACTCGTCCAACTAAATCAGGCAGAGTACTTTTATCAACATGCAACATCCAATCCGATCTCAAACTCTGGCCAGCATCCCAACATCTTCCAGATCATCATCTCGTCATCATCAGAACAGCAAACGTTTCAATATTTGATCAACACCATCAATATACATCGCCAGGCATAATATCAACCGGTCAAAAATCTACAAAAGCTACAGTAACCAGCCAGAAATCAACCGGTCAAAAAAGGATTCATCAACACTAAGCCATCATCTCATATCAACAAAAACTAAGCCGGATCATCAAATCACCATGCATTCAATGTATCATCTGAGATCAGACTGACATGACAACTCAACAAACATAAAGCAATTCGTCACAAGCACCTCAGATTAATTTTTCACGACATAGAATTTGGCGATGTCAAACTTCGACAGTACTCCAGATCAACGAAGGCAACGACGAGTTTTTCTTAAGTTGGAGGCAAGCACAGATCCAGGCAACTCAACATCAGTTTAGCCGCAGCGGCAAAAAAAATCGTGATCCTATCGTTCACAGCGAAGGCATGTTCATCTCCATATTGACAACAGCGAAACAAAGCTCAAAATCCCAGATTAAATTGATAGCGTGTTTCTCGATGGTGCACAGATACAGCAGCGACGATTCTATCTCCAGGCGGCGGTGTGTTTGATTTGCTAGTGAAGCCAAGCTTTTTGCACCGTTGTTTGATTTTTCAAAGTATCATATCTCATCCTACTTTTAGATTTAGCAAAACTCGGTCCACCTATTTTTAACGGAACAAATTTTTTTAATTGAAAATTTAAAATGGAAATTTATTTAAAACCTATAAATTTTAAAATGGGAAATATTATTGAAAATGAATGTGATACGTTAGATAAGAATAATATTTTATTTAACGTTAAAGTTATGAATATTTTTATCTCTTCAATTAACCGAGTAGAATTTAACCATATCTCTTACTGTTTAACTGCAAAGGAAATTTGGAGCATTCTTGATACTAAATATAGTGACAAAATTAACGGTAGCATAGAACTTCCTGAAGTTAATAGAAGAGCATAACTGTGTTTGACAAGATTCAGAAAAGACGATTCGAACGATGGCAGTGAAGACAGAAGTGATGATGATTCATAAAATGATAAGATAAGTGATTTTTCATTTAAAGATTTTGTTTTCTTGTGCCATAAATTAATCAAAACTGTTTATGATCTTTAACTGAAAAATAACATGTTGAAAAGTGAAAAATCTAAACTACATCAAAGAAATGATAAATTTGAAAAAAGCTTGAAAATATTAAGAAAATTGAAAATTTTGATTGTGAAAATGTTTGAACTAAGAAAAATATTTGTTCGCTTTAGTGAATTTATTTTAAAGCTTGAAAGGAAATTTGATTTTGAAGGAAAACTAAACTGAGTTAATTTGTAAGAATAAATATTTATAACAGGAATTGGAGAATTTTAAAAATTTTGAAAATTCCAAATGTGAAAATTTTGCGGATTTTGAAAAAGAACTTATTGAAATTCAAGAAAATTTCAAAACCCTTGAAAACGAAAATATGATTTAGAAAAATAGCAAAACTAAAATTATTCGAACAAACCACGAGTTGGAAAATGAGATTGAAAATATCAAGGATTTGAAATTTTAAATTTGAAAAGCGCCAACTTTTTGAAATTGAGACCAAAATAAATTAACTCAAAAACAAAATATTGTCTTAAAGAAAAATGATTTCGAAAAAAGAATGCTATTAGTCGTTATTCTAAGCTAATAAATGAGAATAATCCAAAATTAATAAACTTGAGTTGACTCTTCAAAAAAAATTAACCGGAGAAAAATCCTTTAACATATTATTAGGAAATCAACTTATTGCGAATAACAAAAAAGACTTGGATTTGAAAAGTATCGGCTTATAAACAAATGACTAGTAACACCGCTGGAAGGAAAAGTGTGTTTCCCAAATGTGTATATGTGGCAATATTGGACATAGCTATAATGATTATCAAAATAGGAAAATAAATAAACAAGTCAAATAAATTTGGGTTCCCAAGGATACAGTTGTTAATATTGACGGTTTTCTATACAAACAAATTTGGGTATCAAAAATTTCAAATGTAAACAATGGTGGTCCTACATCTTTTTCTAGGTCACTTGCTTCTTATAATATTTGGGTAAAAAACGGGCTAAGGAGCAACTACGATGGAACCAGATTTTAGGTTGTTCAACATATTTGATCTGCGATAATTGTAATGTTTCTTAGCCTAGGAAAATGAGGTGGAGATCCATACACTTTGGATAACATGATGACCATTAATGCAACTTCAAAGGTAAGTGAAGATATGATCTCTAACCCCACTTCCCAGTTTTTCTCTCTTTGTTTTGAGTTCTGATTTCTGACACTACTACCGAAAATTGTCATAACTTAAGCTAAAAATCTGATTTGCAAATTCAATATGTTTTAGAATATATACATAAAATACTATAAGTTTAAATTTTATCTTTCTCCACATTTTTATCTTAATTCATTAAAAATCTACAAAAAAATCAGTACATTGTTTGAAACATGTTGTGGAACTTTCTAACTCTATTTTGACCATAACTCTTTTTTTTAATATTCCAATTTATAAAATTGTAGATAGTTGAAAGCATTACATAAAATGATATAATTTTAATTCCTTGAAAAATTGCATTCAAATCGGTATTATTGTTAATTATCATTCTTTAATTATTTTGACATAGCTGTAGTAATTTGACCATAACTTGAACAATGTAACTCTAAATTTAGAAATTATTGAAGTTCTAGAAACACATAGACAGCACTATAATTTTCATGTTTTGAGTGTTTACTAATTCATGTCATAAAACGTTGAAAAATAGTAGTCAAATCAGTATAATAGTTTGAAAAGTGCTTCTGAATTGTTCAAATGAGCTGTAGTATTTTGGACATGACTTTGATATGTTTATCATTTTGTCATGAAATTAATTTTTTTGAGTAAAAACTTTAAATATCTGAAAATTTCATTTTTCGTGTTAAATCAAATTGTGGACTTCAAATTTTTAAGTAATGGTTTTAATCTTATTGATTTTCTAAAAACAACGATGGTCAATGTTCGATGATAATTTTACACATATGCACGAGATTTTTTTCGATCTGCTTTTGTGTTTCATTTTTGACATGGATGATTTTGATGAGAAATTCAAATGTTGGAGCCAATACGATTGACATTGTGGAGTATGAAGTAAGCATGTTTGATGATGCTTATATTTGATGATTAACATTGATGATGAGAGTTCAAGAGGCCGAATGTAAAACCATTGTCTGAGGTACCATTGTTCGCTACCTCTAGCATTTCAAGAGCAATATGTGCTATCCTTGTTCGACACTATAGGCAACCTAGATAACAAGTGATATCCGATGACTCAATGTATGCCACCATAGGCATCTTAGAGTACAAGTTGTATCGTAGACATGTTCTTTTCTATTCAGAACATCGGGTATGATTTTTAACCTTTGTGATTCCTTCAGTCTGATATTTTTGATAGCTCGTATGTCTTTTCGATCAATAGATATTTCACATATTTTATTTCATGCAAATGTGGAGAGCTTGCATTTTTTTTCTTTTGTTTTTATTTATTTTCAAAAATCCAAAAACATGTTTTTCCTTCTTAGAATTTTTTGTTTTTGAAAAATCGAAAACTTAAAAATATGTTTTTTCTTTACAAACATAATATAAAATTAGAAATATTTTTGAGATATTTACAGAGGATTTACTTTTGAAACCATATCATAATCGAATGAACTTTCTTATGTGATTTTCGAAAGTATGTATATTGATTACATGGATGACTAAGGATATTGCATTTTGTCCTTAATTAAATATGACATTATGATGTAAATTTCTTGAAAGTTGAGTAGTTTTTAATGGCCCGTTCACTTTTTATTATGTCATCGCAAAAACAGGTGTAAGGCACGAAGCCTCAGTGGCTACAAACCCACACGGTACAACCATGACCATACAAACCATACACCACCAATACAAAAGCAACATACCCAAAAAGAATGAAACTAACATAATGGTAACTGATGGAAATAAATATGTTATGATGTACTCAATACCATCATCTAAATCATCGGGGTTGGTTGAGCTGGAGGGGCATGTAGTAATGTGAGGAGGATCTAGATGAATATGATGTAAGATGGACTCACACAGAGGATCAATGACTAATGATGACATGTTAGAACCAAGGGTATCCAAGGGAGGAGCATCTGCAGCGAAAACCTTAGAAAGATAAGCATACAGACTAGTCATATCTACTGGGTCGGATGATATAGGCAAGGGCACAGTCGGATGGGGCAATAGGGAGGACGGTGTCAGATTAGGGATAGAGACCTTTGCTTTCCATTGCCTTAGTGGAGGCTTCTAAAGAAGACCTTTCTCGGGTAAAGAAGGAGGGAAGGAGCAAACACCTTCAACTCCCACTAGGCGATGCCAACGGAGAGAGTCAGAATGTCCAAAAGAGCAGCAGTAGGAACAAATGGGAAGCTGCCGTAGGTATGAGACAATAACATGGCAAGTGCTATTACTAGTAAGAGCTACTAAGAGGCAAGAAGGTAAGGGTCTATCGGGAGTTACCTCAATAAGTGCTCTAGTAAATCCAAGACGATCCCTTTGTTTAGTATTTTCATCAAAACAAATAAGCTGCCCAATGTGATTGCCAACCAATTTAGGCCTTCTAGTGATTGGAGCAAGGATGGTATACATGAAAACTTTTCCCAAACAGGAATGGACATGATCTGCTCTCGTGTAAAATCAACCGATGGGCTCCAACGTGTCACATTGCAACATTTCAAAAATGTGTGCCGTTGTAACATTTCTTATATGAGTACCACTTTTTCATTATATTTTTCCATTTTGTACTAAAATCTTTGTTGAGTTTAAATCCTCTAGATAATGTTACATATAAAAGATTGAAAACGTGTTGTAACTGCCTGCCTTTTGGACCCTTGAATGTGGACATTCATACATCCATAGTATTCACATGCCGAGCACGCAACTGCCGAAAAGACTGATTATTAGGGTAAAATAAAAAGTAAAGGAAACATAGCAAAATGTCAAAATCTCACAACAGATAGAAACGATAACATATAATATCAAAAGACAGTACAAAACTGTCAATTTAAGATACACAACATTTCAGAGTTACAATTCTAAATACTATCGTCGCCTAGATAGTTATAATAATCTGTCCTCACAATGCTGATATGTACATATAATAATATAGCAGAAATAAAAATAATACGGTAGTTGAAATATCCAACTCATCTTCTCGAGCTTCAAAGAACATCAACGAAAACCTGCCTTTCTCAAACTACTCGAATGAGCACACAGTGAATTTAAGGGAAACAAAAACTATGTGTTAGAAACAAGTCTGGTATGAGAAACTCAAAAAATATGTGATCAACATATACGGTACTTTTGAGATCGTTCGGAAACGATTATCCCCTCAAAAGAATCACTCATCTAATAAGTACATAAGATGATATATTAGATAATGTTTAGGGTGAAGAATATAAATCAGGAAAATAGTTGTGATGCTTACATTGATCACACCACAACATATTGAGGGAACAATCAAATCCGCTAAGGTTCGTTCGCATATTGGATTTTTCGTGGAGATCTCTTCGGTCGACGACGAGTCCGAACTCCATGCACAATGTTCACAAACTATCTTCAAGTGCCGTATATCTCTAGAGAATAAGGGAAACGTAGCCAGTCCACGCCCTAACACTTGATCCTGAATATCATCACCTACCGCGCACTACATCGATAAACATACTTTAGATAGGGAGTGACAATATCCTGTACTGGGTCATCCAAACCCTAAGCTATGCCCTTACTCTGTTTTCTATCATTTTTAATATCGAGGTCACGTTCAATATCTCTCACATGAGTCTTCATTGGTTAAAGGGAACACGAATCCCCATTTGGATTCCCACAACTCGAACAAATCTCAAAACCACATATGGATTCCAGCATCTCGAACAGATCCACTTCCAAGAGAGAGAACACGTATCTCAGTCATAAAGTGGTTTGCAATAAGTAAAACATTTACCGATCCAGATCTCTTCAAGATAGAATCAACGAATTTGGTATCGTGTTCAACAATAATGAGAGCAATGGCATATGGAAATTAATTCTCATATACTTATCGCATTTCTGAACTTCTCAACTTCCACTTTTTAATGCTAAGTAAATGACTAAATACTTTCCATAAACAAGTAAACAAACAAAGCATCATCAAGTCATACAAAGCACGATTAAATCACATAAGAAACTTCTAATCTCCCTTTTGTTTAATTAATACTTTTACTAATTAAAACATCTTTTATTATTTTATCTAATAAAACTTCATTTATTAATCCCTGCCATTCATTTGTACTCCTTCACTACTCCAAAAACTATTCATATAATTATCTCAAATGGTATAAGCAAATTCAAAAATCTTTAACAAGATTTCTCACTTTAAACCTTTACTTTTTCTATTTCTTCCGAAAGATTCCATACTTATAATTTCCTTCAAAATATCAATTTTAAGGATATAAGTACTTTTACAAATCCATTCAAAAAGTTTTAAGACTAATGTTACTTAAACATTGTCACTACAAAACTAAAACCATTTCACTTATGCTTATGTTTAAAACGTTCTTTTAAAGATCTATTTACATTCATAAGCATAATCAAAAGGGTTAAAGATGAATGTTATTAACACTTTATCACAACAAATCCAAAACCATTTCATACTTACATTATCTTAAAAAGCATTATTTTAAAGATCTAAGTTAATATTTGGTTAAGTTCAATAGTCGACTAATCGACTATCCAGTTAAAAACGATTGCTTATAGAAATCACTGTAACGACCTGCCTTTTCGACCATCAAAAGTCGACACCGAATACATCCACGGTACTCAAATGTCGAATATCCAATTATCGAAAAGGCAGATTGTTAGGGTAAAAAAAGAAAAGAACAGGGGAAACATGGAAAACATAATCTCATAGTAGAAACGACAACATATAATATAACAAAGACAGCATAAACTGCCACTTCAAAAATAAAGAGTACATCAGAGTTAAAAACAAATCTTATCAGTTGGACAGTTATAAAATCCCGGCCTTACAATTGCTGATAGGAATATATATAATAATGATGCAGTGGAAAATGAAACACTACGATAGGTGAACATCCAACTCTTCTCCAAGAACTCCATATCACCAAAGCCAGCCTAGGAAAATACTCGGTCTGACCCGAACATTACAATAAAATAACACCTGGATCAATCGGGAAAACCAAAGTAAGAAAACTCAAGTAATATGATGAACATATAAAAATTCTACGAGACCATGCCGCTAAATGCGGAACGGGTTTTTTCCTCACAAGAACAGCATCCATGCAGAAAAGAATGGAAATAAACAATAGGAAACAAGTTCAAATATAAAGGATGAGTACCAGTAAGAACAAATCCCATACTTAAGGAATGGGCATAAATAATATCAAAATACAGACTTAAAAGAATGTAAATAATCTGAACAAAATCTAAACTAGAAAGAATGAACAAACAAGGTAAAAGTCCAAAACTTGAAAGAATGGACATAAATAATTAAACGTTAAGAAGAGCACAAAGCAGTTCTCAGTGCAATTAAGGAAACAATTCGAAGATTTGAATTAATAATAAGGAAAAAGGGAAGATTTTCGCCCCCTTACTGAAAGTATACCTCTAGAGATATACTTAAGGACAAACGGTGGCTCTCGAAAATGTACAAGCCAAACTCTGCCAATCGTACCGAGTATCTAAGTATTTCACACCACTATGCGCAAAACCAAATCCAATCTAGAGTGGGAGTGAAAATACCCTAATATGAGCAATCCTACATAGCTTGATGTCCACTCGCGGTTTGGTTTTAGTCATTCCCGACAAAGGATAACAAAGCTCAATTGTGAAACACATCGTCTTAGAGTGAAGAAATACAAAGAAGATAGCAGCGAAATCGATAGTCGATAAACCAACTATCGGGAATAACAAAGTGATTTGTGTATGAGAATTAAATCGCACACACTTACCATCAATAAATGAATCAAACTTTTTAAAACATTTGATTCACATTTGGGCTTGATTTTCACATTTCAAATATTGTAAACACTTTAAAAGTACTCTTTGAAATATTCTTTTAAAAGGACAAATTATAATACTATGTATTAAAACAAAGGTCAGAAACAAATGTCATTAAACATTGCTTACTATAAACCCAAAACAATTTACACTTAGCTTTATTTTAAAATATTTTCTCATTTATAAACTATCATTTATAAATTTTAAAACAATATTTATTACCCCAAAAGATAATAAATCATTAAATTACTTTTATAAATTTTAAAACAAATGCTAATCATCCTAAAGGATAATTTATATAACTCTTTTATAACTTTAAAACAACATTAATTTTCCCAAAGAAAGTAACTCGAATTTAAAATCTTTTCATGAATTTAAACCAACATTAATTATCCCAAAAGATAATTAATCACATTTATAATCTTTTATAAATATAAAACAATATTAATTCACAATTATAATCTCTTTAATAAACCAATCAATTATCTTTACTAAAACGGTTAATTATCTCAAAAACACTTTTATTTGAATCGGTAAATTAACTTTAAAACCTTTATTAAGTTAGTTGATTAACTTTAAAACATTAAATCGGTTAATTAACTTTAAAACGCCTTTATTAAATCAGTTAATTTACTTTAGCTCTTTTATTAGATCAATTAAATTAACTTTAAACACCATTAACTAAAATGATTTATTAACTCCAAACATTATTAATTTAAGCGATCAATTAATACTAAACATCATTAAATAATATAATTAATTAACTTTAAATATCATTAGTTAAAATGATTAATTAAATTCAAACACCATTAATTAAAATTATTTCTTAAATCCAAATATCATTAACTACAATGAATTAATTAAATTCAAACATCTTTAATTAAAGTTATTAAATCCAAATATAATTAATCAAAATGATTTATTAAATTAAAATATCATTAATCAAAATGATTAACTAGATTCAAACATCATTAGTTAAAATGATTAATTAAATTTAAAACATTATTAATTAAAATTATTAATTAATTTTTAAATATCATTAATTAAAATGATTAACAAATTCAAACACCATTAATTAAAATGGTTAATTAATTTCAAATGTCATTAATTACAATGGTTAAATAAATATAAATATCATAAATTAATATGATTAACTACATCTAAACATCATTAGTTAATATGATTAATTAGCTTAAAACATCATTAATTAAAATGGTTAATTAAGTTTAAACATTTATTCTGTGAAAATACAAGCTCAAGTTCAACACACACGAAGGTTTAGGGGGATGATATTCAATAAGCGACGATATATCAAAAATCGCTATAACGACACTTAAACAATTTAAATAGAATATCACGATTATTTTCAACCAAACATCAATATATGCAGCATAAGGATGCAAATAAATTAATATTGGTGAGAAACCCCTTTGGGTCTCTCTACAAATATTCCCTACAAAACAATGGTTACAAACAATATGCATAGTCATATTGGTTCATTACAAATTATTTAATATGTCATTTGTTTTCCAAAACGGGAATCCAATCCAAACAATCAATAAAACAACAATATAAACTATCAACCAAGCATTCAATAATAATCTATAGCATCATGGATATATATAGTTTAATTAAAGGTGAGTTAACTCACTGAAATTCCAGTTATCACCGAAGAGTTCCGGTTCGATCTAAAATCGAATGATGTTCGATTTTAGCTCGAAATTTCACTAGCTCCAAACTCAACAAAACTAATTCCATCACGTAGATAATGTCGATAAGAGTCCAATGCAACTAACCGCGTCTGAATCTGACCTCGTATGGAAAATTATTCAATTTATAACGATTCGAATTAAAATAATTAATTAAATTAACGTAATCACATTCTTAAGTTAGTTACCACCATAAATTCATCTTCCCCAATTCGTTAATTCCCCTCCTGAAGCACCTGTACATGAACACAAACACCAACCTGTGCATGCACGACCGTTCTTACTCCTCCCTCAACGAAACTTTGAACCGAGTTCACCGCCAAACTCCTCTTCGCCTCCTCTTCGATTTGCACCCAACCACCTTGACTTCACCGCGACACATCAAAACATGACCTACCTTAGCCATTCGCTGCTCAAAATGTCGCATCTCACCACCAAGCACCATAGTGTCTCCGACCATCATCAAACGACCTCTCATCGCATCCCGAACTCGACCATACCAACGAAACAACCTCCTCTTCCCCGAATCAGTTTCCGACCTAACACAGTACCTCCCCCCACCCCTCCCTCCCCCACTCTAACGTGATTTGCCTTCCCTAACTACACGCCACCATACTCTGCCACAGCTGCTCCTCCATACCCCTAATTCAACACAACCAACCGCATCGATCCCTGAATCATAGTAAATCTGAAGCCCTAGCTAGCTGCCCCCATAGTCGAGCAATGCCGAACACACTATCATCCACTAAAACTTGTATAAATTTGAAGATCTAGGCAAGACGAGACCAAAGAAACTTGTTTCTTGATTTATAGTGGGGTATATTGTTTGATTTAGATTTTTGAGTGGGAGTTTGCTTACTTTCTTATGTAACTGGCAAAGAAAAATAAAAGGATAGGGAGGGAAACCAAAAGGTAGGAGGTAGGGACCGGAAAAAATGGTTAGGTGTTTTGAGAACTGTTTTTATAACCAAAAAAAATAAAATAAAATAAAATAAAAACACAATGATTATGTTTTACAAAACATGCCTCCACAAAACAAGGCAAGAGAAAAGAAAAGATGTCATTGTGCATGTGTTTTCTTAAGCAAAGCTAACGAGGAGGAACTGGCCCCTAACCAGATTTATAAAGAGAAGAAATATTATGGTAACAAGCTATCATAATAAGAGAAGGGAAAAAAATAACCAAAATCAAAAACCTATTGAGTAATCATTTAAGGCCCATCAAGCCCAAATGACAAATCAAAAGGCAAAAAGCCATATTACAAGAGCCCATAGTGAATTATATGTATTAAAATTAAGATCGATCTTTCTTCATGCATGAAAACTCTTTTATTTCTTTCATCCCAAATGACACTAATCGTTTTCTTAAGCAGCTTGATTAAGAAATCAGCCGATCTGCATCGCCATCTCGTACGTTTGAAAATATTGTACCATTCTAATTTGGAGCAGGAGAAAGGAGAATGCAGTCTGAAGGTAAGTAGTAAAGATTTCCACACTTGTGAAGTATAGGAGCATTCAAAAAATAAGTGCGCATTCGATTCAGGAGCGTTGCCACGATTCAGGATGCCTTTGTAATATAGGTTGTCCATAATATGATTTGCATTGTTAATCACCTTCTAGAGAAGCAAGTTTTCCTTCGGTTTCGGTTTTGAGATCCATATTCTAGAGCGCCAAGGGAATATTGGATAATCTGTGATCAGAGAATTGTAAATATATTTGATTGTGTAAGGTTTGTCATTCCATTGAGATGTACTTATGTTAGAGACAGAAATGGCCTGTAAATAATTCCACGCCTGTCTCACTAAGAAGGAGCTGCAGTAGGGGAAGGAGATGTGGTCATCAGTGATAAATTTGAGAACAGTTTCCTGTTCATGGATGCATGTCAATCTTCTTAAGTTATAATTGATGGTTTCAAAGAGAATCAATCCTTTCCTAGCCCATAGATGAAAGGGAGTGCGGATTAAGGATCTTAAAGCTAATTTAACACTAGAGGGGGGTGAATAGTGTTTAATGGATTCTAAGACTTATATGGACTCTATTAAAATTATGACACAAACAAATGCAGAACTTAATCACAGAACAATCACAGAATCAAACACATATGCAGAAAGTAAATAAAAAGCAGTAAAAGGAAAGAACACACCAGATTTTATACTGATTTGGAGTTACCCTACATCCAGTCATGTACCAAGGCAGAACACCTCATACAGATTTTTATTATACCAAAGTCGAGATTACAATCCTCAGTTTCTAAAGGCCTTGAGGTACCCTCCCGTCTCACGAGTCCGGGGCAAACTCTCTTGATTTACGGGCCACAAGATTACCCAATTGATTTCCAAGCACAACCACACCTTATAGAGAGACTCGATAAACTTTTGATTACAAATTGATCCTATAACTCTGAATAGCACTTTGATCTTCGAGAGAGGGCAGAGAACCAAACAAGAATGAGAATCTAATTTGATTCACTTGAGGATTCGGCAAAATTTCGGCACGATCTTAAAAATATGAAAATTTTAGAATATGGATTTGTGGAGAAGGAGTAAAGAAAATATGAAATTAGTTAGTTAAAAAATTTGTTTGTGAATGCTATTTATAGATCAGTAATGATCATAACCATTCGTGAAGAGATTTAAACGAATAGACGCTTATTTTGAAAATTGAAACTTTTGAATTTAACGGCCACCATGTCGATGAAATGATTATGGAGTATAATAAACTAATTTTCCTATGTTTTAAAATAAAGAAGAGTAGAAAAATATATTTTTAGAATGTATATATAAATTTGATTTTAAATCTCAAGTATATATATATTATTAAAGAATATTTAAAAATCAGAAGATAGTTTTAAAAACAAACGAAGTTTAAAACAAGAGTTTATTTAAAAACAAAGACAAAGAATATTTTAAGGCTAAAACATTTTGAAAAGTAGTTTTGAAAAACCATTTTGAAGTAGTTTTGCAAGCTTCTTCCTACAGAATTTCTCATCACATCAGGACTCGAGAACTTGTACAAAACCAGGATGTTCGTGGGTTTGTAAGCCACTTGTCGTAGGTTTGTAAGCTACTTGCCGTGGGTTTGTAAGCCACTAAGAAGATAGAAATGGGTTCCATCCCAAATAAAATATGGAATGAAGATTTTCGTGCTATTATGAAGTTTTAACAATAAACTAGACACTTATCTTGAAATCTTGATCTTGATACTCATGAGTCTTTAAACTTGATTTCTTCATCCTTGATCTTTATACTGTACAGTCTTCAATAATCAGTACCTGCCTTATATATATCCTGCATAATAACATATATATATATATATATATCTAGACAATAGTGTTAGTATATAAGTTATAATAAAATAAGTTACAAAGGTTGTTGTCATCAAAGCCACTATCTCCAGTTCCTAACAATCTCCCTCTTTTTGATAATGACAACCTTATAAAATATACTAACCACTTTGATCATACCATAACTCCCCCTTACACTAACAACTCCCCCTTACTCCAAACTTACTATTTTATATAACTTCTCCCCCTTTGTCATCAACAGAACAATAACTTATTAACCTTGAACTTAATAGAAAATGAGATAACAAACATATGATATAAGAATAATAACTATGTATGAGTGAAATATAGCATCCTAAGTTAAATGAAATTCAAGATTTTATACACCATTGTTTTTAGAAGAACATTAATTAAGATAACACTTTATATACAAATTAACAAACCAATATATAATCAAGAAAGAGAAAAATAAAAATGAAAAACACTTAACGAGGACCCATAACTATTGGTGATTCATGGACCGAACAATTTGGATAATGGAGACAAAAGTTTCCACGTTGTTCGACCAAGTTCCCATTAGCGTCAAAAAGGACCTCTCCAACGCAAATCACGCCATCGTCTTTGTCCATTTGAACATCCGGATTCGGCAGAGGATGTTCTTCTTCTTGATCCTCTTGTGGTTCTTCTATAGGCTCTTCTTTAGAATCCATGGCTTATGACGATTCTTCGATGACAATGGGTTTGGCATGGTTATCCATAAGGAATTTTTGTAAATTCCTAAGAATTCTGCCTTGCCTATCTTGTTCTCTAGCCATTCGCAGTTGACTCACTTGAATTTTCTTCATCATTTGAAGCAAATCTTTCATCTTCTCTTGTAATTTGATGACTCATACGTGTGTGGAACGTTGAAAAGGGCCAGAATGAGGAGAAGTGGGTGCAGAAGGTTCATTATTAGAAGAGGAAGCCATTAATTTACTGTTTTAGAAGTTTATTACAGAGAATAGAACAGAGGAAAGGAGTAAAAGTCGAAATATATAAATATATAACCAAATAACAAATTTTAGAGGGAAATTTAATTTGAAAATCTCGGCATGTATGTCGACATAGGGGGATGGGTCATGTCGACATGCCCAGTTCAATTTTTGAGAAATTTTTATTAATATTAATTATTAACTATACTTGTATTATTTATAATTTATATTTCAGTTAATGAACATATACCTTATTCTCTTCTAAATTTAGTAAAGTTTTGTTCATTTAATGGTTTGGTTAATATATCAGCAATTTGTTTTTCAGTATTAATATATTCAAGAGTTATGACTTCTTTACTTATATTATCTCTAAGAAAATGATGTCTAATATCAATATGTTTTGTTCTAGCATGATGAGTTGGATTTTAGATAAGTTTATTGCACTAGTATTTTCACAATAAATTGGTGATTTAGTTATAGTTAATCAAAAATCTTTTAAAGTTTGTTGCATATATATAACTTGAGAATAAGCCAAAGCAGCAAATATATATTCTGCTTCAGTTGTTGACAAGGATACAATGTTTTGCTTCTTACTAAACCAGGAAACCAGAGAATGTCCTAGAAAGTGACAAGTTCCACTTGTACTTTTTCGGTCTGATTTACAACCAGCGTAAACAGCATCACAGTATGAAATTAAATCAAAAACATCATTTTTAGGGTAAAATAAACCATAATCTAAAGTATGTTTTACATATCTTAAAATTCTTTTAACAGCTTTTAAGTGAGTTTCTTTAGGTTGAGATTGGTACCTTGCACGGAGACAAACACTATGCATGATGTCAGGACGACTTGCTGTTATATAAAGCAGCGAACCAATCATTTCCCTATATAATTTTTGATCAACATCTTTTGATTTATTTTCTTTACTTAAAGCTACATTAGTTGTCATTGGAGTTGGTTTCCCACTAGAAGTGGTCAATCCAAATTAATTAAATCCTTAGCATATTTTTCTTGACTAATGAAAATTTCTTTATCTAATTGTTTGATTTGAAGTCCTAAGAAGAAGCTTAATTCTCCCATATGACTCATTTCAAATTCTTTAGTCATTATATCTGAAAATTCTTTATTCATTATGTTATTAGTTAACCCAAATATTATATCATCTACATATATTTGTACTAATTGAATATCATTTTTGTTTCTTTTAATAAAAAGAGTTGTATCTATTTTACCAATTTCAAAACCAGATTGTAGTAAATAAGATCTTAGTCTTTCATACCAGGCTCTAGGAGCTTGTTTCAGACCATATAAAGCTTTCTTTAATTTATATACATGATTTGGAAATTTATTATCTTCAAAAAGTGGAGGTTGTTCAACATAAACATCTTCTTTTACAAAACCATTTAGAAAAGCACTTTTAACATCCATTTGATATAACTTGAAATTATTGTAGTTTGCGAAAGCAAGTAGAATCCTGATAGCTTCTAGTCTTGCTACGGGTGCAAAGGTTTCGTCATAATCAATTCCTTCTTCTTGACAATAACCTTGCGCGACTAAACGAGCTTTATTTCTCACGACCTCACCGAGTTCATTCATTTTATTTTTATAAACCCATTTTGTTCCAATTATACTTTTATCCTTAGGTCTAGGAATAAGTTCCCAAACATCATTTCTTGTGAACCGATTCAATTCTTCTTGCATAGCAAGAATCCATGAATCATCAGATGATGCTTCCTTTGGATTTTTAGGTTCAATAGTTGATATAAAAGCTACATTACTCATACTATTTAGTTGATTTATTGTTTTAACTATAGATTCAATATTTCCTAGCATATTTTCTACAAGATGATCTTTTAATAGTCTAATTCTTTTATTAGGTTGAATAATTTCACAATTAGTTTCATTAGGTTCATTATTTAAAGGCACAAAATCTTCTTCATCTTCTATTTGTACAGTATCTTTAAAATTTTCATCAAAAGATACATGCATTGTTTCTTTAATAGTGTTAGTTCTTAAATTATAAACTCTAAATGCTTTACTTCTATTAGAATATCCGATAAAGATACCTTTGTAGGATTTAGGTTCAAATTTATCTAAATTATCTTTTGTATTAAGAATAAAACACTTACTACCAAAAACTTTAAAATAAGCTACTATGGGTTTCTTATTGTAAAGTAATTCATATGGTGTTTTATTAGTTAATGGTCTAATTAAAATCCTATTTAATATATAAAAAGTTGTAGCGACTGCTTCAGCCCAAAAGTTTTTAGGTAACTTACTATCAGAAAGTATTGTTCTAGCACACTCTTGAATCATTCAATTCTTACGTTCTACCACTCCGTTTTGTTGTGGAGTTCTTGGAAAAGAGAAATTATGAGTGATTCCTTTTTTATTACAGAAATTCTCAAAATTTTCATTTTCAAATTCTCCACCATGATCACTACAAATAGTTTTTATTTTTAAAGAAAATTGATTTTGAATTCTTTTAGCAAAATTCTTAAATAATTCAAAAGCATCACTTTTAAGTTTAAGAAATATTGTCCAAGTATATCTAGAATAATCATCTATAATTACAAAAACCTATTTATTATGATTAATTGATTGAACTTGAGATGGACCAAATAAATCTAAATGAAGTAATTGTAGAGGTTTAGAAGTAGAAATCATATCTTTTAATTTAAATGAACTTTTCTTAAGTTTTCCTAATTGGCAAGTGTTTCCTAGGGATTTGACCAGGCAACTGAGTGCTCGGCAATGGATAGTAATCAGCTTCCAGGACTACTCGGCATTCAGTAGAACTCGGCTTCTAGGAGTACTCGGCTTCCATGAGTACTCGGCATTCGGAAGCACTCAGCTTCCATGAGTACTCGGCATTCGGAAGCACTCGGCATCCAGGGGCACTCGGCATATGGGAACATTCGGCATCCAGGAGTATTAGGCATTGGGGAGTACTCGGCATCCAGGAGTATTCGGCATTGGGGAGTACTCGGCATCTAGGAGTACTCGACGTTCAGGAACGCTCGGCATCTTGGGGAACTCGGCATGACTGTACTACTCGGCTAAAGGCAACGTCCGGCCATAACTATCGTTCGGCTAAAGCATCGTTCGTCCAGGGACAACGATCAGCTAAAGGCTAACGTTCGGCCAGGGACATCGTTCAGCCAGAAGAATTGTTTGGTTAAAGCTATCGTTCGGCCAGCACCAACGTTCGGCCGGAAATAACGTTCGAACAAGCGCTTCGTTCGGCCAGAGGCATGTTCGGCTTCGACTGACATTCATTCCACTCTTCCCACGCAGCAGGCATATCGTTCGGCACTGAGAGTGTGGTTCGGCATCATTGTGTTCGACCTGTATCGTTCGGCATATGGCGACCACCGTATATGGGCCAGAGTGTTTGGCTGCCGAGCCCACCTGGGAAGTCCAACCCATCTTTGTCTATAAATAGAGGGGCAGGGGCACAGTGAAGAGGACCTTTTTTGGGGAACACTGGGGAGACTCTGCCATTTTTCAGACTCATCTTCTTTACTTAGCAACTCCATTCAAGTATTTGATCTACGAATTGTATTTGTAATCAATCATTAAGAAGATCAATAAAGTTTAACCTCAAAGTGGACGTAGGCAATTACGCTGAACCACTATAAATCCGGTGTTCTTACTTTCTGCATTTGAATTAGCATATTCTTCTTTGTTTAATTTATCTTCATCATTTATATCTCTTCACAATCTTTCTCAATGAGGTTAATGACCAATTTTGATGCTAACACTTTGGTGCTTTCACTGAGAATTGAATTCTCAGACCTTAAGGATCTGCTTTGAAGCTACTGGATTGAACAAATCCCCCAAAGAAGATCCAACTCATTGATAGGACATCCGTTGATTCTACTCAGAGTTCCAACCAATAACTCTACAATGGCGAGACCACGTACCAGGTCAGCTTCTCATAATGCGGATGCCCATGAAACTGCTAGCGTACAACAAGGAGGACCTAGCAATCAACCAGCGATTCCGGGTGTAAGAATTGCCACCCAGGACCAAACTCCGGTTGTCACCAGAATAGAGTTCAACGACTTGATGAGAGAACTCAGGGAAAGCAGGAGACAACTAGGAGAGCAGATGCAAGCTAACGCCAACCTGATGGCACAACTCACTCAACAGCAGCAACAGAATGCTGGGGGCAATCCCGCTCCCTATTCCTTATCCGACAGCTCAACTTCCTCTGATGAACCTCCCAGGCGCAGACGCCGTAAGACTGAAGCTGCGCGGACGGGTGCTGCTGTTCAAAAAGTTGGAAACTGTGACCAAGTCGGAGCTGGAAACTTAGGAACTGGAGTACAGATGGAGGCTGGAGGCCCAGACCATCAAAACGCTAATGATGTCGAACCTCAAGATGCACGATTGGCAGATCGCCAGGAGAGGAGGCATCAACATGGACAGTCACGTAGAACGGACTCTAACCTTCCACCTTCCATACAGACACCAGACCTGACAACCATGGTCAGGCAATTGATGAAAGAAAATCAGGACTTGTTGAATGACGATTGGGGAGTATCAAGGAGTCACACTCCGTTCACAGATGTTGTGTTATAGGCGGCGTACCCCAGAAAGTTTAGTATGCCAACTATCCCTGCGTATGAGGGAAAGACTGACCCCAGACAGCATGTCATGAGGTACGAATGGATGATGGATTCAGATAGAGAAAATGATGCCACCAAGTGTAGATGCTTTCCAATTACTCTATCTGGGATCGCTACTATGTGGTTTACCCGACTTCCTCCACGGTCTGTATCCAATTTCGAGGAGTTGGCAAAGAAGTTTATTGAGCAGTTCAGGATACACACTACTCGTCCAAAGGACGTAATGTCTCTGTCAAGTGTAATCCAAAGTCCTGGGGAGTCATTGAAGGAATATTTACAAAGGTTCCATGTTGCGGCAACTGAAATCAATAATCCCAACGATCATGCAATCCTAATGGCTGTGATGAGAGGTGTGGATCCGGATTCTGAGTTTGGAGACTGGTTGGCAGGAAAACCTCCGACTACGCTAGAGCGTTTCTACTCAAAGGCACACCAGTTCATAAGGAGAGAGGAAGCTAAGTGGGTAAGACGAGATAAGGCACCAGGACCTGTCCAAGAGTCCATGAAAAGCAACGTTGCTGTGAAACAGTCCGGGGACAACTTGGGAAAGGTCCAAGTCAATGTCCAGAATAAGTCTAGGCAGCCTAAGGAGTCCGGAGGAAGAAATCAAGGGAAGGAGAGAAGCGGGAAGTGGAAATCGAGAATTCCAAGCTACAACGAGTATACCCCGCTGAATTCGTCTCTTGAGAACATTTACCTATCAACCTGCAATGCCTTTCAGTACAGAAAGCCATGTCCAAAAGAATCAACCAAGGAACAGAAGCGGACCGGGAAATATTGCCGCTTCCACGAGACTTATGGGCACAATACGGAAGAGTGCAGACACCTGCACGACGCTATCGAGAAGTTGATCAGGCAAACGAAGTTGCAAGAATTTGTGAAGGATCCACAGGAAGGAGGACAGGGAACATCCAATCCAGGTCGTGCACCGGCTCCGCGTCATCCCGAGGAGCCTGCCCGAACTGTGGGTAGACTAGTCATAAATACAATCAACGGCGGACCTCACCCCGCAGATAAGAATTGGCAAGAGATGGAGCGGTACGCAAGTTCCCTGAAGCATGCAGATTTTGAGTGCTGTTCGAACATGGAGGATGGGACCCCTGCTAAGCAGCAGCGTGTAATGACAAACGATATAGTGTTCAGAAACAGAGATGCTGACCAAGTAGAGGCTCCAACCATCGACCCGATGGTCATATCTGCGACGATCGGACCGGCTTATGTGAAAAGAATTCTGATTGATTGTGGAAGTTCTGTCAACATCATCTTCAAGAAGGCTTATGACCAAATGAAGATGGAAACCAAGGACTTGAAACCATCCAAAGCTCATATACACGGCTTTAATGGCGCAGCGACCGATGCAGTGGGGTATGTTGAGTTACCAGTTGAACTGGGACAAGGCGAGCGTCGGAGGGTGCGAATCCTACCCTTCGTAGTTTTGGATGTGGATTCTCCGTATAATGTATTCTTGGGCCGACCGGCCCTGGCTGAGTTTAGGTCAGCATTAGCCCCGTGGTGCTTAACTTTGAAGTTCCCAACTGACAAAGGGGTAGGTATTGTTCATGGCGACCAAGCAGCTGGTCGTTCCTGTTATGTGGCTGAGCTCCGGGAGGCCCATCGAAGGGAGAAAGGAAAGGTTGCGGACAATCCCGTCTGCATCCTTAACACGGATAATTGACAAGTAGTGCCCGAGCCCTGGCTCGGGCATAATTCTCGGATCTTCAGAGACATAGATCCGAGAGACGACGATGAGAAACCCAGGGAAGAAAAGGCAGCGCCGGCCGAATTAACGGTTGACATTTCAGTCAGCCGAAACGACCCTTCGCAAATACTGAAGATCGGATCACAGCTTGGCCCCGCAATGACTGAAGACCTTAGTGACTTCCTCCGGGCGAATCTTGATGTTTTCGCCTGGACGCATTCTGATATGTGTGGGATTTCTCCCGCCATCACGAGTCATATGTTGAACATAGACCCGAAATACGTTCCGGTTAAACAAAAGAGGAGAGGAATGGACCCGGAGAGGTCTGCTGCTCTCAGAGAGGAGGTGGACAAACTCAAAGCCAATGGGTTCGTCCGCGACACCCTCTATCCCGAATGGGTATCCAACCCCGTGCTGGTAAAAAAGGCGAATGGGAAATGGAGAACTTGCGTAGATTATTCCGACTTGAACAAAGCATGCCCCAAGGACAGTTTCCCATTACCTAGGATCGATCAGTTGGTCGACTCCACCGCAGGACATGAGCTGTTATCATTCATGGATGCATACTCGGGATACAACCAAATCCCGATGCATATTCCGGACCAAGAACACACCAGCTTCGTTACAGATGTTGGGCTATATTGCTATGTAGTAATGCCCTTCGAACTGAAGAACGCAGGAGCGACTTATCAGCATTTGGTGAATCGAATGTTTAAGAACCAGCTTGGTAGGACGATGGAAGTCTATGTGGATGACATGCTCGTGAAGTCACGACACTCAAACGACCACATTCGAGACTTGGCTGAAATGTTCGACATACTCAGGTATTACGGGATGAAGATCAACCCTCTGAAGTGTTCCTTCGGCGTTGCGTCGGGGAAGTTTTTGGGAATCATCGTCAACGAAAGGGGAATTGAAGCTAACCCAGAAAAGATCCATGCTATTCGAGATGTGCAAGTGCCCAAGACTATAAAGCAGGTACAGAGCCTGAATGGAAAAGTAGTTGCGCTAAGTCGATTCATATCCAGGGCAACCGACAAGTGCATCCCTTTCTTTGATATAATAAAGAAGGGGAAGAGGAATTTCGAATGGACGTCTAGTTGTGAGGAAGCATTTCGGGATCTGGTGAGGCATCTGGAGAGCCCACCGGTGCTGTCAAAACCAGTAGTCCACGAGATGTTGTACGTATACTTGGCTATATCCCCACATGCGATAAGTGCGGCTTTAGTTCGCGAGGAGGATCGGATCCAGAAGCCGGTGTATTATGTTAGCAAGCGCTTAACGGGGGCAGAAAGAAATTACCCTAAAATCGAGAAATTGGCCTATTGCTTGGTGATTTCATCACGTAAGCTACGCCCATATTTTCAAGCACACTCAATCAGTGTTTATACCGATCAACCCTTGCGGCAGGTACTCCAACGACCAGGAACTTCTGGAAGATTGCTAAAATGGAACATCGAGTTGAGCCAGTTCGATATTGCCTACTTGCCACGGAGAGCCATACAAGGGCAAGCATTAGCAGATTCCATCGCTGAGTTTACCATACCCATAGAACCAGATAATCATGACGTCATTCCCCCCGTTCGATGGAAATTATACACTGATGGGGCATCAAAAGACCGTTGCTCCGGCGCGGGTGTAGTTCTTATAACTCCGAAGAGTCGATCGATCTGTTATGCTTTGAAGCTTGATTTCCCAGCTACAAATAACGAAGCAGAATATGAAGCACTGATTGCTGGCTTGAAACTCATCGGAGAACTCGGGATCAAATCAGTTGAAATCTTTTGTGACTCAGAGTTGGTGGTTTACCAAGTGCGGGGAGATTACCAAGCAAAGGGACAAAAGCTTGCTCCGTACCTTGTTCAGGTCCAAGAACTACTGTCAAATCTTGAGCATTATGACATTTCGCATGTTCCGTGCGAACAGAATAAAGAAGCCGACTTGTTGGCTAAGTTTGCAAGCACAGGCGATGCGCAGCAAATGGGATTGTATCCCGTTGAGGCCTTGCACGCCCCGAGCATAGATGAGATGAAAGTTGATTGTGTATTGGAAACGGAAATCGAGAAGGAATCGTGGATAACCCCATTCAAATTGTACCTGACGACTGGGACTTTACCAGAAGAAAGGAGCGAAAGACGGCAGGTCCTTCGAAACGCCACGCGATACGTGATGCAGGATGGATTAATGTATCGAAAAGGGTTCTCAGTCCCATTATTACGGTGCATCGCTCATGATGAGACAAAGCGGGTCTTAAGAGAGGTTCACGAAGGGGAATGCGGCGACCATACTGGGGGGCAAAAGTTAGCAAAAAAGATCCTCCGCTATGGATATTACTGGCCAACCGTAAATCGGGACGCTGAAGACTACACAAGGAAATGTGACAAGTGTCAAAGATATGCGAAAATCCCGAGGACTCCATCAACGGAACTCACACAAATGGTTAGTCCCTGGCCATTTGCGATCTGGGGAATCGATATAATCGGCTCTTTGCCTATATCCAAAGGAGGTGCGAAATACGCGATAGTTGCAGTCGACTATTTCACAAAATGGGCTGAGGCAGAACCTTTAGCCACGATCACCTCTAAGAAAGTCATTAATTTCGTTGTACAAAACATTATATGTCGCTTTGGCCTCCCTCGCATCATCATACGGACAACGGGACGCAGTTTGAAAGCAGAGAGTTCAAAGAGTTCTGTATAAAGTATGGCATTGAGAAGAAGTTCGCCGCTGTTGCACACCCAAAAGCTAACGGACAAGTCGAGGCCGTTAACAAAATAATCAAGTCTGTACTGAAGAAGCGTTTGGAGAAGGTTGGAGGCAAGTGGGTAGATGAACTCCCGACAGCACTATGGGCTTATAGAATTACCCACAAGTCTGCGACCGGCCACACTCCGTTCACCTTGGCATACGGCTCGAAAGCCGTTATACCCATGGAACTTGAAGTTCCATCACACCGAGTGACATATTATGATCCCAAGACGAACCAGGACCTCTTGTTGGAATCGCTGGACTGCATCGATGAAAAGCGTGAAGAGGCCGAATTAAGGGCGGCAGCGCATAGACACCGAGTCAAGCGTTACTACGACGGCAGAGTCCGCCCAAGGACTTTTGATGTGAGTGATCTCGTTCTGAAACGAGTTTTCCGGGTACCATCACGTATGAATCCCAGCAGGGAAGGTCCGTACGTCATTGAACGGAAGCTTGGAGAGGGAACATTCAAGCTAGCGACCATTGATGGCACGACACTCCCCCGAGCGTGGAACAGTGAACATTTGCGGCATTATTACATTTAGCATGTTTTCTTTCTTATTTTAGGCACTGTTATTTCCTGTATGTTTTCGTTCAGTCGTAACTTAGTTTCTTTTTAACTATGTAATCAAGCAGTTTAGTTGTTTTTCATTAATAAAGGCTTGAAGCCGTATTTTCCACGAATCACTAATGTTTCTATATCTCATAATCGGATGACGAACCACATTATCCTGTACGATGTACGGACTCGTATAAACGACCTCAAATCTCCGAATCCCCAGAGCACGGAACGGAGTACTCTAAGTCCCCAGAGTGCGGACTAGAGTATAAACGATTTCAAATCTCCGAATCCCCAGAGCGCGGACCGGAGTACTCTAAGTCCCCGGAGCGCGGACTAGAGTATAAACGATCTCAAATCTCCGAATTCCCAGAGCGCGGACCAGAGTACTCTAAGTCCCCAGAGCGCGGACTAGAGTATAAACGATCTCAAATCTCCGAATCCCCAGAGCGCGGACCGGAGTACTCTAGGTCCCCGGAGCGTGGACTAGATCTCAAATCTCCGAATCCCCAGAGCATGGACCGGAGTACTCTAAGTCCCCAGGGCGCAGACTAGAGTATAAACGATTTCAAATCTCCGAATCCCCAGATCACGGACCGGAGTACTCTAAGTCCCCAAAGCGCGGACTAGAGTATAAACGATTTCAAATCTCCGAATCCCCAGAGCGCGGACCGGAGTACTCTAAGTCCCCAGAGTGCAGACTAGAGTATAAACGATTTCAAATCTCTGAATCGCCAGAGCACGGACCGGAGTACTCTAAGTCCCCAGAGCGCGGACTAAAGTGTAAACGATGCGAACCTCCGAATCCCCTGAACGCGGATCAACTTACTCTAAATCCCTGGAGCGCGGATTTGGAAAAAATTCCAAGTACTCAAGAAATGTGGAACAAGAAGTATGCCACGTCTGGAAATGTTCGAACAACATGAGAATGGACTGAGAAATAATGCAACTCATAAGAACTTGAGTTATGACCACAGTTAGTCAGCAAACCGAAGAAAAGCAAGAGAATCATCCAAGCAAAAAAGAAACTAAACTTCATTCAATAGTTCAAAATGGGGTTACACAGTTACTCCTCCAAAACATGGAGTCAAAAACCTATCTATACAAACTATAGAGACAAAAGATAAAAGTAATTACAAGACTTAAGCAAGGAACTCGTTGAACGAGTGTAGCAATTATTTCTTCGGTTTCTTCTTCTTGTCTTCTTTTGTTTTTTCCGACGACTCTTCTCCCTCACGCTTTTTCTTGGATTTCTTGCTCACTAAAGAAGCGAAGTCAGGAGTAGGAGATGGAACATCCAGTGGTTTGGACCTGCCCGGGAGAATGATTTTCAGAGGTCTGTTCCGCGGGTCAGTAAGTTCCAGTATTTCAGGCTCAACTTTGACCTCGACTTTTTTCTTCTCCTCTTCGGCGAGGCGTTCCTTCATGCTCATCTTTGAGGTATGCTCAGAGGCGCCAGTGATTTCGATTTTATCACTCCCTTTGGCAGGAGATGAAGTGTCAAGCTTATCATCAGCTAACGCCACGATCACTTGAGCGTCAGGGCCAGGAGTTACTCCCGCATGAGCAACATCGCTTGTTTTCTCCGCCTCCTCCTTGGCGTCATCGCTCGTAGGAGTTGGTTCGGGGTCAGAGCAGCCTGCATAAAAACATAGAGAATGAGCGTTAGAATAAATAACCACTGCTGGAAAATGACAAGATCTTTCAACTTCTAGAAAAGAAGAGTTTCCTACCGGGTTCTGGTTGGCTATCGGTTGTGCGTGGGGTTTCACCCTCTAGAATAGGAGAGAGCACATGAACGCCGAGCCCGGCATCTTCAGGATCGTAGCCGGCATGCTGCTCGAATGGGTCAAGTGTCGGCCGACCGGCCGGTTGAGTAGTAGAAGGAGCAGCAGAATGAGGAACCGTAGTCTTAGCCCCAGATGGGCCAGCTTCATCACTTTTCTCTTTTGAAAGGGGAGAGCCTTTGCTATAAAGCACCAAAGCTGCAGATAAATCCGCTGGCTCGTTCCCTCTAAGAAACTCCTTCACCAGGGCATCCTCATCGACCTCCTCAGAGCCCGACTCGATTTTCCTGATCTTCACTAAAGTTTCCCAGGCCTCGGCTAGGGATTCAAGATAGCCCTCGCCCAAGAATGTCAAGTCGCGATGCATAAGGACGCAGGCGCCATACTCAGCAATCAACGAGTCAAACATACACTTGACCTCTTCCCTACCGGCTTCTGCAGCCGCCTCGAGGCGAGAGTCCATCTCCTCCGCAGCTTTTCTTTTGCCCTCCTCACGGGCTTCGTCCTTCATTTTTTTAACCCCAGCAAGTTCGTCATCAAGCTTCGTTTTCAGGAGCCGAGTAGCAACGATTTCATCACAGTATCGTTGTGATTATTCTTGAGCGGCTACCTTGTCCTCTTTCTCCTTGGAGAGTAATTCTTTCAGCTCTCTGACTTGTATGACGAGCGCATCCCTTTCTTTTTGGACAGAATCTTTTTCTAGGGCAAGGGCACCGCTACGCTGGACTGCTTCATCAAGTTCCTTCTTGTGAGCCATATCTAAACGAGTAACTGCCTCAGCAGTATCTTTTGCGCTTTGTTCAGCGGCTTCCAGCTTCGACTTATACGAAGCAAGCTCTTCATCTTGATGCTTGATGATGTTCTTGTCACAGCCGACCTCCAATTTCAGACGATCAATCTCATATTGTCGCTCAACGGACACCTCTAAGATCTTTTCAACTAAGTGTACAAACGCGTCATGTTGAACATAGACGTCGTTATTATAGGCAATGGCACTTTGCTTCACGTGCCTAAGGATATGGTGAATAGCCGGGAGGAATTTCAAACCATCGAAGCAAATTTTTGGAAACTTGGCCTTGAGATCGATCATCTTTTCCGCTACAGTTGGATCAACCGTGGGAGTAGGGGGAGGAGGCTTTGGAAGTTCTGCTCTTTTTCGTTGCTCCCGAATTTGCCTTGTACTCGACGAACCGGAGTGTTGTTCTCAGGGAGCATCAGGTTGGTACCCCCTCTGTGAAGACTTCTCTCTATCCGGCTTAGTTGGAGGAAGAGGATCACGGGACTGTGAAGATTGGGAATATGCCTTCTTACGATGAGACGAATCGCGGGGGCGGTTGTCTCTATCTTCATAATCATCTCTGTCCCTGCGTCTGCCCGAACCTGAATCCCGTCCGGAATGATGAAATATGGAAGAGCCGTGAAGGCGATCGAGTCCGTGAGAGCGCCCCATGTCACCTACAAAGAATAGAGATAACAACGAGTTAGGAAAGATCCGGGAAATAAGAGAAAAAAAACTTGAAGTGTATGATGGAATGCGTATGTGCGTGTGTGTCCTAGTGTTCCCCCCGACGGACCAGTTCTTTTGTCTTTACTAATCGAAGTATTGTCTCCCTGGACTGGGAGTTGAACTCCCGCATTGCCTCTAGTGGGCGAAGAAAACTTGAGGTCTTCAGGATCGTCAAACCCGTAATTAAGTATATCATCGGGGATAGAGAGATTCGACAAACCCCTTAGAGAACTCTCCAGGTGCTGTGAGGAAGCCTCCTTCTCTGGCGGGATAGGCATAACTTTTGAAGTGCCACCAACTTTCTCCTTCCGAATCTTGTATTTTAACCTCTTCTTTCCCGTCGAAGGGGAGGATGACGTTTCAATGTCATGAACTTCGACCGCCGGATTCCAAGCTAGACCCACATTCTCGCCTTGAGTCTTAAGAGCTTCATCCTCTTTGTTCTCACCTTCTTCATGCGTATCAGAAGTGCGGCGTGATGACGATCCTGCCTGTTTTTTCCCTTTACCGGATGCTGGCTTGGGAATGGAGACGCCCTCCGGGAGGCTAATCCGACGACCAAGGGCTAGCAAGCCGAACCTCGACAATGATTCGTTTGAGATGATAGTTCGGATGTCTCGTTCCTCGGCAGGAAGAGCTCTAATGGCCTCGACGGCCTCAGAATATCCTCGACCCTCCGGACGCGGGTTGATACTTGAAAAGATGAAACGAGGAGTTAGAAAAAGCATGACTCCAATTAAATGCGAATGATGACTCAGCGAAGAGACTTACTGCCTTCAACCCATCTCCTCGCAAAACCAGGAGGGCAACGCACGTAGAACCATTCCTGTTTGTACAGGGCGAATTTGCTACATGCCCCTGTCAAGATTTGGCATTTGTGGTATGGCTCTAGGAACATGAAGGAAGGGCTGTCTTTCCGTTTCTTGATCATATAGATGTATCTGATGTCGTCAGAGGTTGGAGGTCTAGAGAAGACGGCCATGAAGAGTAGGTAGGTCCCATATAGAAACGCGTGACCGTTCAGATGCAGCTGCGACGGAGCAATGTTGATGTACTGCAACACGTCCCGAAGGAATAAATTAAACGGAGGCACGTTGCCCATCCAACACATGAACTTGTTGCAGGTGGTATATCCGACTAGGGGCAGGTGAGGACGATCGTGTCGCGAAGGGACTAACACATCGGCAAAAGGAATCCCATGAATGGAGCATATCCGTCGAAGTGCGGCTTCATTTATCTTCGAAGCTTGTGAATCGGTCGGGTTGTCTAAAAGAATTGTTGCCTCCAGGGCATCGGTGCTAAGTTATGGGCAGGGGAAGTCGACGGATTTGAAGTATTAGCAGCTTCTTGCCTTGATGACGGCCCAGGCCTGTCAGATATGGTGGTGGAGCTAGACTTCTTAGACATCCCCAATAAATAATGAATCTTTTTAAGTGCCTGCGAAAACTATACTTGAAAAATGTTGAACGTTAGAATTAGCAACACGAATATCCCCCCGTGTGGTGTGTGATCTAGTGCAAGCAATCGTGTAAAAGCGTTGAAAGTTTGAAGGTCGCAAAGTTGTTGCTATAAAACTGAGCATCAAGTCATCGCCTTCGGAGACCGTCATCGCTGACCGTCCCCAGAAGCCTGCCTTTTGGCGATTACAATTCCAGATCCAGAAAACGTATGGTAATCTAAGTTCAGATTTACGTTTACGGAAGCTAAGAAGTTAGTGATCCAGGTCGGCTTCACATATGCTAGAGTGCTTGGGCCCTTTTTCTTGTTTTGCTATACGGGTAGATATAGTTGATAAATGTTCGGCGTTTGCGACTATTCGGCTAAGTCTGTTGTTCGGTTAAGTCATTATTCGGCTAAGTCTATTGTTCAACTAAGTCTATTGTTCGGCTAAGTCATTGTTCGGCTAAGTCATTGTTCGGCTAAGCCTGTGTTTGGCTAAATTTTGGTTCGGCTAAGTTGTTATTCGGCATGTAAGTCGTGTTCGACCTTGTTTTGTTCGGCATGTTTTAGCCTAAGTATGGTACGGTGTTTGTGACTGTTCGGCTGAGGTGACCATCGGCACGCTGTCCTCAACATTGGCCTCGTCTCTTCCTCCATCCACACCGAACCACGAGGGCACATCGCTCGGCAAGTCGTACCAGGCCATACCGCTCGATACCCCCAATCAGCTCCTACTTCCTTCATGTTTCTCTTTCCACCAATCTGGTCCGGCATAAAATACTTATGCCGAACCACAGTGTGTCTACCAATGATCTCCTAGAAAACCCATCTCTATTTACTCTTCCTACCACCCTCGTCGCGTGACTCGACACTTTAGTCAAAGCTCGATTTATCCCATCAATTAAGGGAGTTCGAGCGTAAAGGCTATATTTAGGCGAAAGGATCGGTACCTAGTTGGTAAAGTGAAGACTTGGGAAGAATCGGCGAGTTGTATGTTGGCTGGTAGCTTCGGCAGGTGCAAGGCAGAGATGTTAAAAGTGTGAAAAGGGAAAGAAGGAAGGAGGTGCCGGCTTTTATAGGGAAGAAGAAGAAGTCGAAAAGGCTACATCCGGTGGAACCGGTCAAAGTCACAGCGATCAGCATTGGCATACAATAACGTTCGGCAATTGAAGAGCGCTCGGCTTCCGGTGCATCGTTCGGCATTTATAACACGCTCGGCACACGCCTCAACTGCTGATATTCTAAAAAAGGCATCTCCATTCGAAGTTAGCCAAGGATTTGAAACGAAACGCGAAGGTTATACAACTCAAAGTGTATCACGTTCAGTCACGTAATACACTTTGGGGGGCAAGTGTTTCCTGGGGATTTGACCAGGCAACTGAGTGCTCGGCATTGGATAGTACTCAGCTTCCAGGACTACTCGGCATTCAGTAGAACTCGGCTTCTAGGAGTACTCGGCTTCCATGAGTACTCGGCATTCGGAAGCACTCGGCATCCAAGGGCACTCGGCATACAGGAACATTCGGCATCCAGGAGTACTCGGCATTGGGGAGTACTCGGCATCCAGGAGTACTCGGCATTGGGGAGTACTCGGCATCTAGGAGTACTCGGCATTGGGGAACGCTCGGCATCTTGGGGAACTCGGCATGACTGTACTACTCGGCTAAAGGCAACGTCCGGCCATAACTATCGTTCGGCTAAAGCATCGTTCGTCCAGGGACAATGATCAGCTAAAGGCTAACGTTCGGCTAGGGACATCGTTCAGCCAGAAGCATTGTTTGGTTAAAGCTATCGTTCGGCCAGCACCAACGTTCGGCCGGAAATAACGTTCGAACAAGCGCTTCGTTCGGCCAGAGGCATGTTCGGCTTCGACTGACATTCATTCCACTCTTCCCACGCAGCAGGCATATCGTTCGGCACTGAGAGGGTGGTTCGGCATCATTGTGTTCGGCCTGTATCGTTCGGCATATGGCGACCACCGTATATGGGCCAGAGTGTTCGGCTACCGAGCTGTCTATAAATAGAGGGGCAGGGGCACAGTGAAGAGGACCTTTTTTGGGGAACACTGGGGAGACTCTGCCATTTTTCAGACTCATCTTCTTTACTTAGCAACTCCATTCAAGTATTTGATCTACGAATTGTATTTGTAATCAATCATTAAGAAGATCAATAAAGTCCAACCTCAAAGTGGACGTAGGCAATTACGCTGAACCACTATAAATCCGGTGTTCTTACTTTCTGCATTAGAATTAGCATATTCTTCTTTGTTTAATTTATCTTCATCATTTATATCTCTTCACAATCTTTCTCAATGAGGTTAGTTACCAATTTTGGTGCTAACAGCAAGCATCACATATACTATCTACTTTAAAGTTTAACTTGGCAAGACCTCTAACTACGTCACGTTTTGATAACCTAGATAACATTTTGAAATTTAAATGACTAAATCTTTTATGCCAAATCCAAGGGTCACTTGTATTAGCCAAAAGACATAAGTTATCATTTGAAACTTTCATACTAAGGATGTAAATGTTTTTCTTCCTAATTCCTCCAAAGATAATATTTGACTTATTATCTTCGATGTGACACTTATCTTTTCCAAATTTAATTTTAAATCCTTTATCACATAGTTGAATTATACTAAGCAGATTATGTTTTAAATTCCTAACTAGCAAAATATCAGAAATAAGAGGAGTTTTAGAACTACCGACATTGCCGATGCCAATCACATATCCTTTTGAGTTGTCTCCAAATTTGACCAATCCACCATCTTGATATATAATGTCATTGAGTATCTCGGGATTTCTAGTCATATGCCTTGAACAGCCACTATCATGTATCCATTTATCTTTCTCAATTTGCACAGTTTGTCTATTGGTTGTTAATTCTCCAAAAGCCATGTAACATGTCTGTTCCTGCATAACAAACCAATTCGGTAGATAACTTGATTTTTCATAAAAACTATATGCAAACTTATGATACTTTGATTAAATGCATAGATTCAAACTAGTATTAACAAAATTTTCTAAAAATGCCATTTTCAACTTTTCAAGTTTCAGATTATGAAAACTATGAAAACCTATGCTCTGATACCAATTGAAAGGGAGTGCGGATTAAGGATCTTAAGGCTAATTTAACACTAGAGGGGGTGAATAGTTTTTAATGGATTCTAAGACTTATATGGACTAAATTAAAATTATGACACAAACAAATGCAGAACTTAATCACAGAATCAAACACAGATGCAGAAAGTAAATAAAAAGCAGTAAAAGAAAAGAACACACCGGATTTTATACTGGTTCGGAGTTACCCTACATCCAGTCCTGTACCAAGGAAGAACACCTCATACAGATTTTTATTATACCAAAGTCGAGATTACAATCCTCAGTTTCTAAAGGCCTTGAGGTACCCTCCTGTCTCACGAGTCCGGGGAAACTCTCTTGATTTACGGGCCACAAGATTACCCAATTGATTTCCAGGCACAACCACACCTTATAGAGAGACTCGATAAACTTTTGATTACAAACTGATCCTATAACTCTGAATAGCACTTTGATCATCGAGAGAGGGCATAGAACCATACAAGAATGAGATTCTAATTTGATTCACTTAAGAATTCGGTAGAATTTTGGCACGATCTTAAAAATATAAAAATTTTAGAATATGGATTTGTGGAGAAGAAGAAAAGAAGAAATTATGAAATTAGTTAGTTAAAAAATTAGTTTGTGAAGGCTATTTATAGACCAATAATAGTCATAACCATTCGTGAAGAGATTTAAACGAATAGACACTTCTTTTGAAAATTGAAACTTTTGAATTTAACGGCCACCATGTCGATGAAATGATTCTGGAGTTAAATAAACTAATTTTCCTATGTTTTAAAATAAAGAAGAGTAGAAAAAAATATTTTTAGAATGTATATATAAATTTGATTTTAAATCTCAAGTATATATATATATATATATATTATAAAAGAATATTTAAAAATCAGAAGATAATTTTAAAAACAAACGAAGTTTAAAACAAGAGTTTGTTTAAAAACATAGACAAAGAATATTTTAAGGCTAAAACATTTTGAAAAGTAGTTTTTAAAAACCATTTTGAAGTAGTTTTGCAAGCTTCTTCCTGTAGAATATCTCATCACATCAGGACTGAGAACTTGTACTGTTAGCGCCAAAATTGGTCACTACCCCCAAATCCAGATGAAAGCACCAAATACTAGTCACAGCTCAGAGATAGAATGTATGCAGAGTGTAATAATGTGAAGAACAGTTAAAACTAAAAAGAAAGCAGTAAGAACAACAGATTTTATAGTGGTTCGGCTAACTCTGGCCTACGTCCACTTAGAAGTTTGCTTTTTATTGCTGTAATAATCGATTACAGTTACAAAATGGTAGAGTTGCCTTAGCCTCAGAGAAGGGAAAGTAAGAGAGCCCCAAAGAAGATCCCCCATCTGGAGACCCACATGCTGTATTTATAGGAAAAACCAGGTTGTTGGGCCTCTTGAGTAGTTTGGGCCCATCAAGGTCGTAGCCGAACCCTACTTCATTATGCCGACCGATCTTGAGCAGTTGGTATGCCAAACGTGGGGAGGTGCGAGGTACCGAGGTATGGAGGTGCGAGGTGCAATGCCGAGCGAAGTGAGGTATGCCAAACGACCCATCCAATGCCGAACGCTCCCTGATGCCGAACGATCCGTCCAATGCCGAACGAGATTTATGCCGAGCGCTCCATCCAATGCCGAACAAGATTTATGCCGAGCGCTCCATCCAATGCTGAACGATCCATCCAATGCCAAACGAGATTTATGCCGAGCGCTCCATCCAATGCCGAACGAGATTTAAGCCGATCGCTCCATCCAATGCCGAACAATCCTTAATGTCGAACCTCCATCATGCCGAACCATGTCTGATGCCGAACAGTTTCTAATGCCGAGCGCCCATCATGCCGAACGATCTCTAATGTTGAGTGCCTCTAAATGCCGAGCGCTCCTGGATGCCGAGCGCTACTGAATGCCGGGTGCTCCTAGAATGCCGAACCACTCATGTATGTCAGACGCTCTATGTATGCCGAGTACTCTTGAAAGCTATTCGAACGTGAATGCCAGACGAACTATTTGTGCCGAACCTCCACCATGCCGAACCATGTTTAATGCCGAACCATGTTTCCTAGACCCAAACTATTGTTGATCCATCTTTATCCAATCATATTTCCATCTCCCAAGCGCGTTGCGTCATCCATCCAACCAGTCGACTGAATCCATCGTACACCAGCCTCGACGAACGTGCAGTCGAGTAAGTTAAACCCGCCTGTCTACGGCCTTGTAAAAAGGCGGGTTAACACTTGCCCCCCAAAACATGCCTTGCTATTGGAAGGTGTGTTTTGAATAGCTTCAAACCCGATATCCGAAGTCCATACGTCATCCATAGCCGTACCATCCGATCCATTATCCAATCCATTCTGTCCAAGTGCCGCTGCCGCATGCTTATCCAAATCCACGACTATTTCGAGTCGACATCTAATTCCTATCCTGTAACCAAGTCCTTATCCAATTCCACATCCATCTGAACCCGACTACCGAGTTCCAGTCCATCCATATCCAATAACCTATAACCATATATGTGACCTCTCCGGGTCGATATCCAAATCCGGGACCGCTCCGGGTCCTTGTCCGAATCCTTAGCTATTCATAGCTAATATCCAAATCTGTAACCTCTCCGGGTTCCTGCCAAGCGCAATCCACACTTGACGACCTATGTTAAGTAATTCCATGGTGTTCATGGTTCAGTGTCCCTGAACGTCGAATAATGCCGTGGCTTAAGTCCTAAGCCGAATCCTGGTCACTCCGAACCCTTGCCGAGCATAGTCCATACTCGACGACCTAAAATAGTAACCGATAATATATGGCCTAAGTCCTAGGCCGAATCCTGGTCTCTCCGGACCCTTGCCGAGCATAGTCCATACTCGACGACCTTTTAGCCAAAATCCAGAGAAAATCCAATCCGAAATCCAAATCCAAACAGAAAACCAGAAATCCATATCAAAAATCCATACCAAAAAACAAACATCCAAACCAGAAAACGAGCAAAACAGGGAGTTCAAACCAAACTCCAAAACCAAACCAGAAAGAGCAAATGTCCAAGTCAAAGGAGGAAACAGATTTCACAAACCAGGGCGTCCCGGTAAGCCATCATCTCAGAGCATGCCTGAGGGTTATCTCCGACCCCGTACATGAGTAAGTGATTTTACCATTTGTCCGGAGTTTGTTACTTATTCCAAACTATCAAGATTAGTTGATGACCAATCGGTCACCATTCCTCGGCCTCGTGCCTTCGTCGTTTAAGGTAGGCGGTGGCTGCTCCTGTTCCACCGCCACATTCCGAGTTCCGACATACTGTCGCAACTGACCATTCCTTATATGCTCCTCGATTATATCCTTTAGATGTCGGCGACTGTTAGTATCATGCCCGTCCAGGTCATGAAAGAGACAGTGCCTTCCTGATGCCCTTTCACGTTCTGTGGGTTCCCTCCTTGATGGCCTTCGATAGGGAAGGCGATCTCAAGTATCTAAGAAAATCCGCTCCAACGTTGCGTTCAATCCTGTGTAAGTGGAGAACTTTGGTTCTCCCTAGCGCTTCCTTTTCCCTTTATCCTTGCCCCCACCCGAGCTTTCGCCGGGTAGTCCTCCATCCTTAGTCATGTTTACTTCCTTTGACCTCATGTCCAAACATGCATCCTCTTGTCGAAGAAATCTTTCAGCTTCATGAAAGAATTCCCCAAGATCCAACGGTGGGTCCCGTACCAACGATACTTTGAAATCTGAATTATCTCTGACTCCTGATACCGCAGCCATCAGAACCATTGATGGATCTGGCCGATCCACCGAAGCAACTGCTGCATTAAATTGAGTTAAGAATGTCCTGAGCGATTCATCTGCCCCCTGTTTTACTGACGTTAGCGTCATCATGTTCTTTGGCCTTTTTATGTGAACTCGAAACTGACTTAAGAACTTGCCCACCAGTTCTGTCCATGTTCCAATGGATCCATCCTCCAGCTGTCTGAACCACATGGCAGCAATATCAGTCAAGTACAGGGGGAAACATCGGGCCATAACCTCCTCTGTTGCCCCCAGCACTTCCATATGCCTAGGTTACCTCATCAAGTGGTCGGTGGGATCCGTCTTCCCGTTGTATACTTCCAGAGTGGGTAGTTTGAAATCGGGCGGAATCCTAGCTGTCCTGATGTTCCGGGTAAACGGACTTTTGTTAATTCCCTCTGAATCCCTGTTTGTCAGACCTCCGCGAATAGTCCGCCTGATCATGTCAGCCAATCCAGTGTTTCCAACCAAGGGTTGCCCCCTATCCATGTTTCCAGACTGCCCCCCAAGTCCCCGCAGAAATTCTGGCACATATTCTTCATCGCGTACTCCTGTATTCCTATCGACATCAGGCCGCATAGCGTTATCCGGTATCCCTTCATGAACTGGTCCAGCATCACCTGGTGGTGTGCCCCCGAGTCTAGGTCCATCTAGATTGTTAGCTGTTTGTTGATTGGGAGTTGCCCCCTGCTGAATCACTCCATCTGTCCGCTGTTTGAGTTCTCTTGGACCAGTTCCAAGAACTTGAGCACTGTCCAAATTGCCTAAAAAGAGCCTGCATCATCTCATCTTGCCGTTTCATCATCTGCTCCTGCATAGAATTCATCATCACCTGCATATCGTCCCATGTTATGTAGATGGATGCATGATCCTCTCCAGCTCCAGAAGAGGCCGCTTGACTTCCTTCCTGATTGCTTCTTTCCGCTGCTTGCTTCCTTGTTGGTGGTCTAGCCATTGCTTTCTAGGATCCAAGTTCCTAACTCCAAAATTCCCGAGTGCTTGCGTTCTCAGTGAAAGCACCAAAGTGTTAGCGCCAAAATTGATCACTAACCCCCAAATCCATATGAAAGCACCAAATACTAGTCACAGCTCAGAGATAGAATGTATGCAGAGTGTAATAATGTGAAGAACAGTTAAAACTAAAAAGAAAGCAGTAAGAACAACAGATTTTATAGTGGTTCGGCTAATTCCGGCCTACGTCCACTTAGAAGTTTGCTTTTTATTGCTGTAATAATCGATTACAGTTACAAAATGGCAGAGTTGCCTTAGCCTTAGAGAAGGGAAAGTAAGAGAGCCCCAAAGAAGATCCCCCATCTGGAGACCCACATGCTGTATTTATAGGCAAAACCAGGTTGTTGGGCCTCCTGAGTAGTTTGGGCCCATCAAGGTCGTAGCCGAACCCTACTTCATTATGCCGACCGAACCTGAGGAGTTGGTATGCCGAACGTGGGGAGGTGCGAGTTACCGAGGTACCAAGGTATGGAGGTGCGAGGTGCAATGCCGAGCGAAGTGAGGTATGCCAAACGACCCATCCAATGCCGAACGCTCCCTGATGTCGAACGATCCATCCAATGCCGAACGAGATTTATGCCGAGCGCTCCATCCAATGCCGAACGAGATTTATGCCGAGCGCTCCATCCAATGCTGAACGATCCATCCAATGCCGAACGAGATTTATGCCGAGCGCTCCATCCAATGCCGAACGAGATTTACGCCGAGCGCTCCATCCAATGTCGAACGATCCTTAATGTCGAACCTCCATCATGCCGAACCATGTCTGATGCCGAACAGTTTCTAATGTCGAGCGCCCATCATGCTGAACGATCTCTAATGCCGAGTGCCTCTAAATGCCGAGCACTCCTGGATGCCGAGCGCTACTGAATGTCGGGTGCTCCTAGAATGCCGAACCACTCATGTATGTCGGACGCTCTATGTATGTCGAGTACTCTTGAATGCTATTCGAACGTGAATGCCAGACGAACTATTTGTGCCGAACCTCCACCATGCCGAACCATGTTTAATGCCGAACCATGTTTCCTAGACCCAAACTATTGTTGATCCATCTTTATCCAATCATATTTCCATCTCCCAAGCACGTTGCGTCATCCATCCAACCAGTCGACTGAATCCATCGTACACCGGCCTCGATGAACGTGCAGTCGAGTAAGTTAAACCCGCCTGTCCACGGCCTTGTAAAAAGGCGGGTTAACATGTACAAAACCAGGATGTTCGTGGGTTTGTAAGCCACTTGTCGTAGGTTTGTAAGCTACTTGTCATGGGTTTGTAAGCCCTTAAGAAGATAGAAATGGGTTCCATCCCAAATGAAATATGGAATGAAGATTTCCGTGCTATTATGAAGTTTTAACAATAAACTAGGCACTTATCTTGAAATCTTGATCTTGATACTCATGAGTATTCAAACTTGATTTCTTTATCCTTGATCTTTATACTGTACAGTCTTCAATAATCAGTACCTGTCTTATATATATCCTGCATAATAACATATATATATATATCTAGACAATAGTGTTAGTATATAAGTTATAATAAAATAAGTTACAAAGATTGTTGTCATCAAAACCACTATCTCCAGTTCCTAACAATGGAGAATGCCAAAACAATATGTTTTCGGAAATATCAGTTTTGAACAAAGGGAGAAACCACTATCTTGCACGTAATAAGTTCCTCCAAAACCAACTGCAGTTTCCAGTGGCATGGAGAGTCCATAAGCTTTGGTTTTTAACTAAGTTTTCCTAAATCCAAACTGAGAGCGGGTCATCTTCTCGTTGATGCATTCTTTCAATATGCTTAGAAACAGCTGCTCTATTCCACAGTTTCAAATTAAGAATGCCAAGGCCACCATAAATTTTAGGTCTAGTAATCTTTTTATAGGCAATTGGGATTAGCTTTTTAGAGTAAGGATTACCATGCCAAATGAAGTGATTGATAGCACCATTTAGCATATTAATTAATCTAACAGGGAGGATATATATACTGGAGTAATAAGTGGTCATAGAGGTGGCAATTGATTTGGCAATCACAATCCTTCCAGCAGTAGACATTTTATTTGCAGGCCAAGAAGAGAGTTTCTTGATAATTTTTTCAAACAATGGCATACATTGGGCTGTTGATATTTTAGTTGAAGTTAAAGGAACTTCAAGATACATGCTACTATTCTCCATGTAAGGTAAGGTAGTCAGAGCTACAATTTCGGAAATTTACTTAGGGGAAAGACCGGCAATCTTGATATCAGATTTGCTATGATTTATCTCTAATCCTGAGACCATGTAGAAAGAGTCAAGGACCTTTTTAATGTTTGTTATAGATTTGATATTAGGCTTTGAGAAGATTATTAAGTCATCCACAAAGAGAAGCGAGACAATCAGAGGTCTTTTACATTGAGGATGTAGATCAATGTCACGGGAAACTATTTTAAAGGATAGCATAACTGTAAGGCATTCCATAACCGTAATGAATAAGTAGGGAGAGATTTGGTCTCCTTGTCTAATACCCTGAGTAGCCTAGAAATAACCAAAAGTTTCACCGTTGATAGATAAGCTGTGATATGGAGTAGAGATACAAGAATATATCCAAGCAACAAAAGGAAGAGGGAAATTCATTTTTTGTAGTATGATAACAATTATAGACCACTGAATAGTATCAAATGCTTTTTGGAGATCAAGCTTAAGGGAGCATCTAGGAGAGATAATTTTCCTACCATATCCTTTCATAAGCTCATGTGCAAGAATGATATTATCTGTTATACTCCTACCAGGAAGAAATGCATTTTGATAATTGGAAACAATTGAGTGCATAGCATTTTTCATTCTAGATGCTATGATTTTTGTTATACACTTGTAAACTACGTTGCAACACGCTATAGGTCTAAACTGATTAACATTTTCAAGAAAATTAACCTTCGGGATAAGTGCAAGCTTTGTGGAGTTTATTCCTTTTGGCATATAATTGTTTCTAAAAATATTCTTAACAGCAGTGGTTAAATCATTCTTAACAATATCCCATGCATGCTTATAGAAGTGGGCCTTAAAGCCATCAGGGCCTGCCGAACTGTTGGAATTCATAGAAAAAATTGCAGCTTTTATTTCTTCAGTGGTTATCTCTTGAATACATTCCTGTTGAAGGGGTATAGAAATACCTTTCATAGAAATATCAATAAGGGCATCAAAATCTGGTTGCAGAGGGGTAGGACTAGAGAGGGTTGATGAGAAGTAGTCTACAAGGCATCTTTAATTCCTGAAGTGGTGGTAACAACAGTACCATTGATGTCTTTCAATGAATGAATATTTCTGTTTGCATTTCTGATTTTTAATGACTTATGGAAAATATCAATGTTTCTATCACCTTGTGAATCCCATAGAGTTTTGTATTTTTGCTTCATCATGTTATGTTCAGTAAGAAGGGCCAGTTCAAGGTCTTTAGAGAGCTTTTTTGTAGAGCTACGGGAGGGATGGTGTGAGGGGAAAAGAGGAGGTGATGGTTTGATTTGAGAGGAGGGCGGGAACTGACATGGGGAGGGGAGCCCATTAGAAGCTAAAAAGAAAAGGTTAGTTTTTGAGGTACTTCACTGCACAATATCACGTTCGCGTACGGACCGCGAATGATAGAAATAAAAATACGGTCGTGCACAAAATGTGACATGATCTCAAAACAACAATAAAATAGATAGGTTATCATGTTCTGGGAGGTTTCAAAAATATTGACATATGCCGCAAAATGCGTCCATCGGAAATTTAGTTATTTTTCAAATTAAAAATTATGGAAAAATCCTATAAATTAAATTAAAAATATGTCATCAAAAATCAATTTGCTTTATTGAAATTTGATTTTCTTATAATTTATTATATTCTAACCATTTATTATTGTACATAAATCATCATTATCATTTATTAATTAAAAGAAGTTAAATAAGGTTATTAAATTCATTTAATATTTAACTCACAATTCAAATATTAAATAATCACTAAAGTTATTTATATTTTAAAACACCAATTATTTAAATATTTAAAATTAGTTAAATATTCGAAATTAAAACGATAAAATTCTGGAATGTTACAATCACGCTTCGTATACTTAACTCGTTTTCGGCATTCCAACTAATATTATCCCTCATTCAAGAGTGAAGCCAGGTAAGTTAGAGGACTGGTTACATATCAAAGCCTTGCCTAGACACTTCATTCTTGAATCTCACAGATAGAAAAGTCTACCTCGTTGGCTTTTAGTATTAAGTATAGTATTAATGATTTTCATAAACTAGTAAGAAATCAACATGATTAACATGTTTTCGACATTCCTGACTTAACTATTCCTCGGTCAAGAGAAAAGCCGGTAGGTTAGAGCACTATTGCTTCTGTCCCTACTCGAACATCTATCTTAACCCTCATAAATAGATAAGTCTACTTCGTCGGTTTTTAGTGTTAAGCATAATTAATTTCCTTTTTCTAAACTTATATGTATAAATACGTTAAAATACTAAAAATATGTTCGACAACATCCCTCAAAAGGTTAAGGAAAAACACCAAATTTAAATATCATTATTGAACACTTAAAACCAAAGGCAACTTACTATAGCATTTATAAATGTTGTTAAAAGTCTTGTTAAAGAATCAACATCGAAAAGCACGATATTTGAGACCGAATTTCACCATTTTAACAAGTGATTTAAGACTTTAAATTTTTACAGTAAGTACTAATTTTAGTGTACTTAAAAACCATGTAAAGAAACCCATAAGAATATCTTCCAAATTAATTAGAAAAATTCCCGAAAATAAGGTATATATATTTACATAGTGTATTTATAACCACCTTTTTGCTCTATATTTAGCCACTTTGTTCGACTAGTTCCAGAATCTTTTAAACTCCAATTTTTTTCCAACAATAAGTACACTTATAGTACTTACTAAAAATGAAAACAAACCCCTAAGGATGTCTTTCAACTTAATTACACAAATTCCCAAAAACATAACATTTAAAATTGCTCATATAACAACCTTCTTTTCGCTATAAAATTTTGCAACATTGTTTCACAAGTTAATGAATGAATTAAACTTCCATATTTTTCCTGTAATAATTACACTTATATTACTTATTAAAAATGCAAAGAAGCCCCTAGGATGTCTCTCAAAGTTGACTTTGAAAATCGTCGAACACAAGGCATTTTCAAAGTGCATCCATAGTGACCTTTTCGCTTCTAACTTTCACAACTTTGGTGTATAATTTCTTTAACTTTCCAAACCATTTCTTTACTGTCCAATACATCAAAATATGAATAGAGAAAAACCAAATCAAATCATCTCAAGTTAAGTTCATAAATCTTCACTTTACACAAGTTAAACTTAAGAGATATTGAAGTGCACTTATAGCGACTATACTCGCTTCAAACGCTTTCAAACATACTTCAACTCAATACACGATCCAAACACCCATTTAAACATCAAGTCAAGACCATTCCACATATTTAAGAAGGTAATAAAAGTGATGTTATATAATATAAAGTTGACACTTAATTTCAAAAGAAAGAGGGGTCCAAAGTTATAATTTTACTTAGTTAATACTTACTTTAATTTTATATTTCAACCACACAACATATATACATGATATATACTTACAAGATAGTAGATAACTCATCCAAATCCAAACCTACAATAAGATCAAACACACTAGAATCAAAGAACGACTTCATACCATCACCATACGCCTAAAGATCCAACCTTTAGCACCAAAATCACAAAACCATGCTCTCCTCTTCCTCCTTTGCTCACGGCCTCACCAAGATCCCCCATTTCCTTCACTTTTCTTCCATTTCGGCTTTAGATATAACCTTCCTAGGGTGTTCTAATGTGTTGGTGAAAGTTTGGTGGAGTTTGGAGAAGTTTTGAACTAATTAGAGGTAGATAATGATGATAGAAGTGGATTAATGCTAATCACTTCCACCATTTTTATATTTTCTTTTGATATTTTCAAGCTTTGGAAAGTTATAAAGTGTTTAACCATGCCTTAGCCTTCCCTTTACATGGACAAGACTGCCTGCCATGTAACGTGCATGCTCCTTTCACTTTACATGGAAATATCTTAAGAAAAATTATCCATTTATCCTTACACACACAAAATCTTCTATGACATCATCAAAAAGTTATTTTCCATCAATGGCAAAATATTTTTATTTTATTTTAATGTTCTGCTAAGTAAATAAGTGTATGTAAAAAAATCTGAATAATCTCTGACAGTTAAAAAGTTGTTTATCGATAAAATGATTTTCGGTCACATTATCAATATTTCTTCCAAGTAAATATTTTTGTAAACACATTCCCAAAAAAAGTTTACCATCATTAGTTATGATTTAAAAGGAGATGAACAAGGATACTAAATCATTCTAATAACATTTAATCCAAAATTCAAATCATTATATATGAAGTGTCTGAAATTCCGGGTCGTTACACGTGCCTTGGAAGATAAGTACCAACAATTGGAATAGTTAGTTAATTTTTAGATAAAAGCTAATGTAATAAAAAAAATTAATGAATCAAAGTGAAATGGAAAAGATACAACTTTTAATATGGAGAAAATATTAATTTTGTTATGTTATTCCTATATAACTAACTACTACAACTATGACATACAGTTTTTAATATAAAAAATGCTTCCAAAATGTCTGGTCAGTGGCATGGTACATATTATAAACATGTCCTAAAAATACTTATTTGAGGTTACAAAACGATCAGCAAAGGGCTGATTAATAGACTAAACAAGGTATAAATGATCTAAAACATAAGCTAATAAAATAGTAGATTCAATGCGAGTTTTGAAATACAATAAACACTAAAAAGATACAAGTTAGAATTGATGAAAAAACCAACACATGTTAAAGGGGTGAAAGAGTTAATGGTATGCCCTAGAGGCAATTATATAATTTGTTACATATATTTAACTTTGTAGTCAATCTTATTCATAGCTTTAACAACCATCACCTTAACGTTAAGTCTTCTAAAACTTATGGTCTCAAATATCATCAACTCCCGTGCGCAACATCGATAAGCATACTCTAGATTTGGAGTGATAATATCATGTCGCGAATTAGCAGAACCCTAAGCTATGCTCCTACTCTATTTTTGCCACCTCCGAATTTGAGGTCACATTCGACATATTTCACATGAGTCTTCATCATTTGAATAGAATACGAATCCCAAATGGATTCTAGTATCTTGAACATATCACAAACCCCTAAATGAATTCGAGCATCTCGAACAGATCTTGATTCTCCATGTAGATTCCAGCATAAGTCCTCCGATAAATGTTAATGCTAACCTCTCGCTTGGACTTAACCTTAGATAGATAGTTCAACTCTATAGCATTCCACGTCACGACCGCTTCCAAAACATAAAACCCCATATATCAGTTTTGAAGTGGTTTTCGATAAGTAAAACACTTACCAATCCCGGTCTCTTCAAAACCAAATTGATGGATTTTTGGTCAAGTCAGATAGTCGACTAATCGACCATCAAGCTCAAAATTATCGATCACATATGAAAACCATGTCTCGTATACTCATCACATTTCCAACCTTTTCGTCTCACACTATCCGTCAGTCAAGTGTGAAGCTGGTAAGTTATAGCACTATTGCATATAGACCCTACTCACACAAGGCACGATTAAGTCACATAAGAAACTTATAACCCCCTTTTTATTTATTTAATACTTTTTTATTAATTAAAATCTATTTTATTAGTAAAAATTCTTTTATCTAATAAAACTTCGCCTATCAATTTCTACTATTCATTTATACTCTTTCAATGCTTCAAAAAGAATTTATATACTTATGTCAAATGGTATAAGTGTATTCACAAATCATTAACAAGATTTCTTACTTTAAACCTTCATTTTTTCTATCTTTTTCCAAAATATTTCACACTTATAATTTCTATTAAAATATCCATTTTAAGGATCTAAGTATTTTCACAAATCCATTTCATAAGGTTTAAGACAAATTTCACTTTAAAATCATCACTACAAACCTAAAACCATTTCGCTTATGCTTATCTTTAAAACATTCTTTTTAAAGATCTATTTACATTCATAAGTATAATTATGGTTAAAGACGAATGTTGTTAGCACAGTATCACAATGAACCCAAAACCATTCCATACTTTTTATTACCATTTAAAACTTCTTTCTAAAGATCTAAGTATAATAATTAACAAGACAATATACTTTTAGATAATTTCGCAAAACCATTTATTATAACATAAATGTTATAATTCAAAACTTCTTTTGTCCTTTTATAAAATATTTAACTCACTTTTCCAAACATATACATATAAAAAATAATTTAAAAATGCTTATAAATAGGTTTTAAATATCTATATAAAATATTACTTGAAAATAATTAATTTATAATTTGACGAAAATAAATAAAAGCATGTTTTATATTATAAAACCCATTAACTTTCAAAATTCATAAATAATTATTAAAAATATATTTAAACTTTGAACCAACTTTAAAATACATCAATCTGTTATAAAAGATCCCTAAAAGATTAGGAAAAAATACCAAGTTTAAATATCATTTTTAAACACTTAAAACCTCAAGCAACTTATTACAGCATTATAAATGTTGTTAAAAGTCTTTGATAAAGAACGACATAGAAAAACACAATCTTTGCAACCAGTTTTCACCACTTTAACAAATGATTTAAGACTTAAAATTTTCACAGTAATTACTACACTTAGGTTACTTAAATACTATGGAAAGAAACCCCTAAGAATAATTTCCTGTTTACATACAAAAATTCCCAAATACTAGACATTTCAAAGTGCTCGAGTAGCGACCTTCTTCTCGCTATAACTTTTTGCAACTCTGTTTCACGAGTTAATGAATGATTAAAACTTCCATATTTTTCCAATAATAAGAACACTTATAGTACTTATCAAAAATGAAAAGAATCTCCTAGGATGTCTCTCGAAGTTAACTTTGAAAATCGCTAAATACAAGGAAATTTCAAAGTGCATCCATAGCGATCTTTTCGCTTCTAACTTTCACAACCTTGGTTCAAAATTTCTATAGCTTTCCAAACCATTTCTTTATTGTCCCATATACCAAAATATGTTTAGAGAATAAAAAAATCAAATTGTCCCAAGTTAAATTCGTAATTCTACCATTTACACAAGTTAAAGTTAAGGGATATCGAAGTGCACTTATAGTGATTATTCCCTCTTCAGACACTTTCAAGCATACTTCAATTCAACACACAAGCCAACCAAACATTCAAACACAAATTCAAGGCCACATCACATGTTAGAAAAGGTAATAAAAGTGATGTTATACAATATAAAATTGTTAATTGCTTTCAAAAGCAAGGGGGATTCAAAGTTATAACTTTACTTAGTTAATGTCACTTTAACTATACATTTGCACACACACATACAAGATAGTGAGATAACTCACCTAAATATAAGCCTACAACATGCTCAAATACATAAGAATTAAAGAACCACTTCCTACCGTCAACAAAAGCTTAAAGATCCCGCCTTTAGCTCCGAAATCACAAAGCCAAGCTCCTCCTCTCGTTCTTTGCCGACGGCCTCATCAAGATCCCCCATTTTTCTCATCTTTCTTTCAATTTGACTTTAGATCCACATTTTCTAAGGTAGTCTAAGGTACTGGTGAAAGTTTTTTGAAGTTGGGAAAAGATTTCAATTAATTAGAGAAAGATTATTGAAGAAAAATGTGGATTAGTGTTAATCCACTTCCACCATTTTTATCTTTTATTACATTTGAAGCTTTAGTGAAATAATGAATATTCATGCCTTAGCCCCTCCTTTACATGGCCAAGGCCTTCTCTCATGTGTCATGCATGTTTATTTTACTTTACACCTCATTTTCCTTAGCAAATTATCATTTTCCCCTTACACAAAAAATATCTTCAATGACGTCATGCATGACATCACCACATTTTTATATTCCATAAATGGATAGATACTTTTATTTCATATGTTAATTTCCTAAGCAAATAAGCACTTATAAAAAATGTTTGAACAATTTCTAACGAGTAAAAAGTCGTTTGTCTATAAAATGATTCGGTCACATTATCGATATTTCTTCAAAGTAACTATTTTTTAAAACATTTTTTTCAAAAAAAGTTTACCATTATTACTTATAATTTAAAAGGAGGTTAACAAGATTAGAAATCACTTTAATAACATTTAATCCAAAATTCAGATATTTAAATAACTCGGATATTTAAATACGAAATGTCTGAAATTCCAAGTCGTCACATTCTCCCTTACTTAGAATATTTCATCCTCGAAATTCTAAAACGAGCAATAAAAGAAAAATCACAAAGCAATACTTAAAAGTATTCAAAATTACTGGCAACCATAGCTCATAGTTTGCCCTAATTCAAATATCCTCTTATCGCGCAAGTACAATAAATAACTTACTAAGCATACCTTACACTCATTAGCCTCAGGTCATTACTTAGTTGATTATTCATGCTACCTCATAACAAATCAAAGAGTCATTACCTAAACTCTCCATAAGCCAACAAACCATTGTATGCATACACACTAAAGCCCGTATGATGTACATGGACCATCCGTATGCAATATCAAATCCGACCACTTGCATGATCACATAGATTTCACTTCCAAACTAGTATAGATCACTTGACCTCTCTAGTGTGGACTCTGACCAGGTTCCTTGATTAAAAACATTTCCCCTCCTTACGTACCTATATACTATGATAGTCAAGATTATATCAAGAATTCATGTCAAGTGTTCGCCGTCAAGAATCAAGTGAAAAATCCTTGTTCGGACCAGTTTAAATCACCTCAAAATCATGTACTTGAATACTCGGATCAAGAACAATCATGCGAATAAAACGACCTACGTACAACATACGTATTCATCTCATTGGTTTCTAAACTACACCAATATCTTTTTTATCATATTATTTTATCCAAATAGTATATCTCATTCAATACTAAAATCATTTATAAACCATTTCATTAAAACATAACTTCAACTTTATAAACATTTTATAACTTAAGTTCATATTTGTATAATACTCCACTGCATTCTAAGAGTATATACAAAATATCAAATTCATTTTACTTAATAAGTATGTTCAATAAATTTAAAACTTTTTTTTACTTACTACCTTCTCAATTCAAGAGTTACAAAAACTCGACTTTTATATTTTCGCAAAAACTACAACAACATACATAACATGATGCAAATACCATACCATCCTAATGCATAATATACATGTGTCCATGAAATGTCTTAACAAAGTTTTACTTATTTATTAAACACACCTTACTAAAAAGGGAAAACATGAAAAGTTCTAATATTTATTTTGGGCTATGCCACTACCACTCGGGCCCCCAACGTAGCATACATATTAATCTTTTCCATATATCTTATCTCAAATATACTTAAATAAAAACTTTAAAACTAAACATCGTGTTTTATCTCAAATCATTTGAAGTAATAATATATACATATATCTTTTGTATATCAAATCATACTTTCAAGATTAAACCAAAATCTCTTTTACCAAAAAACATTGTAGCAAACTATAATGGTAGCACCTCCCACATTAGAAATCCAAAAACGAAAGTCGATGATGTTGTAGTCATCATCGAAATTAGTTTCAAATGACAGAAGTAAGTTCAGTACATCCAAATCATGCCTTTCAAACTTAACCAAAATCATTTTCAAAGCGGTAACAAATACTTCATATAATAGTACTCAGAATCATGATCTCAATTTCATAAACCAATTTCCTAATTATTTACTTTCAAATAATACTGTTAATATTTTTTTCAAAATCTTGAAAAACATTTTCAAAGACTTTAGGATTTAAGTTCTCAAAATATCAGTTTAGATCCACTTTCTTTATAAACCATATTTATATAAACCGTAATTATATAAAATCACTTTCTTAATAAAATCTTTTCACAAATGTGTATCTACAAAATATCTCATCTTTCCTTTAGATTATAGTAAACATCTTTTGCTAAATTCAACTTCTAATCCAACATTGTCACCAAACGCCTTATAGTCAAACTGTGAAACAAAATTCACAAGGTGCTCGTTTCAATGCATCTATAAATATTATCTACCCAACCCATGTAGTGAAAAGTTAAAACTGCTTATAAACAAGTCGAGCACAAATCAATAATTAAAAAACAATAGTCAATGCTCATAATCTGGTCGAGCATGACTAATCAATCAACAAATGATAACAATGCTCGTAAAGTGTCTTAGCAATATTAAGTTAATAATTCTACAAATGGTTTTAATGCTTATAAACTGGCCAAGCATGTCAAATCATTCTGCAAAGGATAGGAATTCTCATAAACTGGCCAAACATAGCTAAACTAATTAATGAGGGGTAATGAATGATCATCATTAATCTCTACATTAATTGAACTACACTATCAACTTATACTTATACAAGTTACCTTATATAAGATCTTTGATTTTCGTTGTTGTAAATACCTTTAAGGCATATGTGTATAACAAATACAAATACGCTCTCATATGTACAATATACTGAACTCGAATATCAACACCAATACATTCAATATCTCTTAATGATTCATACCCAACCAAAGCCAAGGTTCTCGCTTAACCTTCAAATCTGATACCAAGCTGTAACAACTCAGCCTTTTCGACCCTCGAATGTCAACACCAATACATTCACGGTACTTTTGTGCCAAGCATCCAAGTGCTAGAAAGACATATTATTATGGTAAAATAAAAAGAAAATATTCCTTAAAATATTTAAATATCTATGTAAAATATTACTTGAAAATAATTAATTTATAATTTGACTAAAATAAATAAAAAGTATGTTTTATATTGTAAAACCCTTTACTTTCAAAATTCATAAATAATTATTAAAAATATATTAAAACTTCAAACTAACTTTCAAATGCTGAAAAAATATGTTAAAAAAATTCCTTAAAAGACCAGGGAAAAATATCAAATTTAAATATCGTTTTTAAACACTTAAAACCTCAAGCAACTTACTACAGTATTTATAAATGTTGTTAAAAGTCTTTGATAAAGAACAATGTAGAAAAGTACGATATTTGCAACCAGTTTTCACCACTTTAACAAATTATTTAGGACTTTAAATTTTTATAGTAAGTACTACACTTAGGATACTTAAAAACAATGGAAATAAATCCCTAAGAATAATTACCAATTTAGTTACAAAATTTTCCACAAACAGAATATTTCAAAGTACTCATATAGCGACCTTCTCGCTATAATTTTTGGCAACTTTGTTTCACAAGTTAATGAATGATTTAAACTTCCATATTTTTCCAATAATAAGTACACTTATAGTACTTATCAAAAATGCAAAGATGCCTCAAGGATACCTCTCAAAGTTAACTTTGAAAATCATCGACCACAAGGCATGTTTAAAGTGCATTCATAACGACCTTTTCGCTTCTAATTTCACAACTTTGGTTCACAATTTCTATAACTTTCCTAACCTTTTATTTACTGTCCCATACACAAAAATATATGTAGAGATCAACCAAATCAAATTATCCCAACTTAAGTTCATAAATCTTCTATTTAAATAAGTTAAAGTTAAGGGATATTGAAGTGCACTTATAGCGACTATTCTCACTTAAAACACTATCAAGTGTACTTCGATTCAACACACAAGCCAACTAAACATGTAAACACAAATTCTAGGCCATGCCTTATGTTATAGAAGTACTAGAAGTAATTTTATACAATATAAAGTTTTCCTTTACTTTCAAAAGCAAGAGGGGTCCAAAGTTATAACTTTACTTAGTTAATGTAACTTTAACTTTATATTTGCGTGTGCACACACACAGATATATATATATATATATATATATATGTCTGTGTGTGTGTATGTGTGTACACAATATATACATACAAGGTAGTGAGATAACTTACCCAAATCTAAGCCTACAACAAGCTCGAACATACAAATATCAAAGAACCACTTCCTACCATCACCAAAAGCTTAAAGATCCAACCTTTAGCTCCAAAATCACAAAGCCAAGCTCCTCCTCTCATCCTTTGCTCATGCCCTCATCAAGATCCCCCATTTTTCTCATCTTTATTCCACTTTAACTTTATATCCATGCTTCTTAAGGAGTTCTAAGGTGTTGATTAAAGTTTGGGAGCGATTTGAACTAATTAGAGAAAGATTAGTGAAGAATAAAGTGGATTAGTGTTAATCCACTTCCACCATTTTTATGTTTTACAATATTTGAAGCTTTAGTGAATTAATGAATACTCAAGCCTTAGCCCCTCGATTACATGGCCAAGACCCCTTCCCATGTGCCATGCATGCTTATTTTACTTTACACCTCATTTTTCCTTAGCAAATTACCCATTTAGCCTTACACACAAAATATCTTCAATGACATCATGCATGGCATCATCATATTTTTATATTCCACAGATGGAAAATTATTTTTATTTGATATATTAATTTCCTAAGAAAATAAGTGTATGTAAAAATGTTGAACAACTTCTGACGAGTAAAAAGCTGTTTATAAATAAAACAATTTTCGGTCACATTATCGATATTTCTTCAAAGTAACTATTTTTGTAAATATTTTTCCAAAAAAGTTTACTATCATTACTTATGATTTAAAAGGGGGTTAACAAGATTAGAAATCACTTTAATAGGATTTAATCTAAAATTCAAATAATTAAATAATTCAGATATTTAAATACGAAATGTTCAAAATTTCAGATTATTACAGAAACCTTCATCGATATATATGTTTGATTATATTTTGCTATTCTGTTATGAATTCATATAGATATCTCTCTAACATTCATATGTTTATTTCATGTTACCAACACCAACGATCCATACTCTAATGGATTCAGTGTTTTGATATAGTCGAAAAGTCGGGCCCATTAAGATGCAGGTTGTTACAGTAACAATGATGTTTGTTTTCTTTTATATACTTTGTCATATTATGATATAATTAATTATGTAATTAATTTAAAGTATATTAATAATAAAATCCTAAAATAAAATATTATGTACTTGTAGTTTCAAATAGCTATAGTCATGGGTAATTAATCACAAAACAAATAACATTTTATTTTGAATATTCTCGGTCAAGATGTTTCAGAAAATGATATCAGTGCGTCCATTGAGACCAGAGTGCATAACACTCTCCAAGTGATGGGCAGTGTATTACTTTTGGCTTCTAGATGCACTGAGGGGTTACATTCTCATAATTATTGGATAACTATGGAATGGCTCGTCCGAGAGTTTTCTATTGGTTAATAACAACTATTCAAATAGGAAATCTCAGTGTGACCATATTACACAGTTCCTTTGACTTGAGAATATTATGGAACTTTAATGTGAATATTCCACTTTGATTGTAGTTAAATCATGGCATAGCAAAATCACCAGATTGTTGTCTGACCCGAGGTAATAGGAAGCAAAGCATAAAACCTCGGGTTAGACAATAATCCATAATCAAAGTGGAATATATGCCAGATTGCTGTACTTTAATATGTACATACGAAATCAGTGCGATCCATACATATATGTAGCACTTTAATAAGATTTTATAGTATTTTGAGATTTGATATTGCTCACACCAGATTGTTGTCTGACCCGAGGTAATAGGAAGCAAAGCATAAAACCTTGGGTCAGACAACAATCTGGTGTGAGCAATATCAAATCTCAAAATACTATAAAAGTCGATGATAAATGGAACAGAGGGTATATAAACCATACCTGACCTGTCCCTGCAATCATAGAGTCAGCACATAAATGTAAGTTATATGCCACTCTATAACATTGTAAAATGGGTATACCATATCCAGTATTTGTCAGGGTGCCTAAGTATCTCCACCTACAATCCCTACTCCATACTAAGTAAACTTCAGGTATCTAGGTATCTCCATCCATACCTACTCCACACTAAGTCAAGTCAGGGTATCCAGGTATCCCTACCATAATACCTACCTAGTGTGACATCTCTAGGGTGACAAGTGACTAGTGAGCAACCATCAAACAATACTAACTCTCACCCAATGTGCCAGATATATGATGACTCATATGACCCTCGGAGACTGTCAAGGATTAGTGGAAATTTCGGTTCTCGATTGTGCTCACTGTACTCGCCGGTTAGAAAACCCCACACGATTGTCTCTTGTGATACCTCCGTACCACCTGACCTAGACCCTACCGGTAGAGGGTACAGACTGGTGCTACCAGCCCTCGGGTGCCCTCGCATATAGTACCCCTGCTTTGAACATAACCAGAACACTCTGAGTTATCAACGATCCCTAGGCACAAACATATCCATCGAGCCTTACTCACTCGATACGGATCTGAACCCTACTAGTTCACTATAGTTTCTGGGCACGAGCCCTAATACTCACCCCAGTCCACTATCTATAGCATCACTCCAATCCGAGTTGCGATCCTCGATCCTGCTCACTGCTTGAGATCTTGATCGAAGAACCCTACTATCATGCCATCTGAAGTCCAAGGTCCAGCATGATCCATATAGTCCTGGTACTATCATCCTGGAGCTTACTATCTGCAGTATCAAACTACATGGTCGAAGCACCACATCCCTGCCTCACCATCAAAATCACCAGGTCGAAGCACCACATCCCTGCCTCACCATAAATATCGCCAGGTCAAAGAACCACATCCCTGCCTCACCATCAATACCACTCGTCGTAGGGTAATAACATCCAATCTCCAAACTGATCGGACAAACAAACCATCACGTCGTGCACCCTGATATCTCATCCACGTCCAAGCCACATATCGGCCAAATCGCCAATCGACAACTAGACATTGACCACTCTACTATGGTTAATATCATCCACCTTGGTCTTGTACTTAACCGAACAATTAAGTATAGATCAAACAGAAACGTCTGGCATTATCCACTCTGAAATTTAGATCCATCGACACGTATCCCAAACCCTCTTCTATAGCTTATCTCATTCATTAGATTCCTGCTCGTGCAAAACTCCAACGTATAAGATTCTACCTAAAATCAAATCACCGCTAATTGGCATTTTCAACCAAAACAACAAAATAACAAACAAGCTAAACAGTCAAACATGCATCCATACATCAATACATCCAAACAACCATACATCCATCCAAAACGTCATAAATACGACATAAATAATCCATCCATCAATCGGTGTAGGAAATAACATCAATAATAGATCTAATCTAATAAGTCCATAACTATGGCACGACGATGGAAAATATATGATATTCTTTATAAATCATTTAAAAATAATTATAAATTATTTTATAAAAATATAGCTGTTGTATGTATATATATATATAATACCACGTTTTAAAACAAAAAATCATTCCCGAGCGTCGATATAACAATAAACAACCAATCGTAGTAAAGTGAGAGACAATATCACTTACCTCAGCCAAATCTGTCCAAACTATTGCCAAAACGTAGATCTCGCAAAATTGAGTCCACTGCAAGAAACTGCGTCCAAAACGGACCTCGTATGCAAAAAATATAGCCAAAATAAGAATCGTCATTAACAAAATCATTAATTAACTAATTAACAATTTAATTAACTAATTACTTACCTAATACATCATCTTCTCCACTCAAACGCTATAGGCCTTGCATGAAACCCATCCCATCATGTACATACATGCCAATTACTTGACAATTACTCCACGAAATCGACAACCGTCTTCGCCAAATCGTTTCTTATCGCGTTTTCTTTTATCTGCACCCGAACTCCGCTCGACCACACCACTTGAAGTGATGGCGACCCCGTGGACCCACGCCTTGACCTGCTTGTGACAAGCATGGACGGAAATCACCATGATCGACCAGTTTCCATCAAATCGAAGCTAAACCCTTCACTCGAGAATCACACTACAAATCTTGGATCCGCCTATCGTTGCTCCAAGATCGAACAAAGCCAAACCCTAGTTGGCTGTGGATGGGTCGATCTCGACCAAACGTTGTTGATCCAAAATCTACCATGGTCATCGCGTATCCTTCGTCGATACGATGTCAACGAATTAAACGGGGTGATTTTTAGTTGAGTATTTTGAGAGAAATTAATTTTTGAATGAGAGGAAAAGGGTTCGGCCATGGATTTTGTTCTTCGGCCATGAATAGTGAAATGGAATTGATTTTTGGAGGGAGAGTTTCAATTTGGGGATATATATATAATAATATAATAATCCATTTATTTAATTCTCTAAAATAAATGGTCACGCATTTTGAGCCTGTGCGATCACACAATGCGTCTGATTGCCACGAAACTCGTCTACGTGCATCATCTTATTTTTCCGGATCCAATGGCACTAACCGCATCTTCATTTGAGACTGCGCCCCAAAAGGCTAATTTCGAGTATTTCGAGGCCGTTTCGGGCATCGGATTATCCGATCTCAAAATACAACGATTCTTATACTCATTTTAGTTTGTAACGATTCATTTAATTAATGATTAAATATTTAAATAAACTATTTAAATATCTGATTGTCAAAAATACAGGTCGTTACATAAGCTAGTTTAGAGTTAGATCCAGGCATAAATTGAATTAAAGAAAGCAAAGTTTAAAGTAAGGGAGGAGAAAGGTCTCTCTTTTCTACTTAAATACCTAAGCTTTCACATTATTTCTTTTTTAACTTCTTTTTCTTTTGCTCCTCTCTTTTCAGGGCCACCACTTCCATGACTTACCTTCCCCAGTCAAAATTTTCACCCGAATATAATCAATTAAATAAAAACAAAAGTGGTTCATTCGATTGTTATAGCATTGAGTGGTGATTCAAGGAATCTAAGAGTCTATTCTTAAATTCATATGTCATTAAAGGCTGGATCTAATTAGGTACAATTCTTATTTTATATTAAATATTGGTATAGGTTCACCTATGACCCATGTTGATGTATGTGATCTATTTTAATTGCTTTTGAGTTTGACATTTTTTAAAGTTGTTATAAGTGTTGTTTTGTAAAAAAATTCAAGATAAAACATATGTTGGTAATCGAATTTAGTTTATGCATTTATGTTAATCTATGTTAATGATGTTGATCAAGTTATACAAATTATGTTTTATTTAATATCAAATAATATATATAATTAATTATTATTTAATTTGGCTATGATTTAAACTATGCAATTTCATATATCCAAAATTGTTTATATGCATTGTTTCATAATGAAAAATTATATTAAATGCATGTTCTTAGTTTACTAAATTATTTTAGGCTGAAATTGAACTTTAATAATAATTTTATAAACTTACTACAAATACTATAATTAATACTGAATTATTCAGTTTGAATTTAATAATATCTTTATAATATTTGGTATAACAAATTGTTATATGATTTAAATATTTAACTAAGTTAAACTTTCATAGTAAGATATTTTGATGTTTACTTAGCAATGAGATGAATTTATTTTTTATTTTTATTATTTTAATTTTTTTAATATGTACGCACATACATACACACACGCATGCATATATATATAGACACGTGCACGCATGCACACTTAACTTTATAATCATGCAATATATACCACATACGTATGCTTATTTATCATCATACAATCATGTCACACATATATTCACTTTACAATATACAACCTATATGTCCATGTGCCCTTTCACATACCCAAAGGAGATAAAATAAAACTTCTAATTAATTTCAGTTATTCACATTTATAACCTCTTAATTTATACCCCATAAATAAAAATATGACTTTTCACCTATCTAATTAATAGAAAACAAAACTTCCAATTAATTACACATGCACATCCCTATATATCATCATGTTAATATATAAGATATATTCAAAATAATTACTATTGAATAAAATTATTTACTTAAATATAAAATATTTTAAATAAAATATGGTTTTGTTTAATAAATAGATTGGATCTAATGCTAGTTAATAGACTTCGTAGGCCCATTAAGATCCAAATAGAGATTTTATTTTTAAATTTACCTATTTCAACCGCTGCACAATGGATCTGGTTCCATTAAAGAGTACCATTAGTCATAACATTAGCAGAATAAGTACAAAAACATGAAAATTTTAGTGACATATGATTTGAAGCGTCAAAATCCAAGATCCGTATATAAGATGACAACTTGAAGATTTATAAAGCAATTGACCTATAAAAGAAGAGACGTACATAGCTTGGGATGCAAGGAGAGAAACTTTTGAAATTGCACAGTCAAAGTACTATAATTGGTGAAAGGAGCTAATGTAGATAAGAGATGCAAGGAGGGAAACTTTTGAAATTGCTCAGTCAGAGTATTATAATTGGTGAAAAGAGCTAATGTACTACTGGATCGCTACAGCGGACAATCACCTTTAAAAAATGAATAGAAAAAATTCTAATTCTTTTAATAATAAGTGTGGTTCTTTATTCAAGCAGAGCACCAATTTTTATGCATCGAGAATACTAACCAATGGCTTCTAAGACCTTGGCCTGAAGCACTATATCACTTGTCACTTGAGCTGGTGGTCCTTAATAGAAATATCGCCAAATTAAATAAACTAGCATTATATAAATATAATGCTATATTTATTTTATAGTTTGGAAAATGTTAAATTAAACTAGCTTAATGCATATATAGTTCTAAATTATTTTTATAGTTCAGAAAATGCTAAATTACACAAATATTTCATGAATACAATGTTATACTTATTATTATAGTTTAAAAATACTAAACTAAACTAGCTATATAAGTATATGATGGTATATTCATTTTTAGAATACAAATAATGCTAGCCCCATTTAGCTTTTTTGGCTGTTAGTTCACAAAAAAAATTAATCACTACCAACCATCGTGCCACCATAACCACCACCATCGAAACTCCGCTAAGTAACATTGCAGCAACACTACCAATCACCTTCGATGATTCTCCACCCAAAATCGTCCTTCCTAGTTAAAATTGAATCCAACTTACAATCACCATCGCCATGTCGCTTCACAATCCATCACATCGCCTTCTAAGTTGTCTCACTTGTCGCAGTCTCTACCGGTTCAGCCTTGCAGCCACCGCTGTACGATTGGAGCTAAAGTATGTGTTGGCTTATAGTTGACTATTGTAAATAGTTTGTTCTTAAGCATAAAATTAACCTCATACCCAAAATTGTCCTCCGTTGTTAAAATTGAATCCTACCTTATAATCATCATCGCCATGTCGCTTCACAACCCACCACTGTCGCATCGCCTTCTAAGCTATATCCACCTGTAGCAGCTGCAGCTGGTTCAGCCTTATCGCCACCGTTGTACAATTGGAGCTAAATTATGTTTTAATTTGTAGTTGATTACTGCAAAGAGTTTGTTCTTAAGCCTAAATTAAAATTTAACGACCTTACCGTTATACCCATATTATTAAAGGACATTATAAATAATGTTGTATAATAATACGGAGAATGCGGCTTGTTAAGGGCGACCAAATCTGAATATACCTTTAAACTAACACCGACACGTCATACTTACTATTTTTATAAATATCTGGATTGAAATTCTGACGGTTTCTCAAAATCAGAAAGTATACATCATATACAATACATAGTGAGTCTACAAAAGATACTAGACCCACATAATATACAACCCAAAATAAGTCACTATCTCAATAATACATTCCATAAACCTACATGTAAATATACAATAGAAGATAAACTGAAAGGACAAAATGTCTATTATCTATAAGCACAACTGCTCAAAAGCCTGCAAGTCCTGATACTTGAAAAGCCTTAGTCTAACCCGAGTATTATAAAATAAACGAGTCAAACTATTTCTAAATATCAAAGAGGTGAGACCTAGATATAGCACAAGAATATATGACATTATAATAAACGTAAATGTCATAAATATAACCAAGGCACTAGAATATTTAACTTAGAATCCACTTCAAGATACATGAATATTTCAATTGCAAAACCTGAAATAAGTCATAAAAATCCATAAAGCCCAGCATAAAAGCAATTAACTCAAAATCCAAGAAAAACCAAAGTCATATCGATCTCAATAATTATACTCATTCCGTGGAAAACAAAAGATGGTATCACTCATACCGATCTGATACCAATGATCATCCATACCGGGAAAACAAAATCTCAAATCCATGAAAACCAGACCAAAGAAAATATTACTCATTTTGATAGTAAGGATTGTATAAAAATACAGGAGTGTACTTCTTAAAGATCTATTGGTCCCACTGAACACCAAAAGAAAGTAAACTCTAAAGTGCCAAATACTATCACCTTTAGTAATCACGAGAACTTAACCAAAACATCACATACCGCCTGCTGAAATTCAAGAATTTACAAGAAGCTAGTAAATCTCACTCATTACGGATACCACAGGAAAACCTGAACTATATTCCCTTAAGGATCTATCAGTCCTACTGAACACCAAAATAGAATACAACTCTAAAATTTTAATTACTTCTTTATAGCAATCACAAGAAATTAACAAAGACATCCCATACTACCCGGTGAAATCCAAGTATTCACTAATGGGCTAGTAAGTACCACTCAAACATTCTATTCAATGAGTTGTACAATATTTGACGAAGCGTTACTTGAAAGAATTTAAACCAATCAATAATACTAAGTCGGTTATTAGTATTTCCCAAATTATAGAATTAAGGTTCTCAAAACATTTTAGTTTTATAATCTTCTCCAAATCCAAAAGTCACATGAAAATGCTAAAATAGCATATAAATAACCAAGTGTTAAATCCAATAAAAATTTATAGTTTGAAAATGGATAATATCATTTTATTATATAAGAAATGATTTTTAAAATACTTTATATATGAACCTATTTTCAAACTACTTTAAAATCCATAAACCCATTTATTTCTCAACTTTATATATATATATATATATATATATATATATCCTTTGATAAAACAAACTATAATTCCACTTTTAATATTAAAATGCTTTTATATATATAATTATTCCAAATTCTTATTTGAAAGTTCCATAGTTCACAAATTATATTCCAAAGTGTGTATGTTTATATATATAAGTAGTCATTTATTTTATAAAACCATAAATATCTATTTTCAAACCCATATAGTTATTAAAATATTTGCTTAAAAGCGACTTAGAAGTTTACTTCCAAACCATTCCAAAATAATATTATACATATAATTACTTATAAAATCACTTATACCAAGGAAATTAGATTATTACAGAAATTTGGTTTGATATCTATATATATTATAATAAACCAAAGTCCATAAAACATAAGGAATTTAGTTATTTCAAAAGTCCCTAAATCATCACAAAACCATATCGGTAAATTTGATCCATAGAGATATACTCTAAATCATCTCAAAGCACTCTATCATGAAAACAAAATCATATATTCATAATTCAAAATCCCGAAATAGCACTAAAATAAATCATGGAATAGATTACATAACAATGTAAAAAACATACAAGGAGAGAACCAAGCAAACAAATGGTCGAACGGGCGAACGGAAGGCATACGACCATCACCCCGGGCTCTACCCAGGTGCATGACTGGTGCATCGGTCCCTTAGGACCAGTCCACCGGTGCATTGGTCCCTTAGGACCAGTCCACCGGTGGCATCACCTGGGTGAAGCCTCAGGCGATTTCCTATGACTTTCGGGGTCCTTTGGCGGGGTTTTCGGATGGTGAATGCTTCTAACTCCTAGGGCATTGTTTTAGACATCATGCAAGCCTATATTCATTCACATAATCATGATTCAAAGGATCATATGGCAAAGGCTTTCAGGAAATAGTGAATAAGTTAACAAGATATGTGAATATGACTATCAAATTGAAAGAAATTCAACAATAAATCATTCAAAATAAACACAAGCATCCATTATACATTTAGAATAGTTGTATGTGTGTTAGATCACCTATATAACTTGAATTGATGAGATAATCCTGGATTCTCCTAAGCTAACAACTTTCAACGATTACCTAGGTTTATTTTTAGAAATTTTACAAAAGAGGATTACAAATCATGACCAATGACTAAGATTAAAACCCAATTAGAAGCAATATAGGGTAGTAGAGATTGTCTTGGCTTTAAGTCTCCAATTATTAATCAAAAGCCCTTTGACTTTTTAGATTTGGGGTTGATTTAAGTTTCTAGGGCTTCCAACTTAGAGAATTTTGTTTCAGATTTTTTATTACTGCTAAAATGAGAAAGTGGTGAGGAGATATGTTTTGTTTTTCTCCTAATTAACACAACTACATGGGCCTAAGTGGATCCCTATACCCAATAAGATACTGTATTATTTCTTTCCTTCTAAATTCTCATTATAAAACACTAATTTAAGTCTTAAATAATGTTTTATTTAACATAACTTAGTATCTCAAAATTTATCAAAACCAATCACAAGTTAAAATCCTCATTTCTATTAATATCGAGATACCTTATAAAATAAATATAACCTTTGAAAATAAAAGTTATTCCCATTATTTTTATAAAAAATAAACTATTAATTGTAAAAATCTCATTTTAAACACTAAATCCCAATATTAGCATTTTATTAAATTTTCAACAGTTGTTGTAATAATTTGAAACGAAAAAATATTTTTATCGTAAATCTCCACTTATAATAAATAAGTGGATAAAACATTATAATTCACATTTTACATTACAAATTATTATCACATATTTAATTATCACAATTAAGTTTCAAAAATCATAATTTAAGGTTAATCATCCGTAGTTAAACTTAATTAATTAAATAGTTAACAACATGTTTGTTACAGACTTTCCCCCTTAAGAAAATTACATCCGCGCAATTTACTTAACGAAAGAAATCTATAAATTAAATTTCCAAATTTTCTTTAAAAAAATATTTTTATCTCAAGTTTATTAAACACTTAAGGATAAATAAGATACACCAACCTTTTACTTCATAAGGAACTCTTAAAAGTTTTTGAACCAATTGATAAGTTATGAATTAAATTATCTCATTATGTAAATTAATAAGTCGTGAAATATTATTATCCACTCGGTTACTTACAAAGTTGATCGCATACGCTATCAACAATGCCTTACCATGTCCTTTTGCTTCATACAATTATTTTATGGCGAAAATATTATTTCAATCTATTTTTAACTCAAAGATATTTTTCCTAAAACAATTATTTTAGATTCTCATGTCAAAATGTCTCGATCGATGGTTAGGAATTTCTATCAATAACATAGCATCCCATATATTAATCAAAATCCTTAAACATTTTCCAGACAATGCAACACAATAAAATATAAATTTTCTATGTTTAAACTTATTTTATCCTTATAGAATTCATACATCCAATAAAACAAATGCAATCAAGCAACCATTTTCGAACCTCCAATCAAACAAAATCAATCCTAAGTCCTAATCATAAAATGCAAAAGCTCACCCAAGGCACTAAACTTATTTCTAAAAAAAATTCCGAAGCAACTTAGGAAAAGGGAAGAATACTTTCCAAGTCAAGAGAACTATACCTTACTTAGATGGCCTACTAGAAGTCCCCACGGCCTTCCCTTTACCTTCCTTCCTCTCCTTGAATGGACAAGCAGAAATCAAGTGCCCTTCCTTCTTACAATAAAAGCAAACACCCACGGTTCGAGGCTTACTACACTCATTCAAATTATGGCCTTTGTTTCCACAATTGGAACATGCTACTTGAATCTTAGGTGGATTGTAGGACTAGACTCATTCTGCTTCCTCTTCTTACCTATAGACTCAGAATTACCTTGCTCAATAGGTTGCTTTCTTTTCTGGTTTAACTCTTGCTTTTACTTCTTAGGAGCTATCTCATTCTCAATTCTTCGCCTCCTTGAGACGGAGTGCTGAATGAAAAACGCCTCGAAAGATACGTCTGACTAAAGTAATAAAGCCTTTTGCAATGGTTTACATAATCCATAAATAAACTTTTGATTTTTCTTCCTTGGGGTATTAATAAAATCCAACCCAAACTTGGATAATGCCTCAAATTTCGCTACATACTCCATAACGGAAGACTAATCCTATCTAAGGTCATTGAATTTTCTAGTCAATGCTTCCTTTTCTGCCAAGGGAAAAAACTTCTACTCGAACATCTGCTTAAATTGTGCTTGGGTAAGCTGAGTCTCCTCAATCTCTGCTGCTAACAAATCATATCGGTCGAGTGCCCTTTCTGCAATTTGTTGATGCCACTTGAACTCTTTCGGCATCCGTGAGATCCATGCGAGTAAAGAGCCTCTCGCACATCTTTATCCAAGCTTGAATCTCTATGAGCTTTTCTGTTCCCTTAAATGGTCTTCCTCCCAATCACCTGAAGTCATTACATAAACAGGCGAAATCTGCTCGAACCAAACGAATATCAGGAATAACGGTCTAGGCAACAAGGACAATCTTTATAATCTGCTCGGGAGTCAAAAACATCCCTCTTGTACCGGGATTACTGGCTGATCCCAGTGTAACTCTAGGTCTGCCTCCAACCATAATCCTATTCTGCATAATCCAAACTCTAATATTATTTTTAATATAACAAGTAAAAATCAAAGTATGCCCCAAATGATTGTCCTTCATTTTATATTCATATCCTTAATTAGATAATTAATTTAACTATCTACCACAAACCCCAAGGGACAAGACTCTAAGTCATCTAGGTCTTGGATCCGTGATATTATATTCTATAATGTTCTAACAATGGTCTGATACCAACTGTAACGACCATACTGTTATACCCATATTATTAAAGGAATTATAAATAATGATGTCTAAGAATACGGAGAATGCAGCTTGTTAAGGGCGACCAAATGTGAATATACCTTTAAACTAACACTGACACATCATACTTACTATTTTTTATAAATATCTAGAACAAAATTTTGACGTATGCAGTCTTAGTCTAAAAATATAAACACGTCGGTTTCAAAAAATCAGAACAGTATATCATATGAAACAATAATCACATATCGCAGCGGAATAATATACATCATATACAATACATACTGTGAGTCTATAAAATATGATACTAGACCCATATAATATGCAACCCAAAATAAGTCACTATCTCAATAATACATTCTATAATCCTACATGTAAATATACAATAGAAGATAAACTGAAATGTCAAAATGTCTATCGTCTGCTAGCACACCGACCCAAAGCCTGCAAGTCTCGATCCCTGAAAAGCCTCGGCATAACCCAAGTATTATAAATAAATAGGTCAAACTATTTCTAAATATCAAAGAGGTGAGAACAAGATATAACACAAGAATATATGACGTTATAATAAAGGCAAATGCCATAAATATAATCAAGGCACTAGAATAATTTAACTTAGAATCCACTTCAAGATACATAAATATTTCAATCGCAAAACCCGAAATAAATCATAAAATCCATAAATCCTAGCATAAAAACAATTAACTCAAAACCCAAGAAAAACCAAAGTCATATCGATCTCAATAATCATACTTATACCGTGGAAAACAATAGATGGTATCACTCATATCGATTCGATACTAATGATCGTCCATACCGAGAAAATAAAATCTCAAATCCATGAAAAACTGACTAGAGAAGATATAACTCATTCCAATATTAAGGATCGTATAAAAATCCAGGAATATACTTCTTAAAGATCTATCGGTCCCACCGAACACCAAAAGAGAATAAACTCTAAAGTGCCAAATACTATCACCTTTAGTAATCATGAGAACTTAACCAAAACGTTTCATACCACCTGGTGAAATTCAAGCATTTACTAGAAGCTGGTATCTCACCCATTACGGATACCATAGGAAAACCTGAACTACATTCCCTTAAGGATCTATCCGTCTCACCAAACACCAAAAGAGAATACAACTCTAAAGTGTTAATTACTTCCCTATTGCAATCACAAGAATTTAACCAAGGCATCCTGTAACATCCCCCACTTGGAGGCCCAAAACTAACGGCTATGGATGCTGCAGTCATCTATAGTTATTAATCCTCGGTGACCAAATACGGTAATATTAGGTAAATTGATATACCAAAAACATATGGATATGGATAAGTTTAAAATTTTCAAAACGAATTTTACATTCCATTCCAAAAATCCCATTTCAACATTCTTTACATAATTCGACAACGTTAACCACGTTCAAAAAAATATAATTATTACAATATACTTCAAGAGCGACATATGAAGATGCCCCCTTGTTGATCAGAGTATATAATAGGCAATAAACAACTTTGCCTTAACAAAACAACAAAGCAGAAGCATATAAGAGAGAGAGTTCAAATAACTACATGCCTCCTACACGACTTCGGAAGCTAATTCGTCTTAAGAGGTACCTGAAAGCCTCAAATCTCAAGCTACTCAAAATCAATTGAGTATCCGAGAGTTTAAGAAGAAAACATAAACTTCGAGTCAGACATAAAGCCTGGTATGAATAATAATCTACCATCTTAAATCATTTAGATATCTATTGAGGCCACGTCGCTTGGCGGAACAGGTTTCCCCCTCACTAATATATTAAAAACTTTTATAAACCATTTTCTGTGCTCCTGCATCCACAATGGTTAAATCAATTTAAAACATTGTTATGTGATGATATGAAAAACAATTAAATCAATTCTGGATTACCCATCCCCGTTCATTTTGACTGTTTGTTATAGTTATTGTTTCTAGGATTACTATTAATCTAATAGTTTTCATGGGCTGACTAATAACCGGTAAAACATTTATGGACTCTCTATCCACTTATATAGTTGTCATGGGATCACTATGAACCTATTTGTAACTCCAATATCATTTCTTATATCCTAGTTTACATGGGTTGATTAGGAACCTATTGACTATCAGTTAATATTTCATTTTCTTATTCGGATATAGTTTTCATGGGCTTACTATAAACCTGTCTAACTGACGTCTTCAATTATACATAGTTTTCATGCGCTAACTATGAACCTATTGGCCCTTGCCAATATCATTTCCCTTACACAGTTTTCATGGGCTTACTGGGAACCAATTGGCCTCTACCAATATCTTTAATTTATATTCACTACTTGATCAACCTAACTGGTTATTCTGCCTTTTTCCAAAATACCGTTTTGGGTTCATTACAAAGTGAATATATACATATATGAAAAAGTAATTAGAATAACTTGGTTAATCTCTTTAACCCATTTAAACTTCTTCAAAAACTTTATTTAAGATTATTTTATTTATTAATATGCCATGGTTTTGCATTTAAATGAGATTGGGTTATTTGTTTTGAAAACTATACTTTCGAAATATTTGAAACCTTGCTTTCGACCTCACTGGGTAGCCTCTTTCGAAAGCATATATCTCTTTTCAAAACATTAGCTCCTGCCTTTTAAAACACTTTAAAATCCTTCTTTCAAAACCTTTCGAATATAATAAAGTGTTACTTATTAATTATTAGAATCATAGCTTCGATACCATTAGAAATATCTCTTCCTAAAGTATTGAAAGTCCCCCTTTCGACATCATTGGGTTTACCATTAAAAATATAATTTGGGTCAAAGTAAATATAAATGAAAGTATCTCCTTTCGAAACCATTAATTACCATATAAAAATGTTAGGGAATTTATTATGGTGTCGGAACCATCCCTTTCGTTAGAGTCGAAAGCATACATTTAAAATACTGAAGAATAGCTTTGAAACCCCTTCCAAAACCATTGCCTTGAAACCCATAACCCTTTTGAAAGCATTATAAAGCGGCTTAATATAACTTTAAAACATATGATACCTTTCGACAGCATTGATAACTTCAATACACTCGAAAGATAAAAGAATCGGTGGCAGGGCTTCGACTGTGTCAGAACCCCTTCTTTCGAAAGCATTGATTTATAATTAAAGAAACTCCTTCGAAACCCCTTTTTCCTTTAAAATAAACATGATGACCCCTTCGAAGGCCATTATAAAACTCCTTCCAAAAACATATGTATCGACTAAGTCGAAAGCTTAGTAAAACAAAGGCAGGCGCTTAACTTTTTTAAACAAACTAAGGTATCAACTCCATCAGAAGCATGCTTTCGACACCATACCTTCCGCCTTTCTCTAATCCACTATGTACCACCTAAATGATACCATGTGTATTGATTATGGCTTAATGGGGTTTCAACTTTGTCGAAGGCGAAAGGTAAGGGGCGAAAGGTACCCTTAATAGAGGCGGAACCTGTTTTTCTGGGTTAAATGTCAAATTAAGCAACTTATCTCAACTAACCTTCCTACATGTAAACTTTTTATTGGTTGCCTTTACTTTTCCCATGCTTTTCAAAACTAACCGCCTTATTATTTGGATAATTATCAAACTTAAAATTTTACAAATAAAACCTTCTATTGCAAATATAATTAAATCATTTAGATCCTCTTCTCAAAATAATTTGATTTATATATCAAATCACTTAAGAAAAATCCCCAAAAACTATAGAAATTCACTTTGATCATGTTATATAACATATCAAAATTTCAAACCCAAATCCGCAATATATTTTCTGAAATAAATTTATAAACCCAGCGTGCTATATTTTCATTCAAAAATTCATAATAATCTTTCCAAAGCTTGAAAAATTATCAAACTTAAAACCTAACTCTACAATTATGTTTCTCATGACATATAATTATTCCATAGCATTTAAACATTAATATCACACGGTTTTGATCTAAAACCGTATGAATCATTATTTAAACAATCTTGTTTAAATTTAAACAAACCATAATTCAAGCATTTCATCATAAAACATCATATATTCAACAAATAAAGATGTAAATTATTATTAACGTTAATCTTTGATAAGGAAAGTGGATTGAGATTGGTTTGATTTCCCCCTTCTTTAATTCTTTTTCTTTTCTTGAATTTCCTCTTCTTCTCTTCTTCTTAATGGTCGGCTTCTTAACTTTGCTTACGTTTTTATTTTTGTGAAAATGAATATGAGTATCAATGGCTTAAGAGGTAAACATATATATATAAGGGTAAAGTTAGGTATAGCTAATCCCATTATACCCTTACATAATTTAATTAATCTTTAAACCATTCTTTAGCCCAATTAAATTAATAAGCATGGCCACTTAATTTTATTCAAACCTCAATCCCCTTATCACTTAACATTTATATTATATTTAATTTATCTAATTAAATATCCTGAATAATGTTATCTAAAAATTAAGGATGTTACACATCCCATACTACCCGGTTAAATTCGGGTATTCACTAATGGGCTAGTAACTACCTCTCAAACATTTTATTCAATGAGTTGTACAATTTTCGATGAAGCATTACTTGAAAGCATTTAAACCAATCAATAACACTAAGTCGATTATTAGTATTCTCTGAATTATAAAATTAAGGTTCTCAAAACATTTTATTTTTAAAATCTTCTCCAAATCCAAAAGTCACATGCAAATGCTAAAATAGCATATAAATAACTAAGTGTTAAATCCAATAAAATCCAATAAGAATTTATAGTTTGAAAACAGATAATATCATTTTATTATATAAGCAATGATTTATAAATACTTTATATATGAACCTATTTTCAAACTTCTTCTTTAAAATCCATAAACACATTTATTTCTCAACTATATATATATATATATATCCTTTGATAAAATAAACCATAATTCCACTCTTAATATTAAAATGCTTGTATATATATAATTATTTCAAATTCTTATTTGAAAGTTCCATAGTTCACAAATTATATTCTAAAGTGTGTGTGTGTAAGTAGTCATCTATTTTATAAAACCATAAATATCTATTTTCGAACCCATATAGTTATTAAAACATTTACTTAAAAGCGACTTAGAAGTTTACTTCCAAACCATTCCAAAATAATATTATCCATATAATTACTTATAAAATCACTTATACCAAGGAAATTAGATTATTATAGAAACTTGGTTTGAAATCTATATATTATAATAAACCAAAGTCCATAAAACACGAGGAATTTAGTTATTCCAAAAGTCCCAAATTCATCACAAAATTGTATAGGTAAATTTGATTTATAGAGATATACTCTACATCATCTCAAAGCACTCTATCTTGAAAACAATTCCATATATTCATAATTCAAAATCCCGAAATAGCATTGAAATCAATCATGGAATATATCGCATAACAATGCACACAACATACCAAAAGAGAACCAAGCAAAGAAATGGTCGAACGGGCGAACTGGAGGCATGCAACCATCACCTATGGTTCTGCCCAGGTGCATGACCGGTGCACCGGTCCCTTAGGACTGGTCTGTAGGTGGTGGCATCTGGGTGAAGCCCAGGCGATTTCCTGTGCCTTCTAGGCTCCGTTGGTGGGGGTTTTCCGACGGTGGATGCTTCTAACTCCTAGGGCATTGTTTTAGACATCATGAAAGGCTATATTCATTCACATAATAATGATTCAAAGGATCATATGGCAAGGGTTTTCAGCAAATAGTGAATAAGTTAACGAGATATGTGAATATCGTTATCAAATTGAAAACAATTCGACAACAAATCATTCAAAACAGACATAAGCATCCATTATACATTTAGAAGTAGTTATGTGAGTGTTAACTCACCTATATAACTTGAATTGATGAGATAATCTCGTATTCTCCTAAACTAACACCTTTCAGTGGTTACCTAGGTTTATTTTCAGAAATTTTACAAAAGAGGTTTACGAACCATGACCAATAACCAAGATTAATACCTAATTAGAAGCAACATAGGGTAGTAGAGATTACATTGACTTTAAATCTCTAATTATTAATCAAAAGCCCTTTGCTTTAATTTAGATTTAGGGTTGATTTAAGTTTCTAGGGTTTTCAACTTAGAAATTTTGTTTCAGATTTTTGATTACTGCTGAAATGAGAAAGTGGTAAGGAGAAAGAAATGTATGCTTTATTTTTCTCCTAATTAACACAGCTACGTGGGCCTAAGTGGATCCCTATACCCAATAAGGTATTGTATTATTTCTTTCCTTCTAAATTCTCATTATAAAACACTAATTAAAGTCTTAAACAATTCTTTATTTAACATAACTTAGTTTCTCAAAATTTATCAAAACCAATCATAAGTTAAAATCTTCATTTCTATTAATATTGAGATATCTTATAAAATTAAATATAACATTTGAAAATAAAAGTTATTCTCGTTATTTTTAAAAGAAATAAACTATTAATTGTAAAAATCTCATTTTAAAAACTAAATCCCAATATTAACATTAAATTAAATTTACAACACTTGTTGTAATAATTTGAGATGAAAAAATATTTTATCACAAATCTCCACTTATAATAAATAAGTGGATAAAACATTATAACTCACATTTTCATTACAAGTTATTATCACATATTTAATTATCACAATTAAGTTTCATAAATCATAATTTAAGATTAACCATTCGTAATTAAACTTAATTAATTAAACAGTTAACAAGGGTTGTTTCATAAAACCTCATATCCTAAGAATATATTTTTTTGTCAAACTTGTCCTTGAATCTATTTTCTATGATCTTAAACATAAAGAGTTATTTATAAGTAAAAAAAAGAATATAAAGGAATAATCTACCATTAAATATAATATATAAGACCAAAATAATAGTTTTAAACATCATCTAACTAACACGTGCATACGCACGCGCGTGCACATATACATATACATATACATTCGCACATACATACATAGATACATAAACACATATATAATGTCTTATAATAATATTATTTATATTTGAAGTATTTCTGAAATTTTATATTAAATGAATCAGTACGTAAGGCACGTCCTTTGTACATGTGCAATGAAAAATATAAATTATTATTTTTTTAGTGCGAACCAGTATGTACATGCGCTCACAAAACTCGATGTACTCATTTTACGTATAAATTTGGTTATTTTTGCAAGAAATGAGTGATTCTCTCGGAGAGGATAGCACTCATTCATAAATTTGGTTATTGTGTACTTACCGAAGGAAAAGGAATTGATTGTGTACAAAGTTTGTTATTTGGAGTATCTGTTAAGATAAGCATGAAAAAAAGTAATATGAAAGTATAAATGGCAAGTAATATATCATTTCTTTATCAATTATTTTCTCTCCTCCTTTATCCAAAGCTAGAGACCGCATCAATAGCTAAAAAAACAAGACGGAGTTAAAAATGCGATCAAAGGGATATTTGACATAACCCACAATGTTAATGTGACCCCTAAACTTTAAAGTTATTATCCATTATATTTGGCACAAACATATGATCCAAATATGATTAGGATATAAAATAAGGATATTTATGTAACTGCTTTTGATTATGTCTTGTCTCCTACTCTCATATATCCCCATGTGTTTCTCTCAAATATGAGTTTACGAGAATCAAATGGGATTCATGTGATAACTCTAGGAAGAAAGAGTGGAGAAGAAAAATTCATTTCTTCTTTTTATCTATTACCCTCGTTGACGATTGCTTTCCTTTTTCTTTCTCTTTTCATTTTGATGCTAGACCATAGGAATATATCATCTCTCATCGTGCAATTTTAGGCTTTTAACTACAAATAAATTATGGTGTGTCTTCATTATGATTGAAATTGTCAAATTGATGCATTCCAATTTTAAGTTCATTAATGAGCACTTATAAAGTTTTTTTAAATTAATCGGCATGCGTTTTTGTTTTGATTTTAGATCCAGTGTTTGAGTTTTATTTTAAATTACAGAAGTTGTATCTCTCTTCGGATTTTTGAGCTTTGCACGGAGGAGACGAGAAAAGAATAATATGGAGAAAGTGACAAAAGCGTCAATCTCTTTCAAAAATCCTTAATGGCATGCTTTTATTTATTAGCCTAACGAGACTATCATAATCAAATCAAATGGTTGAAGCTCACCCTTCAGTTCTTTACGGAAAATACAACCAACAGAATTGAAACTGAAAAAATCATGACTGAATCGAACCGAACGAAATTAATTTTCGTTAATCTAGTCGGTAACCGGTTTAATCGAATCAAAAAGGTAAGTAAATGAAATAATCATATTTTATTATTCAAACGATTGATTTACTTAAAAGGAAACATAAATTTATGTTTAGAGAGATTTTACTTTTTGTTATGTTTATAAGAATATTTGATTGGAGTTTTTAGGCTGAAGGAAAATGTTAGAGAAAAATTTAGTTTCAGAGACAAGAAGTTTGTTTTTTAGGCTGAAGGACACTTTTTAGTGTAAATCACAGAATGATAGTTGTAACTATCATTTTCAGTTTACACTAAAAAGTGTCCTTCAGACTAAAAAATAAACTTGTTGTCCCTGAGACTAAATTTTTTTGCAGCTTCTTCATTTTGTCTATTTACCTGTATTTGATTTGTTTTCAATAGGTAAATTTCTTTTTCTTACTACTAAACCAAGCATGAAGTTGAACTATCATGTCTTAATTTGGAGAATATAATAAAAATTGAGTGAATTCGGTTGAACCGGTAAAAAAATAAGTACAAATCGAATTTAAACTAATTTAATTTTGTAATCAAACCGAACCATCGAATGAACTGCCTTGGCCGATTAATTTGGTTTTAACCAAAATATTGCTAAGTTTACTTATTTCTGGAATTTCATAATAAATGAATAAAGTTGTCGAAGGAAATAAATGGGCATGTATTCATGCTCGATATTTACACCATGTCCATTTACATTGATATTTATTAAGAGATGTGAGAGTTGTAGCTGCACCATTTATAAATATGATCCATCAGCATCAAAACCCGTGAACCTTACATGAATCAATACATATCGTACACGGCACCAGATTTTCCACCTCTGCTTTCAATTTGCATCAACTCAACTCATTCATGACAATAGGCGTCAGATTCAATTTCATGAAATGAAATGTTTCACGTATACGCATTAATGCTCTGTTTCTATTTATGTGCAAAGGACGTAGATATCACATTTTATGACACAATCTTCTTACTCATTGATTCTCTTTTAATATCTCATATATTAATGCTAAGTTTCCTTTACCCTTTGTAAAAATTGACGTTTTAAAACTTTCAATTTTTAAGGGAGTTGGATTACCTTAGAAGGTGAATGGTCAGAATCAATTTGTTTACAAATACAAACAATTGATGTACAAGACGAATACTAAAATCACAAGCATGCCGAAGCATGTACGTGATTGAAAGAAAAAAGGACGTTGGGCTAGTTTCCGAGAACGTGGTACCGAAGACTGTCAGGGCTGGACCACATTCTATATGGGCCAGGCCCAATTTCATTGATAAATGTAAATTAAATGGTTTTGTTTCTGTTTAGGTCAAAAGCAATAGTCATGTACAACTACAAAGTGCGAAAATGAGCGTGAATCAGGAGCAACCGAAAGGTCTGAATAAAGCGCAAAGCAACTACACTGAAAGTGAGATATTTGGCCTGAAACATGCTCCATTCATTTTTGTCTCATTTAGTGCCTTTTGTTTTTAGCTTTCACGTAAAAATGGTTTAACCAAAACACATCGTCCAAATCAAGATAAATCAAACATTAAACATATACATTTGTAAAAAGTTTTAAAGCCAATAAACAGTACTAAATATGGTAAATTTGATTCTCCAAGCTTATATTGTATATAATTCAAAATAAAATTTTAAAGCCTAAAAAACAATAATACATCTCATGAAATTAGATAAAACTTGATAACACGCCCATTATGAACAACCAATATAAGTATAGTTTATATATTCAGTTGACTATTATTATACGTATAAAATGTGTATTTAAATAAACGATTATACAGTGCATTTGAACAGTTTATAGAAAATTTTATGTACATGTAGCACACACTGGATTCAATAAATTCGACAAGATTCATCAGGGAAGAAGTTTGAAGCGATAATGAATGCAATTTATGTATCTTTAATAAAGATGAACTGCTGAAGTGTAATAATTAGATATGCAAAAATAATAGCGTATCAAAAGCCAGCCAGAGAAAAGTAAAGATAAGGTAGATGGGTGGGGTGGTAGACAAATTGGGAGTGTGAAGTCAGTAGAACTTAGAAGACTTCAAGGGAGATAAATGCCTATAAATGTACTCAATGTTGATGTAGAGTGTTGTTAAATACACCAAACTAAATACTAACTAATACCTAAAAAAATTGTATCTCTATTCTATATTCTGCACTTAAAAATATCACCTTTGCCTACGACTAAACTCGTTCCCTTTTCCTCTTTTTTCCATACGTTAAAAGGCAGATAGTTCACTCAATCAAATTCATGCAATCAAAATTAATTAACATAATCAAATATTTCCTTAATAATGGATTTGGATTTTTATAATGACTTTCAGGCATCTTGCATAACTTTGTTTTGTTCTTCTTCTAAATTTCATCATTATCTCAAAATTATTCACTGTCTAATTTTTTCAAATTTTAAAATATTTTACTACGTTTGTTAATTTCATCATGTCATTATTCTTACTATAAAAAGTAAACAATGAAGAATTAAATGATTAGATTATCATTTTTTTTTAAAAGTCAAGTCGGGTTTAGACACCAGTTTATACTGTATGATGGATGGATATAGATTTCTTTGATATTATTATTTGATTCATCTTCATTATGGAGTTACGAATAGGTAGGGCTGTTAACGGGTACTTTCGGATACGTATAGTGTCATATCTGTATCTGTATCCGAAATTATTTTCGGATATCGGATATTCATATCCACTTAATTTTCGGATATCGGATATCTGTATCCGCTTAATTTCGTATACGGACGGATATTGGATATTTATCCACTCCGCCCATAATCAATAAATTTAAAAGTATAAATGAAAAGGTTTTGATCAACATAAAACAGTTTTGTACTAATATTCATAAAAAAAACTAAGGAACTAAAAATGTAATGATAAAACATTATTCTATACTAATATCTGTATGCTATCCAAAAATATTTAAAAATTAAACACTAAGGGCCCGTTTGGTTTGCTGTTTTGTGTTTTCGTCTAAACAAAAATGCGCATTTCTTATGCGTTATTGGAAAACACACAATTTTGAAAAATGAAATTAATATAGAAAATAGAAAACAAGCTTATTTGATTTTTCGTGTTTTGAGACATAACAAAAGGATGGAAAACAATTCTTCCCCTTCATTTCTCGTCCATCGCTGTAATGACTAAGAATTGTAAAAAAAATTCGCATATTTTCCTGTATTTTGTAGTGTATGTTGAAAATACAAAACACAAAACGAAACTAAAAGGGGCCCTAAAATTGTCTGTTTTCACTAAAAATGAGAAAAAAACCATATCATAATAACATGGTTAGGAAATAGTTGAAAATTTATATATTAATTAAATATAATTTTAATTATATATATATATATATATATATGTGTGTGTGTGTGCGCGCGCGCGCGCGTGTGTGTGTATATATGCATCAGTCAATCGGAGGGATATTTTTCGGATACGGATACCACAATAACCATATCTGTATCCAAAAAGCTTTTCGGATATCGAATATTCGTATGCGCTTTTCGAACAACGAGTATTTTTCATACTTTCGGATACGGATTCGAACGAATATCGGATTTTTCGGATATCCATTGACAGCCCTACGAATAGGGATGTAAATTGATGGATTGGACCGGACGGAGGTTTGTTCGGTTTCTATCATAAATGAAATCGGACCGGACGAGGTTTATACTCGTACAAATTTTGTTGTCCTAAAATAAAATCGAACGGACGTGAATAGACGTTTTTTGACCACAGACAAACATTGCTATTTACATCACATTTTATGTATTTTAATAGAGTTTCAATCAGTTATATTATTATTATAAGTATGTACTAATGTATAAGCATTTTATGAATTTTTACTTAATCAGTCAATCAAACAGTTGTCATACATATCTTGAAAAAAGTATTGGATATAATAAATTATAAGAACTTCGGACGAATTTGAACGAACACGGATCAAACGAGATTTTTATTCTAATTCATATCTTAAATGAAAACCGTACGAATTTGAACGGATGTTTTTCGGCCACGGACTCGAACGGACATCAAACACTCATACAAAATTAATAGCAATGGTCACGAGAAATGTATTTTTTTTTCTTTTTAATATAGGATTGATAAGAAATGTGATGTATGTAGAGTATTATTAAGGAGATATCCAAAAAAATATGGTATTTTCTAGACATGGTAAAGACTAGTGTATTTTTTGGTGTATCTAACAACAATCTTGTTTTAAGTATGTACAACATTTAAGTTTCATTACACAATAAACAAGGCGTAGAAAAGATTTGTATTCAGTTAGTTCTTTAAAAACAAAAAAAACTTTAAAATTTAAGTTATTATTATGCCGACAAATGAACATGATGAAAGAGCACATTTTTCAGTTTCAGACACAACATTAAAATCCATACACTTCCTTCAGACTATATTCAATCTATGTCAGTCATATCAAATTTAAATACTATATGACTACGCACACGTAATCTCCATCATTATCAAATCCTTCTATCATACTATTGTGTTTGCTGGCTATTTTCCTGCATTTTCATTATGCTAACAACACACCCATTCGCTTTCATTTTTCTGTATCAAGTAGCAAGTAGTATAAGCATTGAACTATTTCGTTTTGTTACTAAACATTTCTCATTCTAAAACCATGATTTCCCAATATGAAGAGACCATTTTGGTGTTGATCTTCGAAGTCCAAAATATAAATTAAAGAAAAGACGGCAAAATGCAATAGGGACGTAAACATAGTAAAAGAAGAAAATGACAAATTTGTGTATAAGAAACGCAGATAATTTTTTTACTTCTATGAAAAATGTCGAATGTCCTTTAATTCCAATAATTTGTACTGGAAAATTAGAGAAAAATAATGAGAAACCATAATTGAATATTAGCAATAACATATGAACATTAACTACAGAAATGCACAATGCCACTGTAGTGTTACCCATCTACAGAGAAAGTATCACGATGAATCCTGTTGTAAATTTAAGAACAGCTGCATTCCAAATAGTTGAATAGTTGCAACAAAAAAGGAAAAAAAAAATCCTTCTTCTTCGGTTCATCCAAATCATATTTTCCCATAATAAACAATTAAACATACAACTTTTACTAAGAAACAAGACTAACATTAGATGAAATTCTAAAACTACGTTATCATCAACATACAAACACTAAAAACCAGTTGTTAGATAAACACAACAGCAACCAACAGCATCAGCACACTAAACACCCAAAAAAAGAAAATACAACCACTAAAAACCAGTTGTTTATCCACACAAGAACACAGAGAAATCAAAAAGATCCAGTCACAACCAAGAAGATTCAGCCAGGTGGTGACAGGATCTCAAATTTCGCACACACATTATTAAAAGACGCCGTTGCAAATCTCGCCGAAAGCCCTGTTGATAACGTGGTGATGGCAGGTGGCGTTGAGAGAAAGAAAGAGGTGAAGCAGCTCGACCAAATCGTTCCAGTGGTATATCTCCTTCTCGACTATCATCTGCAGCATGGAGTTCTTGAAATCCAGGTACGGGTCGTGGCTCTCCTTCTCCACCGCTACGCTCTCTTCCACCACCTTTTTGCTCTTCTTTTTCACGCTCCTTTTAGGGCTGGTGGTGTCGTAGTACGAAGGGGAGAAGGAGGAGGTGGTGGTGTTTGGGTTGGTGGTGTTGGAGGTGGAAGGGGAGAAGTTGGTGTAGCGGGTGTGGGACTTTTTTTGTTTTGAGAAGAAGGAAGAGAGCTTCAGCTTTCTGCAGCTGCAGCCCACGTCTACTATTACGGGTTGCTTCACGTTGAATTTTCTTCGGAATGAAGACATGGAGGATTAAGGACTGTGAGAATTTGGAATGAGTTTTGTTTATAAAGAAGAAGATTGCTGTGTTGACCGAGTATTAATAGGGCCATGTGAACTTGATGAGCGTCTTGGTTTTCCTTCTTTTTTTGGTTTAATTTTTGTACGTTCATTATTGAAAAGCATTGTAGGTCCTTCTTCGTTAATTGAATTTTGTAGTCATTATCGGCGTGGATGAATATAAATTAGTGGTTTTGGACGTGTTGTTTGATTGAAAGATAAGGGGCATCCTAGGCTTTTGTTTGCGGTCACATATGGTGTATAATTTAAGTTCACTCATGCTTTGAGTTTGAGATTGAGTTGGTTTGGGGGTTACGATAACTAACTTTTAGAGTGAGTTTGATGATTTTAAAGTTCTTGATATAAAAATACAAATTATGACTGAATACAAACTTAAATATTAAAAAAGAGAAATTAAAGAAAATGACAAACTTTGAAAAAAAAATTAGACAAAAGAAAACTAAGTTTCATTTTTAGACTGAAAGACAAATGTTAATTATAATTAACATTATATTCAACTTTTACACTATACAAAATGCTAGTTATATCTAGCATTATATACAGTTTTACACTATACAAAATGCTAGTTATAACTAACATTGTCCATCAGCCTAAAAAATAAATTTGTTGTCTTTCCGTCTAAATTTTTTCCTAAGTTGGCTTTGTGTCAATTTTCCTAATACTAAAATATAGTTCAATTAGGGTTTCATTTATATTTTATAGCATTTAGGATCGAAATCTTTCCATCATTTTCACCTCTCTTAACCAATTAAATTCAATTTTTTCACATTGAATTTATTTACTAACCCTGAGCGGAGATAAATGAGCTTAAAAATAGGTTCACCGCTGACTGTCAAGAGCGTTTTATTTGACGACCATGACAGTCAGTGGTTTACCCGACCTTATTGTTATACCTCGATCTGAATCTGTAGTGTATTTGTGGCTGAGTCGCGGACTAGATCGCTCTCTTTAAAACGATTCGTGACTTAACCTCAAGGTGGAAAGTTATTTATCAACCGCTTCGTCCTCCGGATAAAACAGTCTCTGAAATTTGGTCAATTTGTTGTTTGTACTACGGCAAATTGTTCTAAATATAGCACTTTCTAATTTAACTTCTTGTAAAGTTTCTTAAAGAGAGAAAATGCAGAGAACAAATAAGAAGAAAGAAAAATTGTTTGTTATTCACATTTTCTCTTCTATCAATCTATCGTTTAAATAGGCAGAATGAAAATTATATGCATTACTGAAGTGAGGGAATGTTGATGGATTTGAATTTATTATCATTTAAAATGAATTTTTAATACCATTAACTTTTGCAACGGCTCAATAATAATGGCTCATGAATATCTATTACCGTTATACATTTGCAATGGCTCAATTATAATAAAGGCTCTTTACATGACCGCCATACATTTACAACGGTTCAATTATAATAATGGCTCAAAAATATATAACAATTAATCTATTATTATTTATTTTTTAATTAATCCACTTAAAGTTCCAACAATCCCCACTTGAATTATTAAAAAACTTCCTAAATAATTTCTGAAAATATAGGATTGTGCATAAACAAAATGTATCTTTGGACTTGATTTTTGCATAGTGAGTAAGATTCAGTTTGCTAGAGCGACCCGTAGTCTTGAACTCCATTCCTAACATCAAACTACACCAACCTTTCTAAAATACTATCAACTAAGCCCGTGCATTTATGGTCGTTCACGTCTATCCCAGTTTAGCGAATGCTGTAGGAATCTTGCTCAAAATTCCATAGAAAACGATCACATTTCCACATCCACATATGTGAGTTTATTAAGAGTACTCCTGAAGGTAGGTACTCCACTCCATTTAGATTATAGATCTCTTTAAGATTTTCTATTAACCATCCTCTAATCACTTCAGAAATACATGCTTCTGAATATATAAAAATAGCATGTTCAACTCATACCACTTTACAACTTGTTATTACCTATTGAATATAGTTCTTGGGATCTCCAGTCATTAGCTCGGTTTATCATTGTGCGTGACTCAACAATCTAAGGGCAATAGTCTCATTCTTTTAGATGTAGAAAGGACTTTCTCTTTGTCCAGTCCTTTTATCAAAGAATCCACTAAATTTTCTCTATCTAGTCAGTGGCCTACCGAAGACTGTCAATGATGCTCGCATATTCAGACTATCTTAAACATTCACCGGTGTTCTTAAATAGTTTTACACTTGGATCATATGGTGTACTAGCTGGTTTACATTCAAAGTACTTATATTTCTTTAATATATTCTCAATATAATGAGATTGATCCAAAGAAATTCAATTTTCAGACTTAGTCATCTTAATACCAAGAATCATACTTGCTTCACCAAGATCTTTCATATCAAAATTGGCACATAGTATGGACTTAACATGATTTACAACATGAATATTTTAACCAAATATAAGTAAATCATCAACATATAAGCATATGATGGTGCAAACGTTATTCTCGGATTTATAATAAATACACTTCTCACTTTCATATACTTTAAAACCATGTAAAATAATTATATTATTAAATTTTTCATGTCATTCTTTCGATGCCTATTTAAAACCATATAGAGATTTAGCTAATTTACAAACTTTATGCTCTTGACCAGGTATAACAAAACCTTCGGGTTGGTCCATATAAATCTCTTCTTCAAATTCATCATTTGGAAAAGCAGTTTTTACATCCATTTGGTGAATTAGTAGATCATATAGTGAAGCAAGAGAAATTAATACTCGAATTGATGTTATTCTTGTAACAGATGAAAAGGTATCAAAGAAGTCAATGTTTTCTTTTTGTCTAAATCCTTTAGCTACAAGACGAGCCTAATATTTATCAATTGTATCATCAGGCTTCTGCTTCTTTTTAAGTACTCATTTACAACTTATATTTTTACAATCTGGAGGTAAATCAACTAGATGCCAAGTTTTATTAGATTCAAGAGATTCCATTTCATTATTTATACCTTCTTGCCAGAGATGTGAATCCAAAGAAGACAGAGCTTCTTTTAGATTAGCAGGGTCCTCTACTAGTGCATAAGCATAATATTCTAGATCAAAATCTTTAGCTATCCAAGCTCTTTTACTTCTTCTAAGTTCAAATTCACTTCCGTATTATGTTTATCATTTCTGATTCTTGGATTATTAGTGGTAGAAGTGGCCCAACTATTCCTAAGTTTAAACGAAATTTATTTTCAAAGAAATCAACATCATTTTGACTCAATAATTACTCGAGCAGTCAAATCAAAAAATCTATATGCTTTATTGTTAAGGGAAAAACTAATGAAAACAAATTCATATGCTCGACTTGCTATAATTCTTTTAGGGTCAGGAATACGAACATACGCTAAGCAACTCCAAGTTTTAAAATAAGACAAGTTGGGTTTACTACACCAGTGAGAGGTTGCACCCGAACTTAATAATACAACTACTACTAATTCAATAAGAGTCCTATTTTTCTTTCAGCTTTACTATTCACTTCAGGCAAATAGGGTGCATTTCTCTCATGAATTATGTCATGTTGTTTATAAAACTCAATGAATAAGTTAAATTCATACTCTGCACCTCTATCACTTTGAAATCTTTTAATGTTCTTATTAGATTGATTTTCAATTTCAGTGACAAATAATTTAAACATATCTAATGCATCACTTGTATTCTTCATGAGATAAACATAAGTAAAATCAGAGCAATCATTAATAAAAGTAAAAAAGTAGCGTTTGTCATCCCTAGTTAGAGTACCATCAAGTTCGCATATATCAGAGTGTATTAAATCTAAAGGTTCGGACTCTCTATATGTAGATTTATGTGGGATCGTAGTAATTTTAGCTTGGCTACAATATTCATATTTTTCTGAATCATTTATGTAAACTTTAGGGATTAGGCCTAAGTTACTCATGTTATGAATTAGTCGCTTATTAACATGACAAAGTCTAGCATGCCAAATATTAAAATCACACAGCATATAAACAGAACCATCAACTTCAACATTCAACTTAAACATTCTATCTACATCATATCCTTTACCAACAAAAATATAATTTTAGGTGATAGTGTACAAGTCAGATCCAATAGTTTGAGTAAAATAAACTTTATTAAACAAGAAACCAGATACTAAATTTTTCCTCTCTCTGGAGTATGCATTACGTCTTTCAGCAATAATTCTTTCTGGAGGTAAACTTTAACTCCATGGTCCCGATTCCAGCAACAATTATGGTGTGAGAATTTCCCAACATCACTTTCATGTCATTAGCAGCATTATATGTTTTAAACATTACATGATCATAGCAGACATGGGGAGAAGCACCGGTGTCTACCCACCACCCTTCTGATCCACCGACTAGGCTGATCTCAGTAAGCATAGCCACAAGAACTTCGTCAGTCAGGCTAGCATGTGGTGTAGGATTTGGCATGTTTCAACACTTTCGTGTCATATGACCTAGTTTTCCACAGTTGCAACATAAGAACAACTGTCTGGTACAATTCTTTAGGGGGGTATTATGTTGATTCTTCTAATGCTGGTTGTTGTGGTTCTGATTCGATTTACGATTTCGATTTTTAAAATTTTTCGCACTTGGTTTCAGATTCTTATTTGTGGATTTCTTAGTGTTGCTGGTAGATACAACAAACACCTATTTTTTCTGGTCCTGTTTTCTGGCCTCCTTTTCAATATGAAGACAAATACTCAAAATCTCTAAGGAAAATTTCATAGTGTTATGCCTAAGATTATTTTTAAAGTCTTTCCAAGTAGGGGGTAATTTAACAATTAACACAGCTACCTGAAACTGTTCATCTAAAGCCATACCTTCGGAGATGATCACATGCGTAATTTTCTGGAGCTTGTGCGACTGCGCCTCCATAGATTTGTCATCGATCATTTAAACTTCAAATAGCGGCTAGCGACATATTTTTTCGCTCCAGCTTCCTCGGTATCATATTTCTTTTGCAGCGCATTCCATATCTCCTTTGCCGACTTGTCTGATAGTAATCTACAGACCATCAGTCAAGCCATAAAGAACATAATTTTTGCAGAGGTAGTCATGTTCAATCCAGTCATTCAAAGCCTTTTTTTGATCGTCTTTTGCTGCTCTATGCAGCATTGGTTTTCGGTCGTCGGCACATGTGCTACCTTTTGCGTAGTCAGAAAAAACTCCATCTTTTGACGCCATTGTTTGAAATGCAAGCTTTCGAATCTGAACAGCGCAGTGATACAGTCGGAACCTCAAACATTGACATCCAGGCAGCAGAGTTGTCAGCGATCGAAGCCAAGATCATCTTAAAATTGTTGTACCTCGATCTAAACATGTAGTGTATTTGTGATTGAGTCGCAGACTAGGTCGCTCTCTTTAAGACGATTCGCGGCTTAGCCTCAAGGTGCAAAGCTATCTATCAACCGCCCCGTCCCTAGGATAAAACAACCTCTGAAATTTGGTCAATTTATTGTTTGCACTGCAACAAATTATTCTGAATGTAGGACTTTCTAATTTAATTACTTGTAAAGTTTCTTAAAGAGAGAAAAAATGAAAATGACAAAGTAGAAGAAAAAAATTGTTTGTTATTCACATATTTTCTTCAGTCTATCTATCATTTAAACATGCAGAATGGAAATTGTTTGCGTTACTGAAGTGAGGGAATGTTAATGGATTTGAATTTATTGTCATTTAAAATAAATTTTTAATACCATTAATTTTTGCAATGGCTCAATAATAATGACTCATGAATATATATTACCGTTATACATTTGCAACGGCTCAATTATAATAAAGGCCCATAAATATATGACCATTACACATTTGCAATGGCTCATCAATATATAACCATTAACCTGTTTTTATTTATTTTTTAATTAATTCACTTAAAGTTCCAACACTTATTAATGCCGAATAATTATCCGACTCTAATAATGCCTGGTAAACCAAGGCAAGGGTAAAAAATAATATTACCGTTGACATGTAATTCAGCATTAATAATGTCGGATAACATGGCAACGGTAATATTAGTATTTTACTACCTTATGGTTACAAATAGAAAAGCTTCATATTAGCACCTTACAAACTTTCTTCTTCTTCCACTCTTAAACTACATAAACCGCACTCATTATTAGCCATAAAAAAAGTCAAACAATCAAAGAGGAAAAAACCCGATGTCCTCCTCAATACAACCTTTTTAAGAATATGATCAAAATTTTAACGCTTTCGACAATTTGATGTCAAATCGACAAAGCAATCAGAATTATCAGCAAAACTCTCATTATGCATTACAATATCGTTCACAACAACAGTTGCAGCATATGAGTCAAGCATACAACGACCAGTTTAGCAACCACTAATCGAACGGCAATCCATAATATCGATCATCGAATTTTAGAGGCGACCAGCAAGGTAATTTCACACAATGTAACAACCCTAGCAAAAATTCTAATTTTGAAGCAGTTGATGACGGTTTTGATCAAAATCGAAATGATTGTGGAGAATTTGTCGAAGATGAAACCTTATGAGATTGAAACAATGATTTAAGTCAACAATCACGATGTAATCAAAGAAGAGAAAATCTAGAAGGGGTCAACAAAAATGAGTCCCTAATTCCAGAAGTAAATGAAATTCCATCTAAGAGTGCTGCTTCTACTCAACGGAAATGGTCAAAAGACGAACAAGTGGAACTTGCTATTTATTGGCTCCAATGTTTTGTTGATGAAAGGAAATGTACATCGCAAACTGGGTTTGCTTTTTAGGTATCTATTTCAAACTTTTTCCATGCTCGTCTACCCAATAGTATTCCTAAAATGGTTGATTATTTAAAAACTCAATGGAGATGTATGAACGAGGCTTGTCAAAAATGTAATGAGATAATGACAATTATGGAGTCGAGACAACAAAGTGGGTGTAACATCCCCCAGTTGGAGGTCCAAAACTAACTGCTAAGGATGCTGCAGTTATCCATAGTTATTAATTCTCGATGACCAAATACGATAATGTTAAATACATTGATATAATAGAGACACATGGATATGAAAATTTTAAAATCATAAAATAAATTTCTCATTCCACTTCAAATCACATTTCAAATTCATTACATAATCCCAATTCGTAAACCATGTTCAGAGAAATATAATTAATACAAAATACGCCAAGAGCGACATATGAAGATGCCCTCTTAATTGATCAGAGTCTAAATATAGGCAATTAAACAACTTAGTCATTACATCCAAAACATAGCGGAATCAAACAAAAAAAACTCCTACTAGCAAGCTTACCTCCTTCACGTCTCCGAAAGCTTATTCATCTAAATGAGAACCTGAAAACCTTAACTCTCAAACTACTCAAAATCAATTGAGCACCCGAGAATTTAAGGAGAAAATATAAACTTCGAGTCGGACAAAAAGTATTTCGAGTCAGAAAATATAAACTTCGAGTCAGTCAATTGAAAACCTTAACTCTTAACCTACCATCTCGAACCATATAAATATCTAGTGAGACCACACCGCTTAGCAGAACGGGTTTTTGCCTCACTAGTATCTTAATCCAACTTATCATAACATATATTGTGCACCTGCATCCACAATGGTTAAGATATAACATAATAAAAGGTAATATGATGACATGCAAACATGCAATATGCTCTAGATTATCTATCCTCGTTAATCAGACTATCTGTCTCAAATTATAGTTTATGGGGTCACTATTAACCTATTAGTTTTTATGGGCTGACTAATAACCTGTTAATTCTTATGGAATTTCTATCCACCTTCGTAGTTTTCATGGGATCACTATGAACCTATTGGTTCCTAACAACAACTTTCTTCAATCATAGTTTTCATGGGCTTATTATGAACCTATTGGATTCTCCAATAACTTCTCTCATATCATAGTTTTTATGGGATCACTATGAACCTATTGATCTCTTTCAACAACTTATTCCGAACATAGTTTTCATGGGATCACTAAGAACCTATTGGCCCCTGCCAATAAGTATTTTCGTACATAGTTTTCATGGGCTTACTAAGAACCTGACTAAACCAGTAATCCTTTAATCAGTCTTTGGGCATCCTATAATCTGGTCAGCCTGACCTCCTGAAGGCAATTCTACTCACAAAGGAGTTAAGTCAATGTATATTCACTACTGGGTCATCCTTGCTGGTTATCCTACCCTTAACGCCCCTAAAATGCTGTTATGGGTTAATTATAAAGTGAATATGTTTACGAAAGAAGCACACATGATAACTGATCATAACATAATAACATAAACATCTATGGTTTAATTTCCGTGTAATCATTTTTCAAATGAAAAATGGTTAATACCCTTAACCCACTATCTTTAGCAAGGAAAGCTTCTTCAAAAACTCCAAAGTTAAATACCATTTCAAAACTCTTTCATATTGTCATGGGTTAACCTTTAAAGATGATATTAGGTTTCTTATTTGAAAACTAATGCTTTCGATTATTCTTTGTATCATTACTTAAAACCTTAGGCCTTCTCTTTTGAAACCATAAAAACATACCCTTCGAAAGCATTAAAAACCTTCCTTTCGGAACCGTTAAAAATATACCTTTCGAAACATTTAAAGCTATCTTTCGAAACCATTAAAGATATACCTTTCGAAAGCATTAAAACCTTCATTTTGAAACCATTAAAGATATCCCTTTCGAAACACTTAAAGCTTATCTTTTGAAGGCACTTAGTCCAAGTAGATTTTATGGAAGCATAGCTTCGAAACCATTTGAAAGTATCTCTTTCGAAATCATTGGATTAACTTTAAATATAACTTCTGGGTCAAAGTGAATAAAAGAGAAAGTAACCCTTTCGAAAGTATTGATCTTCAATTAAAAGAATTGGGGAAAAGAATAGCTTCAAAACTAACCTTTCAAAATAAAAGCGGTTACTAGAACCCTTTCGAAAGCATTTGGAAGGCAGCTTCAATATTAGTAAAACGAAAGCCTTCCTTTCGAATTCATTGTTATAAGGCTATAAACGCGACCTTTAACCAATTCGAAAGGTATAAAGGTGGCAGCTAGGTATCGCATAGGTTCAAAATGCGGCAACTCAATCGAAAGCTTCTTTTAAAAATAAAGTAAGCGACAACTCTTTCAAAAGCTCCCTTCTAAAAACAAAGGTAAGCGGCTCTTTGAGTAAAGGTAAGTTGATTGATTCGAAATCTTCAACCCCTTCGAAAGCATCTTTTGAAAACAAAGGCAAGTAATGTATTCAAAAGCTTATAAGAATGACTTCAACTCCTTCGAAAGCATGCCTTCGACACAGTCCCTTCCGCCTTTCTCAAATCACTACGTATCAATGGCTTGATACCATTTGTATTGGTTTTGAATGGGTTAATTAGCAGAAGTATGGCGACAAAAGCTGGCATAAATAAGTGGCGAAGTTGTAAATTTAAACAAAACTGGTTTTATTGCCTTTCAAAGAAATTCCTTTTTACCTAACTTACCCAATTTGTCAAAATATGATTGGTTGCCAAATTGTTTATCAAAATCCTTTTCTAAAAAGGCCGTTGAATTCAATAATTTATAATCGAAATTATTTTAACAAATAATTTGTTCCCTTCATCATAACATTTAAACATTTAAGTCCTTCAACTTAAATAATTTAATAACCATATTAAAACACTTAGGAAAAATCCCCAAAAATCACCATATTTCACTTTTAATATGTTTTCTAACCTATGTAAATTTCAAACCCGAAATCGTTAATTGCCTTATATAATTTTAACCCAAAATTGTCTATTTCTTCCATCCAAAATTCGTAATAAACTACCATAGCTTGGAATACTATGAAAATTTAAATCCATCTCCAAAATAATGTCTTCCATAACATATTCAACCATCATGACATTCAAAATCAATTTACACGATTGTAACCTTAAAATCGAGATATATCATTACCTAAAAATCCTTGTTCAAATCAAAACATGGCATATAATCAAAGCATATCATCATTCATCCATCTCAACGGTTGTAAACCTTAAACCGGAAATTAAAATGTTCAAAAAGACATATATGAGATGGTTTAGATTATATTCACCTTGTTTGGATTAGGAACTTGAGATTTACTCTTGCTTTAATCTTCCTAGCTTGAATCTTAGCTTCTAATTTATATTAAGCTCTTCTTCCCCTAAGGTAAGGGCCGGCCTTGATTCTCCTTTGCTTATGTTTTTGTTTTATGAAAGTATGAATGAGAATGAGGTAAGGGTTATGGGGTTATGGTACACGGCTATTTCCATATTGCTCTTGCCTTAATTTCTTAGGTATCTACTTATAAACCATTTTATAAATCCATTTAGTTAAGGCACGGTCCTGGTTAGTTTTCAAATCTCAATCCTCTTATCACTTTAGTCTCTACATTATTATATTTAATTTATCTAATTAAATCTACTGAATAATCTATTTAAAATTAGGGGTGTTACAGGCTCCCCTCCTTAAAGAATTTCATTCTTGAAATTTAGCAAGGACTAAATACTGATCATAGAAATCATCTGTAACATCTTCTAACTACCATACTAGCCTACCTGACTAGAAAACAGTCTATATAAAGAAAATATAGAACCTACGCTCATAGCAGATAAGGATAAATATCTCTAATCCTGTCTTCTATCTTCCAAGTACAATCCTTCTCACTCCACTGAACTTTCACCAGCTTGACTGTCTTGTTTTTTAACTTCTTCTCATCTCTCGCTACAACCCGAACTGGTTGTCTATCAAAAGTCAGATCCGGTTCTACTATAAATTCTTCTAGTGCAGTCGAAGGAATAGTAGTTTTTGGATCATGCACACACTTACGAAGATGAGACACATAAAACACATTGTGGACACCTACCAAACTACTCGACAACTTTACTCTATATGCGAGCTTTTTGATTCTCTCTATAACCGAGAATGGTTCAACATATCTCGGTGCCAGTTTCCCTTACTTTCTGAATCGTACCACACACTTCATCGGCGGTACTTTAATGAAAACCCTATCTCCAACTGAGAACTCAAGATCCTCACACCTCCTATCAGCGTAACTCTTTTGTCTAGACTGAGCTTCCCTCATCCTACCTCGGATCAACTCAATCTTCTATGTTGCCTCTCTTACCATATATGGACCTAAGACTAATCTGTGTCCAGTTCCCAACCAACATGCTAGTGACTTGCATGGTCTCTCATACAAAGCTTTGGAAGGCGTCATTCCTATACTAGTCTGATAACTGTTACTATCGAAAAACTCAACTAAGTGCAGGTGACACTACACCAAAAAACAGTTTTAGCCACCCCTCCATCTGCCTTCTTAGATACGGCTTAAAGCCGTATCAAATATGATACGGCTCCAAGCCCTACCTAATTGTTTGGACACGGCTAATGGTCGTATCAAATGTGATACGGCTTGCAGCCGTATCCAATTTCGTGCCTACTATTGGTAGAAACTTTTACACCCAAAACGCATGGTTCCCTCCAAATTAATTCGCTTTCCCTCTTGTTTAGGTACGGGTCTTAGCTCTATCATATCTAATACGGTCTTTAGCCGTATCACTTGTTGTGCCTATTTTTGGTGCGAAACTTTTACAGGCAAAACACGCCCCATACTTATCATTTTCCCCAAATTCCATTTCTTCTACAGTAGGGTTGTTGGCTCCCCAATTCATATCAATCTCTCCGTTTTCCCAATCCATATCAATCTCGTGCTCTCCCATCCCATCGAAAATCGTTGCTGCCTCCCCTCAATCCACCTGCTGATAGCTTCATCTGCAGGTAAATTTTTTCGGTTTAAATGCACCTTTCTCGTTGTAGTCGATTGGCGCTTGTCCCCGTTTGGTCTCATCCCCGTCCTCGTAGCAGGCTCGTTAGTGGAAGGGACCAGTAGCCTTAGTTCACGCTGTAGTCAGTGGACGAGAACTGGTAGCCATCATCGTCGGCATCTCTTTGTCCTCGAATTTTCAGAGTAAGTTTTAGCCGATTGGATTTTATCCTTTGTGTTCTATTTTTAGAGTAAATTTTAGATATTGTATATATTGCAGTAACTAGGCATCTTGTTTGTGAAATAATGTGAAAAGTAATAATATGAGTTTGGTTTTAGAATATTTCAGACCTAGAAATTAATAATAATAAGAAATTGAAGGTACCTTGGAACGGAGAAGTGAGCGACGTTCATTTGAAATAGGAAAGAATGACTTTTTATGTGGCAGTAGAAAATGTAGGCAGTTTCAAATTTTAACTGTCTGATTTTGATCTGTGAAAGTGCAGCTGAGATTTTGTTATGAATGCAAGGAACTATCATAATGAGACAACCTGAATGATCAAACAGTTTTAATACCATTTTTCTATTTGAGAGCTTATGGAGTTCATAAATTTAACATTTTAGTTTGCATGCAATCAATATTTTTATTTGTAGGATAGAAGTTGAAATGAAAGTAGGATTCAAAACTCATTTATTATGTCGATATGTATGATGTTATTAGAATGATATTTATAAAACTAGATGCAATTGAATGCATTTACCATGATCCCGTTATGAATATTAGGAATGAAGATTTTTTGTTCATGTGTTGTAAATGGTCAGTGTGTTAATATTATGAATAAAATTGTTGTTAATGGTGCAAGCCAAGTCAGGAGAGGGGTAATGCATAGACATTACTCCGGTGCTACAAAATAGCGCCGTTGTAATGGCAAAATTTTTGAAAACAGTTTGGTGCTAATGTTAACTTTTACATAAATGCTATTTTTATAATTAAGAGTATCATAGAAAATAGTCTATATCAATATACTTCACACATCTGAAAACATGACCCTTACCTTACAATGTGGGACTATTCTCTTCTCGTATTTTTAATAATTCATTTCAATTCAAAAAATTTCCAATAATTTCCCACTTGAATTTTTCAAAAAATTTCTTTTCGAGCAGTTGGAACGAGGAACCATTGAAGGTCAAGTCTCATGTTCTGATATATATGATATAGGAGGGCAGTATGTCTTTCATCATAGACAAACAATGGATAACTGAATCAGATATAAGATCTACATACTATATAGACGAGGTGCAGAAGTTCATTAGTTTTGTTGAAGAAAACGGTGGTAAGAAAATAGTGTATTTATGCCCTTGCACCCGGTGCAAAAATATGAAGACGATCAAATTAGATGAAATTCATTTTCATTTGCTTAGATGGGGTATCATCCAATCATATACAGTGTGGTATTTTCATGGGGGAAAAAGGGCGGAGATGGAAAAACAACAACCAGTTAATCATGACACAACTACTAATGAGTCTGAACATATTAGGATGGAAGATCTGGTCAATGATGCAGATAGATTTCATCATTTTCAACCTACAAATCCGTTTCCTAATCATGCTAATGTTGGAGAGCGGTCTACTGATTATCTAGATTGGCAGGCCAATGAAAGTAAGAAGTATAAATCACTTTTTGGTAGCGTAAAAGAGCCACTGTATCCTTCATGTTCAAAAGGGATTACGAAGTTGTATGCCATTATGAAACTGAATAGCTTGAAGACCCAATACGGCTTTTCAGATAATGGTGTGACTGCACTTCTCGAACTAATAAAGGAGTTACTCTCCGAAGGTAACACGCTGCCGACAAAGTACTCCGACGTGAAGAAGATCATTAAGCAAGTTGGGATAAATTACAAAACTTAAGATGCATGCATCAATGATTGCATATTGTACTAGAAAGATGATGAGAACAAAGTTTCTTGTACAAATTGCAATGAACCTAGATATATGACATCGTTAAACGAAGAGAGAAAATGCACCAAAGTACCTCGAAAGACATTAAGACATTTTCCTTTAATTTCTAGATTGAAGAGACTGTATACTATACCATGGATAGTAGATGCGATGACCTGGCATGGTCGTGCCAAGTCTGGTCCAACCGTAATGCGTCATCCATGTGACACTTCTCAATGGAAAGCCGTAGATTCTTTTGACCAAACTTTTGCTGCCGAGCCACAAAATGTCACACTTGGAATAGCAACAGATGGTTTCTGTCCACATGCTTCTCTCTCTAACCCTTACAGTTGTTGGCCAGTAATTGTAGTACCATATAATCTTCCTCCATCTATGTGCATGAAAAGGGAGTTCTCAATGTTAACATTGTTGATTTCTGGGCCAAAACAACCAGGAAAGGATATTGATGTTTATTTACAGTCGTTGATATACGAGTTAAAGCAGTTATGGGAAGGAGTCATTACATTTGACTCGTTACGTAAATCCGAGTTCACAATGAGAGTTAGGGTGCTGTGGGCAATCCATGATCACCCTGCTTTTGGGACTTTATCGGGATGTACAACTCACGGTTACTTTGCATGTCCTATTTGTGTGGAAAACACTTGTTCTTATCATCTTCCTGAAAGTAAGAAGATGTGTTACATGGGACATCGAATGTTTCTTCCTAACGAACACAAGTTTCGATACGATAAGACAAATTCCAACAACGAACAAGAACTTCGTGGTCCTAAATGGCCAATGACTGGTTTTCAAGTTGAAAAGAAAGTAGCGAATATCAAAATGAAAGTTGGTAAACAAAAAGAAGAAATTGGTCGAAAACGGAAAAAGTCAACCAATGAAGATGTTGACAATATTTCTGGATGGTATAGGAGGTCTATCTTTTTTGATTTACCATATTGGAAAGCAAATTTGATCCGACATAATATTGATGTTATGCATACGGAGAAGAATGTCACGGAGCATCTCATCAGCACCATTATGGGCCATAAAGATAAGTCAAAAGATGGCATCAATGCACGCAAGGATTTGAAAATCATGGGTATAAAACAAAAGTTGTGGGTGATGGAAGATCCTGAAACAAATAAAATAAGCATACCAAAGGCAACTTTCACTTTGAGCAAAGAAGAAAAGATACGGTTTTGCACTGTTTTGAAAAATCTGAAAGTGCCTAACAAATTCTCTTCTAACTTCCACAACAATGTGAGCATCAATCCTCCTGAACTAAGAAATATGAAGTCACATGATTACCATGTCATAATGCAGCATTTGCTTCCGGTATTGCTTCAACATTCTTATCCACAACATAAGGATCTGCGAAATGTTGTTCATCGTATTAGTTTATTCTTTAACATTTTGTGTTCAAAGGTGATCAATAGGGAACATCTTTTAAAAGCAAAGGCTAGCTTAGTAGAAGCAATGTGTATTTTTTAAAAACATTTTCCACCTGCATTTTTTGATATCAGTGTCCACCTTATGGTTCATTTAGCCGATGAAGCGTTGGTTTGTGGCCCTGTCAGATATAGATGGATGTATCCATTTGAACGGTAAATTTCTAATTTCAGTTATGTACATCATTATTTCATATAAATAGCTACCATTTACAATATATAATTGATCACATTTATAGGTTGATGAAAACATATAAAGGATATGCGCGCAATAAATGATACATTGAAGAGTGTATTGCAGAAGGATATATCGTACAAGAAGCTAGTCTTTACTGCATGGAATATATGCCAAACAGAGGTGATGGAAATCATAAACATACCCGCGAAGCGTTTTTAGACGAGGACGATGAGTTTGCTGGTGAGATACCTCTGGATAATGGTAAAGATATAACGTTAACCCAAGTGCAGTTTGAACAAGTGCGTAGATGGGTCCTTAATCAGTACGATGGATTGGATGAATGGAAGAAGTAAGTTCACGAACTTGTTCGGAATTTCAATTTTTTTAATTCATTTTATATATACATTTTGATATGTGTTTTCCGTAGGAGGTATAACTCCTATGTGAAAAGTACTAGATTTCAACCTCGAGGCAGGGCTACCACCATGGAAGTCGTTCAAAGTTTTAATCTATGGTTACGTAATGAGGTATAACATCGCCTTAAGTATTTCATGTGTTTATAAGTGTGCAATACACCTTCGTGATCATGCTTTTTTACTTATTTTGTTTTATGTACCTGTTAAAGACCATCGATGTTGATCCAACTCTGTGGCGGCTAGTGCACGGGCCGAAGTTCATAACGCGTAGTTATATGAAGTACCAAGTGAATGGATTTTCATTTTCCATGAAAAAGTACGAAGACCGTATGGTAACACAAAATAGCGGTGTATGCATGAGAGCAATTACAAAATTTAGAGCGAGTGGTAAGGATAAAAATTATAAGGAAGCAGAAACAACGTATTACAGAGTCATTCAACAGATACTTGAGTTGGATTACACTGACTTCAAACAAACAGATTTTTATTGTGATTGGGTAAAGTTCGAGGATAAAGTCAATGGTTGCAAAATAGATCCCATTTCAAACCTGATCATGGTAAATTTAGGGAAATTGAAGAACAAAAATAACGTGAATGACGAGCCATTTATTCTTGCATCAGAAGCGAGTCAAGTTTTCTACTCAAAAGATTTAAAAAATAACGGATGGTCTGTGGTCTTGCATACACCAAAACGGTTGACTACAAATGTGGATGACATTGAGTTCCCTACCGTCTATCAATCAGCTTTTGAAGACAATGAAAAATTAGAAGACCTTACCAAATCCATATGTTAACTTATTAGTATTCGTACATCACAAGATTGTGTGTCTGTATATTTTTAATTGCACGATTGTGTGTATATATGGTTTTGAATATTTTATACATGGTTTTGATTTTCCTGGTTGTTTTGCAAGTTATAATTTGCAAAATCTTTGTATTCTTTTCTCCGTTACGATGTTATATTATATTTTGATCTTTTAAGGATTTGTTGGGTGATTAAGCACCAAGTTGTAGGAAGAAAGTCATAGAGTTTTGAGCATAGCTAAGGGTACTACATTTCTTTTCTAGCTTTTAATAGGATAAATTACTGAAAGGCCCTCCTTTTAATAGGATAAATTATTGAAAGGCCCTCCTTTTTATGCTTGTACAGTGGAAGGTAAATCAGGTTTATCTAACTACGGCTTCTGGATCAACTTTCAGTCGTGATTAATGGAAGGTAAATGACTGAAGGTTTTTTATTTAGTTGCTTTGTTTAAGATTTTGGAAATTACTTTGACTTTGAAGCTTCTTAAATATTTTATTGTTCTACAATAATGAAACTGGCTTTTGCAGATTGTTTGATACTTAGATTCATCACTTGATGTACATCTTCACTTGCTGTGCAGGTTTGAACCAAAAGCAAAACAAAATTTCCATGTCATAAAATCCAACATCTTCACATTCGTCATGTTCAGAGGTGAAGAAAGTTGATCAAAACTTACTTGGTATTCCGATCTCAGATAACGCTGGAAAAATCGCTACTACGCTTGGTAAACTAGTAAGAGCTCATGTGCCGATATCATATATAAGTTGGGATAAAGTACCCGGAATATATAAGGACAACGTTTGGAACGAATTGGTGGTAAGTAAATATTTTTGTTTGGAACCAATTTAAACTAGAAAATAGCTAGTGGTGTTATGATCCTGATCTTCAATGATTTTACACTATTTAAGCAGTAACTAGGCATCTTGTTTGTGAAATAATGTGAAAAGTAATAATATGAGTTACCATGATCTCGTTATGAATATTAGGAATGAAGATTTTTTGTTCATGTGTTGTAGATGGTCAGCGTGTTAATATTAGGAATAAAATTGTTGTTAATGGTGCAAGCCAAGTCAGGAGAGGGGTAATGCATAGACGTTACTTCGGTGCTACAAAATAGCGCCGTTGTAATGGCAAAATTTTTGGAAACAGTTTGGTGCTAATGTTAACTTTTACAGAAATGCTATTTTGACGATGAATGCTTAGTTAGACATAATCTGACATGTTATGAAACGAGGGAAGCCTATTTAGAATCTCATTAAGTATTTTCATGGTAGTTACCTTTATTTGACATTATGTGAAGGTCAGGCAGTTTGAGTCTTTGTATGGACATGAAAATAATATGTATGTAATTTTGGTATTCACAAAATGTTCCAATGAAACCCAACTATATGTGTACTATTTTACAAAGTATTCATTTTCACTTTTCTTTCTGTATGAATTGAAGTATCTAAACTTTCAGTGAACAAGCTGAGTTATTTACTTATAGAATGAAAGCATCAGGATATATTAATCGAATAGAAAGTTAATAGTGTTTCAACTTCCACCTTTGCCAATATATTAAGTGATCTCATGTTACTGGGTAAATTAAGGGGTACTCATATGAATTCAAGTAGCTACTATTTATATTTATTGCACATATAGGATTTAACTGAACTAACATTTTGGTATTCAAACGTGTTCTTTTCTCAACTCTTGATATCACCTGGTGAATTATATTTTTTTCTAATTTAATATTAAACTACCTCATATCTTTCTAATTTAATATAATTATTAAACTACCTCATTTCTTTCTAATTTAATATAATTTTTGCAGAAAATTTATGAGCTCGATACGCTTTCAAAGGAAATGTTTTTAAAGAGAATGGCCGAGGCTTTTAGGAGATACAAGAAAAACCTGAGAGTAGTTTATTATGACACTTTCAAAAATGACGAAGAACGGTTGAAAAATTGTCCACCTATAGTTGCTCAAGAAGATTGGGAATAGTTCATAAAAAATGAAGCAACGCCTGAAGCGAGCGGAAGAAGGGAGACAGGCAAAAAGAACAGAGCATTGCTCAGTTATGGTCACCATGCAGGACGTAAAAGTCACGCTAAAATAGAACAAGAAATGGTAATTTATATCCATTTTCATTCATATGCTTTAGTATTCACTGTATCTACATTCTACATACATACATCTACATGTGTACAAACATCAACTATTTCAATCAAATTTGTACTTGTACTGCAGATCGCTGCTAGTCCATCAACAAATATCAATCGTCGTCAAGTATGGGAGAAGACACACAAGAAAAAAGATGGTGGCATATCAGATGCCACTTCTTCATACTTTGTAAGTTAAACAAATACTAATCAGATGCTAAAATATGCGTATGCCACTTCTTCATACTTATAACAAATACTAACTTGCATATTCTTTAATATTCCTTATTCATATGTATTATCATATTTCAGGATCAAATTGCAAAAGCGAAGGAAAAGATCACTGATAGCGATGAAGAAAAATTGACAGTGGATGAAGACATCTTATCACAAGTGCTTGGTAAGGATGCAAGGGGTAGGAGCCGCGGTGTTGGGACCGTTATACCAAAGACTAAAGTTAAGGCTTGTGCCATTGCACAGAAATGACTCAGACATGTTCATGGAGAGCATGATGAGTTGAAAATGAGGGTGGGAAGTTTGGAGGGTACAGTGGGAAATTTGTCTGGGCAAATGGAGGTTCTGATCAACATGGTGGGAAACATCGAACAGGGAATTCGCGCACCGGTCAATTCTTCTGATGGAGGACGCGCCACACAATTCAATGCTCCTGAATTCGTTGCTTCGCAGTTCCAGAATTCGACCGATGTAGCGAACAATCAAAGATGTGAAATCCTCAACTCTGATTTAGACATAATAGCAAAAGGTATTTATTACAAGATTTCTATTTTTAGTTGCTTTCGAGCAGATATTTTATTGGATAGATCTAAACATATTTATTGCAACAGGTACTGTATGCCGAGATTCTACATCGTCCAAAATCCATGGGAAATCTGTACCACCTACACATGAAAAAGTGGTGTTGGACAACATACTGCTACCAGATGAGAGAACCAGCAAAATAAATCATCAATTTGCAGAGACCTTTGCTGAAGTTGGAGTGGGTGGGTATGTGTGCCATCCGAAGGGTCTTATTCAATTTCTTTAGACGTTGGAGCAAGTATATTTTCTGTTTATGTTAATATTTTACTATGTATTGTTTTTTGAAACCTCTTCCAATATATACATGACATGTCACATGTATATTTTCTTCCTTTCCTAATTGGCACCATCTAAATATTTTTCCATTTCAAACTTGGTGTTAATTTTGTTAAATCTCAGAAACCTAATATAGAAGGTTGTGAAGGATTTCTTCAACTTTCTCCTACTGTATGGGAATACCGACGTGTTTAGCTGTCATGTGTATAATTGAACCATATATTAATTGTTAGCTGAATAAGCAGAATACCACATGTTGTTTTCATCTTCAGAAGTTAGAGGATTTAATCAAGAGGATTTTTCACTTATATATTTAATACTATACTTTTCATCTTTTATGACATGGTTAGAAAAAACGGATATTATAAACGTACTGTATAATTGACGTGTATGCGATTTGTTTTAGTGCTTTAATATTGGTACTTATGTACTATGAAAACAAGTAAGTTTGAATTATTGCATACAAAGTTACAAACAAAGTTTGTTAAATATTCTGTTAGCATTGCTTACAATCTTTGTATCAAAATGCAATGAGAATTGGTTCAAAACCTTGGATACCAGACTTTAGTTTCAAAGTTTGCACCACTGTGGTTCTTTCTCATAAATATTATAGCTTTTATTATATTATATTATATTTTATTTGTAAATATAGACCATTTAATTGTTTTACTTATTAGATTTTTATTTAATTAATTTGATGTACAGAAACAGAATGCTGCCCACAAATTTTAGAAACAGCAACTTGACTAACCTAATGTGTCCAGATGTCCAGAATAGTTATACACTTATTTTAGTGATATAACTATTTTATCTTTCTATTAATAAAGTTTGACAGTGACTCACAAACCTTTGATCACTACAAACCATCACAACTGTGAAAATCCCCTTCTACAAACAACTACATCTAAATTCACCTCCTACTTACTATCAACAACAGCTTGTACTTACTATCAACTGCCTTCTGCCTACATAACTTCCACCACCTTCCCATACTTCACCCGCCAACACCATTCACCCCTCTGCCATATTTCTGCTTCACCTTATAGACACAATAAACAACCCTACTTCATCCCTTTTTCATCACATACAATCATTACTGATCACCTACCATCACCACAAATATGCCTTACAGTAGTCATCTCACATGCCTCATAAAAAACTACTGTACATAACACTGACATACTGCCTTCCTCCTTACTACATAATACACTACACTGCCTCAACATTTCATTGCATCCCCCTTACTTCACTGACAGTAATACCATACATCCCACTACCCTGCATATATAACTACTTCTACTGCCTTTATACCAGTGCATGCACATATGTTCATGTGCAGTTTAAGATAGAATGTGCAATCATACACTTGCATAATACATACTAAATGTGCTACTAATTACAAAATGTGACTACGTAAGTGGACTTACTTTGCTTATGCACTGTTATTGCATGTAACGACATAGTTTATAGTTATGCTTAACATAGTTTATAGTTATGCTTATATTTTGTAGTGAAAAAGGGATGGACTTGGTCACTTGAAGCTCAGGCTCAGCTATGGAAACTTGGAAATTTCAATCTCCAAACTATTTGTATTAAGTTATTAATGTGTTATTAAACTATGAATGTAATTAAATGATTTAAGAGACTATCTAAAATCTAGAATTGTAAACTGTATGTATTAAGCTATTTGTATTAAGCTCAAGCTCAGACCGTATGCTGAAATATGGTAGAATTGTAAACTATCTAAACTATGCACTGTTGGATTAATGTTGCTATAATTGTAAACTATCAAAACTATGCGTGAGATCTTTGTTGTGCTTAATGTGCCTATATGTGCTGAATATACGGTTAATCCCAAATCTAGAATTAGTATCAAATTAAACAGGTACGTAGGAGCAGGTCAAACCTACAAGACGCGGTTCGAGGTTCACTTAGGTACGGCCTTAGGCCGTATCTAATTCGACTATTAGATACGGCTTTTAGCCGTACCTAAATGGACAATTAGATACGGGTTTGAGCCGTATCAAAACTATAAGCTCACCAAATTTTGATACGGCTAAAAGCCGTATCAAATTGTCATTTATGGTGTAGTGTGATCTTCCCAAGATCCACCAAAATCTAACACACAAGCTCTTAACAAATCCTCAAGTACCTTGTTGACTCTCTTTGTCTGCCCATCTGTTTGAGGGTGATTAGCAGTACTCATCTTGAGCTTGGTACCTAACACATCCTGTAGACTCTTCCAGAACTCGTTAGTAAACAAAGTATCTCTATCACTTACTATACTACTAGGAATTCCATGCATTCTAACTATGTTCTTCATAAACAATTTAGCAAAAATAGGTGTTATCCTGGTTGACTTAACTGGAATGAAACGGGCACTCTTTGTCAACCATCAAATATGACCCATATACTTTCATTTCCTTGATTCGAACTTGACAACCATTCTATAAAATCCATGGATATCGAATCTCATTACCAAACTGGTATGTCCAAAGGTTAAAGCAACCCACTCGACTTTTGATGCTCGGCCTTCACTTGTTGACAGTTCACACACTGCCTTACCCACAAGCCAACATCCTTCTTCACACCTTTCCATAGAAACTCCTTTTCATTTCTTGATGCATCTTGGTTCCCCAGGATGAATCGTAAATTTGGATCGATGACATTCCCTAAGGACTTCGCTCCTTAAGTCCCCAACATTCGAAACACACAACAGTCCCTTTTTTCTCAACCATCCCCTCTGGTCAAGACTGAAATCTTTTAGATCATCAATCAATAATCCAAGCTCAAGCCTTTTAATCTTCTTGGCTAATAATGGATCCGCTTTCTGCTTAGAAGCAATCCTTTAGATCGGTACTGGTCGAACTTCCAAGCAGGATAACATGGCAGTTCTCTGATTAGAACTAGCAGTCGATCTTCACTGCACACTACAAGTAGTCAAAGCCTCTAGATCCTTCCATTCTGTGAACATAGCTAACACCACATTCCGATGTTTTCTAATAAGAGCATTCACCATTATATTCCCTTTTCCAGGTGTATACTCTATACCAAAATCATAAGCTGCTAAAAACTCCAGCCATCTCTGTTGTCTCATATTCAACTCCTTCTGAAAGAATAAAAACCTTAAGGACTTATGATATGTGTATAGCTCAAATCTCTCCCCTAAGAGATAATTTCTCCATATTTTCAGTGCAAAGATCACCACTGCCAACTCTAGATCATGAGTAGGATATCTCACTTCATGCGGTCTAAGCTATCGTAAAGCATAGGCAATAACTTTACCTTTCTGCATCAACACAACCCCTAATCCGGTTCTAAATGCATTGGTATACACTACTAATCCTTGGTTTCCATCTGGAACTACTAATACAGGCGCGTTAGACAACAAATGCTTTAACCTAAGAAATGCTTCATCACATTTGCCAAACCAAATAAACTTCACATCCTTCCTAGTTAGCTTAGTCAAAGGCACTGCTATCCACGAGAAATCCTAAATGAATCTCTGGTAATAGCCAGCGAGTCCAAGAAAACTTCTGATCTTAGTCGCCGTCTCTGGTATCTTACAGTTGTTAAAAGCCTCGATCTTATCTGGATCAACTGACAAACCCTTCTCTGTGACCACGTGACCAAGAAACTTAACTTCTTTCTTCCAGAAAGGACACTTTGAAAACTTCACTTTCAGCTGATGCTGCGTCAGCGTCTAAAGCACTATTCTAAGATGAACTTCATGCTCTCTTTCGTCCTTAGAGTATATTAAAATGCCATCTATGAATACCAACACAAACCTATCCAAGTGCTCTTGGAAAACTCGGTTCATCAAATCCACGAAGAAAGCTGGCGCATTTGTTAACCCGAATGGCATTACTAACCATTCGTACGAACCATACCTAGTCTGAAACGCTGTCAACGGAATACTGTCCTCTGCCACTCTTAGCTGATGGAAACTTGTCGCCAAATCCAATTGGAATATTACTCTGGCTCCACTCAACCGATCAAATAAATCATCGATTCTCGGCAAAGGATACCTATTCTTGATCATCTTCTCATTCAATTTACAATAGTTGATACACATCCTTAACGACCCATCCGGTTTCTTCACAGACACCACGGCCGCTCCCCAAGGAAAACTACTTGGTCTAATAAAATTATTTCCTTCTAAATCCATTAGCTGCACCTTAAATCCATCATCTCGGTAGATGTCATCCTGCTAGGTGGTCTACTTACAGGTTCTGCTCCTGGTACAAGTTCTATCTGAAACTCAATGGCTCGCTTCGGTGATAGTCCTGTGATTGGCTCAAAAACATCTGCAAACTCTCTTGCTATAAAAACCTAATTCAATTCTTCTTCTACTTCCATAGCACCCAACAAAGCATAAGCAATGAGATCTGAATTCTCCACTAAATATATAATTCGGTTATGACTATTAGGATGTCTTAGCGATATTTCCCTATCTCGGAAAATATCCTAGCATCATATCTATTTAACCAATCCATACCCAAAATAACCTTGAAGCCTACGAAATCAAAAACATACAAACTGCATGCAAACTTATTGCCTAACAACTCAAGTACTAACTGGTCACATCTCATCCCCAGAGTTGCATACCCTCCTATCGGATTCGCAACCCTTAAAGAAGTAACAAGGTATGAGGGTTCTAAACATAACTTATCTACCAAACACTGAGATATAAATGAATGCGATGCACCGGTATCAAATAGTACTCTAACTAGTATACTATGAATCAAAAGCGTACCTTCCATCACGGTCTTTCCTTTCTCAGCAACAGTTGGTCTAGAAGAAGATGGTTCCAAAGCAAAGACTTACTCCATGTCCGCTCTGACTAGTTCTGGACACTGATTCTTGTAGTGTCCAATCTGGTCACAATTAAAGCACTTCACTCCCTTCTTATCTGCAACCTTTTTCCCTATTCCAGTTCGACATTCATGAGCATAATGTCCCTTCTTGTTGCACTTGAAACAAACTTGATTAGCTTTTGCCTTCTTGGCAGCTCCTACTTTCTGAGCTTCTTTCTTCTTAAATAATTTCCTCTCCTTGTCCTAAGAATCATGGGTTCCAACCTGCTTCTCCTTCCCATATGTAGAAAGCATCTCTTCATTCCATATTTTCATCTCCACTACAACTGTACTTGGATCCCTCAGATGTGGAATAGTCACCCTAGCAATCTCAGGACTTAACCCTTGAATAAACTTCTCGTTTCTTTTAATGACGGTGTCAATGGTAGCATATTTGAACTTTCTCAGCAATACTGACTTAGCAACTTCGGACAAAAACCTCTCTTCGAATCTCCTTTGAAATTCTACCCAAGTCAACTCTTCCTTGGAAACTCCCATGGTAACACTATTTCACCAATAAAGTGATGCTTTTTGCAACTGTCTAGAAGCAAGTCTCATCTATTGCTCGTCATCTAATTCCAAGTAAGTAAAAATCTTTTCACAATACAATAACCTATTTTCCCCTTCAATAGCATCCACTATTCTCAAAAATGGCTTCCCACCAAGATTGGTGTTATCCCTGCTCAGCTTAGCATAATTATTGCCAATTGAGGCCATGGGATTAGCTCCTCCAACAGCATTACCCACAGCTACTCCTGTAGCTGCTCCAGCTTGCATCAGATTGATAAAGAACTGATACATCATCCACATATCTACTGGCGGGTTTCCAGCATCTACATTGGCATTTGGATTAGCATTTTCCTATCGACCCGGGTTTCTATTAGTATTGGGTTGAGCATTTCCACTAGTTGTGGTACTTCCTCTACCTAGATTTCCTCTTCCGTTTCCTGCCTCCATATCTTTCTTTCAAGTAAATCTGCATACGAGCCTTAGTAAGATACAGAAGAACGGTCTAAGAGAGAGGGGAATACGTACTTATAAATATATATCAACTGCAAGTACGTTACTAATGCGTTAATCCAAACACTGATCTCATTTTCTAATTCATTGGAGTATGTTTTCAAAATCTTTTTAGGTTAAAATTATTTTAAATTTACATAAACCTATGCTCTGATACCAACTTAAAACATCCTCCATTTGAAGGCCTAAAACTAACTGCTATGGATGCTGCAGTCGTCCATGGTTATTAATACTCAACGACCAAATGTAGTAATGTTAGATACATTGATATAACAGAAACACATAGATATGAAAAAAAGTTAAAATCATAAAATAAACTTATCATTCCACTAAAAATTACATTTCAAATTCATTACATAATCCCAATTCATAAACCACTTTCATAGGAAAATACACCAAGACCGACATAAATGCCCCCTTGGTTTATCAGAGTCAAAATATAGGCAATGAAACAACTTTACCATTACATTCAAAACACAGCGGAATCAAAAAGAAAGAACTCCTACTGGCTAGCTTGCCTCCTGCACGTCTCCGGAAGTTTATTCGTTTAAAAGAGAACCTAAAAACCTTAACTCTCAAACTTCTCAAAATCAATTAAGCAGCCGAGAGTTTAAGGGGAAAACATAAACTTCGAGTCAGACAAAAAGTCTAGTATGAATATTAACCAACCATCTCGAACCATGTAAATATCTAGTAAGATCATGCCACTTAGCAGAATGTGTTTTCCCCTCACTAGCATCTTAACCCAACTTATAATAACCATATATTATGCACCTGCATACAAAATGGTTAAGATGTAACATAATAAAATATAATATGATGATATGCAAACATGTAATATGCTCTGGGTTACCCATCCCCATTAAGCCGACTATTTGTCTCAAATTATAGTGTCTAGGGTCACTATTAACCTATTAGTTTTTATGGACTGACTAATAACCTATTAATTCTTATGGAATTCCTATCACCTTCATAGTTTTCATGGAATCACTATAAACCTATTGGTTCCTACCAATAACTTTCTCCAATCATAGTTTTCATGGGCTTACTATGAACCTATTGGATTCTCCAATAACTTCTCTCACATCATAGTTTCATGGGGTCAATATGAACCTATTGATCTCTTTCAATAACTTATTCTGGACATTGTTCTTCATGCGATCACTAAGAACTTATTGGTCCCTGCCAATAACTATTTCCATACATAGTTTTCACGGGCTTACTAAGAACCTTACTAAACCGATAATCCTTTGATAAGTCTTTAGGCATCCTATATTCTGGTCCGCTTGACCTCCTGGGTGCAATTCTACTCACACAGGAGTTAACTCAATATATATTCATTACTGAGTTAGCCTTGCTGGTTATTATGCCCTTAACACCCCTAAAATGCAGTTATGGGTTAATTATAAAGTAAATATGTTTATAGAAGAAGCACACATAATAACTGATCATAACATAATAATATAAACATCTTTGGTTTAATTTCCTTGCAATCATTTTTCAAATGAAACATCGTTAATACCCTTAACCCACTATCTTTAGCAAGGAAAACTTCTTCAAAAACTCCAAAGTTAAATGCCATTTCAAAACTCTTTCATATTGCCATGGGTTTACCTTTAAAGATGAAATTGGGTTTCTTACTTGAAAACTAAGGCTTTCGACTATATCCTTTGTATCATTACCTAAAACCTTAGGCCTTCTCTTTCGAAACCGTAAAAACATACCCTTCGAAAGCATTAAAACCTTCCTTTCAGAACCGTTAAAAACATACTTTTCGAAACACTTAAAGCTTATCTTTCAAAACCATTAAATATATACCTTTCAAAAGCATTAAAATCTTCCTTTCAAAACCACTAAATATATACCTTTTGAAACACTTAAAGCTTATCTTTTGATGGCACTTAGTTCAAGTAGAGTTTATGGAAGCATAGCTTCGAAACTATTTGAAAGTATCTCTTTCGAAATCATTGGATTGAACTTTGAATATAACTTCTGGATCAAAGAGAATAAAAGTGAAAGTAACCCTTTCGAAAGCATTGAACTTCAATTAAAAGAATTAGGGAAAAGGATAGCTTCGAAACTAACCTTTCGAAACTATTAATAAAAGCGGCTACAAGAACCCTTTCAAAAGCATTGGGAAGATGACTTCAATATTAATAAAACGAAAGCCTTCCTTTCGAACTCATTGTTATAAGGCTATAAACGCGGCCTTTAACCAATTCGAAAGGTATGAAGGCGGCAGCTAGGTATCGCATAGGTCCAAAATGCGGCAACTCATTCGAAAGCTACTTTTAAAAACAAAGTAAGCGGCAACTCTTTCAAAAGCTCCCTTCTAAAAACAAAGGTAAGCGGCTCTTTGAACAAAGGTAAGTTAATTGATTCGAAAGCTTCAACCCCTTCGAAAGCATCTTTCAAAAACAAAGGCAAGTAATGTATTTGAAAGCTTGTAAGAATCACTTCAACCCCTTCGAAAGCATGCCTTCGACACAGTCCCTTACGCCTTTCTCCAATCCACTACGTATCAATGGCTTGACTCCATGTGTATTGGTTTTGAATGGGTCCATTAACAGAAGTATTGTGACGAAAGCTAGCATAGGGAAGTGGCGAAGTTGTAAATGAAACAAAACCGATTTCATTGCCTTTCAAAGAAATTCTTTTTTACCTAACTTTCCCAAATTTATCAAAATATGATTGGTTGCCAAATTCTTTGTCATAATCCTTTTCTAAAAAGGTTGTCGAATTCAATAATTTATAATTGAAATTATTTTTACAAATAAGTCATTCCCTTCAACAAAACATTTAAACATTTAAGTCCTTCAACTTAAATAAATTGATTAAAACACTTAGGAAAAATCCCCAAAAATCATCATAGTTCACTTTTAATTTGTTTTCTAATATATTTAAATTTCAGACCCAAAATCATTTTATAATTGCCTTATATAATTTAAACCCAAAATTGTCTATTTCTTCCATCCAAAATTCATAATAAATTATCCATAACTTGGAATATTATGAAATTAAATCCATCTCCAAAATGATGTTCTACATAACATATTCAACCATCATGGCATTCGAAATCAATTTACACGATTTTAACCCTAAAATCGAGATATATTATTACACAAAAATCCTTGTTTAAATCAAAATATAGCAAATAATCAAAGCATATCATCATTCATCCATCTAAATGGTTGTAAACCTTAAACCCAAAATTAAAATGTTCAGAAAGACATATATGAGATAGTTTAGATTATCATTCACCTTGTTTGGATAAGGAACTTGAGATTTGCTCTTACTTTAATCTTCCTAGCTTGAATCTTAGCTTCTAATTGATTTTAAGCTCTTCTTCCCCTAGGGTAATGGCCGACCTTTATTCTCCTTTGCTTATGTTTTTGTTTTCTGAAAGTATGAATGAGAATGAGGTAAGGGTTTAGGGGTTATGGGGTTATGGTACACGGCTATTCTCATATTACCCTTGCCTTAATCTCTTAGGTATCTACTTATAAACAATTTTATAAACCCATTTAATTAAGGCACGACCCTAATTAGTTTTCAAATCTCAATCCCCTTATCACTCTAGTCTCTACAATATTCTACTTAATTTATCTAATTAAATCTCATGAATAATGCTATTTAAAATTAGGGGTGTTACAGTGGGGCTACATAAGCTAACTTGTTGAGTTATGTCCATCAACCATCCTAGTAGAAAAATTATTTATTATTACAATTCATTAATGCTTTATGTTAATGTTCAGCTAGAACAAGCTCATGAGGCCTTTGTACAATAAAACAAGAGAGCAACTTTCAATCTTTTGCACATTTATAATCTTCTTAATAATGTAGACAAAGGGAGTACAATAAAAAAGAAACACACTGGATTTCAGTTTGCACCAAAAAATGAATCATGATTCCAGTACGGGAGATCTGATGTCCCAGAGGCGGCTGAAGAACAAGAACACCCACCATATCGTAGTAACAATGCAGGGAGAGCAACAGGAAAATAGATATTGAAGAATAAAATTGGTTACAGCGTCCACTACGATAAAATAGCTGAAACTATGTCTTCGGTATGTAATGACACAAGACTGTAGGAGGAAGAAAAGGAGCGGAGGAGAATGCACAAATTGAATAAGCACAAGGAAGATAAAGAAGAATAAAGAATGGTAGATCTTCGTTTGCAAAAAAAGTATTTGGAGCTCAAAAGAGAGAGAAATTAGGCAACGGAAAGAAGAATCCATTTTAACTATGATGACTTATGACCTCTCTAAACTCGAACCTAAACAGTGTAACATAATGTAGAGAAAAATAAGCGAATATCATTCTAGTCTAGGGGGTTCATCCGACCGTTAGTCGTATGTTGTATGTTTACGAGTTAATGTAACGGTGTTTATATTCTTTAGTTAATTTCAAGTTTAATTTTGGTTAAAACTTATGTATGATATGATGAGGATTAATTTAGATTCTAGTTAATAGTTAAGTTGGCACAGTTATATGGAAGTATTGTATCAATCATTGAAAAACGATAGAATATAATCCAAAACAAATACACATGAATAACATAATCATAAACGAGCAGAGTCCAGTATGATACAACATGGTCCAATAAAAATACATCAGAAATATAGTCTCATGCAAGGAACAAAGGAAACAATTCTCATACATAAGTCTGTAAATGAAACAAAATAACAAACCAAATAAATCAACTACTCATCATCACAATAATCATCCTCATCATCGACGTCGTCATTGTCAAAATATGGAATCTCGCTATCAAGGTCATCACCACTAACACCAGCATGCCTAAAATCTGAAGCACCATCTAAATCAACTGACGTATCTAGACAAGGAATGTGTCTTAGTCGATGCTGGTATCTAGCCTCATCTTCAACGGTCATTGTGACGAACAGGATTTTCGACCCTTGGAAATCGACACTAATAAATCCTAGGTATTCACTTGCCGCAAATTCAAGTGCCGGAAAATCCGACCTTTAAGGGTAGAAAGAAAATAAAGACAGAACAGAATCTTGCACGAATAGAATAACATATATTACTTCAACATATAATCTTTACAGCAGAAAATTTCAAATACATTTATCAAAGTTTAACTTAACATTAACACGGACAGTTATAAATATCTATCTTTACAAATGTGGAATACAATAGTACATGAGTGTGGTGGAAATGGATAACAATCTTCAGAAGAATCTTCTAACTCATGCTCTGAGCTCTTCCAAAATAATCCAAACTAAACCTAACTACTAGGCTGGCCGAAAAAATAGGACACCCAGAGTTTAAGGGAAAGAAAATAAACTCTGGGTCGGCCATGGGACTGATGTGAGAAACTCAAAATACGAGTTTTTGAAAACAAAGGGTATCTCCTAAGACCACACCGCACATAAACACGGAATGGGTATTTACCTTATGGTAACCAAATCATTTCTACGTGAAGTCCAGCGATATTATTTTTAATAACATTCTTTTGAAAACCTTTCAAAATAAACATATTCAAATAGCCGAAATTGTTAATATAGCTAAATTTGATAGCATAATAGGTTTACAACTAAGTCCGATGGCACTTATTGGATAATGGATTTCCAATAAGTAGCGAGGTAAGGGACTACCTCCCGTACAGTGCATCACTAGAGGGATGCACCAAGGATCAACATCTTCGAAACCTTTGCGAATTAAGACCGACCTACCCACAGACCCATCTGGTGGCGGATAGAACCGAATATGATATCACCCTGGCCATTCCCGACCTATTCGAGATCTCTCACACCATACCCCATATAATTTTTTACCCAACGTCAAACGTGATATCATACCCTAATGGTTACGATTCACTTAGCCTTAAAGCAACCTCTGTTTCATAATTACCCGGGTATGAGGCTAGAGGTAACGTTTACCTTTCTTAAACATTTTCACTTAAAATGCTACATTACCACTTCCATCAACACACTATTGATTTCCACAAAAATACAACCTCTGAGCTCGTACGTCTCAGAGAAGGGTGCTGAGTGTAAGTGGGGTTACCTCTTACACTACCAAATATATGTACATTTGTAGAGATCAATGCACTATGATCTTAGAATTGCAATGTCATACATTCATCCATACAAGTTGTCTAGGAACAGGACAAACCCAAGGCACTCTCCTACAACATCCTGTCGGGCATTACCCCTAGGATTAGCAGCGAGTAATCCTTGCATACAAAGATCCCAGAACGAAGGGGCCACTGCTATTTATTTATCTCAGGAGCTAATCCGAAATTATCAACAAGAAGTCCTTCCATTATGAAAATCTCCGCCTTCAACTTCATTGTCTTCTACATGTCTTCCCTTTCAAACTCGTAAATTGGTTCGAGTGGTTCTCGGAAAAAAATTACCCAAATCCGACCTTGGTTCCTTCGAACCAATTATCGATAAAAGGATGTTAAGTGAATAGGTGATTATCATTTAATTAATTACTTTCCTCTTTATCAAAAATATCTTCGAGATATATATATATATATATATATATATATCTTTAAAACATTTCTTTCTACTATATACAGAATCATTAAACCTCATTTATCAAAATTTTGTTTAGTTAAAACCTTTTTTTTAAATCTTGGAATAATTCCAAACCATTTCATCCTTTACTTCGAGAAATATCTCCAAATCAGTTATTCAAATCTCGATAAAAGATTTCTTGTTTTCAATACATATTTTTTAATAGGTTGAAACCATGTTATCTAGGATGGTAAATCCAAATTTAGTTAGTATTCAAGTAAAACGAATCCATGGAAATTATACTAATTTTACTCGACATCAATTTCTATATTCAACCTTCTCTATCCATCGAATAGCGGTGAAATCTCCTTTTAAATTCACATGGATAGTACCGGTTCCCTCCTCGGAATTTAATACTGAGTATAAGAATATTATTTCTATAAAATTCAAGTTGTATGGAATTAAATTTGTAAATTTGAATCTTTTATACTTGTCTCGTTCCCGACATTTCGACCTTATCTATTCCTCGTCTAGGAAAGAGGCCAGGTGAGCCAAGACACTGGTTGCTCATGAACATCTCCTTAGTTTAAGCACCTCATATCTGGATCTCATAAATAGAAAAATCCAGCCTACTCATCGGCTTTTAGAGCCAAGATTAAATCACTTAATTATAACAACTTTTCTTTTTGTTTATTTAAACTCTTTTAAAATAATTATGAAACCTCTAGATCATCTTTAAAATACTTAATTATTTATCTGAAAATATTTATAAAAGTTTTGGGAAGAATGCTTAAGTTTAAAGCCATTTTTCAAAAGTTATTAAAAGTGCTGTAAAAATTGCTGCAAATAGTGTTTTTAAGCTTATTTGATCAAAAGAACTTTTCTATCATTTAGAAATCTATTTTTATAACTCAAATCCCTTTTAAAAAATATAAAAGATTTATAGAATTTATCCCATATTTTTAAAGAATTAAAAATATCACTTTTAAAGATTTTATCGCTTTGGTTTCCGAACTGCCAAAGCGCGACTATTTCGGGAACTTGTTTTGCACATATTTCAAAATCCACTAAACAAAATCTCGATCATTTTCTTTTGTTTGAAAACTTTGATTATAACAGTTTAGAAAATTCTTATTTCAAAGAATTTCGACTCTGAATCCATCGTATAAATGGATTTAACTTTCTATGGCGCGAAATCGCAAACTACCGTTACGCGATGCACCTATTTTTGACTCAACTTTCATAACTTGTCAAAACTTCACCAAACTGGATTTTAGTGTTTATAACCCATTTTTAAATCATTTTAAATGGGTTTAATGATTCCATATCACTTTTATAACTTGATTCGAAAAGTGATTTCCTTGTGTAATATCGACGTGTATTTAACGTGACTTGTTTACACAATTAAACAACTATATTAAAACAACCAAATTTGATGATCAAAGCATAGTAAACATTCATAATAAACATATCACATCATCATTATTATATATATAAATATAAAGTTTCTCACCTTTATTGGTTTTTAACTTCTCGAAAATTCGCTATAGCTTCGCTACAATCGAATCAGAGCCTACAGAATCGAGCCTTGGACCTAGGACTGGGCTCGGCCTATGCAAGAAGAGCTAGAATGCTCGGACTTGGTTGTAGAAGGTGGTGGCCGTGGGGTTTGAGTAGGGAAAGGAGGTGATTTGTCTTGGTTTTGAAGTGGATTGCTTATGTATATATACTTATATAAATTAAAAAAAAATTGCAATATTTTTCCTCAAAATTTCCTGACGGTAGGAAGCCATTTAAAAGCCTGAGAATGAGAAAGAAGATGAAGTAGAATAGTGTGTAACATTATGAAGAGAATGGTGGGTATTTATAGGAAAAAAAATCTAAACGTATAATTACTCTTTTGCCCCTTCCCCACTCCCCCTCCATCCCCTCAAAACGTATGGCAAGACCACCCCTTGTGCTTCCATGTGTGTGATGATGATGGTGTGTAAGTGAGTTGATGTTTGCTTTTTAGGTAGAAAATATCTTAGATATTTATACTTTTTACTATGTAAATCCTAATGTAAATGGTAAGTATATTTGTATGTACATATATGTAAATGTATATGTTAGGGTGTGTATGTGTATGTTATATATGTGCATATGACATATAAACAAGGTTGCAACAACTTTGAACACCTTCCGTTCATTAAACCGTTGAAAATTGAAAAGCCGATTCTTTGTCACATTTTCACTTATAAATTAATTTACATATAAATGTAAACAAAATTTGAAAACTAATTTTTCATCATTATTAATTAATTAAAATGATCTCATTTAAATTATAAAACCATATAAATTAGTACTAAATAATTGTTTACAAAAAGTGTTGTTATATCGATAAAGCGATATGAATTTTCTTATATTTCAAATCAAGTATGTATCTTTATAAAATTGTTATAAATGATTTACTATCATTACATAACTAATTAAAATGAATTATTATCATTTTAAAACAATTATTTGAATATTTATAATAATTATAAAATCATTAAATCTCAATTTATATTAATAAATCAATTATTAAATACGGTGCCATTATTCATGATGTCATAAACACATTCTGTTTCCAAAAAGAAAATAAACAAATTTATTTTATATTCTTGTTTATATGGATAAATGAGTGTATGTATCCAGATTGGTGCGCGATTTTTGATAATTATAGAGTTGTTTATCGATAAAACGGTTTTCGGTCATTTTATCGATATTTTTCCAAGGTATATATTCTTTTGTAAATACTTATTCAAAATAAGATTACCATCGTTATTTATTATTCAAGACAACATAATCTATATTAAAAAGCTTATATTTGAATATTTTAAAAATAAATATAACTTATCAAAGTGATAAATTTGTCGGTCGTTACAAACTCCCCTCCTTAAAAGAATTTCATCCCCGAAATTACAATGCAAAATCCAAAGGTGTTTGCCCAAAATATTTATTTATAAACTTATGCCTATATAATGTATATAGATCATCCGTACAAAATATTTGATTCAATCTTACTATTCGAATCCACAACCTTACTTCCGAACTTGTATTGATCCTTTAATTCTCTAGTGTGGACTTCGATTAGGCTCATAAACTTTTATTTTCCTTGCATAGCTCTTAACTATGATAGAAAATGTAAGGATCCGACTACAAATCCTCATCAATGTTTTCCCTAAAGCATCGAGTGATAAATCCTTTTCGGATATCAAAATCATACATTCGAAACGAAATAATTTGTGTAAAATGTATGTACTTTTTATAATACTGATACAAACATAACTACCTTACAAGCTATACATATACATGCTACTACATAATATTATTACCAGATAGGTGTTTCCAAATATTTCGATCATAATCACTCCTCTGGGTCTGATGCTGACGGTCCACTTCCGTATCCAAAATCAAACAAGACTTCCCCATTATCATCACTATTATCTTGTTCGTTATCGGCTTCGTTTCCATCCTCAATCTATGGTATCAAATCCACTTCATATGAAACCAGGGCCGGTTCCATGGCACATGCCCTAGTCCGGCTGGCATTTCTTATATAATCTCTCATTCTTCTAGTTCTTCTAAACTTTGCTTTTCTTCTTCCTCGAGATACACAAATTCTTCGTCTTCGTCTTCCATGTTGTCCCAATGAATGGGGGAATTTGACGACTCCTCGCGCCAAATAATATGGTCACCGTCCATCTCCCATATGACGTTATTGTCTCTACTGATTGTTGTTTGATTCATGGGATATCATATTGTTCGAGTCTTCTTCAGGTTCAGATTCTTCCTCCATCGGCTCCTTCTTAGGAATTTCTTCTTCCGGTTCAAGTTATAAACTTACTGGGTCAGTGATCCACATTCTTTCAGAGGCCAAGGGGTCTCTTTATCAGTAGACACTATAATAAGTTCCGGAGTCGGGGAAATTATAGGCATTTCGACCATAAGGTAACCGTCTTTATCTAGCCGGGTGTATGGATCTAACCCCCTTTAATAATGGGCTTAATATTGCTAAGTGGTCATTTCTAGGGTTCCTCCTCATCACTCGAAAGAATGATTGGATCATTCTTCTCCGCCAAGTTTGTTCTTGAGGTCTCCCCTTTTGAATACTTTCTCCCATAGCTTGAGGGTTTCTACAATTATCAACAGCAAATCTAATTGTCTTAACTAAATCTAATGTTAGGTTATAAATCTAAGTTTATCCCAGCATAAATCCATTTTACCATACAATTTTAAGGGTGATAGTTTGTTAAGCACATGATGTTGTTTCTCCAAACCAATACTTAGAATATTTCAAATAAAATCCTTTGAAAATTCTCTACCCAAAAACCCTTTTTAGATCAAAGTTCTCATTATCCAAATCCTTTTTTCAAAGTATTATTCTTAATCTTCTCAGTGTTATTATTAAACATCTTATAGTCAAACTGTGAAATTCTAATCACAAGATGTTTATACACAGATTTTACTAATCTTGATGTAAACTTTCAATCAAGTTATAACATATCTAACTATATATATTTTTCAAATATATTCCTTATATTCAAAATATAATCTTAGGTAAAATTATTTCATTTACCATATTTTTCTAAAACAAAAATCATTTTTATATCATTAACAAATATGCGCTCTTATATAATATACTCAACTCATTTTAGGGTGTCACTTACCCTATCTCTAATGAGTTACTCATCCTACTTATCCTATCTCTAATGAGTTACTCGTCCTAGGGTGTTACTAACCCTATCTCTGATGAAACTTTACCTTTATCAGGCTTAGGTGTAATTCAACCTAAGCTCTGATATCAAATGTGACGAACAAGATTTTCGACTCTCGAAAATCGACACTAATACATCATCGGTATTCACGTGCTGCAAATTCAGGTGCCGAAAAATCCGACCGTTAAGAGTAGAAAAAAAATAAAGACAGAACAGAATCTTACATGAATAGAATAACATATATTATTTTAATATATAATCTTTACAGTGGAAAATTTTAAATACGTTTAACAGAGTTTAACTTAATATTAACATGGACAGTTATGAATATCTATCCTTACAAATGCGGAATAAAATAGTACATGAACGTGGTGGAAATGGATAACAATCTTCAGAAGAATCTTCTAACACCATGTTCCGAGCTCTTCCAAAATGCTCAAAACTAAACCTGACTACTAGGCTGGCCGAAAAAATAGGGTACCCAGAGTTGAAGAGAAGAAAATAAAATCCTGGTCAGTCATGTGACTGATGTGAGAAACTCAAAATACGAGTTTTTGAAAACAAAGGGTATCTCATAAGACCACGTCGCACATAAACACGGAATGAGTTTTTACCTTATGATAACCAAATCATTTCTACACGAAGTCTAGTGATATTATTTTTAATGACATTCTTTTGAAAACCTTTCAAAATAAACATATCCAAATAGCCGAAATTGTTACATTGGTTAAATTTGACGGCATAAAAGGTATACAACTAAGTCCAAAGGCACTTATTGGAGAATGGATTTCCAATGAATAGCGAGGTAAGGGACTACCTCCCATACAGTGCATCTCTAGAGGGATGCACCGAGGATCGACATCTTCGAAACCTTTGCGAATTAAGACCGACCTACCCACAGACCCATGATCCATCTGGTGGCAGATAGAACTGAATATGATATCACCCCGGCCATTCTCGACCTATCCGAGAGCTCTCATACCATACACCACATATATTTTACCCGGCGTCATAGCGGATGCAAAATAAATCTAGAATGGTGATATCATACCCTAATGGTTGCAATCCACTTAGCCTTAAAGCAACTCATGTTTCACAGTTCCCTGGGTGTGAGGCTAAAGGTAACGTTTACCTTTCTTAGAACATTTTCACTTAAAATGCCACATTGTCACTTCAAACAACACACTATTGATTTCCACAAAAGTACAACCACTTAGCTTGTACGTCTCGGAGAAGAGTGTTAAGTATAAAAGGGGTTACCTCTTACAACACCAAACAAATGTACGTTTGTAGAGATCAATGCATTGTGATATTAGAAATGCAATGTCAGACATCATCCATACAAGTTGTCCAGGAACAAGACAAACCGAAGGCACCCTCCTACCATGTCATGTTGGGCATCACCCCTAGGATTAGTAGCGAGTAGTCCTTGCATGGGAAGATCCCAGAATGAAGGGACCACTGCTATTTATTTATCTCGGGAGCAACTTCAAAATTATCAACAAGCAGCCCTTCCGTTGTGATGATCCGTGCCTTCAACTTCATTGTCTTCTACATGTCTTCCCTTTCGAACTCGTAAATTGGTTTGAAGTGGTTTTCAGATAAGAATTACCCAAATTCGACCTTGGTTCTTTTGAACCAATCATCGATAAAAAGATGTTAAGTAAATAGGTGCTTCTCATTTCATTAAATACTTTTCTCTTTATCAAATATATCTTCTAGAGATATAAATATCTTTAAAACATTTCTTTTTGGTATATATGGAATCATTAAACCTCATTTATCAAATCTTTGTTTAATTAAAACCTTTTCTTAAACCTTGGAATAACTCCAAATCATTTCATCCTTTACTTAGGAAAATATCTCTAAATCGTTTATTTAAATCTCGACAAAGGATTTCTTGTTTCAAATACATATCTTTTTAATAAGTTGAAACCATGTTATCTAGGATGGTAAATCCAAATTTAGCTAGTATTCAAGTAAAACGGATCCATGGAAATTATACTAATTTTACTCGACATCAATTTCTGTATTCAACCTTTACTATCCGTCGAATAGCGGTTAAATCACCTTTTAAATTCACACGGATAATACTGGTTCTCTCCTCATAATTCAATACCAAGTACAAAAGGATTATTTCTATACAATCCAAGTTGTATGGAATTAAATGTGTAAATTTAAATCTTTTATACTTGTCTCGTTTCCGACATTTCGACCTTATCTATTTCTCGTCCAGAAAAGAGGCCAGGTGAGCCAGGGCACTAGTTGCTCTCGAAAAACTCCTTAGTTTAAGCACATCACATCCAGATCTCACGAATAGAAAAATCCAGTCTACTCATCGGATTTTAGAGCAAAGATTAAATCACTTAATTATAACAGCTTTTCTTTAAATCGTTTATTTAAACTCTTTTAAAATAATTATGAAGCTTCCAAATCATCTTTAAAATACTTAATTATTTATTTGAAAACATTTACAAAAGATTTGGGAAAGAATATTTAAGTTTGAAGCCATTTTTCTAAATTTATTTAAAGTGCTGCAAAAAGTGCTTTTAAGCTTATTTGATCAAAACAACTTTTCTATCATCTAGAAATCCATTTTTATAACTCAAATCTCTTTTAAAACATTTTGAAAGATTTATATACTTTATCCCATATTTTTAAAGAACTAAAAATATCGTTTTTAAAGATTTTATCGCTTTGGTTTCCGAACTGCCAAAGCACGACTATTTCAGAATTTTGTTTTGCCCATATTTCAAAAAATACTAAACAAAATCTCAATCCTTTTCTTTTATTTGAAAACTATGATTATAAGAGTTCGAAAATTCTTATTACAAAGAATTCTGATTCCGAATCCATCGTATAAATGGATTTAACTTTATATGGCGTGAAATCTTACACGATGCGTGTATTTTTGACTCAACTTTCATAACTTGCCAAAACTTCACCAAATCGGATTTTAGTGTTTATAAACCATTTTAAAATCATTTCAAAGGGGTTTAACGATTCCATATCACTTTTATAACTTCATTTGGAAAGTGATTTCTTTATGCGATACCGACGTGTATTTAACGTGACTTGTTTACACAATTAAACAACTATATTAAAACAACCAAACTTGATAATAAAAGCATAGTAAACATCCATAGCAAACATATCACATCATATATATATATAGAGAGAGAGAGTTTCTTATGTTCATTGCTTTCTAACTTCTCGAAAATTCGTTATAGCTTTGCTGCGATTGAATCAGAGCCTACGAAATCGAGCCTTGGACCTAGGAATGGACTCGGCCTATGCTTTAAGAGGTAGAGTACTTGGTCTTGGTTGTAGAAGGTGGTGGCCGTGGGGTTTGAGTGAGGAAAGAAGGTGATTTTCCTTAGTTTTGAAGTGGATTGCTTATGTATATATACTTGTATAAATTTAATTTCTTTTTTGCAATATTTTTCTTCATAATTTCCTTAAGGTAGAAAGCCATTGAAAAGCTTGAAAATGAGGAAGAAGATGAAGTAGAATAGTGTGTAAAATTATAAAGAGAATAGTGAGTATTTATAGGAAAAATTTGGAAACAAATATCTAAATGTATAATTACTCTTTTGCCCCTTGCCCACTCCCCCTCCATCCCCTCAAAACGCACGGAAAGGCCACCCCCCTGTGCTTCATGTGTGTGATGGTACAGTGTGTAAGTGAGTTGATGTTTGCTTTTTAGGGTAGAAAATATCTTAGATATTTATGCTTTTTACTATATGTAAATTCTAATGTAAATGGTAAGTATATTTGTATGTATATATGTGTTCATGTATATGTTAGGATGTATATGTTATATATTTGCACAAGACATATAAACAAGGTTGCAACAACTTTGAACAACTTCCGTTTGTTAAACTGTTGAAAATCGGAAAGCCGATTCCCGGTCACATTTTCACTTATAAATTAATTTACATATAAATGTAAACAAAATTTGAAAACTAATTTCTCATCATTATTAATTAATAAAAACGATCTCATTTGAATTATAAAACCATATAAATTAATATTAAACAATTGTTTACAAAAAATGCAGTTATATCGATAAAGCGATATGAATTTTTTATATTTTCAAATCAAGTATATATCTTTATAAAATTATTATAAATGATTTAATATCATTATGTACTAATTAAAATGACTTATTATCATTTTAAAACAATTATTTGAATATTTATAATAATTATTAAATCATTAAATTTCAATTTCAATTCATAAATCAATTATTAAATGTTATGCCATTATTGATGATGTCATAAATACATTTTATTCTCAAAAATAAAATAAATAATTTTATTTCATATTCTTGTTTATATGGATACATTAGTGTATGTATCCAGCTTGGTACGCGATTTTTGATATTATAGAGTTTTTTATCGATAAACTGTTTTCGGTCATTTTATCGATATTTTTTCAAGGTATATAGTTTTTTGCAAATACTTATTCAAAATAAGATTACCATCATTATTTATTATTCAGACAACATAATCTATGTTAAAAACTTATATTTGAATATTTTAAAAATAAATATAATTTATCAAAGTGATAAATTTGCGGGTCATTACAGTCATCTTTTGAACACGTCTCGTAAGATCTAGAACACTCTGCTCGTACTCATCTATGCTGCGTTTGTACTCTCTGTATGTAACATCCCTAAGTCCAACCTGCATCTGTAATAAATCATCGTACGAAAAATGATGTTGGATCTGGATAATCAGTGAGCGACAAATGTGGTATGTCAACATACCGATCCTGGTCGGATAAACTAGGTATAGCAACAGACCATTCATACACTCCACTTGGAATCTTAGGTGGTGGAGCAACAAACCTCTAAGTGGACCGAGGCAAGTCTTGCATAACTGGGTGTGCAATACTAGGACGGATGACAGATGGCCCGACTAAATCGACAGTTCCTCCATGTGTAAAATACGCAGACGGCGGTGCATTGTAGAATCTATGCCAAAACGAAAGATAATCCAAGTGAGGAATAATGAAGTAACTCGCTTCCCACTAGTTGTTCGCCGCTGCTAGCTGTAAGGAGGTCAAGGAATATACTCAGAGAAAAGGCGTACGAGATGAAGCTCATCAGAAACCATGTCTCCTCCGTATATCTGACGCCAACATCGCTCACCATGATACCACATACAACTAGCTGTAAGAGGAAACACCAATGGAAATCGTATGCCTGACAAAAATAATGCGTGTGAAGTTACTATGATATGTCATATTTGGAGATCCATCAAACGGCTGCCAAAAATGTTAAAGCGTGTACGTCGTAACTCTATCTGGTTGCATGAAACCGCAAAAACATGACTAGCCTCACCACCAAATAATCTCTACATATTCTGTGGGACCACTTTCGAAAGAACAATGATAATTGGTGGTCTCTAGTCAGGTGAGCCAGATTGTGACTGCACTCGTATCAACAATACTGTAAAACCTTCCAAAAGCCCCATAATGATGCACCATGATCAGTCACCACAGACTGTAAGTCCAAAGCCTATACAAGTAGGTCATGATACCCGTTCTCCAATCGTAAAGAATAAGGGAACAAATGTCAAAGTCCGCAATCGCTACAACATGTCCTAATGGCAGTGTATTGGGTGGATTAGAGAAGAAAATGTTTCCCACCATGTAAATGACAAATAATCTGGCTATCTCTAAGTCTTTGGTAGAGTTTTATTATCGAAGTAGTCTCCTAATAGTATCCCTAAGGAAACTAACTCTAATCTATGTATCCCATGATAAGCATGACGGAATAGGGATACTAGGTAAAACATGTAGAAGGTTACCGCATCTCTGGTACTGCTCATCGTAAGTTAAAAGTAAGACGCAAACCAATAGAAATCCCGATAAGCATAACCAAATCTAACGGACTAATGCCCCTCTCCTCAAAAGCAAAGTGAAATGTGTGGATGGTCTTTCACCAAAAGAAGCTAATGCACCATACAATTATGTATCAGAATTTAAAGTTAACTGGATGCCTATAAAGTAAGGAATATGCAGGGCCAAAATAAATTCAATGCGGTTTTACATGTAAGTATTTATGATAGAAAAAACACACCAAAAAATCCTATGTCGCTCAAAAAACTAGTAATACGTCGATCGACATCAACTGCCGCGATCTCTCGATGTAGACGAAAAAAGGATGCAAGAGAACCATGGGTTTTCCCTTCCCTCGCCTATTGAGAAAATTATTTTGGCTATTAAACCTATAAACTAAATGTATAACTATATAATTTACAAACTAAAATGTCAACATTTTACCAAGCCTAAATGTACAACCATACAATTAGTATAGAACCATACACTATATACTATATTTTTTAAAGTGAAAATTAGGGTCACATCCCTAAAACCAAACGTAATTCACAAAAACTCCTTCCGTTCGAAACTTTATAAATCCGGTCCCTATTTTTGTTTCGGCTTAATTCTTTTCCATAAATACCCTCGTTTATACCGTGCTCCATTTTTTCTATCTGTGATTATTTGGTTTATATTGAACGATAAAATTATCTTTGCTTAATGATTTATCTGTTTGCAATAAAAGATTTTTACTGAAATACCGTGTAAGTTCGTTTTCTGCAACTATTTGCAATAGTTGCAGAAATGTCTGCAACTATACCAAATAGTTGCAGAAATGTCTGCAACTATTTGGTATAGTTGCAAAAATGTCTGCAACTATTTGCATTTCTGCAACTATATCATATAGTTGCAGAAATGTCTGCAACTATATGCAATAGTTGCAGACATTTCTGCAACTATTTGCAATAGTTGCATCTGCAACTATTTACATTTCTACAACTATATGCAATGGTTGCAGAAATGTCTGCAACTATATGAAATAGTTGCAGACATTTCTGCAACTATTTGCAATAGTTGCATCTGCAACTATTTGCAATAGTTGCATTTCTGCAACTATATGCAATAGTTGCAGACATTTCTGCAACTATATTATATAGTTGCAGAAATATCTGCGATTTTTTGCAATTTTTATATATTTGAAAAAAATCGAAAATGTTCAATATTTGCTGAATTGTCTGCAAATATTTGAAATAATTGCAGATTTAATACAAATTTAAATTTTTGGTATCAACAATGGATCTCATTTTAAAGATCATAAAATTTGCGATTTTTTGGTGAAAACGTTATGTTGATCCGGTTTTTGTAAATAAAGTTATACACGTTTGAAAAGTTAAAAACATAAAGGGTATTTCGGTCTTTTTGCGTGCGTGAATTTGAAAACAAGGAGCGGAAACGTAAATGTTGGTTGGGAAGGATGTTTTCTCTATTTTAAAACTTGTTAGGGATGTGTGCCAAACTTACCCTTTTTTAAATATGTAAATAATTTATAATAATTAATTCTAATAATTGCCGTTGTATTTGATTTTAAAATGTTACTTACGCTGATGTTGACACGGGTAGAAACGTGCACTTGTTCATCGGGTAAAACACGAAAGTTGATCAACTCCTTCCATGGTTCTAAGTTTTGATCGATATTCGAAAATAAAGTAGTCTTCATAAACAACCCCTAAGCCCCGCCTTCGAGATACCGTTGTTCCATTACCTCTGTGCCTTCTCGAAGAGTTAGAGTTAGAGCTTTCACCACCATCACCTCCGCCGTCCCCACGATTTTGAAAAGATCTACCACGAACCGCATGCAATATTCTTCTCATTTTCGGATAAATTTATTTGGAAAATATGGTATAAAATAAATTGAAAATGAATGTGTGTGATGGGACTTTCAGATGCAAATATGGATTTGAGAAAAAATTTGAGGACGAAAAATAGCCGACCTAAAAGAAAACTGACTATTCTATATTAGTTTATTCAGCATTTATAATGCTGGACAAAACCATTATGGGGTCAGCCATTCAAAAATTTCCAACATGGCCATGGTGACCGACCTTTGTTTATAATGCTCTAAGTGGGCAAAACTTATGTGTATTCAACATCCTTAGTATATCAAATAACTTATTAACTTTGCTGTATCCGATATCCTTTTATTACAGTGACGATCAGCGTTTTCTTTACTTCTTCACATACTACTTTTGAAAAATTGCATATGGTTTAAGATACTTGAAAAAAGGGAAAAAAACAGTGATTACTGACATATGATTATGAACTGTACTCGAAACCAAACACCATTTCATGCCGTACTACTTTCTGCAATTTTGCCAATAATTTTATATGTACTTTACATTTTCTATTTAACAAAATTAGTTTAATTTTTTTTTGAAAACAACCGTATCTCCACTAAAAAGTTTTTTAACTTTCATTCAATTGAGATTGTTATTATTGATTCCTGTTCGAACCCAAACAGCATCCGGAAGTAATATAATTTTCCGTAACAACAAAAAATAAAACAAATCAGATCCGGCGCATTTAAACCAAACCCAATGTGAAGTCAAATTATAGCATACAGTAACATCAACATATTTATTTGATCAAACAGTGCATCAGAGAAAATGATAATTCCAGACGAAATGATTTCAGTATATATCATTGCAAGCCATATCTTCCGCAAAAATACAAAAGCATGAGCTCATGAAAGCTACTATATTGCCAATACCATATTTCTTTCTCTACTGAAAAACTACAGTAGATTTACCTTAGAGTAAAAAAAAGGACCATAGCAATTTGTACTTCAAAATTGAATGTACTTAAATAGCATCAGTCCTGTAACTTAGCTGTGTGGATTGAGTAAATTGTATAATAGGACTTACTGACTTGCAGAAGTTCAGCTGTTCTGACTGTATCATTCAAGTATCTTTCATTGCAATCTGTACTTCAAAGACTATGACAGAAAGTTGCGTTTTATTGCACTAGTTAACTGTATTAATCAAGCTAATTAGCCTTACATGCATTAACTCACCCTAGTTTTCATTACTAAAAAATAAAATTAAATAGCATGTATTCATAAAAAATGCTTGGCAAGTTGTTAACAGTGATCATACTATATTTCATGCTCTAGAATAAACCTACATTCTATGTAACAATGAGTAGCAACATTTTTATTTCTTTCTTCTAGCTACCTACAAAGTTAATAAGTTTGTTATATTCCAAACTTGTTTGAATGTTAGAAGAAATTTCAAAATGAAGATTATCTTATTATTAGTAGCTGTGAAGTAATATGTTGTCGTGAAATTTATAATATCTTTAGTTTAAACGGAAAAAATGGTTATGTGAAGAAATGCGATTGATGCAGAAGAAATTAAAAATCAATATAATCTAATCTCCAAGGTTTTCAAAGCAATCTTAAACTTCACATTATAGATTGAAGCAAGATTTGAATTGTGAATCATAGATTCAAACTATTCATATTTTAATGATCACATATGCATTTATGATAGAAATTTTGCTCTATGTGGGTTATTCAGTTCCATTTAAACATGTAAAATCATTGATTTTTCATTTTCCGGTAATTTCGTATTTTTGATTTTGATGTTTAACCTTCTACTTTATAACTTGAAACTATATTCTCTTTTATTTCTATTTTACCCGGAACACATACAAATTCAAAATATAAAGCATACAAGTGCCGTAATATTTTTTACCTTAACGAAAACGGAAAGAAAATTTTCAATTAGGATTTTAGTTGTGGTTTGAATCGTAATTTAAAATCGCTAGACGGACACCAAGTGATAAGCATGAATGAAGGATTAATCGTCTAGGTAAGGATTAGTCGAAGATTCATCGAAATTAGGCGTTATTGATAAACTCATGAATTTTAGATAAAAATTTAGTATTTTGATTAGTATCAACTGATCCAAAATTGGACTTTAAGGGTTTGGATGAGTTTGAAAGCGGTTACGGAGGCAAAACCGCTTGAAATAAATATGTTGATCCTTGTAAGAAGCATCAAGCCTCAATTGGTGCATAAGCGGTGCCTATAAATAAGTTTTTATACTTAGATGATGGGTTTCTCTCATCCACGCGGACCTAAACGGCAAGGCTTGTCTAACACCTAGGTAGGGCCTAGGCAGACGCTATATAAAATATTCTGTTCGATGCTATACAAAATAAATAGGAAAACTAGATCCATAAATCATTGAAGAATGACTAAAATGTTCTGTTTGATGTGTAGTGTACATATACAAAATATTGCTAACACTTTTAGTGAAAAATGGTTCAAGAGTTCAAGTGAAGACACATCATTAATGTACTTTATAAGTCCGCTATGCTCTGCCTGCTCGGTCTAAACAACAGTTCTTGGACACTAATTTTAGATTTACCAAGCCATTTTGATTTTTCAGATAAGGCAATTGATTAGGATTTGGTTCTTTTTGATGTGCAGTACTGATTGAACGTTGAAGCTTTACATAGAAAATTGTTGATTATACATTATATGCTATCCAAACCAAATATCTTTCTACAAAAATTCTAACCATAAACTCTGAAAAAACATTTGTAAATAAATTGTGTTTTGCAATAGTAGTTCATATGTTTTCACAGAAAACATATAGGACATCTTATCCAAGAAAACTAAAACAGATACGATACCATTTTACTGCAAATGTGCATTTGTCGCTGTAATTATGTTTACTACAAATGTATAAGCCAAAATAATTACTTCAACAAAGCACTGATCATAACATCGGTTTCTAGCCAATGAGCCAAAATCAAATTACAGTCACATTCCGTAATATATGTTTAGATGATAGGTTTGTAGTTGTATGTCATCTTTTACTTTCTAACTCATATAGTAGTTAGCTTTGCATCAAAATTTTAAACTGTACGGACCACCAAATTAGTGCTCAGTTACACAATATCTGTCAAAGTATAACAATATAACATCATATATTAACTAATATATTATCGCTAAAAAACTTGATTGAAATATAATAATGTCTTATCTAACTTCTCAAATGTACCAATATGCCACCAAGATCAAATCGCCTATAGCAAGAAAACTGATAAGCTCTAACCTGAGCTCATTATCATCTTCCAGTGGAATTGAATGTATCACAAAAACTTTCCATTTCTTTTGCTGCTGCCAACAAAGCCGAAGAAACAGACCACCCATCCAAATGAGATTTAAGAAGTTATCTTCCGTTATTATTCACAAATTTTGTCATGGAGCAGCAGCATTTGTAGTAGTCGGTGGATTTTGTGGCACAACTGTTCTGATCGGACTAGTAATGAAATCATCCGTGTTGATTCTGCTTATCCCATCCCATTGAATCTCATCTTTAATTTTGAATTAAGGGAATAATACTGTATGTTTTTGTTTTTGTTTTACAGAAGTTGATTATTGGATGATACTGTAAAAAGATAAATGTTGAATCATTTATATGACTAAGTTTAAAATTAGGACCGACAATAAGTACCTGAAAATCCGAAAATCTATTCATAAATGTACAAAATTAAAGTTAAAAAATATCCAATATTCGAATAGTGGTCCGAATATGGGTAGAATGGTATCCACGTTTTTAAAAAATATTACGAGTCTGCACATTTTACACAATTAACTCTCTGTACCCAGATCACTGTTTTATAAAAAGCAGCCTTGAATACATTTTCAGTTCAAGGCTCTAGTTGGGAGAAAATTGAAACTTTTATTTTCGTAATTAAGACGGTCATGTTTGTCTCTCCTTTTTAATCTACCAACTATCTAGTAGCCGAACGGTAGCCCATATACATATGGATGTAACACTATTCGCTAGGGGGAGAGCATTTATTGTTTCAAACCAATAAACCAACCGAACCAAAGTTTGGACTATTCGGTTTTATTAACTAGTTGGGTTTCGCTTTTATTTTCGTAATTATTAGGTTTTTTGATCGGTTTCGATTTTCAATATTTTAAAACCAAACCGACCAATTAATCTAAATATAAAACTTCAGAAACATAATTATCGACTAAAATCTACTTTTATGTTATCATATTGACAATATTATTTTTCTTTCAATTTATGTTAATGTTTATAGAAGAAAAGTGGTATGTTTCGTAAAATTATAGCATCATTACATATTTATATTTATTCGAATATGAACTCAATCAATCAATTGTTTCATATATTATGTTAGCCACCTGACAATATAGCTCTTCAAAGGTAAACCAACCAAACCAAACCCTTTTCCCCGAGATTGGTTGTTTGAAAAATATCAGTTGGGTTCTTGTTTGTTGAATGACTATTTCGGTTTTGATATTTTTTTTAATAGGTTTCAAACCGAACCGAATATTTGCTCACTCTTACTATTTGCACTGACAAGCCTATTTGAAACATACACTTTCCTTTTCAACAAAAATGTCAGATTATTTTGAAGAAAAATATATTACAGTATATAAGAGGATACGTGTTGTTTTCCACATGTCTGAAATGCTAACATCAGCATCCGACAAAAGCCAATAGTCTGCATCATTCTGCAAGAAAAGATGATAAGAATGATCATTTGGTACATTTTTTATTTTGCAACCAACATACCAACACGTCATATGAATGTCACTGGAAGTAAATATAAAGCAATCAAAACAAGGTTAATTCTGAAGGAAACATATATTAAATTCTTGATGGTTTGTAACTTCTGCTGATAAACGTGCTCTCGTGATTTAAATTTCAAGTTACAGTGCTTTAACACTACAGTGCTGTACAAGTTTTTTCTTCTCTGATAAATTTAATTAGCTATGGATTTAGGTAAATCTTTATATAATATTTTTGTTCTACATTTAAAGAAATTAGAGGCAGTGCAAGCTTATCGAGGACGTGAGGACATATAAACAAGTAACAGAAACCGAGTGATGGTTAAAGAAAATTTTGAAATCACAAGGCTTTAGTGTTGATAGCAAGGTTCAAGAACTCGGTTTCGGTCTCGGTTTCGTTCATTTGAAAATTTCTTAGTTTCGGACGATTTCGGAAATTTCGGAGGTTTCGGTTTTGGTCCCGATTTCAATTTCAAGAGTTTGTTAATCAAAATGTAATAATGATCGATGTAAATAAAGTATAAAATATAGTCTAGCCCAATATACTTATACTTTATTAAACAAATTTAAATTAGAATTAGAATTACACTAAATTAAATTATTCTAACAAAATTAAATGAAATAAAATAGCCCAACGCAATATAACGCTTTAATTCAGCCCTAACTAAATAAAATTAAGTGATATTTAGTTAGTTCATTTCAAAGCCCAAGCCCTACCTCAATTTCAATCGGCCCTATTTCCCAACCTCTAATTCCCTTCAGCCCTAACTTACAAGAACGTCTCAATTCACGTCTCCACCTTCAGCCCTCACACATCTTCCCCTCCCTTCATCGTCGATGTCTTCCCCTCAATCCTAAATCGACGTTTCCCCTTCAGCCCTAAATCGATCGCAACAACATGCCTTGAAATCGACGACTACAACTGCTGTTATGAAATCGACGACGATGATGCTCGTCCGAATTTGCATCTCAAATCTCGATTGGTAATTTACCGATTTCTTTTTCTTTTTTTGATTTTTTTAACTGTAAATTAGCGGGACGGGATTTTAACCTTATCCCGTCCCGCCACTGGCCGGAACCGAACCGAGGTGGCCGGAATCTCGGGGTTCCGGCCGGAACCTTAAGCCATGGTTGATAGGATCAAATAAGATGTTATCATGCACGTTGTTTAAAGAGTAAGACATTGAAAACTGATTAACTATGCAAAACTTACATCAATATCTGAAGGTAGAATTTTTGTCATTCCACCAGCAATATCATTTGATGCATCAAAATTCATGCACATCGTTGAGCTTTGAGTGGCACTACAAATTTCGTCTCTTCTACCAGTTTCTGTTGTAATTTTTTCTACTGAATTCTGTACAGACATTGAACTCAATGTAGGAGGTAGTCTTGGCGGTGTGACAACTCTATTCAGTTCCTCGATTTTCTCTTCAAATTTGCTGTGAGTGTAGCAGCGAGTGGGTGAGAAAGAAATTCACATTTTGACAAACCTGTTCAATTTACTAACATTTCCTTGCATTCCTTACTTTCTATAATGCTTCCAAAAAATTATTTAGTTTTTATGTATCCTCAAAGCTTAATATGATGTTAACTCCATCAAGAAAAAAATTTCCACCTGATTGCGGTTTTTAAACAACTTAAAGGACTAATATAAGAAATGAATGATAAGAATGGCTTGTATGCAGATTAACCCTTCTAACAGTTGTTTATGTTGGGCTTCTTGTTTCGGTAGTTAATTCTTTTTGTCATTGCAAACACAAATCAATTTTGTTTTTCAATGAATTAACATTCAAGTCTTGACGAGGCTTACTTGATACTACCACTTTTGATTGTGCAATTAATATAATATATGCCCTATCTCAAAAACATGTTTTCTTTCTTACCTGACAAGGTATACATCTATAGGGCCCATTGTGCTTCGAAGAACGATTCTGTATCGCCTTTGAGGATAGTCGCCAATCTACATGGTAGAAGCAATGTAATTACCAAACTAGACAATGCTATACTACCCAGCTATTTAATTTTTGTTGTGATAAACTTTTGCTTATTGTCTTGAATCAAAAAAATATTATATAAGATTACCTCATCTGGGTCAGGAACTTCAAGGGTAGTTCCATGAGGCGCTTTAATCGCAATAAGGGTCTCATTCTGCAGATAGAATATGTGAGAAGTATACAGAAGATGTAATAAAAAAGATGGTACAAATAAACAAAACCTGAAAACAAGGTAGGCCTTTTATGTCATCTTCAGTCACATAAAGCCACCTATTGTGAAAGATTGAGCATAATATATGAGCAACGAAGTCCAGTGCTACTTACATACAGCATGTCATGGATTATTACCTCTGAGTGTCTTCATCTTCACTAAGTTCTCTCAATTTTTCACGCAATTTGCTGTGAATATTAGAAGAATTCAAGTACGTGCATACATTAAAAGTACATAGAAAAAATCATACTGGCTGGTAATCAACCTTATACGATCATCCAAACTTTGCTCCTTTCGCAAAAGCATGTCAACTTCAGACTACAAAAAATAAAGAAAAAGTGTCTTATATAAACATCCTCATAAAATTTTAACATGGATGATTAGGGGATTATACAATTACTTTAAATTGAACTTCCCATGGTACTTGCATATAAAATGAACTGCAAACGAAATTTCAACTAAATACCTGTATGTCAGAAATACTTGTATCCGCTCCTCCTGGAATCAAATCATCAATTCCTCTGCAAATATGTTTATAAATTTGGAGCTTGTGCTTGCAGCAAATAAAAACTCTAAAAAAAGTACACGATGCTTGTATATAATAGAAGTAATCGGTAATTAATCTTTTTCCGCCCTTCAAAAGACATTTCAGGGTTTATAGAAGAGTGATTGAAGTTAACTTGGGAGCAAGAACATAACTGTGCGGTTATGATTCTCATGAAAGTTGGAATCATCGGATATCATGTTCAATCTCAAAAGATTTCATTCAAAGAGATAAAGGGAGTAACATCTAAGTTCATGCTACATAGTTCTTAGTGTAAGACTGGAAGTAAATGGCAAGTGATAACATCTTACTTCCAACGTATTCTATTCTTGAGTGTCTTTTCTATCAGTCCAATTCCTTCTAAAACATTTGTAATGTCATAAATTCGCCTTTTCTGTACCTGAAAAAAAAATACAATATAGGATCAGAAAAGACGATTAACAGGACTCCAACTTTTACTATCTCTTTATCCAAGAGAATGTTAACTTCCAGCATCCCCACTCTCCTACCCTCACAGAGTAACAAGTCTGTGTTGGGATTTGCCTCTCTAAGAATAACAAATTTGTTTTTAGTTTTTTCCCCCTCAGCACCAACGGATTATGATTTTTTTTTTTACCTCTAGAGTTTCAGCAGCATTATTCAAATCAAGACTACCATCTGGAGCATGTTTAAGTAAATTGATGAACTTTTTGGTTAGCATACCTATAAAGTTGAAATACACATCAGTAATGCACAGAAATCATCACGGAAACCATTGTTCACTTGATATTAACACAAATGTCACAGTCAACTTACCTAATGAACTATCATAGCGACAGTTACCAGCTGGCGTGAGATTATTGTTATAAGGAGAACCTGCAAAATAGATAAATGATAATTTTGTTATTTTAGGATTAGGCCGAATAGAGTGAAAACGGAGAGAACTAGAAAAGCATAAATGTCAGATGAATGAAAATGATGACATGATAAACATCAAAAAAACATTCAATTGTTGATTGCACAGTAGTGCATAACGTATTAGCATATGGACCACTCATACTATTTCAGTTCAAACATAATTTCAAAGAACGTTAATCCACGGATCATACCCCTTATCTAAATTTGGACACAGTGAACAAAATTAAGTACTTGCTTGAGAGAAAAATAGTCATTACCAGCATTTGACATAGGTGTTTGTGGAACCGTCCTATTGGAAGTTGTTGCCTTGAACTTTCCACAGGCCCCAACATTTTTTGCTGGAGTTAGGAAAGGACTATTAACTGCTTCAGCATACCCTGGACTAGCTGCCCATTCACTTGATGCTACAACTTCAGTGTTCTCTCGATCAGGCTTTCTCTTCAACTGAACAAAAAATTGCAATTTATTGCAGCATGAAGTTTAGTAACAAACGTGTAATAATCAAATTCCTTATCAAGGCCAAGTCATACAGATACTAAAAAAATAGCCCTACGAAGGAATCGTCGATTTTCTAACCGTTTCAATGTTTTCAAAACAAGATTCAAATCGCAAAGTTTGAACAATGAATCAAAACTGGATTCAAATCGCGAATCATAGGTTCAAATGTTCATATTTTAGTAATTTATTTCTCTGTATGCTAAAAGTAGGATTATAATAATAAAAAAATATTTAAGTATGTAACATTGATTCTTTTTTAATATGAAACTGATTTTGATGCTTGAGATTTTACATTTAAACTAAAACTCGATTTTGTCTCTTGTTCCATCATTATTATATTTATAAAACCTTACATTTTGAGTTTTATACATTCAAATAAGTACGTAAATTTATTTATTCTAACACGAATTGAATGATTTTTCGCAACTAAAACTGGACCATGAGAATGTAAATGAAGCTAATCGATTTGTAATGAAATTCAGAATGTAAGACGTTAATATTTTTAACAACAATTGCTATAGCAACCTTACTACAAATGATAGTCTTCCAATTTACAATGAATAGTTTGATACACAACTAGATTTATTATTTTGGGTGACGGAAGTGGGTGGATTAAAGAGTAATCAAAAATTTCAACTACATTGGCTGTTGCTATCTAAACAAAACCCCAGTATATTAAAATTCATTAGACCATGTTACCGGAAATCACAAAAGTTAATAAACAAATTAGTAATCCCAAATGTACATGTCCACTCGACCCATTCTAAAATGAAACATACTACAAAAAAAATCATAAGAGTATCTAGTCACGTGGAACGAGGATATATGTATATGTATATGTATGTGTATGTGTATAATTTGAAAATGTTCCATGATCATGAACACTTCATATGACAAAGTTTGATAGTTGATAGGTTGTTAAAATAACTAAAACCCCAATTGGCAAAAGATAATTAAGTTTCTTACGTAAAGTACATTCCAACTACAAAATATCATATTGATAGAATATTTTGGTATAAAACATGATAGAGGTAGAAGACATGTTTATGACTATAGTTGTTTTCATGTTATATTAAGTGGATGCAAAACTGAAGGGAGATGATAGATAAATTAGGGATGAACAAATGGTTGGTTCGGTTTGGAACCGATAAAAAATATCAAAACCATAATAATCATTTAATAAACAAAAAACCATACTTTTCAAAATCAAAATCAACTGAACCAGATAAAAATCGATTTGGTTTAGTTGGTTTAATTGGTTTATTTTTAAATGAGCTATATTATCTAGTTGCTAACATAACATAAGAATGAACAATTGATTGAGTCAATATTTATATAAAGATGTGATGATACTATAATTTTTAACACATAAACTATATTTTTTCTACATAAACAATAACATAAATTGAAAGAAAAATTATATCGTTAAGATAATAATATAAATTTTCATTCGATAATTATGTTTCTTATAATTAATTAAAATTTAATATTTGATTTACTTAATTGGTTTGGTTCCAAAATATCGAAAACTGAAACCGACCAAAAAGCCAAATAGTTATGAAAATAAAAATCAAACTCAATCAATTTACTAACAAAACTGAACTGATCAAACTTATTGGTTTATTCGATTTGAACTAGTAAATGCTCACTCCTAAGATGAATGCCTAAATGGTCGATTCCATTTAAGAGTGCTTAAAATCTGTATAAACCTGATTTGATCTCGCTAAAAATACAAAGAGAAAAATAGTATATAGATATAGTAGAAAAATCAATAAAATTGCATGTATGAATCAAAACTGGATTTAAATCATAAATTCAAATATTTATATTTTGGTAGTTTTATTTGATTGTATGCTAGAAATAGTTATATTATAAAGTAGCATTTGAGTGTGTGTTTGCGTCAAAAATGAGCACGCTCTTGAAGGACGGTTGCTTGTTAAGTCAAAAATCCAGTTGACGGTCATGAACTTTAATTCTGGACACTAAAAGGATTGTTGGGTCATCGAGTCATTAAATGACCGTTATTCGGTAGTTTAAGGATTTAAACGGTGAAAGATATCAATATATTATAGCATATATAATGAAAGAACATCAACATAAAAATAAACATATAAATTTTTATGATGGTTTGATCCTTAACAAGATCCAGGTCCATTTTATCGTCGTTGTTACTATATTTGGATTATTTACAATACAATGAAAAATGATTAAGTTTCAATAGGCAAAGTTCCATTAATGCCAAATCGATTTGTTTTCAATTGAAGTGTCCTTTGATATTTATAGACATAATTAAAAGGGGCATTTCACCAGAAGGACAAACTTTGCAATCCAATTAGTTTCTAAGACAGACATTCAAAGAAATTACTTTCAAGGCCAAAGTCAGCAGAATAATTACTTTCAAGGACAAAGTCACCAGTCCAATTACTTACAAGGACATAATTTCATAGGTTTTTAGACCCTAGAAACTAATTATTTTGTGTTTTGTCCTTGAAAGTAATTATTTCAGTTGTGTGTCCTAGAAACTAATTCCACTTGCTAAAGAGACACTTGTGGCTAATTTCACTAATTAAAATGCCTAGAAGTTGAAATTCGGGTTGGAAATCTTCGACTATTGTTGGAAATTGGATTTGATCAAATCCACGAAAGAGAGTAAGAACCGGTCTTATTGACCACTTCCGCTTATTTATGTAGTCCTCGAGTAGGTAAATGAACTGGCTCAAAGAATGAACCGAACTTGCTAGGGAAGTGAGAAGAAGAAACTCATGAAGTGAAGGAAATGGCTGGATCAACTATGGCATGGAAAAGCTCAAGTTCGGTGCATTTGTCGGCTAGAGAAGTGAGGAGAAGAGACTCATGAACAAAAGGAAATGGCAGGATCAACTATGGCATAGGAAAGCTCAAGTTTGGTGCACATGTCAGCTACTTCGGTGATAGGGTCGACTAGGCCTCAGCTGGATTGACCCGCATTTTTTGAGTCGGCTAGTTGCCGAACCCATAGCCAAGTCATCCACTTAGGCAAATTTGAATTGTCTAGCTTCCTGCTTCGTCCTCTGCATCTTCTTTGTTTCGTCTTTGATTCATTTTCCACCTTTCGCATCATTCTCACACTTTCTATGTAACTTTTTCAATCATCTCCTTGAACATTAACATCTTTACCGCTCTATATTCTTATGTTTGTCGAGTGGAATTGGTCGATTCGGTAACAGTTTGACTTACCTAGCCACTCTTTAAACAGTGCATCTCCATTGCTGTAACTTGAAATTCAATAAAGCTTTGTTTATTTAATGTCATATGTTCTCAGCTATCGTTTATCAAATATTGGTGACATTCGGATGATCTGGACTCCTTTGCGGACCCATTCTCGACGTCATCTGCTCGGTAATTCAATTATCGCCCATAATGATTGTAAATTCTTCATACGAAGCCGGATCTTGACAAGATTTCCATTGTTCATCATCATTTGCTCCAAAAATCATTATGGAACACTTCAATGCTCGAGTTGGAAAAGCTGCCCATGATAGTATGTAGTAACATTGATTCTTTTTTTTCATGTTGATAAAATTTATATTTTTGAAATCGATTTTGATGCATGAGATTTTACATATAAAACAACGATTTTCTCTTCTATCGTTTTTGTTTAGAAAACAATAAAATTTAAATTGTACATTCAAGTAAGCAAATAGATATTTTAATGATAACATGGATTGAATGATTTTTTGTAACTACAAATCTTAGTTGAGTTTAAACTAGAATATGAGAATCGATCGGAAATGAAGCAATTCAATTTGAAATGAAACCCAAAACGCAATACTGTTAAGATCTTTTGACAACAATGGTTATTACGACAGCAAACTTGCTACAAATATTACATTTTACAATGAATAGTTCAAATACACAACTAGCTTTATTATTTTGGTTGATGGAAGTTGGTGAATAAAAGAGCAATCAAAATTGGGAGCTATATTTGAAACTAAATAAAATCCTAGTATATCAAAATCCTTTAACCATGTTATTGGAAATCAAAACATTTATTTAATGGACAAACTAGCAGCGCCGATTATATTTATTCACACGATCCATTTTAAAATGAACAAAAAAAGGGTATGACGGTATTTACTTATAAGTAAGGAGAACACGTACGAATTGGAAGTGTTTGGGATCATGAATTTCGTGTGAAAAGTCTAGTTGTTGACAGGTTAATAAAAAAATCTCTATTGCCACAAAATAATAAAATTTCCAAGATAATGTACATTGTGTACATTGCAACCAAAGTTATCATAGCGTGCGCTATAGCACAGGGTGTGTGCTATTTGACTTGTAGTAGCGCACGCGTCGTCTATAGCGCAAAATAGCGCGCTATTTTGTTCAAGCGCAAAATAGCACGCTATTTTGTTTTTTTTCCTTTTAGGTATGCATAGTGAATAAAGCCCAAAACTAGCCCAAAATATGTTTTTTAACAAGATCCATAGTAAAAGAAGAAATAGGCTTGAACACGAATGACTACAAAATCTTGTCTTTATCTAGTACAATCAAACTTTGAAAAAATCGTTTCAAACGAAGGGATGTGGTGCATCTCATTTCTTAGAAGATATAGACAATTCAAATGAGTGGATGACATGTTTCATGAAAGAGGATAATGCAGACGTAGAAGATGAGTTGGTTTTTGAGAATGATATACTGGCTTTGGGCAATGTGTCACGGATGTCGAGAGCTGGAGAAAAAGTACACAAGACTAGACAACACCAAACTAAGTTGAAATGAAAAGGAAAGGTTTTAGCTTCTAGTTCAAGGCCTATGTATGTTGATGATGAAGAGGCTAACTTTGAAGATGATTCGAAGGAAGGTAACATAGATTATGACTCGAAAGAAGAAGAAGAAACGGAGGATGATTTGGATAATGATGATAGTTGTGATTTGGATGACATTAATAATTAGGCTTTACAAACTTAAAAGTGTAATATAAGTTCTAAGTTTTGGTGTTGTAGGCTTGAATCATGTTTGACTTAGTTTATTTAAATCTTATCGTTGTAGACTTTATGGATTGTTATTTTTGTTTGACCTTCATATTTTTCAATTTGTGACTTTTCTTATTTACATTTTTCTTAGTTCTTGCCAATAGAAAATCTTATGCAATTTATGCAAAATCGTATTTCTCATGCATTTTTTTACAAAATTTTATCTCATCACAGTTTCACAACTCACAAATATAAAAATAAATTTCAAATGATTTAAGACACGAATGTGATATCTATCAACTATTTTGAATTTACAATATGAAATCATCAACTTTTTTCTAACAATTGCATTTTACATCAAATTTATTTTAATACATGCATGAAGTATGGTAGTGTTTGTATTTGGAGTCTTGAAAGGTTTGGATACAACACAAAATCTACAAAAAATAACATTAATTTTGAATAGACATAATATATTTGATTAATTGTAAAAATACGCAAAATTTAAAAAAGCGAACAAAATACGCTATAGCGCAAGCCTTGCACTATTTTACGCTATTCGCTATTGACTATCCTGATTGCAACTACAAAATGTCCAGTTGATGTAGTATTTTTTTATGAAGCATAAGTGCATAACAAGGGTATAAGGCATGTCTGTGGCTAAATTTTTCATATTATATTGAGGCAAAACTGAAGTGGGATGGTAGATGAATGCCCGAGTGATTGATTCCACTTAAGAGTGATTAATGTCTATGTAAACCCGATTTGATCTAAATTAAAATAAGGAGAAAAATAGTATGTAGATACGATAGCAAAATTCAATAAAAACAAATAGGTATGTGTGCCATGGAGGAAAGTGTTTATGCTAAGCATACTTATTCTAAAGTGAGCAGTCCATTAGTGGGTATGTTATAATTGGTTGCCCCCTAAAATCAAAATCAATAGTATCATTGCCAACTAATAGTTGCTCAGTTTTAAGTGTGGTAAGGCTTAACATACACTGACATATACGCACACATAAATGCACACCAAAAGCAAAATGATCTTATGTACGATTATACTGAGCTTCTAAACTAGTCAATTGGTTAAACTAACATTTTTTTCGCTGTATAGAGAGCTTCACAATTGAAGTCTTGATATGTAAGTTTGCTGACTAAAATGTGAAGCATATTAAATCTAGCGATTCCTTTAGAAACAATCAAACGTATTGAATATTATATTACCTTTAACACGTAAACTATGTATTTGACTGACCAACCCAAATGAAGGGATACAGTAGAACATTTAAGTGTGGTATTTCATCACTGGAAATTAGTTATAAATCATCGTTCAGACAAATCACCACTGTATCACATGGAACTCGGCATCTGCAGATTTAATTCTAAGGTAATAATAGATAACCGCAAAAAACTAACTACTCAATTCCGCAACTATAATTACCAAAATAAAACAAATCTAACAGCCGGCGGTCAGTTCTCAACTCAAAACCTCCAAAATCTAAAACCCACAAAAACCAATCGAAAGAATAACTCACAGGAGTTCTAATCACGATAGCTTCTGCGACCTCATCTCCATCCAACCTCCGTTGTTCGCCGTTGGCGAACTTATGATACTCATCCGGGGCCACAAACGGAGCAGAGAAGGCCGCGCGTCTCAAGATCTGGCCGTTCTGTTGCCTGGATCGATTTGCAGCCGCCCTAGCGTTGGACATTTGGAATCAAAACTAGGATTTTTATTTTATGTTATAATTTATTCTGAGAAATTAGGGTTTTGAAATGATTAAAAAAAGACAATGGAAAGCAGAAAACGAGGGAAAAGAATTAAAATGATATGTTTCTGTGTTTTTTTATAGGAGCGGAGACGTTGCAACATTTTTTGGAAAATGCAAAACATTGTTACGTTGGCTAGTGACAGAAATCTTTTTGTCCAATCGGAACTTCCCAAGATATCTTTCACTCAAATATATTTCAAGTATTATCTGTATTATTCTCTTTACAACCATCTAAAACAAAATATAATTTCTATTATTTCTAACATGTTATTTATACGCTAGACTGGAACAATTCAAACTAAGTTAAAACTTGAATATTTCAATGAATATATATTTATAGATTTGTTTGTTCGCTGAAATAAGAATATGTCAAATATGCTCATCAGATAATAAAAAATTCGTCTAAATAATTCAACACGTCTTTATTAATAGTTATAATAAGTTCGGTGTCACACATTTTTTATGTCAACGTGAACTACCAAAAATTCCACTCTATTTTAATATCACTTAAAAAGTGGATGTACCTTCTTCTACAAGTTCAAAAATTCCCCTATATAAATATTACAAAATTTTAATATCATTTAAATATAGAATCTAACAAATAAGTCTCTACAAATATTACCAAATTTCAGTATCGCCTGAATATAGGATCTACCAAATAAACTTTGTTTTACAAATTCAAAACTTTTCCTCTACATATATTATCAAATCTTAATAACACTTTAAAAAAAATCTAAGAAATAAACCATTTTTTACGAAGTATTAGAAGAAAAAATTCAAATAACAACAAATTAGATATTGCAACTAAGAAATAAAAACAAAAACTTACTACAAATGATTTCAACTTAAAAATATGACTTACTTTTGTGCAAATCATTTCTCTTAAATATGTTAAACACATTCAATTTATAGAAAAACAATTCACGTGTAAAACATGTACCATCATCACACGCGAAGCGCGTGCCATAACGCTCGTTATTATTATTATTATTATTTAAAACAATAATTGGTTCTTTATTTAACAGCTGCTACAAAGGCATCTCGGTTAAACATTCGGCCCTGAAGGGGTTGAAACTCTCCAATAAACAAACGTTCATTTAATGGACGTCTGAACAATATGCGTTCACTAAATGGACGTTTGAAGTTTATGCATCCATTAAATGGACGTCTGAGCATCATACGTTCAAAAAATGAAAGTTTGAAAATCCCACCAAACAAAACCGTCTATGCCCTACCCCTCACCCCCATATTTTCTCCAATTCTTCACTCCTCTATTTCTACTTTCCTCCGTTTTTAATTTTTTTTTGTTTTAATATAAATCACGGCGAAATACTGCCACGTCCAACTAAAATCGTTAGAAAAATAGTTAGTAGACATCCATAGGAAGAAACTAGTCCAATTCACAATCCTTCAGCCCTCGAACCGACATTATACGATCTGCATATATTCCATGAGCTTCCAAATGGTTTAACACAAGTTCAAAACTGCATTGTTCACAGTGTAGGTATATGTTAGCAGTAATTTCAATATAATAATTTGTATATATGTATCTCATATTTGTATTAAATAATCGTCGGTATATTTAAATTTTGCATCCGTAAATTATATATAAGATCGGTACATTCATTGTCGTAGTTGGATCAAGTGCATTATACAGTTTTACGACACTCTTCACATCCTATTGTAGATAGGCTCCAGGCTAGTCCCCTTGGTATGTTTTTGTCAATTAGACATTTCCGGTCCTTCAATCGACCTCTCATTCGGGCATTGGTTGAAAGACGGTGGCCCACGACGCACACATTCCACTTTTGGACTTTGAGTTGGTATTACCTCTGTCGATTTCTACATGCTTACGGGTATTGACATTGGAGGACATAGGCATAAGTCTTTCCCGTAAGACGGGTTATACGAGTCCCCCAAATTATTTACCATTTTTCTACCTCACATTGATCCTAGCTATATTCATAGTGGTGTTGTGCCGTTGACCTACCTTCAGCTCTACATCATCAATTATAGTGATAGAGCAGATACGATGGATGTAATCACTCGGGTATTTCTTTTATGCTTGTTTGATTCAATCTTTTTCTCGAACTAAAAAACATGGTTCGTTTAGGTTGTCTAACATCGCTTGCTCGGTTGGATTAGCTTTATACTATTGATTGAGGCACAGTCATTATAGGTATCTTGTGTACAAACGTTGGATTTATTTACACTTGACGAGGTCAACCAGATGTCTGTTTTTGGTACATGTTATCATTATGGTACTGATGTGTACGTAAAAGTGCACATTTTTATTTCCATATTTAATCAACTTTTATTTAAATAAATGAGCATATTATGGTATTTTACATGTTTAAATCAAAATTTAAATTGTTTTCAAATCATCATTCGGTCATCTTCATTTGAGGGGTAAAATGGTAATTTTGTGTATGATTTAATTTGAGAAAACTTATTTGCACAATTATAATTTTATTTGTAGGAAATCAAGTGCAAATATGAAGAGGCTTCATGGATGTATGCATGCACATATGTTGAAGGCAAATAAAGAATGGAAATAGATGAATTCATGCAACATGGAGGAGCCCACATACCCACTACCCTTTGGTCCATAATGAAAAGTACATGCACATATTAATGGAGGTTTAAAGACATGTTAGTGGGGATTAATTAATTTTCTAATGATTACTTGAAGGTTACACTTTTCAATGGTATTTTAGGTAGCCCCCTAAAATATGAATTAGGATTTTAAGCATATATAAATGCCCCTTATGTTTCATGTAACTATCTTCTTACTTCCATGTAATATAGCAGACACAAAATCAAAGATAAATAAAAATTTCTTTCATGGCTTTTTAGCCTTGTTTTTACTTTCATGCAACTTTTATTTGTGCTTTCTTTTAATGCTCTTTTTATTTCATGCTCTCTCTTTTTTAGTTTATGTTCATTTTATTTCATGTTCGTAGCATATATTTAATTCTTGTAATTAGTATAATTTTATTTCATGTAAGTACTTAGCTCCTTTTTATTTTAATAAGCTCTCATTTTTCTTATTTTTAATATTGAAATCGTTTTATGTTAATATGTTTTCATATATGAATAGCTAAACCCCTTCAATTTAGGAATAATAAAACTCTCATAAAAAACATTAGATCAACATAATGATTTCATTTATGATCTCTTTTATGTGCTTAATGGAAAATATGAATGATGCTGGTTTATGTTTCTATCTTATTGAATTTTGATAGCCTATGTTGACATCTCAAATAGGTTATGCTTATTCCATTGTAAACATACACTATTTGTTCATTTGCCTAAGTGCTTTTGATGTGAAAGTCAAGCTATAATCAAAAATTTAATGGTCTATGTTACTAATTAATAGTAAATAGATCATACCTAAAATAGATTTTAGTTTTAATTTCATGTCATGATCATGAGAGTTGATAAGTGGGTTTGAATGATATGTTAGAGTTTGATGGTTTAAGTTGTGCTAATTAATAGCTCAAATAAACCATACTTATAATAAGCACATCAATCATTTCTACTTAATATTTTAAAGAGAGGTTATAAATGAATTTCATGTTGATTTATATGAATGATTGGAAGTGGATTTGCCTCTAAATTGTTCTTTAATCACATAGTTTTATTCACCTTTGCTCTAATTTATTTTCTACAATTTTTTTTCTTAGTTTAAAATCACTTCAAAACTTTGGCCTAGTTTGATTGAGTATTATTAGAATTTAATTCATTCCCCGTGGATCGACCCTACTCGCATATGTACTATAATTGTATGTCGTGCGCTTGTGGTTTTATAACGATTATATTTTTAACGACGGTTTTCTAATCGATATGGATTTCCGTCGTTAATCAACAAGTTTTTGGCACCGTTGCCGGAGAATTGCAATATAATTTTAATTTTACTCTTCGAATTATTTTTGTTTATTTTAATTTTGTCTTTTGTTTTTCTTGAAAATAAAAAAAGAAAATTGTTAAGCATTTGTTTTGTTCAATTTGTTTTGCTTTGTTTTCATTTGTTTTGACTTAGTTGTTTTTGTTTTGTTTTATTTCTATTACATTAAAAAAACTCCTTGTGCTTTGTTTTCATCTCTGTGCATTTGAGCATTTCTGCGCATTTGTTATTGCTCATATTTCCATTGCAAAAAAAAAATTATTTCCTTTATATAATAATTTACAATCTCATTTTCTATGTTGCAACTTAGTTTTTGCATTCTCTGTTACATTGCCATCCACTACCATTCATTGTTACATGACAATTTACAATCTCATTTGTGCATTCTATATTTACACTTCACCATCCACTGACCTACTTTACTGCCACATCCCACCTCATTGTCCAAACAACATCACAAATACTCACAGCAGCAACTGCCTCCTATACCCAAAACTGCTACAAACCTCCCTCTGCCACCATCTCTACTTCATCCTGACATATTCCCATCTGTCCAACATCTACTCTTCAATCCACTTCCAGCATCAAAATTGCCTTCAACATAAATCACTGCACACCACAATCATAACCTTTTGAAACAAACAGCAACCACCTCACACCCTCCTTCTGACCAAGCTCAACTTACATCAGTTCCTTCCTTGACCATCAATTCATTTCCATACAATCTTCCACCAAACCTCTATAGCAACTCCACCATTCAAAATCACCCTACCTCCTCCAAACCATCACCTTCATCTCCTTCAACAACTTTGTAACGACCTGGTATTTTGAACCATTCGCATCCGCATGTCAGACTTGAATTGCTCAAAACAACAAATTGTTAATTTATATGTAACAAAACTTAGCAGATACAGTAAATAAATCAATCATAGAATCACCGACACAGAGTATTACAACAATAAATAGCGGAATAGATAAATAGTAGTTCGTGAAGCTACTATAAAACATTAGAGTCTGAAACAAAATACAACAGAATCTCAAATACAAATGAATCTCTAATACATAAGCAACTGACGAGTCTGAACATAAATGACTGGAATAAACTGAAATAACTGAATGCTGGATAGATAGATCTTCAAGCGAAGCTCCAATCTCCAAAGGTGAGTCTCAAATGTTGTGACACTCAATCTGACCCGAGCATAAAGCAAAACACAAAACACTCGAGTCAGGATTAACATTCTTATATCAGTAAATTCAACTCAAGTGAAATGTCAAATGAAATACAAGTAACTTAAAGAATGTTTGGGATTTCCATCCTCTAAGGATCCATGGAACTATCTACTATGTAGTATTATACGCTATTATAATATGTCTATCAGTAAAGTAAAATATTAAAATAGCGTTAAGGCGTTACCCATATCCCCCTTAACACATTTTATATAATGTCGTAGTCTATACAGATACTGTAAACTCCACCCACAGGTGGGCTATAAGGGAGCACTCCATCGGTACGACACAAACCAAACACGTAGAAGGCGCGATAAGGCATGCGACAAGGCACACGAGGCAATGCCCATGGTAGATATACCATTTGCGTATCCGGAATGGTGGTAACGCATAGCAGCTACTACCGCCCACCTCGAGACACACTCCCAAATCAAAGATGCACCCAATCAAATCATAAAGTAATAGAATGATATCGAAGAAATGTGTCCGACAGGAGGAATGACCTCACTTGGCCTGGCGTGGCTCCTATTTTAGCCACATCAAGCTGACTCGCGGGAGTCAGGGCTACGTTAATACCTCATACAGAATTATCGCCAACCATCCTACTTCATTCTAGAATCTCCACCACGTACACAGTTGTTAAAGTGGTTCGGTACTGGCAGAGAGTATGACAATATCCGATTCCGGTCTCTTTAACAACCAAACGCTTATTTCACACCGTGGTAGTTTCATTTCAAATAGTTCATACTTCATATCAAAATATCATATTCATTTCAAAAATCATATCAATTTGATATCATTATTCACTTTAAATAATATTCATTTCCAAAATCGTAACACTTTCAAAATTATAACACTTTTGAAATCATAACACTTTTGATATCATAACACTTTTGAAATCATAACTCTTCCAACTTAAACAGTTTAGATATTGAAAATAGTATATATATATTAAAATAGTTATAGATTAAATAGTTTATACACTAAGTAATTTTTATATTAAAATAGTTGTAAATTAAAAATAGTTTATATTTATTTAAAGGGATTATACTGAAATAATTTCCAAATTGTTTCATCCAATTCCATAAATTGATTCAAATCAACTTAAATTCCAAAATTCAATTTAAATCAATCCCAGTTCAACACTTTCAATTTTAAAGGTTAAGGATTCAATTCAAATTCTCAATAAACCATTCCAATTTTTATCGATTTCAAATCCGGGTTTGAACTATCTCTTCAATTCCAATAAGATTCAAAGTTTAAATATTCAAACATTTTCAATATAAGTTTCATTTAGATATCAACATTTAACTTTAGTTTTATTCAAATTAGAAAATATTCACTTAATCATTTTAATAACAATTAAATAAAATCTCAATTTATAAATTTTAAATCAATATTAAACGATCAGTCTCAAATTTTATTTAAAATTTAGAATATTCATTTAATCACTTTTTTATCAAATCAAGTTATCAATCATATCTTCCAAAATCTCAAAATCAATAAGTTTAAATCAATTCTTATTTAAAATCAATTATTAACCAATTTAGATTCCAAGTCAACATTAATTTATCTTCCCAACCTTTATTATTAAAGTTATAAAAATCTATTTTAAAATATTAATATAAATTTAAATAAATACTCAAACATATTATAAACCAATTAAATTAAATTTTATTAAATTAAATCTTATTATTAAATGTATTTTGTATTAAATTTTATTTATATATTTTAAATAATAAAATTATAAGAAAATCTTAAAAATTAAATTTTCAAAACTAACTTATAAATTTAAAATTTCCAAAACATATAATTTTAAAAATCTAAATTTTACACATATATTAATATAAATTCTTTATATTATAATTTAAAAATCAATATTTAATAAAATCCATATATTTCCTTTCAAACTTTGGCAATCATTTTTCAAAATATAGAGCGACGGTGTCCGTATATAGTTTTCTATCCTATGGTCAAGTGATACGGATATTTATCATTACAGTCCGCGAATTAAATATTTACGGATATATATCATTTCAACCCGCAATCATAAAATTTGAATTCAATGAAAATCGCTTGGGTTTATCATTTCAACCCATAACAATTTTCCCTTAATCTAAAAAATCGTTCGGGTATGTACCATTTCAACCCATAGGGAATTCTAAACTAACAGGGAACTTGCAGAGTGGGAACAAATATGATAATAATATTACACATCAACAACAGTCATATAATCAATAACAAATTAAATATAATATATACAACAGGTTATGATGTCATATGCCACAGGTAAACAACTGCAGAGAATAACATATCATATTTAACAATTAAATAGCTTAACAATTCAATTTAACAACATATTTCAATCGTTATTTCATGTGAATTAAATTTACTAAATATAAGAATGTTAATCGTGAGTGATCGCTCACCTTTCGAGATTAGAGAAACAAGAAGATGACACAGACACGCACACGATGCAGACATGAACTCTCGGGACAGCGGCAAGCTAGGAATTGCTGCGACAAATTTGATCTTGAGAAAGTAAGTCAAGATGGACTAATGATCGATGAAACAAAATATATGTTATATATATATATATATATTTGTTTCTAAAATCAATTTCAAAAACATATATTTTCAAATCAATATTTATTTCAAACACATATAAAATAAATTTTCCATATATAATATATATATATATATATTTGAAATCAACTCATAAATACTTATATATAGACTAATATATAAACATATGTATAAACTTACGCACTTATTATATTTTAAAATCAAAAATTACTAAAGTCAATATAACTTAATTCATTATAATATATATTGGAACTCAACAGATCATAGATAAACTTATATTTTATATAAACAAACAAACTGGTTACATATAACCTATATAAACTTGCATTATAAACATCGTATATAAACTAAAAATTATATAACTAACGTAAACTTATATATATATATATAAACTATCATATCATAACTTACCCAAAATTATATATAAATTAACATATATATTAGATCTATATATATATTATGCTATTACAAAAAATCAAATTTAAATGTTGACATATAATATATACCCTGACATCAATCTTATGCTGGTACACGCATGGAACCAGAGCAAGCTAAATTTAACAACAACCAAATATATATAAAATATATATAATTTTTCCATTTTTTTCCTAAGCTTCACGCAACTCATAACTTTGTATATATATTACTTACTTTTTTTCTCACAGCAAAAAGAAGACAAGGTTGCAATTGTATAACTATATATATATATAAAACTATGTATATTATACTATATTTATTATATTATTATTAAAAAATCCGTATGTATATACTTCAAAACCAAAAACATATATACGTATACTTTAAAACCAATGTTAACGTATATACGTATATACTTTAAACATCAATATTATTATAAATATATATAAACTTACATTAATAATATATATAAAAGTGGAAATAGTCAACATAAGAAGGAGAAGTGCTGGATGAGGGGGCAGCTGCAGCCAAGAGGAAGTGGTGGCGACGGTCAGAGGCTCGGGGCTGACAGGTTATGGCTGTTGCGTGGGAAACGAGGTGGGGTCAGGGGAGCAAGGAACGGGCGATGGAAAGGAGCAGTTCTCGGCTGGTGATGGGTCAGTTCTAGGGCAAGACGGAAGTAGATGGATGATGGACGTGGGTGTGTCAAGCGTGTGGGCGAAAGGATGGGAACGATCATGGGTTTGGTTCAAGCGAAAGAGGACGAGCGGTCGTTCAAAGGGATGAAGGAAGACGAGCAAAAATAATTTAGCAAAGGAGCAGGTTCCCAAACAAATTATACGAACCATTATATTATCATATATATATATATACACACACACTACAAGAAAACATACTATTAACAGCATCCAATATCAGCGTTTCTCCTTAAAATGCGGTCATAGAATTTCTGGAGGGAAAATGTTTACGTCCCAAACGCTGAGGAAAACCTAATTATCATTTGTCGCCTACTTTTTCCCACTTTCCCCAATTAATTCTATCGCCCTTTCATTTCGTTACCGCCTTCACAACCCAGAGCAAATTAAGTCTCTCTTCCAATCATCGAAGTTTCCCTTCATCACTGCCCTCATCGTTCATGCATCTTCCTTCACCTCTCTTTCGATTTCGAATCTGAAACGTCACTGCTAGCTACTCATCTCAGGTACGTGTTTCAACTAATCGTCGATTTCTTCTTCTTTTTTTCAACTAATCATTTCCGTCGATGTCTTTTACATACAGTCGAATTAGGATTCACAACCGGATTTCATTTCAACTAATCGTCTCCATCTCAGGTACAAAGGGCACCTCATATCGACTTTGTATGTAAACTGTGTGGTTTTTTATTTGTTTTTTTCCTTTTTATAAAAGTTAAAAGTTTGAAGTTTATAAAAAACCTTTCCGAGAAAGTATTGAATTCGAATTTGTTACTGTATTGAAGTATTGAATTCGAAAGTATTGAAGTTGAATTTCGAAAAGATTTTTTATGTACCTGAGTCGAATTCCATTATCTATTACAGTAACAAACCTTCTATGGGGAAAGTATTGAAAAGTTTGAAGTTTATAAATGTGTAGGCTCTTCGGAGAAGAAGAAGCTCGGGCTGCTGCTAAAAAAGAAAACAACAGGTGTGCAAAATCTTTACCAACACTAAATCCACTGATAAATGGCAAAGAACTTGTTGTTCTGGATTGTGCATGCTCGGGAAAAAATGTGTATTCGAACTTAACAGGGGAGCATTTTGTTTTAAAGCTCAATAGAATGCATTTTGAGACTGACATACAAATATGAAATCATAGTGACATACATCCCAAAGTCAAACTTAATAAACGCTAAAAACTTTAACACATATTTAAGGATTCATGTGTATTCGAACTTTATCATCGCTAAGAAACGTGATATATACACAACTTATATGAAGTCTGTAATATGCCATGTTGAAATAGTCAGAAGTGAACACTTCAAAATACACACACACAGAGAGCTTATTCTTGCATAAAATCCTTAACATACTTGTAGACTTAGTGAAGCTTGACCTTCACATATACCCAAAAACCTTTTCAAGCATTTGAAAGATTTTACATTTAAAAACTTTCAGACATTTAGTCACTTTGAACTTGAAAATAATATATTTTCATAGTCTGGCATATACATCCAGGAAGAACCATGTTTATGAAATCAGCTTTGAACTCTAAACTTTTATGTTTTCAAAGCCCATTTATACATAAGCTATTCCTTCTTTTGAAAGTCATGAACACATTTTAGCGAATCTTTCAGTTCGAGCTTTATTAAACTTCAACATAATATTCCCAAATTTTAGCGAATAAAATATAATGTCAAAACTAACTAAAAGTATTGCTACCTTGATATGATACTCCACCATTCTTCCTTGTTCCTTGTTAGACACACTTTCTCTTATGTTATCCAAGACATGACCAGTTTTGCTGTAGAGTTTATCCCTTTTAATCATTTTTTTACAAAGGCTATTTGTATTGTATTTCTGTCTAACTTGTGTTATGTTTCCGTAGTTTTGATTATACTTATCCGTTAGAATCTTATGAACTTTTTTCTTTTTGTTTCTAAAAATACCTGCTTATGATTGTTCAGCCGATTTGAATGAGTCATGTAGCAAACAGTTAAAACCCATTTAATACATTCTTTCTTTTCTACCAAACAGATAAAAAAGTGGGTTTTGACAAGAAAAAAAGGCATCTTAGTTTGCAAAGCTGAGTTTGCAGGCTCATTTTTGTAAAACTAAATTTACAGGCTCGACAAACTCAGTTATGCAAAACTGAGTTTGCAGGCTAAGTTGCAAAACTGAGTTAGACGAGCCAGCAAGTACACATTCAGCTTTTATTTGCAGGTAAGTTTTCAAAGTAAACTTGCACAATGAATTTGCAAACACATAGTTCATACATTGGGTTTGAACTATGTGTTTACAAACTCAGTGCAAAATTCAGTTTTGCAGTATGTATATGACTGGTAATATGTTGCTCAATACTTTTTCTTCATTGAGTTGTCTGTTTCCTTTTTCTCCTAATCTAGGAATAAGAGAATTGTAAATACTAGATTCCATCTAACGTTGGTTTTCTGCAAAGAATTAAATGGAAGTGCATGCTCGGAAAAAATGTGTAGTTTTCTAAGTAACAACAGTTGTATTCATTCATTTCAAGTGGTGTCATTGGCACTTACCCAGTTATGCATGCCATTTTTCAGTATAAAGCTCAAGTTGAAAGGATAATAAATAATATTTATAACAGAGCATGTGAGAAAGTTAGAAGGTCGGTAAATAATTTCATAAATGGTGCATGCAGAGACTATTTATTTTGTTTTACCACAATTAGCATCAATTTTCTTAAATTTGTGGCCTGATAATTTTTCTTCCCACAGTAATGTTTAGACTTTGCCTCCAACATCCATTTGTTCTTATATATGTAGATACGAATTTAAGTTTTGTCAACATGTAGTAAAAGTTGTAATTACTCATATTTGTTCCATTTATTAGTTTTCTAAATAACTGTTATCAAACATTTATTCAGACGCCAACAATTTTTTTTCCATTAACCATATTCTTTATAGATCATGAAGCCTATCTTAGGTGTAATTTACGTAACTTTGACATATTAATAAAGTAATAGCTCTTTGTTTCTTACCATGCCTAAAATGTGGATTTGAAAATTGGAGTACTTCACGGTAAAAAATAATGAAGCAATGATGTAAGTGTCCTGAATTTAAGTAAGAGTGCTATTTTCAATTGCACGAAATCTAAGTTTATAATTTTATTTCTTATCCAAAAAATGGCAATCTGATTATTTTATAATTTATGTAAATTTACACATATGTTGTAAAATCAATTACTATTTTGAATTTTAGATACTTGATTGCTTCCATATTATATATGATGATGGAGAAAGACTGGTTGCGTCTACACAGGTAATCATATAAAAGTAAATTTACACATAACTTTAGACTTAACATGTTTTGATAATAAAAGCTAACATTCTCGTTGCTTTCAATTTTAAACATAGAACCAGTAAAGAGTATGGACAAGGAGCTCAAAATTTTGTACGTGTTGCGAAGAAAAAGTTAGGGGATGTAGAGAAAATTTTGTATCCTTGTTTAGATTGTCGAAATCTTAGTCATCAATATGGTGAAACCGTCATTGAGCATTTAATTATAAAGGGAATGGATCCTAAGTACAAAGATGGTAGGTGGTATAATGATGGCGAGCAAGTAGATGATGAAAATAATAATAAAAAGAGTGAGGCGTACGACTTACTCAAAGCAATTTACTATGAAGATGAAGACTACTTTAATCATAATTTTTTTGATGATGATAAAGATAAGGATGATGCACAGAGACGACATGATGATTTACTTAAGAACTTGGAAGATGCAGAAACCCCATTATATCCTGGCTGCATAGATCATACAAAGTTATCTGCCATCACTATTTTGTATAACCTTAAATGCGAAACTGGATTATCCGATTCTGGTTTTGATAAGCTTCTTAATGTGCAACAACTATTTTTGCCAAAGAATAATGTACTTCCTAAGACTTTATATGAAGTAAAGAAATTCCTCAAACTATTTGATATGGGGTTTGAAAAGATTCATGCATGTGAGAATGATTGTTGTCTTTTTCGTAAAGAGTATAAAAATTTGAATAACTTTCCGAAATGTGGTTCCTCAAGATGGAAAAATGAATCAGGATACAAATGAGATTATGCTGGGTATCCCGGTTAAGGTGTTGAGATATTTTCCAATAATTCCAAGATTCAGAAGAATGTTCAGATCTGAAAAGATGGCAGAAGAATTAAGGTGGCATTTCAATAATAAAAGCAGTGATGGAAAGATGCGACATCCCGTAGATTCCGTAACATGGAGTACAATTGATGAAAATTGGAAATCATTTTCAACCGATCCACGTAGTCTCAGACTTGGTCTTGCTACAGATGGGTTTAATCCATTTTCCATGTTGAGTTCCAAATATAGTTGCTGGCCAGTAATTCTTGTGACATATAATTTGTCGCCTATGTTGTGCATGAAGAAGGAAAATATTATGCTAACACTTCTAATTTCAGGTCCAAAGCAACCGGGGAATGATATTAATGTATATATGGCGCCATTAGTAGAAGATTTGCATTACTTGTGGAGTAGTGGAGTTGAGACGTACGATGCATTTAGTAAGACACTTTTTAATATGAGAGCTATTTTATTATGGACGATAAATGATTTTCCAGCTTATGGTAATCTTGCTGGATGTTGTGTAAAGGGTAAAAAGGCTTGTCTATTATGTGGTGTCAATACTCATCATCGATGGTTGAAATATAATCGAAAGACTGTTTATATGGGTCATAGAAGATTTTTGCCTACTTCACATCCGTTGAGGAAAAAAAAAGCTTGGTTTGATAACACTATAGAGGATGGAAAGATGCCTAGAATTCTAACAGGTAAAAACATCTCTCTTATTTTGAAGGACTTTCCAAATGATTTTGGAAAAGGGCAGATTAAGGGAAAAGTAAGAAAAGGAAGATCGATGATAGTAGTGAGGATGAAGTAATGAAGATGATAATTCTGTAAAAAAGGAGCTATCAAGGTGGAAAAAAAGATCAATTTTTTTGACTTGCCATATTGGGAGGTTAGTATTCAAATCTCATTTTTCTTTATTAATCTAAAAAAAGAATATATAGAAAATTTAAATGATAATTTTTTTTCGTAGGAACTTCCATTGCGTCATAATTTGGATGTAATGCATGTTGAGAAAAATGTTTGTGAAAGCACACTAAGTACAATGTTGCATGATAACAAATCAAAAGATGGGATTAATTGTAGACATGATTTAGAGGATTGGGGTATTCGACATGGTCTTTATGCACGACCTCGTGGAACCAAAACATATCTTCCACCAGCTCCGTATATATTGTCAAAATTGGAGAAAAAAATATTTTGCAAAAGGTTGTATGATTTCAAAGGCCCCGATGGTTATTGTTCAAATTTCAAAAAATGCATGTCGTTGGTGGATTGTAAAATTAGTGGTTTGAAGTCTCATGATTATCATGTTTTAATGCAACAATCATTATCGGTTGCAGTAAGAGGTTTATTGCCAACCAGACCCCGAAATGCAATAATTCGTCTATGTTCATTTTTCAATAAAATATGTCAACGTGTTCTTGATAAGGAGAAGTTGCAACAACTTGATGATGATATCGTTAAAATATTGTGTGAACTTGAAAGATATTTTCCACCCTCATTTTTCAATATTATGATACACTTGACAATTCATCTTGGAAGAGAAACACGATTGTGCGGACCAGTTCATTTTCGTTGGATGTATCCTTTTGAAAGGTATATGAAAACACTCAAAGACTACGTAAGAAATTATGCACGACCTGAGGGGTGCATTGCAGAATCATATCTTGCCGAAGAATCCATGAGATTTTTTAGTGAATTTTTGAGTAAGTCGGTAGATATTGAAAAAAAAGATCGAAATGAAGATTATGAAGATAACGCAATACTTGAAGGGCGTCCAATTTCAATGTCCAAATCAATTACATTGTCTTCCAATGAGAAAGAAATTGTTCATTTAGCTGTGTTAATGAATATGGCTATGGTGGAACCATTTTAGAGTGAGTATATGTTATGTCACTTTCATTGATTTGATGTGCTTGTATTGGCAACTATAATTTAACATCACTTTTATCGTGCTAGTTTGCATTTGGAGGAGTTGCAATATTCAAACAAGCGCTTAGAAAAAAATGCGACTTTACTGTGGAAAACCCATAGAGATAGCTTCGCTGATTGGATTAAAAGGAAGGTTTGTTAAAGAATTTCAATATTTTCATATATGAATTAATGAAATTACTTTTAAAATATGTTTGAATATTTCTTTAGATACCTATTGACTCAAAGGATCATGATAAAATATTAAAATGGATTGCATATGGTCCTAAAAAGACGGCATTCTCCTGCAAAGTATATATTATTAATGGACAACGATTTCATACAAAAGATGTTGATAGAGAAACCTAGAATAGCGGAGTGACTTATGACGCGACTACCATGTGTAGAGCAAGTGCAAAAGACATTTCTCAAGTGGTTGATGTGGTTACTTACTATGGGATACTGACTAAAATAATTTTACTAGATTATAATGTTTTTTATATTCCTGTTTTTAAGTGTCATTGGGAGAACATAGGAAACGGGATAAAAGTTGAAGATGGATTCACTTTTGTTAATTTACATCAAAGTCAGGTTTCATTTTCAAAAGATCCTTATATCCTCGCATCTCAAGCGAAACAAGTCCTTTATTCAAGAGAAAATGATTCTTCTAATTGGTATGTTGTAATGAAAGCACCGCCAAGAGGTTTTCATGAATTAGAGATAGATGATTTTGTTGAAGAAGCTAACTATGTTGCGAGCAGCCCTGGAGAAAACGATATGGATGCAGATGATTTAGTTGAGAATGTTAGTTATGTTAGGGAGGATTGCGAAGGCATACTTGAGTAGTTTTGTTGTCTTGTTTTCTTATGAGAAGTTTAAGTTAGATTTGAAGTCTTATTAAATGTTGAAATCTGAAATTTTGGTTTGAACTTTGAATAGACAAATATGTACCTTTCTTTTTGTTTATGTATGCGCGGTTATATATATAGTTCTCTACGCTTATATTCTTTTTTATGTGAACAAGTTAATTGTGCAGTATTTTGGCATTGTGCTGTATATACAGATCATATGTTGTCATGTTACTTTGAATTTTATAGCAAAATATAAGTTTTAGCACACGCTGTGTGTGCTATTTTGTGTGTGAATATCACCTTGCTTTATATTTTTAAGTACTCTGCAGTTATTTTGTCAGGTGGAAATCATAATTTAGTAATTTACCTATTGTTAAAAATAGGTTAATTATCAATAACACGTGCTAGTATCACTTATATGAATCTGCATTACTTATGAAATTATCATATTCTGTTATTACAAATAGGTAAATTTTCATCTTCTGACACTGGAAATTGGTATAGACTTAAGCTTTACTTTAGAAAATATACAAGGGCAATGTTTTAAATGGACTCCATGGGTGGGGAGCATATTTTTGACTATGCCTTGTATAAATATCTTTGAGTTCATTTGTTTTTATTACACAATAGAAAAATCATTACTGATGTTTAACTAATTACATAATTATGGTCATGTTTAACTAATTTTATGGTTCATTTGTTTGTCCTTTTCTTTATGCATGCTTTTGGTCAGAACATTTAAAGCTTGGTCCTTTTTTTAGCTTAGATATGAACACAAACCAATTTCCATCGTCCTTTTCGGGCTGCTATAGTGTTGCCCTTGCACATGTACTTTTGGTTGTGATGTGTAGTCGTTTTCGCTATAATACACGAATATGAACAACGCATTTTGAAATTGAGTGACACAGGGAGGAAGACAAAATTTCCTTGCTTGGTAACAATATGATTTGAAATTGAGTGACTTCCTAACTGATAGAATCAACACTTGTAATTGCATTTGGCTCTTATTACTTAATACTTCCCTAAGTTTTATGTAACCTGGGTAAGCTTTTGTAATTGTTAACTATGAATGACTAATATAAAAAATACAGATTTAATTCTTGAGTTTTATCAAAAATGTAGATTTAATACTTTCCTAAGTTTTATTCAGTATAATCAAAGTAGATATCATAATTGGATAATAACACCCTGACATTGATTATTTAAATCAAAGATGCACTTTTAGATAGCCTGTAATTATTGTGTCCACAAATCACACTTTCTAAAACATTGGTTAATCCATGATCAGGAAACCTTTCCAACAAATTAAAATAGCGTTTAGTTTGTGTTAAAGATTAAGGGTTTAAGTTGGAAAACAATAATTTTAGAAGTGTTGATATGTAGTCCATGGCTAATGTTGATTATCAAAATTTTGCGATCTTATTAATTTCTTTATTCAGTTTTTAAATAAAGTCACTATATTTTGATATTTTTCTTTGTTACAGGCTAGATTTAAACTGGATGAAGAATGGCAAAAGGTTCCCATTCTTCGGCAAATGGGATGTATTTGGAGGTGTTCAAAAAGCAAACTAGTTGACAAGTTATTAAAGGAAAAAACCACGGAGGAACGGCTTCGACTAAAACCAGATAATGTCAAAACTATGAAGGAATGGAAAAGGTTTGTTGAGTCCAGAATGAGTAATGAGTTTAAGTTAATTATATAGTAATTGTTTTAATCATCTCTATATATAAAATATAAGTGCACAAAGAATGCAAATTAACTAATAAATGTGATAAATCTTTATAAATAGTTACGAAGCGAAAAATTCAAATCCATGAGGGGTAAACAAAAGCCACATACTTGTAGTCGTCGAGGAATGGCACGATTAACTGAAGATATGGTGAGAAAAAAATATTTGATTAATTTACTATGATTAGTTGTTTTACCTAATGTTATGTCATTTTTAATGCAGAAAGAGGAAAGTGTAAATCCTTCTTCCATTTCTAGAGTTAATGTTTGGATTAAATCTCACACTCAAAAGAATGGCGAACCCGTGAATGCACATGTTGCCGAAATTATTGTAAGTGCTTTTGACCTTTTTTAAAGTAATTATTTTGAAAATAATATACAAGATAAGAGTCACAGGTCCCTGTTTTTTATGTTGTTATACAAAAAGTCCCTGTAGAAATGAATTTGTAAATTTGGTCCCTATTTTTTTTAATAAATAAAACGCAAAGCATCTTGCACTTTTCTGACTGAAAATGCAAGATAACTTGCACTTTTCTAATTTTGAAATATTTTTCGAAATTTTCGAAATTTTCTAAAATTTGAAAATTTTGAAAAACACAAGTTAACTTGCACTTTCTATCAGGAAAGTGCAAGCTAGTTTGCGCTTTCTAATTTTGAAATTTTTGAAAAGCGCAAGGTAACTTGCGCTTTCTATCAGGAAAACGCAAGCTGGTTTGCGCTTTCTGATTTTGAAAATTTTGAAATTTTAAAAAGCGCAAGCTAACTTGCGTTTTCTGATTAGAAAAAACAGGGACTAAATTTACATACTTATTTCTACAGGGACTTTTCTTGTAACACCATCAGAAATAGGGACCTTTCGTGCAAAGCCCAAATAATATAATTTAGAACTCATATTTAAAATATATTTTTTGTAGGAGAAAATAAAAAAGGTGGAAAATGAATCACAATCTAGCTTAACATGTAATTTCAAAGATGATGCTGTCTCACAAGTGTTGGGACAAGATAGACCGGGACGACTACGTGGAATGGGAAGAGGCATGACTGCGGCCAAGGCGGTTCTCTCACAAATCAAAGATACTCAAGTAGCTCAATGTCGACATAGTGTTTCAGAACTAAAGCAAGTGGTTTACATGTTAATGAAGCGTCTGGTACGACTTTTAATTTATATTTTAAAAGTTTTTGGGGTTCAGAAATTTCGAGAATGATTTTTAATTTCATGGAGATAACCTAAATGACAAAACAAGATATCTATGTTTTGGCGTCCATTGTCCTTAAAAAAAGAAAAAAATGTAAAAAGAGGGGGAAAAAGCACTGTGTATAATACCTTCTAGCAAAGATCTGAGTTTAAGAAAAGTATACAAACATTATGGAATCATATAGAATGTAAAAATAACGTATATAAAAGTACATAAAAAAAATATGGAAACAAGACTTGAACTATATAACAGGACTTGAACTATAAAATTAAAGGTAAAAAATCTGTACCATTTAACATGCTTAATATTCTTTGATTCATGTACCGATAATGTATCATCTAAATATTCTATATCTTTAAAACTAATTTGTTATGTATTTCAACAGAGGGTAGAAATTGTTAACTGCAGCAACAAATTAAAGTATGGAGTAGTAAATGGAAAGTGAAATTTGAAATCTGAATCATGCATAGCACACTACAATACTAATAAAAATATGAAATTATCTTCCTAATTACTCTTCCTTCATCGATTTCATTTTCCTCTCCTATTTGATATTATCTTGTTCTTCTGCTTAAAAAGTAAAGATCTTACTTTTAGTTTTTTTCTTTTCTTTTCAGCACTCTGCAGCAATAATTAGTATCAAAGCTTTATTATAAGTTTCTATGATTATTTTTCTATGATTATTTCGACAATATCAACACTAATTAAACTAGATAAATAAAGTTTGTTTTTACTTGCTTAAATATTTATTCAGAATATTTCTCTATTTGGCTTGAGTTATGAAAAGATAATCTCTTTGTATGTTGACATAAATTGGGGAATGCAAATAGTTGCGTAAATCGAATTCTGGTAGTCAATTTATACTTTGGTTAAATGAACGTCTATTTATTTTTACCTTTAATTTGCAATATTATTGATTTGGCAGGATAAAGGAAGTTGGGGAGAAGAGAACACATCCGTAGTGGTAAAAATCAACTATATGACGGTTGCAACATCATACATAATTTGATATCTAAATCAATAATCAATATAATCTAGTTTTGGTTAATTGCAGAGTAAGTATAGTCAAACAGGTGATAATTGTAGTTTACTGCCTTGGCATGGAGATGATGACGAGGTTGTCGCCAAAGGAAAAATTATGTCAAGCGATCCGAAAGAACTGTGCAATGAAGTCCCTTTAGGTCCAAATACCAAAAAAAAAATTTGATTGTCCATCCAAGAAAATTAGATGTTTTCTTGTGGAGGCCTTCTCCTGGTTTGGTATATATAAGAGATGCCAAGGATGAGATAGTAGTATGGCCAGCTGATAAAGTTGTTATACACAAAAGTGAGGACTCCAGAAAACAAAATGAGGTAAGTTTAACACTAATTAGCATTTTTTTTAATATGTAGGGCCATCGTGGATAATAAGAGTAATTTATAAGAGTAATGCGTCTTTTTCTCATCACATGAAACTTTGACTAAAAAATTGAAATGTTTGATAAATTTATAAGAGTAATAAACCTGACTCGGAATGTGCAAAAAAACTAAGGATACTCTGAACATAATGATCAGATTTGCTTTATAAATTGCAAGTTTCAAAGCTCTGGGTATCAAACTTTTTATTTTCCAACTGGTAATGTTGTTAATGTAAATCTGTGTAGAAAGGGGGACAAAGCTCCGGGTAACAAAGTTTCAGAAGTAACTAATTTCCAAAGCGATGAATGAATTGTTAACTGATCGCATACTCTTTGTAAAATAATGAAAAACATGTTTAAGTTGGGGAAAAAATGTTAAAAAAGAAAAGAAAATAAATTATATAGCAATTACAATGACATCTTTGCTACAACAAAGATAGCATGGTTGGGTTTCATATGTCAGTTTAGCGACTAGATACAAAGCCAGTTTATCTGAAAATTAGAGACTTGATTACCTCTAATTTCTATTGCTATAACGCTTTAAAGATGTATTACTGAAATTTGTGCAATGTTTTTGTATATTTCTATGTTCAACTTAAACAAATGTATTTTTTTAATAGAGTAAAACCAATAGCATGGAAACCAATTGCAAGCTGTATGATTGGGGTGGGAGCAAAGAACTGGTTGCTGAAGGACGAGTGTGCTCGAGTGATCCAAATCAGATAATTAATGGTATTCCTCTTGGACCAGATGCCAAGATAGTTTGGGTGGACAATCCGAAAAAAGAAGATGCATTTTTGTGGAGGCCTATAGTTGGCATGACATGTATTGGAGAAGCTATTGGTAAGAAAATAACATGACCAGAATCAACAGTGGTTGTTGAAACGGTTAACGCTAGCACATGTCCTGCTCCTATGATCAATGCTCCAACATCTCTTACGGTAACATGTTCATATTGCTAATATTCCTCTCAAAGAATTGTTGATAGCGTATTACCATTTTTTTGTTATGTAATAGAGTGCAAATTTTTCTGCAAATACCAAATGCAAGTTGATTGATTTAGAGGGTATGGGAAAAATAGTAGCAGAAGGAACCGTGTCTTCAACAGATCCAAATGCTTTGGTACATTCTGTTCCATTGGGACCAAATGCGATAAGAGTTTGGGTGGATGTTGTAAAAGTCCCAAATGCACCTCTATGGCAGCCTACATCCTTCATGGAATGCTTATCAGATGCTATTGGCTCGACTATAGCATGGCCTGTTGCGAATGTTAGAATGGGCTCAACTTCCATGTAAGTTTCACATCTTGTTTATATGCAATAGACAACAAAAAAACTACTATAGTTTCATTTGATTAAATATGCTAGTGTAAATGAGCATTGATTGGCTGTGAGCGGTTTTATTAAATCTCATAAATTCAAATCCATTGTTAATTCTCACTGACTTTTGGAAAAAATGTCCATTTAAAAAAAAATTCTGACATTTTCTTTATCGATAGAGATATATAAATTCTGACATTTTCTTTATTGATAGAGATATATAAATTCTGACACATGTATCCTCTTTTTCCTTCTTTCATTTTGAAATTCATGTACACCATGCTTTACTCACGGCTATGCATGCACTACCAATGCAGAGCTTTCTCTGTCCCTTGCATACAACTACCCCTTGTCTTTCTCCCCCTTGCAAGCTACTTTAACATTAGATAGAAAGCTCTTCACCTGGTTTTGCTATCAAGCAATCTAATGTCACCACGAGGAAAACAATTTTGACCATAGAAGCTGCTGCTCTGAAAACCTATAGTACCTCTAATGTTCATATGTCAAATTTTGTAAGCAATACTATAGGTTGACATGAAACTGTATTTTTGATGTTCACTGGTGCAAACATTTGTTCACTTGGCTTCAGCGATTGTTATGTGAACTGAGACAACAATGTTATTCCCTGCATATCTTAAGCTAACTGTTGGGAAAGGGGTGGGGCAAGGCGCATGCAAGAAAATAAATACCAAATACAAATAATAGAGTATTATACTGATATTACTAATGCAACTAATTTACTCACTGACTTCAAATTTCTTCATTGCAGGTAATTAAAGATGGCGATGACACATTCTTCTTTCGTAGCAAGTAGCAAGCATATGAAACTTTTTAGATGCACGTTTTGTTGTTGGCATTTGGTGTGGACTTACTATAATGATATTATATTTTTGTTTAACATATAACGTGTCTTTGTTTAACAGAATTTGTGGCAACTTGGTTTACTTTGTTATTTTTGTTTATGGATATTATTGAAACTTGGTTTATGGATGTCTTTTGTTTATTAATATTGTCTTAACTAGTTTATGTAACTAATTAATAGTTATTAGAACATGTTATATATACTAGTTGCTTGAATATACTCAAAATATAGTTCTGGAATATTCAAAAATAGAGTGGAATATTAAAGCTGTTATATAAATAGAAGACATCGTCTGATTAATGCTGTCAATGAAGAAACAACAGCGATCAATTCGTGCTGTAATTATCTTTAAATAGTCAATAACAGCGTTTAGTACATGCTGTCGAAATAGTTGATGATTCAATAACAGCGTTTATAAAAAGCTGTTGTAAACAGTTAAAGTAGAATTAAAACATCTCCGACAACTAAATTATTAACGCTGTAGAAACATAATACAGCATGTTTGAAAACGCTGTAAAACATTATTGACAGCTTGTACGAAACGCTGTCAAAGTGATGTTTCAACAGCGTTTATCAAAAAGCTGTTGTAAGTTCTGTATATACGACAATATGTCGTTATACATCGTTTGAACTAACGCTATTGTATCGTATTACAGCGTTTATCAAACGCTGTTAAAAGCCTTTGGTGGTGTAGTGATATATATATTCAAAAGAATGAAGGGAAGAACAATGAAAAGGAAGATAGAAAGGAATACGAACCCCGAGAAATAAAATGAACCCGTAAATATAAATCCAAGCTAGGGAATAGTGACGGTCAAAACTGAATTTCAGCAATTATAAATGTAAGCAGCTATTTGATTTGCACGGTGGACAATGAAAGGGCACAAGGAAAACCAAAAGTTAAAAACAGGTACCGATACGGCTAACCATTCCACGGATTTCGCCGCGTACCGGACTCCGAAATGCACAAATGAATATACTGCGGAGATCAGCCCGACGAGACGAACAGAATGGTACATAGATATCAGCGATACGACCAAGTTATAAAAGCTTGATTTTTCGCTGCTAAAAATGCTGCTAAAACGTTGAAAATAAGGTAAACGGGGCTATAGCAGTCCAAATTTGACGGAACAGAATATGACGTCTCACTTAGAAAATGATAAACAAATTTATTATATAAAATATTCAGATTTCAAAAATATTTTATTTCCATCAAATATTAACTGATTTAAATAAAATTACATAAAAATAAACTTTTGTAATTTCCAATAAAAATTTACCATTGGCTATGTTTGAATAGATGCATACCAAATATCAAATTTTTATTACCCAATTCAATTGTTTAAATTTTCACAAAAATTCAGTTAATTACGTTATTTAAACCGTTAAAATTTACGGGTCGTTACAAACTTTAGCCCACTCCACCACTGCCAAACATCACCTACTTGCCTCTAGTAACTCAACAACCACCCTCATCTGAACTTCCACTATCATCATTCATCACCATACCCCTTCAAACCACCATACAACCCCTCCGCATTACAAACACGGTCACAACTTCCAACTACAAACCAAATACACCACTGCAATTCAAGTTCTTCCTCCCCCTTGAACTGCACAAACAACTATCTCCGTCTACCCACAAACTACAGCTAATCCAAACAGTAGCACATTTCGGCAACTTCACCCCTAAACATCACCAAACGTCACTGGCAACTACATACAAGCATTGCTGCATAACATTCTCTGTTCCACCTCTCTTCACCTCCTACACTCCTCATTAGCAACACAATTCATCAACAGCAAACTACCCACCTTCAAGACCATCTACTCAAACATCGACACCCCTGCAACTCACTACAACCTCAAATCAACCAAAATCCTCCATTGCATCACAACCTCACTGCCTTGCTGTTGTACTCGACCATCATCGAACAACGACAACCAATCGAATACAAACAACCTCTGCTCATATACAAACTTCAATCACAATCAGCTACAAGCCTGCTCCTTTAGTAAATACACCACAAACCATCTCAATCTCCTTACAACCAGCCTCCTACAACATACCAAAACTGCTCCGTCCCTTATAATCACTTCACCCAGACCAAAAAAATCAAACCACCAAACTGCAACCCTCGAGCATAATCCGAGACCAAACGGGTAACAACAACCACCCTCCGACTTCCAATCGCCAGTCAACAATGTAGTCTTCAATCACCGCAATCCTTCACAATACCCCAAATCCTCAACCTCCCACTATCGCTTACCCTCAAACACCTCACCAAATCGACGACCACGAATCAACCATCAATACCCAATCATATTCCTCAAAACTACCTCAACAAACAAATCGGCTCAATCCAAAACCGCCTCCACCCCCGAATTCAAACCTCGGTTGTGATTTTTCAAATCGCGATTTCCAAATCTTCTTTTCCTTTTTTATTTTATTTTACTTTGAATTTGTAATTCGCGTTTTCTAAAAAGAGAAAGAAGTCGCGTTTTCGTAACAGAGAAGGGGTGAGGGTGTGACGCTGGGTTTAGTAGGGTGTTTTGATTTAAGTTGCGTATTGGGCTTTTGTTTGTAAGTGGGCTGAGAGTTTCTTTCTTTTTTAGGTGTAAATTCCTTTTTGTTTTGAATTTTGCAATCTCCTTACAAACAACCAATATATATATATATATATATATTCTGCTTTCTTTTTCATTGAGTAATTTGGGTTTAGTTAAAATAAATAAAAAATTATGTTTTTTTCTGTTTAACTTTCATCTCCTCTTATTAATAAAAAAATTTGTTTTCGATACTTTTACAGGTTGTAGGAAATCAGCGGACAAGAAAATGCTTGCTGGTTTGCTCTGCTTTGCTTGTTTATAAAAAAATCACCGCTTTAAAATAAAATTGCTAATAATTCTGCACGCTCTGCTATCGTACTCTTATCTCTTGCTTTTTCCCTTGCAATGTTGGTTGCTTGCATTTAAAATAATTTCAAATCCAAAAACAAAAACAAAAACAAATTTCATTCATGGTTGCATTGTTAAATCATGTTTAATTTTTGTTTTGCATTCATATTATCTTATTTCTTTTCTAAGAGCAACACCCAAATCCACATAAGGTAGGGGATTTCATCACCCCTTGCTTAGCCCACAAATTGTATTTCATCATAGAAATTGACTAATAACAATAGTCAGACGTTGGACTTAAGGGTGTCACGAGCTCACCTAGGGCTTAATTATATCTTGACAGGTTGTCTTGTTTGGACAATTTAATTTCTTGGTGTCTAGACTACAACAGAGTAATAATCATATATAAATATTATGGTGATTCGTAAATATTATAGTGATTGTTTCTCTGAAGGTACTTAAACCTTCGGCTGCATTGCTATGGTGATTCGTGGTGCACCGATAACTCATGTTTGTTACCTGGCTAAGAACTATTTTGTTGAACTAAGACAAAGTGTGATTATATAATTTTTGGTTAGGAGCTACTAAGGACATAAAATTTGTAATTAAGTCCTTGCATTCATTTAGTTACATTAGTTCATGCATATATATATATATAAAACAAAATCCAAAAATAATTTTTTTTACGTTTTACATAACATAGTTTTTTTTAATCCAAAAAAAATCTTTTCCTTTGAAAAAAACGGAAAAAAAATTCAATCAAAAACAAAAATCCAAAAAAAGCAAAAACATATAAAAAGGAAAATTTGAAAATTCAAAATCCAAAAAGTAAAAAAAATCAAATCTCCCTTTTGGAAAATAAAATCTTTTTAGTAAATATTTTTCCTTAAAAAAATATAAAAAAACAAATTTTCACTTCATTTCACCTTCTGAATCTTGTTTCATTCTCTTAAACTCGATTCTCACTTCTTTCTCTCCTTGACTTTTTCTTGTGCATGGGTACTTGGACTCGTGACACAACAACAAATCGTTTAACTCGGACAAATGATCATCCAACGATGGTGAACAAAAACGCCCCTCGAACTCTCATGGATAGAATCTTTCCCGATAGAGTTTCTATTCCTTTTTGTTTCACATTACCCGCCCCAACGGGTAACCATTTTGAAATTCATTCCAATCATATTGTCACGCTCCCAAAATTTGGCAATTTTGAACATGATGACCCGTGTATTTTCCTAACAAAATTCGAACAAGTTTGTGCAACCATTAAACTCCAAAAGTTATTATATGATGATGGAATCAAACTTCGGTTAATTCCATTTGCCCTTACCGATTAAGCTGAAAAATGGTTGTATAGCTTACCGTCAAACTCAATCAAAACTTGGGAAGAATTTGTTAAAGTTTTCTTAAAAAAGTTCTACCCCTTGAAAAAAGCAACTAAAATCTGAAACAAAATTTTCAATTTTCACCAATTCAGGGGTGAACCTTTCGGAAAATATTTTGAAAGATTTAAAGAGCTTTTGATAAAATGTCCACACCATAATTTCGAAAAATGGGCTCTTTGCCAAATCTTATACGATTGACTTGAAAATAGCTCACGAACCATTCTTGAATCGATGTGCCATGGTAATTTTCTTGCCCAACATCACGGTGATGCTTGGTAATTTCTTGAAAACTTGGCCGAAAAGTCATCCGAATATGAACGTTCTAACGAAAAATCCATTTACTCACGATCGAGCGCATACTCGATAAGATCATCTTTGGCTTTGGAAGCTAAAATCGATGCAATGATCAATAAATTTGACAACATTTTCTCATCCAACCAAATGAACCAAGCTTCTCAACCAATGTGTTATAAATGCAACTATCTGAATCACATTGTCGATCAGTGTCCTAGCTCGGCAGAATAGCTCAATGATTTTAACATGGTTAAGAATGACCCGTTTTCTCCAATGTATAATCCCGGGTGGAGAAATCATCCTAACTTTCCTTGGAACCAAAATAATTCTAAACAAATTTGGTTCATCCCAATTTTCAAGAATTTCCGGATAATGCTTCGAATCATCCCTTTCAACCCAATCATTTTCAACAAAATTTTACGGGTCCATCTCAAAATCAACCGCAACAATCTTTTGCTTCCTAAGACGATAAACAATTGACTTCACTTGAAAAAAGTCTTGAAACTTTGGCTAAAGCAACCACTCAAAGCCTCCAATCAAATAGCAATTTTCAAAATTTGTTAACCTCGTACATACAAAATACGAGTCAGTCAATTGATGAACTTGAAATGCAAATGAGTCAATTAGCCACGTTTGTGAGTGAACATGAATGAGGCACATTCCCAAGTCAGCCAGTTCCGAATCCCAGAAATCAAAACACGAATTCAAATCAAACCCATGTTGTTCAAGGTAGTAACGTAACCCAAATGAATGCTATCACGACTTTGCATTCTGGTAGAAAAATCGATAATCAAGTTGTTAATCCAAATAATTTACCAGAAACTCCTCTTGACACTTCTAAAACGACAAGCAATTCAGAACAAAACATCGAGTTAAACATTGAATCAAATTCCAGTCCAAATTCTTATTGTACTCAAGTAGACCGACTTACTAAGTATCGTGTTCCATTTCCACATCGCCTTTGACCTAATAAACATTCTGATCATATGGAAAAAATGTTGGAAATTTTCAAACAAGTGAAAGAAAACATTCCTCTTCTTGATATCGTTCAACAAATTCCAACTTACGCTAAGTTTCTCAAGGACTTGTGTACTAAAAAACGATACACTTATGTACCCAAGAAAGTTTTCTTAGCTGCCGGACTTAGCAAAGTCTTGTCTCAATCAATTCCCGTCAAATACAAAGATTCTAGATGTTCATGCACGATAGGAGACAAGACGATTAATAAGTGCTTACTAGACTTGGGTGCGAGTGTCAATTTGATTCCTTATTCAGTTTGCCAACAACTTGGATTGGGTGAACTAAAACCAACAAAAGTAACTCTTCAATTTGCCGATCGTTCGATAAAGAAACCCGTGGGAGAAATGGAGGACGTACTCATCAAAATCGGTCAACTTATATTCCCTGTCAATTTTATCGTTTTAGAGAGACAACCTGTGAACAATCCGATGAGTCAAACTCCATTGATTTTAGGCCGATCTTTCTTGGCTAGTTCAAATGCTCGAATCAATTGTCGAAACGGTTCGATGAAAATTTCTTTTAGAAACATGGCTTTAGATCTTAACATTTTCAATCTTGAAAATCAATCGAACAAACCACGTGACCAAACGTTGGAAGTTAGCTCCATTCAAGAAAATTTCGATAGCGAAACAGTTGACCTAAGCACGAACGCGAGACCGAATACGGACAACTATTTCAAGACGAGCCTTACGAGATTGAAAACGTGCTTGCATTTAAGCCCCTCACTCTTGAGTCAGAACTTCAACCTAATTCTTTGACTAAGCAGCCCCCGAGGTTGGAACTCAAACCCCTTCATGATCACCTTAAGTACGCATACTTAGCTGACAATGAAACATTTCATGTCATTATCTCTTCAAATCTCTCTCGATCAAGAAGCTTCACTTCTTTCAATTCTATCGAAAAACAAAGAGGCAATTGGATGGTCGATCACCGATATAAAGGGAATTAGTCCCGCTCTTGTTCAACATCGTATCCATTTAGTTGATGATGCCAAGCTTGTTCATGAAGCCCAATGAAGGCTTAACCCAAAAATGAAGGATGCGGTTCGAGACGAAATTTCTTAAATTTCTCGATAACGGAATCATATACCCAATCTCTGATAGTTCATAGGTTAGCCCAATTCATGTCGTGCCTAAAAAGTACGGACTCACTGTTATAAAAAACAACTCTAACAAACTCATTCCAACTCATACTCAAACGGGTTGGCGTGTTTGCATTGATTATCGAAAATTAAATGTTGTAACACGTAAAAATCACTTTCCTCTTCCCTTCATCGACCAAATGCTTGAATGTTTAGCCGGCCACGAATTCTAGTGCTTTCTTGATGGTTATTCCAGTTATAACCAAATACAATCGCTCCCAAAGATCAAGAAATAACGACTTTCATGTGTCCTTTTGGCACCTTTGCGTATCGACGTATGTCATTTGGCATTTGCAACGCTCCTGCTACTTTCCAAAGATGCATGGTCAACATCTTTTCCGACATGATCGAACGCTTCCTTGAAGTGTTTATGGATGATTTTTCCATCTTTGGAAATTCCTTTTCCGAATGCTTACACCATCTTGAGTTGGTTCTGAATCGATGCAAGGACAAACACTTAATGTTAAATTGGGAAAAATGTCATTTCTTGGTCAAACATGGCATTGTCCTTAGACATGTCATTTCAAACAAAGACATTGAAGTAGATAAAGCAAAAGTTGATGTAATTGTGAATCTACGCATTCCCATATCTGTCAAGGACATTCGTTAATTGCATGGGCACGCTGGTTTTTATCGACGCTTTATGAAGGACTTTAGTAGAATTTCCCGAAATCTGACAACTCTTCTTGGGAAAGACGTTCCATTTGACTTTAATTCTGACTGTGTTTCTGCTTTCGAACGTCTTAAAAATGAACTCATTTCTGCTCCCATCATTTGCTCACTCAATTGGGATCTTCCCTTCGAAATAATGTGCGGCGCCTCTAACTTCGTAGTTGGTACTGTCTTAGGACAACGCATCAAAAAAATTCTTCATGTTATCTACTACGATGGTATGACTCTAAGCGATGCTCAACTCAGTTACACTACTGAAAAGGAACTTTTAGCGGTAGTCTTTGTGCTCGAAAAATTCCGACCTTATTTGATTGGCTCACACATTACTATTTACATTGACCATTCCGCTCTTGGGTACCTTTTTGCTAAAAAGGATGCTAAGTCTTATTTGATCTGTTGGATTCTTTTACTCTAATAATTTGACATTATGATCAAAGACAAAAAAGGATCTAACAATGTCATTATTGATCGTCTGTCGCGTCTTCCAAATGAACCATCTTCTTTACTGATCAACGAAAACTTTCCTGATGAACAACTCCTTTTTGTTTCTGTCGATTCATGGTATGCCGACATAGTGAACTATTTAATCACTAAGAATATTCCTTCATTTTGGTTGAAACAAGATAAATATAAATTTCTTTCCCAAGTTAAGTACTCTATTGGGATGATTCATACTTGTTTAAGTACTGTTTCGATCAAATCATTCAATGTTGCATCCTGAATTGCGAAATCAAAAGTGTTCTATCGTTTTATCATGACCAAGCTTGTGGTGGTCACTTCGGTCCGAAGAAAACCACGAAAAGGGTGCTTCAATGTGGTTTCTATTGGCCTACGCTTTTTAAAGATGCATTCGAGTTTTGTAAAACTTGCGATCGCTGTCAAACGTTAGGAAAAATCTTTCGACGAAACATGATGCCTTTAAATCCCATTCTTACGATCAAAATTTTTGACGTTTGGAGTATTGACTTTATGAGATCGTTTCCTAACTCTTTCGAAAATATGTACTTTCCTCTTGCTGTTGATTATGTCTCCAAATGGGTTGAAGTCATTCCTTGTAAAACAAATGACCACAAAGTTATTATGAAATTCATAAAAGAAAACATCTTTTCGAGGTTTGGAACACCTCGCACAATAATAAGCGATGATGGAACCCATTTCTGTAATCGTTCATTTGAATCTCTAATGAAGAAATACTCGATAACCCATAAGCTATCCACTTCTTATCACCCTCAAACTTGTGGTCAAGTTGAAGTTTCAAATCATCAAATTAAACAAATTTTGGAGAAAACTGTGAATAAAAATCAAAAAAAAAACTGGGCACAAAAATTGAAAGATGCGCTTTAGGCTTACAAAACTATGTATAAAACCAACCTTGGGATGTCTCCTTTTAGGCTAGTATATGGAAAAGCATGCCATTTACCCGTCGAACTTGAACATAAAGCATTGTGGGCAATTAAGAACATAAACTTTAATCTTGAAAATGCTGGCGAAAACAGAAAATTGCAAACCAATGAATTAGAGGAGATTAGGAATGACGCGTATGAAAACGAGAAAATTTATAAAGAAAGAACAATTTTTTTTCATGAAAAGTCGATTCTAAGGAAAACATTTTCGCCAAACCAAAAAATTCTTTTGTACGACTCTCGACTTCATTTGTTCCCTGGGAAGTTAAAATCAAGGTGGATAGGACCGTACATCGTACGTACTGTTTTTCCACATGGTGCCATAGAAATAGAAAACCCTAGGGATAATTCAATTTTAAAAGTCAATGGCAATCGCTTAAAGCCTTACTTGGAGTTGGCGAGTGATCGAGAGGAGGAACTCATGACTCTTCATGAGCCATACTACGTCTAGTAAGAAATTTTAACCCTCTCTTGTAAATATGTACATATATTTTTTCATCGTTACACTGATTATATCATGCATTGACTGTGGGGACACAGTCAAAATTAAGTGTGGGGGCGAGTCTCATGTTCATTTTTGATTTTCATGGTATATTTTTTGCATTTCCTTTACGAAAAAAAAGAAAAAAATTCCAAAGCAAATTTTGTTTTTAGCATATTGATTTACTTTTGAAAAAACACTATAGGATATATAAGTATATGTTTTTTGTTATTAGATTGAAATTTTTGAAAATTTATTTGTCTCAACAAAAATAAAAATAAAATTTGATTACAAGTAACTATGGTTTAACTAGCATATAGGAAGGTTCGTAGGTGATAATTATGAAGTATGTTCTAATTGTAATCTTTATTTAAAAGAGTGGTTGATTTAAAGTAAAGACAGTAACATTTTTGATCTTCTAAGTTAAGTGGTGCTAAGATGATTTTGCAAAACTCTCTCTTTAAAAAATAATATATATAAAGAAAAAAATGGTTTTTATAAAAATAAGAAACACCTAGAGCCATATGTTCACTTGCTATGCTCTGTACCATTCTCATGTAGGCCCGAAAGGCAATGCATGATCGGTATATCTGACCTTAGTTTATCTGAGTTAAGTATATGTAAATAAATTTAAAATAAAATAATAAACACCTAGAGTTATGTGTTCATGTTAACCCGTCTTTTTACAAGGCCGTGGGTTTAACTTAATCGACTGCACGTTCGTCGAGGCTGGTGTACGATGGATTCAGTCGACTGGATGGATGGATGATGCAACGTGCATAAGAGATGGAAATATGATTGGATAAAGATGAATCAACTATAATTTGGGTCTAGGAAACATGGTTCGGCACTAAACATGGTTCGGCATGATGGAGGTTCGGCACATATGGTTCGTCTGGCATTCACGTTCAAATAGCGTTCAAGAGTACTCGGCATACATAGAGCGTCCGGCATACATGAGTGGTTCGGCATTCCATGAAGCATTCGGCATCTAGGTGGCGTTCGGCGTCAAGATACGCTCGGCATCTCGGAAGCGCTCGGCATCAACGAACGTTCGGCATCGAGAGACGTTCGGCAAGGTATAACGTTCGGTATGTACGAACGTTCGGCATGGCAGAATTGTTCGTCATAAACTATTGTTCGGCCTAACTATTGTTCGGCCTAAGTATCGTTCGGCCAAGAGATGGTTCGGCCTTGATAGCGTTTGGCCAGAGTATCGTCCGGCCTAAGTTTTGTTCGGCAATCAGTCGTTCAGCATGAATACACTGGATCGGCCTCCGGTATCGTTCGGCGAAAATGCTTCCCACGACATTTAGGGTGTTCGGCCTCACTTCTGTTCGGCATGAGGAGATCGTTCGGCATTCAGCGTTCGGCATCTATGGTTCGGCATATGGAGACCACTCCATTTTGGGCTGAGGTATTCAGCTACCAGGCCCAACAGGGAAGTCCAATCCATCTTTGTCTATAAATAGAGAGGCAGGGGCACAGTGAAAAGGGATCTTCTTTCTGCTCTCTTACTTTCTCTTTTCTAAGGCTAAGGCAACTCTGCCATTTTGTAACTGTAATCGATTATTACAGCAATAAAAAGCAAACTTCTGGAGTGGACGTAGGCCGGAGTTAGCCGAACCACTATAAAATCTAGTGTTCTTTACTTCTTTCATTTCAGTTTTAACTGTTCTTCACATTATTACTCTCTACATACATTCTATCTCTGAGCTGTGACTGGTATTTGGTGCTTTCATCTGGATTTGGGGGTTAGTGACCAATTTTGGCGCTAACACTTTGGTGCTTTCACTGAGAACTGAACTCAGGAACTTTGGAGTTAGGAACTTGGATCCTAGAAAGCAATGGCAAGACCACCAACAAGGAAGCAAGCAGCAGAAAGAAGCAATCAGGAAGGAAGTCAAGCGGCCTCTTCTGGAGCTGGAGATGGTCATGCATCCATCTACATAACTCGGGACGAGATGCAAGTGATGATGAATTCTATGCAAGAGCAGATGATGAAACGGCAAGAGGAGATGATGCAGGCTCTTCTTAGGCAATTTGGACAACCAGGAACTGCAGGTGCTCAAGATCGTGGAGCTGGACCAGAGGAACTCAACCAGCGGACAGATGGAGTGATTCAGCAGGGGGTAGCTCTCAATCAACAAACAGTTAGCAATCTAGATGGACCTAGACTCGGGGGCACACCACCAGGTAATGCTTGACCAGTTCATGGAGGGATACCGGATGACGCTACGTGACCTGACGTCGATAGGAATACAAGAGTACGTGATGAGGAATATGTGCCAGAATTTCCTCAGGGACTTGGGAGGCAGTCTGGAAACATGGATAGGGGGCAACCCTTGGTTGGGAACACTGGATTGGCTGACATTATCAGGCGGACTATTCGCGGAGGTCCGACAAACAGGGATTCAGAGGGAGTTAACAAAAGTCCGTTTACCCGGAACATTAGGACAGCTAGGAATCCGCCCGATTTCAAACTACCCACTCTGGAAGTATACAACGGGAAGACGGATCCCACCGACCACTTGATGAGGTACACCAGGCATATGGAAGTACTGGGGGCAACGGAGGAGGTTATGGCCCGATGTTTCCCCTTGTACTTGACTGATATTGCTGCTATGTGGTTCAGACAGCTGGAGGACGGATCCATTGGAGCATGGACGGAACTGGTGGACAAGTTCTTAAGTCAGTTTCGAGTTCACATAAAAAGGCCAAAGAACGTGATGACACTAACGTCAATCAAACAAGGGGCGGATGAATCACTCAGGACATTCTTAACTCGATTTAATGCAGCAGTTGCTTCGGTGGATCGGCCGGATCCATCAATGGTTCTGATGGCTGCAGTATCAGGAGTCAGAGATAATTCGGAGTTCAAAGTATCGTTGATACGGGACCCACCGTTGGATCTTGGGGAATTCTTTCATGAAGCTGAGAGATTTCTTCGACAAGAGGATGCATGTTTGGACATGAGGTCAAAGGAAGTAAACATGATTAAGGATGGAGGACTACCCGGCGAAAGCTTGGGGGGGGGGGGCAAGGATAAAGGGAAAAGGAAGCGCTGGGAAGAACCAAAGTTCTCCACTTACACAGGATTGAACACAATGCTGGAGCGGATATTCTTGGATACTCGAGATCGCCTTCCATATCGAAGACCGGCTAGGAGGGAGCCCTCAGAACGAGAAAGGGCGTCAGGAAGGCATTGTCTTTTTCATGACCTGGACGGGCATGATACTAACAGCTGCCGGCATTTGAAGGACATAATCGAGGAGCATATAAGGAATGGTCAGTTGCGACAATATGTCGGAGCTCGGACTGCGGCGGTGGAACAGGAGCAGCCACCGCCTACCTTGAACGACGAGGGCACGAGGCCCAGAAATGGTGACCGATTGGTCATCAACTAATCTTGATGGTTTGGAATAAGTAACAAACTTCGGGCAAATGGTTAAATCACTTACTCATGTATGGTGTCGGAGATAACCCTCAGGCATGCTCTGAGATGATGGCTTACCGAGACGCCCTGGTTTGTGAAATTCGTTTTTTCCTTTGACTTGGACATTTGTTTTTTCTTTTTTTTGGTTTGGTTTTGGAGTTTGGTTTGAACTTCCTGTTTTGCTCGTTTTCTGGTTTGAATTCGGTTTTGGATGTTTGTTTTTTGGTTTGGATTTTTGATATGGATTTTTGGTTTTCTGGTTGAATTTGGATTTCGATTTGGATTTCGGTTTGGATTTTGGCTGAAAGGTCATCGAGCATGGACTATGCTCGGTAAGGGTCCGGAGAGACCGGGATTCGGCCTAGGACTTAGGCCCCATATTGTCTCCTATGCAGGTCGTCGAGTATGGACTATGCTCGGCAAGGGTCCGGAGTGACCAGGATTCGTCTTAGGACTTAAGCCACGGCATTATTCGACGTTCAGGGACACTGAACCATGAACACCATGGATTTACTTAACATAGGTCGTCAAGTGTGGATTGTGCTTGACAAGAACCCGGAGAGGTTACGGATATGAATATCGGCTATGGACGGCAAAGGATTTGGATATTGACCCGGAGAGGTCCTAAAGTCGGTTATTGGTTATTGGATATGGATGAAACATGGACTTTGGATATCGGATTTGAGGCTATTCAAAACACACCTTCCAATAGCAAGGCATGTTTTGGGGGGCAAGTGTTAACCCGTCTTTTTACAAGGCCGTGGGTTTAACTTAATCGACTGCACGTTCGTCGAGGCTGGTGTACGATGGATTCAGTCGACTGGATGGATGGATGACGCAACGTGCGTGGGAGATGGAAATATGATTGGATAAAGATGAATCAACTATAATTTGGGTCTAGGAAACATGGTTCGGCATTAAACATGGTTCGGCATGATGGAGGTTCGGCACATATGGTTCGTCTGGCATTCACGTTCGAATAGCGTTCAAGAGTACCCGGCATACATAGAGCGTCCGGCATACATGAGTGGTTCGGCATTCCATGAAGCATTCGGCATCCAGGTGGCGTTCGGTGTCAAGATACGCTCGACATCTCGGAAGCGCTCGGCATTCGGAAGTGCTCGGCATCAACGAACGTTCGGTATCGAGAGACGTTCGGCAGGGTATAACGTTCGGCATGTACGAACGTTCGGCATGGCAGAATTGTTCGTCATAAACTATTGTTCGGCCTAACTGTTGTTCGGCCTAAGTATCATTCGGCCAAGAGATGGTTCGGCCTTGATAGCGTTCGGCCAGAGTATCGTTCGGCCTAAGTTTTGTTCGGCAATCAATCGTTCAGCACGAATACACTGGATCGGCCTCCAGTATCGTTCAACGAAAATGCCTCCCACGGCATTTAGGGTGTTCGGCCTCACTTCTGTTCGGCATTCACACCTTGTTCGGCATTCAGCGTTCGGCATCTATGGTTCGGCATATGGAGACCACTCCATTTTGGGCTGAGGTATTCAGCTACCAGGCCCAACAGGGAAGTCCAACCCATCTTTGTCTATAAATAGAGAGGCAGGGGCACAGTGAAAAGGGATCTTCTTTCTGCTCTCTTACTTTCTCTTTTCTAAGGCTAAGGCAACTCTGCCATTTTGTAACTGTAATTGATTATTACAGCAATAAAAAGCAAACTTCTGGAGTGGACGTAGGCCGGAGTTAGCCGAACCACTATAAAATCTGTTGTTTTTTACTGCTTTCATTTCAGTTTTAACTGTTCTTCACATTATTACTCTCTACATACATTCTATCTCTGAGCTGTGACTGGTATTTGGTGCTTTCATCTGGATTTGGGGGTTAGTGACCAATTTTGGCGCTAACAGTTCATATGCAAGTGCGTACACTCGCCACACTCTGCACTCTTCTCATGTAAGCCCGTAAGGCAGTGCATGATTAGTATATCTAGCCTTGGTTTTTCTGAGTTAGGTGTGTAAATAATAATAATGTTAATATTTTTCAAAAGAGAGAGAGCAAGCAATTGAAATCCAAGTACTATCTTCACTTATTTGATTCAACTTGTTATTCAAAAGAAATAGAAATACCACTTTGCAAAACTTTGATAATCAATTAAAGGATCCATTTCATAGTTGCACTATGTTATCAACTGAAATAACTAGCCAAACTAGAGTCTAATTGTGATGTTAACTTAATTTTTGTTGGAAGTTTTGATGAGCAAAAAAACTAATTTTTCTTGATAATGACCAAAACTTATATTTAACTTACTCATGTCAATTTAAAAGTAAATATTTCATTTGTAAATATTTTTGAAAACTTGCATCATACAGTCACATTAATATGCATATCGCATTTAGATTTTGTGGGTAGTATCCGCTGAAAACCCTCACGAGACAACACTCGTCCTACTAGGGACAACCAGAGGTTTAACGGCTTGTTGCATACGCTCAATACAATCGTGTTTCCTACGAAAACAGATTTATCCTAGTTTTAGTTTATTCGATGACGAATAAAAAGATAAGTGTGGGGGTATTTAATGTGCACATAAAAGTGCATATTTTTACTTCCATATTTAATCAACTTTTATTTAAATAAATAAGCATATTAGGGTATTTTACATGTTTAAACCAAAATATAAATTGTTTTTAAATCATCATTCATTCATCTTTATTTGGGAAGTAAAATGGTAATTTTGTGTATTATTTAATTTGAGAAAAATTATTTGCACAATTTTGTTTTTATTTGTAGAAAATGAAGCACAAGTATGAAGAGGTTTCTGTTAGTCCTTGAGATGATGGTTTGATGACAACAACCTTAGAATAAGATTATAAAATATAAATACTAACATTATAGTTTAGATATATATGTATATGCAAGATTTAACCATGCAGGTACAAAGAATGAAGACTGTATAGTATAGAGATTCAAGATATCAAGATTGAAGACTCATGAGTATCAAGATTATCAAGAGTTCCAAATTTCAAGATAAGTATTGAGTCTAGAATTATGTTAAAACTTCATAATAGCACTGAAATCTTCACTCCATTTTTCTTTTGGGATGGAACTAATTTCTACCTTTTTAGTGGCTTACAAACCCACGACAAGTAGCTTACAAACCTACGACAAGTGGCTTACAAACCCACAATCATCCTGGTTTTGTGCAAGTTCTCGAGTCCTGATGTGATGAGATATTCTGCAGGAAAAAGCTTGCAAAACTACTTCAAAACGATTTTCAAAACTACTTCAGAATGATTTTCAAAACTGCTTTTCAAAATGTTTTAGCCTTAAAAATTATCTTTTCAAAAAGTTGTTTTAGCCTTAAAATATTCTTTGTTTTTGTTTTTAATAAACTCTTGTTTTAAACTTCGTTTGTTTTAAACTATCTTTTAATTATAATACATTTATACTTAGATTTAAATATAAAATTATAGTAAAATTATATATATATTATTCTCTATATTTATCTTTGTATTTTATCTATAGTCAAGTATATTTATAAAGTTTAAATAGTTTTTAATATAAGATAAAGGTTATTTTCAAAGGAAATCAAATCTTCAAAAAATGCTTTGGGATGTCGACATGCCCTAGTACCCCATGTCGACATAGTGATAGTTAGATTCAAAAATTTGAATTTCAAAAGAAGTGTCTATTCACCATAACCTTTCACGAATGGACATGGTTGTTGTTCTTCTATAAATAAGGGTTAGTTTCAACGAATTTATATATAGATTTTCTGGTTTTTCACTTCTCTTCTTCTTCCACATTACTTTATACATATTCTTACCATTACTCTGCCGAAATCAACATTGAAACTAAATAGATAATCTCTGGTTTGATTCTCTGTCACTATCTCATCAAGATCCTCAGTGTTATTCAGAGTTATAGGCTTTCTTTGTAATCAATATAGTAAAAGTTGTGATTGTAGCCTTGGAAATCAATCAAGTGAGAAAAGGTGTGATTGTAGCCTTGAGAAATCAATTGGGTGAACTTGTTGCCCGGAAATCAAGTATCTCTACCCAGAGGATTGTGATTCTGGAGGGTGTACCTCGTGGCCTTGAAATCGAGGGTTGTAATTGTTGAATTGCTTTTGAAAGGAAATCCGTACTTACTTGTGCGAGACTGGATGTAGGGTAACTCCGAACCAGTATAAAATCCGGTGTGTTCTTTCCTTTACTGCATTTACTTTATTTCTGCATCTGTGTTTGATTCTGTGATTATATCTATGTCTGAATATTGCATACATTTGTGTACAAATCAACAATAACTCAAAAAGATTTAGTAATTTCTTATAAACACTATTCACCCCCCCTCTAGTGTTCATTCTAGCCTTAAGATCCATATTCCGCATTCCTCACAGTTTCGTGGATATATGAATGCACATATGTTGAAGGCAACTGAAGAATGGAAATAAATGAATTCAGGCAACATGGAGGAGCCCACATACCCGCTACCATTTGGTCCATAATTAAAAGCACATGCACATATTAATGGAGGCTTAAATGCATGTTAGTGGGGATTAATTAATTTCCTAATGATTACTTGGAGGTTACACTTTCTCAAGAGTATTTTAGGTAACCCTCTAAAATATGAATTAGGGTTTTAAGCATGTATAAATACCCCTTATGTTTCATGTAACTATCTTCTTACTTTCGTGCAATATTGTAGTCACAAAATCAATGATAAATAAAATTTTCTTTTATGGCTTCTTAGCCTTGTTTTATTTTCATGCAATTTTTATTCCTGCTTTCTTTTCATGCTCTTTTTATTGCATGTCCTCTCTTTCTTAGTTTATGCTCCTTTTATTTCATGTTAGTAGTATAGATTTAATTCTTATAATCAGTATAGTTTTATTTCATGCAAGTAGTTAGCTCTCTTTTATTTTATAAACTCTCATTTTTCTTATTTTTAATGTTAAAATCATTTTTGTTAACATGTTTTCAAATATGAGTAGTTAAACCCCTTCAATTTAAGGGTAATGAATTTCTCATGAAACATATTAAATTAACATAATGATTTCATTTGTAATCTCACTTATGTGCTTAATGGAAAATATGAATGATGGTGATTTATGTTTTTATCTAATTTTGATAGCCTATTTTGACATCTCAAATAGGCTATGCTTATTCCATTGTAAACATAAACTATTTGTTCATTTGGCTAAGTTATTTTAATGTGAAAGTCAAGCTAGAATAAAAAAATTAATGATCTATGTTAGTAATTAATAGCAAATAGATCATACTTAAAATAGATTTTATTTTTAATTTCATATCATGATCATGAGAGTTGATAAATGGGTTTGAATGAGGTGTTGGAGTTTGATGGTTTAAGTTGTGCTAATTAATAGCTCAAATAAACCATACTTATAATAAGCACATCAATCATTTCTACTTAATATTTTAAAGAAAGGTTATAAATTAATTTTGTGTTGATTTATATGAATGTTTTGAAGTGGAGTTGCCTCTAATTGTTCTTTAATCATATAGTTTTATTCACCTTTGCTCTAGTTTATTTTATACAATTTTTTTTCTTAGTTTAAAATCACTTTAAAACTTTGGGCTAATTTGATTGAGTATTATTAGAATTTAATTCATTCCATGCGGATCGATCCGTACTCCCATACATACTACAATCGTACGCCGTGCGCTTGCGGTTTTATAACGATTATATTTTTAACGACGGTTTTCTAATCTATAGGAATTTCCGGCGTTAATCAGCAGGTACCACGAGTACATGACAAACATGCATTTCTGTATTCAAGGGATAGCTAGCTAGGCTCACGAGCGGTACTTTCCTAGAATGAGGTGGTGGAATATAGTTCAATATGTATAGCATACTCCCTTAGGTGTTAAACAAGACTTGACAGAGGCTAGGTCACAGCTCGGCATGTGAAATTGCAGTAACCTCATATGGACTCCTTGGGCCTCCCAATGGACATAGCTTGTAGATGCAGACCTTACGATGGACGACCATCCCTTGATGATTGCATATTCATTATCTAGATGTATTGTCGCTTTGCACACACTTTCATTCTTGCCTATGTGGTATCTAGTTGAGCGATATGTGTATCATACTATAGATGATCGTCGTATACTAACCGATCTATTATCATGCGGCGACATGTTTGGCGGATATGGGGTTATGAGAGATCGATACCTGCTTGCTCTTCGATAGGCTGGATGGATGGGCACTAGCACATACTTCTTAGATGGAGATTTTGACGTATATTGGTATAGAGTAGCACCGCATCATTTCATGTTACCGGATTATGTACGTGAGGTCAACTCTGACCATATAGGCCCTCACATCTTAACTAGGAGAGTTCGGTATCGCAATTTTCATTCGATCATATCCTTCATGGTTCTCCCAAGTACCGATGCAGTTGGAGCCTGATTATACTTTTAGGGCATATGATGTCACTGGTACATTGATTGAGCAATCCTCGGTCCTTCCATAGCAGCATGACATTCTTGATGTGCCTTCAGTCGGGTTATAACCTCCATATAAGGTACTTATTGTTGTTTATACATCTTGTCTTCTATTTTAAACAAAACTGCTTGCACCATATATTATTTGTTCATTTAGTATGCATCTAGATTGGAACAGGTTAGACTTTCTTGTGTTGTCCTGCGAGATATGACGCTTGCACATACGCATGCCCAACATGAGATATACATGCAACATACACATATGTTAGAGACACAAATAAATCAGTTGATCGCTAGACTTGTTGTATACGAGGCTTATGGACCATCAGATGGAGGTGGTGTTGGTGATGATGGGGGAGGATGTGGTGATGTTGGATATGGTGATGATTATGGCGATGGTGACGAGGAGGACGACAATGACGATGTTGACGACGAGGACGCTAATGGAGGTGATGATGATGATGCTACACCATTGACTTGATTGTACGTATTTTCTTACATTGTCTGATATTGAGATATGTTGAGTTTTAGGTGTAGTTGCTAAACTATACGTGTATGTATATATTTATTGGCATTGTATGTTGCATGTTTCATCGTATGGGCATGGTATGTTGTATTTTTCGTATACAAGTGTTCTATCATTAGCTTATGTTATTATACTACGTCTATGTATCGTCCTTATTTGTTTATTTGTAGTCTACATCTTTGTGTATGTGTCATTCTCATTCTTTTATTTCCTTATATACTACATTTTCTATTTTTTTCAACATGAATTATGGAAAAATAAATACTTAATAAAAGTGTTGATCGAAACAAACACAATCGAGATACAGATATTACCAATGCCAAATAACTTAATTATTACGATAACTAAACCTTTCAAGCAACTGATTACGATTTGAATTATCCACTTGTTCTAATTCTATAATAAAGTCAACCGCTCTTTGGAAAAAAGGTCCATCTATCCATTGGTGTAATCCGTAGATGTGTGTACGGTAGTAGTACCGACATCCAACATCCCTACCATACGATAGAGTGGCTAGGCTTGCTAACCAACCGCATGGACATTGTTTGGCATATTCATTTGTATCCAATGGTTTTGTATGTAAAACTGGATGTCAGTTGTGCATGGAATCATTATGGCACCATGGTAAGTCATAATTAGGGACATTACTAAGCCTTATTCTTTCCTCTCGCTCCTCATTCTCTTGCCATCGAATGTCTTCGTAGTGTCTATCTTGCAAGTAGATATTGCACGCCTCAGAAGTTCCATTGGACGATGAATTCTCACATTGATGATTCTCATGATGTCGCTTGTCACGTTGTTGCTTTTGAAGTTGATAATTCTCACGTTGTTAAACATAGTCATCTATAATGTTTTGAACATTGATCCACCGATTGTCTAAGGGAGAATTAGGCATTGGAAGAATTAATATTTTGTATGTTATAATAGCTTGTCTATTGTTTTATAATGGTTTGAATGCAAAGATGAAGGTTTACAAAGGACAGTTGATTTGACACATTATTCTTCTCTGTTCCCATCAACAAAATTTGATGCGAACCAATATTCATATTCGCTCCCATAGAGCAAAGTTGATTTGAAACTATATTCTTCTTTGTTCCAATTAAGAAAAGTTGACGAGGCACGATAAATTATTGAGTAACTTACCGTACATAAACACATGTGTTAACCCGATTTTGAGCCAAAGCAGATTTCAATCGGATTTAGAACATTCAAACCAGTACGAAACGACTTGAAAATTGGCAAGCATAGTTAGATAAACTAACGAAATAGCTCGAGAAAGATTGGAGCCAAAATATGCTGAGTACATAACTCGGTAGCGAGTTATCCCTATAACTCGGTACCAAGTTATGATACTTCGCCACCACAATCTCAAACTTCACATAAGCTATCTACTAGCTCTCCCATGCATGCCCAAGTGATTTCATAGAATTCCAGGTGACTGATCTCAAGGATTGAAGAGTTAGCTGCTGTGAGCTACAAAACAAACCAAGTTATAAAGGAATGATCATAAAACAAGTCATCGATCCACGAAAAAACAAGGGGCATCCTAAAATGAAGCAAGTAACATAATGCAAAAGAATTGGGCAAGTTTCCCACTAAGGGGATAACTCGGCACCGAGTTGTGGGGATAACTGGATACTGAGTTATCACCTTAACTCGTGAGCCTCCCTAACTTTTTCATATTCCTTTGGGCCGACATCTTGACTCTGCTTCAACTTGACTTCTAGCCTAATACCATCATTTCCCTAATAAATACAAACCATATAGCAATCAAAAGAGGATCCGATTTCTCTGCCATTAGAGACTTCTTCCACTTCTTCACTTCCTTCCTCTCCTCCATTAGAGTGACCTATGAATAACTATTTATTGTTCTAGGACTTAGATTAGAAAATCCTTAATACTGGTGATTCTCAAATAACCTAGAAACTCTATTATAAATCTGAGATTCACCTGATGGTGGTTAGATCTTATATAATTAATTGTAATCCAGAGAGAAAGCAACTAATAAAAGATTAAAGTTGACGTAGGCCGGAGATTACGCCGAACCACTATAAAAATGATGTCTTCTTTTATTGCTTTTATTTAAATCGAACTGGTGCTTTCCTCTGATATCTTGGTGTTGATCCATTTTTTGGGTTAACATTTTGGTAATTTCACTAAGAAACAATGCTAGATCTAAAGACTTGAAGCTTGAACCCGATGTTTGTAGAAGATGAATAGGTCTAATACTAGATCTAAATCCGGAGAAAGTCCACCAAAGCTTGGGGACAGCCAGGAGATGTCCTCACATTCTCATCAGTCTATCTACGTGACCGGATAAGAGATGGAGAAAATGATGAAGGAGATGCAGGATGGAGTGGTAACTAGGCAATAGGAACTATAAGATGGACTTTTCCAAAGGATCAGACAACAAGGAATAGCTGGAGCGGTTGGAGTTCAGAACCAAATGCCAAGAACTAACACAGGAGCATTTGGAGCAGAGAAAACTAGAACAATGCCTCCCACAAACAGAAAAGCTTGGTACCCACCCAAATCAACTCAGTACTAAGAGAATTATACTAGGGGCAATGTTGGTGTGACTGCAAGGGTGCCAGGAATGGATAATGCTGGAGTTGGAAATGCAAATCAGAATGTCAATGCACAACAACCAAAGGAGTATGTGCTAGAACCTCCCCATGGGAATGAAGGACATAATAAAACTAGAGGAGTAGTTCAGAACGCTTACATGCAGCCAGAGGAGTATGTGCCAAAATATGTTCCGGGATTCCCCTACAGAAGCAGGGGGTAGAATATCGCTTTTTGATGAAGACCATCATTGGACAATGAAAATCGAATTGTTGAATTGATAAAGAGAATAATTAGAGGTAGACCCCCAAAGCAAAGCTTGAAGGTGTGAACGTGAATCCATTCACTTCAAATAATTGGAATGCGAGAAATCCTCCCGATTTCAAGCTTTCGACGCTAGAAATGTATGTTGGAAAGTCGAATCCGACGATTCATCTAATGAGATACATCCGACATATGATAGTGTTGGGTGCATACGAAGAAGTAATGGGACGGTGTTTCCCATTGTACTTGACGGACTTGGCAACGATGTGGTTTTGGCAGTTGGAGAATAAGTCCTTTAGCACGTGGACCGATTTAGTGGGTAAGTTCTTGAGATAATTCAAAGTTCACGTATCGTAACCGAAGAATATAATGATGTTATCAAGCATGAACAAAGGCCCAAAGAGACCTTGAGAAGCTATTCGACAAGATTCAATGCAGCGGCAGCTGCAGTCGATAAGCCGGATCCATCTATAATCCTAATGACAGTAGTGTCTGGAGTCGCAAGTAAGACCGACTTCAAAATCGCACTAGAAAGGGATCTGCCGATGGATCTTATAGAATCTACCATGAAGCTGAAAGATTTTTGCATCGGGAAGACGCTAAAGCTAAGGATAGGGATTTTGAAATTAACGCTGTGGATGACAAAGGACTGTCCAGAGCAAGAAATGGAAAAGACAAGGGAAGAAGGAGAATGGATGACAACTTCAGGGAACCGAAATAATGAAGAAGAGTGCCGAAATTCCCTACACCGACTTGATTGAAACCCTGGAGCCGATATATCTAGACACTAGAGGGTAGATCCTCTATCATAAGCCAGCTTGGAGAGAGCCTACTGATTGGGAGAAAATATCTGGAAAGTTCCGCGTCTTCCATGAGTTGGATGGACGTGAAACGAACGAGTGCCGACACATTCATGATCCGATATAAGAACTGGTTCGGAGCAACCAACTACAACAGTATGTGAGGAACTGAACTGTGATGGTGCGACCGGTGCAACCATCACCTACAGCGAATGCATCATGGAACAACAAAGGATCTGGTCCGAGACTTAAAATCCCATGATCGAAATGAACGGGAGTCGAGCTTGATTCCCGCGCTTTTTTTTTCATTTATTTTTTGTACTTTTATTTCTATATTAAGTAATAAAGATAATAATAACCTCAGGCCTCTTACACGTGTACGAGATCCCGAACAGTTCCTTAGCACGTTCTAAGTCGGGTGCCTGAGATGACTACTTAGGATGATAATAACCTCGGACTGCTTACACGTGTACGGGACCTATTGGTCCCTAGGCACGCTTTGAGTCGGATGTCCAAGATGAAAGCTTAGGATTTTTTCTTGTTTTCTTTTCTTTGATTTTTGAAAAATCCACATTGAATGTGATGATTAAAATTATTTGCTTTTCAGTCTCGTTCGAAGACACAGGGTCGGACTGCAAGGTGCAAGTCCCCTCATCGGAGAGTGAGCGGATGGGCTTATATGATGTTGATCGCTTTAAGTTCCATCTAGAGAGATGGAACCAGAGTATAGGATGCAAGTCCACTAGCCAGAGAACGAGCGGATGGGCTTGTACGATATTGGTCGCCTTAGAGTCCCGGCCGAAGAGTCAGGACCGGAGTGCAGGGTGCAGACTCCCTTGCCAGAGAGTGAGTGGATAGGCTTGTATGAAAAGTAAGTCCCCTCATTGGAGACTGAGTGGATGTGCTTGCTTTGATCGTTGGGTACCCTTTATGGGAGAGAAAGAAAATTGGACACAACAAGAATCCAAAGAGATTAAAACCCTAGATTGGGCGATAAATGATCTAAAGAGATTAAACCCTAGATTGGAAGATCAACGGTCCGGCGAGACCAAGTCCCAAAGTGATGCATATTTCATAAAAAGATTTGAATGCCTTACAATCGGAGAAGGAAGATAAGCCCTGGGCAAATACATGATGGCTCAGATATGTGGAAAGATACTTCTGGAGAATTCACCAAGATCAGGATCAGCAAATAGCCAGAGAGCTCAACTATCAGAGACTGATTGCTGGAACTTGTTCATGAGCAAAACACATTTTACATTAGAAAGGCATACTTTGAGGAACAAATGTTACCCATTTTTGAGTCAAAGCAGATTTCAACCGGACTTAGAACATTCAAACTAGAACGAAATGACTAGAAACTTGGCAAGCACACTCAAATAGACTAAGGAAATAGCTCAGGAAGGATTGGAGCCAAAATATGCTAAGTACATAACTCGGCACCGGGTTATGATGCTTCATCACCATAACCTCAAACTTCACACATGCTATCCACTAGCTCTCACATGCATGCCTAAGTGATTTCATAGAATTCTAGATGACTTATCTCAAGGATTGAAGAGTTAGCTACTATGAACTGCATAACAAACCAAGTTATGAAGGAACGATCATCAGAACAAGTTATCGATCTACGAAAACACAAGAGGCGTCTTAAAATGAAGAAAGCAACATGATGTAAGAGAATTGGGCAAGTTTCCAGCTAAGGGGATAAATCAGCACCGAGTTATGGGGATAACTCAGTACCAAGTTATCACCTTAACTCGTGAGCCCCATAATTTTTTCATACTCCTTTGGACTGACATCTTAACTCTACTCCAACTCAACTTCTAACCCAATGACTAGTTTTCCTATAAATACAAACCATAGAGCAACCAAAAGAGGATCTGATCTCTCTGCCATTTGAGACTTCCACTTTTTCACTTCCTTCCTCTCCTCCATTAGAGTGATATAGGAAATAAATATTTGCTATTCTAAGACTTAGATTAGCAAACCTAGGAATTCTAGGATTAAATTATCAAATCCTTAGTATCGATGATTCTCAAATAACCAAGAAACTCTATTGTAAATCTAAGACCCATTTGATAGTGGTCAGATCTGAAATAATTAGTTGTAATCTAGAGAAAAAACAACTAATAAAAGATTAAAGTGGACGTAGGCTGGAGATTGTGTCAAACCAGTATAAAAATTACGTCTTCTTTTACTATTTTTGCTTTTATTTAAATCGAACTGGTGCTTTCATCTGATATCTGGGTGTTGATCCATTTTTTAAACTAACAACATGGTTCGTAATTCGTACTTCCTAATTATCATCGGACAAATGTTGGGGGAATGTAGTTGTCGCCATAACAACCTATTTTCTCTAATAAGGTCCAAAGCATAAATAATTTCCCTTATAGAAAATGGTTCATCAATCCATTCATAAAAATTACATCCACGTTGTAGATCACAAATGTAGCATCAACTCCTATTACTCCAATCAAGCAATGTTATCGTGATAACTCTAGCAAGCAAACCGCATAGGCAATGCACTATATTGTTGACTCCAGCTCCATGTTATCGTTGATTTTGCCTATCTTGTTCCATTTTAAAATTTTTGATATCATCATTAACATAATGTCTGTATCATACTTATAGATGATTATTTTTGCCAGAATATTCTTATTTTTACCCCAAATCAAAGCGATAAGACACAATATTCTTATCTTTACCCCAAATTAATGCGATGCGACACAATATTTTTATCTTTATTGTAAAACAAACCAATGGGACACAATATTCCAATATGATTTTTGTTTGGTTCCTACATTTTACTTGAATTCAATATGAATTCTTTTTTCTATGATATAAAAATATAGTTTTCTTATCAAATTCCCTAAAATAAACAATATTATTGATAAAAAAGTTGGAAAAAAAATACATTATTAGTTCATTTTATTAAATTTTAGGCAATATCCCTATGAGAAAAAATTACTTGAATACAATATTTGATATTCTTACCTTTACCCCAAATCGAAATGATAAGACATAATATTCTTATCTTTATCCCAAATTAAAGCGACGCAAAACAATATTCTTATCTTTACCTAAAGCAAACCGATGCGACACAATATTCCATTCATTACCTTAAAATCAAGTTATAAGACATAATATTCTTACCTTTGTCGTAAAAAAGCCGATGTGAAACAATGTTCTTATCTTTACCTCGAAACAACAGTTGCGATACGATGTTCTTAGACAATAGGTAAAAGTAATCCAATATAATCATACGGTTATTATACTTATTTTGCATAACTTAAACCTATTATAATATTCAAAAATCGAACAACTATCTACACTATCAATGCCCTCAAATATACTAAAACCTATAATGTTATCCAATAGGGACTTTGACGAAGAAGCGTATGAACTAGCACATCAACAACAAGAAGAACTATTGGAAATCTACCGTGAAGCATATGGTTTAACTTCTGAAAAATACAGTGGCTTGGTCATGGGTCGGTAATACGTCAACCGTAACCCGTCGGTATTCCACAAAACTTTGATGCAAGGTTACTTTAATCGTGATCTAACTTATGTCCTGAGATGTTTCGCTGATGATTTAGAATGAGTCGTGCATTATTTTCAAGGTTTCCGATAAGTATTCAACAGAATAATAATTACTTTATTTATTAACAAAACCAATCAAAACGCAGAGTCTAAGTGAACACCAAAAGATGACCGCAGCTCTAAGGATGTCAGCCTATGATACACCCATCAATATCCCCGATGATGCATACCGTATTGTAGAAAGTACTGCATTGGAAAATCTACATAAATTCTACCAAGCCATCATGGACATATATAGGACTGAATACCTTCGTTCTCCCAATGAAGTAGATGTAGAGAGATTGTGCAAAATGCATGAAAGCAGAGGTTGGCCTAGAATGCTTGGACGTTTGGATTGTATGCATTGAGAGACTGTCCGAAAGCTTTTCATAGAGCATATACTGGTAAAGAACGAAAACTAACTATCATTCTGAAAGCGGTCGCATCCTATGATTTGTGGATTTGGCATGCATTCTTCGGAATGTCAGGTTCTTATAACAACTTAAATGTTGTTGAAGATAACATTTGTTCAATGATTTACCACTTGGTAAATCAACTTCTATATCATTTGCACTTAGTCAAAATACACACGATCATGGATACTTTTTAAGAAATGAAATTTATCCTAAATGGAACACGATTATGTGACTTTTTCAAACCCATTAATGTCAAAACAGTGAAAATTTGTTGCAATGCAAGAAGGACAAAGGAAAGACGTTGAAAGAGCTTTTGGAGTACTTTAAGCGAGATTTGTGATGATTAGTAATCCATGTAGATTATGGAAGCGATTGAAAATGTCTATAATTATGTTCACTTGTATGATTATTTATAACGATCATTGAAGACGAAAGAGGTATGGGCTATCTCAATTAGAGTATAATAGGGCAAAACAAACGCATGAATTATTCCGCACTAACATGTTACGAACTGAAGGAGAGTACAAAATTCATGTGGATCATCACCTTGCTTATCGAAATCCAGCTCTTCATAATTAGCTCCAAAATGATCTAATGGATTATATTTGGAATTCCTGTGGAAATCAATGGTTAACTTTAGAATCACCAAGTTTGCTTATTTGTCTTTGCATGTAGGATTTGTGTAATGCAGTGTACCATGCTATAAATTTGCTATTTATAATTGTATTTGAGTTTGTTTAACTAAAATTATTCTATTAAATTATGAATTTATTGAAAAAAATGATTAGCCAATTAACATTTCAAACATACATGATAGTACACGATACAGAACGACAACTAAAGATACAATTTATTTTTACTCAACTACGTATGTCGTGTACCATATCTACTCTCAATAATATGTTTTTTATATTCCAACCAATACTGCAATGAGAGTGGATCCATTCATGTTAGATCCTTTTCCGTAACAATGGTCCCTTGACATTGGCGCTCGATCTCGAACCTCCCATTTTCAATTGAGGTCAATTCTTTTAGCATGGCTAGCTTCTCCGTAGTACCCTTTTGAAATTCAACATTTTCTCTCGTATGTTTTCATGCATTATGGCTATTCAAGAATCAGTCTTGGCTTGAACAACAATTTTCTTCTTAGCTGTCCGCTGTCCTATCGGTCTAGCATTTTCATCCACTCTGGCTTTTGCTTCATCCACTTCGTTTTCTTGGCCTAAGTTAGAGTCCATACCAAAAGAGTTTCTAAGATTGAAAGTGTAAGTTGACCTCAACACTTTTTTCATACCCTTATGCTTTTTTTGAACATCTCTTAAGGACTTTGCATTATTGGAGCTCCATTTTTGATGATTGGTAAGTAAGTCATAACAGTTTGCAAATTGACGATAGTGCGGTTTTTTGCGATCACTTTCCTTGGGAATAATTTTAAGAATTGATCAGTTGTCATTCTCTTCTGCAACTAATAATTAAAATGAATAAATACGATTTGAAGTTAATTACGACTTTAAATATTTTTAAGAAACGTACTAGCTCAGCTTTGCCTTCCATTCCACTAGAATTTTATTTTGTAAATTTAAGACTCATAAAACCAAATTTATCGATTAATCTTTCCAAATCGACTGGTAATTGCCCACGTTGACCACGTCTTCTCAACATGTTTTTTATTGTATGCGTTCATTACTTACGCCCAAAAAGTTTCTCCACTTTGGTCGTTTCCCTTTACCGAGTCATTGGAAAAGTGACAATAGTTACACAAAAATCCTTGTCTTCTTCGTTATTCCATGCGACAGGGGAGTGGAAGCTTAAAGCTTGAGTGTTGTAGGAGAAAGCACTTTGATTGGGTTGTGAATCAAATTTCTAGTTATCCATATTTAAAGCTTCAGTGTACGATTGGAACGGATGAGACATACTTTGGTTGCACTGCAATTTAAGGAAATAGTTTTAGAGTAGAAGAATTGTGTGTTTAGTATTGATAAAATAGTTTGAATTTATAATATTTAATCTAAAATATTGTCGTTTATAGCCACTGAAATGGAGTCGAATTCTAGAATATGGCCATTTATAGCCATTGACATACTTTGTTTATTCGGAAAGCTGCCGTTGGAAGCGGTTTTCTGTCAAATGGAAGGGAGAATATATAGGGCACCCTTTTGATGGGAACCCGTCAGACGTCTAAAAATGGACGCTTAAGCTCAGGTGTTCATTTTTGGACGTTTGAACATTCGTCGTCCATTAAATGAGCATTCAAACCCAATTCAGTATTCTGAACTCAAAACTGAAGATTACCCTGAATCTTCAGCTTCAATCGCGCTATTAGAGGGTGTGCACTGAATTATTCACCCTGAATGAGAGCTATTAGAGATGCTCTAAGACCCGTTCTTCTATACGTTGTGCGCAATTGTATATGTTGTATAACTTGTATTATCTTGCTGGAGTAAAGAATAGTTTCTTTTGTTGCATTGAATGGTTCACGAAAACTATGAAGTAGGTAGTGTAAAATTATGTCTTTAGATGGCCATTCTAGTTATAAGTTTACTTTTGCACCTAACTAATATTAGACCATTACCATGAGTGAATACTAGGTTTGGTTGGTCCAATTTATAGTCATATAATTGCATTCATTATTTTCTAATATTTATGCATTGTAAAACATGTAGAAGATTCAAATACATAGAAGCAAACTAAAAAGTAATATCATCAAATTCGTGGCAGATACATGATAGAATGTAAAAGGCAAGTAGAAAGAGATGGCCACTTTAGCACATAGCTTGCACAATAAAAGTAGGATAAAGGAAAAAAAACATAATCTGCCTATTTTCGATAGATATAGAACAAATTCTAATAGTAAATTTCAGTGGTTGAGAGGCAGAATACAGTAGAAAATGGACTAAATTATTGTGGTTAGGCTATAGAGAAAAAAGGAAAATAACATTAACTGTATGCAAACAGTTTTAGAAAGTAAGGGCAAAACGAAGGATATTAAGTGGTATATAAAAACGCTAATACGAAACATTGAAATAATATCATAGGCATAAATCTTAGAACGCAAACTTCAGATGTTTATTTATTTGTATGTAGGAAAAACACAACACATAGTCTAAAAAAGTAGTAAACAATTTTAAAACATAAGTTGTAATGCGGATCAATCACCCATTTTATTGATCCACCGTATGCCCACACCATAAAGCTTGATATCCATTTCCGCAGTGATCAATGAGAATGGCACATCATGAATAATGAAAATTTCCACTTCCATCTTCTTCAATAACCTTATGACAGAACACAAGTTAATGATAGTCCGTACTTTACAGAAATAAGCATACGGTTATGATATATAGCTGATACTTTCTTCATGTACGTCTTGATTGCATCAATATGTACATCTTGACTACATCAGTGATATCGTAGTGCGGGTTGTAGTTATCAGAACATGCGTTGAAGACAATTTATTTGAGTGTCCTTTTGGTTCACCACATTCATCAGTGGGTTTTGAATACGAAATCTAAACGAGGCACACTAACAACCACAACTACACCCCAATCCTACAAGAAATTTCAAAATTTTAATATCAATGAAATTACTCTCCATGTGTGTGTGTGTTTATGGGTTCAAAAACTGGTAACATTATGAGCAAATTTAAAAGCAAATATCATATCATTTATGACATCAATGCATTCTATGCCACAATAAATTCCTAGATCAGTTATTAAGTTAACACCTCCTGAACTAGCTTGATGCGATCACTTGGGTTATCAATTTTAGTTACACCAACCTTCTTTGATGTTTGAGTTATAAACTAAAGTTTTGAAATTATTATTACTTGATAAAATTGAGTAAGAAAGAATAAATTGGTGTATAAAATATACTAACATCTTTCTCATCTTGATGAATTCAAAGTGCAAAAGCATAAGATACATGAAATATTCAGTATTAAAAAGGAAAGTTTTCAAAATATGCTAGTTCCGAGAACTTATCTTAGTATTTGATCAACTACGGAACTATTCTACAAATGGTTAAAAGAGACAATGATACTCTGAGCCTATTTAAGATATCATCATTGTAAGTCTGACATATTTAATGTCTTTATTCGCTCTATTTCAGGCACCATTGTTTTCAAGTCAAATCTTTTTGAACCATATGGTCAAAAAATTATTTTTATTTCAAATTAGTTTTGAAACTGGTTTAAAATTGAAAAAGGATGTCAAAATTCTCTCAAAATGGTAGAAAGATCAGACAAAAAATGGGTATTTACTACATAACAGCAGCCCCTAATCCAAAAACAACAATAGTTGATTCCTATCTAGTTTTAGCAATATTCGATGTTTTTAGCAGGCTATGTTCAAAGCATAGAATTACAATAAATGGATAAAGTTTAATATAGAAGAAAATGGTTCCTGAACAAAAAGTTCAAAGAATAACTAGTACAAAACCGTCCAAGACATATGTACTAATAACGTAGATTTTTTCCGACATGAATTAGAGGGCAAAAATATTGGTGCTAGTTTTAAGTAGATGATTACTTCATTCTACCTATCTGATGTCCATTTAAACTCTAGTATCAACCATTGATACGGGTTAATCGTATTGGCCAGTAAAAATAATAATAATAAAATATAAGACAAAACAATGGTTGGAAAAAACTTTCATACTAAGGTGTCTTTGTAGCAAAAATGCCTCTTTAGGACCAACTAAACTGTACAAACACAACTCTATGTTTACTTCTGTCATGAACCATTACTTATTTTCCGCAATTATCGAGATAGATGGCTAGTCATTTCATAGGAAAATAGAATGAGTGTTGAAAATATTTTCATACTGAAACTGTATGAAAAAGGCTATTCACCTGGTTGAATAGCAGAACATAGAAAAAATTGTAAAGAAAACAAAAGGAAAAGTTAATTTTTGTAGCAATTACAAATCATATTTACACAAAATTAGATGTTTATTTCAAATCTCTAACTTGATGTCTATTTAAACTTTAGTATCAACCAAAAAATTTGTAAACCATATTAGCCAACGCCATGAACAATCGATCTAAATAACATTACATGAATAACGTGTAGTTTATTAAATTTCACTTAATTTGAAATTCAAAATTCTTTTGAAAATAATAGCAGTATTTTATACGGATGACAACTTATATCGCATCAAAGCAGAAGGAATATTTAGAGACAAGGTAAAAAGCAAAATTATTGCGAAAAGTTGGTTTCAAAGTAATTGGATAGAAGCAATATCAAAACAACTTTAAACTAAAATAAACTACATATTCTCCATAATAGCAAATATCTTTATATTCACAAAAAGATTAATGTTTCTTGGAAATATAACATTAGATGATTGTAGTAACTCTGGTACCAAGCATTAAATTTTGTTAGTGGTAAGGATTGAGAAAAAAATAAAGACAGCATGGTGCTTAAAAATTGTTGAATATTATGGTGATAATGTAAAGCAAATGCTAACTTTACGAAGATACATTTTGTAAGCTCTAGGATGAAAATCATTTCATATTATGGTGGCAATGTATCACAAATACTAAATAAAATTGTATGCAAGATGGTTAGAACGGTAATAAATTTTAAAAACCATAAAAAATGTTTTGAAATACAAATAATATTACAGAACAGTCGATGTTTATTTCAAATATCCAACTGGATGTCCGTTTAAACATTGGTATAAACCAAAAAATTTCCAAATGGTATTGGACAACAAAATGAACAATCATAGTAAATGACAGTACATAAACAACATATATTTTATGAAACTAAACTTTACCTAAACAATGTATACTTCATGAAACTAAATTTGCTATGTTAATTCAAAATTGCATGGATTGTCAACAAAGTTGGCTGGTCGTTTAGACTATGAGATTAAAGTTCATCGGTTCGATACCCGAAATTGACACTTGTTGACATCAATGAACCATGTTCAAAAAATTTTTGCATAGATTGAAGTTGAAACTAAATCAATGCAACAACACCAAGAAGTGTACACGGTAAAAAATCAAAAGAGGCGTAAATTAAACTATTTCTTCAAAGATAGAGCAGTTTGCAATTGTTACAAATGAATACGTAAATACGGTATTCGTGTAATGTAACAAAATTGATTAATAACCAAGTAAATTCTGCAACTCCTTCAAACTTTTAAAAAAAATGTAAACTAACAAAATGTCCACTTGTTGTAATACTTTAGCTTGAAAATGAGATTGGCATGTAATACAAATGGTTGCTCGTATCATAGGAAAACGCAATAAATATTGAAAAGACATGGCTAAAAAATAATCTTGTGAAAAGTTGGTTTCGAAGAAATTGAATAGGAGTAATTAAAAGCAACTTCAAATTAAAAAAAAACACTCATTCTTTACGGTAGCAGATACCATTAAAATCAGAGGATGATAAAGGCTTTTTTGCAATATAATATTTACTGACCATACTAACTGTGGTACCAACCATTTAAATTTGTTAGTGGTAAGGGTCAAAAAGAAAACAAATTTAATTATTAAGATAACCCTATTGTTTGAAAATCATTTTATATTAGACCATTATCAACAACCAACACGTTCACTTGCGCTCTCTCTCCTACTTTTGGACTGAACGAACGAGTTACGCACTCAAGTAATCGCGAAACCAGTCACGAATCATTTTTTTTCTTTAAAAAAACATCACAATATAAAACGAGGTCTTCGCCGTTATAATTTATATAGTAAATAGTGTGTTCAATAAAAATATGGTACTTTGATTATATTAAAAAGGACCACTTATTTTGATCTGACCATTATGCATTATAAAAATGATATTGTTCTAACCACTAGGCAATATAAAAATGATAAGTAAATGCCGTTTATATTGATCTAGTCATTAGGTAGTATAAAAATCTAGTACTAAGCATTATAACAGTAAAGTGTTTGTCATTTTAATATTATAACGGCAAAGTCTTCGCCATTATAATTATAATGGTAAAGACTTTGTTGTTATAAAAAATAGTATTCTGTTCACTCAACTAGCCATAGAATCACGTCGAACCATCCACAAAGAAGTTAACAATCCACACATGGATGCACGGTGACCAGTTTTTCAACTAAATAAGCTATTATTGGTAATGAATGTACGCTCATTATAAATCTCTAGGCATAAAGTCATATCCATATATGATATTGATGGATAATCATATCACAATGAAAGAGCTTGAATAATTTAAAAAAAAACAAATAAGAAAATCATACCAAAAAAGGGTTTTAATCTAATTCAATACCAGGAAAATAAAAGGTACGTTCAATAGAAATAACAACGTATTCATTATAAATAACAATATATAAACAACACATAATTTATTACAATAAACATACTACATGTTGGGGTAGATTTCACATAAATGACTATAAATCAACCCAAATAAATGCGGAACCAATAAGATCGTGTTGTAATATGATAAAACAAATAGAAACAAGAGAATAAAATAGCAAATCACAAAAAAAGTAAATAGAGAGTCCACACACGGATTTATAGTGGTTCCACTATTGTGAGACAACGTACATCTATTTTGGGGGAAGGAGATTTTATTATTTCTATGAAAAGAGAATTTTACAAAATTTATTATGGGGGTTAAGAATAAGAATAAGAAATACAATTTGACATGATGATTCTACTCGTGCTAATCTCTGCCTTTATATAGAGATTATTACTTGAGATTGAAGTAATTGATTTATGGTCATAATCAATGCCTCACAATTTTTCTATTCATACAGGAAATGTTTATCCTTTTGATTTTTCAATTTCACCCAATTTACATGCGTCTAATAAGATTCATTCTTTAATTAGCTAATTAGGGAATTAATTGATTACTTCAACCTTCCAAAATAATTCTTCTTCACATGTAGGTAATTTATTTCTCTCTTTAATGTTATAAAAGAGACAATATATTTGAGTAATTATCTCAAATATCTTCCAAATCTTCTGCAACTAGAAATATTATATCACTGAAATCAACAATATCTTCCAAATCTTCTTTAGTATGGAAATATTGTATCACTAAATCTAACAACCTCACTATGCCATAAAGTGAATCAAACAACAGTGATCGCATAACATATGGTAAATTTTCTGTTATCCCACTTTTTCACACAACATATGGAAAAATCATCTATTGTGTGACATAACAGTGACCAACAACGTTTGTTTTCAGACAATATTTATCTTTTGCTTGATTGAAGTTATTAAAAAAATTAGTTTTGCCTCAATATCATTATTTTGGTTTCCCTCTTATAATTATTTTCCCTTTTATAATTCATTTCCCTCTCAACCCGATACTCTCTCACTCCCAAAATCTAATCTCATGGAACCCAAACTCAAAACCTAATCTCTCAAAACCTATTCTCAAAATCCAATTCTGTTTGTGAAATTGCACTACAATAAAGATACCCTATTACAACGCCTTTTTACAACGGGCATTGGTTGCCCGTTGTAATAGAAGGCTATTACAACGGTCCATTCAGGCTCGTTGTAAAAGATGCCATAAACAACGCTCTTTTTACAACGGGCATTGATTGCCCGTTGTAATAGAGGTCTATTACAACAGTCCACTCAGGCCCGTTGTAATAGATGCCAACTTTACAACGGTCAAACATGCCCGTTGTAATAGCCTTTACTATATCGGTCCACTCAGACCCATTATTATATCGGCTGTTTTCTTTTGCAAGCGACTACTCTTCTCTTTCGTCTTCTCTTCAACTAAATTAGGGTTTCTGAAAGCGCCGACGTTAGTATCTCGATCGAATGATGATTTACGTCTCTTAGCTTTGTCGATCGATGCTTTCTTCTCTTTGCGCTCGTTCACGGTTGCTTCTAGTATTGAGTTCGAATCAACGAATCTGGCATGTGAATTATATCCTTTAAATGCACTGTTGTTTTGCCTTGATTCGAACTCGATTCGAGTTGTTGATTTATTGTTCTCTGTTTAGCTTCGAACTCGAATGCTTTACGGCCAGTGATGATTTGGGTTAAATAGGATTTCAATTCTTATATTCTCGTTCGTTTGAATTTGTCATCTACTATGTTCTGGCCATTCGATTTTGTTTGATTGCTTGAGATGATTTCTGACTTTGTCACTTCGTATATTTTTGATTTTACTTGATACTCACGGCTTTGAATTGCCTTGCTCACCGCGGTTTCGATTTTTTTCTCTGTAACTTGAATTCGGCCAGTGCTTTGATATTGAACTGCAGTTGTTTACTTGATAATTACGGCTTTGATTTGTATTGTAAAACCTGCTTTCTGAAGATATTGATTTATTTCATCTCTGTAACATGTTGGAATTTGACTTGTTCGATTTCTACTTGCCGTCCCATGACTACTGTACCATGATTTTTGAAACTGTTGTATAATTCTGTTTAGTCGTATGTATTTTGTTGGATATTTCATCTTAAACTGCACCTATGTCATAAATTATAGTAAATAAGAACTCCATTTGAGTTTCTTACAGTTTGTTCATTCTATTTGTTTCTAGTAGTATTATTTAGCTTGAACTACATCAACTCGGAATTAGCTGTATATACAAAGCCGCTACTCATTTGACATAAAGAAACACAATTCTGTAAAAAAAATTAGCTAAGTTAGACATGTTATTGCAATGTATCTTTCTTCAACATTACGCAAGAAACTGGAACAATGAATTCCTAGCCTAGAGCTATACCATGCTCCACATATCATATTTTTCTCAAAGTTTAGTTCTTGTTTTTCAAACTTAGTATGTGTTATATCTATGTTAAACTTAAATTCAAACCTACTATGAGTTATGTCTATGTAAAAAAAATTAAAAGCAGACTAGAAGATGATGAGATGCTTTGAGATTGATTATTGCTGGTTAGTGGCAGTAGGCAGTATGTGTAGTAAAATAGTACTTAATTAGGTCTAACAGTAACTGCTAATGACCACTAAGGCTATGCGAGCTTGTCTTAGTTTGTCGAAACCACAGTGGCATTTGCATATGTATTCATCCACTTGTGTATACCTTTTGGTTCAAGCTGCAATGTGACTCAAGTCTCGTTGCATCTGCAGTGTAGCAGTGTTGTTTCATTGAGTCTGATTTCAAGACTTGTTTCCAGATATGCATGTTGTATCATTGAGTCTGTACATTCACATTGCTATGTTGTATTTGAATCCATGTTTGACCTTGACTACACTTGATTTTTTCTAACTGTATTACTCTAACTAGAACCGGCCCTGATTATATTATATAAAATTTTAACCTCATTCTTTTTTTTAGTATTAACTAAAAAGATGGGTAGGTACAAAATTGAATGGCCGGATACAGCTAGTTCGAGTTTTGAAGAACTTGATCCGTGGTGGGAAGATTTTTTGTAATTGAACTGTGTATCATAAGCGAACTTGTATTTTGTTAAGCTTGATTGTAATGTAGTTGAATTATATTTATCTATGTCCTCTATTGTTTGTTGATACAATGTTTATGGTTCAGAGATGTTCTTTATTATTATTGTTTTATTATATACATTCCGATGATTGTCCAGAAGAGGTGATTTTCTTCTTCTTTTCATATTAGCTTATAATTAATTCGCTGATACATTAAGTAATTTCTACATATTTATTTGTGTTCATTTCAAGCATCAATGCTCCTACTTCGCAGTCCTTGTTCAATTACTTTTTATTGGCCGTGATTTATGGTGGCCTTTTGATCTATAGGAAAAAGCCTCTGTAGGTGAATTCTTGTTTATATATACTAATATACTATCTGGTTTTTTTTGAAAAACCCTACTCCAGAGAGTAGAGCTAGGGAATTCAGTTGCCCGCCACACTAATCCCCCTTTTAGCCAGCCCAGCCCAGAGTTTCAATCCTCTACCAAGTTGTAGGTTTTATTGAGGATAGCCGCTCTAAGCCTTAAGGGAAACATATCTCAGCTGCGGGACTCGAACCCGCAACCTCCAGGAACTTTGTTCCATGGTTGCAAGGTGGTCCTCAACCAGCTGAGCTATGCTTGCGGACTTATATTTCGTACAGCCCATACGCGAACTTTTTTAGTGTATTTTATAAGTTTCGTACAGCCCATGTGACGAGTTCAGTACAATCTAAGTAATGTTAATTTAATATACTATCTGTTTTAGATATATAATTCACTGTTAATGTTCACTATTAATGCACTGTGGGTAGTGAATGGTGGATGATGTTGAATTTGTAGGTAGGGGATTGTGTTTGCAGTAGTTTGTATGAGCTAGAACTGCTAGTTTGGTCGAATGTTGTGACAGTTTTTGTAATGAAGTATGTGGGTGATGATTGAGTGGTTGTTTGATGCTTGTAATGGGTTTGCAATTTTGCTTCAGGTTGATGATGTTTATGGAGATAGAGGGGAGATGGTGATGAAAGGGTTTAGGCATGTTATGAAACTTGATGTTTGGGTTACAGGCTCTGTTGAGGAAGGGTTCACTATGTGAATGAAGCTTTGGCGGAGGTTTTCAAACAAGGTGGTCCAGGTGATGTAGAGATGCTTGGGGAAGTGGTGGTTCTGATTGCTGACAGGGAGGCTCAGGTGAATGGTGGATTGGAAGGATGCTCTAGTGCACAATGGTTTGGGAATGGAGAAGTGGAATGTGAATGTAGTTGGCGGTAGCAAAGATGGATGATGAAGCTAGCAGTAGTTTGTTGACAGAGAAGTGGTCAATAGGAAATGGTATGATTTGTGGTGGAGTGATAGATGTTTTGAAGTTGTATGGTATGATATGCAGTGAGCTATTGATATGAATGGAATGTTTTTGCACATGCAGGGAAGTGATATGAGTTGATGAAGTTGGTTGTTGGTTGGAGGAACTATTTGCAGACGGAAGTATAGGTTTTTTTGGATGAAGGAATGAGTGGTAGTAGGAAATTGAAGTGCACAGAGATAGAATTGTACAGAGATGGGATGTATATGTGCAGTTTGGTTTTGTTTATGGTGGAGTGAAGTTGTTGCTATATTGTTGTGCAGTGGAGAAGTGAGTGGAGAAGTGATAGAGGCTGGTGATGATGTCGAGGAGTTATTGTGTGCACTGAGATGTACAGTTGCACGGAAGTTGACAGAAACAGGTTAGGCAATGCGAAATTGTAAATGTAATGATGAAAATATGTGGAAGTGGAGCAGTTTCTGGTGGAGTGGAGGTTGTAGGCAGAAGACAGAAGACTATTGATGATGGAATATTGGTGGAGTTTGTTCGAGAGTGGTTGGTTGGTGAATGTTGGTAAGGAGGAGCAGTGCAGAGGGGTGAAATAAAGTGTAGGCAATGATATTGGCAATTGAATGATGGTAGGTAGGCATAGAATGAGTTTTGGTAGAGAGGTTGCTGTGTTTTGATTGGTGATGGCAGAGGGTGGTTGGAATTATGGTTTGTGTGCAAGCTGGATGTGGAAGAGGAGGTGTACGCAGGGGTATTGCAGTGGAAAGAATGCAGTGGAGGAATGGAGACGGTGTTTGTTTGTTAAGTGGATGCTCAAATATTGTGCATTTTCTTCATTTTTTATTTGCTATAAGATACATGTTTTATTTGCTCAAATATTGCACATGTTTTATAAACGTGTAAAACTATGCTTTTAGTCTTTTCGTATGTGATTTTAATTATTTTACGACAATGTTTAGTATTAATATGGATGTATTGCATGGATGCTGCTGTAATTTTTTTTAAATTTGCAATTATTTTGCAACGGTTAGAAACCGTTGCAATATCATGTATTACAACGGGCATTGCCCGTTGCGAAATCCATATTACAATGGGCATTGCCCGTTGTAAAATATGGTCGACCTATTACAACGAGGCCTAATACAACGGGCGCATGCCCATTGCGAAATCCATATTACAACGGGTATTACCCATTGTAAAATGGCTGTTTTGTTGTAGTGTTGTAATGAGAAATCTGGTGATTCTTGGTTGTTATTGGTTGTTTCTACTTTTGTTCAAAGCCGCCGATTTACCTAGATTTGCTTTCGATTGTTTGGATTTGCTTTCGGTTGCTTCTGCGTCGAGTAGATTGCTGTCGATTTGGTATGTTTAATAGTTTTGCCTCTTTTCAATTTTATGCTCGAACTTGACTTGATTTTATTCTGCCAATGATGATATGGGTATATATAGGAATTAATTTCCTATATTTTCAAAATATACTTTGATTTGAATTGCTGGTTTGTGTGTTTCCTAGAGATTTTATCTCTGCCGATGCTGGTTTTACTTCTGACTTGATCTTTGCAATGATTTGAGTGCTTCTTAAAGTTTTTATCTCTGTTGGTTTATATTATCCCTATTGGTTTGTATATATATGAGTTTTATCTCTATGGGTTTATATCTCTGTTGAACTGCTGGTTTCAATTTTCTGATGGACGATGGTTTTTATCTATTGTGTGCTCGGCCGTGGATTTTTTTAAAAGTATTTGCTCGTTGGTTTGTATCTCTGTTGAACTGCCTGCATGACTTATTAATGTGCAACATGGAGTTTGAAGTGGCCACTGTGCACATATATACATGTATATACATATATGTACATATGTATGTTAGTGTGCTTGTCTAGGTGTGACTTTGCTAGTCTGTGTGCTTGTTTTTATTAAACTGTATGCCTTATCTATTTTGATGCTCCATTGCTGCAGTAATCCTAGTTGAGTTGATGATCATTGTGTTGTGATGCCTGATCTTCATTGCTATTATGTGCATCTCTGATTTGCCTTTTTACTCACCATGTACATATATACATGTATATACATACGTGTATATATGTGTATTAGTATGCTTGTACATCCTTATGCTAGCCTGTTGCATTAGCGCCTGTTGTTTTTGTGAAGATGGTGAACTGGAAAGATGCTTGGAAACAAAGTCGTTGCTTGCGGTTTTTGTTGGAATCATTGTTTGAAGTGGTAACAATAACTAACTTTATTACATGCACTTGTAGTCCCGACTGAGAGTCCTTGTTGAGAACCGGAGCAATGTAGGGCTGACCTAAAGGTTAAGAAACAAGGAAAGAGAGATTAGCTATGTTAATCGACGACACAACTTTCTGGAATACAGGAGAAGTCATTGAGATAGCTTCTTCGGTTTAGGGTTCTTTACGGGCCAGAGTGATGCCAGAGTTCCCCTCAGGAATCGGGAAGAGAATGGTAGGCATGTGGATCTCAGGCCTGTTAGGATCATACTTAGGATCAAAGGATGAATCTGGAGAAACTTGGGACCTAAGCGTTTGGCTGGCAATGGCATCATGTGGCATCGATCTTGAGCCTTCGCCCAAGTCTTTATGTGATGTTGAGGCAAGCTCCGGATAAAGGATAAGCTATCCATCCTTTAACACTTTGGGCCCGTCTTCTACCAAGACTTCTTTCTCTAGCTACTCCAAATCTACCTCGCTACCTTCGAGGAATGCTTTCTCTTCTTCAACAATCCGCTCCCAAGCAAAGGCGATGATACTGGGATTATCATCTTTGAAACACTCTAATTTTTGGAATTTGAGCAGGTTGGCGTTGTACTCGTTCAGCAATGGTTCAAACTTCTCCATCACACACTCTTCTACCCGATGTTCCGTGGCCTTAACTTCTCTTTTGATGAGTGCGTCAACATCTTTAACATGCTCGAGCGCTTTATCTCTTTTCTCCTTGGCGTAGAGCAACTTATCACAACAGGTCTGAGCTTGTTAGAGCGCTTCATCCTTTTCTTTTGTTCACACTCTAGCTTGGTTTTCAGCTTAGCCGCATTTTTGTTTGCGGGTATCCCTCTCCATTACAAGAGCATGATTTCGGTGGAAAGCTTTCTAAATTTCATCTCTATGCTTAATCCACTCCTCTTCAAGTGCCTTGATGCCTTCCTCGGCTTTCTTCTCGGCTTCGACTTGGAATATTCTCAATTTCTTAACCTTAGGATCGAGATTAGCAATGATTCTCTTATTATCACCTTCAAAGAGTTTTTGATTGTCGATCTCTAGCTGCCTTCCTTGTAGATTTTGGATATTTTCTCAACCACCTTCGTCCTTTCATTATACTGATTGTAGACATCAACCACACAATCAATGGTTATCTTTTGGACGTCGGTGGAGATTCTTTTCAAGTTAGGCACAAACATAAAACCATTAAAGAAATTGTTTGAAAATTCTTCCTATAGTTTGGTCATTTGAGCATTGGCCACGTGTTGTACCTTTGCATAGATAGGTGGGACTAGAACAGTTTCTTTGCTAGGTCTATGTTGTGAAGTTTCAGAGCCACTCTTGTGATGACTGAGATTAGAGGAACGGCTCAAATGAGATGGTGCTGGGGGTTGCACAGGGATAGAAGCCGAAGGTGGAATGCAAGAAGCATCACTAGGCGGGACATCATCATGACGATTAGTTGCCTATCTAAACTTCTAGGAGGAGGTGATCTAGACCTAGGGCGATGCTTGTAAGCAGAATCATGTGATCTCCGTCGTAACTGCTTCTATCTCGGTTATCATTGTCTCGACTAGAATGATAGCTTGACTCATAATTGCGACCGCTTCCTTGACGGTATGAACTCGATCGAGCCCTTTGTGCTTGGGATGCTTTCTCCTCCAAAGATCGATATATGTATTTCCTTTTCTCCATGGATACTGCAAGGAAAACAAGAACAAGTTAGATCCAACAAGCAAGGACACAGATCAAGCGTGAGTGTTGTGAAGTGCATATGCACGTGAGTGTCCAAGTGTCCACCCGATTGACCGTGAACTGGAGCTTTACTCATGGGAATAACCTCTCCCATACTGGTAAGGGTGAAGTCCTTATCAATGTGAATGAGGGAGTTGATGCCCTTGATACTAATATTACCGGCATCGAAAGAGCCAAAATCGGTAGGAGTTGGCCCTATGCTGGCAAATGTGACTGTTGAAGGAAGAGATGGAGTTTCCTCTGCAACTGTGACTAACAGAGGCTGGGTAGAAGTCTGGGCCTTAGATATTTTCGCGATCAACCGCTCAGCCTCTTCTTTGGAGTAGGCGATTGATCATCCCTGGATTGTTCAGGCTGAGACTCCTGACCCACCTCGATGTTACCTTGGCTAGCCTTACCACTTTTACAAATAATTATACCTTCCTCGGTGTTCTTCGGTGCTTGTTCAATATTTTCTTCAACTTCAGCCCCAGGCCTTGGGCTAAGGGGTAGATCTGGATCAGCCTAGCTTCCTCCGAGCGGGTTGTTATCATTATCGTCATCGTCATTATCACTGTAAGCTAGTTAGATAATTCCATTGCTGCGGCCCTCTTCTAACAAGCCGTAGGTAAGAATATTTTCATCTGATGGGAGAGTTCTGATATCTCTATCTCCTACTGAAACTGCCATAAGAGTGTTAACAGCATCTGAAAGCGCCGAGCTACTGGGTCTTGTCGGAACATCTGGATAGTAAAGCAAGGAAATGAGTTAAGTCTACATAATATAAGGCAAATTTGTAAAATATAAATAGGATGAGAGTTATGTCCAGATATCCATCTCAGAGCAAACACGGGTGGACAGTGAATGTAGAACCACTCACTCTCTAAGTAGCTCAACTTGTTCCATGCCATGGTAACTACTTTACAACCTCTGATCGGTTCCAAGTAAATCAAATACGGACTCTCTTTTTGACTCTTGAAGCTATAAATGTACCGGATCTCCTCATCGCTGGGTACTCAGTTCAAGTGCTCTGAGAATACTATGTATGTACTAAGGAGGAAAACATAGCTATTCGGATGCAACTGTGTTGGAGCCAAGTGCATGGAATTCAGAACTCGGCGAACAGGTTATGTGGTCTTTAATGATGGGAATGAGCTAAAATGTCTTCAAACGGAATCCCATGCTTATCACATATCCTCCGAAGAGATCCTTCATCTATTTTAGAGGCTACAGAATCAGCGGGATCTTCTAATATCATGGCATCCTCAAGAGTGTTAGGTGCTGGATCTATCTCTAGCCCACCCACCGCTCTACCGGATTTTCAGGAACTTGTTGCTCGACTTCAGGATTCTCTAGATTTTGCTGTTCGACTTGTGTAATCTCTTGTTGTTGTTCCTATTGAGCTAGAGTTACAGTGCATGCTCACCTAGAGTTTTTTGAGCATGTGGAGTTGTAGTCAAACTTGATTTGACACCGTATTTAATATACTTAGAAGTTGATGTACCTATGGCTTGAGCAGCAAGACGTTTGAAATGTCACTGATCCATTTCTATAAAAAAAACATGACAGATAGTCAACATTAGACAAATTATAAGCTGTACTCCCCAGCTAAAGTGGTTTATTTTGCGGTGTCGTGCAGTTTTGTGCTGTTCGTGTTTTTGATATTATTCAACAGTTCATTTCTAAATTCTGGATATTACTCAATGTGACCTTCATCTCTGATCATCTCAACCAGTGTAACGTCATCGGCCATGCTTTGGAAAGGGTTCAAGACCAAGAGGAGGTCTTAGTTCACAAAGAAGGATTGTCATAAGAACTAAAAAATTCAGAAATTTGTCTAAGTGTTGGAGTTGTACAACTACGTCACTTGAAGCAATTTCTATCCCTCCTTCTTCCATCTTCCCGACTCTAAAGTCACGGCCGTCCACATCCACATTCACCCATGTTCGTTCATCTATGGTCAAATCCATGACCAAGGCCATTGCCTGCCTATAATAGATTATGTTTGCAAGATGGAAGTTAGGGCTTAGGTCGGTGAGCCTCCAATCGAGGCGAGGCGATGATTTCTAGGGTGGCGGTGCTGGAATAGTTAGGGTCGGAGGTGATGGTTTAGGTGATTCGAAGTGCTAGGTAGGATTGATTCGTAATCCAAGATTTTTCATGGTAGGAGCTTGAGAGCTTTGGATCGGCAAGAGATAAAGTGAGGACTCGAAATGAAGAGAATGGACTTCATTATATTATGGACCCGCACTCAAAGGTAAAAGACTTGGGAAATATCCTAAGTTTCGAGTCGGTAACGACCCCAGAACTACGGGTCGGTACCGAGTCGTAGGTTTAAAAAAATAACATATATATGTATATATATATATAGAAAATATGTGTGTATGTAGGTCCATGGCAAGCTTGTCCAAGAAAGTGCACATGCACGTATGTGTATTTGCATGTATCTAAAACCTAAATGACCAGAATCAAAGGGAATCAAATTCAAACCTGAATAATCCATGGAAGGAACCAGTTGAAGGCTATCAAGCTCAAAATAGCAGATTATGAGAATACGTTCCAGATTTATAATCCCGAATGCTGGTAAAGCGTCACACAAATAACTATGGACATAACTTTTCACAGAAACGATTCGCAGGAAGGATAACGACCATTCGGAACACATAGTGGAGTCTTTCATGGCAATTCCAACTTGTCTTTGTTCAAAGGACATCGCGTTTGAAATGAGATGTCTTTGGAGGGCAAGTGTTACCCAGCTTTTTGACCAGGCCGTATTTGGAGAGATCGAACGAGTCAGACTTAGAGTTATCGAGGCAGAAAGCTCAGAGAGATAGCCCAGGAGTTCAGCAAATGAGCATATTCAAAGCCGCAAGGCCAATGCCAAAACAACCCAAGCTAAAAGGAACCAGAAACCATCTAAGTGATGGGTCGGTACCGATCCCACTATATGGATCTGTACCGACCCATATTTTCCTTCCCAACCATGCTCATCTTCTGCATACTAATCCTACTCGATGCCAAAAGCCTATTTCCCATGTCGTTTTGTTGATCCAATGCAATTCTCCATCAATCTCCATAAACACTTGAAGCTGCAACTTTGTTCTTTCATAACTCTATCATTTGTACCCAGAAGCAAGCTAATATTGGTGCAAGCAACTATGAAATCACGAAGGTAACAACAAGACGAGTCAAGATGAAGACTTGAAGACGACCAATATGGCCATCTTAGGGATCGATACCGAGCCCTACCTATGGATCGGTACCGACCCCTACTTCCTGGTGATGTGGCACCTACTTTTATGGGAGAGTTGGTATAAATATTGAGCAACGGCTTGAAGATATTTTTTGTGAGATATTAGGCTTCCGACCTCTATATATAGGAAGGTAGGGCTACTTTTTGAAGATCTTTTTAGTTCTAGTTCTTCCATACTTTAGTTTCTTGTAATTCTAAAAATCAAAGTGTCGGAGTTGTACCAACCCCTAAGAACTTCTGCTTGTAAGTCAGATATAAGCAATAAAATCTTAAGGTGGACATAGGCCTTTGCTTTGCCGAACCACTATAAACAATTGTGTCTTGTTTATTTCTCATTTTTATTTACATTTCTTCATATTTTATTCTTTACATATACTTATGGGTATTTATGCCATTTCTGGTTCAAACACTTACTATATCCAAATAAAATCCAATTAAAAGGCGGGCAAAGTGAAGGTTATGGTTATTGCTTGTATCACGATATCACAATGGAATTGACTATTGATAATTTTCACAAACTCAAACATATAATTAAAAAATGATCTAAAATGGAATACCTTTATATCAGGTTTTCTTATTATTATATGCAATTTATGGTATGATCGTCATGGGTTCCGTTATTGAACTATATGTATCTTTCATTATTTTTAATAAATTTATAAATTTTTTTTTAGAAAATGATGGTTTTCTCACAATATAGCTTGATTATTAGTTATCTGATAGGTTATGATCAGGCATACGAGTTTCACTTGTTTTTTGGTCTTCTTGAATTATCATTGGATAAAAGTTTTATCTTGGTATTTGGACTACCTACGACAACTATTGCTAGTTTCCTAGGTTTCTACCAACATTTTCACTACAACGTCTAGTTTTCATATGGGATTGTGATCCTTGGTTACTGTTATGCTTCTTGTTATTGGTATTCTTCCTAGTAATTAGTATTCTATCTCGATTATTGGCCTTCTCCTCATAATCTTACATGGTTTGCTAATTTTTAGCAATATCTTATTGGATATCAGTATTCTTAGGATTTTGTTACTATTAAATTTCATGGTCTTCTATCTATTATTTGTTCCTTTTATGGTTTTATAGATTTTGGAATTTTCCTTTCAGTATCTTGGTATTATCTGATAGAGTTAGGGATATGCCCTAGGGGCAATTATGTAATTTTTTACATATATCTAACTCGTTGACCGATCTTGTTTGGAATAAAAGTATTTTCTTTCTATTATATACTTGATATAATGTGATTATATTAATTATTCAATTTAATTAAAAGTTTATTTAATAGAAAATCCATAAATGGTATGTTTTGTGATAATAGTTATAAAGTGTTGTGACCGTGAGTAGTTTATCACAATGAAACAAATATACCATTTTAAATGTTCCTTGTTAAGATGCATCGAGACTGGATATCGATGTATCCACTAAGACTATGGTACGTAATGTTTTCCAAATGTTTGGCAGTGTATTACTCATGACTGTTATGGGCACCAAGGAGTTACATACTGATAGTTATTGAATAACTATGGAATGACTCACTCGATATTTTTCTGTTGGTTAATATAACTAAGGTCAAGCAGAGAATATCAATATGACCAATTTACATGGTTGTTTCGACTGAGAATACCGTTGATGTTAAATGTGAAAGCTCTGCTTTGATTATAGTGAAATCGTGGCACATCGTCCATCGAACGAATATAGTTGGGTCGAGTGGAAGCATTGGAAGTGAAACACTATTCAAGAGAGGATTCGTCTTCTCGATTATATGAGGTTAATATCATGGTCAATTGAAGTCAACTCAAAGTCAAAGTCTCTGGGCAGAGTATTTCGGTTAATAACAATTATTATTATTGAACCAAGGACTTTGTGTTTGGACTATAAAATTAAATGTGGATGATATTGGAATTTTGACCATTACCAAATTCCATAAATCCAAAGTGATATAGTTTTGACGAAGAGAATTGGTTTAAATAATTGTCACCATTAGGTACTGCTTATAATAAGTAAACTTGGATTTTACCAAAAGACGTGTAAGCGATAAATTCAGCCAAAATGTCACACCGCCTGCTAAGTGACGTGTGAACGTTAATATTCGAATAGTTCAATATTAATCACTGATTGAATTTACACCTTTGAGTCGCATAACCGTAATGATGAATTCTTTGAAAAACCACATGATTTGATTAATCTAAAAAATGTTGTAAATTGATTAAATTAATTGATATTTGAAAAATATTAATTATTATTTATTTGATGTTTGGAAATTTTTTGTAATTATTTTAATGCATTTATAAAATTTATATTTGCGCGCATTAATGTACGACATTGATGTAATTTAAAGGTAGCCCAATTTGAATTGGGCCTTGGACTAATTTTCAAAATAGTTTTGAAAATTGAGATAAGATTTTAAATTTAAAAGTTAAATTTAAAATAAAAACATGTTTATTATAAAAGGTTATAATATAACATAAAATTTTAAAATGTTTGAAAAGATAATGAAAATTTCAAAATGTTTGAAACTGTTTAAATATTAATTTCAAATTTTAAAATTTAGTAATAAGATTAATTAAATGAGTTAATTAATTAATACTTATATGCATGTGTTATATATGTTGATATGTGTTATGTTATTTTAAAGTGTTAAGATAACATAAGCATACATGTATGTAAGATAAATTTTGAAATTGATATAATTTAATTAAATTTTTTTAATTAAATAAAAAAATTAAAGGTTGATTAATTAAATAGAAAATTAGGCATATATAAGGTATATGTGTTATACTATAAAGGTTATAGTATACACTATAAAGGTTATAAAAGATATGTCCAATATAAAAGTTGTATTGAAATACTAATTTAAAATTAATTAAGGAGTTTATTAATTAAAATTAATTAAATAAGATTTAATTAATAAAATGTTATACATAAGATTATTGTGTATGTTAATTAAAATATAAAAGTTATATAATAATGAAACTTATATGATATGAGTGTATAAACTAAAGGTGGAACATTAAAGAAATCCAAATAGACTTATAGAATGAATACATACGTAAATGTACGTATACTGTGATTTCTGATGTGTTTGACACTTGAATCACGAGGGTATTTCATAAGAAATACATTATTCTATAAGTCGATATCACTCAATATAATATACCAAAGATTATGCATCTTCAATATAATGTTATCCTCTACCATATATATATTAATAAATTACTTACATACTCCTTAGTGGTTGACTAAACTCAAGCTAAGGATGTTATGTGTAGTATTATTAATATATTTAATAGACGAGGTAAAATAACTATATGTATTTGTTGAGCAAACTCAAGGTACATGTATTATACTTAGGCCGTCACAATGTGATAGGTATGAGTGAATAATCTTTTTTGATTTGTTGAGCAAAATCAAGGTCGAAATGAGATTAGGACAAGGAAAAATAGGTTAATTATGAGTTGTATGTGATACAACCGATAAGAAGTTATCCATCGTTTGTGGGGCTATGATTTGTTGAGCAAACTCAAGGTCAGAATGCTAAGACAGACGAGTCCTAACACCCACTAGTGAATTCGAAAGACTTCTATGTTTCATCTTAGGGTTTAGGGAAACATAAAAGACTAGTGGTAGCCTTATTAGAAAAATGAAATGGTAACATTTAACCTTTCTAATATTGTAAGAACATATGCTATGATGTTATAATTATCTACAATGATAAATCTGTGCATTTAATATGATTGATAAAATGTTTATCAATTAACATATACAAACGAACTGAATTAAAAGTTGACAAATGGAAATATAATACCCACTATTAAATTCCTATTGCATGTTAACATTTCAACACCCATGCAAGTGCCTGATTTTACAACTACTGAATACATTCGTGGTTTGGTCCCTTATGCATTTATTTGGTCAAGACCATGTATTGCATTCTATGAGTTTCGAACTCTAAAAGCAATACAGGACTATGGATATTCGATCCATATACAATTGCATATAAATGTTATATGGTGAATGGTCAAAGTTTGTAATATGCAATATTTCGATGAAATTAGTTCATCCGAAAAACCAAATAAACCTTAGTGCAAGATCGAGTATTTAATATGATTGATTACAAAAGGGATCATATTGTGTTAATGTAACATAGGACTAAAAACTACAAGATAGATATAAGAAATCGATTGCTGAAATGTCATTCTGATTGGTTTACGTAAAGTGCAACATATTTGATGTCCTTAAATGTTAAGGATAATCGAATGCACTTTTGTAAAGAGTTTGTTATGATATTGTAGTATGGTATTCTTTTGAATAGTTTGACCATTTGAAAGGAAAACGAATGTATAAGAATAGATTAATTTAAGGTACAGTTAAGATCAAGAGAATGAATAGTCACTTCTGCTTCATAGAGAAACATTGAAAATGAGAATTGTAATAATAATTGATACTTAATATTAGAATAAGAAATATGATTTCTAATCCGAAACGTATTTTCATATAGAAAATTGTTTTCTATGAGATCAATTTCTTTGAGCTCAAGATATTTGATCAATGAACTCTCCATTGTAAATAGTTGCAGTGTATGAAATAAACAAATTGTATTAAGTGAACGACTGACTTCCAAATTTAGTACACTACTATAGTAATGGTGGAAATAGTAGGAGCATACTATATAGCATTTATAAATTACATCATAATATGAAAATCTTTTTCGTAAAACTTACAATACATTATTTATGAAATAATGATTATTTTTCGGTATCGACTGGAAAAAATAGACATAGCTATATTTCAATATGAATATTATGAATATTCTCTGTGAAATAAAACTATAATGTGGTAATTTTTTTAACAAAAGTGATGCATTGGAAAATAAAAAAGTAACTAATATTATTTACAGTTGTTTTGGAATTATAGACTAAGCCGTAGTTTTGAGAAATAATTTTATTGTATGATTTTGAATCATATGATACTTGTTGATTATATCTCAAAAAATAAAGGGCTACGAACCCATTTAATTGGAGTATCATAAAAGTTGATGAACTCTTCGGATTGATACACATAGATGCATGCAATCGTAATTCTATAAATACCAAAACGGGTCCATGTACTTCGTCATATTCACCGATGAGTTATCGTCGACATGGACATGTGTATTTGATACACATGTAGCATGTCTATGGTAAACTTATAGGATATAAAATAGAAGTAAATGAAATAACATATGATAGAAATGATTTGATTTGATTGAATGAGTGAGTATATTGGAAAATGTTCCGAGCGTACCTAAAATGAATAAAGATTCAATCTCAAAATTACTCCTCCATAGGATACATAATGATGCATCGATATGGAATAATCGTACTTTTTTGGACAATATACGATTAATTATGAGTGAAGTTGAGTTAGTTTCTTTCTATAAGGTAATGTACTTAAGGGTAGTACACAAGGTTAATATTATTTCATCTGAATAACAATTTATAAAATTTTACAAGATAAGGGTTTATAAGAAACTCCAACATATCTCCTAGGCCAAGGTGTTGGCAGGTTGTGCATAATAATTGTTCATAAGGGATCTTGTATGAATCTCCCCAAATGGATTTTGAAAAGACCGTCATTGGATGACATATTTATGTTTTGAACATAATTTTTGTAAACTAAAACTAAATCAGTTTTATATATAAAGAAATTCATAAAACATTTATGAATGCCTATTCTATTGCACTGAGGAACAATTGTTGTTTCAAGATATACCAACTTCACTGTGAAGAAAATTCTTTGAGGAATTATTGGTAGTAAAATGGAATTGGATACGATCCATAGATAGAACTGATTATATGAGATGAAATGAAATTAACTAACCTAAACGAACACATAGCATTAGAACATTTAATAAGTATTCTCGCACATCGAAGAGAAACTATGAGATTCTTATTAATGTCGAAAATGTATAATCCTAGATTATTTAATTAAACCATCGAGAGTGTTGACTCTATATGGTATGATGCGCAAATCCAAAAGAATTCCATGTACACTATCAAAATATAGATTTTGGTGGTCGTAACTGAAGGGATAAGATCCATCAACCACGACTGTGTCTTTATGAGTAAGACTAATGCGGTGGAATTAAATGAGCAATATTGATAATAATAATATCGCAAATTTCAATTGTTGAAATTAGCGTAATAGACCTGATATTCAACATGTTCAAGTCAATTCGGATTTACTCACAAAATTATCACTTGATAAGACTTAGTGTTTTGGTACATATGTATTGAAACAGAAAATTCTAAATAATGATTCAGAATAAGCTATTTATAGATATTAACCAAAAATATCTCGAAGTCAGTGGGAGCAATATTGAGTTTGTGAGTCTTTGGATATTATCCAAGAAATGATATGAAAGTATCATTTTATAAGCATCAAGATTGAATAAGTATTTTGATAGAAATATCAAATAGTTTGATTTTCAATCAAAGTGCAGAGGAAAGATGTTTATAAGAAAGAATGTTAAATGATACATTGATATTTCTAAACTATAAGTAAACAACACGTTGTTGATTTTAACGATGCACTTATGTTAAAATCAGCCTTAGTTGTTTTAATACTCAACATTGGATTAATAAATGATGACTTTTATAGTAAGTATAAAAATGTCAGGAATGTCCCAAATAATATGCAAGGACACCCTATTAAAATGTTTAATACGGAACATGTAAGATTGATTCCTTTGCATTGGCAATATGAATTATCATACATGTTTTGTTATTTACGATATAATGATTTGTTTATGCATTTGATACATGAAGCAAATATCAAATCCAAATTGATATCACTTAATGGCTGTTTAAAGTATTTTCGTGTATTTATGAAATACAAGAGAATTATTTATAGATACAAAAACACCTTATGAAGGAGTGTTCGGACTTGAACTTCATAAGTGATATTGAGTATAATATGTCAATAATAAATTCAAGTTAAGAATATTTAAGTTGGAAATGTTCCAAATGAAAGACCATGGCTAATTCAATGAAAAAGGCTAAATACATTGCCTAGAATAGCGCCACAATAAAGACAATGTATATAAAAATATAAGTACACAAATTTATAACTAGGTCGATTTCAAATGTTGAGAATCTCATAACATTGTTATATGATAACAATGTCATGATATAGTTTGTAATAGAACCTATAGCTCATTAGATATCGAGAGACATACTCCGAATTGTTCCATATGATAAAGCAGTTTATCACTGTCGGAGAGAGTTGATTGACAGAGTAGATAATTAAAACATAATAGCATACACGTTCACACCTAATTGGTTTTGAGAAAATCGATTGGAGAAGTTGGAATAAGGTTCCGTAATTGACCCCAAGTGCATGTGGGAGATTGATAGAGTTAGGGATATGCCCTAGGGGCAATTATGTAATTTGTTTCATATATCTAACTCGTTGACCAATCTTGTTCGAAATAAAGGTGTTTTCTTTTTATTATATACTTGATATAATGTTGTTATATTAATTAATAAATTTAATTAAAAGTATATTTAATAGAAAATCCATAAACGGTACGTTTTGTGATAGTAGTTACAAAGTGTTGTAACCGTGAGTAATTTATCACAATAAAACAAATTTACCATTTTAAATGTTCCTAGTCAAGATGCATCGAGACTGGATATCGATGTATCTGGTAAGACTAGAGTACGTAACGCTGTCCAAATGTTAGACAGTGTATCACTCATGACTGTTGTAGGCACCAAGGGGTTACGTACTAATAGTTATTGGATAACTGTGGAATGACACTCTATAGTTTTCTATTGGTTAATATAACTAAGGTCAAGCAGAGAATATCGATGTGACTAATTTACACAGTTCTTTCAACTTGAGAATATTGTTGATCTTCAATATGAAATCTCCACTTTGATTATAGTTAAATCACGACACAGTGTCCATCGAACGACTATAGTTGGGTCGAGTGGAAGGATTGGAAGTGAAACACTATTCAAGCGAAGATTTGTCTCCTCAGTTATATGAGGTTAATATCACGGTCAACTGAAGTGAACTCAAAGTTAAAGTCTCTGGCCAGAGCATTTTGGTTAATAATAATTGTTATTATTGAAGCAAGGACTTTGTGTTTGGACTATAAAGTTGAATGTGGATGATATTGGAATGTTAACCATTACCAAATTCCATAAATCCAAAGTGATATAGTTTTGACGAAGAGAATTGGTGAAAATAATTGTCACTATCAAGTACTGCTTATAATAAGTAAAATTGGATTTTACCAAAAGATGTATAAGCGATAAATTCGGCCAAAATGTCACACCACCTGCTAAGTGACGTGTGAACATTAATATTCGAATAGTTCAATATTAATCACTGGTTGAATTTACACCTTTGAATCGCATAACCGTAATGATGAATTCTTTGAAAAACCACATAATTTAATTAATTTAAAAAATGTTGTAAATTGATTAAATTAATTGATATTTGAGAAATATTAATTATTATTTATTTGATGTTTGGAAATTTTTTGTAATTATTTTAATACATTTATAAAAGTTATATTTGCGAGCATTGATGTACGATATTGATGTAATTTAAAGGTAATTGCATGAAATGATATATGGAAATTTTATGTCATTTGATGACATGATTTATGGAAATTTTATGTCTTTTGGTGACATGATTGAAGGAAATTTTATGTCATTTGATGACATGATTTTATGGAAATTTTCTGTCATTTGATGACATACGTGTAAAGAAAGGATTAGAGAGAGAAACAATCAAGTGAATTAATCAGGGAAGTTTTAATTAAAGAATGAAAAAAGTTTCATTCTTCCAAATAAAGCATATTCTCTAATTCATTCTGTACGTACAATTCATTTTCCTTCTGATTAATCCTTTCTCTTTCTCTCCTTTTAACTTTTCATGGTAGAAAAAACGAATTTCCAAAATCTTTCAACTCCAAATAAAAAGATCAAATAAAATAAAACAAAAGTGGTTCATCCATCTCTTACAAGGATATGATGTAGATCTTGAAGATCTGAGGAGATATAATCATTCAAGGTGTGATTTCTAGGCAACATCAACAAGGTGTGTTTTAAGGATTGGGTAGCAAGGTATGTCATTTTCTATATATAAATAGTGATTTTGCAATGTTTGATGGAAATTTAGTTTGACTTTCATAATATATATGATGTATTACTGTCTTGCTTAATTAAAAAATTGTTTATGAAGATTGAATTATTTGTTGAATGATATGATTGAGTTTTCATTTGATAGATCAAAATAAAATTTGTTTATGTTTTAAAACCACATTTAAGTGTAGGTCTATGTTTTTAAACATTCTAATTAAATTGTAATTATTCAGATCTGAATATTTACATGTTCGAATTGATTAGCTGCCTTTCTTTACTTTATTAAATTGAACTAAATATATATATTTTAAAATACAATGATTTATTTTTGTTCTATGTTTTAACATTTAATTTAAATTCCATTTCTTTAAATCTGGAAATTTACATTTTCATGTTGACTGATTGAATTATATTTAAAGTTAAAAATGAAATTTATATGGAATCAATACAATGTTTCAATTGTAGATCTATGTTTTAATCTTTCACAACAAAGTGTAATTTTAGTTTTGAATTTTAATACATGTATGTATGTATGTTTGCATGTATTACTTGCACTTTTTATTGCATTAGATATTTACATATGAATAAAAGGATATTTAACAACAAATCAAAGTTTTGAAATTGACTGAAATAACTATCTAATTTATATTATTAGAAAGTTTTGATTGAATTCCATGTATACATATTTGGATCTACTTGTATATGTTCATATAAAATTTATTTTTCTTTACATATATTGCCATAGTATGAAATCATTTCTCTTTTTTAATTAAGACAATAATGTATACATACAATTAATTGTTTACCTTCCATATTCTTACACCATGGTACCTATTGATCGTCGTTAATATGTTGCATTAATTAAGTTTACTAAAAGGGAAATTGTATCAATCACCCTTGTCATCCCTTATTTATTTCTATTTCAATTCATATGTAATAACCATTCAAATTATTCTTGTTTATTTTATGTATACATATCAATTACCACCAACTATGCACACTTTCTGTATGTTGCACTTGCACAATATTTACTTAGAATATAATTACAATTCATGTCATATTTAGATTAGCCGTTAATGTTATTTTATTAATCAATTATCTATACTATATTATTATTAGTGAGTTAGCTTTCAAGCTCACACAGGCCCCCTTGAAATTTGGCAACTGAACCGTCTCCGTATTATATGTTCAATTTCAAGTACGTACAGGCCTCTATCTATTTTCTGAAATCTACCATCGCGGTTCCTATTTCCTCCTTTTGTTAACCAGCTCTCCACTTCCTTCGCACACGTCTCTAACCCTAAATTCAATTGCATCTATGGAATCAGTAACTCTTCGACCAAGCGTTGATTGGAGCTCCGCTAATCCTCATCTCTTGCTCAGTAATGGTCATCCTCTCCGTTTTCAGGCCTCTCAAATCCCAAACGCTTAAAAATGGCGATCTCCTTTTCCGTCTTCTCTAGATCTTGGTCTCTATTCTCCACCTGGATCCGAAATGGCCAAAATTCGCAAGTCCAAACCAGAGTTTGCTTCGTTCGTGACTAATCGTGTTTCGGCTACAAGATCTGACCGCGTCTTCGCTTCGATTGTTGTTCTCCATTGTGCTTCCGTTGCGTACCAAGTACCATATTTCCTTTTGAATCAGCCCATTCTTCGGTAATTTGTCAATCCTCCTGCCTCTGAAAATTCGGTTGTTTCGCTCTTGCCAGATATGGTAGACGGTAGCAGTTAGCACAGAGAAAGCCAAGTCCCTCTGCTGATCCTTTTACTTAAACGTAAATATAAGGTGATTTATCTCCTCTTTCAAAGTAGGAGTTCATGTGAAAGTTTCAACTTTAACTTATTTAAATTCCAAATGTATTTAGTATAAGAATAGCTAAAGAATAGATGCTGCTTACTTTACGATTCACTGCCGCAAAAAACACATATGCCATCGTTGTCGATTCCAAATTGTGACAGTCTATCTTTAGTACTCATCGATTTAGCACTACTAGATAAGTGATGAAAGGCATTCTCCTGTTATTATTATGATGCCATACCAATTTCGTCCAGTTTTTCTATTGATTTCTTTGTCTAATCCTACCCCAAGCCACATGAAAATTGAATTCATTACCCTCACACCATTCATAAAAATGTCCTGATCTGGGTTAATATGCAGGTCGCCGTAAGGGAAAAACGGTTTGACATCACTGATTTCTCTTTCCACTCTGTTTGCTTTGGCGATCTTTGTTCTACTATCCAGAAAACTACTAATTTGCTATAAAGGTCACTTTCTAATTCTTATACATATTTTTTGTTTCTAGAACTCTCGACTTGGGAAGCATATATTATAGGTCAATATTCTGTATTTGAATTTTAGTATCCTGCATATAGAACATTATAATGTGAATTCAATGTATCTTCTTTTCCTATTAGTTCTTTCGCTTAATTATTAGATTCAACCAATAATCTACAATAATATATCATGTAATTTGATTCAGGCGCAGTTTTTAAGCTAGGAGCCAAGCCATTCTAGATGTCAGTTTCAATAGCAGCAGCATGTACAACTCGACGCAACACAGTAACACACTAAAGCAATTTGCTTATACTGCTGCTGCATTACATGGCTGTTTGGAATCTGCAATCCAGGTATCAATTATCCATAAAAGTCTATAGTTTTGACCTAATAGTCATAATTCGCTATAAAGTATTGCAAATTTAGAAAAAACTGTTATGCCTACAAATATATACCAAAGTTTGCATGCAAAAACATTTTGTAAGCTTAGAGATAGGGTGCGTTTTTTATGCTTTTGATAAACCATAGAAAGTTATTCCAAAATTTTAAAATCGAACCTTTTGTGATATCCATATAATAGCACACTTCTTTGAACGTGTGTTTGTATCATCTTCCAAAATAGTTATATGTGTTTATCCATGTGCGTGTGTATTTGTATCATTTTCCATAATAGTTATATGTGTGTGTGTGTGTGTATCTGCGTGTGCCCGTGTGTGTTTGTGTATTTGTATCATTTTCCAAAATTGTTATATGTGTGGATGTGTATATGTGTGTGTCTCTCTCTCTCTCTCTATATATATATATATGCATGTGTGTATTTCCCCTCACTCTATGTTGTTGTTCTCATTTTTTTAATAGAATGAAATTAAAGGAAGTTGTTTCTGCATTTGGTCGTATTGCTTACTTTTTTAGTTTATTAGAAGTTTGGAACAAGTGAACATCACCAATTCATATTTCTTTTCTTCCAACAAGCTGCACTATAACTCAATTTTGAGCCACAATTTCAAAATTTCAGACTGACTTTAGTCATGCTGTTAGGTAAACTTGCATTTTGGATTCCAGCTTCATTTTCCTTTGTTGTGCATACTGCCTTTTTTCCTTATTTTCTTAAATTTTCACTTTGCAAGGTAACATATGCAGGCATTTTATAATTGATTTTCCAAGCTTTATTGGGGTCAATTTTGATTTCTGGCTTATAGTATATGTATTAACAATTTTTGAATTTAGTATAATTTTGGAATTTTTTCACCAAAATATATTTCTAGCAAGTTCCTACTATGATATATCAGTTGTATAGTTTACTCTGAGGGCATTTTTGGATTATACTTCATATTTCTGAATTATATGAGTTAGGGATTTTATTTTTTCATATAGAAAATTGTATTTTGTGATATGTTAATTAATTTTTCTGTTAAAGTTTGGTGACTGCTATTTTTTTGTTAATAATTATTAATCTTTATTGTTTCTTATAATGTTTTGAAATATTTGGAAAAATGTGCTTCCTGTATGATTTAACTAAAAAAAGCCAAAAACTAATAACATAATATATTTTGTTATTTGTTTTGGTTTACATTTCTTCCGCAGTTTAAAATTACCATTAAAATCAAGTTCCTATTCCTATTCTTCTTTCTCATAAGCTGATATCTCTCTTTGATTCATGCGGTAATTTTGCAATTTTCCCCCTTTAATTCGTTTACTCTACCATCCGTTCTCTTTAGCTTACTTAATGGGCTTACTTAAAATATGTATACTAATTAAAACAGTCCCTTACACTCTTTTCTTTTTTCCTTTTCTTCTCTAATCAATTAGCGCTCATTGGTCTCTAATTATCTTCATGATTTCCTCACTTTTGTTTCATCTTCATATTTTATCTTCCAGCGAACAAAACTGGAGATTTATTTGCAAGTTCTAAACAATTTAATAAGTTGGAAGACCAACTTAAATTAAAAGAATAAGATAAGTTATTTTAAATTTAACATTCTCTATTATCAATTTTGTTATGTTTTTCTATATTTCAATTTTTTTGTTTTTCCTTAACTACCCATCCATAGTTACCAATAGATCAAGTCCAAAACCTTTAGTAATAGTTGCTTGATTTATCCAAGTATGCATATCTTAATATCGTTATACATCAAAATGAAACTTCGGTCTTTATATTTTCATGAAACAGAGTACATACCAAACATTCTCATTAAAAGATGATACCTTTCATTCCGATTGTCATGCATCTAAAAGAAGAGTGAGTATATTTAAGAAGGATTCATTAGTTTTAGGCATGTTATGCAGTTTTGTATCTGATTATTTTGATGCCTCCAAAGATGCATTCAACTGATCTATAATACTGTTAAAATAATAGTTTGTATTGTACATATTGTTTCATTTATATGCATGTTGTTTTCGTTTTGTTTCGGTACCTTACAAGTTAATGAACATCAGAAGAAACTATTTCATAGTTCCGGCATTTAAAACAATCTTATATATTTTGATTGAAAAATTAACTAGGGATAATGTTTGCTATTGATTAACTCCAAGTTTTTTGTAACAGCTTTTACATATACAAAGGTAAGATATATTTTTATTCACATAGTATACTACAGACAACCATTGTTATTGACAAATATTAGTATATCTCTCCATTTTTGTGTTCCAAGTTCAAACTCAATTTATTCATGGGTCCAAGTCAATAAAATTTTAATTGCATTTTCACCATATCACCGTATACAATATTATATGAACTGAATATTTTGCTAATTTTCATATACAGTATTATATTGTTTTGAATTTTTTTGGATACTTTTGAGTCTAATTTTTCTAATTGAATTTTAAATACATTGCTATAACATTTAGCTTTTCTCCATATTTCACACTGATTTTTTTTCCATACATTTTGATAAGTCTAACGGCTTCCAAATCATGGGAGTAATAATTCCATCATTGAATTTAACTATTGTGATTTACCAACTTTAAATTATTGTTATATAAGTTTATTTTCAAGTTTTATTGAATAAAGTTTTTTCCATTTCACTTTATTCAGGTTGGAGCCAACAAGAAGGTTGTGGCTATTTCTTGATGTATTTGTCTTTTGATATTTAATCTAATGATTTATGTTAAAAAAAATTGCAAATACTTTTATATTATAGATCATATTTTTTTACTCATATGTTGTAAAAACAATATATAAATATGTACTGAATTTATCAAACAGGGAACTAAGCTTTATATGTTAAACTATCACTACTTTAACATATATATCATTTGTCAATACAGAACAGTAACAGTTATAATATACTCTGCATTCGATCCCAGATTTCCTGATGTTGAAGCTGGTGAGGTTCCAATTGCATATGTTGTGCGGACCGCAAACAGTTCACTAATGGAAACGGATGTCAAAAAGTTCATAGCAGGTCAGGTACCATTAATACAATTTTATAGCCTTTCCATTTTAGATTTTCTTTTAACATAAAATTTTAGAAAATAGAAATCTTGCATGTCAAAGGTCTGAAACATTTGTTTAAGCTGTGAGGGTAGGGGTATATTGGTTTCTCACATTAGTATTTTTCTTCTTTCTATCAAAGCCAAAGCAAGTTGATATTTTGTTCAACTTCGAATTCAGGAGAGTAGGCTGAGTAGCCCATCATGTTATGAAGCTTCGAGTTAAATATATACAATTGACATCAATAATAATTAGGCAGAGTTAATCACAAAATTTATCTACCCTTCTATAGTTCAGACTGTTCTGTATTATCACTTCTATTTATTTTATTATATTTTCAACAGGTTGCACCATTTAAGAGGCTGAGGAAAGTAACCTTTGTGAAATGCATTCCAAGGTCTATGACTGGTAAAATTCTGTGATGGAATCTTACTGAGAAAGTGAGGTCAAAATTACAGAGATTATTACAACTCAAAGGCACTTATAAAATACAGATTTGCAGTTTGGTTTTATACATGAAATAGCCTATGAAGGTAAGTTGTAATTTACTGAAACAATAAAGCTGAAATGAAATAATGTTCTCTCTGGTACTATATAGTATATACTGCATGAAGTTAGAAACTTCATTTTAATGAACTATTTTATAATAGATATACATCTTAGAAAAGCCATAACTCATAGGCTTGATGGGAGTCAATAAATTTGGACATCAAACATGGTTTATGTAAATAATATTATATTAATTGTAAAATCAAATTACATAGGTTGACTTTTCAGTTATTTAAGAGAAAATTAAATTATTCCAAACGCTCATATCAGCACATAAACTCACGGGTGTGCATTGTAGAACACACTGTAGTCGTCCACATTTTTACTAACTGAAATAGAGTAAGGACATTCCGACTCAATGTCATCTAGAGAATCACTGATACACGAATTACATTCATCAACTTGAAGATCAGTTGAGCAGCTAAAGATCCCGGACACATAAGGGGCCTCCATTGTTGTAGAATAACTGTAACCTAGAGCAACATATGTCAATGCACATATGTTTCTGAGAACATTAAGAACGTTCTTTTCTGTTGCTCCACCTGGTGCATATGTATCTAGGCTGTAGTTTGGATCATCATTTGTGCCGAGTGCAATTGGGAGTATTGTAAATGCTAGGACATATCTGGTTAGGAGTGAAATATCCATACAACTGAGATAGAACTACGTTGCAACTATTTTTGCTGTTTAGCATACAACAGTTTGTATTCTAATATGATTTCATCTAGCTATTTCTTTCTTTTTAAAAGTACCTAAATCATATATCTTTTTCTATACTAATAATAATGCTACAATGTTCTAGGTTGATGGCAATTTTTTGGAAGTTATTAATTATATCTTTCATCAGGGAGAGATGGACATTACTTGATACTATCTAGCTTCCATCTTTAGACTAAGGATCATACGCTCACATTTTGACATGTTTTTGAACCTGTTGACTTTGCAAATGATGAAGTTCCCATGCGGAAGACATGCAGCACCTTGCAGAGTATAGGAGAAGAAGAGGAGCATTACTAAGAAGTAGCTAAGTTGTCTTAGTTTTAATAGTATGAAATTTGGATTTAATGTTAATTTGAGTAGAACAGTTAATAAAGAATGTCTATTGAGAAGCTATATGAGAAAGAGTCGATTAACAGGGTCTGTCATCCACTGTGATTTTTTTTGGCTATACCTCGAATTGGTACTAATATTTTTAGCTAAGCTACATGTGGGCATTACAAGCGCTTGAATATATATGTGTGTGTAACAGTATTCTACTTAAAATTTGCTACATAAATTACTATAAAGTTGCAACAAGATGTCATCGCCATAATCCAAAAAATCTATAATTTAATAATTTATTTTGTTTTAATATAATGCCAAAACTGTGCGCAGTGATTCTTGAATAACAATTTCATGTGTTTATAGTTTTAAAGATAGAACTGTAAGGACAATAATGATCATACATGCATCATAACTTATCAATTATTTGTTGGAGTGAAGTACCTATATGCAATTGGTTTATGGTTTTGTTGTGCTTTTGGATGATATTTCTAGATCTGTCCTCCCGAACGCCCTTCATGAAATGCCCATGAATACGCTACATTGTTTCAGTTTTGCATATGAAGATGACTGCAAAATTCTCAACTTATGACAGTGAAGATCATAAAAAGGGAGGTTTTCTATTTTTTATGGCGGAGCCAAAGCATAAGCGAGAGATAGTTAGATTGCCAAAAGAGGATGGAGAAGTTGTTGCAATGACTGGAGATGGAGTTAACGATGCTCTGGCATTGAAAATAGCTGATATTGGTATTGCAATAGGTATTGCGGGGACTGAGGTGATTAATAATATTATGGTTTACTGTGATTTTTGTAAAGCGTTTAGTTGTAACTGAAATGATTTTATATACATAACACGTTGTAGATCGCAGTTTTTGAAAGATGTATGTCTTAAAGTATTGGAAGTTCTGTTATTGTAAAACATCTTGAAATTCAAATTTTTATTTGGCTTCTCTATCTTCTTAAAGCTTCTAACTGTCTTATAGGTTGCTAAAGAAGCGTTGGGTGTTGTTTTAGCAGATGACAACTTCGATACAATAGTTATGGCAGTTGGTGAAGAAAGATCCATCTATAGCAATATGAAGGCTTTTATAAAGTTCAATCGTTGAATCTATTTTTACAATGTTTAGCTGCTGGTTGCTTGCTAATATAGTGTATGAATTGCTATATTTTATCATTGAATACAAGTATATGATATCTTGAATTATAGGAGAAGTAGCTTCCATATCCATATTTTATGAAATCTTTTACTCTAATATCAGAACATAAATAATTTCTGACAACTTACCGGTCTGCAAATTCTCTCATCTTAGTGTTTTGTCAGCATAATATGTTATGTAGTTATCTTCGTTTAATGGCAGGTGTTTTATGATACTTCTGTTTATTTGAGGCTTTCAAGTTAGGCATATGTTGTCTATTTTTAGGAATCGCCTATTCCAATAATGTTTTAATAAGCAATGTGCTAACTAATTTTCAATTTAGTACCCATTAATGTTTGTAGTAACATTTTGCTTGCAAATGTACTACTAAATCCAATAAGCAGCTCTGACTGCTGTTATAGGTTATTTAAAGTAAAAAAAATCTTCCTTTTTTTCAAAATTTAAATTTGTTTTCCGTCTAAGTAACTATATTATGTTAAGGCACCCAGGTTCATGGTTTTCATTTATTCAAACTACAGCTTTTCATTGTATCACTTAGGCACGGTTACAGATGAATATGCAACCCCTAAATGTATATGATTATGCCAAGTATTGTCCATGGCCAAATCCACATTTCGAATATTAGTATTATATGATTTTTTGGGATTTAAAACTTTTTTTGCCATCTTCATGAGGGAAGATTATTTAGAAAAAGACATTCCTTCCAAAATCGAAATTTTTTGAGCTTTTATATAATAAAAATAAGAGGATGTTCTTTGCATCAGAGTAATAAGATCTATTATGATGCTTAACTAAATTATCACTTATGCATAATCCAATAGCTTATGACTGAAAATTGTAGTCGACAGTTCCGATAATATGAATTATCCTCTTATTTTGTCCCAAGGGGTTCTCTTTTATAGTCGACCAACCAATTTACAGCTATGGTTTCTGAAATTCAAGAACAGAGCACTATTGAAGACGGGAAGAATGGTCCTGCTATATATTACTACTGAACCCAAAAAAATAGTCATATTACTCCTCAAAATATAACATACAAATCAAGAGTCGACCGAGGACTGCATAACTAAATGTATGCATGGTAAGTTTATTATTATATAACATTGATTCTATGTGACCAATTGATCCACGAACATAATTCTTTTTTACTCTGCATATTTCTATATTTACTCCTATGGACCGCCAAAAATGATTTGTATTTCATGTTGACGACATGCGCCATCACATTAATGATTCACTTCTCAGTATTATGGATGTGAACTTCTTTGTAATCCGCATCCCAGTACAAAATATTTAACTTAAGGCAATGCTATTATTCATATACACTGATCTCCTACTAAAAAATTTGTTAGCAGCCATCCACGTGGACTTGAATTTTATTCTCTTTCCCCAGTTTATTCATACACACAGATGCATGTTACAACTAACACTCCTTTTTCCCAATTAAGACATAACAATCTCATAGAACCAACAAAACAAACTTAATTTAAACATCAAATTACCTATTAAGGTTGAAAAAAGAAACACATTTAGTCATTAGGATAAAATAATTGCTGACATTTCGATAATTTAATTATAAAATTCCGTGTGCGAAGCACGGGTTAACACTAGTTTAATTTAATTAAGAGATGGAAATTAAAGCTTCCTTCTTTAACTAAATTTATGATCACTCATTAATTGAATAATTTAAGCGAAAGGAAATGAAAAGTTTCCTACTCTAAATAAATATAATGCCCTCTCTTTAATTGTATAAGTTAAGAGAGAGGAAATCAAATATTTCGTTCTCTAAATAAATTTGAAAAGTAAACGTTACACACAAATTTGTACATAAGAGTATATTTGATATACTCTAACTTAAATGCACATTAAATTAGAGTGAAACTTTATTTATGAAGTTAAATAAAATATTAATTTTATTTAAAAGAAACTTAGAAAAGTTCCAAATGAATTTAGACTTCATAGGCCCGTTAAAGATCCAAAATGGTTAAATCTTTTGAAATTCACTCATTTCTTCCATTGCGGGGCTGGCCCAATTCCTACATAATCAACTATGGAGTTTATATCAGCTTCTATGGATTATATGGATTTCTTATGGAATTATATTAGTCTTTAGCCAGTGTCTTTCTACGAGGTAAACCTATAAATTTAACACTTAGTTTTTAGAATCAAGATGAATATATGGGTGTACCCGGGGAGTTTGTACCATGAAATATTAATTAATATTTCTACCTAGGCTTATATACATTGTGAGTATCCAATGTCCTTTCCCCATAAATAGTATCAAATTATTTTTTAAAATTAAAAATTACCTTTTTGCATTAATTGTTTTCAAAATGTTTTTTCAAAGGGGAAAAGAGTGAAAAGAATTCACAGTTGTTTATATCAAAATATGGCACAAGCACCCAGAGAATGAAAGTAGAGAATTAAGTGAAAAGGGTAAATTAAAATGAGTAATAACAAGACACACAAACTTTATAATGGTTCGGCTAATCGTTGCCTACGTCCACTTGACTTTGTTGTTTATTTGGTTGTTGTTTACAAGAGGTGTTCTTACGAATCGGTAATGACCTCTTAAATTATAAGAGATACATGTAAATTCGTGAATAGCAGAAAAAAGAACCTCTAAAACGTCACCCTCCACCACTGCTTATAGCCGAACGTCATCAAATCATCTCTACCACATTCATAGCCACATTCCCTAAATTTAGGAAGAGAAATGCTCAGAATATTGTGGCCACATCAACCATCATGAGGGACCGGTACCGAACTCTACTTAGGGATTGGTACCGATCCATATGAATGCTTCGTGGATCTCTTTCGTGGCCTTGGGTAGGTAAGATTTACTTATGCCTCCGTGTTTTCCACTCAAATTGCTTTGTTAGAAGCTTGATTCTTGATGAATTTCTTATTTCGATGGTGTCATGGCATCGAGTAGCTTCATGTATACGTGGTAGTTGATGATAATCACTTGCGAACAATCCCACAAAGTTTAGAAAGGGGTCATAAGCATCATAGCTTGGGAGTTAATGAGGTGGATGGCAATCTTGGCTAGGTTTTGGGGATCAGTACCGAAACCTAGTCGGGATCGGTACCAATCCCGCTGTCATGAAGTTGGTTCTGATGTTGTTTCTTATAGTTGTAGGGGTATTTTCCTTTACTTAGAGATTGATTGCTATGCTTCGGGCTTGTTTGATCGATCGCACTTGGTATTTGAGTTTGCTAGTTATCTCTCTGGTTTCTCTGCGTCGGTAACCTCTAAGTTTGACTAGTCAGATCCACCCAAGTACGGCCTAGTCATAAGGCTGGATAACACTTGCCCCCAAAGTACATCTTGTTTCCAACATGATGTACTTTGAAATGAGACAAATTATGATTCCTGTATCAGATTTCAATCCATACTTCGAATGGTTATTATCTTTCCCTTAGACTATTTTAGTGTAGAATAATGTCTTTGAGCATTGGTTGCAACGCTCTGTCTGGCTTATGTATGTTAGTATCTGGTGCTATAAAAACTAAAACGTGTTCTTGTAGTTCATCATTCAAATGTAGGAGTTTTCATTGGACTTCGTTCTTAGATTCCACAAGTTTGAACTTGTTGCTTTGTGATTCTGTTTGTCAAGTGTTGGGTATGCATCTACACACATATGTAGGTTGTCCACCATACTTCATCCTGGCAGATATGCATATACCTCTTTACATTCATATACATGCACACATGCATACATATATTCATATGTATTATTATCATTTTTTTGTATTTATTTATTAGAGGTCAAGGGTTTGGTACCGATCTTTGATCATGGATCGGTACCCAATCCCAGCCTTCGAAAGTTTAGGCAACAAAGGCACCTAGTTTTCTGGGTTCGTGCTTATATAGCTGAACTGAACCTTCCTATCCCTTCACTTTTGCATGTGCTTGGACATTGATATTTCTTACTTGAGCTTGCTATTAACAGCCTTCCATCCTTTAATCAAAGCACTAGACTCCGACGCCTTCCCCTAAACGCCATCGCCCAAAGCTTTGACCTTCGGCCCTATCCACCGTTCATCCTAGGCACAGCCGACTCGAGTTTCCACTCAAATCCCTCCATGATCCAAAATTTTCGTTTCTCTAGGTAGGTAGCAACATTAGAGGTTGAATCAGCTGGAAGCTCACGTTGTCGGCCATGCATGGGAAAAAAGAGGAAAAGATGACCAATTTTCAAGGGCAAGGTCGCGGATCGGTGCCGATCCTGCCTTGGAAAATTTTGGTCAAGTAATCTTGAGTGATTTTTAGAAAACACTCAAAGTTTGGCAAGTGAAATATTTCAAGTTCTGTCATGGAGTTACCAATATGTAGTCGACAACATGAAGCCGGTAGGGAAAGTAGAGGGCTCCTAAGTAGAAGTTGCTCTGGATGTTGATCATGGCGAAGCCATTATATTGGACGACCCTATGGATTCTCATGCTTCTAAAATTAAGAAAGGGGCTCTTAAGAGGATTTTTCAAAAGCATGGTATCTCTTTCAAGGACGTGCTAGTTGTTTCTCGTCACCACGGGTACATCTCCTACCAGTCGGATACACTGCTTGTAACAGATACTTGTGTATGGCTGGATGTATTCTGCTATTTAACTAGTTCAGCCGTAGAGTTTTGCACTTTATGAAGCTAGCCACAACTCAGTTGTATTCGAATGCCATGCTTTCCTAAATAGCATGTATATTGTCTTTGCTCGGTATCTAAATAACGAGCCCAATAACTAGGAGATCCGTTAACTGTATAGTTTCAAACATAGAAAAGGATCTCCTTCTCTCACATACCTGAAACTGCTGGAGGCTACAAAATCGTGATGGGCACTTAAAATACGCTGAATTATTTCAAAGATGGGTTGTTCTTTGTGCGTTGCCGATTGGCTTTGTGCGGAGATGGTTATCCGAACATCAGTTTGATTTCAATTCACCCTTTAACGAGCAATTTTCACGATCTTAGCCGCTCAAGCTACTTTCTTTTGCTCTTTTAGATACACTTAGGAGACCTATTGGTGTAGATTTAGCGCAACTCTTGATGACTCTCCATAAGGTCCCACTTGCGGAGAGAGAGGCTAGGTCACTTCTCACCGACGAGAACTTAAGGGCATAAAACATGTTAGATGAGGGTCATAGTGTTGGTCTCCTTCTGGAAGCCTGTGATAGAGACGATAATGATTCATCTTTAAAGAATAGTGGTTAAAGTCAAAGAGTGTCCTTAGTTCAGAGTCCCATGGCTGGAACCGATGAAGTGCATGAGCATGTCAAGAAAGGTGGAGGAGCAGGCCATGGTGATGTTGATATGGGTCATGAGTCTTCCAATGATAATGGCAATGATGATCAGGGTTTTCTCTTGCAGAAGTGCCCTAAGATAAAGATCCTTTTAATCTAGGCTATGACATAAACTCCATCAGCCATTGTGGTAGAAGAGGCACCTATCCTGCCTCCTGAAGACATTTATGCTAATTTCGAGCCGATTCCAAAAGAGATTGGCTCTTTCGACCTGGGCAACATGAGCATCGGGGATATCAACTCTCCTATCTGTCTGCGGTTGAATTTCCAATTATCCGTGTGGGGGAAATCACCCTTGTCAACAAAATCCAAACCCATGGTCCATTGGGGGAAACACTAGGATGTAAACACACCGCACTTTTCTTAGATTACATCATGTTTTTGTCTTATTTAGGCTAACTTGCCCTTGTTTCGTTTGCAATTTCAATGGAGCACAGATCTATGTATGCTTCCCTTAAGGGTCAGATGAGCAAGCACAAGAGGTAAAGTTCATGCACATACTCTCATTGTTCTGGTCACGATTCCGAAAATAAGCGCTCAGACCGAGATCGAGGGAGCAGAGATAGGGCTATCGGTCTCATGATTCATCTTTAGGGCACAAGTCTAGATTTAGGTCGCCTCTGCCTAAAAGTTTGGAGAGGTTCTCTAACCGACCTGACGACATCCCGCTTGGTGATGTTTCTCGTGCCTTATCTTTAGCTTCTCTCTCTGCATAGTAAATGGTGCAACCTCGCACACCTCGATAGTCCGAGCAATCATCCAAAGTTATTTCCCTATATGGATGCTCTAAAACGTTAATTTCCAAAGATCTTTTTGATAGAGTCAAGTTTGTTCCCTACTTAAAGGATATCCCTCAACATGCCCAAGGTCAAACTATAGCCTATCTTAATGATGCTCATAGCCGTATTTTAAATGGACAAGATTAGCTGAGGTGATTTCCGAATACTCTGAAAGTAGAAAAGTTGAGCTCCAAGGGTTAAAGCTTTGGGTTGAAGCTTGAGGCATATCAATACAAGAAATCCATAGCTCACCTTGATGGAGGTTGTAGGACTGAAAATGTGATAACCTGGATTTTTGGCATCTGACAATGGGATAATTAAGTGGTTTTATTCAGTTGAACAGATAAATTCTGGTAATAAAGGATATCTAGATGGATTTGAAACTATGATAAATATTGAAATATAAATATATGAAAGTGATATATATATATATAGTAAATTAATAAATAGTGATGTGCAAACTTAATAATGATGAAAATTTTAACTGTGTTCATATATAAGTATATATATATATGTGTGTGTGTGTGTGTTATAAAGATATTGAACATAAAAATATAAATAAATAAGTTGATATTGTTTAATTGAGTTATATACATATAAATAAAAGAAAGTGAAAGTTTAAACATTTAATATTAAGACATTTATAAATATAAAACTAAATTTAATGTATTATATAAATACATATAATAACATATATATATATATGGAAATTACAAATATAGATAAATTATACAAGAATTACAAATGTAAACAAATTCTCTTTGTACTATAACAAATGTAAGCAAAGAAATATGTTTGATGACAAGTGTTAATTAATTTAACAAGTGTCCCTATTTTATTTTTATTTTAAAAATCTTTAATAAAAAGATAGGATAGATTATATATATACATCTCCATACCTCTCTTACATTTCCTTTTATCAGTTCATTCTCTAAAAACAAAACAAAGAAGGAATCTGTAACAAACCCCAGTAAACAAAATCAGATTCAAACTACTTAAATTTTCCACAAGTTCTCAAACCTGAAGCAAATCAAATGATCAAAACAGATTCAACTCAAACCATAATCAGATAAATTCAAGATCGTTTCAACAACTTCCAGTTTTCAAGTTCAACTCAAAGATCTGAAACCAAAAACCAAGTCCAGTTTTCAGATTTTCAAAAGCCTGCTTTGCTTAAACAAAAGAGGTGAGTAAACACTTTTAAAAATACTAAATATATGTTTAATCCTTAATGCATGTGCTAAATTCTCATCGTCATGTTGTAATTAGGATGTGCATGAATGTTTAAACTGAAATAAAGTTTGAATATAGTGAAGTTCTATGTGTATATATCTGAATGCATGTCTGTCTATTGAAAAACATACCTCTGTTTGTTTTCACAGGCTAGAAAATAAATTCAAAAATCATTTCCTATCCTCCCAATCTTTTTTCTGGCTATGATCTCTAAAATAAAAATGATTGCATTGATGTAAATTTATGTTTAAAAATGTTTTCAAAAATTTATATTTAGTAATTAATTCAAAATAGGAAAATTACAGTAAAAATCAAATTTAAGTCAAAAATTGATGATCATAATTTCGAGTTTGGATTGTACCACCAGATTCATAGTGGAAAATAATGAATTTTGATAATCAATTCAAGATTTTTAAGATTTTAATAAGGGAGATATTCTGAGTTGATCGATTTGGGTACTTTTCTCGATTTTCGATGATCGATGGCGAGTTGAAGCTCGGGGTTGATGTCGAAGGTGGCTTAAGGGTTGTTGATCATTAGAAAAATGATCAGAGTTTTTGTAGTGCGTCGTGGTGGCCGTAGGTTGGCGAAGTAGGGTTTATTTGACTGTTTGGGGTTGAGGGTGAAATCGAGATGATTTCTTCGTCGTTGTTGCATCAGAGTCGACCGGAGTGGTGAGGATAGAAGCGTGAAACTTCGTTGGTGATCTGAATGTGATCACGAGTCTTCTGGCAATCACAGGCGGCGGCACGAGGCGTTTTCAGATGATCGATTTTGGGTTCCAGTTTGTTCAACATACTCGAATTCGATTTCGTGGGTGTTTTCGAGGATCTGGGTGTTCGTGACGATGGAGGGAAGGGTTGGCAACTTGCTGGCGATCGGAACGTTGATCGGAGTTGCCTCGTTCAGGCATGCACGTGCACATGGGTCAGGGTTGTATCAGTAGGCTTGGGTTTGGGGAAGAAGAAATGGTCCCGAGTTTGATCTCGGGGAATTGAGTTGCTGGCTCGAGTAAGTGCTCGGGTGTATTCGTGTGGGTTAACATGTTTAATAGGTTTTAAAATTTAAATTAAAAACAAAAGGGAAAAAGGGTGGCTCGGGGATGACTCGGGGAATTTTGTGTTTGACTCGGGTGGGAAATCGAAGTTGTCTCAAGTCAGAGATTTAAATATATGTTAACAAATTTTAAAAGTTTAAACTAATCAGGTGATTATATGATAATTAATTTGAAGGGTTAATTAATGTAAGTAATTAAGAGATAATTACTAAATAAAATTTATTACTTAATAAAATTTAAGATTATTACTTAAAGTAATTAAGGGATAATTACTTAATGAAACTAATTAAAGGATAATTAGTTAATTAAAGGTTGATTGGTTAATTAATTAAAGGTTAATTAATTATAATTGAAAGTTAATTATTTAATAATGAAAGGATAATTAATTTATGGAAGTAATTAAAGGATAATTACTCAATGTAATTAATTAAAGGATTAATTAATTAAGGTGATTAATAAAAGGTTAATTTATTAATGGGATTAATTAAAGTATAATTAATTAATGTAATTAATTAAGGATCATTAATTAATGAAAGTAATTAAAGGTTAATTACTGTAAATGGTTAAGAATAATTAATTTGAGTGATTAATTAAGGATTAATGTAATAAATCATTGTTAATTACTTTATAAGAGTAATTAAGGGATTATTTAATGTGATGGGTAAAGGCTAATTAATTTGTGTAGGAGAAAATTACTTATTGTAATTAAGGATAATTAGTCAAGGATGATTAATTAAGATGGATAATTAAAGGATGATTAATTAATTGGGTTGTAATTAATTAATGTTAAATAAAGGTAATCTAAGTGATTAAAGTGAGTAATTAATTTAATTAGAGAAAAATTAAATTAATTTTGGAAGTGGTCAATCTTGCTTATGAATGATTAAATGATGTTAAATGCCTTGAATTGGTTGATATCTCTGATATGAAATGTTTTATGATATGATATGTTTGGGTGGACAGTGATAATGTGGTTATATTTCAATGATGAATTGCTGTGTAAAAAGTGACATCCTGTATTTAAAGTTGAATTGTATTTAATTGAATAACTTGGGTTAAGATGACTTGAGAATCGAAGAGACCGGAGTCGGGTATCAGTAAATACCCGAAACCACTTCGATTTGTAATCTTCTATAAATTCCTTATGGATTTGATATGTGAAATCAATAAGCTAGAAATGGAATGATTTAAGTAATTGAACCCTTTAATCTATGTAGAGGTACTTAGATATTGATGAGTAAAAAGTGTTGACTATAATAAATTGAGAACTCGTAGTGAAGTACGAGTTACCCCGGGTTTTAAATAAGTTTTATGAATTAGAAGTTCATGTTAGATGGGTTTACTCACGCTGGTTTCCAGCCTGACTCGGGTGTTACTTTAATGTAATGCTCGGGTCAGACCGAGTATTACAGTTTTTCAAGTTAGGACGTTCTAGAGTTTAGAAGACGAGCTGGATGACAGGAACATATGGAGTATATTCCGCTGTGTATTTGAGAGTATATTGATAGTAGTCTGGGACAGGTTGATAACTGTCTAGTCTATTTGTAAATGGTTGTAACTCTGATGTAAAAAAATGTAAATTTACAGATACAGTTTTTCCTTTGTATAACTGTTATTATTTGATATTATATTTTATCTGCTGCGAATGTGAGAATCTGTGTTTTGTTTATGTTTCCTCTTCTACCTCTTTTCTTCTTTTTCTCTAACAATCCGGAATTTTCAGAGTCGAAATTTCGGGTCGTTACATTTGGTATCAAAGCAGAAGGTTAAGTGAGAATCTTGGCTCTAGTGGGTTTACTCATTAAGGATAGGGTCAATAGTACCCTAAATTAAATTGAGGGTATTATATATGAGAGTGTACTTGTTCTTTTCTTATATAAATATTTTAAAATGGTTTTAAAAATAAATGATTTTTATATAAGTTTATCTTTTGATATATAAAGAAATAATTTTTCTAATTATTAAATATATTAAATAAATTGGTTGTTAAATCATTGGAATTAAATAAATAATGAGAATTAAGTGGTAATAATAATACAACCAAATTGAAATTGAATGAAGATAAGTTTGAAATGGATCCAAACTGAAACTAAATTCCTGAATTTGTAGAAGTGTTTTCAGAATAAGATAATAATGAATTGGTATCCAGATATGATAATCTCGGTTATTATCATAAATGGTTGTTGTGTTTAATAATGAAATACTTGTTAATGATTAAGCAAAATGAAATGTTTAAGGAAGTAAACATTTAGGTGAGTATGACTTATAAATTTGGAAATCAATTTGGAATTTTATTTGGTGTTTGAAATAAATTTGGAAATTTCAAAATGAAATTGTTTAAAGATTTAATTTTTTAACTTAAAAGTAAAGGTATATTTTGAAAAATGAATGATGAAATAAAATGGGAGTTGGATATTTCTATGATTAGAACTCATTTTATAGAAAAGTAATATGGTTAGTAACTTTATAAAGGAGTAATCAAATTTGAATATTTGATTTGGAATAAACAAGTTATATATCTTTGTTATATAAGATAAACTCCCCTTGTTGAATCTATAGCCAGAAGAAAGGGTTTCTGAAAGTATTTGAAGTATAAAAAGGGAATTTATACGAGTATGAAATGATACAAAGATTTTCAAGGTTATATATAGTTATATATATAAAGGATCTTATGAGAATGATTTTGAGAAAAAGGTTTTTGGAACCTATGGATTTGAAAAAGGCTTTTGATTTTTGGGAAAAATCAATTTTGGGAATTTGGAAAGCCAAGTTTGGAACTATCGATTTTGGATATCGATTTTGTGTAAAGAAGATTTTGATATAAATCATAAAGGGGTATGATTTGAAGATACTATAAGTGTATAGTATAAAGTGTTTTGAGAATGGCTTTGGGGAAAAAGGCGCTCCCTTGAAATGAACTTCTCAGGAGTGCCACAGGGTGGTACTGCCTTGAACCCTAAGGGGGGTTCTAAAGTTGATCCTGTGAGGAGTCCGGACAAACTAGTTCCTAAGGATTATGTGTAGTGGGTAGCGAAAATCGAGGGCGCTAATGCCTACAGAGACATTGGATTTTGCTGTGACGATAGTGTAGCTCGATGTCACTGCGATCTACTGCGGACCATAGCGGAAGTCGTGTGTGCTGCTGAGAGCCAACGGTCTACGTTTGATTTTGCCGGGATGTCAACGTAACATCAGTAGACTGCGATCTATGAAGACATAGCGAAAGTTGAGAGGCCGTGAGAGCCTAAGGCTACATTGGGACTTGACTGATGTAGTCTGCGACCTATGTGAGGTGGAGAAGTTTCATTTTTGGCAGCAAAATTCGAGGGCGCTGATGCCTACAGTTACATGGGTTTTTATCGTGATGGCAACGTAACCCCGGGTGTAGCTACGATCTGTAGCGGGTTCCATGGTGTAATCGAGGGGCGCGGAGTGCCTACAGTTATCTATGGATTTTGCCGGGATGACAACGTAACCATCGGGTTAACTGCGACCATGGAGGGGGTGATGATTTTCTGAGCATTCTCACCAAAGATGTTTCCTCTATTTTCAAAAATGTTTTCTCTATTTTCAATAAATTATTTTCCAAGTATTTTCACTGGGTGTTGAAAATGGGTCTGCTAAGTACTTATAGATTTTCAGTCCTGCGCCTGATCAACGTATGACCGAATTTCTATAAGAACAAGGATGGATTTGTTGAAACATCGAGTTATAAAATGTACTTTTATAAAACTATTTGGATACTATTATGTAGATTTTAAAGTGTTTTGAAACTTTTAAATAAAAAGAGTTAAGAGTCAAATATGTTCAAAGAGTAATTTAATTGATAATAAGCATTTTAATAAATTTTGGCTCCGTTCCTTTTCGAGGACGAAAAGTTTTAAAGAGGGGAGGAATGTGATAACCTAGATTTTTGGCATCTGATAATTGGATAATTAAGTGGTTTTATTCAGTTGAACAGATAAATTCTGGTAATAAAGGATATCTAAATGGATTTGAAACTATGATAAATATTGAAATATAAATATCTGGAAGTGATATATATATAGTAAATTAATAAATAGTGATGTGCAAACTTAATCATTATGAAAATTTTAAGTGTGTTCATATATAAGTATATATATATATGTTATAAAGATATTGAACATAAAAATATAAATAAATAAGTTGATATTGTTTAATTGAGTTATATACATATAAATAAAAGAAAGTGAAAGTTTAAACATTTAATATTAAGACATTTATAAATATAAAACTAAATTTAATGTATTATATAAATACATATAATAACATATATATATATATGGAAATTACAAATATAGATAAATTATACAAGAATTACAAATGTAAACAAATTCTCTTTGTACTATAACAAATGTAAGCAAAGAAATATGTTTGATGACAAGTGTTAATTAATTTAACAAGTGTCCCTATTTTATTTTTATTTTAAAAATCTTTAATAAAAAGATAGGATAGATTATATATATACATCTCCATACCTCTCTTACATTTCCTTTTATCAGTTCATTCTCTAAAAACAAAACAAAGAAGGAATCTGTAACAAACCCCAGTAAACAAAATCAGATTCAAACTACTTAAATTTTCCACAAGTTCTCAAACCTGAAGCAAATCAAATGATCAAAACAGATTCAACTCAAACCATAAATCAGATAAATTCAAGATCGTTTCAACAACTTCCAGTTTTCAAGTTCAACTCAAAGATCTGAAACCAAAAACCAAGTCCAGTTTTCAGATTTTCAAAAGCCTGCTCTGCTTAAACAAAAGAGGTGAGTAAACACTTTTAAAAATACTAAATATATGTTTAATCCTTAATGCATGTGCTAAATTCTCATCGTCATGTTGTAATTAGGATGTGCATGAATGTTTAAACTGAAATAAAGTTTGAATATAGCGAAGTTCTATGTGTATATATCTGAATTCATGTTTGTCTATTGAAAAACATACCTCTGTTTGTTTTCACATGCTAGAAAATAAATTCAAAAATCATTTCCTATCTTCCCAATCTTTTTCTGGCTATGATCTCTAAAAGAAAAATGATTGCATTGATGTAAATTTATGTTTAAAAATGGTTTCAAAAATTTATATTTAGTAACTAATTCAAAATAGGAAAATTACAGTAAAAATCAAATTTAAGTCAAAAATTGATGATCATAATTTCGAGTTTGGATTGTACCACCAGATTCGTAGTGGAAAATAATGAATTTTAATAATCAATTCAAGATTTTTAAGATTTTAATAAGGGAGATATTCCGATTTGATCGATTTGGGTACTTTTGTCGATTTCCGATGATCGATGGCGAGTTGAAGCTCGGGGTTGATGTCGAAGGTGGCTTAAGGGTTGTTGATCATTGGAAAAATGATCGGAGTTTTTGTAGTGCGTCGTGGTGGTCGTAGGTGGCCGTAAGTTAGCGAAAGAAGCCGAGAAGAAAGTTACAGACCTAACTGAATCGGCCAAACATGAGAGACAGGGTCACGAAACAAAAATTGAGACCGCCCGTAATAGGAATCACACTCTACCATTGGAGAATGAGCACCTAATCAAAGAAATTGAGGAGTTGAAGAAAAAAACAGAGAAAGAAAAGAAAGAAAATGATGATGCTTTAAGGGAGACTTACACCTATTGCGAGGAATTGGTGGTTACTTGCCAAGTGAGGGATAAGGTAGAAAAGTAGGCTAAAGATGTAGACAAACAAGTTGAACCATGGAAAAGCGGATTAAAGATGAATTCGAGTCGATAACAGTTTGCTAGGATGCTAACGTGATCGGATTTAGGAACCTAAAATGGCTCGACGACGATCACCCCAGGGTCATGGCCTTAGCATGGGAAGAAATCTTGGACGAAGAGCGTGAATTCATGGATAGAGTTGAGGTTGACGTGGAGAAATTGAAATATGATCTTTTAAACGAGGAGGAGCTCAAAGCACTTAGAGTCAATGAGCTCATTTTGCATCCTACTTGGCTATTGGGGCTCAAAAAGACCAATGTGAAGGTTTGGGGTCTACTCCCCAAGACGCTACAACGAGACTTACTTCTGGGTTCCTAGCTATCCCCATCTCTCCATCAGATCTTCTATAACCCAAATGAGCCTTGCCTCTAAAAGACAGTCATGTTATCTCTTATCATGGAAGGAAATTCTAATGGTACCAAAGCTCACATTGAGCCCAAATCTGACGGAGGTATCTCACTGACCTCACCCATATTTGAGAAGCCCTACATGTCACCGATCGACGTTGCTAATGTCTCCTTTTATGTTCCTCAAATTTCAGGTTAGCCTACCATCGTCACTCTTCCTTAAGAAAGATACCTGCTAGGACAATAAGTGTCAACTATGGAAACAGTGATCATGTATATTTTCGAGACAATTCCAAATGTTCTAGTTGGTGAGACCCCTGGTCTTGGTGCACAAATAATCGATGCTTTACAGGAGGAAGCAATGGGCGACATCCAGCACTACAATAAACAAGAACTTTAGCAGCATTTCAAAAACGCTATAAAAGCTATTAACAGCGTTTTTACATACGATGTATATCGACATGCAGTTAAATGTCAGAGATATACAATGACAAGGAATAAACGCTATTAAATGTCCTTTTTTACAGCGTTTTCCTGGTGTCATGAAATCATTTAACAACGTTTGGTCTAATTTAACGGCATTTTTAAAAAACGCTGTTAAAACAATTCAATGGCATTTTTAAAACGCTGTTAAAACATTCCACGGCGTTTTTTAAACGCCATGGAATGTTTTAACAGCGTTTTAAAAACGACTTTAAATTGTATTTGTTATGTTTTTAGATACAATTTAACGGCGTTTTTTAAACGCTGTTAAAACATTCAACGGCGTTTAAAAAACGCCGTTGAATGTTTTAACAGCGTTTTAAAAACGCCGTTAAATTGTATACAAAGCTAAGTCAATTAGGATTTTTCTACTTTTCTATAAATTCCATTTCAGTAAACATCAGTCACAATGTGTATATATACCACATTTCAAACTTTGCATATTATATCAATACCACATTTTGGACACATATTTGATAACCAACGTATGAAATTTCATAATTAAAATACACAATATTCTTACACCAAACATAAATAGTTCGTCATCATTAGTTCATAAACAAAATATAGAACAAGTAGCAATAGCAAAACAAAAGCAAGTAGTACATACGTTAAAACCAAAAGGTAGTTCTAGCAGCAAAAATAACTTCGATCCATAACTCGTTGCAACCTTTTTTTGCATCACAGTCTCTATCTACCTGTAAAGCAAAAGTAATGCTTAAGAATGCAAAACAAAGTAGCTCAGTAAATATAAAGAGTAATGTAATTTGCTCTAGTAAATATAAAGAGACTATTATTCGCATTGACTAATTGGTTTTGCAAAAAACGAAGTAGCTTAGTAAAATGCAAAACGAAGTAGCTCAGTAAAATGTTAACAGTGCATAGCCGACATAACGTCTGCATCACCCAATTTTTGTCAATGAGCATGTAAATATTTGATGGTGAGATTTGCCAAAAAGTTTACAAGTCTGGTAATAACATATTCTTGTCAATTTTTTTCAAAAATAGTAACGGTTTAAAATACCTTTCAACTATACAAGTGATAAACTGGCTAGCATCAGCATGTTTGTCCTGTTCTTCACAGGCCATCTCTACCATACTGCAACCCTGGAATCACAATTATCATCAACAATTGATAATATACAACTATAAAACATATACCTACAAGTTAATTTGATGGCAATACACACTACACCATAACAGTCATTTAGCAACACTTATTTTTTTCAATTGCCAACACTTATTTGCGTTGTAAATTAATCACAGCAATAAACGTTGCTAAGCAAGAAATGTGTTACCGAATATACAGATTTATATTTTTTTAATTGCCAACGCTTATTAGAGTTGGAAAATTTGGTTAAATTGGAATTGACTAATATTGGTTGGGGCAATAAAGTAATTGAGTATCGTTTTCTGTCGTAGCCCTAATTCCCAATGCTCTACGCTTTTTTTTCTTTACTGCTACGAAGAAAAATTCATCGTTCGCCTTTCGCTCTAGAAGTTCAGGCGATTCGCTCTGGCAATTATTGTTCAGGTGATTCTCTCTATGCAAGTTCAGGCGATTTACTCTACGAATAAAGTTCAGGCGATTCGTGTTGTAGATCTGGCATCGAAGTTCAGACGATTCGCTCTGGCAAACTAAGGATCGTCTTCGATTCGGCAAGGGTTATAACTTCAGGCTATTCTCGATTTCTGGTATTGGATTTCAGGTATCTTGATTTTAGGTTCTTCTCTTTCCATTTGCGTTTGTTGGGTTTATTAAAGCATTCGAACCTGTTGTTGCCGAACTTGATTGATCATGATAAAACCCATTTTCTGAATCAGCGATGGTTGAATTGCAAGAGTGTTCATGTTCGTAAATGACTTGAAACATTGGAGAGTGGCTGTACATCTCATTGCATTGTTGCTGAATCTTTTTTGTTGCCGGACATCCACAATCATCTTTATACGTGCATCTGTAATATGTCCTGTAAACATACAATTTGATTTATATACATTAGTACAGTTGTAAAAATAATATATTAATCTCCATATTCAAGGATATATACAAAACATGCAAATTACTATTCAAATTTGGTGTGAATTAAACCTTAAATATAATATGTGGTACTACTACACTAACTTCCTTCTCTTATGCTACATCGAACTGAAAGCTTAACAGATAAATTTAGAAGATAATAAATGCTTACCTTGGATGAGAAGAATTAGAAATGGGCTTCTGTCCATATTTTCTCCACTGATAACCATCACAATGTGGCGCTGATGTCATGTATGTCATCTTTGAATCTCCAACTTTCCTGTTTGTTATGTAAAAAAAATATTTATAGCATGTATAAGAAATACTGTTCACTTAGGAGATGCATCAAAATTGTATTTTCCATAAATAGAAAACACAGCTGTGCAAAACACTTGTATATGTACCTTCTCCTAAGTGAGGGGCTATCTGTGCTTTGATTGTTTCTCTTCAAACTAAAGTTGGAAGCAATGCTTTGATTAGCAGTGGCCACTACATCAAGGCTAGTTGCTTCTTTTGGATCAAGAAGGTCAAGAGCAGTTGAAAGGGATTCAAGTATTTTACTAGATAAATCGCAAGGTTTATCGGCATCTGGGTTAAGAAGTGTATTAAGATGATTCATTAGCTCTTTTCCTCTCGTAATCTCTTCAATCAAATAACCTTTTGCTGATTGAGACAACATTAGTTTCCTTTGCTTTCTTTTTCGGTAGTGCTAGATTTTCTGTTTTTGTTTGAACGGAAGTACTGTACGTGGATTTATATAATACAACATTAGCTACAACAGAATATTTATATAAGTACCTATCAGCGATTGTTGGAACACTTGACTACGATTCGCATCATTTACACCTATCTTGTTCATAACTGCAGCTAAATGTTGTTCCATCATAGAGCCTAAATTGTAACCGGTCAGATTCACGAGATTCCTCATGGCCCTCTGACAAGAGGCCATATATGGTTCTCTCTTATCTTGTTTCCAACTAGTATACCCGATCTCACGTTTTCTGATGCATCGGTCTGATTTTGATTGTTTTTGGTACCAAGGACTTACATGTGACAATCGCTATTCACCATCTTCATGTAATTTTTAGTGCTCCAAAGAAATCTCAAAAGTACTCAACACCACATTAGATCAAAACAAAGCAGAGTAACAACAAATAACCTTTTTCCTCAATCCATAATGTTGTTATAACTGTAAATTTCCTTGAAATGTATAGCTGAACAAGTTCTGAAACTAAAATATAACTCTAAAAAAGAACCTCACAAACTGAGGTATCAATGGCGATAGAGCTTTCCAAAGACGTGCAACAAGGCAACAACAACAATAAAACCAATGCTCATGATGAGTACAGTGTTCGGGGACATCTTGCGACCTGCAGTGTCATCTGTGTAAAACTGAAGCATGGTGTTTGCTCCTCCACCTCCTCCTCCTGCACTGCCACCACCACCTCCTCCACCTCCGCCAGTCCTTCTCCTCCTCAAGCTTGCCGTCGTCGCCGCACTTCCTCTAGCTGGGGCTTCTCCATTTGCTACCATTTTTTCTACCCTCTACGAAATTGTGTGTACGATATATATTTAATTTAACTTGGTTAATATTTTAACTTCACATTCAACAATATAAACTTACAGCAGAATTAAAACAAAATAGAATGCTAGCTTACTTCAAGGATCGATATATATGTAATATAAAGCAAGTACCTATCAACAAGGCTAACATCATAGAATGTTAGGGTCACTCCATAGCAAAGCTCATAAATTGTTATTGAGCGATGAGCATTACTAAGAAAAAAAGGTAATTTGAAGTTTATGCTGACATCTATAGGAAATTTATGTTGTTCCTATAAATGAAGTTTGGGTTTGGATGACTATGTATATATGTACTTAGCATAGATGCAACTGTAACTGATCTTTTAGAATTTTCTGGGTTAATAAATTTTGATATGCTGGTTTGCTAATGTTTAAACATTTTGTTTTTTATATTTGCATATTTAAGTTATGTATTTGTTATCTTATAAATTGCAGTTTATGCAGATTATTTATTAATCATGCAATTTAAGGGTTATAAGTTGATACAGTGAGCTAATGTGATGTGGATTAGCTAAGATGCCGTCATCCTATCATCTTCATATATGTGAGCATGAATACACACATACAAATACTTTTGTTTTCGTTCATTATTTTAAAGCTTCAATGACAACTAATTTTATTTTTCAAAAAAAAAACCCAATTACTAGTGTTATTTTTAAAGCTTTAGCTGTAACCTTTGATCTGCTAGTAGCTACAATAAGTTCTTTTCTTTAGCTGTAACCTTTGATCTGCTAGTAACCTTTCATATATTTCTTTTCTTGTATTTATATTTAATGCTAGTAGCTACAATAAGTTCCATCGTTTATTTTCGTTTTATTTTCTGTTTATGTCATATTCACACCAACACTTAACTATTTGAGAAACTTGGTCCCATTGCTAAATTATATTATATATGGCTGTAGTAAGTCTGCAATATCATCGAACTAATTGTCCTAAATTTATTTAGCCTGATATAATTCAATTTTGTGCAAATCTAAGAGAAATTAGTATTGAGGTGACTGATGTGTAATCAATCATTACTAGGTGAAATCTTAGTATTGCCCATATTATTAATCAAATATATTACTGGAACCATTGTAGGAATTTGCTGAGAACAGAGCATGAGGGACCATATAAAGTTATGAACCTTTGGTAGGTGGTAGCAAATGTGGTAATGGAAAATTCTGACCATCAGAATTTAGAAGAAGTAACAACTCTCTGAGAGGTAATAATTCTAAGTAACTTACCTATATAATGCAAAGTTCTATAGAATAAAGACTACTAGTAGTCGTCTTCTTAAAATGTATATGATTTTAAATCGGCTGAAACTTTTATTTTGCTAAAATGAACAATCTTATTAAACCAAAATTTATTGAAAAAATGTATATAATTTTGTATTAAAGAGTGAGAACTAAAATTATATTAACTAGTAACTCATATTCATGAATTTATAGACTATTGAATGAAATATCTGAATGCTTTTAGCTATAGTCTTATAAAAATTATTTGTTGATGGTTGTGATTTCTGAATGGAAAGTTATGTCCAATTATGTCATTATTCAAATTATATTGAACTATCTGAATCGATTGGCACATGTTTATATAGATATAAATGTAAATTATTATTGAGTCCTCACTTAAATCAACTTAAGATTTTGTTTTGTTTATTTATTTACAAAAAAGCTAGGAAAGTAGAAGAAAATTTATTTACATGGTGACTTATGTCCTACAAATGTGGTTGGAAAAGTAGTAGTAGCAATGTCCTACATTATGTTTCATAAATTTTGTTTTATATTACCTCAGTTTAACAACTGAGGCCGCAAGGGCCTCAGTTTTGAACTGAGACCGCTATGGCCTCAGTTTTGAACTGAGGCCGCTGTGGCCTCAGTTTGGACTGAGGCCACAGCGGCCTCAGTTTGAACGGCCTCAGTTGAAACTGAGGCCGTTGAGGCCTCAACTGAGGCTGCAGCTGCAGCGGCCTTGGTCCAAACGGAGGCCGCAGTCCCAAACTGAGGCCGAAAATTGAGGCCACAGCGGCATCAATTCGAAACTAAGGCCGCAGCGGCCTTAGTTTTGATCTGTGTTAATCCAAAAAAGTTTGCTTTTCACTTGTGCTATCGAATACATTTACTTGTTTTATTTAATGTCCTTTTGTTGTTAAATCATGTGCTATCACCTTATTACTATTTGTCATTCTTTTTATTTTAAATTTCAATTTAATATGATATTGAATGCATGTAGGTACTTAGAAGAAGCAGAAGAAAATAGGAAACAGGATGGTAGTTCTAGTGGTAATGATGAAGTAGAAGAACTGGAAAATGATCCAATTGCAGAAGTTTTTGATTCCGATAGAAAAGAAAAATTATTGTCGAGTAGTTAGTTCTACTTCTTATATGGTCAGTTTCGTATTCGGTATTTGTAGACTTTAATTATGAATTATGTTCTATCTCTTGTTATTGCAATTTGTATTAGTATGGAATTGGTAAACTATGTATTGGTAACTTCATTATGTATTGAACTTCTCTTTTCTTAATTAATACTCTATTTTATTACTGATTATGAATATTGTTTATTGATATTGATTAGGTTATAATTTGCTAAATTAAGATAATATTTCATAATAGATATAGTCTATATTATATCTTTTAATATTCAAACCATTATATCTTTCACCATTCATAAAGATTACCAACGCTTATAAGCGTCAGCATAGAAAATTAAACAATGTTGGATGGTTAATTTGCCAACGTGTATAAGCGTTGCTAAATAATATACACCAACGTTTATAAGCGTTGGCGAATACAACCTTCCAACGCTTATTAGCGTTGGGAAACTAAACTCCCCAACGCTTATAAGCGTTGGCAATAAATTGCGACGCCCATACATCGACGCTAATAAGCGTTGCTGAAACTGTTTGCGACAGTTATACTCGTTGGGAGTCACCTGTTTTGGTGTAGTGTATCTAAAATCAAAAATATTATCTCTGTGGTTTTGAAAACATAGTATAGTGGGAAGAATCTTGAATTATTCTTGAAATATATCTGTGTGGGGTCATAGACTACTGCTTTAATTATCATGGAATTCGTTTTGTCAAACAGGTGAACACTAGAACATGGCAAGATAAAAATTATTTGATCAACTGCTACAAATATTATAGTAAGAAAAAGGCATCATTGCATTATAGCAAAAAAAGTTTCATGCATTCTTCCAAAAGGTATCTCATTACGCAAGAGCATATAAATAATAATAGAAAACACATCAACCACATATTTTTAACTGAATATAAATGTATAAGCGAGATCAATAGTTCAAATGCTACTTCCAATGAAAAATGGTTCAAATCCATTTTTAATTTGGATCTGCTTTGTTTATGGTTACCATGTTCACGAATTGAATGTATCCGGTTTTGATTTCCCTGCATAAAAAGGTGGAACGATGCTTAAAAATATATGAATTCAGTAGAAATAAATATTATGCATTGGAGGAAGATGCAATCTATTTATGACATGGCCAATGTTAAAAATTGAAGCTTGGAACTTACTTTGCAATCCAGCAGTTGCATGTTCATCGCGTAAGCCTTGATTTATGTCCAAAGTCTTTGACTTGCGAAGATCCATAGTCGTCCAAATTTGACTTTGATGGTGGTCTGGTTTGTGCCATAAACCAAATTCGTCGGGAGTTAGTGATTTTGATTCACCGCCGCTGCATAATATCAGACAAAACAGAAGTGTCAGGCTCAATAGCTAACAAATATCCTCTGTGCTTTATAAACATCCCTTATCAGATGCATATAGGCTCAATAGCTAACAGAAGTGTCTACTACATTTATTAATAGCACAGTTGAATTACAATATAATAAAATTTGATTACTAAATGCATATAGTTCAAATCATAAAGCAAAGGCAAATGGTAAATCAAAAAGGGACAGTTTGGCACGGGTCCCTAATAAGTTTCAAAATACAAAAAACCCCAGTAAAAAAAAGTTTGTAAATTAGGTCCCTAGAATTAAGTTACCGAATAATGGCATATACTTATGTAATTATTCAGTGAATAATCGAAGACATTTATGTAATTATATCAAAAAATTGCAGACATATCCACAATTATTCACTGAAAAATTGCGGAAAATTCTGCAATTATTCACCAAAAATTTGCGAAAATTTCCGCAGTTATTCACCAAAAAAATTGCGAAAATTTCTGCAATTATTCACCGAACAAATTACATAAATTTATGCAGCTTTTGGATATAATTGCATAAATGTCTGCAATTATTCAGTGAATAATTTCATAACTATATGCAATTACTTAGTAACTTAATTCTAGGAACCTAATTTACATACTTTTTTTACTGGGGTTTTTGTGTATTTTGAAACTTATTAGGGACCTAAGCCTAATATTCACAATCAAAAATTCATATCAGATGAAATTAAAGAATTGTATCTTCTGCCATTACCAACTCTGTTGATGTTCATACTGCACAAAATTACTAAAGAATTGTATGCTTCTTCCATCTGCATATTTCTTAACCAACACCAGCTACATATAATTTAAAACAGACACTGTGATCATTGCCAGTATACTTTTGATCCTATTATAGGTATTCTGGCAACAAATGAAATAAAAATCGAAATAACATAATAGCAGTAACAATGTAATAAATTTGACAATATATCACTTGATCGTCTTCACAGGGTAACAATCAATGTAATCCGGCCATGGATTACACTTCGTGGAGTCCACTTTCGATACAACTGGAATATTTCTCATGGACTTCCAAACCGTACTATTATATTTATAAAACCAAACCTGATCTAAAATACACTACATTTGAGAAAACTCTAAGTAAAAAATACTTTTTTTAGCATAAAAAAGAGAGTTAATATTATTCCCTAAGCAAATATTATTGAGTGAATAATCGTCTAAGCCATTACTCTAGTACGAATAGCAAGTAATCATGTAGGTGTGTGTGTGTGTATAAATAGCTATATATGGTGTTATTGTATTATGTTTCTTTTCCATGGCAAAATCTGATACGGTCCTTTACTTATATTCGTAGATGAAATCAAAGGATGTTGAGATATAGTAAGTGCAATAGTAACATTTAAGGATGCCTTATATGTAACTGTACGTCAATTGGATTTGTCAATTATAAGTGCAATACACTTTGGTATTGAAATATGAGGTTTGAACAATGAATAGAAGTATGTATACTATGAAACTATAAAAGGGATTTTATATTCTGTTGATATACTTCCTTTATAAATGGGTAAGGAAATTAGTTGTTTACATCTAGCTTGGTTAACTAAATAAACAGTCATAAATCATAAGGAGGAAATGGTACGGTTTTATTCTTTTTTTAGCTTTATTTAATAAATATAAATCAAAACAATTTCACTAAAAGTTTGAAAAAATAATAGTGGTCAAGACTCAATGGTATTTAATAAAAAGTATTGTAATGGATTATATTGTTTAAATATGGGGTTCCATAGTTATACAAATCAAGAGTTCCATTGTTGCCTGGTAAGTTGTACTGTTGAACTTTTATAGTTGGTTCAGTATAATTATTTGGTTAAATGTAGCTGAAAATATCCTCGATGTCTGTTTTGAATTACATTTTCCTCTTTCTCCAGATCATTTGATACATCACCACCCAATAAACGGTGACCAGACTACAATTTCAAAGGAACGAAACCTGCAACTGGCATCTGTAAATTGATGTTTTAGACATTGATTAAATCAAATATTTTAGCACTCAACATTTTATTAAGCACAGCGAGTTAGGTATTTTATTAAAAATTCGTATGGATTCACAAATCAGATCAGGAAAAAAATTGCAGTGTGAAATTGTGTGCGACAGTCACAAAACAGATCAATCAGAACAAAAAACAGTGAAAATAGTGAGTAACGATGTAGGAAGCAAATCAAAATATGTAATCATTTTCTGATTAAAATATATACATCATAAAGATTTATACCTTCAAGGAAAAGCGGAAGGTGATAATAGGCGTGAGCTATAATAAAGATTTACATATTCAAATCGAATTTAACAAGTGTTGCATACTTCAATAATCATACTCATTTTTGTATTATATCATACAACTTAGTCTATATTAGAGAAAAGGTAATAATATTTTATTCCTTTATAAATACATATCCCTTTTTATGTTTTAAGAATCTGAAGTTGTTTAGTCATGTTGCAACAACTAGCCTCTACAACGTTAGATATGCTTTATGAATGAGAGATCCTATGTTAATTCCTATTGTACTTGTCTTACCTGCTATTCTATTTAATCCGACAAACCAAATCTTGTACAATTTAGATGCTTCTATCTCATCGGTTCATAAAGAGTAAAAGTGTTTGTATATGATTATATATGGCCGCCTGGAAAAGATTCTCGCTAAGTTGTCTGACGCAATGTGGGGAAGAATAATTATGAGTGCATATTCAATGATTCAACTATAACATCAATAAATTCATATTCACGGTTTGTTGATAATAAAAAAAAGTCAATAACTCATTCAAAACTAGTAGAAAGTAGAAAATAATACCATTATAATGCAGACAATGATAACTTAGTCAATGTGTATAAAACGTTTACAGAGAAGATTTTGACTAAGATGAAAATCCTATTCAATTATAAATATAAATAAAAAAACTGTAAGAGAGATATATTCCTAAATGGGTTTGCTTTACTATCAGCTGGTCAGAAGAAATTTTATAACCGGATGGAAAATACAAATTTAATATATGCTTTAAACATGCATATTTATTAACGAAAGTGAGTGCAAATTAATTATTTTCATGATCCAAACCAGTAAATTCCCCAAGCACTTCACCTATCATGATTGCTAGGTAATACATCAAGCACGTTCAAGCATATATAGAAAGTTATGTAAGGATAAAAGCATGCATTGCCTTTTTGTACAGTGCTAGAGTTATTGGGCACTGCACTGCAACTTCTAGACCAAACCAAACTGAACTTGCTATAATGACAATAACGGTATCCAAAATGTTACATGAAGATACATTTGTATCTGATGGTGAAGTGGTTATACATACAATGGAGAAATAACCGACCAGACTCCGAAGAAATTATATGCAGGTATGAGATAGTAACGAGTTGCACAAACTTGACCATGATAACTTTTTCTGATGGAATCTTCTGTCATAATGTTGGCTATTGTGTAAGGGGTTAAGATGTAAATTAACTTTGAATTAACCGATGACATAAAATCGCTCGCTCGCACGCGCACACACAGACAACAGCAGCAGTAAAAGCTACCATACTGGTAAAAAGTAATTGACCAATTACAACATAATTAGTATGATGAGTGTAATATTTCGCTGTTAGTAGAGTGTGCATAAAGTAAACGATAGCATGTACAGTTTTCGTATATTTTTTTAAAGAAAAAAAAACTTAATGTGGGACAAAGCTAAAATTGGATTCTATTTTAGCAGAAAACCAAAAATAGTCAATTACACAAGGCCAATTTTATTCCTTTATCAAGTTACGATTCAAGAACATGATTTAAAGATTTCAAATACATCAAAACCAAATAGCAAAAAATCAAATTTTTTACACGATATACTTTAATCAAGTAAAAATATACTTTAATCAGGTAAAAACTGCCGCTCAGTTCTACTCGCATGAAGACATTCAGAAACTTTGGTCCATCTATCGATCTACCAAGGACAATGTGTAAACATGAGACTGTATAAAATCTTCAACTAACGTATTAGTTCAACACACATAATAAATTAATAGATAAAACTGCATTTTTACTTCAACTGACAAATAACAAATATTCATAACCTTGTTATGCTGTTTAAATAAAATCATTCACTCTCAATCCACTCGATTAAAAAAAACTGTCAACCGGAACAAATTCATACCTACCCAGCACATCAATTTTAATATAGAGAAATCAAACTATTGGTTATGTAAAAGTGAACCGTTTTGCAGTATTATTCGCAGACAACCCCAAATCATCAACAAAATGTATGACAACCCCAAATTCAATTATACCCTAAATTATAAACTGTAAATCAAAGGAGATGTCACCTTTCAATAAAAATTCCATTTGAAACAAAAAACTGCGTAAACCACATAAATTTCAGATTAAAAGAAGGCCAAATGAAAACAAATCCTAAAACGACGATTTAACAGCTACAGTTGCCATCCATTAACTAAAAAAATTGACTTACGTGAACTTGGTTCCTATAGATTTGAGCAAATCCTGAAGTCTTTCTCATCGTCAATTAAAGAACGGCGGCGATAGAGCGACGAATGATTTATTAATGCCACGAATTAATTGGCCATGGCTCGATTAAAAGTCGGATGAGGAATTTAGGGCTTTGTAAGTGAGAACACGAGGAAAAGGGATACTGAGAATAGGTAAATATGAGAGGGAAATGAAAAAATATACCGCCAAGTTGTTTGGATGGCGTGAAAATTGCGGTGTTTTGACCCTAATTGCCTTTAAAAGAAACGAAGATGACGAGGTGCATTTCAACGCTGTACTGGTTCGCCATTGATAATCATTTTTCTTGTAGTGCAGGAAACTCATGTTAAGGAGGATTTTATTATGTTGGGATCTACTAGACCTCTTTTAGAGCCCACCATGCAGGAGATGCTCCAGACTCAAGTTCTGTTGACTAAAGAGATTAAGAAAGAGCTTGTTGATTTCATTCCTCCTCCTTTGTCCATATCGTTGCATGACAAGACTATGTTTGCTCCAGTCACTCTCTCCGCTCTTGGAGGTATTCAAAGTGTTCCCACTAGATCTTCACAAACCACTCCTTTGAAGGGCCGTGGAAGCGGAGGGAGGAGCAGGAAGAAACTAGAGGATCCAGGTGCACACTCCTCTAGAGAGGGAGATAAGGATAAGAAGAAGAAAAGACATAAACATAAGATGTGATTGTTTGTTTGCTTTTGTGTATAGCAATAGGATTTGCTTTTGTATAGGCCGACTTTGTGCGGGTTCAGCCCCCGCTTTTGTTTTCGATGTTGTGTTAATAAAAACTTGTTTTTCTTTTTAAGCTTTGTGTTGACTTATCTAGATTATGAGAAACACGCTTGTTATTTTAGTTCATGCATGTACGAACCATTTGCAATGTTCCAACTTTTCGACGCTCGAAAGTCGACATTAATACGTCCACTGTATCAAATGCCGTACAATCGAATGCCGGAAAACCGAACCATTAGGGTTAAAAAGAAGAGGTAGAAGAAGACAGAAGAAAAGAAAGAACAGAAAAACAGAAACAGAAACAATATCAGAATCTCACATTCGCAGCGGAACAATATATAATAGATGAATGAATAATCTTTGAAACAAAAGACTATATCAGTTTATACAATACAACAATGAGAGTCAATATACGTCTCAATACAACAATGGACAGTTATATAAACTTGTCCTCATACAGAATACACAGCGGAATAAATAAACAAGTACGGTAGTACGCCTCGCCATCCAGCTCATCTCCAAAGCTCCAGAATATCCTGATAACATAACTCTAGGCTGCCCGTGTGGAAAATTATGGGCACCCAGAGATTAGAAAGGGAACAATAAACTCCGAGTCAGTCATGGTGACTGGTGTGAGATCGTAAAATAGTTATTTTCATAAAGAAAATAGAACAAATTCGCAATGCTTTAGGAAAATGAAGACCTCCCGCCACACACACAATGCAAACGCAGAATTGGAGGAGATTTCTTCTTATGATAGTCAAAGATGCTTACTATGCAAAATCATTGGATATTATCATTAGTGCATAGTGTCAAAAACATTTCAAAAGTATAATATTAATCTTAGCCAGCATACAACCATTATTGTATGCCTGCTATAGCTACCATCTAAATAGTGGTGACCACCATAAGTAAATGGCAGGTTCTACAACTAAAACCGTACAGGGCGCGTATTGTTTCTTTGGATTTTCCAACAAATGGTCAGGCAAAGGAACTTCCTTACACCGAAATGGAAACGCCTCTGGAAAGATGCCCCGAGAACCTAACCGGATCTCTGCAAACACAAGGCCGACGCTACCTCACGCTTTAACCAAGCTGTAACTAGGTAACTACCATACGAGCTATGCCATCCCCCGGTCGTTACCGACCTTTATATGAGGAACCTCAATCACAAAGTATAATAAATTTGCAGCATCAACATAGGTAAAATATCTGGGCTCCATACCAGGATTCACCTTTTAACCAGAAGGAAATGGCATACCCTAGGGGCGTGGCCCCTAAAAACCTTGCCGCAACATTCATGTTTCGACCATTACCGGGTTGTGAGGCTCGACGAAATCTCGTCCACAAAGCTACGCTTTTTCACAAAGCCATGCTTTGATCAACAAATGATCAACATCACTTCGTATGCCACATTACCAAATTAGGAATGTATCACTAGTAACCATCAACTACATAACCTCTGAGCTCGTACGTCTCAGAGAAGGGTGTTAAGCTAAGAGAATAAATTCTCCGCCACCAACAGAAATGTATTTGATAGAAACCGGCTTTACATCTCAAAGTGTAACGTCAGACACACATCCATACAAGTCCATTCCGGGATCGAACGGAACCGAAGGCACTTCTAAAGAAGCCCATGCAATCCGGGTATTCCCTAATCACGTCCGGACTTCCCATCACAAGAAGAGTGATATATATCTCAAAATCGGAGCAACTCGGTGCAGAGACATTCGAAAGGTTGTCCTTTCATTTTCGAAAATACCCGGTCTTCACACCGGTCTTCAAATGTTATCCATTCACGACGTATCACTATTCAGAATGGGTTATATGACACAAAGTCCTCTCTCGGCTTAACCGAATAATGAGCGTTTGTTTTAAAAACAAATTCAAATGCCATTTCAAAGGCAAATATTGATAGTCGTTTATTTAACTATCAAACAACATTCACAACAACCAACCAATTTAAATAATTTTTCCCAAATTATTAAATTTCAAAATATCTTCACAAGATATATATTTTTCCACACTTCAACACTTTGAAAACAAATTTCAAATCATTTTTCACTCTTGGGATAAAAATTCCCTATATTATTTATTTCCCTTTTTCTTTATGAATTCCATTGTGAATTTAAATTTCCAAATATTCACTTATACACGATTTTCAAATCGTTTTCCAAATATTCACTTATATACGATTTTCAAGTCGTTTTCCAAATATTCACTTATATACGTTTTTCAAGTCGTTTTCCAAATATTCACTTTCAAACACCAAATCAACTACAAATTGATTTCTAAATTTATTTCAACCCCAAATAAATTACAAATTGATTTCTAAGTTTATTTCAAATCCCAAATCATTTTACAAATCGATTTCCAATTTATTTCAACACAAATCAATTTTTCATTCAACATCAAATAAATTTTCATATCGATTTCTCAAAGATTTATTTTCAAATATCAAATCAATTATCAATTTTGGATTTCAAACAAATTTATCACCTTTTAAAATAAATTCCTTTATTCCTTCCAAATTATTCAAAATTCCATTTCCAATAAATTCTTCTGCTTTTAAACAATATTATTCAAGATCCTTTTATAAAAATCTTTTCCCATATTCTGGAAATAATTCGATAAGATTTCAAAAATCAACTTTATGCTTTTAAATCCCTTCTTTTAAATCCACTCAATTCTTTCAAAAAGAATTTACTTAAAGTTTCCAACTTTAATTTCAAAAATCCAATTTATTTATTTCTGGTATCCAATGATACCAAAAATACATTCGGCTAAATTATAGCCTTCAACAAATTCAATCACAGATATAATCATTCACAGATTATAAATAAATCATCACACAACATATGAAACAAATTCATATAATTTGAGGAATCCAGTTGGATCCCTCCAACCTGTTTCCCTGCATCCACAGATGTTAGCACAATACCAATTCCACTTCGAGGTAGAATATCGCGGTATATGGGATTTATAAAATATCATCCGCTATTATGCGGCGCAATAGGGTCTCATCCGCTATATAATGCGGGAAATCAACAATCCCAATATATACATATTCCAATATATATATATTGCTATATACTACTATATATACTATATCGCATCCAACTAGCAATAAATCAATAACTGCAAATCCAACTTTCAATTTAAGTGAGAAGATCTCACCTTTAGCTTTAATTTGCAGTCCATTTCCATATCGACCATTTCTTCACGGTTCCAAACCTTGTGTAAACATTTTATATGATTTATTAATTTTTAAATAAATCAAAAAATTAATCACCATTTATTTTTATTTTTATTTTAACTTATTTTACATGTTTATGAAATAATTCATAAAGATCCCAAAATCAACTTTATATAAATTCTCTGAACACCTTTAAAATTTCTATTTTTTTTCTTTTCAAAATCTTATTCCTATATATTGAAAATCTGCATATTTATGAATTCATATTCTGTAATTAACAAAACAGCAGAAAACATTTTCCCTCGTAGACTTACTTAAGAATTTAAAAACTGCCTATATATAAAATTTCCAATCTATATATATATAATCACTTTAATATATATATATATATTGTGATTAACAACAATAATGTACTTCACTGTAACCAAGATTAAATCGAGAAAGTGAAGTTCGAATACCTTATTGGCGAACCCAGATTGAATTTCTCGTGTTCGAAATCGAGCGCCTCCTAATTCCACTCGACGTCGCTGCCTCGAACTCGTGCTCGAGAACCCACCTCGACCTGACAAATGCACGCCACCATCACGAACGCCATCGCGTGCTCGACCACGGCTCCTCTCCTCAACTTGTCGATGAACTCGCATCTCCCCGGCCTTTTGCGCAAGTACGCGCACGCGAGCTCGACTTCGATTTGAAGAATCGACCATAACCCTCTGACCTAAAACTTGATTCGAACGAAGAAAGATTGGGGTTTTATAACGAAAACATTTCATTCGTTTATAAATTCCTTTGCCTTTTAGAACGACTGAATTTGATTTTGATTTTTTTTTATTTGCTCGAGAGGGGAATGGAGCACCTCGAAATGGAAGGAGAGGAGAAAATTTCGTCGGCCATTGTTTTGTTTTTATTTTTATTTTTTTCTTCGATCGATTAATTAGTTCAGCTGTAAATATCAAAGAGGAAGGAGACACGATGATGTTGGCGTGTACGAGTAGAGACAGTGATTTGAAGGAAGAACGGCTGATGTTGATATAATTTTAACTGGAGACAAATATATATTATAAATTTAAATTCAAATTTGAATCGATTCGAAAACGAAGTCAAAAATTTCAACTTCCTATCAAGGCATGCCGCTAGGCGTTCGTAATGTTATAACCCCATTCCGAACGCAATGGAAAAGGTTCCGAGTCCAAATTCGATCGTATGGAGAAGATAGCTTTTTGGACCAGTTATAATATTAAATTTTCGATTTAATTCCAGCGCGTTTATCTATCGTACGGCCAAACGATCACTCCAAACATTACGAAAATTGAAATACGATAATAATACGATATTACAGATCCAATGGAACTAGTTTCATCGAATTCTGAGACTGTGCCTCAGAAGACTATTTTTAAATATCGATTTAACCGATGAAATTCAAAACTGAACAAAACAGTTTCAAATTCAATTCTGAAAGTTCCATTACCTTCAGTATCCTCAATATAGATTTTCTAAGCCTTGAAAATATTTTAAATCAGCTTAAAACTGAAGATTCAAATTTTTACCCAGATTTAATAATTAATTCCAATAATTAAATTGCCAAATTCATTCTGATATTTGAATTTCAAATCAAACCAACTTCCAGATATTTAAAATCAATTAAATATCCTGATTTCCAATATCAAAAATTCAGGGTTGTTACACCATTTCTCTGTTGTCACATGGCCAAATTATTAGCCCACCTTGTTTATCTTCAACCAAGTTCTATCTGAATCGTAATAGCAATTTGTGTTATGCTATGACGATCACCGAGAATTTAACGGCTAAGGGGCCCATCTGTAGGTACCCTCCTTTGGTCATGTCCGACCTTAGGATTTGATCTGTAACAACCAGGATTTTCGACCCTCGAAATCAACTCTAATACGTCCACTGTGTTACATGCTGAGAAATCGAATGCCGGAAAACCCGATAGTTAGAGGAAAAGAAGAAGAAGATAGATAAGAAGAAAACTAAACAACACATAGAATCTCACAAATTGCAGCGGAATAATATATAATAGATAATATCATATCTTTATACAAAAAAAACTATAACTGTTATTTATACATACCATCACCAGAGTACAACAATCAACAAAACAATATCGGACAGTTATAATAACTTGTCCTCACTAGTGCTGACTATACGGCCTAGAACACACATCGGAATATAATCAAGTACGTGGAATACGTCTCTGTCATCCAGCTCTTCTCCTGAGCTTCATAGCATCCAAATCTGAATCTGTAATACTCGGTCTGACCCGAGTATTATAAAATAACACCCAAGTCAGTCTGGAAAACCAGCATGAGAAATCACACTCAATTTGAATTTAATTATATTTCAAAAATCCTTTTGGAAAACAAAGGTATCTCGTAAGACCACGCCACATATAAAAATGATGGGTTTTTACCTTACGGCAACCAAAACATTTTATATCAAAATCATCTGATATTATAATAGTGTCTATAGAAAGTAAATTAGAAAATAGCTGAAATACTTGCATCTCATGTTTCATCATAATTGGTATACAACTAAAACCGTACGGCACGTATTGGATAATGGATTCCATATTATGACTAGGTAAGGAAATACCTCCTATGAGTGCATCTCTAGATCAATGCACCCGGGTCTGACAAGAACATCTTGTACCCTGCCACATAGAACCGGCCTAGCACTTGACTACTAGTACCGAATATGTCATCACCCCGGTCTTCCGACCTTTTTGAAATCTCATGCACAACCAATCCATAAATATGTAGATAAAGGGTATCAAGAAAGATGATGACATACCCTAATGGGAGTGACCCACTTAGCCCTACTACATGCCATGTTTTAGTCATTTCCCGATTAATGAGGCTTAAGGCTATATTTACCTTTTTGAATAGCAATCTCACTTGGAATGCTAACGCTGCCTTCCAGGCAACAATGCAATGATAGCATTCATCCATACAAGTTGTCCTGGGTCTGGACAAACCGAATCTCCTTCAAGATCACCATCTCCATTATCTTCGAGATATCACAATTCGTAACGCACAAATCGAATCGAAGTGGTTTTCGGATAATTAAATCTGATCCCGGTCTCTTCAAAATGATCAACGAATTTGGCTAGATTTGATAGTCGGTTATTTAACTGTCAAATTACACACATAAGCAGTCACTAAGCCCAATTTATAATTTTTTTCCGAATATTTATTTCAAAATATCTTTAAAAATATATTTATCAAATCTCTTTCAATATTTCAATATTTGAAAACAATTTACATTTCTTATATCCATAAAATTAGGGCCAGTGCTACTATAACATCCAATAAATTCAAATCACACCATAATCTATCACATATAAATCGAACACATCATATATCACCATATATGAAATTAAAATCAACATTTTTAAGGAATCCAATTGGATCCCTCCAACCTGTTTCCCTGCATCTACAGGTGTTACATAACATAAAATACCAATCCTGCTTCGAGGCGGAATATTGCGGTAATATAGGGTCATCCGCTATTATGCGGGGCGCGTATGGTCTCATCCGCTCCAATCGACGGGAATAATATCCAACTACTAATATATATAATATAACATCCAACTGATAATAATAATTTATCATTTCATCCAATCAGCCAATAGATAATTTTTAACCGTTAAAATAAAGCCAATTATCCAAGATGAGTGAGATTTACTCACATATATTTTCTGTTGTCGCCGAGGCATTTCAATTTGGAACTAAAACCGAACAACGTCCGATTTTAGCCCAAATTTCCATAGTCTCAAAATCGGTCCAAACCAATTTCATTGCGAAGCTCTCGTCATCACGATCGCAATGTAAAAGTTTCGTTATGATCGAACCTCGTATGGAGAAGATATACATTTTATAAGATTCGATTAAATTAAAAACAATTAATTTACAAATCCTTAAATTGACAAGTTAATTAACCAACAATTCATCTTCCTCCCTCACAAATACAAGCACCTATACACGCTCTAATAACAACCCATACCCAACCGTGCATGCCTAAAAGTGACACGGAGCTAGAGACGACGGAATCGAACGCTGATATCACTAGAGTCCTTCTCATTTCAACCTCAACCTAGCCATAGTCCATACCCACCACGATCGCCCTGGTGGCACCCCAAGAAACGCGATGCTGCTCCTCCTCCCTGACTTGGAATCGATGCCAACCTTATTCCATGACCGCGCTCCAAAATCTCTTGCCGAGTGATGCTCCTTTTCCCTACAAACATGAATCTAAGCCTCGATTCTCCAAACTCCCCTCAAATTTCCAGAAAAACAAAAGCCTAGCTTTAAAACTCCGACTGCTTACAAACTAATGCTCTACCCAGATGTCGCACACTCCCACAGCAATATTCCATCAAGAACCCGACAAGCAGACTCAAAAAAATCTATTTTTATTTTTTTAGTTTGAATGTAATGACCCGTACTTTTAAACTATTTTAAATTATTTAATTTAATATGATTATTGGATAAAAATGGTTAGAAATAAAATTTAATAATTTATTAATGCAGTTGTTGAATATGAACTAGGGTAAAATCTTAAAATAAACAATTTTGGAAATTTAGGAACTATTTATATTGAAATGAAATTATAATCCATAGTTAGAATTGGATCATAAGTGTTGAATTATTAAGATGGGAATAATTATCGATAACTAAATTCATTAAAAATCTATGATTATTAATGTAATTTATTGCATAATTAAATTGTTTAAAATTTAATATTGGAAATCATTTGAATAGTTGAATTCTGGATTTAATATGATTGAAAATGATATCGAAAATTGATTTAAATTGATTTAAACAACAATGAAGATTGTTAACATTTAAAATTGGATTTAAAAGTGGCTAAATAAATTTTGGAAATTTTATATTATATTTAACGAGTAAAAATAGCCATATTGACCATTGTCTTGGATTTCGACGAAACCAGTTTCATCGGATCCGTCAGTGAATTATTGTAGGATTTCAAGTTTCGTAGCGGTCGGACTTATCGTTTAGCTGTGCGAGCTTGAAACGCGTGGAATTTATTTTCAGAATTTAACTAAAATAAATTGATTTTGAAATGCTATCTTCTACATACGATCGAATTAGGCCTTGAGACTAGTTCCATTGCATTCGGAATAGCGGTATAACATTAGGAACGCAAGGCGGTACACCTCAATGGGAGTTCAAGGTTTCCTTGTATATAATACGTGATATCCTAAATGGATAAATATGAAATCAAATCGAAATCAAATCTCAGCTACCCTATACAAATATGTCATGCCTCCCTACTCACGAAGACCGTTTTCCCAATTTAAATTTGTGCCCTCTCTTTCTTCTTCTATTTCATACAGCACAAAATAAAGAAAAGGAAAAAAACGTATGAAGGTCGCGAGGCGACCTGGGAATGGAAATCGATCGTGGTTTCAAGGGTTCGGCTTCAATCGAGAGCAGCGCGATGGTGTCAGGTCGAGGCGCGTAGGCGAGTCGCGAAAAGGCTGTAGGCACAGGCGATGGGCGACGTCATGTATAGGCGATGGAGGCGGCCGATGTTGGTGGTGTTGGGATGGAAACGGCGGTGGCTGGCTTCGGTGAGGATGTAGTTGGCTCTGGCGATCTATGGTGTCATCAAGAAGGAGATGCAGTGAAGGTGACGAGTAGAAGTTGCATGCGGCCTGGGTTATTATCGAAGGTGGATTAGTGCTAAGCTAGGGATTAAGGTTAATTTAAGTTTCAATTAAATTAAGTTGTTGATTTTAATTTAATCATATTCAAATGTCAAAAAATCAGTAACTTGTGCATACGAGGTCCGTCTTGGACAAAACAAGGGGCGTTGAAACCGTATCAACGAAGGCTACGTCGCGTGGTTGGTCTGGAATTTATTTGAAGTTGAAATTATTTTTAGTTTCAAATAAAAAGGTGAGTGTTCTATACACTCACAATTGACTAAATAAAATTTTATATTGGTTAAATTCATGTCGAGAAGTGATTTAAATTTATTGATAGTTGTTCGATAAATTTAATTGACATTTAAATTGACATCTGAATTAATTGATAGAATTTGAATTGACAGTTAAATGAATGAAAATTAAATTGCTAGTTAATTCCCGATTATTAATAACAAGTAAATTGTTATGATATTTTGACTAATTTGGATGTTTATTGCGATGGATGTTATTGATTGATATTTTGGATGATTTGGATGTTTATTTGTTTTATATATATCATGTATCACCCTGTAAATTAATTAACAGTGTATAAAATTGTTAATTGAATTATTTTGAATAAATTAAGAAATAGGTTGAAATGATATATACCTATGACATTTATTTTGGATTAAAATGATATATATCCATCCCTGAAATTAAATTGAAATAATGATTCACTTGGCAATAGGAATAGAAAATTATATACGGACACCAGATTGGTTAAATTAAATGATTTTAATTTTTTTGATTTGAAATGTATTTAAATGATTTTGATTTAAAGAAATAAAAATCAAATTTATAGAAATCAAATTATTTTCGAACTTGAGCTCAGAATGTTGAGATTTAAATTTGGTAATGGGAATTGTTTAAATAATTATAGTTGAGATTTTGAAGTTATAATAAAAATATGATTTGAATTTCAAAAATTGATTTGTTTTAAAAAGATTTGAAATTTCATTCGAACTTTGAATTATTGCTAAGTAAAAGTAATATAATTAGATATATAGATTTGGACCCAAGAATGAAATTTATTTTAGGTTTTGAATCTAAATTTGAAGATTGAAGTTTAATTTGAATTCAGTGATTTAAATCGATATTCTGAAATCGAACTCGAATTTATATAAATCAAAACAGTTGTAATTGAGAATTGAATTGAAATTAATTTAAATTGGAATAGAATTGGAATTAATTGGAATTGAAATAGAATTAAATTAATTTGAAATCGAAATTGAATCAATTTAAATGGAAATGAAAATTAAATTTATTTGAATTGAGAAGATTTGGAATGGAATCAGTTTGACTTTGAAACCATTTTCAAATAAATTATTTTAATGTAAATTGTTTAAGACCTATCTTTTAAATATCCAAATTATTTCGATCTCCAAGCTATTTTATTTTATAAACCATTTTAATACACAAACTATTTTTATATTAACCTATTTTAACTTTTTAAATTATTTTCCAAAAATTCAAACTGGTCAAGGGTGGAATGTTTATATTTAAATCTTGGATTTAAATGCGAATTGGGTTAAAATGAAGTTATAACCCAAATTGAAATCCGAAACGATTTGAAAGTGAAATCGAGATATTGGAGTGAACTAAGATTTCAAGTGAAAATAACGTATCGAACTAAATATGATTTTTGAGGTAAATATGATATTTCGAAATGAATTTGATTTTGAAGCGAATATGATATTTTGATATCAAGTACGAATTGTTTTCGAAATATAAAAGTACCAACCGGTGTGTAAAACGATGTTTGGTTGTTAAAGAGACTGGGGCCTCTTATTGGCATCCTCTCTATCAATATTGGAACCACTTTAACAACTGTGTATGCAGAGTGTCACATACCGAAATTTCGACTTTCGAAAATTCAACATCGATACTCACTTTATCGACTGTCGAGCAATCGAGTGCCGGAAACTCCAATAGTGAGGGTTTTAGAAAGAAGAAATAGAAGAAAAAGAGAAGAAGGAGAGAAAGAAAGAACAACTGAACAACATCAGACAGAAAACAATATCAGAATCTTACACATCGCAGCGGAACAATATATAATAGATAAACACTAGTCTTTTAAAACAAAGAACTACATCAGTTTATACATACATCAATCATCAGAGTCAATATACAACAATGGACAGTTATATAAACTCGTCCTCATACAGAATACACAGCGGAATAAATACTATCAGATACAAATACTACGTCTCGTCCTCCAGCTCATCTCCAAAGCTCCAGAATATCCAGAATATCCTGATAATCTAACTCTAGACTGCCCGTGTGGAAATTGGTGGGCACCCAGAGTTTAGAAGGGAACAATAAACTCCGAGTCAGTCATGGTGACTGGTGTGAGATCGTAAAACAGTTATTCTTTAAAAATAAACAGCAGAGAATTTTAAAGTCAATTCGCAATGCTTTTGGAAAATGAAACTACCATAAGACCTCCCACCACACACACAATGCAAACGCAGAATTGGAGGAGATTTCTTCTTATGATAGTCAAAGATGCTTACTACGCAAAATCAAATCATTTTTGATATTATTATTAGTGCATAGTGTAGAAACCATTTCGAAAGTATAATATTAATCTTAGCCAACATACGACCAGTATCGTATGCCTACTATAGCTACCATCTAAACAGTGGTGACCACCGTACGTAAATGGCAGGTTCTACAACTAATACCGTACAAAGTTCGTATTGGAGTCTGGATTTCCAACAAATGGTCAGGCTAAGGAACTTCCTATCCACGATGGGTACGTCCCTGGAATAGACGACCCGAGAACCTAACCGGATCTCTGCCAACACAAGGCCGGGTTACCTCTGCAAAAATAGGTAACTACTGACACGCGTATGCCATCCCCCGATCGTCACCGATCTTCCCGAGGATCCCCGATTTCCAACAAACCACATAGATAATAATAATGCAGTAACCACAGAGGTTAAGTATCTGGGCTCCATACCATGATACCACCTTTATCCAGAAGGAATGACATACACTAAGGGGCGCTACTCCCTAGAACCTTGCTGCATTCTTCCTGTTTCGACCATTTCCGGGGTGTGAGGCTCGACGAAGTCTCGTCCACAAAGCTACGCTTTCTCAAAAAGCCCTGCTTCGGGTCAAACAAAATGATCAACCTATGATCACAAAGATATAAGATCAAACAAATGATCATATCACAAATGATCAAACACTGATCATTTCACAGCAACACTCAGTATGCCACGTTACCAAATTGGGATATATCGCTGATAAATTTCAACTACATAACCTCTGAGCTCGTACGTCTCAGAGAAGGGTGTTAAGCTAAGAGAATAAATTCTCCGCCACCAACAGAAATGTATTTGAAAGAAATCAGCTTTATATCTCAAATTGTAACGTCAGACACACAATCCATACAAGTCTGTTCCGGGATCGAACAGAACCGAAGGCACTTCTCACGAAGCCCTTGCATTTCCGGATAATTTTCAATCACGTCAGGACTTCCCGTCACTAAGGGTGATAAAACCTCTAAACCGAAGATCAGTCGGTGTAGAGTAACTCGACGGTAATCCTTCCGTTTTCAAAAATATCCGGTCTTCAACACCGGTCTTCGAATGTAATTCATAACGACGTATCACATATTCGGAATGGGTTATACGACCCCATGGTCCTTTCCCGGTTAACCCGAATAGTGAGCGATTATTCAAAAATAAGTGTGGCATTCAAATTCATCCAATTCACAACAAATACCTATCTAAAGGTAATTATTGATAGTCGGTTATTTAACTATCAATAAAGATGCGCAACATCATCAGATTCCAAATAATTTTCCAAATTATTTATCTTCAAAAATATCTTTACTAGATATAAAATTTCCACACTTTAAAAATAAATCAATATTTATTTTTAAACAACTTCCCTTTCTTTTATAAATTCCATATTGAATTTATACTTTCGAATATCTACTGATATTCGATTTTCAAATCGTTTCAATATTCAATTTCAATTTATCTTTAAGAAGATAAATTCTCAAAACGTTCATTTCATATTGGAAAAGTATTTCCTTACTTATTAAATAATAAGTATTTCACAAGTCTATTTATTTTCACATTTGAAAATATTCGATATACTTAAATCAAATTAAGTATATATTCATTCTTTAAGGAAATCTATTTTCTATAACAACATCAATTTGAGTCAAAACAAATGTTACGTAAAACATCGTTACGACGACTCAAAAATCACTAGTATAGGGATTCGAAATTTTGATAGATATATAAATCCCAATACTACATTAAAAGCATTTCCTTTCGGAAATCATTTACTATAACAACAGTGTTATAGTCCATCATTTCCTTATTTCTCGAAAACGTCTATTTCAACAATAAATGTTGAAATCTATGATTTCGGTAATTCACACGTTTTAAAACATCTTTTAAAACAATCACTTCATTTCAAATATCGCTTTCCCGAAACATATCCATTTTACTTAACAATATATTCACTATCCAAAATCGTGAATATACTTCACTAATTACATTTCACTATTTTCTACACATTTTATTTCAACAAAAATTCGCTATCCAAAATCGCGAATATATCTTCTTTAAAAATCTTCTACATTTAATTTATCAAATTCTATCGATTTCGAATTTATAAAACAACTTTTATAAATTCTATTCCTATTTTCTAACGACTTCAATTTAATAAATCTCCTTTATTCATAATTCGATAAATATTCCATCTAAAGATAAAAATCCAATTTATAAGTTAATCTCTTATAAATCTTTTATTCTACAGTTTCATCCATTTTATAACTTCACAATTTATATCTATTAATTTCATTTACTTGTGAAATCTATTCATACTTCTTTTTAACACTTATAAAATACCCGTTTTATAATTCCAATATTTGATTTATAAAATATCAAATTTTTGTACATCTTTTATATACATTGTTTTTAATAACTCAAAAATCCAAATTTAAGCGACTTTATAAATTACTTAGCTATTTATTTCAAAAATCATCTTTCAGTTATATTTCACCAAAAATCTTAACTTTTATAACTTTAATAATTTTAACGTTTCTAAATTATTTCAAAAATTTAATAAACGTATACTTTCAAATAATCACTTTTAAAATCCCTTTTAAAGTTAAAATCGTTATTTTAAAAACTTCAAAACTTGAATCCAATGATGCAACGCATCAATTAGTCCATCACACAGTCAGTATCATATATCATCATATGATAACAGAATATATACCAACATCTGTAAATAAATAAATACAGTTGAGGAATCCAGTTGGATCCCTCCAACCTGTTTCCCTGCATCCAAAGATGTTAGCACAATACCAATTCCGCTCCAGTACGGAATTATCGCGGTATATAGGTTTTTATAAATCCGCTTACTAACGGCGCAATAGGGTCTCATCCGCTATACGAGGCGGGAAATCATCAATCCAATATATACATATGCCAATATGTATATACTGCTATATATATAGATATATCCTACTATATCTAATATCACAATCCAATAGCAATCAATAACTGCAAATCCAAATTTAAATCTGAGTGAGAAGATCTCACCTTAGATTTTATTTTTTTGCCATCCATTTCCCTTTTGACCATTTCTTCTCGATTTTTAACCTTGTATAAATAATTTATACAGTTTGTTAATATTCGAATTTTAAGTCGAACAAATCAATTTCTGACTTTCAATTATACAATGATTTTATTTTAGACTAGTGATTTAATTTTGATCAAAGAAATTTAATTTTAAACTAATTACTTTTTTTCCAAATTAGTCTTAGTGACTATCATAAGATTTAATAAGTTGACTTAACACTTTATTTATCAAATCCATTATTTAAAAATAAGCTAGTATATTTATTTATTACTATTTGCCTATCTATACTTATACAAATTGAAAACCTACATATATACTTTATTATTATTTTTTTTTTCTGATTTCCTATATACGGTTAAATCAAATTAATTAAGAACAACTTAAAATCTAAAACTGCTTATCGTTTTAAAAATCAAAATTATACATGTTCTTACAGTATTATTTTTCTTTCATCTTTTCTGTGAATATACGTTCATACTTGCGTAGATATTAAATCGAAAATATAAAATTGTAAATATACCTCACAGAAGAAAAATTTGCGAACCCAAATCGAAATCCCCTCCTCGAGTCGCCGTTCGCCTGACGTCGCGAACCACTTCACGTCGCTGCCCTTAATACTTCGAGGAACCCAGACTCGAGTCGCCCTTACGCTCGATGTTGGAACCCTAATACTTGCCATTGCCGTTCGAGCTTCGATCGATTCCATTCCCAGTCGCGAATATCACGACTCGATGCCATCGCGATGCCGCCTCGAGTCTCGAAGTTCGCCAGCCCCTTCTAGTCGCCGTTGCCTATCTTCGCCCACACCTTCGAGCGTCGCCTACATCGAACTGCCGATCGCGACACGAAATCAATGTCGCCGCCGCGCCTGAACGCTGCTACCCTCCCCTCGCTTGCTCGATTATCGCGAGCCCTAAATCTTGCGAACGCGAGAACATTCTCCCCATTGTTTGATTTCGAAGCTGCTCGATTTGAATTTAACAGAGGCTTCGGCCATTGAATGATTTCGAAGATTTTCTTCTGCGTTTGATTTAAGTAAAGGGAGACGGGAATGGGAATGAAGTACAGGGTATGGGAGTAGGTATGGGAGAACGTGGTGTTGACTAATTTTTAAAAATTTAAATTTTAAATTTGCATTCGATAAAGATTCGATGCGTTTGCCTATCGTACGATCACACGGCAACCCCGATTGATACGAAAATTGAAATCCGATAATAACTAACTATTACGGACCCAATGGAACTGGTTTCGTCGAATTCCGAGACTGTGCCCCAGACGGCTATTTTTGAAATATCGATACGAACGATAATTTTAAAACTGAACAGATTGTTTCCAAATCAATTTCTGAAGCTTCCATCATTTCCAGAATTATCAATATATATTTTACAAGCGTTTGAAATATTTTTCTTCGGCTTAAAATTAAAGATTCAAATTTTTGTTCAACTTCAATCGATTAAATTTTATAATTTAATCGTCAAATTAAATTTATATCGAGGATTCAAATTAAATTACCGTTCAAATATTTAAAATTAATTAAATATTCTCAATTTAATTTGTTCGAAATTCTGGGTCGTTACAAACTTCCCTCCTTAAAAGAATTTCGTCCTCGAAATTACAAGTTAGGAAAAAAAAGTGTCCTTAACTCGTCTACTATTTTTCATAATCCAATAGTTTTATCAATTTATCAAAACAAATCTTCCTACTAAAGATTCGTTATTATTCCAACTAGTTTTCAACTTCAAGTACCGATTTCAAACACATTGTTTAACTTCTCAATTCAAATTCGAGTTTAAATTCAAATTTTAAACTTTCAAAATTTCTCAAAAATTTTCTAACGCCCTAAATTTCCGAAAAATTTCGCCAGCGTCTCCTTTGCGCGGCTAATACGGCACGACTACAAAACGTCCCTACGGACTCTCAGATTTTAAAAAGAAAAAGAAAAAGCCAAGTGGCTAGAGAGAAATCATCAAAAACTCATATTCAAATTTAAATACTTACCTTTTTCGAGCAAATTCAAATTATCTGTGAAATCAAATTCAATTTCCTTTATACCTGTATATCTACTAGCCATTATATCTAGTTACAGCATTCAATCCAATTTGCAAATTCTACTACAAAATTTTCCAATATAAACTGCATATACATTTTTAGCTTACTTCACTGTTGAAGTTACATATTCATATCCATTCAAATTTACATTTCAAATTTATTTATTCACACATTCATTCATTTCGATTTGAATCTCATTTTCAATCACATTTCAAATATTTATAAGTCTTCAACTTACTTACTTTCCGATTTATACAATCATTTATACTTTCACTTTACAATTTCGTTCCATTTGAATTCTATTTTCAATCATAAATTCATATTCACAATTTCATTCCATTATTGAATTTTAAATTTTCAATTACCTTCTTGAATTCTATTCCAATCAGGTCTCAATATTTTATAAATATTTTTATATAGTATTCCAGAGTCTTTTCAACTTCAAAAAAAATCATTTTGAAAACAATTCAAATTTCCCTTTGAATTTTCTAAAACCAAATCCAAATTTTCAAACAACTTCCATTTAAAACAATTTGGCAGCAATTTCTCTTTTGGAAACCCGAAAATGAACATCAGTGATGCTGCAGTCATTACCGAAGTTATTTTCCAGCGACCGAAAAGAGTTTAGAGCTTTCAACTCTCTAAAATACTTTTTCAAAATCCTTTGAAATTCATTTTCAACTCCAAAAAGAATTTAAACTTTCCAAATCTCAAAAATTTCAAATTCTTCTCAAAACATTTCCAAAAACTTTTCTGGAATTCCGTTTTAAATTACAATTCACATTTATAATTTATATTCTCAAATTTCATTTGTATGTGAATTTATTTCTTAACTTTGGAGTTACGGTTTCAATTTCTTATTCAATTTCAATAGTAATGATAACATTTCAATATCATCACTTTCCTAACAACCAAACATCCATATACTATGGTAATTCATAGAAAATCATTTCTTTTATATACAAAAATAATTTTGGGTAAAATCATTTCATTCACCCTATTTAAAACAATATTGTGCCGAATTGTTCTATTCGAGTGTTTAGAGATCCCTATCAATGATCGTTAATTACTCGTATTGACCAGAATCCATATACCACTCAATAAATCAATCATCACAATATAAAACAATTTTATATTCACATAACAAATACGCGCTCATATCTATTATTACACTCAACTCATTCTAGAGTACTGCTGACTCTATCTCTAATGAGTAACACCCAACAGAGCAGGGTTGTCGCTTAACCATATGCTCTGATACCAAATGTAACATCCCGGAATTTTCGACTTTCGAAAATTCAACATCGATACTCGCTTTATCGACTGTCGAGCAATCGAGTGCCGGAAACTCCAATAGTGAGGGTTTTAGAAAGAAGAAATAGAAGAAAAAGAGAAGAAGGAGAGAAAGAAAGAACAACTGAACAACATCAGACAGAAAACAATATCAGAATCTTACACATCGCAGCGGAACAATATATAATAGATAAACACTAGTCTTTTAAAACAAAGAACTACATCAGTTTATACATACATCAATCATCAGAGTCAATATACAACAATGGACAGTTATATAAACTCGTCCTCATACAGAATACACAGCGGAATAAATACTATCAGATACAAATACTACGTCTCGTCCTCCAGCTCATCTCCAAAGCTCCAGAATATCCAGAATATCCTGATAATCTAACTCTAGACTGCCCGTGTGGAAATTAGTGGGCACCCAGAGTTTAGAAGGGAACAATAAACTCCGAGTCAGTCATGGTGACTGGTGTGAGATCGTAAAACAGTTATTCTTTAAAAATAAACAGCAGAGAATTTTAAAGTCAATTCGCAATGCTTTTGGAAAATGAAACTACCATAAGACCTCCCACCACACACACAATGCAAACGCATAATTGGAGGAGATTTCTTCTTATGATAGTCAAAGATGCTTACTACGCAAAATCAAATCATTTTTGATATTATTATTAGTGCATAGTGTAGAAACCATTTCGAAAGTATAATATTAATCTTAGCCAACATACGACCAGTATCGTATGCCTACTATAGCTACCATCTAAACAGTGGTGACCACCGTACGTAAATGGCAGGTTCTACAACTAATACCGTACAAAGTTCGTATTGGAGTCTGGATTTCCAACAAATGGTCAGGCTAAGGAACTTCCTATCCACGATGGGTACGTCCCTGGAATAGACGACCCGAGAACCTAACCGGATCTCTGCCAACACAAGGCCGGGTTACCTCTACAAAAATAGGTAACTACTGACACGCGTATGCCATCCCCCGATCGTCACCGATCTTCCCGAGGATCCCCGATTTCCAACAAACCACATAGATAATAATAATGCAGTAACCACAGAGGTTAAGTATCTGGGCTCCATACCATGATACCACCTTTATCCAGAAGGAATGACATACACTAAGGGGCGCTACTCCCTAGAACCTTGCTGCATTCTTCCTGTTTCGACCATTTCCGGGGTGTGAGGCTCGACGAAGTCTCGTCCACAAAGCTACGCTTTCTCAAAAAGCCCTGCTTCGGGTCAAACAAAATGATCAACCTATGATCACAAAGATATAAGATCAAACAAATGATCATATCACAAATGATCAAACACTGATCATTTCACAGCAACACTCAGTATGCCACGTTACCAAATTGGGATATATCGCTGATAAATTTCAACTACATAACCTCTGAGCTCGTACGTCTCAGAGAAGGGTGTTAAGCTAAGAGAATAAATTCTCCGCCACCAACAGAAATGTATTTGAAAGAAATCAGCTTTATATCTCAAATTGTAACGTCAGACACACAATCCATACAAGTCTGTTCCGGGATCGAACAGAACCGAAGGCACTTCTCACGAAGCCCTTGCATTTCCGGATAATTTTCAATCACGTCAGGACTTCCCGTCACTAAGGGTGATAAAACCTCTAAACCGAAGATCAGTCGGTGTAGAGTAACTCGACGGTAATCCTTCCGTTTTCAAAAATATCCGGTCTTCAACACCGGTCTTCGAATGCAATTCATAACGACGTATCACATATTCGGAATGGGTTATACGACCCCATGGTCCTTTCCCGGTTAACCCGAATAGTGAGCGATTATTCAAAAATAAGTGTGGCATTCAAATTCATCCAATTCACAACAAATACCTATCTAAAGGTAATTATTGATAGTCGGTTATTTAACTATCAATAAAGATGCGCAACATCATCAGATTCCAAATAATTTTCCAAATTATTTATCTTCAAAAATATCTTTACTAGATATAAAATTTCCACACTTTAAAAATAAATCAATATTTATTTTTAAACAACTTCCCTTTCTTTTATAAATTCCATATTGAATTTATACTTTCGAATATCTACTGATATTCGATTTTCAAATCGTTTCAATATTCAATTTCAATTTATCTTTAAGAAGATAAATTCTCAAAACGTTCATTTCATATTGGAAAAGTATTTCCTTACTTATTAAATAATAAGTATTTCACAAGTCTATTTATTTTCACATTTGAAAATATTCGATATACTTAAATCAAATTAAGTATATATTCATTCTTTAAGGAAATCTATTTTCTATAACAACATCAATTTGAGTCAAAACAAATGTTACGTAAAACATCGTTACGACGACTCAAAAATCACTAGTATAGGGATTCGAAATTTTGATAGATATATAAATCCCAATACTACATTAAAAGCATTTCCTTTCGGAAATCATTTACTATAACAACAGTGTTATAGTCCATCATTTCCTTATTTCTCGAAAACGTCTATTTCAACAATAAATGTTGAAATCTATGATTTCGGTAATTCACACGTTTTAAAACATCTTTTAAAACAATCACTTCATTTCAAATATCGCTTTCCCGAAACATATCCATTTTACTTAACAATATATTCACTATCCAAAATCGTGAATATACTTCACTAATTACATTTCACTATTTTCTACACATTTTATTTCAACAAAAATTCGCTATCCAAAATCGCGAATATATCTTCTTTAAAAATCTTCTACATTTAATTTATCAAATTCTATCGATTTCGAATTTATAAAACAACTTTTATAAATTCTATTCCTATTTTCTAACGACTTCAATTTAATAAATCTCCTTTATTCATAATTCGATAAATATTCCATCTAAAGATAAAAATCCAATTTATAAGTTAATCTCTTATAAATCTTTTATTCTACAGTTTCATCCATTTTATAACTTCACAATTTATATCTATTAATTTCATTTACTTGTGAAATCTATTCATACTTCTTTTTAACACTTATAAAATACCCGTTTTATAATTCCAATATTTGATTTATAAAATATCAAATTTTTGTACATCTTTTATATACATTGTTTTTAATAACTCAAAAATCCAAATTTAAGCGACTTTATAAATTACTTAGCTATTTATTTCAAAAATCATCTTTCAGTTATATTTCACCAAAAATCTTAACTTTTATAACTTTAATAATTTTAACGTTTCTAAATTATTTCAAAAATTTAATAAACGTATACTTTCAAATAATCACTTTTAAAATCCCTTTTAAAGTTAAAATCGTTATTTTAAAAACTTCAAAACTTGAATCCAATGATGCAACGCATCAATTAGTCCATCACACAGTCAGTATCATATATCATCATATGATAACAGAATATATACCAACATCTGTAAATAAATAAATACAGTTGAGGAATCCAGTTGGATCCCTCCAACCTGTTTCCCTGCATCCAAAGATGTTAGCACAATACCAATTCCGCTCCAGTACGGAATTATCGCGGTATATAGGTTTTTATAAATCCGCTTACTAACGGCGCAATAGGGTCTCATCCGCTATACGAGGCGGGAAATCATCAATCCAATATATACATATGCCAATATGTATATACTGCTATATATATAGATATATCCTACTATATCTAATATCACAATCCAATAGCAATCAATAACTGCAAATCCAAATTTAAATCTGAGTGAGAAGATCTCACCTTAGATTTTATTTTTTTGCCATCCATTTCCCTTTTGACCATTTCTTCTCGATTTTTAACCTTGTATAAATAATTTATACAGTTTGTTAATATTCGAATTTTAAGTCGAACAAATCAATTTCTGACTTTCAATTATACAATGATTTTATTTTAGACTAGTGATTTAATTTTGATCAAAGAAATTTAATTTTAAACTAATTACTTTTTTTCCAAATTAGTCTTAGTGACTATCATAAGATTTAATAAGTTGACTTAACACTTTATTTATCAAATCCATTATTTAAAAATAAGCTAGTATATTTATTTATTACTATTTGCCTATCTATACTTATACAAATTGAAAACCTACATATATACTTTATTATTATTTTTTTTTTCTGATTTCCTATATACGGTTAAATCAAATTAATTAAGAACAACTTAAAATCTAAAACTGCTTATCGTTTTAAAAATCAAAATTATACATGTTCTTACAGTATTATTTTTCTTTCATCTTTTCTGTGAATATACGTTCATACTTGCGTAGATATTAAATCGAAAATATAAAATTGTAAATATACCTCACAGAAGAAAAATTTGCGAACCCAAATCGAAATCCCCTCCTCGAGTCGCCGTTCGCCTGACGTCGCGAACCACTTCACGTCGCTGCCCTTAATACTTCGAGGAACCCAGACTCGAGTCGCCCTTACGCTCGATGTTGGAACCCTAATACTTGCCATTGCCGTTCGAGCTTCGATCGATTCCATTCCCAGTCGCGAATATCACGACTCGATGCCATCGCGATGCCGCCTCGAGTCTCGAAGTTCGCCAGCCCCTTCTAGTCGCCGTTGCCTATCTTCGCCCACACCTTCGAGCGTCGCCTACATCGAACTGCCGATCGCGACACGAAATCAATGTCGCCGCCGCGCCTGAACGCTGCTACCCTCCCCTCGCTTGCTCGATTATCGCGAGCCCTAAATCTTGCGAACGCGAGAACATTCTCCCCATTGTTTGATTTCGAAGCTGCTCGATTTGAATTTAACAGAGGCTTCGGCCATTGAATGATTTCGAAGATTTTCTTCTGCGTTTGATTTAAGTAAAGGGAGACGGGAATGGGAATGAAGTACAGGGTATGGGAGTAGGTATGGGAGAACGTGGTGTTGACTAATTTTTAAAAATTTAAATTTTAAATTTGCATTCGATAAAGATTCGATGCGTTTGCCTATCGTACGATCACACGGCAACCCCGATTGATACGAAAATTGAAATCCGATAATAACTAACTATTACGGACCCAATGGAACTGGTTTCGTCGAATTCCGAGACTGTGCCCCGGACGGCTATTTTTGAAATATCGATACGAACGATAATTTTAAAACTGAACAGATTGTTTCCAAATCAATTTCTGAAGCTTCCATCATTTCCAGAATTATCAATATATATTTTACAAGCGTTTGAAATATTTTTCTTCGGCTTAAAATTAAAGATTCAAATTTTTGTTCAACTTCAATCGATTAAATTTTATAATTTAATCGTCAAATTAAATTTATATCGAGGATTCAAATTAAATTACCGTTCAAATATTTAAAATTAATTAAATATTCTCAATTTAATTTGTTCGAAATTCTGGGTCGTTACACAGAGGAAACTCCAGAACGAAGTGGTTGGATTTGGCGTTGTTTGCTGGATTTGAAGAAAGAGAACGATGATGGATTGGCCTGACACTTATGTCAATTTGAAATGACTAAACAGGAGTCGTACTGGCCAATGAGGTTAGTTACCTCTAGCGGACACACTTCTTCGTATTACCATCATGACATTGTTATTGATTGGTGCGCACCCTCAGATTTTGGGAGTGTTGGACGCGATGGGCTGTTAGGGGTTACCACCAGCCGGGAAGGGTAAACTGGTAGTATCCTACCTTAAGCATTGCCTCACGTGCCTTGTCATACTTTTATCCCTATACGAGACCTCTACGATTTTGATTTAGTGTTGTCGTATCACGGTGCATCCCTATCAACCGACTGTTTACTAGTGTTTTATATGCAAACTGTATGCTTAAAAACGTGTTAAGGGGGATCAATGTAAAGTCTTAACACTATTTTGATATTTATTTTATTGATTAGACGTTATATATGTAGTGTATTCTACTACATATAAATATTTTGGCGGATCCTTAAGAGATGGAAAATCCCGTACCATCTCTTGAGTTATTGCACGCACGTTATACGCTGGATAAGAGATGTGAAATCCCGTAAACATCTCTGAAGCTATTACACTCATGTTATTTGATATCAATTTGACTCACATAAGGATATTTTAGTCCTGACTCGAGTGTTTTGTCTTTTCATTACGCTCGGGTCAGCCTTGAGTTTTTTAGCGCATTGAAGATTATTCTGGAAGACGAAGACGAAGATTTGGTATATTATTACTATTATTATCCCTGCATCATGTTGTCTACTGCATTATTTTACTTATCCCTGTTGTATATATAACCCTGATAATTGTTGTATAAATTATAATCAAATGTATAATAAACAACTTCATGAACTGTTTATTTGATTATTATATTTTGTCATTTTGCTACGAGATTCTATGTTTGTTTTTTTCTTCTTTCCTTATTTTTCTTAATTAATCCCATTGATTATCTATATTCCGGATTGTTTAAGTTGGACATGTGTTGATTATTGTCAATTTAAACCTTTTGAAATATAGGTCGTCACAGTTGATATCAGAGCTTTGGTTTAGCGATAACCTTAGCTTTGTGGGGTTTGACTCATTAGAGATAGGGTAGTAATACCCTAAAATGAGTTGTTGGGTGTGTTTGTCTATATATATATATATATATATATGAGAGCGTACTTGTTAGTGTTATAAATTGTTTTATATTGTGTTTACTTACCCGTTGAGTTGTTTATGAATTCTGGTCGGTGCGTGGGATGTCATGTTATCAATAGGAATTTCTAAACACTTAAACGAGGCAAGTCGACATAATATAATATTAAAAAAAACGGATAAATGGAATTATTTTACCTAAATTATATTTATTTATATAAAATGAAAATTTTAATGAATGTTGTTATTAGGAGATGATAAAATTTAATTATCATCAATTATTGGTTGAATTAAAATAAAACGAATACTTAGTGAATTTTATTTTATGAAGCATTTGATAATTAAATTGAATTGAATCTAATTACAATAAAAATTGAGAATTTTAGAATTTAAAACCCTTTTGTTTTCAAAATTGATTTCAAAGCCTTCAAAATTAATAATAATATTATTTGAAAGAGTTTTGACTAGAAAATATTTTGAAAAGATTTTTGAAGAAATTAAAAGCATTAAACTCACTTTAGTTACAGGGAAATAATTCTGGGGATGATTGTAGCATTGCCAGTATTCATTTTTGAGTTTTTGAGTGAGAATTGCTACCAAAAGGAATTTATTTTCGATTAAAACAAGTTTTGATCGTGAAAAATATCCTAAGTATGGTTTGATAAATATATGAAAATAGTTTGAACTTATAGTTGAAATAGTATAGATAAAACTAAGTTTATAACTTATAGATTTGAACGGGAGAGTAAAATTAAATTTTAAAATGGTTAAATATTTTGGTTAAGCAAACAAAAGAAAATTTGAATTTGAGATATGAAATAAAAGAATTAACTCAAGAAATGTTAAATAAATTAAGTTGGTGAATTGAAGTAAATAAAATGAAGTTTAACTCAAGAAAACTTAAATAAAAAAATGAATTGTATTTGAAATAAATTAGATAAAATAATGAAATGAAATTTTTAAGTGAATAAATTTGTATAACTTGTAGATTTGAGTAATATTAATCTAAAAACAAATTGAAATTTTTTGAATATCAACAAATTGAACGATAAAAAAAAGAAAAAAATTAACTTAAATAAAGTCGAATAAACGAGTAATGGATTAAATGAAATAGAATTTCACTTAATGAAGATTAAATGAATTGAATTGGATTTGAATTAAACTAGATAAATTAGGAAAGTGAATTAATTCCACTTAAGCTATAAAATGAATAATAGAATGAATACGAACTTGAAATTATAAAAAATGAAATGCAATTTGAATTGTGAAAGAAATTGAATAAAAATAAACGAGTAAGTAAAATTAATGTGAGTCATTGAATTTGATTTAAACTGGATGTGAATAAATTAAATGCAAATATAATGAGTTTCAATATAACTGAATGGTAACTAATTGAATATGAAATAAGTTAATAAAATGAATTATAAGATGAAGTTAACTTAAGAGAAGTTGAATGAATTGATTATGATAAAAGGAAATTATTAATATGAATTTGAGCTATAAAATAAAATTTACTTAAGTAAAATTATTAATATGAATATGAATTACTGAAATGAATGTAACTATAAATGAAGGTAAATTAATAGAATGTGAATTCATTAATGTTGAAGTGCATGTCAATCAGTTGAAAGTAAATAAACTGAATGAAAATCAACTAAATGTGAATTAAATTGAATGTAAGTCAGTTGAGTACAAATAAATTGAAATGAGCCAATTAAATGATTCTGTTTATAAGAATAAGATTTAACTTAAATAAGGTTAAATGGAATAATTTTATTAGATGGTTCATAAATGGGCTTATATGAAATATGTTAAACAAAAAGTGAAACAATTGAAATTTAACAAAAATTGAATTGAATAAATTGAATGTAAATAAAATGGATGTGAATAAATTTGAAACAAACCAATTAAACGTTAAAAAAAAGGACGTTAACAAGAAATGAAGTGTATAAATTAAATATTGACATTGGAAGATGTAAATTAACATAGGTGTGAGTTAATTGGATTAATTGGATGAATATTAATAATTGAATGGTTTATTTTGTTGTAAATCATCGTTATAACTGTTTTGAATGCATATGATTGTTGTATGTTGTGTATTCGTGCTTATGTTTATGGTTCGGATTCACAATTCATTCTATGTGATTCTATTTAACTCATATATGCTTTTTATATCTTCATAAGTGACTAATATTATATTGAGTTGAGATAGGTACATATGAAGACCGTTTGAACGTATATGTGGATTTTATATGCTTTTTCTTGCTTAATACGAGCGAACTCGCTCGTATTAATAATAATAAGGTACACATCTCGGATTACATACCGCGCTTTTATATTTTTCCCTAAGGGATGCCTCATCATTGGGATGAGATGAATATTTGGATTATATATTGAATTGTAAAAAATTTCGGATCTTGCCGCGCAAAGGAGACTCTGCCGAAATTTTCCGTAAATCCGGGTGTTAGAAAATTTTTGAGGTTTTAAAAATTTTATAACTTGTTTTGATAACTAACTTGTAAATTCTATAAGCCGATCAGAGTAGCATAGTAGAAACGTAGTAATGGTTTTATAAATGAGATTTAATGCTGTATATGTTGATAATTTTGAATAAAATATATCAAATGTTAAATTATCTACTTAGCCCTTTTCCAGGATGAAAAGTTTTGAGTGAGGGAGAATGTAATGACCCGTACTTTTAAACTATTTTAAATTATTGAATTTAATATGATTATTGGATAAACATGGTTAGAAATAAAATTTAATAATTTATTAATGCAGTTGTTGAATATGAACTTGGGTAAAATCTTGAAATAAACAATTTTGGTAATTTAGGAACTATTTATATTGAAATGAAATTATAATCCATAGTTAGAATTGGATCATAAGTGTTGAATTATTTAGATGGGAATAATTATCGATAACTAAATTCATTGAAAATTTATGATTATTAATGTAATTTATTGCATAATTAAATTGTTTAAAATTTAATAATGGAAATCATTTGAATAGTTGAATTCTAGATTTAATATGATTGAAAATGATATCGAAAATTGATTTAAATTTTATTTAAACAACAATGAAGATTGTTAACATTTAAAATTGGATTTAAAAGTGGCTAAATAAATTATGGAAATTTTATATTATATTTAACGAGTAAAAATAGTCAGTTTGGACACTGTCTTGGATTTCGACGAAACCAGTTTCATCGGATCCGTAATAGTTAATTATTGTAGGATTTCAAGTTTCGTAGCGGTCGGACTTATCGTTTAGCCATGCGAGCTTGAAACGGGTAGAATTTATTTTCAGCATTTAACTAAAATAAATTGATTTTGAAATGCTATCTTCTGCATACGATCGAATTAGGCCTCAAGACCAGTTCTATTGCGTTCGAAATAGCGGTATAACATTAGGGACGCAAGGCGGTACACCTCAATAGGAGTTCGAGGTTTCCCTGTATATAATACGTGATATCCTGAATGGATAAATATGAAATCAAATCCAAATCAAATCTCATCCACCCTATACAAATCTGTCATGCCACCCTACTCACGAAGATAGTTTTCCCAATTTAAATTCACGCCCCCTCTTTCTTCTTCTATTTCATACAGCACAAAATAAAGAAAAGGAAAAAAACGGCGACCTGGGAATGGAAATCGATCGCGATTTCAAGGGTTCGGCTTCAATCGAGAGTAGCGCGATGGTGTCAGGTCGAGGTAGAGGCGCGTAGGCGAGTCGCGAAAAGGCTGCAGGCACAGGCGATGGGCGACGTGAGCGACGTCGCGTATAGGCGATGGAGGCGGCCGATGTTGGTGGCGTTAGGACGGAAACAACGGTGGCTGGCTTCGGTGAGGATGTAGTTGGCTCTGGTGATCTGTGGTGTCATCAAGAAGGAGATGCAGTGAAGGTGACGAGTAGAAGATGCGTGCGGCCTGGGTTGTTATCGAAGGTGGATTAGTGCTAAGCTAGGGATTAAGTTTAATTGAAGTTTCAATTAAATTAAGTTTTTGATTTTAATTTAATTATATTCAAATGTTAAATAATCCGTAAATTGTGCATACGAGGTCCGTTTTGGACGAAACAAGGTGCATTGGGACCGTATCGACGAAGGCTACATCGCGGGGTTGGTCTGGAATTTATTTGAAGATGAAATTGTTTTCAGTTTCAAATAAAAAGGTGAGTACTTTATACACTCACAATTGACTAAATAAATTTTTATGTTAGATAAATTCATATCGAGAAGTGATCTAAATTTATCGATAGTTGTTCGATAAATTAATTGACATTTAAATTGACATCTGAATTAATTGATAGAATTTGAATTAACAGTTAAATTGGATGAAAATTAAATTGCTAGTTAATTCCTGATTATTAATAACTAGTAAATTGTTATGATATTTTGACTAACTTGGATGTTTATTGCGATGGATGCTATTGATTGATATTTTGAATGATTTGGATGTTTATTTATTTTATATATATATCATATATCACCCTGTAATGATAGCATTCATCCATACAAGTTGTCCTGGGTCTAGACAAACTGAATCTGCTTCATGATCACCATCTCCATTATCTTCAATATATCACAATTCGTAACACACAAATCAGATTGAAGTGGTTTTCGAATAATTAAATTCGATCCCGGTCTCTTCGAAACGATCAACGAATTTGACTAAATTTGCTAGTCGATTATTTAACTATCAAATTACATACATAAGCAGTCACTAAGCCCAATTTATAATTTTTTTTTTCCAAATATTTTTTCAAAATACCTTTACAAAGATATATATTCAAATCTCTTTCAATATTTCAATATTTGAAAAAAATTTCCATTTCTTATATCCACAACAGGATACTTCTAACACTTGGAAATATTTTCCATTTCAATTGGTAATCCATCACTTAGAAAAATATTTCTATAAAACCATTTCATAGTTAGAATATTTCCAAAAACCATTTAATTCCAATACTTGGGAATATTCTATCTTATCTCACAAATCTATGGAATTTTATTAATTCCCTTTATAATTCCTAGAAATTTATCGATTATACTAATTTATAATCCATCTAAAAATTTATAACTCCTTTATTGAATTCATATTCATCATCGAAGTTTCCGAGTCTAACTATTTTGGAAATTTCCTAAATTTCCAGAAATCCCATTATAACACTTAAAACAATCACGTCCATTTTAACTAATCTGGATTACAATCTCGAGAATATTTATAAATAGATTTTAATTACTTACTTTTAAACTATATACATAGTAATAATAAATTCCAAAGATATGGTTAAATAATTATTTAAAATATCAAAGCATTTTTTTTCTTAAAATAAACATCAATAACAAATTCCAATTTATTTATAAAATTTATAATCGACTTATAAACTAGTTTATAAACTTAGATTTCATTTCAAAAAATTTAAATGTTTAAATAACTAGATTCATGAAATATTTTAATCCGATTTATAGTTAAATAAATAAAAATCCTTTTCTAAAATCAAATCTTAACTTCTTGTGAACAACCATTTTTAAAACTCAACATATCCTATTCATTACTTATAAATCTCTCACGATTTATCACAAATCGATTCACATTTCTAAATTCATAACTATTCCCAAATTCCAATATAGAATCCACTATTTCTCTCTAAACCGATTGCCCGATCTCATTTAAATTCTCACTGTGAATTCTAGATTTCCAATTTACCAAATGAAAATCACTTCACTTAATTTATAAACATCATTTATAAACTTCAAAATCTCATTTCCAGTTTATAACGGTTTCATATCATTTAAATTCATTTATAAATCAATTTCTAATTTAAATTCCATTTATAAATCTATTTCTCAAATAATCCAAACTATATTCCGAAACCAATCAAATCTCGATTTCTACTTCCATTTCGAAATTTAAATATCATATTTTAAAATCCAGTATAACCAATTTTATATTTATTTCCAAATTTCCTTTATTCTCTCAATCTATTAAATCTCGATTTTTAAAACGTTTTTACATTTAACAAATATCACTTAAGATTTATTATTTAAAATCCTTTATATACATTATTCCAAAATCTCTTTTTTAAATATCATGAAATAGTTAAGTACAAAGCCCAACCATTTATTTTATCCAAATCAATTTCTTTTAATTAATCCAAAATTCAATATAAATATTTCACTTCCAAATCGCTTTTCAATTTCCTTTCAAATTCAAAAATAATATTTATAATTTTAAAATGTTAAAATTAGGGCCAGTGCTATTATAGCATTCAATAAATTCAAATCAGACCATAATCTATCACAGATAAATCGAACACATCATATATCACCATATATGAAATTTAAATCAACATTTTGAGGAATCCAATTAGATCCCTCCAACCCGTTTCCCTGCATCCATAGATGTTACATAACATAAAATACCAATCCTGCTTCGAGGCAGGATATCGCGGTAATATAGGGTCATCCGCTATTATGTGGGGCGCATAGGGTTTCATCCGCTCCAATCGACGGGAATAATATCCAACTACTAATATATATAATATGACATCCAACTGATAATAATAATTTATCATTTCATCCAATCAGCCAATAAATAATTTTTAACCGTTAAAATAAAGCCAATTATCCAAGATGAGTGAGATTTACTCACATATATTTTCTGTTGTCGCCGAGGCGTTCCAATTTGGAATTAAAACCGAACAACGTCCGATTTTAGCCCAAATTTCCACAGCCTCAAAATCGGTCCAAACTAGTTTCATTGTGAAGCTTTCTTCATCATGATCGTAACGCAAAAGGTTTCGTCATGATCGGACCTCGTATGGAGAAGATATACATTTTATAAAATTCGATTAAATTAAAAATGATTAACTTACAAATCCTTGTATTAACAAGTTAAATACTCAACAATTCATCTTCCTCCCTCACAAATACAACCACGTGTACATGCTCCAATGCAACCCATACCCAACCATCACTACACCAAAACAGCAAATTTGGCACATCAAGAAGCGGAGATTTGATACGGCTCTAAGCCGTATCAAATTTGATACGGCTCAGAGCCGTACCAAATTGCCTCTGCGATCCACACCCCCCACAACACCTAAAATCTAACCCTACGTTTGAAAGGCCGCGGATCACTACATTTTGTTCACGCTAGTTTTCATTTCCCGCACTATTTTCATTTCCCTCCATCCCTAAATTACACAATCCCTAAATTAAATCACACCCTGCTCAAAATTCATTAAGACGGTGATCTACTACTCAATTACTGGTTATTCTATTTTCTTTGGAAAATTAGAAACATATCTTATCCCTAAATTACTAGGTCTAAGAGTTGGAGCCGGAGTACGAGACGCTACGCTTTGTCTCCGCCTGTAGCTTCTTTCGATTTGGATCTGGAAATTTTCAACATCCATGCCTGAATCGCGATTGCGAGCTACGCTGAGGTCCTGACCGCCATGCCTAGGATAGAGTTGCGGATCTGACATTGCTCGAGATGGATGGAGATGCGTTCCTTCTCCTTAAAGCCGAAGTCTGAAATGTTAGTTCCATGGATCAAGCTAGTGGCTTCGTTGCCACTGTTGCTGGAGTGATGCTTCTCACGTTCTTTCTATGCCGAGATGGTCGTCGAATTTTACACTAACACTTATGGATTCAGAAAAACCTGCGGTGGACATTGAAAAATAGAGCTCGCGATTGTTAAGTCGCCGTGAATGCAGTTGAACAGTTCTTTTCCTAAATTGGATTCCTGGTGTACTATGGGTAAAATCATCCTCAGATGTTATTATCTGTACTCCTAGATCTAGGAGCACCTGAAGTTCTGAGTTGATGTCAGATGTTGTGCTTGTTTGTTTCAACGTCGATATGAAGATGCCGAGTGATGTATATGACAGCTCGAGTTTGATAGAGATAGCTTGCGTGATTGATAGTGGTAGTTGTGCTGATCTGTTGGGTTCTGAAGATCGCAGTGATGAGCTTCGCAATTGATACTATTCCCTGCATCACACATGCCTCATATATAACTACTCAATATATCAATAACCCAAACATTACTAACATATCGTACATCCAGTTTCATATTTATCGGGCATACACACAATCAACCATATCTATGTGCCTCACCACCTCAAGGTTGTACCGAACTGTCGCCTTCAAAGTATCCTGAAGGGTCGCACGAAGATTAGGTTCTACAAATGTCTCCTGATAAAATTGGCCCGGTTGGATCCAGGTTTAACCTTGCTCTGACCAGCCTTCAATCGGTCTATCAGCAATCTATAACAGGTCGACCTGTTATGGCAAGTCTACCGTTTTTAGACCACCGATCGCCTATAAATGAACTATCTATGTGTTTATGATATCCTTTATTTATTTTGGTTTTGTCTTCATTTCAAGTTTAACATCATATAATTTGGTTCTAACTTCCCTTAACTTCATTATATAATCATTTCTTCATTGTTTTATTTTAGTAACTCATTCATATTAGTAAGTAATGGGGGTATCATTATTTGTCACTGATTTATGCACTATCAACTTTATCGATCCATTCACCATTCATTTAATCAATCAAAATTCATAATTAAACTCCTAAGTAGATCCTTAACAATCTTTTATCAATATTTTTGCATTATAAACAGGTAAAAGTGCTCTACTCACATCGTTTTGAAGATCCAATCCAGAAATGATGAATAGTCTTCGCTGTCCAGAAGAGTGCGACCAAAAAATTCACCAATTTGTCTCGAGTTCCACACCAGATCATAGCCCTCGCCTCCATAATTGTTTTGATAACAAGTTCGTTGGATTCTGTTAAGATTTAAGTGAGTTATCGTGTTTTGAAGATTTGAAGAAAAAGAGGAAAGAAATGTCATTTTAATGTATCATTGTATATCCTATATTCATTTTTATACGTGCTAAGCTTGTCCATTTATTTGTATTTTTAGTTGACTACTGACCGTAGGCATCGATGTAGAAGAAGGAAACATGTAATGTGAAAAATAGAGAGCAATGCATTATTTTTTTTACTTTAATACATTAATTTGATACGGCCCAAAGCCGTATCAAATTCATGAATTAGGCAGTGCTTTGAGCCGTATCTAATTTATGAATTAGGCAGTGCTTTGAGCCGTATCAAATTCATCAATTTGATACGGCTTTGGGCCGTATCAAATTATTAACCACGCCAAAATTTGATACGGTCCAAAGCACTGCCTAATTCCATTTGATACGGCCAAAAGCACTGCCTAATTGACATTTCTGGTGTAGTGCATGCATGCTCAAGAGCGACACGGAGCTAGAGACGACGGAATCGAACGTCGATATCATCAATGGTCTTCTCATCTCAACCTCGACCTAGCCATACCTACCACAATCGCCCTGGTGCCACCTCAAGAATCACGACGCTGCTCCTCCTCTCTGACCTAGAATCGACGCGAACCTCATTCCATGACCGCGCTCCAAAACCCCTTGCCGAACGATGCTCCTTTTCCCCACAAACACTAATCTAAGCCTCAATTCGCCAGACTCCCTTCAAAATTCTAGAAAAACAAAACCCTAGCTTTAAAACTCCAACTACTTACGGACGAACACTCCACCCTGATGCCGCACACTCCCATAGCCATACCCCATGAAGAACCAAGCAAGGAGACTCAAAGAAATCTATTTTTTTAGTTTGAAAGAGATAGCCATTTTGATTTTTTTCTTTTTCTTTCTACGTACAAAAACGAAGGAGGGAACGTGTTTTAAATAGAAAAGGGTAGGTTCGAATCATAGGCTAGGGTGTTAGGGTGACTGATGGTACGTTTTTGTGGCTGAGGTGAAATTGAATTATATATATATATATATATATAATTCCAAAATATCTAGATATTTATTTTGAACCCCGATCGAGGCATGCCGCTTGGCATTTCTAATGTTATACCCCTATTCTGAACGCAATGGAACTAGTCTGGAGTCCTAATTCTATCATATGGAGAAGATAGCTTTTTGAACCCAATTATTATATTAAATTTTCGATATTAATTTCAACACGTTTCTATCCTGCACGACCAAATGGTAACTCCAAACGCTACGAAATTTGAAATCTGATAATAATACACTATGACAAATCCAATGGAACTAGTTTTGCCGAAATCCAAGACTGTGCCCTGGAAGGCTATTTTTATATGTTAATTTAAATGAGTTATTTTTAAAATCGAGTAAACCACTTATAAATCCAATTTTAATTTTTTTTATTATCTTCCTTCTTATTAATAAAATTAAATAAGCCTTTAAATTATTTTTACCCAGCTAAAAATCCAAGATTTAATGTTTTAAACCATTTTCAATTGTTAAATTCCAAAAATTAAATTATCCAATAAATCGTTATATTTGAAATTCAAGTTATTAAATCTATAAAATTAAATTTTAAATATTTAAAATCAATTAAGTGTTCCAATTTAAAATAACCAAAATTCTGGGTCGTTACATGATTAGATATTGATCACCTAAAACGACGGACCAAACATCCCTCTTTGGATTGTTTGCCTCCAATCATGTTTAACTATGGGCATCGATCTGAGTTAATCACTTGGGACAGTGATTTAGATATGCCTCATTAGGATATTTGTTTCCAACAACACCAGATTCCAAGCACCGATTGGAATCGACCAACTGGGATAATGGTTTGGTCGTTCCTCTTCAGGATGTTTAGTCTTCGATCCTGCTTGACTATGGGCATTGATTGAGGTTTTTATGAGATTTAGCCTAACACTGGGCAACGATCTTTCACCTTGCCTTCATTTGGGCAAGGTATCAGTGTCCTTGTACGAGACCTTGCCTGACTTTGAGCATTAGTCTTTCTTCTTGCCATCCTTTGAGTAAGGTGTTGATGCTCTATCAAACATCGAGGATGAGCTGCTGGGGCGAATTGTCTCGTTCAACCTCAAATGTTTATACTCCTATCCGCCGGTTAAGGGTTGAAGGAGGTAATAGGCATTAGTTTCTGGATGTCGCGGATGGCCTTACTTCAAGGGTCTAGTCATGGACCGTAGAAGTTCGGTTGACACCTATATTCGGATACCTACACACTTGCATTATATTTATGCATATTCATTCATGTTAACCATAATTCACATATTATGGTCAGATGGAGACAGTTTCATAAATTCAAGAAGCCATTTCATTTTACATTCACAGGAAATTACAGATTCTGTCTCGTTACAACAGCATTGATCAAATTTTTGCAAAGTCAGATTTCAAGTGAAATAGCATCGTAAGTGCTCGCCATTCCACATCTGGAGGAGTGAAATCCAATCAATGGTTGCCAGCTTGAATGTTCCATCTCTAAGTGTGGGTTCAATCGCATATGGGCCTTCCTAGCTCAGGCCCATATTCATGAGGCCTAGGAAGATTCATTTGAGGATGAGGTTGCAATTTCAAAGGTCCGGCTCCTGACTTTGCTGTAGTAATATCATGCGACTTGTTTCCGGTGCGCTGCTGCTCTCAAGTCAGCCTCAATCACACTTCTCATCGATCATGTCGAGTGACTGCAGCCGGAGTTCCTCATTCGTTCTGGGGTTGTAATGGTTAACTCGATGAGAAGGTACCTCGAGTTCAATCAGAATCATAGTCTTTGATCCGTAGGCTAAGGCAAATGGAGTATGTCCGATCGTGGACTTGTGGCTCGTTCTGTAAGCCCAAAGTGTTAATGGCAGTTCATTGATCCACTTACTCTTGGCCTTCTCCAGTCGCTTCTTGAGAATGGCCTTAATTATTTTGTTCACAGCTTCTACTTGTCCATTCGCTTGTGGATGTGCTACCGTTACAAATCTCTTCTCAATATGATGTCTGCGGTAGAAATCTTTGAACTTAGCGCTATCGAATTGGGTTTTATTATCAGAAATAATCGTTTGCGGGACCCCAAAGCGACAGATTATGTTTTCGAGTACGAAGTTGATCACCTTCTTAGTAGTGATCGTGGCTAGTGGCTCTACTTCAGCCCACTTCATGAAATAGTTGACAATAACAATGGCGTACTTCGCGCCACCTTTGGACACTGGTAGCATACCAATGATATTCATTCTCCACACCGTAAATGGCCAAGGACTGACCATTTGTGTAATCTCTATTGGCGGGGCTCTAGGGATTTTGACAACCTCAAGCATTTGTCGCACCTTCTGGTGTAATCAGCTACGTCTCGGTTGATGGTCGACCAGAAGTATCCGTAATGAAGAATCTTCGTCGCCAAGGTCTATCCCCCAATGTAGTCACCATAGGCCCCTTCATGCACTTCCATAGGACTTGCTTGGCTTCATCCTTAGTAACGCATTGAAGCAAGGGGACTGAGAATCCTTTCTTGTATAGCACTCCTTCATACATGATGAATATCGAGGCTTTGCGAAGGAGTTGTCGTCGCTCGTTCTTCCTATCAGGAAGGATTCCCCTCTGCAAATAATTTCTGATTGGAGTCATCCACGACACCTTCTCACACTCAACCTCTAAGATCCAATATACATCTATTTGGTCGTTGCTCGGAGCTGATAGCACTTTCACAAGGACCAGACTCATGAGTTGCGCATCTCCTAAGCTAGCCTACTTGGCTAACGAATCAGCCTTCACATCCTCTTCTTTGAGAATATGATTGTCGTGTAATACTCGATATCATTAAGCAACTCGAGGGCCCTGTTCAGATAAGGAGCCAGTCTTGCCTCTTTAGCTTGAAATTGTTTGCTCACCTGGCACACCACTAGTTAGGAGTCACAAAAGATGCGCAAAGTTTAGACTTCCAACTCTTTCGCAATTTTAAGTCATGCAATAAAAGTTTCATACTCTGCCTCGTTGTTTATTGTGAAAAAATCGAGTTTCTAGGCATAACAGATCGAACGTTCCTCGGGGGTCACCAACACAACACTTACCTTAGAACAACGCTCATTGGATGCTCCATTAGTATCCATCTTCTATCCAACATTCCCCCTCTCCATCGCTCTCCGAAGTATCATCTCGAGCAGTGTATTCGGCTATGAAATATGCCAATGCTTGACCTTGGATGGCTCCTGAATGATGATACGTGATACCATATTGGCTCGGCTCATTGTTCCATTCAGTAGCCTTCCAGAGGTCTCAAGTCACTGTAAGACCAGTCTCAAAGACTGGCCAGTCAATACTTTGATCGGATGAGCTTGGAAGTACGGGCAGAGCTTCCTCGAAGCTATCAAAAGGCAGTATGCCAGCATTTCTAGCTTTAGGTAGCTCCTCTTTGCCTCTATCAATCGTTTGCTAATATAGTACACCAGTCTCTGATTCGGGACTCCTCATGCACGAGTACATCACTCAAAGCGTGCACCGATACTGCTAGGTAAACAAACAAGTCCTCGTATTCCAATGACTTTGACATGATGGGAGGTCTCTTCAAGTGATCTACCAAAATCTAAAAAAAAACATCTTTGCACTCCTGTGTCCAGACGAAGTTCCTCCCTTCCTTTCTTGTGAACGTCAAAGAAGAGTATGGTTTTTGAAATAAAATGACTCAAAGCGGCCACCTTTCCATCTAGGCTTTAAACTTCTTTCAATGACTTTGGGACTTCAATGTTCCTTGATGGCGCGAACTCCTCCTGATTAGCTTCTATCCCCAACGCAACCCCAAACAAGAAGGACAACAAATCCTAGTTTTCACTGCACTTTTTCTTAATCTTTAATGCAAACGCAGTAAATCGCCCGTTTTTGGGAAAGCTGAAAAATAATCGGTGGCAATTTGTATGCTAGGAATTAATTGGCGCCCTGCTTATGCACTTTTAACGAAAAAAATTCAATTTTCCCTCTTTCCTAGACGTCCCTCCCACTTCTCTCCTAGAAATATAAAAAATCATTGATCCATCATCTCGCCACGCAGCTCCCTCTCGATTTCACTTCTCATCATCTCGCCTAATTTCTTCGGTTTCAGCTCCCTCGTAGCTTAGCTGGTTGCTCGAGTTCCTTACTGCCTTCATTCAGTAGTTCGCAGTTAGCTGGTCGCCGTATTTCATAGCTTAGCTAGTCGCTGTATTTTGAAGCTCCCTCAAGTACTCCTAAAAAGGCCAGATCGATTTCCCTTTTTTTGTTGGTCTTTTATTTTGTAGATGACAGTTTATCGCAAGAACCCTAGAAGCAGCATAAAATTCGTAAACATATTTAGGAAATTAGTGGTTTCCACAGGCTTTATCTGAATTTAAACAAGAATAAAAAAAAATATGCGATCACTAGAAGAGGCTTTGAGTCTATTTCACTAGCTTTACATTTCTTGGATTTGTAATTTAAAAATATGATGAATACCCCGTTGATGACTTCCATGCTTGAAACTGGTCTGCCTCTAGTCTATCTGTCTGATGTACTCTTAACTATTCGAATATGAGTGTTTTAAATGTTGCATTCAAAAAGATATGAAAATTGCTATTGTGCTAGAAAATCTCGAGCGTTTCTCTTGGGATGAATTGCAGTGGTTGCCTGAAACTCTTATGAGCCAGTGAATGATAGTTGTATGATGGAGTTGATGATATGTCTTGAACGAGATTTTACTTTGATGCCCAAAATTGTATGTGTGGAGTTGTTGTCGCTTGATCTTTGAGTTGATGAGCGTTGTTTTTGATGTTAGAGAAAATGGCCAAGTAGTTTGTTGCTGTGTTAAAAGATGATCACTGGAATGAGTGAAACTGCTCTATGTTTCTTTGTTTTTGATATTTGATTAAGAGGTGAGGGAGAGGAAGTCTTTGTCGACTTGTTTTGGTGATTTACATGATTTAGAGCTCAGGCAACCACTGCGATTCTGTTAGAATTTGGAACAGAGAAAGGAGAGAGATACAACGTTAAACAAAAAGAACTACATTGTTATTCTGCTGGTTAATTGAACTAATACAAAGCTTTCAATAAGAAAGTAAAATAACTAACCACTTCCTAAACTCAAGCCACTAACTTATTTCTTGACCAATAAACTAGGATAGACTTGTTTCTAGTCCATTTAACCATGTGCTAATTTTAACACCTTCCCTTAAACTGAATGTGCTAATATTCAGTTTACAACATGTAACTACTAACTTTTAAGGAACTAAGGTTCTTGATTGTTTCGTCTTCTCGCATTGATAATCTCCATAACGTCTTTGATCTTTTATGAGATTGGATATGCTCAACTGCTTCATATTAAATGATTCACTACTTATGAACCATCACTAAACTTTTATGGTTTTATTCGAGGAATTAACTGGACCTCTCCACTCGGGTTATCCTTTGATACTGCTGTATCTGTCATCTCCCCAACAAGTGAGAATCGCAGCTCTTCTTCACTTACTTGTTGGATGACACGAAATCAAACCTACTTTACTATGCCTACTTCCCATATAGGCATGCCTATCTTTTATTAGACATCTCATCAAACAGTTCTTGAGCGCTCTCCATATTGTCCAACACCATAACCGACGTTCTACCCTTCGTCGGCTTCATCTTCATATCCACCTCAGTTTCACAAAGCAATCTAACTTCTGCATTCTTCTTCACTCAATACATCTCTGCTAATCGTCACATTCAAAAACAATACTCAGGTACGCACACCATTCAGAAAGCAACCAACAGGTACAACAACTATCGGCATCAAAACTTGTAGCAATCGCCAAGCAACACAACTCAGACAAAGCATCATACCACAACAGCAAACTCATCCAATCTCCAAAAACAAGTTAACTCCATCGAGTCAGACAACTACATCTCCAACACAACATCATTAGTATACATCCACATTTGCAATCTATACCTAGGCATAATAACTTCAGTCCATAACTTTCTGAAACTGATAATCTCCACTATAACAAGTAGCACAACCCCGCTTCTATTCCATCGTAGTGCAACCATAATAACAGACATCTTCAATGGCACAGTATCGAAACATCATTAACGTCAGCACAACGAAAATACAGACAAACTAACAAGCATTGCATGCAGCTCCAGAACATCTCCTGCAACTCATCATCAACATCTTAGGCAAATCATTTTAAGCTCCGTCACTTCAACAAACTCCCAGCACCTAAACTCCTCACAGCTTTCACCTGAATTCAGAATTGTAAAACCAACCAACCACCGAGTCAGAATTCTCCCACGCAAATGTAGTTCCCCCTACCTAAAATCAACATAGCACACTCCAAACCCGACTCCAAAGCCACCTTGCAATTCCACAGCTTCACCCAGCTACCCATAGGCTAGCGCATCCGAAACTCCACCTACTTTCTCACTATCTCATCACACAACAACTCCCTACACAAACCTGTGCCTAGCCTTCCTTTACCTTCAAAACATCCAAACTCCTCAACGCCAGCCTTGCTGACTAAACCCGTTCATGGACCCACACACTTCAACATACCCCTTGCTTCCAACCTACCCTACCCTGTGCCAACAGCCTTTAACATCGCTTAGCTACAAGATCCAACACCCTAAGCCAAAAAACTCAACCATCTCCATATTAGCAATCAACCAAACAAGTATTAAGATAAGGAGAAGACGAACCGATTCAAATATGGAGCAGTATTTCTCAAGTCCTGAAGTGATTCATCAGCAAGAACGCATCATCAACAAGTCCAAATTGTGGCAGCGACAAGTGACAAGCGATGCCTCAGACTAAGAAAGTTCGCAACAGTCAGACTCAAAGCACTCAAGAGCAACAGACGCGAACCAACCGCAACACGAGTTCCAAGCATTGACGATTTCAATTCATCCGGCGGACTTCAAATCAGATGAGCATCTTAAAGCAGTCTAAAACTGGGCACCACGCTCTCCTTTAGTCATGTCAGTGTACTCCAAATTCATCTATATTAGACAAGCACAGGTCGGAATCGACGCAATCACTCAAAAATAAGAGCAGCATGAATTCTAGAAGACATGACAATCTCATTTATATTAGAGAATGATATTGTATTGCAAAAGAAATGAATCGTTAATTATTATAATAGAGATTACAAAGTATTTATAACAATAGTTTCGACCCAAGGCCCAGTACAGCAATCCTCTTCAAGTAATAATTTATGATCTTGACCGTTGAATCTGATGGCTGAGATTGAGAGATACTTCAGTGATGGATAGATAAGAAACACACCTAACTCATATTCACAATACCCGGTCTCAATTTGAGCTAGGGTTTTCACTTCTCTTGCTCTCGCCGCCATGGAATCTGCTTCCATCAATAATTTTCATCTCTTCTCTTAATCTCGCAAAGTTCATGAAAGATAATGGTTTTGTGAGAATATCAGCACGTTGATAAAAAGAGGGAACATGCCTAATCTCTAGTTTTCCCGTTGCTGTTCTCTCATGAACAAAGAATAAGTCAATCTCCATGTGTTTGGTGCGAGAGTGCTGGATCGGATTCAGTGATAGGGAGATGATGCTCATATTATCGCACCAAATCAGTGGTTTCCCTTTTTGTTCGAGCCCTAATTCATGAATTAAGGCTTCTAGCCATGTTATCTCTGCAGCTGTGCTTGCCACTGATCTGTATTCGACTTCAGTGCTTGAACGAGATATAGTTGATTGCTTTTTGGTGCACCAGGAGACTGGGTTGCCACCTACATAAACACAGTAGCCTGAAGTGGATCGTCTGTCATCGGCGTCACTGGCCCAATCGGCATCGCTGTAAGCTTGTATATTTACCTCTTTATTTTGAGTTAATAGTACACCATAGTCTTGTGTCCCTTTTATATATCTTAAGATGCGCTTAACAGCCCTCCAGTGGCTGTCTAGGGGATTTTGCATAAATTGACAAACTTTATTTACGCTGAAGCATAAATCTGGTCTGGTAATAGTCAAGTATTGTAGAGCTCCAACTATGCTTCGATATTGTTTAGCGTTGTTGACGGGTTCCCCTTTGTCCTTGGATAGTTGTAAGTTACTGACCATGGGTGTGGGTAGAGGCTTGGCCTGATCCATGTTAGCACGAACCAATATTTCTGAGGCATATTGTCTTTGAGATAAAAACATTTCTGTTTGTGATGGTCTGCTAATTTTAATTCCAAGAAAATAATCAAGTGCCCCCAGGTCTTTGATAGCGAAATTTTGGTCTAATAACTGTATGACCTTAATGATGTCATTCTCATTGCTCCTAGTGATGAGAATGTCATCAACATACACCAGTATATATATGGCTTCATGATTGATGATTTTGATGTATAATGAGTTGTCTGCCTTGGTTGGATTGAACCCCAATTTACTTAGTGTCACTTTGAGCTTCTCGTACCAAGCTCGTGATGCTTGCTTGAGGCCATAAATAGCTTTATGTAATCTGCATACTTTATCTTCATTTCCTTCTGTTATAAAACCTTTTGGTTGATGCATATATACTTCTTCTTGTAAGTCTCCATTAAGAAAAGCATTGTGAACATCCAGCTGTCTAATTTTCCATTGATTGTTTAATGCAATGGTAAGTATAATTCTGATGGTAGTAGGTTTAACAACGGGAGAAAACACTTTATTAAAATCAAACCAAATTGTTGGGAATAACCTTTTGCGACCAACCTTGCCTTCAGCCTTGTTATTTTTCCACTAGCATCCTTTTTGATCCTATAGGTCCATTTACATCCAACTATGTTTTTGTCCTTTGGAGTTGGCACAAGATCCCATGTTTGATTTTTAATTAATGCTTCATATTCATCTTTCATGGCATTTCTCCAATCTTTGTCTTTAACTGCTTGCTCATATGTGACTGGTTCCATGATTTCAGCACTTGCATTGTATATTTTCGGCTTAAATATTCCACTTTTCGACCTTGTCACCATATGATGCCCAGTCTCTTCCATATTTTCTGTACCCATTGGTGTATTATTACTGGATGTTGACATATCAGATGTTTGTGCTTCATTGTTTTCTTCAAGCTGTTGTGTTGGCCATTCATGTGTATTATTTGTACTGCAATCAGGTTCTGTTTCTGCAATAGATTGTGGACTTTCAAGTTTTCCATTGCTTTTCTGTTCTTTGTGAATTGTCAATTCTGGTATAGTGGGCAAGTAGATTCTGGTATGACCAGTGCATTGACTTGTTGTATTATTGCCATTTGTCAGTCTTTTGCCTACAAAAGGAAAATTATTTTCATTAAACATAACATGTCTTGATGTGTAGATCCTACCACTTTTGTCAAGACATCTATATCCTTTTTGATTTGTAGCATACCCTAAGAATGTACAAGGACTCGATCTTAGACTCAATTTGTTTTTGTTGTAGGGCCTAAGACAGGGGAAGCATAAGCATCCAAATGTTTTTAATGTATCATAGTCAGGTTTAACACCAAATAATTTTTCATATGGACATTTATAGTTAATCACTTTACTTGGCATCCTGTTTATAAGATAAACAGCTGTGGTGAATGCATCTTGCCAATATTTTAGTGGTAAAGACCCTTGAGATAATAGTGTTAGGTCTGTGTCGACTATGTGTCTATGTTTCCTTTCAACAAGTCCATTATGCTCAGATGTGTAAGGACAAGTGATCCTATGTAATATACCCCTGTTTTGAAAATATTTTTTGAGTGGATAAAATTCAGCCCCTCCATCAGTTTGTATAATCTTCACCTTATAATTAAACTGTTTCTCAGCTAATGAGATGAATTGGATTAGAATATCATGAGTTTCAGATTTTGATTTCAGAAAGAATATCCATGTGTATCTACTACATGCATCAACAAAAGATAAGTAGTACCTGTATCCTTGTGTGGAATTTAATGGGGCTGGTCCCCATAGATCTGCAGCTATTAACTCAAGAGGATTTTTATATGTAGTTTTAGAATTGCCAAAAGGCAATTTGTGGCTTTTTCCTAATTGACAGTGTGTGCATATATCATAAGAGCTATTATTTTGAAAAGAAATTTTATTATCCATCAGAAATCTTTTTACAATTTTCATACTAGGATGCCCTAGTTTACAATGCCAATGATCTAAAATATTTCTGTCATTTTGAATACTGGTGTGAACATTGTTGCACCAATATTTCTTCACTGAAGATTCAGATTTCTTCACAGCACTAAATTTGTATAGCCCCTTACTCAAACTACCCTGCAACAATACATCTTTACTTAGTAAATCTCTAACTAGACAGAAGGTTGGGTGAAACTCAAAGTATACTTTATTGTCATTAGCAAATTGAGATACACTGATTAGATTTTTCTTAATCTCAGGAACTCTTAGTAAATTGTTTAAGTATAATTCTCTTTTACCTTGGATGGTTCCTGTGCCAACATGAGATATACTTGTAGTTTCACCATTACTTAAATATATAGATTGCATACCTGTGTAGCTTTTGTTGCCTAAATTGAGATTTTGAAGGTTACTTGTCACATGATTAGTTGCACCTGAGTCCGGGTACCAGTCATCCAGGTTTGTGTTGTCTAGTCTGGTTTCATCTGAGATGGTTGACTGAGTTCTTGAATCTTCATTCTTGTTTTTCTGCTGTTGTTCCAGTTGAGTTATATTGATGTTGGGATTTCCTTGACTTTGCTGAGTAACAGTGAATTCTTTATTGAACCTGAAGTAACACTTGCTAGCTATATGACCAAATCTTTCACATATTTGGCATTTTACTCTATTGTTGTTGTTCCATCTTTCTCTTCCCCTTCCTCTTTGTGTGTAATTATTTCTCTGACCATTTTGTTTGTTTTCTTGATTTGCTGTGTTGCCCTGTTGTGCTTTGTTTCTTGAACTGCTGGCATAGTTTATTGAGAGTTCATTCTGTATGGCCTTTCTTTGTTCAATTCTGCCCTCATGAGCAAGCAAAGCAGATTGAACAAACTGTAAATTTGGTAGAGTTTGTTGTGATGCTATGAAAGTGACCACTGATTCATATTCATCATCAAGTCCATTAGTTATAGTGAGAACTTGCTCGTTTTCAGAGACTTTGTGACCAATTGCATTAAGTCTGTCACATAAATTTTTGATCTTTGCAAGATATTCTCTCATAGGCATATCTCCTTTTCTTGAATTTTGTAATTGTCTTTTAAAATGCATGATTCTTGCGGCTGACTGTGAACTGAATATCTGTTCTATTGATGACCAAATTTCATGTGAGGAGTTGCATCCAACAATTTGTGATAATAGACTTAAGCTGATGGATGATAGTAACCATGACAATAGTAAGTTGTCTTGCTTTAAATGTTTCAAGTATTCTGGGTTGCTAACTATTGTTCCATTATCTTCTTCTATGACTGCAGGTGGTACAGCTATCTTCCCTTTGACATAGTCTTGGAGACCATATCCTTTCAAGGCTGTTTCGATCTGGTATTTCCAGAGTATGTAATTGTCTTCATCAAGTGGGATGCTGATGATCTGACTCTTGGGTTTGATCAGTCTAGTATCTGATGCAACAGTTTGTCTTTTATCATTTCTTGAAGTGGTCGATGATCTTTCATCTCCTGTTTCTTTATCAGACATCTTGGCAATTAGCTAATCTGATTTTCTTGAATGTGTGATGCAGCCAAATGATGTTGGCGAGGCACTGTAGATTCAAGAATGAGGGATAGGAAACAACTCGATGATGATTCAGATCTGAGAGGAATAACCAAGAATTGTTGCAGCCAGTTAAGAATCTGAAGTTGTTCGGATTCTTGCTAGGCGTGGCACAATGAATTGGCTAAGTTGGTGATAATGTTGGAATCGGAAAAGATATGATTCTCCGATGATGAAAATTAACTGAGGAGAAATTGCTAATCTTATATTTTTATGCCGTTTGGCTTTAAGATTGCTCTGATACCATATTAGAGAATGATATTGTATTGCAAAAGAAATGAATCGTTAATTATTATAATAGAGATTACAAAGTATTTATAACAATAGTTTCGGCCCAAGGCCCAGTACAGCAATCCTCTTCAAGTAATAACTTATAATCTTGACCGTTGAATCTGATGGCTGAGATTGAGAGATACTTCAGTGATGGATAGATAAGAAACACACCTAACTCATATTCACAATAATTTATAATATCAAGGCACGATTTTTTTTCATTGGGTGAGGAGATTTGTAATTTGCTGGAGAGAGTAACAAAGGAACAGTGCTATTTTTTTAACTCTCCTTATTTTCTACCTAGCTAGCTCTTTCCCTCTCTCTACCTAGCTCTGATACCATGTTAGAATTTGGAACAGAGAAAGGAGAGAGAGATACAACGTTAAACAAAAAGAACTACATTGTTATTCTGCTTGTTAATTGAACTAATACAAAGCTTTAAATAAGAAAATAAAATAACCAACCACTTCCTAAACTCAAGCCACTAACTTATTTCTTGACCAATAAACTAGAATAGACTTGTTCCTAGTCCATTTAACCATGTGCTAACTTTAACAGATTCATCCCAAGAGCAATGCTCGAGATTTTCTACCACAATAGCAATATTCAAATCTTTTTGAATGCACCAGTTAAAACACTCAGATTCGAATAGTTAAGACTACATCCAGACAGATAGACTAGAGGCAGACCACTCATCATTCATGTTGTAAAACAATATTTTATTTCCAGAAAAAGGTAAGTTGTGTTTTATAATGAATGTAAAGAATACAAATGATTCAATCACGATTATTCAATCATGATTTTTTTTTCTTTCTCAAGTTTCAATGGTTCTATTTCGTCTTTTAGCTTTATTTTGCTCTTGTTCTTTCTTCGTGCTAGATTACTTTTCATCATTACACAATAATCGATCAATTGGAAGATTGGATTGCCTTTTTACCAAACCTCAGTTGGTTCAATAAGCTGATCAGGAAAAGGATTCGCTGCACATTTTATTTTTATTTTTAATCTTGTGTTGAGTCCTTTTTTCAGTCGTATTGTAAATCCTTGGACTTCATATTAGAAATTTTTAAGTGTCTTGTGATAATCTTCAGTTGCTTTGCCTAACTCCTCTAACACCAGGTTCAATTCACAATATTTATTATATCAGTTGCTTAACTACCTCTATTTGTACAAGTCTCTGAAGGAGAGCTTGCAACGTTTTTGTGAACTGGAAATAGTTGATCTCTAAACTAATCTGCTTCTTTCCGAATCTTATATTAATCTTATATTCTCAATTATGCTATTTCAATATATAAGCGTTTGAAACTGATCCTCAAAGTGCATTTGAAAACTAATATCCATACTGTGGGTTTGGCTTACAATAACACGCCTCAAAGAGCATTTGAAAACCAAGATCAAAACTAACCCTAATCAATTTGTACTTTTTTGCTATAGAGTAGTTGCTGCTATGGAGGAATCTCAGAGAACGGAAGAGTGATGTTTGAAACTTGTAAATGACTTTATATCTTGTTAAAATGATAAATTTTATTTCTAATACCAGTTCTCTAATTATTTTCGTTGACAATTCACCATTACTTCCTACGAATTTCTAATTTTTTTGACAAACTGAAATTGCTGTTCACCTTGACTATGCATATATTTTCCACCATGTTGTGTGCTAATATCGAATTTTGTCGGGATACAAATAATTTTGTTATATTAACTACTCACGTGTGTGTATCTATGCGCACGTGTGAATATTTGTATATGTTTATGTATACTTATGTTATTTCCAGCACTTAGTTGTTAATTGTTTTGTACTGTAGATTCTCTTTGATATTTTTGTTTTTCCTCTAATAATCCAAATGAAATTACAACATTTTCTTCTTTTGGTTTCTCAGTTGTACTAGTAATTTAGTGGTTATGGTTTTTTTGCATTTTTATTGAGAGTTTAGTAGTTATGACAGCGTTAGATTTGTCATGTTAATCACTCCTTATATTAGGTTCAATGTTTCGAGCAATAGGACAAATGCCGAGTAGATTAATAAATATTATAACTGATCAAGATTTCATCCTAGAGAAAACCTGTATATTATTTAACAGGCCAACAATGGTTTGTGATTGTCTGTTAAATACCAAAGGTGTAGACATCATTTTGAAATTTGGAACGTTAAAAAACAATCTATCAAAATTCACGGGGGTGCGAGCCCATCCTTTGTACAATGATCACACTGTAATATGCTTACATGTTGGTACCAAACATTTCAATTATCTTGATGACGAAAATCTCAAATAACCCAGCTATCATCCCTCGTTCAGTTCAATAAATTTGCTTGAAGCTAAAGAAAACCAATCATCAAGCATGTCACAAAACCAATCATCAAGCTTGTATTTTTTGTTCGTCTTTTATCTTTTTTATTATTTTTGATATCTGACAGTTAATTTTTTTGATATCGTCTGACTGTTTAAAATTTTTAATATCGTCTGACAGTTGGTTTTTTCGATACCAATACTGATGTTAGTACCGCAGTTTTGGAAATAGGCTGTTTATTTTTTTGATGATATCGAAGCTCCTAATTATTTTGTTGATCTTTTATTCTACTTCTGTTTAACAGTTTTGGAATCGGGGTTTTAGGTTCAATCTAAACCTCTGTATGTAGCACAGCATCAAGAGATGAACCTTGCAATAACTAACAAAATTTAGGCGTCTTTATTTATTTAATATATAAAACCAGTCAATGCATCCTTATAAATTTAATAGTGTTTTACTATCAGAATTTCAAGACAATCTGTAAAGAGTGCTCTTTCATGACTTGATCTTAAGCATGTATATTTTCCATATTTAACATGGTGGACTTCTAAATCTCATAGTATCCATAGATCTTCTGATTGGTGAATGAAGTTTGTAATAAGTAAACTAAAGATTGGCTAATATTATATAAAACCAGTCAATATGCATTTTTTTTCCTGATTAGAGTTTATTTAAAGTGTACTGAGAAGAGATATTCCATTTATGAAATATATATATATATATATATATATATATGTGTGTGTGTGTATACGTATATATATATATATGTATATATATATATGTATACGTATATATATATGTATGTATGTAAACGTATATGTATATGTATGTATGTATGCATAGAGCTATTTGATGATTTTATACTAAAGTATATGTGAAAGTTTTTTTAGTCAAAACTATATGAGATTGTTTATTTTCTATGATGAATTGTTTGTTTTCTGGTCTTCTTGTTTGAATCTATTTGTTTCCTAGGATGGTTGTAACCACCATTAGTTTTCTTCCTCATTTTTCCACAATGCATTAGGTGCACATGTGTATGAGGCTGTAACCACCATTAGGCATCACTTGAATTTATATAGGGATCCACCGATAGAATTAAGTGATAAATAATCGAACAAAGTACTGTTGTCAGTGCAGCTGTTTGTGATTAATATATAACTTAAGATATCACTAACATGGAACGTTCCTTACTGCCTTTATTCACTAGTTCATAGTTAGCTGGTTGCCGTATTGATACATAAAATTGTTTTTTGTACACTGATACATGGAACGTTCCTTACTGTCTTTATTCACTAATTCACATTTAGCTGGTTGCTGTATTTTGTAGCTTAGCTGGTCGACGTATTTCGAAAATCCCTCAGGTACTCCAGGTCTCTGTTGATTCACGTTCCTTTTCAAACTAGGTTTATTATTTTTTGGTACTTTATTCTTATGAATGTATAATGTTCAAATATTGATTCTCACTAATTACTATTGTTGTTATATTCATGGAATGATTTTTTTTTGATATTTCATAAATACCTTGCTCTCTGAACTCATGCAACATTCCTTGAGTCTCACATGTATGGAGCACGGTGCCACATCTAGTAAACAACTTAAAACTAGTGGGCCTTTTGACTATATAAAGTATTTCACAGTAACAAAGCCTGTTGATTTACTTCATAAACATTTATTTAGAACTCCAGCTACTTGAAGAAAGACAATGATGCAAAAAGCATTGATATTAAAAACTCTGATCATACCGAAGCAATTTACAAGTTCCAATATAAACCGTGTGTTATGCATATCATCACCACAACTGCAAATATATACAATAAAATCTGTCAGCTATTATTTGTTTTATTTATTATTTCACATTTTTAATTATCGTGTCAATTGCATGTTTTAATCAATATTGTACCTTAATGCTCACTAGTCTCAGTAAGTCAATACAACTTTATGCCAAAATTTAAGTCCCCTGCTTACATAGATCATATACAGTGCATATTCTTGGCCTGGGTAAAGAGGGTTTAACTTCTTTACTTTACTTTTTGAGCCACATTTTTGATATATGCAAAAGAGAGAACACTTGCATTTTTGATATATGCATGCAAGTTTAATGAATCTTCCATCCCTTGAAATCTCAATTGTTATTTCGCGTTTTGCATCTAACCCTACCTGTCTAAGGTGAAGCTGTATGTGTGATGTCGATGGTTAGTTGAAAAAGATGCTATATGAAATGGATTAATGGACAAAGTTGAAAAAGATGCTATTTTATGTCTATCCAAATTTTCAATGACTCAATTTCTATATAATCAGGTCTCAGTTCTCTATTTGAACTAGACAGTTCGATTTTGCCTTCTAATGCAAGTTTATGGATAGATCGACATTATGTTTTTTAGCTACTTATCCTTTACAGTTGATCTAGCCAATTGCTCACACGAACAGATCACAAATGGGCATTTTGTCAACTGCATTAGACATAGGTGTCAGTATGTAAATATATTAGAAGATTTTTATTAGAATATGCATATAACTAGCATGAGAGATGCATTTACGTGAATTTTAATAATTTACTAATAATTTCTACAAACAGGAGAAAATTTAGCAATAAAGAATACATTCAATTATATAGAAACCAAATTATGAAAATTTAGTAAACTAACAGACCAAAAATCTAGAACCAGATACACATATTTCTGATGTTAGCTCAAACGAAGCTTATATTAGTTAGCATTCTGGGTAAATCATTTAGTATCTTTAATAAGAAGTAAATGCATGGCTGTAAAGCATAATATTATCATCTACACGTATAAGTGCTCAATCAGTAAAAATCATAAAAAAATACTCAATTCCTGTTGTGTGCAGTAATTAAACTGCTCATTTATATCATACATTTACAGTAGGAACATCACCTGTATAATACATCTACCATTTTTACACTTTATATCCTTAAAGTCGGCATAGTCATTTTTTGTGTTCAACCTTGATTAGGAACTCATCATTCACAGTAGGAACATTATCTATATAAATAATAAAATTTTGCATATGTCTACTGACTATCAAATAGTCATACTTCCATTTATTGACGCAGTAACTTTAAAATCAAGCACTTAGAGCGGAGCTTTTACTGTCACAGCATGGACCAAAACTATATTTTGCATGCAAGTATTTATGCATCTTTCATATAAAACTGTATAGAAGATGTTCTAGATTTTGGAAGGACATTTTGAAATTTTCTCAGTTGTTTAAAATTGGCTTGAAGTTGGTGGTTAATGATGGTTGTAGAATCTCTTTTTGGCATGACAGGTGGCTGATTTCAAGTTCATTGGCAGTTGAATTTGATGCTCTGTGTGAATTAGCTGTTGATAAATACAGTTCTGTTGCTAAACCGACTTAAAAAAAAAAAAAAAAAAAAAAAAAAACAGTTCTGTTGCTAAAATGTATGATTGGAATGCTTATGGTTTCAGATGGAAATTGTCTTTTAATCGAATAATAGAAGGAAGAGCTTTTTTTCAACTTATGAATCTTATTCAACTTCTGGACGGGTATTATTTGAAAGATGATATAGATGAGTTTATCTGACAGTCTAATAATGAGGAGTATAAAGTTAGTAATACGTATCAATTTATTAATTTCTCGGACAGAAAATTTGTTGGTTAAAAAAATATGTGAAAAGTTAAAAACGTGCCAACAAAAGTGAAGATTCTCATGTGATCTATTATTCATGGCAAGCTTAATACAGTGGATATGCTGAAGAAGAAAGGACTGATGGTGTTGGAGAAATGTTTGTTTTGTGGTGAAAATGTTGAAAGTTATATTCATCTCTTTTGTGATTGTGATGTAGCTTTTTATGTATGGACTAAATGTCTGGTGAATCAGCATATTGATCTTGATTGGAAAGAACATATTAGAGATCAGTTTTATTTTTGGGATAAGTTGATTGAGGAGCTTTCTAATGATGACTCAAAATACAAATTCACTTTAGCTAATTTTGCTTTTTGCTGGATTATATGGAACGAGAGGAGCAAAAGATGTTTTAATGGCATTGCAAACAGTTCTAATAGTATTTTTTTTCAAGTTCTAAAGTTTGTTTACATTTGGGTAGGAATTGAAAAGCGCAAGGCTGTTGATTGCATTGAAGGTTCAGTTGCTAGCAGGGTGAGCAAGAGAAGGAAAGACATGTGAGGAAGTGCTGGTGATCATGTTGTAGCAGTGTCTTTTTCTTGTTGTATATTTTTGATCACCTGCGTGTGATTGTACATATTGTTTTTTGGAGTTTTGCTGCTTCATGTATGTTGAATATTTGTGTTGTGTTTGTGTTGTTTACTGTCTTGTATGTGGATTGGTTTGTATGGTCTGTGTGGTTTTGTGTCGGTTGTGGTGGTGTAACAGTATTTTGTACTTTTATTTTAATATAGTAGTAAATATGGCGTGGTATATCCACTGCCATTTTTATCAAAAAAAAAACTTGTATAGAAACTATATATTAAAGGTCATTTGATTTTGTTCTCAAAGGTTAGAAACTCTTTTTACTTTTTAGATCTAAGTTGACTTTTAAATTGTTGAGCCATGTGACACTATTCTCAAAGTTTGGAAAGAGTTAATTGAGTACATACTCTGTAGTTAGTTTGTTGTTTTAGTCCAAGGTTAAATTGTGTTGAACATAAATGAGGTTTATGGTACTATTGGTTGATATGGATATCAACGGTACTTTGTATCAATTGTGTAGTTTTAATAGTCATTTTCTGTATAATATTTTGTATAATTAATAGTCATTTTCTGTAGTTTTAATACTCTATTTTTGCATTATAGGTAATTAAAGCAAGCGTATGGCTTATTTTGGCTAGTAAAGGTGTTGGATATTGAAGTGGTTGAAGCTTTTTTTGGGCTTTGCGCATTGTCATAATAGTAGTATTTGGTGCATGCTTAGTGGATATTTGGTGCACATTGTATGACACATGATTTATCGCCTAATCTTGATTTTGTTTAACTTATAAATTGCTTTGAATGATATGATTGTTGGTTGATATTAGTTAGAATATCTTTGTATATTGGATACTGAACTTTATAGATGTTTTATATGTATTATTTTAAATTATGTTAATTTTCTGATATAGTACCACAGTATACAAATGCTATAAAAACTATTAAAACATAAGACATTGTTTAAATATTGCCGTTGAAAAGTAGATATTTATTTATGTATATATTTACAGCGTTTACTACGCGCTCTTAAATATTTCAACAGTGCAAATTACTCATAGCAAGCAAAAAACGTGGTAAAATATCATTTTTTAAAAGAGATTAGTTAATGCTGTAGTAAGTAGACACCTTGCGCCTGAGCTACTGACTAACAACATTTATTGAGCACCATAACAATATGGTTTTACAACATGTAAACAGTGCTGCAAACTTTGAGGCTTCACAACGTTGATTACAGGGTTAAAAATGTGTTGTTATATATACTAGACCTATCATTGCATGTCGTATAACAGTGTTTCAAATTACACTGTTAATGGATATGACAACATTTTTTCTGTGCTGTTAAAAGTAGTTCTGGTGTAGTGAAGCATTTTAAAGGGTTGAGTTTCATTCCGTATTTTTGGAGTACACTGAACATCTCCGCCAAATCCTCCACATGATCAGTCGACCGTCACGACTTTACTAGCATATCATCGACGTACACTTCCATCGAACGTTCGATTTGCTCCCTGAACATAGAATTGACCAGTCTTTGGTACGTTGCTTCAGCATTCTTCAAACTAAAGGGCATGACAAGATAACAATACAGTCTCATGTCAGTTATGAAGATGTTGTGCTCCTGGTCTGGGACATACATTAGAATCTAGTTGTAACCAGAGTAGGAGTCCATGGAATGATAACAATTCGTGCCCAGCGGTTGAATCTAGTAATTGATTGATCTTTAGTAATGGGAACTATCCTTAGAGCATACCTTATTTAGATCGGAATAGTCGATGCATGTCCTTTACTTCCAATTGGACTTCTTGACCAGAACTGGATTGGATACCCATTTCAGGTATAAAGTGTCGTTGATGAAGCCCTTGTCTTTTAGCTTGTGCACCTCCTCCTTTAGTGCAGGGGATCCCTCCAAACATAAGCCGTGGTGTTTTTGTTTCATAGGAACACATTTAAGGTTCACATTCAATGCATGGCACGCAATCTTCGATGATATTCCACACACGTTGGAATTCGTCTAGCGAGCACATCCAGGTTCACCCGGAGAAAACCTACCAACCGTTCATCATTCTCATGCCGATTTGAGATCCATTCTTCAGGACCCGTGTAGGATCATCCCGAATGACCGAGATGTTGACCATCAACTCCACGAGGACCTACCTCGCATCCTCAGGCTCCTTCCTTGGGTCCATATCCTTACGGAACCGACTGTGCTGCCCGAGTTAGGGCTTAGGCGGTGGTTGCTATGCGTCTAATGACTTGATGTAGAAAGTCTTCTCCATAACCTTTCTCTTCTCGCGTCGCTTCGCCTTTTTCAGCTCCGTGAAGTAGCACTCACGTCCGAGCCCCTGGTCTCCCTAAACAACTCCTACTCCATTATCTATAGGAAATTTCATCATCAAGCACCATGGGCCGATGGCTGCTTGGAAACTGGCTAGGGTTGGTCGGACCAGAAAAGCATTATAAGCAGAGAATATATCCTATACGATGAAGGTCACAACCCGTACTCTCTTGCGGTCACCTTCTCCTAACATCACCGGTAGGTCTATACATCCAACGGGTTCCGTTGTTGTCCTATTAAATCCTTGGATACGAGATTTCCATGTGTTTAGATCTTTTTCATCCAAAAGCATCTGATCATAAGCCTTTTTAAACAATATGTTCACCTGTGCAGTTAAAGCGCTCGGCAGATTCAAAGCGGTGGAGGTGCAAAAAGTCATAGCGGGGATACAGCGAGGATATAGCGGGATATAGCGGATGGCTTTAAAATAGCATATAAAACTCGTACTTAATGTTTTTGCGAATATATAAATGGTAATTAAATGAAAAATTATCATTCAATTGAATTGTAACTAATACATAAATAATTTTTAAATAAAAACATGTGCGGATATACTTTAAATAAACGTAAAACTGTTATATAACATAATTGAATTTAGTAGAATATTAGAGTATTTTTATTTCTGAAAATATATTTAAAATTAAATCAAATAAATTAGTTTCATAATTTTTATAATGTATAAATTGAATTTTTCAATTCATTTTATTAAAGAAGATATAGCGGGAATAGCGGAATATAGCGGAAATAACGGGATATAGCGGAAATAGCGGGGATTAAAGCGGAAAGGCTATATTGTGGGGCTATATGGAAAAATCATAGTGGCAGAAACCCGCTACGAGATATAGCGGGGTTATAGCGGGGTAATAGCGGGGCATTAACTGCACAGATGTTCATTGAACTGCCACAATCGACTAGCACTTTCCTTACAGTCGCCGACCTAATCATGGCTGATACCACCAATTGATCCAACGTATGGGTATCGACCCCGTTAGGGTCCCTATTCCTGAGCACTATATCATTGCCCATTGTCCTGAGCTGCTTTGCCGGAGATCTACCTTCGATGGCAAAGCAACTCTCACTCACTGCATGCTTTAGTGCATTCGCATCTCTCCATTTCATTCCAGCTCTTCTCAGCTGGATGTGGTCCACTAGAAATTATATTGATAATTAATCTTTCTTCATGCCGCCGGTTCTCATCCTCATCAGGGCCGGCTTGTCCTCATTGGGATGATGGTCCTTGGGGTTTAGAACTTCCTAACCCGCCATTCTGCGGAACTTTAACGAACTGCTTAACTTGTTCTTCTTGATCTGTCTTCGATTACATTGCGCAAGTGTCCACAACATTTGTGTTGTGACTATGTGTCTCATGAAATCTGCAGTACTTACCAGACTTCTTTTCCTTCTCAGTTGACTCCCATGGAGCCGGCTTCTTGTACTATTCCATACCTTGGGTGGTAAGGTAGATGTTTTCGATTGAATTGTTCAGTTGGGTGTGACTAACATACTTCAAGAACTTAGGGCGCTTCTTGGGATCAGACTTTCTATCTCTGGCCCCTTGATCGTTCCTTCTCTGACTACTGCTCTTATTCTCAACATTCACATCAACGTTCCCGAAATTCACTCCGGACTGCTTCGTTGCAACACAGCTCCGAATCACCTCAACTGACTACTCGGCACTGGCTTTCCTGGCGGTAGTGCTTGCCTCTTCCAAGTGCAAGAACTGGTTCTCCTTTCTATAAAAAAACATCCATCGTTGGCGTGGGTTTCATTTTCGACCATCTCCCGAAATTAGTATCGGGATGAATCCCCCTTATAAAAGCCATCAAGACAATATCTTCTTATGCATTACTCACTTCTGTCACAGCCGCGTAGAATCTGCTTAAGAAATCTTTCAATAACTCTCCCGCTTCCTGAAAGAGGTTTGACATTGGCAGTACGTCCTTATGATGAGTGGTGCATAAAAAGAACCGCTCAATGAACATCCATGATATCTAATCAAAAGACGATATGGATCTCGATGGAAGTCGGGTGAACCACATCGTCGCAACACCTTCAAGGAAAATCGGGAAACATCGACATCTGACAACATCAGTCACTCTGGCCGAATTCATATGCCATTTATACTTCATCAAATGTTGCCTCGAGTGCGCCCTTTCATTATACGATTGCACTGTTGTCATCACAAACCTCCTAGGCTATTCTTCACGCAGTATCAATTCAGTTAATGGGTTTCGACCAGGAGAAGATCCCCATTCATCGTTACTCCGTTGCTGAGTTTCATTCACCAACTTCCTAACATCTCAACAAAATACTTTGGCTCTATGGGATTTACTGTACGTCGGTAATCGTGGTTCGTCCTGAGTGTTTGGCCCTGCAAAAGGTCTTAGCTAGGCCCACGATACCAGGTTTCCCCTAACTCTGGGAGAACCATTCGTCTAGTAGTTCTATTAGTTCGATTTATGCATAGTGGATCGACAACAGCCGCCTGATCTCCAGCATTCTAACCATCAACACGACCAACCGTAGCACCAACATTGTCATCTAAGACAAATAATCGTTCGTTCACGAAGTCAAGAACCAATGGTTCGGTACCGATCCCTGCTTGTGGTTCGGTACCGATCCCCAAACTTTGGCCATGATCGGTCTCTAACCGTTGCTTTGAAGCACCGGTTTCCTTTCAGACCATCTTCTACTTTCCTTCCTTATTCTTTTGTCCAGATGATGAAGAACTTCCATACTTCGAATCGAAAGGCATCAATTCCTACCTACTCCTTCTACGATTATTGATTAGTTGATTCAGTAAGTTGATACTCTCTTGCATCTACTGCTGCATCACATCATGGCTCTCCTACAGCTTATCTTTCATCTCCTTCATCATCCGGTCCATCTCAACCCTTATTATCATCTCCAACAGGGCTTAATTTTGACAGTATCTGGTTGCGCGAATTCCTCGACATGTTGAGAAACAACATTCTTAGCATCATTGACAGATCTGGAAATTGTAGATCTTTCTTTAGGGGGGCCATGGCTTGGATTAATCCTATGATAGATTCTAATTAAATTTGAGTAGTCACAGATTGTAGTAATAAGATTAATGGATCTACCTTATAGATTTAAGCTATCTAAATGTAGAAATAGATCCTAATAGACTGAGATCGACTTTCTCAGTGAAAGCATCAAAATTTTTATACTAAAATTTGGCACAAACACCTAAAGAATGAAAGTAGAGAATTAAGTGAAGAAAGTAAATTAAAATGGGTAAAAACAAGACACACAAATTTTATAGTGGTTCAGCTAATCTTTTCCTACGTTTGCTTAACTCCGTTGTTGGTTTGATTGATGTTTACAAGAGGTGTTCTTATGGATCAGTAATGATCCGTGAAATTATAAAAGATATATGTAAATTCATGAATAGTTGAAAAAAAGATCCTCCAAAACGTCACCCTCTACCTCTACTTATAGCTGAAGGCCATCGAAATCATCTCCACCACGTTCATAGCCACGTTCCCCATGTTTAGAAAGAGAAATTCTCGAGAGATCATGGCCACATTAGCCATCATCAGGGATCAATACTGAAACCTACTTACAGATCGGTATCGATCCGTATGAATGCTTCGTGGATCTCTTCCTTGGCCTTGGGTAGGTGATATTTAGTTGTGCCTCCATGTTTTCCACTCTAATTGCTTTGTTAAAAGCTTGGTTTTTGATGATTTTCTTGGTTCAGTGGTGGAATAGCAGCGAGTAGCTTCATGTATACTTGGTGCTCGATGATAATCACTTACGAACGATCCCATTAATCTTGGAAAGGGGTCGTAAGCATAGCTTGGGAGTGGATAAGGTGGATGGCATTCTTGGCTGAGTTTTGGGGACTGGTACCAAACCCTAATAGGGATCGTTGTCGATCCCGCACTTCTTTATGAATTCAATTTGTATTTTGTTTCTTGTAGTTGTAGGGGTATTTGCCTTTTTTAGGAGATTGATTATTATGCTTCGGGCTTGTCTGCTCGATTGCACTTAGTATTTGAGTTTTCTAGTTATCACTTTGGGTTCTCCACCTTGGTAACCTCCAAGTTTGAGTAGTCGGATTTGCTCGAGTATGGCCTGGTCATAAGGCTGGATAACAACTATCGAGTGCATATTATTTTTGAAAGTGTTCTCTAATGCCTAAAGGTGTGATATTTAACCTTTTTACTTTCCTTCAAACCTATTATATGTAAATATGTTTTTAATGGTTAATTCTAATCAAAATTGGATATGCCTCCTTAATAATAATATGTTTTGATGGAAAATATTTGTGGACATTAACCATATTTACAGGGTAAATTCAATTGATAGCCTGTTAAAAGTGTCATATTAAATAAGGAACAAAATCTTTCGAATTAACCTGCATAGGGACATAGTTCATGTAATTTCTCTTTCTACAAGCGGTTGTCTCTACCCCTAGGATTTATAAAGCGACGAACCTCCCAATAGTATAATTATAAAGTCAAAAAATCAAATGGTCAAAAGAAATAAGGTCCATAATGCTCTACAATCAATCAAATATCAGAGAGAAAACAAACAGTCAAATGAAACAAACATTCAAAAAAAGGATACAAAATTATACAAGACCTCTAGTACCCAAAAAAATTCAACCATATTTAAAGGAGCAATTTGAGGTACTTATCATAAACAAAGTGCTATTTCAATTATTTTTAAATTACAAATATATTCAAAAGAGATTTACAAATACATAATTCTACTATAATTTCTTTCCAATACAAGGTACTATATTGGTATGTTCTTAATTATAAAGCTATCTAAAAAGGTTTTTCAAGTACAAATATGTTCATACATAGATGACTTCAAAAGTTGAAAGTCAATGGTTTTCAAAGAGTCTTATCTTTAAAGTATAAACCTAAATATTTTTCGAGTACAAGTTCTATAATTTCAAGGAACGCAGGATATTCAAAGTACTCATATGCAATGTGTCACTTCTAAAGATAGGAAAGTACTTTTAAAGATCAAATGTGTTTATTTTCTAAGCGACTACTACAAAAAATGAATATTACAAAGTATATTGTTAATTTCAACTACAAAAGAAGGAATACAATGTACAAACATATATATAATAAGTCATGGTGATATGAGCTGTATGTTTTTTTACATCTGCTTATTTTCTGTTTCGAACATAACATGTTATGTAATTCAAAAGTCTCAAACATGATAAGTTCTTAAGTTTTACCAACTTATACCCTTTTATTCTCTATCACTACATAAGGTGTAGGAAACAAACCATTGTTGTGCTCTATTTCTGTCAAGCTACGACTTAAGCTTGTGGTTTTAGTTCAAGGCCTAACCCAGTCGGAAATCCACGATGTTCTTTAAGAGCATGTTGGGTTGTTGTGTCTAACCATAGAGGATAGTGTTAGAGTTAACAAACTACCAAGAAAGCAAAATAAGGATATAACCCAATGAGTTTATTATAGTTGGTAATTTTTTTAAGTATATTGTAGATTATGTTTAAGAAGCCTCTAAAAAACGGAAACCATTAAGCTTGTTATTCGAAACACCAATAATTGTCAATTTGGAATGTACACAATCCATTATAAACATGTTGTTCATCTTCCCATAAAGGAAATCCCTAAGAATGACATACATAACTGTATGGTTGACCTTATTTAAGAAATAAATTTAGAAATAAAAGATTTAAATAAATTAGAAAATAAACCATGCCAACTATTTTTAGCCAAAATACCCTAAATTTTCATTGGTTAAATAGCATATGGATGTTTATATATACATTAGAAGAACATAAAAATACGTTGAAGATATTAACATGATACATTACAAAAAATTGTTATTCTCCAAGAAAAACAATTTGTAGAAGGTATTGATAATATGGAATTATATTCCTACCATGAAGAGCATTCTACATCATTTGACCATTTTTAATTCAAAGGATTTGAAGAAAATCCCCCCAAGGAGAAACATATTCCGAGGATACTACAAAATCTAACATTATGTTTGATACATCAAACAATACCATATATAACATCAATACCAGAGCAGAATCTAGGGGCGACTAAATGTTACCATTAGAAAGCTAATCTGCTATAACCAGACCACCTTTGGAAGTAAATATGAGAGATCCAAAAGAAGGAGAAGCTTCATATGTTAATCCTTACCTTGAAGCTCAGAGTCGGTACACATTCTAATTAGATTAGGTACTATACTTCGTGTAAAAAGCTAAAGGATTATTATGAAGACCAACCTCAACAAGTTTTGGTGCTACATTCAACATTGGTCATATTCTATATAGGGAAATTAGAAAATATTTAATTACATGGTTACAACATTTAATTACATGGTTACGATGTGTAATTACATGGTCACAACATGTTATTAGAACAATCTACTTATTACCTTCAAATATGAAACCATATAATACGTATACTATGCTACAAGCTACTAAATTGGAAATGCTTTAGCATGGCTAATGAATCAAGAAATGATAATCCAGTAGAATTACAAAAAATTAATAATGTACCCTCAAAACAAGAAGCTCTTGGTAAATTAGTTAAATTGTTACTCATAAACTTCACTGGAGAAATGTTCCTTGAAGATTATGAGAAACAATTATTTAAAATAAAATTATGTGACATATGTATGTTGGAAAAATTTGTTGTCAAATACATAGGTCACTTTTTCCATATATGCAAAAATGACCAAAAGGTCTTCTGCCTAAAATGATTTTTTATAAAATTTCCTTATCCATGGAACGACATTATACAAGAAAGATACGATAGTCTTAGGGGACAGCGTACAGAGGAAAACCATAACACATGACTTCTAAAAAAGGCATGTGTGGAAACTACGGAAAAGGATTGTAAGTAAGAAAATGCCCAAAACAAATTAAAAAACATTTATTATTCAAAACATGGGTAATCTTGTTGTTCCAAGTATGTATGAGATATAAATACCCAATTTGGTTGTCCACCTAAGTTTAAAAAGAGAAAATGAGTAAAATCTTTCATACAAATGAAAAGGCCTAAGTTTTGATTAATTAGGAAAAAGTGGAAATCAGAGTTCAAAAAAGAATACAAAAAGGATAATAAATTCACCAAAAAGAAATTTATCAAAAGGATATTTTTTGAAAAGGTTGTATATCTTTCAAATGCAACAAAGAAAAGCATTTAGCAAATGAAAGTCCTACAAATATTCAAAGTACCATCCTAACATACATTAAAGAATACCATATTAGTATTGGTACAATAAAAAAAATCAAATGATGCTAAATCTTCAATATATGAAATTAAATCAATTTGTTTAAAGACTTCATCAGATGAAGTAGATGAATTAACTGATTCACTTGCTAACTTTGAAATCAATATGATCATAATTAATCAAACATATAATCAAATCAAAATTTTACAACTAACTGTTTAGGCTATAATCCCTAAAAAGGAAAAAAGTTCTCTTAGATATACACTTTATGTGGGAAAATGCACTAGACTTAAGAGATATCGCACAACTGAGGTATTTTTTAGATCCAACAATTAAAATTCCATCTGGTTGATATGGAATAATACATAATATACCAAAAATTACAAAAGAAAATATTTTTAGTACACATGGTTTAATCAAGCCAATGTCCAGAACCAATGCTTATAAATTTCTTTCAGAACAACTAATTTGGAGGACAAAGATTATTCCATTGAACATGGAGATCCATTAGGATTACTAGTTATACATAAATTTGAAGATATTTCAATTTTAAAAGAAGAAATTTGTGGAAGAGATACATATACCTCTATTGAATGTATCTTTGTCCCGATATTCAAAAAATAAAAAACAAGGAACTTATTATGAGTATCATATACATATGAATACATTTACATGCAAGGAAATCCCAAATCCTTATATTTAAGATAACACTGGAGAATAATTTATTATCACTGGTGAAGATCTTGAAAAATTAAAAGAATCAAATCCTTACTCTCATAAAAAGGATATTTATTAACCTTATACTTTTAAATCTGTACTCCTTGATCAACATGCATATAATTTTTAACATATGCAAAGAAATGATGAATTAAAAGGAGAAGATGAATTTACATCTATTAGTCTTCTTAATAAAGACAAAACAAAAAAGGTAAAAAATAAATATCAAAAGCATATCATCAGTCATCCAACCAAATAGTTTTAAACCTTAAACCCGATTTAAAACGTTCAATAAGACTTATATGGGATGGTTTAGATCATTATTTACCTTGTTTGGATAAAGAACTTAAGATTTGTTCATAAATTTAATCTTCCTAGCTTGAATCTTAGCCTCTAATTGATTTTTGAGCTCCTCTTCTTCTAGGGTTATGGCTGGCCTTTTTTCACCATTGTTTGTGTTTTTTGGTTTATGAAAATGTGAATGAGAATGAGGTAACGGTGTAGGGGTTATGGGTTTCGGCTATTCCCATATTACCCTTGCCTTATTCTCTTAGGTATTTAACTTATAAACCATTTTTTATAAATCCATTTAGTTAAGAAACGACCCCAATCAGATCTCCAATCTCAATTCCCTTATCACTCTAATTTCTACATTATTCTATTTAATTTATCTAATCAAATCTACTGAATAATGCTATTTAAAAATAAGGGTGTTACAGGCATATAACATGCGGCGGTATTTTCAGAGAAATCGGTAAAGCTTTATAAACCAATGAGATTTTGACAAATATTGATGTTTAGGTGAAAAGGTGTAACATCCCCATACTTGGAGGCCCAAAACTAACGGCTACCGATGCTGCAGTCATCCATAATTATTAATCCTCGACGACCAAAAATGGTGGTGTTAGATTCATTGATACACAGAAATACATGAGTATTAAAAAAATTAAAACTTAAAAAATATCACATTCCATTTCAAATCATTTCCAATTCATTACATAATCCCATAATCGTAAACCACGTTCAGAGAAATATACTTATTACAACATACGCCAAGAGCGACATATGAAGATGCCCCCTCGGATGATCAGAGTATATAAGCAATATAACAACTTTGTCATTACAAACAACACAGTAGAATCGAAACAAAAGTGAACTCTAAATATCTATTGTGCCTCCTGCACGTCTCCGGAAGCTTTATTCGTCTAATGAGGTACCTGAAAACTCCAACTCTTTAACTACTCAAAAATTAATTGAGTACCCGAGAGTTCAAGGGAAAAATATAAACTTCGAGTCAAACATAAAGCCTGATATGAATAATAATCTAACATCTCAAACCATTTAGATATTTAGTGAGACCACGCCGCATAGCGGTTCCCCTCACTAGCATCTTAAAACCTTTATAAAACCATATACTGTGCTCCTGCATCCACAATGGTTAAAAACATAGTCATTTCAAAATGTTATGATGATATGCATACAAGTTAAAACATTATGGATTCCCCGACCTCTGTTAAATTGACTCCGTGTAATATTTATAGTTTCTAGGGTTACAATTAACCTATTAGTTTTCATGGGCTTACTAATAAACTTCATATAATATATAGACTCCCTGTCATATTTCATAGTTTTCATGGGTGCACTATGAACCTATTAGCCCCTGCCACTTAACATAATAAATTCATGGGTTCACCTGAATCTATTGGTGACTTCAATAACTTATCACTTATACTGATTTTCATGGGTTGACTAGGAACCTAATGATACCTCCAATAATTCCTTCTAATCCTATTTTTTCATGGGTAGACTAGGAACCTTTTGACTGTTGTCAATAACTTAATCTGGATATAGTTTTCATGGGTACACTACAAACCAATTGGCTCCTACCAACCACTCTTTATAACATAGTTTTCATGGGATCACCATGAACCTATTGGTAATTCAAATAACTTCCTAATCATAATTTTCATGGGTGCACTATGAACCTGTCTCCCGGACAGCTTCCATATTTAGGCATTCTATATTCTGGTCTCCCTGACCTCTTGGATGCAATTCTACTCATCCAGGAGTCTAATCAATTTATATTCACTCCTGGGTTAACCTAGCTGGTCCTTCTACCCTTTTACCCCCAAATTCAGATATGGGTCCATTATAATGTGAATATATTTATATTTGAAGAAGCAACCATATTACAAAACAATACCACCCCTGTGGGTTTAATGCCCTTGAAACACTTTTCATGTAAAACATGGTTAATCCACTTAACCTATAATTTTATCAAGGAAAGCTTCTTTTTAAAATCATTTCAAAACTCCTTTAATTTTGCCATCGGTTTTTCCTTTAAAAATGAGTTTCGGTTACAAAGCCTTTCGAAACCTTTGAAACCTTGCTTTCGACCTCATTGGATACCCTCATTCGAAAGCATATAGATCTACTTACAAAACATTAGGCCCCTGCCTTTCGAAGACTTTAAAACCTTTTTTTTTCAAAACCTTTCGAATGTATTAAAATATCAACTTTTAACTTTAGAAGCATAGCTTTGAAACCAATTGAAAGTTCCCCTTTCGAAAACATTGAAAGACCCTCTTTTGAAACCATTGGAAGTATCCCTTCCGAAGCCATTGGGTTTATATTTTAAAATATCATTTGGGCCAAGTGAATAAAAGTGAAAGCAACTCTTTCGATACCATTCTTTATCTCATAAAAGTATTGAGATAAACATGATGGTTTCGGCACCATCCTTTCGAAAGCATAAAACATCTGGGTAAAATATTATTAGGTTGGCTTCGAAACCCCTTCCGAAAACCATTACCTTCGAAACCCCTAACCCCTTTCGAAAGCTATTGGAAGGTTGGCACGTCTCCAGAAGCTTTATTCGTCTAATGAAGTAACTAAAAGCCCCAACTCTCAAACTACTCAAAAATCAATTGAGTACCCGAGAGTTTAAGGGGAAAACATAAACTTCGAGTCAGACATAAAGTCTGGTATGAATAATAATCTAACATCTCAAACCATTTAGATATCTAGTGAGACCACGCCGCATAGCAGAACAGGTTTTCCCCTCACTAGTATCTTAAAACCTTTATAAAACCATATACTGTGCTTCTGCATCCACAATGGTTAAAAACATAGTCATTTCAAAATGTTATGATGAAATGCATACAAGTTAAAACATTCTGGATTACCCGACCTCTATTAAATTGACTCCCTTTCATATTTATAGTTTCTAGGTTTGCTATTAACCTATTAGTTTTCATGGGCTTACTAATAACCATTATATAATATATAGACTCTGTAACAACCCGCATATTTTATGATTATATATTTAAAGGTTTTATTTAAATATAGCATCGTTTGTTGAATTTAAAGTCCGAAATGTGACTTTTTGCAAACAGTCGAATCCAGACTCGAGACCACTTCCATTGAGTTCAAAACAATGTTTACAACTTTTTTTAAGTATAAACATTGATATGTTTGGAGTTGATTAGGATTTTGGTATTTTCATTTGGGTTTTGTGTTTGGTTTTAGCCCACTAACCCAATAAGAGAACCCAAACCTTCTACCAAATACCTCCCACTTCACTCCTCTTCATTCATTCAATCCACTTTCTAAATTCCAAACACTCAAGCCCTAGAAAAATAGGGGAAAAGAAAAGAGATTAGAAATTCCTAAGCCCTAATTCTCTTAGGAAATTCAACTTCAAATTATAAATCAAAGATAAGCTTAGGTAAGCATCCTCTTCATCTTCTCCAGCTCAATCTCTCTTCAATTTTCAGAAATTCCTATAACCTAACTTAGGAAATTCATTTCATTTGATAATAGATTGAAGATTCTTGAGGTGTTGTTGAAGAGAAATCGATCTTGCTTTGTTTTAGAGCTTATCATTTCTTGTTTTTGGGTTTAAAGGTGAGTTTTTGAACTCACATTTATGTCTATACCTTTGATAGTTGTTAGGTATGAATTCCTAACATCTATTTCATGTTCATTTGCTTTTGATCTGAATTGGTTTGGTGAATTTTCCAATTTTTGGTATTTTGAAGTCAAAATATATGAAAATCCTACTATGGATGTTTGGACATGCGTTTGGAGTGTATTGAAGAGCCTATAGGGCTGGGTTGTCGCTTGGTATAAATCCCTAGCCTCCGCCGCTCGTCCGATCACTTCCGAATTGATTTGGCCATCAATGGCCTAGGCAAACTGTTGCCTAGTACAGGCAACTAGACGTCTGGTTGTTCTATCCAGACGTTTGGTTAGGGTACCAGAGAAAAAAAAGAGAGATACAGCAGAAGAAAAAAGGGCAGAGCCCTTGACCAGACGTCTGGGGGAGGGGGAGGGGTTCTGGGAAAAAAAGGGAAAAAAGAAAATGGCAGAACCCCAGGTCAGACGTCTGGCCGAACCAACCAGATGTCTGGTCCTGTTGGTTTTTGCCCACTTTGCCTATTTTTGAGCGAATTTCCATTTTTCTTATCGATTTTTGTTGATCCGATTAGTTGTTGTCATTATTATCGACTTTGATGACTTATTTTTTGGATTTTTGGGAATATCCATTTGATGGATTTGATATCGATTTTCATGGTTTTAATTCACGTCGTCGAATGTGGATTTTTGGTGATAGATTGTTTTTACAATCATTTCTGCGATTTGTTACTTTAAAATACAAAGATTTTTATACTAGTAGTAAATACTAAAAACTCCTTCACAAAAACGATTTCAACACTATTTTTAATACAAAGCTCGTTTTTAAAACCGTTTTCCAATCTATTAGTATATACAAACCTTTACCTCATTCGTATGAAAAATATAATTAAACGACTTAGCAAAACAAGTGGTATAAAACGCTTGCGTTTACTTCATTGGTTAATTCTTGGACTTGTTCGATTGAAATCCTGTGAAAATTTTCGAGTGGAAATCTACAATCTATTCGTAAATATTTAAGTTAAACCAGCGGTTATGGGTCATGAAGCTAAACTCATTTATTTACTAGCTTAGTGTAATTTACACTTATCGATCAATGATGATCATTTTGTGATTTAGACTAGCGATGTGTGATGTCTCTTTGTTTGCATGGGGGACTAAACCCCGTTTGTGGAGCTTCAGTTCAAATTGGTTGGGTAGCGACTAGCGACCCATGGTCTTCGGGCCGTTTGTGGAGCCTCGGCTCAAATTTGATGGTTAGCGACCATGGAACAACGTTCCGTTTGTGATACACGTGTTGGTGAGTTTTCATGCTCCCGTTTATGATAGGCCTCCCCCTTTGTGTTTTCTGGATTTCTAATTATTGATTTCTAGAATTTGTGTTTCACCAATTTTTGCGATTTGCATTGATATGTTTTGTCAATATTTGAGGTTTGGTGAATACGCTAAAGAATATGATATTCTTTTTGGATATTTGAGGAGATTTGAGATATTGTATAATTTTCATTGTTATCAAATATATACTTGTCACAGTATGACATTATTGTTATCATATATTTTTGTCATATCCCTTATCCTATCTCATCTTGTACGATATTTATAGCTAGACTGATCCATTTATTATTTTTCTTCTTAAATAATACTCGGGTCAGACCAAGGTGTTTCAGGTGCTTCCACTTGACTTCTTAACAGGGACTAGCTTCTGACTTTTGGCTAACTACTTTAGCTTAGTAGTTTTTTTGTTTTTATACATTCGAGATAGAGACTCCTTGATGTATACATTTTCTTTTGTCTAGCACATGTACCTAATCTTTTGTGATGTAGTGGATCTTGTATGACCACTACTTTGGTGTTCACTTCTATGTGTTATATTCATATCTATTTCCGCCTTAGTGATATGAATATCTGTGACTGATTTGTGTTATGCTTATTTTATATTTGTTTCCGAAGGCCTCGTAGCCACTGTGTAGTAGCTTTGGATTTGTATTGGATACGTCAGATTTCCTTTGAAATGAAATGCATGTCATACTATATGACATATCGGTACTCGCACAAAGCAATTACACAGATGGTCGCTCCTCAACAGCCTTATTCATCGTGCTAGTCGACGGCATTACCCCGTAGTGTCCTTGGCTAGCGTGAGTATAGAGGTGCGGCGTCACAGCTTGGTATCAAAGCCAAACTTCGGAACAATGTAGAATAATCTAGCAAGGATTATTGTCCTAAGTCTCTCTTAGGAATCGTGCCTTAGGATTTAATTCGAGTCATAGGACCCGTTCTATCCTATTTTCTTTTATGATGCCTTGTTTTATCAATCAAGTTTGTTTGATATTCATTCTGAGAATAACATTTTTCCTCTTCTTTCTTTCTTTCTTAAAGAAGAGAAATGGTTAGACCTGACCGTCCCAGCGTCGGTCAATCTAGTGCTACTCCTCAGGATGGCGTATTCATGTCTGCCCAATAGCTTTTGGATCTTGTAAAGAATGCTCAAGCTGCCGGACCCATTCTAGAGCCTACTCATCCTAAATCTGGGTTTGCACGCTTGTGCGGTGATTATACCAATTTGGGTGGAAGGCCATTCAAGGGTTCCGAAAGCGTTATAGAAGTCCAAGCTTGGCTTAGAACATGCGATCGCATCTTTTCTCGCATGAACCTTGTGGATCTACATCGAGTCCAAGTGGTTTCTAGCATGTTCCAGGAGAGAGCATTAGATTGGTATGAGCTTTTGGTTTCTGAAGTTATCGAAGCGGATCTTACTTGGGAGTAATTTCGGGAAAGGTTCGAGTTAAAGTTTGTGCCGAAAGCTGAAAAAGTAACTTTAGCTCGACGCACCTTGTTCAAGGTGAATCTTCTGTGACAGCTTATGTCGCATCTTTTGAATCCCTGTCTAAATATGGGGTCGAGTATATTAATACCCCTTTGAAGAAGAATCAAAGGTTTATCTATGGGTTGAATAAAAATCTCAAAAAAGCTTTACTTCTGAAACTAGAAGTTTCTTTCGATCAACTTGTAGATATCGCTATTTGACTTGAAGAGGCCGATAATGAAAGTGATGGTGATGTTGTGGGTGCCAAACAGAACTTCAATAACAACAAGAAGAGGCAACTGGACAGTAAGTTCAAAGGCCCTAATCCCAACAAGAAAGGGAAGCAAGCAACTTCGGTAGCAAAGACTCCTACCTTTAGTCATGGAGAATGCTACAATTGTGGTTCTAAGGACCACTATGCAAATAAGTGTCCGAAGCCCGTTACTTGTCGCTATTGCAAAAGTTCGGGTCATCCTAAATCTTCATGTCCCAAACTTCAAAGCAAGAAAGAGGGAAAGCTGAATGTTATGCAAGCCCCTAGCGACACTTCTCTTGGTCAAGGTATTTCTCATTCTGTCCTTGATGGTATTATTATATTTCGTGATCATCCTATTCGAGTTCTTTTTGATACGGGTGCATCTCACTCTTTTATATCAAAGGAACTTGTTGATACTTTGTCTTTAAATGTTATTGGCTTAATGACTTCACTGAAAATTGCAAATCCGGTTGGTGGATCCGCAACACTCGGTTTATTTTGTAAGGATGTTGAAATTATTCTATGTGATTATGCTTTCCGTGCCGATTTGCATGTTATGCGTTACTTAGGTTTCAGAATGATTTTGGGAATGGATTGGCTTAATCGTTATGAAGCCCACATCCTATGTCCCGAGAGGACTATCCACCTTCGACATCCTCAATCTGTTAAGCAGATTTCTATTGTTCTTAAAGATTCAGATTCTAATTCGGTAGCATCCTTATATTCTCTAAATCCACATGATGGCGATAATGATGATGAGGAAGATGTCATTTCCCTCAATCATGTTGTTCGTGAATTTCCTGATATATTTGAGCCCGTTTTAGGATTACCCCCTAAGCGAGCAATTGAGTTCAGAATTAATCTAATCCCTGGAGCTCTACCTATCACTTGTCCTCCTTATCGTATGTCCAATAAGGAAAATGAGGAGATGCGTAAACAATTATCCGAATTGGAAGCAAAACAGTTTATTCGATCTAGTTCCTCTCCTTGGGAGCTTCTGCTATCTTTGTGAAGAAATCCGATGGTACACTTAGGCTTTGCGTTGACTACCGCAAGATTAATGATCTCACCATTAAGAATAAATATCCCTTACCTCGGATTTATGATCTATTCAATCAACTTAGCGGTGCTAGAGTCTTTTCACAGTTAGACTTAGCAACCGATTTTCATCAGCTTCGTATTGCAGAGGATAGCATTCCTTTGACATCTTTCCGTACCAGTTATGGATCTTATGAGTGGCTTGTAATGCCATTTGGTTTAACGAATGCTCCATCTTATTTTTTTGACCTTATGAATCGAGTTTTCAAAGACTTCCTTGATCGATTTGTTCTCATCTTCATAGATGATATTCTTGTTTATTCTAAAACCGAGGAAGAGCATGAAAAACATCTTTGGACTGTGTTGGAAACTCTTAGGAGCAATCAATTGAAAGAAAAATTTTCTAAGTGCCACTTTTGGAAATCCCATATGAAATTTTTAGGACATATTATTTCTGAGTCCGGAATTTCCGTAGATCCTTCAAAGATTGAGGCGATTCAAAATTGGAAGAGATCGGAGAGTGTGACGGAAATCCATAGTTTTATTGGATTGGCGGGATATTACCGTCGGTTCATAAAAGACTTTTCTAAAATTTGCATACCTCTTACTAGTTTGACAAAGAAGGGAGTTAAGTACATTTGGTCAGACAAATGTGAAGCTGCTTTTCAGAAATTAAAAGAACTCCTTTCCAATGCTCCTATTCTTGTGATTCCCGAGGGGAACCAAGACTTTGTTGTTTATACTGATGCTAGTCGTGTTGGTTTGGGAGCTGTTCTCATGCAAAGGGAACGTGTTATCGCTTATGCTTCTAGGCAATTAAAGCCTGCCGAGACTAGATATGCCACTCATTATTAAGAGTTGCGGCCATTGTTTTTGCCCTTAGAATTTGGCGTCATTGTATTTTGGGAGAGAAATTTGTTCTCTACACCGATCATAAATCTTTGAAGTACTTATTATCTTAAAAGAAATTTAATTTGCGTCAACAACGTTGGCTCGAATTTTTTGCATCTTATGATTTTGATATTCTCTATACTCCCGAAAAGGGAAATCGTGTTGTCGATGCCCTTAGTCGTAAGCAACAAGCGGTTTTTTTCCTTGATGATATCCGAATGGAATGACCTTGAGACTTTGTCCACTTGTGAGATTCGAGATCGTGAATCCGATTCATGTTCATCTCTTGTTTTATGAAGCCTTGAGGCTCATCCCTCTCTTTTAGACCGCATCCTTGAAGCTCAAAAGCAGGATCCCGAATTGGCTAATCTTAGCCAAAGTTGTAGGGATAGAAGTACTGATGGTTTGAAAGACTTTGAAATCGATGCTCGTGGAGGTATTCGAAAATTTGGAAGACTTATTGTGCCAAATATTAGTGATCTTCGTAAGGACAATTTAGAAGATTCTCATTGTTCTAAATTTACCATTCATCCCGGTAGTAGTAAAATGTACGCGGACATGAATCGACTTTATTATTGGGATGGCATGAAATCTGATATTGCTAACTTCATTAAGCATTGCATGACTTGCCAACTCGTAAAGGCCAAGCATCAAAGGCCCGGTGCGTTATTGCAACCTTTAGACATTCCCGTTTGGAAGTGGGATCAAATTTTCATGGACTTTATTGACAGTCTTCCCCGTTCTCGTTCGGGTCATGACAGTCTATGGGGGATTGTAGATAGAATTACAAATTCCACCCATTTTATTCCCGTTCGGTCCAATCGGACCGTACCTCTTTTGGCCAAACTCTATGTTAAAGAAATTGTTAAATTGCATGGATTTCCTACTTCTATTGTTAGCGATCGTGATCCATTATTTACTAGTGGATTTTGGAAGGGTCTTCAAAAAGCTTTGGGAACGAAGCTTAATTTTAGCACCGCTTATCATCCTCAATCTGATGGAAAAACTGAGCGTGTGAATCAAACTCTTGAAGATCTTCGTGCATGTATTCTTGATTTTGGTGGAAGTTGGGAAGATCATATTTCCCTTGTTGAGTTTTCTTATAATAACAGCTTCCAGTCTAGTATTGGTATGGCACCTTTCGAGACACTCTACGGAAGGCCTTGCCGATCTCCTTCGTGTTGGCTTGAGGCTGGTGAGAATCTGGTTTTAGGACCAAATTTTATTCGTGATGCCACATAAAAGATTGACCTTATTCGTCATAGGATGAAAGAAGCTCAAAGTAGACAAAAATCCTATACCGATAACCGAAGAAGGAAATTGGAATTTTCTGTGGGAGATTTGGTATTCATTCGTGTTTCACCTATGAAGGGTGTTATGCATTTCAGTCGATCGGGAAAGTTAGCACCTCGTTATATTGGCCCATTTCCCATCACCGAACGCGTTGGTTCCATAGTATATCGCCTTTTATTACCGGTTCAATTTTCTGCAATTCATGACGTTTTTCACGTTTCTCAACTACGGAAATGCCTTATAGATTCTGATTCTATTCTTGAGCCCGGTGTTATTGAAGAAATTGAAGTTTTCACCTAAGTTGACTTATGAGCAACATCCTATTCGTATCATTCCTATGGAGGTTAAATGCCTTCATACTAAAGATGTCCCGCTTGTGAAAGTTCAATGGTCCGCAAATCCTAAAGATTGTTCTTGGGAATCCAAAGAATACATTGAGCGAACCCTTCCGGACTTACTCTCTTGTGCTCTTTAAGGTAAACTTCTCACTTCAAATTTTTATTTTTTGTTTTGTTATGCCTTAGAGTGGTTGTTACTATTTATTTTCTTCTTAAGTATTGCGAGGACGCAATTTCTTTAAGGAGGGGAGTCTGTAACAACCCGCATATTTTACGATTATATATTTAAATGTTTTATTTAAATATAGCATCGTTTGTTGAATTTAAAGTTCGAAATGTGACTTTTTGCAAACATTCGAATCCGGACTTGAGACCACTTCCATTGAGTTCAAAACGAGGTTTACAACTTTTTTGAGTATAAACATTGATATGTTTGGAGTTGATTAGGATTTTGGTATTTTCATTTGGGCTTTGGGTTTGGTTCTAGCCCACTAACCCAATAAGAGAACCCAAACCTTCTACCAAATACCTCCCACTTCACTCCTCTTCTTTTATTCATTCCACTTTCTTAATTCCTAACACTCAAGCCCTAGAAAAATGGGGGAAAAGAAAAGAGATTAGAAATTCCTAAGCCCTAATTCTCTTAGGAAATTCAACTTTAGGTTATAAATCAAAGAGAAGCTTAGGTAAGCATCCTCTTCATCTTCTCCATCTCAACCTCTCTTCAATTTTCAGAAATTCCTATAACCTAACTTAGGAAATTCATTTCATTTGATAATAGATTGAAGATTCTTGAGGTGTTGTTGAAGAGAAATCGATCTTGCTTTGTTTTAGAGCTTCTCATTTATTGTTTTTGGTTTAAAGGTGAGTTTTTGAACTCACATCTATGTCTATACCTTTGATAGTTGTTAGGTATGAATTCCTAACATCTATTACATGTTCATTTGATTTTGACTTGAATTGGTTTGGTGAATTTTCCAATTTTTGGTATATTGAAGTCAAAATCTATGAAAATCCTACTATGGATGTTTGGACCTGTCGTTTGGAGTGTATTGAAGAGCCTATAGGGCTGGGTTGTCGCTTGGCATAAATCCCTAGCCTCCGTCGCTCGTCCGATCGCTTCCGAATTGATTTGGCCATTAATGGCCTAGGCAAACTGTTGCCTAATACAGGCAACCAGACGTCTGGTTGTTCTATCCAGATGTCTGGCTAGGGTACCAGAGAAAAAAAAGAAGAGATATGGTAGAAGAAAAAAGGGCAGAGCCCTTGACCAGACGTCTAGGGGGTGGGGGGTGGGGAGGTTCTGAAAAAAAGGGAAAAACGAAAAAAGAAAATGGCAGAACCCCAGGTCAGACGTCTGGTCCTGTTGGTTTTTGCCTATTTTGCTTATTTTTGTGCGAATTTCCATTTTTCTTATCGATTTTTGTTGATCCGATTAGTTGTTATCATTTATTATCGACTTTGATGATTTCTTTTCTGGATTTTGGGAATATCCATTTGATGGATTTGATATCGATTTTCATGGTTTTAATTCACGTCGTCGAATGTGGATTTTTGGTGATAGATTGTTTTTACAATCATTTCTGTGATTTGTCACTTTAGAATACAAAGGTTTTTGTACTAGTAGTAAATACTAAAAACTCCTTCACAAAAACGATTTCAACACTATTTTTAATACAAAGCTCGTTTTAAAAACCGTTTTCCAATCTATTAGTATATACAAACATTTACCTTATTCGTATGAGAAATATAATTAAACGACTTAGCAAAACAAGTGGTATGAAACGCTTGCGTTTACTTCGTCGGTTAAATCTTGGACTTGTTCGATTGAAATCCCGTGACAATTTTCGAGTGGAAATCTACAATCTGTTCGTAAATATTTAAGTTAAGCAGTGGTAATGGGACATGAAGCTAAACTCATTTATTTACTAGCTTAGTGTAATTTACACTTATCGATCAATGATGATCATTTTGTGATTTATACTAGCGATGTGCGATGTCTCTTTGTTTGCGTGGGGGAATAAACCCCGTTTGTGGAGCTTCAGTTCAAATTGATTGGGTAGTGACCCATGGTCTTCGGTTCGTTTTTGGAGCCTCGGCTCAAATTTGATGGTTAGCGACCATGGAACAGCGTTTCGTTTCTGATACACATGTTGGTGAGTTTTCATGCTCCCGTTTGTGATAGGCCTCCCCCTTTGTGTTTTCTGGATTTCTAATTATTGATTTCTAGAATTTGTGTTTCACCAATTTTTGCGATTTGCATTGATATGTTTTGTCAATATTTGAGGTTTGGTGAATAAGCTAAAGAATATGATATTCTTTTTGGATATTTGAGGAGATTTGAGATATTGTATGATTTTCATTGTTATCAAATATATACTTGTCACAGTATGACATTATTGTTATCATATATTTTTGTCATATCTCTTATCCTATCTCATCTTGTACGATATTTATAGCTAGACTGATCCGTTTATTATTTTTCTTCTTAAATAATACTCGGGTCAGCCCGAGGTGTTTCAGGTGCTTCCACTTGACTTCTTAGTAGGGACTAGCTTCTGACTTTTGGCTAACTACTTTAGCTTAGTACTTTTTTTTGTTTTTATACATTCGAGATAGAGACTCCGTGATGTATACATATTCTTTTGTCTAGCACGTGTACCTATTCTTTTGTAATGTAGTAGATCTTGTATGACCACTACTTTGGTGTTCACTTCTATGTGTTATATTCATATCTGTTTCCGCCTTAGTGATATGAATATCTGTGACTGATTTGTGTTATGCTTATTTTATATTTGTTTCCGAAGGCCTCGTAGCCACTGTGTAGTAGCTTTGGATTTGTATTGGATACATCAGATTTCCTTTGAAATGAAATGCATGTCATACTATATGACATATTGGTACTCGCCTAAAGCAATTACACAGATGGTCGCTCCTCAACAGCCTTATTCTTCGTGCTAGTCGGCGGCATTACCCCGTAGTGTCCTTGGCTAGTGTGAGTATAGAGGTGGGGCGTCACAGACTCCCATTCCTATTTCATAGTTTTCATGGGTACAGTATGAACCTATTAGCCCCTGACAATTAACTTAATTAATTTATGGGTTTCCCTTAACCTAAAGGTGACTTCAATAACCTATCTCTTATCCTAGTTTTCATGGGTTGACTAGGATCCAAATGATAGCTCCAATAACTTCTTTCTTATCCTAGTTTATCATGGGTTGATTAGGAACCTTTTGACCGTTGTCAATAACTTAATCCAGATATAGTTTTCATGGGTGCACTACAAACCAATTGGCTCCTGCCAACCACTCTTTATAACATAGTTTTCATGGGATCACTATGAACCTATTGGTAACTCCAATAACTTCATAATCATAGTTTTAATGGGTGCACTATGAACCTGTATCCCAGACAACTTCCATATTTAAGCATTCTATATTCTTGTCTCCCTGACCTCTTGAATGCAATTCTACTCATTCAGGAGTTTAATCAATTTGTATTCACTACTGGGTTAACCTAACTAGTTCTTCTACCCTTTTACCTCCAAATGCAAATATGAGTCCAATATAATGTGAATATCTTTATATTTGAAGAAGCAACCATAGTTACAAAAAAATACCACTCCTGTGGGTTTAATGCCCTTGAAACGCTTTTCCTGTAAAACATGGTTAATCCCTTTAACCTATAATTTTATCAAGTAAAGCTTTTTCTTAAGATCATTTCAAAACTCCTTTAATTTAGCCATGGGTTTTTCCTTTAAAAATGAGTTTGGGTTACAAGCCTTTCGAAACCTTCGAAACCTTGCTTTCGACCTCATTGGATACCCTCCTTCGAAAGCATATAAATCTACCTTCAAACATTTGGCTCCTGCCTTTCGAACACTTTAAAACCTTTTTTACAAAACCTTTTGAATGTATTAAAGTATCAACATTTAACTTTAGAAGCATAGCTTCGAAACCAATTGAAAGTGCCCCTTTCGAAAACATGGAAAGACCCTCTTTCAAAACCATTGGAAGTATCCCTTTCGAAGCCATTGGGTTTATATTTTAAAATATCATTTGGGTCAAGTGAATAAAAGCGAAAGCATCTCTTTCGATACCATTCTTTATCTCATAAAAGTATTGAGGAAAACATGATGGTGCCAACACCTTCCTTTTGATAGCATAAAACATCTGGATAAAATATTGGAAGATTGGCTTCGAAACTACTTCCGAAACCATTACTTTTGAAACCCCTAACCCCTTTCGAAAGCTATAGGAAGTGGCTTATATTTATAAAACAAAAAGTACCTATCGATAGCATTGATATCTTCAATCCCATCGAAAGGCTTAAAATTACAGAAGGGTTTCGACTTGGTTGAAACTACCCCTTCCGAAAGCTTCAATTTCAAAAACTAAGTAACTCTTTCGAAAGCCACTTTTTTAAAATGGCTGCAGCTCTCCTTCGAAAGCATGTCTTAAAATACCCTTTCGCAAGCATTGGTTTCGAGTCCTTCGAAACCTATTTGTAAACAGGCAAGCGCTTTTCTTTAGAAAACAAACCAAAGGCCTCGACCCCTTGGAAGCTATGTTTCGACACCCTTCCTTCCGCCCTTTTTCCACTCCACTACGTACCTACTAAGTGATACCATGTGTATTGGTTTTGGCTTCATTGGTTTCGACCAGATTGGTTTCGAGCTGATTGATAGCAGAAGGTCTGAGTGGGAAGGGTCCTTCCGAAAATGGCGGAACATACTTTTTTGAGTAAAAAGGCTGTTTTTACCAATTAAAGTAATCATTTTGTAACGTACTTGCCAGCTTGTAAATACTTGATTGGTTACCTTAAACTTTCAAATTATTTTACAAATAATTGCCACATTTTCTCAGATCTAAAATCTGATTAACATTAACATATAAGCCCTTCCCATTTAACAAAGCAATTAAACCATTTAGGTCCTCCTTTCAAAATAATTTAATTTCCATAATAAATCACTTAGTAAAAATCACCAAAAATCACAAAAAATCAATTTAAATATGTTATCTAACATATATAAATTTCAGACCCAAATTCCTCATATAACAACCGAAAATAAAATTTAAACCCGATGATACATGTTTTCCTTCAAAAATTTATAATTTATTCTCCACGGCTTGAAAAAGTTTAAAAATTGAAACCTAACTGCAAAATCTTGTTTCTTATAGCATATAATTTTTCCATAGCATTATAAAATCATATCTTATGGATTTACATTTAAAACCGTGTTTATCAAATGAAAACATCCTTGTTTAATCCTATCATTTATTTAAATAAAGCATATCATTTTTAATAACTCGAAATTTAACTCATAATAATTAATTCTTTAAGTAATGAAATAATAAAATAACTTTGTAAAATTATCAGAATCGAGCCACGGGAGTTGCACCATTGTGTCCGTGTTAATTTTCTGGTCAATTTCCATATATAGAACGTCAGAATCCGAGTTAATATGAGAGAGTTACAAATTAAACTAGAAAACGAAAAAAAAAGTTTTAATTGGGCTAGGTCGACCAAGTGGTCGACCCAACCGCGCCCTAGGTCGACCGGCCGGTCGACCTAGAGGGAGGGGCGGTCGACTGCCCGGTCGACCGCCTTGGGTTATGGATGAAGGAAATTTTCCTTCATCCTGTAACGTTCGTTAGTGAATTTTTTTCGTCATTTGCATTCTTCCAGCTCATCTGGTCCCTTCTTGCTTCCATCTGATGGCTCCTATTCATCTAATGACGTTGTTGCATCCTATTTCTCCTTCTTCTTCACGTATGGATTAGAATAGATTAAACGTGAATATGGATTAAAATTATAAAAACACTGAAGTAACAAAAGATAAGATGTAAATTGTAAAGACTGTAATAAAAATGGAATTATGACTGAAATTGAGCCTAATTATGATATTAATGTTAGAACTGGACTAATTAAAGATAATTGGCCTAGTTATAACTTAGAATTATAACTAAAAAAGAGGATAAGATGAAAGGAGCTTATTTTTTTACACTTAGACTTTTGGGTTAAGTAAATAAGCTAAATTATAACGTAGGTTATAATAAGAAAAAGAATAGAATGAAGCTTATTTTAAGACTTAGGATAACTTAATAAGCACATATAGCAAGAACAAAAGTTAATAAGCAAGATTTAAAGTAGGGCCTGTACCAAATAGCATTCCCCTATTATTTCTATGGACACGGCGTTTCACATAATCCTGAAGTGAGATGAGGGGCATGCTTATGCTAATAATGGTAGTAATTGGTCAATAAGTTGAATTCCAAATCATGGGGATTTGGGCAAGGGGCTCAACTAGATATTGTTTGGATGACGGGCCAGTACCAATAGCATTTCCCCTATTTTCTGTGGACATGGTGATCTCACATTAGCCTGAAGTGGGATGAGGGACACACTTATGCTGGAGCTTGAGGTAATAAGAAGACCCAATAGGTGGAACAACAGGTAACATGAGCATGGTGGCAGTTACGCGTGCGACTTCCATTCGGGTGCTAAGTAATCATTATGAGTTCCAAGCGCTCGATATGTGTACCTTTTGTAGGCACCACTGCCTTCTGTGTAGGGAGCCATATAACGTCTATTCCATAGTAGATACTTTGCATGTCATTCGTAGACACCATTTCTATGTAGGGAGCTATATAGCGTCTAGTCCACAGTAAGGTCTATGGAGTAGCAGGCCACTCAAAGGGTAGAATTAGGATTTCAGTCTAATTATAGGATTAGGAATTCAACCTAATCAAAGCAACTATCAAAGACAAGTGCAAACAATCAAAGTTAATTAATTTAGTTAATTCGTATTTATTTCCAACTTATTTCTTCTTTCTATTTCCTTTGTTCCCTTTTATATACTAGAACCGTTGTAAGGTCTATTACTTTTACTTTGCTTAAAGATTCTAGTAATTACTATCATTCACCAGACTTTTAGTCTGACCCACTCCTCTATTTTTTCCTTTTTCCCCCATAGGCAATCAGGGGCAAGGAAGGTAGACTGCAGCTTCTTGGAGACTTGTTGGAGATTCTATCATGTATTTCTTTCCTTCAGTTTTAGTTTTTAGTTCTTTTGTTGAGCTGGTATTTTGAGAGGGATGTATTGTACTCTGATATTATTTGAGACTTTGGTTTTTGATTTCACGAGACTTGTATGGGTATTTTGTCATGGGTATTTGGTGAATTATTTTTATCATCTTATATTATGGAATTTATTTTTAGCAAAATACTATAATTGTCTCCGCTGTGTGACTATTACTATTATTATTATTTGATTTTTGTCTTGTGAATTTTAGTCTTTGCTAGTTTTAGTTATACCTACAACGCACAATGCCTTTTAGTGTGTCCTTTTGGGTATACTAAGGGGTGTGGGGTGTTTTATCATCTAAAATCATCATATTAGATTTAATCTTAAACCCAAAAATCAATGATCATACATAAAACCTAAAATAGAGATGTAATGATTATTATTCACCTTAGATTGGATAAGGAAATTGGAGATTGATTCTTCTAGCTTGATCCTACGCTTTAAACTTGAATTTCTCTTCTCTTCCTACTCCTTAATGGTCGGCTTTCCTTTTTCTTTCTTATGTTTATTTTTTTAATGATAAAATGAACGTGAATGGTATAGGGATAATAGTATAAGGGTTGGAAATATGGGCGAAAATGACCCTAATGCCCTTATGTTAATTTAGTTATTATTTAACAATTTATAAGCCCATTAGAGTTAATAAAGCACGACCTCTAGGTTTATTATCAAATCTCAATCTCCTTATCACTCTACATTATTCTATTTAATTTACCTAATTAAATCTCCTGAATAATGTTAATAAAAATTAGGGGTGTACAGATTCCCCTCCTTGAATTTCGTCCTCGAAATTCAGTAAGGACTAAATACTAAACATAGCAATCATCTCTAATGACTCCTAACAACCATACTAGTCTACCTGACCAGCTAATATCTATTTAATTCTAATATAGACATACCCTCAAAGCAGATCGGGATAAGTATCTTGAATCTTGTCCTCTATCTCTTATGTACAGTCCTTTTCATTGTCACTCCACTGAATTTTCACCAACTTGACTATCTTGTTCCTCAAACTTTTCCCATCTCTCGCTACAACACGAACTGGTTGTCTAAAAAAAGTCAAACTAGGCTCTACTGCTAGATCTTCCAACCCTATCGGAGGAATAGTGGCCTCTGAATCATGCACATACTTGCAAAGATGAGATACATGAACTACATTATGGACACCTGCCATACTGCTCGACAACTCTACTCTATATGCGAGCTTTCCAATTCTCTCTATAATCTAGATAGGACCAATATATCTTGGTGCTAGTTTCCCAGACTTCCCAAACCGTAGCACACCCTTCATTGGAGACATCTTTATGAAAACCCTATCTCCAACAGAGAACTCTAGGTCTTTACGCCTTTTATCTGCGTAACTCTTCTGTCTGGATTGAGCTTCCTTCATCCATCCTCGGATCAGCTCAATCTTCTCTAACGCCTCCCTAACCAAATCTGGACCTAAGACCAATCTGTCTCCAGTCTCCAACCAACATACTGGTGATTTGCATGGCCTTCCATATAAAGCTTCAAAAGGCGTCATTCCTATACTAGTCTGATAACTATTATTATAGGAAAAATCAATCAAATTTAGGTGATCCTCCCAAAATCCACCAAAGTCCAGTACACGAGCTCTCAATAAATCCTTAAGTACCATGTTGACTCTCTCTGTCTGTCCATTCATCTATAGGTGATATGTTGTACTCATCTAGAGCTTGGTACCTAATATCTCTTGTAGACTCTTCCAAAATTCGCTAGTGAATAATGCATATCTATCACTGACAATGCTACTAGGAATCCCATGAAGTCTAATTATGTTCTTCATGAACAACTTCGCCAAATAGGTGCCGTCCTGGTTGACTTTACTGGAAGGAAATTGGCATGCTTGGTCAATCTGTCTACTATGACCCATATACTTTCATTTTCTCTGTTTGACCTTGGAAACCCGTCAATAAAATCCATGGATATTGATTTCCATTTCCAAACTGGAATCTCTAAAGGCTGAAGCAATCCACTCGGCTTCTGATGTTCGGCCTTCGCTTGTTGACAGTTTACACACTGCCTAACCCACAAGCCAACATCCCTCTTCATGCCTTCCCAATAGAAGCTTCTCTTCATATCTTGATACATCTTGGTCCGTCCAGGATGAATCGTAAACTTGGATCTATGACATTCCCCAAGAACTTCTTTCCGCAAGTTCTCAACATCTGGAACATATAATCGCCCCTTCTTTCTCAACCATCCTCTATGGTCAAGACAAAAACCTTTCAAATCATCGATCTCAGTTCCAACCTCATCCTTCTGATCCTTTCGGCTAATAGTGGATCCTCCTTCTGCTTAGAAGCGAGTCTTTCGATCAACACTAGTCGAACCTCTAAATAGGACAACATGGCAGTACCTTGACTAGAACTAGCAGTCGATCTTAACTGCACACCACAACTGGCCAAAGCTTCTAGATCCTTCCATTCTGCCAACATAGCTAACACCACATTCTGATATTTCCTGCTGAGAGCATCCGCTACCTTATTTCCTTTCCCAGGAGTATATACTCTATACTAAAATCATAAGCAGCCAAAAACTCCAACCGCCTCTGCTGTCTCATATTCAACTCCTTTTGACAGAATAAATATCTTAAAGATTTATGATCGGTATACAACTCAAATCTCTTCCCCAAGAGATAATGCCTCCATATCTTCAAGGCAAAAATCACTGCAGCCAACTCTAAATCATGAGTGAGATATCTTACTTCGTGCGGTCTAAGCTGCCTAGATGCGTAGGCAATAACTTTACCCATCTACATCAATACTGCTCCCAATCCAGTCCCACATGCATCAGTGTATATAACTAACCCTTGGTTTCCATCTAGAACTACCAACACCGGCGCATTGGTCAACATATGCTTTAACTTAAGGAACCCTTCCTTGCATTTTTCGGACCAAACAAATTTCACGTCTTTCCTGGTCAACTTAGTCAAGGGGTGCTGCTATCCATGAGAAATCCAAAATGAATCTCCGGTAATAGCCAGCAAGTCCAAGAAAATTCCTGATCTCGGTTACCATCTCTGGTATCTTCCAATTTTTGACAGCTTCGATCTTAACTGGATCGACTAAGAAGCCCTCTTATGAAACCACATGACCAAGAAACTTAACCTCTTTCTTCCAAAAATGACACTTGGAAAACTTCGCCTTTAGCTGATTCTTCCTCAGCATTTCAAGCACCACTCTAAGATGAATCTCATGCTCACTTTCATCTTTTGAGTACACTAAAATGTCATCTATGAATACCAACATGAACCAATACAAGTTCTCTTGGAAAATTCCGTTCATCAAATCTACGAAGAAAGCAGGCGCATTCGTTACCCGAATGGCATTAGTAACCACTCATACGAACTATACCTAGTCCGAAATGCTATCAAAGGAATGTTGTCCTCCGCCACTCTTAACTGATGGAACCCTGTCGCCAAATACAATTGGGAGAACACTCTGGCTCTACTCAATTATTCAAACATATCATCTATCCTCGGCAGAGGGTACCTATTCTTGATCATCCTTTCGTTTAACTTACGATAGTCGATGCACATTCTTAATGATCCATCGGGTTTCTTCACAAACACCATGGACGCTCCCCAAGGCGAACTGCTTGGCCTAATAAAATTATTTCCTTCAAGATATACTAGCTGCTCCTTTAATTCTTTCATCTCTATCGGTGTCATCCTACTAGGTGGTCTATTCACAGGTCAGCTTCCGGTACAAGATCTATCTGAAACTCAACAGCTCGTTTCGGTGGTAGTCCTGTGACTGGCTCAAAGATATCTTCAAACACTTTTGCTACTCGAACCTGGCTTAGATCTTCTCCCACTTTCATTGCACTCAACAAAGCATAAACACTCCTGTTGGAATCCTCCACGGAGAAGATGATTCGGTTATGACTATTAGGGTGTCTCAATGATATTTCCCTATCCTGGAAAAATATCCTAGCCTCATACTTACCCAACCAATCCATACCCAAAATGATCTCGAAATCTACGAAATCAAAAACATACAGACTCCATGCAAACTTATGACCTAACAAATCAAGTTCTAACTGGTCACATCTCATCCCTAGAGTTGCATACCCTGCTATTAGATTCGCTACCCTTAAGGTAGTAACAAAGTATGTGGGTTTTATGCATAACCCATCAACCAAATACTGTGATATAAATGAATGTGATGCACCGGTATCAAATAGTACCCTAACTGGTGTACTCTGAATCAAAACGTACCTTCCATCACAATTTTATCTTTATCTGCTGCAGTAGGCTTAGCAGAAGATGGTGGTCCTATAGTAAAAACTTTCCCTCTGTCCGCACTGACTGGCTCTGAACACTGGTTCTTATAATGCCAAACCTGGTTCCAGTTGAAGCATTTCACATTCTTCTTTTCTACAGGCTTCTTTCCTTTGCTTGTCCGGCACTCGTGAGCATAATGACCCTTCTTGTCACACTTGAAGCACACTAGATCAACCTTTGCCTTCTTGGCAGCATCCCCTTTCTAGGTTCCCTTCTTCTTAAAGAATTTCCTCTTCTTTCTCTAAGGACCCTAGGATTCTACTGACTTCTCTCTGGCAGAAACAACAAGCATCTCTTCATGGTGAATGTCCATCTCCACTACCACATTACAAGGTTCCCGGATATGGGTCATGGTCATTCTAGAAAAATCAAGTCTCAGTCCTCGAATGAATCTCTCTTTCCTTCTAATGTCTATGTCTATAGTTGCATATCCATATCGAGTCAAATTTAGCGGCATACTTGATTATTAACATATTTCCCTGGACTAGATCCATAAACTTAATCATCAACACCGACTTTGCCACTTCAGATAAAAACTTTTGCTCAAACCTCATTTTGAAATCAGCCCATATCAGCTCTTCCTCCGTAACTCCGACAGTCACACTAATCCACCAGTAAAGAGTTGCCCTTCGCAACTGCTTAGAGGCCAGCCTCCTCTTTTGCTCATAATCCAAGCCTAGATCAGTAAAGGTCCTCTCCTAGTGCAATAGCCAATTATCAACCTCAACAGCATCCTCCGTTCCAACAAATGGCTTTCAACCTAGACTGGTGTAGTCTCTGATCAAATTAGCATAGTTATTCTCAACTGGAGCCACATGATTAGCTCCTCCAACATTACCTACAACCCTAGCTTGCAAAAGATTGGTTAACAACTGATACACCATCCCCGCATCTACTGGCTGATTCCCAGCACCAACATTGGCCTCGACATTTTGGTTAGCATTAGCCGGTCGACCTTGGTTCCTCCTAGTATTAGGTCAAGCATTTCTATTGGTATTGGTGCTTACTCCACCTAGATTTCCATTTCCTACAAGTACGTTACTATAGCTTTAACCCAAACCCCGATCATATTTCTAATTCATTGGATTATGTTTCAAAAAAAAGCTTTTACATTTAACTTTTCTTTTAAGTTTTGATAAACCTATGCTCTGATACCAACTTGTAACATCCTCCTACTTGGAGGCCCAAAACTAATGGCTACAAATACTGCAGTCATCCATAGTTATTAATCCTTAGAGACCAAAAACGGCGATGTTAGATTCATTGATACACAGAAATACGTGAATATGGAAAAAAATTTAAAAATTCAAATAAGATCACATTCCATTCCAAATCATTTCCAATTCATTACATAATCCCATAATCGTAAACCACGTTCAGAGAAATATATTTATTACAACATACGCCACGAGCGACATATGAAGATACCACCTTGGATGATCAGAGTATATATATGCAATATAACAACTTTGCCGTTACAAACAACATAGCGGAGTCAAAATAAAAGTGAACTCTAAATATCTATTATACATCCTACACGTCTCCGGAAGCTTTATTTGTCTAATGAGATACCTGAAAACCCCAACTCTTAAACTACTCAAAAATTAATGAGTACCCGAGAGTTTAAGGGAAAAACAAAAACTTCGAGTTAGACGCAAAGCCTGGCATAAATAATAATCTAACATCTCAAACCATTTAGATATCTAATGAGACCATGTCGCATAGCGGAATGGGTTTTCCCCTTACTAGTATCTCAAAACCTTTATAAAACCATATACTGTGCTCCTGCATCCACAATGGTTAAAAACATAGTCATTTCAAAATGTTATGATGATATGCATACAAGTTAAAACATTCTGGATTCCCCGACCTCTATTAAATTGACTCCCTGTCATATTTATAGTTTCTAGGGTTACTATTAACCTATTAGTTTTCATGGGCTTACTAATAACCATTATATAATATTTAGACTCCACGTCCTATTTCATAGTTTTCATGGGTGCACTATGAACCTATTACCCCTAACAATTAACTTAATTAATTCATGGGTTCCCATGAACCTATTGGTGAATTCAATAACTTATCTCTTATCCTAGTTTTCATGGGTTGAATAGGAACTTAATGATACCTACAATAACTTCTTTCTTATCCTAGTTTTTCATAGGTTGACTAGGAACCTTTTGGATGTAGTCAATAACTTAATCCAAATATAGTTTTCATGGGTGCACTACAAACCAATTGGCTCCTGCCAACCACTCTTTATAACATAGTTTTCATGAGATCACTATGAATCTATTGGTAACTCCAATAGCTTCCTAATCATAGTTTTCATGGGTGCACTATGAACCTTTTTCCCGGACAACTTCCATATTTAGGCATTCTATATTCCGGTCTCCCTGACCTCTTGGATGCAATTCTACTCATGATGTGCACGTAAATGTGCAATTATATACATCCATATTTTATCTCTTTTCACTTAAATAAACATCATATTTGGGCATTTTTACATGTAAAAACCAAAATTCAATTATTTTCAAACCATCATATTTTCATCTTCGTTCAGGGGCAAAATGGTCATTTTTGTGCATGTGTCACTTTAAGAATTTTTACTTGGACAATTTTTATGATTTTTATAGGATATTTTGATGCATATGGAAGTGGGATTCATGATGATATATGCATGCACAAGGAAATACAAAGGAATGAAGAGAAAATAATTCAAGTTCAAGATCATGGAGGACCCCACCCACTTACCTAAATGTACAATTAGGAGCTAATGGACAACTAAGTGGAGGTTAAAGCTTCATGCACATCAAATGATGGATTAATTAGTTGCTAATGGTTACTTGGAGGCCACACTTCCTAAAAGGTACTTTGGGAAGCTCCCTAAAAATGGAATTAAGGTTTTATGCATGTATAAATAACCCTCTTATGTACATGAATCTATCTTCTACCCTTTCACATTAGTTAGAAAATTAAAAGAGCAAGTTGTAATGGCAATGTTTCATGAAATAAAAATGGCTTCCATGCCTCTTCTTCTTTCCTTTTCTTCATGCTTTTCTTTGCTTTTATGTTAATGTTTATTTCTATGCTCTCTTTTTTAATTTTCATCATGTCACAAGAGAACCATTTGGAAAATATTTTGAAAGATTCAAAGAGCTTTTGATGAAATGTCCACATCATAACTTCGAAAAATGGATGATTTGCCAAATCTTATACGATGGACTCGAAAACAGCTCATGAACCATGCTTGAATCAATGTGCCAAGGCAATTTTCTTGCCAAACTTCACGATGATGCTTGGCAATTTCTTGAAAACCTCGCCGAAAAATTATCCCAATGGGAACGTTCGAATGAAAAATCAATTTACTCACGATTGAGTGCACACTCGATAGGATCTTCTTTTGCTTTGGAAGCTAAGATTGACGCAATGATTAAAAAGTTCGATAACGTTTTCTCATCGAATCAAATGAACCAAGCTTCCCAACCGATGTGTTATAAATGCAATGATCCTAATCATATAGCCGATCAGTGTCCCAATTCTGTTGAACAAATCAATAATTTCAATAAAGCCAAAAACGACCCGTTTTCTCCAACGTACAATCCTGTTTGGAGAAATCATCCGAATTTTGCGTGGAACCAAAAAAATCCCCACACGAATACGATTCGTCCCAATTTTCAAGCATTCCCGAATAATGCTTCGAATCCTCCCTTTCAGCCCAACAATTTTCAACCAAACTTTGCGGGTCCGTCCCATAATCAACCGCAACAATCAAATTTTCAACCAAATTTTGCTCATCCTCCCCAAGACGATACAAGTTTAAGTTCACTTGAGAAAACTCTTGAAACGTTGACTAAATCAACTACTCAAAGCCTTCAATCAAACAGCAATTTGCAAAATTTATTGACCTCATATATGCAAAACACAAACCAATCAATTGCAAAACTCAAAATGCAAATGAGTCAATTAGCCACGTCTGTGAGCGAACGTGAACGAGGAACATTCCCAAGCCAACCCATTTCAAATCCCAGAAATCAAAACACAAATTCAAATCAAGCCCATGTTGTTCAAGATAGCAACGTCACCCAACTGAATGCTATCACAACTTTACGTTCCGGTAAACAAATTGATAATCAAGTCGTTAACCCAAACGATTTACCAGACACTTCTCTCGACACTTCTAAAACAACGAACGAAGCTGAACAAAACGTGGAGCCAAACGTTGAATCGAATGCCAATCAAAATTCTTCTTCCTCTACTCGAGTAGACCCGCCTACCGAGTATCGTGTTCCATTTCCACATTGTCTTTGACCCAAGAAACACTCGGACCAAATGGAAAAGATGTTGGAAATTTTTAAACAAGTGAAAGTTAACATCCCGCTTCTTGACATCGTTCAGCAAGTCCCCACGTACGCGAAATTTCTTAAGGATTTGTGCACTCAAAAGCGACACACTTAAGTGCCTAAAAAAGTCTTCTTATTCGCCAGTTTGAGTGAAGTATTATCCCAATCCATGCTCGTAAAATACAAAGATCCTGGCTGCTCTACGATTTTGTGTACAATTGGAGACAAGACAATTAACAAATGCTTAATAGACTTAGGTGCGAGTGTTAATTTGATTCCATACTCCATGTACAAACAATTAGGCTTAGGAGAGCTCAAACCCACAAAAGTTACACTTTAATTCGCCGATCGCTCGATTAAGAAGCCCGTGGGAGAAATCGAAGACATACTCATTCGAGTAGGGCAATTCATATTCCCCGTTGATTTTATCGTTCTCGAAACACAACCTGTGACAAATTCCGCAATTCAAATTCCATTGATTTTAGGCCGACCATTCTTAGCCATCTCAAATGCCTTAATCAATTGTCATAACGGATCGATGAAAATCTCTTTTGGAAACATGACTTTAGATCTTAATATTTTCAATCTTGAAAGCAAATTGAATGAACCTCGTGACCAAACGTTGGAAGTTAGTGCCATTCACGAAAACTTTGAAAACGAGACACTTGATCTTAACGATGAACGCGAGGCCGAGTACGAAAAATTGTTTCACGTAATCCCCAACGAGATTGAATGTACTCTTCCCTGTGAATCGCTTCCAGTTGAGTCCAACTCTCAACTCAATGCTTTAACCGAAAATCTCGCAAAGTTGGACCTCAAACCACTTCCCGATCACCTTAAGTACGCATACTTATGTGATAACGAAACGTTGCCAATCATAATTTCCGCAACTCTATCTCTTGATCAAGAAACCTTCTTACTTTCTATTCTTTCGAAAAACAAGGAAGCGATGGATGGTCGATCTCCGATATAAAAGGAATTAGCCCTGCTATTGTTCAACATCGCATCCATTTAATCGACGATGCCAAGCCTATTCGTGACACGCAACGAAGGCTGAATCCAAAAATGAAAGATGCGGTGCGTGATGAAATTCTTAAACTTCTCGACAACAGAATCATTTACCCAATCTCCGATAGTTCATGGGTTAGCCCAATTTACGTTGTACCGAAAAATTTTGGGCTAACCGTTGTCAAGAACGATTCAAATGAACTTATTCCAACTCGTACTCAAACGGGTTGGCATGTTTGCATTGACTATTGAAAACTAAATGCCGCAACACAAAAAGATCACTTCCCTCTTCCTTTCATTAACCAAATGCTCGAACGTTTAGCTGGCCATGAATTTTACTACTTCCTTGATGGTTATTCCGGCTATAACCAAATTCCAATCGCCCCCGAAGATCAAGAGAAAATGACTTTCACGTGTCCATTCAGTACCTTTGCTTATCGATGTATGCCATTCGGACTTTGTAACGCTCCCGCGACTTTCCAACGATGCATGGTTGGCATTTTTTACGACATGATTGAACGCTTTCTAGAAGTTTTTATGGACAATTTCTCTATCTTTGGTGATTCTTTTTCCCAATGTTTACATCATCTCGAGTTGGTTTTAAACCGATGTAAAAAAAACATTTGACTTTGAATTGGGAAAAATGCCACTTTATGGTCAAACAAGGCATAGTCCTTGGACATATCATCTCAAATAAAGGCATTGAGGTAGATAAAGCGAAAATCGATGTCATTGCAAATCTACCCATTCCCAAATATGTTAAGGACATTCGATCATTTCTAGGACACGCTGGTTTTTACCGACGCTTTGTGAAATACTTTAATAAAATCGATCGTCCTTTGACGACTCTTCTTGGAAAAGACGTTCCTTTCGATTTTAACTCTGATTGTATCTCTTCTTTTGAACGTCTTAAGAGCGAACTCATTTCTGCTCCAATCATTTGTGCACCCAATTGGGATCTTCCATTTGAAATAATGTGTGATGCTTCGAACTTTACCGTTGGTGCTGTCTTAGGACAATGCATCAACAAGATCCTTCACGTCATTTACTACGCGAGTATGACTTTGAATGACGCTCAACTCAACTACACAACAGCCGAAAAAGAGCTTCTAGCTGTCGTTTTTGCGCTCGAAAGTTTCGACCTTACTTGATAGGTTCACACATTACCGTGTACATAGACCACTCTGCACTCCGATATCTCTTTGCTAAAAAGGATGCTAAATCCCGTTTGATCCATTAGATCCTTTTACTTCAAGAGTTTGATCTTACAATCAAAGACAAAAAAGGATTCGATAACGTTATAGCCGATCACTTGTCTCGTCTTCCGAATGCACCATCTTCTTTGCCAATCAATGAAAACTTCCTCGATGAACAACTTCTTTCAATTTCTATCGACCCATGGTACGCTGATATAGTGAACTACTTAATCACTAAAGAAACTCCCTCATCTTGGTCCAAACAGGACAAATACAAATTCATGTCCCAAGTGAAGTATTTCTATTGGGACGAGCCATACTTGTTAAAATATTGTCCCAACCAAATCATCCGACGTTGCATTCCGGATAATGAGATAAGGAGTCTTCTTTCGTTTTGCCACGATCAAGCATGCGGTGGAAATTTTAGTCCTAAAAAAACTATGGAAAAAGTGCTTCAGTGTGGTTTTTATTGGCCTTCTCTTTTTAAAGACTCGTTTGAATTTTGTAAAACTTACGATCGATGTCAAATGCATGGACGAATTTCTCGATGAGATATGATGCCTCTAAACCCCATTCTTACGATCGAAATCTTTGATGTTTCGGGTATCGACTTTATGGGACCTTTTCCCAATTCTTTTGGAAAATTGTATATCCTTCTCGTTGTTGATTACGTTTCAAAATGGGTCGAAGCCGTTCCTTGCAAAACCAACGACCATGGAATTGTTGTGAAATTTCTTAAAGAAAACATCTTTTCGAGGTTCGGCACACCTCGCACAATAATCAATGATAATGGAACCCATTTTTGTAGTTCTTTTGAAACTTTAATGAAAAAATACTCGATAACCCACAAGTTATCCACTACGTATCATCCTTAGACTTGTGGCCAAGTTGAAGTTTCAAATCGACAAATAAAACAAATCTTGGAGAAAACTGTAAATAAAAATAAAAAAGATTGGTCTCAAAATTGACTGATGCGCTTTGGGCTTACCGTACTGCTTTCAAAACTAACCTTAGGATGTCCCCATTTCGTTTAGTTTACAGTAAAGCTTGCCATTTACCCGTTGAAATCGAACACAAAGCGTTGTAGGCAATAAAGAACTTAAACTTTGATCTTGAGAAAGCCGGCGAAAACCAAAAACTACAACTTAACAAACTAGAAAAACTTAGGAACGACGCGTACGAAAATGAGAAAATTTACAAAGAAAGAACCAAAGTTTTTCATGACAAGTCAATCCTAAGGAAAACGTTTTCGCCTAACCAAAAAGTTCTTTTATATGACTCAAGACTTCATTTATTCCCTGGGAAACTTAAATCAAGATGGACCGGACCATTTGTGGTACAAACTGTATTTCCACATGGTGCCGTAGAGATAGAAAACCCTAGGGATGGATCAATTTTCAAAGTCAACGTTCATCGTTTAAAACCTTTCTTGGAACTGCCCGGTAACCAAGAGGAGGAGCTCATGATCCTTCATGGGCCAAGCTACTCTAGTAAGAATGTTAATCCTCTTTTGTAAATATGTACATATATTTCCCCGTTACACTCATTATATCATGCATTAACTGTGGGGACACCGTCAAAATTAAGTGTGGGGGGGGGGGGAGTCTCATTTTCATATTTTAAGTTTCATGGCATTTTTGAAAATTTCATTTTCCTTTATCTAAAAAAATCAAAAAAATTTCTAAATCCCAAAAACATTTTCTTTTTAGCATTTTGATTTATTTTTGAATAAACACTATAGGATAAGTATAAGTTTTGGTTAATAAATTGAAATTTTTGAAAATTTGTTTGTCTTAACAAAAATAAAAAATGAAGTTTGATTACAAAAAACAATGGTTTAACTAGTATATAAGAAGGTTCATATGTGTTAATTATGAAGTATGTTCTAATTGAAAATCTTTGTTTAAAAAAGTGGTAAATTTAAAGTAAAGGATATAACAATTTTATCTTCTAAGTTAAATGGTGCTAAGATGATTTTGCAAAACTCTCTTTTCTCTTCTAAAAAAACAAATTTTTTTGTATATATGTATATATTTTTAACACCTAGAGTCATGTGTTCACACTCATGTGTTCACTCACCATGCTCTGTACCCTTCTCACGTAAGCCCGAAAGGCAGTGCATGATCGGTATATATGGCCTCAGTTTATTTGAGTTAGGTGTATGTATATAAAAATTCTTTTTAATAACGCTTACATTCGATAAGTGTTCACACTTATGTGTTCACTCGCCACACTCTGTATTCCCCTCACATCAGTCCGCAAGGCAGTGCATGGGTAATATATCTGGCCTCGATTTACTTGAGTTAGGCATATGTAAATATTGTTAATATCAATTTTGAGTAAGAGAGAGTAAGCAATTGAAATACAAGTACCATTTTGACTTGTTTGATTTAACTTGTTATTGAAAAGAAATGAGAATACCACTTTGGCAAACTTTGATAATCAACTAAGGATCCATTTCATAATTACATTGTGCTATCAACCGAAACAACGAGTTAAGCTATTGTCTATTTTCTATGATAACTTGATTTTTGTTGGAAATTTTGATGAGTAAATGACTTAAATTTTCAAAAAAATGACCAAAACCTATATTTAACTTATGAGTGTCGAATTGAAAGTGAACCCTTCATTTGTAAATATTTCAAAAACTTGCATTCATCCCATTTTGCACTTTGTAAATATTTTCACTATGCATTTGGATTTTGTAGGTAGTATCCACTGAAAACCCTCACGAGACAACACTCGTCCTACTGGGGACACCCGGAGGTTAACGGCTTGTTGCATACGCTCAATGCAATCGTGCTCCCTACGAAAATGGATTTATCTTAGTTTTCCTTTATTCGAGGATGGATAAAAAGATAAGTGTGGGGGTATTTGATGTGCACGTAAATGTGCAAATATATACATCCATATTTTTATCTCTTTTCACTTAAATAAACATCATATTTGGGCATTTTTACATGTAAAAACCAAAATTCAATTATTTTCAAAGCATCATATTTTCATCTTCTTTCAGGGGCAAAATGGTCATTTTTGTGCATGTGTCACTTTAAGAATTTTTACTTGGACAATTTTTATGATTTTTATAGGATATTTTGATGCATATGGAAGTGGGATTCATGATGATATATGCATGCACAAGAAAATACAAAGGAATGAAGAGGAAATAATTCAAGTTCAAGATCATGGAGGACCCCACCCACTTACCTAAATGTACAATTAGGAGCTAATGGACAACTAAGTGGAGGTTAAAGCTTCATGCACATCAAATGATGGATTAATTAGTTGCTAATGGTTACTTGGAGGCCACACTTCCTAAAAGGTACTTTGGGAAGCTCCCTAAAAATGGAATTAGGGTTTTATGCATGTATAAATAACCCTCTTATGTACATGAATCTATCTTCTACTCTTTCACATTAGTTAGGAAATTAAAAGAGCAAGTTGTAATGGCAATGTTTCATGAAATAAAAATGGCTTCCATGCCTCTTCTTCTTTCCTTTTCTTCATGCTTTTCTTTACTTTTATGTTAATTTTTATTTCTATGCTCTTTTTTTAATGTTCATAGCTTAGATTTACATTTATGTAAGTAGTGTAGTTTTAATTTTTATGCAAATAGTTAGCAGTTAATCTCTCTTTCTTCCTTGATTAGTTTTAATTCCTTTGCTTTTTAATGTTGAAATTTGCAAGTGTTGATTTGATAACACAAATGAGTAGCTTAACCCCTTCAATTTAGGGGTAATGAAGCTCTCTAACTTTAAGTAATTTCAACATTTTTTATGATTTATGATCTCTTTGTTTATGCTTCATGAAAGTGAATTTTGATGTAAGTTTATACAAGTGGGTTTGATAGCTTATATTGCTTATGCAAATGAGCTATTCTTATTCAACATAAACACAATTTACATCATTATTTGCTAATTGGTTTTTGATTTTGAAATGAAAGTAAAAATGAAATTTGATGATCTATATTACTAGTTACAATAGTAAATAGATCATACTTAAAATAGCTTTTGCTTTGACTTAATTTTCAATGAGAAATTCTAAGTGGTATAGTTGTTGTATTATAGTTTGATGGTTTGAGTTATGTTAATTAATAACATGAACAAACAATACTTATGATAAATACAACAATTATTTCACTTAATATCAAAGCTAGAGATCATAAATTATTGTTTGTTGATTTACAAAAATATGAGGGTGGAATTATCCCTAAATTGTTCTCTAGTCTAATAGTTTTTAAATCACATTTTAGTTCTAGCTTTAGCTTCTTTGTTTGTTAACAACTTCATCTCACTTTGGTCTAATTTGATTGAATTGAAAATTTTAAAACCTTAAAAATTTCCTGCGGATCGACCCGTACTCGCCACGTACTAACTTTTGTACGCCGTGCGCTTGTGATAAAATTTTATTTCGAAATTTATCGGCATTTTTCTAATCGATATAACATTTGCCGGTTAAACAACTCATCCAGGAGTTTAATCAATTTATATTCACTACTGGTTTAGCCTAGCTGGTTCTTCTACCCTTTTACCTCCAAATGCAGATATGGGTCCATTATAATGTAAATATATTGTATTTGAAGAAGCAACCATAATTACAAAATAATACCACTCCTGTGGGTTTAATGCCTTTGAAACACTTTTCATGTAAAACATGGTTAATCCCTTTAACCTATAATTTTATCAAGGAAAGCTTCTTCTTACAAACACTACAAAACTCCTTTAATTTAGCCATCGGTTTTTCCTTTAAAAATGAGTTTGGGTTACAATGCCTTTCGAAACCTTCAAAACCTTGCCTTCGACCTCATTGGATTACCTCCTTCGAAAGCATATAGATCTACCTTCAAAACATTAGGCTCCTGCCTTTCGAACACTTTAAAACCTTTTTATCGAAACCTTTCGAATGTATTAAAGTATCAACATTTAACTTTAGAAGCATAGCTTCGAAACCAATTGAAAGTGCCCCTTTCGAAAACATTGGAACACCCTTTTTCGAAACCGTTGGAAGTATCCCTTCCGAAGCCATTGGGTTTATATTTTAAAATATCATTTGGGTCAAGTGAATAAAAGCGAAAGAAAATCTTTCGATACCATTCTTTATGTCATAAAAATATTGAGGAAAACATGATGGTGTCGGCACCATCCTCGAAAGCATAAAACATCTAGGTAAAATATTGGAAGGTTGGCTTCGAAACCCCTTTCGAAACCATTACCTTCGAAACCCCAAACCCCTTTCAAAAATATAGGAAGTGACTTATATTTATAAAAACAAAATGTACCTTTTGACAGCATTGATATCTTCAATCCCATCGAAAGGCTTAAAATTACAGAAGGGTTTCGACTTGGTCGAAAGTACCCCTTCCGAAAGCTTCAAAAACTAAGTAACTCCTTCGGAAGTTACTTCTTTAAAAAGGCGGCAGCTCTCCTTCGAAAGATTGTCTTAAAACACCCTTTCGCAAGCATTGGTTTCGAGTCCTTCGAAACCTCTTTGTAAACAGGGAAGTGCTTTTCTTTAGAAAACAAACCAAAGGCCTCGAACCCTTCAGAAGCTATGTTTCGACACCCTACCTTCCGTCTTTCTCCAATCCACTACATACCAACTAAGTGATACCATGTGTATTGGCTTCGGCTTCATTAGTTTCGACCAGATTGGTTTCGACCTGATTGATTGTAGAAGGTCTGATTCGAAAGGGTCCTTCCGAAAGTGGGGGAACCTACTTTTTTGAGTAAAAAGGCTGTTTTTACCAATTAAAGCAATCTTTTTGTACCTAACTTGCCCACTCGTAAACACTTGATCGGTTACCTTAAATTTTTAATTATTTTACAAATAATTGATGCATTTTCTCAGATCTAAAACCTAATTAACATTAACAAATAAGCCTTTCCCATTTAATAAAGAAATTAAACAATTTAGGTCCTCCTTTCAAAATAGTTTAATTTCCATACTAAATCACTTAGTAAAATCCCAAAAAATCTTAGAAATTCATTTTAAATATGTTATCTAACATATATAAATTTCAGATTCAAATTCCTTATATAACAACCGAAAATAAATTTTAAACCCAACAATACATGTTTTCCTTCAAAAATTTATAATTAATTCTCCACGGCTTGGAAAATTCTTAAAATTGAAACCCAACTCCAAAATCTTGTTTCTTATAACATATAATTTTCCTATGGAATTATAAAATCATATCATATGGATTTACCCTTAAAGCCATGTTTATCAAATGCAAACATCCTTGTTTGACTCCATCATTCATTTAAATCAAGCATATCATTCCAAAAATCATCATATTAGATTTAATCTTAAACCCGAAAATCAATAGTCATACATAAAACCCAAAATAGAGATGCAGTGGTTATTATTCACTTTAGATTGGATAAGGAAATTGGAGATTGATTATTCTAACTTGATCCTAAGGTTTAAACTTGAATTTCTCTTCTCTTCCTACTCCTTAATAGCCGGCTTTCCTTTTTCTTTCTTATGTTTATTTTTGCTCATGATAAAATGAAAGTGAATGGTATAGGGATAATAGTATAAGGGTAAGAAATATGGACGGCAATGACCCTAATGCCCTTATGTTAATTTAATTATTATTTAACCATTGATAAGCCCATAGAGTTAATTAAGCACGACCACTAGGTTTATTATCAAATCTCATTATCACTCTACATTATTCTATTAAATTTACCTAATTAAATCTCCTGAATAATGTTATTAAAAATCACGGGTGTTACAGGCTCCCCTCCTTAAAGAATTTCGTCCTCAAAATTCAGTAAGGACTAAATAATAAACATAGCAATCATCTGTAACGACTCCAAACAACCATACTAGTCTACCTGACTAGCTAATATCTATTTAAATCTAATATAGACATACTCTCAAATAAGATCAGGATAAGTATCTCGAATCATGTCCTTTGTCTCCCAAGTACAGTCCTTCTCGTTGTCGCTCCACTGAATTTTCACCAACTTGACTATCTGTTCCTCAATCTTTTCTCGTCTCTCAATACAACTTGAGCTGGTTGTCTAACAAAAGTCAAATTAGGCTCTACTGCAAGATCTTCCAACCATGTCGGAGGAATAGTGGCCTCTGAATCATGCGAATACTTGCGAAGATGAGACATACGAAATACATTATGGACACCTGCCATACTGCTTGGCAACTCTACTATGTATGTGAGCTTTCCAATTCTCTCTATAATCTGGAATGGACCAACATATATTGGTGCCGGTTTCCTTGACTTCCCAAACCGTACCACACTCTTAATTGGAGATACCTTTATGAAAACCCTATCTCCAACCGAGAACTCTAGGTCTTTATGCCTTTTATCTGCATAACTCTTCTGCCTGGATTAAGCCTCCTTCATCCGTTCTCGGATCAGCTCAATCTTCTCTTATGCCTCCCTAACCAAATATGGACCTAAGACCAATCTGTCTCCAGTCTCCAACAAACATACTGATGATTTGCATGGCCTTCCATACAAAGATTAAAAAGCGCCATTCCTATACTAGTCTGATAACAATCATTATAGGAAAACTCAATCAAATGTAGGTGATCCTCCCAAGATCCACCAAAGTCCAGTACACAAGCTCTCAATAAATCCTCGAGTACCTTGTTGACTCTCTCTGTTTGCCCATCCGTATATGGGTGATATGTTGTACTCATCTTGAGCTTGGTACCTAATACCTCTTGCAGACTCTTCCAAAATTCGCTAGGGAATAATGCATCTCTGTCACTGACATGCTAGTAGGAATCGCATGAAGTCTAACTATGTTTTTCCTGAAAAACTTCGCCAAAACATGTGCTGTCCTGGTTGACTTTACTGGACTGAAATAGGCACTCGTGGTCAATCTGTCTACTATGACCCATATACTCTCATTTCATCTGTTTGACCTTGGCAACCCATCAATAAAATCCACGGATATCGAATCCCATTTCCAAACTGGAATCTCTAAAGGCTGAAGCAATCCACTCAGCTTCTGATGTTCGACCTTCACTTGTTGACAGTTTACACACTGCCTAACCCAAGCCAACATCCATCTTCATGCCTTCCCAATAGAAGCTTCACTTCATATTTTGATACATTTTGGTCCCTTCAGGATGAATCGTAAACTTGGATCGATGACATTCCCCAAGAACTTCTTTCCTCAAGTTCTCAATATCTAGAACACATAACCACCCCTTCTTTTTCAACTATCCTCTATGGTCAAGACAAAAACCTTTCAAATCATTGATCTCAGTTCCAACCTCAATCCTTCTGATCCTTTTCGGCTAATAGTGGATCCTCCTTCTGCTTAGAAACGAGTCTTTCGATCAACACTGGTCGAACCTCTAAATAGGACAACATAGCAGTACCCTGACTAGATCTAGCCGCCGATCTTAACTGCACACCACATCTGGCCAAAGCTTCTAGATTCTTCCATTCTGCCAACATAGCTAACACCACATTCTGATGTTTCCTACTGAGAGCATCCGCTACCTTATTTCCTTTCCCAGGAGTATACTCTATACCAAAATAATAAGCAGCCAAAAACTCCAACCACCTCTGCTTTCTCATATTCAACTCCTTCAGACAGAATAAATATCTTAAAGTCTTATGATCAGTATACTTCTCAAATCTCTCCCCTAAGAGATAATGGCTCAAAATCTTCAAGGAAAAAATCACTATCGCCAACTCTAAGTCATGAGTGGGATATCTTAGTTCGTGCGGTCTAGGCAGCATAGATACATATGCAATAACTTTACCCTTCTGCATCAATACCGCTCCCAATCCAGGCCCACATGCATCAGTGTATACAACCAACCCTTGGTTTCCATCTAGAACTACCAGTATTGGTGCATTGGTCAACAAATGCTTTAACTTAAGGAACCCTTCCTCACATTTGTTGGACCAAACAAATTTCATGTATTTCCAGATCAACTTAGTCAAAGGTGCTGCTATCCGTGAGAAATCCTTAATGAATCTCCGGTAATAGCCAGTAAGTCCAAGAAAACTCCTGAACTCGGTTACCATCTCCGGTCTCTTCTAATTATTGACAGCTTTGATCTTAACTAGATCGACTGACAAGCTCTCCTCCGTAACCACATGACCAAGAAACTTAACCTCTTTCTTCCAAAAATGACACTTGGAAAACTTCACCTTTAGCTGATTCTGCCTCAGCGTTTCAAGCACCACTCTATGATGAATCTCATGCTCTCTTTTATCTTTTGAGTACACTAAAATGTCATATATGAATACCAACACGAACCTATCCAAGTGCTCTCGAAAAACTTGGTTCATCAAATCTACGTAGAAAGCAGGTGCATTCGTTATCCCGAATGGCATTACTAACCACTCATACAAACCATACCTCGTTTGAATTGCTGTCAAAGGAATGTTGTCCTCCGCCACTCTTACTTGATGGAACCCTATCGCTAAACCCAATTGGGAAAACACCCTGGCTCCACTCAACCGATCAAATAGATCATCTATCCTCGGCAGAGGGTACCTATTCTTGATCGTCCTTTCGTTTAATTACGATAGTCTATGCACATTTTTAACAACCCACTGGGTTTCTTTACGAACACAGCAGTCGCTCCCCAAGGCGAACTGCTTGGCCTAATAAAATTCCTTCCTTTAAGATCCGCTAGCTGCTCCTTTAATTCTTTTATCTCTATCGGTGTCATCCTGCCAAGTGGTCTAGTCACAGGTTCAGCTCCCGGTACAAGATCTATCTGAAACTCAACAACTCATTTCTCTGGTAGTCCGGTGACTGGCTCAAAGACATCTGCAAACTCTTTTGCTACTCGAACCTGACTTAGATCTTCTTCCACTTCCATTGCACTCAACAAAGCACAAGCACTCCCGCTGGAATCCTCCACTAAGAAGATGATTCGGTTATGACTATCAGGGTGTCTCAATGATATTTCCCTATCCTGATAAAATATCCTAGCCTCATACTTACCCAACCAATCCAGAACCAAAATGATCCCGAAATCTATGCAATCAAAAACATACAGACTGCATGCAAACTTATGACCTAACAAATCAAGTTCTAACTGGTCACATCTCATCCCTAGAGTTGCATACCCTCCTATTAGATTCGCTACCCTTAAGGAAGAAACAAGGTATGTGGGTTTTATGCATAACCTATCAACCAAATACTGTGATATAAATGAATGTGATGCACCGGTATCAAATAGTACCCTAACTGGTGTACTCTGAATCAAAACGTACCTTCCATCACAATTTTATCTTTATCTTCTATAGTAGGCTTAGAAGAAGATGGTGGTCCTATAGTAAAAACCTTCCCTCTGTCCGCACTGACTGGCTCTGAACACTGGTTCTTATAATGCCAAACCTGGTTCCAGTTGAAGCATTTCACATTCTTCTTTTCTACAGGCTTCTTTCCTTTGCTTGTCCGGCACTCGTGAGCATAATGACCCTTCTTGTCACACTTGAAGCACACTAGATCAACCTTTGCCTTCTTGGCAGCATCCCCTTTCTAGGTTCCCTTCTTCTTAAAGAATTTCCTCTTCTTTCCCTGAGGACCCAAGGATTCTACTGGCTTCTCTCTGGCAGAAACAGCAAGCATCTCTTCATGGTGAATGGCCATCTCCACCACCACATTACAAGGTTCCTGGATATGGGTCATGGTCATTCTAGAAAAATCAAGTCTCAGTCCTCGACTGAACCTCTCTTTCCTTCTGATGTCAGTGTCTATAGTGGCATATCCATATCGACACAGCTCATCAAATTTAGCGGCGTGCTCGATTACTGATATATTTCCCTGGACTAGATCCATAAACTTTCTCATCAACGCCGAAATTGCCACTTCAGATACAATTTTTTTGCTCAAACCTCATTCTGAAATCAACCCATATCCGCTCTTCCTCTGGAACTCCGGCAGTCGCACTATTCCACCAGTGAAGCACTACCCCTTGCAACTGCCTAGAGGCCAGCCTCCATTTTTGCTCATCATCCAAGCCTATATCAGTAAAGATCCTCTCATAGTGCAATAGCCTGTTTTCAACCTCAACAGCATCCTCCATTACAACAAACAACTTCCACCCAGACTGGTGTAGTGCTCAATTAGCATAGTTGTTCCCAATTGGAGCCACAGGATTAGCTCCTCCAACATTACCAGCAACCCCAGCTTGGAAAAGATTGGTTAACAACTAATACACCATCTCCGCATCTACCGGTGGATTCCTAGCACCAACATTGTCCTCTGCATTTTGGTTAGTATTATCCGGTCGACCTCGGTTCCTCCTGGTATTAGGTCGAGCATTTCTGTTGGTTGTGGTGCTTCCTCCACCCAGATTTCCTCTTCCGTTTCCTCCTTCCATATCCTCTTTCTCGTAAATCTGCATATGAGCCTTAGTAAGATACAGAAGAACGGTCTAATAGAGAGGGGAACACGTACTTATATATATATATATATATCAAATACAAGTACGTTACTATAGCTTTAACCCAACCCCGATCATATTTTTAATTCATTGGATTATGTTTCAAAAGAAAAAGCTTTTAGATTTAACATTTCTTTTAAGTTTTCTTAAACTTATGCTCTGATACCAACTTGTAACATCCTCCTACTTGGAGGCTCAAAACAACGGCTACGGATGCTGCAGTCATCCATAGTTATTAATCCTCGGTGACCTTAAACGGCGGTGTTAGATTCATTGATACACATAAATACATGCATATGGGAAAAAATTAAAATTTCAAATAAGATCACATTCCATTTCAAATCATTTCCAATTCATTACATAATCCCATAATTGTAAACCACGTTTAGAGAAATATATTTATTACAACATACGCCAAGAGCGACATATGAAGATGCCCCTTTGGATGATTAGAGTATATACAGGCAATATAACAAATTTGCCGTTAGAAACAACACGGCGAAATCAAAACAAAAGTGAACTCTAAATATCTATTATGCCTCTTGCACGTCTCCGAAAGCTTTATTCATCTAATAAGGTACCTAAAAACCCCAACTCACTCAAAATTCAATTGAGTACCCAAGATTTTAAGAGAATAACATAAACTTCGAGTCAGACGTAAAGCCTAGTATGAATAATAATCTAACATCTCAAACCATTTAGATATCTAGTGAGACCACGTCGCATAGTGGAATGGATTTTCCCCTCACTAGTATCATAAAACCTTTATAAAACCATATACTGTTCTCCTGCATCCACAATGGTTAAAAACATAGTCATTTCAAAATGTTATGATGATATGCATACAAGTTAAAACATTCTGGATTCCCCGACCTCTATTAAATTGACTCCCTATCATATTTATTGTTTCTAGGGTTACTATTAACCTATTAGTTTTCATGGGCTTACTAATAACAATTATATAATATATAGACTCCCTGTCCTATTTCATAGTTTTCATGGGTGCATTATGAACCTATTAGCCCCTAACAATTAACTTAATTAATTCATGGGTTTCCCTGAACCTATTGGTGACTTCAATAACTTATCCCTTATCTTAGTTTTCATGGGTTGTCTAGGATCCTAACGATAGGTCCAATAACTTCTTTCTTATCCTAGTTTATCATGGCTTGACTAGAAACCTTTTGACTATTTTCAATAACTTTATCCAGATATAGTTTTCATGGGTGCACTACAAACCAATTGGCTCCTGCCAACCACTCTTTATAACATAGTTTTCATGGGATCACTATGAACCTATTGGTAACTCTAATAACTTCCTAATCATAGTTTTAATGGGTGCACTATGAGCCTATCTCCCAGACAACTTCCATATTTAGGCATTCTATATTCTTGTCCCCCTGACCTCTTGGATGCAATTCTACTCATTCAGGAATTTAATCAATTTATATTCACTACTGGGTTAACCTAGCTGGTTCTTCTACCCTTTTACCTCCAAATGCAAATATTTAATTTGATTTTTTGGGATTTTTCCTAAGAGTTTAGGATGAGTAAATAAATTATTTTTCAATGAAAATGGCTTATTTGCTTAAGTAAAATGTTTAAATTTGAGCTTAAGTGTAAATTGTTTGAGTATTCATGCATATACCATGCAGCGGTATTTTAAGAGAAAGAAATCGGTAAAGTTTTATAAACCAATGAGATTTTGACAAATATTGATGGTTAGGTGAAAAGGAGTTTCTTTTAAAAACAAAATTACAGTTTTAATTTAATTACAGCTTCGCCACTTACCATGTTTTCTTTCATCGCCATATCCCCACTTGTAAACCTTTCGCATCCATACGAAACCAATGCACAGGGTATCAAGCATTTGGTACATATTGTATTGGAGTTAAGCGGAAGGAAGGGATGACATCGAAGGCATGCTTGCAACGAGGTTGAAGCCTTAATAGCTTTCGAACCCATTGACCCGCCTTTGTTTTAAAGTATGCTTATGAAAGGGTTGCCGCTTTTGAATCCCTTTGACACCTTTGCTGCCGCATTGATACCCTTTACCTTTGTTAAAGGCAGCCTTTTTAAACCCCTAAACTAATATATGCGGAAGGAAGGCTTTCGCCTTGGTTCCCTTCCGACATCATTATTGCCGCTTTTGTTAACCAAAGATTTACGAAGGGGTGGTGCCGCCCATCTCCTTTCATCATTTTTGTGGCGCTTTCCCTATGCCTTTAAAGGGGATGTCTTCAAAGGGAGTGCCTTCCATTGTCTTTTAATTTATTAAATAATGTTTCAAAGCTATATCTTCCGCTATCCTTTTACTTGAAACCATTGCTTTCAAAAGTGACGCTTTCGTCCCTGTTCCCTTAGACCCTATATTTTTATTAAATGTTGAACTCAATGATTTCGAAAGGGATTGTTTAAGGTTTTAAATAATTGTTTCGAAGGTATTGTTTTGGCTTTATAGCCTAATGTTTTCTAAGTAAAAAAAGTGCTTTAACTTATTTTAAAGGGATAGATAACCCTATTGATTTTAGGTTTTCATTAACATTGTTTTGTGTAAAGCGTATATCATGGCATAGATATTTTGAGTAAAGCAATGAGCATATTTTATTTGTTTAAGTATGATTTAAAAGGGTTAAATCAATTTGAAAGAAATTTTTTCAATGAAATTTGAACAAGGTGATTAGCCCTAAATATATGACTCGGATATTAGACAACCATATGAGACCGGTGTGGGGCCGTGCCCTATACTTTAGCTAGTAGCCCCTAGCTAATATAAGTCAAAAATTCTAGTGTGTAGGGCTTTGTCACAAGTAAGACTAAAATGATGTTACACACAAAAAGGAGTACACAGAGTAGAGATAGGTTATTGGTGAGCCAGCAAAACCATTAGGATCAATTGACCCTAGGAGAAGTAAGTTAAGGATAGATGGTCCGGTATTGTGTCTAACAGAAGTTAGAATATTTATTATGTCTGGTAGGCTCGAGTCAGCCAGTGGTTAATAGTCGACCTAATAAAACTATAATGTTCGGACGGATAGTCCATTGATTACCTGATTTATATGCATATATGTTATTGCCATTGTTGTTTTAATCAGTTTGATTGCAGGATTTTGATTTGCAAAAGATATGCTTTTAAAAGGATATTAGTGAGAGGAAACCCGTTCCGCTAAGCGGTGTAGTCTTACTTAATATCAGTAAACCGAGATGTAATAGAATTATTCACACCAGGCTTTATGTCCGACTCGAAGTTTATTTTTCCCCTCAAACTCTCGGGTACTCAAAATTTAATTTGAGTAGATTGAGATTAAGGTATTTCAGGTTTTAGTAAGTGATGAATAAATCTTCCGAAGATGTGTAGGAGGCATGGATTAGCTATTTAAGAGTCTATCCATTATTGTTCCATTGTGATGTATTTATTGTCTAATATTTCTATTTAGTACTCTAATCATCTAAGGGGGCATCTTTATATGTCGCTCTTGGCGTATTTTGTAATAATTATATTTATCTGAAACTGGGAATCGTTTTGGGAATATGTAATTGAATATGAAATATTGATTTGAAATGTAATCAGAAAAGCTATTTAGAAATCCGTGTTGATTTTATTTCATATTCATGTGCTTATGATATTATGGACACCATTAACATTACCGTATTTTTTCACCAGAAGTTAATACTATAGATGACTGCAACATTTGTAGCGGTTACCTTCGGGCTTAAAAATACGGGATGTTACAAGGATATAAAACCGTATCAAACCACGAAGCTTTTATATATTTTTTAAGTTAATTTGGTCAAGTTCAATAGTAATAAAATGATCGCACATGTAAATCAAGTCTCGTATACTTATCATCGTTTCCTACCTTCTCAACATACGCTATCCCTCGATCAAGGGTATAGCCAGGTAGGTTAGAGCACTAGTTGCATCAAAGCCCTGCCTTGACACTTCATTCTTAACTCTTACAGATAGAACAAGTCTACTTTGTCGGCTTTTAGTGTTAAGTATAGGAGTAAATAGTTTCCATAAACGAGTAAACATACAAAGCACGATTAAGTCACATAAGCGACTTTTGATCCCCGTAGTCAATTGATACTTATTTGTAAATACTTGTGTATATATTTAAAATACGTTTACAAAAGACATATACATATATACTACTATTTCACTATTCATTTTGTACTCTTTTCAATAATTAGGAATGTATTAATATTCTTAACCCATAGGTATAACAGGATTTCACATTTTTAAAAATACATTCAAATCGATTATTAACAAATGTTACTAAAACGTTGTTACTATAAACCCAAAATCATTTAATACTTGTTAATACCTTTAAACTATTATTTTTGAAGATTTACTTATTTTTAAAAGTATATTTAAATGAGTTAAAAATAAATGTTACCAAAACATTGTTACTATAAACCCAAAACACTTTTATACTTTTCATTATCTTTAAAACATTCCTTTTGAAGACCTAAGTATATCGACATTTATTTAACAAAATAATGTACTTTTAATCAACTTCTCAAACTATTCATTTTAGCTTAATGTTATAACAAAACCACTTCATCCTTTTATAAAATACTTAACTTACTTTTCCAAAACTTATATATATACACACACTTTAAAAATACTTGTAAATATGTTATAAATATTTATGTAAAATATTATGCAAAAACAGATAACTTTGAAATTTGACAAAAAGCATAAAAAGCATGTTTTATGTAATAAACCCTCTACTTTAAAAATTCATAAGTAATTACTAAAAATATATTTAAATATGAAACCACTTTTAAAACACTTGAAGACCTACTATTAAACTTCCCTAAAAAGATCTCATAAAATAATAATAATAAATATCATTTTAAACGCATTTAAAATCACAAAAGCAGCTTAAAACAACACTATGCCAATAGAAGGCTAGAAGTGCTACTGTAGCTCAAAAATAGCATTTATAAGTGTTATAAAAGATACCGCACCGAGAATATTTTGGAAAAAGCATGAACTTCGTGACCAGATTCCTCCACTCTATAAATGATTTAAGATCTGAAGATTTTACAGTAAGAAGTATACTTAGAGTATTTAAAAACCATGTAAAGAAACCCCTAAGGGCATGTAACGACCCTGAATTTTTGACATTGGAAATCAGGATATTTAATTGATTTTAAATATCTGGAAGTCAGTTTAATTTGAAATTAAAATATCAAAATGAATTTGGCAATTAAATCTTTGAATTTAATTTACTGAAGTTGGGTAAAAATTGAATCTTCAGTTAAGCTGATTAAAAATATTTTCAAGGCTTAGAAAATTTATATTGATAATAATGGAGATAATGAAAGCTTCAGAATTGAATTTGAAACTGTTTTGTTCAGATTTGAAATTTATCGTTTAAATTGAATTTAAAAATAGCATTCCAGGGCACAGTCTCGGAATTCGACGAAACCAGTTCCATTGGATCCGTAATATTGTATTATTATTGGATTTCAATTTTCGTAATGTTTGGAGTCGTCGTTTGGCCGTACGATAAGTAAACGCGTTGAAATTAAATCGAAAATTTAATATTATAACTGGTCCAAAAAGCTATCTTTTCCATACGATCGAATTTGGACTCAAAACCTTTTCCATTGCGTTCGGAATAGGGGTATAACATTGCGAACACCTAGCAGCATGCCTCGATAGGAGGTCGATATTTTGAGTTGCAAATTCGTGACGATTTAAATTTGAATTTGAAATATATATATATATATATATATATATATATATTTATATATCCTAGTCAACAGCCGAAATCACCTTCACATCAAAACTTTTTCTCTGCCTGTATACGCTACTTTCTTTTCAACGTCGTATCTTGTCTCCCTCCATTCTTTTAAAGAAAAGGAAAAATCTCGTTCAAACCAAATATTTCGTTCAAACAAAATTAATAGCTGCTACTGTCTTCAAACAAAATCGAGCAGTCTGAAATCAATTCCGTTCTTCCCTTCAAAAATCAAAATCAAACCACGAGTTTTCCCATTCCCCTCTCTTCAGGACTTACGAACGAAAAAAAAAATCAATCAATGGCTCGAAACGAAATCGAATCGAGTTCAGATAAGAGGAATCAAATGTCGACGTCAATATCGACAGAGAAAAATCAAGGCAAGGCCGGTGATGTTCGTGGTAGTGGCGGTCAGTTAGTCGAATCGCTATGCATCGCGAATCGCGTGGAGGCGTCAGGCGCGCGAGTACCTGGCATCGACGAAGTGGGGTGTCACGATCGAGTTTTAGGGTTCTGGTGACTGTGGTTCGAGCGCAGTGGCGAGGCTTTGGCGACCAGGCTCGCGATTTGGGGATCGACTTTGGGATTGCTCGCGACTGCGAGGGTTTCGGCATTGCGATTTCAAATAGGCAGTAAGTTACAAGTTTTGTTTCAATTTAAATTTGATAATATATATATATATATATGAATATGTACAGATACAATGGAAAATATATATATGTAGTTTTTACAGTAAAAAGGGAAAACCATTTCTGTTTCAATTTAAATATGTATAGATCAGATTTTGAAAATGGGAATTTTAAAATGGTGATGGAGTTTATATATATATATATTAGTTTAAATTAAATAAATATATTAAATGGAAATTTATTATTTGATTTATTTCGAATATTAATCAACTATATAAAATTGTTTATACAAGGTTTGAAACCGTGAAGAAATGGTCAAAATGGAAAATGGACTGCGAATTAAAATCAAAGGTGAGATCTTCTCACTCAAACAAAGGGTTTTGTTTAATTTTAAATAGTTATATTTAAAATTATTGATTGTGTTGATTGTGTGCTTGAATGATAGTATATATGATAGTAGTATATAGCAATATATATATTGGAATATATATATATATTGGTGATTGATTTTCCCGCATTATATAGCGGATGAGACCCTATGCGCCGCATAATAGAGGATGATATTTTATAAATCCCATATACCACGATATTCCACCTCGAAGTGGAATTGGTATTGTGCTAACATCTGTAGATGTAGGGAAACAGGTTGGAGAGATCCAACTGGATTCCTCAAATTTTATGAATTTGTTTAATATATTTTATAAATTTGTTTCATATGCCGTGTGATAATTTATTTATAATCTGTGTATGATTATATTTGTGATTGAATGTGTTGAAGGCTATAATTTAGCTGAATGTATTTTTGGTATCGTTGGATACAAAAAATAAATAAATTTGGATTTTTGAAATTAAATTAGGGAATTTTAAGTGAATTCTTTTGAAAGAATTGGGTGAATTTAAAAGAAGGAATTTAAAAGCGTAAAGTTGATTTTTGAAATCTTATCGAATTATTTCCAAAATATGGGAAAAGATTTTAATAAATGAGTTTTGAATAATATTGTTTGAAATTTGAAGAATTTATTGAAAATGGAATTTTGAATAATTTGGAAAGAATAAAGGAATTTGTTTAAAAGGTGATAAATTTGTTGAAATCAAATTGATAATTGATTTGGTATTTGAAAATAAATCTTTGGGAAATCGATATGAATTTGTATGGAAATAGATTTTGTGTTGAAATAAATTTGGAAATCAATTTGATAAAATGACTTGGTATTTGAAAATGAACTTAGAAATCAATTTGTAATTGATTTGGTAATTGAAATAAATTTGAAATCAATTTTTGGAATTTGATTTGGTGTTTGAAAAGTGAATATTTGGAAATTTAAATTCATAGTGGGAATTTATTAAGAAAAAGAGAAATGAATAATATCGGGAATTTCATTCCGCAAATGAATTGATTTGAAATTTGTTTTCAAAGTGATGAAGTGTGAAAATGTGATTTGAAATTGGTTTTCAAATGTTGAAGTGTGGAAAAATATATATATCTTGTGAAGATATTTTGAAAATAAATAATTTGGAAAAATTATTTAAATTGGTTAATTGTTGTGAATGTTGTTTGATAGTTACATAACCGACTATCAATGTTTGCCTTTGAAATGGCACTTGAATTTGTTTTAAAACAATCGCTCATTATTCGGTTTAGCCGGGAGAGGACTTTGTGTCATATAACCCATTCCGAATAATGATACTACGTTATGAATTGCAATTGAAGGCCGGTGTGAAGATCGGGTATTTTCGAAAATGAAAGGACAACCTATCGAATGTCTCTACACCGAGTTGCTCCGGTATAGAGATTTATACCACTCTTCTTGTGATGGGAAGTCCGGACGTGATTAGTGAATATCCGAATTGCAAGGGATTCTTTGGAAGTGCCTTCGGTTCCGTTCGATCCCAGAACGAACTTGTATGGATGTGTGTCTAACGTTACACTTTGCGATGTAAAGCTGATTTCTATCCAATACATTTCTGTTGGTGGCGGAGAATTTATTCTCTTAGCTTAACACCCTTCTCTGAGACGTACGAGCTCAGAGGTTATGTAGTTGATGGTTACTAGTGATACATTCCCAATTTGGTAATGTGGCATACGAAGTGCTGTTGATCATTTGTTGATCAAAGCATAGCTTTGTGAAAAAGCGTAGCTTTGTGGATGAGACTTCGTCGAGCCTCACAACCCGGTAATGGTTGAAACAGGAATGTTGCGGCAAGGTTTTAGGGGTCGCACCCCTAGGGTATGTCATTTCCTTTTGGATAAAAGGTGATATCATGGTATGGAGCCTAGATATTTTACCTATGTTGATGCTGCAAATTTATTATACTTTGTGGTTGTTGTTTTGTGGTTGAGGATCCTCGGATAAAGGTCGGTAACGACCGGGGGATGGCATAGCTTGTGTGTTAGCTACCTAGTTACAGCTGTACAGCGTGAGGTAGCGTCGGCCTTGTGTTTTCAGAGATCCGGTTAGGTTCTCGGGGTGTCTTTCCAGAGGCGTTTCCATTTCGGTGTAAGGAAGTTCCTTTGCCTGACCATTTGTTGGAAATCCAAAGAAACAATACGAACCCTGTATGGTTTTAGTTGTATAACCTGCTATGGAATGTGGCAGTAACCTGCTATTGTACATAGTAGCTATAGTAGGCATAAGTGCGAAATGCCTATGCTGGCTAAGATTAATATTAAACTTTCGAAATGTTTTCCACACTAGACATCAATAATAATATCAAGTGATTTTTCGTAGTAAGCATATTTGACTATCATAAGGAGAAATCTCCTCCAATTCCGCGTTTGCATTATGTGTGTGCGGGAGGCCTTATGGTAGTTTCATTTTCCAAAAGCATTGCGAATTTCTTTTATTTTCTTTGTGAAAATAACTGTTTTATGATCTCACACCAGTCACCATGACTGACCTGGAGTTTATTGTTCCCTTTCTAAACTCTGGGTGCCCAAAATTTTCCACACGGGCAGCCTAGAGTTAGGTTATCAGGATATTCTGGAGCTTTGGAGGCGAGCTGGATGGCGAGACGTACACTCGTACTTATTTATTTATTCCGCTGTGTATTCTGTATGTGGACAAGTTTATATAATAGTCCAGTGATGTGTATTGTTGTAAACTCTGATGATTTGATGTAATGTATAAACTGATGTAGTCTTTTGTTTTAAAGATTATTCATTCATCTATTATATATTGTTCCGCTGCGAATGTGAGATTCTGATATTGTTTCTGTTTCTGTTTTTCTGTTCTTTCTTTTCTTCTGTCTTCTTCTACCTCTTCTTTTTAACCCTAATGGTTCGGTTTTCCGGCATTCGATTGCGCGACATTTGATACAGTGGATGTATTAATGTCGACTTTCGAGCATCGAAAGTCGAAACGTTACAGGGCATCTATAGGGAAAGCCCTAAATTTGTGGGATGTTGTTGAGGCAGAGAATGATGGGGAGAGATTACTTGGGGGGAGTTTAGGAGGTGTTTTGAGATAAAGTTTCTTTCTAGAATAGAGGAGGGAGTGCATGTAATGCCCCACCTCTATACCCATATTAACAAAAAATATCATATAGTAATATTGTCTGGTAATAGAGAATAAGGTTCGTTAGGAGCGACCAACCATGAATATTCCTTTGGGCTAACACCGACACGTTTTTCCTTACCTCAAATAACTATAAATGACGTGTATGGTATCGACACGAAGCAATACATACATTGGCTAATTTCAGAACAAACTGATATAAATATAACATAAAACACAAAGTCGTTGGTCACAACGGAATAATATAATACATCTCAGTTCTATTTGTAGAATGTGCCTATAAATGGTAATATTAGACCGACATATATACATACACCAGATGCTTGATAAGTTTCAAACGAATGTACATCGTCATACACACTAACCCATAAAATTCATACAAATGTATATACATAAAGGACTAAAGCAAAACTATATATCTATCTCCAAAGCTAGCCCAACAGTCCTAGTCATGAGTCCCCAAAACCTATAATGTCATGGTATTACCCAAGTATTATAAAAATAATAACGACATGTTATATCTAATTCAAAAGGTTGAGATCGTAGTAATAATTCATATGTGAATCTCTAGCAATATAGTCATAGTTATACTAACTATGCCAACATCAAACAAGGCCAAATGGCAAATCCAAAATGATGTAGTCGCAACCCAAAAATATGCCAAAACAAACTAAAGAAAATGGCATCATCATCGAGAAAAATCACCATCTCATAAAGTCAAACAATTCCCATCATCAACGATCATCGAAAACATATTAGTAACCACATCAAAATCATATCGACTAACTAGCATGAAAGCAAGTCGTAGACAAGCACATTGCAAGTCAACAACTAAAGACGAGCACATTGCAAGTTGGCATAATGGACGAGCACATCGCAAGTCATTATACTATAAGAGCACATCGCAAGTAAACAACTAAGACGAGCACATCACAAGTCAACACAATAGACGAGCATATCGCAAGCCAACACAATAGATGAGTACATCTCAAGTCCACACAGTAGACGAGCTCAAATTACGTCGAACCTTAATTGGTTAATACTGATCAAAAAGTGTTATTTACTTCCTAATAGTAATCACTCGAGTAATGCCCATGCATCCCATACAGCACGAGTTTACTTGAATATTTACTACAAGTTAGTAAACTCCACTACTAAAAATATTCTACATAACAAGTCATATAAATAACTGATAAAGTTTTACCGAAAGTCTCATACCAAACGGTAACTAAATCATTTATTTAAACTGCTTATTATATAGAAGAGGTATTATTTATAGAAAAGCATTAAAAAGGATTTTTAATTGTAGTTTTATAAACCATGTTTATATTTTACTGAAAAAATTCAAAAATATATTAGAAGTACTTGTGAACTTCATTAAAATAATTCTCACTTATAAACCTTTATATGAATATCTACTCTATTTATACTAAATATATTATATACAAAATTATATACAAAATTATAATTTCTCAAAATCACTTTTAAATCCTTAAATTTATTTTAAAAAAGAGTTATTATTTACAAGGACTTGAAAACACTTTTAAAATCACTTGTGAGCTTCTATACTCGAATAACTTGAAATAAGATGTTTTCATTTATAATATACTTTATTTATAATTCCCATCATATTAAATAAAAATAAAATTTTATTTATTAAAACATGTTTTTAAAACCTTATAATTATTTTGAAATGAAAACTTTATTTTAGAAAACTTAAAAACCCTTCCAAATATTTATAAACAACTTCTATAATTAAAATCACTTGAAATATGATAAATTTCTTTTATAATATATGTTATAAGGGAGAAATATATTTTTATTTCCCATTAAAACATGCTTAAATTTAAAATAAAATTAAAATAGTGATTTTAGAGGTATTATAAATAAAGAAACCAATTTAAAAGATTGAATTAGAATTAGAATAAAAGAATGAGTTGAGAATTCAATATGGTTTAATAAAATTCCAAAACTAATTTAACAAGAATCGAGAAATAGAGAAATCCACATTTAAATTTTTTTCAAAAATAATTAAAATAATGATATCAAAAATCAAAATTAATTATTTTATCTAAACTAAATTTATTTATTTATTACACCGTAGAAAGCAGGGTTGTTACAGACCTCTCCCTTATGAAAATTACGTCCTCTTAATTTCTTATAGGAAGACGTCTTACACAACTCATACCCTGAACTTTCTTCATATTCTACTAACTTCAATTAAGCTTAAGCTTAGTTTTTTTATGCGGCCCTTTCACTCTTTAGTTTATCTTATCATATGCTAGAATTTAATTAAACTCATTCAACGACTTACCGAAAAATTTCGTGAAAATTTTCTAAATGTTTTTGTAAAATTTCAGCAGATTCTCCTTTGTATGGAGAGCATTCCAAAAAATCAAAACATAATATAGTTACAATATATATACATCTGAACCATGGGGATCCCGAAACATAGGGAAAGCAATATATAATCACGTATATTTCATTATACCGTAAAAACGTACCTTTATTTTAGCATTTTAAAGTAAGTTATCTTGCTTTTCATATGAACAAAAAGGTGCTATCATCGCTATTTAGTCCATACATGCTTCATGAGTACCTATAAATATTTATTCATTTAATATATAAACAATATAAAATCTTTGTTTAAGCCATTTTCCAAGTTTCAAAACACAAATTTTGATGATGGATTTAAAGAGTGAATTATTTTAAAGTGTGTTAGCTTTCCAAAATAGCTTTCGGATTACAAATATGTGGAGTGCAACATGGGTTATGGTTTTTTCTCTACGGATAGACAAATCTGGTGTTAGAAATACAAGTGCAGGTTCACTTTAGTAACATACATTTTTAGCCTAGAAAACTTCAAAATTTTGACACACATTTAAAACAAAAGTTGTTCCTTATGTTAATAGCTTTCTGGAAAGGGCAATATCATCAAAATTGGACAAATCATTTGAAAGTTAGGGTCGAATGAATTCAGCGCTGCTTTGAATGGTTTACACTTTCAAGATAGCGATACACTTGCTTAGTAATTCCACTTTTAATCTTAGTAAACCTTTCTATTTTGCATTGCTTTCAAAAGAAAAATTGTTCTTAGGCTCACTCTCAAGGCTATTTGAACATTAATATTGCTAACTATTATCGATAGAATTTTTTTTAACACTGACATGTACTTGAAGTTTTTCATATTTGTAAGAAGGTTACATAAAAATGGAATTTTATCATATGCCGATTCAAATAAGATACAAAGTAGCTAGGATGAATTTTAATTATGCTGATTTTATATAATAATGATACATTTTGTAAATTAATTTTTTTCCTTTAACACTTAGGTAGGAAAGCTTTAAATGTGATGTTTTAATAACATGTAAAATCATTTATGCATTTTACTATATTTTTTTATTCAAATAATTATAATAATTAACTATGAAAGTTATGTAAAAATCGATTTCAATGGGTGGCCTTTTGGTTATTAAGAATCTTACTAATTTGCAACAAATTACCCCTAAGATAGGAAGCTGAGTATGTCTTGCAAGGTGTGATAAATTTTATTTGTAGAAACAGTAAACATCACAAATGCATATTTCTGTTGATTTCTATAAATTTTCTTATTCCAAGTATCATATAAGTAAATTTCTGTACATGTTTACAGTGCACTAATTTTTTTTAATTACATTTAGTGAAGATGATGAATTGAAAATAATGACTAATAGGGGTAGATTAATTTCATTTATAACCTGTACATACACCCCTAATTGAAAGAAAAATCATAAGTTTAGGTGATTATCAAAATGTAACCATTATAGTGTGATGTTCAAAGTAGGACCTAATTCCTGGTCGCATATGAATTATTTTATTATGGCCATGGTATTAACATAGCTAAGCTTCATGTATGAAAACCATTCATCCTAAAAATACTAAAGTCATATGTAATAAAATTTCTTTTTCGTGAGTCAAATACTTCACACTAAACCTAAAATTGACAAAAATTTACATTTCAAATAATCAACCACTACTTGAAATATTATTCTCGATCATTCGAGAACCTTAACCAAATATAAAATCACTTTCAAAATTTTCAAATTGAAATTTTGATTCATCGTTTTTTTCCAATTTCTTTCATTCACAAAATTATAAATTTCAATCACGTATATTATTATTTCCAATTCTATTACTTCATATTTGACAATTTTACCTTTTAGTTTCATATTATTACCACTTATAAAATTATATTTCTTTCTTACTTATATATATGTTCAAATATTACCTAATTCCCACTTTGTTTTCTTTTAAAACTACACGTTTTATTCTATTTTTAAAACTTCCTTCGGAAAACGGAGAGTTGTAACAATTTGAGTTCTCTATAACAAATAAAACTCACAAAGTTGAAAATAATTTAATTTTCTTTCCCTATATACTCCAACTTTATCCTATAAACAAGAATTTTTTCCCAACAAATTTTATTTCTTTGAAATAATTTCACACGTTTTTACATAATATAAAAATATAACATCTTCTCATACTGTCTTGACTTGTCTTTATTTATAAAATAGGTAACATTTTTTTAACAAAATTTATCTTCGTCTCAAAACAAATTTATTTTATATCCATATATATATTTATACCTTATTAAAGAATTTCTTTTGGTTTAAACATAATCAAATAAATATTAGAATACAATAATACATATATTAATTTATTTTAGAATATACAATAATGTCGTGCCATAAATTTATCGATTCGTTTTGCCGATTGGCTGCAGTGTTGGCTATTTAGTATAATATATCAACATTGTCTCAACATTGATCTTAATTTCACATTAATACCCAATGGCTACAGATGTTGTTCCAAAATTATTTATATTTACAAAAGTAATATTTTCATTTCCTAAAATAATAATATATTATTTTAGAAAACAATATACAATTCTATGTAAAATATTACTTAACATTCCGTAAATATTATGTCACGCTGCCTCATATAAGCGTTGAGGAATATCTATCGATAACGTTGATAAGAAGTATCGACCAAAATTTTTGAAACACTCAATGGATAGATTAGCACTATAATAAACCATTAAAATATTTTCAGTTACTTTACGAAATAATTTTTCATGATTTATTTACTGATATGCTTGCTTGTATGAAGATATTCCTTTTTGAATTATATATATATATAATCAATTCATCAACCATCAGAACAATACAATCCATCACGCCACAATCAACTATTCATAAAAACAAGAAAGACTTCAACTAATTATATTATATATATTCTACATTTTAATTGTATACCACATATACTGTTACCATAAATTTTCTTAAGCAGATTTTATTATCCTTACAGCAGTTCAATTTTAGAGAAATTGCAAGCTCGTATTAATAACTGGGTTCATTCAAATTTAGCCGAGCTTATATCTTTTGATCAATAACTCATAGTCAACTCTCGCATTCAAACCTAGCCCAAATGAAAACAACAACTATTAGTACGACTATGCATACATCAAACAAACAAATATACAAACAAACGCCTTCATTGGCAAGCTATATTCCAGCTTCCGTTGTGCATTCTGATCACTACTGGATCCTTCTATACAAACTCGCTTTACCATAACTTATGGTTGTGAAGTATTCAATGCAGAGATTTGGAGTAGGGTATTTACAGCTTCCCTAACCAATCTATTTCCATCAACACTTCCATCTCTTCTATAGATATACGCACAAAATGGTAGAGATAATGATAACATATAATAGGAAAATAACAAGTACATTCCTAGATGATTACTCCAGTAATCATCATATACTCCTATTAACGCATTAATATAAGGTAACTACCACATGCCCAAGGGAAACGAGGACCCTAAGTCACTCTAGGGCCAAGATTTGTGTCATGCAATTTTATATTGTTCTAAACCTTGCATTGATACCAAGCTGTAACACCCCACCTATTTACCCATATTACCAAAAAAATATCACAAAGTAATATTATTTGGTAATACGGAGAATAAGGCTGGTTAGGAGCGATCATCTATGAATATTCCTTTGGGATAACACCGATACATTTTTCCTTACCTCAAATAACTATAAATGATGTGTATGCTATCGGCGCAAAGCAATACACACATTGGCTAATTTTAGAACAGAACAATTTAACTTTAACACAAAATACAGATTCGTTGATCATAACGGAATAATGTAATACATCTCAACTCTATTTGCAAAATGTGCCTGCAAATGGTTATACTAGTATATACATACACCAGATACTCGATAAGTTTCAAAAGAATATACATCATCATTCACACTAACTCATAACATTTATACAAATGTATATACGTAACGGACTAAAACAAAACAACATGTCTATCTCCAAAGCTAGTCCAAACGGTCCTAGTCAGTGAGTCCCCAAAACCTATACTGTCTCGGTCTTACCCGAGTATTATAAAAATAATAAACGGGTCAGGCTATATCTAATACAAAAGAGTGAGATTGTAATAATAATGCATATATGAATCTCTAGAAATATAGCCATAGCTAAACTAATTATGCCAACATTAAACAAGGCCAACGACAAATCCAAAACGATATAGTTGCAACCCAAAAATATTCCAAAACAAAATAAAGTAAATGGCATCATAATAGACAAAAATCACCATGCCATAATGTCAAACTATGTCCATCATCGGTGATTATCAAAATCATATCAACTACTAGCATGAAAGTGAGCTGTAGACGAGACCATCATAAGTGAACAACTAAAGATGAGCACATCACAAGTCAGCAGACGAGAGCATCGCAAGTCACTGTAATAGACGAGCACATCACAAGTCAACAACTAAGACAAGCACATCGCAAGTCAACACACTAGACAAGCACATCACAAGCCAACACAATAGATGAGCACATCACAAATCAACAATATAGACGAGCTTAAAGCACGCCACCCATAAATGATCTACACTGATCAAAAAGCGTTATTTACTTCCTAACAGTAATCACTCGAATAATGCCCATGCATCCCATACCACAAGGGTTTACTTAAATGTTTACTACAAGTTAATAAATTCTACTACTAAAAATATTCCACACAACAAGTTGTATAAATAACCGATAAAGTTTAAGCGAAAGTCTCATACCAGACGGTTATACTAAATCATTTATTTAAACTCCTCATTATATAGAAGATGTATTATTTATAGAAAAGCATTAAAAAGGATTTTTAATTGTAATTTAATAAACCATGTTTATATTTTACTAAAAAGATTCAAAATTATATTAAAATTACTTATGATGCCCTCCAATTTAAATATACTTCATTAAAATAATTCTCGCTTTTAAACCTTTATATGAATATCTACTCTATTTATATTAAATATATTATACACAAAAGTATAATTTCTGAAAATCACTTTTAAATCCTTAAATTCATAGAGAAGAGTTATTACGAAGGCATGTAAAGACTTTTAAAATCACTTGTAAGCTTCTGCTCGCGAATAACTTGAAATAAGATGTTTTCTGTTATAATAAACTTTACTTGTAATTCCCAACATATAAAAAAAAATTATTTATTAAAAGATTTTTGTAAATCCTTATAATTATTTTTGAAATGAGGACTTTATTTTAAAAAACTTGAAACCCTTCCAAATATTTTTAAACAACTTCTACAACCAAAATCACTTGACATATGATAAATTTCTTTCATAACATATGTTGTGAAGGAGAAATATATTTTTATTTTCCATTAAAACATGCTTAAATTTAAAATATAATTGAAATTATGATTCTAGAGGTTTTATAAATAAATAAACTAATTTAAAAGATTGAATTAGAATTTGAATAAGAGAATGAGTTAAGAATTCAATATAATTTTATAAAATTCCAAAACTAATTTAACAAGAATCCAAAAACAGAGAAATTCACATTTAAGAATTTTTTCAAAAATAGTTAAAATAATGATGTCAAAAATCAAAATTAAATATTTAATCTATATTTAATTTATTTACTACACTATAGAAAGTAGGGTTGTTACAGTGCAGTTGGAGAAGTTTAATCATTTGAAGTAAGGAGACTTGTCGGTAAAAGAGTGTGTCAATCGGTTCAACGAATTGGCTAGGTTCAGGATGGAGTTGATTAATGCCCCACACAAAAAGGCTTTGAAGTTTACAAAAGGGCTGAACCAACCCCTTCAAGAATTAGGTCACAGTCATATTCTCATGGGTGTGATGTATGAGGGTTTGGTGGAAATGGCCTTGCTGAATACCATCCTATGGTGGAAGCGAAAGAAGAACTCCAGAAGTTTGGTGGAAAGGGGCCATTGCAGAATCAATGCAAGAGTGGAGGAGGACCCAAGGGAAATATTAAGAAGCAGAATATGCATTGCAAGAAGTGCAGCGAGAAGGGGCATTTTGCGAAAGAGTGTATGACAAATGGTTCGAAGATTAAGTGTTCAATTGCAATCAATACAGGCACATGAGGTGGGAGTCCAGCACCTTAGAAGACCTCTACCCTGGTGGTTCCAGCTTACGCATTAGATGCGGTTCCTTGATCAAGTACGCCTCTTGTAATGGACAAGGGGAAGAAGGCCGTGATTGAAGGTGTGTTAACTCTATCTAGTTTATCCATTTGTACGTTATTTGATACCAGGGCATCACACTCTTTTATTTCCAGTAGATTTGTAGATGAGTTACACCTAGAAACTAGCATATTTGCAGACCCTATGGGAGTATCAAACCCTGTTGGAGGATCAACTTATTTATCTATGATGTGTAGGAGTTTGAAATTTTTTATTTTGGGGATCAAAGTTCGATTGCGATGCTTTTCTCTTAGGATTTTCTAGATTTGGGTTGATTTTGGGCATGGATTGGATGACGATGTATAAGGCTATTTTGAATTGTGATAGGTAGGTTGTTAGGTAGGGTAGTTGTAGTGGACCTGGTCTAGAGTTTTATTACGATCCTAGAGGTTCAGTTATGTTGAGTTACCTATATTCATTAAACCTATCACATGATGAGTTGGATTTAATGCCTATAGTTAGAGATTACTTAGATGCCATTTTTAAGGTTATCGGTCTTCCACCCTAACGAGAGATCGAGTTTTGAAATTCTCTTATGGAGAACACTAGATCTATTGTCTTACCCTTAAGGCATATGGCTCTAAACGAGAGGCGCGAGTTGAACAAGCAGGTGAATGAGCTATTGGGTAAGAGCTTCATTCAAAGGAATATTTCAGAGTGGGGAGCGCCAGTCATCTTTGCCACTAAGGTGGATTGTTCTTTGATGATTTGCATTGATTATCGGGAGCTGCATAAGTTGATAAAGAAGAATCGTTACCCGTTGCCCCGCATAGACGATCTCTGTGATCAATTGGTTGGAGTAAGGTATTCTCATAGCTTGATTTGGCTATTGGATTCCACTAATTGCGTGTAGCTAAGGATAGTATTCAAAAGACTGCTTCTCAAACATTCGATAGAGTTTATGAGTGGTTAGCCATGCCCATCGAAAATGACTAACGCACCCACCTACTTTGTCGATCTAACAAGTTAAAATTTTCGAAGCGTTGTTTAATAAGTTCATTGTGGTATTTTTGGATGAATTTTGGTCTATTCGAGGAGCAAGAAGGAGCACATGATGAATTTAGAAGAAGGGCTCAATACACTCCATGAGCATAAGTTAAAGGCAAAGTTTTCTAAGTACCACTTTTGGTGTGAGAATGTATGCTTTTTGGGACACATTTTCTCAAAAGGTAGGCTAGAGGTTGGTCCGAGTAACGTTGCTACAGTTCAGGATTGGCACGTGTCGAAGAATGCTATGGAGTGAGGAGTTTCCTTAGTTTTGCGGTATACCATAGGAAGTTCATCAAGGACTCCACGAAGATCTCTTCCTCTTTGACCCGCCTTACTAAGAAGAATTAAGTTTTCTCGTGTGACGCAAAGTGTGAGGATGCTTTTATTAAGCTGAAGGAGGCGTTGGCTAGTGCACTTGTTTTGGTATTACCTGATGGTACGAAGCCATTCAAAGTATATACCATGCTCATGCTATGGGGTTAGGTGCGGTCCTAATTTAAGAAGGGAGAATGGTGAGCTATGCTTGTCGATAGTTGTAGATCCATGAGAGAAACTATCCTACCCATGACCTTGAGTTAGTAGCCATTGTCTTTGCACTCAAGTCATGGAGACATTACCTATTAGTGGAACAGTTTGAGATATATACGGATCATAAGTCACTGATGTAATTTTTCTTCCATAAGGACTTGAATTTAAGGCAGTAGAGGTGGATGGCGTTTTTAGCCTTGTACGATTATGATATCTTATATACTTCGGGCAATTGCAATGTGGTGGCCGACACCTTAAGTAGGTAACATGCGGTGTGGAGCCCTTTGTTCTTAGAGTGGAAGCATTTGGAGTCCATTTCTATGTTCTATTTTCAACCATCATCGGACATCACTTCGGGATTGTTAGCAGCTTTGGATGTGCAGCCTACACTTATGGACCGTATTGGGTCAAATCAAAAACAAGACAAGGAGTTAATGAATATTTTTGAGAAGCTTGGTAAGGGAGAACAATCGAGCCATTATACCATTGATTCGTAGGTGTGGTTATAGAGAGGTAGTAGGTTATGTGTTCCTTTCATTATGGATTTGATCGACATTGTGCTAGCAGTATCTCATTTCACTAGGATGACCATTCATCTTGGCGGAGACAAAATGTACTGCGACATGAAGAGAGTCTTTTATTGGCCTGGTATGAAGAAGCATGTGATGGAGTATGTAGCCCGATTTATGACTTTCTAGAGGGTAAAGGCGGAGTAGAAGAAGCCGGGAGAATTGTTGCAGCCATTGGATATTCCACGATGGAAGTGGAAAAGTATTTCTATGGACTTTATTAATGGACTACTTAGGAGTAGGAGAGCAAATGAGAGTATTTGGGTCATAGTCGATTGACCGACCAACTGTGCTCATTCCATTTCGGTTAGGGGCATGAGGACCACGGCATCTTTGGCGACTCTATACATAAAGGGATCGTTATGTTGCATGAATTTCCTTCAAGCATCGTTAGCGATCGAGATCTACTTTCATCAGCGGGTTTTAAAGGAGCCTACAGGAGGTTTTGAGCACCAAGTTAAGCTTGAGTGCCGTTTATTACACGTAGACGGACAGATAGAGAGAGTGAACCGAGTGTTGGAGGACTTGCTTCATATGTGCATCTTAGATTTTATAGGCTCTTGGGAGGATCACTTTCCACTAGTGGAGTTCACTTATAGTAACAGCTATTAGGCGAGTATTGGGATGGCACTATTCAAGGTGTTATACATAAAATCTTGTAAATCACCGTCGTGTTAGTGGGACACTACGGTTAGGATTATTCTTGGGCCAAATATAGTAAGGGAGACATCAGAAAAGGTAGACTTGATCTGTAGGAGGGTGAAACCGCTCTGGATAGGCAGAAGTCTTACGCTGATAGGAGACGTACAAGAGTTGGAGTTTGTAGTGGGTGACATGATGTTTGTGAAGGTCTCATCACTTAGGCATGTTATGAGTTTTTGTAGTTCAGGAAAGCTAGCATCGAGATTTGTAGGGCCTTTTCTGATTATTGGTAGTCTAGGAAAATTAGCTTATAGAGTGGAGCTTCTTGAGAAGTTAGCTAGATACAGGACATTTTCCATGTGTCGCTCTTGCGGAAGTGCTTACAAGATACAACTATTGTAGTCGAGCCAATTCAACTAGAGGAGGTGGAGGTAGAGAGGGAGTCACTTGTTTATCGTGCACCTACTCGTATTCTTGAGCATTGTACAAAGCGACCCCGCAACAAAGTTATAAAGCTTGTTAAAGTTCAGTCGAGAGACGATCCAATGGATAGTACATGGGAGCCCGAGGAAAGAATCTGAGCTATCTAGCCACAACTCTTTTCTAGTACATTTCCATTTTAACCGAATAAGGATGGACTATGTAGGATTTAGCTTTATATACCCCATAGGTAGAGACAATTGGATGTATTTAGGATTGGTTGCGATCATGTCATTAAGACATGTTTTGGAAAATGGATGCCATTGGATGTTCGAAATTCCAAGTCGTTACATTCTCCCCAACTAAGAACATTTTGCCCTTGAAATTTGTAACACCCCCTACGTAACGACCGAGATTTTCGACCTCTAAAAATCAACATCAATACGTCCACTGTATTATATGCCGTGCAATCGAGTGCCGGAAATACCAGATCGTTAGGGAAAAGAAGAGAGAGGTAGAAGAAGAAAATAGAAATAACAACACAGAATCTCACAATCGCAGCAAAACAATATATAATAGATATAACATGTTTATATACAAAAAGAACTATAACTGTTATTTATACATTACATCATCAGAGTACAATACATCAATAACACAATGCAGGACAATTATAGTAACTTGTCCTCACAAAAGCTGAATATACAGCCTACAATACACAACGGAATAAAAATCAAGTACGTGTGATACGTCTTTGTCATCCAGCTCGTCTCTTGAGCTCCATAGCATCCTATCCTGTATCTAAAATACTCGGTTTGACCCGAGCATTATAATAAAACAACACTTGAGCCAGTCTGGAAAACCAACGTGAGGAAAACACACTCAATTTGAATGATTAAAGTTATCAAAATCCTTTGAAAAACAAAGGTATCTCGTAAGACCACGCCATAAGTAAACACGATGGGCTTTTACCTTACGATAACTAAAACATTTCATATCAAATCCTCTAACATTATAATAGTGTCTAAGTATAAATACTTATTCAAATAGCTGAAATTGTGTAACGACCCGAAATTTTCTACCCCGAAAATTCGACACTAATACGTCCACTGTAGAAATGCCGAACAATCGATCGCCGAAAATTCCAGATTGTTAGAGTTAGAAGGAAAAAAAGTAGAAGAAGAGACAGAAAAACAAATCACAAAATCTCACATTCGCAACGGATCAAAATATAATATCAATTAATAGCATTTATATAAAGGAAAGCTGTATCTGCTAATTTACATTCAATACATCAGAGTTACAACCACACACAATAAACTGGACAATTATAATCAACTTGTCCTAGACAACAACAATATAACTCCAATATACAGCGGAATATACTCCATACGATTCTGTCATCCAGCTCACCACCTGAGTTCCAGAACGATCTTACCTGAAAATCTGTAATACTCGGTCTGACCCGAGCATTACCATAAAGTAACACCCGAGTCAGGCTGGAAACCAGCGTGAGTAAACCCTTTTAAATTGAAATACTAAGGTTGTAAAACTTCTTTGAAAACTAGGGTAACTCGTACCTCACTACGAGTTCTTATCTTATTATAGTCAAACAATTTATTTCACAAAAAAATATCTAAGTACCGTTTCTTAGTTTCAAAGGTCTAGTTTACTTAATTTATTCCATTCCAGCCTATTTGATTTACAAATCAAATCTATAAAGAATTATAGATTTCAAATCGAAGTGGTTTCGGGTATTTATTGATACCCGACCCCGGTCTCTTCGAATCCAATGTTATTTACTAAACCAAAAGTTTAAGTTTAAACAATATAATTTATACACAACAATTCATCTCAAGTCACAAAGCAGCACATATCACATATCGGAGATATCTCACAATTCAAGGCATTCAATCATCCATAAGCAAGATTAATCAACCACGCCATCTCTAATTAATTTAATTAACCACCAATCAATTAAATTAATTACTTTAATTACTTTTAAATCCTGCATACTTAACCTTAATTAATTACAAACCAATTAATTAATCATCCTTGATTAATTATTCTTTAATTACATATTAATTACATAATTTAATTATTCTTTAACCATTCACATTAATCAACCCTTAATTACTCACATATAATTAATTACATTAATTTATGATCCATAATTAATTATATTTCCCTTTAATTAGTTAAGCAATAATCCATTAATTAATCGCATTCAGTAATTTCCATTAATTACTTATAATAAGTAATTATACTTCACTAATTACATTAAGTAATTATACTTAATAAATTTCATTAAGTAATTATTCTTAATTACTTACATTCCTTTTGAAAATTTATTCTCTTTTTAAAACTTTAAAACTTGCTCATACTTTGTTTAAAACTCTGGTTATCAAAAACAAAAATAAAATAACCCGAGCCCATCACAAAAATTCTCGAGCTAAACCCCGAGACACTCGCGCTCTTACCATCCTTCGAGACACACACACAATTACTTCGATCCAGACCCGAGAAAACTCGTCTTCCCCAAATTCCACAATCACCTCCAGATTCAAACATGCACGCGTGCATGTGCACCAATCGTCGGAGCCACTCCGACCACCGACGCTACCTCCAGCACATCGACTTCCCTCTACACCCTCGACCCGACCACCTAGACTCCATCACAAACCCAAAATCAAAATCGAGCTAAACTGGAACAACTGGAACCAGAAACCATCACCTAAACTTCCTCGACTCGACGTTGCCGACCACCAGCGACCACGAAACCTTGTCCACACCTTCGCCAACTAACCATGCTTCCATTCCCCATCCTCCGATGAACCCCGATGCTCCAGAGACGATGCAGCAACCAAAATCGAACCCTCGACCAAAACTGGGTATTAAACCCTACTTCGACGCCTAGCCGCCACCACGGGGGTCTATAAAACCACCTACCATTTTTTCCAAGCTCGACTACCTCCTCGCCACCTTCAACAGTGATCCCGACCACTCGAACTTCACCGATCATCCAGAAATGATGAAAACATAATCAACGTTTAACTCAAAATTCCTCTCGATCTAAAGGCTTAAAAATCATGATTATATTTTTAAAAATCCTAGTTTTCTAAGATGAATCAAATTATATACATGAATCCATAACTTATTTAAGTCAGGATTTTGATGTATTTAAATTTTAACTGTAATTCTTTCTTTTGTTAAAAACTACCTTTAAACCTTGCCTGGAAATATTTTTAAATCAAATATCTTTTTATTATAAACCAAATTTGTTTATATATCTAAGTCTAAAAAGAATTGAGGGAAGAGATATGAATTTGAACAAAATTTTATAACCCGTAAACAAGAACAAAGCAACAAACAGACATGCACTCCAATATATATATATATACATACACACACATATGTAATCATATAAAACAATCATGCAATCACTTAACACCAGTTTACTTCATGATTACTACATGCAACAAGATTTTAAATCAGATTAAAAGCTTTGTTTACTCACCGTTTAAACTGTAGAACAGAGAACAGGCTATTCCTGGAACTTGATTTAGAAGCTGCTGATTGATGTTGAAACTGGTCTTTAATTTGCTTGCTTACTTGAAAAACTTGAATCTAATTTGCATTTGATTGTTGTTTAAACTGAGTTGAAATCTTTGCTTTAAAACCGAGCTAAATTTGCTTGATCAAGTTGAAAAGTTGTTGCTTGATATTTTCTGGTTAGCGTATTTCTTACAGGCTTTTTGATTTCTTAGTTTAGGATAATGATGATAGAAAAGAATTGAGAAGAGAAGAGTATAAGTATATTTATAGCCTTGTTTTAATGATTTAAAAAAAATAAAAGAAAATAAAATAAATTGTGACACTTGCTTAATTGGCTTCCATTTGTCAAAATTACATGCTAATATCTCTACACTTGTATTATGCATGTGTTTATCATTTTTAAATTCAATTTATTTTAAGATAATTATCTTTTGAATTTCAAATTAAATTCAAATTTAAATTCGATTTAAATCAACACATATGTATACAACACATAATTTATTTGTTTAACTTATAAATTAGTGTTTTAAATAGTTAAAATCAGATAATTATCCAATTATCAGATGACCAAAAATCCGGGTTATCACATTCCACCTCCCTTTAAAACTTTTCGTCCTCGAAAAGGAACGAAGCCAGAATTTTTTTAAAATGTTCATTATCATTTAAATTACTCTTTGAACATTTTTATCTACAAACTCATTTTATTTAAAAAATTTAAAACACTTTAAAATCTATATAATATTACCAAAATAGCTTTATAAAAATACTTTATAACTCGATGTCTCAACAAGTCCATCCTCGTTCTTACAGAAATTCGGTCATATGTTGATCAGGCATAGGAGTGAGAAATCTACAAGTACTTGGTAAACCCGTTTTCAACACCCAGTGAAAATACTTGGGAAAACATTTTGTTGAAAGTATAGATAACATTTTTGAAAATAGAGAAAACATCTTTGGTGAGAATGCTCTGGAAATCATCACCGCCTCTCGTCACAGTTAACCCCATGATTACGTCGCAATTACGGCAAAACCATAGAAAACTGTAGGCACTCCGCGCCCCTCGACTACACCATGAAACCCACCACAGATCGCAGCTACACCCAGGGTTACGTCGCCATCACGGCAAAAACCCATGTAACTGTAGGCATCAGCACCCTTGAATTTCGCTGCCAAATGAAACTTCTCCACTCCTACCATAGATCGCAGTGTACCGATGTTACGTTGCCATCACGATAAAATCAAACGTAGACAGTTGACACTCACCTCCACACGATTTTCGCTATGGTCCACAGTAGATCGCAGTGACATCGAGTTACACTGTCGTCACAGCATAACCCAAATGCCTCTGTAGGCATCAGCGCCCTCGACTTTTGCTACCCACATAATCATCAGGAATTTTAGTTCGTCCGGACTTCCTCACATGATCAACTTTAGAACCCCCCTTAGGGCCTAAGGCAGTACCACCCCGTGGAACTCCTAAGAAGTTCATCTCATGGGAGCGCCTTTTTCCCCAAAGCCATTCTCAAAACATTTTATACAATACACATATAGTATCTCCCAAATCATACCCTTTATGATTTACATATAAATCTCCTTTACACAAAATTGATATCCCAAAATCGATAATTCTCAAACTTTGCTTTCCCAAATTCCCAAAATTTGCCTTTTCCCAAAAATCAAAAGCCTTTCAAAATCAATGGGTTCCAAAAACTTTTTTCCTAATTTCCACTTCCAATCAATTTCCCATTTCTACTTGCTTTTAAATTGATTCAATTCCAATTCAATTTGAATTAACTTCAATTCCTATCCCAAATTCAAATCAATTTCCATTTGAATTTAAACTTATTCAACTTCAATTTCACTTCCAATTAATTCAATTAAATTTTCCATTTGGATTTTTTTCAATTCCAATCTCAATTTTAAATCATTTCGAATTATATAAATTCGAGTTAAATTTTCAAATGTTGATTTAATTCCTTAAATCAAATTAATCCTTACTTTCAATTTAACAACCTAATTCTTTAAACAATTTAATTCTGAGTCCCAATTTCAAATATTCATTTTAAATTACTTTTTACTTAACTTGTTTCAAGGTTCAAGTAAGAGTTCAGAACCTTTTAAACAATTTAATCTTCAGAATCCAATTTTTTACCCAACTTTAACTTCTAACTATGAAAACAATTCTTAACAATTTCAATTTGCAAGTTCATTTTAACATTCAAATTATTTAAAACATCCATCAATAGCATCCATTCCCAGTTTCTAGAACACAAACCCGTTTTGAGATCACACATAACTCCCTTTTCAATTCAACCCATTTAACTTCCCTAAGTTAAATCAAATTCACTTAATCCAGTCAACCTTACTAAATTTGAATTCTCTATTTCAAATTTCTATAAATATTATTTCTTACTTATAAGTTCAAAGACTTATTTCACTATGGTTTTTTTTAAATCACACTCCAGGTAGAATCAAAACTCAACACTTAGAGTTTATTTCAAATCATCTTTGATATTATGTATATCCACACATATATACATATTTATTTCTTAGCCCACCAAGTTATATTTCCAAATTTAAACCACCTTTGGTTTTTAGTTCAAAACAATTTCTTTAAAGTTTTCAAACAACTTATTATTTTAAAATAAGATTACATTCAAAAATAATTTTATTTATTATTTCTTTTAACACTATGAAACAATTTAAATTTTCTGGACTTAGATTTATAACTTCACAATTTAAATCTATTCAAATTTACAAGTCATACTTATCTAAATTGTTACTTCCATAAAACATTTCATTTGCTTTATCATTGTTTATTTTAGAAAAATAAACATCCCTTTATTTAGATACAATACCCAATTTATAATAATTATCATATCTAGAAATCATACACACCATATAATCATTTGCTGGAAAATCAAATCAAGGTAACTTATTTCAATACTTTTAAAAATTCTTTTAAATTTCCAGGATTTAAATTCATTTTTTGAATCCATTTCTAGCTCACTTATCTTCATAGTTAATCCTTACTCAAATTTCTATTTGGTTGTATTTCTAATACCACTTAATTCTTATTATTTAATCCCAATAATCAACAACCAATTACCTTAATATATATAATAGTTAGAAAAATTATTGCTTCATATATCAAAATATAAGCTTATATAAAAATCTTTCATTTTTAAAACCGTTTTTAAAATCATTATATAAGAAAATAACAAGTATACCCTCATATATATATACACTCAACTCATTCTAGGGTATTACTGACCCTATCCTTAATGAGTAAACCAACCAGCCAAGGTTCTCGCTTAAACTTCAGCTCTGATAACAAATGTAACGACCCGAAATTTTCGACCCTAAAAATTCGACACTAATACGTCCATTGTAGAAATGTCGAACAATCGATCGCCGGAAATTCCAGATTGTTAGAGTTAGAAGAAAAAAAAGTAGAAGAAGAGACAGAAAAACAAATCACAGAATCTCACATTCGCAGCAGATCAAAATATAATATCAATTAATAGCATTTATACAAAGGAAAGCTGTATCTGCTAATTTACATTCAATACATCGGAGTTACAACCACACATAATAAATTGGACAGTTATAATCAACTTGTCCTAGACAACAACAATATAACTCCAATATACAGCGGAATATACTCCATACGATTCTATCATCCAGCTCGCCACTTGAGCTCCAGAAAGATCATACTTGAAAATCTGTAATACTCGGTCTGACCTGAGCATTACCATAAAGTAACACCCGAGTCAGGCTGGAAACCAGCATGAGTAAACCCTTTTAAATTGAAATACTAAGGTTGTAAAACTTCTTTGAAAACTAGGGTAACTCGTACCACTACGAGTTCTTATCTTATTATAGTCAAGCAATTTATTTCACAAAATAATATCTATGTACCGTTACTTAGTTTCAAAGGTCTAGTTTACTTAATTTATTCCATTCCAGCCTATTTGATTTACAAATCAAATCTATAAAGAATTATAGATTTCAAACCGAAGTGGTTTCGGGTATTTACTGATACCCGACCCCAGTCTCTTCGAATCCAATGTCATTTATTAAACCAAAAGTTTAAGTTTAAACAATACAATTTATACACAACAATTCATCTCAAATCACAAAGCAACACATATCACATATCGGAGATATCACATAATTCAAGGCATTCAATCATCCATAAGCAAGATTAATCAACCACACCATCTCTAATTAATTTAATTAACCACCAATCAATTAAATTAATTACTTTAATTACTTCTAAATCCTGCATACTTAACCTTAATTAATTACAAACCAATTAATTAATCATCATTGATTAATTATTCTTTAATTACATATTAATTACTTAATTTAATTATTCTTTAACCATTCACATTAATCAACCCTTAATTACTCACATATAATTAATTACGTTAATTTATGATCCATAATTAATTTTATTTCCCTTTAATTAGTTAAGTAATAATCCTTTAATTAATCACATTTAGTAATTTCCATTAATTACTTATACTAAGTAATTATACTTCATTAATTACATTAAGTAATTATACTTAATAAATTTCATTAAGTAATTTTTCTTAATCACTTACATTCCTTTTGAAAAGTTATTCTCTTTTTAAAACTTTAGAACTTGCTCATACTTTGTTTAAAACTCTAGTTATCAAAAACAAAAATAAAATAACCCGAGCCCATCACAAAAATTCTCGAGCTAAACCCCGAGACACTCGCGCTCTTACCTTCCTTCGAGACAGAAACGCAATTACTTCAATCCAGACCCGCGAAAACTCATCTTCCCCAAATTCCACAATCACTTCCAGATTCAAACATGCACGCGTGCACATGCACCGATCGTCGGAGCCACTCCGACCACCGACGCTACCTCCAGCACATCGACTCCCCTCTACACCCTCGATCCCGACCACCCAGACTCCATCACAAACCCAAAATCAAAATCGAGCTAAACTGGAACAACTGGAACCAGAAACCATCACCTAAACTTCCTCGACTCGACGTTGCCAACCACCAGCGACCACGAAACCTTTTCCACACCTTCGCTGACCAACCATGCTTCCATTCCTCATCCTCCAATGAACCCCGATGCTCCAGAGATGATGCAGCAACCAAAATCCAATCCTCGACCAAAACTGGGTATTAAACCCTACTTCGACGCCTAGCCGCCACCACGGTAGTCTATAAAACCATTTACCATTTTTTCCAAGCTCGACTACCTCCTCGCCACCTTCAGCAGTGATCCCGACCACTCAAACTTCACCGATCATCAGGAAATGACGAAAACATAATCAACGTTCAACTCAAAATTCCTCTCGATCTAAAGGCTTAAAAATCATGATTATATTTTTAAAAATCCTAGTTTTCTAAGATGAATCAAATTATATACATGAATCCATAAATTATTAAGTTAGGATTTTGATATATTTAAATTTTAACTGTAATTCTTTCTTTTTTTAAAAACTACCTTTAAACCCTACCTGGAAATATTTTTAAATCAAATATCTTGTTATTATAAACCAAATTTGTTTATATATCTAAGTTTAAAAAGAATTGAGGGAAGAGATATGAATTTGAACAAAGTTTTATAACCGTAAACAAGAACAGAGCAACAAACAGATATGCACTCCAATATATTCATATATATATATATATGTACTTATGTAATCATATAAAAGAATCATGTAATCACTTAACACCAATTTACTTTAAGATTACTGCATGCAACAAGATTTTAAATCAGATTAAAAGCTTTGTTTACTCACCGTTTAAACTGTAGAACAGAGAACAGGCTATTCTTGGAACTAGATTTAGAAGCTGCTAATTGATTTTGAAACTGGTCTTTAATTTGCTTGCTTACTTGAAAAACTTTAATCTGATTTGCACTTGATTGTTGTTTAAACTGAGTTGAAATCTTTTCTTTAAAATTGAGCTAAATTTGCTTGATCAAGTTGAAAATTTGTTGCTTGATATTTTCTGGTTAGCTTATTTCTTACAGGCTTTTTGATTTCTTAGTTTAGGATAATGAGGATAGAAAAGAATTGAGAAGAGAAGAGTATAAGTATATTTATAGCCTTGTTTTAATGATTTAAAAAAATAAAAGAAAATAAAATAAATTGTGACACTTGCTTAATTAGCTTCCATTTGTCAAAATTACATGCTAATATCACTACACTTGTATTATGCATGTGTTTATCATTTTTAAATTCAATCTATTTTAAGATAATTATCTTTTGAATTTCAAATTAAATTCAAATTTAATTTCTATTTAAATTAACACATATGTATAAAACACATAATTTATTTGTTTAACTTATAAATCAGTGTTTTAAATAGTTAAAATCAGATAATTATCCAATTATCAAATGACCAAAAATCCGGGTTATCACAAATTGTTACATTAATACTATGCTCTACAATCAAAACCGTAAAGGCACGTATTGGAGAATAGTTTCATACGAATGACTAGGCACTGGGGTACCACTTGTCACAGTACACGTCTAGAAACAGCGTAACGAGGACCACGCCGGGATCCCTTGCAACACAAGACCGGACTATCCATAACCTGGATAGACCGAATATGCTATCACCCGGGGTGTTCCCACCCTCTTTCGAGCTCCTTCCATATATCATAGTAATAAAATAATATCCGAGGGTATCTAGAAAGGTGATGAACATACCCTAATTGGGTGCGACCCACTTAGCCTTGCTGCATCCCCCTGATTTTCAGTCATTCCCGGTTGATGAGGCTAGAGGCTACGATTACCTTTTTAAGGAAATTTCACTTAGAATGCTCATTGTCCTCCAATGACAATGTACTGATAGCATTCGTCCATACAAGTCCGTTCTGGGTCCGAACGGAATCGAAGGCACTACTCCTACTACATCCATTTTGGAATCATCCTTAGGATTAGTAGCGATCGACCCTTGAACTTCACTGCTCCATCTTCGACTCCATGCTCTTGTTTTCCAAAAACGTACTCATTGGATCGAAGTGGTTTTCGGATAACTTATCCGATCCCGCTCTCTTCGAAACAACGTTCGATATTTTCGATAAACTCAACCCCGGTTCTTTTAGGAAATAAACAGACGAAAATAAGATCGGAGATCACCTCCTAACCGTTAGTGGATGGATTTCCTTATAAACGTCCTAGATGAACGAAACGAGTTTATACGTACCGTATAACACCTTGAACGGTAATTGTACCATATAATCCCCATATTTCTCCTAGATATTCCCAAAGTTATATTTTGGGTCCAGATTGGATAGTCGATCATTTAACTATCAAATAAACAATCATTCAACCAAATATTTTCTTTTACACTGAATATGCTATGTCCTATTTTATTTAATTTTAATAAATCAAATCTCTTTATGCAAAATATATTCTTTCTTACCGAATTTAGCATATTTACAAACTATTCTTTTCAATGATATTTTGGAAACCTTTAAAATAATCTGGAAGTACCACTACGGTGTCAAACCATGGATTCACAGCTCAATGGTTACGTCTCTACCCCAGAGAAATCCAAAACTTAACTGCACGCACTCACTGCCTCCGATTTCGCCATGCGAGTATACCATTACTTCCCGAAACTTTATTTAAAAATTTTCAAAATAATACTTATGAAATTTCTATAATAATTTTCCAAGTTAAATTTAGGCGAATACTCTTTAGAATAAAAGTTATTAAATAATATTGAATATTGAATAATTTATCCCTTTAAAATAATAACACTGATTAATCTTTAAATAATAATCAACTTAGTACTTAATTAATATTTAAATATACTTTACATAATTTTAAAACAACTAAATAATTAATTTTCCAAATTATTCCTTAACACTTTTAAATTTTCTAGTTAATACTTGAAAATCCTCCCTTTAATAATAAACTTAACTTCTCAAAAAAAATATTTTTCAACTCCCATATAGCTAGTCTGATATTTATAAATCTCTCTCGATTTATTTCTAATTTGATTTACGTCCCAATTCCATAAATTCCCTTTCACATTTCCAAAAATAAATCTATCATTCATTTTAAAACCGATATACCCATCTCCTTATAAATCCTCACCATGAATTTTTAACTTCAATTTATCCACAGATAATTACTTCACTTTATTTATAAACTTCGTTTATAAATTCCATAGTCTCATTTCCCGTACATAATGGTTTCACACACTTAATCGATTTTAAATCGATTTCTAAATTAAATTCCATTTTTAAAATAATTTCTTAATCAACCCAACTATATTCCAAGAACCCAACTAATTACAACTCCACTTCCATTTCATAAATTTTAAATCTTATAAGTATAACAATTCCATATTTTATTTTCAATTTTCCCTTTTTATTCTCCCAACTATTTAAATCTTGAATTTAAAAGTAAATCCTTTTATACTTAAATAGTATGGCTTAAGTTCTATTATTTAAATCCTTTTATTCACATTATTCAAAAATCTCTATTATTCCATATTTCGAAATTACCATGTACAATATTAAAATCGTAACTAATTATTTTACCAAAAATTCATTTCTTTTAATAAATCCAACTCTCACTATAATTATTTTACTTTCAAATTGCTTTTTATTAATTTTCTTTTAAATTTCCAATATTCATATTTATGGTAATTTTAAAATGTCAAAATCTAACTAGTAATACCATAGCACCCAATAAATTCAAATTCCACTATAATCTATCACAGATTCTTCAAACAAATCATATCACCGAATATGAAAATAATTTCAACATTTTTGAGGAATCCAGTTGTATCCCTCCAACCTATTTCCCTAAATCCATAGAAGTTAATACAATATAAAAATACCAATCCCACTTCGAGGGGTATATCACGGTATATAGGGTCATCCGCTATTATGCGGAACGCATAGGGTCTCATCCGCTATATATATATGTGCGAGAATATATATCAATCACTCCAATTACTAATATATATCTACTATATATAATAACATTCAAACTGATACTAATTATAAAATTCAATCAATCAGCCAATAATTAATTTTAACTACTTAAAATTAATTGCAATAATCCAAATTTGAGTGAGATTAACTCAAGTTTATTTTCTTTTCGCCCGATTTTAGCCTAAATTTTGACTGTCTTCAAATCCATCCAAACTATTTTTATTTTGAAGCCCTCATCACCATGATCGTGACGCAAAAAGTTTCGTCCAAAACGGACCTCGTATGAAGGAGATATACATTTTATAAGTTCGTCGATAAATTAATTATATTAACACGATATAATATTTTTGAAAACCCATACCAAATTTAAAAAAAAAGAGCCCGGCCCAGATGTTCATCTTCCCCATTTTCTTTTCTTCTTCCCTTTCTTATATTTTATTTTTATTTTTTTCTCCTACCTAAAGTTTTTTTTTCATTTTTTTTAAACCATTACCTTAAAACATTGGCCCGACCCACACTACAACACTCAACCCAACTACTGATACACGCCAAACGTGCACAACCGTGCATACTCAACCGTGATCCCCTCTCCACGAAATTGAAGATCGACATCACCAAACCTCTCCACGTCACCCGAGCTTCACGACCATCACGACGACGTTGCCTTCCCTGCCCTATTCCAAAACGCGACTAGGCGCTGCCCCTTCACGACCGTACAGCAAGTCGCGATCAACCACGGTGAACCGCACGTCTCCAAAACACCACCACTGCTTCGTCTCATCGAGGTAACATGAATTCGAGCTCAAACTACAACATCGAAGCCCAAACCTTGAAACGACGACAACCCTAATTTCGAACTCCTACTATAAACTGTCGCCTCTTCCAAAACTCGATCGCACTCCACACAAAATATAGCAGATCGAAGAGAATTTCAAAATAAGATTTTAAAAACCATTTTCGAATTCTTTGAACAAGTAGATTTCAAGAATTTTAATTTCAAAGTTTTCATTTTTTACTCTTCACTGGCTAGGCTGCGTGCATTTAAAAAGAAGGAGGGAAGTGATGGAAAGCGTGTTTGAATAGGTTAGCTACAGTGATTTGAAAAGGAGAAAAAGCTGATGTGAAAATATTTTTCAAGTCAAATACATTTCATATATTTATTTAAATCGTCTCGATTTCGTAGCTTAATATCTCTACCTCCTATCGAGGCATGCCGCTAGGCGTTTATATTATTATACCCCTATTCCGAACGCAATGGAAAAGGTTTCGAGTCCTAATTCGATCGTTTGGAGAAGATAGCTTTTTGGACCCAATTATTATATTGAGTTTCGATATTAATTTCAGCGCGTTTAAATTCCGTACGACCAAACGATAACTCCAGACACTACGAAATTTGAAATCCGAAAATAATACACTATCACGGATCCAATGGAACTGGTTTTGTCGAATTCCGAGACTGTGCCCCGGAAGGCTATTTTGAAATGTTAATTCAACGATATATTTTTAAAACTGAACAAATCACTTTTAAATTCAATTTAAAAAGTTTTATTATCTTCAGTATTATTAATATAAATTTTATAAGCCTTTAAATTATTTTTAACAAGCTTAAAGCTCCAGATTCAATATTTTAACCAATTTTTCCATTATTAAATTCAATAATTTAATTATCCAATAAAGAGTTATATTTAAAATTCAAGTTAAAAATTAACTTTTAAATATTTAAACCAATTAAATATTCCAATTTCAAATAACCAAAATTCTGGGTCGTTACACCCTATCTTTAGGCCCAAAGCTAAGTGTTATAGATGCTACAGTCATCTATAGTATTTAACTTTCGGTGACAAAATACGGTAGTGTTAACGGTATCCATAATATCAGAAGCACATGAATATGAAATAAAATCACAGATTTCAAAAACAACTTTTCTGATTACATTTCAAATTAATATTACATATTCAGCTAAATAATCCCAAAATGATTCCCGAGTTTCGATCAAATACAATTATTACAACTTACGCCAAGAGCAACATATAAAGTGATCTTTTGGATGATCAGAGTACTAAATAGATAGACAAATCAGCCATAAATGCGTCACAGCAAAAATAACTCTAAATAACTCCTATATAGATAGCTTTGCCTCCTACATGTATTCGGAAGCTTATTTGCCTAACCTACTAAACATGAAAAGACCTTAACTCTAATTTACTCAAATTAATTTTGAGCACCCGAGAGTTTAAGGGGAAAACCATAAACATAGAGTCAGGCATAAAGCTTGGTGTGAATAATACTATTACACCCCGATTTACTAATATTAAGTGAGATCACGCCGCTTAGCGGAATGGATTTTCCCTCATTAATATCCTTTTAAAATCATATCTTTTACAAATCAAAACCCTACAATCAAACTGATTATAAGAGCAAGAGCAATAACATATATACATATAAATTAGGTAATCAATGGACTATCTGTCCACACTATAGCTTTATTTGGCTAACTATTAACCATTGCTGACTTGGGCCTACCAGACATAATCAATAATCTAACTTCTGTTAGACACAATACTGGGCCATTTGCCCTTAACTATCTTCTTCTAAGGTCAACTGATCCTAATGGCTTTGTGGCCTACCAATAACCTATCTTTACCCTGTATACTCCATTCTATGTGTAACATCATTAAGTCCCATCTGTGACAATGCGCAACACACTGGAATTTTGGGTATATTTTAAGCTAGGGGATAATAGCTAAAGTATAGGGCGCGACCCCATATTTGTCCCATCTGGTCTGCTAATATCTGAGTCATAAACTTAGGGTTAACTACCCTATAAATTTTTTATTTCGTTGTAAACAATCTTTACAAATGATTTACCCTTGAAATCGTATCTTTATAAAACAAGGAAATCATACTCTTTGCATTACTCAAAATACTTATGCCATGATATATGCTTTATAAAAAACAATGTTGATGAAATCTAATCAATGGGATTATCTATACCTTCAAAATAAGTTAAAACCCTCTTTTGCTTAGAAAACATTTTGCCATGAAGCCAAATCAATACGTTCAAAACCCTTGTTTAAAACCTTAAACAATACCTTTCGAAATCATTGAGAACAACCCTTTCGAAAGCATTACTTAAAACTTTAGACATCCTCTTTCAGAACCATTTATACTTATCATTAAAAAGCATTAGAACCTTCCTTCCAGTATCCTTTTCGAAAGCTTTAATCCAAGTAAAGGAATTGGGGAAGAGGATAGCTTCAAAACCCAACCTTTCAAAACCATTGCCTCCGAAACCATTAAAAAGCGGCTATATGACCCTTTCGAATGCATTGAGAAAGCGACTTCAAAGTTAAAAGGCAAAAACCCCCTTCCGAATACCTAGTTTTAAGGCTATAAAGAAAGCGGCCTTAAATAATTCGAAAGGTATGAATGCGGCAGCATATGTATCGAGTTGGTTCAAAAAGTGGCAACCCTTTCTAAAGCTCCTTTTTAAAACAAAGGCAAGTTGATTGGTTCGAAAGCTAATAAAATTGGCTTCATCCCTTTCAAAAGAATCTTTCATAAACATAGGTAAGTAATGGATTCGAAAGCACATAAGAATAACTTTTGCCCCTTCGAAAGCATTATTTCGATACGGTCCCTTTCGCCTTTCTCCAATACACTACGTATCAATTGCTTGAAACCATGTGCATTGGTTTCGAAGGGATGTGAAAGGCCTCCTGGGTATGGTGATGAAAGCAAGCTAAGGAAGTGGCAAAGTTGTAATTCGAAACAAAACTGATTTTTTTGCCTTTCAAAGTAATTCCTCTTCACCTAACTTGCTCATTTTGTCAAAATATGGTTGGTTGCCATTTCTTTATCAAAATCCTTTTCTAAAAAGGCTACCGAATTCAAAATTACAATTTAAAGCATTTTAGTCAAATAAGCCATTCTCCTTGATATAACGTATAAAACATTTAAGACTGTTAACTTAAATAATTTTATAACCATAGTAAAATACTTAGGAAAATTCCGCAAAAATCACAACAATTCACTTTTAATATGTTTTCCAACATATATAGATCTCAGAACAAAAATTATTATATAATTGCCTTAAATAATTTAAACCCAATTTTAACTATTTTCTCTCATAGAAAATCTATAATAAATCCACAATTACTTAGAAAAATTTGAAACTTGAAACCCACTTCTAAACTAATGTATTTGCTCATATATCAAAAATGCAACTCATTTGGATGTCATTTTATAGGTTTTCTAGTCTAAACATATCATAAAACCCATATAAAATCATATGAATCATCAACAAGCATATATATATATATATATGTGTGTGTGTGTATCAATTTAAACAACCATAACATGGCGTATTACTTGCAAAATAGTTCAGACATAATCATGAAATTGAAACAATTATCAAAAAGGGGATGTAAATCAAATTATTTGCCTTGGTTGGGTGTTAAAAAGGTTGAGATTTGTCCTTTGATTAATTTCTTCAAGCTTTCTACTTAATTCAAAGCTTATCTTCTTTTTGATTCCTCTTAATGGTGGCTGGCCGAGCTCTTAGGGTTTTAATTTTGTTTGTGAGAACGAATAAGGGATGGAGAATGAAAGGGTTTAGGGTATTAGAATGAAGGATGCTCTCATTTTACCCTTATCACATTTCTCCCACTTACTTATTTTCAGTTCTCTTTTTCTTATACATTCATTAAGGCACGACCCCTTATTAATTAACAAATCTAAATCCTGTAACTATTAACATTATTTTATTTAATTTATCCAATTAAATGTTCATAATAATGTTACACAAAAATAGGGTCATTACAGGTTCCCCTCCTTAAAGAATTTCATCCTCGAAATTACGATAAGGTACTCATAACCATCAAACATAAAGGTAAAACATACCATGAAGCAAGCCAGGATAAGTATTTCTAATCCTATTGTCGCTTTCCTAAGAACAGTCTCTCTCGTCATTACTCCACTGGACTTTGACTAATCTGACTGTCTTGTTCCTTAGTCTCTTCTCATCTCTCGCGACTATACGAACTGATTTCCTAACTACAGTCAAATTCGTTTCTATTACTAGATCATCTAACACAGTCGGTGCAATAGTAGTTTCTGGATCTCGAATACGTTTCCTTAGATGAGAAATATGAAAAACATTGTGGACTCCTGCCAAACTATTTGGTAACTCTGCTCTATATGCAAGTTTCCCGACCCTTTCTATAATAGGAAACAGTCCAACGAATCTCAGGGCCAATTTTCCTAATTTTCCAAACTGGATTACATCTTTTATCGGTGACACCTCGATAAAAACATTATCTCCAACTGAGTACTCTAAGTCTTTCCTTCCCTTGTCAGCATAACTCCTCTGCGTAGACTGAGCTTGCTTTATTCTAGCCCGGATTAACTCAATCTTTTCTACAGCTTCTTTTACCAATTATGGACCAAGAATCAATCTATCCTCGGTCTCTTATCAGTATTCTATTTGCCCATCTATATGCGAATGATAAGTGGTACTCATCTTGAGCTTGGTACATAAAGTCTCCTGCAGACTTTCTAGAACTCACTAGTTAATAAGGAATCTCTATCACTTCCTATACTACTAGGAATTCCATGTAGTCTAACTATGTTCTTCATGCTAAAGCATGTGCCGTCTTGGTTGACCTACTGAAATGAAATGGGCAGTCTTTGTCAACCTGCCCACTATGACCCATATACTTTCATTTCCTCAATTCAACCTTGGCAATCCGTCTATAAAATCCATTGAGACGGAATATCATTTCCAGACTGGAACATCTAAAGGTTGAAGTAACCCACTCGGTTTTTGATGTTCGGCTTTTATCCGTTGACAGTTCAAACACTTCCTCACCCATAAGTCTACATCTCTCTTCATACCTTCCCAGAACAAAGTCATATTCATATTCTGATACATCTTAGTTCCTCCTGGATGAAAGGTGAACTTCAAACGGTGGAATTCTCTAATAACTTCTTTCCTAATGCTTCCCAAATTCGAAACATATAGTCTCCCTTTCTTCCTCAACCACCCATTCTGGTCAAGATTGAAATCTTTCAAGTCATCGCTCTCTGTTCTATCTCTTAACTTTATGATCCGTTCAGCTAATAAGGATCCTCTTCTTGTTTATAAACAATCCTTTCGATCATCACCGGTCAAACTTATAAACATGACAAGATGGCGGTTTCTCGATTAAAACTACCCTCAGATCTCCACTGTATTCCACATGTAGTCAGTGCTTCTAAGACCTTCCATTCTGTTAACATAGCTAACACTACATTCTGATGTTTTCTACTAAGAGCATCCGCTACTTTATTCCCTTTTCAAGGTGTATACTCTATACCAAAATCATATGCGGCTAAAAGCTCCAGCAACCTATGTTGCCTCATATTCAACTCCTTCGAAGAGAATAAATACCTTAAGGACTTATGATCTTTCTATAACTCAAATCTCTCCCCTAAGAGATAATGTCTCCATACTGTCAATGCGAAGATCACCGCTGCCAACTCTAGATCATGAGTAAGATATCTCACTTCATGCAGTCTACGCTGTCGTGAAGCATAGGCAGTAACTTTACCTTTCTGCATCAACACAACCCCTAATCCGGTTCCATATTTGTCAGCAAATAAACTCCGTATCCTTCCTGGTTAGCTTAGTCAAAGGCGTTGCTATCCGCAAGAAACCCTTAATGAATCTCTGGTAATAGCTAGCAAGTCCAAGAAAACTCCTGATCTCAGTCACTATCTTCGGTCTTTTCTAGTTGTTAACAGCTTCGATCTTTTCCGGATCAACAAACACTTCTCTGAAACCACGAGACCAAGAAATTTAACTTCTTTCTTCGAAAAATGACACTTTGAAAACTTCGCCTTTAGTTGATGCTACCTCAACGTCTCAAGCACTATTCTAAGGTGAACTTCATGATCCCATTCATCCTTAGAATATATCAATATGTCGTCTATGAACACAAGCAAAATATATCCAGATGTTCTCGGAAGATTCTGTTCATCAATTCCACGAAGAATGCTAGCACATTAGTTGGTCCGAACGGCATCACTAACCATTTGTACGATCCATATATTGTCCTAAATGGCATCAAAGAAATACTATCTTCTGCTACTCTAAACTGATGGAACCCTGTTGTCAAACCCAACTGAGAGAATACTTTGGCTCCATTCAACTGGTCGGACAAATCGTTAATTCTAGGTAACAGATACCGATTCTTTATCATCTTCTCATTCTACTTACGATAATCGATACACAACCTTAACGATCCGTCTGATTTCTTTACAAACACTACGGCTGCTCCCAAAGGCGAACTACTTTTTCTGATAAAGTTCTCACCTTCTAAATCTACCAACTATACCTTTAACTCCTTCATCTTGGTAGGTGTCATCCTACTTGATGGTCTACTCATAGGTTCGGTACCTTGTACTAAATCTATTCGAAACTCAATAGTTCTTTTCGATGGTAGTCCTTTCACGGGCTCAAAGACATCAGCGGATTCTTTAACAACGAACACTCGATTCAACTCCTCTTCTGCCTCCATATCACCCAGCAAAACATTTATCTCAAAACTAGGGTTTTCTACGGAGTATATAACCCGATTACTACAACTAGGGTGTCTAAGTGATATATTCCTATCGTGGCAAAATATTCTAGCATCATACTTACTTAACCAATCCATACCCAAACTAGTTCTAAACCTTACGAAATCAAATACATGCAAACTACAAGAAAATACATGACCTAACAACCCAAACTCTAAGTGGTTGCATCTCAACCGAAGAGTCACGTACCCTCCTATTAGATTCGCAACCCTTAAGGATGTAACTAGGTATGAAAGTTCTAGGTCAAGCTTATCTACCAAACAATGAGATAAAAAAGAATGCGATGCACCAGTATCAAATAGAAATTTAAATGATACACCATGAACCAAAAGCGCACCTCCTAACATAGCTTTTCCTTTCTCCTCTGTTGTTGGTCTTGAGATTGCTGGTTCCAATGCAAACACTTTGTCTTTTCCATCCCCGGTTGGTTTGTTGCATTGGTTCTTATAATGATCAATCTGATCACAGTTGAAGCATCTCACTCCCTTCTTATTAGCAACTTTCTTCCCTTTGCCTGTCCGACACTCATGAGCGGAATGCCCTTCTTGTCGCACTTATAACAAACTACTTCAGCTTCCCTATCTTGGTTTCTCCTCCCATATAAGTGCCTTCTTATGCAAAAAAATTATCTCCTGGTTCTGCCTATTTTGAGTTTCCTTTGCTTTGTTACTATCATGGAAAGTGAGCATCTCCTCATGCCTCAAAGCCATCTCAACAACTACAACACACAGATCCCTAATATGTAGCAAAGTTGCATTAGCAAGTTCGGGTTTTAATCCACGGATGAACTTCTCATTCCTTTTGATAATGATATCTATCGTAGCATACCCATATCTTGATAACTCCTCAAATATGGTAGAGTTATCAAGCATTGTCATGTCCTCTTGCACCAACTAAAAAAACTTCCTGAGTAGAGTTGACTTGGCGATCTCTAACATGAATATTTCCTTAAATCTCCTTCTGAATTCCGCCTTAGTCATGGTCTCCACATTTACTTCCACAGTAACGCTGTTCCACTAGTACAGGGCTGCTCCTTGCAACTGTCTGGAAGCAAGTCTCCTCTTCTTCTCATCATCCTTAGATCGGCAAAATCTTCTTGCAATGAAGCAACCAACTATCTACTTCTATTGCATCCTCAGTCCCGATGAATGGCTTCCCTCCAATCCTAGCATAGTCTCTACTTAGAACTGCATAGTTATTGACCATCATAGCTTCCTGATTTCCTTCTCCTACATTCCCTACAATAAATCCCATAGTAGCTCCATCTTACATCAGGTTGACAATGAACTGATACATAGCTCCAATATCAACTAGCGGCGCACCAGTACCCATATTAGCAGCTGCTGCTCGACCTGGATTTCTTCTAGTGTTTGGTCTGGCATCTCCATTAGTGGTGGTGCTTCCTCCACCAAGGTCAACTCTTTCATTCCTAGCATCTATATCTTACTTCTTAAAAATCTGCATTCGAGTCTTTGTAAGATACAGAAGAATAACCTAAGAAAGATGGGAGAATAGAGATAAAGAGTATACTTATATATAGCAAATACAAGTACGTTACAAAACGTTATCCCATACCCTAATCTTTTCTCTAATTCCTTAGGATTATGTTTTCAAAATTATTTTTAAGTTTAAAATTTCTTTTAAATTTTCATAAACCTATACCCTGATACTAAGTTTTAACACTGCTCGACCTCAATTTATGCATTTTCTTTATGTATATTTTACCTTAAAAATAATACTATGCATTGTATTTTGTATGTGTTTTATAGGATTTTAAGGCGAGACCAAAGATTGAAGAATCGAAAAGAAAAACCACCAAATTGAAGATTTATTGTGCAAAAGCATTGATGGTACAGTGGTTGTGCTTCAAATTTTATACTAGGAGGTCAAGAGTTCAAATCCCAAAAAGCACATTATTTTTTGGAAGTTCATTAACCTAAAAATGAAGAATCTCCCATAGATGGCTTTCACTGATGAGATATTATAAACATGGAGTTAATCAAATATCATATCCACCATTTTGATAAAGTGATATTATTGTTATGAAGAAAAATATACACATGGATTTCATTAGAGAGAATGGTGGATACATACCGAAGAAAATATTTTATGAATCTATCCAAATAAATCAGAATCAACACTTGCCATATTCTACATCATTGGATTGATTTTATGGCCTTATACATTGCTCTTCACTTGGATGATATTTGGGCTAGATTCATTAATTCCACATGAAAAAAGGGGCCCCCACACCTATATATACTCTCAACTGAAAACCATTGAAGGATCCCGTTGGAGAACGGTCTTCTTCTTGTTTTTTTAATGTTCTCTTGTAACGGTAGCTAGTTAACAATAACTATTAATTAGGTTTGTCAGCATTTTTAACTACTACTAAGTTTTTTATTTTCAGCCATTATTATTTTCTTTTATGCAATTTTAATAAAGCCCTGTTTTTTGTCTTCTCTCATTCTATTACGCATTTTTTCTTACAATTAATTGTGTTATCTAGTCAATTAGGCTTGCTAGAACATAATCATTATTTTATTTGCTTTTTCTCTGTTATATGTTCAATGCCTTTTTGCTATTCTTAGCTAATTATTGTATTTGATATATATCAATTAGGTTCGAATCTGTTTCAAATGCAATATTTTTTTTATTTGTTTGTTAAAAAATCACCTCTCAATCTCATTTAACACGTCCAAGGTTTTTATTAAAAAACAATGAATTTTTAATAACTCCCTTTGTTCGACCTGCATACTACACACCTGTGCGCTTGTAGAATATTTCATAATTTGTTATTTCTAATTCAATAGAAATAGTCGGTTAAGTTTTTGGCGCCATTGTCGGGGAGACAATAATTAATTTTATTGTTTGTTTAATTTTTGATTCCTGTTATTTTTTGTTTCTATTTTTATATATCTAATCAAAAGGAAGAAAAAAAGAAATAAAAAAATATCAATCTATTTACAGATTTGATAAATTTTTTTTCCTTTTATTAGATTACACAATCTCTTTTCTTTTTATTTATTTCCTTTTCTTTGGTGATTATTTTTGTTTTTCAACTTTATCTCTTTTTATATGTATAAAAATTATTCTTGATTGTTAGATTTGGTAAATCAATTCCATATCTAGAACAAGAATACTAAAAATTACCATTTTTTTACTTCTACTTTTTCCTTTTATTCTCTTTCCTTCCACGTAAAAAAAATAATCTTTTGTTTTTTTTATTCCTTTTTTCCCTTTGCCTATATTTGGCTACATATATCGTAATATTTTTACTACAACAAAAAAAAATCCTTTTTTGTGCTTATTTCTCTTTTACAACTTTTTCTTTCTCTTTTCTTTCATATTTATAAAAATTATTCTTGATTATTAGATTTGGTAAATCAATGCCATCTCTAAAGCAAGATTACAAAAAATTCCCATTTTTTTACTTCTGATTTTTCCTTTTATTCTTCTTTCCTTTTACACAAAAAAAATATACAAAAAATTCCTTTCTCTTCTTCTCTCGACACCAGCCTACCCACAACCTCACTTACCGAGAACAAGCAAAGTCAATCTTTTTGGTGATAAGATTACTATTTCGATAAGTAGATTTTTGAAGTAGAATAAAAAAATTATGGACTATTGGAAAGACTCGAGTGGAATCAACAAGCATCAACGTCGAAACTAATTTTGTAAGTATCACCTTTCTCTATAGTTTCTCTGCTTTCAAGAAAAATTGCTTGTAAAAACATGTTGCTACAAATTGCAAATCGACATTGCTTGTACAATTTTTTTTATTTGCAATATTTTGGTGTGATATAAATTGGTTGCGAAATTTTAATTGAACTTCAAAATACTAATGATCGAAATAGTATTTCATGAAATTGACTGTCTCGAATAATTAGATCGTGGATATATAGTAGTTCAATTTATTGAACTATTAGCAAAAGAGGTTGCATACTACTTGTAAAATATTGATCGTATCCTATAGTATTTTATACTATACGTGAACGACCATAAGACCCTCTTTCCTCTTCTAGTTGAGTCAGTCAACTAATACAATACAACTTAGTATTTTTTATAACTTTGAAGTAAAAGCCATTTCTACTTAAACTTTTCAAACTTAGAAGAAATCAACATGGTTCAAATGGTTGGAAAAGATAAGTTTAGTGATACTACTGAAGCATGGAATGCATGCTTAATCCATTTTAATTCTGACTTCGATGAATATGAATATATTTTCGAGTTAAACAACAGGCTTGATTCACACACTTCACCACTAGACTTGAGGTTTGTACTGCAAACAAAACCACTGATTGATAATGAACATACAAATTCTAGTGTTTTGAATGAAACCGTGCTTAGTCACACAAATTTATGGGATTATAACGATAAATATTTGGAACACATGAACCTTTGCGTTAATAGAACCATTGTGGGTAGAGTTTTACTATGGAACACACTTGATTTTGAATCTAGGCATAACGACAAACCATTCATCTAGTCTGTTCTCCATTTCAACGCAAACTCCAAAAATAGTGTTGAAAACAAGTGTGGGGAAGAGAAATGCGGGCGTTCATCACAATTCATTCATCATTTGCATAAATCACATTTTATATATGATCCATGTCCACATTTAGTTATTAAATTGCATTCCACTTTACAAATCATTTTACACCTCATCCATGTTTGGGTACTTTCATTCACACTTACGAAACATTTTTTTAGACAGTGCGGATACTGTCTCTACCAAGTGTGGGGGAGGGTCTTCATTGCATTTCATTATTATTTTTTTCTCCTCTTTCAAATTTTCCAAAGAAAAAGTTCATCGTTTTTCTTTCTTTCGTTTTTTATTCATTTTTTTTAAATTCATCTCATTTTCCATTATTTTCAAGACTCCGATTTATTTTAAATAATTACAACAAATGGAAAATGTAATGAAAAGTTAAATTACAAGCGATAATAGTGCAACTAGTACATAGGGGGATTCATAGGTGATGTTTATGAAATATATTCTAAATTGCAGTCTTTGTTTAAAAAGTGGTTGATTTATACACACGTTGATTTTTAAAAAAAATCCTTAAAGCTAAGTGGTGCTAAGCTGATTTTGCATAACTCTCTCTCCCCTCTTAAAAAACAAAAAAAGACAAAGGAAAAAAGAAAAAAAACAGCATAAGAATAATGAACACCTACAGTCGATAGGTGTCCACACGTGAGTGTGGACACTCGCCATGCTCTGTACTATTCTCACGTAAGCCCGTGAGGCAGTGCATGGATGGTACACCATGGCCTTAGTTTTCTGAGTTAGGTGTGTGTAATTAATAATATTTTTTTTTTAATTTTTTGCAAATAAAGAGAGAGTAAGCAATTGAAACCCAAGCACCTTCTTGAGTTTACTGATTTGACTAGTTATACAAAAGGAAATAAAAATACCACTTTGCAAACTATGACAAGCAAATAAAGAATTTATTTCATGGCTGCACTATGTTATCAATCGAAACAACTACTCAAACTAGAGTTTAACGTATGGAAACTTGAATTATGTTAGAAATTTTTGATTCCATTTGTGACTAGTTAAGGAATCAAAAATTTCTAGAGATTGATTTAGACTTTATACATTACTATGTTGTAACTATTCCAAAATAAATCAAGTTTTCATTTATAAATTTGCATTCATGTAGCAGCATTAGAATCATCACTTGTTGCATTTGAATTTTATGGGTAGTATTCGCTGTAAACCCTCACAAGGCACCACTCGTCCTACTAGGGACACATAGAGGTTTAAAGGCTTGTTGCAAACGCTCAATGCAACCGTGCTTCCTACGAAAATGTAAAAAATAAATTAGTTAGGTTGGATGAATAAATGGTCTTTATGCCAGGATGAATAAAAGTTCAAGTGTGGGGGAATTGTTAGACCTCAATTTATGCATTTTCTTTATGTATATTTTACCTTAAAAACAGTTGTATGCATTGTATTTTGTATGTGTTTTACAGTATTTTAAGGCGAGACCAAAGATTGAAGAATCGAAAAGAAAAACCACCAAATTGAAGATTTATTGTGCAATAGCATCAATGGTGTAGTGGTTGTGCTTCAAATTATACATTAGAAGGTCAATAGTTCAAATCCTAGAAAGCATATTATTTTTGTTGGAAGTTCATTAACCTAAAAATGAAGAAACTCCCATAGATGGCATGCACTGACAAGATATTATACACATGGAGTTAATCAGATATCATATCCACCACTTTGATGGAGATATATTATTTTTATGAAGAAAAATATACACACGGATTTGATTAGAGAGAATGGTGGATACATATTGAAGAAAATATTTTATGAATCTATCCAAATCAATCATAATCAACAATTCCATATTCTACATCATTGGATTGATTTTATGGCCTTATATATTGCTCTTCACTTGGATGATATTTGGGATAGTCCATTAATTCCACATGAAGAAAAAGGGGCTCTCCACACCTATATATACTCTCAACTGAAGACCATTGAAGGATCCCGTTGGAGAATAGTCTTCTTCTTGTTTTTTTTCTCTTGTAATAGTAGCTAGTTAACAATGGCTGTCAATTAGGTTTGTCGGCATTTTTAACTACTACTAAGTTTTTTTCTTTTCAGCCATTGTTATTTTCTTTTATGCAATTTTAATAAAGTACTGTTTTTTGGTCTTCTCTCATTTTATTTCGCATTTTTCTTAGAGTTAATTGTGTTATCTAGTCAATTAGGTTTTTTAGAACACAATCATTATTTTATCTGTTTTTTCTCTATCTTATATTCAATTCCATTTTGTTGTTCTTAGCTAATTATTGTACTTAATATAGATCCGATTAGGTTCGAATATGTTTCAAACGCAATAGTAGTTTTTATTTATTTGTTCAAAAGTCACCTCCCAATCTCGTTTAACACACCCATGGTTTTTCTTAAAAAACCAATGAATTTTTAATGACACCCTGTGTTTGACCTGCATACTACACACCAGTGCGCTTGTAGAATATTTCATAATTTGCTGTTTCTAATTCAATAGAAATAGTCGATCAAATACCTCCTATCTTGAGGCCCAAAGCTAAGTGCTACAGATGCTGTAGTCATCTATAGTATTTAACTTTCGGTGATAAAACATGGTAGTGTTAACGGTATCCATAATATTAGAAGCACATGAATATGAAATAAAATCACATATTTCAAAAATAACGTTTCTGATTACATTTCAAATCAATATTTCATATTCAGTTACATAATCACAAAATGATTCCCAGGTTTCAATCAAATACAACTATTACAAATTAACATATGAAGATGCCCCCATGGATGATCAGAATACTAAATAGATAGGCATATTAGTCATAAATGCGTAACAGTGGAAATAACTCTAAATAACTACTACATAGATAGCTTTGCCTCCTGCACGTCTTCAGAAGCTTATTCGCCCAACCTACTAAAACTGAAAAGACCTTAACTCTCAATTTACTCAAATTAATTTTGAGCACCCGATAGTTTAAAGGGAAAAACATAAACTTCGAGTCGGACATGAAGTCTGGTGTGAATAAACTATTACATCCCGGTTTACTGATATTAAGTTAGATCACACCGCTTAGCGGAACGGGTTTCCCCTCACTAATGTCCTTTTAAAAGCATATCTTTTACAAATCAAAATCCTATAGTCAAACTGATTATAAAAGCAATAGCAATAACAAATATACATATAAATCAGGTAATCAATAGTCTATCTGTCCACCCTACAGTTTTATCTGGCTAACTATTAACCATTGGTTGACTCGGGCCTACCAACATAATCAATAATCTAACTTCTGTTAGACACAATACTGGCCATCTGCCCTTACCTATCTTCTTTTAAGGTCAACCGATCCTTATGGTTTTGTGGGCTCACCAATAACCTATCTTTACCCTGTATATTCCATTTTGTGTGTAACATCAATTTAGTCCCATTTGTGACAAAGCCCAACACACTGGAATTTTGGACTTATTTTAGCTAGGGGCTAATAGCTATAGGGTGCGACCCCATATCTGTCCCATCCGGTCTTCTAATATTTGAGTTATAAACTTAGGATTAACTACCCTATTAAATTTTTATTTCCTTGTAAACAATTTTTACAAATGATTTACCCTTGAAATCATATCTTTATAAAACAAGGAAATCATACTCTTTGCATTACTCAAAATACTTATGCCATGATATATGCTTTACACAAACCAATGTTGATGAAATTTAATCAATGGGATTATCTATCCCTTCAAAAAAGTTAAAACCCTCTTTAACTTAGAAAACGTTAGGCCATGAAGCCAAATCAATACCTTCGAAATCTTCGTTTAAAACCTTAAACAATACCTTGCGAAAGCATTAATTAAAACCTTAGACATCTACTTTCAAAACCATTTATATTTATCTTTCGAAAGAATTAGAACCTTCCTTTCGAAATACTTAAAACATATCTTTCCAAACATTCACAATATACCTTTCGAAAGCATTAGGCTCTTTTAAAGGATTGTGGAAACATTGCTTCGAAACCTTTTAAAATTATTCCTTTCGAAACCATTGGGTTTAACATTTAATATAACCATTGGTCAAAGAAAATAAAAGCTAAAGTATCCTTTTCAAAAGCTTTAATCCAAGTAAAGGAATTGAGGAAGAGGATAGCTTCGAAACTCAACCTTTCGAAACCATTGCCTCCGAAACCATTTAAAAGCGGCTATATGACCCTTTCGAATGCATTGAGAAAGAGGCTTCAAAGTTAAAAGGCAAAAACGACCTATCGAATACGTAGTTTTAAGGCTATAAAGAAAAGCGGCCTTAACTGATTCGAAAGGTATGAATGCGGCAACATGGGTGTCGAGTTGGTTCAAAAAGTGGCAACCCTTTCTAAAGCTCCTTTTTAAAACAAAGGCAAGTTGATTGATTCGAAAGCTAATAAAATTGGCTTCATCCCTTTCAAAAGCATCTTTCATAAACAAAGGTAAGTAATGGATTCGAAAGCTCATAAGAATAACTTTTACCCCTTTGAAAGCATGATTTTGATACGGTCCCTTCCTCCTTTCTCCAATACACTCTGTATCAATTGCTTGAAACCATGTGCATCGAAGGGGTGCGAAAGGCCTCCTGGGCATGGTGACGAAAGCAAGCTAAGGAAGTGGCAAAGTTGTAATTTGAAACAAAACCGATTTTTATGCCTTTCAAAGTAATTGCTTTTCACCTAACTTGCACAATTTGTCAAAATATGATTGGTTGTCATTTCTTTATCAAAATCCTTTTCTAAAAAGGCTGCCAAATTTAAAATTTACAATTTAAAGCATTTTAATCAAATAAGCCCCTCTCCTTGTTATAACGTATAAAACATTTAAGCCCCTTAACTTAAATAATTTTATAACCATAGTAATATACATAGGAAAACTCCCCAAAAATCACAACAATTCACTTTTAGTATGTTTTCCAACATATATAAATCTCAGACCCAAAATTTACCTTAAATAATTTAAGTTCTATTTTAACTATTTTCTCTCATAGAAAATCCATAACAAATCCACAATTACTTAGAAAATTTTGATACTTGAAACCCACTTCTAAAATAATGTTTATGGTCATATATCAGAAACGCAACTCATTTGGATATCATTTAATAGGTTTTATAATCTAAACATATCATGAATCTCATATAAAATTATAAGAATCATCAACAAGCATATATATATATATATATTTATTTAAACAACCATAACATGACATATTACTTGCAAAATAATTCGGAAATAATCATGAAACAGAAACCATTATAAAAAATGGGATGTAAATCAAATTATTCACCTTGGATGGCGTTAAGAACGTTGAGATTTGTCATTTGATTAATTTTTTCAAGCTTTCTACTTGATTCATAGCTTATCGTCTTTTTGATTCCTCTTAATGGTGGCTGGCCGAGCTCTTAGGGTTTTAATTTTGTATTTTAATGTTAGGATGAGTAAGGAATGGAGAATGGAAGGGTTTAGGGTATTAGAATGAAAGATATTCCCATTTTACCCTTTTCATATTTCTCCTACTTACTTATTTTCAATTCTCTTTTGCTTATACATTCATTAAGGCACAACTCCTTATTAATTAACAAATCTCAATCCCTTAAATATTAACATTATTTTATTTATCCAATTAAATGTTCAAAATAATGTTACTCAAAACTAGGGTCATACAGGCTCCCCTTCTTAAAGAATTTCGTCCTCGAAATTAAGATAAGGTACTCATAACAATCAAACATAAAGGTAAAACATACCATGAAACTAGTCAGGATAAATATCTCTAATCCTGTTGTCGGTTTCCTACGTACAGTCTCTCTCGTCATCACTCCACTGGATTTTGACTAATCTGACTTTCTTGTTCCTTAGTCTCTTCTCATCTCTCGCAACTATACGAATTGATTTTCAAACTATAGTCATATTTGTTTCCATTACTAGATCATCTAACACAGTCGGTGCAGTGGTAGTCTCTGGATCTCGAATACGTTTCCTTAGATGAGAAATATGGAAAATGTTTTGAAATATTTCCAAACTATTCGATAACTCTACTCTATACACGGTTTCCCGACCCTTTCTATAATAAGAAACGGTCCAACGAATCTCAGGGCCAATTTTCCTGATTTTCCAAATCGGATTACTCCTTTCATCGGTGACACCTTGACGAAAACATTATCTCCAACTGATAATTCTAAGTCTTTCCATCTCTTATCAGCATAACTCTTCTTCCTAGACTGAGCTTCCTTTATTCTAGCCCAGATTAACTCAATCTTTTATGCAGCTTCTTTAACCAATTCCGGACCAAGAATAAATCTATCCCCGGTTTTTAACCAACAAATGACAGATTTGCATGGCCTTCCATACAAATCTTCAAACGGTGCTATCCCTATACTAGTCTAATTACTGTTGTTATATGAAAACTCGATTAAGTGTAGATAGTCTTTCCATGATCCTTTGAAATATAGCACACAAGCTCTTAACAAATCCTCTAAGACTTTGTTAACTCTTTCCGTTTGCCCACCTATCTATGGATGGTAAGTAGTACTCATCTTGAGCTTTGTACCTAAAGTCTTCTTTAGACTCTTCCATAATTCACTAGTGAATAAGGAATCTCTGTCACTTACTATACTACTTGGAATTACATGTAGTTTAACTATGTTCTTCATAAACAATTTAGCTGAAATACGTGCAGTACTGTTTGACTTAACTGGAATGAAATGGGCACTCCTGGTCAACCTGTCCACTATGATCCATATACTTTCATTTCCTTGATTCGACCTTGGCAATCAGTCTATAAAATCCATTGAGATTGAATCCCATTTCCAAACTGAAACATCTAAAGGTTGAAGAAACCCACTCGGTTTTTGTTGTTCGGCGTTTATCCTTTGACTGTTCAAACACCGCCTCATTCATAAGCCTACATCTCTCTTCATACCTTCCCAGAAGAAACTCCTTTTTATATCCTGATACATCTTAGTTCCTTTTGGATGAATGGTGAACTTCAAACGATGGAATTATCTAAGAACTTCCTTCCTAATGCTTCCCAAATTCGGAACATATAGTCTCCCTTTCTTCCTCAACCACCCATTTTGGTCAAGATTGAAATCTTTCAAGTCATCGCTCTCTGTTCCATCTTCTAACTTTCTGATCCGTTCAGCTAATAAGAATCCTCCTCTTGTTTATAAGCAATCCTTTCGATCATCACCGATCGAACTTCTAAACACGACAAGATGGCGGTTTCTCGACTAGAACTAGCCTAAGATCTCCACTGTATTCCACATGTAGTCAGTGCTTCTAAGACCTTCCATTCTGTTAACATAGCTAACACCAAATTTTGATGTTTTCTTCTAAGAGCATCCGCTACTTTATTTCCTTTTCCAAGTGTATACTCCATACCAAAATCAAAAGCGACTAAAAACTCCAGCCACCTTTGTTGCCTCATATTCAACTTCTTCTGAGAGAATAAATACCTTATGGACTTATGATTTGTCTATAACTCAAATCTCTCCCCTAGAGGTAATGTCTCCATACTTTCAGTGTGAAGATCACCGCTGCCAACTCTAGATCATGAGTACGATATCTCACTTCATGCGGTCTAAGCTGTCATGAAGAGTAGTCAATAACTTTACCCTTCTATATCAACATAGCCCCTAATCTGGTTCCACATGCATTAGTACACACTACTAATCCTTGATTCTCGTCTAGAACTACTAACATAGGTGCATTGGTCAATAGATGCTTTAACTTAAGGAATGCTTCCTCACATTTGTCTGACCAAATAAACTTCACTTTCCTTCCTGGTTAGCTTGCTATCCGTGAGAAATTCTTAATGAATCTCCGAAAATAGCCAGCGAGTCCAAGAAAACTTCTAATCTCGGTCACCGTCTTTGGTCTCTTCAAGTTGTTAACAGCTTCACTCTTATCCAAACCAACTAACAAACCCTTCTCTGAAACCACATGACCGAGAAATTTAACTTCTTTCTTCCAAAAATGACATTTCGAATAATTTGCATTTAGTTGATGCTGTCTTAGTGACTCAAGCACTATTCTAAGGTAATTCATCCTTAGAATATATCAATATGTCATCTATGAACACAAGTATAAATATGTCCATATGTTTTCGGAAGATTCTGTTCATCAAGTCCACGAAGAATGCTAGCACATTAGCAAGTCCTAACGGCATCAGTAACCATACGATCCATATCTTGTCCTAAATTCCATCAAAGAATTACTATCTTCTGCTACTCTAAGCTGATGGAACCCTGTTGCCAAATCCAACCGAGAGAATACTTTGGTTCCACTCAACTGGTCGAATAAATCGTCAATTCTAGGTAACGGATACCGATTCTTTATCGTCTTCTCATTCTACTTACGATAATCGATACACAACCTTAACGATCCATCCGGTTTCTTTACAAACACTACGGCTGCTCCCAAAGGCGAACTACTTGGTTTGATAAAGTTCTTACCTTCTAAATCTACCAACTGCACCTTTAACTCCTTCATCTCGATAGGTGTCATCCTACTTGACGGTCTACTCATAGGTTCAGTACCTGGTACTAAATCTATTCAAAACTCAACGGTTCTTTTTGGTGGTAGTCCTCTCACGGGCTCAAAGACATCAGTGAATTCTCTAACAACGAAAACTCGATTCAACTCGTCTTCTGCCTCCATAACACCCAACAACACATTTATCTCAAAACTAGGCTTTTTTACGAAGTATATAACCCAATTACTACAACTAGGGTGTCTACGTGATATTTTTCTATCGTGGCAAAATATCCTAGTATCATACTTACTTAACCAATCCATAGCCAAAATAATTCTGAACCCTACGAAATCAAATACATGCAAACTACAAGCAAATAAATGACCTAACAACTTAAACCCTAAGTGGTCGCATCTCAACCCAAGAGTCGCATACCCTCCTATTGGATTCACAACCCTTAAGGGTGTAACTAGGTATGAAGGTTCTAGGTTAAGCTTATCCACCAAACAAGGAGATATAAAAGAATGTGATGCACTAGTATCAAATAGAATAACTGATACGCCATGAATCAAAAGCGTACGTCCCAACACAACTTTTCCTTTCTCCTCTGCTATTGGTCTTGAGATAGCTAGTTCCAATGCAAACATTTTGCCTTTTCCATCCTTGGCTAGCTCCTTGCACAAGTTTGTATAATGTCCAATCTGATCACAATTGAAGCATCTCACTCCCTTCTTCCCTTTGCCTGTCAAGCACTCATGAGTGAAATGTCCCTTCTTGTCGTACTTATAGAAAACTATTTCGGCCATCTCTTTCTTGGTTATTCCTCCCTTTTGAGTGCCTTTCTTATGGAAAATATTTCTCTTCTGGTTTTGCCTACTTTGGGTTTCCCTTGCTTTGTTACTATCATGGAAAGTGAGCATCTCCTCATGCCTCAAAGCTATCTCAACAACTACGTCACATGGATCCCTAATATGCGGCAAAGTTGCTTTAGGAAGTTCGGGTTATAATCCGCGGATAAACTTCTCATTCCTTTTGATAACTTTCATCTATCGTAGCATACCCATATCTTGATAACTACTCAAATTTGGTAGCATACTCAAGCACTGTCATGTCTCCCTGCACCAACTCAATAAACTTTTTGAGCAGAGTTGTCTTGGCAATCTATGACATGAATATTTCATCAAATCTCCTTCTGAATTTCGCTTAAGGCATCGTCTCCTCATTTACTCCTAAGTAACACTGTTCCACCAGTACAGTGCTGCTCCTTGCAACTGTCTAGAAGCAAGTCTCCTCTTCTACTCATTATTAAGCCTCAGAGCAGCAAAAATCCTCTTGCAATGAAACAACCAATTCTCTACTTTTATTGCATCCTTAGTCCTGATGAATGGCTTCCCTCCAAGCCTAGCATAGTCTTTTCTTAGTACTGTATAGTGATTGACCACTAGAGCTTCCTGATTTCCTTCTCCTGCATTTCCTCCAACTAATCCCACGGTAGCTCCAGCTTGCATCAGACTGACGAAGAACTGATACATAGCTCCGATATCAACTTGCGGCGCTCCAGTACCCACATTAGCAACTGATGCCCTACCTGGATTCCTTCTAGTGTTTGGTCTGGCATTTCCATTAGTGGTAGTGCTTCCTTCACCAAGGTTAACTCTTTCATTCCTAGCATCCATATCTTACTTTCTTAAAATATACATTCGAGTCTTTGTAAGATACAGAAGAATAGCCTAAGAAAGAAGGGAGAATAGAGATAAAGCGTATACTTATATATAGAAAATACAAATACGTTACTATAATGTTACCCCATACCCAATCTTTTCCTTAATTCCTTAGAATTATGTTTTCAAAATCATTTTTTAATTTTTTTTTTAAATTTTCTCAAACCTATGCTCTGATACCAAGTTGTAATGCCCTCTATCTTAAGGCCTAAAGCTAAATGCTATAGATGCTGCAGTCATCTATAGTATTTAACTTTTGGAGACAAAATACGGTAGTGTTAACTGTATCCATAATATCAAAAGCATATGAATATGAAATAAAATCACAGATTTCAAAAACAACTTTTCTGATTACATTTCAAATCAAGATTTCATATTCAGTTACATAATCCCAAAACGATTCCCAGGTTTCGATCAAGTACAATTATTACAAATTAAACAAGAGCGACATATAAAGATGCCTCCTTGGATGATCAGAGTAGTGAATAGATAGACATATCAGTCATAAATGCGTCACGGTGGAAATAGCTCTAAATAACTCCTATATAGATAGCTTTGCCTCCTGTACGTCTTCGAAAGCTTATTCGTCCAACCTACTAAACTTGAAAAGACCTTAACTCTTAATCTATTCAAATTAATTTTGAGCATCCGAGAGTTTAAGGGGAAAAACATAAACTTCAAGTCAGATATAAAGCCTGGTGTGAATAATACTATTACATCCTGGTTTACTGATATTAAGTGAGACAACGCTGCTTAGCGGAACGGGTTTACCCTCACTAATATCCTTTTAAAAGCATATCTTCTACAAATAAAAATTCTGCAATCAAATTGATTATAACGGGAAAAGAAATAACAAATATACATATAAATCAAATAATCAATGGACTATCTATCCACACTATAGTTTTTACTGGCTAACTATTAACCATTGGCTGACTCGGGCCTACCGGACATAATCAATAATCTAACTTCTGTTAGGCACAATACTGGCCATCTGCCCTTAACTATCTTCTTCTAAGGTCAACTGATCCTAATGATTTTGTGGGATCACCAATAACCTATCTTTACCCTGTATATTCCATTATGTGTGTAACATCATTTTAGTCCCATTTGTGACAAGGCCCAACACACTGGAATTTTGGACTTATTTAAGCTAGCAGCTAATAGCTGAAGTATAGAGTGCGACCCCATATCTGTCACATCTGGTATTCTAATATTTGAGTCATAAACTTAGGTTAACTACCCTATAAAATTTTAATTTTCTTGTAAACAATCTTTACAAATGATTTACCCTTGAAATCGTATCTTTATAAAACAAGGAAATCATACTCTTTGCATTACTCAAAATACTTATGCCATGATATATGCTTTACACAAAACAATGTTGATGAAATCTAATCAATGGGATTATCTATCCCTTCAAAATAAGTTAAAACCCTCCTTAAATTAGAAAACTTTAGGCCATGAAGCCAAATCACTACCTTCGAAACCCTTTTTTAAAACCTTAAGCAATACCTTTCGAAATAATTGAAAACAACCCTTTCGAAAGCAGTACTTAAAACCTTAGACATCCTCTTTTAGAACTATTTATACTTGTCTTTTAAAGCATTAGTCCTTCCTTTTGAAATACATAAAACATATCTTTCGAAACATTCACAATATACCTTTCGAAAGCATTAGGCTCAAGTAAAGGATTATGGAAACATTGCTTCGAAATCATTTCAAATTATTCCTTTCAAAACGATTGTGTTAAACATTTAATATAACCATTGGGTCAAAGAAAAAAAAGCTAAAGTATCCTTTTCGAAAGCTATAATCCAAGTAAAGGAATTGGGGAAGAGGATAGCTTCGAAACCCAACCTTTCGAAACCTTTTCCCCAGAAACCATTTAAAAGCGGCTATATGACCCTTTCGAAAGCATTGGGAAAGCGGTTTCAAAGTTAAAAGGCGAAAGCACCCTTTCGAATACGTAGTTTAAGGCTACATAGAAAAGCTGCCTTAACTAATTCGAAAGGTATAAATGCGGCGGCATGGGTATCGAGTAGATTCAAAAAGCGGCAACTCTTTCTGAAGCTCCTTTTTAAAACAAAGGCAAGTTGATTGATTCGAAAGCTAATAAAGTTGGTTTCATCCCTTTCAAAAGCATCTTTTATAAAGAGAGGTAAATAATGGATTCAAAAGCTTATAAGAATAACTTTTACCCCTTCGAAAGCATGGTATCGTTACGATCCATTCCGTCTTTCTCCAATACACTACGTATCAATTGCTTAGAAAAATTTGAAACTTGAAACCCACTTCTAAAATAATTTTTTTGGTCATATATCAAAAACGCAACTCATTTAGATGACATTTAAAAGGTTTTTTAATCTAAACATATCATAAAACGCATATAAAATCATATGAATCATCAACAAGCATACACACACACACACACACACATATATATATATATATATGTATATATAAATAACTATAACATGGCATATTACTTGAAAAATAATTCGGACATAATCATGAAACCAAAACCATTATCAAAAATGGGATGTAAATCAAATTATTCACCTTGGCTGGGTGTTGAAAAGGTTGAGATTTGCCCTTTGATTAATTTCTTCAAGCTTTCTACTTGATTCCTAGCTTATCTTCTTTTTTATTTCTCTTAATGGTGGCCGGCCGAGCTCTTAGAGTTTTAATTTTTTTGTGAATGTTAGAATGAATAAGGAATGGAGAATAAGGGTTTAGGGTATAAGAATGAAGGATGTTCCCATTTTACTCTTATAATCTTTCTCCTACTTACTTATTTTCAATTCCCTTTTGCTTATACATTCATTAAGGCCGACCCCTTACTAATTAACAAATCTCAATCCCTAAACTACCAACATTATTTTGTTTAATTTATCCAATTAAACATTCTAAATAATGTTACTCAAAATTTGGGTCATTACAAAGTTTCAAAATGGCCAACTAATAAAAGAAACAAACACACAACAATAATTAACAGTATTCAAAATAACTAGCAAACAAAGCTTATGGTTTCCCTATGTTTAAAAACTGTCTCATCACGCAAAGATAAATAATTTATTAAGCGTACCTTATGCCTAACCTCAGACTATTACTTAGACGGTTATTCAATCCACCGCAGAACCAATCGAACAGTCACTCTTTGAACTCCCTATAAGTCCACAAAAAATTGTATACATATGCTTAAGCCCGTACGATGATCGCTTGCTCGATCACATAAATTTCACTTCAAAACTAGTATAGATCACTTAACATCTTTAGTGCGAACTTAAATCAGGTTCTTTGATTAAAAACCTCTGTTTTTCTTAGGTAGCCATATACTACAAAATAAAACCTTAGAATCAAATCAAGAATCCGTTTCAAGTGTTCATCTTCGAGAAACGAGTGAAATATCCTAGCTCGAAGCAGCGTAAATCACCTTGAAACCATGTAGCCGAATCCTAGATCAAGAACAATCATGCGAATAATGATTTACATACAACTTACGTATTTTATTCTATTGCTTCCTCAACTACACCAATTACTTCTTATATCACATTCATTTTTATATATAGTACATCTCATGTAATACTAAAACCATTTATGAAGCATTTCATAAAACGTCACTCAAGTTTATAAACATTTTATAAAGACAACTTTATTTATAAAACGTTTCATAAAACTTACTTCAAGTTATTACTCATATAATACTCTATTACATCTTAAGAGTATATACAAAACATCAAATTCATTTTACTTTCTAAAATTCAGTTGAAGGACCAAAATAAATCTAAGTCTTGTAATTGATTCAATCTTTTCGGCTTCTTTATCCACCGGGTTAGTTAAGTGATTTGGAAGAGTAGGACACTGGTGTCCTAACTCAGGCCTAGAGTCTACTTTCCTTATACACTTCTAAAATAAAGACATTTACTAGTTAGTCTAATAACATCGAATCATTTAGTTAACATGAATGTTCAACCAAATTAAAACTTGTTTTAACTAACTAACTTCTCAATTAAAGTGTTATGTAGACTCATCTTTATGTTTTCAAAACGCTTAACTTTAAGTTCTATAATGATCTGGAAGTTTCGAACTGTCCAAAATTGTCAAAAGTTTTGTTTCATTCTAATAAATGAAAGCTATTAAAACAGACAGATCAAAACGTGATGAAAATAACACACTATCTTAATGTATAGGATACATGCATCAATAACATAACTTACGAAAGCTCACTTATTTCTTAGACGCACTTTACTACAAATAGAAAACATAAAAAGATTTCACAATTATTTGGGTTATGCCACAACCACTTGGGCACCCTACATAGCATGTATATAAACCTTTTCTACATAGAAAGCTCCTATCAATTCTGTATTACCAAAAATACTCTTCATTTTTTTTAAAATTCTTTAAAGAAAACTTTAGAACCAAAGACCACATTTTATTACAAACCATTCAAAAATAATAATATATACATATATCTTTTGTATATCAAATCATATTTTTGAGATTAAATCAGAATTACTTTTAAAACATCATCAAATACATCGTCTAATACATATCTCTTGCCCATTCTTAGTCACTTTCGAGCCACTCAAACTAGATATCATAAAAATACTTTATTCTCGAATTGACTTACTGATTTCGAGAGCAACCTCAACCTCAAACAAATCTTAAACTACTATCAAAATATTGATATTCCCAAATACTTTCAAATAATAGTACTATTGTTTTATCCAAAATCATAGAAATCATTTTCAAAGACACTGGGATTTAAGATCTCAAAATACCATTTTAAATCCTTTTCACTTATAAACCATATTTATATAAACCATACTTACATAAAATCATTTTCTTTTAGAAAATTTCTACTAAACTTCTTTCATTAAAGTAAACTTCTAACCCAACATTATCACCAAACACCTAATAGTTAAACTATGAAATCTAATTCATAAGGTGTCCATTTCAATGCACCTACAAATACTGTCTACCCAACTAATGAAGTAAAAAGGTAAATTGCTCATGAACTAGTCGAGCAAAAATCAACAAGAGATAATAAATGCTCATAAACTGGTCGAGCATAACTAATCAATCTACAAATGATATCAATACTCATAAACTAATCGAGCATAACCATGAGTTAGACATAAGCCTCGTATAAGAAACTCAAAAAATATATGATCAGCATATGTATCTTTTGAGACCAACTGATTCATCGGAATGGTTTTCCCCTCAAAAGAACCAAACCTCTAGTAAGTACATACAGCGATATAATAGATGGTGTCTAAGGTGTAGAATTTAAATCAAAAAATAGTTGTGCTGATTACATCTCATAACGCAACAATATTAGAAGTACAACTAAAACGGCTAAGGTGCATTCCCATATGGATTTTTTTTGAGACGCCCTCAGTACATCAAGGCGGATCTCCTGACAAGGGTCAGAAAGTACCTTCCAAAACCACGTATATCTCTAAATAAATATAACATAAAGGTGAACATAGCTAGTCCATGCTCGAACATTTGGTACCAAATACCATTAACTTTCCCACGCCTTAACCGAAATCATCTCTGGATATTTGGAATTGATGTATCCTTAGGTTCGTTAAACCCACTGGCTATGCATCCTACCCTATTTTGTGTCATTCTCGAGGGTAAAGTCATGTTCATCATCTCAATACATGAATCTTCATCACTCAAATAGATCTCGAATCTGTTCATGAATTTGAGCATATGTCGTTCAAAAAATACTAACTTTGCCCTCTCTCTTGGAGTCAACCTCAAGATAGACAGTAACCACGCTAGCATCGTTTGAAATATTAATGCTGACCTCTCCCTTGGACTTAACCATAGGATAGATAGTCCAACTTTACAACATTTCACTCTATAACCGCTTCCAAAATATAGAACTCGTATATCGATTTTGAAGTGGTTTTCGATAAATAATACATAAGTATACTTATCTGATCCCGGACTCTTGAAAACTAAATTGGTGAATTTCCAGTTAACTCAATTTAGGTTCTTTTAGAAGTAAGCGAATGATATCATGGAGTCCTTCATAGGGGATCACATATATCTCATTCTTAAAGCAAGAGATGTCTCATACCAATGAGTCATCCTCGAAGGATCTCAAACCATGTGAAACTGTGAAGCTTTTATATACTTCCTAGGTTAATTTGGTCAAGTTCGATAGTAATAAAATGATCGCATATGGAAATTAACTCTCGTATACTTATCACCATTTCCGATCTTCTCAACATATGTTATCCCTCAGTCAAGGGTGAAGCCTAGTAGGTTAGAGCATTGGTTGCATCAAAGCCCTATCTTAACACTTCATTCTTAACTCGTAGGGATTGAACAAGTCTATTTTGTTAGCTATTAGTGTAAGTATAGGAGTAAATACTTTTCATATGCAAGTAAATGCAAAAAGCATGATTAATTCAGATAAGCGACTTCTAATCCCCATATTCAAATGATACTTATTTGTAAATACTTATATATATAATACCTTTACAAAATATATAAATGTATAATACTATTTCACTATTCATTTCTACTCTTTTCAATACCTAGAAATGTATTCATATTCTTTTCCCAAGGGTATAAGAATATTCACAAATCTTTTAACAAGATTTCACATTTTTAAAAGTATATTCAAATGGGTTAAAAACTAATTTTATTAAAACATTTTAACTATAAACCCAAAACCATTTTATACTTGTCATTATCTTTAATCTATTCTATTTACAGATGTACTTATTTTCAAGAGTATAGTTAAGTGGATTAAAAAAAATTACTAAATCATTGTCACTATAAACCAAAAACACATTTATACTTTTCATTATTGTTAAAACATTCTCTTTAAAGACCTAAGTATATCTACACTTATTTAAAAAAGTAATATACTTTAATCAACTACTCAAAACCACTCATTTTAGCTTAATGTTATAACAAAACCACTTTATCCTTTTATAAAATGCTTAAATTACTTTTCCAATACTTATATATATACACTTTGAAAATTCTTATAAACATGTTATAAATATTTATTTAAAATGTTATGCAATAATATGTAATTTATAAATTTAACAAAAAGCATAAAAATCATGTTTTATATAACAAACCCTTTACTTTAAAAATTCTTAAATAGTTATTAAAAATATATTAAAACTTGGAACCACTGTTAAACATTTTAAAACCTGCTATTAAACTTCCCTAAAAAAATCACAAAAAGATAATTAAATTAAACATCATTTTAAACTCATTTAAAATCACAAAAGTAGCTTAAAACAACATTACACTAACAGAAGGTTAGAAGTGCCGCTGTAAGTCAAAGCCAACATTTATAAGTGTTGTAAAAGGTACTTGACTGAGAACATTTTAGAAAAAGCATGAAATTTATTACCTATTTTGTCCACTCAAATAAATGATTTAAAATTTGAAAATTTTATAATAAGAAGTATACTTAGTTTACTTAAAAACCATGTAAAGAAACCCCTAAGAATATTTTTCAAAATTATATTAAAAATTCTCAAAACAAGGCTTTTCAAAGTGCATTTATAGCGTCTATTTCGCTTCAAACTCTTACAACTTCATTAAGAAATTTCTATAACTTTCCAAACCATTTCCTTATTGTCCCATACACTACTATAAGGGCAAAGAGCAACCAAGATATATTCGTTCATAACATATTTACATATAACCATTTAACACAAGGGATTTCGATGTGCACTTACAATGACCTTTCTAGCTTCAAACGCTTTCAAATATACATCGACTTCACCTACAACCAAACCAAACATGTAAACATAGTGTTTAGGCCATTATATATGTGGTAGAGGGTAATAGAAGAGACAATATTACATATAAAGTTATCACTTGCTTTCCAAAGCAATGAGGGTCCAAAAGTTATAACTTGCATAGTTCATTAACTTTATATTTCAACACGATATATATACACAATATATATAGATTCGATGGTGAGTAAACTCATCCAAAACCAAGCCTACAACCAAGCATAAGCTTTAAGAACACTAGAACACTTCCTACCATCATCAAACATCCAAAGATCCCACCTTTAGCTCACTTTTTCTCTCAGCCATGTTTCCTCCCTCCATAATTGCTCATGGCCCAAAATATTTTTGGGGTTTTGCACCAATTCTTTGGCTTTTACTTTTATATGCTTCTCTACTATGTTGTGCTAGGCCATTAACCAAAGTTTGACGAAGTTTGGACTTGATTGCATTGTTTAGGAATTTTCAAAGAGAAGAGAGAAGAGGATGAAGACATTGTTTTTCTACGTTTATAAATTTGCAAACCTATTTCCTAAACTCTTAAGGAGTTTAAATAGACTTTTCCAAGGGATTACCATCCACCTCTTACCCACCATGGAAGGTCACTGTGCATGCTCCCTTCAATGTGCTTCACTTTCCACCTCAAACTCCTTAGGAAATATCTTTTAAAAATATCTTCTATCCCATGACATCATCTATTTTATCATCCTACCCCAGTAATCACCATTAGTGCATAATATTTTTAGTTGCTAATTAACTACACATTAATATTCTAAGCGAGCCGCAAAAGTTCGAATAACTTATATCGAGTAAAATGCCATTTATCGCTAGAGCGATTTTCGGTCATATTATTGATATTTCTTTTAAGTATTTATTTTTTTAAACATATTTCAAAAACAAGTTTCTTATCATTAGTTATTAATAAAAAGTGAGTTAACAAGATTATAAAGTCTATTTTACTACATGAAATTCAAGATTAAAATATTTAAATAATTCAGATATATAAATACGAAGTGTTTGAAATTCTATATCGTTATAGGGGTCATTAAGAGATAAAATTAGAACTTGATCCTAAATCAAAACATAAGTAACAACAATCATTTAGTAAATGGAAATAGTACAAATAAAGTACTTTATTGATAATTTGGAATACAAACAGCACCATTACATATAACAGAAACTAAACAAAAAATTAATCTCAATTAATTCTTAAATCATGAACATCTCAAATTTTCTGAAAAGATGAAAGGAAAATAGGAAACATAGTAGTAAAGGGAGCTCTAATGCTTAAAAGAGTGTTAACTAGAGAGAAACCTTGATAATCTCATTCTTTATGAAGAAGGCTAATTTCATCACATGGAAGATTTGCATAATTAGCTTGAATCTTACGAAGATAATGATTTTTTTGATCTTATAGGAAACTAAAATCCAAATTTGGAAATCGTGTATACATACAATGGAGGTCGGGAAGAAAACAGTGTTTTGATAAGTGAGGCTTTTCAACTAAGAAAGAACCTTTCTTAAAAGTTCTTTTAACCTAACCAACTTACTTAATAACATATTTAGGAACAGAAGACAAAAAGGAAATATGTATAAACTCAGAAACATGTATACCAATAGCACAATAAAACCAAAAGATGCATAGATTTTATAAATGAAAAGTCATTGCTACACTATAAAAGCATAAATTCACATTAAACAAAAAAATATTGTAAAGGATCATAAAGAATGGAACCTTTATAATACTTAGAGATAAATCCATCATTATTAAACTTGACTTTATCAGGGGGAAGTGAATTAACAATTAAAGGTGCAGCAGTAATTTTGGGTAAATTCCAGCATTCTTTATGATGTGGGTCTGGTCCACATTGATCAAGATATCTCTTGTGAAGCCGCTTAATTAAACCTCGTAGTCATTACCTAGAAAAGAAAATTCAGGCATGAGAAATCTGATGTAAACTAAGTAAAGGCATTACATAAGCTTAATTCCATCTTCAATAAGCATTCAAATGAGGGTGGTAAGCTTTGCATTTTCTTTATGAAAATTTGATCAATGAAATTGAGATTTTTGAAGCAGGTGTGCGAATCATTTATTCATAAAGTCTTCTAAGCACTTGATACATTTTAGAAGTTTCATATATTTATCATTAGACTCATTTAACTCCTTACAGAGCATCTCTCCTTCCCCATTGAATCTTAAAATTTCATTTCTATTTTTATCTAATAGAATCTTAAAGTAATCTTCTAGTTAAGATAAAATTTTATGACTTTATAAAATAATTCAGAATATATAAATGTAATTCAAAGATTGGTTTACCTAAAGAGAAGATGTTGCATATTTCGGTTTTGAGAATAGAGTCTTCATGATGGAAGAGGTTAGGTGACTAAATTTCTCTAGGCCAGATAAAGAAGGACTATCAGATGAAATTTTAGAGGGTGGACTATATTTAGCTCCTTGATCAACAATGGAAGAATGGAAATCGACAGCATGATATGAATCATGAGTAGCATCTTGTTCACCCAGAGCATTATTCCCCAAACCGTTATCTTATCTTTTCCTGATGAATCATCTTTGGATTTATTTGACAGCTTTGTCATCTCCATCATTATTGTCATCATCGTCATCACCAACGGATTCTTCTCCTTCCTTATATTTTGACTCATCATCATTAGATGGAAATTCATCAAGAATGAAGTGTTTTTCCTATGGATAAGTCCCTAGGAACCCGATTACGGATTATATCAAATTTTTTTCTATAGTCGACCTTTGTAAAGCGAAGAGAAAAAAGTCCTAATTTGGACATCGATGGATATTCTCCTTGTATGTTGTTAACAAAGCTGCTTTTGAGCTTTGATATTTCCAAAGGGGAAGAACTTCTTGCAAGAAAGAAGAAACTTTGGTCTTGGCATCTCATAAAGAAGCCTTTGATCTTTTAGGCAAAAGATTGTTCTTGACTAATTTCTTCTCAAGAATGGGCACCCTAGCCAAACTTCCTTTAAGATTAGCCTCAAGTTTAGCTTGCTTCATTTTCTTGTGAGATAATGAAAGCTTTTGTTTTCAAGAGTTTTCAATCTCTCTTCCAAATCATAGGTTTTCTTCCTTTCCAAATCCAATGAAGACGAAATCTACACATTCTCAATGGTTAAGGATTTGATATCAGATTGAAGGTTTGTGAACTTATCCTCCAATGTCTTTATCTTCTCATACAAGGAAGAATTTAACTCCTACCACATTGACATATCTTGAGAGAAAGTTGAAGAGGATTGATGGAGAAGGAATAAATGTTTTCCAACCTAAAATGCAAAATGCTAGAACCAAACTAGACATTAATTTGATATGTTAAGGAAAAAAATATAACATACCAAAATAGGCTGTTGTAAAAGGTGATAAAGTATATCCTTTGAGAAAGAAAGAGGGGGTCCAGTTGTCCCCAAGGAAGAAATAATAGGAGAATGAAGGATATGTGCCAATAGTTCTTCGAAACTAGGAGGGGCAGAAGCCCAACACTAGAACCTAGCAAGGGAACATCAGGAAGAAGTGGAGAATCGAGGTCCAACTGTTGGTGCAAGAAGGACAAGAGTCCTTCAAGGGGGAACATTTGACATTGATAACTGGGCTTGAGTAGGGAGAGTAGTAGGAATAGTAGCAGGAAACACTGATAGCTGTTAAAGCAATGCTATCTTCTCTAGGATTTTTGAAAATGGGCTCAATAGAGATCCTTGGATCACTAGAATCCTTACACTTTCGAGACTTAGCCATTAAAAAAGTGTCAACTATTTCAGTAGTAAGGGATGGAGTGCCCGCATTGGAAGAGGGGGGCAAAGGTTGCCTGCCTAAAACTCTTGAGGAGGAAGGAAGGTTTGAAGGGTCATTGTTCATTAACAAGAGAGTCCGGTCAAATAAACTAACATATGAAATAACAATAATCATAATAGATGAAGAAACAATAAAAGATAATCATTATGTTTAAGAATAAAACTAATAGGAATGTCATCAAAACCTAATGAGTATCAACGGCTGCACGAGGATGAATGTTGGATCAGAATATTAATTGAAAAAACATTAGTCTTCATAACAAGCGATGAAGAGTCTTATCTTTTTCTCTTTACAACGAGTGGTTCGCTTAAAACATGATGGAGTGGCTGAATCTGAGAATACTTCCTCAGCTTTTCTATGCTGAGGAGTCTCAACCGACTCCTAGAATACTCAATAGCATCTCCCAACTTATCAATCTTTGCCTATGCTCCAAGATCAATCTATTTCAAAGCAGGATCTATAAAATAAAAAGGTCAACATACTATTGCAACAATACAATGAAAAAATATGAGAATAAAAAATGTAATAGGAAGAGAAAAGTTTTCAAAAATATTAGGAGAAAAGTATCTCGTAAAAGAAGAATTGATGACTCCAGTTTTTTATTTTATTAACAGAATCTGAAATCAACCTGCCATCAGCAAAGTAGAGGTAAAAAGTGAAAACTTCTAGCTAGTATTTAACTTTCCGCAAGGTATTGAGTGAATATAATATCGACGAGGTCATGTCCTCTATTTTAAGCTCCTTGAATAACACATGAGGAGAATGAACATAGCTATAGGAGTTAGGAGTAAGTTGAATATGGGCAATTCGAGGAAAGAAAAAATCCTAATGATAATGTCATTGAAAGGACGATGGCATGAGTGCCAGATGTGGATGGAGGTGAAAGCAAAAAAATCCCTCGGAAGGTGTATCGATTCTATAAGTATGACTAGGAACTCTAGTCTCAAATCCAGAAATTCCAAATTATAAAGCACAAATCTATTTTCACTTGTTTGGTGAAGTAGGATTGATAGTTGGTGTAAAGTTTCTCTTCGGAAAGTCTTTTACTGAGCTTAGGGATGGTTGGAGATTTCGTGGAGATTCCAATTTTACTTCTTCAAATGGTGCCTTAACTAGTGAGATATAAATATGTTAGTGAGCAACGAAAAGGATAAGTCGTAAATTCAAGCCTTCAAAATAATAAAACCTCATAATTTCTAAGGTTGTAGTTCAAAAAAAAAACTAATGATAACTTAATAAAAGCCATCGCATGGTGAGTTACTAACTAGCATATGATGATATTGTATGTTGTATCACATATTGAGTTAACAAACTATCACATGTTGAACTACCGAGTTACCGCATGTTGAGATAATAGCAACCATCACATGATGTGTTATAAAGCTATCATATGATGATATCGCATATTAGAATTGCATGTTGAGTCAACAAGCTATCACATGTTGATATCACATATCAAACTCATGAGTAATCACATGTTGAGATAATAGGAGCTATCGCATGATGAGCAATTGAATTATCGTATGATAACATCACATATTCGTGTCGCATAATGACATTGAATGTTGATGTTGTATGTCAAGCTAATAAGCTAACGCATGTTAAAGAATTTAAAAATTATAGCTGTAACACACCAAAAATGAAGTGGATATTCGATCATAAGACCCGAAACCCACTAAGAGTATTTAATTAGAACAGTATCAATTAAATATCAAAGTGAAAATTACATAGAAATTTCATGAAAACCATTCGAATATTTGAAATCAATCAGCTCTCAAAAAGTTCTAAATCAACAAAGGATATTACATTGAAATTGAAAATCAGCAAATAAAGATAACAATCGATTGCCTTAAGAAACTGAATATAGGAATTGAAATTTTCCAAAAGAAGTTGAAGTTAAATCGATTTCAAAATGAACTAGTAAAAATGAAAGGAGGAGGGAGAAGAGGGCAAGCGATCTAGTAGCTAATTTATAACAGGGAAAATTTTCATGGGTGAGATGATAAATTTAAGGAATGCGAGGAGTTTGGTTTAAAAGAAGGCAAAATTATTTATTTTTATACTAACGTATAAAATTATTTTCTTAAGAGGGTTGGGGATAAATTTTATACCCAATTTCAATCTATCATAGGTTGATGAAAAAGCTATCATAGGATAAAAGGTTGAAGCTATCGTAGGTTGATGAAAAAGGCAACGCATATTGAGTAATTGAGGCTATCACTAGTTTATTTGTCACAAATTAAGCTATTAAAAGTTGATAAAGGCTATCACATGTTCAAAGGACGAAAGCTATCACAAGTCGATGTTAATAAGCTATTGCAAGTTAAAGAATAGTGTTATCGCAAGTTGGAGGGAAGAAAACTATTGCAAATTGATGTTAACAAGCTATCGCAAGTTGAAGGACGAAAGCTATCACAAATTGATTTAATATGATATCGCAAGTTGAACAGAGCTACTACAAGTTGAAGAGAAGAAAGTTATTACAAGTTTTGATGTTAATAAGCTATCGCAAGTTGAAGGGAACAAAGCCATCACAAGTTGATAAGCTATCACAGGTTGATAAAAGCAAACTATCGCGAGTTAAAGGAATGAAATTATAGCAAGTTGATATATATAAGCTATCCTAGGTTGAGAAAAATACTATCACATGTTGAAAAATGGTTAAAACACAATGCTCCGATCGGCCATGTGGCTAACCCTGATTGGTCCAGTTAGGTCATGTCATCACCAGGATATTGGAAAGAATTCATGCTATATGTCAAATCAATAGTGTGCCATAACAATAAAATTTCAGCCATCCATTTCCTATTAATGCCACATGTCAAAAATCTAAAGATCCAAATTCTATATAAATAGACATACACCTACGATTAATAAGGGATGAATTTCGAATTGCAGTTCTTCTTCATTTTCATTTTTCTTAAGCACAAACAAAATGCTTAACTTAGGGACTCTAATGGCCGATCAGGTCAAATTCAAATCGAGACTTCCGACCTAGTACTTGAACAATTGACTATTTGCATACTTCGCTATTTGTAAACATAATGACTTGCTTATTTGCTTAGAGTCCAAACGTTTTTACAACTATCACTAATTTCTGTGCACTGAGCATATAAGTTAGAATAAAATTCTAATCTAACAATAAGAAAATTAAAGAAAATTGATGTTATACTTAAATTAGAATGATAATGATATTGTAAAATAAATGATGAATATTAAATAAAAGTACAGTACTATCAACGCCACAAAGAGCACTAATGATTATTTAGGTTTCAATTGGTAGTAGGAAGATATATGTTTTTCATTGTGATCGACAATAATTTGATGACCAATTAAAAACATACATACTATGCACTATCATTTCATAATTTTATTTATAATTTTTAAAAGAGAGAATTAGGGAAAAGGATAAACTTTAAAAAAAAATTAGGCTGTGGGACACCAAGTTTCATTTTTAGGCTGAAGGACAAATGCTAGTTATAATTAGCATTACATTCAACTTTACACTATACAAAATGCTAGTTATATCTAGCATTATGTTCAGTTTTACACTATACAAAATGCTAGTTATAATTAGCATTGTCCTTTAGTCTAAAAAACAAACTTGTTGTACTTCAGTCTAAATTTTTTTCTAAGTTTGTCCTTGTGCCATTTTCTTGTTTTTAAAATTAAAAATGTCAACTTTCCAGTCAGTCTATTAAAAGCAATTGTTACTTAGTGAATAATACGATGTAAGTAGTTCTCAAGCAAAAAATTATGTATACGCTCTGTAGGACTTTTTTCTAATTTAAGAAACAGGTGAAGGCCAACTTTATGGGCACTTTTTAGGACAAGAACATGCCGTTATTTTTTAGTTTCTAGGACAAAATTAACACATTTTTTTAACTCTGCACCTAAATTTTGCTCCAAGGCCTAAATCCCGCTTTACTATGTAAATTCAGTCTACTTCAATCTTATAATCGTCTGTTTCATCTTGACTTATTCTTCGATCATTAACTCTACTCGATTAGGTCAACTTCTATTTTTTTTTCATGGGTTTATATTCGATCATTTTACATTTATCATGATGATTCTGTTCATTGTCGTCGTTGATAATTGATGCAAGTGGTTTGTTAGTTCTTCTATTGTGGTGATTTTCAGGATCTACTTGTTTTATTCTCCTATTGGTTAATATCGATGTTTGGAGTTTGGGGTAGCGACAGGTTTGTTTTATGGTTGTATTTTTCTTTTTTATGATACTACACAATATCAAGTGTTATTTATTTTTTGTATTTGTTTTTGACGTTATTAGTGGTTTTTTCTAGTGACTATAATTTTCTTCTACTTTTTTTGACTATGAAGGTAATTTAGTACATGCCTTTCCATTAATTATTCATTCTATAATGTGAAGGGTGAAATTTGTCATCATTGGACTCAACTTACCCCTTTCTCTATTGAGGTATCATATTTGCTTAAGAATAAAGTTGTCGTGGATATGGATTCTGATCTTCAAAGTATTTTATTTTATCAGTTGTACAAGCAAAGCAAGTATTTAGGTTTAATGTTAAGGTTAAGGATTATCAATTAGAATATGATTGGTAATACTGTTTTGGTTTCTTCTAGTAGTCGTACTCGATCTACTTGTAGTGGTTCATTATCTTCAGATAGTAATGCTTTTAATAGTTGTTTTTTGAAGGATACGTTGATGAAAGTTCATTGTTGTGTATTTCAAATTTTGCTGGGTTTTGTTTTAGAGGAATTGAAACTTTTAGAAAATTCTTGATGGCATATCGAATTCAAAAAGGATATGAATTGGTTTTTCTGAAAAATTCATCTGTATGTATTAGTGTTACTTGTCCTTCATATAAGAATGGTTGTCCTTTTAAAGTTCACTGTACTTGTGATTCTAGTCTACTCAATGGGGTGATCATTAGGACATTGAGTAATGATCATTATGGAGCGGGTTTTAGAGATATGAATAATCTAAATATTTCTATTAGGTTTGTGAAGTATTTAATTATTGATGAAATTCGTGATTGTCCAACTAAGACACCTTTAAGAAATTATAGGTGAGTTTAGAAGAGAGTACAATTTCAACTTGCCTTATTATTATGCTTATCAGGGAAAACAACTTGCCTTATTATTATGCTTATCAGGGAAAACAACTTGCTTTGAAAGAGTTGTATGGTGATGATGCCATGTCTTATAATGGTTTAAATTGGTATTTTGATGTGGTTACAAGATTTAATCCAGGTAGTTATGTTGCTATGGATGTTGATTCTTCTAGCAATCAATTTGAGATTGTTTTTATTGGTTTTAGTGCTTGTACATTTGGTTTTAAGCATTTTCATCCTTTCATATTTTTGGATGCTAGTCATATGAAGAGCGTCCAGATGTTTTAGTGGGTGCTACAGCTAAAAATGGGAATCAAGGTATGTTTTATTTTATTTCGACATAGATTGAAGCTTTTATATTCTTTTCCATATGTTTAAGTTTTATGATGGTTGCCTTTTTATTCTATAGAAGTTTTGTTTTTGTTTTTTTAAGGTAGTATTTTGTAGCATTTTTCCTTTTTTTATGATAATTTGTACTATGGTAAAAATTACTGTAATATATCAATTTATTAATGTGCAGCATCTTTATTTAGTTTTGTTGTGAAGCATTACAATTTTTGTAGGATAGTTTGCAATTTTATATGTAATATATTGTGTAGTATCATTTTTTGTGTTGCTAGTTTACTGTGTAGTACCTTCTTTTTTATTTTGAAGCTTAAATTTTTTTTATAGTTTAGTTGTCTTGTGGCAAAAAGTATATTTTCCAGTATCATTTTTAATTATTCTTGTGTAATGTTAAGTGCTACTTTTTATATTGTGTTTAATGTTTTTTGTTCTGTAGGGTAGTTTATACTGGGGTGATAATATTTTGTATACTCTCTTTTTTTATGTTTCTTGTTAACAATGTAGTGGCCTTACTTTTAGTTTTTGTTTCTCTGTACTATTGTGGAATTTTTTTACATGCGTATTTACAGGTTTTTCCCCTTTAGTTATGGGCATTGTTAGCCATGAGAATGAAACTAACTGATGTTTGCTTTTGAACCATGTTAACCGGGTTTTTAACCCAATAGAATTCAAATGAAGTTAGAATATCTGTGACAAGTCGAAACATCTCAAGAATCAACCAAAAAGACTAGAAGAAGGAGCTAAGAAGGACCCAAAAAAAAGATGCCAAAACAAGCTAAGGCGATGGATCGCTAGCGATCCATCACCTATGTATCGCTAGCGATCCATAATTCTTGCTCATGGGACCCTCCAAACTTCTTGCAACGTGATTCAATATCTTTCCTAGGGATGTCTACCGAGTTTCATGATATTCCAAGCAAGCTAGTTCAAGAAGTGAGCATTCAACTGATTCCAGTCATAGTTCAATGCAACTTATATACGAATCACCATCAAAACAAGGAAACTAGTTACCATATTACATGGAGAGCATCTATAGAAGGCAAGGAGCATAACCCAAGTGAAATGATCCAAGAATATTCTAACTGTATGGATCGCTAGCGATCCATCACATTAAGTTGGATCAGTGTGAAACTTTTGGAGCACTTTCGTATTGTTATGTTTAGGTCTTTGGCAAAGCGACCTAGCCCAATAGCTCTCCAACCCCTATAAATACAATCGTACCTACAACATAAATAGATCTTTGGGACTGGCTGTTGAAACTCTACATAAACTATTCTTCACTCTTCTCCTCCCAAACAACAGTCACCTAGGGGTTCACTGTGATTCTCCAATGAACTCTTGCAGTTGTGACTTGATCTAACTTAGAAGATTCAATCATATTGTAATCTGGTTTCACTTATAACAATAGTCAGTTAATAGAAAGTTATAAAGTGGATGTAGGCTTCATTAATATCCGAACCACTATAAAAATCTTCTTATTCCTTTACTTTTTCTATGATCTACTATTGATTTTTCTATTTTATTTGCCTTGATAAACATGACTGGTGCTTTCGCACTCAATCCAGGGTATTGATCCATTTTTTGGGTTAACATTTTAGTGCTTTCACTGAGAACCCAACTCAAGCTTAGATCTAGCTATCTACTATGGATCAGAAAGGTTCAGAAGTTAGATCCTTGATCTCTGCTTAGAAGTTTGCTGTTGAGAATCAATAGTACCGGGAAGAAAGAGAACTGCTTCAGGAAGATCCATAGGAGATGTAATACCTAGAGAGGAAACTAATCCTCGGTAAGTTGAAGTCAACGGCGCTAACACAGGAGATCAGGTGCTGGGTTCTTCTATCCAGCATGAAGTTGTCACTAGAGGCGAGTTATATACGATGGTTGATGAATTCAATTAAAAGATGGAAAATAGCTAAAAAGTTCTTATGGAAAAATTAAACGCCCTCCTGACCTTGCAATCACTTGCTGCCACAGAGCAGGAAAACTCTTCCATTTCAAGCCTAAACAGAAGAAACAGAAAGCAATAGCAAAAAGGAGTAGTAGATGGTGTTGTAGGAATCACCATAGAAGGAAATGCAAGCACTCCACCAACTACAAAGCAGCCCGCCATACACTTAAATCTGGAGACGAAAACCCCACGGAAAGATATAGCAGTGGATCTCTTCGACTATGAAGATTAAGAAAAACTTGACGACGACGAGTTGAAAGAGAACACTAACATACTCAATACCGGTAGAGAGGTCAAAACTACCCATATACGACCAACCGTAAGCCATTGGAACTCCGAGGGAGTCACTCTCCCAAAGACGGGAGAGCATAGGCTTCAGCCCACTTACCAAGTCCGTTTGTAAAATCAAACACTTGGTATAGTCATTGACAGCCAACCTACGGATTACCGAATATCCAAGGCATATATCGCAGACATGATAAAGCTCCTAATGGAAAAAAGTAAGAATATGAGGGATGATGAATGAGGATCCGCTCCAAGCTGGACTCCCATCATTGATGACATTCTGAATGAACGATCTCATAAAAAGTTCACTATGCCAACTATCCCATTCTATGATGGAACTAGAGACTTGAAACCCCACTTGTATAAGTACAGTTGGTACATGGATGGAGCGAATGTTTCAAATGCTGTTCGGTGTAGATGTTTTCCAATCTTTCTAGAGGGAATTGCTTCTATGTGGTTCACCAGGTTCCCACCTAAATCCATCTCCACTTTCGGTGAATTAGCAACAAAGTTCCTTGATCATTTTATGTTTCACATGGAATAACCGAAAGATGTGATGTCCTTATCGAGCCTATTCCAGAGAAAAAATGAATCTTTGAAATCCACCATGAGTTGGTTAACACCGCGGTCACTGAAGTAAGTAAGCCAAATGAAGATATGGTCTTTATGGCCCTGGTCTGCGCCATCCATCACGACACTGAATTTGGAAAATGGATTAAGATGAAACAACCAACCACTAGGAAGGACTTTAATTGGGGTAATTGAGATTGGAAGAGGTAGAAGAGCTAGAAGGAAAACCAGCTAACCTACAATCATCCAACAATAGGCAAAATGGTATGGCGGCGAACCAAGATGCAAATACCTTCGAGACCGTTGTGAAAGGATGGGAATCAGAAAAGGAAGAATCAGAATTCCAACAAGCAAAATGTAAATAGCAAGTGACATAAAATCTTGAGGCCTAAAGACTACACTCCACTCAATGATACTCCAGAGAATATCTACCTCGCGACATAAGGGACAGAAGAGTACAAGAAGCCGCCTAAAAAGGAAGCGACCGAATAGCTAAACCACTCCGGAAAGTACTGCCGCTTCCATGAAACACATGGTCATAACACGAATGAGTATTGTCACTTAAAAAACCTAATTCGGGAAAATAAGCTTCAGCAGTATGTGAGGAAACCACAAAATCTTGACCAGCCTGTAGCACCCCATGCTCCTAGAGACTGGGGAAACCAAGCACGGACAAATGAAGAGGGATCCAAATGGACCAACCAGAGACTCATTATCGGAACAATATCTAGAGAGCCTCATCCCATGCAAAAGAGTTGGGGAGAAATGTAGCAATATACAAGCTCACTAAGACACGCTTTGAAAGGTTCGTGCTTCGTGATTAAAGATGGAACTCCTGCCAAGCAACGGAGAACCTTGAATGATGACATAGTGTTCCAAAATCAAGACAGTGAAGGAATAGAAGCTCCAACCCTCGACCCCATGGTCGTGACAGTAGGGATCGGACCAGCCATGGTCCGACGTGTTTTGGTGGGCAGTGGCAGCTCTGTGAATATCCTGTTCAAACACACGTTTGATCAAATGAAGATCAGTATAAAGGACATATTCGCTTGTCGAACGAAGATCTAGAGATTCACTGGTGAACCTAAGCAATCTGTCGGAATAATTGATTTACCTGTAGAACTAGGAGAAGGTGACCGAAGAGTCATCCTCATCCAAACCTTTGTGATTGTAGATGGAATATCTTCATACAATGCTTTCTTGGGTCGGCCCACTTTGGCAGATTTCAGGATTGCTTTAGCTCAGTGGTGCCTAACCATGAAATTCACAATAGAGAATGGAGTTGGGGAAATCAAAGGATACTAAAGCGCCGTTGGTGAATGCTACATTACAGAACTACGTGAGTCTAGAAGAAACGAAAAGGGAAAGAATGTAGGGAGAACTCTCCATATTCGTGAACCTAGCGAATAGCAACTATAGATCCGCCCCTGGCTTGGGGACCATAGCCGATTCGACAAGGTTTTGGACCCTAGTAAGAAGAGCTCGGGGGAGGAACGGGCATCACTGGCAGAATTGATGGTGTCTGTCCCAGTTGATATGGATGACCTAACACGGGTCCTGAAAGCTAGATCACATCTTGGAAATAAGATGCGACTAGAACTCATCAAATTTCTTCGCACCAACCTGGACGTATTCTCTTAGACACATTTCGATATATGCAGGGTTTCATGGAAGGTTACATGCCACGCACTTAATATTGATCCCAAGTATACACCAGTGAAAGAAAAGAGACGTAGCCTAGTACTCGAACGGTCCAAAGCACGAGAGAAGAAGTGGATAAGCTGATGCCAAATGGTTTTATCCGCGATGCAACTTACCCCGAACGGGTATCCAACCCGGTCTTGGCCAAGAAGTTCAATGGAAAATGGAGAACTTGTATCGACTACTCGGACCTAAACAAATCTTGCCCAAAAGACAGCCTTCCTCTGCCTAGAATCAACCAACTTGTGGACGGGACAGCTGAAAACGAACTACTATCATTTATGGATGCTTAATCGGGATACAACAAGATCATGATGCATGAACCTGACCAGGAAAATACCAGTTTCATTACTGATCTAGGACTATACTGCTACAAAGTGATGCCATTTGGCTTAAAGAATGCTGGGGCAACCTACCAATGACTAGTGAATGCCATGATTAAACATCAGATCGGGAAAACTTTGGAAGTTTATGTAGACGGTATGTTGGTTAAATCGTGCATAGCTGCAAATCACTTGGACTACCTCGCCGAAATGTTTGAAATACTCCGTAAATATGGAATGAAACTCAATCCACCTAAATGTCACTTAGAGGTAGCCTCTAGTAAGTTCTTGGGATTCATAGTAAGAGTTAGAGGCATCGAAGCAAATCCCAAATTATCGCTTTACAAGAAGTTGAGGCCCTGAGGAATAGTAAAGAGTTACAACGCTTGAATGGAAAGGTTGCAGCGCTGAGTCGGTTCATTTCAAAAGCAACCGACAAATGTATGTCATTCTTTGATGCGCTAAAGAAGGGAAAGAAAAACTTCGAATGGAATCAAGCTTGTCAAACTGCATTCAAAAAGCTGCAGCGACGTATGGAAACCCTGTCAATCCAATCCAAGCTGATAGACGGAGAAGATTTGTACATCTAGTTAGTAGTTTTGCCCTATGCGTTAAGTGCCGCACTCGTACGAGAAGAAGCTAAGATCCAGCGACCCATATATTACAACAGTAAATGGTTCGCTGGAGTAGAGAAGAACTATCTGAAATTAGAAAAACTGGTATATTGCCTCTTGATCGCATCCAGAAAGTTACGACCATACTTCCAGGCACACCTGATCAAAGTGCTGACAGATCAACCCTTGAAGCAAGTGTTATACCGCCCCGAGACCTCTAGGCGGCTTATCAAATGGAACTTTGGATTAAGTCAGTATGAAATTACATACCATCCTTGAAAGGTGATCAATGGGCAGGCGCTGGTAGATTTCATTGCTGAGTTCACAATACGAGATAACGAGGAAGAAATCACTCCGAAAGTGGAGACACGTTGGAAGTTGTTCGTCGATGGTGCATCTAACGACTTTTGCTCGAGGGAAGGAGTAGTGCTCGAAACTCCTGAAGGACGATCCGTTTGCTATGCCTTGCACTTGGAATTCCTTTCAACAAATAACGAAGCGGAATACGAAGCATTGATAGCCGGGCTGAAAGTTGTGAAGGAACTCGGGATAAAGTACATACGCATCTATAGTGACTCTCGGCTAGTCGTATGCCAGGTGAAAGGCAAATACCATGCTCGGGGAGAGAATCTCACCCCGTATCTATCTAAAGTGAAGGAACTGCTAAATGACATCGAACATTACACCATAACTCATATCTAAAGGGAACTAAACACGAAGGCAGACTATCTAGCCAAACTAGATAGTTTCGGAGAAGATCAGTCCTTGAGGCTAGTCCAGTCAAAACTCTGACCGCTCCAAGCATAAGCAAGATGGATATAGATTGGATTTTTGGAATAACCGAAGAACTGGAAACATGGATGACACCAATCAAGGACTACCTACTTAAAGGAACATTTTCTGTAGACAAGAATCAACAGAAAAAGCTCCTTCAAAGGCACCGTGGTTTGTAGTATAGGATGGGATGCTCTACCAAAGGGGATTCTTTACCCCCTTGCTCATGTGTGTGACCAACGACAAAGCGCGAAGAATCCTCAAGGAAGTTCATAAAGGCACTGCGGAGATCACACTAGGGGGCAAATCCCCGCAAAGAAAGTTCTTCGATATGGGTTTTTTTGGCCAGTAGTAAACCACGATGCAACAGGTTATGCCAGACGGTGCGACTAATGAAAAAGATTCAGCAAGATCAAAAGAACTCCTTTAGTAGAGCTAACGCAGATGGTCAGCCCATGGCCATTCGTAATCTGGGGAATTGATTTGATGGGTGTATTGCTAATAGCTAAAGGAGGAGCCAAATACGCTATCATTGCTATTGACTATTTGACCAAATGGGCCAAAGCAGAACCGTTAGCCACTATTACCACAAAAAAAGTTATTAATTTTGTCACTAAACAAATTATCTGTAGGTTTGGAGTGCCACATAAAATCATCACAGATAACGAGACTAATTCAAAAGCGCTAAGTTCAAATACTTTTGCAAATGCTTCCACATCGAGAAACGATTTTCCGCTGTTGCACATCCGCAGACAAACGGGCAAGTGGAAGCAGTGAACAAGATCATCAAGCCCACCATCAAAAAGCGACTAACTAAAGCTAAAGGTAGTTGGGTTGATGAACTTCCACTCGCGCTATGGGCATACAGGACAATGCATAAATCTGCAATCGGGCACTCCCCATTCGCCTTGGCGTATGGTTCAAAAGCAATAATCCCAATCGAGCTAGAAGTCCCCTCTCACCAAAGGCAAAACTTCAATCAAAGGAAAAACGAGAAGCTCCTACTCGAGTTGCTCATTATGGTCGATGAGAAGAGGGAAGAACACGAGTTAAGGATTGCCGCTCACTAGAAAAAGATCGCATGATATTTCAATTCCAAAGTCCGCAGCCGTACTTTCGAAGTGGGAGACCTTGTCCTCAAATGGGTCTACCCTGTACTAGGAACATTTGGACCTGACTGGGAAGGGCCCTAAGTGATCGGCTAGAAACTGGGGGATGGCACATTCATGCTAACAATTGTTGATGGAACCCAAATTCCCCGAGCTTAGAATAGCGAATCGCTACGTCGTTACTTTATTTAAGACTATCTTATGTATTTCCTATTTCCTGCAAATAAGCCATCCTGGAATGCCAGAGGCATTGTAAATAGGCAGAACTTGCCCATCTTTTATTAATAAAATAGCTTTGCTTTCTGAACCAATAAAATTGTGTTCACAAAAGTAACCTGCTGAGTCGACGGGGTCAAATCGACTCAAAATCGTCCAATCACTTCCTGAGATAGTGGAACCAAGCTCAAATACGCCCTATTTACCAGCCGAGTCGATGGAAGCAAATCGAATTCAACCGTTGGATCGACGGAGCTCGATCCCTGTCTTCTAAGACAGTTGTTGCTCCAGTAACACCGGGAAGACCCAGATCAACCGCGCATTCCATAAGTCATGCACCGCTTCTTGGGTTGTGGAATCATGCCCAAGCAAATATAATTGCTTAATTCGCGCACACTCATAAGCCACACATCACTTCTTGAGCTGTGGAACCACGCTCTCGAAGCACGAACTCCTCACGTTACCCGAAGATTGGTAAGGTTGAGAAATCCCAAACCGTTCTAGATCAACGGGTCATATCGATCCCATAAACTGTGCATTTCATAAGCCATGCACTCTCAAAAGCCACACATTTCGTAAACCACGCACTCCTAAAAGCTATGTACTATGCGCAAGCACTACTCAATGTCGCTCTGACGCCATCAGCAAGCCATTAAGATCTTGTAAGTACCAGTATTTTCCTAACTACACCGGGAAACTTGTCTATTACAGGACTAACAAGAGCCTACAACTAGAAATCAACAAAGAATTCCGATTGTTGACCGATAAAATCTCTAGAATCGAGACGCTCGAGTCACAAGTTCTCGAAGATAAAAACTGCAAAGTAGATTTAGTTACAGACATCCAAAGAATTGCTCAAATCAGCTAGTCAATTGTCAAGTGCTCAGAGAAAACAACCCTGTAAAGTAGGGGGCACACACATACCAGCATTTGGTTGAAAGGAAAACTACTCCACATGCCCGTTTCTCCAAACAAAGAATTTTGGAAATCGTGCCATGTGAAAAGATAAGTAGTATAAAAAACAAAAAAAACAAGCTAAGTACTTGATAAATAAGAAAGAACATAGAAGAGATGACAATTAAAATATTAATCTTTTTATTCCTTATAACATTTTCTGTACAAAGTCAAAATCTGGGGGTCGTACCCACACATTATCGGCCAACAAAAGAAAAAGTACAAACACTACAACAACAAAAGTAATAAGTGCAGACTCTACACTTGTGCAAAATACATGTTAAACAAATCGGAATGTTCCAGTATCCGGCTCCACTATCACTCAAGCCTATTAATGTTTCTTTCTGCCACTTTCATTCCCGCTTTTGGTCTGAAGTTTCTTCTTATCAGAATCCTCGCCAGGAGTTGTGTTACTACCTGAAATATCAATTATCGACTCCGTGCCCAGGTCTCCTCCTTGTCCTTCGACCCCCTCGAAAAACTTCCCCTTAGTCTTGCACTTTCGGGACTTGTGGGAGCACCTTGAAGACTTTCTCTCCTCAATATTTTCCTTCTTAACAGCCACCATTTGTTGTTCATATTTACTTAGCTGGCTAGCTTGGTCTATCTGCTCTCGAGCTTCAGCTGCTATTAGATCGCCCTCAAGAGATACGGAAGGGTCGTCCAGACCATGTAAACAACAATCTTCTCGGATTTCGGCCCTGGTTGTGAGCCAGACACGGGCATGGTGACCAAAGCAGCTACAGAAACAAGCGTCGAAGCGGTCGAAATAGCAGCAGGCCACGAGACCGAAGAAATTGGCAGTTCGACAGGCATGGAAGACGGACCTATAAGATCAATAATGAAAGCATTCAATTCGTCTTGTTCTTGCGGCGTAAGCTGAAAGTTCCCAAACTCGAAAGAAACAAGAACGTTACCTGCATCGGAAGTGTATCTGATAATTTAGACCTCATACTCCTCACCGTCTCCTTCTTTGGATGGTTGCACGATCTTCAGTGAAGTTCTAGGATCACGCAAGGCTTTTGAAATAGCTACTGAAGGGGAAGACAACAAAGCAGTACCGGCTGAACCCGAAATAGTTCCTGACTGATCATGAGGCTACCTTGATGATTCGCCAGGCCCAAAAATGAAAGGCTCTGATAGCGCTTTAGTAGTTGCAAGTGCAACAGCATCGGCGGCCTCCTGCTCCCTCTCAATTCGAATAATCTCATGGCCCTCTATTATAGCCATCTTCAACTCTTCGTTAAGATAGGCGTCCTCCAACTCTTGCTCGGTGTACACATCCCCGTCTCGAAAACGAGCCAGAACTTCTTCCCAAACCACAGCAAGAGTACGTGGGAATTTTAGGCCCAAATAGCCAAGGCTACCCTGATATAGCAAGGAGTTAACGTAGAAATTCAAGATGGTGTCATCCATCTTCTCCATCTTCCTTTCAAAAGTATCCTATAGCTCCAAGTAGTCCACCGTCATGGCAACCTTCTTAACTTCAACTTGGGTCTTTTCAGCGTTAAGCTGCGCGACTTTTTGCTAAAGCGAAGTAATCATTTGGGCCTGGTTAGAAACGATCTTATCACGGGATTCCACCATTCCGGCATAATTAGCGATTGTCTTTTTATGAGCTTCGACGGCTTCGTCATGACCAGCAATAATTGTCTTTTGAGCCTCGATGATCGCATCTCGAATTTCAAGCTCCTTTTTTAGGTTAACTTCATCAGCGTGGGCCTTCTTGATTTCATCTCTGAACACGACCTCGATTTTTGTATAGGCCTCTTTCAATTCCTTTAGCAAGCTAGCGTTGCTCTTACTCTCCCGAATTGCAGCATCCCTTTCCTTTGTCGGTTGCTCAATTCTGACATCGTGTTTCGTTAACATCCTCTCGTAATCATTCTTTTCTAACTCACAGGAAAGGATATCTTGGTAGTTGTTACGGTTTGTGTCCGCCAGTTGCTTGCATAACTTCTTTTATCCTTCAACTTGATCCAAATTGCTTTGAATTGCCTAGATATGGGGCATGTAAGAATCTTTACAGATTGAGTGCAGGTCACGATCAAATTTAACTCCCTTCAGAAACCATCCGAGGAGTGCAGCCTCAATTTTAGGAGGACCGGACGGGAGAATATAAGCCGGCTTCTTGCAGGGGCTTGAGGAACCAAAAGCAGGCACTACGTGGGTTGACGGAGCCTGGATTGATGTAGAGACTTGAACAGTAGAAGTTAGAGCTTCAATTCCAACAGAGAATGGAGCCGGGGCAAATTCTTGGTGATCGAAAGGATGAAAACCACGGTCTACCTTTGATTTCTTAGATGGTTCCTCTTGATCGTCGGGAGTTTTCCTCTTCTTATAACCACTCTGATAAACTCTGCCATGGTCTCTGTCATCCCAATGACAAACTTCGGCTTCAGAATCTTTCCTGCTCCTCCACTCTTCCTTAGTTTCTCGGGGCTGATGATGGCTTGAAGTCTGTCTTGACCCGCGTTGAGCGTCAGTAAACTATTCTAGGTCCTCGTAAAGTCCACGACCTCCCATAGTACTTGATATAAAAAATAAATAAAGAACTTTGGAGATAGAAAATGAACTCGAATAATGCATATGTAAGTGTACGTGACCTTAATGAAATGTGTAACGTGTCGTAGGTGGCCTAAAAGGACTTCACCAACCAGATCGGGAAGCTAACACAGTGGGAATCAGGCTAACTCTAGACACGGAATGACCGGGGTGAGAAGACGGTCCTTCGAACTCGAAATCATCTCCCATGAGTTCATCGATATCTACATAAGCATTGCTCAAGTCCCTAAAGTTAATTTTGGTTTCCTTAGGGAAAACATGAAGTCGTTCAGCTACTGGGGGAGCATCTTTAGCAGAATCTATTGGGGAGGCAAATCCGGGAGAATGGGAATCATTCTCGGGGTTTCGTCGCATGATTCAAAGTTTCCTTCGCTGGAACCTGCATCTAATTCCTCATCATTAGAGGAGGAATCATAGTTGTTGCCATTCTCAATTTCACCCTTCTCCTTTTTCGTGATCACCACAGCCTTGCCCTCATGCTTCTTGAACTCCTCTTCTCCCTCCTTCGGGATCGGAGACATCCTAATCGGGACACTGGCTCCTACCGAAACACCATTTCCTTAATCAATTTCTTCAGTTGATCCATCAGATGGATCTTCTCCTTCTGGTAGATCACTCTCTTACGATTCGTGCGATGAAGAAGTGGAGCATGTCTGAATCCTAGAATGGGAAGGAGATGGAACTTCAACAGCTATGGCAGATCTCCTAGGACCATAGCAAATTCTTATCTGTCAGTAAAAACTTGACTGATCTTTCTTTAGCGTATATGGCCTTTAGAGTATGGAAGATGGGATCATGTGATGGATCTTTGTTTGGCTTCAGAATAACTGCAAGGAGTATTCAGCCTGTTAAAAATCCTGGATCATCATATTAAATCTCAACGAGTAAAAGAGAAGACTTACCCCCTGTTGTTTAAGGACGATTAAATCCCTAAGGATACCTAATGAAAAAATATTGTGCCTTGAATTGGCACATGTTACTTTAAAGCTGCAGCAAAATTTTGCGGTTTCTTTGAGCCTCAATGATCACAAGGGATAGACATTCATTACTCTTCTTAAAGGAGAGGAAATATCTCAACTCATCAAAGCTTGGGGCACGATTAAATGTCCGCATAAATAGTACGTGAAGATAAGTCAAAATCGCGTATCCGTTGGAGTGAATCTAAAATGGAGCAATTCCAAAGTTCAGAAGAGTCTCTCTCAAGTATTGATTGAAGGGGGGAACTACTCCATTCAAGCACATGTACCGGTGGCAAGCGGTGTACCCCGAAGGTGGCATATATGCAAACTTGTTTTTCAATGGAAGGCGTACGTCATCATCCGGAATGCCATGCTATAAACAAATGTTATACAAAACTTAAGAAGAGATTACAAAGGAAGCTCTCTTCGAAGGGTTGAGTATAACTCTAAAGTTTGGAGGATAGGCTCGACTAAAACCGTTTGTGAAGGCATAACTGATGTCGAATAGGCTTCTGAGAGTGCCAGACTTCCTCCACTGGATTTACGACGAGATGAAAGTGCTTCATTCCATGTAACAGAACTTGTATCCAATGCGATCAGGTAATTCTATTTATAACTAAAAGTTCCCTATGCTTGACAACTGAATTCCGAAAAAATATCGATTTATGTCGACTCATCGGATTTCAAGCATTGACTGGGGCAAGTGCAGTGTGTTATCTATATGGGATGGGCCCGGTGTCCTAAACACTACAAACGTTTTATCCTACGTAGATAGTTCACTCACAGCGAAGAAAGAAAATAGCTTTTCGTATCATTCATTAAAGTTATTTTTCCTACACTTACACGTTGATTGATAATGTAATCGCTGTCTGAAGTGACACAGAAAGCTCTTATTATTCTAGGTACTCCGGTTGTGCAATGGAAGGACCAATCCAAAGTGAGCAATTATAGATCAATGGGCCCGAATTAAGTAGAGAATTCTCAGCATAAATGGATTTTCAGTTTTCTGGAAAATGATGACAGTATGAGCTGCATACGAGATGCTACCCTAAGCTATTATCACCTCCCAGAAAAACCAAAATCAATCCGCAAGACTTCATGCCGGATTAATGGTGTAACTCGGTGCAGGTTAATTCTGACTCTATGGACGAAGATAACAAAACATGTCAAGTATTAGAGCAAAACCCAGTCTTCGTTCCGTGAAGAATTTAAGACTAGATTTACTATCTTCTTCCACAAAATCGTAATCCACTCGAATTCTCCATTGCATCCGTCACCAACACAACTTCATCATCAAATCGCTAAGTAAAGGCCAAAATCCACATCACCCACCTCAAATCCAAAGGCAAATACGGCCAATTTCAAGTTATTGGCGATCCAAGGTAGCCAAGATCGGCAGCGGTTTAGGTAGACAAGATCGGTGGTGATCCAAGTAGGTGGGATTTTAGGAACTAAGGGCTATCTCAAGGTGACGATGAAGTCAAGTGGGGTCGGTGGCAAGAAGTTTCGGCAGTGGAGATCGAATACGGCGACGGTGGGAGCGAATTCAGGGTTTGAAGGTGTTGGATTGGGTCGTAAGGCAAATGGCTCGGTTCGTAAATGAAAATGTAAACGAGGGAAGGTCGACTTGTACAAAATTAAATAAGGGATTGAATTGAAATTTTTTGCTAAGTCCTTGGATCACTAGCGATCCATAGAATTGCAACCAATCTTCCCCAAACTTGCCAAGCATGATCCACGTGTTATTTGCAAGTATCTGGAAAGTTGTGGGGTCGAAATTGGTTCATAGTACAAGCAACGATAATTCACATTGGAACTCAACAAACAGCTGAATAGCCAAAGCCAAATTCACATGATAGCCTCAACACGATCAATTAAACTTCACGAAATGGGAACTAAAAAGCAGATACTTCCAGAGCACACCTTGTTTCCAACGAAGGCATACATTGGAGGGTAAATGTTAATCAGGTTTTTAACCTAATAGAATTCAAAGAAAGTTAGAACATCTACGAAAAATCGAAACATCTCAAGAATCAACCAAAAAGACCGGAAGAAAGAGCTAAGAAGGACTCAAAATGAAAGATGCCAAAATAAGCTAAGGCAATGGATCACTAGCGATCCATCACCTTTGGATCGCCAGCGATCCATAATGCTTGCTCATGGACCTTCCAAACTTCTTGCATCATTATCCAATACCTTTCCTATGGATATCTGCCAAGTTTCATGATATTCCAAGCAAGCTAGTTCAAGAAGTCAGCATTCAACTGATTCCAGTTATAGTTCAATGCAACTTTTATTCGAATCACCATCAAAACAAGGAAACTAGTTACTATATTACATGGAGAGCATCTACAGAAGGCAAGGAGCGCAACCCAAGTGAAATGATCCAAGAATATTCTAACAACGTGGATCGCTAGCGGTCCAAGCCCTATGGATCATTAGCGATCCATCACATTAAGTTGGATCGATGTGAAACTTTTGGAGCGCTTTCGTATTGTCATGTTTAGGTCTCTGGCAAAGCGACCTAGCCCAATAGCTCTCTAACCCCTATAAATACAATCCTAACTGCAACATAAATAGGATTTTCGTATTGTCATGTTTAGGTCTCTGGCAAAGTCACCTAGAGGTTCATTATGATTCTCTAGTAACTCTTGCACTTGTGACTTGATCTAACTTAGGAAATCCATTCACATTGTAATCTGATTCCACTTGTAGCAGCAGTCAGTTAATACAAAATAATAAAGTGGACGTAGGCTTCGTTAACAGTCGAACCACTATAAAAATATTCTTGTTCCTTTACTTTTTCTATGATTACTTTTTTCTATTTCATTTGCCATGATAAATAGGGCTGGTGCTTTCACACTCAATCCAGGATGTTGATCCATTTTTTAAGTTAACAAACCATTTGAAAGAGATGATTAGAGACGATCGACAATTGGTTTTTATATCTGATCGTCATTAAGGATTGATATTAGTAATCCTAAAAGTATTTCCTTCTTCTTTTCATAGTTATTGCTATCAATATATGGAGCAAAATCCTCTTTCTTTTGTGAAGTCTAAGATTTCTAATTTATCAGTTGTTGATTTGTTTAAGGCATGTTCTCGTGCTTTTAATCTTGCTGCTTTTGATAAATCTTTGTCTAAGTTTTTGGAAATTGGTGATACAGCTATTATTAATTTTACAAACCTTATGACCATTGGGTTGACTTGTTTTTTCTATAAAGCGTTTTGGTGAATATAGTTCTAATGTCGTTGAGAGTTTTAATGCTTGGGTTTAGCTGAAACGGGTTTATCTATTACTTGTTGTTTATATGGAGTTCATGTTAGAATTATGGAAAAAAAGGCTAAGAGACGAGAAAAATTTCGTTTATGGACTGGTAATCTTTGCCCTACTATGGAGGTACGTTTATCTAAGTTAATTAAATAAGGTTTTGGTTGGGATGTGCTTAGATTTTTAGAATTTGTTTTTGAAGTTAGATATCTTAAATCTTATCATGTAGATATTAGAGATCATATTTATATTTGTAACTAGTAGAAGGTTACTGGATTTCCTTGTTCTCGTGCTATTACATATATGAATAGGTCTAAGTTGTCTATGCATGATTTTGTTGAGAAGTACCTCACTGTTGATGGATATCGCCTTTCTTATTCTCAAGCTATCAATCCAATTCCTAGTTTTAATAAGCCTATTATGGATTCTAAAGATGAAAGCTTTAATTAAGTGTCCAAAAGAGAAGCGTAGTGCAGGAAGACCTTCGACGAAACATAAAGGAAGATTTGCATATTTTCAAAATAAGCAAAATAAATGTTGTGCATGCAAACAATATGGTCACAATAAGCGAAATTGTCAAGCTTCAAAGAAGATATAAGTTAGCTTTTTTATTTTCTTTTTTTTGTTATAATTTTTTTGATTTGTTAGTTAGTTGTAGGAATTCTTTGTTTTATAGGCAATTTATTATACTTAAATCACTTAGTTGTAAGACTTTATTCATTTGTATGAATTTACCGACCTTATGGTTATAATGGTGTATGCAATTGTGATGTTAAGTATTTTATTTGATATTAATATATGGAATTTTAGTGATTATTTGTGTTTGTTCTGGAGTTCGTATTGCAAATATTATGTTGTGGTCTTTGATGGAATGATACCGCTCAGGATCAGTTTTGGGTAATAATTTTTGATGTACTGATGTAATGATAACATAGTACTGGCTCAATTTTTTCAGGATGGTCAGTTAATAGCTCATTTGTAAAGGTTGCTTATTGAAGTTTGTTGGTGATAATGAGAAAAAACTAATTTTGTATAGTATCAGATTTGTGTAACCTTTTTGTTGTGTTATAGTTGTAACAGAAATTACTGTTACAATATAGTATCTATTTTGTTTAATGTTGGTTATTGGCTTGGCTATAGGGCTCGGTTAACATCGGTTATGTGTAGCATTTATTATAGCTTCAGTAGTTGCATTAGTGCCAGCAACATCAACCCGATCTTTGTTATTTTCTGTTGTTTGATCTGAAAAAAATTAAAGTAATAATTTTTAATGTTTTCAAAATAATTATACGAATTTTTGCTGTTAACATTCATTCAGTAGGAAAATTTTAGAGTATGCAACAATTATTGATATTAAATGCAGATTTAACTGCAATTATTTTGACAAAGTGCTTTTTTTAACCATGTAATAGATATGTAGTCTTAAAATTCAATAGTACACCACCAATATTTCTGAAGAATGTCATTGTTTTTTAATTGTATATGTAAATGCAGTTAAAATTTACATTTAACAGCTGCAATTTAAACTGCATACGATATATGTTTTAACTACATAAGTGAAATGCACTTTAAAATTTGCATAATTCAAGTATGTGTTTTAACTTCATATGTTATATGCAGTTAAAAATTGCACTTAACAGATGCTATTTTTTACTGCATAACATATATGCAGTTAAAAATGGTGCAATTCATAACTGCATAAGCGAAATGTAGTTAAAAATGCAGGTGTTTATAAATAATTGTAAACATGTATGCAACTATTCATAATAACTGCGTATGTGAAATGCACTTAAAATTTGCATCATTTAACTGTATGTTTTAACTGCATATTTCATATGCAGTTGAAATTTGCATGTAACAACTATTATATTAAGCTACATATCAGATATGCATTTAAAAATGATGCAATTTATAACTTCATAAGTGAAATGCATTTAAAAATGCAGTTGTTCGTAGTAATTGCAAAGATGTATACAACTATTTATAATAATTGCATATATGTCTGCAACTTTTCAACAAAATTGTATATAACTGAAAATAATCAACATATCTGCATATAAATGAGCAAATATTTAATGAAATTTTTTTGAATTTTTTTGTATAATTAAATGCTTCACTGCAAATGTCAACAATATTTTTGCAGTATTTTATACATTTATTTTCAATATTTGCATATTTGACTGCAAAAATTGTATCACAGTACTGGTTTTCAATATTTGCAGATTTGTTTGCAGTATTTTTTGTCACATATTATGAATAATTGCAGATATACCAATGAACCTATTTTAATATGTTTTATTTGAAAGTTATTAATAATTCGAAAATTTACCTTCAATAACATCTTTATTTTTTGCAATTTGCGCTTCTTTTTCAGCATGCTTTTCATCCTCATTTAAGTTGTCATTATCATTATTTTTCATCTCTTCCACTTCTCTTTCTTCTTTTTTCTGTGCATCATCAACATAACCATCAACAACATGATCATCAGCATCATCAACATTTCCTTCTTTCTTATCATTATTATTTTTTCCATCATCATCATCTTCATTTCTTTCTTTCTTCTCACTATTATCATCAATAAGATCAACATCATAAACATTATCATCATCATCTTTCTTCTCAATATTATCATCAACATGATCATCATCATCTTCATTAGTCTCCTCACCATCACTATCTTCAATATTTTCATCAGTCTCTTCATTTTCTTGTTCATCCAAAATTTTGTTTGCCAATATTTCATATTTGTCAGCATTAGTCTCCTTACCATCACTATTTTCAATATTTTCATCAGTCTCTTCATTTTCTTCTTCTTTAGTAGAATTTTCATATTCCAACATTTCATTTTCAGACAAATCATTTTCAGAATCAGTAGAAGTTGATTCTTGTTGATATTTGTTAAGTTGTTTTCTTAATTTCACATTCTTACTTTGAAGTCTTTTGTTGTCTGTTTCAAGTCTTTGTATCATTTCTTTATAACGTTCTTCTCTTTCTTTGTATATTATTTCATACTCTCTGTCTTTATCTATGGCATCTTTTAAGAAGTCAATTGTTTTGCTTGATCTTCCTGGTAAAAAAAAGTTGAGACAAATTACATAAGTAGATTTACATATGTGTTATGAACATAAATGTTTTTAACTAAAATAATTGCTTGATTGATATAATTGCAGACATAACTAAAATAACTGAAATATTTGCAGTTTTTTCAGCAATTATTGTCAAAAATTGGAGAAAATTTTGCATATATTGAAAATAGTTTTATAAAATATTGAAAATTTTGTGAATATTTACAGAAAAACATGTAGTTGTACATGTTTAAATGAAAGAATTTTTTCAGAAAATATTTGGTTATTTTTTGCAAACATTTTTAATATTTGTAGTTAATGCTGCAATTTATTCTTCATAATTGCAGAAAATTCTAAGATCTAACATTTTTAAAATATTTTGCAGTTTAGTTTGTAAATAAAATAGTAATAATTGAAAAATATGCAATTATTCAAATATTTGTATTTTTTTTCAACTACTGTTAATAATAGAAAATTTTACATATGTCTATAATTGTTGAGTATAATATTTTTTAGAGTTGAAATATTTTTAAAATGTCGTGGATTCTAGTGAAATAATTTGTACACTTACAGATTTGTATTTCATTGTCAGAATTGGGATTGGTTTCAGCTGTGTAAGGTTCCATTTTCCAGCTAGTGGATATGAGTTGTCATACATAGCTTTCGGTCTCCCCAACACATATGTTTTCTCACAAATCCACCACTAAAAAGAAAATGATTAATATCAGATAAAACATATATAAATAATTGTAAAAGTGATAGATTTACAGTTCAAATATAATACCAAAAGTAGAGTCACACAAGTTGTGATTTTTCTTGGCTTTTCAACATACTTTTCAATTTGATCCATAAGATGTTTGTGTATTGTCTTTAGCCATGATATCATTGACATTTTTTTTTGCATATGCAATAAGGAACCAAATTTGATGATACACTTGAGTTAGAATTTGATACAAGGAGTGTTTGAGTCAAATGTAGGAAGAGAAGTTTTGTTGTATCTTCTTTATCTTGTTCAGTGGTTCCTCTAATTGTAGAAAATATTTGCTGTTCAATCTTTTTTTTGTTGACACTAGCATCATCTTTAAAATGTCTATCCATAAAAGAATTGAATTCAGAATCACTTTTTTCTTTCTTTTTGTTGTGGCCTGAAACTTTGATAATTTGACCTTCGATTTGAGCACCAAGCAGTTGTGCTATATCATCTTCTAACAATTTAATTTTTAGATCTCCAAACTGAAAATACTTCTTTTTGTAATTTCTAACAATTATATCAATAGTTGTAGAATTTTTGAGGATTTCTTTAGTTAAAATCATTTCATTGTAAATCATTTTTATAAACCTATAGAGAGGTAATCTTTTTAAAAATTCATTGTGCGATTTGTTCAAGAAATTTTCTTTCTTAATCCTCATTAATATCTCAAGAAAAGGTTTCAAATTCCTATAAGTTTTGTGATGACCTGGATTTTTACGGTTGTTAATTGGTAATTAATGGAACTAAATCATTGAAATATTAATAATTATTAGTCAAACAAATAAATTCTGACGAATTAAAATACCTAAACTTATATATTAATTTAAGAGTATATAAATTGGGGCTTGTAAAATATCTGGTACATATAGATTGATAGATATTTTTGAAAAGAAAATATATAAAAACCCCACCATTCCAAATTAAGATATAATATCCAGGGAAATATATACAGATAGGTATGTACAAAACCACAACTTCATGATGCTAGATAATATGTGTATGTATATAAATATAGAAACAAACAAGCATATGAAGGTATACTCATATGAACTAATATGTATGGAAAATTTGTATAATCATGAATATATACACACACACATATATAATATAAAATAAGAAAGTAATGTATACATGAGAGTATGTATAGGATTGTACGTGTATGTGTATGATAACAAATGCAAATGCCTTTGATAAAAACAAATGTACATAAGTAAATTATGAATATACATGTATGAACTTAGGAAGATAAGCATTTAATGCCCATCATCTCAAGCATACAATACATCAAATCCAAGCCCACAAACACCTTAAATCAAACCACACAAAATCTTATTTAGTCAAGTTTGATAAGAAGGAAGGTTGCTGCATACAACATAAAAAAAAGATGCAGTACACTTTCTCTATATATATTTCCTACTTGTGTTTCTTCCCATTCGATCAACAAGTAAAAGAAATCAGAACAACCATTATAAAATAAAGGAAATTAGAGCAACTCAAATAAGTAGTAGATCAACACTTAAGTTTCATATTCCAGGATCACATCAACCTCCAGTTTTTATAATTCAAGAAAAAAGAGAGCAAATTTCCAGGCTCCGTTCTCTGCTTTTACAAGAACAGGTGAGTGACAATATTTTTTTTTTCAAACTTAAGTATAAGATGGGTTGCCTATTTATATCTGGAAATACGTATGTGATGAATATATTCAAATGAGCTCCTGTATGTATATATGAATGTGTAAATGTGTGCTTGCATCTGTGTCTTCATGTTTTCAGTTTCTAGGTACAAATTTTACCAAAAATTTAATATCTCTTGATCTCATTACTGTTAGAACCTAGGATTTAAACTTAAGTTGTTTGCTTAATCATAAATTAGAGTTAAAAATTTTATTTAAATAAATTAAATTGGAAACTGCTCTGAAAAAGAAAATAGAACAGGATATGTTGGGTTTTATAGAAATTCGAATATCTTAAATCTTTGTTTCAGGCATATGATTCGAAACATTTTCCAAATTCATGGTTTTTATAAGTAAAATTAAAACTTTTTGTTTGGTTTTGAATGTGTATTCTGGGCTGGAACTGGATTTGAGTTTTTGGCCATTTCTGATGAACTAAAGGGTCTGGGAGGTCGGGTTTTCGTCTGGTGATAGAGGAGTGATGTGATAGTGTGACAAAATTGTCAGAGGTAGTGGATGATCACTCTAGCGGCGGCGGTGATCATTTCAAATCAGTAGACCTAGTTTAGTGGGTAATCAGAAATTAGTGCAGCATAACATCTCTGGTGGATCGAGTTCGTCAGAACTCTGGGGATAGGAATAGGGGATGTTGGCGAAGTCAGGATTGGAACCTCTGGCGTTCTGGTGATCAGGGTTGGGAGGACGAAGAAATTTTCCAGGTCTGGGTTGTTCCAGGTTAGAGCTTGAAGCTCGATTTTGATTTCGAGTTGATTGTGAGGTTTTGATGGTCGTTGTCTGATTTGGGAATGATAGTCGACATGTGGGAAGAGTAGGCGATGGTCGGAGCCTCGCCGTGGATGGTGCAGGGTGCACGGTGTATATTTGGTGATGGTGATGATGGATTTGTGTAGGAGTTTTTTACTAGGGTTTTTACACGAGTTGTTTAGGGTTTTTTTCGAGATTTGTAGGACTTGGCTCGGGGGTTTTAAGTCTGGGTTGGATCTTTTGTTGGTTTCAGGTATTAACACCTGACAAGTTTTACAATATAAACTAGATTTAAATCTGGAAGCAAAGACTTAAACAAAGTTTTAATAAATTTTATGTTATGAATTCAAATTGAATTTGTATCCTAGTTTAAATAAATAAAGTTTGTAGAAAATTACATTGTTTGACAACTTTAAAATGTTTAAAGTACTTTTATTTAAAGGATTTGAATTTAAAATGAAATTGGTTTAAGATTCATATAACTTCCTTTTATAAGATAAGTATTCTTTAACAATTGTTAAAAAGGCATTTTGAATTATGTTAAATTTTGTTAAAGATAAATGTGTAATTATTTAAAATCTTAAGTCTGAAATGAAATTTAAAGGTAAATCTAAAAGTAAACATTTTCAAAGTTTTTTTGAAAATGATAATTAAAAGATTGTTAATAGTTAATGTGGATCATTAACTTAGGATTATTTAATAATTAATTAATGTTATTAACTTTTAATAATTAATTAGATTAATTAATTAATGATAATCAATTGTGGAAATTGTTTAAGTATAAGTACTTACTGAAGAAATTAATTACTCATTGTAATTAATTAAGTTTAATGTGATTAGTTTAAATTAATTAATTTAGTTTAATTAATTTAAGAAATCCCTGGATGATTTGTTAAGTATAATTACTTAATGTAATTTATGAAGAATGATTACTTGGTGAAGTAATTAATATTTAATTACTTAGTGTAATTAAAGATAAATTAATTATTGATAATCTTTTACGGAATTTGGTTAAGTATAATTACTTGATGAAAGTAATTAAGGAAAGAATTAATTAATATGAATGGTTAAGGCTAATTAATCTAAGTGATTAATTAAAAGACAATTACTAAATATAATTATAAGATAATTAATTAAGGATGATAAATTAAGATGGATGATTATAAATGATTAATTAATTGGATTGCAAGTAATTAATGTAAGGTAAGTAGGATTAAGGTAATCCAATTAATTTAAGAAGTAATTAATCTAATTGGAGATTAATTAAATTAATTATGAATTAATCAATTTTACTTATGGACGATTGGGTGACTTGGATTATGGGATAACCTTGATATGGGGTGTGATGTATCGGGAAATGCTGGGATAAGTTAAAGTGCGATTTTGTGAATTTTCTATCGATAATTGTTTTGCTGGTGATTATTATACCTTATATTATGATTGATTAGTATCCATTTAAACTATAATTAAAGATGTAGTGAAATCGAAGAGACCGGGGTCGTGTATCAGTAATACCCGAAACCACTTCGATTTGAAATCTTTATGATTCTATACGAATTTGACATGTGAAATCAATAGCTTGAATGGAATAAAATGGACCTTTGAACCAAGTTAGAATACTTAGAATTTGATTTGTGAAAATAGCGTTAAGCATATCAAGCAATGAACTCGAAGTAAGTACGAGTTACCCGGGTTTTCCCTTTAAGTTTGAATTTAGTATTTCAAATTATATGGGTTTACTCACGCTGGTTTCCAGCCTGACCCGGGTGTTACTTTGATGTAATGCTCAGGTAAGATCGAGTATTACAGATTTCAGGTAAGAACGTTCTGGAGTTCAAGAGGCAAGCTGGATGGCAGGAACGTATGGAGTGTATTCTGCTGTGATATATTGTAGTTTGTCTGGGACATGTTGATTGTATCTGTCCAGTGTTTGTGTATATGTTGTAACTCTGATGTATTAAAGTGTAATTTGACAAGTACAGATTTCATTTGTAACTGTATTATTTGATATTATATTTTGATCCGCTGCGAATGTGAGATTCTATGTCTTGTTTTCTGTTTTCTTCTTCTACCTCTTTTCTTCTTTTCCTAACTATCTAGAATTTTCGGGAACGAAAATTTTGGGTCATTACAGTTGATATCAGAGCGAAGGTTAAGCGAGAACCTTGGTTCTGGTAGGGGATACTCATTAAGTATAGGGTCAATAGTATCCTACAATGAGTTGAGTGAATATATATATATATATGAGAGCGTACTTGTTATTTTATTATATAAAGATTTTAAATGATTTTATATAAGAATATATTTTGATATATAAAGCAATATTTCTTACTAATAAATGTTAAGGTAATTGGTTGTTAAATTATTGAATTAAATATAAGAAGTAATAGAAATACAACCAAATTGAAATTAAATAAAGGTAAGTTTGAAATGGATTCAAACTGAAATTGCATCTTGAAATTGAAAAAAAAAAGTTTCGGAATAAGATGATAATGAATTGGTTTCCAGATATGATAATCTTGGTTATTATCATAAATGGTTGTTGTATTTATAGTGGAATGTGTGTTGATGAGTAAGCAAAATAAAATGTGTTAAGGATATAAACTTAGATAAGTATAACTTGTAAATCAGAATGGATTTAAATTGTGAAGATTAAAACCTAAGTTTAGAAACATTTGAATTGTTTCAAAGTGTTAAAAGAAAAGAATAAATGATATTATTCAGAATATATTTGAATGTGATCTTATTTTAAAATAAGAAGTTGTTTGAAAACTTAAAAAGAGATCTGTCTTAAATTAAAACCAAAGGTGGTTTAAATTTTAAAGTATAGCTTGGTGGGCTAAGAAATAAATATGTATATATGGATACCAAAGATGGGTTGAAATAAACTCTAAATGTTGAGTTTTAAATTTGTAATGTAATGTGAAAACCCAAGGTGATAAGTTTTGAACTTATAAGATTATTAATGTGAAGTTTAAAATTTGAAGTGGGAATTCAAATTTGAGTAAGTTTGACGAGATTAAATTGAATTTAACTTAAAGGAAGTTAATTAAGTTTGGAATAAACAACCTGAATTGGAAATTTCAAGATGAAATTGAGATTTAACTTAGGAAGTTAAATGGGTTGATTTGGTAGGGAATTATATGTAATCTCAAATAGGATTGAGATCTGGAATGGGTAGTGGATGATGAATGTTTTAAATAAATTGGATGATAGATTGAGGTAATATCTGTTCCAATATTGGGATTAAATGGAATTAAACTTTAATTTGAAATTACTTAAGTAATTTTGATTTTGAAGATAAAAATTAAACTTGAGAAAATGAGATCACTTTGAACATTAAGATTTGAATGTTTAAAATGAACATGTAAACTGAAATGGTTAAGGAGGGGTTCTAAGATTTAATTTGGATAATAAATTGAATTTCAAAGATTAAATTGTTTAAAAAGGGGTTTGAATTATTATTTGAACCTAGAAATAAGTTTATGTAGAAGTAAAGGTAAAATTTGATTTATGGGATTAAATCAACATTTGAAATAATAACTCGAATTTGTATAATTCAAGATGGTTTAAAGTGAAATGAAATTGAAAGTTAATTGGAAATGGAGATTAGGAAGTTGTACAGTTTGGCTCTGGACTATTTTTGAATAAATTATTTTGATATAGGCTGTTTTAAATCTACTTTCCTAACTAATACTATACAACTTTTCTTTAACAATTCCAAAACTATTTTATACTCATGTTATAGTTACTTTTGGAACTATTTAACTGTTTTACAACTGTTTTATAAACTAATTACTATTTTTCTACCATTTTATAACTGATTACTGTTTTACAACTATTTTACAATTACTTAACTTTTTACAGCTATTTTTCAAACTAATAATTATTTTTCAACTACTTATCCATTTTTAAAATTTTTCAAGAAATTTTCTAAGTATAAAATGGTCGGAGTTCAAACTGTTTATGAGTAAATACCCAACTGAGATAAGAATTGAAGTGATAATCCAAATAGGGATTAAGGAAAATATGAATAAGTGAATAAAATCAAAGTGAAGGTGAATAGAAAGGGAATTGATTTAACTGATAATCAATAAAGATAAATATGTAGGATGTACGTATATTATTCTATTCGCATAGTGATTTGATCCAGATTCGAGCACAGAATTTCGAGATAGTATTATCGATCCGAGTTGGGATTTTTCGATTGATTTTCGACAGCGAACCTGGATATGGGTTTTTGATTGGTTCTGGATATTCTCTATCATAGTTGTGACTATGCAAGGAGAATGACGGTTTCTGATCAAGAAACCAGATCTGAGTCCGCACTAGGAAGTCGGGTGGACAATACTAGTTCGGAAGTGAAATTGTGTGATCGAGTGAGCGATCAAATTGATATTGCGTACGAATGATATGTGGACATCGTACGAGTTTGAATAAAATTGATATTGAAATTTGAGGATAAGAACTGTAATATGGTTTTTGAAATGGAAGTAAATTTTGAGAAATATACAATAAATAAAGTGAAAATGGAATATCTTTATGATTAAAATTTACTTTATCAAAGTAAATAATTTGGCAAATAACTTTATAAGTAATCTAATTTGAATATTTGATTTGGAATAAACAAAGTTATATATCTTTATTATATATGGAAAACTCCCCTAATTGAATCTATTGCTAGAAGAGAAGGGTTTTGGAAATATTAAAAAAAAAGAATTTATACAAGTATGAATTGAACCAAAGATTTTCCAAGATTATTATATATATATATATGTATATATAAAAAGGATTTGTGAAAATTATTTTGTTGAAAGGTTTTTGGAACCTTTGAATTTTGGAAAGGCTTTTGGTTTTTGGGTAAAACCAATATTGGAATTTGGAAAAACCTAATATGAGAATTATCGATTTTGAGAATCGATTTTGTGTAAAGGAATTTATATGAGATTCATACTAGGTGTATGATTTGGAAAATACTATATGTGTATAGTATAAAGTGTTTTGAGATTGGCTCTGGGGAAAAAGGTGCTCCCTTGAAATGAACTTCTCAGGAGTGCCACAGGGTGGCACTGCCTTGGGCCTCTAAGGGGGAGGTTCTAAAGTTGATCCTGTGAGGAGTCCGGACAAAACTAGTTCCTGAGGATTATTTGTGTAGCGAAAGTCGAGGGGCTGGTGCCTACAGGGACATTTGGGTTATGCTGTGACGACAGTGTAACTCGATGTCACTGCGATCTACTGCAGACCATAGCGAAAGTCGTGTGAGCCGCTGAGAGCCAATAGTCTACGTTTGATTTTATATCGGTAGACTGCGACACTATGGTAACATAGCAAAAGTCGTGTGAGCCGTTGAGAGCCAACGGTCTACGTTTGATTTTATATCGGTAGAATGCGACCTATGTTAGAGTGGAGAAGTTTCATTTTGACAGCAAAAATCGTGTGTGCCGCTGCGAGCCAACAGTTACATGGACTTTTGCTGCGACGGCAACGTAACCCTGGAATGTAACTGTGATCTGTTGTGGGTTCCATGGCGTAATCGAGGGGCGCGGAGACTTACAGTTACATGGACTTTTGCTGCGATGGCAACGTAACCCAGGATGTAACTGTGACCATGGATGGGGGTGATGATTTCCAGAGCATTCTCACCAAAGCTATTTTCTCTATTTTCAAACAGTTTTCTATATTCTTAACAAAATTATTTTCCAAGTATTTTCACTGGGTGTTGCAAACGGGTTTGCCAAGTACTTATAGATGTTCAGTCCTACACCTGATCAACGTATGACCGAATCTCAATGAGAACGAGGATGGACTTGTTGAAACATTGAGTTATAAAAGTATTTTTATAAGAACGACTTTGGAGTAATATTATATAGATATTTAAAAGTATTTTAAAAATAATCAAAGAATATTTATTTGATTTTAAGCATTTACATGAATTTTGGCTTCGTTCCTTTTCGAGGACGAAAAGTTCTAAAGGGGGGAGGAATGTGATGACCCGGATTTTTACGGTTGTTAATTGGTAATTAATGGAACTAAATCATTGAAATATTAATATTTATTAGTCAAACAAATAAATTCTGACGAATTAAAATACTTAAACTTATATATTAATTTAAGAGTATATAAATTGGGGCTTGTAAAATATCTGGTACATATAGATTGATAGATATTTTTGAAAGGAAAAAATATAAAAACCCCACCATTCCAAATTAAGATATAATATCTAGGGAAATATATACAGATAGGTATGTACAAAACCACAACTTCATGATGCTAGATAATATGTGTATGTATATAAATATAGAAACATACAAGCATATGAAGGTATACTCATATGAACTAATATATATGGGAAATTTGTATAATCATGAATATATATACACACACACACATATAATATAAAATAAGAAAGTAATGTGTATATGAGAGTATGTATAGGATTGTACGTGTATGTGTATGATAACAAATGCAAATGCCTTTGATAAAAACAATTGTACATAAGTAAATTATGAATATACATGTATGTACTTAGGAAGATAAGCATTTAATGCCCATCATCTCAAGCATACAATACATCAAATCCAAGCCCACAAACACCTTAAATCAAACCACACAAAATCTTATTTAGTCAAGTTTGATAAGAAGGAAGGTTGCTGCATAAAACATAAAAAAAAAGATGCAGTACACTTTCTCTATATATATTTCCTACTTGTGTTTCTTCCCATTTGATCAACAAGTAAAAGAAATCAGAACAACCATTATAAAATAAAGGAAATTAGAGCAACTCAAATAAGTAGCAGATCAACACTTAAGTTTCAGATTCCAGGATCACATCAACCTCCATTTTTTATAATTCAAGAAAAAAGAGAGAAAATTTCCAGGCTCTGTTCTCTGCTTTTACAAGAACAGGTGAGTGACAATATTTTTTTTTGCAAACTTAAGTATAAGATGGGTTGCCTATTTATATCTGGAAATAAGTATGTGATGAATATATTCAAATGAGCTCCTGTATGTATATATGAATGTGTAAATGTGTGCTTGCATCTGTGTCTTCATGTTTTTAGTTTCCAGGTACAAATTTTACCAAAAATTTAATATCTCTTGATCTCATTACTGTTAGAACCTAGGATTTAAACTTAAGTTGTTTGCTTAATCATAAATTAGAGTTTAAAATTTTATTTAAATAAATTAAATTGGAAACTGCTCTGAAAAAGAAAATAGAACAGGAAATGTTGGGTTTTATAGAAATTCGAATATCTTAAATCTTTGTTTCAGGCATATGATTCGAAACATTTTCCAAATTCATGGTTTTTAGAAGTAAAATTAAAACTTTTTGTTTGGTTTTGAATGTGTATTCTGGGCTGGAACTGGATTTGAGTTTTTGGCCATTTCTGATGAACTAAAGGGTCTGGGAGGTCGGGTTTTCGTCTGGTGATAGAGGAGTGATGTGATAGTGTGACAAAATTGTCAGAGGTATTGGATGATCACTCTAGCGGTGGCGGTGATCATTTCAAATCAGTAGACCTAGTTTAGTGGGTAACCGGAAATTAGTGCAGCATAACATCTCTGGTGGATCGAGTTATTGAGTTCGTCAGAACTCTGGGGATAGGAAGAGGGGATGTTGGCGAAGTCGGGATCGGAACCTCTGGCGTTCTGGTGATCAGGGTTGGGAGGACGAAGAAATTTTCTAGGTCTGGGTTGTTCCAGGTTAAAGCTTGAATCTCGATTTTGATTTCGAGTTGATTGTGAGGTTTTGATGGTCGTTGTCTGATTTGGGAATGATAGTTGACATGTGGGAAGAGTAGGCGATGGTCGGAGCCTCGCCGTGGATGGTGCAGGGTGCACGGTGCATATTTGGTGATGGTGATGATGGGTTTGTGTGGGAGTTTTGTACTCGGGTTTTTACTCGAGTTGTTTAGAGTTTTGTTCGAGATTTATAGGACTTGGCTCGGGGGTTTTAAGTCTGGATTGGGTCTTTTGTTGGTTTCAGGTATTAACACCTGACAAGTTTTACAATATAAACTAGATTTAAATCTGGAAGCAAAGACTTAAACAAAGTTTTAATAAATTTTATGTTATGAATTCAAATTGAATTTGTATCCTAGTTTAAATAAATAAAGTTTGTAAAAATTTACATTGTTTGACAACTTTAAAATGTTTAAAGTACTTTTATTTAAAGGATTTGAATTTAAAATGAATTTGGTTTAAAATTCATATAACTTCCTTTTATAAGATAAGTATTCTTTAACAATTGTTAAAAAGGCATTTTGAATTATGTTAAATTTTGTTAAAGATAAATGTGTAATTATTTAAAATCTTAAGTCTGAAATGAAATTTAAAGGTAAATCTAAAAGTAAACATTTTCAAAGTTTTTTTGAAAATGATAATTAAAAGATTGTTAATAGTTAATGTGGATCATTAACTTAGGATTATTTAATAATTAATTAATGTTATTAATTTTTAATAATTAATTAGATTAATTAATTAATGATAATCAACTGTGGAAATTGTTTAAGTATAAGTACTTACTGAAGAAATTAATTACTCATTGTAATTAATTAAGTTTAATGTGATTAGTTTAAATTAATTAATTTAGTTTAATTAATTTAAGAAATCCCTGGATGATTTGTTAAGTATAATTACTTAATGTAATTTATGAAGAATGATTACTTGGTGAAGTAATTAATATTTAATTACTTAGTGTAATTAAAGATAAATTAATTATTGATAATCGTTTACGGAATTTGGTTAAGTATAATTACTTGATGAAAGTAATTAAGGAAAGAATTAATTAATATGAATGGTTAAGGCTAATTAATCTAAGTGATTAATTAATAGACAATTACTAAATATAATTATAAGATAATTAATTAAGGATGATAAATTAAGATGGATGATTATAAATGATTAATTAATTGGATTGCAAGTAATTAATGTAAGGTAAGTAGGATTAAGGTAATCCAATTAATTTAAGAAGTAATTAATCTAATTGGAGATTAATTAAATTAATTATGAATTAATAAATTTTACTTATGGACGATTGGGTGACTTGGATTATGGGATAACCTTGATATGGGGTGTGATGTATAGGGAAATGCTGGGATAAGTTAAAGTGTGATTTTGTGAATTTTCTATCGATAATTGTTTTGCTGGTGATTATTATACCTTATATTATGATTGATTAGTATCCATTTAAACTATAATTAAAGACGTAGTGAAATCGAAGAGACCGGGGTCGGGTATCAGTAATACCCGAAACCACTTCGATTTGAAATCTTTATGATTCTATACGAATTTGACATGTGAAATCAATAGCTTGAAGGGAATAAAATGGACCTTTGAACCAAGTTAGAATACTTAGAATTTGATTTGTGAAAATAGCGTTAAGCATATCAAGCAATGAACTCGAAGTAAGTACGAGTTACCCGGGTTTTCCCTTTAAGTTTGAATTTAGTATTTCAAATTATATGGGTTTTCTCACGCTAGTTTCCAGCCTGACCCGGGTGTTACTTTGATGTAATGCTCGGGTCAGACCGAGTATCACAGATTTCAGGTAAGAACATTCTGGAGTTCAAGAGGCAAGTTGGATGGCAGGAACGTATGGAGTGTATTCTGCTGTGATATATTGTAGTTTGTCTGGGACATGTTGATTGTATCTGTCCAGTGTTTGTGTATATGTTGTAACTCTGATGTATTAAAGTGTAATTTGACAAGTACAGATTTCAGTTGTAACTGTATTATTTGATATTATATTTTGATCCGCTGCGAATGTGAGATTCTATGTCTTGTTTTCTGTTTTCTTCTTCTACCTCTTTTCTTCTTTTCCTAACTATCTGGAATTTTCGGGATCGAAAATTTCGGGTCATTACAAGTTTCTTCTTTGGTAAAACTTTTTTTTAGATCAGCTCCTTTTTGTTTTTGCTTCAATCTTTTCTTCAGTAAGTTCTCCATCAACAATTATGGAATTTTTTGAGGGAACCCTATGTTCTTTTCTATTATCGTCTCAGCTTTTCTCTGTAAAAAATATACAAATAGACTTTATATATTTTTTATAATAATTGCATTTTCTAAGTAACTATTTTAAATTATTGCATACAAAGCTAAAAAAACTTAAGTATGTGCATACAAATATGCAATTATTTGAAACTAATACTGTTGTAATTAAAAACTGTATTTTAGTATAGATTTTAACTACATTTTTCATTAATTTTTAACTATGTAATACATATGTAGTCTTAAAATGCAGCAATACAGTACCAAGATTTTTTAAGGATCCTTTTAGTTTTTAACTGCATATGTAAAATGCAGTTAAAATTTGCATTTAACAGCTATATTTATTAACTGCATATCAAGTATGCAGTTAAAAACACATTTAACAACTGCAATTTTTAACTGCATAACATATATGCAGTTAAAAATAATACAATTAATAACTTTATATTAGATATGTATGCAAGTATAATAAGAATCTTATGAATTTTTAACTGCATAAGTGAAATGCACTTCAAAATTTGCACGATTCAATTGTATATTTTAATTGCATATGTTATATGCAGTTAAAAACTACATTTAACAGGTGTATTTTTCACTACATAACATATATGAAGTTAAAAATGGTGCAATTTATAAATGCATAAGTGAAATGCAATTGTTCATAAATAATTGCAAACATGTATGCAATTATTCATAATAATTGCATATATCTCTGCAAGTATAACAAAAATCTTATGATATTTGACTGCATAAGTGAAATGCACTTAAAATTTGCATCATTTAATTGTAAGCTTTAGCCACCTATTTCATATGCAGTTAAAATTAACATATAACAGCTGTATTTTTAAGATGCATATCGGACATGCATATAATTGCATAGAAGAGTGCAGTTATATAAAACTTCTACTACTGTAAAAATTTTACAGTAAATTCTATATTAATTCAGAATATTGTATATTAATTTAGGATAATATGTTTAAATTTTCATGTAACTATTTCGATGCATTAAATTAGGCATAATATTGTTTGTATGTGAATGTTTTTGAGATTTTCTAACTAATTTCTGCAAATTTTATCAAATTTAGTTGTTAAAATAGAATAAAAATCGAAATGATGAAATTCTTTAATAGATAACCTTCGATTTTCTGATTTGAGTTGTTTTCATCTTCTGAATCTCAACTTTCTTCAGTTCTGGACTCGATTCGAACATCGATTTTTGAAGTAGCAACTACTTTCGATTTATAATTCAGGCAATTAGGGTTTTCTTTTTTTTAAGACGTTGATCGATGAAAAGAATTGAAGGGTTCTGGGTTTTGTTCAAAGAAGACGTAAGGGTATTTAGGGAAAAAATTTTGTCACGTTTAAAATAAGGATGGGAAACTTATAATTAAAATGGTGGGATGTTTTGTGTATTTTCAAACCTATTAAGGATGTATGTCAAATGTTCCCTTGTTAATTTGTCGTATGTGAGAAATCGTTTGGAACCCTATAGTGTTAGTAGTCATCACCATCATACGTACCACATAATTATTATTTATTATGGCAAAGCGGTGTCTAATAAGATGTTCAAGCTAGTTGTGTTCATTTTATTTTCACAACTGTTGTTTTAAGCTACGGTATTTGAGGTTGGCCAACAATATTCACGTTGCATATATTTCGGGCTCAGTCCTTGACCTGAGCTTCTTGCCTCGTAGAATTATTATAGCGTATGAGTTGAGAGTAAAACATGGTTAGAATATGTAAAATATGCTCCTATATTAATCTAAGTATATAAAAGATTAAGATTAAGTTAGTGAAAAGTTCTTAACCAAAACCTTTTTGATTTATAACGTAACATCAAGGGTTAAGATTACTTGTTAGCAAAATACATACTATATTTATGTTTTTAATTGGGCAATTCATCTTGTACTTAACCAAACAACCACTTTTAGATGCAGCTCTTATTCTTCTAATCATACGGTCAAAGCATATGCGAATTCAGAAAATTTAAGATTCAGCTGAAATTGATGTCTTAACTTATGCAGTTTAGACTTCAGGATTAGAAGTGATACTCTAATTTATGTTGAATGCCCAATCTATACTTGATCTAACCAATTTATGCAGTTTAGACTTGGGTTTATAACGGGACTGCGAAATAAAACTAAAGTTGCCATGAAAAAAATGCTAAAAAGCTTGATTTAACCAATTTAGCATTACATAGCACCGCTTTAAGAGAATATACCATTTATAAATGTTATGTTAGAAAAGCATACGCTTAAAAGATGCCAAACGCTTTAGCAATGGTTGATTAGGATATAATGGGCTTTAACCGCTTAGACATGATATATGGATATGCATATCAATTACATTTTCTTAAGTTGTAAAGAACCAAACTTCGTTTGTAAACTCTAAAAAAATATCCATTAAACATGCAACACACGCTTCATGCTAATTTAATTACCATGGATAATATGTAATCCATAATCATGTCTACATTCTGACGTCGTGACCTTTCTTGTTATTGTCTTTGTTCCTTTGGGTATTCTTTTCAACATTGAGCTTCTTCACTAATAATTTTTAATTGTACTTAAATTTGGAGAAGAGAACCCAAACCAGAAAACCCCTAAATTGATTTTTTTAGTTTTAAAGGTTTTTGTATGGTTTCTGAAGTAGGTTTGTGAATTAATTAATTGTCTTGGGGAAGAAATTATTTGTAAAGATATCAAAAAGTATGGCCGCATATTTGTTTTTTTCATGTATTAAGAACTAAATGCTACGTTTAATTAATTAATTAAGTAATTTTATTCTATTTTTCCAGTGCACTAATTTAATCAAAACTTCCATAACTTCCACATATGAATTATTTAGGAGAGCACACGTAGTCTTTTCTTTGAAATGAGTATAATATTACATCATTTCACCTTGGCACAACTATGACTCCCTCACTAGAACAAGCATAACAAGTTGTTGGGTCTGTGCCTCATATCTCATGATTGAGCTAACCAAGTTTGAGTGTTGTTGCTCAAAGTTAACCTCCTTACCACCTTCTTTTCCAAAATCCAGAAAGAGCTACCAATCTAAAATCATCAACCACCGACTTCTGTTTGTATTTAAATTGTGTTTTAAATGCTTGAAAAATTAGAAGAAGAGGGAAAGGCGAGGCCGACCAAGACTGGTCAAGATGGAGAAAAACTAAGAGTGAAGAAAAAGCGGTTTATCAACATCAAATCTAAATCCCATGACATTGTTATATGATAACTATGTGGTGATACAGTTTGTAGAAGAATGCCTAGAGCACATTTGTAAAGGTAACTTATTAGAGTTTGTTGGTGATAATAAGAAAAACCTAATTTTGAATAGTATTAGTTTTGTTTAACCTTTTTATTGTGTTATAGTTGTAACAAAAACTACAGTTACTATATAGTATCTGTTTTGTTTAATGTTGGTTATTGGCTTGGTTATAGGGCTCGGTTAACATCGGTTATGTGCTCGGTTAACTATTGCTACTATATAATATTAGTTTTGTTCATATGGGGTTTGGCTACGAACTTAGTTATGGGGTTTGGTTACGGGGCTTAGTTATGACCTAATTTATAGGTTTCAGTTAACTATTGCTACTGTACAGTATCAGTTTTGTTTAACATTAGTTATGGGGCTTGGTTAACATTAGTTATGGGCTCGGTTAACTATTTCTACTTTATAGTATCAGTTTAGTTTAACATCGATATTAGACTCAGTTATGAGATTCAGTTATGGGCTTGGTTAATATCGATTATATGCTCAGTTAACTTTTGCTATTCTATAGCATCTATTTTGATTGACTTTTATTATCAGCTTAGTTATGGTACTTAGTTAACATCGGTTATGAGGTTCGCTTATGGGTTCAGTTATGGGCTCAGTTAAAAACTGCTACTGTATTGTATTAATTTTTTTAATGAAAGTCATAGGCTCAATTATAGGGCTCAGCTATGGGGCTCGGTTAACATTGGTTATGGGCTCGGTTATGAGGCTCGATTAACATTAGTTATGGTTGAATTTATGTAGTTTGATTATGGGATTTGGTTATGGGTTTGGTTATGGACTCGATTAACAATTGCTACTATATAGTATCAGTTTAATTTAGTATAGGTTACGGGCTCAGTTATTGGCTTGGTTATGAGACTCGGTTATAAGGCTCGATTAATATTGGTTATGGGGCTCGGATAACGTTTTTTATGGGCTAGGTTATGGGGTTCAGTTATGGATTTGGTTAACAACTACCACTATGTAGTATCAGTTTCACACAGTATAGGTTATGAGCTTAATTATTGGCTCGGTCATGAGGCTCGGTTAACATTGGTTATGGGCTCCGTTATGGGCTCGGTTAACATTGATTACGGTTGAACTTATGGGTTCAGTTGTGGGATTTGATTATGGGCTCGGTTATGAACTCGGTTTTTAACTCGATTAACTACTGCTATTATATAGTATCAGTTTAATTTAGTATAGGTTATGGGCTCAATTATTGACTCGGTTATTAGGCTCGATTAACATTGATTATGGGCTCGGATATAGGGCTTGGTTAACATTTGTTATGGGCTCGGTTTTAGGGTTCGGTTAACTACTGCTATTGTACAATATTAGTTTTATGTAGTATAGGTTATGGACTCAAATATTGGCTCGGTAATGGGCTCGATTGGTTATGGGCTCGGTTAACATTCGTTATGGGCTCGGTTATAGGGTTCGATTATGGTGTTCGATTATGGACTCTGTTATGAACTCTGTCAACAATTGCTATTGTAAAGTATTAGTTTTATTTAATATAGGTTACGGGCTCAATTATTGGCTCGGTTCTGGGGCTCGTGTAACGACCCACTTTTTCGGATGGTTTAAATCGACAATAAATCACACATGTCAACTCAAACCATTCAAAATGGAGGATTTTTAATGGGGTAAATAAGAAAATAAGAGAAAAAGAAGGAAAAACAAAACACAGAATCTCATAGCGGAATTGCAAAATATAATAATCAAATAAACAGTTCATGAAGCTGTTTTACAAATACATTTGATTACACTTTTACAATACAATCGGAGTTATACATACATCAGGTATAATAGGATAATGCAGTAGAACAACACGATGTAGCGGATTTTTTTACTAATAATATAACATACCAAACTCCGTCTTCATCCTCCAAAAATAAAGTCTTCAACGCTGAAATGCTCAGGCTGACCCAAGCGTAATTGTTAATCGACAAGATTTCTATCGGTTTAGAAATTTGCCGAAAAATTTCAAATTAAAATAAACCGCAAGCGCACGGCGTACACTTTGTAGTACGTGGCGAATACGGGTCGATCCGCAGGGAATTGTGACGGATTAAAAATCTATTCAATCAAATTAGACCAAAGTGAGATGAAAGTTGTTAACTACAAAAAGAAACTAAAGCTAGAATTAAAATGTGTTTTAAAAACTATTGAACTAGAGAACAATTTAGAGGCAAATCCACTCTCATATTTTTATAAATCAACAAACAAACAATTTGTGATCTCTAGCTTTGATATTAAGTGAAATATTGTTGTATTTATCATAAGTATGGTTTGTTTATAGTATTAATTAACATAACTCAAATCATCAAACTATAATACAACAAATAAACCACTTATAATTCTCATGAAAATGAAGCCAAAGAAAAAACTATTTTAAGTATGATCTATTCACTATTGTAACTAGCAATATAGATCATCAAATTTCATTTTTACTTTAATTTCACAATCAAAAATGGATTAGCAAATGATAATACAAATTGTGTTTATGTTGAATAAGAATAGCTCATTTGCATAAACAATATAAGCTATCAAACCCACTTGTATAAACTTGCATCAAACTCACTTCATGAAGCATAAACCAAATGAGATCATAAATCATAAAATGTTGAAATTACATAATATTTGAGAGCTTCATTACCCCTAAATTGAAGGGGTTTAGCTACTCATTTGTGGAATTGAAGCAACACAAGTAACTTTCAACATTAAAAAGAGAAGAAAATAGAGAATAAGCAAATAAGAGAATGTAATTAAACTACTTACAACAAAAGAAATTAAGCTACACTACTTGCATGAATGTAAAACTATTCTACTAACAAAGAAAAGAAAAAAACATAAATAAAAGCATTAACATAAAAACAAAGAAAAACATATAGAAAAAGGAGAAGAAAGAGGCTTGGAAGCCATTTTTATTTCATAGAACATTGAGCTTACAATTTGATCTCTTAATTTCCTAAGTAAAATTAAAGAGTAGAAGATCCTTTACATGTACATAAGAGGGCTATTTATACATGCATAAAACCCTAATTCTATTTTTTGGGAGCTTCCCAAAATGCTCTTTAGAAAGTGTGGCCACCAAGTAACCATTAGCCACTAATTAATCTCTCATTAAAAGTGCATGAAGCTTTAACCTCCACTTAGTTGTCCATTAGCTTCTAATTGTACATTTAGGTAAGTGGGTGGGGTCCTCCATGATCTTGAACTTGAATTATTTCCTCTTCATTCCTTTGTATTTCCTTGTGTATGCATATATCATCATGAATCCCTCTTCCATATGCATCAAAATATCCTATAAAAATAATAAAATTTGTCCAAGTAAAAATTCTCAAATGACACATGCACAAAAATGATCGTTTTGCCCCTGAATGAAAGTGAAAATACGTTTGGTTTGAAAATAATTGAATTTTGGTTTTAACATGTACAAGAGCCCAATATGATGTTTATTTAAATGAAAAGAGATAAAATATGGATGTAAATATATGCACATTTACGTGCACATCAGTAATGAAAAGACAAAACACTCGAATCAAAACTAAAAGATCTTATGTAAGTTAAATCAACAGTAAATAAATATGAGTGTAATGGCATTAGAGATGTTTATGGGACTTTACATCTCTTATCCCGTGTATAACGTGTGTGCAATAACTTAAGAGATGTTCGGGATTTCCTTCTCCTAAGGATCCATTAAACTATTTATATGTAGTAATATACGCTATATATATAGTATATATTAGTAAAGTAAAGTATTGAAATAATGTTAAGGCATTACCCATATCCCCCTTAACACATTTTTATAAATGTCGTATTCTATACAGTACTGTAAACTCCAACAAACCAGTGGGCTATCAGGAAGCACTCCATAGGTATGACACAAACCACAAATGTAGTGGGCTCGATAAGGCATATGACGATGCACGCGAGGCAATGCCCAGGGTAGGATTCTACCGTTTTGCACTCCCGAACTGGTGGTAACGCGTAGCAGCTATGTCACGTATGGGAATTTTCGACTTTCGAAAATTCGACATCGATACTCACTTTATCGACCGTCGAGAAATCGAGTGCCGGAAACTCCAATAGTGAGGGTTTAAGAAAGAAGAAAAAGGCAGAAGAAGAAGAAAACAGAAGAAGGAAGAAGAAAGAAGAAAGAACAACATCAGAACAGAAAACAATAACAGAATCTCACATATCGCAACGGAACAACATATAATAGATAAACACTAGTCTTTTAAAACAAAGAACTATATCAGTTTATACATACATCAATCATCAGAGTCAATATACAACAATGGACAGTTATATAACTTGTCCTCATACAGAATACACAGCGGAATAAATACTATCAGATACAAATACTACGTCTCGTCATCCAGCTTATCTCCAAAGCTCCAGAATATCCTGATAACAAAACTCTAGGCTGCCCGTGTGGAAATTGGTGGGCACCCAGAGTTTAGAAAGGAAACAATAAACTCCGAGTCAGTCATGGTGACTGGTGTGAGATCGTAAAACAGTTATTCTTTAAAATAAATAGCAGAAAAATTTTAAAGTAAATTTCGCAATGCTTTTGGAAAATGAAACTACCATAAGACCTCCCACCACACACACAATGCAAACGCAGAATTGGAGGAGATTTCTTCTTATGATAGTCAAAGATGCTTACTACGCAAAAATCAAATTCTTTTTGATATTATTATTAGTGCATAGTGTAGAAAACATTTTGAAAGTATAATATTAATCTTAGCCAGCATAGACATTCCGAACTATGCCTACTATAGCTACCATCCAAACAGTGGTGACCACCATAAGTGAATGGCAGGTTCTACAACTAAAACCGTACAAGTCACGTATTGTTTCTTTGGATTTCCAACAAATGGTCAGGCTAAGGAACTTCCTATCCACGATGGGTACGTCCCTGGAATAGACGACCCGAGAACCTAACCGGATCTCTGCCAACACAAGGCCGGGTTACCTCTGCAAAAATAGGTAACTACTGACACGCGTATGCCATCCCCCGATCGTCACCGATCTTCCCGAGGATCCCCGATTTCCAACAAACCACATAGATAATAATGCAGCAACCACATAGGTTAAGTATCTGGGCTCCATACCATGATACCACCTCTATCCAGAAGGAATGACATACACTAAGGGGCGCTACTCCCTAGAACCTTGCTGCATCCTTCCTGTTTCGACCATTTCCGGGGTGTGAGGCTCGATGAAGTCTCGTCCACAAAGCTACGCTTTCTACAAAGCCCTGCTTCGGGTCAAACAAAATGATCAACCTATGATCACAAAGATATAAGATCAAACAAATGATCATATCGCAAATGATCAAACACTGATCATTTCACAGCAACACTCAGTATGCCACGTTACCAAATTGGGAGTATATCGCTGATAAATTTCAACTACATAACCTCTGAGCTCGTACGTCTCAGAGAAGGGTGTTAAGCTAAAAGAATAAATTCTCCGCCACCAACAGAAATGTATTTGAAAGAAATCAGCTTTATATCTCAAATTGTAACGTCAGACACACAATCCATACAAGTCTGTTCCGGGATCGAACAGAACCGAAGGCACTTCTCACGAAGCCCTTGCATATCCGGATAAATTTCTAATCACGTCCGGACTTCCCGTCACTAAGGGTGATAAAAACCTCTAAACCGGAGATCAGCCGATGTAGAGTAACTCGACGGTAATCCTTCCGTTTTCAAAAATATCCGGTCTTCAACACCGGTCTTCAAATGCGATTCATAACGACGTATCACATATTCGGAATGGGTTATACGACCCCATGGTCCTTTCCCGGCTAACCCGAATAGTGAGCGATTATTCAAAAATAAATGTGGCATTCAAATTCATCCAATTCACAACAAATACCTACTCAAGGTAATTATTGATAGTCGGTTATTTAACTATCAATAAAGATGCGCAACATCATCAGATTCCAAATAATTTTCCCAAATTATTTTATCTTCCAAAATATCTTTACTAGATATAAAATTTCCACACTTAATCATTTGAAAACAATTTCAAATCAATTTCCACATTTCATTTTATCTTTGAAGATAAAATCTCAAAACAGTTCATTTCATATTGGAAAAGCATTTCCATACTTATTTAAAAATAAGTATTTCACAAATCTATTTATTTTCAACATTGAAAATATTCGATATACTTAAATCAAATTTTAAGTATAAATTCATTCTTTAAGGAAATCATTAATTTTAACATCTATTTGAGTCAAAACGAATATTGCATAAAACATCGTTACGACGACTCGAAATCACTAGTATAGGGATTCGGATTTAGATAGATATATAAATCCCAATACTACATAAAAACATTTTCTTTCGAAAATCATTTACTATAACAACAGTGTTATAGTCCATCATTTCCTTATCTCTCGAAACGTCTATTTCAACAATGAATGTTGAAATCTATGTATTCGATACTTAACACGTTTTAAAACATCTTTTAAAACAATTACTTCATTTCATAATATCACTTTCCCAAACATAACCATTTTACTCAATAATATATTCACTGTCCGAAATCGGGAATATACTTCAATAACCAAATTTCAATCCCTTTTTTACACATTTATTTCAAGAATTATCCACTGTCCAAAATCGTGGATAAAATTCCCTTAATAATCTCTATATTAAATTCATCAAATTTGATTGATTTCGAATTTATAAAACAACGTTTATAAATTCACCTTTATATTTTCTAACAACTTCGATTTATAAAATTCTCCTTTTATTAACTTCTAAAATTACTTATCAAAATAAGTGATTTCGGATTTATAAACAACGTTTATAAATCACATTTATACTTCATAACAATTTCAACTTATAAAATCATTTTATTAGCAAATTCTGTTCAAATCTCATCTAAGTGCAAAGATCTAATTTATAAGCAAATTCCTTATAAATCTTCTATCCTACAACTTCTATATAATTTATACTCCACAATTTATAAATCTATAAATCTCGTTCACATATGATTTTTATTATCGCTTCATTTTTAACACTTATAAAAACTCGTTTTATAATTCCAATATCTTAATTTATAAAATGTCAACTTTATAAACCTTTTAAGTAAACCGTTTATAATATTTTAAAAATCTCAATTTAAACCATTTTATAAATAAATCAACTATTTAATCCAAAAATCACTTTTCGATTATATTTCACAAAGATCTTAACTTTTATAACTTTAAGATTTGAACGTTTATTTATTTAAAATAAATCACTTCAAAAATTTAATAAAACGTATAATTTCAAAGATCACTTTAAAAATCCTTTTAAAGTAAAAATCGTTTATTTTTAAACTTTAAAATTGAACCCGATGATGCAACGCACCAATTAGTCCATCACAACATTCAATATCATATATCAATATGATAACAACATATACATCAATATCTGTAAATAAATAAATACTGGTGAGGAATCCAGTTGGATCCCTCCAACCTGTTTCCCTGCATCCACAGACGTTAGCACAATACCAATTCCGCTCCAGTACGGAATTATCGCGGTATATGAGTTTTATAAAAATAATCCGCTTACTAACGGCGCAATAGGGTCTCATCCGCTATACGAGGCAGGAAATCAATCAATCCAATATATACATATGCCAATATGTATATATTGCTATATATAGATATATATCCTACTATATCTAATATCACATCCAAGCAGTCAATCAATCAGTCAATAACTGTAAAAGAAAATCCACTTTCATTTGAGTGAGAAGATCTCACCTTGATTTTCCAATAGAAATTTGTAGCGTTTTATTTTGAATAAAATTAAACAGGCGTTTAATTTCACTCAAAATTTCCACTGACCCCGATCGTTTCCAATCCAGTTTCATCGCGTAGTACGTGTTTCTACGATTCCGGCGCTACCAAATTTGTTGAATTCTGATAATATATGACGAAGTTATGGTAATTCAAACTTTATACAATTTTAAATAAAATAATTTCATTTTCTTTTTAATATTTTTACAACCTTCACACATCAGCCGTTCATTTTGAACGTGACAATCCAGACCGTAGTTTTCATCATCTCCCACGTTTTCTTGCTCCAGTAAAGAAACGAATGAGCAACCCAACATCACGCCATCATCCCTCCAAAACGCGACCATCCCTGGTGCCCTTCATCTCGATCGAAGGCCACCATTCCAAAGTCCATCACGAGCTCCATCTCTGGCCGCAGCCCTGTAGAACTCGACGCTACCAATGGCTCGAATTTCGAGCGTGAACGGCCGGCAATGCAACCCCCATAACGTCCCCTAACGACGATAATAGCTCGAACTACCCGTTGGATGAGTAGATCTCTCCACGATCTACATCTTCGTAGTTAAATGTTTCTTGAATTGATGAACAGATTTGAAGAAAACTTGGGAAGAAAAAAATTGCTTTTCGGCCATTGATTCTAGGGTGGCGGCTGAACGTATGAAATTAGGGTTAAGGTTTTATCTTTGGAAAAAGAAAATAATGAAGTGTATATATAGAAATTGTGACGAACACTATTCACTCGGAATTTCCAAACTCCAATTTACGCGCGGTAACTGGCGTTTCTGGAGTTTATCCCGCGTTCCGAACGCAATGGAACAGGTTTCGGAAGCTAATTCGATCGTATGTGTGAGATATGGCAATAAACGATCAAATTAAATTAAATCGATTTAAATCGATTTCGAGGCGTTTTAATTTGTACCGGACAAACGGTAAATCCAAAAATTACGAAATTTGAAACCATGCAATAATATCACATTACGGATCCGATGAAACTGATTTCGTCGAAATCCGAGACTTTCTGAAAATTGACTAATTTAACTCGACGATTTAAAATTAAAACGATATCGATGCGTTTCGAGTTGCCACGGTCAAACGATAACTTCAATTGCTACGAAAATTGAAATCCGATAATAACTAACTATTACGGATCCAATGGAACTGGTTTCGTTCAATTCTGAGGCTGTTCGAAAATTGGCTATTTTTACAGTCGATAATTAAATATTAAAATATTCAATTTTCACATATTAACTCTAAATTCAAATTTAAAAGTTCTATAACATCTCTATAACTTCAGTATGATTAAATAAAATTTTATAAATCATTTTTAATCATATTAAACTCGATTTTCAATTATTTCTGGAATTTCACTATTAAATTATCGATTTAATTGACCAAATTAAATCCAATATTCGAAAAATAAATCATTCGACTTCTAAATTCCATTTATTAATATTTAAAATTAATTAAATATTCAAATTTTAATTATCAAAAATTCTGGGTCGTTACAAGCTACTACCGCCCACCTTAGAACACACTCCCATAATCAAATCGAGGGTGGCCACCAATCAATCACAAAGTAATAGATATGGTATCGAAGAAATGTGCCTGATCGGAGGAGCGACCTCACTTGGCCCGGTATAGCTCCTGTTTTAGTCATATCAAGCTGGCCCGAGGGGGTCAGGGCTACGTTCTTACCTCATACCAGCAGCGCTTGCCAAACCATCCTAGTTCATTCTGGATTTTCCACCACGTGCGCAATTGTTAAAGTGGTTTTCGAATTGGCAGAGAGTATGACAATATCCGACCCAAGTCTCTTTAACAACCAATCGTTATATTTTCACACTGTGGTCATTTTATAAAGCATTTTTTAACAATAAATCCAGAAAACGGTTTATACCATCATTTCAAGATATCCATAAACTTATTCCAAAAGTATAAATATATTCATAAATACCGAGGAATATTTTCTTTCAATCAATTTCGAAAATAATTTATAAATCTCTCTTAAACCATTTATAAACTATTTATATGCTTTAGAACCATTTACAAAGCTATTTACAAATTCCAAAATAGTGTACAACTCTTCCCCTTTAAACAAGTTCCTTTTATAAAACCCTTTATAAAATCCTTTAAAACCTTTATAAACTCCTTTATAAAGCTATTATAAAAATCCTTTATAAAAATCTTCTATAAAAATCCTTTATAAAAAAATCTTTTATAAAAATCCTTTATAAAAAAAATCTTTTATAAAAATCCTTTTTACAAAATCCATTATAAAATCTCTTACAAAACTTTAATAAATTCTTTACAAAACCTCTTACATTTTTATTTATTAAAGTCATTATAAAAATCTATATTTATTATATTAAATTAAAACTATATTTATTATATTAAATTAAATTTTAAATAAATCTTTTAAAACTATATTAAATATTTTATTAAATTTAAATTTAAACTATTTAAATTATATATTTAAAAAATAAATAAAATTATAGGTTAACATCTTAAATTTATATTTAAAACCATATATTAACCTATAATTTGAAGTTTTAAAACATATAAAATAATTTAATTTTCAAATATAAAATTTTAAATAAAATCATTAAATTAGCTTTAAAAATCAAATTTATAAATCAAAGATACTTTACTATTTAGAAAATAATTTAAAACCGACCAACGGTGTCTGTATATAATTTTCTACCCTGTGGTCAAGTGATAGGGTATGTATCGTTTCAATCCCAAATAGTTAAATTTTCGGGTATATATCATTTCAACCTATATCCCAAATCAACAATTTCCAAATCAATAAAATCGCTCGGGTTTATCATTTCAACCCATAACGATTTTTCCTAATCTATAAGATCATTCAGGTATGTATCATTTGAACCCATAGTGACAACAGAGATATAAACATCCAATCATCCAAAAATGTCAACAAATAAACATCTATCACAATCATCATCAAAATTAGCCAATAAATCCCAACAATTAACTGGTTATCATTATCAGGTATTTAACTAACAATTTAAATTCAAGATTAATTTAAATGGCAATTTAATTCAATATGAATTCAAATTAAATTTAAATGATAATTTAAATTACTAAACAGCAATCAATAAATTTCTTATCACATCATAAATTTAATTTAACTAACATAAGAAAGTTTAGTATTTTGTGAGTGGGTTAAATCACTCACCTTTGATTTATCGTCGATTTAAAATCCAAATGAATGCTCAAATTTGAATAGTCTACAAATCCAACCAAACCAGTCCCATATTGTCCAAAATTTTGATATGAACCCAATGAAAGAAACCGCATCCAAATCTGAGCTCGTATGAAAAAGTTGCGAACGTTAGAAGTTTGAAAATAAATTTTAAATTAAAATAAACAATACAAGGGATGATATTTAAATTAGATTACCATCTCTCTCAACATGGTTTAACTCGAAACCCTACCCATGCTTCAGCCGCCATCTTCACCATTCAAACGCCGCCGCCCTGTGCCACATGACCACAATCAAACACTACCATCCACATCCACACCTCCGGCCAACCACCACAGCCAAGCGCGGCCCTCCACGTCGCCCCCTAAGAGCTCCGCCGCCGCCGACCAATATCGCCTATTTCTGGCGAATTCGAGACCTCTTAGACCAAACCTACCATATAGATCGCCTCTACTAATCAACCTCTACGTGCCAATACCTTCTGATCGTTGTAAGGATGAAGATCCACTGTTAAATGAAACCATGGCCTATGGACAACTGAAACTTCTTCATCATTTTCTGATCAGACGATGCACCAAGTCGAAAAATGAATTGTAGAGAGAGATTACATTCATCGAGAGCTTTCCAACGATATATAATTCGATAGATTTTTGAGGAGTTTGAATTTTTGATTTGATTTTGAATTGAAATTAGGGTTTTTGGAATTGACAGCCATTGGAGAAGGAATAGATAATTGAATAGACAAATAGAATTGTACGTATAGGAATTAGAGACAAAAGAAGCTGCTAGGGTTTATAACAGCCTATATATAGGCAGAGATAGATAAGAACGAATGGACAGATCAATTTGGGTCGAAACAATAACAACGACCCGAAAAGCCCGTTTCGTTCCCAAAACGAAAGCAAGTCATCTCATATATCAAAATATAGGTTTTCGATATTTTTAAACTCAATGGAACTACTTTCAAACCCTAATTCCATTGTATATAGAAGTTAGATTTCAAAATCAAATTATATTCATTTAAAAACGATAAGTCCGATCGCTACAAAACTTGATATCCTTTAATAATTCACTGTTACAGATCCGATGAAACTGGTTTTGTCGAAATCCGAGACAATGGCAAAAATGGCTATTTTCACGTTAAATAAATAAATTATTATTAAATTGATTTAATTACTTTTAAATTCAAATTTAAAAGTTAACGGTTTTATCATTCTTGATTACATAGAAATTAATAATCTTTTAAAATTCAATATTCCATGTTAAATCCTATATTTATATATTGCACAAATTTCAGCGTTCAATTACAACTGCAATAAAATCCCAGTTAATTATATTTTAATTCCCAATAAATTCTTTTATTTTGATTTACGCTCTTATTATTGAATCAACTATTACCTTATGAATATAATTAACATTAGTTTACATTTTATTACGTTCATATTCTACAGTTATCATCTATTACCATATTAATTACAATATTTCAATTTGCCAATTTATTTTCAAAAGGATTAGATAATAAGGTATTAATTATAACAATTGTTTTACCTTAATAATTCATGTCTATTAACTTAATGTTTATAACCTAGGGTTATAAATTGTTTACCAAAACTGATTTCATATTCTAATTATTTTTCTCATAAATAAATCATAAATTTTAATTTCACACAATATTAAATTTTAAAATCTTGTTTAATTTAATAGTTTTAATTATCAAAAATACGGGCCGTTACACTCTCCCCCACTCAAAACTTTTCGTCCTCGAAAAGTAACAAGAAGGAATTAAGAAACTTGATATAATTTTATTCAATTTATAACAATTTAACTTACATATTTAAGTTTAACAAAATTTGAAAATAACTCAACTTTTACAAAAAAATTCCAAGTCTTAAATTCACAAAAAATTTCAATAGCGTCTCCTTTGCGCGGTTAGGTCAGGAAAAATAATAATATCAATAATTTCAATATATATATCATATTTTAATAATAAACATCCCAAACCATGGGAAAACAATTAAAATATCATTGCAAAACCGTAACCCGAAAACGTACCTATTTGTCGGGCAAACAACTTTATTTATGAAATCAAAAGCAGTAGTTATTGCTTCCATAAACCTGTATTTCACTTATATAATCCAAAAGAGTTAAAATTATGTAAAAGAGAAATATATATTTGTTTCAATTAGTAACAAAAGAAAATCAACACAAAAAATATGCAAACAAAACGGCACGACCATCATATGCAACAAAAGAATCCATCACACATCCATAACAACCAAAACTAATGGTTTGTTTAGTTCAGAAACTTTTCATCGTACAAGGATGATAAATAAACTACTAAGCGTACTTTACGCTCAACAGCCTTAGATAATTTCTTAATAGATTATTCATACATCCTTAAACAATTTGAAGTATCCTTTCCCAAACTTTCCATAAGCCAAACACATAGGATTTTAAATATTATTTAAGTTTATTCGATTGGTTTCCCTTTTCATCATTTACTTTTCATTTATTAATTTTCATTCATTCATACAATGTTATTTTTCCATTAATTTACATTCATTTACTTACATATATTATTTTCCATTCAATTATTTAGATCATCAATAAATCAATTCTTAAAATATTATATAAGTTTCTTTGCAAATTTTATTCACAATTATTATTTACTTATAAAACTTGATTTCCATTTAATATTAGTATTCATTAGTGAATAAATTCATACTTTAGTTTCTCTACCTTTTTTTTATTCACATTTATTTCTTTCATATATAGTATTATTGAATATTAAATCTATTTCTGAATCATCTCAACATTTCCGAAGTTATAGTCATTTACATAATAGTATTCACTTTTACTATTCACTTTAATTATAAATAACTTCAAACATTAACTTAAGTTTATAATATTCTTATACATCTTATTTTTTTTTATAAACATATGTTCATTTTGAAGCACTTTTGTTATTAAGCTTTTTATTTGTATAATATTCTATTACATATTCATAATAACATTTCAACTTTTAAACATTTCTGGTAAGTTTTATATATGTTTTTAGAATGTAATTGGGTGTTATACAAATTTATCTTATTCATTTGAATTAGCAAAATATTCAATAATTTACATCTTCTTAATTTTCATTATCTTCTAATTTACAAGTTACAAATCTTCAATTTCTTATATTTTCATTAAACAATTACCTTTTAATTCAGATTTCAATTTGAATGCTTCCAACTTATTAATAGTCAAGATTTCTTTTCATTACAATAATTGAAATCCCTAATTTATGGAAAACTTAAGAACTAAAATTCTTGGTTTCTTTTCAAATCATTTCGAAATTATATATGTACTTATATATTTTTTATATCAAATCATACTTAGGAAATTTAAATTAAAATTAGTTTATCAGAAGGAATGTGTAGCAAAGCTACTACAGTTGTCTTCCCACGTTGAAACTCGAAAATGAATGTCGATGATGCCGCGGTCATCACCGAAATTATTTTCCAACGACAGAAGATGGAAGTACGAACTTATTTCCTTTTTAAAATTATTTTAAAATTTTTCTTTCAAATCACATTGAAAACATTTATATCCGAAAATACTTCCAAATATTACTAATATTATATTCCAAAATCTTTGAAAACCAATTTCAAAACCCCAGAACTTAAGTTCTCAAATTTCAAATTCATATTCACCTTATTTGTAAATTCTATTTTGCAACCAATGTTTATAAAATTTCACTTCCTAATAAACAAACATATCACATACATCTATATCCATTTATAAAAATTATTGTTTTATATATAAAATATAATACTAGGTAAAACTATTTCATTTACCTATATTTCAAAACAATATTGTGTCGGTCTACCCAACTAAGTGTTTAGAAATCCCTATCGTTGCCATGGCATCCTACGTACCGACCATAATTTATAAATACCAAACAGAACAAATTAACACAATATAAAAACATTTTTATATCACTGACAAATACACTCTCTAATATATACACTCAAACACATTCTAGGGTATTAATAACTCTATCTCTAATGAGTCAACCCCACAAAGCTAAGGTTATTTCTAAACCAAAGCTCTGATACCAACTGTAACGACCCACCTTGTTGGACGGTTTGAATCGACAATAAACCACACATGTCAACTTAAACCATTCAAAAGGGTGTTACTAAATAAGAAAATAAGAGAAAATGAAGGAAAAACAAAACACAGAATCTCACAACGGAACGACAAAATATAATAATCAAATAAACAGTTCATGAAGCTGTTTTACAAATACATATGATTACACTTTTACAATACAATCTGAGTTATACATACATCAGGTATAATAGGATAATGTAGGGGAACAACATGACGCAGCGGAATTTTTTTACTAGTAATATAATAAACCAAACTCCGTCTTCGTCCTCCAGAAATAAAGTCTTAAATGCTGAAATGCTCAGGCCGACCCGAGCGTAATGAAAAGACAAAACACTCGAGTCAGAACTAAAAGATCTTATGTAAGTTAAATCAATAGTAAATAAATATGATTGTAATGGCTTTAGAGATGTTTACGGGATTTTACATCTCATATCCTATATATAACGTGCGTGTAATAACTTAAGAGATGTTCGGGATTTCCATCTCCTAAGGATCCGTTGTAACGACCCGTATTTTTACGGATCGACAAGTTCGTCAAAATCTGGAATTTTTGCATTTTTTAAGTCATTTCATATTTTTAGGCAGATTTGTCTAAGTCCTAGGTCGTGAACGACCTAAGAGCTAAGTCGTGATCGAGTTAAGGAATTCGGCGAGTTAGTGTTAGGTCGTGGGTTAGTTGGAGCGACCTATAGAATTATGCAACCTAGGATTTAGTTAAGTATTAGGTCGGCAGGGCGAGTTAACGACCTAAAGAACTGACCGACTTAAGGATATGGTGACTCAAGGGTAGGCAGACCTAGTGGAGTAAGCGACCTAGTGGTTACTGGGTTAGTGTGGTTAGGTTGGCAACGACTTAGAGTGTATAGAAGTTAGGTCGGTTGGACGAGTTAGTGGGTTGACCGACTTATGATTGTAGACGACTTAAGGTTAGAGTTAGGTCGTAGTGACCAAGTTAAGGGATAGGTCGCTATGTGTTAGGTCGTCTGGTAGCTTGGTTGGTTAGGTCGTAAGCGACCTAAGGGTTAAGTTGTTACCAAGTTAAGTCGACTGGGTGGGTTAGCGACCTAAGGAGTTAACAAGTTGGCGACCTTAAGAGTTAGCCTATGTGTTAAGTCGTAGACGACTTAGGGGTTGAGTCGTAACCCAGTTGTTTGTTAAGTCGTAGAAGCACAGATCTGTTAAGTCGTATCTTCTGCCAAGTTATAAGTCGTGACTAGTGGTAAGTCGCTAGAGGCGCATGAGTCTTAAGTCGTAGGCGCGCATGCTATAAGTCGTGACCGACTTAGGAGATAGCAGTTGTTAGGTCGCAGATGCTTCTGGTTAAGTCGTAGGATGGCAAAGCGTTAGGTCGTAGGTCGGCATAGTGTTAAGTCGGCAGCGACTTAAGAAGATAGTCGAGTTACGACTTAGGGTATTTTCTGCTATAAATAGGAGAGCTTCTCTTCATTTTTGGGATCCGGATTTTGAAGCGACGAAGTGCTGCCATTTTGAGAGCTCGACTTCTACACTTCTTCACTTCTTTTCTCCACTCTAATCTAGTGCTTCCATCCATCCAAATCGAAGATCAAGATTGAAGATTCAAGAGCTTAGATTGAAGATCTTCATCTTTTCAAGAGAGATTTCTTCATTTGAAGCGGATTTGTGATAGATCAAGCTTGATCCTTTGCTGTCCAGATCTGAAGCGTGTTGATTTGGGTTTGTTTAAGTGATTTGGTGAGTGGTGATTATCTCTCACACGGATCCAAAGGAGTATATCGGATTGTTGGCTCGATTTGGTGTTAAAATAGTGATTTCCATGCATTTTCTTCATCCTAAGTGTAGATCCATATAGATCCATTGTTCATGATGATGTTACATCCATTTTATCATATGTTAACCTATGCAAGTTCATTCATCAAGTTTGTAGAGATATAATCCATGTTTTCATGCTTATTGGACTTTCAACTCTTTAATTACGAAAATGCCATTATTGTTATAATTGTCTACTTAGATTACTTTTGAATGCTTGATTGCTTGGATTGATGTTTGATTTGATTGATTGTTATGAACTAGATGATTGATGATTAGATTTAGATCGAAGGTGATTCAAAAGCTAAGGGAAAGGCTCTTGAATTGGAAAAGCTGCTCGTGGCATATGTAGCGGGATGATGAAGCTCTTATGCATAGATTCGATGATGTGATGATGAGATGAGGCTTTGCGAGGATGTAATGAAGCGAGGCAATCATGTGATGAAGACTTGGTCTAATCCAGACGGGATCATTCCAAGCATGTTGATAACTCGGTGATATGATTCGAGTTGAGGATAATGAATGGATATGAGAATAGTCGTCGAGGAGGATGACTAGGAGGCTTGGATAGCATCGTTGTTGAAGGTTCTAGCATGCTCTAAGAAAGAGTACGTTTGGGCAGATTCGATAGTCCCAACGGCCAACTGTTGATGGTCGAGTACTCTGGGCAGATTCGATAGTCCTAGGCACGGGCTGCGACGACGTGCGGGAGTTATGTCTAGAACCGGGGTTTCCATTAGCCCTTGACGGACGGCTGAAAGAATGTGCCGGTCATTCAATTAACGGTGATATCGAAGCAATGATAACAGTGATAGCCAGAATCATGGATGTTTGGTTGTATCGTCATTTCGGACTCAAGAGCGGTATTTTCTGGGTGCTTATCTGATTTAGGCCTTGGTACTTGGAAAACATCGCCCTTGACTCGAGTGATAGTAGCTTTACTTTAAATTGTATGCTCTGCTATGTTTGCTTCTGCTTAGTATGTGTCTGGAGGCTATCACTGTAGAATGAGGTTGGAGTGGGAGGGTTGTATTCCTATTCCTTTTCCTTTATGCTCTTTTGGTATGTTGTTAGTTAATTTACTGCTCACTAAGACTGTTGTCTGACTCAAGGCTTTATGTTTTAATTCTTATTGCCTTGGGCTGTTCGTCCATTTTGGGACGGGCAGACTAGGTAGCAGGTGACAGGTGCTGTTCTCTTCTCACGATGTTGATATCGAAGACGAGCTGGAGGGTTGCATATTATCTTCTTATTATATGTACTGGATATTCCGCTGTTTTGTATTCTCTGAGAGATATGTAGTGAGGCTTGATGTTTTGACTATGTGGATGCTTGTATTCAACTATTATGGAGTTTTATATGATGTCATTTTGTTCTGTCAAGCTTCACTATACATATGTTCTATTGTATTTTGTCCATGCGCTGTGAGTAATACGATAGATTCTGTTGTTTTAAATCTTACCTTGACAATCGTCCATGGTCGCCTGGTACACTTTACAGCGCTCTATCTCTAGATTCGGTGCAGGGGTCATGGGCGGTCGTCACATTTGGTATCAGGGCATTGGTTAATCGATTTTACCCAACGCTCGCTGTCGTAACTACGTATGAGAGACGTAATTGTATTTTGATGGATGATTACTATATATAATATAGTAGTTTAGTTGAGTTTGAGTCCTTTATGCAGTTGTTTCTCTAAGGTGTTCTGATCATTCCTTTTTATAGATATTGAGAATGAGTCGAAGAGGGAGACCAGCTGCTAGGGAAGGCCGTGCTACTGAAGAGACTGCTGATTATGCAGCCATGTTCGAAGCTATGATGACTTCGATCATGAGAAGGATACCAGTTCCAGGGGCGGCAGTTGATGTTGGAGTTCAAGTCCAAACTCCGAAACCAGTGGATTTTGCTAAGTTGTGCAAGGATTATACTGCTCTCGGAGGGAAGGCTTTCTTGGGAACAGAATCAACTATTGAAGTCCAGAGATGGATCGATGCTTGTAGAAGGATCTTTGGTGATTTGGGAATTGATGATGCAACTAAGAGGAAGTTGGCATCAAGGCAGCTTCAAGGGAGAGCCTCTGATTGGTGGAATTCTATTACCATCACTACTCCGGAGGAGGAGATTACTTGGGAGCAATTCCAAGTCAGATTTGAAGCTAAGTTCATTTCTACAGCTCAGAAGTCTGTTCTGTTCAAGAGGTTTGTGGAGCTCAAGCAAGGTGGAAGATCAGTTCTTGAGTATGTTTCTGAGTTTGAAGCTTTGTCCAAATATGCCCGGTCATATATTGAGTCTGCTTATCAGAAGAATGAGAAGTTTGTGACCGGCTTGGATAGTTATCTTGGGAGACAGTTGGTGGATCATTTGGATGATTCATTTGAGAAGCTTGTAGAGAAAGCTCTTAGGCATGAGAGTCTGTTTCCTAAGGAAGGATCTGTTGTTGCTGTGACCAAGGGAGAATCTAAACCACAGCAGGGTGGAAACCAGAAGAGGAAGCAGCAGCAGCAGAAGGGTAAGGATGGCCAGAAGAAGCCGAAAGGCGAGGTGACTTGCTACAATTGTCAGCAGAAGGGCCATTTCTCTAAGGATTGTAAGAATCCGAAGGCACCGATGAAGTGTCACAACTGTGACAAGCCGGGACATTTCAGGAAGAATTGTCCAGAACCGAGAAGAGATAACCAGATTGTGCAAGCTTATGCTTTGGGAGCTGTTCCGTCGTCTTCAAAAGCTCCTACTGCTGAAGAGAAAGGAAAGAGTGTGGTTGTTCAAGGTACTCTTTTCCTATGTGGTGTTCCAGTTAGAGTTTTGTTTGATACTGGAGCGTCGCATTCGTTTGTTTGTAATGAACTCGTAGGCCGGTTAGGTTTGGAACCGGATATTGTTGATAGGCCATTGGTTGTGACTAATCCAGTTGGGGGTTCGTCTTGTTTGTGTATGTTATGCCGTGGTCTAGTTGTATCGAGTCATGGTTGCTCTTTTGTTTGTGATTGCTTTGTCCTGAACTTTGCGGGGTTCGGAATTATTTTGGGTATGGACTGGCTTAGGAAGTATGCGGCTAAGGTTGATTGTGAGTGGCTGGAGGTGACAGTCGAGAATGTGGAGGGGCGAAAGGTTGTGATACGATGTAAGCATGAGGAAGGCGTCTTCATGAGCTTCATGTATTCGCTAGTTGTTCCACGGGATGGACTGTCTTTAGTGCCAATCGCAAATGGATTCGAGGATGTCTTTGACGAAGTCAAAGGGTTGCCGCCGCATAGAGAGATCGAGTTTCGGATAGATCTTGTTGAAGGGGCCAGACCTGTTGTGATGCCTCTTAGGCGGATGGCGCCTAGGGAACAGCAGGAGTTGAGGGTGCAAGTTGATGACCTTTTACAGAAAGGATTCATTCGGCGTAGTGTGTCCGAGTGGGGTGCACCAGTTGTGTTTGCAACCAAGGCAGATGGGTCGTTGAGATTGTGTGTGGATTATCGTGAGCTGAATAAGGTGACTAAGAAGAACAAGTATCCATTGCCAATTATAGATGACTTGTTTGATCAGCTTCACGAGGCTAAGGTGTTTTCTCAGATGGATTTGGCAACGGGATTTCACCAGTTGAGAGTGGCTAAGGATAGTGTGCCGAAGACTGCTTTTAGGAAACCATCCGGTTTCTTTGAGTGGCTGGTAATGCCGTTTGGATTGACTAACGCGCCAGCATATTTTGTGGATCTTGTGAATAGAGTGTTCAGAGATCAGTTGAACAAGTTCGTACTTATGTTCGTGGATGATATTCTGATTTATTCCAGAACTGAAGAAGAGCACAAGACGCACTTGCGTATTGTTTTGGAAATCTTACGGAAACATCAGCTAAAGGCTAAGTTTTCGAAGTGTCACTTCTGGAAGAGTGAAGTGAGGTTCTTAGGCCATGTAATTTCTGGAAGTGGAATAGTGGTTGATCCCGCTAAGGTGGCAGCAATCCAGGATTGGGTTAGACCTAAGAATGCATCTGATATGAGAAGTTTTCTTGGATTAGCAGGATATTATCGACGGTTTATCAAAGACTTCTCCAAGGTAGCTGCACCGTTAACAGGATTGACGAAAAAGAACCAAGTGTTCAGTTGGGATGCTAAGTGTGAGCAAGCTTTCGGAATCCTGAAAGAGAGATTGACGAGTGCTCCTGTTTTGACTATTCCTAGTGGGAATGATGAGATGGTGGTTTACACCGACGCATGTGGTACTGGACTTGGAGCAGTGCTGATGTAGAAGGATAAAGTTGTTGCGTATGCCAGTCGACAACTGAAGCCGCATGAAAGGAATTACCCAACTCATGATTTGGAATTAGCGGCGATTGTATTTGCTCTGAAGATGTGGAGGCATTATCTGTTGGGAGTTCGATTCGAGTTGTTTACGGATCACAAGTCGTTGAAGTATCTTTTCTCCCAAAAGGATTTGAATCTTCGGCAGCAACGTTGGCTAGAGTTTTTGGCATCATATGATTTTGGTATAGCTTATACTCCGGGAAAAGGTAACGCAGTGGCAGATGCGTTAAGTCGAAGACATGCAGGATTGGGAGCCATGTTTTCTGAATGGAAGAATCTCGAGTATTTAGCTAGATTTGACTTCAGGCCTAGATGCGAATTGGAACCTGAGATGTTGGCAAACTTATCAATAAGACCCACTCTTGTGGAAAGGATTGGTGAGAGCCAAAAGCGAGATGATAAGCTTGTCAAGATTATCCGTGAATTGGAATCTGGATTGGATCCAGAAAAGGATAAAGGATTCGAGGTCGATCGAGAGGGTTGGCTTCGGAAGCAAGGACGACTAGTTGTTCCCGATATAGGTGAATTGAGGAGTGAAGTTCTGAAGGAAAGTCATCACTCGAAGTTGACAATTCATCCAGGTGGAAATAAGATGTATCGGGATATGAAGAGAACCTACTATTGGGAAGGTATGAAGAAGGATGTTGGAAATTTTATTTCCAAATGTATGAACTGCCAGTTGGTAAAAGCCGAACAGAAGAAGCCAAGTGGATTGCTTCAGCCATTAGAAGTTCCTACATGGAAGTGGGAACAAGTGTCGATGGATTTTATTGATGGATTGCCTAGAACCAGAACGGGAAATGAAGGGATTTGGGTTATCATTGATCGTTTGACCAAGAGTGCAAGATTCATTCCTGTTCGATCGACTAGGACGGCATCAAAGTTGGCTGAGTTGTATGTTAAGTGGATAGTTCGATTCCATGGTATTCCGAAGAGTATAGTGAGCGATCGAGACCCATTGTTCACTAGTGGATTTTGGAAGAGCTTCCAGGAAGTCTTGGGAACCGAGTTGTGTTTGAGTACAGCTTATCATCCCCAAACATATGGTCAGACCGAGAGAGTCAACCGAGTTTTGGAAGATCTTCTTAGAGCTTGTGTTTTGGATTTCGGAGGATCATGGGAAAATCACCTTCATTTGGTGGAGTTTGCGTACAACAACAGTTACCAGTCAAGCATTGGTATGGCACCGTATGAGGCGTTGTATGGAAGACCGTGTAACTCTCCGACATGTTGGTTGGAAACTGGAGAAAAGCTGATGCTTGGGCCAGAGATGATTCGACAGACTTCGGATTGCATAGAGATCATTCGGCAACGAATAAAGGCAGCCCAAGACCGTCAGAAGAGTTATGCCGATAAGCGTCGAAAGGATTTGGAATTCGACGTAGGAGATATGGTTTTTGTGAAGATTTCTCCACTGAAGAACGTTATTCGATTCGGGAAGAAAGGAAAATTGACTCCGAGATTTGTTGGACCATTCCCGATTATCGAGCGAATTGGAAAGCTCGCTTACAGATTGGAGTTACCAGAGAAGATGTCGGGTGTGCACAATGTTTTTCACGTATCATATCTACGGAAGTATGTGCACGACTCGAATACCGTGGTTTCTGTTGATAGCTATGAAGATTTCGAATTTGATCCAGTCGATAGAAGACCTCGTAAGCCGCTTCGTGTTGTTGAAACTGACACGAAACAGCTCAGGAGGAAGGTAGTTAAGTTGCTCAAGATACAATGGAGTGATGATGATAACGACTGTACGTGGGAGGTGGAAGAGAGGATGAAGGCAGCTCATCCTGAACTCTTCAAGGTATGGCCCTAAGGTGTCGTGTCATCTCGCGATATTGTAACTTGTTCTAATTTTAGAATTCTGTACGCTAAGTTAGAATTGGATGCATGGTTTGTTGATTGCTATGGATGGTAGGCGTACAGAATAGTTTTTGATTGCTTGGAATTTCGGGGGCGAAATTCCTAAGGGGGAGAGAATGTAACGACCCGTATTTTTACGGATCGACAAGTTCGTCAAAATCTGGAATTTTTGCATTTTTTAAGTCATTTCAGATTTTTAGGCAGATTTGTCTAAGTCCTAGGTCGTGAACGACCTAAGAGCTAAGTCGTGACCGAGTTAAGGAATTCGGCGAGTTAGTGTTAGGTCGTGGGTTAGTTGGAGCGACCTATAGAATTATGCAACCTAGGATTTAGTTAAGTATTAGGTCGGCAGGGCGAGTTAACGACCTAAAGAACTGACCGACTTAAGGATATGGTGACTCAAGGGTAGGCAGACCTAGTGGAGTAAGCGACCTAGTGGTTACTGGGTTAGTGTGGTTAGGTCGGCAACGACTTAGAGTGTATAGAAGTTAGGTCGGTTGGACGAGTTAGTGGGTTGACCGACTTATGATTGTAGACGACTTAAGGTTAGAGTTAGGTCGTAGTGACCGAGTTAAGGGATAGGTCGCTATGTGTTAGGTCGTCTGGTAGCTTGGTTGGTTAGGTCGTAAGCGACCTAAGGGTTAAGTTGTTACCAAGTTAAGTCGACTGGGTGGGTTAGCGACCTAAGGAGTTAACAAGTTGGCGACCTTAAGAGTTAGCCTATGTGTTAAGTCGTAGACGACTTAGGGGTTGAGTCGTAACCCAGTTGTTTGTTAAGTCGTAGAAGCACAGATCTGTTAAGTCGTATCTTCTGCCAAGTTATAAGTCGTGACTAGTGGTAAGTCGCTAGAGGCGCATGAGTCTTAAGTCGTAGGCGCGCATGCTATAAGTCGTGACCGACTTAGGAGATAGCAGTTGTTAGGTCGCAGATGCTTCTGGTTAAGTCGTAGGATGGCAAAGCGTTAGATCGTAGGTCGGCATAGTGTTAAGTCGGCAGCGACTTAAGAAGATAGCCGAGTTACGACTTAGGGTATTTTCTGCTATAAATAGGAGAGCTTCTCTTCATTTTTGGGATCCGGATTTTGAAGCGACGAAGTGCTGCCATTTTGAGAGCTCGACTTCTACACTTCTTCACTTCTTTTCTCCACTCTAATCTAGTGCTTCCATCCATCCAAATCGAAGATCAAGATTGAAGATTCAAGAGCTTAGATTGAAGATCTTCATCTTTTCAAGAGAGATTTCTTCATTTGAAGCGGATTTGTGATAGATCAAGCTTGATCCTTTGCTGTCCAGATCTGAAGCGTGTTGATTTGGGTTTGTTTAAGTGATTTGGTGAGTGGTGATTATCTCTCACACGGATCCAAAGGAGTATATCGGATTGTTGGCTCGATTTGGTGTTAAAATAGTGATTTCCATGCATTTTCTTCATCCTAAGTGTAGATCCATATAGATCCATTGTTCATGATGATGTTACATCCATTTTATCATATGTTAACCTATGCAAGTTCATTCATCAAGTTTGTAGAGATATAATCCATGTTTTCATGCTTATTGGACTTTCAACTCTTTAATTACGAAAATGCCATTATTGTTATAATTGTCTACTTAGATTATTTTTGAATGCTTGATTGCTTGGATTGATGTTTGATTTGATTGATTGTTATGAACTAGATGATTGATGATTAGATTTAGATCGAAGGTGATTCAAAAGCTAAGGGAAAGGCTCTTGAATTGGAAAAGCTGCTCGTGGCATATGTAGCGGGATGATGAAGCTCTTATGCATAGATTCGATGATGTGATGATGAGATGAGGCTTTGCGAGGATGTAATGAAGCGAGGCAATCATGTGATGAAGACTTGGTCTAATCCAGACGGGATCATTCCAAGCATGTTGATAACTCGGTGATATGATTCGAGTTGAGGATAATGAATGGATATGAGAATAGTCGTCGAGGAGGATGACTAGGAGGCTTGGATAGCATCGTTGTTGAAGGTTCTAGCATGCTCTAAGCAAGAGTACGTTTGGGCAGATTCGATAGTCCCAACGGCCAACTGTTGATGGTCGAGTACTCTGGGCAGATTCGATAGTCCTAGGCACGGGCTGCGACGACGTGCGGGAGTTATGTCTAGAACCGGGGTTTCCATTAGCCCTTGACGGACGGCTGAAAGAATGTGCCGGTCATTCAATTAACGGTGATATCGAAGCAATGATAACAGTGATAGCCAGAGTCATAGATGTTTGGTTGTATCGTCATTTCGGACTCAAGAGCGGTATTTTCTGGGTGCTTATCTGATTTAGGCCTTGGTACTTGGAAAACATCGCCCTTGACTCGAGTGATAGTAGCTTTACTTTAAATTGTATGCTCTGCTATGTTTGCTTCTGCTTAGTATGTGTCTGGAGGCTATCACTGTAGAATGAGGTTGGAGTGGGAGGGTTGTATTCCTATTCCTTTTCCTTTATGCTCTTTTGGTATGTTGTTAGTTAATTTACTGCTCACTAAGACTGTTGTCTGACTCAAGGCTTTATGTTTTAATTCTTATTGCCTTGGGCTGTTCGTCCATTTTGGGACGGGCAGACTAGGTAGCAGGTGACAGGTGCTGTTCTCTTCTCACGATGCTGATATCGAAGACGAGCTGGAGGGTTGCATATTATCTTCTTATTATATGTACTGGATATTCCGCTGTTTTGTATTCTCTGAGAGATATGTAGTGAGGCTTGATGTTTTGACTATGTGGATGCTTGTATTCAACTATTATGGAGTTTTATATGATGTCATTTTGTTCTGTCAAGCTTCACTATACATATGTTCTATTGTATTTTGTCCATGCGCTGTGAGTAATACGATAGATTCTGTTGTTTTAAATCTTACCTTGACAATCGTCCATGGTCGCCTGGTACACTTTACAGCGCTCTATCTCTAGATTCGGTGCAGGGGTCATGGGCGGTCGTCACATCCGTTAAACTATTTATATGTAGTAATATACGCTATATATATATAGTGTCTATCAGTAAAGTAAAGTATTCAAATAGCGTTAAAACGTTACCCATATCCCCCTTAACACTTTTTTATAAATGTCATAGTCTATACAGTACTGTAACTCCACCAAACTGGTGAGCTATCAGGGAGCACTCCATAGGTACGACACAAACCAAAATCGTAGTGGGCTCGATAAGGCATATGACAAGGCACGCGAGGCAATGCCTAGGGTAGGATTCTACCGTTTTGCACTCCTGGACTGCTGGTAACGCGTAGCAGCTACTACCGCCCACCTCAGAACACACTCCCATAATCAAATCGAGAGTGGCCACCAATCAATCACAAAGTAACAGATATGGTATCAAAGAAATGTGACCGATCGGAGGAGCGACCTCACTTGGCCCGGTATAGCTCCTGTTTTAGTCATATCAACTTGACCCGAGGGGGTCAAAGCTACGTTCTTACCTCATACCAGCAGCGTTCGCCAAACCATCCTACTTCATTCTGGATTCTCCACCACGTGCACAATTGTTAAGTGGTTTCGGAATTGTCAGGGAGTATGACAATATCCGACCCCGGTCTCTTTAACAACCAATTGTTATATTTTTCACACCATGGTCATTTTATAAAGCATTTTTAATAATAAATCCAGAAAACAGTTTATACCATCATATCAAGATATCCATATACTTATTCCAAAAGTATATATATTCATAAATACCGAGGAAGATTTTCTTTCAATCAATTTCGAAAATAATTTATAAATCTCTCTTAAACCATTCATAATCTATTTATATGCTTTAGAACTATTTACAAAGCTATTTATAAATTCCAAAATAGTGTACAACTCTTCCCCTTTAAACAAGTTCCATTTATAAAACCCTTTATAAAATCATTTAAAACCATTATAAGTTCCTTTATAAAGCAATTATAAAAATCCTTTATCAAAATCTTTTATAAAAGTCCTTTATAAAAATATCTTTTATAAAAATCCTTTATAAAAAAATCTTTTATCAAATCCTTTTTACAAAATCCATTATAATATCTCTTACAAAACTTTTATACGTTCTTTACAAAACCTCTTACATTTTTATTTATTAAAGTTATTATAAAAATCTATATTTATTATATTAACTATTTATTATATTAAATTACTTTTTAAATAAATATTTTAAAACTATATTAATTATTTTATTAAATTAAATTTTAAACTATTTATATTATATATTTAAAAACTAAATAAAATTATAAGTAAAAATCTTTAATTTACATTTAAAACCATATATTAACCTATAATTTGAAGCTTTAAAACTTATGAAATAAATTAATTTCCAAATATAAAATTTTAAATAAAATCATTAAATTAACTTTAAAAATCAAATTTATAAATCAAAGATACTTTACTATTTAGAAAATAATTTAAAATCGACCAACGGTTTTCGTATATAATTTTCTACCCTATGGTCAAGTGATAGGGTATGTATCATTTCAACCCTAAATAGTTAAATTTTCGGGTACATATCATTTCAACCCGTATTCCGAATTAATAATTTCCAAATCAATAAAATCGCTCGGGTTTATCATTTCAACCCATAATGATTTTCCCTAAGCTATAAGATCATTCGGGTATGTATCATTTCAACCCATAGTGATTATGGAGATATAAACATCCAATCATCCAAAAATGTCAACAAATAAACATCCATCACAGTCATCATCCAAACCAGCCAATAAATCACAACAATTAAATGGTTATCATTATCATGTATTTAACTAACAGTTTAAATTCAAGATTAATTTAAATGGCAATTTAATTCAATATAAATTCAAATTAAATTTAAATGACAATTTAAATTACTAAACAACAATCAACAAATTTCTTATCACATCATAAATTTAATTTAACTAACATAAGAAGGTTTAGTATTTCGTGAGTGAGTTAAATCACCCACCTTTGTTTTATCGTCGATTTAAAATCCAAATGAACACCCAAATTTGAACAGTCTCCAAACCAAACCAAACTTGTCCTATATTGTCTAGAATTTCGATATAAACCCAAGGAAAGAAACCGCATTCAAATCCGAGCTTGTATGAAAAAGTCACGAACGTTAGAAGTTTGAAAATAAAATTTAGATTAAAATAAACAATACAAAGGAAAATATGTAAATCAGATTACCATCTCTCTCTCAACATGGTCGAACTCGAAACCCTACCCACGCTTCAGCCGCCATCTTCACCATTCAAACGCCACCGCCCTATGCCACGTGACCACGATCAGACACCGCCACCCACATCCACACCTCCGGCCGATCACCACAGCCATGCGCGGCCCTCCACGTCGCCCCCCAAGAGCTCCGCCGCCACCGACCAATATCGCCCATTTCTGGTGAATTCGAGGCCTCTTAGACCAAACCAACCGTATAGATCGCCTCTACTAATCACCCTCTACGTGCCAGTACCTCCTGATCGTCGTAAAGATGAAGATCCACCGTTAAACGAAACCATGGCCTATGGACGGCCGAAACTTCTTCATCGTTTTCTAATCAAACGATGCACCAAATCCAAAAACGAATTGCAGAGAGAGATTACGTTCATCAAGAGCTTTCCAATGATATATAATTCAATAGGTTTTTGAGGAGTTTGAATTTTTGATTTGATTTTGAAGTGAAATTGGGGTTTTTGGAATTAGCAGCCATAGGAGAAGGAATAGATAATTAAATAGACAGATAGAATTGTACGTACATGAATTAGAAATAAAAGAAGCTGCTAGGGTTTATAACTGCCTATATAGGCAGAGATAGATAAGAACGAATAGACAAATCAATTTGGGTCGAAACAATAACAACGACCCGAAAAGCCTGTTTCATTCTTGAAATGAAAGTAGGTCATCCCATATATCAAAATATAGGTTTTTGATATTTTTAAACTCAATGGAACTAGTTACAAACCCTAATTTCATTGTATACAGAAGTTAGCTTTCAAAATCAAATTATATTCATTTAAATTTCATTAATCAATTTCTACGCGTTTCATGCTCGCACGATCAAACGATAAGTCTGATCGCTACGAAACTTGAAATCCTATAATAATTCACTGTTACGGATCCAATGAAACTTGTTTCATCAAAATCCGAGAAAGTGGCCAAAATGGCTATTTTCGCGTTAACTAAATATATTATTATTAAATTGATTTAGTCACTTTTAAATTCAAATTTAAAAGTTAATCATTTTATCTTTCTTAATTACATAGAAATTAATAATCTTTTAAAATTAAATATTCCATGTTAAACCAATATTTATATATTGTACAAATTTCAACATTCAATTACAACTGTAATAAAATCTCAATTAATTATATTTTAATTCCCAATAAAAAAAATTATTTTGATTTACACTCTTATTATTGAATCAACTATTACCTTATGAATATAATTAACATTAGTTTACATTTTATTAAGTTCATATTCTACAGTTATCATCTTTTACCATATTAATTCCAATATTTCAATTTACCAATTTAATTTCAAACGGATTAGATAATAAGGTATTAATTATAATAATTGTTTTACCTTAATAATTCATCTATATTAACTTACTGTTTACAACCTAGAGTTATAAATTGTTTACCAAAACTGATTTCATATTCTAATTATTTTTCTCATAAATAAATCATAAATTTTAATTCCACACAATATTAAATTTCAAAATCTTATTTAATTTAATAGTTTTAATTATCAAAAATATGAGTCGTTACAGCTCGCTCGACATTGGTTATGGATTTAGTTAGAGGGTTCGGTTATGAGCTTGGTTATGGGCTTGGTATGGGATGCGATTATTAGGCTTGGTTATTGGTTAACTACTTCTACTTTGTAGTATCGATTTTGTTTAGTATCGGTTACGAGTTCAATTATGAACATGGTTATGGGCACTGGTTAACACTGGTTATGAGTTCTATTAACTATTGTTATCATATAGTGCTAGTTTAATTTAACATAAATATTGGGCTTGGTTATAGGGTTGAATTATGGGCTTAGTTAACATTGATTATTTTTTTGGTTAACTATTACTACTATATAGTATAGTTTTGATTAACAGTGATTATTAACTTAGTTGTGGTGCTCGTTTAACATCGATTATAGGGTTCGATTATGAGCTTGGTTATGGGGTTTAGTTATGGGCTTGGTTTGGGCTTTGTGTACTACTAATATTGTATAATATCAATTTTGTTCAGTATCGGTTATGGACTCGATTATGGTTTCATTTATGGTCTTAGTTATGAGACTTAATTGACATTGGTTATGGGACCAATTAACTATTTCTATTGTATAATATCAATTTAGTTTAATATCAATATTGGGCTCGGTTATGTCCTCGGTTAACATCAGTTATATGCTTGATTGTGCATTCGGTTAGCTTTTGCATTCACATGTACCCGATTATTTTGTGCATTCGGTTAGCTTTTGCATACTTATGTACTCGATTATGTTGTGCATCCGATTAGCTTTTGCATCCATATGTACTCAATTAAGTTGTGCTTTTGCACCATATGTACCTAATTAGGTTGTGTATCCAGTTAGCTTTTGCATTTAGTGGTAAGCTTGGTTAACCAATCTATCTCGCTTATAGATTGGTTTCCATATGTACCCAATTAGGTGCATTCGGTTAGATTTCGCATCCATATGTACCCAACTAGTTTTTTCCATTTGACAGTAAGCTCGGTTAACCAATCTATCTCAGTTATTGATTGGTTTCCATACATACCCGATTAGGTTGTTAATTTGGTTTGCTTTTGCATACATACGTACCCAATTAGGTTGTCTATCCGGTTAGCTTTTGCATTCAATGGTAAGCTTGGTTAAAAAATCTACCCTGGTTATAGATTGGTTTTCATATGTACCCGATTAGGTTGTGCATTCGGTTTGCTTTTGCTATATAATATATATGTATGTATATGTGTGTATATTTATATATACGCATGTGCTTTTTAATATATATGTATGTGTGTGTATAGTTATATATATAATATAAATAATTTTTTAAAAATGTAAATGTTTATATGTATGTATGTATGTGTATAATTGAAATTGTAATATAAAATAATTGTAAATATTGTTATAAATAATTATGAATATAAAGTCAAATTCAAAATTCAAAATTAGATCTTGATCTGTGTAATAAAATTCTAGATATTCAAATTAATATTATATACACACACATACATATATGTTATGTATATTTCGAAATGGATTTTTTTTAATTCATATACATATATTTTATATGTACACATATGTATTAAATTAGTATTCCAAAATTACATATATAATAATTATATATATATATAAGTTATAATATGAATAAATGATTATATATATATATATTAAAATATGCGCAACCTTAAAAATATTAATAAAACTAATTGTTTTTAATTACAAAATGTTTTCGGCTTTAATATAGTTTTTTTAAATAAAGATTTCTGTACGGAAATCTTAACAGAAGTTAATGTTTTTTGAAAAGCTATTTTAATATACATACGTAATTTTATTAAATACTTATATGTATATTTTATTATATATATACACATTATATAAATTAATGAAATATCTAAAATAAATTATATAAATAATATATTTGGTTTTAAAAAATATATATATAAATATATAAAAAATTGTTTTATATTTTTGAAAACTACAACGCACTTAAATTAATAAAATAAATATACATGTATTTTATATACTTATGTATGTATTTAAAATCAATTCTTTGTTTAAAAACCATTTTAACATTGTTTAAATTTGACTTATTTTAAATTTGGAGTTGTGACTTATATGTTATTATATACATATTTTTAAAAAAACTCGTAAATTTTCATCTGATATAGACAACATAAGCATATGTGGATTCGTGATAATTCATATACTATCTAAGCATGTAACATGAACAATTATATATATACATATACATATATACATACACACATATATATATATATATATACGTATATATAAATAAAGGATTTACCTTGTCTAAAGCATAGATGAAACACCTTGAAACGTTGAATGGAAGAACTCCTTGAATCGGTATCCAAAATCCAGAAAGAGCTACCAATCTGAAATCAGCAACCACCAACTTCTCTTTGTATTTAAATTGTGTTTTAAATGCTTGAAAAATTAGAAGAAGAGGGCAAGGCGAAGCCGGCCAAGACTGGTCATGATGGAGAAAAAACTAAGCGTGAAGAAAAGGCAGTTTATCAACATCAAATCCAAATGTTGAGAATCTCATGACATTGTTATATGATAACTACTTGGTGATACAGTTTGTAGAAGAATGCGTAGAGCTCACTAGAAGTTATGCGATATACTCTGAATAGTTCTACGTGATAAAGGCTATTTATCAACATCAAAGAGAGTTGATTGATAGAATATATAATTAAAACAACATAGCATACACATTCACCGAGGGACTGATTCAATTGTTTTGGAGAAAACTGGTTGATGAAGTTGGAATAAGATTCCATAATTGACCTCAAGTGCAAGTGGGAGATTGATAGAGTTAGGGGTATTCCGAAGCAATTATGTAATTTATTACACACATCTAACTTGATAACCAATCTTGTTCAAAATCAAAGGTGTTTTTCTTTCTATTATACACTTGATGTAATGTGTTATTTTAATTATTTATTTAATTAAAAGTATATTTGATATAGAAAATCCACAAATGGTTCTTTTTTGTGATAGTAGTTACAGTGTGTTGTAATCATGAGTGATTTTTCACAATAAAACAAATACCATTTTAAATATTCCCACTTAAGATGTATCGAGACTGATATCAATACATCCATTAAGATTAGGGTACGTAACACTCTCTAAACTTTGTGCACTTTACTCCTTATGGATACCGGGGCACCTTATATTAATTATATTGTTTAATATAACTATGGTCAAATAAAAAATATCGATGTAATGGTTTTACATAATTGCCTTGACTTGAGAATGCTATCGAACTTCAATATGGAAAACCTACTTTGATTATAGTTAAATCATGGCATGACATCGTGAACAACTATAGTTGGTTCTAGTGGAAGCATTGGAAGTGAAATACTATTCAAGAGAGAATTCATCGCCTAAGTTATATGGAGTTAGTATCACGGGGTCAACTTAAGTCAACTCAAAGTCAAAGTCTCTAACCGAAGCAGTACGGTTAATAATAATTGTTATTATTGAACCAAGGATTTTATGTTTACATTTGCAAAGTTAAATGTGGATAATGTTGGAATTTTGACCAAAACCAAATTCTATAAGTCCTAAAGTGATATAGTTTTAATGAAGAGAATTAATATAAATAATTGTCACTAGTAGATACTACTTATAACAAGTAAAATTTGACTTTTACCAAAAGTTATGTAAGCGATAAATTCAGCCAAAATGTCACACCACTAGTTCAGGTGACATGTGAACGTTAATATTTTAATTTTTCGATATTGACTGCTGATTGAATTTACACCTTTGCATCGCACATCCGAAATGATGAATACTACGAATGAACCACATGATTTAATTAATTTATAATCATTGTAAATTAATATTTATGAAATATTAATTATTAAATTTCATTTAATCCATTCAAATACATTTGTGTTTAATATTGTGCATATATAATAGTTATAAACATACGTATCAATATATGATGTTGGTAGAGCATTTAAATTGGATTAAATAGAATAAATATTAAGTGTCTTTTTAAACTGATTAAATTAATTAATATTTATTAAATATTGATTATTTTAAAAAAAATTGATGTTTGAATGCTATTGGTATTAAATAAAATGTGTATATAAAAGTTATAAACACACTAAGTGATATTCGATATCGGTAGAACATTTAAATTGGATTTAAATGGAATTAAATCTAATGGGATTTGAGAAATTTTAAGGGACCATATGGACCATCTATTGCAAGCCATACATCTAGAGAGAGTAGATTTAAAGAGATTTAGTCAAGAATTAAATAGAAAAAGTTTTAAAGGAAGGACTTGAAAGGTTTTAATGTTTCCTTTAAAACAAATTCTCCGTTATTCATTTCATTAAATACTCCCTTACATTTTATTTCCTCTTCCTCTCTATTTTGGTCGAAATTTCCATGGCTTTAAATCCATATAATTCAAAAAAGAGTTCAAACAAAAATAAATAAATTCAAGATGGTTCGTGTCTCTAGAATCTTGTAAAATCCAAAGGCTGATTTAAGTGAATTGGGGTTTTATTCATCATTCAAGGTGAAAACCATTGGCTTCATTTTTAGATAATTCTAATTTACTTAATTGTATATTCATCATGTTAAGATGGCTTAGATTCTATTCATGCTTCATCTCTTCTATTTTGTGTGTTCAACTTGTAATATAACTCAGATCCCCCCTTTTGTCCATCTCAACGGATGCATTGATATCCAACCTTGATACATTTTGATTAGGAATATCTAAAATATTGTGTTTATTATATTGTGATAAAATACACATGATTACAACTATTGTAATTACTATCAAAAAATACACCATTTATGGATTTCTCTATTAAATATACTTAAATAAATAATTAATTAATTATAACACATTATAATAAGTATATAATAAAAAGAAAACACCTTTATTTCTGAAAAAAATTATTACAGTTTTAATAATTTACAATAAATTATAGAATTTCCCAAAGGGCATACCCCTAACTTTATAAATTCCCACTTACTCTTGGGGCCAATTTTGGAATCTTAATCCAATCTCTGCGATCAACTCAACGAAAATTGACTAAGCTAGTCCTTCGTGAATGGATCTGCTATGTTATCCTTGGTATCCACCCTTTCTATCATGACCTTTTTCGTCTCAACGAATTCTCTGATTAGGTGGAACTTTCAAACAATTTGTCATGACTTCTTATGTGCTCTAGGCTCCTTTGCGATCTGCATCGTTGCATTGTTGCCACAAAGCAGTGCCATTAGATTCTCCACGTCGAAAATCACTCTGAGCTCACTTAAAATTATGCATCTAGACTGCTTCTTCAACTGCTTCATTGATGGCGATGTACTCGGCCTCCATCGTAATTAAAAACAATTGTTAATTATCTTTAAAACATTATTAATAAATATTTATTACCCTTTTAAATCTTATTACTAAATAATAATTATTCTTAAATAACTTTCAAATCAAAATTCAACTTTTCAAATTTGAAGGAGGCTTAATGATCACAATGGTACTTAAATAAGTGACCATATCATTCTATTTAACATTCTATTCAACATTCTATTTATCATTCTATTTAACATTCCAAATTAATAATAGATATTTAAATCATCAACGACTATATAAATAAATTCAACACTTAACCATCATTGGTTAATGTATCACTTATTCAAAGTGGCATATCAATTAACGATATATAATCAGATGTCCAAATCTATAAAATAGCAAAACGGAGATTTATTCCACTAATTAATATCAAATTAATTTAATTAGTGGAACGATGTTTTATTCCACTAAACAGGTGTCCAAATTACCCTATTCAATTTACTTTAACAGTAAGGTGTTTATCTGGCTAAATTGATAACACCCATGAAGTATAATTAATTAAACATGTAGTTGTCCAAATTAACGTAATTATATAGGACAGTATTAAATTATCATTAAATTATGCTACACCAAAACAAATGATTATTTATGTCAAAACATTGTGCTCGTCAATACAAACACAACGCAAAAATCCGTGATTAAATCGAATTTCAAACGAGCGAGATATTCCATTTTAGATCAACATACTTATTTAATATTTAAACAAATAAATATAATTAGATTTTCTCACCCTTTATCATGATTGGGCCAAGCCCAATGTCAAGCAAACCCGCACCCACTACGCATAGTACTTCATCTTCCTTTTTCCCTTATTTTCGAAAATCTTGGAACCCATATCCCACCAGTGCACTGTGCACATGCACACCTACTCCATCCACCCAACGTCGAAACCAATCACTGCCGCAAGTCCCAATTTATGAGCTCATCCTATCGGCTACCTCACAGCTACCTCTCGACCAGCCTAGCAATTTCCGATCATCTAAGCCCAACTTCGAATTTGTTCCAAGTTGCATCCCAGCCTCTCTGGGGTTGACTCAATCACCTACAACCCCGGCCTTAAATACAGATGTGTCCCCTACCTCCTTAAGCACCACCATCCACTGCCTTGGACACTCCGGTCACCATCGTCGTCCCTATGATCTAAAATTCCGAACGCAAAATGAATCTTCCTTTAAACCCTAAATCGAGCTATTCACGACACTCCAAAGCACTAATAAAAAATCGACCACGATCAACCCCTTGGCCTCATCTCCAGGCTCCTCTCTATCACCTCCGCTACCCCTCATAGCCACCGGTTCATCGAAAATTAATTTTTAATCGAAAACCGATCATCTCGTCCTCCACGACAAACCAAGCCACTAAAAATCATCGGACGACCACTAAAAATCATGAATTGTCAACCCGAACATTTCCATGCCTTTAAATATCAAATTTGTGATCATCAAAAACGGCATTTTTCTTGGCCACTTATTGCTTTCGAGCGATATCCCCCTCCATACTCAATAAAATAACCCCAGACTATTTTTAAAAATAACTAGAGGTCTAAACAAATATTTCTCGTGTTGGAATTCTTTGATAATTGTGGATAGATTTGGGGGAAATGATTTTTGAAGTAGAGAATGTGGTTTGTTTTCATTGTTTTGAATGTTTACTGTAAACTAAATGAAGAAGGTGCTAACGAATCAATGTCAGGTAGAACTAAATGAAGGAGAATACTCTTCATGTATATGTATATATTGCTGCCTACTTCAAAAACAAGGAGATCAAGATTCAAATTGAGGTCAAAAATCAAGAGTGGCAAGATTGTACAAAGGGGAACAAAGGTAGTAGGTAGGGAAAATGAAAAACAAAAAGGCTGGTTGCACTTTGCTATTGTGTGATGTTGTGTAGTTGTATATATTTTGTGTTTTGAAATTGAACATATTACAGTATTCGCTACACACCATATCGTGTCTGCATACAAGGCACAAACGACAAAAAACAAAATACGATCGTGCAAAACAATGGGACACAATCATAAAACAAGAATAAAACACACTGGTTACAAGTCCTGTTAAATTTCCAAAGATGTCAACGTTGCTATAAAATATAACAAACAGAAACTAAAATTAATTTCAGATTAAAAATTATGGAAAAATTCTATAAATTAAAATATGTCATTGAAAATCGAACAGTTATTTGAAACATAGATTTTATTATAAAAACCGCAAATTGAATATTTAAAACTAATTAAATATTCCAAAAATCAAAGTGATAAATTCTGGGTCGTTACACTCTCCCCCCTTAAAAGAATTTCGTCTTCAAAATTTCACCACAGTCCTAAAGCCAGAAACACTTAACATTGCTTACTAGTCCGTAAGATGTGCATAGATCAATGCTACGCAAAATCTGATTTGATCACTCACTCGAATACATAACTTTACTTCCAAACTAGTACCGCTCACCCGATTTACTAGTGTGGACTCCAATCAGGCTTCTTACTTAGAAACCTTCATTCTCCTTACATAGCCATAAATTATGATAGAAAACTTTTAGTTCCACATTAAGAACCTCCCCAAGTGTTCGCCGTCAAAAATCAAGTGATAGATCCTTATTCAGATCGGTGTGAGACACCTCAAGTCATGTAATCGAATCTTGGATTGAGAACTATACGAGAAAGGGAAATGATCTACGTACAATCAATGTTTTCATCTAAAGGTTCTTACTAACCCAATTTCTTTTAACTCTCCCAAATTTATGAAAATATTTAACAAAATTCCAATTTAGATTCAACATTTTAAACTAACACAACTTTATTTGTGAAATCCCTTTCATAAAATCATTTAATTTTTTAATTTGTATAGTACTCTCCTACCTCCTAAGCGTATATACAAAACATCTGATTTTTAATTTTATTCACTTATAACTATTCAGATGTAGGTCCAAAATAATTTTGAGGCTTAAAACTGAGTTGACCGATACAACTTCTTTACTCATTTGGTCTGGTAAGTAGCTAAGAAGAGTAGAATGCTGGTATCCAAACTCCATCCTAGAATCTTCTTTTTCTTTAGCCGTTCAGAGGTAAAAAAATTTAATAACCGGTCCAATAAATCAAGTAATTTTTAACTTCCTAAATGTTAAAATTTAAAAGACACGTTTTAATAAAACAACAATTATTAAACCTCTTAATAAATTTGACCCAATTAAAACTTCATTAATTAGCTCATTTTAAATCAAGGTTCCCTTATATTTTGGAAACTTAAGAGTCAAATACCTGGATATTTATTTCAAAAACTTTTGAAATGATACTGTATATATTTTAATCCATAACAAATATATATAGCCCAAGTAACCCTAAAATGAAACCAAGGAACTGGGTACTACTAAATAGTATTATATATTCCCTTATCAAGAAGGTTAATACTTAAGAGAAGTGTCTATTGTTCGGACACATCCCCTGCCCATTTTTAGTTACTTTCGAGCCACTCGAACTAGTTAATATAAAAACACATTTTCTTTCAAATCCTTTTTTAAACAATACCATTTATATATATATTTCCAGTTAAATAATTTCAATGTACATCTAATTCCAATTTGCTTTGGATTCATTCGAATTCGAACTCGTTCCGATTGTACAATGACAAAGAGAATAATTTACTAAGTGCACTACAACGTTCGCCGAAGGAAATTTTGATCGTTACTTAGAAGATTGTTTTGATCATCATAAAACAAATTGGGATTCATTTCTCGATCCAATCCGAAGAAAACACACTTCCCTTTAAAATTTTCTATTCCAAAAAATATTTGTACTTAAAAATGCTTTTAACTAAACCATTACTATTATTTCCCAAAAATATTCCTACTCTAAAATTCCTCAAGTAAAACTATTATTTCTTTTTCCATAAATCATTTGGAATAATAATATATATATATATATTTCCTTTAAAAATACTTTTATTTATCAACACATTTTTATAAACCCAAATTTATAAAATCACTCCTTATATAAAATCATTTCTAAAATATTTATTTTAAAATATTTAAATTTTCTTAAAATAAAAAACTTTTATTGAAGTTAAATTTTTACCCAGCATTGACAACAAACTCCTTATAGTCAGATTGTGAAACTTAATTCATAAGGTATTCATTTCAATGTTTCCAAATTTCCTATCTATCTAAACCAGGTTTCAAAAAGGAAGATTCTAGATAGATTAACAAACAATAGTCAATTCCCAGAACTGGGCGAGCATGGCTAATCAAATCCTAGACAATAATGATGGAATAATATTATTTCCTAACAAACAAGTACCATCAAGAATAACTATATTGAATTTTTGAAAAATTATTTTTTTTATATATAAATATAATCCTAAGTAAAAATATTTCATTTACCAATTTTAAACAATATTGCGTCGGTTGGCCTTGTCAGTGTTTAGAAATTTCTATCGATAACATGGGCTAAACGCATCAACCACAATTCATAAACCACTCAATAGATCAAACAACACAATATAGAACATTTTTATAAAAATAAGAAATACGCTCTCTTATATATATATTCTCAAACGCATTCTAGAATATCACTAATCCTACTTCTAATGAGTTACTCATTGTAGGGCGTTACTAACTATATCTCTAATGAGTTTACCCACCAAGGCCTAGGTATTTGCTCAACCTAAGATCTGATACCACGTGTAATGACCTGTCTTTTGACCTTTAAAAATTGATACTAATACATCCATGGTATTCACGTGTCGAATATCCAAGTGCCGAAAAGACATATTTTTGGGGTGAAAGAATAGAATCTCACATCGTGACGAGATAAATATAAAATATACACAAGATCTTTACAAAAGAAAACATCTTTATTATACACCATATCAAAGTGCACTAACCTATTTCCAACCCGGACTGTTATAACATCTTGTCCTTACAATTGGTGATGAATACATATAGAAATAAAAAAACAAAACAGCAGAAAATATAAGATAGGTGAGTACGTCTTGGAAAATCCAACTTGTTTTCTGAAAGCTCCAAAGTATCCGGTAAATCTGGAAAATATGCTCGGACTGACTCGAGCATTATAGAGAACAACGCACGGGTCAGTCTGATAAAACCAGCGTGAGAAACTCAAATCATAAGGAATTTTATTTATTATAACTTGTAAAATCCTTTAAAATCAAAGGTATCTCATAAAACCGCACCATACATAAACACATACAGGTTTTTACCTTACGATAACCAAAACATTTATATCCGAAAATCTAGTGATATTATAATAATGTCTAAAGGTGAAAATAATAATAATCAAGTAGCTGTGGTGCATGTGAGTATACATCACAAACAATACTAGGTATATAATCGAAAAATCGATAAGGCGCGTTGGCTAATTGTGCAGGATTCCACGGAGGTGCTCTCGGTACTTTGAGAAACGGTCCTCATGTCCAGGGGTTAGAGATATCCTTCCGAAGCAGCATACACCCCTAGTGATGTACCATAGGAAAAACATAGTTGGCCTCGCTAAGACCGAGTGCATCGCTCCATGCATGCATAACAGCTGTAGGTAACGTCTAAGTGGAGCCAACTGCACCAATGGGTTTGCCAACCCTACTGGCCATGTCTCCTATCTCTGATTTTAGTCATTACCGTTGATGAAGCTACGTTCGGCGTTCCAGCTTATGCACCGCTATCAAATAGATCATGGAATTCCATATGGATTCTCATACCCCAATGGGTCTTGGAATAACAAATGGATTTCAATATCCAAAATAGATCTCAGAATTACACATGGATTCCCATACCCCAACAGGTCTTGAAATCACACATTGATTCAAACATCTTAATATATCACGAAACTCCTCCATAGAACTGTATATGTTTTTTGGAGTGGTTATGGTATGAGTCATCTCGTACGAATATACTCCCCTGCTCACCGGGCACCCTAAAAACCAATTGCCGATTTTTTGGAATGCTCAATACCGATTCTTTAGGAAATAATTAGACAAAGCATAAGAGTGGGGATCACCCCATAACCGTTTAAGTGGACGGATCTCCTCATCATTTGTCCTAGAAGAACAAAACGAGTTTATACGTACACTATAGTACCACCGACTATAATTGTACCATATAATTCCTATGTTTCCCCTAGATATTTTCAAAGTTAAAATCCTTCTATGTTAAGTAGGAAATATTTCCGTACCACCAAAATTAAGAATGATTACATATTTAGGCCAAGATTTGATAGTCGGTTATTTAACTACCAAATAAAGAAACATTCAAATAGAGATTACATTTCCCACGGAAACCACTAAGCCTCTTAAATTTAATCTTTAATTAAATAAATCTCTGTCCAAAATATTTATCAAAATATTCATATACTGTCTCACTGGTATTAGTATATTCACAAACCATTCCTTTCCAAACTTGGAAACCTTTTACGTACTAAAAAATGATATAAGTATATTTTCCAAAACTCTTGGAAAAATTCCTATTTCAAATCATATTAAAATGATCAAACTCAAATGTTGTTTAAAAAACGGAGATGAATATAACCCCAAACACTATTCCTCCGATGTTAATTGTGGATTGAATGTCCCATACTATCATAATTAAGGAGGTCGGTTAAGGGAAATCCAATCTCAATTTCTTTTATAAATTTCTTCAAGAAATCCTTTTAAATAAACCCCTTTCATTTATGAAATCTCCTTTATTTAAACTCCGAACTCATTTATAAAACACTTTATAAATCTCCAAGTTTATTTATAAAATCATTTTTATAAATTTTCAAATCATTTATAAAACTTCTTTCCAAATATCTGAAATCATTTACAGAACTTCTTTTACAAACTTTCCTTATTCAAACAAAGCTTATTTAATAAACGTTTTAAGTCTGTAAAGTTCCATTGATAAATAATAAATTATTTAAAAAAAACTTTAAATAACAAGTTATTATCAACACCATTTTATTTAGTTACCTTTAAACCTCATTCAAAATAATAACTTTAGATTCTCATTAATAATATATTAATTTATTTTAAGCACTATTCTTGTATTAATTTGTTAACTTCAAAAAAATATTAATGTGATAATTAATTAACTTTTAAAACATTATTAATATAGTAATCAATTAACTTTTAAATAATATGAATATGATAATTATTAACCTATAAATATAATTAAAAAACTTAAATAAATATAATTAAATAACTTTAATTAAAAATTAAAGTATAGTTAAAGCACTTTGAATAAATAATTAAAATATAATTAAAACAATAATTCAATAATTTTAAAATAATAATGAAATATTCTTAAATAACTTTAAGAAATAAATTTTAAGAATCATATTAATAAAGTAATTAACTTTAAATCATTATTAAAAAAATTGTTAATTATTTTTAAACATCATTAATAAATAGTTATTACCCTTTTAAATCTTATTACTAAACAACAATTATTCTTAAAATAACTTTCAAATCAAAATTTAACTTTTCAAATTTCAAGGAGGCTTAACGATAATAATGGTACTTAAACAAGCTACAATATCATTCAATTTAACTTTCCAAATTAATAACTGGTATTTACATAACCAACGACTATATAAATAAATTCAATACTTAACCGTCATTGGTTAACGTATCACTTATTCAAAGTGGCATATCAATTAACGATATATAATTAGATGTCCAAATCTATAAAATAGTAGAACGGAGATTTATTCTTCTAATTAAATGCCAAATTAATTCAATTAGCAGAATGGTATTTTATTCCACTAAACAGGTGTCAAAATTACCCTATTCAATTTACTTTAACAGTAAGGTGTTTATCTGGCCAAATTGATAACACTCATGAAGTATAATCAAATAAACATGCAATTATCCAAATTAACATAATCATATCAGGGCAGTATTAATTTATCATTAAATTATGCTATACCAAAACCAATAATTATTTGTGTCAAAACGTTGTGCTCGTTAATACAAACACAGCACAAAAATCTGTGGTTAAATCGAATTTCAAACAAGTGAGATATTCCATTATAAATCAACATACTTATTTAATAGGGGCATTTCACCAGAAGGACAAACTTTGCAGTCCAATTAGTTTCTAGGACACACATTCAAAGAAATTACTTTCAAGGCCAAAATTAACAGAATAATTACTTTCAAGGACAAAGTCAGCAGTCCAATTACTTTCAAGGACATAATTTCATAGATTTTTAGACCCTAAAAACTAATTATTTTACGTTTTGTCCTTGAAAGTATTTATTTCAATTGTGTGTCCTAGAAACTAATTCCACTTGCTAAAGAGGCCCTTGTGGCTAATTTCCACTATTTAATATTTAAACAAATAAATATAATTAGATTTTCTCACCCCTTATCATGATTGGGCAAAGCCCAATGTCAAGCAAACCCGCACCCACTATGCATAGTACTTCATCTTCCTTCTTCCCTTATTTCTGAAAATCCTGGAACCCATATCCCACCAGTGCACTGTGCATGTGCACACCTACTCCATCCACCCAATGTGGTTTATTTTCATTGTTTTGAATGTTTATAGTAAGCCAAATGAAGAAGGTGCTACCAAATCTATTCCAGGAAGAACCAAATGAAGGAGAATGCTCTTTATGTATATATATTGTTGCCTTCTTCAAAAATAAGGAGACCAAGATTCAAATCGAGGTCAAAAATCAAGGGTGGTAAGATTGTACAAAGGGGAACAAAGCCAACAGGTAGGGAAAAAGAAAAATAAAAAGGTTGGCTACACTGTGCTATTGTGTGCTATTGTGTACTTGTATATATTTTGAGTTTTGAAATTGAATAGATTATGGTATCCGCTACACACCATATCCGTCCACGTGCAAGCCACGAACAACAGAAAACAAAATACGGTCACGCACAACAATGTGACACGATCACAAAAAAAAAGAATAAAGTACACTGGTTACAAGTCCTGTTAAATTTTTAAAAATTCCAACGTTTGCTTTAAAATACGACAAATGTAAATTCAAATTATTTTAAGATTAAAAATTATGGAAAAATTCTATAAATTAAATTAAATATACGTGATCGAAAATCGAACAATTATTTGAAACATAGATTTTATTATAAAAACCCCAAACTGAATATTTAAAACTAATTAAATATTATAAAAATCAAAGTGACAAAATTCCATGTCATTACAATCCTTGTACAAAGATTGGTATTTGGGACAATCCCAACAGCCTCTTAGATCTATCTCTATAGATCTTTATACCTAGTATATAGCCTAGTTCTCCCAAATTCTTCATGGAAAAGTTCTTGGAAAGCCAAGCTCTCACATATTGTAATAATGAAATGTCATTGCCAATCAACAAAAGATCATCAACGTATAACACTGAGAATAAGATAGCATTTCCTTGTTTCTTTCGATGTGGCAATGCCCTTTATGTTCTGGTAAAAACCAAATTGTTTGATCACTTTATCAAAACATTTATTCAACTCCTTGAAGCTTGTTTAAGTCCATAAATGGACTTTAACAACTTGCAAGCTTTGCTCTCACTCCCACTGACCTCGAAACCCTTAGGCTGTGATATATAGATGGTCTCTTCTAAATCATCATTTAAATGCCATCTTTAAATTTGTTTGTCATATTTTGTAGTCGTAGAATGAAACAATAGCCAACATTATTTGAATGGATTTAAGCATAGCTATGGGAGAAAAGGTCATGTCGTAATCAACACATTGAATTTGATGAAACCCTTTCGCAACTAGCCTAGCCTTATAAGTCTCACTTGTCCTTCTGCATTGAACTTTTTCTTATAAATTCATTTGCAGCCGATGGGATTTACCCATTCGGGTTTGTCGGACAAAGTCCACACTTTGTTTTTATACACGGAATCCATTTCTTATTTTATTGCTCTAAGCCAAAGTGCATATATAATCTTTACTCTGTAGTGCTATTTGGATCGATATAGGAGTGTTGTCGTTTAAGACACTGTCCTCCTTCTCGCCATCCATGACAAAATCATAATATCTCTCTGATGTGCAATGTTCCATACTAGACCTTATAATAGGTTGCGTTGTTTTGTATATTGTTGAACTTGGATCCTTCACTAGTTTGGCCTTCGTATTTGGCTTTTGAATCTCATTCAATTCCACAACTTCACTGTTAATTTCTTTTGATGAAAATTCCTTTTGCAAAAATATAGCATGTTAAGAAACAATAACTTTTTGTTCCTTGGTGTTGTAGAAAATATATCCCAACAAGTTCTTGGGATATCCTTTGAGTTTACACAAGATCGATCTTGCCTCAAGCTTATTGGGACTGACGTTCTTAATGTAGGCTGGACAACCACACACCTTCAAATAATTAAGGTAGGGTTTCTTTCTGTGCCACATCTCATACGATGTCTTAGGCATACACATAGTGGGTAACAAATTCAACAAATACGCTGCGGTCTCTAGCGCATATCCCGAATAAGATAGAGGTAACTAAGGCTTACTCATAATGGAACAAACCATATCTAAAAAGTTTATGTTCCTTCACTCCGAAACACCGTTGTGTTATGGAGTATATGGTAGAGGAACCTGAGTGGTAATCCCATTATTTTTTAAGTACCGTCGGAGTTCGTATCTAGTTTATTCACCATCTTAATCAGATTAAAGTATTTTAATCTTTCGGTTCGTCTAATTTTCAACCTCTTTCTTATATTCAGTAAATTTCTCACTGGCACAAGATTTGTTCTTCATAAGATAAACATATCCTAGTCTGGAGAAATCATCAGTGAAGGTTACAAAATAAGAATAGTTATCTTCGGTAATATAGGCATCAGACCACATACATCACTATGTATGAGACCCAAGAGTTTATCAACTCTTTCATTGCTCACATTAAAGGGGTGCTTGGTCATCTTACCTTTGAGACACGACTCACACATATCAGATGATTGTAGAAAACCTTTGGTTTTCAATTTGTATACTCGTTTCTCACTTATATGACGTAGCCTATAAAGCTAAATATAATTTTTATTTATATTATTATTCAAAGAAGTGCTTATGGACATAATTTATATTGGTCGCATAAATGTTATTATCTAAAATACCATCAGAGATTTATTACCATCTAACATAATGCTCATAATATTATCAACAGAGTGAAAAATACTACCAATCTTGGACACTCTACATACATAACTAATTCCACAGATAAAGTCTTTTACATAATAACAATTATTTAACATCAATACAAATCCACTCGTCAAACTCAAATGAAAATCTCCAACTGCCATTGCATCGACAATATATCTATCAGCAACTTGAATCCTCATTTCTCTTTTTGCCACATGGCGCCGGTTTCTAAGCCCCTGTAATGAATTATAGATGTGAGTTCCAGATCCTGTATCTAGAACCTAAAATAATTTGTTCATTGCAAAACAATTTTGAATCATAAATATACCTAATGGAGCGGCGGAACCATTATGTTTCTTCTCTTTAACAATCTTCGAGAACTCTAGACAATTCAATTTCCAATGACCCTTCTTGTGATAATGATGACATTCACCTTTGTCTGCAACGACAATATTCTTATTTTTCTTTTTAATCCTTTTCTGCTTCTTCGAACCTTTTGAAGATGACACGTTCCCTTTAGCAGCAAGTACAACCATTTGATCCCTGGACGAAGGCACGGCCGATCTCAACATATTGAGGAGCTCCACGAGGCTTATGTTCAACTAGTTCGTATTATAATTTCAGATGAATGGCTCATATTAGGCAGTAAGGCCCAAGGATTAAGTCTATTTACATCTCATTGCTTATTGCTTCATCTAACAGTGCAAGTATATCCATATAGCTTTTCAGAATTAGAACGTAATTGTCCACTTTCCGTTCCTTAGTCATTTTGGTATTGAATTATTTCTTCATAAGTTCATACCTCGCGGAACAAGACTGTTCACCAAATAGAGCTTTGAGACTACCTAAAATCTCGTGGACAGACATATTTTCATGTTGCCTCTACAACGACTTGTCTAATATAGACAACATGAAAACCTAGGCGATCTCTAGTTCGGAAAACCATATATCATAAGCAAGTCTTAACTCGGGGTCCGCACCATCTGCAGGTTGTTCTTTGGGAGATGCAATTATCGACAGTCAAGGACGTTCATAAGTTAATGCTATCTTTATCACACTCAGCCAGTGAATGAAGTTAAGTCCAATGAGTTTGTCATTTTAGAAAATAACTTGGGTATAGACATTTTTCTACAAGTTTTAACTTAGTAGATTAAGACAGCTTCATAGTCGATGTTCTTATAATATTAGTACGGTTAAACATTATGTTTCTTTTTACTAATAAGCTTCCACTAGTTTTTTATGTTACTCCGAACCTTAAGACGATATATAGAAATCTTTCTGCTTCACTAATGGGTGTTAGGACTCGTTTTCCTAAGGATTCCGATCTCGAGGAATATCAACAAATCATAGTTCCAAAAAAAATGGACAACTTATTATTGGTTGAATCATATACAACTCATAACATGTGATTCCTTATTCTAATCTCATTTCAACCTTGAGGAATATCAACAGCATGAAAAAGGTTATTCGCTCGTACCTACCATTCCACGGTGACCTAAATATAAATGCACTACCTTGAGGAATATCAATAAATATGTATATATATCTTACCACGTCAATTCAATATATTAATAGTACCACAAAAAATATCCTTAGCTTAAGGAATATTAACAACTAAGTAGTATGCAAGTAACACACACACACACACATATAAGTTAGAGGACAACTTTATATTAATGATTTATAATCTTTAATATATTATATTAAGTGATATCAACTTATGGAATAATGTTTTTCTTATGAAATACCTTCGTGATTCAAGTGTCGGACACATTAGAAATCACGGTATACATACTACACATATGTGTTTATCCCTTAAATCTATTTAGGGTTTCTTAATGTTCCACCTATAATTTATACATTCGTATAATATAAGTTTTATTACTAAATAACCTTTGTAATTTAATTAACTCATATAACAGTCATAAGTGTAACATTACATTAACTAAATTTTATTTGGTTAATTAACGTTTTAATTAATTTTATATTATTTAATTAAACATTTTATATTAAATATGTGTACTATAACATTTATAGTTATACAAATATATATATATATACATATATATCTTTATATATGAGTGTTTTATTATTTATTAATTAACTTTTAATTAAAAAGTTTAATTTTTTTCAATTTCAAATTTTTTTATTATACACACACATACATTGTCTTAAAATAGTCAACGTAACATATATCATAATATATCTTATATATCTGTTTAATTAATTAACTATTAATTAATTAATTTATTTTATTAATATTATTAATATTTTGAAAATTTTGAAATTTATTTATTATATTTTCAAAACACCTTTCGGACAGGGTACTTGATTACCCAAATCCAGCCTAGACACTACTTTTTTAGACATACTACTAAATGGGTAAACCTAATTGGTTAACCATAACAGGACTAAATTAGACCGCACATGCTATTGGAATCTGATTCCATTGTTGGATCTCGGTCAGCATGCAACAGAGTAAATGTGTAAATTTCAAAAATTCTGTTTCATTTTGGAATTGTGCCTATGAAGTCTAAATATATTTAGTTGTTATCTAAATTTATTATAAATAAAATCAATATTTTACTTATGTTATAACTAAGTTATTATTTATTGTTATATTTGTATTGCATAATATAACACGTGTATCATATATACATGTGTGTGTATGTGCACATGCAACATAAATAATGTACATGCTTTAACATGCCCGTGTATAAGTGCTAGGATTTACACCATAACGGATACATTAACCCCTCCATATACATATGTGATATCTAATATATATGTATATATATAGTTTTATGTATATAATACAAAATAAATTTTGTAATATATATATATATATATATGTATGTATGTATGTATGTATGTATGATTGAAATTATAATATAAAATACTTGTAGGTATTGTTATAAATAATTTTGAATATAAAGTCAAATTCAAAGTTCAAATACTATATCTAGATTCATATAATAAAATACCTATATTAATTATATATATATATATATATTATGTCTATTTCACAATGAATATTTTTTTAAAGTTCAGATACATATGTATTAAATTAGTATTTCAAAATTACCTATATAATAACTATATATATAAATAAGTTTTGATACGAATAAATGATTTTAGACACACACACACACACACACACACACATATATATATATATATATATATATATATATATTAACATATGCACAACCATAGTAATATTAATAAAATTAAAAAAAAATTACAAAATGATTTTGGCTTTAAAAGAGTTTTAGTAATGATTTCCTTATGGAAAATCTTAAAAAAAAATAGTTTCTTTCTTTCAAGAAGTTATTTTAATATATATACATAATTTTACTAAATACTTATATGAATATTTTATAGTATGTGTATGTGTATTTACATTATATAAATTAAGTATAAGATCTAAAATAAATTATCTGTATAATAATAATATATTTGCTTTTAATATACACACACACATATTTTTTTATTTTCGAAAATTATAATGGACTTAAATTAATAAAATAAAATACATGTATTTTATAATCTTATGTATGTATTTTAAAAATAGTTCTTTGTTTAAAAATCATTTTAATATTATTTAAATTCAAATTGGTTTAGTTTGCAGCCATAACATATATGTTATTATAGACGTATATAATTTTTTAAATATATACACATGTATATTATCATCCAATGTAGACAACACGAACATATGTGGATTCATGATAGTTCATATACTATTTAAGTATGTAATGACATATGAACAATTATAAATATATGAATGTATATGTAAATAAAGGATTTACCTTGTCTAAAGCCTAGATGAAACACCCTGAAACCTTGAATCGAAGAACTTCTTGAATCAATATCCAAAATCCAAAATGAGCTACCAATCTGAAATCTACAACCATTGATTTTATTTGTATTCAAATTGTGTTTTAAATGATTGAAAAATTAGAGGAGGATGGCAAGGGGAGGCCGACCAAGACTGGTTAAGAAGGAGCAAAAACCAAGAATGACGAAAGTGGAGATTTGAGATTTATAAATAGTGCATATCCTAAGGAGCAAAAAGGGGATCCAGATCCTCATTTTTCTCTTACTATTTTATCTCATTTTGAATCAATATTCAACCCACCAACATCCCTCTAGTGGCCAGCCATAGATGCCCTTTTCTTGACCTCCTAATTACTTCAATCTCAATCAAATAAATAAGCAATTAAATCCAATTCAAACGCACATCGATGTCGTTTATCGATACGTGTGTCTATAATCGTTATATACGCACCATTTAATATTGGTCAACACATATTGAATAAAATTTTATAACTAACATTTCATAAATATAAATTATAGTAGCAACCACCTAAGATTAAACGACTACTATAGTTCGACATAACCAACAGTTTAGGCACTCCCTCTAATACAAGAAGTTATAGTAGCAACCACCTATGATTAAAATAATGGCCAAACACATTGCACTGTTCTTCAACTACTCCTCTATCATAGCGCACCCATTGTTTAGATTGTCCAAAACTGTAGACGTGGGCAATCCAACTATCATCAATAATCATGGCAACATTTGGACTCAAGGCATCAATTATAGCCTTCCAAATCATATCGAAGGCATGGTACATTTAAGTTGTATAGATTATAGCACAAGTATCTATTTACAACCTTCCTTCACCATGGCTACAAGGATCGAATTTTTTACTCACCTCCTCCATAAAGAAGCATCATGCTCCAACTTGGAACTAATATAGATAAATCATTGTATTTATTCCAACTCTTTAACCATAAATCGAGCAATAAAATGAGGAGAAGCATAGTGGATGTAGATCGAACAACTCTAATAAAACTTATCTCATTTCCCATTCCTTAGCATTAATTTAATAATAACATACACACAAAACAACTTTAGCTCAGCCTAAGTGGCTTAAGTTCTACTCAAATTGAATAACTCCGAGGCTGGCTAAATTTTCAGTCAACAGAAGAGGATTAGGTGCTTCAGATTGAGTACTGATTTAAAAACAAATTTCGAATAGAGCATTATATATGATAGTATTCCTTATCAACCATACACCTTCCACAACCCCATAGATGAGATATGGAAATAAGACCATGTGAAATATTCATTCATGGAATGTTTGGTTGTTTAATTAATATGTATAAGATCAAAGTTAAATTTTAAAATAAGAAAACATATTATTTAGGATACAGAAACAAAGGGTTACATATTTTTTTGTCTAGCAACCAAGAGTATTATAACTAGCAAACAAGGGAATTTTGATGAGAGAGCTTTATTAAAAGTAGAGCCACCACCGTGCCATGATAGGATGTGAGTACCAATCATATCTAGTGTCATATAATATTTACACACAAGAGAGATAATGGTGTTTGTGATGATGTCATAGTTAATCAAAAGATCATATAGGTTAAAACTCATGGTGTGAGCTTGGTTATAGTTAAGGTCGGTGATAGAACCTAAAAGGCTTATGGGTTTGGTAATTTTATCGACTTAGGCGAGAGAAAATTGATTATGATAATATAATAACCTATGCACTTAATTAATGTCCCGTGGCTTGGTGGTGAGTTTTATATGATAGATCTTAAAGAGTTGTGTATGATTCCTAAAAGGGAGATTGTCCTAAATTGTTATGGAATAAAGTGGTAGAGTTAGGGGTATGCCCTTAGGGAAATTCTATAATTTGTTGTAAATTATTAACTCTGTAACAAAATATCGCTCGAAATAAAAGGTGTTTTTTTCTGCTAGATACTTGTTATAATGTGTTATAATTAATTAAGTATTTAATTTATGTATATTTAAAAGAAAATACATAAACAGTGTATTTAGTGATAGTAATTACAGATGTTGTAATCATGAGTATTTTATCAAATATAATAAACATAATATTTTTAAATATTTCTAGTCAAGATGTATCGAGACTGATATCTATGCATCCATTGAGACTAGAGTACGTAATGTTCACCAAATATTAGGCAGTGTACTACTCAAGACTGTTGGGGGCACCTAGATGTTACGTATTGATGGTTATTAGATAACTAAGGAATGACTCACTCGATAGTTTTCAGTTTGTTAATGTAACAAAGGTCAAACAGAACATATCGGTGTTACAACTTTACACAGTTCAGTTAACTTAAGAATACTGTTGAACTTCATATGGAAACTTGGCTTTGATTATCGTTGGGTTGAGTGGAAGCATTGAAAGTGAAACAATATCTAATGGAAGATTTGTCTCCTCAGTAATACGAGGTTAGTATCACGGTCAACTAAAGTCAACTCAAAGTCAAAATCTTTGCCTAGAGTAGTTCGGTTAATAATACTTGTTATCATTGAACCAAGGACTTTGTGTTTGGACTATAAAGTTGAATATGGGCGATACTGGAATTTTAACCATTACCGAATCCATAAATCATATCGTGATATAGTTTTGATAAAGAGAATTGGTGTGAATAATTATCACTACCAGGTAACTCTTTAATAAGTAAAATTGGATTCTACCGAAGCTATGTAAGCGAAAAAATTTGGTCATAATGTCATACTACTAGCTAAAGTGACGTGCAAACGTTAATATTTGAATTGTCGATATTAATCGTTGATCGAATTTACATCTAAGAGTCACACAGCCGAAACGATGAATACTTCTACTACCACTTGATTTAATTAATTATAATCATTATAAATTAATTAAATTAATTTATATTTATAAAATGTTAATTGATCATTTATTTGGTCGAGCTTGAAGCAGTTAGGAGGCCAAGATAAGGGCATCTATGGCTAGCTACTATATGGATGTTGGTTGGTTGAATATTGATTCAAAATGCGATGAAATGGTAAGAGAAAAAGGAGGATCTGGATCCCCTTTTTGCTCCTTAGGATCTGCACTATTTATACATCTCAAATCTCCACTTTCTTCACTCTTAGCTTTTGCTCCATCTTAACCAGTCTTGGACAATCTTCCCTTGCCCTCCTCCTTTAAATTCCAAGCATTTAAAACATAATTTACATACAAATAAAAGATCAATGGTTATTGATTTCAGATTGCTAGCTCTTTTCGGATTCTGGATACTGATTCAAGGAGTTCTTCGATTCAAGGTTTCAAGATGTTCCATCTAGGCTTTAGAAAAGATAAATCCTTTTTTTACATATACATTATATTTATAATTGTTCATATGTCATTACATGCTTAGATAGATTTAAGAGAAAAATACATATGTGTAGTACGTATACCGTGATTTCAATTCTGATGTGTCCGACACTTGAATCATGAGGGTATTTCATAAGAAATACATTATTCCATAAGTTGATATCACTCAATATAATATATTAAAGACTATGAATCTTTAATAAAAAATTGTCCGCTAACTTATATATATATATATATATCTGTGTGTGTGTGAGTTACTTGCATACTCCTTAGTTGTTAATATTCCTTAAGCTAAGGATGTTATGTGTGGTACTATTAATATATTGAATAGACGAGGTGAGATATATGTACATATTTATTGATATTCCTTAAGGTACGTACATTTATACTTAGGCCATCGTGGAATGGTAGGTACGAGTGAATAGCCTCTTTCGTGTTATTGATATTCCTCAAGGACGAAATGGAATCAGGATAAGGAGTCATATGTTATGAGTTGAATATGATACAACCGATAAGGAGTTATCCATTGTTTGTGGGAGTATGATTTGTTGATATTCCTCGAGATCGGAATCCTAAGGCAAACAAGTCCAAACACCCAATAGTGAAGTCTAAATACTTCTATAAATCATCTTTGGGTTTGGATAAATAAAAAAATTAGTGGGAGCTTATTAGTAAAATGAAATGTAAAATTTAACCTTACTAATATTATAAGAACATCGACTATGAAACTGCCTTAATCTACTAAGTTAAAACTTGTAGAAAAATGTCTATGCCCAAGCTATTTTTTGAAATGAAAAACTCACCGGACCTAACTTCATTGACTAGATGAGTGTAATAAAGATAGCATTAACTTATGAACGTTTTTAATCATTAATAACCGCATCTCCCAAAGAACAACCGACAGATGGTGCGGACCCCGAATTAAGAATTGCTTATGATTAATGGATTTCAATCCTAGAGATCGCCTAGGTTTTTGTATTGTCTACGTTAGACAAGCCGTTGCAGGAGCAATACGAAAATATGTCTGTCCATGAGATTTTTAGTAGTCTCAAAGCTCTATCTAGTGAACAGTCTCGTTCTGCGAAGTATGAACTTACGAAGAAATTGTTTAATACCAAAATGACTAAGGAACGGAAAGTGGACAATTACGTTTTAATTATGAAAGCTATATTGATATACTTGCATAGTTAGATGTAGCAATAAGCAACGAGATGTAAATAGACTTAATCCTTCAGCCTTATTGCCCAATATGAGCTTTTCATATTAAACTATAATACGAACCAGTTGAACGTAAGCCTCGTGGAGCTCCTTAATATGTTGAGGTCTCGGCTAAGTCTGTCTAAGGATCAAAGGCTATACTTGCTGCCAAAGGGAACATGTCAACTTCGAAAGGTTCAAAGAAGTGGAAAAGGATTAATAAGAAAAATAAGAAGACCACTGTTGCAGACAAAGATGAATATCATCATTATCACAGAAAAGGTCATTAGAAATGGAATTGTTCGGAGTTCTTGAAGATTGTTAAAGAGAAGAAGAAGAATGGTTCTGCTGCTCCATCAGGTGTATATATATAATTCAAAAAAAATTGTAATCAATGAATTATCTTAGGTTCTAGTTACATGATTTGGAACTCACATCTATAATTTGTTACATGGGCTTAGAGACTAGCGTCACGTGGCAAAAAGATAAAAGATGCTTCAAGTTATTGATGGATCTATTGTCGATACGACAGTTGGAGATTTTCGTTTGAGTTTGACGAGTGGATTTGTTTTAATATTAATAATTGCTATTATGTACAGGAATTTATTTGTAGTTGCCTTGAGTGTCTAAGACTAGTAATACTTTTCACTCTACTAGTAATATTATGAATATTTATAGAGTTATTTATGTGTCTTGAGTGTGTAAGACTACTAATATTTTTCACTCTGTTGATAATATTATGAACATTATTTTAGATGGTAAAAAATCTTTGATGGTATTTTAGATAATGTATGTGATTAACACAAATTATGTCTATTCCGTAAGCACTTCTTTGAATAATAATATAAATAAAAATTATCTTTGGTTTTATAGGCTACGTCATATAAGTGAGAAACGAGTACACAAATTGAAAACCAAAGGTTTTCTACCATCATTTGATTCATAATCATTTGATACATGTGAGTCGTGTATCAAAGGTAAAATGACCAAGCACCCCTTTAGTGGAAGCAGTAAAAGAGTTTATGAACTCTTGGGTCTCATACATAGTGATGTATGTGGTCTGATGCCTATAGTTACTAAAGATAACTATTCTTATTTCGTAACCTTTAATGATGATTTCTAATGACTAGGATATGTTTATCTTATGAAGAACAAATCTTATGTCTACGAGAAATTTATAGAATATAAGAATGAGGTTGAAAATTAGACGAACCGAAAGATTAAAATACTTTACCTAATTAAGGAGGTGAATACATTGTATAAGAACTCCAATAGTACTTAAAAGATAATGGGATTACCACTTAGGTTCCTCCATCGTATACTCCATAACACAACAGTGTTTCAGAGTGAAAAAACATAACCTTTTTAAGTATGGTTCGTTCCATGATGAGTAAGTCTAAGTTACCTCTGTCCTATTGAGGGTATACAGTAGAGACCGTAGCATATCCGTTGAATTTATTACCCACTAAGTTTGTGCCTAAGATGCCGTATGAGATGTGGCATGGAAAGAAATCCTACCTTAATTATTTGAAGGTGTGGGGTTTTCTAACCTACATTAAGAACATCGGTCCCAATAAACTTGAGGCAAGATCGATCTTGTGTAAACTCAAAGGATATCCCAAGAACTCATTGGGATATATTTTCTATAACACTAAGAAACAAAAAGTTATCGTTTCTCAACATGCTATATTTTTGGAAAAGGAATTTCTGTCAAAAGAAATTAATCGCGAAATTTAGAATTGGATGAGATTCGAGAGCCAAATACGAAGATCGAACTAGTGGGGGGACCACGTTTACCAGTATATGAAACAACTCAGCCTATTAGAAGGTCTAGTCCAGAACCTTGTACATCAGAGAGATAATACATCTTTCTCGTGGATGGCAAGAAGGAGGACAATATCAGCAATGCAGAGGAAAGACTATGTACTTTGGCTTGGAGTAATGAAATTAGAAATTGATTCCATGTATAAAACAAAGTTTGGAATTTATCTGACATATCCGAATGGATAAAACTATCGGTTGCAAATGGATTTTTAAATAAAAGCTAAATGCAGATGTACAAGTGGAGACTTAAGGCAAGGCTAGTTGCGAAAGAATTTCATCAAATTCAAGGTGCTGATTATGACGAGACCTTTTCTCCCATAGCTATGCTTAAATCCATTCAAATACTGTTAGCTATTACTACATTCTATGACTAAAAACTCTGACAAACGGAAGTAAAGATGGCATTTCTAAATGATGATTAAGAAGAGATCATCTATATATCACAGCCCGAGGGTTTCGAGGTCAGTGGGATTGAGGGTAAAGCTTGTAAGTTGTTAAAGTCCATTTATGGACTTAAACAAGCTTCAAGAAATTGGAATAAGTGTTTTGATAAATTGATCAAACGGTTTGGTTTTTATCAGAACAAAAAGGAAGTATACGTATACCGAAAGAAACAGAGAAATGCTATCGTATTCTTAGTGTTATACTTTGATGATCTTCTATTGATTGGAAATGACATTTCATTATTACAATCAGCGAGTGCTTGGCTTTCTAAGAACTTTTCCATAAAGGATTTAGGAGAACTAGCCTATATGCTAGGTATAAACATCTATAGAGATAGATCTAAGAGGATGTTGGGATTATCCCAAATACTAATTTAAGTACATAGATTCCATACTGAAAAGGTTCGGTATAGAGAATTCCAAGCATGGAAATATTCCAATGCAATTTGAAGTCATCCTTTCTAAGAAGGATGCTCCTCGGACTGATGAGGAGAAAGAGCGTATGCAAAGGATACCGTATACTTTGGCAATCGATTTTATAATGTATGTTATGCTATATACTAGACCAGGTGTGGCATACGCATTAGGATGCATAAGCCGATAGCAGTCTAATCTTGGAGAAAAACATTGGATGGCTATAAAATGCATGCTAAAATATTCTAGAAATACTAAGGACTTACTCCTGATATATGGGAATGAAGACCTCCTTATAAAGGGGTATATTGACCCTATCTTTTAAAGTGATATCGACAATAGTAAGTCAATGTGTTTTTACTTTTAACAATGGGGCGGTCAATTGTAAGAGTCCTAAGTAGAAAATGGTAGTTGATTCCACGATGGAGGCCGAGTACATTGTCCTTAGTGAAGCTGTTAAAGAAGCAGTCTGGATGCATAATTTTATGAGTGAGCTTAGAGTAATTCCCGACATGTTAAATCCATTGGCATTGCTTTATGGCAACAATGCAACGATGCAGATCGTAAAGGAGCCTAGAGCATGTAAGAAGTCACAACATATTCTTCGAAAGTTCCATATAATTAGAGAATTCATTAAGAAGAAAGTGGTTGTGATGTAAAGGGTAGATACCAAGGACAACATAGCGGATCCATTTACGAACACTACTACAAATCCACGGTTTTTTGACGTATTTGGCATCGCTATAGCGTCGCTAATTTTTTTAGCGAAGTCAGAAGCGCCATTAGAAAAAATGTGTCACTAAATTGTTTGGTGTTGCTAAGACGTCATAAATTGATGTCGCTAAAATTTTCCGATGCCTTAGCGACACATGCTTATTTCAAAAAAAATAGTGTCGCGATGGCCTCCCTAAATTATAGTGACGCCATTGCTACGCCAATGTTCTAAAATGATATTTACATAATCATGAAAATTAATTTATTCAGTTCATTTTTGATAAAAATAGAGTTAAGTAGTACACAATCAAATAGGCTGAAGTACACTTAGTTGTTTAGAAATTTTAATGATACATACTACTACATTTGAAACCAAATTTTATAAAGAACAGAAGATCAATTAATACACAAGACAATTATGCTAAAACTGGATGGAAAAATTTGTACCAAGTCAAATCTCATCTTTTTCATAGCCCTTTACTTTTGGGATTGAAACTCTAAGCCTTTAACCTTTTCCAAGGCCTTAGCTGATTGAAAGTATAGAAATAAATTAACTACCACTGTTTCAGGTCAATGAGCATAGTGTCATTTCAGTTCGCCAAAACAATAATAATTCAGGTGACTGCCGTAACAAATAAATACCTGGGATTGAAAGTCAAAAGCTAAACTACATATTTCTCTTCCTATATGCTAATTCAGATATATAATCAGCGTTTGTATACAATGAAGAGTATCATATCCACATGTGTAATTTCGCACGCACGCACGCACAGATGGGTATTTTAATTTACTGCGAACTGCTGTTTGGTTCGGATTCAACTAATTTGCACTTGATATTCGGTTAATTTTATTCTATATTACTTGTAAAAAAGCAAAAACAAAATTAAAAAACATAAATATATGTATGATTTGAGATAGCACAAAGTTGTATGACCGTCTATGGCTTATTGGCTTTTGATGTTGATGGTTTTCAGTTGTATATTTGAGTTCTATATCATAGTATACTTTGGATTGAAAAATAGCACAAGTTAAAAGGATTGTGTTTATGAAATCTGGTTTATATGACAGTTACAAATAATAATTATAATGGTATTTTTGATTAGCTATGTATGTCTTAAACTGACAATATCTATCTACTTAATTGATTTTCCTATTCTATTACTTTGTTAGATTGAATAGATTAGCCACATTAGCTATCGAAAAACGTATTTAGAGTCTTAGACATGATTGATGAAAAAAATACGTTAGCCAATTTGCACTAGAGAATGAACACATATTGATTTTGCGGGAAAAATTGATCTGTAAAAGTTTTGTTTTTTTTTCTTTCAGAACCTCGTTTACTTGATTGCTTTACCCATTTTATTGATTTGTTAAAAGGAATAAATTAGCTACATTAGCTACTGAAAAGGATATTTTAGACTTGACCGATGATAAAAATATAATTAGTGATATTGCGCTGGAGAATTTTTGTAAAGTAATTTTCCTGGAAAATAAAAAGATCCGTAAAAGCCTTTTTTTTCCACGGCCTCACAATTCTCAAGAAGGTACAGTTAAATATTATGGTGGATGACACAACATGGATTAGCAACAAGTATCATGGAAACGCCTTTTTAAACATAATTATGGTGGTTTAAAATAGTTTTCAAAGAACAAAATAATACAAGCACCGATTGTGTAATTCCACCTATCCATGTTTATCATTCATCCACGAGATACTTAAGTTATTCATAGAGAATAAGTTGGAATTAATTCATTGCAACTGAGCAAGCTCTTGAATGTTGAATCCCAATCTACTATAACTGAGAAGTGTCATCATAACACATAACTTATCCTCACATGCGCTTTTGAATAGGATATATCCTACAATGAGTTATTTTGATGAAGTAATTTTTAGCCATAGATATCAATTATTATTGCTACATTTAAGCCAACAAAAAAGACAAATACTACAAAACATGGCGAAAACGTTAGATAGGATTGAACAAATGCCAAGAGAGTTAAAGGTTTAAGAAGACAAACCTTAATGATGCAACTGATATAATATCATCATCTCTCTCCAAAATCAAAGTGTAGAATCCTTCACAATTCAATCGCTTAAAATTGGATCTATATAACAAAGAAAAAAAATCAGGTCTTCATTAAGTGCAATCAATATGCAAACTGTAGCAATATAAACATGGGATGTCTCCCATCAATATCTAATAAAAGTGAATGACATGTTTATAAAAATCCAAAGACTAATTTCTTCAACAAAAGCTGATTTATTACACAATTAAACAACAAATTCTATTAGAATCTACGGAAGGCTTATATGCTATGAGTTCATGATATTGTATGCGATACAGTAAAAGGGACAGTGACACGGTTTTGCATGTAAATTTCTGGGAGTAGAAGTATATGCTACAAATTCACGGTCTTGTAATTTTGATAAGAGAGACAGAGGGAGCATACCCACAGTTGTAAACCGCTTGACATAACATGTCAACTCCGGTCCATCGATCTATTAAACTATCATAACATTCATCCAACACACTTAAAGCTAAAGACAGTTTTATATATGATTCCACTACAGAAGAAAGCCTTTCACTTGGAATATTTCCTGCATCTCCGTCAAGACACTTCAAAAGAGTCCATGAAAAACCATTCCCAGTTTGATTCTTTTTACCAAGGATACTTGGTAATTCAGCAGAAACCTGGAATTTCAACAAAGAAACATTAGTTTTGATACACGCATCAACCAATAAGGTTTAGACTCGTAGCACTGTTAAAATATGTTTACGTTTCTTTATGATAAGAGATATTGACCTTGACAACTTACAAGACTAAACATTATACATGAGCAATACCTAGCATGATGCTACGGAAGCTGTTAACGGTACAAAAATTAGAACATTCGACAATCAAAATGATATTACCCATTTAGACTCAAAATGTTAACCATAACCATCACCAATGAACTAGGGATGTGTACATATTTTATACTATATATAAACATAAGTACTTCAAGCCTTCAACTATTCAGCTACTCTGGTAAGTGGTTAATGCTTCACAAGTCATAATGTATACTTCTGGAAAGCTGTACTGCTTGTTACTGAAATCAAACCCACGTTTAACAACAGCCTACGGTTCAGCCATGAGGCAAACAATTTTAGGGCCCGTTTGGTTTGCTGTTTTTAGTTTTGTGTTTTCGTCTAAATAAAAATGCGCATTTCTTATACATTGTTGGAAAACATGCAATTTTGAAAAATGAAATTAACATAGAAAACAGAAAACAAGTTTATTTGATTTTTCGTATTTTGAGGCATAACAAATGGACGGAAAACAATTCATCCCCTCCATTTTCCGTCGATCGTCGTGATGGCTAAGAATGGTAAAAAGATTTCCCTCATTTTCTTGTATTTTGTATTGTATGTTGAAAAAACGAAACCAAACAAACCCTTAGACTTTCAGATTTGTCAACTATTTAACATTTATAAATTTCTATAGTGATAGAACTCAAAAAAACAAACATAAATAAATAAACAAAACACAAAGTACATATTCAATATAATTTAATGACGCAAAAGATCATTACCTAACTTTTTTCAGTTATTTACTTTAAAGAAATATATTATGAGTTTTACATTCGAATACCAATTTTAGAAGTTTACGTTTTGCAACTTTTTCCGCAAAACTATGATTACACTATAGAATAACATGATAAAATATTACGTTTTCAAGCAGACAATTAAGACTGTTAAATACTTGCAATAAATTAGATTACTAGATTATCAAAAAAAAACCAGTGGCACCGTGGCACCGGTTCGATACCCAGCGGCCACAATAATGAGACATAGTGCACGGCCACTTATAAAACCGGCTTAACCAAAGGCGATGGAATACAAATGTATCCATGGCCCCAAAGTTTTGTCAAGTTCTAGTGGTCCAGTGGTAAAGACATAGTGGAGTTGCTACATTGTGTTGTAGTGGCACCGGTTCGATACCCAGCGGCCACAATAATGAGACATAGTGCACGACCACTTATAAAACCGGCTTAACCAAAGGCGATGGAATACAAATGTATCCATGGCCCCAAAGTTTTGTCAAGTTCTAGTGGTCCAGTGGTAAAAACATAGTGGAGTTGCTACATTGTGTTGTAGTGGCACCGGTTCGATACCCAACGGCCACAATAATGAGACAGTGCACGGCCACTTATAAAACCGGCTTAACCAAAGGCGATGGAATACAAATGTATCCATGGCCCCAAAGTTTAGTCAAGTTCTAGTGGTCCAGTGGTAAAGACATAGTGGAGTTGCTACATTGTGTTGTAGTGGCACCGGTTCGATACCCAGCGGCCACAATAATGAGACATAGTGCACGGCCACTTATAAAACCGGCTTAATCAAAGGCGATGGAATACAAATGTATCCATGGCCCCAAAGTTTTTGGCGCAGTGGTTGAGACACTTGCCTCCTATTAACGAGGTCGCGAGTTCGATACCCGTCTGTCCTACTCCCCTCAAGGCGCGGAGGTGGGTTCCCAAAAAAACCGATAAACATGGTTGGAAACATCAAACCTCTGTGCTGGGGCTGACTTAAATCCCTCCTAGGATTGGCGGACTCACTAGGTAGGGGCTCTTCCCTTCGGAGTTGAGTTTTTTTAAAAAAAAAAAAACCATAGAAATATCAGGCATATCTAATCAAACTCTAGGCTTTGAAGACTTTTATAAGCAAAACAAGCAAACAACTAAACAAATTTAAGCACTGCAAAATAAGGTGGAAAAGCAAAAGGACATCAGCAAGAAGTTCGAAGAAAATATAAAGAGACCAAAAATTATGCACAAGTTACATGACATAAATATCCCCAACGGTCCCAACCTATCATCAAAAGCATGAAGTCAAAGAAAGCACAGAGAAAGAAAAGACAATTATCTGTTAGAGGAAGCTTTTGCCATAGATGTACAACATTTAACACACGCAGAAAGAAATTTAGCTCAATGGAAATAATGGAAAGAATAAGGATGATAGTCGTATTAAAATATACAATGTTAAATACCTCAAGCATCAAGCAGCTCTGATGAAATGTTGACGGACAACTATCACAGCATATTAGGTGACCTCCATCAGCACATATCGCACAAGTGTCATCGCTAGGATCGGGATCACCAAGTCCAACATTCTTAAACCCTACTTTTCTTTGAACCTTTTCCTTCTCCCAAGCTTCTTTCATACACGATAAAAATGTTTTCCCTGACGATAAGAAAATGTTCTCAAGACCACCATTAGCATGAGCTACAAATTTGGATAATGGCATTGATTATTAACAGCAACAACACTTAATGCCATCTTTAGTAACTAATCCTGTGGTTTTTGTGTTGCTATTTTTCAATACAAAGCAAATCCTATCATTTTCAGCTAAAGTGCCGAGTTCAATTAACTGGGTTATAAGATTCAGCTTTCCATATGCTATAATTTCATCTTGATAGTCATCCGTTCTGTTTCTCCTTATTGATAGCCCACAGCCACCTCCCTTATTTTCCTTCATTTTTCTATTGCTGATAATATTATTTTCAGATATAAGGATTTCTGGATTTGTTTTCTTCAATGGCCCATTTAAATTTGGGAAAGGAAGAGTTTCAGTTGGTTTCTTTTCCTTGTGAGGATTGTCCTCCACATCAGTTACGAAATCTGAGATGTTTTCTCCACACACAAGATCAGCATCTGAATTATCATTCACGAAATCTGAGATGTTTGAAGCAATATTACCAATTCCCATACCAGAATGACCACTAGTGGTATCAAGATAAAAACTAGTTTGTAAATGCCCAGACAAAATACCCCCTTTCTGGCCATATTCAGATGTAATATCCAAGAATGTTTCATAAGCTTTTTGATTTGAATAATAGGGAACCCTGTTAGGAGATACGTATCTCTATTTATCTCCTTGAAATTCCACCTTCCAGCCAAAGTATTCTAAGAGTTTTATTAAATAGGAAGGTGGTGGACCTGAGAGTGATTCATACATTAACCAACTATCTCCTCTGTTTACTTGAGGGTTTGAATTTACTACTTCAAAAGTGTTAGTTCCAACGTTAAGCGCTAAAACTGAGCTGTTGAGGGCTCCTCTGTTCATATTGTGATCCACCATGGCTAAAGGAAAAGGAAACAGGATATAAATTAGTATAAATAAATGTTCTTGTTATGTGAAAAAAGTTACGAGACAACGATATGAATAACGGGTAGCAGCAGGAAATGGGTAGGGCTGTGCTTTGTCTCACTCTGTCGCTCACATATGGATAAAGCATAAAATTAAAGAAATGTAGTTCGATCGTAGAAAACCCAAACAACAGGCAAATGGGCAAAACCAAATACCAGTTAAATGGTTGAAGTAGAACTAAGCAGAACCTAATGTTCTGTGTGTGACATCTTAGAGATACAACACTCTTGATTATGTATCTGAATAGAATTTAAAAGAACTATGGCTAAACTGCAAGAGTATTGCAATCAGATAAGTCAAACTGCATTTCCAACAGATAGAAATGACCATGCTTAATTTTAGTATTAGAATGTTTGACCACAAGTCATTCTACATATGCAAGCATCCTAATCTAATGGAAGAAAAATAAGCATGTAATACCAACATGCTAGGCGTGAGACGAACACAAGCTATTTTGATGATTCTTGAAAAGAAAAGAAAAAGCTACTCCTCCAGACTATGGATTCAGAAATGTACTTAGGTTGACTATAGAAACCACCACAACTACTCATAAAATTCCTTGAAAAGTTAACGATTAGGCCTAAATCTATAAATAAATGAATTCTACTATATTCAGTGAAATCAGATAACAATTCCATATTTGTGATCCCCACGGTGGTACTGTTTTCATGGCTACTTCCAGAACTAATCATAAAAAAATTATATAAAATAAACGAAAAAATCATATCAACGAACGCCAAATACAAATCAGCGATTATCAAAAGCTCGAAATCCAGCGATCAAATCCACGAGTTTATCTAAATTCTCTAAAACAACAATAAATATTAATTTGATCAGCCAAAACCCAGATTATCCACATGCATTCTCGTTTTATTCAGTTTTTCAAAAAATTCTTCACAGAACAACTAGGAATAAATATATAAATGTTCAAATACGTGAAAATCAACTTACAAAGAAAACCTCAATCGTCAGCTACTCAGCTCCGAACTCGAGAAAATTAGGGTTTTTCCTTAAGGAAGAACGAAACAATGGGAGAAAAAGAAATTGCCAGAGTATATATAAGTGCTTTTGTCGTCGTTGATTGTAAAAAGCAAGCGAAATACGCGCGTTTTTATGTTGAATTGAAGTATCCTTTTCTGGAAGGGAAATTTTACTACCAGGGGTCCGAAAAGTACATAGGACAGATTGTCAATACGAGGAAAGTCCACGGCAGGTTACCTGAAAAATTCGAAATACATCCGCATCCGTATTCGAAATGCGGATAAATATACGTTATCCGTAAAAACGAATACGAATATGAAGACATCCACATCCGAAAATTATCCGTTCGGTATTTTTCAAGATTATAGTTTAAATTATGTGTATTTTAGTATAGTAAACGATATTTATTTATGATTTTATTAAATTAGAAGTTTATATATGTACACTAAATGCATATTAACGGCTCAAAACTATTTATTATCATTATATTTGTTTATTTTTAACAGTTTTATAATCATGAGACCGAAAATAATTTATGTTGAACTAAAATTTTCAATTTATATTTCTTAATTTATCGATCGTTGACGGTTAGGATAATTATCCGATATCCGTCCGTATCCGCGGACGTGGATATCCGATATTCGAAAATGATTTCGAATGCGGATGTGGATGCGAATATGGCACTATCTGCATCCGAAAGTATCCGTTGACAAGCTTAAGCATCAATCCACTAAACAATAATCGTTACGTCCAAAATTTATTATTATTTTTTCCTTCTTCCAGCTTCTCTTTCATTTAGTAACCACTTTAACATCTCTTTTGTTCTTAATCTCAAAATCGAAAAAACAAAAAAAACTAGGATTTAACATCATAAAATATGGTATTTACCAAGAAACCACTTCATCAACTTCGAAAGCCTCATCAATAGCGGAACCTACTACAGAAAAGCCGATACTTCAAGACTAAATCTTTCAGTTGAATCCATGTCAACTGTTATTGCTTCAATATCGATGACAATACCCGATAACGTTGAAAAGAAAAATCAGAAAAGAGAAACAAGAAGCAAAAGAAGATAAGAATAGAACTTTTACTTACCATTAGCTACAATGTTTGCGTAGTAATATTCATGCTAGGGCATAAAGTTTCTTCCATCGATAATTTTTCAATTGATAAAATAATACTTTAAATATCATTGTATTTGTTACAAAATACTTATATTTCAGTAAACTTTAGTAGGCTATTTTATAATATAATTTTCTAAAAGTTATTTGCATATACCATGTAGTTTTTTACACAATTTGATGTAATAATTTGAAGAAGCAAATGAAGATCGAGAACTACAATAACTAGAATGAAATAGAATATGTATATGCTTTTTCTAAAAAACTAGTGTAATTTTAAGTTAATCTGATACCATGTAGAGTCATTATATGAAAAATATTATTACAATATACTTTTTTTATAGAATTTAACTAGCATTATTTGTGTAGCTTGAGAACTACTTAATACTTTTTCAACTCATAAAATGTTTCTAGAAAAATATTTAAATACTTCATTTAAAATGCTTATCTTTTTAGTAAAACCTATGAAAAGCTATTTTGCAGTATCATTGATTTAAACCTTTTTTTGTCAAACAAGCGGGGTTAACTAGGCCAATACCAGTTATTGAATTAAAACACAGATGAAAAGGAAAGGTTAAGAACAACAAGCTAGACTCAATCATAAAAGAGAACAATGAAAATTAGAAGAAATAATAGAAAGAAAAAACAAAACCAAATATAATAATCACATAGAAAAAACGAAAAAGCCATCAACTAGCCCACTTCTCTCTTTCATGCACCTATACTTCAAAAGAATAGAAATCAAGGGCCATCTTAATTTCACTTTGCATCAGCCTGAATATAGTCTCCACTCCCATAACTTCTCCCTTGTATATACTTGTGTTTCTTTCCCTCCACATCACATATAAGAATATTTTCAACATAATCAACAAGGTAATGGCTCTCGAACTTCTCCACTTAGTAGTTTTATAATTATGGTTCCATTCCAACTTGCTATCTCTGGATGGATTGCATATACCTCCTTTGCAGAGCAACCTCTTCCATAGATAAAAGACAAGATGACAATTGAAGAACAGGTGGAAAGTATCATCCCTATCTAACTCACAAAGAATGCATAGGAGTAGAAATGCAGGTGTGCATCCAACTCACAAAGTGATAGGGGAAGCCCATTTTAACCAATAATTATAACTATGCATTCCCATTGAATGTAATCAAAGGCTTTCATACTATTAATCTTCAACATGGCCCTAGGAAATATAGCAGCCCTATTATAACCCTTAAGTAATTCATGTGCAAGAAGAACATTATCTAAAATTCTCCTATCATGTAGGAATGCTGCTTGATTAGGGGATATTATGGTAGGTAAAAAAAAATTAAGTTATAAGTAATAACCTTGGATATACATTTATAGTTTAGGTTGCAGCATGCTATAGGCCTAAAGTTAGAAACTGAAGTAGGGTTGGCAGCTTTGGGAATCAAAGCTAGGTCAGTAGCAGTAATGCTCTTGATCATTTTGTTGTGCATGAAAAGGTTAGACACACCTTGAATAAATCCTCTTTAATAATATCCTAACATTTAATGTAGAAGGTTGCATTAAATCCATCTGGACCCCCACTAGTGTCCTTATTCATATGAAAAATAATGTCCTTAATCTCATCCTTGCTGACCTCAGTACATAAGAAAGAATAATTATTAGGGTTTAGCTTAGGTAGTTGAAGGCCGGACAGTAACATGAGCTTTAGAGTTACCTAGTAAATTAGTGTAGTAGTCCAAGAAGGCTTGCTCACCATCCTACGGATTATCACAATGCTTACCTTTAGAGTCAATTATACTAGTAATGTTGATTCTAGCATGCTTTTCCTTGACAGCAACATGAAAAAATTTCGAATTTCTATCACCATGTAGGTACCATTTCTGCCTTAACTCATGCCTTTGGATACAGCATTCCACCTCTAAAGCATTGTTGAGTTGCTCAGCCAGCACATGCTCCCTCTGAGAAAGCAATAAGTCACTGGGATTCCCTAGCATCTGCATTTGTACATGCTCCAGCCTACTAGAGAGCTCTGAAGTGAGATCATCACCTCTTCCAAATTTCACTTTAGACCATATCTTGATGGCTTCCTTAGTAAACTTCAATTTTTGACGAAAAACAAACATTGGATTTCCAAAAAAATTAGTAGACCAAGCAATATTAATGGTATTTAGAAAAGTAATATCCTCTGCCCAGATATTAAAAAAAATCTAATTCTAATAGCTTCCTCCCCGAAGGAGATGAGGATAGGGGAATGATCAGAGAGCATTGGAGGAAGGATTGAAAAAAATTGGTTAGGCAGAAAAAGAGCTTTAAAGTTGTAGAAGATAGTCAATTCTAATCATAGTTCTTACACCACTTCGACTCTTGTTATTCCATGTGAATATTGGGCCAGATGTAGGAGCTTCAATCAAAGAAGAGCAAGCAATCATATCATTTGAAGGGAGAATATCTTTGAAAGCAAGTGGAGAACCTCTAGATCTATCAGAAGCTTTTAACATACAATTAAAGTCACCTAAAACATACCAAGGGTGATTGTCTTATCTGAAGTGAGTGTTAGCATATTGATCCAAATACTGTTTGGCCTTTTATCTGTTTGGCCTTTTAGCCTTTTCTTATGTTTTCTATCTATATAAACCTATCTCTGTAACCCTAATGTAATCATCTTCTTGCTCAGCCGTCTTGCTGAATAATATGAATTATCTTCTTCTTCTTCTTCTTATTTGATTTTATAAACGTTTTACAAATGTTAACATGGTATCGGAGCAAGGTTCCTGTTTTTGCCTCGTCGTTGCCTCAACCTGAAACCCTAGCCTCTCTCAGCCTGAAACCCTAGCCTCGTCGCTCCTCGCCGCTGATCGCTGCCTTGTCCCCCAGAGCTTGCCACCCAGCTGATCTCCCCAGAGCTGCCATCCTCGTCCCAGCCCCTGCCGCCCTCGTCCCAACCCCAGCCTCTACCGCCCTCGTTCCAGCCCTAGCCCCACAGCCGATCTCCCCAGCCCCAGTCCCTGCCCTTGCCGCCCTCGTTCCAGCCCCAGCCCCTGCCGCCCTCGTCCCTGCAGCCCTTGTCCCCACCGAAACCCTAGCACACCAAAAATCCTACCCTTGTCTCAAAACCCTAGTTCCTCGAAACCCTAGCCCAATTGCAAACTCGATCTGGAGCAGTTGCTGACTTCAAAATATGGCAGGAGGTGATGATTCATTACAGGCTATTAGTGTTCGTTTAGATGGAAAAAACTATTCTTATTGGAGTTATGTCATGAAAAATTTTCTGAAAGGAAAACAGATGTGGGAATATATTTCTGGTGTTATTGTGGCTCCTGAAACTACTAATGTTGAATCAATGGAGAAATGGGATACCAACAATTCAAAGATCATCACTTGGATTAATAATTCCGTTGAGAATAAAATTGGTATGCAATTGGCTAAGTATGATACTGCTAAGCAAGTCTGGGACTATTTGGAGCGACTTTTTGTGCGCTCTAACTTTGCCGTTCAATATCAATTAGAGGCTGATATTCGGTCATTGTCTCAGAATGATCGAAATATTCAAGATTTTTATTCTGAAATTACTGCTCTTTGGGATCAATTGGCTATGACTGAGGATGCTGAGCTTAGGTCATTTGCTCCATATATCGCTCGTAGGGAGGCACAACGTCTTGTTCAATTATTGATGGCTCTTCGACCAGAGTATGAGCATTGTCGTGCGTCCATCCTACATCGCACTCCTTTACCTTCTGTTGACTCTGTTCTACATGAATTGTTAGCTGAAGAAACTCGCTTGAAGTCTCAAACTGAGAAAGTTGCACAAACCTCTTCTGCATCTGTTCTTGCTACGGGAATTTTACCAATCCCGTCTCAACGCAACAAAATAAATATCAAGAATGGTCGTGATTGTAATTACTGTAAACAACCAGGCCATTGGAAAAATCAATGTCCTGAATTATTAGCTCGTCAAAAAAATCAAAAGCAAGGTGATAGATCACAACAGCAACAGCGTGGTAGCCAACAATAGTCCTTCTCTACTGCACAAGGATATGGACAGTCACGTGGTAGTTCCCAGTCTAAGACTGCTGCATTGGCACATCCTTCTGGTGAATCAGGTGTTGACTCCTCTATGGACTCTCTTGTAGAACAATTTCAGAAGTTCCTTGCTAGCCAGTCTTTGTCTCAAAACATGACTGCTCCTCAGTCTCAGCATTTTGCCATGTCAGCTCCCTCCATATCAGGTTTGAATTCTCCTTTGTGGATTTTGGATTCTGGTGCTTCATATCATATGTCCCATGATTGTTCATCATTTATATCTATGTCTTTTGATTCTCGCTCACCTTCTATTTTGACTGCTGATGGCACACCTTTGCCATTAACAGGAATCGGTACAATTCAAACCACACACGTTTCCCTGCCAAATGTTTATTGCATTCCTAAATTAACTATGAACCTTGTGTCGGTCGAACAACTTTGTGATCTTGGATATCTTGTTCATTTTTATTCTACCACTTGCTCTGTGCAGGATCCCAACTCCAAGAAGGTGATTGGGACAGGCCGTAGGCAGGGCGGTCTCTATGTTTTGGATGACTTACACATTCCAAGTCATGCCGCTGCTGCCAGTATTGACCTTTCTTCTTTTCATTTAACTCCATTGTCTTCTAAGTTTTATTTGTGGCATTCTAGACTTGGTCATATTTCAAGCTCTCGTCTTAAATTTTTATGTAATTCTGGTGTTTTGGGAGATTTACGTTCTCATGATATTTCAGATTGTAGTGGTTGTAAACTTGGAAAATTTTCTGCTTTACCCTTTAATCAAAGTCTTTCTACTTCCACTGCACCTTTTGATTTAGTTCACTCTAATGTTTGGGGTCCAACACCCATCCCCACAAAAGGTGGGTGCAGATATTATGTCTCTTTTATCGATAACTATACTCGTTATTGTTGGGTTTTTCTGATGAAACGTCGTTCTGAGTTTATTGATATATATACTGCCTTTCAAGCATATGTTAAAACACAACACTCTGCTATTGTTAAATGCTTTCGTTCTGATTTAAGGGGGGAATATACTAAGGGAGACCTTTCTAACATATTCACAGCTGATGGTACTTTGCATCAGTCTTCCTGCACTGATACCCCGCAACAAAATGGTGTTGCTGAAAGAAAACATTGACACATTGTTGAAACTGCCCGTTCTATGATTCTTTCAGCTAGTGTTCCAAAAGAATTTTGGGGAGAAGCTGTTCTTACTTCCGTTTATCTTATTAATAAAATCCCAATTTCTCATAATTCTGGTATTTCTCCTCATGCCAAGTTGTATGGCCAAACTCCCGATTACTCACACCTAAAAGTGTTTGGTTCCACTTGTTTTGTTCTTCGTCCACACGTAGAGCGTACAAAATTATCTTCACGTGTTGCTATATGTGTTTTTCTTGGGTATGGTATTGGACAAAAAGGCTATCGCTGTTATGATCCTTCTTCAAATAAACTATATGTTTCTCGTCATGTTTCCTTTATTGAGCATATTCCCTTCTACTCTATTCCAGCTAGTCCTCATAGTATGACTAAGTCTGATCTTATTCATATTGATCCATTTCCTGCTGATAACCCCTCTGATTCACCACTCATTACCATTGAAACACCGTCATCCATACACTCTGTTCCTCCTCCTTCTACAGATGACACTTTATCTCCTGCTACTACGACTGTTCAAACACCTCCTGTAATTGTTGGAATTCCTTTTAGATGGTGAATGAGATATATCCCACATCACCAAAAATATGCCCGGTTATATTTTTGGTAAATAAAAGTGAACAGTTTTACTGTTTGAATATGAATAGATGCGATGAAGAGACGTGGCGTTTTAAACAGCAACGGTTCTGGAGCGTTGCAACTGAATGGACGCGACTATTGCAAACAGCAACGGTTCTGGAGTGTTGCAACTGAACGGACGCGACTGTTGCAAACAACAATAGTTCTGGAGCGTTGCAAATGAAAGGAAGTGACTGTTGCGAAAAGTAACGCTTTTTTGACGAAGAGGTGCGACTTTTTTCAACGGATGCAGCCGTTGGGAATTCAGCTATAAATAAGGAGGAAACCTGATCACTTTCCTCACTCATTTTTCAAACCGAATTATCTCTTCTATCTCTTCATCTCTTAAATCATATTCAGTCCTATCACACAGAAGATCATACACATCACAATCTCGTGCAGATTACGTCTGTTGTATCTTGGGAGAATTTTGAAATAAAATGGTGTAGTCGAGATGACAACAGTTGAACTATCAACAAAAGCTGAGGTAGAAAATCAGTTAAATAAAAAGATCAAGATATTGAGATCTGATCGAGGTGGAGAATATGAATCACCATTTGAACAGTTCTGTGCCGAAAATGGTATAATTCATCAAACAACAGCTCCATATTCACCACAACAAAATGGTGTAGCCGAGAGGAAGAACAGAACGTTAAAAGACATGATTAATGCCATGCTTTTAACCTCTGGTCTACCGACGAACTTGTGGGGGGAAGCCTTAAATATGTCTAATCACGTATTAAACAAAGTCCCTCATAATAAAATAGGAATAATTCCATATGAGATATGGAAAGGACACAAACCAAGTTTTAAATACCTCAAAGTGTGGGGGTGCTTGGCAAAAGTTCCAGTTCCGCCTCCCAAGAAAGTCAAACTTGGACCAAAAACAGTAGATTGTTACTATTTAGGGCCAGCCCAAAATAGTAGTGCCTATAGATTTTTGGTATTCAAGTCTGATATAGCTAATATTCATGTAAATACAATCATGGAATCTAGAGATGCCTCATTCTTTGAAGACGTGTTTCCGCACAAAAGGAATGAATGGAATAATGTCCCTAAAAGGACAAGAGAAGAATCAATCAATTCACATGAAGATGAAACTCATCATGAGATTGAGGAAGTTGAACCAAGAAGAAGCGTAAGGGCTAGGACTTCCAAGACATTTGGTTCGGATTTTTTCACATATATGTTAGAACATAAACCTCAAACGTACAAGGAAGCAATGTCATCTTCTGAATCTTCATGTTGGAAAGAAGCAATCCAAAGTGAGATTGATTCAATTCTAAGTAATAAAACTTAGGAAATTGTTGATATTCCATCTGGAATAAAACCTATTGGCTGCAAATGGATTTTCAAGAAGAAAATGAAAGCAGATGGCTCTATCGACAAGTATAAAGCCAGATTAGTAGCCAAAGGATATCGTCAAAAAGAAGGAGTAGACTTCTTTGATACATATTCGCCAGTAACACGAATAACCTCTATAAGAATGCTAATAGCAATTGCATCAATTTATGGTCTAGAAATTCATCAAATGGATGTAAAGACAGCATTCTTAAATGGAGATCTCGATGAGGAGATCTACATGGAGCAACCTGAAGGTTTTATTTCCAAAGGAAATGAAAATAAAGTCTGTAGATTAGTAAAATCATTATACGGACTAAAACAAGCTCCAAAACAATGGCACGCAAAATTTGATAGTGTCATGATGAGAAATGGTTTTCGTATAAATGAATGCGATAAGTGTGTTTATTATAAACAAATTGGACAATCATATGTGATGATTTGTTTATATGTAGACGATATGTTAATATTTGGTCCAAATACTCAGGTAATAGAGATCATAAAGAAGATGTTAACTAGCAATTTCGATATGAAAGATTTAGGAGTTGCAGACGTTATTTTGGGAATCAAAATAATAAGAACTCCTAATGGAATTGAATTGTCTCAGTCACACTATGTAGACAAAGTGATTGAAAAATTCCAAGACTATGGAATTAAAGGAGTGAGAACACCTTTTAATCCATCAGAAGTACTACATAAAAACACTAATGAGAGTGTGATGCAACTGGAATACTCTCGTGTAATAGGATGTCTCATGTATCTCATGAATTGCACAAGACCAGATATAGCTTATGCAGTAAGTCGACTAAGCAGGTATACAAGCAATCCAGGAAAGGAACACTGGAAAGCACTAATGAGAGTGCTTGGATATTTAAAAAATACCACTAATTATTCCTTACATTATGGAAAATATCCTGCCGTCCTAGAAGGATATAGTGATGCAAATTGGATTGCTGATTCAGAGGAATCAAAATCAACTAGTGGTTATGTATTTACCTTAGCAGGGGCAGCAGTGTCATGGAAATCTACTAAACAAACATGCATAGCTCGATCCACTATGGAATCAGAGTTCATCACTTTAGATAAAGCAGGCGAAGAAGCAGAATGGCTTCGTCACTTTTTAAAAGATATTCCATTTTGGCCTAAACCTGTACCGGCCATATGCATACACTGTGATAACCAAGCAGCGCTAAGCAGAGCGCACAACTTTGTGTTTAATGGAAAGTCACGACATATTCGTCGACGCCATAACATAGTTAGGCAGTTACTCTCAAATGGAACTATTTCCATAGATTATGTGAGAACAAATGATAACCTAGCGGATCCATTTACTAAAGGTTTATCAAGAGAGAAAATTGACCGCGCATCGAGGGGAATGGATTTAAAAGCCTAAACCACCAAGAGTTATCTTATACGGAAAGCTATCCTAGCGACTGGAGATCCCACGGACTAGGATCAATAGGCAAACCAGTTCTGAATAACTCAAGACGTAATGCATTTGCGTGGACATAGTCCAACTCCATTCCTATGGTGCATAATATAAATGCATGCCTACAAAAGTATTTAAAGGTTAAAACTATGTTTTTTAATGATGACCATATCTTGGAAATAACAAGTGGGGTATATGTAGGATACTCTTAATGGTTGCGATCACCTATGTAAGTGTGAGCTGGGTCGGCTCTATGAGAATATTAAAAGGCTTTTATTCTCTAAAAACACTCGCAGAACCAAAAATTGTTCAGGACCAAAATGAACACAACCAAGAGATTGGATGTGAAGGGAAATAATGCTTTGTAAAGCTTATTGTCTGGTTATACAATAACGGCTGACGGTTCAAGATGAAATAATTCACCGATTAGCCAAGTATATCCGATAAGTTTTAACTAGGGAAAGTTCAAAGTGAAATATCTACTTATCCTTGATATAGCATTATTTTCATATGAACTGTGTGATATTACACTTTGTGTGGGGGAGAGATATATCATCATTCATGTGGGGGATTGTTGGAATTCCTTTTAGATGGTGAATGAGATATATCCCACATCACCAAAAATATGCCCGGTTATATTTTTGGTAAATAAAAGTGAACAGTTTTACTGTTTGAATATGAATAGATGCGATGAAGAGACGCGACGTTTTAAACAGCAACGGTTCTGGAGCGTTGCAACTGAACGGACACGACTGTTGCAAACAGCAACGGTTCTAGAGTGTTGCAACTGAACGGACGCGACTGTTGCAAACAACAACAGTTCTGGAGCGTTGCAAATGAAAGGAAGTGACTGTTGCGAACAATAACGCTTTTTTGACGAAGAGGTGCGACTTTTCTCAACGGATGCAGCCGTTGGGAATTCGGCTATAAATAAGGAGGAAACCTGATCACTTTCCTCACTCATTTTTCAAACCGAATTATCTCTTCTATCTCTTCATCTCTTAAATCATATTCAGTCCTATCACACAGAATATCATACACATCACAATCTCGTGCAGATTACGTCTGTTGTATCTTGGGAGAATTTTGAAATAAAATTCTTAAGGAAATCGTTACGACGAGCCTTAAACAAAATCGGGTTAGAACTTTTATTCTACATTCTACCCTTTAATTTTGTTATACTATTTATTCAAAATAGTATAACGCTGTTGTTGTAATTTATTTACAACATTCATATTGTTATTATAATTAATACAGAATTCCAATGTAGTGGAAATCTGAGTTATAAACTTGTGCGACGAGTTTATATTTGATTATTCTCTGTTTTGGTATACTAGACATATAACAGTAATGACAGATCCTGTTCAACCTCGCTATCCCACTCGCACACGTAAATCTACTCAATTATTAGATTTTGCTTACTCTTGTTACTCTCGGGCTTTTGCTTCATTTCTTGTTTCCATTGACACTTTCTATGAGCCTTCTTCTTACTCGGAGGCTGTTCGTTCTCCTGTGTGGCAACGTGCTATGTCTGAGGAAATGTCTGCTTTAGACAAAACTGGTACTTGGGATCTTGTATATCTTCCTACTGGGAAGAAAACTATTGGTTATCGATGGGTATATAAGATTAAAACCAAGTCAGATGGTTCTATTGAGCGATACAAAGCTCGTTTAGTTGCTAAAGGATTTGCCCAAGAGTATGGCATGGATTATGAGGAGACATTTGCTCCTGTGGCTAAAATGACATCTGTTTGGGTTCTTATTGCTGTTGCGTCCAGTCGTAAGTGGGACATCTCTCAAATGGATGTTAAAAATGCTTTTCTTAATGGAGAACTTAAGGAAGAAGTTTACATGGTTGCTCCACCTGGCGTTTCTCATGCTCCAGGTCAGGTTTGTAGGCTTAAGAAAGCTCTATATGGTCTTAAGCAAGCACCTCGTGCTTGGTATGAGAGATTTTCGAATGTTGTTACATCACTTGGTTTTACCTCTAGTCCCCATGATTCAGCACTTTTTGTCAGATTAACTTCTGCAGGCTGTATTCTTCTTCTACTATATGTAGATGATATGATCATTATAGGTGATGACAGTAATGGTATTATGAGCATTAAAGCCACATTGTCTCGTTGTTTTGATATGAAGGATTTGGGTCATCTACGTTACTTTTTAGGCATTGAAGTAGCTTCCTCAGAAAAAGGCTATCTTCTTTCCCAATCCAAATACGCCACTGACATTATTCATCGTGCTGGTCTTACTGATACACGTCATGTTGATTCACCACTTGAGGTAAATGCCCGATATACTCCGACCGATGGGAGTCCTCTTTCTGATCCCACTTTATATCGTTCTATTGTTGGTTGCCTTGTATATCTGACCATCACTCGTCCAGATATTGCCTATGCTATTCACATTGTTAGCCAGTTCGTATCTTCCCCTACCTCTGTTCATTGGGCTGCTGTTATGCGCATTCTTCGTTACTTGCAAGGAACACTTTATCGGAGTCTTTTGTTTCCATCGACCTCATCTTTGGAGCTTCGTGCTTTCTCTGATGCAGATTGGGCTGGTGATTCAACGGATAGAAAATCCACAACTGGCTTTTGCATATTTTTAGGTGATTCCCTTATTTCATGGAAGAGCAAGAAACAGGATGTTGTTTCTCGGTCTTCTACTGAGGCAGAGTATCGTGCTATGGCCTCCACTACATCTGAGATCATTTGGTTACGCTGGCTATTGGAGGATATGGGTGTTTCGTTTTCTTCTCCCACTCCTATGTATTGTGACAATAAGAGTGCTATTCAAATTGCTCACAATACTGTTTTTCATGAGCGCACCAAACATATTGAGATTGACTGTCATTTCACTCGGTATCACTTGCTGCATGGAACTATTTCTCTGCCTTTTACTTCATCATCGACGCAACTTGCAGATTTCTTCACGAAGGCTCACACTATCGAACGTCATAGATTTTTCATTGGCAAACTCTCGATGCTTCTTGCTGTACCATCGCGTGTTTGAGGGGGGATGTTAGCATATTGATCCAAATACTGTTTGGCCTTTTATCTGTTTGGCCTTTTAGCCTTTTCTTATGTTTTCTATCTATATAAACCTATCTCTGTAACCCTAATGTAATCATCTTCTTGCTCAGCCGTCTTGCTGAATAATATGAATTATCTTCTTCTTCTTCTTATTTGATTTTATAAACGTTTTACAAACGTTAACAGTGAAGAAGGTAATCTAGAATATTTTGTCTATCATTGGGAGAGTTGTGGCCATATACAAAGGTAATGTACATAAAGGAAGAGGATTCAAGATGAATAATATGGAAATGCATGAATTGAGAGTGAAAAAGAATTAGGGTTATCTAATAAGAAAGAGGATCACTAATGAAAAAGATTCTGCCATATGGGGATTATTCATGATTATGGTAAAGGTTCCAAGAGGGGTTGCTTATTCTGGCTGCTCTGGAAGTTAATAATAGGTTAAGTTTAGTTTCAGACATAGCTAGGGTTTTGATGTCATATTTAAGGATAAGGTTTTTGGCCTGAATAGGTTTAGAATCTTTGTGGGCACTTCTTATATCCTTGAACATCATTGTGTGCCATAAATTGTATAGTGGGGGGTTTTATCTATCTGCCTAGTTCTCCTTTTAGAGGGTTTAGTAACCTAGTTTGATTCACGAAGAGAATTAGCAAAAGAAACCGAGAGGCCTTCGTCATGGTCAAGTTTGAATTTGTTTCTATTCTTCTTGGAGGGATTAAACTTGTTGCTTGGTTGAGTGATCGGATTTAGGGAAGGAGTGGAGGAGGAGGGAATTGAATTGGGATTAAAGAGGGGGCTGGGAGAGAGGAGTTCAGACGTTAATAGGTGATTTGGTCATCCCGGTGGAGGAAGAATGTGAGCATCGGGTTCCTTGGAAGCATCATAAAGAACATTGAGAATGATGTCTTCTTCAACATTATAGGAAGATAAGGAATTAGTTGAGTCCTAGCATAACTGAGTTAACTTTGCATGGGAATCACAATTGACATGCAGGCATTTATCCAGGGAGGCTGATTATTATTTAATACAGTCTGGTGCACTTGCATAGTCTTTTGGATTCCATGCAGGCTATTTGGAATAGAAGGATCTTATCGGGAATATAGGTATCCTTCATTAAATAAGGCACTAATATTGAGGACAAAAGCAGACTCACCATTATGCATGTCTGTATCAGAAAGGTTGCACACCTAAACCCCAACCAGTTCACCCTCTTTTTCAATAATATCACCAATTGCATTGAGGCCATTATTTTCAGCTAACTCATTAAATTCTCGACCTACTTTAAGGAGATTACATGTTTTACTAGTCTCCCTGTCAACATTCTGATCCATGCATTGCAAAACTATCTCACCCTCCTCAACAATAACTGCTCGACCCCTATTCATAGAGTCATATTTCTCCGTATTTGGAAAATCTTGCAATGTTCTTTTGTCACCCACCACAGACCGGCCACCTTTAGTGACTTCCTTTCCTCCTAACCACCTTCAATGTATCATTAGGCACTACCTTCCCTTGGTTACTGCTGTTCTCTTTACTATTCTCAACTCTTTGCCTAGTCTTCCTGCCACCTTTACCAACCCAAGTATTAACTTTCTGAGTACCTCTATCCTTAGTTTCCACCTGCCTATCTTTGCACTCTGCATCCTCCTTTTCCTCAAACAAGCAAGACTCATTCGTGTGCCTAAACATTTTGCATCTTTTACAAATCTCCGGCCTCCACCGGCAATAAACATGAACAAACTAGTCAGATCCATCAAGCAGTCTCATTGGGAAACAGTCAACCAAATCAACATTTGGGGTAATTTCAATCAGGATTTTTCCATAAGAAATTCTATCTTTTCAGCGCTTTCATCCATACAAATCATCCTACCCAACCTACTGGCAAGCCAGTTAATTCCAAAGGTGACCAAGCAACAAATGGGATGTTAGGGAAGTGTACCCAGATTGGTACACACTTGATTCTACCACAGATGTTACTTTCTAAGTGGGTCCATGGTTTAACAATAAACATCTTATTTTAATGAATATCAGGTCTCCTTCACATATCATCTTTTTATCATCCTCACTAGAAAGCAGAAATAGGAAAAGATTTCCATTTGATTTAACCTTTAGACTTCCCTTTAATCTCCATCTTTTTTTAGTGTTGAATTACAACAAAGTAAGACAATGGTTTACCTAAGAAAAAGCCTACAATATAGTCTCACCAAACTTTCCTACTAGCTTCAATAACAAAAAGTGGAGGAACGGTAGCATTGTTAAAGTAGGTCAATTCCATCTCAACCGACGAGTATTTACCAGCATTTTGAGCAAACTTTTTGAAAATACTAGTCCAGTCAGGAATGGCAGAGGGAGGAGCAACATGAGGGGGAGGGAAGAGGGAGGAGGAGGTAGAGGAGGAATAGGAATGGACGGGAGAGAATCCTGGGAAGGAGGAATAGGAGGGAAGGAAGGGCCAGCGTCAGGAGGCAGGTCAATAAGGGTGGCTATAGAAAGGAGGATAGGTTTGAATTTGAAATATTACAGTTAAAAGGGAAGGCGGGAAACAGGGAGGAAGCCACTAAAAGGAATGAAAAATAATTGAAGCCTGACGATTTATACCTATTTCACCAAAGCATATATGTAATGTCTGTTTTTTTTTCATTTTCACTCAATGTTCAAAACACATGATCTATTAGAACATTGTAAACTAACAAAATGATACTGAATAATAGCATTTGTTTCCTGGAGATTTGACCAGGCAACTGAGTACTCGGCATTGGCAAGTACTCGGCCTCCAGAAGTACTCGGCGTCTAGAAGTACTCAACATCCAGGAGTGCTCGGCATATAGGAGTGCTCGGCATCCAGGAGTGCTCGGCATATAGGAGTGCTCGGCATCCAGGAGTGCTCGGCATATAGGAGTGCTCGGCATCCAGGAGTGCTCGGCATATAGGAGTGCTCGGCATCCAAGAGCGCTCGGCATTAGCAAGCGCTCGTCATCAGGCAACGTTCGGCCAAAGGCATCGTTCGGCCTGAGACATCGATCGGCCAAAAGCAACGTTCAGCCAGAGACGTCGTTCGGCAGAAGGCATCGTTCGGCTAAGGGCTTCGTTCGGCCAGAAGGCACGTTCGGCCAGATACTTCGTTCGGCCAGGAGGCACGATCGGCCAGATACTTCGTTCGGCCAGAAGGCACGTTCGGCTTGATACTTCGTTCGGCCAGGAGGCACGTTCGGCTTGATACTTCGTTCGGCCAGGAGGCACGTTCGGCTTCCATGGCTATTCGGCCTACTCTTCCCACACAGCATGCGCCTCGTTCGGCATGAGGAGAGTGGTTCGGCATCCGACCATTCGGCCTGTTTTGTTCGGCACACCGTGACCACTCCATTTGGGCCAAGGTGTTCGGCTGCCAGGCCCGCTTGGGAAGTCCAACCCACCTTTTTCTATAAATAGAGGGGGCAGTGTTACAGTGAAAAGGGATCTTTTTGGGGAACACTGGGGAGACTCTGCCATTTTCAAGACTCATCTTCCTTACTTAGCAATTGTATTCAAGTATTTGAGCTACGGATTGTATCTGTAATCAATCATTAAGAAGAGCAATAAAGTTTAACCTCAAAGTGGATGTAGGCAAATTACGCTGAACCACTATAAATCCGGTGTTCTTACTTTCTACATTTAAATTAGCATATTCTTCCTTGTTTAATTTATCTTCATCACTTATATCTCTACACAATCTTTCTCAACGAGGTTAGTGACCAATTTTGGCGCTAACACTTTGGTGCTTTCATTGAGAGTTGAATTCTCAGACCTCAAGGATCTGCTTTGAAGCTACTGGATTGAACAAATCCCCCAAAGAAGATCCAACTCACTGATAGGACGTCCGTTGATTCTACTTAGAGTTCATACCAATAACTCTACAATGGCGAGACCACGTACCAGGTCAGCTTCTCATAATGCGGACGCCCAGGAGACTGCTAGCGTGCAACAAGCTGGACCTAGCAATCAGCAAGAGATTCCAGGAGCAGGGACTACCGCCCAGGACCAAATGCCAGTTATCACCAGAATAGAGTTCAACGACTTGATGAGAGAACTCAGGGAAAGAAGGAGACAACTAGGGGAGCAAATGCAAGCTAACGCCAACCTCATGGCACAACTCACTCAACAACATCAATAGAATGCTGGGGGCAATCCCGCTCCTTATTCCTCATCCGACAGCTCAACTTCCTCTGATGAACCTCCCAGGCGTAGACACCGTAAGACTGAAACTGCACGAGCAGGCGCTGCTGTTCGAACAGCTGGAGACCGTGACCAAGTCGAAGCCGGAAACTTAGGAACTGGAGCGCAGGTGGAGGCTGGAGGCCCATACCATCAAAACGCTAACGATGTTGAACCTCAAGATGCACGTTTGGAAGATCGCCAGGAGAGGAGGCATCAGCATGGACAGTCACGTAGAACAGACTCTAACCTTCCGCCTTCCATACAAACACAAGATCTGACAGCCATGTTCAGGCAATTGATGAAAGAGAATCAAGGCTTATCGAATGACGATTGGGGAGTGTCAAGAAGTCATACCCCGTTCACAGACATTGTACTGCAGGCAACGTACCCCAGAAAGTTTAGTATGCCTACTATCCCGACATATGAAGGAAAAACTGATCCCAGACAGCATGTCATGAGGTACGAGTGGATGATGGATTCAGCTAGGGCAAATGATGCAACCAAGTGTAGATGCTTTCCAATTACCCTATCAGGGATCGCTACTATGTGGTTCACCCGACTTCCTCCGCGGTCCGTATCTAGTTTCGAGGAGTTGGCGAAGAAGTTTATAGAACAGTTCAGGATACACACTACTCGTCCAAAGGACATGATGTCTCTATCAAGTGTAATCCAGACTCTTGGCAAGTCATTGAAGGAATATTTACAAAGATTCCATGTTGCGGCGACTGAAGTCAGTAACCCCAATGATCATGCAATTTTAATGGCTGTGATGCGAGGTGTGGATCCGGATTCTGAGTTTGGAGACTGGTTGGCAGGAAAACCTCCGACTACGCTAGAACGTTTTTACTCAAAGGCACACTAGTTCATAAGAAGAGAGAAAGCTAGGTGGGTAAGGCGAGATAAGGCACCGGGACCTGTCCAGGAGTCCGTGAAAAGCAACATTGCAGTGAAGCAGTCCGGGGACAACCCGGGAAAAGTACAATTCAATGTCCAGAACAAGCCCGGGCAACCTAAAGAATCCGGAGGAAGAAGTCAAGGGAAGAAGAGAGAAGCGGGGAAGTGGAAGCCGAGAATTCCAAGCTACAACGAGTATACCCCGCTGAATGCGTCTCTTGAGAACATTTACCTATCAACCTGCAATACCTTTCAATACAGAAAGCCACGACCAAAGGAGTCAACCGAGGAACGGAAGCGAACTGGGAAATACTACCGCTTCCATGAGACTTACGGGCACAATACGGAAGAGTGCAGACACCTACACGATGCTATAGAGAAGTTGATCAGGCAGAAGAAGTTACAGGAGTTTGTGAAGGATCCACAGGAAGGAGGACAGGGAACATCCAACCCAGGTCGTGCACCAGCTCCGCGTCATCCCGAGGAGCCTGCCCGGACTGTGGGTAGACTAGTCATAAACACGATCATCGGCGGGCCTCACCCGTGGATAAGAATTGGCAAGAGATGGAGCGGTATGCTAATTCCCTGAAGCATGCAGATTTTGAGTGTTGTTCGAACGTGGAGGACGGGACCCCTGCTAAGCAACTACGCGTGATGACAGACGATATAGTGTTCAGAAACAAAGATGCAGACCAAGTGGAGGCTCCAACCATCGACCCGATGGTCATATCTGCGACGATCGGACCGGCTTATGTGAAAAGAATTTTGATTGATTGTGGAAGTTCTGTCAACATCATCTTCAAGAAGGCCTATGACCAGATGAAGATGGAAACAAAGGATTTGAAACCGTCTAAAGCTCGTATACACGGCTTTAATGGCGCAGCGACCGATGCAGTGGGGTATGTTGAGTTACCAGTTGAACTGGGACAAGGCGAACGTCGGAGGGTGCGAATCCTACCCTTCGTAGTTTTGGATGTGGATTCTCCGTACAATGTGTTCTTGGGCCGACCGGCCCTAGCTGAGTTTAGGGCAGCATTAGCCCCGTGGTGCTTGACTTTGAAGTTCCCAACTGACAAAGGAGTAGGTGTTGTTCATTGCGACCAGGCGACTGGTCGTGCCTGTAATGTGGCAGAGCTTCGAGAGGCCCATCGAAGGGAGAAAGGAAATGTTGCGGACAATCCCGTCCGCATCCTCAATAATGATAATTGACAAGTAGTGCCCGAGCCCTGGCTCGGGCATAATTCTTGGATCTTCAGAGGCATAGATCCGAGAGACGACGATGAGAAACCCAGGGAAGAAAAGGCAGCGCCGGCTGAATTAACGGTTGACATTTCAGTCAGCCGAGACGACCCATCACGAACACTGAAGATCGGATCACAACTCGGCCCCGCCATGACTGAAGACCTTAGTGATTTCCTTCGGGCGAATCTTGATGTTTTCGCCTGGACGCATTCTGATATGTGCGGGATTTCTCCCGCCATCACGAGTCATATGTTGAACATAGACCCAAAATACGTCCCGGTTAAACAAAAGAGGAGAGGAATGGACCCAGAGAGGTCCGCTGCTCTTAGAGAGGAGGTGGACAAACTCAAAGCCAACGGGTTCGTCCGCGACGCCCTCTACCCTGAATGGGTATCAAACCCCGTGCTGGTGAAAAAGGCGAATGGAAATGGAGAACTTGCGTAGACTATTCCGATTTGAACAAGGCATGCCCCAAGGACAGTTTCCCGTTGCCTAGGATTGATCAGTTGGTTGACTCCACCGTAGGACACGAGCTGTTATCATTCATGGATGCATACTCGGGCTATAATCAAATCCCGATGCATATTCCGGACCAAGAACACACCAGTTTCGTCACAGACGTCGGGCTATATTGCTATTTAGTAATGCCCTTCGGACTGAAGAACGTAGGAGCAACTTATCAGCGTTTGGTGAATCGAATGTTCAAAAACCAGCTTGGTAGAACGATGGAAGTCTATGTGGATGACATGCTCGTGAAGTCACGACAGTCAAACGACCACATTCGAGACTTGGCAGAGATATTCGATATACTCAGATATTATGGGATGAAGATCAACCCTCTGAAGTGTTCCTTCGGCATTGCGTTGGGGAAGTTTTTAGGATTCATTGTCAATGCTAGGGGAATTGAAGCTAACCTAGAAAAGATTCAAGCCATCCGAGATGTGCAAGTGCCCAGAACTATAAAATAGGTGCAAAGCTTGAATGGAAAAGTAGCTGCGCTGAGTCGAATCATATCCAGAGCCATGGACAAGTGCATTCCTTTCTTTGATATAATAAAGAAAGGGAAGAGGAATTTTGAATGGACATATAATTGTGAGGAAGCATTCCGGGATCTGGTGAGGCATCTGGAGAGTCCTCCAGTGCTGTCAAAACCAGTAGACCACGAGATGCTGTACGTATACTTGGTCGTTTCCCCACATGCTATAAGTGCGGCTTTGGTCCGTGAGGAGGACCGAGTCCAAAAGCCGGTGTATTACGTTAGTAAGCATTTAACGGGGGCAGAAAGAAATTACCCTAAAATTGAGAAATTGGCTTATTTCTTGGTGATTGCATCACGTAAGCTGCGCCCATACACACTCAGTCAGTGTCTATACCGATAGCCCCTACGGCAGGTACTCCAACGACCAGAAACTTCTGGGAGGTTGTTAAAATGGAATATCAAGTTGAGCCAGTTCGATATCACCTACTTGCCACGGAGAGCCATACAAGGGCAAGCATTAGCAGATTTCATCGCGGAGTTCACTGTATCCGACGAACCAGATAATCACAATGTCATTCCCCCCGTTCGATGGAAATTGTACACCGATGGGGCATCAAACGACCGTTGCTCCGGTGCGGGCGTAGTTCTTGTAACTTCGAAAAATCGATCGATTTGTTACGCTTTGAAGCTCGATTTCCCGGCCATGAATAATGAAGCAGAATATGAAGCACTTATTGCTGGCTTAAGACTCATTAGAGAGCTCGGGGTCAAACCAGTTGAAATCTTTTGTGACTCGCAGTTGGTGGTCTACCAAGTGCGGGGAGATTACCAAGCAAAGGGACAAAAGCTTGCTCCGTACCTTGTTCTGGTTCAAGAACTACTATCGAACCTTGAGCGTTATGACATTTCGCATGTCCCGCGTGAACAGAACAAAGAAGCCGACTCATTGGCTAAATTCGCAAGCACTGGCGATGCACAACAAATGGGATTGTTTCCTGTTGAGGCCTTGCATGATCCAAGCATAGACGCGATGGAAGTTGACTTTGTGTTGGAAACAGGAATCGAGAGGGAGTCGTGGATAACCCCATTCAAACTATACCTGACGACCGGGACTTTACCAGAAAAAAGGAGCGAAAGACGACAGGTCCTTCGAAAGGCCGCGCGATATGTGATGCAGGATGGACTAATGTATCGAAAGGGGTTCTCGGTCCCCTTATTACGATGCATCGCTCATGATGAGACAAAGCGGGTCTTGAAGGAGGTTCACGAAGGAGAATGTGGCGACCATACTGGGGGCAAACACTAGCAAAAAAGATCCTCCGCTATGGATACTATTGGCCAACCGTAAATCGGGTTGCTGCAGACTACGCAAGGAAATGTGACAAGTGTCAAAGATATGCGAAAATACCGAGGACTCCACCAACAGAACTCATACAAATGGTTAGTCCCTGGCCATTTGCAATCCGGGGAATCGACATAATCGGCTCTTTGCCCATATCCAAAGGTGGTGCGAAATACGCGATAGTTGCAGTCGATTATTTCACAAAATGGGCCGAGGCAGAACCTTTAGCCACAATCACCTCTAAGAAGGTCATTAATTTCATTGTACGAAACATTATTTGCCGCTTTGGCCTCCCTCAAACCATCATTACGGACAACGGAACGCAGTTTGAAAGCAGAGAGTTCAAAGAGTTCTGTTTAAAGTAAGGCGTTGAGAAGAAGTTCGCCGCCGTTGCGCATCCAAAAGCTAACGGACAAGTCGAGGCCGTAAACAAAATAATCAAGTCCATACTGAAGAAGCGTTTGGAGAAAGTCGAAGGCAAGTGGGTAGATGAACTCCCGACAGCATTATGGGCTTATAGAACTACCCACAAGTCCGCGACCGGCCACACTCCATTCGCCTTGGCATACGGCTCGGAAGCCGTTATACCCGTGGAACTTGAAGTTCCATCACATCGAGTGACATATTATGATCCCAAGACAAATCAGGATCTCTTGTTGGAATCACTGGACTGCATCGATGAAAAACGTGAAGAGGCTGAGTTAAGGGCGGCAGCACATAGGCACCGAGTCAAGCGTTATTACGACGGCAGAGTCCGTCCGAGGATTTTTATGTGGGTGATCTCATTTTGAAACGAGTTTTCCCGGTTCCATCACGTATGAATCCCAACTGGGAAGGTCCATACGTCGTTGAACAGAAGCTTGGAGAGGGAACATTCAAGCTAGCGACCGTTGATGGCGTGACACTCCCCCGAGCGTGGAACAGTGAACATTTGTGACATTATTACATTTAGCATGTTTCTTTCTTGTTTTAGGCACAGTTATTTCCTTTATGTTTTCGTTCCGTTATCACTTAGTTTCTTTTTAACTATGTAATCAGGCAATTTAGTTGGTTTTCACTAATAAAGGCTTGAAGCCGTCTTTCCTATAAATTACTAATGTTTCTATATCCCACAGTCGGGTGATGAATTACTAGAGTTACATTATTCTGTACGATGTACGAACTCGTATAAACGACTTCAATCTCCGAGTCCCCTGAGTGCGGACCGGAGTACTCTAAGTCCCCAGTGCACGGACTAGAGTATAAACGACTTCAATCTCCGAGTCCCCTAAGTGCGGACCGGAGTACTCTAAGTCCCCAGAGCGTGGACTAGAGTATAAACGACTTCAATCTCCGAGTCCCCTGAGTGCGGACCGGAGTACTCTAAGTCCCAAGAGCGCGGACTAGAGTATAAACAACTTCAATCTCCGAGTCCCCTGAGTGCGGACCAGAGTACTCTAAGTCCCCAAAGCGCGGACTAGAGTATAAAGGACTTCAATCACCGAGTCCCCTGAGTGCGGACCGGAGTACTCTAAGTCCCCAGAGCGCGGACTAGAGTATAAACGACTTCAATTTCCGAGTCCCCTGAGTGCGGACCGGGGTACTCTAAGTCCCCAGAGCGCGGACTAGAGTATAAACTATTTCAATCTCCGAGTTCCCTGAGTGCGGACCAGAGTACTCTAAGTCCCCAGAGCGCGGACTAGAGTATAAACGACATCAATCTCCGAGTCCCCTGAGTGCGGACCGGGGTACTCTAAGTCCCCAGAGCGCGGATTAGAGTATAAAATATTTCAATCTCCAGGTCCCCTGAGTGCGGATCAGAATACTCTAAGTCCTCCGAGCGCAGACTAGAGTATAAACGAGTCCCATCCCCGTATCCCCTAAGCGTGGACCGGAGTATTCTAAGTCCCTTGAATGCGGGCTAGAGTATTGGCAATTCGGACCTCCGAATCCCCTAAATGCGGATCGAATTACCCTAAATCCCTGGAGCGTGGGTTTAGAAAGAATTCTAAGTACTCAAAAATGTGGAACAAGAAATATGCCACTCCTAAGAATGTTCGAACAACGTAAGAATGGATTGGGAAATTATGAAACTCATAAGAACTTGAGTTTTGGCCGCAGTTATTCAGAAAGCCAAAGAAGCAAAAGAGTCGTTCAAATGACTAAGGAACTAAACTTTATTTAATAGTCCAAAATGGGATTACACAGTTATTCCTCCCAAAACTTGGAGTCAAAAACCTAACTACACAAACTACGGAAACGAAAGATAAAAGTAGTTACAAGACTTAAGCAAAATCTCATTGAACGAGTATAACGACTATTTTTTCGGTTTCTTCTTCTTGTCTTCTTTTGTTTTCTCCGATGACTCCTCTCCTTCACGTTTCTTCTTGGATTTTTTGCTTACCAAAGAAGCAGAGTCAGGAGCGGGAGAAGGAACGTCCAGCGGTTTGGATTTGCCGGGGAGAATGATTTTCAAAGGTCTATTCCGCGGGTCGGTAAGTTCCAGTATTTCAGGCTCAACTTTGATCTCGACCTTCTTTTTCTCCTCCTCGGCGAGTCGCTCTTTCATGCTCATCTTCGAAGTGTGTTCGGAGGCGCCAGTGATCTCGATTTCATCACTCCCTTCGACGGGAGATGAAGTGTCAGACTTATCATCATCTAGCGCCCCGATCACTTGAGCGTCAGGGCCAGGGGTTACTCCCACATGAGCAACATCGCTTGTTTTCTCTGCCTCCTCCTTGGCATCATCGCTCCTCGGAGTTGGCTCAGGATCAGAGTAGCCTGCATGAAAACATAAAGAATGAACATTAGGACAAATAACCGCTACCAGAAAGTGACAGATCTTTTAACTTCTAAAAGTAGAATTTTGTACCGGGTTCTGGCTGGCTATCAGTTGCACGTGGAGTTTCACCCTCTAGAATAGGGGATAGCACATGAATGCCAAGCCCGGGATCTTTTGGATCGTAGCCTGCATGCTGCTCGAATGGGTCAAGTGTCGGCCGACCGGCCGACTGAGCAGAGGGAGGAGCAGCAGAATGAGGAGCTGCAGTCTTAGCCCTAGATGGACCAGCTTCATCATTCTTCTCTTTTGGTAGGGGAGAACCTTTGCTATAAAGCGCCAAAGCTGCCGATAAGTCCACTGGCTCTTCCCTTTAAGAAATTCCTTCACCAGAGCATCCTCATCGATTTCCTCAGAGCCCGACTTGATTTTTCTGATCTTTACTAAAGTTTCCCAGGCCTCAGCTAGGGATTCAAGATAGCCCTCGCCTAGGAATGTCAGGTCGCGATGCATAAGGATGCGGGCGCCGTACTCGGCAATCAGAGGGTCAAACATGCACTTGACCTCTTCCCTACCGGCCCCTGCAGCTGCTTCGAGGCGAGAGTCGATCTCCTCAGAAGCTTTTCTCTTGCCCTCCTCGCGAGCTTTGTTTTTCACTATCTTAACCCTAGCAAGTTCGTCATCGAGCTTCGTTTTCAAGAGCCGCGTAGCAACGATTTCGTCACAGTATCGTTGGGACTCTTCTTGAGCGGCTGCTTTATCCTCTTTCTCTTTAGAGAGCAATTCTTTCAACTCTCTGACCTGCAGGGCAAGCGCATCCCTTTCTTTCTGGATAGAATCTTTTTCTAAGGCAAGGGCTCCGCTACGCTGGACTGCTTCATCGAGTTCTTTCTTATGGGTCATCTCTAAACGAGTGACGGCCTCAGCAGTGTCTTTTGTGCTTTGCTCTGCGGCTTCAAGTTTCGACTTATACGAAGCAAGCTCTTCATCTTGATGCTTGATGATGTCCTTGTCACAGCCAGCTTCCAATTTCAAACGATCAATTTCATGTTGTCGCTCAACAGATACCTCCGAGACTTTTTCGACCAGGTGTACAAACGCGTCATGTTGAACATAGACGTCGTTGTTGTAGGCGATGGCACTCTGCTTCACGTGCCCTGGGATATGATGAATAGCTGGGAGGAATTTCAGGCCATCAAAACAGATTTTTGGGAATTTGGCCTTAAGATCGACCATCTTCTCTGCTATAGTTGGGTCAGCCGCAGGAGTAGGGGGAAGAGGCTTTGAAAGTTCTTCTCTTTTTCGATGCTCCCGAGTTTGCCTTGTGCTCGACGAACCGGAACGTTGATCTCGGGAGACATCAGGTTGGGACCCCTTCTGCGAAAGCTTTTCTCTATCTGGCTCAATTTGAGGAAGAGGATCACGGGAATGTGAAGATTGGGAATATGTTTTCTTTCGATAAGACGAATCGCGAGGACAGTTGTCTCGATCCTCGTAATCGTCTCTGTCCCTGCGTCTACCCGAGCCTGAATCTTGTCCGGGATGGTGAAATATAGAAGAGCCGTGGAGGCGATCGAGTCCATGGGAGCGCCCTATGTCACCTGCAAAGGATAAAAATAGCAACGAGTTAAGAAAAATCGGGGTAATGGAAAAACTTGAAGTGTATGATGAAGTGTGTGTGTGCGTGTGTGTGTCCTAGTGTTCCCCCCAATGGACCGGTTCCTTTATCTTTATTGATTGGAGTGTTATCTCCCTGGACTGGGGGTTGGACTCCCGTGTTGCCTCTAGCAGGCGATTGAAATTTAAAGGCTTCCGGGTCGTCGAAACCATAATTAAGTATATCGTCGGGGATGGTAAGGTTCGACAGACCCTTTAAAGAACTTTCCATGTGCTGTGAAGAAGCATCTTTCTCTGACGGGATGAGTGTAACTTTTGAAGTTCCGCCAACTTTCTCCTTCCGTATCTTGTACGTCAATTTCTTCTTTCCCTTCGAAGGGGAAGATGACGTTTCAATATCATGCACTTCGACCGCCGGGTCCCAAGCGGGACCCACATTCTTGCCTTGAGTCTCAGGAGCTTCATCCTCCTTGTGTTCACCGCCTTCGTGTGCATCGGGAGTATGGCGTGATGACGATCCAGCTTGTTTTTTCCCTTTACCGGGAGCGGATTTGGGGATGGAAACGCCCCCTAGAAGGCTAATCCGGCGACCTGGGGCTAACAAACCGAACCTCGACAATGATTCATTTGAAATGATGGTTCGGATGTCCCGATCCTCGGTAGGAAGAGCTCTAATGGCTTCAACGGCCTCAGAATATCCTCGGCCTTTAGGACGAGGGTTAATACCTGAAAAGATGAAACAAGGAGTTAGAAAAAGCATAGCTCCGATTGAGCGCGAAGGATGACTCAGGGAAGAGACTTACTGCCTTCGACCCATCTCCTCGCGAAACCAGGAGGGCAACACACATAGAACCATTCCTGCTTGTACAGGACGAATTTGCTACATGCTCCGGTTAAGATCTGGCATTTGTGGTACGGCTCAAGGAACATGAAGGAGGGGCTATCTTTCCGCTTCTTAATCATATAAATATATCTGATGTCTCCGGAAGTCGGAGGTCTAGAGAAGACGGCCATGAAAATTAGATAGGTCCCGTATATGAACGCGTGACCGTTTGGATGCAGCTGCGACGGGGCGATGTCTATGTACTGCAACACGTCCCGAAGAAACAAGTTGAATGGAGGAACGCTGCCCATCCAGCACATGAACTTGTTACAAGCAGTATACCCGATTGGGGGCAGATGAGGACGATCATGTCTCGACGGGACCAACACATCAGAAAAAGGGATTCCGTGGATGGAACATATTCGCCGAAGCGTGACTTCGTTAACGTTCGAAGCCTGTGAGTCGATCGGATTGTCCAAGAGAATCGTTGCCTCTAGGGCATCAGGAGCTAAGTTATGAGCAGAGGAAGTCGACGTATTTAAAGTGTCCGCGACTTCTTGCCTTGATGACGGCCCAGGCCTATCAGATATAGTGGCAGAGCTAGATTTTTTAGACATCTCCAATAAATAGTGAAGCTGGCTAAGCGCCTGTGAAAACTATACTTGAAAAATGTTCAACGTTAGAATTAACAACAGGAATATTCCCCCCACGTGGTGTGTAAGCTAGTGCAAGCAATCGTGTATAAGCATTGAGAATTTGAAGGTTACAAAGATATAAAGTGAGCTTCGAATCATCGCCTTCGAAGACCGTCATCACTGACCGTCTCAAAAAGCCCGCCTTGTGGTGATTACAATTTTAGATTCAGAAAACGTATGTTAATCTAAGTTCAGATTTATGTCTACAAAAGCTAGGGAGTTAATGATCCAGGTCAATTTCATATGCTAGCATGCCCGGGTCCTTGTCCTTGTTATGTTAAGTGTGGTTCAGCATTTATGCTGTTCAACACTTAATATTGTTCGACATTCGTATAGTTTGGCATTTGAGTTATGTTCGGCTTTGACATGGTTCGGCATTTAAGTTTGTTCGGCTGAGATATTGTTCGACATTTAAATAGTGTTCGGCCTTGACTTGGTTCGGCATTTAAGTTTGTTCGGTTGATATATTGTTCGGCATTTAAGTAGTGTTCGGCCTCGACATGGTTCGGCATTTAAGTTTGTTCGGCTGAGATATTGTTCGGCATTTAAATAGTGTTCGGCCTTGACTTGGTTCGGCATTTGAGTTTGTTCGGCTGAGATATTGTTCGGCATTCGCAATCGTCCGGCATCCCCACTAATTCATGCCTTCACCTTAGCCTTCCATTTCCCCGTCCGGCGTATGATAACATACGCCGAACCAAAGTTATGCCATTCGACACCCTTACCACCTCCAACACATCCACTATTCTTTCTTCTCCTTTAGTTTCGATTTGGCACGAAGAAACTAGTCACCCAATGATCTTATGTGCGATCACCCCTGGTCATTCCTCCTCGCCTCGCATCGTTTATCAATAAAGACGACCTAATCAAAAGTTTTCCACATAACCCTCTCGGCTGAGCACAAACCTAAGTCTCGTGATGAAACTATTTAATCAAAGAAGGGATAATACCTAGTTCGTAGATCGAAGCTTAGGAAGGATTGATTAGGCTTTAAGTCTGATTAACTGGCGAGGATTGCAAGTCTTTAGGGAGTGACAGAAATAAAAGTGTAAAAGGAAAGAAGAGGGAGGATGCCTGGTTTTATAGGGAGAAAGTAGAAGTCGAAAAGGCTATATCCGGTAGAACCGGTCAAAGCCATAGCGTTAGGCTTCGAAACGTAGGGACACTCGGCACATGAGGAACGTTCGGCTTCGAACGTATCGTTCGGCTTCGAACGTATCGTTCGGCATTTATACCACATTAGGCGCACACCACAACCACTGATATTCTCAAGAAGGCATCACCATTAGGGTTTAGTCAAGGATTTGAAACGAAACATGGAGGATTACGTAATTCAAAGCGTATCACGTTCAGTTACGTAATACACTTTGGGGGGCAAGTGTTTCCTAGAGATTTGACCAGGCAACTGAGTACTCGGCATTGGCAAGTACTCGGCCTCCAGAAGTACTCGGCGTCTAGAAGTACTTGGCATCCAGGAGTGCTCGGCATATAGGAGTGCTCGGCATATAGAAGTACTCGGCATCCAGGAGTGCTCGGCATATAGGAGTGCTCGGCATCCAGGAGCGCTCGGCATTAGCAAGCGCTCGTCATCAGGCAACGTTCGGCCAAAGGCATCGTTCGGCCTGAGACATCGATCGGCCAAAAGCAACGTTCAGCCAGAGACGTCGTTCGGCAGAAGGCATCGTTCGGCTAAGGGCTTCGTTCGGCCAGAAGGCACGTTCGGCCAGATACTTCGTTCGGCCAGGAGGCACGATCGGCCAGATACTTCGTTCGGCCAGAAGGCACGTTCGGCTTGATACTTCGTTCGGCCAGGAGGCACGTTCGGCTTCCATGGCTATTCAGCCTACTCTTCCCACACAGCATGCGCCTCGTTTGGCATGAGGAGAGTGGTTCGGCATCCAACTATTCGGCCTGTTTTGTTCGGCACACCATGACCACTCCATTTGGGCCAAGGTGTTCGGCTGCCAGGCCCGCTTGGGAAGTCCAACCCACCTTTGTCTATAAATAGAGGGGCAGGGTCACAGTGAAAAGGGATCTTTTTGGGGAACACTGGGGAGACTCTGCCATTTTCAAGACTCATCTTCCTTACTTAGCAATTATATTCAAGTATTTGAGCTACGGATTGTATCTGTAATCAATCATTAAGAAGAGCAATAAAGTTTAACCTCAAAGTGGATGTAGACAATTACGCTGAACCACTATAAATCCGATGTTCTTACTTTCTACACAATCTTTCTCAACGAGGTTAGTGACCAACTTTGGCGCTAACAGCATTGGATACATTGATTTCCATAAGAAATATGATTTAAATAAGAATTTTGCAATTGCATTAGTATTATTTAGTAGAACTATAATTATTATAAGAAGAGAAAGTCTTTCATGAAACTTATGAAAATGTATTTCCTGTTGCCTTTAAACAAAAAAATAATTCCCTAGAGAATATGATATACTATTTATTTATGGCTTTTACACTAAATGTTTGATACTAATAATCTATTAGCTCGTTATTTACTAATAAAATGATATTGAATAATAGAAATGAATTGATTTGTTCCATATAACGACCCGCTATTTTGGACCATTCACATTCGCACATGTCGGACTTGAATAATTCAAAATACCGAATTGTTAATTTAAATTTGGCAAAACTCAGATATACAGTAAATAAATAATCACAGAATCACAGACACAGAGTAATAAATGCAGCGGAAACAAAAGATAGTAGTTCATGAAGCTACTATATACATATCAGAGTAAAATAAGATACAATAGAAGTCTCGAATACAATAGTCAAATACAATATCAGAATACATCACTGGAATCAACTGAATATCTGAAAGCTGGATAGATAGCTGGATCTCCAAGCGAAGCTCCAACTCCAAAGGTGAGTCTCGAATACTGGTACACTCAGTCTGACCCGAGCGTAAAGCAAAACACAAAACACTCGAGTCAGGATTAACATTCATATATCAATAAATCCAACTCAAGTGAAATAACAACTGAAATACAAGTAACTCAAAGGATGTTCGGAATAACCATCCTTTAAGGATCCGTTAAACTATCTACTATGTAGTAGTGTACGATAAGTAGATAATGCCTATCAGTAATATAAAGTATCAAAATAGTGTTAAGGCGTTACCATTATCCCCCTTAACACATTTTTTATAAGCGTTATAGTCCATACAGCACTGTAAACTCCACCGTAAACTAGTTGGATATCAGGGAGTACTCCATAGGTGTAACACAAAACAAATCGTAGTGGTCGCGTATAGGGATACAAGTATGACAAGGCACATGAGGCAATACCCAAGGTAGTGAAACTAACGTTTGCCTGATCCGGACTGGTGAGAACGCATCGCCGCAATGATCGCAACACCGCGAAACAACACTCCCAAAATTTCGAGGGTGCACAAATCGATAACAAGTAATGAGTAGTTTACGAAGAAGTGTGTTCGCTCGAGGTAGCTAACCCCATTTGGTCCGGCATGGCTCCTGTTTTAGTCATTTCTAATTTGACACAAGTGTCAAGGCTATCCATTATCGTTCACTTTCTTTAGTCATCACGTACATCATTCCAACCACTTCATTCTGGATCACACTCCGCGTATAGTTATTAAAGTGGTTTTCGGTTTAGACAGTGAGTATGTCCCTAACCGATTCCGGTCTCTTTAATAACTTTCGTAATTATTACACCGATTGGTCGTTTAATATATTTCAAAACAGAATCAATTTCAATTTCAATTAGAATTTATAAATCAACATTTCATTTGTCTTCCTATATCAATTTCCATAATTTACGTTTCAAAACTTCCAAATTACTATTTCAAAATCTTATAATTCAATTTCAATTTTATTTAAAACAATTCAAATATTGATTCAAGTTTGTATATAAGTTTCATTCCGAAATCATTTAAATCAATTTAATTTAACATTCAAATCAATTTAAATTCATTTATCGATTTCATTCAATATTCGTTAAGCTAATTTATCATTCAAAACAATTTCTATTTAATTTCCAATTCAATAAATCAATTACTTCAGTTCAACTCCAATATATCAAAACTTACAAATTTGATTAAATTAGATTCGTCAAATCAAATTCTTTAAATTACAGGTCTTACATAAATTTCAATAAATCTCATTTTTATTTCTTGTTAAAGAAATTCAATTTCACATTTTTTTTACTTAGTTACAAATTCCAAAAATCAATTAATAAAGAAACTTAATTCACTTATTCAGGAAGTTCAATCTCACTTATTATATAAAGAATTCAATCTTATTTAATTATTAAATAATTTCAAAACTTAATTATTAAATAATTTCAAACTTAATTATTAAATAATTTCAAACTTAATTATTAAATAATTTCAAAACTTAATTCAATCGTTTCTCAAATTAAACAACGTTCTTTCATCAATTACATTGTTAATATTTTGTTTCATATTATTAAATATTAACATTTTCCTTTCATAAAAATTCAAATTCCAACTTCATTTCAAAACCTTATCATTTATTCAAATAAAATCTTTATTTTATTTTTAAATCAAATTATTGACCAATCAGGTTTTATTTAATTTTCTATCCTAAGTCAAAGTTTATTTGGGTATTTATCATTTCAACCCGATTCCATTTCAATTCAGGAATAAAAGCATAGCAAAGGGAACTTGCAGTGTGATAACTAGGATGGTGTCAAAGTAAATAAACAAGCAATAACAACAATCAATAACAATCCAATAATCAATTCAAATAATCCCGAAATAACCGTATTAATTCACATTGTTGTTTGTGCAAATTAATATAATTATTTCTAGAATCTACACTATCATTTCATGTAGATTAAAGATTATTGCACTAATATTTTATGTGGTTCTTCACTTGGTATCTATTATTCAATTCATACTACATCAATTTATACAACATACATTCAAATAGTTCAAGGTGTAATTAACCATATTACTACGTGTCAAGTAATTAAACATTTAAAGGGGGCATATTATGCAAATGTCGTCAAATCAAATTTAACACATATATCAAATCTAACTATCCTACGTCAATTTCAATTTCAAATTATTTATCACTTACAACATTAACAATTTAACGCCCAATGTCAACATCAAACAATCAATCATTTAACAACCAAACTGGATTATCATTGTTTAAATAACAGACAATGGTGTCAAATGTCACAGGTGAACTGATACAGGTAAAAACATATATATAACAGTGTAAATAACTAACAGCAGCATATTTCAATTGTCGTTTCTATTGAAATCAAATTTAAAAAATAAAAGAACGTTAATCGTGAGTGATTGCTCACCTTTCGAGGCTAGATAGATTTGACAAGGAAACGAGCTACAAATTCCAAGCAACGCTGGGTGGACACGATTTGATGAAGAAAAAAACAGGAACGACGGATGAAGATGATAATAGAAATCGATAACGAGTCAGAACCAGATTGATGAAGATAAATAGTATAAATGAACTTATATGTCTAACTATATATACGTATTTATAGGAAATCATATTTTTTAAATTTCAAACACATACTTATATATAGGCATAAACTTATAAAGCAAAATGAATAAGTCTGTGCTATAAATGAAAACTATTATTTATATATATAATATATATCCACTGCATATATCAACCTTCTATTATACATAAAAAATAGAAATTTATATATATCAAAAGGGATCGGAATTGAAATCAACTGTTATGTACACATGCAGACAAGCTGACCTTTACAAGATACATCCACATGCAGACCAAATATATCTGATATACTGAGATACAAATATATACAAAGCATTGTATTCAAACATTGTGTAAAATATATATACACCAAAACTGTTTAAACTATACACGTATACGATTTTTTTTAAACATACTATATTTAAAAATCTTAAAACTTTATGTATAATATATAAAATCTGACACGTTGAAATATAACTGTAACATAAACATTTATTTTATACTAAATACATAAACTAGCTCTAGACGGCAATCCAGATTATTTATATATGTTCGCATATGAAATTGTAAAGTAGAGTATAAAATAAATGGACCAAAATATATGCAGTCTTCATATATCTTCATATATCTTCATATATACTTCAAAAGAACGTAACAATATAATTTTATATTGTTTAACATATTTTTAAAGCTATACTTATATAGGCTGTAAAACAGATTTTATAACATATATATCTTACGCAACTAGCAACTTGTATACAGTTTCCATATATAGATATACAAGCCGAAGTAATAATATGATATAATTTTTATACAATATAATATAATATGGTATATTACTGTATATAAACATATTAAAACTAGTATAACCGTGTAAACAAACCATGTAACAGAGTAAATACCCAGATATGTAAAACTAAATATATATGCGCACTGCATAAAGAACAGATCAGAATAAATACCTTAGAGAGAAAAGAAAAGAAAACTGCATGTGTTCAAGGTCATAGCGGAGCCGAACGAAAGAGGGAAACGGGAAGTGTTCGGCAGGCTAGAGGGGAGTTGGAAAGCTCGGCCACAAGCAGGAGATCGGGTCGGTGATTGGTTGAAGAGAGGCGACAGGGGGGAAGAACTTTGGTGGGGCCGGATCTCGCTTTTGGGCTGCACTGGTGTTCGCGTGGGATGAGGGTGGGTGTGCGAGGCGAACAACCTGGCAGGTGAGGCGGTTTGGTTTGTGAAGGCGGAGGAAGGTCGCCGGTGGCTGTTATGGGCGGTGCGAAGTAGAGAGAGGAGGGTCGGTTTGCTTAGGCTGGGCGGAGCATGTAGAGGAACAGTCGGATTGGGTTGGATCTGGAATGGTAGCTCGACAGTGGAAGAATGCCAGCGGCCGAGCACATGAAAGCCAGGGTGGAGATGGAGGGGTATGCTGGGTTCAAGTGTTACTTGCATGGTTCAGAGGCATGCATGCGTATGAAGAGGAGAAAGATGACTGGTGTGTTCATAATGTGTATTGATTTATATTTCATAATTTCCAATGAAACAAGCATCAATGTAACATTGGGGCTGGTGGAAAACAAAAGTCTCCTCTGATGAATTCAAGAATGTTAATTGAAAAATGGAAAACCCGATGTATATAGTGGAATGAACGATCATAGGGAACAGACTCAAAAGGCACGAAGGGATGTGAAAATGTTCACTATGGTACTGAAATAACTAGTCGCTACAGCAGATCTCGCCACGCAACGAGTACAGAAATACAGAAGTGAATATACTACGGAAATTAGCACGACGAGACGATCAAAACAGTATACTGATATCGGTGATACGATTGAATTATAAGAATTCGAATTTTCTACTAGCGGAAAATGCAGCAAAAACGCAGAAAAATAAGATCGACGGAGCTAAAGAAGTCCGAATTTGGAAAAACGAAAACTGGCGTTTTCTTCAGAAGATGATTTAGAATTTTTCTATATAGAAATATTCAAGTTTCGAAAACATTTTATTTTCATTAATTCCTAACTGATTAAATTGAAATAAAATTACACACGAAATAAACTTTCATATTTTTGGATGAAAATTTACAAGTTGCTATGTTTTACTAGACGCATTTCAAATATTAAATTTTTATTTCAATATTTTATTTTTTAAATTCCACAAATATTCAATTAATAACGTTATTAAAATCAGTTAAATTTTCGGGTCGTTACATTCTCCCCCACTCAAAACTTTTCGTCCCCGAAAAGGAAGGAGGTAGGAGAATAGAAACAACCAGAAGAAAATAGACTTGAATTACAAAATAAACAATTAATTTAAACCATATAAATTCCAGTTTAAATTAATTTATATTTAACAGATGCGTTTAAACTCAAGGAATTTCATTGACTTGATTTATTTTCAATTTATCATTGTTTGTTACAAAATTTATTTCAACACAATTCTATTTTATTAATCCATTTATTATTCAACTAACCTAGTATTCTATTTATCTCCATTAACCATTTTATAATTAAACCTTAAGTGTATAACATTTTTATACACACTCAAATTTTATTTATAAAGACAATTTATATTGTATACTATCCAATTACATAGTTAACTTTTTGAGCAATTTAGGTAAGTTATATTGAATGTAATTGAGTATTATACAAGTAAATTTCTAATTCAATTCTCTCAAGTTTAAATATTAGTTCAAAATTTTGGTTTCATTTATAATTGAAATAATCTTTTACCCAAATTTTAAGAATTAAATTTCCGATTAGCTTCAAACAATTTAGAGATAAATATGTTTATATATTTTACATATATCAAAATAATCATATGCCAATATATATATTATAAATCAAAACATACTTTAGAAATTTAAATCAATTTAATTTTAAAAACAAAAGTGTAGCAAAGCTACAGAATGGTCTTTCCACTTCGGAACTCGAAATGAATGTCGATGATGCGGCCGTCATCACCGAAATTATTTTCCAGCGACAAAGAAAAGAACACTGATTTAAACATTTAAATTCTTTGGAAATGATTTCTATTAGAAAATATTTTAAATACTATACACTTTAAAACTTTCTAATCAAAGTTTGAAATCACCAGAAATTAATTCTCAAATTCTAGTTTAAATCCATTTCAATTCCTAATTAAAAATTTAAACTATGTTCTATACTTTCATTTATTTATCATATTGGAATAGTCTATGGTTTACAAAACAATAAATGAAAATCAAATATTATCATTTTTGACAACAAATTCATTAACAATTTAATTTCCGAAAAATTTATACTTATATATAATATAATCATTCAAAACTATTTTGTTTACCAAATTTGAAAACAATATTGTGTCAGTTTGCTCTGTTCAAGTGTTTTGGAAATCCTATCGATAGAGTTGATCAGACGAATCGATCGAAAACCCAAATCAACATCAACAACTCAAACAACACAATATATATAAAAAAACATTTTTAAATATTAATTCACAATTACACTTCTTCGTTCGACGATACAAGCATGGATTTCAAAGAAAGAATATAGAGATTCAAATTTGATGGACTCAAATCAAAGAGAATTTTGATTCGAAGATAGGTTCAAAACAAAGATAAGATGATGAAATAACGAAATAGAAATATAGATAAGTTTATATAAATCACAGGCGACCTTAACCGGGTCGACCGTGACTTCCAGAATAAGATCGATGCAGAATTTCGAGGCAAATCTACATTCGATCTCAAAAAATAGAATTCAGGTATAGTAGGAGATAAATAGCATCGTAAACCGAGGATACAGAAATCTCCGATAAATCAATGCCTATTGTAAAGGAGTTTCACCCCCTTTAAAAATCAATCAAAGTTTGGCGTGACCACCGATTCATTATAAGGGTCATTCGAAGTGGAGTTATAGGATACTCCAGAATTAAAAGAAGATGAATAGTGAGGGACACGAATGGATTTTGGAACCGCAGGGAATGTTCCAAAATTCAAAGGAATCGAGTCAAAAGGAAGAGATCCAAACTCGAATGAAAGTGATTCTGTAAATACATTTACCCTATATGCTAAGTTTTGCCTAGAGCTACCAAAGCTCTGATACCAACTATAACGACCCGCTATTTTGGACCATTCACATCCGCACATGTCGGACTTGAATAATTCAAAATACCGAATTGTTAATTTAAATTTGGCAAAACTCAGATATACAGTAAATAAATAATCACAGAATCACAGACACAGAGTAATAAATGCAGCGGAAACAAAAGATAGTAGTTCATGAAGCTACTATATACATATCAGAGTAAAATAAGATACAATAGAAGTCTCGAATACAATAGTCAAATACAATATCAGAATACATCACTGGAATCAACTGAATATCTGAAAGCTGGATAGATAGCTGGATCTCCAAGCGAAGCTCCAACTCCAAAGGTGAGTCTCGAATACTGGTACACTCAGTCTGACCCGAGCGTAAAGCAAAACACAAAACACTTGAGTCAGGATTAACATTATTATATCAATAAATCCAACTCAAGTGAAATAACAACCGAAATACAAGTAACTCAAAGGATGTTTGGAATAACCATCCTTTAAGGATCCGTTAAACTATCTACTATGTAGTAGTGTACGATAAGTAGATAATGCCTATTAGTAATATAAAATATCAAAATAGTGTTAAGGCGTTACCATTATCCCCCTTAACACATTTTTTATAAGCGTTATAGTCTATACAGCACTGTAAACTCCACCGTAAACTAGTGGGATATCAGGGAGTACTCCATAGGTACAACACAAAACAAATCGTAGTGGTCGCGTATAGGGATACAAGTATGACAAGGCACATGAGGCAATACCCAAGGTAGTGAAACTAAGTTTGCCTAATCCGGACTGGTGAGAACGCATCGCCGCAACGATCGCAGCACTGCGAAACAACACTCCCAAAATTTCAAGGGTGCACAAATCGATAACAAGTAATGAGTAGTTTACGAAGAAGTGTGTTCGCTCGAGGTAGCTAATCCCATTTGGCCCGGCACGGCTCATGTTTTAGTCATTTCCAATTTGACACAAGTGTCAAAGCTATCCATTATCGTTCTCTTTCTTCAGTCATCACGTACATCATTCCAACCACTTCATTCTGGATCACACTCCGCGTATAGTTATTAAAGAGGTTTTCGGTTTAGACAGTGAGTATGTCCCTAACCGATTCCGGTCTCTTTAATAACTTTCGTAATTATTACACCGATTGGTCGTTTAATATATTTCAAAATAGAATCAATTTCAATTTCAATTAGAATTTATAAATCAACATTTCATTTGTCATCCTATATCAATTTCCATAATTTACGTTTCAAAACTTCCAAATTACTATTTCAAAATCTTATAATTCAATTTCAATTTTATTTAAAACAATTCAAATATTGATTCAAGTTTGTATATAAGTTTCATTCCAAAATCATTTAAATCAATTTAATTTAACATTCAAATCAATTTAAATTCATTTATCGATTTCATTCAATATTCGTTAAGTTAATTTATCATTCAAAACATCTTCTATTTAATTTCCAATTCAATAAATCAATTACTTAAGTTCAACTCCAATATATCAAAACTTACAAATTTGATTAAATTAGATTCGTCAAATCAAATTCTTTAAATTACAGGTCTTACATAAATTTCAATAAATCTCATTTTTATTTCTTGTTAAAGAAATTCAATTTCACATTTTTTTACTTAGTTGCAAATTTCAAAACTCAATTAATAAAGAAACTTAATTCACTTATTCAGGAAGTTCAATCTCACTTATTATATAAAGAATTCAATCTTATTTAATTATTAAATAATTCAATCTTATTTAATTATGAAATAATTTCAAAACTTAATTATTAAATAATTTCAAACTTAATTATTAAATAATTTCAAACTTAATTATTAAATAATTTCAAAACTTAATTCAATCGTTTCTCAAATTAAACAACGTTCTTTCATCAATTACATTGTTAATATTTTGTTTCATATTATTAAATATTAACATTTTCCTTTCATAAAAATTCAAATTCCAACTTCATTTCAAAACCTTATCATTTATTCAAATCAAATCTTTATTTTATTTTTAAATCAAATTATTGACCAATCGGGTTTTATTTAATTTTCTATCCTAAGTCAAAGTTTATTTGGGTATTTGTCATTTCAACCCGATTCCATTTCAATTCAAGAATAAAAGCATAGCAAAGGGAACTTGCAGTGTGATAACTGGGATGGTGTCAAAGTAAATAAACAAGCAATAACAACAATCAATAACAATCCAATAATCAATTCAAATAATCCCGAAATAACCGTATTAATTCACATTGTTGTGTGCAAATTAATATAATTATTTATAGAATCTACACTATCATTTCATGTAGATTAAAGATTATTGCACTAATATTTTATGCGGTTCTTCACTTGGTATCTATTATTCAATTCATACTACATCAATTTATACAACATACATTCAAATGGTTCAAGGTGTAATTAACCATATTACTACGTGTCAAGTAATTAAACATTTAAAGGGGGCATATTATGCAAATGTCATCAAATCAAATTTAACACATATATCAAATCTAACTATCCTACATCAGTTTCAATTTCAAATTATTTATCACTTACAACATTAACAATTTAACGCCCAATGTCAACATCAAACAATCAATCATTTAACAACCAAACTGGATTATCATTGTTTAAATAACAGACAATGGTGTCAGATGTCATAGGTGAACCGATACAAGTAAAAACATATATATAACAGTGTAAATAACTAACAACAGCATATTTCAATTGTCGTTTCTATTGAAATCAAATTTAATAAATAAAAGAACGTTAACCGTGAGTGATTGCTCACCTTTCGAGGCTAGATAGATTTGACAAGGAAACGAGTTACAAATTCCAAGCAACGCTGGGTGGACACGATTTGATGAAGAAAAAAACAGGAACGACGGATGAAGCTGATAACAGAAATCGATAACGAGTCAGAACCTGATTGATGAAGATAAATAGTATAAATGAACTTATATGTCTAACTATATATACGTATTTATAGGAAATCATATTTTTTAAATTTCGAACACATACTTATATATAGGCATAAACTTATAAAGAAAAATGAATAAGTCTGTGCTATAAACGAAAACTATTATTTATATATATAATATATATCCACTACATATATCAACCTTCTATTATACATAAAAAATAGAAATTTATATATATCAAAAGGGATCGGAATTGAAATCAACTGTTATGTACACATGCAGACAAGCTGACCTTTACAAGATACATCCACATGCAGACCAAATATATCTGATATACTGAGATACAAATATATACAAAGCATTGTATTCAAACATTGTGTAAAATATATATACACCAAAACTGTTTAAACTATACACGTATACGAATTTTTTTTAAACATACTATATTTAAAAATCTTAAAACTTTATGTATAATATATAAAATCTGACACGTTGAAATATAACTGTAACATAAACATTTATTTTATACTAAATACATAAACTAGCTCTAGACGGCAATCCAGATTATTTATATATGTTCGCATATGAAACTGTAAAGTAGAGTATAAAATAAATGGACCAAAATATATGCAGTCTTCATATATCTTCATATATACTTCAAAAGAACATAACAATATAATTTTATATTGTTTAACTTATTTTTAAAGCTATACTTATATAGGCTGTAAAACAGATTTATAACATACATATCTTACGCAACTAGCAACTTGTATACAGTTTCCATATATAGATATACAGGCCGAACTAATAATATGATATAATTTTTATACAATATAATATAATATGGTATATTACTGTATATAAACATATTAAAACTAGTATAACCGTGTAAACAAACCATGTAACAGAGTAAATACCCAGATATGTAAAACTAAATATATATGCGCACTGCATAGAGAACAGATCAGAATAAATATCTTAGAGAGAAAAGAAAAGAAAACTGCATGTGTTCAAGGTCATAGCGGAGCCGAACAAAAGAGGGAAACAGGAAGTGTTCGGTCGGCTAGAGGGGAGTTGGAAAGCTCGGCCACAAGTAGGAGATCGGGTCGGTGATTGGTTGAAGAGAGGCGACAAAGCGGAAGAACTTTGGTGGGGCCGGATCTCGCTTTTGGGCTGCATTGGTGTTCACGTGGGATGAGGGCGGGTGTGCGAGGCGAACAGCCTGGCAGGTGAGGCGGTTTGGTTTGTGAAGGCGGAGGAAGGTCGACGGTGGCTGTTATGGGCGGTGCGAAGTAGAGAGAGGAGGGCCGGTTTGCTTAGGCTGGGCGGAGCATGTAGAGGAACAGTCGGATTGGGTTGGATCTGGAATGGTAGCTCGACAATGGAAGAAGGCCGGTGGCCGAGCACATGAAAGCCAGGGTGGAGATGGAGGGGTATGCTGGGTTCAAGTGTTACTTGCATGGTTCAGAGGCATGCATGCGTATGAAGAGGAGAAAGATGACTAGTGTGTTCATAATGTGTATTGATTTATATTTCATAATTTCCAATGAAACAAGCATCAATGTAACATTGGGACTGGTGGAAAACAAAAGTCTCCTCTGATGAATTCAAGAATGTTAATTGAAAAATGGAAAACCCGATGTATATAGTGGAATGAACGGTCATAGGGAACAGACTCAAAAGGCACGAAGGGATGTGAAAATGTTCACTGTGGTACTGAATAACTAGTCGTTACAGCAGATCTCGCAACGCAACGAGTACAGAAATACAGAAGTGAATATACTACGGAAATTAGCACGACGAGACGATCAAAACGGTATACTGATATCAGTGATACGATTGAATTATAAGAATTCGAATTTTCTACTACGGAAAATGCAGCAAAAACGCAGAAAAATAAGATCGACGGAGCTAAAGAAGTCTTAATTTGGAAAAACGAAAAATGACGTTTTCCTCAGAAGATGATTTAGAATTTTTCTATATAAAAATATTCAGGTTTCGAAAATATTTTATTTTCATCAATTCCTAACTGATTAAATTGAAATAAAATTACACACGAAATAAACTTTCATATTTTTGGATGAAATTTACAAGTTGCTATGTTTTACTAGACACATTTCAAATATTAAATTTTTATTTCAATATTTTATTTTTAGAATTCCACAAAATTTCAATTAATAACGTTATTAAAATCAGTTAAATTTTCGGGTCGTTACATTCCATGTAAATATGTTTTAAATAAGAATTTGTATTTACATTTGTAAAATGGTACTACTAAGTAGTAGAAATATATGTTTTCAACCTTTTAAATCCATGTTTGTGACGCATGTTTAGTTACAACATTGTTTGTTAATGAAATTTGCCTGAAATGATATTTAATAATATCATTATACTATAATTGAACTTGAATTTTGTCATTTGTTTATTCCAAGCTCGATTGAATAATAAAACAAAATTTCATTAGAAAATTTGACACCAAATAATAACATACTTATACAGGAAAACAATTTATATCAAGCAAAACTAATATTAACTAGTAGCAGATTTATACTAAGCAAAGCTAAAACAAAATAGTAACATATTTATACTAAGAAAAACTGATACTATATAGTGGCATATTCGATAAAATTATTAACATATATCCTAACTTCTTGTAGGAAACATCAAACCTAGACGGTTCAAAAGAAGAAAACAAGAAAGAGAAAAATCTTGGAACATCAACATATAGATGTGACCTCAATGCTACCTTCCCGATCATAAAACCAGTTAAAAAGGAAAAAGGAATGACTAAACTAAGAATGGAATTTGTGAAGGCAACTCCGTTTCATAATTTCTTCCGTATGTTCTATGAAAGTAAAATAAAAACAAAGAAATTTAAAAAAATAGCAAGCAACATAGATGCACTGGTGGAATGTTATTCAGTAAAAGAAGAAACTTTTTTACTTGGACATGGAAAATGAAAGTGATCGTTGAAGACATAATTTTGCTATTTGGTTTGCATCTTGCTAGACCAAACATAGAACCACTAGCAACTATAAAAAAATACAATTCCAACTAAGTTTAAGCATTTTGTGAGAAGAAACTTTGGGGATGTGCAGTACATCAAAAGAAATATGGTAAAAGAAAGAATAAAAGAAGAGATTAGGAGAAATACAGAAGAAAATAATAAAGATTTACCCCTCCTAATCATAATGCAAATTCTAATGACTTTTTTCTTTCCAAAAAACAAACAAAAAATAAGACGGGGGATTTTGCCATATAGTTTGAATGTTGAAAAATGAATTCTGTCTCATGACCATTAACTATAAAATGGTCATTGAACAAGTTTATCAAAAAGTGCATAAACAAAGCAAGAAATATGTCAGATTGTTCCATGCTCCCTCTAGAAAGTTTTTCATACTAGTATACTATTAATTTAATTGAGAAATATTAACTATACATTTCTAATGAAATTTATTTCTTTTTATTGTATTGCATTTGTTCGAAAATGAAACTAATACAACCAAAGAAGGGACATGATACATCTTTGCCAAGATTTGCGAAATAGGACCTGCGGAAACTAAAAGATATAATTGTAAAAGACTTCATACAACATCTTCAACAAGAAGAAGAACAAAATTGTAAAAAATTCATTTTTTTCCTATTTCAAATTATACCATACAATAGCAGTAGTATTTAACTTAGATAATAATTAGTTAGCATTTTTTCCAACCGTACATGACTCTATGTTAATATAAAAAATAAAATCTCAATTACAAAAGAGACACTAGCAGTACAATGATACAAATAAGAACTGTTGAAGATAAGAAGTAAAAAATGTAGAAGATGGTGCTATTGAAGATAAGAAGTAAAAAATGTAGAAGATGGTGCTATTATCAATTGAAAAAAATATGTATACTCTACGTTGTATTAATGTTTATTATGTGCTATTTGTTAGATTTTAATGCGTTGTAACTCAGTTTGTTTGAAAACTATGTTGCACTGATAATTAATTCTAAAATTCATGACTGATGCTACTACATTTTTTAATTTTAAATCGACACTATTGATGTTTTATTACAAACGTTTCATTATCTTTACTTTAAAAAATTTCTGAAAAAACATAATTATCGTTATAGTATGATGTTTCAAGATACTTCAAAAAATATGCCATTAAAATTTTCTTCCAGTGTAATACATTATGTTTTGTTATTATGTTGTTTCAAGATAAATAATGCCAAAGTATAAAAAAGATACTAAACAGATTCATATATTAAAAACAATACATATATGATACCACACGACTGAGCTTATCACAAAGAACGATAAAAATAGGAAAACATTAAATAACCGAGTTAAAAGTCGCATGACCTGACCAATATTAATAAAAACTGATACTACACAGTAGTAGTACTTTTTGTTGCATCTACTAAACAACAAAAGTTCAATCAAAACTGATGCTATATGGTAGCACTAATTTTTGTTCCATATACTATACAATAAAAAAGTTTAAACAAAACTGATACTATACAGTATCAATTTAATGCGAAAGCAAATCCGATGCACAACCTAACTAGATACATATGGATGCAAAAGCAAACCGGATTCACAACATAATTAGGTACATATGGATGTAAAAGCTAATCGGATGCACAACTTAATCAGGTATATATGAAAATCAGTCTATAACCATGATAGATTGCTTAACCGAACTTACCATCGAATGCAAAAAGCTAACCAGATGCACAACCTAATCAGGTATATATGAATGCTAAAGCAAACAAGATTCATAACCTAATCGGGTACATATAGACGCATAAGCTAACCGGATGCACAACCTAATTGGGTAAATAAGGTTGCAAAAGAAAACCGAATGCACAGGCGAATCAGATTCTTGGTTAACCGTGCTTACCACTGAATGCAAAAGCTAACTAGATGTATAACCTAATCGGGTACATATGGATGCAAAAGCTAATCAGATGTACTATCTAATTGGGTATGTATGGATGCAAAAACTAACCGGATGAACTGAAAGAATATATGGATCGTGTGTGTATATAATATGCAAGTGTTATGAAATATTATCTATCAACTAGTAAAGTAAGATAAGTAAAGTAAGAAAATGATCACACTAGAATTTTTATACTGGTTCGGATCTCTTGTCCTACATCCAGTTCTCGAAGCTCCCCTTCGGACTTTCAACTATCAAAACTACCCTCGCTTCGCCCGGAGGAATAGGCTTACAATAAAAGAACTTTCTTTGACAATAGCATGTTCTTGACAACACGGTTTTTGACTGATCGGTACAATCCTTCATATAATCTCCTTTGAGTAGTATATAATTTTAAGCTTTGATATAAGGAAGAAATAAAAGTATGCTTTTGAGTACTTTTAGAAATCAGAGAGAGCACAGGAATAATAGAGAATAAAGAGAGAAGAGTTCAGAAAATCAAGTGAAGTTTACTTTTCAAATTCATGCTTACTTATAGATTTTAAAGAGTTTGTTTGAGAAGTAATGACCTTTGGTACATTCTATTTCTGTCCAAGAGTTGTAATGTTTGAGGGGGAAGAGCTATGACCAGAGATAGAGGATGCAACTCTTCGATTAAAGAAGATGTCTGTTGAGAAATGCTAGCCGTTTCCCAGGTCAGATGTCTGGCCATTTAGCTCAGACGTCTGGTCTGTTTAAAAAAATTTAAACAAGAAACATTACCAGACGTCTGAATAAATAAGTCAGACGTCTGACACATGTATAGCCGGTTAATTTTTCTTCATGAGCATGTAAAAACCTTTTTAATAATTTGTATATTAATATGCTTGTAAAGACTACTCAAGGAGATTGTACATATCATCTATTTAAGACATTAACATAATATACTAATATTTCTTAATATAATGATCCTTGTGTTTGTCTTCAAGTCTTGGTCGTGAAAGTTTACCTACATATGGATGATATATATACATATACATATATATATATATATTGCATTCTGTGATTGTATAGTTGTTGTCATCGAAATCATAGAATAGAGGTTCTAACATTCTCCTCCTTTTTTATGATGACAACTATACAATTCATTTCATAAGAAGCTCCCCCTGATTTTTTTAATTTCTCCCCTATCTATAGGTAGTATAAGATCTCTCCCCCTTTGTCATTATCAAAAAAGATTATATAAGGAAACATCACAACAACATAATGTCACTAATCACAATGTCAAAGTACTAAATGCAAAATATCATAGTTATACAAGTAGGAATTCAGAATAAGTTTATGTAATGTTGGTAAATAACTTATAGATATGAAAAATAACCCCATAGGTTAGAAGCGTTTTCATCATAGTCGCTATTTTGCCATTGCGACTGATCATGATACTCTTCATCTCCCCGAATAGAAAGTCCCTGAATTGATTGATAGTGGTCGTAATGTGGGGCTTCTAGTGGAGGCCATGAAATGTCTTCACTTTCCTTAGTGTCCACATTTACTGGAGCTTTTCCAGGAGCATGGGTCTGGAAAGGCTCTTCGACTGTACGAGGTCTTGGTGGAAATGCATGAGGTGTAGGAGGTGGTGTAGGAGACGGAGACGAAGAAGATCGTGAAGAAGATCATCCGCGAACCTTTCTCATAACCTTTCCAAGAGTGGAGACGACTTTTTCTAAAGTCTTTTCTATCTTAGTCATTCGTGTAGAAAAAGATCGTTCGAGTTGGGAAACTTTCTTATCCAAGACCTTTCTTATCCAAGACCTTTTGATTCAGAGAAAGGAAACATTGGTTGTGAAGTGTTACATCTCGAATACTTTCTCCTTGTCCTGCTACAATTTGAGCCTCTTGAATTTCGGAATCAGAGTGATAACCTGTTGATTCAGAAGGCCCTGTGTAGAGGTGGGTCGTGTAGGAGAACGTTGTTGGTGTCGTTGTTGTTGGTGTTGGTACTCGGAAAAGGGTGTAATACTTGGTGGATTTTTAGGAAGATGCATCAAAGATAGGAAACAGATTCCACTTTCCTTAACAAGAAGTTCTTCATATTGTGATAAAAATGAAGGCACATTATATGCTCTAAGAATTCACATAATATATGGTGCATAGATGATTGTTTGATGAACTCGGGTGCAAAAGCTTTTAATTTGGTCAAAAATATATTGAGCCCAATTTACTTTGGTTTGGCCGAAAATAGCATATAAAGCTTTATGGTCATGGTCATATACTTGCTCATGACTACCTAATCTAGAAAGTATGGTATTGACAAGCATTCAGTTAAGTAATCTAGCTTTTGGATGAAAATTGAATGGTGATAATTTCCGCGTGTTATCTTCCAAAATAAGATGTGTAATTGCATCTCTTGGCATGTGTCTCATATCAGGAATATCTTGCAACCTAATTCCTGTGTATGAGCACTGTAATATTTGCCCAAGCATTTCAACATTGAGTTTGATAACTTTCCCATAAACACTTGTCCAAATCCAATATTCCGGATCAAATGGATTCCAAATATGAATTGAACATAAATTTATAAAGAATAAAAATACCACAAGTTGAACAATTTGGCCGGAATTAGTGTAACAACCCGAGGGGTTTTCGACCTCTTTTCGACCTCCGAAATCGACATCAATACGCCCACTGTATCGAATGCCGAATATTCAAGGTCGAAAACCCCTCAGGTTGTTACAATTAGAATCATAATTTATGAGATGGTGAATCTTAGCATCACTAACCAAATCGTCAATTTCGTAATTAAAGAATCTTCGGAGTGGATAAAATGGACCACAATGTATCTTCTTCTTTTCCAATTCCTGAAGTTTGTGTCTTCCATCTTGTTCTACCATCCATTCATTAATGATTTCATCTATGACAAATTGCTGAGAAGGGTGTTGAGAGCTGGAGCCTTGGCCTGCCTTCTTGCGCTTGGGAAAGGGTTTCTTGGCTTTGGGTGCCATTGATTTGAATTTTTGACAGAAAGAGAACAAATCGATTTGTGGGTTTAGAGTTTTATTTTAGAGTTAGGAGAGCCTGTAAAAAAATGTAAAAGATGATTTATAGGGAGGTTGAAATGGTGATTACGGAGTACGGTCAAACGTCTGTGGTTTTAATCAAACGTCTAGTTGTATAAGTAATTTTATGACAGAGTCCTGATGCAGACGTCTGAGAATAAAATCAGACGCCTATGCTGAGTTGATTAATTTTCTAGAGACTTGATCCAGACGTCTGGCCGATCGGGCAGACGTCTAAGCTGAAATATAAAAGTATTTAGAATTTATAGGCAGACGTCTGTTCGAAATACCAGACGCTTGTTCGGTCTATATATAGTGGAAAATAGGCATAAGGACAAACTTTGAAAAAAATTAGGCTGAAGGACAACAAGTTTCATTTTTAGGCCGAAGGACAAACTTTGAAAAAAATTAGGTCGAAGGACAATGCTAAATATAGTTAGCATTTTGTATAGTGTAAAACTAAATATAATGCTAGTTATAATATCATTTTCTATACTGTAAAAACTGAATATAATGCTAGTTATAACTAGCATTATCCTTCAGACTAATTTTCTTTCAAAGTTTGTCCTTCAGCCCAAAATAGAAACTTGGTGTCCTTCAACCTAATTTTTTTCCAAAGTTTGTCCTTGTGCCTAATTCCCTCCTATATATATATATAATGTTGTTGTTATTATTATTATTATTATTATTATTATTATTTTATTTTAATTTAAAAAATATACCCAAAACATAAGCATGAATAATCTTGCTTAGTATGACAAATTGTATATATAGTATTACTTGTCCCACGAATTTGGTTCAACCTTTGTATCTTCTTTCAACGGTCATAGCGGAGACTGGTTAGGAGGTACGGGACTCGGTTGATCTTCTGACATGCTTTCTCCCCATAATTTCCATGGAGTAATCCGATGAGCACGTAAAGGGGTTTCCTTTGCACGTGGAGAGCGTACATGAACACAGACTTTTGTGGGTAAATGTCCGCATATTGCAAGGATACATTTTTCCAGAAAATTTAGATGAGCTCCCTGACGTCTTTGTTCATAATACATTTCCCTTTGTACATCCATCATTTCTTTTTGATAGTGATGGATTTCGTCAGTTTTGTCAGAAAGAGAGGCTGTTTGAAGGTTAATACCATGCTTGGCTTTCTTTCCTTTTGGAGAATAGCCAGTATGATATGTAGGGGAGGGAACAATGTTTAGGGATGGAGATGATTTAGGAGTTTTCTTTGTAAAAGATGTATATGTACTACCAGATGATGGTGATGAAAAATCAATGGCAGAGTAGGTGGAGTTGTGGTCGGACGACATGTTGGAAAAATAATAATTTAAAAAGGTATATATATATTAGAAACTTTTGTCTTTGATTTGGTAATAAATTTTCTCATATGTATAAGATTAAGATTTTCTATTTTAAACAGTTGTTTGTTTTATTTGTTAAAAAATAGTGGATTTCGGAAAAAACTTGGTATAGAAACTATATGGTTTGTTAGCCATTAATATCGAGAGGTTAGAAGATAAACAGTCCCGAATATTGTTCTTGTTCTTTTTAAAGTTCAGATAAAGAGCATATTCCCAGTTTTCTTCTAAGTTTTATAAATGATGCTTCACATAAAGGTTTTGTAAAAATGTCTGCTATCTAGTTTTTGGTGTTAATGAATTCTAAAGATATGGCACCTTTTTCTACATTATCTCTAAGAAAATGATGTCTGATATCAATGTGTTTGGTTCGATAATGATTTATAGGATTCTTAGATAGATTAATTGCACTTGTATTGTCACAATATATATGAGAACAAATTATAGTTTTACTAAAATCTTGAAGTGTTTGTTGCATATATATAACTTGTGCAGAAGCTAGAGCAGCAGAAATGTATTCAGCTTCGCATGTCGAGAGTGAAACACAACTTTACTTTTTGCTAAACCACGAAACCAGAGATTGACCGATAAAATGGCAGGTACCACTTGTGCTTTTTCTGTCTATTTTACAACCTCCGAAGTCTGCATCACTATATGATACAAGTTGGAAAGCCATACCTTTAGGATAGAATAAGCCGTAATCTTTAGTGTTGGATAAGTAACATAAAATTCGTTTGACTGCTCGATGATGTGATTCCTTAGGTTGAGCTTGAAAACGAGCGCACAAACAAACACTCATCATTATATCGGGTCGACTAGCTGTTAAGTATAATAAAGAGCCGATCATACTACGATAAGATTTTTGATCATAGTCTTTTCCATTTTCGTCTTTGTCTAAATATAAAGTTGTGCTCATAGGAGTTGGTTTACTAGTAGTGTTCTCCATTCCGAAACGTTTAAGTAAACCTTTACAATACTTTTCTTGATTTATAAAAATGCCATTGTCCAATTATTTTATTTGTAATCCAAGGAAGAAATTTAATTCTCCCATGTATGACATTTAAAACTCATTTTTCATTATTTCAGAAAATTCATTACATAAACTTTCATTAGTTGATCCAAATATGATGTCATCAACATATATTTGTATAACTACTATATCATTATTTTTATGTTTTATAAATAGTGTAGTGTCTATTTTGTCGATTTGAAATCCAAAATTTTGTAGATGAGTTTTTAGTCGATCGTACCAAGCACGAAGTGCCTGTTTTAAACCATATAAAGCCTTTTTGAGTTTAAAAACATGATCTGGATATTGTTCGTGGATAAATAACGGGGGTTGTTCTATGAAAACTTTTTCTTTGATAAAACTGTTTAAGAAAGCACTCTTAACATCCATTTGGAATAATTTAAAGTTTTGATGATACGCAAAAGCAAGTAGAGTACGAATTGCTTCGAGACGAGCTAGGGAGCAAACATCTCTTCGTGACGAACGAGTTCCCATACATTATTACGTTCAAATTGATTTAATTCTTCATGCATTGCTAAGATCCAAGAATCATCTTTAGATGCTTCTTTATAATTTTTAGGTTCTGTATTTGAGATAAAAGCAACGTGACTCATTTGATTTAAGTTATTTCTAGTGACTCGAGAATTTAAGTCTCCAATTATATTATCCAAAGGATGATTTTTTAATATTCGTGTGGGTGATCTTAAAATATTTTCATTATTATCGAAGGATGAGTTATTCATACTATTTGTATTTTCAGTTTGATTTTTAGTTAAGATTTCATCTTCATCTTCTTTGTTGGAAATTTTAATCAAAAGACACATGTATGCTTTCTTCTATAATATTTGTTCATTTATTATAAATTATATAAGCTTTACTACGTTTTGAATAACCAATGAAAATTCCTTCGTCGGCTTTAGGGTCAAATTTTCCAAGATTATCTTTAGTATTTAAAATAAAACATTTTGACCCAAAAGTTCTGAAATAAGAAACTTTTGGTTTCTTTCCATAAAATATTTCATAACATGTATTTTTAGTCATAGGTCGAAGTGTGACACGATTTAATACATAACAGGCAGTGGCAATAGCTTCTGCCCAAAAATGTTTGGATGGGTTACTACTCTTTAGTAGTGTTCGTGCACATTCTTGTAAAGTTCTGTTTTTCCTTTCAACTACACCATTTTGTTGTGGTGTTCGTGGAACCGAAAAATTATGACTAATTCCCTTTTTGTTACCAAAATCAGTGAAAATTTCATTTTCGAATTCTCCTCTACGATCATTGCGTATATTTTTAATTTTTAAATCCATTAAGTTAGTAATCCGTTTTGCAAAGATTTTAAACATTCCAAAAGTGTCATTTTTATGTTTTAAAAATAATGTCCAAGTATATCTTGAAAAATTATCTACAATTAGAAACACATATTTGTTATGATTTATTGATCGTACTTGTGTTGGTTCAAATAAATCTAAATGAAGTAATTCTAATGGTTGCTTAGTAGATATTTTATTTTTAGATTTGAAAGAACTTTTCTTTAACTTGCCAATTTGACAAGCGTTACATAAATTTTTAATTTATAATTAATTTTAGGAAGACCTCTAACTAGATCATATTTTGCTAATTTGTTAATATATTTAAAATTTATACGACAAAAACGTTTGTGCCAAATCCAAGGATCATCATGATTTGTGGCTAGACATAAATCTGAATTATTTTTAATGTTCATATTTAGGATATATATTACGATTTCTAAAACCTTCGAAGAGTAAATTTTTGTTTTGATCAAGAATTTTACATTTATCTTTTTCAAATTTTATTTCAAATCCTTTATCACACAACTGACTTATACTAAGAAGATTATGTTTTAGGTTTTCTACTAATAAAACATTAGAAATAATAGGAGAGTTAGAGATACCAATATTGATGACTTCTCCAATGCCAATGACGAACCCTTTTGAATTATCGCCAAAAGTTACAGTGCCACCATCAATGTACTTTATATTTGACAGCATGTGAGCATTTTCTGTCATGTGCTTGGAGCATCCACTCTCTAATATCCATTTCTCTTTATTTTTGTATTTGGGTACCTGCAAAAAATAAAAAAAGTTTAAATTGGTACCCTTTTTATTTTTGGGTCCTAAGTGTTAGTAAATGAGGGTAACCATACCCATGATGGTCTGGTTCCTTTTGAAATATAATTATTATTGTGAGTACTTCTTTCATATAATTACCTATATATTTCTGTTTAATTAGGTTGTTATTTGTTTTAGGAACCCATATTTTAATCATTTTTGAATTCGAGATCAATTTTTTATTTTTAGAAGAAAGTTTTTTTATCTTAGTATAAATCTTACTATAATTTGTAATTTTTGTCTTATTCTCAAATCCTAGTCCATTTCAATTTTTGAATGGCTTGGAAATTTTAATTAAATTCTCCAAGTCTTGTTTTCCTTTGTTAAATTTTGTAACATTATTAGTAATTTTATCTAACTTGTTTGTAAGATCAGTAATTTCGGATTTTGAAGTTTCTAGATTATCTTTTAAGATAATGTGTTCATTACTAATTTTATTATTTTCTAGTTTAACTTTTCCTAATTCACAAGATAAAGCATTATTTTCAATAGAAAGATTCTTGTTTTTTTCTTGAGCATTTTCTAATTCTTCTTCTAAAATAGATTTTTCATCTTTTAGTAACCCTATTTCAAGTTCCAATCGATTTATCTTAGCAACATATTCCTTATTTAATTTCTTAGTTTTTCTATATTTGTCATCAAGTTCCATGCTTACTTCTAAAATTTCATCATAAGTAAGATCGGGACTTACCTCATCTGTGTGTGCCATAAAACATACATTTGCTTGCTCCGTATCACTTTCACTGTCACTATCGGATGAAGAGGAAGAGTCAGAGTCATCCCATGTGACTTGGAATGCCTTTCTTTTTTTCTTAAATTTCTCGAACTTATTTTTCTTTTTCTCATTGTTGAGTTTTGGGCAATCCTTCTTCATATGTCCAAACTGATCACATTCAAAGCACTTGATCAAAGCTTGATTTGATGAATTTTATTTTTTGCCATTTTGGAATCTCGTCATTTTCTTGAATTTCTTAAATTTGTTGTAGTTCTTGGCAATCAAAATGATTTCATCTTCATCCAATTCAGAATCTTCATTGCTTGCTTGAAATGCTATGTTCTTCTTTTCATGGTTTTGTTCCTTTTTGGCCTGCAAATTTGCTTCATACGACATTAACTTTCCAATCAACTCTTCAACTTTGAGTTCAAAAAGATCATTGGCTTCTTCGATAGCTAATACTTTTCTTTCCCACTCAATTGTTAAAGAGTTGATAATTCGAGATACTAAATCAAAATCAGTAAATTTGACTCCGAGTGCCATAAGATTGTGTTGTATAGTTTGAAATCTAGAGTACATGTCAACAATTGACTAATTTTGTTTCATTTTGAAAGATGAAAATTGATTTTGTAAAATTGATATTTTTGTTTGTTTGGCCTTAGTTGTACCTTTGTGTGTAACTTGTAAAGTACGCCATATATCATAAGCAGTAGTACGTAACATAACACGTGAAAATTCATTTTTATCAAGAGAGCAATAAAGTACATTCATAGCTTTAGTATTATTAGAAGCAGCGGTTTTTTATGCATCTGTCCATGTGATAATATTTGTTTTAGATGCTACATAATTAATTTCAGTTATTGACCATATTTCTAAACCATTTGCTTCTATAAAAATTCTCATACGAGTTGACCAATATGCATAATTAGATCCGGTGAATGGAGGAGACGTGCGGTTGACTGACCTTCTTGAAAGATACTTGCCATATTAACAAGTTTCAAATACGTGTTACTATGATTTGAACAAACCTTGCTCTGATACCAAATGAAAGAATATATGGATCGTGTGTGCATATAATATGCAAGTGTTATGAAATATTATCTATCAACTAGTAAAGTAAGATAAGCAAAGTAAGAAAATGATCACACTAGAATTTTTATACTGGTTCGGATCTCTCGTCCTACATCCAGTTCCCGAAGCTCCCCTTCGGACTTTCAACTATCAAAACTACCCTCGCTTCGCCCGGAGGAATAGGCTTACAATAAATGAACTTTCTTTGACAATAGCGTATTCTTGACAACACAGTTTTTGACTGATCAGTACAATCCTTCCTATAATCTCCTTTGAGTAGTATATAATTTTAAGCTTTGATATAAGGAAGAAATAAAAGTATGCTTTTGAGTACTTTTAGAAATCAGAGAGAGCACAGGAATATTAGAGAATAAAGAGAGAAGAGTTTAGAAAATCAAGTGAAGTTTACTTTTCAAATTCATGCTTATTTATAGATTTTGAAGAGTTTGTTTGAGAAGTAACGACCTTTGGTACATTCTATATCAGTCCAAAAGTTGTAATGTTTGAGGGGGAAGAGCTATGACCAGAGATAGAGGATGCAACTCTTCGATTAAAGAAGATGTCTGTTGAGAAATGTTGGCTGTTACCCAGGTCAGACATCTGGCCATTTAGGTCAGACGTTTGGCCATTTAGGTCAGAAGTCTGGTCTGTTGAAAATTTTTTAAACAGGAAACATTGCCAGACGTCTGAATAAATAAGTCAGGCGTCTGACACATGTATAGCCTGTTAATTTTCTTCCTGAGGATGTAAAAACCTTAATAGTTTGTATATTCATATGCTTGTAAAGACTATTCAAGGAGATTGTACATATCATCTATTTAAGACATTAATAGAATACACTAATATTTCTTAATATAATGATCCTTGTGTTTGTCTTCAAGTCTTGGTCACGAAAGTTTACCTGCATATGGATGATATATATACATATATATATTGCATGCTAGCGATTGTATAGTTGTTGTCATCGAAATAATAAAATAGAGGTTCTAACATGAACAACCTAATCATGTATATATGAAAACCAATATATAACCGAGGTAGACTGGTTAACCGAGCTTACCACTGAACACAAAAGCTAATCGGATGCACAACCTAATTGGAAATATATGGATGCAAAATCAAACCAAATTTACAAACTAATCGGGTACATATGGATGCAAAAGCTAACCGGATGCTCAACTTAATCGGTACATAAGGATACAAAAGCAAACTGAATGCACAACCTAATCGAGTACATATGGAATCCAATCTATAACTAGGTATATTGGTTGACCGAGCTTATCACTGAATGCAAAAGCTAACTGAACGTACAACTTAATCGAGTACATATGGATGCAAAAGCAAACCGGGTTCACTACCTAATCGGGTACATATGAATGCAAAAGCAAATTGGATTCACAACCTAATCAGGTAGATATGGATGCAAAAGCTAACTAGATGAACAACCTAATTGGGTATATATGGCGACCAATCTATAACCGAGGTAGATTGCTTAACCGAGCTTATCGCTGAATGCAAAAGCTAGCCGAATGCACGATCTAATTGGATACTTATGGATAAGCAAACCATATTCACAACCTAATCGGGTGTATATATAGATGCAAAAGCTAATTGGATGCACAACTTAATTGGGTACATAAGGATGCAAAAAACAAACCGAATGCACAACCTAATCGGGTACATATGGAAATCAATCTATAACCAAGGTAGATTGGTTAACCAAGCTTACCACTGAATGCAAAAGCTAACCGGATGGACAATCTAATCGGGTACATATGTATGCAAAAGAAAACCGGATTAATAACCTAATTGGGTATGTATGAAGACCAATCTATAACTGAAATTGATTGGTTAACCGAGCATACCATCAAATGGAAAAAACCTCATCGGGTACATATGGATGCAAAAGCTAACTGAATGCACAATCTAATTGGGTATATATGAAAACCAATCTATAAGCGAGATATATTGTTAACCAAGCTTACCACTAAATGCAAAAGCTAACTAGGTACACAACCTAATCTAGTACATAAGGATGCAAAAGCTAATCAGATGCACAACTAATCGGGTACATACGGATGAAAAAGCTAACTACATAATCAGATACATCTGTATGCAAAAGCTAACCGAATGCATAAAATAATTAGGTACATATGAATGTAAAAGCTAACCAAATGCACAACCAAATATATAATTGATGTTTACTAAGCGCATAACCGATGTTAATCGAGCTCATAACTGAGCCCCATATTGATTAAACTAAACAGATACTATATAATAGAAATAGTTAATCGATCCCATATCTAATGTTAACCAAGTCTTATAACCGGGCCCATAAACGAAACCATAACCAAGCCTATAATCGATACTTAATAAAACTGATACTATACAGTATTAGTAGTACACAAAGTCCAAACCAAGACCATAACTGAACCCCATAATCAAACCCCATAATCGGTGTTAAACGTGCACCACAACTAAGTTAATAATCACTATTAATCAAAACTGGTACTATATAGTAGCAATAGTTAACCATATGTTAACCAAGCCTATAATTCAACCCCATAACCAAGCTCAATATTGATTTTAAACTAAAATAATACTATACAATAACAATAGTTAATCAAACCCATAACCAATGTTAACCAAGGCCCATAACTATGTTCATAATTGAACCCATAACCGATACTAAAGAAAACCAATACTACACGGTAGCCGTAGTTAACCAATAACCAAGCCTAATAATCGAACCCCATATCAAGCCTATAACCGAGCCCATAAGCGAACCACATAACTGAGTCCATAACCAATGTTAACCGAGCCCCATAAGTGAGCCAAAATTAGGCCCATAACCTATATTAAATAAAATTGATACTACACAGTAGCAATTGTTAACCAAGTTCATAACCAAGTGCATGACTGAACCCTATAATTGAACCCCATAACTGAGGCCATAACGAATGTTAACCGAGTCCATAACCAATGTTAACCGAGCCCCATAACCAATCTAATAATTGAGCACATAACTAGTACTACATAAAATTGATACTATACAGTAGCAGGTTGTTAACCGAGTCCATAACCGAACCCCAAAACCAAGCGCATAACAAATGTCAATCGAGCCTATAACTGGGCCCATAACCAATGTTAATCGAGCCTAATAACCAAGCTAATTATTGAGTCCATAACCTATACTAAATTCAACTAATACTATACAGTGGCAGTTGTAATCGAGTTCATAACTGAGTCCATAACCGAGCCCATAACCAAGCCCCATAACCGAACCCCATAAGTTCAACTATAACCAATGTTAACCAAGCCCATAACGGAGCCCATAACCAATGTTACCCGAGCCTCATAACCGAGCCAATAATTGAGCTCATAACTTATACTACATAAAACCGATACTATATAGTAGTAGTTGTTAATCAAGTCCATAAATGAACCCCATAACCGAGCCCATAATTAATGTTAACCGAGCCTTATAACCATGTCCATAATCATTGTTAATCGAGCCCAACTGAGCCAATAATTGAGCCCATAATCTATACTAAATTAAACTGATACTATACATTAGCAATTGTTAATCAAATCCATAACCGAGTCTGTAACCAAATCCCATAACCAAACAACATAAATTCAACTATAACCAATGTTAATTGAGCCTTATAACCGAGCCCATAACCAATGTTAATCGAGCCCCATAACCAAGCCCCATAATTAAGCCTATAACCAATATTAAAATAACTAAACTATACAGTAGCAGTTGTTAATTGAGCCCATAACTAAACCCATAAATGAACCTCCTAAGCAATGTTAACTGAGCACCATAATTCAGTTGATAATTGAAGTTAATCAAATAGATACTATACAATAGTAATAGTTAACTTAGCACACAACTAATATTAACCATGCCCATAACCAAATCCCATAACCGAGTCTAATATCGATGTTAAACTAAACTAATACTATAAAGTAGAAATAGTTAACCGAGCATATAACTAATGTTAACCAAGCCCCATTGTGATGCCCACCTCTATACTCACACTAACCAAGGACACTACCGGGTAATGCCATCAATTAGTATGAAGAATAAGGCTGTTGAGGAGCGACCAACTATATAATTAATTTAAGCGAGAACCGATATGTCAGATAGTATATCGGAGGAGATCCGACATATCCAATCAAAACTCAAATCTACTACACAGTGGCTATGAGGCCTCCGGAAACAAATATAAAATAAGCATAACACAAATCAGTCACAGATATTCATATCACTAAGGCGGAAACAGATATGAATATAACACATAGAAGTGTACATCAAAGTAGTGATCATGTTAGATCCACTACATCATAAAAGAATAGGTACAAGTGCTAGACAAAAGAATAATTATACATCAAGGAGTCTCTATCTCAAATGTATAAAAATACAAAAACTACCGAGCTAAAGTAGTTAGCCAAAATTCAGAAGCTAGTCCCTGCTAAGAAGTGAAGTGGAAGTACCTAAAACACCTCGGTATGACTCGAGTATTATTTCAGAAGAAAAATAATAAACGGATCAGTCTAGCTATAAATATCATACAAGATGAGGTAGGATAATAGATTCAACAAAAATATATGATAACAATAATGCCATACCGTGACAAGTATACATTTGATAACAACAAAAATCATACAATATCTCGAATCTCTTTAAATATCCAAAAAAATATCATATTCTTTAGCTTATTCACCAAACCTCAAATATGGACAAAACATATCAATGCAAATCACGAAAATTGGTGAAACACAAATTCCAAAAATCAATGATTAGAAATCCAGAAAACACAAAGGGGGAGGCCTATCGCAAACGAGAGCATGAAAACTCACCAACACGTGGATCACAAACGGAACACTATTCCTTGGTCGCTAACCATTAAGTTTGAGCCGAGGCTCCACAAATGGCCTGAAGGCCATGGGTTGCTACCCCACCAATTTGAGCCGAAGCTCCACTGAAATGAGGTTTAGTCCCCCACACAAACAAAGAGACATCGCACATCGCTAGTCTAAATCATAAAATGATCATCATTGATTGATAAGTGTAAATTACTCTAAGCTAGTAAATAAATGAGTTTAGCTTCATGTCCCATAACCACTGGCTTAACTTAAATATTTATGAATAGATTGTAGATTTTCACTCGAAATTTGTCACGAGATTTCAATCGAACAAGTCCAAGAATTAACCGACGAAGTAAACGTAAGCGTTTCGTACCACTTGTTTTGCCAAGTCGTTTAATTAGATTTCTCATATGAATGAGGTAAAGGTTTGTATATACTAATAGATTGGAAAAAGGTTTTAAAAATGAACTTTGTATTAAAAGTAACGTTGAAATCCATTTTATGAAAGAGTTTGAGTATTTACTACTAGTATAGAAACCTTTGTATTTAAAAGTGACAAATCACAGAAATGATTGTAAAAACAATCTATCACCAAAAATCCACATTCGACGACGTGAATTCCAACCATAAAAATCGGTATCAAATCCCAATCAAATGGATATTCCCAAAAATCCATAAAAGAAGTCATCAAAGTCGATAATAATTGACAACAACTAACCGGATCAATTAAAAACGATAAAAATTGGAAATCCACTCAAAAACAGCCAAAATAGACAAAATTACAGAGAACTAGACGTCTGGTGGTTTTTTCCAGACGTCTGGATTTTGTCTCAGCCTTTTTTTTCTGCATTTATTATTTTTTTCTTTTTCCAGGGACCCCTTCCAGACGTTTGGATTTTTCAACCAGACGTCTGGATTTTTCTGCTAGGCAAAAATCAGCCTAGCCCAAAAAGGGCAAAAATCCAAACCGAAAGCGATCGAACGAGCGATGGATGCTAGGGATTTATGCCAATCGACAACCCAGCCCTATAGGCTCTTCGATTCACCACCAAAAACATGTCAAAACATCCAAGATCGGATCTTTAAAGATTTTGACTTCAAAATACCAAATTGGAAAATTCTCCAAATCAATTCAAATCAAAAGCAATTGAACATGAAATAGATGTTAGGAATTCATACCTAACAAAAATTAAAGCTATAGACATAGATGTGAGTTCAAGAACTCACCTTTAAACCCAAATATAGAAATGAGAAGCTCTAAAACAAGCTAAGATTGATTTTTCTTCAACAACATGAAATGATCCTTACTCGGCCTTCGAAAATCGGCACCCGCACTTCACTTGTACTCGAATGCCGCAGATTCAAACGCCGAATCTGGCTCGCCGGAGCTTATAACACAGTAAGTATAACAACACAATGGAAGAAAGGAATGAATGATATCATATACATCACAAATGATACAATATCCAGAATATGATATACAACAATGATATCTATATGATACAAGAATATCAGAGACAAATAATAATGTTACAGCGGAAACAACAGAACTGATAACTCCAAATGATCTTTAAAAGAGAATGAGTCCAACAACTCCAACATCAAACTCAAACCCCCATCACGTTGCACCAAGATTAGCAAGGTCGGTCGTCCGGACGAACTCCAAAAACTGAACTAGCTCCCGATAATCTACTAAACCTGACTATTTGAAAAACCCAACTCTAGACTGCCCGTGTGGAAAATTGTGGGCACCCAGAGTTTAGGAAGGGAACAATAAACTCCGGGTCAGTCATGGAACTGGTATGAGTAATAAAACAGTTTATCTTTAAAACAAACAACAAAGGAATTTTAAACATTGAAATCTACAATGCTTTTTGGAAAATAAAACTACCATAAGGCCTCCCGCCACACACACAATGCAAACACAGAATTGGAGGAGATTTCTCCTTATGATAGTCAAATATGCTTAATATGAGAAAACTCTTTGATATTATTACTAGTGCATAGTGTGGAAACATTTTGAAAATATAATATAAATCTTAGCCAGCATAGGTACCATTATACTATGCCTACTATAGCTACCAATTTAAATGGCAGGTTCTACAACTAAAACCGTACAAGGCTCGTATTGTTTCTTTGGATTTTTCTAAGAAATGGTCAGGCTAAGGAACTTCCTATGCCACGTAGGAACGCCTCTGGAGGGACGCCCCGAGAGACAACTGCTCTCTGCCAACGCAAGGCCGGTTACCCCCTTCCCGGGTAGTAAACCTGAGATATGCCACCCCCGGTCATTTGCGATCTTTATCCGAGGCCTCGATCACAAAGCTACAATCACACAGTAAATGAGATTGGAGCAACCACACAGGTAAAATATCTGGGCTCCATACCATGATACCACCCTTTTCAAGAAGGAATGGACATACCCTAGGGGAGCTACCCATGAAACCTTGTCGCATCTTTCCTGTTTCGACCATTTCCGGGGTGTGAGGTCCGATGAGGTCTCGTCCACAAAGCTATGCTTTACACGAAAGCCCTGCTTTGATCAACAAATGATCAGCAACACACAACAACACTTAGCACGCCACACTACCAAATTGGGAGTATATCACTGGTAACCTTCAACTACATAACCTCTGAGCTCGTACGTCTCAGAGAAGGGTGTTAAGCTAAGAGAATAAATCTCCGCCACCAAACAGAAATGTATTTGAAAGAAATCAGCTTTATATCTCAAAGTGTAATGTCAGACATACGTCCATACAAGTCTGTTTCGGGTTTGAACAGAACCGAAGGCACTTCCAAAGAAGCCCTTGCAATCCGGGTATTCACAATCCCGATCGGACTTCCCATCACTTAGGAAATCTCTATACCGTAGCTACTCAGTGTAGAGACAATCGATAGGTTATCCTATCATTCTCGCAAACACCCGGTCTTCAACACCGGTCTTCAAATGCTATCCATTTACGTCGTATCATTATTCAGAATGGGTTATATGACACAAAGTCCTCTCCCGGCTAAACCGAATAATGAGTGTAATATTTAAAAACATATGGATATTGGGATTTCAATTAAGTCACAACTTATTACCCAAAACTTTTCTTCAAATGGTTTAAACACATTACCATTTTAATCTTTTACACAAAAAGATTCATCTCACAAAGTTCACCCAGTTTCACAAAGATCTATTCATAGATTTTCAAATCGATTTCCATTTCAATTGGATTAACTCATTAAATCTTTAAATCAAAGATTTAATTGATAGCTTTCAAAATAATTCCATTTTGACCTTTTATACAAAAGGTACACCTTTCCAATTTCAAAACAAAGTTCAACAATCTTTCACAAAGATTTATTCATAACTCGGAAAACCATTTTCATTTCAAACTTGAAATTCTTTTGACACAAATTGGAAATTCATTCCTTATATAAAAGCTTCTATTATTTGAAAACAAATAGTTTTCATTTCAGAAAATATGATTCATTTATACGAGTTAAAGTCCTTGGGTTAAATTCAAATTCTCAAAACCATACTTTTAAAATGGTTTAAATTCATATAAACACATTTATAACATCTTTAACCATAATTTCCAATCATGGAATTCAATTCCAAATTTTGAATTCAAATTCAAATTAAATTATTTAAATTGGAAAATTTACCAAGTTATTCAAAATAACTTTTATCTTAAAATCTCCTTTCCAAAGGCTTTAACATTTAACCCAAATCCATTTCCAAAATCAATTGAAATTAAAATTTCAATTTCAAAAACATTAAATTTAAATCACCTGTGACTTAACCGATTTCCTCGTAAAATCCATATTTGTGTGTGTAAAAGTGTGGTCCAGGGGTTTTACACAATAGTGCAACACTACAAATCATCACATCATCACAGATTTAAATACAACAATATATTTGATAAGCAGTATAACTATAACGCTTATCTTTTATTCATAGATTACAGATAAATCACAGATAGATAATATAAATAAATAAATAAATAAATTACATTCATCACAGCTTGAATTAAAACAATTCTAATCACAAAGCATCACACAGCAGAGATGACAAAACAATTCACAACATTCAATAGAATACAATCATCCATAAGTGAAACCAATTAAGTTATCTGATTTATCTAAACCAGATCATTTGCCTATGGATAATTCCTAGTCAGGGTTAATTAATAATCAATTAATTACAAACATTTAATTAATTATTCTTTAATTAATCATTAATTACCCTTTAATTAATTATACTCTAATTACATTAAGTAATTATCCTTAATTAATTACACAAATTAATTATTTTTAACCAATTACAGTAATTAACCTTTAATTACTTCATAAATTAATCAACTAAAATTAATTACCATAATCCTTGATTAATTACATTAATTAATTACCTCGTAATCACTTATCATTGATGAATTAATCTTAATTAATCAACCCTTAATTACATCATTAATTATATTAATTAATGATCTCTAATTACTTCTTTAATTAATTACTCTATTTACATTAATTACATTAAGTAATTAATCTTAACAAAACTCATTTATTAATTAATCCTTCCTTTACAATTTCTTTCATTTAAACTTTTTAAACATTTGAATTTATAAACTTTATTTTATTCAAAATCTTGAATTCAAATTTAGATTTAAATTCAGATTTTAAAACTTTGATTTAATCTCTGTTTAAATCATTCCTTCATGATTTCAAATTCCATTTTAAATTCAAATTGTTTAAAATATACTTTCAAATTGCTTAACCATTTTTAGTTATTAGACAATTTAAATGTAAGACTTGATTTATTTCCAAAGTAAGTTTCAAAACTAACTTGAATTTATATTTATACTTTAATTTAAACTCAGTTTAAACCTTCATTTATAAATTCAAATCTCAGTTTTAAATTTCAAAAAAAAACAAAATAGGTTTGAAAAATCTGAAGCAAAGCTATACCCGAGCCAACCCTATTCCTACTCCGAGTCCTACCCCTCAATATCTTGAGTAAACACTCAAGAAAACACACGAACAAACCCTGCTTCATCTCAACCAACCCAAAATTTTCCCAGGCTTCCAGAATTCGTGCACGTACACGTGCACGACGCTGATGGTCGACTTCAGGCGACCTCACATCGTCGAGCAAGTCGACGACCTTCCACACTCCTCTCCCCGACCACCAGAACCCAGCCTTCATCTCGAATTCGAAATCGAGCTCGAACTCGAGAACCTGGAACAACAAAACCCACCACCACCAGACCTGTCATCGCCTTGTTCCCGCGACCTCGACCACCAGACAACCCGAAACTCCAGCCACACGATCGTCAGCATCTCCTCTACCACTTCCCAAAGCCACGAGACACTCGATCAACTATCGGGGACGAACGAATCGAATTGCTCAGCCACGACAAAATTAGGTTTACAAACTTCAAAGGCTCGCCGCCGCCACCACGACCATCTGACCTCCATCACACTAATTTTCCTACAACCGTCGTAGACTCCTCCACCTCCACATGAAACCCAGAGCTTCACGAACTAGCTGATCGCCGGAAATTGCCAAATCAATGGATTTCGAACAAACACTAACTGCTCTTAAATCCTAGCTCTAAAAATTATGATTTGTGCTTTAAAAATCATGTTTTGGTATGCAAGTTCAATCCTCATACCTGAATTCGTGAATTAAGTAGTTTGAATTTTGGCTGAGTTGAGGTTGTGCTCAGATTTCTTGGTTTCCAAAGGCATTAACAAGTTGTTTTAACTTGAATTGATTTTTTTAACTTTAGTACACACCATAACAAACAAGTTTTGTTTTAATCCTATGTCCAAACATCAAGTAGATTAAGAGGGATTGATTTTTGAAACCAGAATCTTGAGTTAGAATTTTTAACAGAGAACGTATATGAATAAAAGCCTGCACACTTCATTCATCATTCATGTATACCCAAAGAATTCAAATATATATACACACACTAACATACTCATCATAGATATAACTTGAAACAGATTCATGCCTTTAAATTAAAAAAAATGATGTTACTCACAGTGATTTCCAGAAGAAGAACAGAGCACTTCTTTGACACTGGCTTTGAAATTCAAGCTGGAATCTTTCTTTTGATCTCTGGTTTGCCTAGATTTGTTTTGTTGTTTTAAACTGAGATGTTTAAATTGAATTTTTTTTAATGTTTGAATGGTGCTCATTTTCAGATTTCACAGTTTGGATGGACGAATTAAAAATGAGGAAGGCTGATATGTATAAAATGAGTTAAAGGGTTATTATATTTTTGTACAACCATCAGGGATATTTCTTTTTTTGTTTGTACCATATACCAGAGATTTTTTGTAACGATCCCGGATTTTAATTAAATTTAAATTGATAATTAATTGAATTTTTGAATAAAAATTGTGAAATTAATCGATAAATTGATGCGAGTATCCCCGAATTCAAATAAATTTGTGTTAAATCATTTAAATTTAAATATTGTATATATATGTGAATATATATGTATATGTGCATATATGAGTGGATTTGAATTTATATATATATTGGATTTGAATTTAAAGTTTAAGTAAATGTTTAAAAATAATTTAAACTTATAGATAGATATATATAAGATGAATTATAAAAATATAAAGTAACATATAAGATAAATTAACATTTAGATAAAATCTAAAGCAAAATTAAAATAGAAATTTATTTATAAAGTAATATTATAAAGACAAGTTAAAAAGAAAACAAAACAAAAGAAAATAAAATAGATTCATATATGAAGCATTGTAAAGGAATGAAACAAATATATATATATATAGGCATTAGCTGCAAAGGAAGATATATATTCAAGAATGAAACACAGTCTAAGTCAAAAAGAAAAAAAATGATGATAAGTATGAACAAAATGGAAATATAAATATATAGGGAGGCTTATCAAACAAGCCAAGCAATTAATGAAGCCACCACAAGATCTCATCAGCCACCAAAACAAAAGGGTATCAGCCCCAAACGAATAAAAATCTCTGCTCATATTTGTACTAGAGAAAAAAAAAATATATCATGTTGTACAAAACCTATTATCACATGTTAACTTCATTTCCATATATACATCATCTCTTTTCATTCCAGTTTCGTTCATCAAAAACTGAAGAAATACCATCTAAAATCTAAACAAAACTTCCACTTAAAACAAACAGTTCAAATCAAATACAAATCAGAGATCAAAGAAGGAATTATTTCTTGCAATTTTCACAAGCCTGGAATATATCAACTCTGTTCTTCTTCTTTGGAAATCTGTGAGTAACTTCACTTTTAAAATTTAAAATTATGGATCTGTTGCAAGTTAAACCTTTGATAAGTATGTTTATATATATATATATATGTATGAATTATCTATGAATGATGGATGCATTTGTGTACAGGCTGATGTTTGTACCTGTCTCTGTTCTGAGTCCATAAATACTAGATTTTTGATTCAAAAATCATTTCCGCCTATTCTACTTGCTGTTTGAACTTGATGTTAAAACAAAAGACGGTTGTTTGATGACAAACTAAGTTCTAAAAATCAATTTAAGTTAAAACAACATATAAATATCTCTAAAAAAATCAAAGAACCGAGCAATGTTAATTTTTGTAAAATTTCGAACATCTTAAATCATGAATTCAGGTATGCAGACTGAATTCTCATACTTTAAATTGATTTTTAAAGCAAAAATCACGATTTTTAGAGGCGGGGATCGAGAGCAGTTCTTAGTTGAACGGAAATTGCTTTTTAACCAATTTCTAGTGATCTCGTCGATGGGGGAGGTCGTGGTTCTCTGGGGTGGTAGCGGAGTGAATGTAGTGTCGGGGAAAAATAGTGGGATGGTAGTCAAATGGTTGTGGTGGCGACGGCGAACGCGAGAAGTTCGTAAACCTAGCTTTCGGTCGAAGCTATATGGTTGATTCGTTTGCTCTCTGTAGTTGATCAAGTGTCGTGGGGTTTTGGGAGGTGGAAGAGGAAGTGTCGACAAAGAAGTGGCCGGAGTTTCATGTTTTCTGGTGGCCGAGGTTGTGCGAGCGACGCGGTTTCCAGGCTGAGGTGGTGGATATAAGTTCTGGTTCCAGGTTAGCTTTGATCACTCGATTTCAATCTCGAGCGTGGGGTGGTGGTCTAATGTTTGGGACGGAGTGTTTGAGTGATGGTCGATATAGGAAGATCATCGACGATGATATGCGTGGCTTGGCACCACCGTGCATGTGCACGGTGCACTGCTTGTTTCCCTGTCTTTGTTGGGTTGAGGGTGTTTGCGTGATCTCAAGCAACTCGAGTAAGTACTCGGGGCTTAGACGTGTTGGACTCGAAGCAAAATGATAAGGGCTCGGGTCAATATTTTTGACCAGGTTTTATGAACAAACCTGTTCTGTTTGATTTGAATTTTAAAATTTAAATTTCAAATTTTAAACGAAGCTTAAAATAAGTTTTAAAGCCAAAGTTTAGGTCAGTTTGAAACTTAGTTGGGAAATAAAGTTTTAAATTTAAATTATTTTAACGATTAAAAAGTACTTAAGTATTTAAGTGAAATTAAAGGAATTTAAATTTAAAACGAGATATGATTTGTAAAGGAAGAGTTTAAATTAAAAAAATTAAACCAGGACATGAACTTAAATTGAATTCCAGATTTTGAAGTTAAATAAAGTTGTACAAATTTAAATATTTAAATAGGTTTAAATGTAAAGAATTCAATTTAATATGTGAATTCAAAGGGAAATTGACGTTGAACTCTTTTAAATTTCTTTTATAATAAAGTATTTCTTTAACATGTGATTTTAAAGGTTTTAAAATTGTTTAAACTTTGTTAAAGATAAATTGTATTCATTTAAAATCTTAAATTTAAAATGGGATTTAAAAGTATGTTTAAAAGTAAATTGTTTTTAAATTGCTTTTGATAATGATAATTTAATCATTAATAAGAACAAGTTTATCTTAAAGTTAATCAGAAATTTAATGAGTTATGATTCATAAAAATTATTAAGATAATTAAAGTAGTAATTTATTTATTTAATTAATTAATGGTTTGGATTACTTCATTAAGAATTGAGAGGTTTTAATGAATTAATTAAGATGTAAGATTTATTGATTTGAAATAATTAATTTGTAATCAAGAATTGATTAATTTGTAATTTAAAATGATTAATTAAAATTAATTACTTAAAGAAGTAATTAAAGTACTGGTTAAAGAAATTTTAATTGTTAACGAAGGTCATTAACTAAGATTATTTAAATAATTGATTAATGTGATTAATTGTAACAATCAATTGGATCAAATTAATTAATGATAATCATTTATGAAATTGTGTAAGTGTAATTACTTTATGGAAGTAATTAAGAAATTAATTGTTCACTAAAATTAATTAAGAATAATTAATTAAGGATTAATTATCAATTAAGGGTTAATTTATGATTAATTAAAGGATAATTCATTACATGGTTCGTAATTAATTGATTTTTAATTTACCATGACTAGCAAATTTATTCATAATAATTAATCGGATTTAAATTAATCAGATAATTAAATTGATCCTATCTATGGATGTTTGGATTGTATTAGATGTTGAATTGTTGATATTCCCTGATCTGTGATGCTGTATATATTCTGATTTGTGTGTGATCTGTACTGTAGTTCATTTATCTAGGATGAATGTAATATATTATCTTTAATTTATATATCTGTGATCTGTGAATAAAAGATAAGCATTATAGTTATACCGCTTATCAACTATATTTCTGTATTCTGATCTGTGATGATTGAATGATGTTGCACTACTTTGTGAAACCCCTGGACCACACTTTTACACACACAAATATGGATTTCACGAGGAAATCGGTTAAGTCACAGATGATTTAAATTTAATATTTTTGGGATTGAAATTTTAATTTCAATTGATTTTGGAAATGAATTTGGGTTAAATGTTAAAGCTTTCGAAAAGGAGTTTTTAAGATAAAAGTTATTTTGAATAACTTGGTAAAGTTTCCAATTTAAATAATTTAATTTGAATTTGAATTCAAAATTTGGAATTGATTTCCATGTTTGGAAATTATGGTTTAAAAATGCGATACAAGTTATAAATGTGTTTATATGAATTTAAACCATTTTAAAAATATGGTTTTGAGAATTTGAATTTAACCCAAGGACTTGAACTCGTATAAATGAATCAGATTTTCCCAAATGAAAACTATTTGTTTTCAAATAATAGAAGCTTTCATATAAGGAATGAATTTCCAATTTGTGTCAAAAGAATTTCAAGTTTGAAATGGAAATATGTGAATAGATCTTTGTAAAACTGGGTGAACTTTGTGAATTGAATCTGTTTATTTTTAACATATTTAAAATGGTAATGTGTTTAAACCATTTGAAGAAAAGTTTTGGGTAATAAGTTGTGCCTTAACTGAAATCCCAATATCCATATGTTTTAAAATATTGCGCTCACTATTCGGTTTAGCCGGGAGAGGACTTTGTGTCATATAACCCATTCCGAATAGTGATACGACATAAATAGATAGCATTTGAAGACCAGTGTTGAAGACCGGGTGTTTGCGAGAACGATAGGATAACCTATCGATTGTCTCTACACCGAGTGGCCCCGGTATAGAGATTCGTTAAGTGATGGGAAGTTCGATCGGGATTGTGAATACCCGGATTGCAAGGGCTTCTTTGGAAGTGCCTTCGGTTCTGTTCGAACCCAGAACAGACTTGTATGGTTGTATGTCTGACATTACACTTTGAGATATAAAGCTGATTTCTTTCAAATACATATCTATTTGGTGGTGGAGAATTTATTCTCTTAGCTTAACACCCTTCTCTGAGACGTACGAGCTCAGAGGTTATGTAGTTGAAGGTTATCAGTAATATACTCCCAATTTGGTAGTGTGGCATGCTGAGTGTTGCTGTGTGTTGATGGTCATTTGTTGATCAAAGCATGGCTTTGTGAAAAAGCGTAGCTTTGTGGACGAGACCTCATCGGACCTCACAAACCGAAAATGGTTGAAACAGGAAAGATGCGGCAAGGTTATGAGGTTCGCTCCCTTTAGGGTATGTCATTTCCTTCTGGAAAAAGGTGATATTATGGTGTGGAGCCCAGATATTTACCTATGTGGTTGCTCCAATCTCATTTACTGTGTGATTGTTGTTGTGTGATTGAGGCCTCGGATAAAGGTCCCAAAGGACCGGGGGGTGGCATACTCGAGTAGTAGTTACCTAGTGATAGAGGTAACCCGACCTTGTGTTGGCAGAGATCCGGGTAGGTTCTCGGGACGTCCCTCCAGAGGCGTTTCCATGTGGCAGTAGGAAGTTCCTTAGCCTGACCATTTGTTGGAAATCCAATCAAACAATACGAACCTTGTACGGTTTTAGTTATAGAACCTGCTATTTAACATAGCAGCTATAGTAGGCATAATATAATGGTACCTATGCTGGCTAAGATTAATATTGTATTTTCAGAATGATTTTGTACACTATGCACTATTAATAATATCAAAAGAATTTTGCGTAGTAAGCATATTTGACTATCATAAGAAGAAATCTCCTCCAAGTCTGCGATTGCATTGTGTGTGTGTGGTGGGAGGTCTTATGGTAGTTTCATTTTCCAAAAGCATTGCGGGTTTCAATGTTTAAAATTCTTTTGTTGTTGTTTAAAGATAAACTATTTTGTTACTCACACCAGTCCCACGACTGACCTGGAGTTTATTGTTCCCTTCCTAAACTCTGGGTGCCCATAATTTTCCACACGGGCAGTCTAGAGTTGGGTTTTTTTTTCTTCAGATAGTCAGGTTTAGTAGATTATCTGGAGCTAGATCAGTTTCTGGAGTTCATGACTGACATTGCTTATCTTGGTGCAACGTGATGGTGGTTCGAGCTTGATGTTGGAGTTGTTGGAGTCATTCTCTTTGTAGATCATTTGGAGTGATCTCTTCCATTGTTGTTATTTCCGATGTAGCATTGTATCATATCTCTGATATTGCTATGTATTATTGATATCATTGTTGTATATCATTCTGGATATTGTATTCATTGGAATTGTATATGATATCATTCATTTCTTTCTTCCGCTGTGTTGTTATACTTACTGTGTTATAAGCTCCGGCGAGCCAGATTCGACGTTTGAATCTGCGGCATTCAAGTACAGGTGAAGTACGGGTGCCGATTTTCGAAGGTCGGGTCAGGATCGTTATAATTGGTATCCGAGCTAAGGTTGAACTTTAGCTCAGGAGTATAACACATTAAGTAGCTCATTAGAGAAAGGGTGAAGTATACCCTAGAATGAGTATCCCTAAGATATCTGTTCGTGTGCCTCAGAAAATTCTCTTGCTATTCACTGAAAGTAAGTATGAGTGCAAGAAGAGGATGAGATAGGGGACAGGGGAATACGACTATAAATGGTCAATACCCTGTAACAACAAGGAAACAATCTTTTCTCTATCAATCTCTTTTGTTTAACATCTCTTCTCTATTCTTTGATGGTTCCTGGTAGATCCAGGAAGAAGATTTGATATATTTGTATGGGACATAAACTCCAAATAGGTCAGAATTGTTTGTTTGGATGTATTGGTTGCCTTGGTTTCTTTGGTTGCTATGGTTAATAGGCATACTTTAGTTTCTAAATTTAAAGGTTTTGAAATTGTATCCATATATCTATCTATTTTTGGGTCCGGATATGTTCTACGAATGGTTAGTTATCCCTTCGAACTAACCGATGCCCCTGCATACTTCGTAGATCTGGATAACCCGAGTATCTTGTGGAAAAATTTAAAAGATTCATTCTTGTATCTTTTATTGATATTTTGATTTGGTAAGCCAAATGCAGAATAGATGTTCAGTTGATTTGATGAAATATTCTTCATCTATCCTTGTGTCTCCCAGGCAAATTTCGAGGATGAAATTCTTTTAAAGGGGGAAGTCTGTAACGATCCTGGATTTTAATTAAATTTAAATTGATAATTAATTGAATTTTTGAATAAAAATTGTGAAATTAATCGATAAATTGATGAGAGTTTCCCCGAAATCAAATAAATTTGTGTTAAATCATTTAAATTTAAATATTGTATATGTATGTGAATATATATGTATATGTGCATATATGAGTGGATTTGAATTTATATATATATATATTGGATTTGAATTTAAAGTTTAAGTAAATGTTTAAAAATAATTTGAACTTATAGACAGATATATATAAGATGAATTATAAAAATATAAAGTAACATATAAGATAAATTAACATTTAGATAAAATCTAAAGCAAAATTAAAATAGAAATTTATTTATAAAGTAATATTATAAAGACAAGTTAAAAAGAAAACAAAACAAAAGAAAATAAAATAGATTCATATATGAAGCATTGTAAAGGAATGAAACAAATATATATATATATAGGCATTAGCTGCAAAGGAAGATATATATTCAAGAATGAAACACAGTCTAAGTCAAAAAGAAAAAAAATAATGATAAGTATGAACAAAATGGAAATATAAATATATAGGGAGGCTTATCAAACAAGCCAAGCAATTAATGAAGCCACCACAAGATCTCATCAGCCACCAAAACAAAAGGGTATTAGCCCCCAAACGAATAAAAATCTCTGCTCATATTTGTACTAGAGAAAAAAAAATATCATGTTGTACAAAACCTATTATCACATGTTAACTTCATTTCCATATATACATCAACTCTTTTCATTCCAGTTTCGTTCATCAAAAACTGAAGAAATACCATCTAAAATCTAAACAAAACTTCCACTTAAAACAAACAGTTAAAATCAAATACAAATCAGAGATCAAAGAAGGAATTATTTCTTGCAATTTTCACAAGCCTGGAATATATCAACTCTGTTCTTCTTCTCTGGAAATCTGTGAGTAACTTCACTTTTAAAATTTAAAATTATGGATCTGTTGCAAGTTAAACCTTTGATAAGTATGTTTATATATATATATATATATGTATGAATTATCTATGAATGATGGATGCATTTGTGTACAGGCTGATGTTTGTACCTGTCTCTGTTCTGAGTCCATAAACACTAGATTTTTGATTCAAAAATCATTTTCGCCTATTCTACTTGCTGTTTGAACTTGATGTTAAAACAAAAGATGGTTGTTTGATGACAAACTAAGTTCTAAAAATCAATTTAAGTTAAAACAACATATAAATATCTCTAAAAAATCAAAGAACTGAGCAATGTTAATTTTAGTAAAATTTCGAACATCTTAAATCATGAATTCAAGTATGCAGACTGAATTCTCATACTTTAAATTGATTTTTAAAGCAAAAATCACGATTTTTAGAGGCGGGGATCGAGAGCAGTTCTTAGTTGAACGGAAATTGCCTTTTAACCAATTTCTAGTGATCTTGTCGATGGGGGAGGTCGTAGTTCTCTGGGGTGGTAGCGGAGTGAATGTAGTGTCGGGGAAAAATAGTGGGATGGTAGTCAAATGGTTGTGGTGGCGACGGCGAACGCAAGAAGTTCGTAAACCTAGCTTTCGGTCGAAGTTATATGGTTGATTCGTTTGCTCTCTGTAGTTGATCGAGTGCCGTGGGGTTTTGGGAGGTGGAAGAGGAAGTGTCGACGAAGAAGTGGCCGGAGTTTCATGTTTTCTCGTGGCCGAGGTTGTGCGAGCGACGCGTTTTCCAGGCTGAGGTGGTGGATCTAAGTTCTGGTTCCAGGTTAGCTTTAATCACTGGATTTCAATCTCGAGCGTGGGGTGGTGGTCTGATGTTTGGGATGGAGTGTTTGAGAGATGGTCGATATAGGAAGATCATCGACGATGATCTGCGTGGCTCGGCGCCACCGTGCATGTGCACGGTGCACTGCCTGTTTCCCTGTCTCTGTTGGGTTGAGGGTGTTTGCGTGATCTCAAGCAACTCGAGTAAGTACTCGGGGCTTAGACGTGTTGGACTCGAAGCAAAATGATAAGGGCTCGGGTCAATATTTTTGACCAAGTTTTATGAACAAATCTGTTCTGTTTGATTTGAATTTTAAAATTTAAATTTCAAATTTTAAACGAAGCTTAAAATAAGTTTTAAAACCAAAGTTTAGGTCAGTTTGAAACTTAGTTAGGAAATAAAGTTTTAAATTTAAATTATTTTAACGATTAAAAAGTACTTAAGTATTTAAGTGAAATTAAAGGAATTTAAATTTAAAATGAGATATGATTTGTAAAGGAAGAGTTTAAATAAAAAAATTAAACCAGGACCTGAACTTAAATTAAATTCCAGATTTTGAAGTTAAATAAAGTTGTACAAATTTAAATATTTAAATAAGTTTAAATGTAAAGAATTCAATTTAATATGTGAATTCAAAGGGAAATTGATGTTGAACTCTTTTAAATTTCTTTTATAATAAAGTATTTCTTTAACATGAGATTTTAAAGGTTTTAAAATTGTTTAAACATTGTTAAAGATAAATTTGTATTAATTTAAAATCTTAAATTTAAAATGGGATTTAAAAGTATGTTTAAAAGTAAATTGTTTTTAAATTGCTTTTGATAATGATAATTTAATCATTAATAAGAACAAGTTTATCTTAAAGTTAATCAGAAATTAAATGAGTTATGATTCATAAAAATTATTAAGATAATTAAAGTAGTAATTTATTTATTTAATTAATTAATGGTTTGGATTACTTCATTAAGAATTTAGAGGTTTTAATGAATTAATTAAGGTGTAAGATTTATTGATTTGAAATAATTAATTTGTAATTTAAAATGATTAATTAAAATTAATTACTTAAAGAAGTAATTAAAGTACTGGTTAAAGAAATTTTAATTGTTAACGAAGGTCATTAACTAAGATTATTTAAATAATTGATTAATGTGATTAATTGTAACAATCAATTGGATCAAATTAATTAATGATAATCATTTATGAAATTGTGTAAGTGTAATTACTTTATGGAAGTAATTAAGAAATTAATTGTTCACTAAAATTAATTAAGAATAATTAATTAAGGATTAATTATCAATTAAGGGTTAATTTATGATTAATTAAAGGATAATTCATTACATGGTTCGTAATTAATTGATTATTAATTTACCATGACTAGCAAATTTATTCATAATAATTAATCGGATTTAAATTAATCAGATAATTAAATTGATCCTATCTATGGATGTTTGGATTGTATTAGATGTTGAATTGTTGATATTCCCTGATCTGTGATGCTGTATATATTCTGATTTGTGTGTGATCTGTAATGTAGTTCATTTATCTGGGATGAATGTAATATATTATCTGTAATTTATATATCTGTGATCTGTGAATAAAAGATAAGCGTTATAGTTATACCGCTTATCAACTATATTTCTGTATTTTGATCTGTGATGATTGAATGATGTTGCACTACTGTGTGAAACCCCTGGACCACACTTTTACACACACAAATATGGATTTCACGAGGAAATAGCTTAAGTCACAGATGATTTAAATTTAATATTTTTGGGAATGAAATTTTAATTTCAATTGATTTTGGAAATGAATTTGGGTTAAATGTTAAATTTTTCGAAAAGGAGTTTTTAAGATAAAAGTTATTTTGAATAACTTGGTAAAGTTTCCAATTTAAATAATTTAATTTGAATTCAAAATTTGGAATTGATTTCCATGTTTGGAAATTATGGTTTAAAAATGTGATACAAGTTATAAATGTGTTTATATGAATTTAAACCATTTTAAAAATATGGTTTTGAGAATTTGAATTTAACCCAAGGACTTGAACTCGTATAAATGAACCAGATTTTCCCAAATGAAAACTATTTGTTTTCAAATAATAGATGCTTTCGTATAAGGAATGAATTTCCAATTTGTGTCAAAAGAATTTCAAGTTTGAAATGGAAATCCGTGAATAGATCTTTGTGAAACTGGGTGAACTTTGTGAATTGAATTTGTTTATTTTTAACAGATTTAAAATGGTAATATGTTTAAACCATTTGAAGAAAAGTTTTGGGTAATAAGTTGTGACTTAACTGAAATCCCAATATCCATATGTTTTAAAATATTGCGCTCACTATTCGGTTTAGTCGGGAGAGGACTTTGTGTCATATAACCCATCCCGAATAGTGATACGGCGTAAATGGATAGCATTTGAAGACCGGTGTTGAAGACCGGGTGTTTGCGAGAACGATAGGATAACCTATCGATTGTCTCTGCATCGAGTGGCCCCGGTATAGAGATTCCCTAAGTGATGGGAAGTCCGATCGGGATTGTGAATACCCGGATTGCAAGGGCTTCTTTGGAAGTGCCTTCGGTTCTGTTCGAACCCGGAACAGACTTGTATGGTTGTATGTGTGACATTACACTTTGAGATATAAAGCTGATTTCTTTCAAATACATATCTGTTTGGTGGCGGAGAATTTATTCTCTTAGCTTAACACCCTTCTCTGAGACGTACGAGCTCAGAGGTTATGTAGTTGAAGGTTATCAGTAATATACTCCCAATTTGGTTGTGTGGCATGCTGAGTGTTGCTGTGTGTTGATGGTTATATGTTAATCATTTGTAGATTAAAGCATGGCTTTGTGGATGAGACCTCGTCAGACCTCACAACCCGGAAATGGTCGAAACAGGAAAGATGTGGCAAGGTTATGAGGGTCGCTCCCTTTAGGGTATGTCATTTCCTTCTGGAAAAAGGTGATATTATGGTATGGAGCCCAGATATTTACCTATGTAGTTGCTCTAATCTCATTTACTGTGTGATTGTTGCTGTGTGATCGAGGCCTCGGATAAAGGTCCCAAAGGACCGGGGGGTGGCATACTCGAGTAGTAGTTACCTAGTGACAGAGGTAACCCGACCTTGTGTTGGCAGAGATCCGGGTAGGTTCTCGGGACGTCCCTCCAGAGGCGTTTCCATGTGGCAGTAGGAAGTTCCTTAGCCTGACTATTTGTTGGAAATCCAATCAGACAATACGAACCTTGTACGGTTTTAGTTGTAGAACCTACTATTTAACATAGCAGCTATAGTAGGCATAATATAATGGTACCTATGCTGGCTAAGATTAATGTTGTATTTTCGGAACGATTTTGTACACTATGCACTATTAATAATATCAAAAGAATTTTGCGTAGTAAGCATATTTGACTATCATAAGAAGAAATCTCCTGCAAGTCTACGATTGCATTGTGTGTGTGGTGGGAGGTCTTATGGTAGTTTCATTTTCCAAAAGCATTGCGGGTTTCAATGTTTAAAATTCTTTTGTTGTTGTTTAAAGATAAACTGTTTTGTTACTCACACCAGTCCCACGACTAACCTGGAGTTTATTGTTCCCTTCCTAAACTCTGGGTGCCCATAATTTTCCACACGGGCAGTCTAGAGTTGGGTTTTTTCTTCAGATAGTCAGGTCTAGTAGATTATCTGGAGCTAGATCAGATTCTGGAGTTCATGACTGACATTTCTTATCTTGGTGCAACGTGATGGTGGTTCGAGCTTGATGTTGGAGTTGTTGGAGTCATTCTCTTTGTAGATTATTTGGAGTAATCTCTTCCATTGTTGTTATTTCCGTTGTAGCATTGTATCATATCTCTGATATTGCTGTGTATTATTGATATCATTGTTGTATATCATTCTGGATATTGTATTCATTGGAATTGTATATGATATCATTCATTTCTTTCTTCCATTGTGTTGTTATACTTACTGTAACGGCCCGATATTTTAAAGCGAAATTTTAAATTTAAAAACAAAACATTTCGAAATATTGATTTGAAATTTAAAGTGTAATATCTAGCATAAAACGGAAAAAAATTAAAGCGTTACATCTCGTTACGTTTTGTCCGTTCTTAACTTTACATTTGAATCAAATTTTTATTTATGATGATAATAACTATTTTTAAATTCGTTTTAAAATGATACGTTATATTTTAAGAAACCGTTAACATTTTTTTTTATTAAATAAAGGAAAAAGGGAATTGTACGTTACTTTGGGCATTACACTTTTACGTTCATTGTTTTCTTTGTCTATTGATTTTGCTTGCGTTAACATTTCAAGTTCAGCCGTGTATATTTCAGCTTGGAATTCAAAAATCTTGCATTTAATCGGTTGCACGTGAAAATTATTCTTTCCCTTTTGACTCCTTACGTTTCTTTCAATTTAATAAATTGATGGCCTAAAATTTTGCTACCGTTCAACTTTAATTATTGCCTTAATTTTCTTTACCGTTCCAAAACTTTTCGTTTGCCTTCTCTTTACAAATTGTGAACAGCTGCCTTATTCTACCCACGTGCAAACATAATTCCAGACTGCATATTTTTTTTCTATTTTTGCTTCTATTGATTTTTCGTGACCTTCTCCTTCAGGTATGAACCAACATGTCCTTCTCTTTTCATTTTGTTTTGTTACTAATTTTTCCTCCCTACTTTGTTTTCTGTTGTCTGCTCATCACTCAACCTATACCCGAAACCCACGCCCTACCCATTCGCCACCAGACATGCTCGGCCAGTCACCGACCACCGTACCCCAGTCCACCACCAGCCCAACACCACGACCCCAGCCACACCACCAGACGTCAGCCACTGCCATTCGCCACCCACCCAGCAAGCAAAGCCACGACCGAGAACCCCACGTCACCTCCACCCTATACGAGACCACCACCACGTCAGCCTTCTACCCCAGGCCACCCCACATCAGTCTCCGACTCCATGCCACCACCTCCGAACCCAGGCCGAGACCGCCTCCGACCCAGGCTGACCAACCCATGCCATGCCTCCCTCTGACATGACCCCTGGCAGCGAGTCCAAGTGCCTTTGTATTTTTGTAGTTATAATCTTGGTGTCCTCTGGCCTTGGTTCTGAAAATAAAAATGAACAAAATTTACCTCTGCCACCTTTGTTTTGAGTCATGATTTATTTTTCTCTGGCCCTGGTATTTGAATCAAAGCAGTGAAACTGCTTTGTCCCTTTGTATTGTGGTACCGTAATTTATATTTTTACCTCTGCCTTGTATTTGAATAAAGAAAAGGAATGAGACGGTGGCCTTGTCACCATGTTTGATAGCTTAGTCTATTTGATCTTTCCACTGATTTTGTTTTGAACAGAAATTTTTTTTTTGTTTCGTCCTTTGTATTTTTTTTGGTACCTTAGTTTTATCTTGCCTCTGACTTTGGAAAAGAGGAATGAGAAAAGTGGTTTCGTCCTTGTATCTGATAATATAGTTCCAGAGTTTTGTTTAAAGTATAAATCTGTTTGCCTCTGACATTTGGTTGAGAAAAGAATGGAAAATGCATGTTTTGTCACTTTGAAAATTCTAAAGTTGTAATCAAATTTTAAAAGTGGTCGGGCTAAATTGTTGTCGATTTTCTACTTGTTCCTTTTCGTTTGATGGCTTCATTGAAAATGGTTATTCGTGCATGCTTTGATTTGTCTATTTATTCGTTTATCTTATTGTGTTTTTGGTTTGAATCTAGTTGGCGCATCCGCTAACAACTGATCGTGCTATTCGCGTGCTTCCGTTAGGCATCGTATTTCTTTTATTCGGATCTCCAGCTCCGTAGAGGTGAGTAAATCTCACACGAATATCCATACTTATATAATTGTGAAACGACCGCAACTGAATGTGTAGAAATAAATAAATAAATAAATGATGTTATAATTACCTGTGATTTATTTATAGTTGATGTTAATTGTTAAAACTGCATATCGTATCATCTGTTATATTCTGTTCTTATTTTACTGTTATTCTATTCTGTTAAATCACACTGCAAGTTCCCTGTAGAATAGAATCACTATGGGTTGAAATGATACATACCCGAACGGACTTTAGAATAAGGGAAGGTCGCTATGGGCTGAAATGATAGGCCTGAATGATTTTCAATTAAATTTTATTTACTTGGGATTGCGGGTTTGAAATGATAAAACCCGGACTTTTCTTTGTAAATTACGGATTGAAATGATATAGTATCCGTATCACTTGAATTAGGCTAGAAAATATTATACAGACCCGTGGTTATTTTTCTGTATTTTCTGAATATTTTAAATAGTTTAAAAATTGTAATAATATTAAATTGATTTAAACCGAATTTTTAAGTGATTTATATAAAATAGAAATGATTTGTGACGCCCCACCTCTATACCCACGCTAACCAAGAACACTACGATGTAGTGCTGTCAATTAGCGCGGAGAATAAGGCTGTGGAGGAGCGACCTTCCATGTAACTTCTTTGTGCGAGCATCGATACGTCAGATAGAATAGAATGCATATCTTTTAAGGAGGAAATCCGACATACCGATACAAACACAAAGCTATCACACGGTGGCTATATATAATCTTCGGGAACAAACATAGAAATAATCATAACATAAATCAGTCACAGACATCCATATCACAAAGGCGGAAGAAGATATGAATAAATATATATATCACATGAAAGTGTACATCAGAGTAGTGGTCGGAAAGATCCACGATAATACAAAAGAATAGCATCACGTGCTATACAAAAGAATAAGTACACAACATAGAGTCTATATCTCAAAGGTGTACATCCAAAAACTACTAATCTAGGTAGTTAGCCAAAAGTCAGAATAATCCTGAAGAGAAGTCAAGCAGAAGCACCTGTAACATCTCGGTCTGACCCGAGTATTATTTATAAGAAAATAATAAACGGATCAGTCTAACTATAAATATCAGATGATATGGTATACAGTAAAAGGCATGACATGAACATGTAATAACCATAGCGACATACTACTATAAGTATGTAAATGATAATCAACAAAAGATTAATCAATATCACAAGAATCTTCTCAAAGATAAAATAGGGTATCATACCCTAAACTTGTATTCATAACAAGTCAATAACACATGAATTCACCAATGCACCAAAAACTGATATCATATCAATGAAAATCATGAAAATTGGTGAAGCACAAAATTCCAGAAATCATCATCAGAAATCCAGAAAACACATAAAGGGGGGGAGGCCTAACACATGAATGGGAGCATGAAAACTCACCTACGCGTAAACACATGACGAGAAGTTATCTCATGGAAGCTATCCATTAAATTTTCACACAGGAATGGCCCGAAGACCGTAGGAAATGTGATGGCGAAACATCACATAATCGGGGTATAGTCTCCCACGTAGACAAAGAGACATCGCTCAATCGCTAGTCTAAATCACAAAAATGATCGTCATGATCATAAGGAAGTGTCAATCACACCAAGCTAGTAAATATATGAGTTTAGCTTCATGTCCCATAACCACTTGCTTAACTTAAATATTTACGAACAAGCTGTAAATCTTCACTAGGAAATTGTCACAAAAAGGGTTCAATCGAACAAGTCCAAGAGCTAACCGACGAAGTGAACGCAAGCGTTTCATACCACTCGTTTTACTAAGTCGTTTAAGTCGATTTCTCATTCGAGTGAAGTAAAGGCTTGTATATACTAGTAGATTGAAAATCGGTTTGAGAAAACGAACTTTTGATACTTAAAATAGTGTTGAAATCGCTTTGATGAAAGAGTTTTGATATTTACTATTAGTATTGAAACCTTCATATATCTTTAAAGTGACAAGTCATAAAACGATGGTAGAACAAATCAATTCACGTTCGAAGACGTGAGTAAAGTCCAAAGAAGTCAATCCCAAAACCATCAAAGTAGAAATTCTGATAAACGTTTTTCAGAAGAGATTGCCTACGCAGAGTAATACGGGGTTCGACCTGCCCGGTCAGGTCGCGGGGGTCCAGGGGGCAGCGCCCACGGCGGGGTGCGGGGCAGCGCCCCGTCACGGTACGACCTAGTGAAGGCAAGCGGTCCAGCGACCTAAGGAAAAATAGGTCATACGACCTAAGGAATTCGCGAACTCAAAAGACCAAGTGTAGGGTCGGCGACGACCTAACTTGAACGACTTAACTGGGGGATAAGTCGGAGACGACCTACGACTTAAGGTTTAACTCGCGAACGACTTAACTTGGCCTGGGGATTATAGGTCGGCAACGACCTAAGACATAAGGTTTAACTCGCGAACGACTTAACATCTTGCCTGGGAATTATAGGTCGGCAACGACCTAAGACTTAACAAAATTCGAGCGACTTAACTTTTTTGCCTGGGAATTATAGGTCGGCAACGACCTAACGTTTTGCCTGGGGATTTTAGGTCGGCAACGACCTAACGTTTTGCCTGGGGATTTTAGGTCGGCAACGACCTAAGATTTTGCCTGGGATTTATAGGTCGGCAGCGACCTAAGTTTTTGCCTGGGATTTATAGGTCGGCGACGACCTAAGACTTAACTCGGAGGTGACCTAAGACTTAACTCGCAGGTGACCTAAGACTTAACTCGCAGGTGACCTAAGACTTAACTCGCAGGCGACCTACGACCTATGGATGGACGACCTAACTCCGAACGAGCTAAAAATGGCCAGAACGACCTAGTAGCAGTTTTTTCACCAAAATCACTAAAATTTGGAATTTTTCGCCAATCCAATCCAAACCAAATGCAACAAACATGCTAAAGTGATGAGGAATCATTCCCAACAGTCCAATGACGATTATAGGCAAGATGTGAGATCAAAAATCTCACCTTTTCCACGAAATTGATGAAGATGAAGATTGAAAGCAAGGAGAAGCAATCCAAAGCTTGAATCCACAATCTTCTACTTGAATTTGATGTTGAATCTCGGATTTGCAATAGAATTTGAGTTGGGAGTTTTAATTTCTCTTTCCCTCCACCATTTTTGAAGAAGCTTGAAGTATTTGATGAAGTGATGAAGAGAAGAGGGGGTTGGGCTGAGTTAAGAAGGTGCAGTCCAAACCAAAGTCTCAAGCGGGAAAAGTGACGAAAATTTCACTATCTCTAAACATATCGAAGTTTACACTCAAAAAGATCGCAAACGTCATTTTGAACTCAATGGGGGTGGTCTCGAGTCCTAATTTGACCGTATGCAAAAAGTAGCTTTTCGGACTAACATCCGACTAACGATAAAATATTTAAATATAAAATCGATAGATATGCGGGTTGTTACATGATTTTTCTATGTGATAAATATAAATAAATGGAGGAATATTGATTTTAAAACAAAACTTAAATTTGAAATTTTGATAAAAAGGAAAGATGGAAACTTAAGTTAATTTAAGTGAAATGAAATTAGTTTTAAATTGGTGGAAAAATGAAGTTTAAGTTTAAATGTTGAAATGAATGTAATAAGGAAATTTGTAAGTTTGGTTTTACTTGTAAATTTTTCATTTTAAATAAATTAGTTAAAGGATTGAAAATGAACATTTTTTATGTATGATTTTATAAGTTTTTAACTAGGTTGAATCTGTAGCACTTGTTAAGTGTTGTGGATTGTATAAGTGAACCAAAAGACTAAAATGAACTAAGGCTACGATAGTACTTGGTAAGTGCTGTTGTAGCAGAAACTAAAATTGAACCTGAACTAATAAAGGGTTACTGTAGCACTTGTTAAGGACTGCAGTAGGCTGAAATATGATTTTGTTTAAACTGAACTGTTATAACAGTTATAAATATTGTTTGTTGAAAAAAAAAATTTGTTTTCAAATATAACTTACCGCCACACTCTTAAATGCCGTGGAAGCTGAAGATTTTAATGCTATCGTTTTAAGTGAATAAGTGAACTTCGAAAGGATTAGATTTTTGGAAACTTAATATTTGTTTTAAGGAATAATGTCTTCGTTTTAAAATGGTTTAATTCAAAGTATATTTGATAAATTGTTTAAATCTATAACCACGGGTTATAATAACGATTGGTTGGCAAAGAGACCGGGATCGGATATGGACATACTCTCTGTCGATACCGAAAACCACTTTGACAACCGTGTACGCGGTGGAGATTCCAGAATGAAGTAGGATGGTGGCGACGTTCTTAAGGTATGTTACGTAGACCCAACTCCCGTGAGTTGGCATAAGGTGGCTAAAACAGGAGCGATTGACGGACCAATGAGGTAGCACCTCTTATCGGACACACTTCTTCGATACCATTCTATTACTTGTGATTGATTTGGTGGCCACCCTTGATTTGGGAGTGTTGTTCGAGGTGGGCAGTAGTGGCTGCTATGCGTCACCACTAGTCCGGATGCGTAATTGGTATATCTACCCTGGCATTGCCTAGTTGTGCCGTGTCACCTACCATTAAGGTTCTCCATCCCCTTAACGCTATTTTCCGATATGATTATACTTTACTTATTTAGACACTATTATAATAGCGAATATTACTATATAGTAGATAGTTTAACGGATCCTTAGAGGATGGGCGGTCCCAAGCATCTTCTAAGTTACTTGTACCTTTACTACAGTTCATTTGAGTTGGTTTACATTGTATAAGTATGTATATCCTGACTCGAGTGTTATGTTTTATTTTACGCTCGGGTCAGCCTGAGTATTCACAGCTTTGGACTTCACTTTTCTGGAGCTCGGAATCACTGGAGATTCTGCTTATCTAGTTATCTTCCTATTTCAGTTTCAGTTGCCTTATTTCAGCTTTTGTTTTAGAGACTTGTGTATTTGGATCTCTATTGTACTTGTTTCAGAACTGTATTGGGTTTCAGACTATGTATTTTGTATTTGATTTGAGACTATGTATTTTAGTGGCTTCATGAACCACTATGGTTATTTTTAAATTCCGCTGCGAGTTATTCTGATATTTCTGTGTCTGTGATTCTGTGAATGATTTTATTTGCTCCAAATTTTATTACAATCTGTTATTTTGCATTATTCAAGTCTGACATGTGTGGATTATTGTCGATTTGAATGGTCCAAAATAGTGGGTCGTTACATTTGGTATCAGAGCCAGGTTTTAGGCAACCCTTAGCCTATGGAGCAAAAAACTCATTAGAGATAGGGTAGAAATACCCTAGAATGAGTGAAATCAAACTCAGAATTATTTCCTTGTGAGTGAACGTATTTTCAAAGTATAAAATGATTTTAAATGATTTTTCAAATAATTTTTCAAAGATTATTTTGATATAAAGTTTTCTTGTTTTAAGAAGAAATTTTCTAAACTTCCTTCTTTCCGTATCTACCTTGTTAGGAATTTTAGGATATTCATCCAAGTGTTCTTATCGTGTTTTTATCTTAACTTATCTTTGTCTTCTCTGTACCTTGTCCTAAATTAATTCTTGATATTTCCAGGATGAATCGTGGAAATGCTAGAGGTAGGGGTCGTGGTATTGCCCCAGTTCCTCCACCTGTTGCACCCGTTAAGTTCACAGTTCTTTGCAAAGAATTCTCTCAGCTCGGTGGCACTAAGTTCACCGGTTCGGAGAGTATCATTGAAGCCAAGCAATGGCTAAGAAGTTTGGAAAGAATCTTTACTGGTTTAGAGATCACTGATGCCCAGAAGCGTCAGTTAGCAGCATGGCAGCTGCAAGAGTCAGCCCTAGATTGGTGGGAGTCTGTTACGACTCGCACTAACGAAGGTGATCTTTCATGGGAGCAGTTCAGGTATCCTTTGTGTTAACTTGAATTTTGTCCCCATTTCCTTTCCTTTTGAATCTATCTTAAGTTTGGTTTCTGTATTTTTCCTTTCAGGGAGGCTTTTGTAGCAAAATGGATGCCCGAAGCCGGGAAATCTCAGCTTTACCGTGAATTCATGGACCTCAAGCAGGGTACCATGTCCTTCTCAGAGTATGAACGGAAGTTCAATGAACTTTCAAAATTTGGTCCTGGTCTTATCGACACTCAGCTAAAGAAGAATGAGAAGTTCATTGCTGGAGCTCGCCCAGAGTTCTACGACCGTCTTATTTCGCATGTTCATGGCACTTTTACTGAGCTCATGGATATGGCTATTCGCTATGAGAACCCTACTTCCAAGGGTCCTGCTGCTTCCAGTGCTCATGTATCTCAGTCCTCCTCTGCTAATTCCAAGAAGAGAAAGCCCAACTTCCACCAGCAAAAGAAGAATTGGCTCAAACATCCGGGCTTAGGATCTTCAGCATCGGCTCCTTCCCAGAGGCACCCTATTGATCTTTCCTCTATTACTTGCTTCAAATGTGACCAGAAGGGACACTATGCCAATAGTTGCCCTAATCCTTCTGTTGCTGCTGTTCCTCCACCCCAGGTTACCAGGAACGATCTTTGTCATGTTTGTCTTCAGCCGGGTCATTTTAAGAAGGACTGTCCTTTATATCAGAAGGGAAGGCCATCTGGCGTATTTGTTGTCACATCTGCTTCATCACCTGCTCCTGCACCTACTCCTGCTCCTAGCGATGATCAAGGTACTCTTCAGGGCACCTTTACTTTATTTCATCATCCTGTTCGTGTTTTATTTGATACTGGGGCTTCGCATAGCTTTATTTCTGATGTTTTGTGTAATAAGTTTGAAACTCTCCTTTCTCCTGAGTATGCTTCTGTTCCTCTATGTGTTTCAAATCCTATTGGTGGTCCCGCAAATCTTGATAAGATTTGTAAGCAAGTGAGACTCTTCTATTCTAGTCATAAATTTTCTGGAGATTTCTATGTCCTAGGTTTCGATGCTTTTGATCTGTTGCTTGGAAGTGATTGGCTTGACGGGCACGATGCTCATATCTCTTGTAAATCCCGAATTGTTTCTCTTAAGGATGATCGGGGTAACTCTTTGGTTATTCAGGGTAGTATGCCTCATGATTATGCTGGTAGCTTTATCTTTTCTCTTGATGCTCCTACTGATGATCTTCAGTCGACTCGGGTAGTCAACCTCTATCCTAATGTATTTGGTGAAGTTACTGCTTTACCTCCCAAGCGGGAAATTGATTTCCGCATTGATCTCATTCCTGGAGCTCGACCTATAGTTCTTCCTCCTAGAAGAATGGAACCCGCGAGAAGGTTGAGTTAAGGAAACAAATTGAAGACCTATCTTCCAAGGGTCTGATCAGACCTAGTTTTTCTGAATGGGGAGCTGCAGTGGTCTTCGTCACCAAGTCCGATGGTTCTCTTCGGATGTGTGTTGATTATAGGGAGTTGAACAAACTCACTATGAAAAATAGATATCCAATGCCTCGCATCAATGACATGTTTGATCAGCTTTATGGTGCTACTGTTTTCTCTCAGCTTGATCTTGCCACAGGTTTTCACCAACTCAGAGTTGCCGAGGAAAGTATTCCTAAGACTGCTTTCCGTACTGAGAATGGATTCTTCGAATGGTTAGTCATGCCTTTTGGTTTGACTAATGCTCCCGCTTTCTTTGTTGACTTGATGAATCGTGTATTCCGTGATGTGCTAAATAAGTTTGTTCTAGTCTTTGTGGATGATATCCTCATTTTCTCTAAGTCTGAAGAAGAACATGAGTCACATTTGAAATCTGTTCTTGAGACTCTTCGAAAGCATCAGTTAAAAGCTAAATTTTCCAAATGCCATTTCTGGAAGGATGAAGTCCGATTTCTCGGGCACATTGTTTCTAGTAATGGAGTTTCAGTCGATCCAGTCAAGATCGCTGCGATCAATGTAAGTTCTCCTTTCTTTCTCTTTCTTTGTTTCATTTCAATTTACTCTATCTTTTCTTTTATCCTTCTTTTCCCTATTCTGTACAGGATTGGGAAACTCCTAAGACTCCTACTGATATCCGTAGTTTTCTGGGCCTCGCCGGTTATTACCGGAGATTCATTGAGAATTTCGCTCGGATTGCTGCACCTCTCACTGCTTTAACTCGAAAGAATGCTAAGTTTATTTGGAGTAACGAGTGTAAGGCCGCCTTCAATGAGTTAAAAGACAAGCTTACTTCCGCACCTGTTCTTACCGTTCCAAATGGAAATGAGGGATTAACGGTATACACCGATGCTTGTCGAGAAGGTTTGGGAGCTGTTCTGATGCAGGATGGTAGAGTGATTGCTTATGCTAGTAGACAGTTGAAGACCCATGAGGTAAATTATGCTGCCCATGATCTAGAGTTGCTTGCTGTTGTTTTCGCTTTGAAGCTTAGGAGACATCATCTGTTGGGTACCAAGTTCGAGCTTTTCACAGATCATCAGTCTTTGAAGTATATTTTCTCTCAGAAGGATTTGAATCAGAGACAGGTTAGGTGGTTAGAGTTCCTTGCTTCTTATGACCTCGACATCAACTATACACCGGGAAAAGCTAATGTTGTGGCTGATGCTTTGAGTAGGAAGAAAGCTTTGTTGTGTCAGATTGTTGTTTCTTCACCCCTTGTGGATCGTATTTTGGCTAGACAGGATGAGGATCAGATGCTTAGATTGATTAAAGAGAGTGTTCGAAGCAGAGTTGGAGGTAGTAGTCTTGATGACAGTGGAGCTCAGATTGACGATAAGGGTGTATTGAGGATCAATAATAGGATTTGTGTCCCGAATGTTGATGGATTGAGACAGGAGTTACTTCGGGAGAATCATCAGTCCAGACTTTCTATTCATCCAGGCATGACCAAGATGTATCAGGATATGAAGATGTTATATTGGTGGAAAGGTATGAAACGAGATGTTTCCATCTTTGTGAATAGATGTGCGACTTGTCAACAAGTCAAGGCAGATCATCAGAAGACCCCTGGTTTATTGCAGCCTCTTGAGATTCCCAATTGGAAGTGGGAACAAGTTTCTATGGATTTCATTGATGGTTTACCGAGGACTAGGAAGGGGAACGAGAGTATCTGGGTTATTGTGGATAGATTGACCAAATCAGCTCATTTCATTCCGGTTAAGTCTACCCGTTCAGCTTCTAGTTTGTCTGAGATTTACATGAGGGAGATTGTTCGTCTCCATGGTGTTCCTCTCAGTATCGTTTGTGATCGTGATCCTATCTTTACTAGTAGGTTTTGGAAGGCCTTTCAGGATTCGTTGGGTACTCATCTAAATCTGAGCACTGCTTACCATCCACAGACCGACGGTCAAACGGAAAGGGTGAATCAGATTTTAGAAGATCTTCTTCGTGCTTGTGTTCTTGATTATGGAGGATCTTGGGAAGATCATCTCCATCTCGTCGAATTCACTTATAACAATAGTTATCAGGCCAGTATTGAGACTTCTCCATTTTCTGCTCTTTACGGACGACCTTGTAGATCTCCTTCTTGTTGGATTGAATCCGGTAATCGATTGGTTCTTGGTCCTGAGATGGTTTTGGAAGCTTAAGAGAGAGTTGAAGAGATTAAAAGGAAGATGAGGATTGCTCAAGACAGACAGAAGAAGTACGCTGATCGTCGAAGACGGAGTTTAGAGTTTGCTGTTGGTGATTTGGTTTTCCTTAAGGTCTCTCCCTTAAGGAATGTTATTCGTTTCGGTCGTAGAGGAAAGCTTTCTCCTAGATTTGTTGGTCCTTTCCGCATTTTGGAAAGAATTGGTTCCCTTGCTTATCGTCTGGATTTACCCGAGAAATTTTCTGGAATTCACAACGTCTTTCATGTATCTCATCTTCGTCGCTATCTGCATGATCCATCTCTTATTATTCAGCCTTCTGCCCTTGATAGTTTGGATATCGAGCCAAATCTGACTGTTGAGAGGAAGCCACTTCGTATCGTCGATCGAGGTACGAAGCAGCTAAGAAAAAAATCTGTCAACCTGGTCAAAGTGCAGTGGAGCACTGATGAACGGGATTGCACCTGGGAGACGGAGGAGAGCATTCGTGCTTCGAATCCGGAATTGTTTATTTCAAGTATTTTTGCTATTCTGTCTTATCTTTCTTTGTTTTCCTTCTTCGTTCCTTTTCGAGGACGAAAAGCTTTGAGTGGGGGAGAGTGTAACAGCCCGATATTTTAAAGCGAAATTTTAAATTTAAAAACAAAACATTTCGAAATATTGATTTGAAATTTAAAGTGTAATATCTAGCATAAAACGGAAAAAAATTAAAGCGTTACATCTCGTTACGTTTTGTCCGTTCTTAACTTTACATTTGAATCAAATTTTTATTTATGATGATAATAACTATTTTTAAATTCGTTTTAAAATGATACGTTATATTTTAAGAAACCGTTAACATTTTTTTTATTAAATAAAGGAAAAAGGGAATTGTACGTTACTTTGGGCATTACACTTTTACGTTCATTGTTTTCTTTGTCTATTGATTTTGCTTGCGTTAACATTTCAAGTTCAGCCGTGTATATTTCAGCTTGGAATTCAAAAATCTTGCATTTAATCGGTTGCACGTGAAAATTATTCTTTCCCTTTTGACTCCTTACGTTTCTTTCAATTTAATAAATTGATGGCCTAAAATTTTGCTACCGTTCAACTTTAATTATTGCCTTAATTTTCTTTACCGTTCCAAAACTTTTCGTTTGCCTTCTCTTTACAAATTGTGAACAGCTGCCTTATTCTACCCACGTGCAAACATAATTCCAGACTGCATATTTTTTTTCTATTTTTGCTTCTATTGATTTTTCGTGACCTTCTCCTTCAGGTATGAACCAACATGTCCTTCTCTTTTCATTTTGTTTTGTTACTAATTTTTCCTCCCTACTTTGTTTTCTGTTGTCTGCTCATCACTCAACCTATACCCGAAACCCACGCCCTACCCATTCGCCACCAGACATGCTCGGCCAGTCACCGACCACCGTACCCCAGTCCACCACCAGCCCAACACCACGACCCCAGCCACACCACCAGATGTCAGCCACTGCCATTCGCCACCCACCCAGCAAGCAAAGCCACGACCGAGAACCCCACGTCACCTCCACCCTATACGAGACCACCACCACGTCAGCCTTCTACCCCAGGCCACCCCACGTCAGTCTCCGACTCCATGCCACCACCTCCGAACCCAGGCCGAGACCGCCTCCGACCCAGGCTGACCAACCCATGCCGTGCCTCCCTCTGACATGACCCCTGGCAGCGAGTCCAAGTGCCTTTGTATTTTTGTAGTTATAATCTTGGTGTCCTCTGGCCTTGGTTCTGAAAATAAAAATGAACAAAATTTACCTCTGCCACCTTTGTTTTGAGTCATGATTTATTTTTCTCTGGCCCTGGTATTTGAATCAAAGCAGTGAAACTGCTTTGTCCCTTTGTATTGTGGTACCGTAATTTATATTTTTACCTCTGCCTTGTATTTGAATAAAGAAAAGGAATGAGACGGTGGCCTTGTCACCATGTTTGATAGCTTAGTCTATTTGATCTTTCCACTGATTTTGTTTTGAACAGAAATTTTTTTTTTGTTTCGTCCTTTGTATTTTTTTGGTACCTTAGTTTTATCTTGCCTCTGACTTTGGAAAAGAGGAATGAGAAAAGTGGTTTCGTCCTTGTATCTGATAATATAGTTCCAGAGTTTTGTTTAAAGTATAAATCTGTTTGCCTCTGACATTTGGTTGAGAAAAGAATGGAAAATGCATGTTTTGTCACTTTGAAAATTCTAAAGTTGTAATCAAATTTTAAAAGTGGTCGGGCTAAATTGTTGTCGATTTTCTACTTGTTCCTTTTCGTTTGATGGCTTCATTGAAAATGGTTATTCGTGCATGCTTTGATTTGTCTATTTATTCGTTTATCTTATTGTGCTTTTGGTTTGAATCTAGTTGGCGCATCCGCTAACAACTGATCGTGCTATTCGCGTGCTTCCGTTAGGCATCGTATTTCTTTTATTCGGATCTCCAGCTCCGTAGAGGTGAGTAAATCTCACACGAATATCCATACTTATATAATTGTGAAACGACCGCAACTGAATGTGTAGAAATAAATAAATAAATAAATGATGTTATAATTACCTGTGATTTATTTATAGTTGATGTTAATTGTTAAAACTGCATATCGTATCATCTGTTATATTCTGTTCTTATTTTACTGTTATTCTATTCTGTTAAATCACACTGCAAGTTCCCTGTAGAATAGAATCACTATGGGTTGAAACGATACATACCCGAACGGACTTTAGAATAAGGGAAGGTCGCTATGGGCTGAAATGGTAGGCCTGAACGATTTTCAATTAAATTTTATTTACTTGGGATTGCGGGTTTGAAATGATAAAACCCGGACTTTTCTTTGTAAATTACGGATTGAAATGATATAGTATCCGTATCACTTGAATTAGGCTAGAAAATATTATACAGACCCGTGGTTATTTTTCTGTATTTTCTGAATATTTTAAATAGTTTAAAAATTGTAATAATATTAAATTGATTTATACCGAATTTTTAAGTGATTTATATAAAATAGAAATGATTTTTCTATGTGATAAATATAAATAAATGGAGGAATATTGATTTTAAAACAAAACTTAAATTTGAAATTTTGATAAAAAGGAAAGATGGAAACTTAAGTTAATTTAAGTGAAATGAAATTAGTTTTAAATTGGTGGAAAAATGAAGTTTAAGTTTAAATGTTGAAATGAATGTAATAAGGAAATTTGTAAGTTTGGTTTTACTTGTAAATTTTTCTTTTTAAATAAATTAGTTAAAGGATTGAAAATGAACATTTTTTATGTATGATTTTATAAGTTTTTAACTAGGTTGAATCTGTAGCACTTGTTAAGTGTTGTGGATTGTATAAGTGAACCAAAAGACTAAAATGAACTAAGGCTACGATAGTACTTGGTAAGTGCTGTTGTAGCAGAAACTAAAATTGAACCTGAACTAATAAAGGGTTACTGTAGCACTTGTTAAGGACTGCAGTAGGCTGAAATATGATTTTGTTTAAACTGAACTGTTATAACAGTTATAAATATTGTTTGTTGAAAAAAAAAAATTTGTTTTCAAATATAACTTACCGCCACACTCTTAAATGCCGTGGAAGCTGAAGATTTTAATGCTATCGTTTTAAGTGAATAAGTGAACTTCGAAAGGATTAGATTTTTGGAAACTTAATATTTGTTTTAAGGAATAATGTCTTCGTTTTAAAATGGTTTAATTCAAAGTATATTTGATAAATTGTTTAAATCTATAACCACGGGTTATAATAACGATTGGTTGGCAAAGAGACCGGGATCGGATATGGACATACTCTCTGTCGATACCGAAAACCACTTTGACAACCGTGTACGCGGTGGAGATTCCAGAATGAAGTAGGATGGTGGCGACGTTCTTAAGGTATGTTACGTAGACCCAACTCCCGTGAGTTGGCATAAGGTGGCTAAAACAGGAGCGATTGACGGACCAATGAGGTAGCACCTCTTATCGGACACACTTCTTCGATACCATTCTATTACTTGTGATTGATTTGGTGGCCACCCTTGATTTGGGAGTGTTGTTCGAGGTGGGCGGTAGTGGCTGCTATGCATCACCACTAGTCCGGATGCGTAATTGGTATATCTACCCTGGCATTGCCTAGTTGTGCCGTGTCACCTACCATATCGAGCTTTACTACGATTATGATTTTAAGATCCGACCGCGTTAAGGTTCTCCATCCCCTTAACGCTATTTTCCGATATGATTATACTTTACTTATTTAGACACTATTATAATAGCGAATATTACTATATAGTAGATAGTTTAACGGATCCTTAGAGGATGGGCGGTCCCAAGCATCTTCTAAGTTACTTGTACCTTTACTACAGTTCATTTGAGTTGGTTTACATTGTATAAGTATGTATATCCTGACTCGAGTGTTATGTTTTATTTTACGCTCGGGTCAGCCTGAGTATTCACAGCTTTGGACTTCACTTTTCTGGAGCTCGGAATCACTGGAGATTCTGCTTATCTAGTTATCTTCCTATTTCAGTTTCAGTTGCCTTATTTCAGCTTTTGTTTTAGAGACTTGTGTATTTGGATCTCTATTGTACTTGTTTCAGAACTGTATTGGGTTTCAGACTATGTATTTTGTATTTGATTTGAGACTATGTATTTTAGTGGCTTCATGAACCACTATGGTTATTTTTAAATTCCGCTGCGAGTTATTCTGATATTTCTGTGTCTGTGTTTCTGTGAATGATTTTATTTGCTCCAAATTTTATTACAATCTGTTATTTTGCATTATTCAAGTCTGACATGTGTGGATTATTGTCGATTTGAATGGTCCAAAATAGTGGGTCGTTACACTTACTGTGTTATAAGCTCTGGCGAGCCAGATTCGGCGTTTGAATCTGCGGCATTCAAGTATAGGTGAAGTACGGGTGCCGATTTTCGAAGGCCGGGTCATCGTTATATTTTTCTTTCTTGGTGGCTGCAAATCTTGTTTTTATGGGCTGATAGATAGTATTGTGATGTACTACATTAATTGCCTTGTACAAATACTTATCCTTATTTGATTTTTGTACATAGGTATTTTTTTACTAGTATCTTCTTTTGCAAGCTTCATAAATATTTATATATTTTTTTCTCTTATAAGCCTTCACATATATTTTTGTTTTCATTTACAAGTGTACATACTTATACTTATTATTTTCATATTTGAATGTATATTACTTTTCTTTTTATACTTATTAATTTGTAATATAAATGAATTTCTATTTTTAACACGTTGTTTAAATTTAGCTAATTTGTTTACTTTATATTTTATAATTTATCTTATGTATCTATTTTAATTTCTATTTCTAACTTAAATTATTATTGTTTGATATGTCTTCACATATATTTTATTTGTTTGTACATATTTTGAATGCATTTTATTTTACTTCTTATACTTATAACGTATGTTTATTTCACACTTATGTTTACATATTGGAAAGATATATCTTATTAATTCAAATTATTTTTAAAACATTCACTTAAACTTTAAATTCAAGTTCAATATATATATATGAATTCAAATCTACTCATATATGCACATATACATATATATTCACACATATGATATATTATAAAATATAGAATTTAACTTTAAACATCCTTTGAAAATTATTTTATGTCAATTTCAAAATATAACTTTCAAAATATTCATTTGTGTAAATAAAGGCACATCTAATTTAATCATATCCAAAATCCAAATTAATTCTCAATTAATTCTTAATTTAACAACTATTTTATATTAATTACCAATTATTTCACAATTTTTATTCAAAAATGAAATTAATTATCAATTTAATCTGAGTTAAAATCCGGGATCGTTACAGCACCTCTAGAATCTTCAATCTATTATCAATTGAAATGAATTTCCTAAGTTAGGTTAAAGGGGATTCTGAAAATTGAAGAGAGATTGAGATGTAGAAGATGAAGAGGATGCTTACCTAAGTTTCTCTTTGATTTTTGAACTAGAACTTGAATTTCCTAAGCAAACTAGGGCTTAGGAATTTTAATTTCCCATCTTTTCCCCCATTCTTTCCTTTAGCTTGAGTGTTAGGAAATGTTATGAATGAATGAAGAGGAGTGGAATGGGAGTTATTAGGTAGTGGAGTTGGGGTTACCTTATTAGCTTAGTGGGCTGAAATCCAAATCCAAAGCCCCAAATGAAAATATCAAAATTCTAATCAACTCCAAACATATCGATGTTTATACTCAAAAAGGTCGCAAACTCTGTTTTGGACTCAATGGAAGTGGTCTTGAGTCCGGATTCGACCATTTACAAAAAGTCACATTTAGGACTTCAAATTCAACTAACGATGCTATATTTAAATTCAACATTTAAATATATAATCATAAAATATGCGGGTTGTTACATACTCCCCTCCTTAAAGAAATTGCGTCCTCGTAGTACTTAAGAAGAAAATAAAGAGTAACAACCACTCTAAGGCATAACAACAAAAAAGAAAAATTTGAAGTAAGAAGTTCACCTTAAGGAGCACAAGAGAGTAAGTCCGGATGTGTTCGCTCGATGAATTCTCTGGATTCCAAAGAACAATCCTTAGGATTTGAGGACCATTGAACTTTCACAAGCGGAACATCTTTATTACGAAGGCGTTTAACTTTCGTAGCAATGATACGAATAGAATGTTGCTCATAAGTCAAATTAGGTGAAACTTCAATTTCTTCAATAACACCGGGCTTAAGAACAGAATCAGAATCTCTAAGGCATTTCCATAGTTGAGAAACGTGGAATACGTCATGAATAGCAGAAAAGTGAGCCGGTAATAAAAGGCGATAATCCACGGAACCAATGCGTTCGGTGATGGGAAATGGGCAAATATATCGAGGTGCTAACTTTCCCGATTGACTGAAACGCACAACACCCTTCATAGGTGAAACACGAATAAATACCAAATCTCCCATAGAAAATTCTAATTTCCTTCTTCGGTTATCATCATAGTATTTTTGTCTACTTTGAGCTTCTTTCATCCTATTACGAATAAGGTCAATCTTTTCTGTGGCATCACGGATAAAATCTGGACCTAAAACCAGCTTCTCACCGGCTTCAAACCAACATGAAGGAGATCGGCATGGCCTTCCGTAGAGTGTCTCGAAAGGTGCCATACCAATACTAGATAGGAAGCTATTATTATAGGAAAAATCAACAAGAGAAATATGGTCTTCCCAACTTCCACCAAAATCAAGAACACATGCACGAAGGAGATCTTCAAGAGTTTGATTCACCCGCTCCGTTTGTCCATCGGACTGAGGATGATAAGCGGTGCTAAAATTAAGCTTCGTTCCCAAAGCTTTTTGAGGACCCTTCCAAAATTCACTGGTAAATAATGGATCAGGATCGCTAACAATAGAAGTAGGAACTCCATGCAATTTAACAATTTCTTTAACATAGAGTTTGGACAAAAGAGGTACGGTCCAATTGGACCGAACGGGAATAAAATGGGCGGATTTTGTAAGTCTATCTACAATCACCCATAAACTGTCATGACCCAAACGAGAATGGGGAAGACCGTCAATAAAGTCCATGGAAATTTGATCCCACTTCCAAACGGGAATGTCTAAAGGTTGCAATAACCCACCGGGCCTTTGATGCTCGGCCTTTACGAGTTGGCAAGTCATGCAACGCTTAATGAAGTTAGCAATATCAGATTTCATTCCATCCCAATAATAAAGTCGCTTCATATTCGCATACATTTTACTACTACCGGGATGAATGGTAAATTTAGAACGGTGAGAATCTTCTAAAATATCTTTACGAAGATTACTAATATTCGGCACAATAAGTCTATCAAATTTTCGAATGCCACCACGAGCATCAAATTCAAAATCTTTCAGACCATCAATATTATTTTTATCCCTACAACTTTGGCTAAGAAGAACCAATTCGGGATCATGCTTTTGAGCTTCAAGAATGCGGTCTAAAAGAGGAGGATGAGCCTCAAGGCTACATAAAACAAGAGATGAACATAAATTGGATTCGCTCGAATCTCACAAGACAAAGTCTCGAGATCATTCCATTCGAATATCATCATGGAAACAACCGCTTGTTGCTTACTACTAAGGGCATCGGCAATACGATTTCCCTTTCCGAGAGTATAGAGAATATCAAGATCATAAGATGTAAGGAATTCGAGCCAACGTTGTTGATGCAAATTGAGTTCCTTTTTAGAGAACAAATACTTTAAAGATTTATGATCGGTGTAGAGAACAAATTTCTCTCCCAAAAGAAAATGACGCCAAATTCTAAGGGCGAAAACAATGGCTGCGAGCTCTAGATCATGAGTGGCATATCTAGTCTCGGCAGGCTTTAATTGCCTAGAAGCATAAGTGATAACACGTTCCCTTTGCATGAGAACGGCCCCCAAACCAACACGACTAGCATCGGGATAAACAATAGAGTCTTGGTTCCCTTCGGGAATCACAAGAATAGGAGCATCAGAAAGGAGTTCTTTTAAATGATCCTCTTTCCTGAAAAGCTAAGACATTCAAAATTATAATGAACTTTATGTAATCATCTTTTTAGAAAAATTTACCTTTTACAAGTCATTTTATTGTGTGTGACTGTCTCATCATAGCGTTTAGGAGATTCCTATCGATAACGTTGATCAAGCGCATCGACCAGGATTCTTAAGCACTCAATGGGCAAAACAACACAAAATCATCTTCTATATGATAAACATGTCCCTTAAAATTTTTATGAATATTCTTTGCTCGTTTTAATAACAAAATCCAATTATACTTATAAATATCTTATTAAAAAGATTTGCAAATTTAAAATTGTTGTTTTCATCCATAATCAATGAATACAAGGATGGTCTCATCGAGATATTTGCAGAATACTCGATTCATAAGATGGATGAAATAAGCTGGACAAACCAAATGACATCACGAGTCACTCATAAGAATCATAACGAGTGTGGAATGCGGTAAGTGGAATGCTACCCTCCGCAACTCGTAGATGATGAAAACCGGTGGCAAGGTTGAGCTGAAAAGACCTTAGCACCACTCAATAGATCGCTTAGGTGGTAATCCTAAGACAAGCTCAAAAATACCGGAAAATTCACAAACTACTTGAATGAGAGAAATAACATTTTCCTCATCATGTGGGTTTAAAGAATAAAATGATGCCACCAAATTAGAATCGAAATCATTAAGAAAAATTAAAAACCTGCTTAACAGATTGAGAATGTCGAAGATGGATAGCCCTCTCGGGACATAGGATATGGGCTTCATAATGATTAAGCCAATCCTTTCCCAAAAATCAATTCCGAAGCCTAAGTAGCACATAACATGCAAATCGGATCGGAAAGCACAATTACATAAAATAATCTCGACATCTTTACAAAGTAAACTGAGTGTTGCGGATCCACCAACCGGATTCGCAATTCTCAGTGAAGTCATCAAGCCCATAATATTTAAAGACAAAGCATCAACAAGTTCTTTTGATATAAAAGAGTGAGATGCACCCGTATCAAAAAGAACTCGAATAGGAAGATCACGAAACAAAATAATGCCATCAAGGACAGAATGAGAAATACCTTGACCAAGAGAAGTGTTAATAGGGGATTGCACAACATCCAACTTTCCCTCTCTCCTACTTTGAAGTATGGGACATGAAGATATAAGATGACCGGAACTTTTGCAATAGCGACAATAAAGGGGTTTTAAACACTTATTTGCATAGTGGTCCTTAGAACATCAATTGTAGCATTGTCCAAGACTAGAGGTAGGAGTCTTTGCTACCAAAGTTGCCTGCTTCCATTTCTTGTTGGGATCAGGGCTTTTTAACTTAATATGCCTCTTCTTGTTGTTATTGAGGCTCTTTTTGGAACCTCCAACATCACTATCACTTCCTTTATCGGCCTCTTCTAGTCGAAGAGTGATATCTACAAGCTGATCGAAAGGAACTTCTAGTTTCAGAGGTAAAACCTTTTTGGGGTTCTTACTCAAAGCACAGATAAACCTTTGATTCTTTACAAGATCCAAAAGTTGTTGGGCAGACATGAATACGCCATCCAGAGAAGGACTACTGGATTGACCAGCGCTAGGACTTCCAGATCTAACCATTTCTCTTCTTTAAGAAAGAAAGAAAGAAGAGGAAAAAGGTTATTCTCAGAATTAATATCAAACAAACTTGATTGATAAAACAAGGCATCTGAAAAGAAAATAGGATAGAACGGGTCTTAAGACTCGAATTAAATCCTAAGGCACGATTCCTAAGAGAGACTTAGGACAATGGTTCTTGCTAGATTATTCTACACTGTTTCGAAGTTTGGCTCTGATACCAAGTTGTGACGCCCCACCTCTATACTCACACTAACCAAGGACACTACTGGGTAATGTCATTAATTAGTACAAAGAATAAGGCCGTTGAGGAGTGACCAATTGTATAATTGATTTGAGCGAGAACCGATATGTCAAATAGTATATCAGAGGAAATCCAACATATCCAATCCAAACTCAAATCTACTACACAGTGGCTATGAGGCCTCCAGAAACAAATATAAAATAAGCATAACACAAATCAGTCACAGATATTCATATCACTAAGGCGGAAACATATATGAATATAACACATAGAAGTGTACATCAAAGTAGTGGTCATGTAAGATGCACTACATCACAAAAGAATAGATACAAGTGCTTGACAAAAGAATAATTATACATCAAGGAGTCTCTATCTCGAATGTATAAAAAAGATAAAGACTACTGACCTAAAGTAGTTAGCCAAAAGTCAGATGCTAGTCCCTGCTAAGAAGTCAAGTAGAAGTACCTGAAACACCTCGGTCTGACCTGAGTATTATTTCAGAAGAAAAATAATAAATGGATCAGTCTAGCTATAAATATCATACAAGATGAGGTAGGATAAGAGATACAACAAAAATATATGATAACAATAATGCCATACCGTGACAAGTATACATTTGATAACAACAAAAATCATACAATATCTCGAATCTCCTTAAATATCCAAAAAGAATATCATATTCTTTAGCTTATTCACCAAACCTCAAATATGGACAAAACATATCAATGCAAATCACGAAAATTGGTGAAACACAAATTCCAAAAATCAATGATTAGAAATCCAGAAAACACAAAAGGGGAGGCCTATTGCAAACGGGAGCATGAAAACTCACCAACACATGGATCACAAACGGAACGCTATTCCATGGTCGCTAACCATTAAGTTTGAGTCGAGGCTCCACAAATGGCCTGAAGGCCATGGTCGCTACCCCACCAATTTGAGCCGAAGCTCCACTGAAACGGGGTTTAGTCCCCCACACAAACAAAGAGACATCGCACATCGCTAGTCTAAATCATAAAATGATCATCATTGATCGATAAGTGTAAATTACTCTAAGCTAGTAAATAAATGAATTTAGCTTCATATCCCATAACCACTGGCTTAACTTAAATATTTATGAATAGATTGTAGATTTCCACTCGAAATTTGTCACGAGATTTCAATCGAACAAGTCCAAGAATTAACTGACGAAGTAAACGCAAGCGTTTCATACCACTTGTTTTGCTAAGTCGTTTAATTAGATTTCTCATACGAATGAGGTAAAGGTTTGTATATACTAATAGATTGGAAAATGGTTTTAAAAGCGAACTTTGTATTAAAAGTAACATTGAAATCGGTGTTGTGAAAGAGTTGAGTATTTACTACTAGTATAGAAACCTTTGTATTTAAAAGTGACAAATCACAGAAATGATTGTAAAAACAATATATCACCAAAAATCCACATTCGACGACATGGATTCCAACCATAAAAATCGGTATCAAATCCCAATCAATTGGATATTCCCAAAAATCCATAAATGAAGTCATCAAAGTCGATAATAATTGACAACAACTAACCGGATCAACAAAAATCGATAAAAATTGGAAATCCACTCAAAAACAGCCAAAATAGGCAAAATTGCAGAGAACCAGACGTCTGGTGGTTTTTCCCAAACGTCTGGATTTTGTCTTTGCCCTTTTTTCTGCATTTTTTATTTTGTTCTTTTTCTAGGGACCCCTTCCAGACATCTGGATTTTTCAACCAGACGTCTAGATTTTTCTGCTAGGCAAAAATCAGCCTAGCCCAAAAACAGGAAAAATCCAAACCGAAAGAGATCGAACAAGCGATGGATGCTAGGGATTTATGCCAATCGACAACCCAGCCCTATAGGCTCTTCGATACAGCACCAAAAACATGTCAAAACATCCAAGATAGGATCTTTAAAGATTTTGACTTCAAAATACCAAAATTGGAAAATTCACCAAATCAATTCAAATCAAAAGCAATTGAACATGAAATAGATGTTAGGAATTCATACCTAACAACAAAGGTATAGACATAGATGTGAGTTCAAGAACTCACCTTTAAACCCAAATATAGAAACGAGAAGCTCTAAAACAAGCTAAGATTGATTTTTCTTCAACAACACCTCTAGAATCTTCAATCTATTATCAATTGAAATGAATTTCCTAAGTTAGGTTAAAGGGAATTCTGAAAATTGAAGAGAGATTGAGGTGTAGAAGATGAAGAGGATGCTTACCTAAGCTTTTCTTGATTTTTAAACTAGAACTTGAATTTCCTAAAAAAACTAGGACTTAGGAATTTTAATTTCCCATCTTTTCCCCCATTCTTTCCTTTAGCTTGAGTGTTAGGAAATGTTATGAATGAATAAAGAGGAGTGGAGTGGGAGTTATTAGGTAGAGGAGTTGGGGTTACCTTGTTAGGTTAGTGGGCTGAAACCCAAATCCAAAGACCTAAATAAAAATATCAAAATTCTAATCAACTCTAAACATATCGATGTTTATACTCAAAAAGGTCGCAAATGCCATTTTGGACTCAATGGAAGTGGTCTTGAGTCCGGATTCGACCGTTTACAAAAAGTCACCTTTAGGACTTCAAATTCAACTAACGATGCTATATTTAAATTCAACATTTAAATATATAATCGTAAAATATGCGGGTTGTTACACCCATTACCAATGTTAAACAAAACCGATACTGTATAGTAGTAGTAGTTAACAGAAACCTATAAATGAGCCCATAACTAAGCCCCATAAACGAACCTCATAAATAAGTTTATAGCCAAACCCCATAACCAAGCCTATATGAACAAAACTAATACTATACAGTAGCAACTGAGCACATAACCAAGGTTAACCGAGCCCTATAACCGAAACCTATAACCGAACTCCATAACCAACATTAAAAAAAACTGATACTATACGATAGCAATAATTTTCGTTACAACTATAACACGAAAAAAGGTTAAACAAAACTGATGCTATATAAATCAGTTTTTTCTTATTATCACAAATAAACTGCAATAAGAAACCTATACAAATGAGCTATTAAATGGCCATCTTGAAACAATTGAAGCTAGTACTACGTTATCATTACATTAGTACATCCAAAATTGTTACTAAAAATTGATCCTAAGCAATATCATCCCATCAAAGACTACAACATAATATTTGCAATACAAACTTCACACAAATAAATACTAAAATTCCACATATTAATATCAAATAAAATACTTAACATCACTGTTGCATACACCATTAGAACTATAAGATCAATAAATTCATACAAATGAATAAAGTCTTACAACCAAGTGATTTAAGTACAATAAATTGCCACTAAAAAAAGAGTTCCTATAACCAACTAATAATTCCAACAAAATTATAACAAAAATAACAAGAAAATAAAAAATGCTAACTCATATCTTCTATAAAGTTTGACAATTTCACTTATTGTGACCATCTTGTGTTCATAAACCATATCTATTGTGCTTAATTCAGAAATACGTGAATCCTCCTTTGTGTTTCGTCGAAGGTCTTCCAGCACCATGCTTCTCTTTTGGAGACTTAATTAAAGCTTCATCTCTAGAATCCATACTAGGCTTATCAAAACTAGGAATTGAATTGATAGTTTGAGAATAAGAAAGGTGATATGCATCAACGGTGAAGTATTGCTCAACAAAATCATACATAAACGGCTTAGACCTATTCATACATTTACTAGCATGAGAATAAGGAAATTTTGTAACCTTCCACTGGTTGCAACTACAAATACAATATTTATGGTCTACATGATTTGATTTAGGAGATTTAACCTCAAAAAAAATTCTAAAGATCTAAATACATTCCAACCAAAACCTTCTTCAATTAACTCAGTTAAACGTACCCCCATAGTAGGACAAAGAGTACCAGTCCATAATTGACATTATTCTCATCTCTTAGCCATTCTTTCCATAATTTTAACATGAATTCCATCTAAATAAGAAGTAATAACTAAAGCCCTTTCAAATAAACCCCAAGCATTAAAACTCTCAGTGACATTGGAACTATATTCACCATAACATTCTTTAGGGAAAAAAACAAGTCAACTTAATGATTGTAAGGTTTGTCCTTCAAAAAATTAACAGCAGCCGTACCTCCAATTTCCAAAAACTTGGACAAAGATTTATCATAAACAGCAAGATTAGAAGCACTGGAACTATCTTAAACAAATCAACAGCAGATAAATTAGAATTCTTAGACTTCACAGAAGAAAGAAGATTTTGCTCCATATGTTGATAACAAGAACTATGAAAAGCATAATGAAATACTTTTGGGATTGCTAACATCAATCCTTTATGACGATCATACATAAAAACCAATCGTCGATCCTCTCCAATCATCTCTTTCAAATGGTTTAATAACCAACATCAATTAATTTCATTCTCATGGCTAATAATGCCCATAACTAAAGGGAAAAATACATGTAAATACACATGTAAAAGAGTTACACAATAGAAAAGAGAAACAAAAAATAAAAGTAAGGCCACTACATGGTTAACAAGAAACATAAAAAAAGCTAGTACACATTATATTATCACCATAAAATAAATTTCCTACAAAACAAAAAACATTAAACACAATATACGTAGAAGTACTTAACATTACACAAGAATAATTAAAAATGATACTGGAAATTATATTTTTAACCACAATACAATATAAAAAATTTAAGCTTCAAAATAAAAGAAAAGGTACTACACGATAAACTAACAACATAAAAAATGACACTGCACAATATATTACTTACAAAACTACAAATCATCATGCAAAACTGTAATGCTTCACAATAAAATTAAATAAAGATATTCATAAACAAAAAAAAACTAAAAATGAAACGTTGCAGTATTTTTTTACCACGGTAAAATTATCATAAAAAAGAGAAAAAAGCTACAAAATACTACTTAAAAAATCTATTATAGAATAAAAAAGGTAACTATCATAAAACTTAAACATATGAAAAAAATATAAAAGTTTCAATCTATGTTGAAATAAAAAATACCTTGACTCCCATTTTTAGCTATAACACTCACTAAAACAGTTGGACGCCCTTTCAAATGACTAGCATCCAAAAATATCAAAGGGAGACAATGCTTAAAACCAAATATACAAGCCCTAAGACCAATAAAAACACTTTCAAATTGATTGCTAGAATAATCACATGTAACGGTCTGCCTTTCTTACACCTAAAAACGACACTTAACACATCCTTGGTATTTATGTGTCGATCTTTTAGGTGTCCGAAAGATAGGTCATTTAGGGTGAAAAAAGAAGAAGATGGAACGAAATCTCTCAAAACATGACGAGTAACATTATATATATATATATATATTAAGTCTTACAAAAGAAGAACTTTATTATAAACAATCATTAGACTACACTATCCTATTATCAACCTGGACAGTTAAAACAATCAGTCCTTATATATGCTAACAAATTAAATAATCAATGCAGTGGAAAATTAAAGAAATATGTAGATACGTCTTCGGCATCCAGCTCATCTCCCGAACTTTAAAGCATCTGAAGCTAATTTGGAAAATATGCTCGGTTTGACCCAAGCGTTAAAATAAAATAACACCTGGATCAGTCTGGTAATACCAGCATGAGAGAACTCAAGTAATAGGGTGAACATATAATAATTCTGTGAGACTACGCTGCTAATGCGGACCGGGTTTTTACCTCACATGATTAACATTCATAGATGAAGAAATGGAAAACAAATCAGAATTACAATCCAAATAAGAATAAATGAGCATAGACAGATAAAAATCCAAACTTAGGGCATGAACACAAATAATTAAACATCAAGAAGAACCATTGTCACTTCTTAGTGCAATTAAAAAAACAATTCAATGATTTGAATTAACAACAAGGAAAGGAATTTTCCCACAATATATGTGGGACCATGCCACCAACTACGGAACGGGTTTCCTTTCCTAATAACAATATCCGATCTCAAACACAGGTGCGAATAATTAAACATCACAAAGCGCTCTCAACATTTCCTGATGTAAATAAGAAAGAAGTTAATATAAAAACTTGGAATTAAAGAAAAGAATAGGGAAATTTTGCAACAAATGACTAGGAGGGTGCACCCTCCTTGTACCAAAAGTATACCTCTAGAAATATACTTGAAAGGGTCATATACTTTGTGACACCTCTCAGAAACTCTAAGTCGGACCCCACCAACTTATCGAGAATCTGAGTATTTCACATCTCAATGCGCAAACTGATTATAATCTAAAGTGGATGTGAATATACCCTAATAGGAGCAACCCCACATAACTTGGCCCCTACTCGCGCTTTGGGTTTAGACATTTTTGACAAGGATAATAATGCTCAAAAGCGCAACAAATCATTTTTATGGTGACAGTACACCATGAAGAAAGCTGAACCGACAGTTAATAAATCAACTAAATGGGATGATTAAAAATGATCATACATGGAAATTGAATTTCATATTCTTATTATTACTCATTGATTTCAAACAAGTGCTATCCCTTAGTTGAAAACAAAGCGGGCAAGTTGAGGTAGTGTTACCTCTAGGCATTTCCTTGACGACATTTTTAACCTTTGAGATAGAAACGAGTTCATACCTTGACGTTTAATGTTAATAATACGATTAAATCTTTTCCATATAAGCGATTTCATTTACGGAACTACTTTTCCATAACCGAATCGAACTTTACTTTTAAAACCAAACTTGTGCTAGGGTTTCACATTAAAATTTTAACCATAAACAACTTTATCAAAATGATTGATTTATTTAAAACCTAAATTATTACTTCAATATCCTTATTTAAATTGATCAATTAATTTTTAAAACAATGGTTAATTATTTCATACAGCTTTATTTAAAATAATAAATTAGCTTTAATCCCAATTCATTGCTTCAAAACAACACTATTTAAAATGATTAATTAACTTTAATCATCCTTGTTAAATGATTAATTAACTTTAAAAATTTTATTATTAAAATAATTAATTAACCTTTAAAACCTCATTATAAAATGGTTAATTCATCTTAATCACGTTATTATTTAGATAATTAGTTATCTTTAAAACATTATTATTAAAATGATTGATCAGTTTTAAAACATCATTATTAAAATAATTAATTGATTTTAAATCATTATTATTAAAATAATCAATTACTTTTAAAACATTATTATTAAAATAATATATTTATTTTAAACCATCTTTATTTAAATAATTATTTATCTTTGTAAAACCCATGCTTATGATTGAACAAAATACTTCAAAGGGGATAATGTTTGCATTCAAACATTACATAAACTAAGTATGAGGATATATACAAAAGAAAATAACACTATGCAAATATACAAAACATCTCTTATCAAATATAAATTTACCGGTATACAATTCAATGTTCAAAACAATATAATAGCAGAACTGGGATTTATTCTGCTAAAAAGGTGTCAAATACAATTTAATTAACAGAATGGTGTTTTATCCTGCTAAACAGATATCAGTTATAATTTAATTAGCAAAATGGTGTTTTATTCTGCTAAATAGATGTTATTGGATTTCATATTCAATTGGGGTTACTTAAGGGTAATCGACAAAGAAAATCCCTTGGATAAAATATTCTTTAAAGGAGAGTTTGCTTTCAAAACAAAACCGATCTTTTAGAAATAAAGTAGGTTTAAACTTTAAAACTTTTATTTAATAATTAAATAACATTTAATCTCTTTATTTAATAATAATTAAACCTTTAATTAATAATTAAATGATAATTAACTATTAATTAAATAACTAAATAACTAAATAATAAATAAATATTATTCAAAATAGTTAATATTTAAATAAATCATTATCTATTCATTAATCTCAACAATAATTAAATAATACTTAATTAAAACTTTAATAATGATTAAACCTTTATTAAAAAATAATTAAATCTTAATTAAGTTTTAATTAAATCTTAACTTAATTAGTAATTAATTAAACCGTTTATTTAATAAATAAATAATTAATCGTTGATTAATAATTAAATACAAATTAATCCTTAATTTTAAATTATAAATTAAAGCTTAATTAAATCTTAATAAATCATAATTAGATCATAATTAAACCTTAATTAATCTTAGTTAAGTCCTAATTAATTAATGATTATACCCTAATTAATTAATTATAAATCAAAAAAAAATCTCCAATTAAATAATAATTAATTAAATAGTTAACCTCTAATTATATAATTTGAGAAAAATGTGTGATCCTCTAAAATAGAGGAGAGCACACATGTAAATATGTATATATCACAAGACAAGGTGCTGCCAACATGCGTGACAGGTAGCAAATTTAAGTACAAGTATCAAAGAAAAAACTCAAGTACCCCTATAATGAGCTCCGGCATGGCCACCACCCATTACATCCCAATACCGAGCTCCGACATGGCCACCGCCTGATATTAAGGTGTTAGAAGTACCTAAAAAACTATGGAATATCACATAGCCAATGATACTGGAAGCCAGCTCTATCTAAGAAGGAAACTCTATACTGCCGACTCGAAAGTAATGGAAATGTGAATGATCTAAAATGGAACTGCGAATGATCCTGAATTGAAAACTCCGCTCTGAAGACTCGGTAAAACTGGAAGGAGCGCCTAGCTGAAAAGTGAATCCGGTTGAAAAAAGAATGCCATAATGAAGATGAAGATATACTGAGAAGAACCCCACACTGCAATCAGCAATCCTACAATCAGCAATCCTGTGTATTGCAAAAGAAACTAACACCATATATAGCCCAAACCTGTATCTGAAAAGAAACTTAAGAAAATAGTTATAATGATACACATATATGTATATAAATGAAATTTATATATATATATATATATATAAATGAGATAGAAATAAAGATACAAAAGTTAAGCTAATAGGACAGAATAAAGTAAAGATTGGAAAAATGACTGAAAAGGATCCATGATCAAAGAACTAAAAGATCTATAAACTAAAACAAAACAATAACTAAAACAAAAACAATTAAAACAAATCTAAAATTATCCTTATGGTCCTTTGATCAAAAGGATATTATGATACACAATGAAATCATCATTTAAGTTAGAAAAAATATTAATACTGCAACTATTAATGTCAAAAATATTATTTTTGTGTTTAAATAGTTTAATATTATTATTAACCTTATTAAGATATTCTGTAAATAGATTATTTTAAGCTAATTTATATTTAGGATTAGAGATCCAATTAAAACAAAATGAAGAAATTATAAATATCAATTTATTAAAGTGACTATTATTATTTTTAAAAATTCTCCAATTTCTTTCAAACCAAATATACCAACAAGTTATAATGAATAAAGTGTCAAGTAAGAATCTATTATCCTTTTTGAACTTAAATCTAAAACTATTCCAATAGAATTCACAATTAGATATTTTAGTTGTTAAATTAAAGTTAATGATTTTAAGGGTATTATTCAGAATGAAATAAGTATCCATGCAATCATAGTATACATGTTTAATATCTTCAAAATGCAGATTACAAAAATAACATTTATTATTAATTTGCATTTTTTTTTAAAAATTCTATAGTATTTAGTTTTCCATGCATAATTAACCGCATGTGAATTTTAGATTTACGATTTCCAAATAAATTTAAAAGAGTTATTGGTTACACCCGAAAAGTTAATAAATCTATAAAAAGAATTAGAAGTATATTTCTTACTCTTATCCCATTCCTAACTACTATTATCATTATCATTATCAATATTATACAGATTTAATCTAGCATAAAGCAAAGAAAGCTGCCTAAGAGTTGAACCCATAAAATTCTGTTAAAACTAAAATTCCAAGGAGGGTCATTTTCGGAAGAAAAAACTTCTATAATTAAAGCATTCTTAAAACTACAGATTTCATACAGCTCTTTAAATACAATCCTAAGAGGGATAACAGAAATCCAACGATCATGCCAAATAGAAGTGCTATTACCTGAATGATCTATTGTGTTAGCGCCTAAGTTAAAAATCTCATGGCATTTTAAAATAGATTTCAAAAAATTAGATAGTTTACGTATGACTGATGGAGTGATTTAATATAAATTATTACTACCATTATAGTAATATTTAGAAATGATTTCTTTCCAAGTAGCATTATCATTAATATCCTTAAACTTCCGTAACCATTTTCCTAACCAAGACAAAATCATATTACGCAAATTAATGACTCCTAAACCACCATCCTTTTTGGATTTACAAACAGTTTCCAAAATTACTAAACATTTAATACTGCTATTAGAGTTTTTCCCACTCCATAAGAAGTCCCTTCTTATTTTATCTATTTTATCGATCACCCAATCTGGATAAAGATGTATAGACATCCAATAGATCGGGAGAGCTGATAAAACAGAGTTTATTAGAACTAATCTACCCGCTCTCGATAAAAATCTCCCATTCCAATTAAAAATCTTATTTTGATTTTATCTATGATTATCAACCAATCATCATGTTTAAGTTTAGTAGGTCTTATCAAAAAACCAAGATAATCAAAAGGAAAATTCATAGTTTTACAATTAAGCGTATTAGCAACTAAATTTTCAACTTTTTCAAAATCATTTAATACTAAAACTGAACTTTTATCAAAATTTATTTTTAAACCTAATAGTAGTTCAAAACTATATAAAATAAACTTAAGAGTAATAATGTGTCTAGACAAGTGGGAAGAAAAAAGCAAGGTATCATTTGCAAATTGAAGGACGGATATACCGTTACGCGAGATATCGTTGCCAACATTCCCCAGTGATCCATTATCAACCGCTTTTTTAATTATCTTAGCGAAAACATCTGCGGTTATGTTAAATAAAAGAGGCGATAAAGGACCCCCCTTAAACCTCGCTTAGATTGAATTTTATTACCTAAAATACCATTAACCATAATACTAGAGTTACCAGTTCTAAGTAAATTCATGATCCAGCTAACCTCTAATTAAATAATAATTAATTAAAATATTTAATCTTGATTAATATAAAAATTAATACTTAATTATTTCTTAACTTTATTAATCATTAATTTAAACTTCCTTGATTAATTAATTATAAACTTGCTTAATTAATACTAATTAATTACTAGTTACTTAACTTAATTGCTAAATTAATTAATCAATAATCATTCTTAATTAATAAATTAATTAATTATCAAAACATACTTAATTAAGTAACAATTAACTTATATGCTTACCGATTTAGTTTGAAAATGGTTTTTCAAAAACAATTAAAAGAAACACTTTTAAAACTTAAAACTCGTTAAATTCCCCGAACTGCATCCATAGCTACTATCGCTATGGATGTAATAACTTAGAGTTACTTTTCCAAGTTATCATCCAAAATTTTAACTTTTCACTTTTGTTTACTTTTAAAACACAATTTAAAAGATTTTTAAAAACTTCAACTAAAATTAGAAACTAAAATAAAATAAAACATTTACTAAATCAAAACTAGTAAACGATTTGATTTCAAAATGGATCTCAAGTCCTTTTCAACATCTCAAGTTCTAACTTTCAAACAATTTAATCGCATATCCAAGATTATGAATACTAAATCATATCATCACTATGCATCACAAATATCACAACTTTAAATCCAAATACACCACTTTAATCCATCGATTCAAGTCAAATGCTAAAACACAAGCTACCACATACATATACATCCAAACCATATCATAATCCAAAAATTAACATCATATATAAATAAGACATAACCATCATATATGCAATGGAAACATCTTTCCAAAATTTAGAAGTTTACTCATCGAAAATTTGGAAAACCCTTTTGAAAACTTGAAATAACTTTAGAACTATGCAAAACTTGATCTTTGGACTTAAAACTTGGAAATAAGCTCGACCATGGTAGAGTATGGCTCGGCCATGACATGTATAGGTGAGATGAGGACAGGTTTTGGAGAGGTGGAGGGACTTCAGATAGATGTTGAATTCACAAACTAGACCTAAAATTTAATCATCTTCTCTTGGATTTTTGGCTATGTTACTCTCAAAATTTGGAGAAGCTATCAAAGTGAAAGTTCTTGTAAATTCTCTTCTCTGTAATTTCAAAAAAATAATCACTCAAATTGGATCTGTTTTGAGGGAGATATGGTCAAAAGAAAAGAATTATTTTCGGACTTGAAAATATGGGTCCGAAACCACTCTGCAAAGAAATAATATTTTGACATGGCTAAGCTCAAAATTTGAAGAAGTGGTACAAATGTAAGTTGTGGCCACTAGAATTTTCTATGGTTTCAAAAAAACAATTTCTGCATTAGGATAAGCGATGAGGAAGATATGATAAAATAAAGAGGAGGAAAAATTTGAAGAAGTGAAGGGCTACTTATAAGGAAGAGAAAAAGTGAATTACCTAAATGCCCTTGTCCTTTACCCTCCACTACCCTCTTTCCACCTCACCTAGGCTCCTCCACCTTATGTACTTACACCCACACCCTTGTTTCCTCTTCTCATTTCCATGCAAATATGTTTAACATGTTTAAGTACTCTTTGTACTTAATGTTTCTAATGATGTGACATTTATATTTTTATTTTAAACTTTATATACTTAGGTATGAATACATATATACATACACTAATACACACATATATACATATACCAACTTATTTATAAATGTGTATACTTATGCTAAAGAGTTCACAACGTTTTCGAAAACTTTTATTCGACGAATAGTCGAAAATGCGGAAAATGAATACCGGTCACATTTTTCGATTTTTCTTCGAACTAAATATTTTTTAAAACAAAATTTGAAAACTATTTTATCATCATTATTTATTATTTAAAAGATTTTTATTTTATTTATGAAACCTATTATTTGAATATTTAAAATTAATTAAATATTTTGAAATTAAAGCGGCGAAATTCCAGGTCGTTATAGTCTCCCTCTTAAAAAAATTTCGACCCCGTAATTTAGCCATAATCCTAACCCAGAAAACAAACCAAACCATAAATACTAAACTTTATTCATCGATCAATATGATGTACATAGATCATTCCTATAAAATCCAATTCGATCACTCACTCGAATACATGGCCTTACTTTCGAACTAGTATCGCTCATCTGACTTCCTGATGAGGACTTCGATCGGGCTCCTTGATTAGGAACCTTTGTTTTCCTTACATTGCCTTGTACTATGATAGAAAACATTAGTCCCATACCAAAAATCCTCATCAAGTGCTTACCGTCAAAAATCGGGTAATAGATCCTTATTTGGAACGGTGCGAAACACCTCAAAGCCATGTGCTCATGTCTTAGATCAAATTTTATGAGAAGAAGAAATGATCTACGTCCAGCCTATGCACTTACTCAATTTGGTTCTCACTAATACCAATCCTATTTCCACTAAATATATTTATGAAAACTTTTCATAAACTGACTTAGGTTTAACTTGTATAATACTCCACTATATCCTAAGAGTATATAACCCTATCTAATTCAACTATTCCATTTTGAATTTATTTCCCTAAGAAAACTCAAGATTCAAATACCCGGGCTTTAATTCAAAAACCTTTTGAAATGGAACTCTATTTAATCCTAGAAAATATATACATATAGCCCGAGTAACTCCAAAATGATACTAAGGAATTGGGTATTACCAAATAGTATCGTACATTCCCTTACCAAGAAGAGTAATACTCAAGAGAAGTGCTTACCATCTGAACACATTCCTTTCCCAATTTTAAGTAATTTTCGAGTCACTCAAACTAGTTGACAAAAAATTCTTCTTCTATTTAGAATTCACTTTGTAAAATACATAAAAATATACTTCTTACCTAAATTTTCTTTCCAACTTATTTATACTTGTAAAAACTTCCCAGTAATACTATTTATTATTTTCTCCAAAAATCATTTAAAATGATAATATATATTTTTTTAAACAAAACATTTCAGAATGTTTATTCTTAGTTTAGATTATAATAAACAACTCTTATTAAAATCAAATTAAATTTAAATTTTTATCTCAACACTATCACCGAACGCCTTATAGTCAAATTGTGAAACTGAATTCACAAGGTGTTCATGTTTGATTTAACTAAGATAATAATTTCTCATAAACTATATAAGCATAAGTAATCAACAATAAATGATAATGATCAACCATTATCATTCTCTAACAATAAATATATCCTATATAACTATAACGATTTCCTGAAAATCTTCTTTTATATATAAAATATAATCTAGGTAAAAAAAATTCATTTACCTAATTTTAAAACAATACTGTGTCGGTTGGCCTTGTTTAAGTGTTTTAGAGATTCCTTTCAAATCCATAAACTACTCAATAGTTCAATCAACACAATATAAAACATTTTTATAAAATTAACAAATACGCGCTCTTATATATATATATATATATATATATATATATATATGCGCTCAAACTCATTCAAGGGTCTCGCTTACTCTATCTCAAATGGGTTTACCCCACCAAAGCCTAGGTGTTCGCTCAACCTAAGCTCTAATACCACATGTAAGGTCTGACTTTCTTACACCTAAAGATGACACTTAATACATCTCAGTATTCGTGTTTTGATCTTTTAAGTGTCCAAAAGACAGGTCGTTTGGGTAAGGAAAGAAGAAGACAGAACAGAATCTCTCAAAAACATGACAAGTAACATATAATATATATATCAAGTCTTTACAAAAGAAATAACATTATTATAAACAACCATCAGAGTACGTTATCCTATTATCATCCCGGATAGTTATAACAGTCCGTCCTTACAAATACTGATAAATTCAACAATCAATAAAGGGGAAAAAATAAAGAAATACGTAGATACGTCTTGGGCAGCCAGCTGTCTCCTGAACTCCAAAGCATCTGAAGCTAATCTGGAAAATATGCTCGGTCTGACCCAAGCATTAAAATAAAATAACACCCGGATCAGTCTGTTAATACCAACGTGAATATATAATAATTCTATGAGACCACGTTGCTAACGTAGAACGGGTTTTTACCTTACAAGATAAACACTCATAGATAAAAAAAATGGGAAACAACTACAATCCAAATAAGAATAAATGAGCATAGATAGATAAAAATCCAAACTTAAAGAATGAACACAAATAATTAAACATTGAGAAGAACCTTAGTCACTTCTCGGTGCAATTAAGAAAACATGGACTTGAATAATAACAATATCCAGTCACAACCACGGACGCGAATAATTAAACATCGCGAAGCACTCTCAACACTTCCAGACGTAATTACGAAAGAAGTTAATTTAAAAACTTGGAATCAAAGGAAAGAATAGGGAAATTTTTCAACAAATGACTAGGAGGGTGCATCCCCATATACTGAAAGTATGCCTCTAGAAATATAATTGAGAGGGTCATATGATATGTGACACCTCTCGGGATCTCCAAGCCAGACCCCGCCAACCTTACTCTAGAATTCGTGTATTTCACATCTCAATGCGCAAACCGAATCCAATCTAGAGTTGATGTGAATATACCCTAATGGGAGCAACCCCACATAACTTGGCCCCTACTCGCACTTTAGGTTTAGTCATTTTTGACAAAGGATAACAATGCTATAAAGAGCAACAAATCGTTTTTATGGTAACGGTACACCATGAAGAAAGCTGAACAGATAGTTAATAAATCAACAAACGGGGATAATTAAAAATGATCGTACATGTAAATTGAATTTCATATTCTTACTATTACTCATCGATTCCAAACAATTTCTATCCCTTAGTTGAAAACGAAGCGGGCAAGTTGAGGTAGTGTTATCGTTGAGCATTGCACTGACGATATTTTTAACCTTTGAGATAGAAACGAGTCCATGCCTTGACGTTTAATGTTAAAAATATGACTAAATCCTTTCCATATAAGCGATATCGTTTACGGAACTACTTTTCCACAATCGAGTCGAATTTTACTTTTAAAACCAAACTTGTGTCAGGGTTTCACCTTAAAGTCTTAACCATAAACAACTTTATCAAAATGATTGATTTATTTAAAACCTAAATTATTACTTCAATATCCTTATTTAAATTGATCAATTAATTTTTAAAACAATGGTTAATTATTTCATACAGCTTTATTTAAAATAATAAATTACCTTTGATCCCAATTCATTGCTTCAAAAAAAACACTATTTAAAAAGGTTAATTAACTTTAATCATCCTTGTTAAATGATTAATTAACTTTAAACTTTTATTATTAAAATAATTAATTAACCTTTAAAACTGCATTATTAAAATGGTTAGTTAATCTTAATCTCATTATTATTTAAATAATTAGTTATCTTTAAAACATCATTATTAAAACTAGTATAAACTGCACGTACGTGCATCTAGTAGCTAGAGCGGATATGTGTTGTAAGTGCAAAAATTTTGATAATCACAACGCTTTTATTTCAAGTTGTTTTGTAGGTGGTGTCTGTGGCAAATTGGGAGTAAAATTCCGTTGATAGGTCGTTGAGAAGGGATGTTGGTGGATGTTGCAAACTAATGGTGGGTTTCCGTTGATGGATAAGGGTATTTTTGGAATTTCAAAAAGACACCATGGAAATGCTAGTCATTGAATTCTCTTTATTAGTAGTAAAGATGATTGATCAATTTTAAAACATCGTTATTAAAATAATTAATTTATTTTAAATCATCATTATTAAAATAATCAATTACTTTTAAAACATTATTATTGAAATAATTTATTTATTTTAAACCATCTTTATTTAAATAATTATTTATTTTGTAAAACCCATGCATAAGATTGAACAAAATACTTCAAAGGGGATAATTTTTCCATTCAAACATTACATAAACTAAGTATGGGGATATATACAAAAGAAAATAACACTATGCACATATACAAAACATCTCTTATCAAATATAAATTTACTGGTACATAATTCAATATTCAAAACAATATAATAGCGGAACTGGGATTTATTCTACTAAACACGTGCAAAATACAATTTAATTAGCAAAATGGTGTTTTATTCTGCTAAACAGATGTCAATTACAATTTAATTAGCAAAACAGTGTTTTATTCTACTAAACAGATGTCATTGGGTTCATAATTAAATCATAATTAAACCTTAACTAATCTTAGTTAAGTCCTAAATATTTAATGACTATACCCTAATTAATTAATAATTAATCAAAAAATTAATCTTCAATCAAATAATTAACCTCTAATTAAATAATAATTAATTAAAATGATTAAACTAGATTAATATAAAAATTAATACTTAATTCTCTCTTAACTTTAATAATCATTAATTAAAACTTCCTTAGTTAATTAATAATAAACTTGCTTAATTAATACCAATTAATTACTAATTACTTAACTTAATTACTAATTAAATGATAAATAATTATTCTTAATTAATAAATTAAATAATTATCAAAACATACTTAATTAATTAATAATTAACTTATACGCTTACTAATTTATTTTGAAAATGGTTTTTCAAAAACATTTAAAAGAAGCACTTTTAAAACTTGAAAATCGTTAAATTCTCCGAACTGCATCCATAGCGACTATCGCTATGGATGTAATAACTTGGAATTACTTTTCGAAGTTACCATCCAAACCTTTAACTTTTCACTTTTGTTTACTTTTAAACATAATTTAGAAGAGTATTAAAAACTTTAACTAAAGTTAGAATCTAAAATAAAATAAATCAAAGATTTACTAAGTCAAAACAAGTAAACGATTTAATTTCAAAATGGATCCCATCTCAAGTTCCAACTTCCAAACCATTTAATCACATATTCAAGATTATGAATACTAAATCATATCATCACCATGCATCACAAAAATCACAACTTTAAATCCAAACACATCACTTTAATCTATCGATTCCAGTCAAATGCTAAAGCACAAGCTACCACATACACATACATCCAAACCATATCATAATCCAAACATTAACATCATATATAAATAACACATAACCATCATATATGCAAAGGAAACATCTTTCCAAAAGTTAGAAGTTTACTCATCGAAAATTTGGAAAACCCTTTTGAAAACTTGAAATAACTTTAGAACTATGTAAAACTTGATCTTTGGACTTAAAACTTGGAAATAGGCTCGACCATGGTAGAGTATAGCTCAACCATAACATGTATAGGTGAGGTGAGGACTTGTTTTGGAGACGTGAAGAGACTTCGGATAAATGCTGAATTCACGAAACTAGACCTAAAATTTAGTCATCTTCTCTTGGATTTTTGGCTATGTTACTCTCGGAATTTGGAAAAGTTGTCAAAGTGAAAGTTCTTGGAAATTCTCTTCTCTATAATTTCTAAAATATAATCATTCAAATTGGATCTGATTTGAGGGAGATATGGCCAAAAAAAGAAAATGTATTTTCGGGCTTGAAAATATGGGTCTGAAAACACTCTGCAAAGAAATGATATTTTGACATAGCTAAGCTCAAAAATTTGAAGAAGTGATACAAATGAAAGTTGTAGCCACTGGAATTTTACTATGAGTTAAAAACTAATTTCTTCATTAGGATAATAGATGAGGAAGATATGATAAAATAAAGAGGAGGAAAATTTTGAAGAAGTGAATGGCTATTTGTAAGCAGGAGAACGAGTGAATTACCTAAATGCCCTTGTCATTTACCCTTCACTACCCTCTTTCCACCTCACCTAGCCTCCTCCACCTCATGTACTTATGCCCACACCCTTGTTCCCTCTTTTCATTTCCCTGCAAACATGTTTAAGTACTCTTTATACTTAATGTTTCTAATGATGTGACATTTATAGTTTTATTTTAAACTTTATGTACTTAGGTATTAATACATATATACATAAACTAATACACATATATATATATTGATATATTAAATTATAAACGTGTATACTTATGCTAAAGAGTTCACAACATTTTCGACAACTTTTATTCGATGAAAAGTCGAAAATTCAGAAAACAAATTCCGGTCAAATTTTTTGATTTTTCTTCGAACTAAATATTTTTGCAAACAAGATGCAGCCTAAAAAGTACAAGAAGCCGCCTAAAAAGGAAGCTACAAAATGATAAAAACACTTCGAAAAGTACTGTCGCTTCCATGAAACACATGGTTGCAACACGAATGAGTGTCATCGCTTAAAAAACCTGATTGAAGAGCTGATTTGGGAAAATAAGCTTCAACAGTATGCGAGGAAACCACAAAATCCTAACTAGCCTGTAGCATCCCATGCTCCTAGAGACCGGGGAAACCAAGCTGGGACCAACGAAGAGGGATCCAAACGAATGACCGACCAGAGACTCATTATCGGAACAATATTTGGAGGGCTTCATCCCATGTAGAAGAGTTAGGGAGAAATGGAGCGATATACAAGCTCACTAAGACACACTTCGAGAGATTCATGCTTCGCGATCGAAGATGGAACTCCTTCCAAGCAGCAGAGAACCTTGAATGATGACATAGTGTTCCAAAATCGAGACACTGAAGAAATAGAAGCTCCATCCCTCGACCCCATGGTCGTGATAGTAGGGATCAGACCAGCCATGGTCCGGCGTTTTGGTGGACAGTGGTAGCTCTATGAATATCCTGTTCAAACACACGTTTGACCAAATAAGGATCAGTATAAAGGACATATCCACCTGCCGAACAAAGATCCAGTGATTCACTAGTGAACCTAAGCAACCTGTCGGAACAATCGATTTACCCATAGAACTGGGAGAAGGTTACTGAAGAGTCATCCTCATCCAAACCTTTGTGATTGTAGATGGAATATCCACCTACAATGCTTTCTTGGGTCGGCCCGCTTTGGTAGATTTCAGGATTGCTTTAGCTCAGTAGTTTCCATGAAATTCACAACAAAGAATGGAGTTGGGGCAATCAAAGGAGACCAAAGTGCCGCTAGTGAATGCTACATCGCTGAACTACGAGAGTCTAGAAGAAAAGAAAAGGGGAATAATGTGGGGAGAACTCTCTACATTCATGAATCTAACGAATAGCAACTACAGATCCCCCTTTGCTTAGGGACCATAGCCGATTCGACATGGCTTTGGACCCTAGAAAGAAGAGCTCAGGGGAGGAATGGGCATCACTGGCAGAATTGACGATGTCTGTCCTACTCGATATGGATGACCTAACAAGGGTCCTGAAAATTAGATCACATCTTGGAAACAAGATGCGACCGAAACTCATCAAATTTCTTCGCGCCAACCTGGACGTACTCACATGGACACATTCCGATATGTGCGGGGTTTCTTCGAAGATTGCATGCCACACACTTAACATTAATCCCAAGTATAAACAGTGAAGTAGAAGAGACATAGCCTAGGACTCGAACGGTCCAAAGCGTGAGAGAAGAAGTGGATAAGCCGATGGCAAATGGTTTTATCCGTGATGCAACTTACCCTAAATGGTATCCAACCCGGTCTTGGTCAAGAAGTCCAATGGAAAACGACGAACTTGTATCAACTACTCGAACCTAAACAAATCTTGCCCAAAAGATAGATTTCCTCTGCTTAAAATCGACCAACTTGTGGACGGGACAACTGGACATGAACTACTATCATATGTGGATGCTTATTCAGGGTACAACCAGATCAAGATGCATGAACCTGAGCTGGAAAATACTAGTTTCATTACTGATCTAGGATTATACTACTATAAAGTGATGCCATTTAGCTTAAAGAATGCTGGGGCAACCTATCAACAATAGTGAACGCACTGTTAAACATCAGATCGGGAAGACTATGAAATTTTATGTAGACAATATGTTGGTTAAATCGCGCATAGCTGCAAATCATTTGGACATCATCACCAAAATGTTTGAAATACTCCGCAAATATGGAATGAAACTCAATCCACTTAAATGTCACTTCGAGGTAGCCTTTGGAAAGTTCTTGGGATTCATAGTAAGCGCCAGAGGAATTGAAGCAAATCTCAAAAAAATTACTGTTTTATGGGAAGTCGAGGCCCCGAGGAACAGGAAAGAGTTACAAAGCCTGAATGGAAAGGATGCAACACTGAGTCGGTTTATCTCAAAAGCAAACGACAAATGTATACCGTTCTTTGACGCTCTAAAGAAGGGAAAGAAGAAATTCGAATGGAATCAAGCTTGTTAAACTACATTCAAAGAGCTACAGCGACATATGGAAACTTTGCAAATCTTGTCTAAGCTGGTAGACTGAGAAGATTTGTACATCTACTTAGTAGTCTTGCCCCATGCATTAAGTGCCACGCTCGTATGAGAAGAAGCTAAGATCCAACAACCTGTATATTACATCAGTAAACGGTCCACTGGAGCATACAAGAACTATCTAAAATTGGAAAAACTGGTTATTGCCCCTTGATCGCATCCAGAAAGTTACGACTGTACTTGCAGGCACACTTGGTCAAAGTGCTGACAGATCAACCCTTGAAGCAAGTGTTATACCGCCTCAAGACCTCTGGATGGCTTATCAAATGGAAAATCAAATTAAGTTAGTACAAAATTACATACCATCCTCGAAAGTTGATCAACGGGCAGGCGTTGGCAGATTTCATTTCCGAGTTCATAATACAAGATAACGAGGAAGAAATCACTCCAGAAGTGGAGACATGTTGGAAGTAGTTCGTCGATAGTGCATCTAACGACTTCTGCTTGGGTGCAGGAGTAGTGCTTGAAACTCCAAAAGGACGATTAGTTTGCCATGCCTTGCGCTTTGAATTCCTTACAACAAATAACGAAGCAGAATACGAAGCATTGATAGCCGGGCTGAAAGTTGTGTAGGAACTCAAGATAAAGTCCGTACACGTTTATAGTGACTCTCATCTAGTCGTCTGCCAGGTGAAATGCGAATACCAGGCTCGGGGAGAGAATCTCACCCTGTATCTATCTAAAGTGTAGGAACTGCTAAATGACACTAAACATTACACCATAACTCATGTCTCAAGGGAACAAAACACGAAGGCAGACTATCTAGCCAAACTAGCCAGTTCCGAAGAAGCTCAATCCTTGGGGCTAGTCCTAGTCAAAACTCTGACCGCTCCAAGCATAAGAAAGATGGATAAAGATTGGATTTTTGGAACAACCGACGAACTAGAAACGTGGATGACACCAATCAAGGACTACCTACTTAAAGGAACACTCCCTGCAGACAAGAATCAACAGAAAAAGCTCCTTCAAAAGGCACCGCGGTTTATAGTACAGGATGGGATGCTCTACCGAAGGGGATTCTTTACCCCCTTGCTCAGGTGTGTGACCAACAACAAAGCCCAAAGAATCCTCAGGGAAGTTCATGAAGGCGACTGCGAAGATCACACTGGGGAGCAAACCTTCGCAAAGAAAGTTCTTCGATATGGGTATTTTTGGCCAACAGTAAGCCGTGATGCAACAGATTATGCCAGACGGTGCGACCAATGTCAAAGATTTAGCAAGATCAAAATAACTCCTTTAACAGAACTAACATAGATGGCTAGCCTGTGGCCGTTCGCAGTCTGGGGAATCGATTTGATGGGTGTATTGCCAATAGCTAAAGAAGAAGCCGAATACGCTATTGTTGTTGTTGACTATTTAACCAAATGGGCCGAAGCGGAACTGCTGGCCACTATTAATACAATGAAAGTTATTAATTTTGTCACTAAAAACATTATATGCAGGTTTGGAGTGCCACATAAAATCATCACGGATGATGGGACACAATTCGAAATCATTGAGTTCAAAGACTTTTTGCAAACGCTTCCACATCGAGAAAAGCTTTCCCATTGTTTCACATCCATAGATAAACGGGCAAGTGGAAGTAGTGAACAAGATCATCAAGTCCACCATCAAAAAGTGACTGACTAAAGCTAAAGGAAATTGGGTTGATGAACTTCCACTCGCGCTATGGGCTTATAGGACAACACACAAATCTGCAACCAGGCACTCCCCGTTCATCCTAGCGTATGGTTCAAAAGCAATAATCCCAGTCGAGCTAGAAGTCCCCTCTTACCGAAGGAAAAACTTCAATTAAAGGCAAAATGACCAGCTTCTACTCGAGTCACTTGATATTGTCGATGAGAAGTGGAAAGAAGCCGAGTTGAGGACTGCCGCTCACCAGAAAAAGATCGCAAGATGTTTTAATTCCAAAGTCTGTAACCGTACTTTCAAAGTGAGAGACCTTGTCCTCAAACGGGTCTACCCTGTACTAGGAACATTCAGGCTTAACTGGGAAGGGCCCTAAGTGATCGGCTAGAAGCTAGGGAATGGCACATTCAAGCTAACAATCATTGATGGAACTCAATAATCCCCCGAGCTTGGAACATCGAATCGCTGCGTCGTTACTTTATCTAAGACTATCTTATGTAATTCCTATTTCCTACAAATAAGCCATCCCGGAATACCAAAGGAATTGTAAATAGGCAAAAATTGCCCAACTTTTATTAATAAAATAGATTTGCTTTCTGAACCAAGAAAACTGTGTTCACAAAAGTAGCTTGCCAAGTTGGCAGGGCTAAATCGGCTCAAAATCATCCAATCGCTGCTTGAGATAGTGGAACCACGCTCAAGTACGCCGCATCTACCCCCCGAGTCGACGGAAGCAAATCGACTCCAACCGTTGGATCGACAGAACTCGATCCATGCCTTCTAAGAACCGGTGTTGCTCCGGCAACACCGGGAAGGCCCAAATCAAAGCCGCACATTCCATAAACCGTGCATTGCTTCTTGGTTTGTGGAATCACGCCCAAGCAAATATAATTACTTAAGTCGCGCACACTCGTAATCCGCACATCACTTCTTGAGCCATGGAACCATGCTCTGGAAGCACGAACTCTTCACGTTACACGAAGATTGGTAACTTTGAGAAATTCCAAACCGTTCCAGATCGATGGGTCATATCGATCTCATAAGCCACACACTCTCAAAAGCTGCGCATTTTGTAAGCCGCGCACTCCTAAAAGCCACGTACTCCTCGCAAGCAATACTCAATGTCACTCTGGTGCCATTAGCAAGCTATTAAGATTTTGTAAGTACTAGTATTGTCCTAACTACACCAAGAAACTCGTCTATTGTAGGACTAATAAGAACCTACAACTAGAAAGCAGCAAAGAATTCCGATCATTGACCGATAAAATCTCTAGAATCAAGACGCTCGAGTCACAAGTTCCCGAAGATAAGAACTGCAAAGTAGATTCGATTACAGACGTCCAAGGAATTGCTTGGATCAGCTAGTTATTTATCAAGTCTCCGAGAAAAACAACTCTGTAAAGTAAGGGGCACACACATACCAATATTCAGTTAAAAGGAAAACTACTCCACGGGCCCATTTCTCCAAACAAAGATTTTCGACAATCATGCCATGTGCATACATAAGTAGTATAAAAAGCAAAAAAAGCAAGCTAAGTACATAATAAATAAGGAAGAACATATAAGATATGATAGTTAAAATATTAATCTTTTCATTCCTTATAACATATTCCGTACAAAGTCAAAATGTGGGGGCCGCACCCATACAATATCGGCCAACAAAAAGAAAAGTACAGACGCTACAACAACAAAAGTAATAAGTGCAGATTCTGCACTTATACAAAATACATGTCAAACAAATAAGAGTGTTACAGTATCCAACTCCACTGTCACTTGAGCCTATCAATGATTCTTTCTGCCACTTCCGTTCCCGCCTTTGGTCAGAAGTTTCTTCTTCTTATCAGAATCCTTGCCAGGAGTTGTGTTGCTACCTGAAATATCAATTATCGACTCCGTGCCCGGGTCTCCTCCTTGTCTTTCGACCCCCTCAGAAGACTCCCCCTTAGTCTTGCGCTTCCGGGACTTGCAGGAGCACCTTGAAGACTTTCTCTCCTCAATCTTTTCCTTCTTAATGGCCACCACCATCTGCTGTTCAGATTTACGTAGCTGGCTAGCTTGGTCTATCTTTCCTCGAGCTTCAGCTGCTGTTAGATTACCCTCCAAAGATACGAAAGGGTCATCCAGGCTATGTAAACAGCAATCTTCTTGGGTTCCGGCCCTGGTTCTAAGCCAGACACGGGCGTGGTGATCGAAGCAGCTACAGAAACAAGTTTCGAAGTGGTCGAAATAGTAGCGGGCCCCAGGATCGAAGAAATTGGCAGTTCGATAGGAAAGGAAGATGGATCTATAAGATCAATAATGAAATCATTCAATTCATCTTGTTCTTGTGGCGTGAGTTGAAAGTTCCCAAACTCGGGAGAAACAAGATGGTTACCTGCATCGGAAGTGTGACCTAGAATTTCGACCTCCTACTCCTCACCGTCTCCTTCTTTGGATGGCTGCATGATCTTCGGTGAAGTTCTAGGATCACCCAAGGCTTCCAAAACAACTGTTGAAGGGGCAGACAACAAAGCAGTACTGGTTGAACCCGGAATAGTTCCTGACTGATCACGATGCTAACTTGATGATTAGCCAGGCCCAAAAATAAAAGGCTCTGTTAGCGCTTTAGTAGTTGCAGATGCAACAACATCGGCGGCCTTCTACTCCCTCTCAATTCGAATAATCTCATGGCCCTCTATCAAAGCCTTCTTTGACTCTTCGTTAAGATAGGTGTCCTCCAAATCTTGCTTGGTGTGCACATCTCGTTCTCTCGGAAACGGGCCAGAACTTCTTCCCAAACCACAGCAAGAGTACGTGGGAATTTGGGGCCCAAATAGCTGAGGTTACCCTGATGCAGTAAGGAGTTAACGTAGAAATTCAATATAGTGTCATCCATCTTCTCCATCTTTCTTTCAAAAGCATCCTATAGCTCCAAGTAGTCCGCCGTCATGGCTGCCTTCTCAACTTCAACTTGGGTTTTTTCAACGTTAAGCTGGGTGACTTTTTCCTAAAGCAAAGGAATCATTTGAGCATGGTCAGAAATGGTCTTGTCACGGGATTCCACCATTTCCGCATAATCAGCGATTGTCTTTTTATGAGCTTCGACGGCTTCGTCATGACCAGCAGTAGTTGTCTTTTGAGCCTCGATGATCGCGTCTCGAATTTCAAGCTCCATTTTCATATTAACTTCATCAGCATGAGCCTTCTTGATTTCATCTCTGAACACGATCCCAATTTCCTCTTTCAATTCCTTCAGCAAGCTAGCATTGCTCTTACTCTCCCAAATTGCAGCATCCCTCTCCTTTGTCAATTGCTCAATTCTAATGTCAAGTTCCATTAACATACACTTGTAATCATCTTTTTCTAACTCGAAGGAAAGGATCTCTTAGTAGTTGTTACAGTTTGTGTCCACCAGTTGCATGCATAACTTCTACCATCCTTTAGCTTGATCCAAATCGCTTTGAATCGCCTGGATATGGGGCATGTAAGAATCTTTATGGATCAGGCGCAGGTCATGATCGAATTTAACTCGCTTCATAAACCATCCGGGGAGTGCGGCCTCAATTTTAGGAGGACCGGATAGGAGAATATAAGCAAGCCTCCTACAGGGACATGAGGAACCAGAAGCAGGCGCTATATTGGTTGACGGAGCCTGGATTGATGGAAAGACTTGAATAGTAGAAGTCGGCGCTTCAATTCAACAGAGACTGGAGCCAGAGCAAATGCTTGGTGCTCGGAAGGATGAGAACCATGGTCTACCTTCGATTTCTTAGATGGTTCTTCCCGATCGTCAGGAGTTTTCCTCTTCTCATAACCACTCCTATAAACTCTGCCTCAGTCTCTGTCATCCTAACGACAAACTTCGACTTCAGAATCTTTCCTTCTCCACTCTTCCTCGGTTTCTCGGGGCTGATGATGGTTTGAAGTTCGTCTTGACCTGCGTTGAGCGTCAGTAAACTGTTCAAAGTCCTTGTAAAGTCCATGACCTCTCATAATATCTTAAATAAAAAATAAATAAAAAACTTTAGAGATAGAAAATGAACTCAAATAATGCATATGTAAGTGTACGTGACCTAGTGAAATGTGTAAGGTGTCATAGGTGCCCTAAAAGGACTTCACCAACCGGATCGGGAAGCCACCACAGTGGGAATCAGGCTAACTCTAGACATAACAAGACTGAGGCAAGAAGACAGTCCTTTAAACTCGAAATCATCTCCCGTGGGTTCATCAATATCAACATAAACATTTCTCAAGTCCCCAAAGTTAATATCGGTTTCCTTAGGCGGAAATCCATGAAGTCGTTCAGCTGTTGGGAAAGCATCTTTAGCAGAAATCTTTTGGGGGGGGGGGGCGAATCAGGGAAAATAGAACTCATTTCGGGGTTTCTTCGCATGGTTCGAAGTTTCCATCAGTGGAACGTGCATCAGATTCCTCATCAATAGAGGAGGAATCATAGCTGCTGCTATTCTCAATTTCACCCTTCTCCTTTTTCGTGATCACCACAGCCTTGCCCTAACGCTGCTTGAACTCCTCTTCCTCCTCCTCCGGGATCGGGGGCATCCTAATCGAGCAACTAGCTCTGGCCGTAACACCTTTTCCTTCATCAATTTCTTCAGTTGATCCACCGGATGGACCTTCTCTTTCTGATAGATCACCCTCTTTATAGTCGTGTAATGAAAATGTGGAGCGTGTTTGAATCCTAGGATGGGAAGGAGATGGAACTTCAACAGCTACGGTAGATCTCCTGGAATGTAACAACCTATACCAACTAAAATTTTCATCCATCAGTATAAACTTGACTGGTCTCTCTATAGCGTCTACGACCTTCAGAGTTTGAAAGATGGGATCAAGTGATGGATCATTGTTTGGCTTCGGAATAACTGCAAGGAATATTCAGCCTACTAAAAATCCCGGATCACCATATTAAATCTCAACGAGTAAAAGAGAAGACTTACCCCCTGTCGTCCAAAGACGATTAAATCCCTCAGGATAACTAACGAAAAAATATTAGGTCTTGAATTGGGACAGGTTACTTTGAAGCTGCAACACAATTTTGCAGTTTCCTTGAGCCTCAATGATCATAAGGGACGGACATTCATCTCTCTTCTTGAAGGAGAGGAAATATCTCAACTCATCAAAGCTTAGGGCATGATTAAATGTCCGCATAAATAGAACATGAAGACAAGTCAAAATCGCGTATCCATTGGGGTGAATCTGAAATGGAGCAATTCCCAAGTTCATAAGAGTCTCTCTCAAGAAGTGATTGAAGGGTGGCACTGCTCCATTCAACCACATGTACCGGTGGCAAGCGGTGTACCTCGAAGGTGGCATATGTGCAAACTCATTTTTCAATGGAAGGCATACGTCATTATCTGAAATGCCATGCTATAAACAAATGTTATGCAGAACTTAAGCAGAGATTATAGAGGAAGCTCTCTCCGTAGGGTTGAGTAAAACTCTAAAGTTTGGAGGAGTTCGATCTACAAACGAACCAGCTGGAACCAATTGACCGTATTCAGCTGGCGGTGCTGAAGAAGTAGGCGCTACTAAAACTTTTTATGAAGGCATAACTGATGTCGATTCGGCTTCTGAGACAGCCGACTTCCTCCACTGGATTTACGATGGGATGAAGGGTGCTTCATTCTATACAACAGAACTTGTATCTAATGTGGTATGGTAATTCTATTTATAACTAAAAGTCCTCCTACGCTTAACACTTGAATTCTGAAAAAATATTGATTTATGCCGACTCATCGGATTTCAAGCGTTGATTGCGGCAAATGCAGTGTGTTATCTATGTGGGATGGGCTCGGTATCCTGAACACTACAAACTCTCTATCCTGTGTAGATAGTCCACTCGCAGCAAAGAAAGAAAAGAGCTTTTCGTATCATTCATTAAAGTTATTTCTCTTACACGTACCCGTTATCGATCAATGATCAAAAACGGATCCGCTGTCCAAAGTGACACAGAAAGCTCTTCCTATTCTAGGTACACCGATTGTGCAATGGAAGGACCAATACAAAGTGAGCAACTATAGATCAATGGCCTGAATTAAGTATAGAATTCTCAGCATAAGTCGATTTTAGTTTTCAGGAAAGTGATGATGGCATGAGCTGCATACGAGAAGCTACCCTAAGCTATTATCACCTCCCAGAAAAACCAAAATCAATCCGCAAGATGTCATGCCGGAATAATGGTGCAATTCGATGCAAGTTAATTCTGACTTTATGGACGAAGATAGCAAAACATGTCAAGCACCGGGGAAAAACCTGGTCTTCGTTCCATAAAGAATTCAAGACTCGATTTACTATCTTCTTCTATAAAATCACAGTCAACTCGAATTCTCCATTGCATCCATCACCAACACAACTTCATAACCAAATCGCTAAATAAACGCCAAAATCCACATCACCCACCTCAAGTTAAAAGGCGAATATGGTCAATCTCAAGTTGTTGGCGATCCAAGGTGGCCAAGATCGATGGCAATCCAGGTGGACAAGGTCGACGGTGATCTAAGTAGGTGGTGTTTCAGGAACTAAGGGCTAGCTCAAGGTGACAATGAAGTCAAGTGGGGTCGGTGGCAAGAAGTTTCGGCAGTGGAGATCGACGATGGCGATGGTGGGAGCGAATTTAGGGTTTGAAGGCATTGGATCGGGTCGCAAGGCAAATGGCTCGCATCGCAAATGAAAATGTAAATGAGGGAAGGTCGACTCGTACAAAATTAAATAAGGGATTGAATTGAAATATTTTTGCTAAGTCCTTGGATCACTAGCGATCCATAGACTATGGATCCCTAGCGATCCATAGAATTGCAATCAATCTTCCCCAAACTCGCCAAGCATGATCCACGTGTTATTTGCAAGTATCTGGAAAGTTGTGGGGTCAAAACTGGTTCATAGTTACAAGCAACGATAATTCACATTGGAACTCAACAAACGGCTGAATAGCCAAAGCCAAATTCACATGATAGCCTCAACACGATCAATTAAACTTCACGAAATGGGAACTAAAAAGCAGTTACTTCCATAGCACACATTGTTTTCAATGAAGGCATACTTTAGGGGGCAAATGTTCACCGAGTTTTTAACCCAATAGGATTTAAAGGAAGTTAGAACATCTATGACAAGTCGAAACATCTCAAGAGTCAACTAAAAAGACCAGAAGAAGGAGCTAAGAAGAACCCAAAATGAAAGATGCCTAAACAAGCTAAGGCGATGGATCGCTAACGATCCATCACCTATGGATCGCTAGCAATCCATAATGCTTGCTCATGGACCTTCCAAACTTCTTGCATCACGATCCAATATATTTCCTAGGGATGTTTTCCAAGTTTCATGATATTCCAAACAAGCTAGTTCAAGAAGTGAGCAGTCAGCTGATTCTAGTTATAATTCAATGCAACTTGTATACGAATCATCAAACAAGGCAACTAGTTACCATATTACATAGAGAGCATCTACAGAAGGCAAGGAGTGCAACCCAAGTGAAATGATCCAAGAATATTCTAACTGCATGGATCTCTAGCGATCCATCACATTAAGTTGGATCACTGTGAAGCTTTTGGAGCACTTTCGTATTGTCATGTTTAGGTCTCTAGCAAAGCGACCTAGTCCAATAGCTCTCCAACCCCTATAAATAAAATCCTACCTGCAACATAAACATGATCTTCTGGACTGGCTTCTGAAACTCTATAAAAACCATTCTTCACTTTTCTTCTCCCATACAACAGTCACCTAGGGGTTCACTGTGATTCTCCAGTAACTCTTACACTTGTGACTTGATCTAACTTAGGAAATCCAATCACATTATAATCTGATTCCACTTGTAGCAGCAGCCAGTTAATAGAAAGTTATAAAGTGGACGTAAGCTTCGTTAACAGTCGAACCACTATAAAAATATTCTTGTTCTTTTACTTTTTCTATGATTAACTATTGCTTTTTTCTATTTTATTTGCCTTGACAAACAGGGCTGGCGCTTTCACACTCAATCCAGGATGTTGATCCATTTTTTAGGTTAACAAACCATTTGAAAGAGATGATTAGAGACGATTGACAATTGGTTTTTATGTCTGATCGTCATCAAGGATTGATATTAGTAATCCTAAAAGTATTTCCTTCTTCTTTTCATGGTTATTGCTATCAATATATGGAGCAAAATCTTCTTTCTTTTGTAAAGTCTAAGAATTCTAATTTATCTATTGTTGATTTGTTTAAGACATGTTCTCGTGCTTATAATCTTGCTGCTTTTGATAAATCTTTGTCTAAGTTTTTGGAAATTGCTGGTACAGCTGTTGTTAATTTTACAAACCTTATGATCATTGGGTTGACTTGTTTTTTCTAGAAAATATTATGGTGAATATAGTTCTAATGTCGTTAAGAGTTTTAATGCTTGGGGTTTGGCTGAAACGACTTTACCTATTACTTCTTGTTTTATGGAGTTCATGTTAGAATTATGGAAATAAATGGCTAAGAGACGAGAAAAATGTCGATTATGGACTGGTACTCTTTGCCCTACTATGGAGGTACGTTTATCTAAGTTAATTGAATAAGGTTTTGGTTGGGATGTGCTTCAGAATTTGTTTTTGAAGTTAGATCTCCTAAACCTTATCATGTTGATATTAAAGATTGTATTTATAGTTGTAACCAGTGGAAGGTTACTGGATTTCCTTGTTCTCGTGCTATTACATATATAAATAGGTCTAAGTTGTCTATGTATGATTTTGTTGAGTAGTACTTCACTGTTGGTGCATATCGCCTTTCTTATTCTTAAGCTATCAATCCAATTCCCAGTTTTAATAAGCTTATTATGGATTCTAAATATGAAAGCTTTAATTAACTGTCCAAAAGAGAAGCTTAGTGCAGGAAGACCTTCGACGAAACATAAACGAGGATTTGCATATTTTCAAAGTAAGCAAAATACATGTAGTGTATACAAACAATATGGTCACAATAAGAGAAATTGTCAAGCTTTAAAGAAGATATAACTTAGTTTTTTTTATTTTCTTTTTTGTATAATTTTTTTGAATTTGTTAGTTGGTTGTAGGAATTCTTTGATTTATTGGCAATTTATTATAGTTAAATCACTTAGTTGTAAGACACTACAAGAAAAAGCATTTTTAGTTGCATTTATTAGTAGCGTTTATTATAAAGTGTAATTAAATAGTTATTTAAGTGCAACCAACTATTTTATGGAATAGTGTTTATCTAAATGTAACTAATGGAGGGAACAAAAATTCAAGGCGGGACTTAATTTTTTTCATGGCCACACAAAAGCACTTCCTTCCTCTTTTATTTTCATTCACCACTTAAAACTTATTTTTCTTTCTCCCTAAAATAAGCAACCCTAAATCACTTAACATTCTCAAATCCAAATTCATTGGCTGTTCCAATACATTCATGACCCAATAGTTTTTCATTGTCGATTGAAAGCTACCACCGAAGCTGATAAGCGATGCGAGCCAAACCAGTCAGAACTCTATTGTCGTAAGTGCTAAAACAAACAGAGATGCGGTGTGAGCTGTTATAGATATGGTGCAATGAGCGAGAAGATTGCCTGATGCTTTTCTGACTGTTCAAGTCCACTATTCAAGGCATCATGATATGTTAGAGGTGAGTTTGAGGTGCTCATTAATTCTTTCATGTTAATGAAGAATTTTTTTTGGTGGTTTCTCTATTCTGATGTGCTCCTTATAGAACCCATCTATAAAATAATCTGCCAAGCAATAAAATATATTACAGTAGTAGGATCTCTAAACTTGTTAAAGATTCACTAGTTTCTTTTAATCCATAAGCACCGGTTGGTTACAATATATTTATGGTTAGATCTAAATCCAATCCAGTAATGGAAGGGTGAGGGAATGGTATAATCTAATTGAAAATCGTATTGGCTGATTAGTGTGTTAATGATATTTTGCATGTAGTTGCATTCATAGTATGAATGTGTCATTTTTTCTAGGGTGAGTTACCGAAGTAGCACAAATCATTAACATTACTGTTTGGGATTTTGTTCCTTGTACTTACATATGTGTTAAGTTTGTTATGCATCACGATCTACATAAGTATTTTAGTTTTGGAGGTGCGTGAGTTTTCCAAAGACCGTTTAAGTAATTTAATTTTACTCTTGTAAAATTAAAACAACTATACATTGATTTTTAGGAGCATACGTTATTCTTGTTCCAAACCCAATCCAGGTTGTCATGTTATTCGTCCAAGTTTACATATTCAATTTTATTTATAAGAATTTGAAATTTTCTAAAAGATTCTTAAGATAATTTAGTTACATGTTATAAGATTGGTACTTCACATTGTTATTAAGATGGTTTGTATACTTTTTGACTGAAGAAGAAATTATGGATACATGCTTAGTGGTAAGAAAGGGATTTGGAACATATGCTTTATAAGAAAATTATTAAAATAAATGATCTGCTCATACCTATGGACTTCTAAATCAAAAGCTAACAGTGCAATTCAATCTATAGACACACTAAAAATTTAATACTTAAAAAATGTTAAAAATAACAGCAAATACACTCATTCAATCAAACCTCTTAACTGAGTAAAAGGAAAACACTGGGTGGTAAATTAAAAGAGAGAAACCAAAAGAATGCTTAGAAGAAGATTCTTATTGAAAGAAAGTTCTTTTGAAGCAAGAAAAGAAATACCATAATAGATCATGAAAAATTCGTTTTATAAATGGAAGGTTAATTTAGATACATAAAAGAAGTAAAGCAATAATTCATGATTTTCTCTCTATTTGGTTGAGAAAGATCAGAATTTAAAGGAGAATACAAAAGTTGAACTGCACATGAGTATGGGTATTGAGGTATGTTTTTTGTCTTTAGTTTGTATATGAAAATAAAAAACAAAAATACATCAAAGCATTGTTAACTCAAGACATGCACCTACAGTCCTATATTCTAGTAAAGTAATCATGTAAACTAAAGCTCGATTTTATCTCTAAACATGCCCTACCTCAAGTTGTGGGCTAGCTCTACCACTACTACTGGTGCCAAATGAACTTAATTTTAGCAATAGTTCTTCGAGAATTCTACGATGTAGTCACTATTATTTTCAAGTTTGAATGCATTCTTTTCTGGTATACTGATTATTTACATTATACGTGGTTAGCAATTGTTCAAAATATTAATGCTTTTTATATAATTCAGGCATGATGTAGATGAAACTATTCATGAACCTAATTCTTGTTTGCATAGATGAAACTGTTGATGGAGGGTATGCATATTTACTCATTCTTTTGTTTGAGATTTGTCTACATATTATTTAAATGGTTTTGGTAATATATTTCAGGTTATCTTGTATTTTGTTTGAAAAGATGTATTGTTTATTGTTAATTTAGGTAATCATTTTAGTTATTACCATATACCATAGCACCTTTAATATCCATCGTCCGGATCTGAACTGCTTGTTTAGTTTATCTTCAATGTTAGATTTTTAGGTAACACTTACATTCTTACTATAATAGGTTTGATGAGAACAAGGTAATGAAACTGTGACATACAATTGTTATATGTTTAAGATTTGTATTCTATTCTCACTCAATATTTTTTCAGTTAATAACATTTAGAGATTAAGCACTACATAATACGAGTAGGCATATTTAAATATGAATTGGGTCACTATATGTCTCATTGCACCATAACTCATACTACCATGATAAAACTAAATAATCAAAACCTCATTTAGTCTACTTTAAGCATACAGATCTATCTAATTTGGATTCAGTTGTAATAGTTTCAGTTCGTGACAATAGGCTAAGGGATCTCCAATATAGTGAACACTGCAGTAGAAAAAAGCAATGTAAGGTGAACATTGCTTGCATGGGGTTTGACAGACCTGAATCAGGAGCAGCTACCAGGTGGGTTCCAAACATCTTGATAGTGAAAGATTACAAGCACTGAGCAATCAAATGCAATGTGTAGGAAACGGTTCAAGTGACTAAGCCAATATGCAGGTGCAAGAGTGAAAACTGAAGTAGTGAGAAGCGGTGCTTGAGTGGAAAGCAAAGCCCTACACTAGATATGTTATGAAGGCGTGGGCGACGCTGTAGGGAAATGCTAAAGTCACACGGGGCTGAAATGGGAGGACAAGCGTTGCATTATGATCTAGTCCGAAGAGGCTGGGTAAGCACTGCACTGTGAGGGGTCCTAAACTACACACTGAGATTGATACTGGGTGGATCTTAATTGGGTAGATAGGCACTACAATGGTTTGAAGCCTGAACTGCACCTAAAAAAACAGAAAAACTCTACTGCAACAATCGAATGATTAAATCGCAACTCCAATGTTGTAGATATGCTGGTATGAGCCTTAATAGGAACAAAGGATCATGAATAGAGCAGGTAAATGCAAGTGTATTTGAGTAAGTATCATATCATTAGAGAATAATCTACTATTGCATTTAAATGCAAATATGCATGTTCACTAATGTACACACATCTGGAGAGGATGGACCGTATATGTATATTTGAGCTTACAGTTATATGACTTCTGTTTTTAGTGAAGGCAATTCTAAGTATGTGGCTATTTTGATTTTATGATTTCTGAAATGACTCTTATATATCTGCAGCTAATTTATGTTTGTGATCACGTGAGCCTATGAACTCCTTTCTGTTAGCACTGAAGTTATGTATGAAAATATGTAATTAAGGCTCCGCCGCTAGACTTGGATCACTAGCATTAGGAATCAAAGAAAAGGAGTTATATTATCAAATCTCCTGCATATTCCTCCAAAGGAAGAAAATCATCATCAGTACAGGTGAAGTAAATATATCAATAATTTGTATGCTATAGTATAGACAACAGAAAGATTGGATTACTTTCACAGATGAGCATCATAGGAAGCACAGCTTTCCTCAACAACATTAGTAATCTGAAAACCTGAAATGTCATGGTCAATGCCAAAAAGGAAGGTGCATTAAGTAAGATGTTTATACCCTTTTTTGTGTTTTGGTCTCTGTTACGACTACAGTGATTCCTTTGGTATTACATAATTTTGCATTTTTGCACCTCATCTATTCATGTTTGGTTTCATTTAGTAATGTCTGAATAGGGATATATATATGGTATATTTAGTTAGTGATGTATAATGAACTAACTAACCTGAAAGTAGCCACCACATTGAATACCATCTCTATAAATGGATGGAGCTGCTGAAGCAATAAAACCTTTGTTTGACATGTTAGCATAGAGGTAGTTTGGGATAATGTGGATGTTACTGTATTGTTATTATAGTTTTATTTTCATTTGTATTAACCTTTTTCTTTAATTTTTATGCCACAGAGAAGAAAAGGAATTTGGGATCTGTTTGGTAAGTAAATTACTCATCTACCCAATGATTCTATTATGTATATTATATTTGCATATTGCCAAAGTAGGTTTTAATAATAATAATAATTATATATATATTAACTAAGCTTATTAATAATAATAATATAACTAATTTAACAAAGTTTAACAAATAATAATAATGACGATGATGATGAAGTGCTGATCGAAATAAATAATTTTTTCAAATTCCCTACTAAAATCCCTATTATAACGAAAAATGATAAGATGATTTGGCAAGAGGTCATGTACGAATGGAAACCATCTACATGTGCGAACTGCTCAAGTTTTGGCCATGCGGAAAATCATTGTCAATTTAATAAATTTGGGATGCCTAAACCGAATTCTCAGATACAACAACAAGACAATTCTGAAATGAATGTTGACAACTATACGGTAAGCAGAGATAAAGATGTTCATAATGCTTCGGAAATCAACGCAGTGCAAATTGACTTTCCCTATACATAGTAAACTAGACCGAGTTTTTGTGAATAAGTTATGGACTAATAAGTTTCATCAATTTGGTATCAACTTTGGTAATCATTCCCTAAGTGATCACACTCCTATCATGATCAAAATCTCTACTCATTTTAACAAGAGAAGTCACATATCTTTTAAGTACAATAACTCTTGGCATCTTCAGACGGGATATCAGACTACTCTTCAACTCATCTTGGAGCAAGAATTTTCAGGTAATCCTCTGTATAAATTGCTCTGTAAATTAAAGGCTGCTAAGGCTGCTTTGAAGATCTGGGTATCAAACAAAAACAATATATACTCAAAACTTGACAAACTGAAGGAGGAAGCTAATGTGATTTATAATCAGTTAATTCAAGATCCGTTGAATAGCAATTCATAGATCAGTATAACAACAAGCATGAACGGATTCATAATAATATAACTAATTTAACAACATTTTATATATAACTGTAAGATTGGACTTTATTTATTTCATTTCGTTTATAACTTTGATTATTTATATGACGTTATTTATAATATGATATACTCGTACAATGTTGTACATGTTTGATATTAGATTTGAAGCCCTACGAATTAACATAATTGTTTGACTATATGTTGTGCTTTCACTTGTGCAGGCATTGGATTTCCGAAGAGAGCAAGGTTGGACTTTTATGGTGCTAGCTTTCACTTCTGCATGCAATAAAGAATTATGGTAATCAAGCGTTTTGTTAGCACCAGTTTGGTATAACATTTTATTAGTACTAGGTATGTAAATTTGTATACGAATGGTTATTGTATGTGTGTTTGGTCATTTTATCAATAAACTATTGTCTTAGAATGGTTATGGATATCTTATTTGATTATATGATTAATATGTTTTTTTTAATTGTTTGAATATGATGATTATGTGAGTGATTGTCGATTGATATAGTAGAAACAAAATAGACCATCAATAGGAAATAATAGCATGAAAAAATGGTGCAAAATGATCAACAACTTTTAGTAGCGTTTCAAAAATGCTACAGAAATACATATAGTGGCATCGAGTAAACGCAACCGTAAAGTAGGGGTAAAGTTGGAAACTCTATTGGTAGCGCTAAAAAACCTTTTGGTGGCGTTTTTAAAACGCTACAAAAATATTTATGGTGGCATTTGAGAAACGCTGCAATAAAAGGGTTTATAATGGCGTTGAAATAAATGCAACTAAAAATCATGGATTTTTAGTTGCGGGCTTTATACCGGCGTTTATCAAAACGCTACCATAAGTTTTGGTAGCGTTTTTTGTGCGCCACCAAAAATAAAATTTCTTGTAGTGAGACTTTATTCATTTGTATGAATTTATTGACCTTATAGTTCTAATGGTGTATGCAATTGTGATGTTAAGTATTTTATTTGATATTAATATATGGAATTTTAGTGATTATTTGTGTTGATTCTGGAGTTTTTATTGCAAATATTATGTTGTAGTCTTTAATGGAATGATACTGCTCAGGATCAGTTTTGGGTAATAATTTTTGATGTATTGATGTAATGATAACATAGCACTGGCCTCAATTTTTTCAAGATGGTCATTTAATAGCTCATTTGTAAAGGTTACTTATTGAAGTTTGTTGCTGATACTAAGAAAAAACTAATTTTGTATAGTATCAGTTTTGTTTAACCTTTTTGTTGTGTTATAGTTGTAATAATAACTATTATTACTATATAGTATCTGTTTTGTTTAATGTTGGTTACTGGCTTGGTTATAGGGCTCGGTTAACATCGGTTATGTGCTCGGTTAACTATTTCTACTATATAGTATTAGTTTTGTTCATATAGGCTTGGTTATGGGGTTTGGCTACGGACTTAGTTATGAGGTTTGGTTATAGGGCTTAGTTATGACCTCATTTATTAGTTTCAGTTAACAATTGCTATTGTACGGTATCAGTTTTGTTTAACATTAGTTATGGAGCTTGGTTAACATTAGTTATGGGCTTGGTTAACTATTTCTACTTTACAGTATCAGTTTAGTTTAACATCGATATTAGACTCGGTTATGGGATTCAGTTATGGGCTTGGTTAATATCGATTATGTGCTTAGTTAACTATTTCTATTCTATAGTATTTATTTTGATTAAATTCAATTATCGGTTGAGTTATGGTGCTCAGTTAACATCGGTTATGAGGTTCGTTTATGGGTTCAGTTATGGGTCAGATAACAACTGCTACTATATAGTATTAGTTTTTTAAAAAGTCATAGGCTTAGTTATTGGGCTCGGTTATGGGGCTCAGTTAACATTGGTTATGGGCTCGGATATGAGGCTCAATTAACATTGGTTATAGTTGAGTTTATGTGGTTCGATTATGGGATTTGGTTATGGGCTTGGTTATGGACTCAATTAACAATTACTACTATATAATATCAGTTTAATTTAGTATAAGTTATGGGCTCAATTATTGGCTCGGTTATGAGACTCGATTAACATTGGTTGTGGGCTTTGTTATGGGGCTCGGTTAACACTTATTATGGGCTAGGTTATGGGGTTTAGTTATGGACTTGGTTAACAGCTACTACTATGTAATATCAGTTTTATGCAGTATAGGTTATGAGCTCAATTATTGGCTCGGTTATGAGGCTCAGATAACATTGGTAATGTGCTCCGTTATGGGCTCGATTAACATTAGTTATGGTTGAACTTATAGGTTCGGTTGTGGGATTTAGTTATGGGCTTGGTTATGAGCTCAATTATTGGTTCGGTTATTAGGCTTGATTAACATTGGTTATGGGCTGAGATATGGGGCTTGGTTAACATTTGTTATGGGCTCGGTTTTGGGATTTGATTAACAACTGCTATGTATAGTATTAGTTTTATGTCATACAGGTTATGGGCTCAAATATTGGCTCGATTATGGGGCTCGGTTAACATTCGTTATAGGCTCGGTTAACATTCGTTATGGGCTCAGTTATGGGGTTCGATTATCAGATTCGGTTATGGACTCGGTTATGAACTTAGTCAACAATTGCTACTGTATAGTATTAGTTTTATTTAGTATAGGTTACGGTCGGTTATGAGCTCGGTTATGGGCTTGTTATGGGATGCGATTATTAGGCTTGGTTACTGGTTAACTACTGCTACTTTGTAGTATCGGTTTTGTTTAGTATCAGTTATGGGTTCAATTACGAACATGGTTTTGGGCGTTGCTTAACACTGGTTATGAGTTATGTTAACTATTGTTATCGTATAGTATTAGTTTAGTTTAACATTAATATTGGGCTTGGTTATAGGGTCGAATTATGGGCTTGGTTAACATTGATTATTTGTTTGGTTAACTATTGCTACTATATAGTACCTGTTTTGATTAACAGTGATTATTAACTTAGTTGTGGTGCTCGTTTAACATCGATTATAGGGTTCGATTATGAGCTTGGTTATGGAATTCAATTACGGGCTTGGTTTAGGCTTTGTGTACTACTGATACTATATAGTATCAATTCTGTTTAGTATTGGTTATGGTTTCATTTATGGTCTTGGTTATGAGACTTGGTTAACATTGGTTATGGGATCGATTAACTATTTCTATTGTATAGTATCAGTTTAGTTTAATATCAATATTGGGCTTGGTTATAGGCTCAGTTAACATCAATTATGTGCTCAGATAACATCAGTTATATGCTTGATTGTGCATTTGGTTAACTTTTTCATTCATATGTACCTGATTATTTTGTGCATTCAATTAGATTTTGCATACATATGTATCTGATTATGTTGTGCATCAAGTTAGCTTTTGCATCCATATGTACTCGATTAGGTTGTGCATTCGATTAGCTTTTGCACCCATATGTACCTAATTAGGTTGTGTATCCGGTTAGCTTTTGCATTTAGTGGTAAGCTTGGCAAACCAATCTATCTTAGTTATAGATTGGTTTCCATATGTTCCCAATTAGGTTATGAATTCGGTTAGATTTCACATACATATGTACCCAATTAGGTTTTTTTCCAGTTGACAGTAAGCTTTGTTAACCAATCTATCTCAGTTATTGATTGGTTTCCATACATACCCGATTAGGTTTTTAATCTGGTTTGCTTTTGCATACATATGTACCCGATTAGGTTGTCCATCCGATTAACTTTTGCATTCAGTGGTAGGCTTGGTTAAACAATCTACCCTGGTTATAGAGTGGTTTTCATATGTATTCGATTAGGTTGTGCATTCGGTTTGCTTTTGCATCCTTATGTACCCAATTAGGTTGTGCATCCGATTAGCTTTTGCATTTATATATACCCGATTAGGTTGTGAATCTGGTTTGCTTATTCATATGTATCCAATTAGGTCATGCATTCAATTAGCTTTTGCATTTAGTGGTAAACTCGGTTAACCAATCTACCTTGGATATAAATTAGTCTTCAAATATACCCGATTAGGTTGTGAATCCAGTTTGCTTTTGTAATCATATGCACCCGATTAGGTTGTGAATCCGGTTTGCTTTTGCATCCATATATACCCGATTAGGTTATGCATTCAGTTAGCTTTTGCATCCAATGGTAAGCTCGGTTAACCAATCTACTTGTTTATAGATTTGCATCCATATGTTCCTGATTAGGTTGTGCATCCGGTTAGCTTTTGCATTCAGTGGTAAGCTTGGTTAAACAATCTACCTTCGTTATAGATTGGATTTCATATGTATCCGATTAAGTTGTGCATTCGGTTTACTTTTGCATCCTTATGTATCTAATTAGGTTGTGCATCCGATTAGCTTTTGTGTTCATATGTACCCGATTAGGTTGTGAATCTGGTTTTCTTATCCATATGTACCCGATTAGGTCGTGCATTCAATTAGCTTTTGCATTCAGTGGTAAGTTCGGTTAACCAATCTACCTCGGTTATAAATTAGTCTCCATATATACCTGATTAGGTTGTGAATCCAGTTTGCTTTTGTATTCATATGCACCTGATTAGGTTGTGAATCCGATTTGCTTTTGCATCCATATATACTCGATTAGGTTGTGCATTCAGTTAGTTTTTGCATTCGATGATAAGCTTGGTTAATCAATCACTTGGTTATAAATTATGCATCCATATGTTCCCGATTAGGTTGTGCATCCGGTTAGCTTTTGCATTCAGTGGTAAGCTCGGTTAACCATTTGCCTCGGTTATAGATTGTTTTCCATATATAACTAATTAGGTTGTTTATCAAGTTGGCTTTTGCATCCATACATACTCGATTAGGTAGCACATCTGATAAGCTTTTTCATCCATATGTACTTGATTATATTTTGCATCCAGTTAGCTTTTACATTCAATGGTAAGCACGGTTAACCAATCTACCTTGGCTATAGATTGGTTACCATATGAACCAGATTCGGTATGCTTTTGCATCCTTATTTACCCAATTAGATTATGCATGCGGTTAGATTTTGCATCCATATGTACCCGATTAGGTTGTGAATCCTATTTGAGTTTGCATTCAGATATACCTAATAAGGTTGTGCATTCGGTTAGCTTTTGCATTTAATGGTAAGTTTGATTGAGAAATCTATCTTGGTTATAAACTGGTTTTAATGTGTACCTAATTAAGTTGTGCATCCCATTAGCTTTTGCTTGCATATGTACTCGATTATGTTGTGAATCTGGTTTGCTTTCGCATCCATATGTACCTAATTAGGTTGTGCATCTGATTAGCTTTTGCATTAAATTGATATTGTACAGTATCAGGTTTGTTTAAACTTTTTGTTGTATAGTATATGGAATAAAAATGAGTGCTACCGTATAGTATCAATTTTGATTGAACTTTTATTGTTTAGTAGATGCAACAAAAATTATTACTACTATGTACTATCAGTTTTTATTAACATTGGTTAGGTCATGCGACTTTTTGCTCGGTTATTGAATGTTTTCCTATTTTTATTGTTCTCTATGATAAGTTCGGTCATATGGTATCATATATATTATTGTTAATATATGGTTCTGTTTAGTATCTTTATTTATACTATGGCATCATTTATCTTTAAACATCATAATAACACAACACGATGTATTATAGCGCAAGAAAATTTTGATAGCATATTTTTTTAAGTATCTTGAAATATCGTATTAAACAATAAATATGTTTTTCCAAAAAATAATTTAAAGCAGAGATAATGAAACATTAGTAACAAAACATCAATAGTGTTGATTTAAAATTAGAAAATGTAGTAGCATCAGTCATGAATTTTAGAATTAATGATCAGTACAACATAGTTTTCAAACAAATTGAGTTAAAATGTATTAAAATTTTACAAATAGCACAAAATAAATATTAATACAACCCGGAGTATATGTATTTTTTCCCGTTAATAATAGAAAAATTGTTGCATTTTTTACTCCATATCTTCAATAGCACCATCTTCTACATTTTTTACTTCTTATCTTCAACAATACTTATTTGAATCATTATATTGCCTAGTATCTCTTTTCTAATTGATTTTATTGATTATATTAACATATAGTCATGTACAGTTGAAAAAAATGATACTGAATATTATCTAAGTTAAATACCACTGCTATTGTGTGGTATAATTTGAAATAAAAAATTGAATTATTTTACAATTTTGTACCTCTTCTTGTTGAATATGTTGTATGAGGTCTTTTACAAGTATATTTTTTAGTTTCTGTAGGTCCCATTTCACAAACCTTAGCAAAGATGTATCACGTCCCTTCTTTGATTGGATTAGTCTCATTTTCTCACAAATGCAATATTGTTTAAAAAAATCATTTGAAATGTTTATTGAATATGTTTCAATTAAATTAACAATGTACTAGTATGGAAAAATTACGATATGGAGCATGGAACAGCCTGACATATTCCTTGCTTTGTTTATGAACTTTTTGATAAACTTGTTTAATGACCATTCTATAGTTAATGGCCATGAGACAGAATTCATTTTTTCAACATCCAAACTAGATGGAAGAATCCTCCATCTTATTTTTTGCTGATTGTTTGGAAAGAAAAAAGTCATTAGAATTTGCATTATTACTAGGAGGGGTAAATCTTCATTGTTTTCTTCTGTTTTTCTCTTAGTCTCTTCTTTTATTCTTTCTTCTACCATATTTCTTTGATGTACTGCACATCCCCAAAGTTTCTTCTCATAAAATTCTTAAACTCGGATGGGATTGTATTTTTTTTCATGGTTGTTAGTGGTTCTATGTTTGCTCTAGCAAGTGGCAATCTAAATAGCAAACTTATGTCCTCAGCGGTCACTTTTATTTTTCCATCTCTAAGTAAAAATGTTTCTTCTTCTACTGAATAACATTCCACCTATGCATCTATGTTGCTTGCTGTTTTCTTAAATTTCTTTGTTTTTATTTTATTTTTATAGAACATGCGGGAAAAAAATGTAAAATAGAGTTCCCTTCATAAATTCCATTCTTAGTTTAATCATTCATTTTTCCTTTTTGACCAGTTTTATAATTTTGAAGGTAGCGTTGAGGCCACATCTATATGTTGATGTTCCAAGATTTTTCTCTTTCTTTTCTTCTTCTTTTGAATTGTCTAGGTTTGATATTTTCTGCAAGAAGTTAGGATATATGTTAATAATTTTATCAAATATGCTACTATTTGGTTTTAGTTTTGCTCGGTATAAATATGCTACTAGTTGATATCAGTTTTGCTTGATATATATTGTTTTCCAGTATAAATACACTACTATTTGGTGCCAGTTCTTTTTAATGAAATTTTGTTTTATTATTCAATTGAGTTTTAAATAACCAAATGACAAAATCCAAGTTCAATCATAATATAACGATATTATTCAGTATCATTTCCAACAAATTTCATTTATAAACAATGTTGTAACTAAACATGTGTCTCAAACATGGATTGAAAAGGATGAAAACATATTTACAAATGTAGATCCAAATTGATTTAGTACCATTTACAATGTTACAAACATATTTACAAATGTAAAAGGCTGAAAACATATTTACAAACGTATTTACAATGTTGTAAATATATTTTTACTACTTAGTAATATTTTACAAATGTAAATCCAAATTCTTATTTAAACATATTTACATGGAACAAATTGATTCATTGCTACCATTCAATATCATTTTATTAGCCACCAATGTGCTAATAGATTGTTAATATCAAACATTTAGTGAAAAAGCCATAAACAAACAGTATAACATATTCTTTGGGATTTTTTTTTGTTTAAAGGCAATAGAAAATACCTTTTCATAAGTTTCATGAAAGACTTTCTCTTCTTATAACACTTATAATTCTACTACATAGTGTAATCTTACTAATGCAATTGCAAAATTCTTATTTAAACCATATTTCTCATGGAAATCGATTTATTCATTGCTATTATTCAGTATTATTTTATTAGTTCATAATGTGCTAATAGATCATGTGTTTCAAAGATTGAGCAAAAAGGAATAAAAAATAAACGTTACATATATGCTTTGGTGAAATAGATTTAAATCAATTATACTGACAAATAGCTTTTCATAGGTTTTAGAAATAAATAAGCATTTTAAACGAAGTATTTAAATATTTTTCTTGTAACATTTTATGAGTTGAAAAATTATTAAGTAGTTCTCAAGCTGTACCATGAAACAATTCAAATAATGCTAGTTAAAGACTATCTTAATAATATTTTGCATATAATGATTCTACATGATATCGGATTAACTTAAAATTACACTAGTTTTTTAAAATTAAGTCTATACATATTCTATTTCATTATTTAGTTCTTCTCCATCTTGTTGTTGTTGTAGTTCTCGATCTTTATTTGTTTCCTCAAATTATTACATCAAATTGTCTAAAACATTGCACGGTATATGCAAATAACTTTGAGAAAATGATACTACAAAATAGCTGTAAAGGCCTATTTTTTCATACCCTTTGAGTCGACAATAAACCACATATGTCCAACCCAAATTGAACGAAAAGGCGGATCTTTAGGGGGTGAAAAAGAAAATAAAGATAGAACAGAATCTCACACAAATGGAATAACATATATTATTTTAATAGTAATCTTTACAACGGAAAATTTTAAAATACAATATCAGAGTCTAACCTAGATTCAGCATGGACATTTATAAACCTCTGTCCTTACAAATATTGAAAACAACAAAACAAATGCAATAGATGCAGCGGATAATAGAATACGTCCATACGATGATGAAGATCTCCAACTCTCCTCTGGAAACTCCAAGCATCTTCAACTAATCCTGAAACTACTCGGATCTAACCCGAGTATTGAAAATACCGGATCAGGCTTGATAAACCAGCATGAGAAAACTCATATATCAGCCTTGGAAATAAAATCCTTTGAAAAGAAAGAGTATCTCATGAGACCACGCCCACTTATAAACACGGACAAGTTTTTCCCTTATGATAACTAAAACATTTTTATATCAACACATTTGATATTATTTCTAATGACATTCTTTGAAAACATTTGCAAATAAACTTATTAATCTTAGCCGAAATTGTTACCGTTATTAAATTTCAGATACTAGGCTCTACAAACAAATCGAAGGCACTTATGGAAAATGGATTCCATACAAATGACAAGGTAAAGGACTACCTTCCGACAGTACACCTCTAAAGGGATGCACCTAGGGTCGAGATACTCGGCGCCTAAACCAACACAGAACCGGCTTACCCCTTCCTGGATAGTACCGAATATGTCATCACCCCGACCGTTACCGACCTTTAACGGGATCTCGAGTCATACATTCACCGCATACTTAGACATGTGTAGGGTAATCTAGAAGGGTGATGACATCTCCTAATGGGAGCGACCCACTTAGCCATGCTGTTTCTACCTAGTTTTTCGTTTCCAAGTGATGAGGCCTGAGGTAAACGATTACCTTTTACATAACACATCTTCTTTCTTCTTTAAATGCCACATTGACATTCCATAATCACATGACTGATTTCTACAAACATATAACCTCTGAGCTCGTATGTCTCAAAGAAAGGTGTTAAGCTAAGAGAAGTTGCCTTCTCCGCCACCTTGTAGATATACGTTTTATAGAGATCACTCGATGCAATTTAGAATGCAATGTCGGACATTCGTCCATATAAGTTGTACAGGAACAGGACAAACCGAAGGTACTCTCCTACTCTATTAGTAACAAGAAGTCCTTGCATCAGATATTTTCACAACATAACACTGCTGATACCATATGATATGGTAATTTTCACCTCGAGGGACTACTGGCAAACAGCCCTACATTATGAAGATCTCCATCTTCAAAATCATTTGTCTTTAAACACGTTTTACTTCGAACGTAGATTGGTTCGAAGGTGTTTTAGAATAGGAATCACCCAAATCCGACCCCGGTTCCTTCGAAGCCAATCATCGCTTTAAAAGATGTTAAGTTCATATGTGGATATCAATCATCAATCAATTAATTCATCTTTTATTTAAATCAAATATCTTCCTTAGATATATTCTTTTTAATTTATTCCATTTTCTTTTCAAGATTATATGGAATCATTAAGCCTCATTTATTAAATCATTTGATTATTAAACCTCTTTAGATCTTGAGATAATTATAATCATTTTCTCTTTTACTTAGGAAAACCTTTCCAAATCATTCATTAAATCTTAATCAAAGATTTCTTATATTTAAGTTAGAATTTTTAACTTAGGGATAATATTCCCAAACCATTCGTTAAATCTTAATCAAAGATTTCTCTCTTAACTTCAAATCATATTCTTGCAAATCGAAGATTTTCATAACATGGCACTACTGCCACCTTAGATATGGTAAATTTCACCTCCAAGGACTAGTGGCAAGTAATCCTACATCATGAAGATCTTTGTCTTCAATATGTTTTATTTCAAAAATTAGTTTGAAGGGGTTTTCGGATAGGAATCACCCAAATCTGATTCCAGTTCCTTCGTACTAATCATCGATAAAAAGATGTTAATTAGTTAAATAATATTCTAAAACTTGTTTCTCTAGGAAAAACTTAAATATGATCTTTTTAGAGCATCTGGGCTTTCCTTTTGATCTGTTCCACCACTCACCTAAGAAGAGAAAATATAGGCCAGGTAAGTTCAGGGCACTGGTTGTTCATTCCTAACCTCAGTTAAACAGCTTTTCTTATCTTCCCAGATCTCACAGGTAGGACAAATGTACTAGTCATTTCTGCATACTCAGTTGGTTATTGCATTCAATATTCTTCGCTTTTTGTTTAAATGGTATAAACAATTCCTCTTAACCATTTACTCAAACTATAACGACCCGTAAATTTTAACGGTTTTTATAACATAATTAGCTGAATTTTTGCTTCTAAATAAATGATCAAATTTGACAAAGAAAATTTGATATTTGGAATACATCTATTTTAATGTAGCAAATGCCAGATTTTCATCAGAAAATATGGAAGTAAATTATGTTGTGTAATTTTCAATTTCAACTTAAATCGGTTAATTTGATGGAAATAAAACATTTCCGAAACTTGAATATTTTTATATAATAAAATTTTAAACCATTTTCTAAGTAAGACGTCGTGTTTTGTTTTTCCAAATTTGGAGCCTCGTTTATCTTATTTTCGGCGTTTTAGCAGCAATTTCGGAAGCGAAAATCGACTTTTAATAGGATGATCGTATCGCTGATTTCTGTGTACTATTCCGATCATCTCGTGGTGCTGATCTCCATAGTATATTCATTTATGTGTTTCGATGTTCGGTATACAGCAAACACACGAAACAATTAACCGTAACGGTCTGTCTTTTTGTTTCTTTGTGACCTTTCAATTGTCCATCCGTTTAGAAACCAATAGTTAGTGGCTTTTATTATTTCTTGGAATTCACATACTGACTTTTGGTTTTTTCCACTGTTCAATATACATGTGAATTTGTCTTTTCATTTCATTTTTCATTCTCTAATGCTTCAAAGAAATTTTTTTTATACAAGCTTCACATATTTTGGCTGTCAACTATTATGGAGGCCATTCCCATTTCCTATATCTCCTACCTGCTACCTCCGAGATACTTGCAGATCTGCCATCCCCTACCTGTTCACTTTCGGCCTCGTTCTTCCATGGTGGACGCAACTCATTCCCACATCTCCACTCAACCGAGAACCACTCCGCCTCCATTTTTACCCACCACCAACCACCACAGCTGCATGGCCATGTCCTCCCTTGCTCCATACAAACCCAACACCTCATTTTCACCGTCCTCCTCTGCCATGACAACCGTGCTCCACCTCATCTCCCCAACTCCTTCATCCTTTTGTCGTGCTTCACAAGAAAAAAAAACCCATCAGCTGCTAGCCCATCCCTTCCTCCTCCGTGCCACCATTCACTTCTTCCCCGACCACGTGCCTCCCTCTGCCCACTAATCGAGCAGCCACAACCCCTTCGCCTCAAGCCTCTCCACTTTGTCTCCCCTCTCCATGAGAACGCAGCTTCCTCCTTTTATATATAAAAAAATATAGTAATATAAATATGTTTGCGTCCCTAGCCATCACTGTTCTTCTCAAAGTGCCGACCCTGCTTCCTTCCTTCACCCGTACGCCTGGCCGAACCACTGATAGCCGAGCAGCCTTCTCCCTTTATAATGTATATACAAAAGTACAGTAACCTGCTATCTCATCTCCCAAGGCAACTCTCAATTCATTTTGGTTTGTGTGTATATATATATATTAGCTTATATTTTTGATCTGTTGATTTATAATGTTGAAGTTTATTAAAGTTTATCTAAACTATACAATCGGTTTGCTTATATATATATAAGATTTTATAAGTTATATATAAGTTTATATTAGATCTGTTGAGTTTATATATATATTATAATAAAGTAAGTTTACGTTGATTTTATAATAAATATTGATCTTAAGATATAATAGGTATGTAAGTGTATATGTTAGTCTATAGATTTGTCTATATAAATATAAATATACAAGAGTTTCGGTGTTCAAATATAAATTAAGGGTTTTAATTTAAAATTTTAATATGTGTTTAAGATGTAAGGATTTGAAATATATATATACATATATTATTTATATGGGTTTAAATTTGATATTAATTGTTAGTCCCTGAGGAGTTGGTTTTGATGACAACAACCTTACTTAGAATTAGATTATAAAATATATAATACTAACATTATTGTGTAGATATATATAGATATGTTTACAGGTACTAAAGAATGAATAACTGTACAGTATAAAGATTCAAGATAAAAGATTGAAGATATCAAGATTCAAGACTCATGAGTATCAAGAATTTCAAGAGTTCAAGTTTCCAAGATAAGTTATATAGTTAGGAATATTGTTAAAACTCATAGAAAGGCACTGACATCTTAAAATCTATTTTATTCGTGGAATGGAATCCACTTCGTGCTCGTTAAAGGGATGGAACCCTAAGTAGGATGGAACCTACGAAAAATCTAGTGGAACATCTTGTTGTATCCACTTACTTTTATTTCAAAATGATTTTCAAAATATATATAGCCTGTTTTTCAAAATGATTTTAAATATTCCTGTTTAAAAACCAAAATCATCTGTCCTGGTTTTTCAATATATTTTAGCCTCAAAAATATTCTTAGTTTTAAATATCCTTAATTTTAAATTATTATCCTAAGTTTTTAAACTATAATTCTGATATTAATATATTTAGCTGTTTTATACTTAAGATTTAAATATAAAAGTATAGAAAATTATTATATATATTTCAATATTGTTCTACATAGTTATTTATGTATTATAACTATATATAAGTATATTTATAAAGTTTAAATATAAGTATAATATAATATAGAAATTATTTGCAAAGAAAAACAAATCACCAAAAAATACAAGGGCATGTCGACATGGTCACATGTACCCCTGTCGACATGGTGACAGTTAATTTTTTTTATAAAAAGAAGTGTCTATTCGCCACATCCCTTCACCAATGGACATGGCTATTGATCTACTATAAATAAAGGGTGTTTTCAACGAATTTTAATTAATTTTTTTTCTCTGATTTAACTTCTCTTCTTCTTCTCTACTTTCTTATTTACAAATTACACCATTACTCTGCCGAAATCAATATCGAATCTAACTAGATAATTTCTGGTTTTGATTCTCTCCACTATCTCTACAAGATCCAAGTGCTAATCTGAGTTATAGAGTTTTTGTAATCAATTGAGCGAGAGAAGGTGTGATTGTAGCCCTGGAAATCAATTGGGTGAACTTGTTGCCCGATAAATCAAGTATCTCTACCCAGAGGATTGTGATTCTGGAGGGTGTACTTCATAGCCTTGAAACCAAGGGTTGTATTTGTAAGAATTGTTTTTGAAAGGAAATCCGTACTTGTGTTGCGGGACTGGATAGGGTAACTCCGAACTAGTATAAAATCCGGTGTGTTCTTTCCTTTACTGCTTTACTTTATATTTGCATCTGTGTTTGATTCTGTGTTCATATCTGTGTCTGATTAGTGTATACATTGTTAATAAATTAAGATAAATTAAAAAAGATTTAGTAATTTCTTAAAAACACTATTCACCCCCCTAGTGTTTATTCTAGCCTTAAGATCCGTAATCCGCATTCCTCACATTTGGCATTAGAGCAAGGTTTTCAAAAGTTTCATAATCTGATTTTTGAAAAATTTTCAAAATGGATACCAATACTGGTACTGTTATTAACACTAGTATCCCTGTCACTAGTTCATTTGTAGAAGGTCAGTCTACTGCCAGACACCCACTTTTTAATGGCAGTAACTATGCATATTGGGCATGTAGGATGAAAATATATTTACAATCTGTATGATTAGATACTTGGAATATCACACAAACTGAATATTCTGAACTCACAACTAATTTTGCACAGTGGACCACTAAGCAAAAGACTGTTGCACAAAATAATTCTAAAGCAATGAATATTCTGTTTTGTTCACTTGAAAGAAATGAATATAATAGAGTGTCAGTTTGTAAGTCTGCATATGAAATCTGGAAAACTTTGCAAGTAACTCACGAAGGAACCAGCAAAGTTAAACAGACCAAAATTTCCATGCTCACAAATCAGTTTCAGTTATTTAAAATGAATACTAATGAGTCTATTTCAGATATGTATAGTCGATTTCAAGATATTGTGCATTCTTTAATATCTTTGGGAAAGGAATTTTCGGAAGAAGATCAAGTCAGAAAAAATTTAAATTCTCTCACCCCATAATGGGATCAAAAGACACTTGCAATTGTAGAGGCAAATGACATCATTACTTTAAAGATAGAAGAATTGATTGGAAATCTAATGTCGTTTGAAGTTCAAATGATCGGGAGAAGAGAAAGCAAAGCATCTAAAAAGAAATCAATGGCATTCAATGCATTAATCGACGGATCAGACTCAAACAGTGATAATGATGAAGAGATTGCATTTATGACCAGGAATTTTCGGAAATTCCTGAAGTATAGAAAATTGAATAGTTCCAAGAGAAACAACTTTAAGAATTCCGATAATTAGACTACAGTACCAAACTTTATCAAATGCTCTAATTGTGACGAACCAGGTCATATCAAAAGAGACTGTCCGCATCCAGATAAGCAAAACCTTCCTACAGACAATGATTCTGCAAAGAAACGGAAACGTGCACTCACTGCTACTCTAGATGACTCTGACTCATCCTCCAGCGACGATGAACAGAAGAAAGATAATTCAAATCTGTGTTTCACAGCAATTCTCGATTTAGTCGATACCAAAGACATGGACTCTGAAAAAGGTACACATTTACAATACATTGGCTGAAATTGCATGCTTGAATTGATTGATTGATTGGTTGTTTTTGAATTGATGTGTCGTTTGAATTTTAAATTTTTTTATATTGTCTTTTATTATTATTATTATTTTTAATAATATTATAATATTTTATGAGTCTTAGTAATATTCCAGATATTATATAGACATTAAAATAATATATATATATATATATCTTACATTATATAAAAGTATCTAGTCATCAAAATTTACGGATACCTATCGACATGGGTCCATCCCTACCTGTCGACATGGTATAGAAAATTTGAAATTCAAATTTTGAATTCAAATGCTTGTATTTTCCTTCACTCTTTCACACCATTCGAGACTTTGAAAGGACACTTTTTGACCAGAGAAACTGTCCATTTAATTTCTATTTATTTACTATCATTTATCTCATCTTTTCACTTAACTTTTCAAATTCAAACTCTTTCTTCATAACTCAAGCTCTCTTCCCTCTACATCAATGGCCTCCTCAAGTACTCCATCAACTATGAGACTTTCCAAAACCTTAAAAGAACACCTCTTTTATGATCCGGAAGCAATCAAAGCTTATATTGGCTATGCTAATTATGGAAAAGTTCATCCCGGAAAGTTTGTAATTTTCCGTGATTTCGCTTCTTATGAATCGATTCTCTTTGTGTTAGCAACAACATTTTAAGTCTTGTTGACGATTCTCAAAATGATTTTGTATGCTACCCAAATCTTGTAAAAATGTTTTATGCAAATCTTAATCGTGGCTTTTATCAAGGAAACGATGATGAAATTTGGAGTAGTGTAAAAGGAACTCAAATTGTTTTAAATTGTGATGTTTTGGGAGCGATTCTAAATTGTAAGTGTACGGGTATGGATCTTTCAAATTTCAATTTTAATGAAAGTGATCGTGAGACTTTCCACCATATTTTTGAAAGTGACGAAAACTATGATTTTATAAACCGCAATTTTCGTCCAAAAGCAAAAATTGTGATCCTTCTTTTGCAACACACTTTGACCCCGAGATCGGGAAGTTTTAATAATCCTACTTCAAAAGTTTGTAAAGCTCTTTTCGCTCTTTTTGGAAACTATGATATTAATTGGGCTCAAGTTATTTTGGATGAATTTCGGCCTAAAAACTTGGAAATGGGAGAAAAGATTTTATATCATGGAATTTACCTTACTAGAATTTTCAACTATTTTGGAGTGAATTTTAAAGGAGAGGAATTCATTTCTAGAAAAGTTTTCAATCATTCCAATATCTCACTTATGAAAATTCCATACAACTTTCAACCTTATGAATCCCTTGTGGAAAAGGAAGAGCGTTTAGCTCACGAAGAAATTGAAGAAGGAGAGGAAGAAGAAGAAGGGGATGAAATGGATATTCAAGAAGAAGAAGATGAAGGTGAAACATCTCTTGAAAGTATTGATTACACCTCCAAACCAACCAACAAGATGATTATCCAAAACCAAAAGATAATTGTGGAAAATCAACGGACAGTTAAGAGATCCGTTAGTAAAAAGTTGGATAAAATGTCTTCTAAGATGAACAAGTTCTTCTCAAAAGTCAGCAAGAAGTTTAACCTTTCATCATCCTCATCATCCTCTAATTAGATCTATCTTTTCATACCCTGTCATAGTTTTTTAAGTTTGTTTTAAGTTTGAATGTTATTGTATTTCATGTTGTTTAATCCATGTATCATTACAGTTTGAATTAATGTTGAAGTTCTTTCTGTTATATAGCTTATTTCATCTCTAGAATAACTGTTAATATGATATATATAAATATATATATATATACACATTTATTCAAAATCAAAAACAAGTCTTCAAAACACAGATGACCCTGTCGACAACCCCCAAAGGCACCCTGTCGACATGCTTAAAATCTGAAGTGTCTTTTCATTTTAATTTTTGAATTTTAAATAACTAACTTGTATCTATTCATTTCAAACGAAATTTACACCTATAAATACCTGTTCTCTTCCAGAAATCTTTACTCAAAATCATTACTTATCTATTCTATCTATATTTCTTCTCTTTTTCACAAAAATGGCCGATCCTATTCACAATTTATCTGAAAATCTTGAAGAAACTCTTAAATCCTTCAAGAATATTCTCTCTATCATTCTCCGTAATCAGCGTCACTTAGAATTAAGTCAAATGCAGTTGATCAAGGAGCAAGAAAGGCATTTCGAAGCAATTCGATGGATGATTTCCTCCCTGCACAAGGATGATAATAAAGCACATCCTCCCGTTTCTCTCTCTGTTGATAATGAGAATTGGGATGTCATCAAACAAGACCCTATCTTTGGAGAAGAAGGATGGGTTGATGTTCCTCATAATATTTGATTAACTTTGTTTAATTTTTATTTGTTTGCTTGCTTAATTAGGATTTGGTTTGATTTGCTTGAATTTGACTTAGTATGGATTGATATTATGTGTGTAAAATATAACATACATATGATTAGTATTAATAATATATGATCTTTTAAGTTATAATAATTATCAGTTTAATTATCTATTTTTATATTAAAAAAAACTCCATTATGAATAAATAAATTGTGTTCTCTTATTCGTATATTCTCTATCTTTTGAATAAATAGTTTAGTAGTTAGGAAAAGTAGTTATTAAGAGTTTAGTTTAAAGTTAAGTATTGATTATGTATGATAACACTACCATTATAATCACAAGTAGTGTAGTCTTAGTTTCAGAGGGAGTTATATAAAGTTATATAGAGTTATATAGAATTATATAGTATTATAATTATGGGGTTATATGGGTTGTTTTGATGACAAAGGGGGAGAAGTATAAAATAGGATAATTAGGCATAGACTAAGGGGGAGTTATTAGAAGTATTAGGATAGAAGTGATATTTTATAAACAAAGGTTGTCATCATCAAAAAGGGGGAGATTGTTAGTCCCTGAGGAGTTGGTTTTGATGACAACAACCTTACTTAGAATTAGATTATAAAATATATAATACTAACATTATTGTGTAGATATATATAGATATGTTTGCAGGTACTAAAGAATGAAGAACTATACAGTATAAAGATTCAAGATCAAAGATTGAAGATATCAAGATTCAAGACTCATGAGTATCAAGAATTTCAAGAGTTCAAGTTTCCAAGATAAGTTATATAGGTAGGAATATTGTTAAAACTCATAGAAAGGCACTGACATCTTAAAATCTATTTTATTCGTGGAATGGAATCCACTTCGTGCTCGTTAAAGGGATGGAACCCTAAGTAGGATGGAACCTACGAAAAATCTAGTGGAACATCTTTTTGTATCCACTTACTTTTATTTCAAAATGATTTTCAAAATATATATAGCTTGTTTTTCAAAATGATTTTAAATATTCCTGTTTAAAAACCAGAATCATCTGTCCTGTTTTTCAATATATTTTAGCCTCAAAAATATCCTTAGTTTTAAATATCCTTAATTTTAAATATCTTTGATTTTAAATTATTATCCTAAGTTTTTAAACTATAATTCTGATATTAATATATTTAGCTGTTTTATACTTAAGATTTAAATATAAAAGTATAGAAAATTATTATATATATTTCAATATTGTTCTCTATAGTTATTTATGTATTATAACTATATATAAGTATATTTATAAAGTTTAAATATAAGTATAATATAATATAGAAATTATTTTCAAAGAAAAACAAATCACCAAAAAATACAAGGGCATGTCGACATGGTCACATGTACCCCTGTCGACATGGTGACAGTTAATTTTTTTTAAAAAGAAGTATCTATTCGCCACATCCCTTCACCAATGGACATGGCTATTGATCTACTATAAATAAAGGGCGTTTTCAACGAATTTTAATTAATTTTTTTCTCTGATTTAACTTCTCTTCTTTTTCTCCACTTTCTTATTTACAAATTACACCATTACTCTACCGAAATCAATATCGAATCTACCTAGATAATTTCTGGTTTTGATTCTCTCCACTATCTCTACAAGATCCAAGTGCTAATCTGAGTTATAGACTTTTTGTAATCAATTGAGCGAGAGAAGGTGTGATTGTAGCCCTGGAAATCAATTGGGTGAACTTGTTGCCCGGTAAATCAAGTATCTCTACCCAGAGGATTGTGATTCTGGAGGGTGTACCTCGTAGCCTTGAAACCGAGGGTTGTATTTGTAAGAATTGTTTTTGAAAGGAAATCTGTACTTGTGTTGCAGGACTGGATGTAGGGTAACTTCGAACCAGTATAAAATCCGGTGTGTTCTTTCCTTTACTGCTTTTACTTTATATTTGCATATGTGTTTGAATCTGTGTTCATATCTGTGTCTGATTAGTGTATACATTGTTAAAAAATTAAGATAAATTCAAAAGGATTTAGTAATTTCTTAAAAACACTATTCACCCCCCTCTAGTGTTTATTCTAGCCTTAAGATCGTAATCCGCATTCCTCACATTAATTTTAGAAAAAAATATTATATATATATATTTTGTTTTAAGCTAGTTTGATTCGTTTTCATAAATTCCAAGCTATCAACTCTGCTCATCGAATTAGTGTTCATCGTGCCGTGCTTTGGAATTTGTGCTTGGATTCGTCGCATCTTGTTTTTGTTGTCTTCTCTAGCCACGAAAGGTGAGCAATCACTCACGATTAACATTCTTATATTTAGTAAATTGATTTCACATGAAATGACGATTGAAATATGCTGTTAAAATTGAATTATGAAGTTATTTAATTGTTAAGTATGATATGCCATTATCTGCGATTGTTTACCTAGGACATTGACACCATAACATGTTGTATATATTATATTTAAATTGTTAATGATGATATATGCCTGCTATTGATATATATTCCATTTTATATTATTGTTTGATTTGTTCTCACATTGCAAGTTCCCTGTTCGTTTAGAAATTCCCTATGAGTTGAAATGATACATACCCGAACGATCTTATAGATTAGGGGAAAATCGTTACGAGTTGAAATGATAAACCGAAGCGATTTTCATTGATTTTGAATTTTGGGATTTCGGGTTGATATGATATAAACTCGTAAATTTAAAATAATTACGGATTGAAATGATAAATATCTGTATCACTTGACCATAGGATAGAAAACTATATACGAACACCGTTGGTCTATTTTCAAAAATGATTTCCATGCTTTTGAAATGGATTTTAATAAATATTGATTTTAAAATATAATATATAAATTTTATTTTATTTTATTTTTTATTTTTTTTGAAAATGGGTTAATTAGATTAATATGGGCTTTGCAGCCCAAGGTATATACAGTGATAAAATACAGAATAGCATCCGACCAACAAAACGACACAAAGACACTTTCGAACTCAAAAATTTCCTAAATAGATTTAGGGTTCAACATCATTTTCATGGTGACTCCCCGTTGTTTGCTCGATTTCTTGGCATCTCAGCCTTCCAGCTCCAATTCTCCAATTGTTGTCTTTCTCTTGCCTCTAAGTTGGTGAGTTGTTTTCTGATTCTTCCTATATTGATATTGACATCTCTTTCAATGTTTCCCGACATCTCTAACTCATTCTTCTCCTTGTTTCCGGTGAAAGCCCTTACATTTCTTTCTCTCCAGACATGCCAAATAGTTGTCGTCAAGGCAATTTTCACGACCTCCTTCATAAGGTTCGAGAAATCTGTCCTGTCACTCAGGTAATTTATTTCTTCTTCTAAGCTCATAACAGCTTCAGTTTGCAAGTTTTTAAGTTTTTGTATAGCCCATACACGTTTCGTATATTTGCATTCAAAAAATAAGTGTCGATGTGATTCTGTTTCCTTCCTGCAAAAGTTACAAATGTCATCATCAGTAACTCCCTAACTTTTGAGTCTATCCTTAGTACTATGTCTCCCCCTGATAGCCTTATAGGTAGCATGAGCAATTTTGGGACAATTAGACTTACTCCAGACAATCTTATGCCAACGAACAGTGTCATAGTGCTGTCTGTTGTTTTCCCAAACTTCCTTCAACTTGAATTGTCCTTTACTATTGTTTTTCCAAGCCCAAATGTCTTTTACTCTATCTGTGTAAATGGGTAGCTCCTCTATTTCTTTCTTCAGACTTCTGGTTATCAATTGATTTTATGGCATCCAACGTTGGTTGCGAATAATACTAGCAACTTGAATCTTCGGTGTGTTATTAGCTGAGAAACTTTCCCAACCCATTCTATCTAGTATGCTTTTGTTATTCAACCAGGGGTCCTACCATAAGTCAGTGTCATGCCCATTAGCTATTTGTGTTTCTACTGAAATTTTTAATTTCTCTCTTTGCTGAAGAATATATTTCCAGATAGTTGAAGCATTGTTATCTTCCTTTATTGTCCAAAAGTTGTCTTTTAGGTACTTGGCTCTTATCCATTTGGCCCAGAGATTATCAGAATTTAAAATTTTCCAAGCAAGTTTTAGACCATAGATCTTTTTCAGTTCAAAAAGGTTTTTAAGACCAATCCCCCCTTCACTTTTAGGTCTACACAATTCATTGTAACTCACCTTATGGATGCCTCCTTTCCATATAAAATTTGCGCAAACAGAGTTGATTTTTGCAAGAGAGCAATCTGGTATTTGAAATGTTTGCAGCCAAAATCTAACCTTTGAGGTTATAACAGTGTGAACCAGTTCTACTCTCCCAGCAAATGATAATAATTTAGATCTCCAACCTTGTAACTGTTCTCTAATACCATCTATCAACTTACCACATTCAGCATCAGTAACTTTGTTGTTAGATAATGGCACTCCTAAATATTTAACTAGCAACACTCCTTCCCCAACTCCAAGCTGTGCTAATATATCTGCTTTATTCTTGCAATACTTGTTCATATAGCACTTTGTTTTATATTCATTAACTTTTAGGCCTGCTAAACTTTCAAGTTGCTTGAAAATACTTTTTATTGTGTTTAACCCCGTGGCACTAGATTTGAATATAACCAATAAATCATCTGCGTAGATGAGATGGTTTATCACTGGTTTAATCTTGTATATGGGCTTAATTAAGGATTGGTAACTAGCTAGTTCCATTTGAAGAGAGAACCATTCCATAGCTACAGCAAAAAGATATGGTGAAAGCGGATCCCCTTGTCTAATTCCTCTGTTAGATTTAATATAACCTTTAGGAATCCCATTTATTATCACTGAAAAAGTAGGAGTATATATGTAATGTGTTATGAGTTTAAGTAATTTGGCAGGAACTCCCATTTCATGTAACATGTGAAGAATGAATTGTCTGCTAACTTTATCATACGCCTTATGGAGATCAATTTTCAAACACACCCTATCAGCTCCTTTTTTATTAAAATCCCTTATTAATTCATATGCCAGTAATGAGTTTTCAGATATAAATCTCCCTTTTATAAAAGCACTTTGACTTTGTGATATGAGTTGCGGTAAAACTTTGTTAAGTCTCATACAAATAATCTTGCTAAGAATTTCGTAAGTAACATTACAGCAGGCAATAGGTCTGTATTCTTCTATTCTTCCTGGATTTTTGACCTTTGGAATCAAAGTGATAAATGTATGATTTATTTCCTGAATAAATTCACCTGTATTTAAAGCCTCCTAATAACCTTTGAGCATCCTTTCTTTCAGGTTTTCCCAGTGCATTTTGAAGAAGAGTGCACTCATACCATCGGGGCCAGGACTGGAATCGTCATGAATAGAGAAAATGGCTTTTTTCAACTCCCTTTCCGTAATGTCTCCTGTCAGCATCCTAGCTCCTTCTCTGGAATTTTTTTTTCCTGCAGCTGATTTGAGGTATTTGCTGGATATAATCCCCATTGTATGTTTCTGTAAAATACTCGATGGCTTTATTTTCCAATTCCTGTAAGTTTTCAGTAACTTCTCCCTGTTCATTTAAACAATTTAGAATATTATTTTGATTATTTCTTTGAGACATTTTAGTATAAAAAAACTTATTGCACTCATCCCCTTTAGTTAGCCAACTCTCTTTTGCCTTTTGCTTTATTTCTGTAGCTTGAACACCCAGCATTTGTTTCAGTTGTTTTTGTTTGGTGAAATACTCTGCATTCAACTCTGCATTCTGTGGATCTTCTTCTAATTGATGTTGCATTTTTTCCAGCTGATCCTGTAAATCTTTTATATCTTCATGTGATTTGGGCCTTGTTTTATTCAAATTCTTCAATCTGTTTTTCATAATTTTAACTGTCATTATGAACTGGTACATATGATTGCCCTCTGGAGTTTGTAATTTAGTAAAATCAACAATTTCCATGTATCCTTCAATTAGACGCCAATGATTACCATATCCGAATGGTTTGCCTTTAGGATTTTGCTTTTCATTGTTGAATTGGATGTATAAAGGGCAGTGGTCACTAGTAGAACTTGGCAACACTGTAACTCTTATATTTTGCAATTTGTTCAACAGTTCTGCATTGCCTAAAGCTCTATCCAGTCTTGAATGAATTCTTTTTGCCTCATCACTTTTCCATGTATATTTCAGGCCTGTGTGGAATACTCCTATGAGTCCTGCTGCTAGTACACAATTATTGAACTCAACTACCTGGCTGGATTTAAGGGTAATACCACCTTGTTTTTCATGAATTTTCAGAACAGCATTAAAATCTCCAAATACTAACCACGGTTTTGTTATGATTTTAGCATTATCCACCAATGTTGACCATAATTTCTTCCTTTCTGAAGCCAGATTATTTGCATAAACAATTGTTGTATTAATATCCAAACCTCCTGAATTTTTCATATTCATTGTAACTTGTTGTTCATCTATATTCATTACATTACACGTCCAAATATTAGAATCCCATAATACCATGATTCTGCCTTTACTATTATTTATGTTATTATGTATGACCTTCCAATTTTCTCCCTTTTGAAGTTTTATACCCTCCATGCTCTCCTCAGTGAGTTTATTTTCTAAAATGGCTAAAATAGTAGGTTTATATCTATTACATATATTATAGAGGTCTAATTTTCTTACATCCCCATTTAGACCTCTTACATTCCAGCATGGGATAGTCATTGATATTTAGTAGCTCTGCTCCTAGTTACCTGATTCTACCTTAGCTTTTTTTCGAGCTTCTTTCTTTTCCTTATTAGAGAACATTACCTCATAATTTTCATTGTTTTCTGTGTATTTCAGCAAGTTTTCTTCTATCTCTTCTTCATCTGACGATTCTAATTGGATATCTAATTTTTGTACATCACTTATTGTTTCAGGAATATCCTCATCAACAATTGACCTCTCCAAACTCTGCTCCTGTGGTGGTTGGCTATGATCCTCCGAATTTGAATGATCCTCCTGTTGTTTCGGAGATTGATGAACTTCTGCTATCACTTCTACAGAGTCCTTGATCGGACTTACTTCAGGATTTTGGGTTGGGTTCTCTATTACAGCATTTTGTGTATCATTTTTTGTTACTGTAATAACTTTTTGTGTTGGTAATCCAGTATCACTAGTTGTAGCTATTCCAGTAGATTCCACATCCACACCATCTATGTGAATAGTATCTGAATTACTTTTGGTTTTTTATACCCAAACTTGTTTGGGTTTGTTTAACTCACTACATTCTTGAGTGACTGCATGGCCAAAGCATTTACATTCAGCACATCTCAAAGGTAAGAATTCATACTCTACTTCCTGCAGATAAACATTGCCTTTCTTATCTATTGCTTTAATGTTCTGAGGTAGAACTGCATCTGCTTTAATTTCCACTAGTACTCTTGCATATTTGATTCTTTTCACCTTCCTAGTATATTCATCTATGTCCAGAGGTTTACCAATTATACTAGCTAGCTTTCCAATGCATCTCATATTCCACAATGCTAGATTAAGGTTGTTAAATTTAATCCAGACTGGGTAAGTAGTTAGCATTGCCTTTTCAAAATTAAAATCTGCTTCCTATTTTTTTTATGATAATCAGCTTACTATCCATGAACCATGGACCTCCCTTTAGGATTCGATCATAATCTTCTCCTTTTTCAAATTTAATGAGATAAAATCCATTTTCTCTTGTGAAAACATCCCAGGATCCTGTTGGTTTCCAAACCCTTCTTATGTAGGCATTAAAGTGAACAAGATAAGGTCGTTTACCTGCCATATAAGCATATAATGAATTCTTCCACATCTGATTAGATTCCTTATAATCTAGATCATCGATCAGTTGGTAAGGTTCAGCTCCATCATAGATCGGTTCAAAGTAATCTAAATTCCTTTGTATTTCGAAGTTATTATCAACCGCCTCCACCCATGATTTAGGGTTTTTGTCCTGCCTCTGGGATTCTCGATTTGTCTGTTTAAGCACCTCAGCAAAAGTCGTTTTCCCCTTACGTTTTACCGTCTTCCATCCGCCGCCGTCATCTTCTTCTAGATCGCCTAGGGTTTTGGGAATTTCAGGTGCCGGCATCTATAAGTTAGTTTTGAAAATATAAAATTTAATTTAGATTTTTGAAATTATATATTTGAAATTTTAAATCTATAAGTTAGTTTTGAAAATATAAAATTTTAGATTTTACTTATAATTTTAATTTTTTTAATATATAAAATAACATTTAATATAAAATAAAATTTAATAATAAGATTTAATTTAATAAAATTTAATTTAATTAGTATATATATAATATGTTCAAGTATTTATATAAAATTATATTAATATTTTAAAGATATATTTTGTAATAAATTTAATAAAATACGGTTGGAAAGATAAATGGAGGTTGATTTGAAATATTATTTGTTTAAGATCTAGATATAAATAAGAATTGATTTGAACTTCTTGATTTTGAGATTTTAAGAATATGATTTTATAACTTTATAAATTTATTTTGAGTAAGGTTATTAAATCAATATTTTCAAATTTATATGAAATTAAAGTTGAATTTGGAAATATAAGTGAAATTTATCATATTGAGTTATTATAAATGGTTTGGATATTTAAACTTTGAAACCTATTGAAATTGAAATGGTTTAAATTTGCAGTTCAAACCTGTATTTAAAATCGATATAAATTAAAAATGGTTTTATTGAGAATTTGAATTGAATTGTAATAGATGAACTGAGGTTGATTAAAATTAAATTTTGGAACCAAAGTTGATTTGAATCGATTTGTGGAATTGGATGAAACAATTCTAATTTGAAACTATTTTTGATATAAACTCTTTTAATATAAACTCTTTTTAATATAAAACTATTTTATCTATAACCTATTTTTAATTTATAACTATTTCAATACATATAAACTATTTTCAATATTTAAACTATTTAAGTTGGAATTGTTATGATTTAGATTTAATGGATTTGAATGCGAATATTTTGCTATTATGGTTTAACCTATTTTGTGGTTAAGATTTTGGAAATAAATATGATTTTAAAGTGAATAATGATTTTAAAGTGATATGATTTTGAAAGTAATATGATTTTGGAAGTGAAATGATTTTGAAATGAGTATGATATTTTGATATGAAGTATGAACTATTTTGAAATAAAACGACCACGGTGTGAAATAAATGTTTGGTTGTTAAAGAGACAGGGATCAGATATTGTCATACTCTTTGCTAATACCGAAAACCACTTTAACAACTATGTACGTGGTGGAGATTCTAGAACGAAGTAGAATGGTTTGGCGAACGATTCTATATGAGTTATTTATGCAGCCCTAACTCCCGTGAGTTAGCTTGATGTGGCTAAAACATGAGCCACGCCGGGCCAAGCAAGGTCGCACTTCCGATCGGGTACATTTCTTCAATACCATTCTATTACTTTGTGATTTGACTGGATATACCTTTGATTTAAGAGTGTGTCTCGAGGTGGGCGGTAGTAGCTGCTATGCGTTACCACCAGTCTGGATCCGCAAAACGGTAATATCCTACCCTAGGCATTGCCTCGTGTGCCTTGTCACATGCCTTATCGCCCCTTCTATGAGTTTAGTTTGTGTCGTACGTATGGAGTGCTCCCTGGTAGCCCACAGGTTTGGTGGAGTTTACAGTACTGTATAGACTACGACATTTATATAAAATGTGTTAAAGGGGATATGGGTAACGCCTTAATGCTATTTTAATAGTTTACCTTACTGTACACATTATATATGTAGCGTATTATACTATGTATGTAGATAGTTTAATGGATCCTTAGAGGATGGGTATCCTAAACATCCTTTAAGTTATTTGTATTTCAGTTGACATTTCACTTTAGTTGAATTTACTGGTATAAGAATGTTAATCCTGATTCAAGTATTTTGTGCTTTGCTTTATGCTCGGGTCAGACTGAGTGTTACACCATTTGACTCACCTTTGGAGTTTGGAGCTTTGCTTGAAGATCTGTCTCTAATCTATTCAGCTTTCAGTTATTCTAGTTATTTCTAATTGATTATTCAAACTTTTCATTTGTTTATGTATTAGAGATTCCTTTGTGTTTGAGGTTTCTGTTGTATTTTATTTCAGATTCGGTTGTTTATATAGTAGCTTCATGAATTACTATTTATCTATTCCGCTGCTTATTGTTGTATTACTCCGTGTCTGTGATTCTGTGATTGATTTTATTTACTATATATGCTGAGTTTTACCAAATATAAATTAACAATCTGTTGTTTTGAGCAATTCAAGTCTAACATTTAATATAAAATAAAATTTAATAATAAGATTTAATTTAATAAAATTTAATTTAATTAGTATATATATAATATGTTCAAGTATTTATATAAAATTATATTAATATTTTAAAGATATATTTTGTAATAAATTTAATAAAATACGGTTGGAAAGATAAATGGAGGTTGATTTGAAATATTATTTGTTTAAGATCTAGATATAAATAAGAATTGATTTGAACTTCTTGATTTTGAGATTTTAAGAATATAATTTTATAACTTTATAAATTTATTTTGAGTAAGGTTATTAAATCAATATTTTCAAATTTATATGAAATTAAAGTTGAATTTGGAAATATAAGTGAAATTTATCATATTGAGTTATTATAAATGGTTTGGATATTTAAACTTTGAAACCTATTGAAATTGAAATGGTTTAAATTTGCAGTTCAAACCTGTATTTAAAATCGATATAAATTAAAAATGGTTTTATTGAGAATTTGAATTGAATTGTAATAGATGAACTGAGGTTGATTAAAATTAAATTTTGGAACCAAAGTTGATTTGAATCGATTAGTGGAATTGGATGAAACAATTCTAATTTGAAACTATTTTTGATATAAACTCTTTTAATATAAACTCTTTTTAATATAAAACTATTTTATCTATAACCTATTTTTAATTTATAACTATTTCAATACATATAAACTATTTTCAATATTTAAACTATTTTAGTTGGAATTGTTATGATTTAGATTTAATGGATTTGAATGCGAATATTTTGATATGATGGTTTAACCTATTTTGTAGTTAAGATTTTGGAAATAAATATGATTTTAAAGTGAATAATGATTTTAAAGTGAAATGATTTTGAAAGTAATATGATTTTGGAAGTGAAATGATTTTGAAATGAGTATGATATTTTGATATGAAGTTTAACCTAATTAAAAAAAAACGACCATGGTGTGAAATAAACGCTTGGTTGTTAAAGAGACCGGGATCAGATATTGTCGTACTCTCTGCTAGTACCGAAAACCACTTTAACAATTGTGTACGTTGTGGAGATTCCAAAACGAAGTAGGATGGTTTGGCAAACGATTCTATATGAGGTATTTTTGCCGCCATGACTCCCGTGAGTCAGCTTGATGTGGCTAAAACAGGAGTCACGCCGGGCCAAGTGAGGTCGCACCTCCGATCGGGCACATTTCTTCAATACCATTCTATTACTTTGTGATTTGATTGGGTGCACCTTTGATTTGGGAGTGTTTCTCGAGGTGGGTGGTAGTAGCTGCTATGCGTTACCACCAGTCCGTATCCGCAAAACGGTAGTATCCTACCCTGGGCATTGCCTTGCATGCCTTGTCACATGCCTTATCGCGCCTTCTACGAGTTTGGTTTGTGTCGTACCTATGGAGTGCTCCCTGATAGCCCACCGGTTCGGCGGAGTTTAAAGTACTGTATAGACTACGACATTTATATAAAATGTGTTAGGGGGGATATGGGTAACGCCTTAACGCTATTTTAATAGTTTATCTTACTATAGACATTATATATGTATCGTATTGTACTATGTATATATATAGTTTAACGGATCCTTAGAGGATGGGCATCCCAAACATCCTTTAAGTTATTTGTATTTCTGTTGACATTTCACTTGAGTTGAATTTACTGGTATAAGAATGTTAATCCTGACTCGGGTATTTTGTGTTTTGCTTTATGCTCGGGTCAGACTGAGTGTTACAGCATTTGGCTCACCTTTGGAGTTTGGAGCTTTTCTTGAAGATCTGTCTCTTATCTATTCAGCTTTTGGTTATTCCAGTTATTTCTAGTTGATTATTCAGACTTGTCATTTGCTTATGTATTAGAGATTCCTTTGTGTTTGAGTTTTCTGTTGTATTTTATTTCAGATTCGGTTGTTTATATAGTAGCTTCATGAACTACTATTTATCTATTACGTTTCTTATTGTTGTATTACCCTGTATCTGTGTTTCTATGATTGATTTTATTTACTGTATATACTGAGTTTTTCCAAATATAAATTAACATCTGTTGTTTTGAGCAATTCAAGTCCGACATGAGTGGATGATTGTCGATTTGAACGGTTCAAAATATCGGGTCGTTACACAAACTCTTATTTAAACTTCAAAATTATCTTTAAATTACTTAATTATTCTTCTAAAATCATTCACAAAATATTTAGAAAAGAATTGTTGTTTAAAACTACATTTCAAAAGTTACTTAAAACTGCTGCGAAAAGCGTTGCGAAAAGTGTTGCAAATAGTGTTTTAAAAACTATATTCTTCAAAATGACTTTTATATCATTTAGAAATCCATCTTTTCAACTTATATCATTTAGAAATCTTGTTTTGGATTCCGAACTACAAAACCGCGATGTTTTTAAATAATTGTTTTGGACATATTTCAAAATATACTTTATGAAATCTTGATTTTCTTTCTTCGTTGGGAAACTATGGATATAATAGACCGGAAAATTCTTATGTCGAAGAATTTTGAGCAATATTCCACTTTGTACACTCATTTAACTTTTATGGCGCAAAATCGAAAATACCGTTACGCGACGCGCCTAGTTTTGACTTGTTTTTCAATTTCTTTTCAAACTTCTTGAAAACACTTTTAAATGTTTATACAACATTTCTAAATCCTTTTAAACTCATTTTAAACAATATTATTGTATTTCAAACTCATATTCCATTTCATTTCATTTTATAATATTATATTGTTATAATATCATTTTTAACCTTTTTGGATTATTTAAAATCATTAAGAGGCTAAATAATTTCCATAGATATAATTGTATGGATTTATTTCTCATTTAATTAACTATGGTTTATTACTAAGCATTTCTCTTATCATTATCAAACCAGGTTATCAACCATATAAACAATCACATAATCAACCAATTTGCAATCAAGTTATCAAACATTTAATCATCTAACATATTTAAACTTTCAAATCATTATAATTGAAATAATTTATGGATTAATTAGTAAATACGAGTACTCACCTTTAACTTAACCAGTTCTTACTACCAACATTCATATGCAACAACGCTTCACTAAATCATCTTAACTTCACCAAACCATCACCTAAACTATTCCACCATGCTTCAAAGTGGTCAGCCACCACCTCCAAACATCCATAAGGCTCGGCCATAAGAGGTTCTCCACCATCCTCCATCATTCTTCAACTTTTTAGATTCTAACATGTTTTGGTAATATTCTAAGGTCTTTGGCAAAGTTTGGTGGAGTTTTGACTTTGTTTGATATGCTTTTGAAAAAGTTAGTAACGAAATGGAAGAGAAGAAGCCATTAAAGCTCTAAGAAAGAAGAAGAAGAGAAGAAAATGGTTTGTGTGAGAATGGGTATGCATGGCTATTTATAGGAAAAAGTTTGGAATAAAATATTATTATATAAAATGACCAAAATACTCTTACTTAAATTTGAAGTAAAGTAACACTTAACATCAAATGTCACTTCACAACTTTATGTCCATTTCACTTAAGAAGTAAGAAAAGTAAAGTAATAATTATGTTTGGTTTGATTTGACATGTTTTGGAATTTTGTGCTTACTTTTTCTTAATGCAATTCTAGAGTTTTCTAAATATGTTTAGTAAAAGTAAACTTGATTACTTAATTGATTAGTACTTATACTATTTGAATATATGTTCCTATATAAGAAAATAAAGGTGCAACAACGTTGCGACAACTTTTAGTCGACAAAATGTTTTACGGTCACATTTTGACGTTTTAGTTAAATATTTATTCATGTAAACCAAACTTCAAAATAAATTTCTAATTATATTTAAATAATTAAAACAATTATATTTGACTTATAAAATAATATAAAACAATATCGAAATCTATTTGTAAAAATACGACATCGATTTATTGATATGCGACGAAATTTGTCAACTTTTATAAAACAAGTTTTATATATTTATCGAACCATTATAAATTAAATTACTATTATTATCAAATGAGTTTGATATGGATTATATATATTAAAAAAAGAATTATTTACCCTTTAAAACAAATTTCTCGAATATTTATCCTATTTTATTGGAATCCGACTTTTGTCAATTTTATAATGGAAATCCAAAACCTTTATTCAATATCAAAAATAAGTTTACCATTCTTATTTATCATATAAAACATGATTGTTTAAGTTTGAAAATTCTACATTTGAATATTTAAATAAATTAAATATTCCATTTTCAAAGTGTTAATTATGGGTCTTTACAATAGCCTATTAAAGTTTACCGAAAATAAGCATTTTTGTAACACATATAATGATATTTTGAATTCTTATTTTATCAATTGAAAAGTTGTTGAAGAAAGAAACTTTATGCCCTAGCATGAAATATTACTACACATTACAGCTAATAGTAAGTAAAAGCTCTATTGTTTTTTGTGAGAAATGTGCGATCCTCAAAAGTAGAGGAGTGCACACATGAGTGTGTGTATCACTGAAAACAAGGTGCTGCCAACATGCCTAGCAGGTAACTAATCATAATACAAAAATAATAAAAAAGGACTCAGGTACGTCTAGAATGAGCTCCGGCAAAGCCACCGCCCATTGCACCTCAATATCCAGCTCCAACAAGACCACCGCCCACTAATGAGGTGTTAGGAGTACCTATTTAAGCCATGATGCAACCCAGTGCGGATAAGATCGATAGACGGCTCCAGTTGAGAAAGAACTCCTCACTACAAACTTTGAAAAACCAGAATGAATGCCTCACTGCCAATGCGGATAATCCAGAATGAAGAAAGCCACACTGCAGACGTGGAAGAACCTAAAAGAACGCTTCACTGCAAATGCGGATGATCCAGAATGAAGAAAGCCACACTGCAGACATGAAAGAACTGGAAATAACTCACTGCAAATGCAGATAATCTAGAATGAGAAACGCCACACTACAGACGTGGAAGAACTGGAAAGAACTCCTAACTTCAAACGCGGAAGGTCCAGAATGAACGTCTCTCTGCAATCTTGTCAGCAGCAAGCCTGAAAACCTGCAAATAGTAATCTAGCACCATTTCTGGCCTAAACCAGCATCTATAAAAGGAAATAAAGAGAATTATAAGAATAACACACATATATGTATATAAATGAAGTTTATATACATATATATGTATTAATGAAGTAAAAGTAATAAAATTGAAGCTAAAATTATAAGACAGAAAATCAACTAAAATTTGAGATGTAAAAAAAGTTATTGAAATCAAAAAGATAAAAATTAACAAACTATGAAATTAAAACCTATAAACTAAAATCTCTTAAAAATTATCCTCATGCCCCTTTAACCAAAATAACATTATGATAATTAGTAAAATCATCATTCGAATTTGAGAAAATGTTAATGCTATAATTATTAATGTTAAAAATATTGTTTTTATGCTTAAATAGCTTAATGCTATTACTAACCTTATTAAGATATTCTTTAAAATTATTATTTTTTAGCAAATCTGTATTTAGGATTTGAGATCCAATTAAAACAAAACGATGATATTATAAAAATCAATTTATTAATATGACTATTATTATTATTAAAAAGTCTCTGGTTTCTCTCAAACTAAATATACCAACAAATTATAATGAATAAAGTATCAAGTAAAAATCTATTTTCCTTTTTAAACGTAAATCTTAGATTATTCCAATAATAATCACAATCAGTAACTTTAGTTGTAAGACTAAAGCTAAAGATTTTGAGTGTATTATTAAGAATGTTGTAGGTATATATACAATCCTAATATACATGTTTAATATCTTCAAAATACAAATTACAAAAAGAACATTTATTATCAATTTGCATATTCGTTCTTTTTAAAAATTCAATAGTATTTAATTTCCCATGCATGATTAACCACATATGAATTTTAGATTTAGGAGGAGCGTTTTTTTTCCAAATAAGTTTAAAATATTTATTAGTTACGCCCGAGAAATTAAGAAATTTATAAAAAGAATTTGAAGTGAATTTCTTACTCTTATCCCATTCCCAGTTAATAGTATCATTTTCGTTATCAATATTATATAAATTTAATCTAGCAAATAATTAAGCAAATTGTCTAAGAGTTGTACCTTCTAAAATACTATTAAAACTAAAATTCCAAGGGGATCATTATCTGGAGAAAAAATATCTAAAATTAAAGCATTTTTAAAGTTACAAATTTCGTAAAGTTCTTTAAATTCTACCCTAAGAGGAATAACAGATATCCAACGATCGTGCTAAAAAGACGTATTATTACCTGAGTGAACAATCGTATTAGCACCAAGAGTAAAAATCTGATGACATTTTAAAATTAATTCCCAGTAATTACACAATTTATAAGTAACATTAGGTGTAATTTGGTATAAATTATTACTACTATTATAATAATGTTTAGAAATGATTTCTTTCCAAATAGAGTTACCGTTAACATCCTTAAATTTTCATAACCATTTCCCTAACAGAGACACATTCATGTTACGCAAATTAATGACTCCTAAACCACCTTCCTGTTTTGATTTATAAACTGTTTCCCAATTTACTAAACATTTAAGACTACTATTAGAATTATCTCCACTCCATAAGAAGTCCCGTTTAATTTTATCAATTTTGTTAATCATCCAATCAGGGAAAAGATGCATAGACATCCAATAGGTCGGAAGAGCATATAAAACAGAGTTGATGAGAACTAATCTACCCGCTCATGATAAAAACATCCCATTCCAACTAGAGATTCTTTTTTTAATTTTATCAATTATAATTAACCAGTCATCATGCTTAAGTTTAGTTGGTCTAATCAAAAATCCAAGATAATCAAAGGGGAAAGTCATAGTTTTACAATTAAGTGTATTAGCAAATAAACCTTCAACCTTATCAACATCATTTAATACTAAAACTGAAATTTTATTGAAATTAATTTTTGGCCCTGAAAGAAGTTCAAAGCCGTATGAAATAAATTTAGGGGTAATGACATGATTAGGCAAATGAGAGGAAAATAATAATGTGTCATCTGCAAATTGAAGAACAGAGAGACCATTGTGCGAGATTTCATTGCCAACACACCCTAAGGAACCATTTTCAACTGATTTTTTTAGTAATCATAGAGAAAACATCTGCAGCTTGGTTAAACAAAAGAGGCGATAAAGGATCACCCTGCCTTAAACCACGTTTTGATTGTATTTTATTTCCCAAGATACCATTAACCATTATACTAGAATTACCAGTTCTAAGCAAAAGTCATAATCCAACTAATCCATTTGCTACTAAAACTTCTAGCAAGAAACATATCAATAAGAAAATCCCAATCTACCGAGTCAAAAGCTTTCGCAAAGTCCAGTTTTACAATCGCATAAGTAATATTATTCTTACAACAGTGATTTATGTATTCTTGAACAACAGCCACTCCATCAGTGATATTTCTACCCTTTATGAAAGTAGTTTGTGAATAATCAATTAGATCATTCATTCTTGTGCTAAGTCTATTAGCTAAAACTTTTGAAATAATTTTAACGGAACGGTTAATTAAAGAAATAGGTCTAAAACCTTTTAAATTATTAGCATCGATTTTTTTATGTAATAAAATTACATTTGCAAAATTAAATCTTCCCAATTGTAATTTCCCATTATAAAATTCATTAAACATGCTGATTAAATCGAATTTTAAAACATCCCAAAATAATTTGTAAAAGAAAGTAGGAAACCCATCAGGACTCAGGGCTTTATCACTAGCACATCATTAATAGCCTTCAAAATTTCCTCTTCAGAAAAAGGATTATCAAACTCAAAAAGGTCAATTCTAGGTTCAGAAGGATAAAGATCATTCCATCTAATGTTAATTCTATGCGTATTCTTATTACCAAAAATATCTCTATAATAATCAGTAAATGCCTTGTTAAGATCCCTTTGATAAACCAATTCTACATTATTCACAAAAATAGAATTTATCATGTTACTACGTTTTCTACCGTTAGCCATATTATGGAGAAAAATTTGTTTTATCATCATCTTCATTAATCCATTATATTCTAGATCTCTGTTTCCACATAACCTCTTCTTTTTTCTAAAATTGAATTAAGCTCTTCTTTTAAATTAGCAAGAACGTTCCGCTCACCTAAATTTAGTTATCTAGTTTCTTCTATCTTGTTAATTTTAAGCATTTCAGAAAGTAAAATTTCTTTTTAAATTTTAATACTACCAAAAGCGTTCTTACTCTAAGATAATTCCTTAGACCCCTAAGTTTAAAAAAAAAATTTGCAGGATTATGCGTATTTCTGATATTGTAAAAATTCATTGAAATCCATTTATTTCTAATTAGATTAGAGAAATTGGATTCTAATAACCACATTTTTTCAAATTTAAAAGTTCCATTGACAATTCTATGATGATCACACGTAAGATTATAGGGCAACGATCAGAATAAGTGTAAGGCAAGCCGGAGACCCTACAAATAGGAAATTTATCCTCAATTTCGTCAATGACGAAGAATCTATCTAGAAAAGCAATTGAAGGGGACACTCCATGTGAATTCTCTATTAGAAAGAGGTATTTCAATCAAATTAGAATTAATAATAAATTGGTCAAACTCTTCTATAGAAGAGAAATCACCTTCCTGTGGTGACCGCTCTCCTAGAAAACGCGTAACATTGAAATCACCCCCGATAATCCAAGAACCAGGAGATAATGATCTAAATTCTAGACATTCATTCCTTAGAACCCGACGACCAATTTTTGAGTTTGGCCCATAAACATTAGATATATTTAAAATAGAGATGTTGCTAAGGTTGATTAGAATAATATGCAAAAAATGTTGCTTAGAAATACGTTGAAGTAGTTTAAAAGAATTATCCCACCACCCTATAAGTAAACCCCCAAAAGCTCCAACAGAAGGTAAATAAGCCCAATTCCTAAAATGATAACCACCTAATCTTCCATAAAAACGAATGTCAGGACACTCAACTTTAGTTTCCTGCAAAAGTGCAATGTCAATAAAATAATATTTAAAAAATGCATTGATTTTATTACATTTATTTAAATCGTTTAAAACCTCTAATATTCCAGCTAATAATCCTCATAAACCAACAGATCTAGCCCTCTCAATTTCCCTACTTCTAATATAAGCAGTATCTAACTCAATGTTAAAAAAACAAAAGTAGTATCTCTAGCTAACTACATAACTCAGTGGAAGACAGACTACCTAGAGAATAAGAAGAATAAGTACTGCCTAAATCAGAAATCATACTAAAGCCTGAATTCGTAGTGCCACTCGTGGCACTCGATTTAGGTAACTCACCCATCATTGAAGAATGAATGTTGTGGATTCTAGCACTACGGCGAATAGTACCACTAATAGAAATAGATTTCCTACGTCTACGTCTCTTTAACGACGAAGATAAAGCTGATGCAGTGCTATCAATGTTACAGTCATTTCCAATATCTGCTGAAAAATAGAAGTCCTATGAAATGCATCCTCTATAACAGTATCTTTGCCTTCATCATTTGTAGCTACTTCTCTAACCACCCTATCACCGCAGCAAGCCAGCCCATCGATTTCATAAAAATTTCAAACCCCATTACATTTTCTATCACCACAAAAATCCAAGCTAACTAGTAACCTATGCATGTCTTCCTCCACAATATCCACCCAGATTGAATCATCTCTATCATGGCCCGTTTTTCCATACCCTTTGAATCGACAATAAACCACACATGTCTAACTCAAATTGAATGAAAAGACGGAACATGAAGGGTAATAAAGAAAATAAACAGAACAGAATCTCACACGAATGGAATAATATATACTATTGAACAATATATTTACAGTGGAAAACTTTTAAATTACATATATCAGATTCTAACCTAAATTCAGCTTGGACAGTTATAAACATCTGTCCTTACAATTGCCGACAAACATCAAAGTTCAAACAAACAGACAACAACCTTATCATGTACGAACCTCACTAAGCAAAGAGGATAATAAAATATGTCATACGTGGATGATTATCTCCAGCTATCCTCTGGAAACTTTAATTGTTTTCGACTAAACCAGAAACTACTTGGATTTGACCCGACTATTAAAAATACCCGGATCAGGCTTGATAAACTAGCGTGAGAAAAACTCAATAATAAATGACAGTGTCATATATCAGCCTTTAAATAAAATCCTTTGAAAATAAAGAGTATCTCATAAGACTATGCCCACACATAAACACGGACGAGTTTTTACCTTATGATAACCAAAACACTTTTATATCAAAACATTTGATATTATTTTTAATGACATCTCTTTGAAAACATTTGCAAATAAACTTATTAATCTTAGACGAAATTGTTACCATTATTAAATTCCAGCATACTAGGTTCTACAATCAAGTCCGAAGGCACTTATTGGAGAATGAATTTCCATACAAATGACCAGGTGAAGGGACTACCTTCCGGCAGTACATCTCTAGAGGAATATACCGAGGACCATCACAAAGGATCCTCTACCAACACAAGACCGGCCTATCTCTGTAACTAGATAGTACCGAATATATCATCCCCCGGTCGTTACCGACCTTTAACCGAGCGCACTCATTTTAAAACTATTTAAACATATTTAAACATTCATAAAGCATTTCTAACTCATTTTAAAACTATTTCCAAAAGGTTTAAGCATTCCATATACAATATTTCATTTTCAAAAGGAAAGTGATTTCCTTTGTGCTTATCGACGTGTATTAACGTGACTCGGTAAAACAATTTAACAATCATATCAACAATCAATACTTGATGATCAAAGCATATACAAGCATCCATAGCAATCATAACACATCATCAAACATGTATATATATATAAATATAGATGTTAAATAGAGTTTCTCACCATAAACCAAAGCGATAAACTTCCTACCAACATTCTAATCAACCAACACTTCACTAATTACTTCCTACTCCATCAAACACTAGCAAACAACACCCTCTCCCTTCCAATATCTTGGCTGAGGCTTGAGATGGAGGTTGGCCAAAAGTATAGAGAAGAAGCGGTAGAGCTTTGAAGTTGAATTCCCAAGATTTTGATCCGAAAAATAGGTTATCTTGTATCTGATTTTAAGCCCTCTATATCTCAAAATTTAGAAAAGTTTTTAACTAAAAAGTTGTTGAAAATTATTTTCTCTTGAATTTGAAAAAATAATCATTTGAATTCAAGTTTTTTTGAGAGAGATATGATAGAATGAAGAAGAGGTATTGTCGGATTGATAAAAATGAAGTCCGAAAATGCACTTCAAAGAATTGAGTTTCAAGTATAGAAAAACTCAAAACTGGAAAAAAAGATAAAGACAAAAGTTGTAGCCACTAGAATTTCATATGATTTGAAAAAAGAATTTCGCATTTTGATTTCGGTTTGAAGAAGGGGTGAAATATGGAGAAAAGAGGAGTTTGATTTGAAGTGAATGAACATTGATTTCTTTTGAATATTTTGTAAATATTTTGACATTATTTCTTTCTAATTTTTTCCTATGGCTTAGAAGCCATTAAAGAGGAGAGAAAGAAGATGAAGAATCTTGAGAAAAAAAGAAGAAGAAATGTGAATGAAAGTGAAGAAGGAGGTGGGTATTTATAGAAAAAGAAAGAAGTGGTAAATTTACCAAAATAACCTCTTACCAAATTACCAAACTAACCTTACTTCAACCTAAAGCAATCTCCACTTTTTCAATACTTAATATCATCTTTCACATCCTTGCTTTATGTCTTGGTCACTTAAAAATTAAGTAAAGAAAAGTAATTATTTTGTTGGATTTTGATGTGATTTGGATTTGATGTTTACTTTTGACTTTTCTTAAACTTACTTACTTTTCTTAATGACTTCTAGAATTTTCTAATCTTATTTAGTAAAAGTAAACATGTTTAGTTATTAAAATGTGTAATATATATGTTAAAACATGTTAACAAAGGTGCGACAACGTTGCGGTAACTTTTAATCGACAAAACGTTGATTTTCGACAAAACGTTTTCGAGTCAAATTTTGACGTTTTTGTTAAACTATTTATTCATATAAACCAAACTTCAAAATTGATTTTTTGTTATCTTTAAATAATTAAAACTAGCATATTTGACTTATAAAATAATATAAAACAATATCCAAATCTATTTATAAAAATACGACATCGATTTATCGATATGTGACGAAATTTGTCAACTTTTATAGAACGGGTTTTATATATTTATCAAACCATTATAAATTAAATTAATATTATTATCAAATGAGTTTGATATTGATTATATATATATATATATTTAAAAGGAATTTTTTTTCCTTTAAACAAATTTCTCGAATATTTATCCTACTTTATCGGAATCCGACTTTTGTCAATTTTATAATAGAAATCTAAAACCTTTATTCAATATCAAAAATAAGTTTGTCATTCTTATTTATCATATAAAACATTATTGTTTAAGTTTGAAAATTCTACATTTGAATATTTAAATAAATTAAATATTCCATTTTCAAAGTGTTAAAATTACGGGTCGTTACATTCTCCCCTACTTAAAAGAATTTCATCCCCGAAATTACCCTGAAACTAAACCCATAATTTTTGTTACCTAAATCATTATTTCACAAACTTAAACCCATAAAATGTACCCAAATCATCTATATAAAATATCTGATTTGATCTTCTATTCGGATCCACAATTTTATTTCCGAACTAGTATCGTCCCCCGATCCTCTAATGCGGACTCTGATCAAGCTTCTAGATCAGATACACTTTCTTTCCTTGCATAGCTCTCAACTATGATAGAAAACTCAAGTAACTAACCAAAAAACATCATCAATGCTCGCCGTCAAGAAATCGAATGATAAATTCTTTTCCGGATCAGTGTAAACACCTCAAAGTTCCGTACTCGGATATTAAATCAAAATTTGTGTGACGAAATGATTTACGTATAAATTACGTATTTTTTCTTATTGGTTTTTCCCAGTTATAACAAATTCTCTTTATTCACATCCTTTATTTTTCACATTCATTTTTTTTAGAATATTTTCTTTAATACTAATATTGTTTATGTATTATTTCATAAACTATTACTTAAGTTTATTATATCTTATGAACACAACTATGTAAATCCATCACTTTTAAAAACCTAAGTCAAAATCCTTAATTAATGCTAGAATTCATTAATAAAACATTTTCCAGGTTACAATTTCCTTTTTAAAGAGTCATTATTTTACTTAGGTGTATAAATAGTTCATGACTTAAATCTATTTTTGTATAATACCCTTTTACATCCTAATAGTATATATACACATCCCAAATTCCCGATCGATTTTATATCCGGGTGAATTATAGATTTAAAATTTGTTGTAGGTTGCCATCATTTTATTTCCGATTTAATGCTATTATAAATTTCTCCACTTTTAAATCCTTTTTATTTATAGTCACATCTATAAATTATACTTATCCAATTTCATTTACTTGAAACATTTCACAATTATTTATCTTTTACCAAAAGTTTTCATAAATTCCTTAGCTTTGTGTTTGGTGTGATTCTGAAATTTTCGACTGTCCAAAATCGTCGAGAATCCCGCTTTATCTTATCAATTAATGATTCCAAATTTATCTTTGGTTTAAACACTTTTATGAATATTACTAATCAATTTATCAATTAATGATTCACCTTATCTCTATAACTTGAGAAAATTATATATATCGAGTAACTCCAAAGCAATACCAAGGAACTGGGTACTACCAACAGTATCATATATCCTCTTAATAAGAAGAGTAATACTTAAGAGAAGTGTTTACCATCCGAACACATCTCTTGCCCATTTTTAGTTTATTTTCGAGCCATTTGAACTAGTTATCATAAAGTATCTTTTTTTTAAATCCTTTAGAGATTACTTTTGTTTATAAAACCTATTTTATAAATTATTTTTATAAATTCATCTTATATTAATTAACTTCATTTAAATTTCCACAATTCTTTTAAATTACTTGAATTTAAATTCTCATTCCTTTTACATTTACCTTTTACATAATCATTTTCTATTTGTTAAATACATTTTTATCTTATATGTTCATTTCTTAAACTAATCTTATTATCAAATACCTTATACTCAAACTGTGAAATTATAATCATAAGATATTCATTTTTAAATTTCACTAATCTTGATTTCTAACTATATAACTTTTCAAAATATATACTTTGTAATCAAAATATAATCCTAAGTAAAATTATTTCATTTACCATTTTTTCAAAACAAAACCTTTATGTATAACATTAACAAATACGTGCTCATATATAATACTCTCAACTCATTTTAGGGTGTTACTAACCCTATCTATAATGATTTACTCATCCTAAGGTATTACTAACCCCATCTTTGATGAGTCTTAACCCACCAGAGCCAAGGTTCTCGCTTAACCTTCAGCTTTGATACCAAATGTCATAGCCCGTTTTTCCGTACCCTTTGAATCGACAATAAACCATATATGTCTAACTCAAATTAAATGAAAAGACGGAACATGAAGGGTAATAAAGAAAAATAGACAGAACAAAATATCACATGAATGGAATAATATATACTATTGAACAATATCTTTACAGTGGAAAACTTTTAAATTACATATATCAGAGTCTAACCTAAATTCAGCTTGGACAGTTATTAACATCTGTCCTTACAATTGCTGACAAACATCAAAGTTCAAACAAACAGACAACAACCTTATCATGTACGAACCTCACTAAGCAAAGAGGATAATAGAATATGTCATACGTAGATGAATATCTCCAGCTCTTCTCTGGAAACTTCAACCGTCTTCGACTAAACCTGAAACTACTCGGATCTGACCGGAGTATTGAAAATACCGGATCAGGCTTGATAAACCAGCATGAGAAAAACTCAATAATAAATGACAATGTCATATATCAGCCTTTAAATAAAATCCTTTGAAATTAAAGAGTATCTCATAAGACCACGCCCACACATAAACACGGACGGGTTTTTACCTTATGATAACCAAAACACTTTTATATCAAAACATTTGATATTATTTTTAATGACATCCCTTTGAAAACATTTGCAAATAAACTTATTAATCTTAGCCGAAATTGTTACCATTATTAAATTTCAACATACTAGGTTCTACAATCAAGTCCGAAGCACTTATTGGAGAATGGATTTTGATCAGGTAAAGGGACTACCTTCCGGCAATACATCTCTAGAGGAATGTACCGAGGATCATCACAAAGGATCCTCTACCACCACAAGACCGGCCTATCTTTGTAACTAGATAGTACCGAATATATCATCCCCCGGTCGTTACCGACCTTTAACCGAGCGTGCTCTAGCATACAAACCACATTAATTTACATCCCGAACGTCACAGCAGAAAGAAATATATCTAGAAGGGGGTGATCATACCCTAATTGGGAATGACCCACTTAGCCTTGCTACATCTAACCCTGTTTCGGTCATTTCCAGTTGAAGAGGCTTGAGGCAAAGATTACCTTTTCACACAACACATCTTCTTTCAATTTGAATGCCACATTGCCATTCCATATTCACATGACTAATTTCTACAAACGTATAACTTCTGAACTCATACGTCTCAGGAAAGGGTGTTAAGCTAAGAGAAGGTGTCTTCTCCACCACCAAACAAATATACATTTATAGAGATCACTCATTGTGATTTAGAATGCAAGGTCAGACACTCATCCATACAAGTTCATTCTGGGACCGAATGAAACCGAAGGTAATTTCCTCGCCATTACTAGGCGAGAAGCCCTTGTGGTCTTGAGATTTTTCTCAACAAAGAGACCAATGCTACAATATAGTGAATCGAGAGTTTATCCCCAATTAATCAACAAGTAGCCCCTCATTATTATTCGTCTCAATATCTCCGTCTTCAAATATCTTCATTCTTCGAATACGTAAACTGGTTCGAAGTGGTTTTTGGAGAGGAATTATCCAAATCCGACCCCAGTTCCTTCGAATCCAATCATCGATAAAAAGATGTTAAGTTCATAAGTGGATATCAATCATCAATCAATTACTTCATCTTTTATAAAACACCTTTCTTAGCTATATTCTTTTCAATTTATTCCATTTTCTTTTCAAGTGTATATAGAATCATTAAGCCTCATTTATTAAATAATATGATTTTTTTAAACTTCTTTAGAACTTGGAATAATTCCAATCATTTTTTCTTTTACTTAGGAAATCTTTTCCAAATCATTTATTAAATCTTAGTCAAAGATTTCTTTTTATCTTAAAGTAATTCTAAGTAATTTATTCTTTTGCTTTGGATAATATTTCAAATTTCCTCACTTAACACTCGATCTAAATTCCTAACTTTTAGGTGGGTCAAAAACAGTGTTATTTCAGAAATTGTTTACTGTAAACCATAAAATCAATCTTAGCAAACTCGTCCAAGTATAAGAAGATTATCTCTATGCAATACGAGTTGTATTTTATTCATTTTGGAGATTGCTTAAATTTTGGATAATACCAATCTTCTTTTATTTTGAAAAACTTAATATAATCTTTGTAGAGCATTCGACTTTCCTTTCGATTTGTTTCACCCTCGCCTAAAAAGTGAAAACATAGGCCAGGTAAGTTCATGGTACTGGTTCCTCCATTCCTAACCTTAGTTAAACACCTTATTTTATCTTCCCAGATCTCACAGGCGGGACAAATGTACTAGTCATTTCCGCATACTTAATTTGTTATTACATTCAATATTCTTTACTTTTTGTTTAAGTGGTATTAATAATTTCTCTTAACCATTTATTCAAACTATTATTAAAACTTCCAAATCATCTTTAAATTACTTAATTATTCTTTTAAAATCATTCACAAAAGATTTAGGAAAGAATTGTTAAGTTTAAAACTACATTTCAAAAGTTATTTAAAACTACTGCGAAAAGCATTGCGAAAAGTATTGCAAATAGTGTTTTAAAAGCTATATTCTTCAAAATGACTTTTATGTCATTTAGAAATCCATTTAAATCTCTTTTAAGACATTTTAAAGGATTTTTAGGATTTATTTCATATTTTCAAAAGATTTAAAATATCAATTTTAAACTTTGGCTACTTTGCTGCAAAAGCGCGATTTTTCTGGATAATTGTTTTGGACATATTTTAAAATATACCAGATGAAATCTTGATTTTCTTTCTTTATTTCTTTAAACATATTTAAACATTCATAAAGCATTTCTAACTCATTTTAAAACTATTTCCAAAAGGTTTAAGCATTCCATATACAATATTTCATTTTCAAAAGGAAAGTGATTTCCTTTGTGCTTATCGACGTGTATTAACGTGACTCGGTAAAACAATTTAACAATCATATCAACAATCAATACTTGATGATCAAAGCATATACAAGCATCCATAGCAATCATAACACATCATCAAACATATATATATATATATATAAATATAAATATAGATGTTAAATAGAGTTTCTTACCATAAACCAAAGCGATAAACTTCCTACCAATATTCTAATCAACCAACACTTCACTAATTACTTCCTACTCCATCAAACACTAGCAAACAACACCCTCTCCCTTCCAATATCTTGGTTGAGGCTCGAGATGGAGGTTGGCCAAAAGTATAGAGAAGAAGCGGTAGAGCTTTGAACTTGAATTCCCAAGATTTTGATCCAAAAAATAGATTATCTTGTATCTAATATTAGGCCCTCTATATCTCAAAATTTAGAAAGGTTTTTAACTAAAAAGTTGTTGAAAATTATTTTCTCTCGAATTAAAAAAAAAGAATTATTTGAATACAAGTATTTCTGAGGGAGATATGATAGAATGAAGAAGAGGTATTGTAACGACCCCGGATTTTAATTAAATTTAAATTGATAATTTATTGAATTTTGGAATTAAATTTGTGAAATTAATCGATTAAAGTGATGCGAGTTTCCCTAAACACAAATAAATTTTGTATAAATCATTTAAATTTAAAATATTATGTATGTATGTATGTATGTGAATATATATATATATATATATATATATATATATATATATGAGTCAATTTGAAATTTTAAATATATTATAAAAACAAAGAAAATACAAACATTAATATGTATTCATGTATGAACACTTGCAAAAGAAGATGCTAGTGTAAATATCTATGTACAAAATCAAATTGGGTAAGTATATTTGTACAGCCGAAATAAGCATATTGTACAAGGCAATTAATGCCAAATCTTAGCACACAAAATAAAATATGCATTTGTACAAAGTAAATTAATGAAGCCATCACAAGATTTCTATCAGCCGAAGTGAAGAAAAATTTATAAATTGGTACAAGGCAAGTAATATATACTTTAACAGTGAAGATATGCAAAGCAAAAAGAAAACACATAGGTACAACCGAATTGACATGTGGATAAGTATGACAATGTTAATAAATGCTTGTACAAGATGTTTCATATCAACTTTTTTTCCTATACATGAAGTATACAAACAAGGTACATATGCATTAAAGGGTTGCATCTTTAAGTACATACAACATTATCATCTCAGCCGAGACAAGCAAGTAAAGGAAAAATATCACTGATCTCATTTGTACAAAATAATATTTCCTGTACAATATTTTATCACCCAGTACATAACAAAATACATCACCCTGTAAACTTCTTTCATATATTATCATCTCCATTCCAGTTCGTTCAAAAAGAAAGAAAGAAAAACTGAAAGTAAAATAGCATCTCAGAAACTTAAACAAAATTTCAACTAAAACAAACAACTCAAGTCAAATGCAAACCCAAGATCAAAAGACTTCAGCTAGCAAGCTCAAAACTGTTTCAAAAGAAAGGAAGCTCTGTCATTCCTGGAAATCAATGTGAGTAACCTCCATTTTTAAAACTTAAGTATCTGTAATTTTTGCAAGTCTAGATCTGGAAAATATATGTATGTTGAACTTTGTTTCTGTGCATATATGTGAATATGTATGCATGTCTGTTCAAATTGGGACATCTCTGTTTTTTTGCTTTCCAAGACCAGATTTACAAAACAAATTTTTATCTTTTTTTCTAACCACTGTTAACACTTGGAATATAAACAAAGGTTGTTGGTTTGATCATGAACTAAGAATTTAAAATTTTATTTAAGTGAAAACAACATGTTAATGTCTCTGGAAACCATAAGTACAGGAATGCATGAGCTAACTCAAAATTTGAATCTAGTAATTCATGGATTCAGGGTTATAAATCAAATCTCTATACAAAAATATGATTTTTAAAGCAAAAATCAAAACTTTTAGAGTTAGAATTAAAGAGCTGTTCGAGTGTGATTAAAGTTCACTCTTTTGGGAACTTCTGGTGATTCTCTGATTTGTGGTGATCGGGGTATTTGCTGGTGATGGAGGGACGAACGATGGTTCGGGGAAAAATAGTGGGAAGGTGGTCAGGCGAACGTGGCGACGGCAGAGGGGTTTTTTCGTTTCTAAACCTAGTTTTGTCGAAGGTTAGAATTTCTGTGACGCCCCACTCCGAGAGCCTCATTAACAAAGAGTATTATATGGATAATACCGTCTGCTAATGCGGACAATAGAGTATAATGGAAGAGACCATGTGTAGTCTTACTTTAACTATCTACTGAACACGCCGAAAAGTGGTTTTTATCATCTCATGTGGTTCGACAAGTTCAATAAATACTTAAAGCAAAACTACAATGGCTATAGGATCTATCAGAACAAAATGTAACAACTCAAATGTAATATACATCACAGAACAGTGGATCATCATAAACACATATACTGATACAAAGCAGAGTATACGAAATGATACATGTCAAGTGGTATAGCGGACCACAATATACAGACGAGTTCACAAGAATACATATCAGAGTTACAACAGATAAGGACTAAACAAAAAGCTATAACAAAAAGAAGCTAGCGGAATAGTCCATGCGGAAGCAAAAGAGGCTAAGTCCAAAAGCACCTAACCTAAAACATCTCGGTCTGACCCGAGTATAAAATACACGGGTCAGTCTAGATAACAAATCAGTTAGATAAACTGAACAACAATAAACCTGCAAAATCGTACAGAGTATAACAAATATCTCTAAGGGAGATACACAATCATCTAGCAAAAGATGAACATAACAAAACAAGCCTCATATCATCGGCATCTCAACAAACAAAGGATATCATATCCCAAATCAAGCCAAAAGGCAAATAACAAATACCAATAAAGGTATACAAGTTCCACTAGATGATCGCTACATATCATGCGGCTCAAAAAGACCAACACCGAAGGGCGATACCTAGGGAATATACGTATCAATGAAAACAACAAAAGATTGCTCGAGCTCAGTACTGTATAAACAAGGATCCATAAGCCCGAAGGCTCCAAACCCAAATATCACCCATGCGGCTCAAAAAGACCAACATCGGAAGCGATACTATAGGGCAACAAACCCGAAGGCACAAACCCGAAGGCACATACCCGAAGGCAACAAACCTAGGGAGACTGTCCGAAGACACTATCCCAAAGGCAACAAACCGTAGTGCTGAAGGTCCGGAGGCCCAGTACTGGACACCACTAACTGGCGGAATGTGTCATAACTCTCGAAAAGGAACCCGAAAAGTGTTAACGTATGTCCCATAACCACTCGTTCGCACTAAACGGTTTACTATCCATTAGCCAATTTCACACTCAAAGCATTACAAAGTTTACCTCATGTCATCGGTAAACCAGACACAAAGGTCAAAACGATCAATCGAATAGGTCGGGGACTAATCGGAAAGGTGAACGTGCAGATTCATGGTCCGTGTTTTACCTAACCATTTAATCTCCTTTCCACTTCGTTCGAAGTGCAAAATCATGTGTGTTTAAATAGAAATTTATAAAGCGGAGAAGGGAGCTTTTAATACGATTTAGAGGGATCATTTATAAAACTTGTGAATGAAGTCAAAAGTAAGTTATCAAAGCCAAAGATGCAATAACAACCATTAAAAACCAACTTGAATCGATAAAATTTGGAAAATCAAACAAAACGAACAAAAATAGGCAAAACAGCCAAAACAGGAGCAGGTCGGTTGGCCGGCTACAGGGCTCGGTCGACCGGACACTGTCCTGGAAAAATTCTCGGGAAGCAGGTCGGTTGACCGGACTTCCTGGGTCGGTCAGCCGGAGCCTGAATTCCTGCACTTCCAAAACAGAGGCAGGGAAGTGCTCAAGTAGCAGGTCGGTCGACCGGACCCTGCATTCGGTCGACCGGAGCCTGTTTTTCAGCACTTCTTGCCCTATCAAAATGAAATTCCAATCCTTTCCAAACCAAAACAATAGCACATGAATACTTGTTAGGAATTCATACACAACATCAATGATATCAAGAGAAGTAGATGTGAGTTAAAAACTCACCTTTTTACACAAAACTAAGAAGAAGAAGAAGGAGCTCAAATGCAAAGAAACAACCAATCACACTCCACTTCAATTCCACAAGCTTCAATCTAAGAAGACAACACATATTTCCCAAATTAGGGTTAGGAAATTTCTAAAATTGAAGAGGAGAAGAGTTGGAGAAGATGAAGAGGAGGCTTACCTATCCTTCTCTTTGATTTTGGAGCAAGAATTCAAGTTGCAAGAAGAAACTACGGTTTGGAATATCTAATTCCTCTTCCTTTCCACCATTTTCAGCTTTAGCTTGAGAAAAGAAATGAAATGAAGATGGAATGAAGAGAAGGAGCTGAGTTAGGGGGGTTAAGTGGGGTTAAGGGCTGAACCCAAACCCAAGTCCAAAGTGAAAAAGGGTCAAAACTCCACAAACTCTAAACATATCGAAGCTTATACTCAAAAAGATCGCAAATGACATTTTGAACTCAATGGAAGTGGTTTCGAGCTCCAATTCGACCGTTTGCAAAAAGTAGCTTTTCGGACTATAATCCGACAAACGACATTATATTTAAATAAAATATTTAAATATACAACCGATAAATATGCGGGTTGTTACAGACTCCCCTCCTTAAGAAATTGCGTCCTCGCAATTCTTAAGAAGAAAATAAAGAGTAACAACCAAAAACATATCAACACATAAGAAGAACAGAATAAGAAGTTCACCATAAAGTGCACGAAAGGATAAGCCCGAACTTGCTTGCTTGGGAAATTCTCCGGATTCCTAAGCTCAAAACAATTTGGAACACCGACGTGGTATAAACAATACATCAAATGAACCGAAGCTCACAAATGAAGTGCAACAAAACGTCCGATGAACTTGGTAAAAAGATCATTCCATTCGGACATCAACAAAGAAACAATCACTTGTTGCTTACAACTAAATGCATTGGCAACACGATCCCCCTTTCAGGAATAAAAAGAATGAGAGTATCAGAAAAGATTTCTTCCAAATAATATTCTTTACTGAAAAGCTAAAGCTTCAAATTTAAATTACCTTCATGAAATCATCTTTCTGGAAAAATTTCCTTATTTCAAATCAATTTAGTGTGTCAAATTGTCTCATCAAAGCGTTTAGGAGATTCCTATCGATAACGTTGATCAAACGCATCGACCAGAATTCTTAAAGCACTCAATGGGCAATACAATCACAAAATCATCTTCTATATGATAACCATGTTTCTAAAAACTTTTTTTAAAAAAAAAAAATTCTCTTTGTTTGTTTTAAGAATAAAAATCCCATTTATACTTATAAATAAATCTTATGAAAAAGATTTGCAAAAATTTTAAATTGCTAATTTCCATCCAAAACCAATAAATACTAAAATGGAATCATCGAGATATTCACAGAATACTCGATTCATAAAATGGATGAAATGAGCTAGACAAACTGAATGACATAATAAATCATTCATAAGAATCACAACGAGTGCGGAATGCGGTAAGTGGAATGCTAACTTCCGCAACTCGTAGCCAAATGAAAACCGGTGGTAAGGTCGAGCTAAAAAGACCTTAACACTACTCAAAAGATTGCTTAGGTAATAATCCTAAGACAAGACCAAAATACCGGAAAATTCTCAAACTACAAGAATGAGAGAAACAACCCTTTCCTCATCATGAGGCTTAAAGAATAAAATGATGCCATCAAATTTGGAATCGAAATCACAAAGAAAATAGAGGCCTTCCAAAAATAGATGGAGACATACCTTATCCCCGAGAAGAACCTCCAGAAGCATCTGCTATATTTACCTTTCTTGGTTTAGCACCACCAGGAACAATAGGGCAAGCAGAAATATGATGACCTTCCTTCTTGCAGTAGCGGCAGAAGAGAGGCTTAGGACAAGCTCGAATCATATGATCAGGAGAACCACAATTGAAACACTTCCGAATGGAAGGCGTTCCAGCAAACTGAGACTGAGAATCAGATTCAACGGGCTTTTTCTTCTTGGAAGGGAAAATTTCCGGCTCATCCAATGGAGACTGCTTTTTGTTGGGGTTCTCGCGAACCTCAACATCATCACCACTATCGCAATCCCTCTCGATGGCTTCGAGATGAAGTGCAGAATCAACTAACTCCTCAAAAGAAAGTTTAAACTCAAGCATCAAAGATTTCTTAAGATATTTCTTAAGACCAGAAACAAACTTCAGATTCTTCTTATAAGAAGTGCTAATAAATTCAAGACCATACTTAGATAAGGCCTCGAAAGATGCAACATACTCAGAAACGGAAGACTCCCCTTGCTTCAATTCAAGAAAGCGTCGAGCCAACAAAGCTTTCTCAGATTCAGGAACGAACTTGAGTTCGAATCGTTCCCGAAACTGAGTCCAAGAAAGAACAGACTCATCAAGTTCAGATAGAAGAAGCTCGTACCAATCAAGGGCACGCTCTTGCAATAAACTAGAAGTTACAAGAACTCGATCATGGTCAGAAAGATCCATGCGAGAGAAGATACGTTCACAAGTGCGAATCCAAGCTTGGACTTCAAGGACGGACTCGGAGCCTTTGAATGGCTTTCCTCCAAGATGAGAAAAATCACTGCACAAGCGTGCAAAGGTAGACTTGCGAGGTGGAGATACACGAGTAGGAGCTAGAGGCTGAATGCTCCTAAACAACTCCATAAACTGATCGGCTGACATATAAACGCCATCCGGATGTGAGCCACTGGATTGCCCAGCATCCGAACGTCGTCCTCTGCCTCTTCCAGCCATAAGCTGAAAGTCAAGATAAGAACAAGATTAATCACAAGGTAGATTCTTCAATACGGAATACTACGGAATAAAAATACATTCCTAGACGTATTCCCAAATCCTATCTACCCCAAAACACGGAAGGAATAGAGGCAAGATGATTCAAAGATTTGTAACACTTGTTACACTTTGATGTACCTTAATATGTGCTTCTAATCTGTGTTTATCATATTTTGTTCTGAACCTCGCTCTGATACCAAGCTGTGACGCCCCACTCCGAGAGCCTCATTAACAAAGAGTATTATATGGATAATACCGTCTGCTAATGCGGACAATAGAGTATAATGGAAGCGACCATGTGTAGTCTTACTTTAACTATCTACTGAACACGCCGAAAAGTGGTTTTTATCATCTCATGTGGTTCGACAAGTTCAATAAATACTTAAAGCAAAACTACAATGGCTATAGGATCTATCAGAACAAAATGTAACAACTCAAATGTAATATACATCACAGAACAGTGGATCATCATAAACACATATACTGATACAAAGAAGAGTATACGAAATGATACATGTCAAGTGGTATAGCGGACCACAATATACAGACGAGTTCACAAGAATACATATCAGAGTTACAACAGATAAGGACTAAACAAAAAGCTATAACAAAAAGAAGCTAGCGGAATAGTCCATGCGGAAGCAAAAGAGGCTAAGTCCAAAAGCACCTAACCTAAAACATCTCGGTCTGACCCGAGTATAAAATACATGGGTCAGTCTAGATAACAAATCAATTAGATAAACTGAACAACAATAAACCTGCAAAATCGTACAGAGTATAACAAATATCTCTAAGGGAGATACACAATCATCTAGCAAAAGATGAACATAACAAAACAAGCCTCATATCATCGGCATCTCAACAAACAAAGGATATCATATCCCAAATCAAGCTAAAAGGCAAATAACAAATACCAATAAAGGTATACAAGTTCCACTAGATGATCGCTACATATCATGCGGCTCAAAAAGACCAACACCGAAGGGCGATACCTAGGGAATATACATATCAATGAAAACAACAAAAGATTGCTCAAGCTCAGTACTGTATAAACAAGGATCCATAAGCCCGAAGGCTCCAAACCCAAATATCACCCATGCGGTTCAAAAAGATCAACATCGGAAGCGATACTATAGGGCAACAAACCCGAAGGCACAAACCCGAAGGCACATACCCGAAGGCAACAAACCTAGGGAGACTGTCCGAAGACACTATCCCAAAGGCAACAAACCGTAGTGCTGAAGGTCCGGAGGCCCAGTACTGGACACCACTAACTGGCGGAATGTGTCATAACTCTCGAAAAGGAACCCGAAAAGTGTTAACGTATGTCCCATAACCACTCGTTCGCACTAAACGGTTTACTATCCATTAGCCAATTTCACACTCAAAGCATTACAAAGTTTACCTCATGTCATCGGTAAACCAGACACAAAGGTCAAAACGATCAATCGAATAGGTCGGGGACTAATCGGAAAGGTGAACGTGCGGATTCATGGTCCGTGTTTTACCTAACCATTTAATCTCCTTTCCACTTCGTTCGAAGTGCAAAATCATGTGTGTTTAAATAGAAATTTATAAAGCGGAGAAGGGAGCTTTTAATACGATTTAGAGGGATCATTTATAAAACTCGTGAATGAAGTCAAAAGTAAGTTATCAAAGCCAAAGATGTAATAACAACCATTAAAAACCAACTTGAATCGATAAAATTTGGAAAATCAAACAAAACGAACAAAAATAGGCAAAACAGCCAAAACAGGAGCAGGTCGGTCGGCCGGCTACAGGGCTCGGTCGACCGGACACTGTCCTGGAAAAATTCTCGGGAAGCAGGTCGGTTGACCGGACTTCCTGGGTCGGTCAGCCGGAGCCTGAATTCCTGCACTTCCAAAACAGAGGCAGGGAAGTGCTCAAGTAGCAGGTCGGTCGACCGGACCTTGCATTCGGTCGACCGAAGCCTGTTTTTCAGCACTTCTTGCCCTATCAAAATGAAATTCCAATCCTTTCCAAACCAAAACAATAGCACATGAATACTTGTTAGGAATTCATACACAACATCAATGATATCAAGAGAAGTAGATGTGAGTTAAAAACTCACCTTTTTACACAAAACTAAGAAGAAGAAGGAGCTCAAATGCAAAGAAACAACCAATCACACTCCACTTCAATTCCACAAGCTTCAATCTAAGAAGACAACACATATTTCCCAAATTAGGGTTAGGAAATTTCTGAAATTGAAGAGGAGAAGAGTTGGAGAAGATGAAGAGGAGGCTTACCTATGCTTCTCTTTGATTTTGGAGCAAGAATTCAAGTTGCAAGAAGAAACTAGGGTTTGGAATATCTAATTCCTCTTCCTTTCCACCATTTTCAGCTTTAGCTTGAGAAAAGAAATGAAATGAAGATGGAATGAAGAGAAGGAGCTGAGTTAGGGGGGTTAAGTGGGGTTAAGGGCTGAACCCAAACCCAAGTCCAAAGTGAAAAAGGGTCAAAACTCCACAAACTCTAAACATATCGAAGCTTATACTCAAAAAGATCGCAAATGACATTTTGAACTCAATGGAAGTGGTTTCGAGCTCCAATTCGACCGTTTGCAAAAAGTAGCTTTTCGGACTATAATCCGACAAACGACATTATATTTAAATAAAATATTTAAATATACAACCGATAAATATGCGGGTTGTTACAGACTCCCCTCCTTAAGAAATTGCGTCCTCGCAATTCTTAAGAAGAAAATAAAGAGTAACAACCAAAAACATATCAACACATAAGAAGAACAGAATAAGAAGTTCACCATAAAGTGCACGAAAGGATAAGCCCGAACTTGCTTGCTCGGGAAATTCTCCGGATTCCTAAGCTCAAAACAATTTGGAACACCGACGTGGTATAAACAATACATCAAATGAACCGAAGCTCACAAATGAAGTGCAACAAAACGTCCGATGAACTTGGTAAAAAGATCATTCCATTCAGACATCAACAAAGAAACAATCACTTGTTGCTTACAACTAAATGCATTGGCAACACGATCCCCCTTTCAGGAATAAAAAGAATGAGAGTATCAGAAAAGATTTCTTCCAAATAATATTCTTTACTGAAAAGCTAAAGCTTCAAATTTAAATTACCTTCATGAAATCATCTTTCTGGAAAAATTTCCTTATTTCAAATCAATTTAGTGTGTCAAATTGTCTCATCAAAGCGTTTAGGAGATTCCTATCGATAACGTTGATCAAGCGCATCGACCAGAATTCTTAAAGCACTCAATGGGCAATACAATCACAAAATCATCTTCTATATGATAACCATGTTTCTAAAATCTTTTTTTTTAAAAAAAAAATTCTCTTTGTTTGTTTTAAGAATAAAAATCCCATTTATACTTATAAATAAATCTTATGAAAAAGATTTGCAAAAATTTTAAATTGCTAATTTCCATCCAAAACCAATAAATACTAAAATGGAATCATCGAGATATTCACAGAATACTCGATTCATAAAATGGATGAAATGAGCTAGACAAACTGAATGACATAATAAATCATTCATAAGAATCACAACGAGTGCGGAATGTGGTAAGTGGAATGCTAACTTCCGCAACTCGTAGCCAAATGAAAACCGGTGGTAAGGTCGAGCTAAAAAGACCTTAACACTACTCAAAAGATTGCTTAGGTAATAATCCTAAGACAAGACCAAAATACCGGAAAATTCTCAAACTACAAGAATGAGAGAAACAACCCTTTCCTCATCATGAGGCTTAAAGAATAAAATGATGCCATCAAATTTGGAATCGAAATCACAAAGAAAATAGAGGCCTTCCAAAAATAGATGGAGACATACCTTATCCCCGAGAAGAAACTCCAGAAGCATCTGCTATATTTAGCTTTCCTGGTTTAGCACCACCAGGAACAATAGGGCAAGCAGAAATATGATGACCTTCCTTCTTGCAGTAGCGGCAGAAGAGAGGCTTAGGACAAGCTCGAATCATATGATCAGGAGAACCACAATTGAAACACTTCCGAATGGAAGGCGTTCCAGCAAACTGAGACTGAGAATCAGATTCAACGGGCTTTTTCTTCTTGGAAGGGAAAATTCCGGCTCATCCAATGGAGACTGCTTTTTGTTGGGGTTCTCGCGAACCTCAACATCATCACCACTATCGCAATCCCTCTCGATGGCTTCGAGATGAAGTGCAGAATCAACTAACTCCTCAAAAGAAAGTTTAAACTCAAGCATCAAAGATTTCTTAAGATATTTCTTAAGACCAGAAACAAACTTCAGATTCTTCTTATAAGAAGTGCTAATAAATTCAAGACCATACTTAGATAAGGCCTCGAAAGATGCAACATACTCAGAAACGGAAGACTCCCCTTGCTTCAATTCAAGAAAGCGTCGAGCCAACAAAGCTTTCTCAGATTCAGGAACGAACTTGAGTTCGAATCGTTCCCGAAACTGAGTCCAAGAAAGAACAGACTCATCAAGTTCAGATATAAGAAGCTCGTACCAATCAAGGGCACGCTCTTGCAATAAACTAGAAGTTACAAGAACTCAATCATGGTCAGAAAGATCCATGCGAGAGAAGATACGTTCACAAGTGCGAATCCAAGCTTGGACTTCAAGGACGGACTCGGAGCCTTTGAATGGCTTTCCTCCAAGATGAGAAAAATCACTGCACAAGCGTGCAAAGGTAGACTTGCGAGGTGGAGATACACGAGTAGGAGCTAGAGGCTGAATGCTCCTAAACAACTCCATAAACTGATCGGTTGACATATAAACGCCATCCGGATGTGAGCCACTGGATTGCCCAGCATCCGAACGTCGTCCTCTGCCTCTTCCAGCCATAAGCTGAAAGTCAAGATAAGAACAAGATTAATCACAAGGTAGATTCTTCAATACGGAATACTACGGAATAAAAATACATTCCTAGACGTATTCCCAAATCCTATCTACCCCAAAACACGGAAGGAATAGAGGCAAGATGATTCAAAGATTTGTAACACTTGTTACACTTTGATGTACCTTAATATGTGCTTCTGTTCTGTGTTTATCATATTTTGTTCTGAACCTCGCTCTGATACCAAGCTGTGATGCCCCACTCCGAGAGCCTCATTAACAAAGAGTATTATATGGATAATACCGTCTGCTAATGCGGACAATAGAGTATAATGGAAGCGACCATGTGTAGTCTTACTTTAACTATCTACTGAACACGCCGAAAAGTGGTTTTTATCATCTCATGTGGTTCGACAAGTTCAATAAATACTTAAAGCAAAACTACAATGGCTATAGGATCTATCAGAACAAAATGTAACAACTCAAATGTAATATACATCACAGAACAGTGGATCATCATAAACACATATACTGATACAAAGCAGAGTATACGAAATGATACATGTCAAGTGGTATAGCGGACCACAATATACAGACGAGTTCACAAGAATACATATCAGAGTTACAACAGATAAGGACTAAACAAAAAGCTATAACAAAAAGAAGCTAGCGGAATAGTCCATGCGGAAGCAAAAGAGGCTAAGTCCAAAAGCACCTAACCTAAAACATCTCGGTCTGACCCGAGTATAAAATACACGGGTCAGTCAAGATAACAAATCAGTTAGATAAACTGAACAACAATAAACCTGCAAAATCGTACAGAGTATAACAAGTATCTCTAAGGGAGATACACAATCATCTAGCAAAAGATGAACATAACAAAACAAGCCTCATATCATCGGCATCTCAACAAACAAAGGATATCATATCCCAAATCAAGCTAAAAGGCAAATAACAAATACCAATAAAGGTATACAAGTTCCACTAGATGATCGCTACATATCATGCGGCTCAAAAAGACCAACACCGAAGGGCGATACCTAGGGAATATACGTATCAATGAAAACAACAAAAGATTGCTCGAGCTCAGTACTGTATAAACAAGGATCCATAAGCCCGAAGGCTCCAAACCCAAATATCACCCATGCGGCTCAAAAAGACCAACATCGGAAGCGATACTATAGGGCAACAAACCCGAAGGCACAAACCCGAAGGCACATACCCGAAGGCAACAAACCTAGGGAGACTGTCCGAAGACACTATCCCAAAGGCAACAAACCGTAGTGGTGAAGGTCCGGAGGCCCAGTACTGGACACCACTAATTGGCGGAATGTGTCATAACTCTCGAAAAGGAACCCGAAAAGTGTTAACGTATGTCCCATAACCACTCGTTCGCACTAAACGGTTTACTATCCATTAGCCAATTTCACACTCAAAGCATTACAAAGTTTACCTCATGTCATCGGTAAACCAGACACAAAGGTCAAAACGATCAATCGAATAGGTCGGGGACTAATCGGAAAGGTGAACGTGCGGATTCATGGTCCGTGTTTTACCTAACCATTTAATCTCCTTTCCACTTCGTTCGAAGTGCAAAATCATGTGTGTTTAAATAGAAATTTATAAAGCGGAGAAGGGATCTTTTAATACGATTTAGAGGGATCATTTATAAAACTCGTGAATGAAGTCAAAAGTAAGTTATCAAAGCCAAAGATGCAATAACAACCATTAAAAACCAACTTGAATCGATAAAATTTGGAAAATCAAACAAAACGAACAAAAATAGGCAAAACAGCCAAAACAGGAGCAGGTCGGTCGGCCGGCTACAGGGCTCGGTCGACCGGACACTGTCCTGGAAAAATTCTCGGGAAGCAGGTCGGTTGACCGGACTTCCTGGGTCGGTCAGCCGGAGCCTGAATTCCTGCACTTCCAAAACAGAGGCAGGGAAGTGCTCAAGTAGCAGGTCGGTCGACCGGACCTTGCATTCGGTCGACCGGAGCCTGTTTTTCAGCACTTCTTGCCCTATCAAAATGAAATTCCAATCCTTTCCAAACCAAAACAATAGCACATGAATACTTGTTAGGAATTCATACACAACATCAATGATATCAAGAGAAGTAGATGTGAGTTAAAAACTCACCTTTTTACACAAAACTAAGAAGAAGAAGGAGCTCAAATGCAAAGAAACAACCAATCACACTCCACTTCAATTCCACAAGCTTCAATCTAAGAAGACAACACATATTTCCCAAATTAGGGTTAGGAAATTTCTGAAATTGAAGAGGAGAAGTGTTGGAGAAGATGAAGAGGAGGCTTACCTATGCTTCTCTTTGATTTTGGAGCAAGAATTCAAGTTGCAAGAAGAAACTAGGGTTTGGAATATCTAATTCCTCTTCCTTTCCACCATTTTCAGCTTTAGCTTGAGAAAAGAAATGAAATGAAGATGGAATGAAGAGAAGGAGCTGAGTTAGGGGGGTTAAGTGGGGTTAAGGGCTGAACCCAAACCCAAGTCCAAAGTGAAAAAGGGTCAAAACTCCACAAACTCTAAACATATCGAAACTTATACTCAAAAAGATCGCAAACGACATTTTGAACTCAATGGAAATAGTTTCGAGCTCCAATTCGACCGTTTGCAAAAAGTAGCTTTTCGGACTATAATCCGACAAACGACATTATATTTAAATAAAATATTTAAATATACAACCTGTCACGTACCAAAATTTTCGACTTTTGAAAATTCGACATCGATACTCACTTTATCGACTGCCGAGAAATCGAGTGCCGGAAACTCCAATAGTGAGGGTTTTTAAAAAAAAGAAAAAGGTAGAAGAAGAAGAAAAGAAGAAAAAGAGAAGTAGAAGAAAGAGAGAAGAAAGAAGAAGAGAGAAGGAGAACAGAACAACAGAACAGCAATAGAAACAGAACAATATCAGAATCTTACACATCGCAGCGGAACAATATATAATAGATAATTACTAGTCTTTTAAAACAAAGAACTATATCAGTTTATACATACATCAATCATCAGAGTCAATATACAACAATGGACAGTTATATAACTTGTCCTCATACAGAATACACAGCGGAATAAAATAATATCAGATACAAATACTACGTCTCATCATCCAGCTTATCTCCAAAGCTCCAGAATATCCAGAATATCCTGATAACATAACTCTAGACTGCCCGTGTGGAAATTTGGTGGGCACCCAGAGTTTAGAAGGGAAACAATAAACTCCGAGTCAGTCATTGTGACTGGTGTGAGATCGTAAAACAGTTATTTTTCACAAAGAAAATAAAACAAATTCGCAATGCTTTTGGAAAATGAAACTACCATAAGACCTCCCGCCACACACACAATGCAAACGCAGAATTGGAGGAGATTTCTTCTTATGATAGTCAAAGATGCTTACTATGCAAAATCAAATCCTTTTTGATATTATTATTAGTGCATAGTGTAGAAATCATTTCGAAAGTATAATATTAATCTTAGCCAGCATAGGCATTCCGCACTTATGCCTACTATAGCTACTATGTTCAATAGCAGGTTACCGCCACATTCCATAGTAGGTAATACAACTAAAACCGTACACGTCACGTATTGTTTCTTTGGATTTCCAACAAATGGTCAGGCTAAGGAACTTCCTATGCCACGATGGGTACGTCCCTGGAATAGACGACCCGAGAACCTAACCGGATCTCTGCCAACACAAGGCCGGGTTACCTCTGCAAAAATAGGTAACTACTGACACGCGTATGCCATCCCCCGATCGTAACCGATCTTCCCGAGGATCCCCGATTTCCAACAAACCACATAGATAATAATGCAGCAACCACATAGGTTAAGTATCTGGGCTCCATACCATGATACCACCTCTATCCAGAAGGAATGACATACACTAAGGGGCGCTACTCCCTAGAACCTTGCTGCATCCTTCCTGTTTCGACCATTTCCGGGGTGTGAGGCTCGTCGAAGTCTCGTCCACAAAGCTACGCTTTCTACAAAGCCATGCTTCGGGTCAAACAAATGATCAACCTATGATCACAAAGATATAAGATCAAACAAATGATCATATCACAAATGATCAAACACTGATCATTTCACAGCAACACTCAGTATGCCACGTTACCAAATTGGGAGTATATTGCTGATAAATTTCAACTACATAACCTCTGAGCTCGTACGTCTCAGAGAAGGGTGTTAAGCTAAGAGAATAAATTCTCCGCCACTAACAGATATGTATTTGAAAGAAATCAGCTTTATATCTCAAATTGTAACGTCAGACACACAATCCATACAAGTCTGTTCCGGGATCGAATAGAACCGAAGGCACTTCTCACGAAGCCCTTGCATATCCGGATAAATTTCTAATCACGTCCGGACTTCCCGTCACTAAGGGTGATAAAACCTCTAAATCGGAGATCAGCCGATGTAGAGTAACTCGACGGTAATCCTTCCGTTTTCAAAAATATCCGGTCTTCAACACCGGTCTTCAAATGCAATTCATAACGACGTATCACATATTCGGAATGGGTATAACGACGTATCACATATAGTGAGCGATTATTCAAAAATAAGTGTGGCATTCAAATTCATCCAATTCACAACAAATACCATTCAAGGTAATTATTGATAGTCGGTTATTTAACTATCAATAAAGATGCGCAACATCATCAGATTCCAAATAATTTTCCAAATTATTTATTTTCCAAAATATCTTTTACTAGATATAAAATTTCCACACTTCAAAAATAAATCAACTTTTATTTTTAAACAACTTCCCATTCTTTTATAAATTCCATATTGAATTTATATTTTCGAATATCTACTGATATTCGATTTTCAAATCGTTTTCAATATTCAATTTCAATTTATCTTTTCAAAGATAAATTCTCAAAAACATTTCATTTCATTTTTGGAAAAGCAATTCCATACTTATTTAATAATAAGTAATTCACAAATCTATTTATTTTCAACATTTGAAAATATTCGATATACTTAAATCAAATTAAGTATATATTCATTCTTTAAGGAAACCATTTATTATAACAACATCTATTTGAGTCAAAACGAATGCTACGTAAAACATCGTTACGATGACTCAAAATCACTAGTATAGGGATTCGGAATTTAGATATATATATAAATCCCAATACTAGATAAAAATATTTCCTTTCGGAAATCATTTACTATAACAACAGTGTTATAGTCCATCATTTCCTTCTTCCTCGAAAACGTCTATTTCAACAATAAAAATGTTGAAATCTATGTATTCGATATCATAATACATTTTAAAAACATCTTTAAAATGTTTAACTTCATTTTCAATGTCACTTTTCCAAAACCATATCCATTTTACTTAACCATATATTCACTGTCCAAAATCGTGAATATACTTCACTAATTACATTTCACTATCTTCTACACGTTTTATTTCAATAATAATTCGCTATCCAAAATCGCGAATATATCTCCTTTAACAACCTTCTATATTTCATTTATCAAATTCAATTGATCTCGAATTTATAAAACAACGTTTATAAATTCCATTTCTACTTTCTAACATCTTCGATTTAATAAATCTCCTTTTATTAACTTCTATAATTCACTTATCAAAATAAGCGTTTTCGGATTTATAAGCAAATTCCATTCATACCTCGTTTAAATGCAAAAATCCGATTTATAAGATAATTACTTATAAATCTTTTGTTTTACAAAAATCTATTCATTTCGTAACTTCATAATTTATAAATCTATAAATTCCATATCTTCACGATTTACAATTTTATAAATTTCATTTTTAACACTTATAAACTCGTTTTATAATTCCAATATTTTAAATTTATAAATATCAACTTTTTAAATCTTTTAAATAAACGGTTCACAAAAATTCAAAAATCTCAGTTCAAACCATTTTATAAATTGCTTAAACTATTTATTTCAAAAAAACACCTTACGGTCATAATTCACAAAAATCTTAACTTTTATAACTTTAAAATTTTAAACGTTTATTTGTTTAAAATAAATCAATTCAACAATTCAATAAAACGTCTATTTTCAAAAATCACTTTAAAATCCTTTTAAAGTAAAGGTCGTTATTTTTAAACTTCAAAACTTGAATCCAATGATGCAACGCATCAATTAGTCCATCACAACATCAACATCATATATCATCATATGATAACAGAATATATATCAATATCTGTAAATAAATAAATACAGTCGAGGAATCCAGTTGGATCCCTCCAACCTGTTTCCCTGCATCCAAAGACGTTAGCACAATACCAATTCCACTTCGAGGTGGAATATCGCGGTATATGGGTTTTATAAAAATATCCGCTTACTAACGGCGCAATAGGGTCTCATCCGCTATACGAGGCGGGAAATCAATCAATCCAATATATACATATGTCAATATGTATATATAGCTATATATATCGATATATCCTACTATATCTAATATCACATCCAATAGCAATCAAACTGCAAACATCAAATTTATTTTGAGTGAGAAGATCTCACCTTAGCTTTTAATTTTGCAATCCGTTTCCATTTTGACCATTTCTTCACTTTTAACCTTGTATAAATAATTATACAATTCTATTAATATTCGGAATAATCGAATAGTTTAAATTACATTTGGTAAAATTTTACTTTATCTTACCAATTTTAATTTCAAACAATTTCCTTTAAATTATTTTTAGTAACCAAATAAATTTAAATTAGTTAACTATTTAAATTTAATCAATAAATTTTAAGATCAAGCAAATTAAAAATATGCATATTTATCTTCATCAAGTTTTCACTGCTTATAAAATTTAAACCAATTTTATCCCCTGTTTCACTGTAAAAAAAACTGCATATATATTTTTCTTTCTGTAAATATTTTCTATACATATAATATTTATTCCTTTACTTAAATTTTAAAACAATACCTTACTGTAAAATAATTTCTACAACATTATACATACATATATAAATTAACTTATATTAAATTAAAATAAATTAAATTAAATTATATACCTCACAGCAAACATCGACAAAACACAGATCGCTGCCCTTGCCGCCGTCGAGTATCGCCACTCGCGAGTGCCATGAAACCCCAGCCACCTCGAATCCAAGCTGCCAAATTCGATCGCGCCATTGATGTCGCTGACCACTACGAACGCGTCGCCTCGCTACCGCCATCCCATTCATGTCGAGCTCGAGATCGACAAACCCCCTTGTGCCTCGTGCTCGCCAGCGATCGAAACCCCCGACCAATACACATGCCAAGGATCTCAACGCGAGCCGCCTGCCTCGATTCTGCTCCGCTCCACCAGCGATCGCCATCGCGTGCTACGAACGCTTTGACATTCCCCTCGTCTTCCAGTCGGCCTCGTATCCCCTCCATCGGCGATCTACTCACGATGAACTCGAACTCGATGTGGAGACTTTTCCTTTGTTCGACTGGAGGAAAACGGCTTCGACTTGATTATGAAATCATCGATCTCGATTTTGTTTTTTTTTGTTGAGGAACGAGATTAACTGTCGACAAGAGGGATGCGATTCTATTTGATTTATTTTTTTCCCTTCCTGGCTTCGGCCATGATTTTATCTCGAACGTGAAAATCTTCGAATTGATTACGAATGGGAAGCTCGGCCATTGTTTTAAATTTGTGAACGGGAGCTTTTCGTTTATTTTGAACGAGAAGGGATATTTAAAATTGAACAAAGAATGATTTGCACGATTTCTCTCCGGGATTTTCTGCGTGATACTAGGCGTGGTTTGGGGAAGATAATATGCTGCCTTAACTTGATGTCAGCATAGTTTTTAAATAAAAAAAAAATCTAAATTGAATTCAATTTAATTTTAATGCGTTTACCTATCGTACGGTCACACTATAACTCAGATCGATACGAAATTGGAAATCCGGTAATAATTCAATATTACGGACCCAATGGAACTGGTTTCATCGAATTCCGAGACTGCGCCCCGGAACGCTACTTTTAAATATCGGTTCAAACAATTAAATTCCAAAACTGAACAAATCACTGAACAATTCAATTCTGAAGCTTCTATTATCTTCAGTGTTATCAATATAAATTTTAAAAGCTTTTCGAAATATTTTTCTTCAACTTTAAATTGAAGATTTAAATTTTATTCAGCATTCAATAGATTAAATTTTATAATTTAATCGTCAAATTAAAAGTTATATTCGGGATTCAAATTAAATCATCGTTCAAATATTTAAAATTAATTAAATATTTTCAATTTAATTTGTTCAAAATTCAGGGTCGTTACAGACTTCCCTCCTTAAAAGAATTTCGTCCCGAAATTACAAGTTAGGAAAAAAGGTCCTTAACTCGTCTACTATCTTTCAACATCCAATAGTTTTATCAATTTTCAAAACAAATCTTTCTACTAAAGATTTGTTATCATTCAACTAAATTTCTAAACCTTTCATAGTTTCCAAACAACATTGTTTACTTAACAATTCAAATTTAAATTTCAAATTCAAATTTTAACTTTCAAAATTTTCTCAAAAATTTACTAACACTCGAAATTTTCGAAAAATTTCGTCAGCGTCTCCTTTGCGCGGCTAATACGGTACGACTACAAAATGTCCCTACGGACTCTCAGATTTCAAAAAGAAAAAGAAAAAGCCAAGCGGCTAGTCAAGAAATCATCAAAAACTCATATTGAAATTCAAATACTTACCTTTTGTCGAGAAATTCAAATTATCTGTGAAATCAAATTCACTTTCCTTTATACCTGTATATCTACTAGCCATAATATCTAGTTATAACATCCAACTATTTTGCAAATTTTATTACAAAATTTCTAATATCAACTTCTTATACCATTTCTAGTTTACTATTGAAGTTATATCCATTATCATTCAATTTCACATTTCACATTCATTTGAGTTTTTAATTCCCAATTTCAATTCAATTTGGATTTAATTCAATTTCTGAATATTAAATTTTATCGGTTACCTTTCATTCACAACTGTATCATTTTAGATTAGTATCAGTTACTAATTCATCACAAATTCTAATTCATTTACAATTTCAAATTTGTTTTCAATATTTAGTTTCAATTCCAGTTTTATTCTTATGTTCAATATAAATATTCCATATGAATTTTAATTCATCTTTCATTTCACATTTCTAATTATTCAATCCACTTCATTGCTTACAAATTCGAAATGAATTTCAACATTCAATCTCACTTTTATGTACTTGCAATTGCAAACTTATTCATTCATTCACAATTTTATTCTCATAATTCAATACTCAATTTCAGAGTCTTTTCAACCTTTTCAAAACCATCTTTGAAAACAATTCAAATCATCCTTTGAATTTCCAAAACAAAACCCAAATTTTCCAAACAACTTCTATTTAAAACAATTTGGCAGCAATTCCTCTTTTGGAAACCCGAAAATGAACACCGGTGATGTCGCGATCATCATCGGAATTATTTTCCAACGACCGAAAAGAGTTTAGAGCTTTTCATCTCTCTAAAATACTTTTCAAACCCTTGAAATTCATTTTCAAATCAAAAATGATTTAAACTTTCCAAATCTCCAAAATTTTCAAATTCTTTCAAAAACATTTCCAAAAACTTCTCTGGAATTCCGTTTCAAATTACAAATCACATTTATAATTTATATTCTTAAATTTCATTTGTATATGGATTTATTTCTTAACTTTGGAGTTACGATTTCAATTTCTTATTCAATTTCATATAATAATGATAACATTTCAATATTATCACTTTCCTAACAACCATGCAACCATATACTGTAATAATTTACAGAAAATCATTTCTTTTCTATACAAAAATAGTTTTGGGTAAAATTATTTCATTCACCCTATTTAAAACAATACTGTGTCGAATTGTTCTATTCGAGTGTTTAGAGATTCCTATCGATAGAGTTGTCCAGACCATACCGACCAGAATCCATATACCACTCAATAAATCAAACATCACAATATAAAACAATTTTTATATTCAATAACAAATACGCGCACATATCTATTATTACACTCAACTCATTCTAGAGTACTACTGACTCTATCTCTAATGAGTAACACCCAACAGAGCAGGGTTGTCGCTTAACCATATGCTCTGATACCACGCTGTCACGTACCGAAATTTTCGACTTTCGAAAATTCGACATCGATGCTCACTTTATCGACTGCCGAGAAATCGAGTGCCGGAAACTCCAATAGTGAGGGTTTTTAAAAAAAAGAAAAAGGTAGAAGAAGAAGAAAAGAAGAAAAAGAGAAGTAGAAGAAAGAGAGAAGAAAGAAGAAGAGAGAAGGAGAACAGAACAACAGAACAGCAATAGAAACAGAACAATATCAGAATCTTACACATCGCAGCGGAACAATATATAATAGATAATTACTAGTCTTTTAAAACAAAGAACTATATCAGTTTATACATACATCAATCATCAGAGTCAATATACAACAATGGACAGTTATATAACTTGTCCTCATACAGAATACACAGCGGAATAAAATAATATCAGATACAAATACTACGTCTCGTCATCCAGCTTATCTCCAAAGCTCCAGAATATCCAGAATATCCTGATAACATAACTCTAGACTGCCCGTGTGGAAATTTGGTGGGCACCCAGAGTTTAGAAGGGAAACAATAAACTCCGAGTCAGTCATGGTGACTGGTGTGAGATCGTAAAACAGTTATTTTTCACAAAGAAAATAAAACAAATTCGCAATGCTTTTGGAAAATGAAACTACCATAAGACCTCCCGCCACACACACAATGCAAACGCAGAATTGGAGGAGATTTCTTCTTATGATAGTCAAAGATGCTTACTACGCAAAATCAAATCCTTTTTGATATTATTATTAGTGCATAGTGTAGAAATCATTTCGAAAGTATAATATTAATCTTAGCCAGCATAGGCATTCCGCACTTATGCCTACTATAGCTACTATGTTCAATAGCAGGTTACCGCCACATTCCATAGCAGGTAATACAACTAAAACCGTACACGTCACGTATTGTTTCTTTGGATTTCCAACAAATGGTCAGGCTAAGGAACTTCCTATGCCACGATGGGTACGTCCCTAGAATAGACGACCCGAGAACCTAACCGGATCTCTGCCAACATAAGGCCGGGTTACCTCTGCAAAAATAGGTAACTACTGACACGCGTATGCCATCCCCCGATCATAACCGATCTTCCCGAGGATCCCCGATTTCCAACAAACCACATAGATAATAATGCAGCAACCACATAGGTTAAGTATCTGGGCTCCATACCATGATACCACCTCTATCCAGAAGGAATGACATACACTAAGGGGCGCTACTCCCTAGAACCTTGCTGCATCTTCCTGTTTCGACCATTTCCGGGGTGTGAGGCTCGTCGAAGTCTCGTCCACAAAGCTACGCTTTCTACAAAGCCATGCTTCGGGTCAAACAAATGATCAACCTATGATCACAAAGATATAAGATCAAACAAATGATCATATCACAAATGATCAAACACTGATCATTTCACAGCAACACTCAGTATGCCACGTTACCAAATTGGGAGTATATTGCTGATAAATTTCAACTACATAACCTCTGAGCTCGTACGTCTCAGAGAAGGGTGTTAAGCTAAGAGAATAAATTCTCCGCCACCAACAGATATGTATTTGAAAGAAATCAGCTTTATATCTCAAATTGTAACGTCAGACACACAATCCATACAAGTCTGTTCCGGGATCGAACAGAACCGAAGGCACTTCTCACGAAGCCCTTGCATATCCGGATAAATTTCTAATCACGTCCGGAATTCCCGTCACTAAGGGTGATAAAACCTCTAAATCGGAGATCAGCCGATGTAGAGTAACTCGACGGTAATCCTTCCGTTTTCAAAAATATCCGGTCTTCAACACCGGTCTTCAAATGCAATTCATAATGACGTATCACATATTCGGAATGGGTTATACGACCCCATGGTCCTTTCCCGGCTAACCCGAATAGTGAGCGATTATTCAAAAATAAGTGTGGCATTCAAATTCATCCAATTCACAACAAATACCATTCAAGGTAATTATTGATAGTCGGTTATTTAATTATCAATAAAGATGCGCAACATCATCAGATTCCAAATAATTTTCCAAATTATTTATTTTCCAAAATATCTTTTACTAGATATAAAATTTCCACACTTCAAAAATAAATCAACTTTTATTTTTAAACAACTTCCCTTTCTATTATAAATTCCATATTGAATTTATATTTTCGAATATCTACTGATATTCGATTTTCAAATCGTTTTCAATATTCAATTTCAATTTATCTTTTCAAAGATAAATTCTCAAAAACATTTCATTTCATTTTTGGAAAAGCAATTCCATACTTATTTAATAATAAGTAATTCACAAATCTATTTATTTTCAACATTTGAAAATATTCGATATACTTAAATCAAATTAAGTATATATTCATTCTTTAAGGAAACCATTTATTATAACAACATCTATTTGAGTCAAAACGAATGCTACGTAAAACATCGTTACGATGACTCAAAATCACTAGTATAGGGATTCGGAATTTAGATAGATATATAAATCCCAATACTAGATAAAAATATTTCCTTTCGGAAATCATTTACTATAACAACAGTGTTATAGTCCATCATTTCCTTCTTCCTCGAAAACGTCTATTTCAACAATAAAAATGTTGAAATCTATGTATTCGATATCATAATACATTTTAAAAACATCTTTAAAATGTTTAACTTCATTTTCAATGTCACTTTTCCAAAACCATATCCATTTTACTTAACCATATATTCACTGTCCAAAATCGTGAATATACTTCACTAATTACATTTCACTATCTTCTACACGTTTTATTTCAATAATAATTCGCTATCCAAAATCGCGAATATATCTCCTTTAACAACCTTCTATATTTCATTTACCAAATTCAATTGATCTCGAATTTATAAAACAACGTTTATAAATTCCATTTCTACTTTCTAACATCTTCGATTTAATAAATCTCCTTTTATTAACTTCTATAATTCACTTATCAAAATAAGCGTTTTCGGATTTATAAGCAAATTCCATTCATACCTCGTTTAAATGCAAAAATCCGATTTATAAGATAATTACTTATAAATCTTTTGTTTTACAAAAATCTATTCATTTCGTAACTTCACAATTTATAAATCTATAAATTCCATATCTTCACGATTTACAATTTTATAAATTTCATTTTTAACACTTATAAACTCGTTTTATAATTCCAATATTTTAAATTTATAAATATCAACTTTTTAAATCTTTTAAATAAACGGTTCACAAAAATTCAAAAATCTCAGTTCAAACCATTTTATAAATTGCTTAAACTATTTATTTCAAAAAAACACCTTACGGTCATAATTCACAAAAATCTTAACTTTTATAACTTTAAAATTTTAAACGTTTATTTGTTTAAAATAAATCAATTCAACAATTCAATAAAACGTCTATTTTCAAAAATCACTTTAAAATCCTTTTAAAGTAAAGGTCGTTATTTTTAAACTTCAAAACTTGAATCTAATGATGCAACGCATCAATTAGTCCATCACAACATCAACATCATATATCATCATATGATAACAGAATATATATCAATATCTGTAAATAAATAAATACAGTCGAGGAATCCAGTTGGATCCCTCCAACCTGTTTCCCTGCATCCAAAGACGTTAGCACAATACCAATTCACTTCGAGGTGGAATATCGCGGTATATGGGTTTTATAAAAATATCCGCTTACTAACGGCGCAATAGGGTCTCATCCGCTATACGAGGCGGGAAATCAATCAATCCAATATATACATATGTCAATATGTATATATAGCTATATATATAGATATATCATATCTAATATCACATCCAATAGCAATCAAACTGCAAACATCAAATTTATTTTGAGTGAGAAGATCTCACCTCAGCTTTTAATTTTGCAATCCGTTTCCATTTTGACCATTTCTTCACTTTTAACCTTGTATAAATAATTATACAATTCTATTAATATTCGGAATAATCGAATAGTTTAAATTACATTTGGTAAAATTTTACTTTATCTTACCAATTTTAATTTCAAACAATTTCCTTTAAATTATTTTTAGTAACCAAATAAATTTAAATTAGTTAACTATTTAAATTTAATCAATAAATTTTAAGATCAAGCAAATTAAAAATATGCATATTTATCTTCATCAAGTTTTCACTGCTTATAAAATTTAAACCAATTTTATCCCCTGTTTCACTGTAAAAAAAAACTGCATATATATTTTTCTTTCTGTAAATATTTTCTATACATATAACATTTATTCCTTTACTTAAATTTTAAAACAATACCTTACTGTAAAATAATTTCTACAACATTATACATACATATATAAATTAACTTATATTAAATTAAAATAAATTAAATTAAATTATATACCTCACAGCAAACATCGACAAAACACAGATCGCTGCCCTTGCCGCCGTCGAGTATCGCCACTCGCGAGTGCCATGAAACCCCAGCCACCTCGAATCCAAGCTGCCAAATTCGATCGCGCCATTGATGTCGCTGACCACTACGAACGCGTCGCCTCGCTACCGCCATCCCATTCATGTCGAGCTCGAGATCGACAAACCCCCTTGTGCCTTGTGCTCGCCAGCGATCGAAACCCCCAACCAATACACATGCCAAGGATCTCAACGCGAGCCGCCTGCCTCGATTCTGCTCCCCTCCACCAGCGATCGCCATCGCGTGCTACGAACGCTTCGACATTCCCCTCGTCTTCCAGTCGGCCTCGTATCCCCTCCATCGGCGATCTGCTCACGATGAACTCAAACTCGATGTGGAGACTTTTCCTTTGTTCGACTGGAGGAAAACGGCTTCGACTTGATTATGAAATCATCGATCTCGATTTTGTTTTTTTTTTGTTGAGGAACGAGATTAACTGTCGACAAGAGGGATGCGATTCTATTTGATTTATTTTTTTCCCTTCCTGGCTTCGGCCATGATTTTATCTCGAACGAGAAAATCTTCGAATTGATTACGAATGGGAAGCTCGGCCATTGTTTTAAATTTATGAACGGGAGCTTTTCGTTTATTTTGAACGAGAAGGGATATTTAAAATTGAACAAAGAATGATTTGCACGATTTCTCTCCGGGATTTTCTGCGTGATACTAGGCGTGGTTTGGGGAAGATAATATGCTGCCTTAACTTGATGTCAGCATAGTTTTTAAATAATAAAAAAAAATCTAAATTGAATTCAATTTAATTTTAATGCGTTTACCTATCGTACGGTCACACTATAACTCAGATCGATACGAAATTGGAAATCCGGTAATAATTCAATATTACGGACCCAATGGAACTGGTTTCGTCGAATTCCGAGACTGCGCCCCGGAACGCTACTTTTAAATATCGGTTCAAACAATTAAATTCCAAAACTGAACAAATCACTGAACAATTAAATTCTGAAGCTTTTATTATCTTCAGTGTTATCAATATAAATTTTAAAAGCTTTTCGAAATATTTTTCTTCAACTTTAAATTGAAGATTTAAATTTTATTCAGCATTCAATAGATTAAATTTTATAATTTAATCGTCAAATTCAAAGTTATATTCGGGATTCAAATTAAATCATCGTTCAAATATTTAAAATTAATTAAATATTTTCAATTTAATTTGTTCAAATTCAGGGTCGTTACACAACCGATAAATATGCGGGTTGTTACAGAATTTCGCTTCGTTCATCGTCTAGGAGTGATCGAGTGCTATGGGGTTTTGGGAGAGGGTAGCTTGGTTGTAGTCGAAGACGACGCCGGAGTTTGGAAGTCTCCGGTGGCCAGAGACGTGGTTGCGAGGTGATTTTTGGTCGGAGTTTTGGTTCAAGTTGCTTCCAGTTCTGGGTCGATGGGTTCGATTTTTGTTCGAGCTTGGAAACGTTGAGCTGGGTCCTTGTTTGGGGTCGTGGGGGTGCTAGTGTTTGTCGATGATGGTCGCGACGATCAACGGAGGTCGGTGGTGTGGTATCAGGTGCACCGCGTGCACGTCGATCAGGGAAAGCTGGGTTTCGTGTTGCGCTCGAGTAAATTCTCGTGCGTGAATGAAGATGACTCGAAGCATTTGGGGTTTGCTCGAGTGAAAGGTTGGTTACAGGTTTTGATAAAACCTGTCATTGTTTTGTTTTTAAAAAAAAATGAATTTGAATTTAAAACAAATTTAAATGAATTTAAAAGTTGTGATGATTGATTTAAACAAAATGAAGTATAGATTCAAATGATTTTGAATCTTAAATCCAAAAGGCAATTCAAATCTAAATTTAAAGTGTAATGTTTTACACTTTAATGACAATGAAATCATTAATAAAGAAATGAATTATCTTAAAGACAATTAATAAGGTAATTAAAGAATGATTTGTGCAATTAGTAATTTAGATTAATTTATAATTAGAAATAATTAATAATGATTTAATCTAAGAAAATTTCTTAAGAAAGTAATTAAAGAAACGTTATTAGTTAATGAAGATAATTAACTTGGGATTATTAAGTAATTAATTAATGTGATTAAATTTTGATAATTAATTAGATTAATTAATTTAGATAACCAATCGTAAATTATTAATTTCTTAATGAAAGTAATTAAGGATTAATTACTTATTGTAATTGATTTTGGATATTTTGATTAATTAAAGTTAATTAATTTAGTTTAATTAATTTAAGAAAATCATTTGAAAATTGGATAAGTGATTTACTTAGTGAAATTAATGGAGACAATTACTTAGGGAAGTAATAAATGATAATTACTGGAATGTAATTAGTGAAGATGATTTATAAATAAAGTAATTTGAGTAATTACCTTTGTAATTAATAAAAGGATTAATTAATGGAGATAATTAATTATGGGATAACAAATTTATTTAATGAGTAATTAAGGAATAATTAATAATGAGGTGATTAATGGATGTAATTAATTAAGGTGATTGATTAATTAATTTATATCAAATGTTTTGTAATTAATTAAACAGGGTTGGATAATTTATTCATAAGTAATTAAATTGAATTAATTAGGATTAAACAATTAATTAATCCTGCTTATAAATGATTGTTGAATGCTTGACCTTACTTATGAATGATTGTATTCTATGAGATGCCTTGAATTGATTATCCTATCTGATTCTGTGATGCTGTGTGATATATTCTGATTTGTGTGTGACCTGTAATGTAGTTTATTTATCTGGGATGAATGTAATTATATTATATGTAAGTTATATATCTGTGATCTGTGATCTGTGAATGAAAAGATAAGCATTATAGTTATACCGCTTATCAACTATATTTCTGTATTTTAATCTGTGATGATTGAATGATGTTGCACTACTGTGTGAAACCCTTGGACTACACCTTTACACACACAAATATGGATTTCACGAGGAAATCAGTTAAGTCATAGATGATTTAAATTTAATATTTTTGAAATTGAAATTTTAATTTCAATTGATTTTGGAAATGGGTTTGGGTTAAATGTTAAAACTTTTGAAAAGGTGTTTTCAAAGATAAAAGTTATTTTAAATAACTTAGTAAAATTTCCAATTTAAATAATTCAATTTGAATTTAAATTCAAGAGTTGGAATTGAATTTCAATGATTGGAAATTTTGGTTAAGATGTGTTTAAACCATTTTGAAAGTATTGTTTGAGAATTTGAATTTAACCCAAGAACCTTAACTCGTATAAATGAATCAGGTTTTCCAAAATGAAAACTATTTGTTTTCAAATGATAAAAGCTTTCACATAAGAAATGAAATTCCAATTTAACTAAAGGAATTTCAAGTTTGAATTGAAAAATGGTTTTCCAAGTTATGAATGAATTCTTTTTGAAAGCTATGAATTGAATCTGTTTATTTTAACAGATTTAAAATGGTGATTTGTTTAAACCATTCGAAATGGAATTGTTTTGAAAGCTATAAGTTAAATCTTTGATTTAAAGATTTAACGAGTTAATCAATTGAAATGGAAATTGATTTAGACAATCTGTGAATGAATCTTTGTGAAACTTGGTGAACTTTGTGAATTAAATCTTTTGTTTAAAAGATTAAAGTGTGGAAATTGTTTAAACCGTTGAAGGTTGTTAAAATGAATCTTTTTGTTTAAAGATTTGAAAATGGTAATTTGTTAAACCATTTGAAAAGAAAGTTTGGGTTTAAGTTGTGACTTAATTGAAATCCCAATATCCATATGTTTTTAAATATTGCGTTCATTATTCGGTTTAGCCAGGAGAGGACCTTTGTGTCACAATAACCCATTCCGAATAAGTGATACGCCGTATATGGATAGCATTTGAAGACCGGTGTTGAAGACCGATATTTGCGAAAATGATGGGATAACCTATCGATTGTCTCTACACTGAGTTGCTCCGGTATAGAGATTCCCTAAGTGAGGGGAAGACCGATCGGGATTGTGAATACCCGTAATGCAAGGGCTTCTTCGAAAGTGCTTTCTGTTCTGTTCGAACCCGAAACAGACTTGCATGGTTACATGTCTGACATTACATTTTGAGATATAAAGTAGATTTCTTTCAAATACATTTCTGTTGGTGGTGGAGAATTTATTCTCTTAGCTTAACACCCTTCTCTGAGACGTACGAGCTCAGAGGTTATGTAGTTGAAATTTATCAGCGATATATTACCAATTTGGTAATGTGGCATGCTGAGTGTTGCTGTGTGTTGATGGTCATTTGCTGATCATTTGTGATCAAAGCATGGCTTTGTGACAAAGCGTAGCTTCGTGGACGAGACCTCATCGAACCTCACAGACCGAAAATGGTCGAAACAGGAAAGATGCGGCAAGGTTATGAGGGTCGCGCCCTTTAGGGTATGTCATTTCCTTCTGGAAAAGGGTGGTATCATGGTATGGAGCCCAAATACTTACTCATGTGGACACACCTTATTTATTATGTGTGATGTTGGTTACCGAGCGCTCGGATAAAGGTCCCAAAGGACCGGGGAATGGCATATTCGTGAGTTACCTAGCGACAGAGGTAACCCGACCTTATGTTGGCAGAGAGCAGGTTGACTCTCGGGACATCCCGCCAGAGGCGATCCCATTGGCAGTAGGAAGTTCCTTATCCTGACTATTTGTTGACAAATCCATTTTCCAATATGAATCTTGTACGGTTTTAGTTGTAGAACCTGCCATTTACTTATGGTGGTCACCACTGTTTAGATGGTAGCTATAGTAGGCATACGATACTGGTCGTATGTTGGCTAAGATTAATATTATACTTTCAAAATGTTTTCCGGCACTATGCACTAATAATAATATCAAAATGACTTGGTTTGCGTAGTAAGCATGTTTGACTATCATAAGAAGAAATCTCCTCCAATTCTGCGTTTGCATTGTGTGTGTGGCGGGAGGTCTTATGGTAGTTTCATTTTCCAAAAGCATTGTGGATTTCAATGTTTAAAGTTCTTTTCTTGTTTTTTTTAAAGATAAACTGTTTTTGTTGCTCACACCAGTCCCATGACTGACCTGGAGATTTTTGTTCCCTTCCTAAACTCTGGGTGCCCATAATTTTCCACACGGGCAGTCTAGAGTTGGGTTTTTCAGATAGTCAGGTTCAGTAGGATTTCCTGGAGCTAGTTCAGTTCTTGAAGTTCATGGACCGACGTTGCTTATCTTTATGGTTCAAGCTTGACATTGGAGTGGTTGGACTCAGCTTCTCTGACTGATCATTTGGAGATATCAGTTCTATTATTTCCGTTGTATCATTATTTATCTCTGATATTGTTGTATCATATTGATATCATTGTTGTATATCATTCTGGATATTGTATTCATTGGAGTTGTATATGATATCGTCTATTTCTTTCTTCCGCTGTGTTGTTATACTTAATGGTGTTATAAGCTCTAGAGAGCCAGATTCGGCGTTTGAATCTGCGGTATTTTGAGTACAAGTGAAGTACGGGTGCCGATTTTCGAAGGCCGAGTCCGGGATCTTACAGGTATTATCGGATTGACAAAAATAAAGTCCGAAAATGCACTTCAAAGAATTGAGTTTCAAATATAGAAAAATTCAAAACTGGAAAAAATGATCAAGATAAAAGTTGTAGCCACTAGAATTTCATTTGATTTGAAAAAAAGAATTCCGCATTTTGATTCTATTTTTAAGAAGTTATGGCTGAGAGAATAAGAGGTAAAATATGAAGAAAATAGGAGTTTGATTTGAAGTGAATGAACATTGATTTCTTTTGAATATTTTGTAAATATTTTAACATTATTTCTTTCTAATTTTTTTATATGGCTTGGAAGCCATTAAAGAGGAGTGAAAGAAAATGAAGAAGCTTGAGAAAAGAAGAAGAAGAAATGTGAATGAAAAAAGAAGAAGAAGAAATGTGAATGAAAGTGAAGAAGGAGGTGGGTATTTATAGAAAAAGAAAGAAGTGGTAAATTTACCAAACATCTTACCAAATTACCAAACTAACCTTACTTCAACCTAAAGCAATCTCCACTTTTTCAATACTTAACATCATCTTTCACATCCTTACTTTATGTCTTAGTCACTTAAAGATTAAGTAAAGAAAAGTAATTATTCTGTTGGATTTTGATGTGATTTGGATTTGATGTTTACTTTTGACTTTTCTTAAACTTACTTACTTTTCTTAATGACTTCTAGAATTTTATAATCTTATTTAGTAAAAGTAAACATGTTTATTTATTAAAATGTGTAATATATATGCTAAAACATGTTCACAAAGGTGTGACAACGTTGCGGTAACGTTTAATCGATAAAACGTTGATTTTCGACAAAACGTTTTCCGGTCACATTTTGACGTTTTTGTTAAAATATTTATTCATGTAAACCAAACTTCAAAATTGATTTGCTATTATCTTTAAATAATTAAAACAAGCATATTTGACTTATAAAATAATATAAAATAATATCCAAATCTATTTATAAAAATACGACATCGATTTATCGATACGACGAAATTTGTCAACTTTTATAGAACGGGTTTTATATATTTATCAAACATTTATAAATTAAATTACTATTATTATCAAATGAGTTTGATATCGATTATATATATATTTAAAAGGAATTATTTATCCTTTAAAAAATTTCTTGAATATTTATCCTACTTTATTAGAATCCGACTTTTGTCAATTTTACAACGGATATCCAAAATCTTTATTCAATATCAAAAATAAGTTTGTCTATCTTATTTATCATATAAAACATTATTGTTTAAGTTTGAAAATTCTACATTTGAATATTTAAATAAATTAAGTATTCCATTTTCAAAGTGGTAAAATTACGGGTCGTTACAATCTCTCTATTATAAAAAAGCTAACTGTCTGCATCCACTTCCTTATCACCAATCAACCTATCACCTTGATATGCTAAGCCAACCATTTCATTAAAATTCCCAAACAAGTTACACAATCGATCTCCAATGTAAACCAAACTAATAGGAATATTATCATATATCCTGTGCATATCACCCTTAACTTTTTTAAAAGCCATTTGATCGTCAACAATAAAAGAAATCAGTTTACCATCAGTATTTTCGACTGCATCTTTCATTTCATCAGCAAGAATTTTCAATTCAGTAATTGAATAACTTGAATCTATCAAGTTAATACTATCTTCCATATTAGTTGACACAGTGTCAGACATGCACACATTGATATCTGAGTGGTGCACCACTGTAACATCTCTATTACCACTGGAATCACTGTGATCATTGGAACCCACCCTTTCATCAAAAAATAAAGCCTCGGAAGAAGACTCACCCTTATTTTGCCCAATCACATTGCTAGAATTGATGTTGTTAATAACAGGAGGAACTACTATCAAAGTGGTATCATTAGCAATTGTTTTTGAATCATTCACTAAATAGCACATATCAATGCATCCTTCCACTGAAGAGCACATATCAACATCCAACTCCGACTTAATCCTTGACACTGAATTCATTTGCTCTTAGAATAATCAATGCACCCTTCCACAACTTGTTCATGTTTCCACTAGAGTTCAATATTAAGAAATCAAAATATAAACCACCAAACCATCAAGACAGTAGGATTGCTCAATCTATCATTTTTCACAGCCAGCCTACCAGATGATTCAATACTGACAATCTCCTTTCCAACATCACAGCCATTAAACAACTCACAACAACTACCAAAAGAAGAAAAATCTTCATAAACAGTATTTCTTGAACAAGAATCAACAGCCAAGGACTCAGAAGAAGAAGAAAAATCAGAAGAACCATCAGAATCTTGGAAATACTTATCTGAATCTCTTAATGGATGAACATCAACCAAACTATCACCCACAGATCTGTTAGCCACCAAGCAACTGCCTGAAAAACCACTATCTGAAACAACAACTTGATTAAGATCAGGATCTTCTTCATCTAGAGACCTTAGACATTCAAAACTGTTTGTAGTGACAAGCTTGAAATTCTCCAAATACTTAGATCTGGCTTTAAATTTTTAATTATGAGTATGAGTAAAAAATTTATTCAACACGCTTGCAGCAGAGTCTACAACACCATCCACACATCCAATATCAAGCAATTTATCTCTATTAACAGCAACAGGAATCACTACATCATACTGCCCATTTTGTCACACCCCAATGTGGAAAAATTGCCACAATCATGAGCCGTGGCAAATTTACCATGGTTTTGAACTGTGGTAAAATAAATTACAATGGTTTCGGGTCGTGGTAATTTAGCAACAGTCGTAAACCGTTCCATTATTATCAAAAAAATTCCACCCCTTACTGTATCTATTACTTAAAAAGGAAAGCAGAACACTCTAATTAATTGACATGTGTTATCTAATAGAAATTTCATGCACATCATTTTTTATTTTCTTTTTTCTAGATTAAAATAACCAAGGCATTTGCAATTATCGTATGTTACTTTATATTTTATGATTCTTTATCCACAACTGTTCGTATTTCCTCTTCATTCTCTCTAACCCATAAATATGAGAATTACCGATGGGTAAATTCCTTTTATACGGAGACTTCAGGTAAAACCTAGAACTTTATGGATGAGACAGTGGCAATTACTTCAATTTAGGCGCCTCCTTCTCCGTTGGCGACTTCATGCCTTCTTAACTCGAAATGGAAAATCATGTCTCCTCCTTTTAAGGTACCGATTTTCTCAATTTTTCTTCAATTTGTTTGATTTACTTACTACTGTTAATTTAGGAATATGTTAGTTTGTATTTACATATAAATTGCTTCGATATTCTGTGAATTCTCTGTTGATGTTTTACTCAATAGTTGGATTTGATTCAGTCGACATACTGAAGATAAAATGACAGCGGTATTTATAATTCCTCTATAGTATAATACATAATTTGCATGAAGAGGTTGGTATTTAAATACATGTCAAATTCATTAGATGCAACTAATTGAAAGAAACTAAAATTCGTGTATTTTTTGTTTGTATTTATACTATGAAGCCATAGGACTTGCTTGAATTAAAATATTCTATGTCGTCCAAAATTTTTGTCACACTCTGTGATATACGTTGGTTACTATTCATAATATCGATATTTAAGTTCTTTTCATTTGCTTTTTTTTCATTTAACTTTTTGCAAGATGATAGTAATACATTTTCATTTTAATTGTATAGTTGTTTCATCATATTTAACTCATTAGTTTCTTCTGAGAAGTTTTATTTTTTAAGCTGTGTTACCAAGCAATTCTATCATTACTGAGCTCTTTGCAAATATATCCACATGAAAATTTTGCTATTATATTTTACGATTATTTATGCGCGCATACAAATACATACATCTAAATTATCGAATGTTCATTATTGACATCCTTCAATCTCTAAAAAAAGGCATTGTTCATTTCATTTCTGTAAGCACTTCATATGCATTTAATGTACCAGATTCCTTTTGCTGCATCTAAATGGGCACAACTTTTTGACTGTTATAAAATTTCTGGCTAAAATTTTCATTGCAAAAAACCAAGGTTGGTAATATTTCACTTCATCCATGAGAAGTTCATTGTAACATCGGCATGCATGCATCATCAACCCTTTTGTGTTTTAGTTAGCTATTTTATTGCAATTTATTACATGCAAACTGAAATAGTTCTTCCAGTAGAATTTTAATCCACTATTTCGGCTTTATATTCAATTACTGTAGTGAAGACTTAAGTTCATTTCTACTTTATTTTCTTTATTTTTAACATGCTTTCATGCGTTTTTTGTCAACTTAATATGAAAGTTAAGATGATGGTATAACCTATCATTTTGACTGAATTAGTTTTGGTTCACAAATATTATGATTGGGAAGTATAAATTCTATTTACATCCAGTATATTGTATATATAATTTTAGGAACATTTTAACTCTTCCAGAACATAATTTTCATATACTGCTTATTGCACATAACACACAAATAGATCGTACAAACACACAATTAGTAACAAATAACTAAAAGCATACATTAACAAAGGAACAAAATTGTTTTATTCGGTTATTGTTTCGAAGAGAAGAAACTGACCACCAAAATTTAATTTTTTACCATTTACACTGTACGGAGACCACATCCTTTAGGCATAGTTAATTAACTCAATAACATCTGATTTCTACAATATTGGTAAATTTAACATGCAATGTTACATTTATTCAATATCAACCTCATTTTCTTTTTTACAAAATAATTTTGGATGCGTAGTATCTACATTCAGACCCTGTTATCCGGTCATTACAACACATAGAATAATGGTTTTACGTACATGCATTCAACTCATAACAACATGTTGAATTAGAAGATGAATTTTGATGTACATACTACTGACTCATACCAGTTTCTCCAGTATATCTTCTACACCTTTCAACAATTTTCCACGCTCAAATTAATAAAATTAAAGTCTATATTTATAACAATAGATTGCTTTGTGTTCAAGTCACCAAGCATACAACAGCAATAAATTTTTACATACAACTAAAAAGAGTAAAATTTATTTTTCTATTATAATATGCATATTTATATACGCAATATTAGCTTGGAAAACTCTGAATTTCTTCTTTTCATTTTTTTATATTTATTCCTCTTCTAAATGCGATTATGCATCATATAATTTAACAGTTCAAATATATCCCACCCATCATTTCTCTTATCCATAGTAATATAGATATTCTCGGACACGTGCATAGTAAATCTTTGTTTAAGCATGTTAAATGCTCAAGCGCAATGCTCATGTATAAAAAAAGTTCCACCACTAGGAAAATTAAGGAACTATTTGGAGATTTTTGTCCAATTCTGGTGTTCATTTACTATTGCAAACTTTTTATGTGGTAAATTATGGTACCGTATTTGCAATCATGTATATTAGCATTCATGCCATAACTTGGACAATGGGTGAAAGAAATACCCAAAGTAAAAATGCAAGGCATTATACTTGCAAAGTAGCACCTACATGATGCCTCCATGGTGCGCCTGATACCGTAGTTTATACTTTTTCTCTATCCTAAGACTCTCTTCTTACTCAAGTATAGCTCTACTCCTGCCTTTATACTAAAATAAAGTTTCGTAGATTTAATTCCTTATGGATCAGAAGAAATGCATGCTCCAATCATTTGTCCTTCTCCCAAAGTTTTGTTTACTATTATGTTGATATTTTCAGCTTTTAAATTCTTATGTTCATGTTTCTTTTCCTAAATATAAGTAAATCTGGGCCATGTATTTTTTAATATTCTCATCCATTGGAGAATAATATTATTTTGCATGAAGTTTCCACAGTGTTAGACTGTGTCCTGGTAATAGTTTTTTTTATTTCTTTTATCCTATCATTGTAGTTTATTCCTTTTTAGTTACTACATTCTCACTTCTAAACAAGGTTTTAAATTTCGGATTTCGGTCACGTTTCGTTTCAGAGATTTTAGAGACTCGATCTCGTACCGGGGGAGATCTCGGACGAGATGAGTCCATCTCGGTCGTCCATATCGGATTTACATCTCGGTTCCTAAAATTTATTTCGGAGTAATCTCGGAGTATATGTCATGTCGAAAATTAGTCTTCATACACCGAAACTTATAAATATTAATCACTACCTAAATGAAAACTTTACACATTTACTTTGAATTTATCACATGCTTATCATTAGTAATTTACTCATATTAATGCAAATAAATAATGAGAATTTGTGAATAATGTTCAATATAATATTATATATGAAAATATACATGAAACAAACCATCACAAAGCGAGTTACATCATTTTTTAGGAGAAAAAATGACTAGACACTACACCAAAACAGGCAAATTCTAACATTTATAAGTGTTACAAATAATTTCAGTAACACTTTTTAAGTGTTACTAATGGACTGTGAGGAATGGAGCGGCCAAATTTGTAACACTTATAAGTGTTACAAACCTACGTATTACTAACACTTATAAGTGTTGGTACCTAAATATACGGTAACGCTTATAAGTGTTGGTACCTAAATATACGGTAACGCTTATAAGTGTTGGTACAGAAATATACGGTAATGCTTATAAGTGTTGGTAATGAAATATACGGTAACACTTATAAGTGTTGGTACAGAAATATACGGTAACGCTTATAAGTGTTGGAAAATGATTATTTAGTAACACACACATATATATATATACCAAAACTTAAATGCAAAGTTTAAATATAAACACTCTGCAAATAATGGTTTCCACATCACAAATAATTCATCATACATATTCAATGCAAAGTTTAAACGCTCTGCAAATGTAGTATAATATATAATAAACAATTATTTACATATCTAAAATACCACAATGTCATATATTCAGATATTATTACAACATAAGCTTCAAAAAAATAATTCAAAATACACTTAAAGTTTAACTTACGGTTAACCTAACCATTCCTGATCATCCACTCCAAACTCTAATGGTTTTGAATATTCTTCAACGTCCAATACAACAATCCAAAGCGCCCTTCTTCAAGTTCTTGCATTTAATATAAACACTCGATAAAAACTTATACCTTCAAAATCAAAAGGTTAAAAGACTGAGTTACAACTCAGGTTCTAATTTTTTTTGTATTTATGAATTCGCAAACTTAGTATGCAAAATACATGTTAATCAAACTCAATTAGCATTTGCTGCAAACCCAATTTGCATCGATTTTGCTACATGCTCAGTTTGTGTGTTCAGTTTGCAAGCTCAGTTTGTGTGAATTCAACATGCTTATTCTTGCATGCAAACTCGACAGTACAGATTGCATATGAGTTGCAACCATGGCTTTAGCTTAGGTGTATTTTTTCCAATTTTATAACATAAAATTTAAATTAGTGGTGAATATGTACTGAATAAATATTCATCTTAAAAGTTATATATTTCTTCAACTGAAATATTATTTCTAAAAAATTGAGCTATATTTATGTAACTCTACATAGTCAATTGCATATGAGGCTGCTATTCTGAATAGTTATTGGGTATATGAGAACTATAAATACATGAATTGTATTGTCACATAGTTAGCAGCTATATTTATGAAATCTCATAGTTCACGACATTTCAATTAATTCATATCACATTTATTGCAAATTCGGTGTAGACGACATGTTAATAAAGACTTACATGATTTCTGCAGGATTCCAGATGATGGCATAGTTATAAAATGCTGCAGTAGGATCGAACCATAGATGAGACTGCATCTCACGTCCTATAATGATGCCATCTCCGCTCCCTCTTACATAAACATTCGTCTGTAATGTGTATGGCTTTCCTGGTATTGTGCCCAGAAATTCTATGTCTATTTCATCGTGGAATCCTGGGTGTGCTTCATTGTTTGATAACTACATTGTTTTAATCAATGAAAAAAATGTAAAATTTTACACTTGAAAAAAATTCACTTGCTGTTAAAAAAAAGATCTAGAAAGCTAAGTGATGCTAAATTCTCTAGGCTAAAGGAGATGTTCTCCTAATGGAATTCACATTATAAGTCATACAATTCAAATATAGATTGAACGTGTGTTTGAATTGTGAACCATAGATTCAAATGATTCATATTTTTAACATGTACATCTATACCTACAACTTAATTCTCCAATTTTATTCTTGTTTTGTTTTGGGAACAATAAAATTAAAATTTCAGATTCAAATATGTGCTTTTATAAAAAAAATTGTTTCAATACGGATGGATGGTATTTCTCAATTGCAAATTTAATTAGTTTTAAGTCAGAATCTGGGTACAGGATCAGTGCTGGAGATGTTTTACTTGATAAATCAAGAAAATAAAATATTTTTGTAACCATTACAAAAGGCTGAAGTTTATCAGCTCTACATGCACTTAATCAAAAATAACATGGGTCAATAGCCAATACTAGTAAGGATATGTAGTCAATAGTGTATATAACGGACTATACATTAGCATCAGTTGTCAACATCTTTCTTATTATTGGTAGAAGCGTAGGTTCAATTTGAACATAAAGATGGGGAAGCCTGTTAACGGATTTGAGTATTGTGCTTATTGCTCGAAGACAACCAACAGCAGCTAAGGCGCCAGGATCATCATCATTTGCCTCTGCTATATTCAAGCACCTCCAAAATGCAGTAGCCTATAAAAGTAAATAAATTTGAGTATATTAGCAAGGCGTGATAATAAAATGTTAGTATCGCATAATATTTACTAGTATATAATTAAGAATAAAAAATTTTGGCATTACCCAAGAGCATATGGTGCCATTTCTTCCCTGAATTTGTCCATAATTGTCTCGAGCGTGAAAACAAGATTTTCATTCTCAATTTCATTCATAAGTTTAAAAAACTCTATAGACAACGTTGGAATGTGTGAGAAATCATATTCAAGAGACCAAACTAATAAAAATGGGCTTACCATCAAGTAATTGTGGAATGATTGGACGAATTTCATTTAGATCTGCAAGAGAAATTCGAATAAAAAATTATAGGATATTATTAGAAAATTATTTTATCACATTGGTCAAAACAAAAGGAAAATACACACCTTTACAAGCTTCAACAAAAGATCTCAACGCATAAACTAAATCAACTCGTACAGAAAGATCAGGATCACGCATCCCAGCAACCACAAATTGCAATGCTCTTCGGAAATTGTTTTGGTCAGCAAATTTTATGTATGCATACTGGCCTGCAACCCATGCTGCCTATATACAGTGACAATGATAATTTAGTTTCAGTTTATCTACTACTGTAAGTCCATACGGCTATGTCACATAGCTACATAATGCAAATCATTTCTTCCCTCCCCAGTCAAAAACATGGGAGAGCTAATCAAATGTCAACTGTTAGCAAGAACATGAACTCATCCAGATTAAAATCTTTATCGCAGAAATTATAAACTCAAAAAGCTATTAAATCAAATCTAATATCCTGCAAGACCCAATTTTGAATATACCTGTTCACAGATGACTTTTTCAATCGGGAAAAACAAAGGTATGGATAAACTACTCATTTAACAATATATTAATCTTTATTCGATACATGTTCAGATTTAGCAAACTTAAAGCAGAATGTGAAATCCTTGACCTTAAATGCTCAATATGTACCACCGCTCAAACACGAGAATCAAACAAACAATTTGTCACGTAATATTACATATCTGAAGGGAAAGAGTAAATAATAGATACCGAACTCAAAAACGCCGTCAAACCTAGGACAATGGCTAATAAACCTCGCTAGTTTTATGCTGATCGGTATTAAAGGCCACGATCACGTAAACGGCATAAACGATTCCAGGAACGTATCCCAAAGGCGTCAACAGTAGACAGATGCAGAACTCCATCTAAAACATGGAATTTACGAGGAAGTAAGAAAATGCAATATTGAAAAAAGAAAGGGGATAAATGAAATTTTGGCACATACGCTGTAGCATCCATAGCGAAGGAAGACACCGAGAGTGGGGAGCAGGATTGAGCAAGTCACCGAGAGAACTACCGAAAGAACAATAGCCGCGAGATGTCAATTTAATCGCCTGAGCTATCAACAAAGTGGTTGAAGTCGATGTTGAAGTGATTGAAGGACGCCGTTGATTTTGGGAAGTGCCTGGGACGTTGGTTTTTTTGTGAGGAAGAGCAAACCCTAAATTAAATTTTAGGCAGCCAAAATCTGTTTAGGAATGGGGAAGCGTGGGAAAAGAGATCGTATTTACAAATTACAAAAGACTCCTTTTGTTATTAAATTATTTACATTTTTACCGATTGTTGTAACACTTATATGCGTTGGCAAAATTAATGCAGAATACTATTTATTTTTACTAACACTTTTTAGGTATCCTAACACTTTTTTACTGTTAGCGGTCTGTGACATTTATAAGTGTTAGCAATTGACAGATATAAAATGTTGCAAAATCACTTATTTGGTGTAGTGAGATGTAAAAATGAAAAAATGAACAAACATTCAAACAATATACATGCAAAAAAGACACATGTATAAGACCATGATACTTGTTAAAACAAGACCAAGTTTGCCACAAGTTATAATTTAGACTTTTAATTACAAAATCATCTAGACAAGTAGAAGCTAAAGTTATACTTTACATACAAAAGCCTCTAAAAGAGTAGAAATCATAGTTATATCGTAGTTACAAATGCTTCTAAATAAGTGGAAGTCAAAGTTATATTTTAGCTACAAAAGCTTTTATACAAGTAGAAGTTAAAGAGTTAATTTAACAAAATTCTAAAAATCGGCCGATATCTCGTAATCAAATCTCGTCCAAGATGTCGGGCGAGATACCATAATATCGGCCGAGATCTACATCAGGCGAGATTACAATGAAACAACTAGTTTCGAATCGCTCAGGCTCGAAAACGAGATCTCGGCCGAGATCTCGGTCGAGACGAGCGAGATTTAAAACCTTGCTTCTAAATACAATGGTTATGCAGGTTTCATCATTTTGGCTATGTTGCTGTAACGACCTAGAATTTTGAACAAACTAAATTAAAAATATTTAATTAATTTTAAATATTTGAATGATGATTTGACTTGAATTTCAAATTATCAGAATGAAATTGGCGATTAAATTTTAGAATTTAATCTATTGAATGTTGAACAAAAATTTGGATCTTCAATTTTAAGCTGAAGAAAAATATTTCAAAAGCTTTTAAAATTTATAGTGATGATACTGAAGGTAATAGAACTTTCAGAATTGAATTTGAAACTGTTCTGTTCAGTTTTGAAATTTTATTGTTCGAATCGATATTTAAAAATAGCCGTCCGAGGCACAGTCTCGGAATTCGATGAAACCAGTTCCATTGGGTTCGTAATATTGAATTATTACCGGATTTCAAATTTCGTATTTTTCGGAATTGATATGTGAGCACACTGTTAGTAAACGCATTGAAGTTTTATCGAGATTCAATTTAAATTTGAAATTTAAATTTGAAATTTAAATTTATTTAACATCACACGTTATCTCCCCTAGGATTACGCCTAAATTCACGCCTAGTATCACGAAACAAATCGTGCCAACCATCTCCTTTCATTTTCAGATACTCCTCTCCCTTCCCAGTTCAAAAACAAATTCACATTCAAGAGAAAAACAAATTAATGGCCACTGCCTTCAAAATTTTAAACAGTACGCTCCTCATTTTTAAAATTCACATCGTGTTCCCTTCCGTCAAGCAACATTACAGAGCATGTTACCTTCCCATCTAAGTCGTCTTTCCCTTTTCTTTTAAAACTCGTATACCCTCCTTCAATCGAAAATCAAAACCAGCCGAGCTCCTCAGATTGAAATCAAATAATCGAAATCCTTTCCCCTTCATCTTCCAATCGAACTAAAGCAAGGCCACGATTCTCGATTCAAGCATAAAGGTGTCGCGAGGCGTTCGTTCGCAGGGGGGTTTTCGAGCAGGCTCGTGTTCGTCGTCTGATAGTTTGGGAAAGTGGAGAGGGGCTTTGTCAATTGTCACGGTGGAGGGAGGATCGCGAGAGGTCGTGATTATCTAAATCGACTTCGCAGTCGAAGCCATGGGTTTGGGCGAGGCGCGAAAGTGCTAGGGTTTCACGCACGTATGTGGTGATGTCGAAGGGCGATTCTCGTGGAGGCTGGGAAATGCGACGACAACTTGCGTGGGTTTTTGGAGGATGCCGCGGCGTTCGTGAAGTCGCCGATGGAGTTGGCAACGTAGCGATGTCCAGCGTTGCTGGTGAGTTATATTTGATGTTATCGTTCAATTTAAAATTTGTATTACAGTAAAGTAAATTACTGTTGTGTTTTATAGAAAAGGAAAATATATATATATATAAGATAATATATTTACAGTAAAGGTAATTCTGTTTTAGTCAGATAGATACATATTCATAGGTGAAATAGTATATATATACATATATATAAGAGATTGGGAAAAAAAATAGGAATTTTGGAAACAGGAAAATAGGCACAAGGAAGAAGTTGAGAAAAAATTTAGTCTCAGGGACAACAAGTTTGCTTTTAAGTATGAAGGACACTTTTTAGTGTAAACAGAAAATGATAGTTACAACTATCATTCTGTGATTTACACTAAAAAGTGTCCTTCAGCCTAAAATGCAAACTTCTTGTCCCTAAAACTAAATTTTTCTACAACTTTTTCCTTGAGCTTAAAATTCTCTTTTGGAAATGTTTGAAAGTTTAAATAAGTTTTAGTTAAAAATGTAAATATAATACATTTGACAGTAAACAGAAAATTTTTGATATATATATATATAATTTGTTGAAAATAAGGATTTTTAAATGTTGAAAGGATTTATAAAAATTTGATTTTTGAAATCTAGGATTTCTTTGTAAATATATATAGGTATTTTTGAAGTGGAAAGAAATGAATAAAAAGAACATACATATATGCATTTTAAATTTAGTAGTTTATTTTAAGATATGTATGTATAGGATTTTTGAAAGTATAGAAATTAAAAAAAAACAATATAGAGTTGTAAAGACTTGATTTTTAAAGAAAAGAATTGGTTTAGAACTAATTTTAAGTTAAGTCAAATTTTAAATGAAAGTTGATTTTTCGATGGTTCAAATATTAATGAATTTGTATAATATTCATACAAGGGTTATAAATCGAGAAAACAAGTCAAGATGGAAAATGGGATTGCAAATAAAAGCTAAGGTGAGATTTTTCTCACTCAAATAAAATTTGTTTTGCAGTTATTGACTGATTGATTGCTGTTTGGATTTCTGATATTAGATATAGTAGGATATATCTATATATATATATAGCAATATATACATATTGGCATATGTATATATTGGATTGATTGATTTCCCGCACTGTATAGCGGATGAGACCCTATTGCGCCGTTAGTAAGCGGATGATTATTATAAAATCCATATACCGCGATATTCCACCTCGAAGTGGAATGGGTATTGTGCTAACATCTGTGGATGTAGGGAAACAGGTTGTAGGGATCCAACTGGATTCCTTAACAGTATTTATTTGATTATAGATATTGTGATATTTGTTGATTATCATATCGATATATGATATTGAATGTTGTGATTGACTAATTGGTGCGTTGCATCATCGGATCCAATTTTGAAATTCAAAAATGACGATGTTGATTTTAAAAGAGATTTTTAAAGTGATCTTTGAAAAATATACGTTTTATTAAATTTTTGAAGTGATTTATTTTAAATAAATAAACGTTCAAATTTTAAAGTTATAAAAGTTAAGATTTTTGTGAAATATAACCAAAGTGTGATTTTGAAATAAAAGTTGATTTATTTATAAAATGGTTTAAATTGAGATTTTTAAAGTATTATAAACGGTTTACTTAAAAGATTTAAAAAGTTGACATTTATAAATTTAAAACATTGGAATTTTTAAACAAGTTTTATAAGTGTTAAAAATGAAATATTAGTGGAATTCGTAAGTGAATGAAATCTATAGATTTATAAATGGTGAAGTTGTAAAATGAATAAAATTGTAAAATAGAAGATTTATAAGAAATTTACTTATAAATTAGATTTTTGCACTTAGACGGGATATGAATAGAATTTGCTAATAAAAATGATTTTGTAAGTTGAAATTGTTATAAGGTATAAATGTGATTTATAAACATTGTTTTATGAATCTGAAATCACTTATTTTGATAAGTGAATTATAGAAGTTAATAAAATGAGATTTATAAACCGGAGTTGTTATAGAAAATAGAAAATGGAATTTATAAACGTTGTTTTATAAATCCGGAAAAATCAATCAAATCTGATGAATTTAATATTAAAGGTTATTAAGGGAATTTTATCCACGATTTTGGATAGTGGATAATTATTGAAATAAAATGTGTAGGAAATAGTGAAATATTTGTTAGTGAAGTATATTCACGATTTTGGACAGTGAATATATTATTAAGTAAAATGGATCTGTTTTTGGGAAGTGATATTGGAATAGAATGAAAAACGATTTAACGATGTTTTAAAAATGTGTTGAATATCGAAATCATAGATTTCAACATTTATTGTTGAAATAGACGTTTTCGAGAAATATAAGGAAATGGTGGACTATAATACTGTTGTTATAGTAAATGATTTCCGAAAGGAAATGTTTTTATCTAGTATTGGGATTTATATATCTATCTTAATTTTCGAATCCCTATACTAGTGATTTTGAGTCGTCGTAACGATGTTTTACGAAACATTCATTTTGACTCAAATAGATGTTGTTAAAATAAATGATTTCCTTGAAGAATGAAACATATACTTAATTTTGATTTAAGTATATTGAATATTTTCAAATGTTGAAAATAAATAGATTTGTGAATTACTTATTTTTAAATAAGTATGGAATTTCTTTTCCAATATGAAATGAACGTTTTGAGGATTATCTTTCTAAAGATAAATTGAAATTGAATATTTGAAATCGATTTGAAAATCGTATATCAGTAGATATTTGAAATATAAATTCAATATGGAATTTATAAAGGAAATGGAAACTGTTTAGAAAAATAAATATTGATTTATTTTTGAAGTGTGGAAATTTTATATCTAGTAAAGATATTTCTGGAAGATAAAATAATTTGGAAAATAATTTGGAATCTGATGATGTTGCGCATCTCTATTGATAGTTAAATAACCGACTATCAATAATTACCTTGAATGGGTATTTGTTGTGAATTGGATGAATTTGAATGCCACACTTATTTTTTAAATAAGCGCTCACTATTCGGGTTAGCCGGGAAAGGACCATGGGGTCGTATAACCCATTCCGAATATGTGATACGTCGTTATGAATTGCATTTGATGACCGGTGTTGAAGACCGGATATTTTTGAAAACGGAAGGATTACCGTCGAGTTACTCTACATCGGCTGATCTCCGATTTAGAGGTTTTATCACCCTTAGTGACGGGAAGTCCGGACGTGATTATAAAATTATCCGGATGTGCAAGGGCTTCGTGTGAAGTGCCTTCGGTTCTATTCGATCCCGGAACAGACTTGTATGGATTGTGTGTCTGACGTTACAAATTGAGATATAAAGCTGATTTCTTTCAAATACATATCTGTTGGTGGCGGAGAATTTATTCTCTTAGCTTAACACCCTTCTCTGAGACGTACGAGCTCAGAGGTTATGTTGTTGAAATTTATCAGCAATATACTCCCAATTTGGTAACGTGGCATGCTGAGTGTTGCTGTGAAATTATCGTTGTTTGATCATTTATGATATGATTGTTTGTTTGATCATTTATCTTTGTGATCAATTCTTTGATCATTTTGTTTGACCCGAAGCATGGCTTTGTGACAAAGCGCAGCTTTGTGGACGAGACTTCGTCGAGCCTCACACCTTGGAAATGGTCAAAACAGGAAGGATGCAGCAAGGTTCTAGGGAGTAGCGCCCCTTAGTGTATGTCATTCCTTCTGGATAGAGGTGGTATCATGGTATGGAGCCCAGATACTTAACCTATGTTGATACTGCTTATTATGTGGTTGTTGCGAATCGAGGATCCTCGGGAAGATCGGTTACGATCGGGGGATGGCATACGCGTGTCAGTAGTTACCTATTTTTGCAGAGGTAACCCGGCCTTGTGTTGGCAGAGATCCGGTTAGGTTCTCGGGACGTCATTCCAGGGGTGTTCCTTCGTGGCATAGGAAGTTCCTTGGCCTGACCATTTGTTGGAAATCCAAAGAAACAATACGTGACGTGTACGGTTTTAGTTGTATTACCTGCTATGGAATGTGGCGGTAACCTGCTATTGAACATAGTAGCTATAGTAGGCATAAGTGCGGAATGCCTATGCTGGCTAAGATTTATATTATATTTTCGAAATGTTTTCTACACTATGCACTAATAATAATATCAAAAATGATTTGATTTTTGCATATCAAGCATCTTTGACTATCATAAGGAGAAATCTCCTCCGATTCTGCGTTTGCATTGTGTGTGTGTGCGGGAGGCCTTATGGTAGTCTCATTTTCCAAAAGCATTGCGAATCTGTTTTATTTTCTTTATGAAAATAACTGTTTTACGATCTCACACCAGTCACCATGACTGACTCGGAGTTTATTGTTTCCCTTCTAAACTCTGGGTGCCCACCAATTTCCACACGGGCAGCCTAGAGTTATGTTATCAGGACAGTCTGGAGCTTTGGAAGCAAGCTGGATGGCGAAACGTATCAAATATACTTTGTTTATTTATTCCGCTGTGTATTCTGTATGAGGACAAGTTATATAACTGTCCATTGTTGCATTGAGATGTATATTGACTCTGATTGATGTATGTATAAACCGATATAGTTCTTTGTTTTAAAAGACTAGTGATTATCTATTATATATTGTTCCGCTGCGATATGTGAGATTCTGATATTGTTTTTGTTTCTGATGTTGTTCTGTTGTTCTTCTTTCTTTTTCTTCTATCTTTTCTTCTACCTCTTCTTTTAAAACCCTAAGTATTCGGTTTTCCGGCATTCGTTTGCTCGGCAGTTGATACAGTGGACGTATCGATGTCGATTTTCGAAAGTCGAAGAATCGGATCCTTACAGTTGCCCACTGACTAAGGAAGGCAGCAAGTAGAAATTATTTCTACCGAGTTCAATATATTATAACTGGAGGTACAACCCTTCGGATACTCCACTAATGAATTTTGTCTAACCTATATAAGAATATAATTAAGTATGCACTACTTCTGGATTTTCTCTAAAAAGGGTTTAAGAAAGCATGGTTACATGTAAAATCTAATGCATTGATCTATTCACAATGGAAATTATGGCAACAGCCCAATTGGAAGGAACCACTTTATATAATTTCAGGAGATGAAACGGGTTCATTCCACTTGAATTGGTATCCTTTAATTAATTATACTTTGCATAGTGTAAAGGCTAAATGAAGATTGCATGTTTTCATCCTTGTTTCATGTGTTTATTTGCTGAAATTCACTTTTTAATTTTTGGATTTGTAATCGGCAACCCCCTTTTGGGTACACTTTATTCAAATACACTTCCAACTGCCTATAATGGAAATGACGTCATAAGTGTAGAGCACTGTTCTATTCTATTAGAATTATAATATTTATTCATGCATGATAAGGAACAATCATAAAGTAAGACTAATTTACTCTATATGTTCCTTGAATTAATCTGTTGATAGCCTTTCAATAAAGTACAATCACAACTTTAATATCTCAGTAAATCTACAAGGATAGAATATTAAGAACGAAATAAGGCCTGAATATCATCCAATGGCTTCTTTTCATTGCGCACTTTGAAATCCACATTGCCCCGTGAATTCCGTCCTATTTTAGCACTTCCCTGGCCAACTGGTTTCCGGCCCTGTAGCATAACTAACTCTAAATATCTGCATAACATCTTTAATAATTGTATCTAACCTCCTTAGTTGAGTGATGCCAATGGGATTTTTGCGGACAAAAATAGTATGCAAAGGGAAGTCACAATTAACCAAGAGAGCAGGATGTCGCTTGGTCTTTAACCTTGGTAATGGGAGGTGCAGCGATCCATATATCTACAACTCTGTTATTGTATTAGTTTTGGTCACAACAGATGAGATGTTCGAACAAGCAAGGAGGTGAGGGTAGACTCTATCAAATCTCATATTGCCTCCTTCTGAAATGTGCATTTTCATATATCATCATGAATCTGAACTTAGTAAGATTTCAATGTAAAACTAGAATAAAATTTAGAACTTATTGTTTATTGACTGTAAAATACATTTAAACTAAATAGGTATATTGAAAAGGGGTATCGTATTATTAGTATAGATTATAATCTATCTTCCTACTCGGTATACCAACAGAAATGATGATGTTGTTTTTTGTTTTACTGTTTAGCAAAGTGGTTAGTTATTTGAAATCGATCAATTTTAGCTAATGATATGATATTCAAGACACAAGGACATTCAAACGACGTATTTTGTTGCATCATATATAATTTTCTTTCTTATCTTTATTACATTACTGTCATAATTTTTACAAACCGATGTGTCATAATTTTAACCGGATCCATGTTTAAAAGTATTTAGATCTTTATGGGGATAATATCTTGCTAAAAGCAATGTGCAAAAAATTTATACATGGAAAGAATGCAAAATTGTATCATGTAAACCGATATAAATGAAGGCTGTATAAAATTTAGATATGCCATGCTTAGATCATAAGTTTTCTTACTGTTATTTTTAGACAAATCACGATACAATACTTGATAATTTTACTTTTGAACCACTTGCTACATACATTTAAGCCTTTCCTATTACTCTATAAAAGAAGATATGCATGCACATCAATATGTACAACTTATATAGTCACACACAAAAATGTATAGGTGGTCTAGGGCACGATTGAATCGCTTCCTTTCAAGAATGTTTTCGCCTTTCTCAGATCAAAGAGGCTTTCAGAAAATGTTCTTTCAAGATACAATGGAATGAGTTTTGTGCAAGTTATGATTACTTGCACAAATCATGAGAACAGTCGAATTTGATCAGATGATGCTAAAAAAAATAGTTATTTTTTTTTGAAAATGAAGGCTTCCAAGTATATATATATATAGGGGGAAGACGTATGTTGGTGGTGACTGTTCGAAATGAACATATATCTTCCCAACAGTCATGCCTGGTTGCTGTTTGAATTCAAATTAAAACAGTAAACGAAATGTACCATTTTCGGATGGGGCGCTGCCCCGCACCCCACCATGGGACGCTGCCCCTTGGACCCTCGCGACCTGAGCGGCCAGGTCGACCGCCGTCAGCGGGGGCGTTGTCCTCGTACGTCCATATCCCCATGGACCCCCCTTCGTAGTGACAATCAATTTAAACAATTTTATGAAAAATTCCAACAGATTATATAAAAATTTCATACATACACTACACTATGAACATTTTATTTTACGACCATGTTCATGGTAGGTCACTAACATCCAACATAAAGTTGAAAAATATAATTACCAATCCTCGTATCCAAGACATTTGAGCACATCTATTAAAAAGGAAAATTTAGTAAAAAACATATATATATATATATATTATTCCACTCTATACATATAAATATGAGAAAAAACAATATAATCATACAATAAGCACCCACGATTATCAACTTCACAACTGCACGTGTGCGTAGCACGGGCCACTCACTAGTTATTTCAGAATTATAGACCAAGCCATAGTTTTAAGAAATAATATTATCACGTGATTATAAATCATACGATACTTGTTAATTATATCTTAAATAATTAATAGCAATGCACCCATTTAGTGGGAGCATAATAGGAGTTGATGAACTATTTGGATTGACATATATAGATGTATGCAATCATAAGTCTATTAATACCAAGACGTTTCCATGTACTTCATCATATTCACTGATGAGTTACCACAGACATGGACATGTATGTTTGATATGCATGTATAAGTCTATGATAAGCTCGTAGAATATAAATTAGAAGCAATATAATACAACACAACATGCAATAGAAATGATTCGATTTGATCGATAGATGAGTATATTTGAAAAAGTTCTGAATGTACCTAAAATGAGTAAAGATTCAATATCAAAAGTCACTCGTCCCTATGATACATAATGATGTAACGACAAGGAGTAATCGAACTTTGTTGAAAGAAGTACGATTAATTGCGACTGAAATTTGAGTTAACACCTTATAAGGTTGTGTTTTTAGAGTAATACACATGGTTAAAATTAATATCATCCAAATAATAGTTCAAAAAATCATATAAGATAAGGGCCTATAAGAAACCCAACGTATCATAGGCCAAGGAGTTGGCAGGTTGTGCAAATTGAAAGATTGTACATAATAATTGTATATAAGGAATTTTGCATGAGTTTCCCCAAAAAAAAAGAGTCTGACTGTTGTTGAATGACATATTTATGCATTAAACATAAGTTTTGTTAACTAAAACCAAATCAGTTTTATATATAAGAAAATTCATAAAGTGTTTATGAAAATCTATTCTGCTACATTAAGAAACAATTGCTGTTTCAAGAAATACCAACTTCATGGTGAAGAAATTTATTTGAGAAATTATTGGTAGTAAAAATGGAATTGGATATGATCAAAAGATAAAAATGATTACATGAGATGAAATGAAATTAACTAAGCTAAATAAACACGACACATTAGAGTGTCTATTAAGTATTCTCTCATGAAGGAGAAACCATGAGTTTTTGATCAATGTCGAAAATATATAATCCTCGATTGTTTAATTAACCATTAAGATTATTATTCTATGATATGATATGATGCACAAATCCGAAATAGATTCCAAGTACATTATCAAAATATGATTTTGGTATGTGTACCTAGAAGTGGTATGATCCATCCGCATTGAATGTGTCTTCGAGAATAAGACTAATGCAGTTGAAATATAATGAGCAACATTGAAAAGAATAGCATCGCAAATTTCAATTGTTGAAACTAGAGTAATATATTTGATATTCAATGTGCTCAAATTAATTTGGATTTACTCACAAAATTATTGCTTCATATGACATTATGTTTTGGTATGTATGTATTGAAATTAAAAATTCTAAATAATGATTTGGAGTAAGCTTTTTACACATGATAATCAAAATGTCTCGAAGTCAGTGGGATCATTATTGGGTTTGTGAGTGTTTGGATCCAAGAACAGATACGAAAGTATTGTTTGACAAGCATAAAAATTGAACAAAAGTTTGATAAAATATCAGAAAGTTTGATTGTCAATCAAAATGCCGAGGAAGCATGTGCTCATAAGAAAGAATGTTAAAAGGTACATTGATATTTCTAAAACTGCAAATAAACAACACATTATTGATTTTTAACGATGTACTTGTATTAAAATCAGTCTCAGTTATTTTAATACCCGAGGTTGGATTGTATGTCATGTCTTTTTCATAGTGAGTATAAAAGATATTGGGAATGTCCCAAATCGGTATGCAAAGACACCTTATTAAATTGTTTAATACAGAACATGTAAGATAAATTCCTTATGCATTGGCAATAGGAATTATCATACATGTTATGTTGTGTATGATATTGTAGTTTGTTCATGTATTCAATGCATGAAGAAATATCAAATCCAAATTGGTATCACTAAATGGTTATAAGAAGTATTCTCGTGTATTTATGAAATAATAGAGAATTGTTTACTGAAACAACGAACCCCTTATAATGGAGTGTTCAAACTCAAACTTTCATAAGTGATACTGAGTATAGTATGTCTAATAGAAATATTCACTTAACAGGTGGTGTGATATTTTGACCAACTTTATCGCTTACTTAGTTTCGGTAAAATCCAATTTTATTTTATTAAACGCTACCCAGTTGTGACATTTATTTACATTAATTATCTTCATCAAACTATATCACTTTGGACATTTGGAATTTAACAATGGTCAATATTCCAATATTTTCTATAACGAACCAGAAATTTAACGATTTAAATAACATTATTAACCAAAAATTTTCTTGAAAATAAACAATAAAATTTTGGAAAAGAAAATTTGATATTTGGTATGCGTCTATTGAAGCATAGCAAGTAGCAGATTTTCATCGAGAAATATGAAAGTTTGTTTGGTTGTCGAATTTCAAATTTAAATTTAAATCAGTTAAACTAGATGAAAATAAAATATTTTTGAAATCTGAATATTTTTACATAATAAAAATGCAAATCATTTTTTGAATGAGATGTCATATTTCGTTTCACCAAATTTGGACTGCTCTAGCTCCGTTTATCTTATTTTCGGCGATTTAGCAGTAGTTTGGCAGCGAAAATTAAGTTTTGATAGGATGGTCGTATCTCTAATATCTGTTTACCATTCTGTTCGTCTCGTCGTGCTGATTTCCGCTGTATATTCATTGTGCCTTTCGGTGTCCGGTATGCAGTGAAATCTGTGAAACGATTAGCCGTATCGGTTCCGTATTTGGGCCTTTTGGGTTTACCTGTGTCCATTCGTTTGTTCCCGTGAGAAAACCTAAGTTCACTGCACTTTATTATTTTCTGAATTCAATGGCTGACCTTTACTATTCTTACCATTTCAATATAATTATTGTTTCATTTCCTTTGCTGGTTCGTTCATGCTTTTGGTTTCCCTGCTCTTTCACTTCATTTCTGTCAGTTTATAAAAACAAAAAAAATAAAGTTTGCACCATTTGCTCGAGACACCTTGCTCATCTTTTGCCATGAAACCCTGTTCATCCTCTATCTTTTTTTTGCTTGACCGCCAGCTCCCTCCCATCCCACTTTCCACCAATACCAACCTCGGCCGCATCCCCTCCATCCCAGCCACTGCCACTCACGGCAGCTCATCACCAACCCTCCGCGCCTTCCAGTCACCAAATACGCCAGCAAACCCATTGCAAGTTGTGCCTTCCCCTCCGAACCACCTACATCATCGAACCCATCAACCTACCCTTCCACCTTCCAAACTCCAACCACTATTAACCTTCTTCCACCCACCGCCTAAATCTCCTACCAGATCCGCTCCACCTTGCCATCCTCCAGCCGAGTACTGCTACGCCGTGCACCCTAATCCTCCCACCTGCACCACTTAGCCTCTCCCGCTTATGGCACAACTGCCTATCCACTTCCCCTAGCCACTACGAACCAACCCCATCACTGAAGAGTAGCCTACAACGCCACCACCTTCTCAGACCCAACCGAGCACCCCTTAGCTTCCACCATAGCCGTTCGCCTTCCCTCCACTGGCATGCCTGAACCACCTTTCCACACCGAACATCTGACCTCCGCCTCCCTCTCCAGTTCGCCTCCAGCCGACCCAAACCCCCTTCAACTCCATGCCGTAGCCACTGACCGATCGAACCCCTGCCGAACACTGCTCCACTTCCCTGCACCTTCCCCTGACAGTCGCCTAGCCCATCTCTCCTCTTCTTTATATAAAAAAAAGAGAAAGGTATATATATTTCATATATATTTATTTCCATTTATATCAAGTTAGTTTTGATTTGTTTTTCTTCGATTCCAAAGTTATCAGTTTTGCTTTGTTCGTCAAATTCGTGCTCACCTTGCTTTGCTTTGGAAATTATCGTTTGGATTGGTCGATTGTCGAGTTCGTGATTCAAAATTGTAGCTTGCTGTGTTGTCTATTTTCTCTAGCCTCAAAAGGTGAGCAATCACTCACGATTTATATTCATATGTTTAGTAAATTGATTTCACATGAAAAGACGATTGAAATATGTTATTAATTTGAATTGTTAGTTATTTAATTGTTGAATATGATATGTTAATATTTAAAATTGTTCACCTTTGTAATTGACATATGACATCATAGCCTTGTTGTATATATATTATATATGAATTTGTTAATCATGATCCATGTTATAAATGATATGTTATGTTATTTCATTATTATATTATTATTCTCACTCTACAAGTTCCCTGTTAGTTAGGAAATCACTATGGGTCAAAATGATACATACCCGAATGATCTTATATATTAGGGAAAAATCGTTATGGGTTGAAATTATAAACCCAAGCGATTTTATTAATTTTATATTTTAGGATTGTGGGTTGAAATGATATATACCCGTAAATATTAAATTATTTCGGATTGAAATGATAAATATCTGTATCACTTGACCATTGGATAGAAAACTATATACGGACACTGTTGGTCTATTTTGAAACGATTTCCAAAATTTTTGAAAGGAAATATATATGTGTTTTGATTTTAAAATATAATATATAGATTTTATTTTAATATACGTGTAATATTTAGATTTTTAAAATTATACTTTTGAAAGTTTTAAATTTATAAGTTAAGTTTTGAAAAATGTAAATTTAAGACTTTACTTATAATTTTATTATTTTTAAATATATAAATAAGATTTAATATAAAATATATTTAATAATAAAATTTCAATATAATAAAATTTAATAAAAAGTTAATTTAACTAATATATAGATATAATATGTTTTAAACTATTTATTTAAAATTAATATTTTGAAAATAGATTTTGTAATAACTTTAATAAATTATGGAAAGATAAATTAAAATTGAAGTTAGATATTAAATTTTTGATTTTGATTTAAACTTGTAATTTAAGATTGTATTTGAACGTTTATAAAAGTGATTTTTATAAAATGACCACGGTGTGAAATAAGCGTTTGGTTGTATAAGAGACTGAGATCGGATATTGTCATACTCTCTGCCAATACCGAAAACCACTTTAACAACTATGCACGTGGGGGAGAATTCAGAATGAAATAGGATGATTTGGCGAATGTCTGTATAAGGTTGAACGCAACCTTGACCCCCTCGGGTCAGCTTGATATGACTAAAACATGAGCTATACCTGGGCCAAGTGATATCGCACCTCCGATCGAGCATGCTTCTTCGAAACCATTCTATTACTTTGTGATTTGATTGGTGTGCACCTTTGATTATGGGAGTGTGTCTCGAGATGGGATGTAATAGCTACTATGTGTTACCACCGGCTCGGTTCTGCAAAACGGTAGAATCCTACCCTAAGCATTGCCTCGCGTGCCTTGTCATATATCTTATCGCGCCCACCACGAGTTTGGTTTGTACCGTAGCTATGGAGTGCTCATTGAGTATCCCATCGGTTTGGTGGGGCTTACAGTATCTGTATAGACTGTGATATTTATATAAAAATGTGTTAAGGGGGATATGGGTAATGCCTTAACGCTATTTTAATAGTTTACTTTATTGTAGACATTATCTATGTAGCGTATTGTACTATTTTATGTAGTTAGTTCCACGGATCCTTAAAGGATGGAATCCCAAACATCCTTTAAGTTATATTGCATTTCACTTGACATTTCACTTGAGTTGATTTTCTTGCATGAGAATGTTAATCCTGACTCGAGTGTTTTGCTTTATGCTCGGGTCAGCCTGAGTGTCACAGCATTTGAGACTCACCTTTGGAGCTTGGAGCTTTGCTTGGAGATTCTATCTTTTATCCATTCTGCTTATTTCAGTTATTTCCAGTGTTTTGTGATCAGACTTGTCATTTGCTTTTGTATTAGAGACTTCTATGTATTTGGGATTTCTATTGTATTTTGCTTTTGACTTTGATGTTCTGTAGTAGCTTCATGAACTACTATTTATCTATTCCGCTGCTTATTGTTGTATAACTCTTTGTCTGTGATTGATTTATTTACTGTATATGCTAAGTTTTTCCAAATATAAATTAACAATATGTTGTTTTGAGCAATTCAAGTATGACATGTGTGAATTATTGTCGATTTGAATGGTTCAAAATGGCAGGTCGTTACAGTTGGTATCAGAATCAGGTTTAGGAAAAACTTATCATATGGAGTAAAAACTCATTAGGGATAGGGTAGTAATATATTACAATAAGTAGAATTAATCATAGATCATCTTCGTTCGAGCTTGGAATTCTTAGCTAAGATTCTCTTTTAGTAGGATTTCTTTTGAATTTCTTTCGAATTTTGGAACTTTACCTTTGTTCTAAAATCCATTCTTGTCTTTTCCAGATGAGTAACCGTAGGAATGTTCGTGGTAGGGGTCGTGGGAATGCTCCCGCACCACCTGTTGTTGATCCCGTTCCACCAGCTCAGCCAGTTAGGTTCACCACTCTTTTTAAGGAGTACTATCAACTTGGAGGTACCAAGTTCACTAGAGCAGAGAGTATTATCAAGGCTCAGCAATGGCTGAAGAGTTTAGAGAGGATTTTCACCGGACTTGATATCACTGATGCTCAGATGCATCAGTTAGTTAGTATACATCTCATAGAAGCTAACCCCCTTCTCAAAAAAAAGAACGCCCCTTCCAAAATTAACCCGCGTACCCTCCCTAAATAATTTCCATCCCACGCCCTAACTCTCATTGATTTTCACCTAAATCCTCATCGCTCCGACATAAACGTGAATAGCTCATATTCTCAATCACCATGGATAACATTCTTTTGCCGACGGAGTTGTTTGGTAAAGCTCCGACACCTGCGCCATGGCCTACAGCGGATTCTCCAATGGAAGCGCCATCACCTGCAGTGGACGCTCCTGCGCCAGCACAAGAAGCGAAGTCACCATCGCCGATGCCAGATTCGCCTCCGGCTCCACCCTCTGGATCTCCTAATGGATTGCTAGAGCTGTCACTGGATTCTAATTCTGATAAAGTGGCTGCTGATAAGTCGGGTGTGGCAGTGAGTTTGATGCCGGTGAGTGTTGTTTTGGCTGCGTTGGTGATGTAGGTTGCATTGTGAGTTTAGATTCTTATTTCCTGAAAATTTAATCTTATTTCCTATTTAGATTCTTATGCCCTAAAAATTGGAATGAACATTAATTTTAACACATCGAGGTTAATCATTAGTTAATATTTGTCGTTGAATTTTTCTCTCCCAACTATTTCTAGTATTTTGACATTGCGGTTGGCACAGAGCCATCTCAAAATGATTCATTGAGTTTGCCTAATATTGTTAACCAACTTATATCACATTTATCTTCTTCCTAATTTACATATCTCATAGAATATATAACAGCTTTGATTATAAGGAAAGTTTTTTTACTGAATACTGGACTAACTAAAAAAGGAAGAAGAAGTTCCGTGTTTATAAAAATTCACTCATGAAAAAGATTAGCCTTAATGGGTGTAATTTTTAAAATATGTAGACAAAAGAACATTGTTTAGAACAGACTTAAAAGTACTATGATTGAATATTTGATTCAAAATCATAGAGAAAATGAAATTCAGTTATGAGGAATGAGAATATTATCTACTATATAAATGTGAATACAACAATAAGAAAAATGAAATTAAACTCACTATATGATCATCTTATTAATCCAGCAATAAGGCAGGTTCCTTTAATAGTAACATAGTAACTCATAAAACAATATAACATTAATAGTTAGGGATTAATGATAATCATAATATATAGAATACGGAAAATAATCTAAAACTTGTTTATAGAAACAAAATCCAAAATGACTAACACATGGGAATTGTATTGAAATATTAGTAGTTTAAATATATCGATGAACATTGCATGACTTATATGTCTATATCGCTTCTCTTTATAATCAATACATATGGTGTACATAAATGTTAGAATGGCAACTCATTTACAAGTGATTTTGAACTTACAAATTAAAATGAGTCCATATTTTTGTTCCTTCTATCAGTAATTTTGTAGTATTCGGAAGTCTGTCATTATTACGAGACGATGACTTTTGGGTTTTAAGAAAGACGGGTTGTTACATTTAGTTGTCTTAGTATATAATGTAATTATGCTCTAAAAGGTTGCTTAAACGTAATATTGCAAAAATAATGCTACTTTACTAATAAAATACCACTGAAACAACACTATACAATGAGCATCGCAGAAGCATAATAGATTTTATCTCTGTACGCTTATAATTTATTGTGCCTGATGATACCACTAGTTCTTTTAACACCTCATATTTCAGGCAAAACCTTCATTTACTTCAAAAAAGAAATGAAAGGCAACATGAAAGAGAAAGTCCAGTTGAGGGTACCAGTTTTCGAACGGCTAACCAGGGCACAACTGGTAAGTTTACGAGCTAAGGTTACCTTCAATATCTTCACGATTCAAAAAAGTATATTCGTAAGCACATGAATTAGAAATAAACAATAAATGTGTTGCTAATTTACATAGCAAAAAGCGAAACCATTCCTCCTCTCATCGAAGATGTAATCGATCACGTAGTACAATGGCAATTACTACTTGAAAGTAAATGACAAAATAGCTGCATAATCAGTTTTTAACATTATGTATAGTAGAAAATAACATCCAATAGGTCAATCAATTTGCTTGGGCTGACCCTGCATGTGCTGCGTCTGATCTATTCGTTCAGTGGTTCGTATTTTTGTTTATATTTTTTACAGTAACTTATCTCATCCCTGTCATTACTATATTAGATAGTTATGGTTGCACTAAATTCTTAAATTATAAGTTATAACCATATGATGATAATGCTAAATCACACTTCTCGGATCATTAATTGTGCTAGAATCTAAACAAAATGCATGTCTTTTAAAATACTCATCTTTTACAACAATATGCCTATCTTATTTTATCAAAGGTTTTTACTTTTGGGTATAAAGTGATACATAGGAGGAGAAAGAAATTATATTGTTCATCGAGGTTGAAAAATAAGACACAGAATTAGTGCTAAATATCATTGCACACAAAATGTGATGATAGATTTGTTGTGGAACATGATTTATTTTCTATACTTAGAGAATAATGAATTGACCAAGCAGGACAATTAGTATTATCCATAGTTTTTTCTCGATGGTGATAATTAGGTATAGAAGACTAATAGATAGATGGATCATAGACAAGTAAAAGCAAGAAATGTTTGAAGGTTTAGAAGAAGCACTAAATGAAGGAGAAAATAATGCAGGTACGATAAGGTCAGTAGTTCTTGATGATTGGAAAAATTGAATTGAATCTCTTTTTATTTTGAAAATACATTTTAGATTTCTGCTCTAAAAGGTATATTACCGATGAACATCTGCTCATGATGGAAATGAAATCTTTTTCTGTTAAAAAAAGCATATTCCTGGTTACTTAGCATGATTGTAAAATATTGGTGGTATTTTTTGACTAGTCTAATGCTTGATCCGACTTAACTTAGCCTAAGGAGTTGTACTGCATGTTATGGCACTTCACCTATTAAAGTTTTGCAATTTTATTTTGTTTGGGTATTTTTGACTCTAATTTAATAGGAAATTAACCCGTCATCCTAGTTACAGAGTTTATAATTTAATGGATACATATTTTATCTCATGTGCTACATGTTCATAGTACAAAATGAAGCTTATTACCTGAACTGCACCGCTGATTCGTTGGTTGACATTTGTTTTATTTGCTTTGCATTCATAGTTTAATCTGTTCATAGTACAAAATGCATCCCTTCCCTTTTTGTCAATGAATGAACCCATAATTCTCAAATTTGATTTGCTGGCTATCTAATTTTAGGCCCTTCCATTGAAATGAAATGATATAGAGGTATTAACAAATGAAATCAGACTATGAAGTTCAAATTCGTAATGGTTGCCATTGAAAATATTTGTAGGTTTAAATGCAAGTAAATTGCATATTTGCGACATGATCTATATACATTAGTCACTTTTATACAAATAATCACATTAAGCAAGTTTTATTGAAATTAAACACATTTATAAAAATTAAACATATTATAAAAAATAGTATTGTTTTACAAGTTTCTAACTAAGTTAACTAGTTTTATAAAGAAATAATTAAGTTTATTAAAGATAATTAAATTGTATATAGATGTAACTAAATAGACTAGAAGTTTATAATATTTTTTTAATTTTGTTAAAATATAACTAAGTTATAAAAAGATTAACCAACTTAACCAAGTTTTATAAAAAAATCTAAAAAATATACACGTTTTATAAAACTTAAATAAATTTATAAAAATTAACTAATTTATATAAAAATTAAACTAAGTGAACTATGTTATATAAAAATTTCCGAAGAGAATTTTATAAGTTGTAACATGGACCTAAAGTTGCAAATAATTGTCAAATGACGTATTGAAATTATTAAAATTGGCAAGTGGAAGATCTCACCGATTCTTGTCAATATGACCAATTTCTGCTATATTTAAAATTTAATGACTGTTTATGCAAACTAAAATACAGATTACCACAAAAAACTGCTTTTACACATTATCTGAAATCATGTAATTGGAATAGCAAATACTTCTACTGATTATGTGATTACATGCACGGTATGGCTGTCACATTATTATATGAAAACATTAGTACTAAAATGTTCCTTGATATATATACCAACATTCACTTTAAAATTCAGTTTGAGTCACATATTTCAAGCAAGGACCTGCCTCATAGGTTTCCAAATTTTGAATGAAGCTCAAAGAAGTTATTAGTACATTTAGAAAATAAATACATCGTTAAAAGTATCCTCCTTCAAAAGGGAGTCGAGTGCATATACAAATAACAGAATGGGTAACATGAAGCAATAAAACAAGAACAAGAAGAGATTGCAGGAAATGAAGAGAAGATTCCAAGAATTGAAGAAATAGTAGCGCAGGAGTGAAGCAAGGGACAGTATGCCGAACTGGGTGAGTAACATAGAAATTAGAAGATAAAATATTGAAGAAAGTGATTAAGGTTGAGCAAGAAGAAGAGTGGAATTTCAGAGAGGAGTGAAAGATTTAACAAACACAAAAGAAAAGAAGTGGTAAATAAAGTTTTTCATTGCTTCACGCATTCTGATTCTTACAGGTATGTTGCATATTTGCATCCTTCTAGCACTTAACCTCCAACACTTACACTCATGCAATTCCGAGCTGATTGTAGTACAGACATAATTATTTAAATTTTAAACAGACAACTTTTACCAAGTCAATGTGCATGTTTCAATGTACACATGTACAGTTGATGCTTGTCACTTTTTTATATATTTAAATTCAAACTCTTATTTTAAAAGTAAAACCAGGAATTATATAGCTTGCTATCTTTAGATTAAATACTTTACTTATTTTATACACTTAACAGTAAGTTTAGGATATTAAAACAATGGTACAATATCGCAATCTATATGAGCTATCAAGAAGAAATCACCTCACAAAAGTCTAGATCAATGTTATGTTTCAAAGCAATGGTATTCTTGTCACCAAACAATCAACCAAATGAATACAGGGAATTAATTATTTAGAAAATATCATGCATGAACACGAAAGATCAGCTCAAATCATACTTTACCTGGTCTTAATTTCATATCTGATCATTGTTTTTCATAATTATTATTCATATTTTCTCCTAATCCAATTAGACCGCTGATCATTCTTTTGCGCATATGCAGGTGGTTGATCAATGTAAACTGCAATCGTTCTACTATGATGAAGTACGAACTATTGTATGCTTGGCGAATTTAGGAATTATTTCATTCTTTCTTGTTGTTTAGTGTTTACAATGTATAGTAGATGTTTTTTTACTTGTTTTACTATGAACTGATGGTTTCATTATGAAATGAAGTTGTATTTTGAACTGAAAGTTGTAAGTTTGTAATCTAGCACTTATAGTAGTTGTATTATAAATTGTGTGCATCATGTAGAAAGTTGGGTTTTTCATCTATTACTTGTTTCGTACCCACGTTATTTATTCCATATACTACATATGTGGTTTGAAACTGACAGTATGTATGTGCATCAAGAAACTGCATTTAGGAAAGGTTTTGAGCCATGGCTAAATGTAAATTAGCCATGGCTCGTAGCCGTGGCGAAATACAAATTAGCCACGGCTACTAGCCGTGGTTAAATTTTATTTAGCCGTGGCTAACATTAATTTCGCCACGGCTTAGAGCCGGGCTATATTTTATTTTGCCATGGCAAAATTTTTGCCACTACCAGTTTTTCCACGGCTCTAGACCGTGGCAAAATTAGTTAGCCATGGCCCAGAGCTGTGGCAAAATGGTTTTTCTAATGTAGTAAATATCTGAGGAATCATTAATGTCAACATCTGAAACCCCTTTACCATTATTCAAAACATGCATCTCAACATTAACCCATTCATCACTGATCGAAGAAGAAGCATAATCGCCAAAGTAGTCTTTAGGATCACCAAACTTTTTAGTGTAATTCCTACCAATATTAACAGAGTTGATAATGTCAAAGTGTTTAAACAGATCTTCCAAGAATTCGATGCCTTCTTTTCTTTGAGTCCAAAGATGATCTAACAGGATTCTCTTCAACTTCATACATTTTAAAACAAATTGAAAACCATGATCTGTGTTAGAGAAATCACTGCGATCACCCGAGATTAATTTTAATTTCGTCGAACAGTTGACCATCTTGTGCCCAAACAAACCACAGCCAAAGCATCTAATGGGTTCTCTACAATCTTTCGCTAAATGTTGATAATCACTGCATCGAAAGCAAAATCTTTTCCCCTTCCTAGAATCGATCCATCTCCTAAAATTTGTTTTCTACTTATGAAACTGTGGAGGAGCAAGAATCAAATTTTTGACTACTTGGGCATACGTACAAAAGGGGATAGGATTGAATTCGATACAGGAAGAAGAGCTGGAAAGATTGGAGAGATGAGGATACGCGAACGAGAAAGAAGAAGGAATAATAGGAGCAGTAGTCGCCATTATTGGTTTGGCCTTGGAAAACAACTTTGTTTTGTAATAATACAGTAAAAGCTCTATTGTTAAAAGTACAATAGGAAAAACGAGACTGGACCGTATTGGTTTAAACCAAAATTACAACAATATGCTAAATAAAAGCTTTACCTCTTTTTCATCGCAGTTTGAACTATTATTTATTTCTTATACTGATTTAGAATGTTCTACGTCTTCATTTTTCTTTTCAGCTTCCTATTTAAAGTTGTACAAAATCATAATAATCATTTTAAACCAAAAATGATGCTACACAATATCATTGTTACCACAGATTGTTTTGTGTATTCTTGTTTGCTTTTGCTTCTTGTTTCTCTTTTCTGATTTTTCTTTTCAATGTTATCGGGTATTGTCATCGATATTGAAGCAACAATGGTTGGCATGGTTTCAACTGAAGAATTCTGTCTTGAAGTATCGACTTCTGCAGTAGGTTCTGCTGCTGATGAAGCTTTCGAAGTTGATGAAGTAATTTTTGTTGTAAACACCATATTTTATGATGTTTTCCTAGTTCTTTTGCGATTTTGAGATTGAGAACGAGATGGTAAAGTGGCTAGAATGAAAGAGAAATTAGAAGAAGGAAAAAAACCTTTGGACGGAACTACTATTTTTTGTGGGCTGATGCTGGACTTGTTCTTGACGTCACCATCTTTTCTGCAGGCTAAAATATTTGTCTATTTTTTCCCTGTGGTAAAATTTCCCTTCAAGAAAAGTGGGCTAGTTGATGGCTTTTTTTTTCTATGTGTGTATTATATTTGGTTTTGTTTTTTTCTTTCTATTATTCCTTCTCATTTTCGCTGTTCTCTTTAATGGTTGAGTTCAGCTTGTTGTTCTCAACCTTTCGTTTCCATCTGTGTTTTAATTCAATAACTGGTTGTAACGACCCGCCATTTTGGACCATTCGCATCCATTATAAGTGTATAGGTAGACACTCATGCCGGTGTTGAATTGTTCAAAATACCGCGTTGTTAATTTAAATTGGCAAAAGTGAACATATACAGTAAATAGATATAATCACAGATCACAGACACAGAGTAATAAATGCAGCGGAAATAAAAGAGATAGTAGTTCATGAAGCTACTATATGAATATATAAAATACATCAGAGTTTACAACAGAAGAGTAATACGATACATCAGATACAAATCAGAATACATCACTGGAATCATCGAATACTGGAAACAGAATAGATGGCTGAATCTTCAAGCAAAGCTCCAACTTCAAAGGTGAGTCTCGAAAGCTGAACCACTCAGTCTGACCCGAGCGTAAAGAAAAATACAAAACACTCGAGTCAGGATTAACATTCTTATATTAATAAATCCAACTCAAGTGAAATAGCAATTGAAATACAAGTAACTCAAGGATGTTTGGAATAACCATCCTTTAAGGATCCGTTAAACTATCTACTAGGTAGTAATGTACGCTAAGTAGATAATGTCTATCAGTAATATAAAGATATCAAAGTAGGGTTAAGCAGGGCCCATACACCTCTTAACCTGTTTATTCCCAAAAGCATATACAAGACCGTAGTTTCCCCAAAACCGGAAGTCACCAGAGGGCAATCCATATACTAAAGGTACAAATCAAAATCGTAGTGGTCGCGAATAGGATAATCAGTATGACAAGGTACATGAGGCGATACCAACTAGGATACTAGTAGTTGCGTGATCCGGACTGATGTTGGGCATAGCAGCTACTACCCCAACACCGCGAAACAACACTCCCATAATCGAGGGGTGCACCCAAATCGAATCACAAAAGTAATAGATATGGTAACGAAGAAGTGTGTCCGCTAGAGGTGGCGAACCTCAATGGCCCGGCGCGGCTCCTGTTTTAGTCATGTCAAGGGTCATCCAAAATCGTTCTCTTTCTTCAGTCAACGCGTTCATCAAAACCATCCACTTCGTTCTGGATCAACACTCCGCGTATAGTTATTAAAGTGGTTTCGATTCAGATAGAGAGTATATCCATTACCGATCCCGGTCTCTTTAATAACTTTCGTAATTATTACACCGATTGGTCGTTTATATATTTCAAAAACCAAATCAAACAATTTCAAATAGAATTCGTAAATCAACATTTCATTTGTCTTTCTAAAACAATTTCCAAATTTTCGTTTCAAAACTTCCAATTTTCCGTTTCAAAATCTTATAATTCAATTTCAATTTCTATTTAAAACAATTCAAATATTGATTCAAGTTCGTATATAAGTTTCATTCCGAAATCATTTAAATAAATTCTATTTAACATTCAAATCAATTTAAATTCATTTATCAATTTCATTCAATATCGTTAAATTAATTTATCATTCAAAACAATTTCTATTAAATTTCCTAATCATTAAATCAATTTCTTAAATTCAACTTCATTAAATCAAAACTTACAAATTTAATTAAATTAAATTCATCAAATCAAATTCTTTACATTTCAAGTCTTACATTAATCACATTTTCATTTCTTGTTAAAGAAATTCCATTTCACTTATTTACTTACTTAAATAATTTTCCAAAACTTAATTAATAAAGAAACTCAATTTCAATTATTTACGAAGTAAAATTCACTTATTCAAAAGTTCAATTTTTCTTATTAAGAATTCAATTTTATTTAATCATTAAATAATTCATTATTAAATAATTCAAAACTTAATTATTAAATAATTTCAAAGTTTAATAATTTCAAACTTAATTACAATTTCAAACTTAATTATTAAATCATTTCAAAGTTTAATTGTTTCAAACTTAATTATAATTTCAAACTTAATTATTAAATCATTTCAAACTTAATTCAATCATTTCTCAAATTAAACAATCTTCTTTCAACAATTACATTGTTTGTTTCAGATTTATTAAATATTAACATTTTCCTTTCATTAAAAATTCAAATTTCAACTTCATTTCAAAACCATATTATTTATTCAAATAAAATCTTTATTTATTTTTAAATCAAATTATTGACCAATCGGGTTTTTATTTAATTCTCTATATCTAAGGTCAAAGTTTAATTTGGGTATTTATCATTTCAACCCAATTCCAATTCAATTAAAAATCAAAGCATAAAAGGGAACTTTCAGTGTGATAACTGGGATGGTGTCAAAGTAAATAAACAAGCAATAACAACAACCAATATCAATCCAATAATCAATTTCAAATAATCCCGAAATAACCGTATTAATTCGCATTGTTATTTGTACGAATTAATATAATTATTTCTAGAATCTACACTATCATTTCATGTAGATTAAAGATTATTACATTACGGTTTTCACTTGTCATCTATTTCAATTTCATACATCATCAATTTAACAACATACATTCAGTGGTTCAAGATGTAATTAAACAAATCCTACATGTCAATAAATTCAACAGTTAAAGGGGTCATATTATTCAAATGTCAGTTAATCAAATTTAACCTTTAACTATCCTATATCAAGTTCAATTTCATACTGTTTATCATTTTAACATTAACAATTTAACGTCCAATAAATTCAACAATCAATCAATTATCAACCAAACTGTATTATCATCGCATAAATAATTAACAGATAATGGTGTCAGATGTCACAGGTGAACTGATACAGGCACTAGCATATATAGCAGTGTAATTAACTAATAGCAGCATATTTCAATTGTCGTTTCAATTGAAATCAAATCTAATAAATAAAAGAACGTTAATCGTGAGTGAGTGCTCACCTTTCGAGGCTAGAGAGGACGGACAATGAAGTAAGTTACGAAACTGAACACGAACTTCGAAACAAAGCAAATTGGACATGATTCGACGGGGAGAACAGGCACGACGGACAAGGCTGGTAACAGAAGCGATAAAACAAATCAGAATAGATTTGATAGAACATCAATGCTAACATATTATTATTATTATTTTGTCAACATATTCGCCAACCAAAATCCCAAAATAAAATAAAACTTTGGAACAGTACTCACAAACATATAAAATTGTGTGTATATATATTTGTTTTTTAAAAAAAAAATTAATTGAACACATATATTTTCAAATCAATATTTAATTTAAACACATAAAATAAAATTTCCTTATGTTTTAGAAATCAACTCATAAATACTTATATAGTCTAATATATAAATGTACGTATAAACTTGCATATTTAACTTCTCAAAAAAAACAGCCTTAATAACTACGCGACTATGTAATGCTTTAAGAGTAAATGAAGATTTAATATAAAATATAAATATTTGAAACATACTATACTATATTCCTTTTTCTTCTTTACGGCTATGGTAAAACACAATACCTATAATTGAAAACAACCTATCCATACTTACACATAAGCTAAAGAGATAACATAAAAAAATTTAAGTATATGAGTGCAGACCAAAATGTACGACATATATATATAAATCAGCTACTTATAAACTAAAATATATAATGATACAAAACTAAACCCATACATAACTTACTTTATGATATTATCACCAAATGTCCAATCTGAACAAGATATGCAACTCTAAAAATAGAAAATTTATATGAACTGCGCCATGTATAAAGTTGACTTTAATAAATAATAGAGCTTATATATATACAGCATTGTTACTTTATAAGTGTACGCCTACATATTTAACACATTCCCATGAATTAAAACACATGCACTTATGTAAAAATAATTATATAATACATGTTAGTCCTCTGTACCATATATTGATGTAAAAGGTATGTATATATATAATTATTTTATACTATAACACGTATATTAAAACACTAAAAAAAAATCAAAATTATAACCTATATATATATTAGCAAATATAAACTAGCATATAAGGACTTACGTATATAATAGCAGACATATAACAACGCGTATATATATACTTTAATATACTTGCAGTAACATTTGCAACTAGATTATGTAGACAAATTTTAGAGACTATATGGATGAAGTATATACAAAAAAATCAACTCTTTATAAACCAACATTATTTCTTTAACATACACATATTATGGACACAAATATACACCTTGTTTACAACTATATACATTTTATGTCTGACCTTGTATACCATATTTTTCAAAGACCAAAGTTTATAAAAAAATATTAAGATAACATATTATACTATATACATATTCATATAAAAGTCGCAAGTATTAAAGCCTATACAAAAGAAAGTCTGGATCAACATATATATGACCTACATCTTATATACAATAACCATATTTATAATACTAGTTTTATATCATATAAACATCTTCAACGAAAAGAATTTTTTTTTTTTTTTTTTAAACCATATAACCCAAAACAAACTCACAACATATAACTTCTGATATAAAATATAATACCTCTCCAAGATCATAAGGCTAAGGCCGACTTGCTGTGGGAAAGAGATGCACGCGCGGGTCAGAGCACTCGGCCATGGCTGTAAAGGTGGAGGATGACAGCCGAAGGGTAGCTGAAGATAGATTTGGCGGTCGTTTGTGTGGAGGGGCGTACAAAGCGGAGGAGGCTGGCGGTCTCGGCCAGGCAAGTGCAGGCGAACTACTGAAGTGAGGAGAGAACGTGTGGAGGTTGCGGTTGGATGGAGGAGCAAGATCTACGGCAAACAGATGATGGTAGGAGGTTGAAGCCGTGGGAGATGGAGTGTGTGCTCTGATTGGTGAAAGGAGAAGAAGATAGTGGGAAGGAGCAGATCGACTTTGGGTTTCCAGCAACACTTCATTTTTTTCAAGTGAAAGAAGAGGACAGGATTAAGAAGAGAGAATGAATATAAATCAAAACATGGTTTGCTGTAAAACAAATACGAATGAACAAAGAATTTCAATGAAAGTAGGTGAACAATTATAATTATTAATGGTTAGGAGTAGTGAAAGGGCACACGAATAGACTAACCAATCAATTTATCAAACGCAGCAATAGGAATAATGACAGCCACCCTATAGAATTTCTGGGAAAAATAAAAGCCGAACTCTGTGAAAAATTAATGCAAATGGTTGTTTGCGTTTTGTTTTTCGACGGTTGGAAATTTGAATGGCCACCGAAAGTTTAAAAGGCATGAAACGGTTACCGATACGGTAGGCGTTACGTAAAGTGCAACGTACACCGGAACTCCGAATTTGACAATCGAATATACCGTAGAGATCGGCACGACGAGACGATCAAAACGGTATATAGAAATCAGTGGTACGATCATCCGATGAAAATCGATATCGGTACCAGAATGCTGCATTTTTCAGAAAATAAGAACGACGGAGCAATAGATGTCCGAATTTGGAAAAATGACGAACTGACATCTTGCTCAGAAGATGGTTTAGAATTTTTCTATGTAAAAATAATTTGGTTTCGAAAACATTTTATTTTCAACGCTTTTTAACTGATTAAAATGAAGTGAATTTACGCGCGAAATAAACTTTCATATTTTCGGACGAAATTTTACCAGTTGCTATGTTTAACTAGACGTATTCCAAATATTAAATTTTATTTCAAAATTTTATCGTTTAAAATTGTACAAAATTTCAACTAATTGCGTTATTAAAACAGTTGAAATTTACGGGTCGTTACATTCTCCCCCACTCAAAACTTTTCGTCCCCGAAAAGGAACGAGGTAAGAGAATAGAAACAACCAGAAAGAAAACAGATTTGAAATACAAAAATAACAATTAATTTAAACCATATAAATTCAAATTTAAATTAATTGATATTCAATAATTGATTCAATCCATTTGATTTCACAAAAATCAATCTCAACAATTTCTAAATTCATTATCTTACTATCCAATTATCCTAAATTTACAATTTCTAAACCAGAAATTTTGAATAGTCTTTTATTATAATCATATTTTCTTCAACAATTTTAAATTCTTCTTTATTCCACATTACTGTTAAATTTATTCTACTTAACATATCTTATCACATATATTTAACCCATATAAATTAATTTAAAACATAAAAGTTTCGATTTAAATTAATTTACATCTATTAATTTCTTTTAAATTCAAGGTATTTTCATATGTTGATCAAATTTCAATTTATTAATTCTTTCAAAACAAATTTATTTTATTATCTTATTATTCTATTTATCTCTATTCACATTTTATAATTAAAATTTAAGTGTATAACATTTATTATAAACACTCAAATTTTATTTATAAATTCAATTTATCTTATATATTATCCAATTACATATTCAACTTCTGAATGATTTATGTAAGTTGTATTAGAATGCAGTTGAACAATATACATATAAAATTTTCCAAATTCAATTTATTCAAGTTTAAATATTTATTCCAAATTTTGGTTTTATTTATAATTAAAATCATCCTTTAACAAAATTCAAGAATTAGATTTCCGATTAACTTTAAACAATTTAGAGATATATATAATATATTTATATCAAATCAAATTACATTTTTAAAATAAGATACTTATATATATATATATCAAATTATACTAAAGAAATTCAAATCAAAATATTTTTTTTTCCAAAACAAACCGTAGCAAAGCTATAGAATGTTTTCTCCACTTCGAAACTCGAAAATGAATGTCGATGATGCGGCCGCCATCACCGAAATTATTTTCCAGCGACAAAGAGAAGAGCATTGATTTCAATATTTTAAAATTCTTTGAAAACGGTTTCTATTTGAAAATACCTTCAATAATATACATTTTAAAGATTTAAAAACCAAAGTTCCAAATCACCGGAAACTAAATTCTCAAATTTCTGAGTTAAATTCATTTCAAATTCCAAATTAATTTATAAACCGTATTTATAAATTTATTTAGAACAATAAATGAAAATCAAATATTATCATTTCAAGCAAACAATTTAATTAACCCACTAAATTCCAGAAAATTTTACTTATACTTTCACAATATAATCAAACTAATTTATTTCATTTTCCCAAATTTGAAAATAATATTGTGTCAGTTTGCTCTGTTCAAGTGTTTTGGAAATCCTATCGATAGCGTTGATCAGACGAATCGATCGGAAACCCAAATCAGCATCAACAACTCAAACAACACAATATATATTAAAACATTTTTAAATATAAATTTGCAAATGCACTTCCTTGCTTGACGATACAAGAATGGATTTTCAAAATAAGGATAGGGATTCAAAATTTTTGTTGACTCAAACCAAAGGAAATTTTGATTCAAAAATAAGTTTGAAACAGAAGATAAGATAATTCAATTTCCACAATCGGGAGATGGATGAGTTTATTTAATTCATGGGCAACCTTAACCTGGTCGTCCGTAACTTCAAGAATAAGATCGATGCTGAATTCCGAGGTAAATCAACACTCGATCTCAAGAGATGGAATTCAGGTATAGCAGTTAATAGATAGCATCGTAAACCGAGGATACAGAAATCTCCGGTAGATCGATGTTTATTATAAAGGAGTTTTGCTCCTTTACGAATCATTCGAAGATTGGCGAGACCGCCGATCTATTATAGATAACATTCAGAATAGAGTTGTGGGGTGCTCCATGATTGAAAGAAGACGAATAGTGAAGGACACGAATGAATTTCGAAACCGAGGGGAACGTTTCAAAATTCGAAGAAATTGAGTCAAAGGAAGGGATTGAACTCGAATGAGAGTGATTCTGTAAATACATTTACCCTATATGTTAAGTTTTGCCTAGAGCTACCAAAGCTCTGATACCAACTGTAACGACCCGCCATTTTGGACCATTCGCATCCATTATAAGTGTATAGGTAGACACTCATGCCGGTGTTGAATTGTTCAAAATACCGCATTGTTAATTTAAATTGGCAAAAGTGAACATATACAGTAAATAGATATAATCACAGATCACAGACACAGAGTAATAAATGCAGCGGAAATAAAAGAGATAGTAGTTCATGAAGCTACTATATGAATATATAAAATACATCAGAGTTTACAACAGAAGAGTAATACGATACATCAGATACAAATCAGAATACATCACTGGAATCATCGAATACTGGAAACAGAATAGATGGCTGAATCTTCAAGCAAAGCTCCAACTTCAAAGGTGAGTCTCGAAAGCTGAACCACTCAGTCTGACCCGAGCGTAAAGAAAAATACAAAACACTCGAGTCAGGATTAACATTCTTATATTAATAAATCCAACTCAAGTGAAATAGCAATTGAAATACAAGTAACTCAAAGGATGTTTGGAATAACCATCCTTTAAGGATCCGTTAAACTATCTACTAGGTAGTAATGTACGCTAAGTAGATAATGTCTATCAGTAATATAAAGATATCAAAGTAGGGTTAAGCAGGGCCCATACACCTCTTAACCTGTTTATTCCCAAAAGCATATACAAGACCGTAGTTTCCCCAAAACCGGAAGTCACCAGAGGGCAATCCATATACTAAAGGTACAAATCAAAATCGTAGTGGTCGCGAATAGGATAATCAGTATGACAAGGTACATGAGGCGATACCAACTAGGATACTAGTAGTTGCGTGATCCGGACTGATGTTGGGCATAGCAGCTACTACCCCAACACCGCGAAACAACACTCCCATAATCGAGGGGTGCACCCAAATCGAATCACAAAAGTAATAGATATGGTAACGAAGAAGTGTGTCCGCTAGAGGTGGCGAACCTCAATGGCCCGGCGCGGCTCCTGTTTTAGTCATGTCAAGGGTCATCCAAAATCGTTCTCTTTCTTCAGTCAACACGTTCATCAAAACCATCCACTTCGTTCTGGATCAACACTCCGCGTATAGTTATTAAAGTGGTTTCGATTCAGATAGAGAGTATATCCATTACCGATCCCGGTCTCTTTAATAACTTTCGTAATTATTACACCGATTGGTCGTTTATATATTTCAAAAACCAAATCAAACAATTTCAAATAGAATTCGTAAATCAACATTTCATTTGTCTTTCTAAAACAATTTCCAAATTTTCGTTTCAAAACTTCCAATTTTCCGTTTCAAAATCTTATAATTCAATTTCAATTTCTATTTAAAACAATTCAAATATTGATTCAAGTTCGTATATAAGTTTCATTCCGAAATCATTTAAATAAATTCTATTTAACATTCAAATCAATTTAAATTCATTTATCAATTTCATTCAATATCGTTAAATTAATTTATCATTCAAAACAATTTCTATTAAATTTCCTAATCATTAAATCAATTTCTTAAATTCAACTTCATTAAATCAAAACTTACAAATTTAATTAAATTAAATTCATCAAATCAAATTCTTTACATTTCAAGTCTTACATTAATCACATTTTCATTTCTTGTTAAAGAAATTCCATTTCACTTATTTACTTACTTAAATAATTTTCCAAAACTTAATTAATAAAGAAACTCAATTTCAATTATTTACGAAGTAAAATTCACTTATTCAAAAGTTCAATTTTTCTTATTAAGAATTCAATTTTATTTAATCATTAAATAATTCATTATTAAATAATTCAAAACTTAATTATTAAATAATTTCAAAGTTTAATAATTTCAAACTTAATTACAATTTCAAACTTAATTATTAAATCATTTCAAAGTTTAATTGTTTCAAACTTAATTATAATTTCAAACTTAATTATTAAATCATTTCAAACTTAATTCAATCATTTCTCAAATTAAACAATCTTCTTTCAACAATTACATTGTTTGTTTCAGATTTATTAAATATTAACATTTTCCTTTCATTAAAAATTCAAATTTCAACTTCATTTCAAAACCATATTATTTATTCAAATAAAATCTTTATTTATTTTTAAATCAAATTATTGACCAATCGGGTTTTTATTTAATTCTCTATATCTAAGGTCAAAGTTTAATTTGGGTATTTATCATTTCAACCCAATTCCAATTCAATTAAAAATCAAAGCATAAAAGGGAACTTGCAGTGTAACGACCCGCTATTTTGGACCATTCAAATCGACAATAAATCCACACATGTCTGACTTGAATAATTCAAAATAACAGATTGTAATAAAAATTTGGCAAAACTCAGCATATGCAGTAAATAAATCAATCAAATAATCACAGACACAGAGTAATACAATAATACGCAGCGGAATAGATAAAATAGTAGTTCATGAAGCTACTATATAGACATCAGAGTTAGAAATAAAATACAATAGAATATCTCAAATGCAGTGAAGTCTCCAGTACAACAGATGACCTCTCTGAACAGATCAACTAGAAGAGCTGAAAGCTGAGGCGATAGTTGGATCTCCAAAGGAAGCTCCAAACTCCAAGGGTGAGTCTCAAATGCTGTATCACTCGGTCTGACCCGAGCGTAAGGCAAAACACAAAACACTCGAGTCAGGATTAACATTCTTATATCAATAAATCCAACTCAAGTGAAATATCAACTGAAATACAATTAACTTAAAGGATGTTTGGGATAACCATCCTCAAAGGATCTGCGAAACTATCTACAAGGTGGAAATATACATCATAACACCGTGGTCCTTTCAAATAAATTTATTCTTCAAACCCAAATATTATTTCATTTCAAATATATCTATTTTCCAAATAGTATATATAGGTTAAGTAAAGTATTTAATTTCCTCAAGTCTCACAAATTTCTTCACATCAACTTCAAATTCCAAATTCAAATTTTATTCAAAGCTCAATTCATCAATTCAATTCAGTTCTAAATATACCATTTAAATTTTCAATATATTTCAAAGCTTTAATATTCAACATTTTCAAAGTTAAATTTAACAGTTTCCTATAGCTCTTGATTTAACTTTATTATTATTTAATCAGGGAATATTCACTTAATAAATTCGATATCATTTAACTAGCCTTAAATTTCATTTTTACTAAATATTTCCTTAAATTTATTTAAACAAGAAATATTCATTAAATTATTTAAATCAAACTCAAGTTATAAATCATATCTTAAATTTCAATAAGTTTTTAAATCGGTTTAATTAAATAAAATTCTTTACTAAATTCAAATTATCTTTCCAACCTTAACTTGTTCAAATTATTACTGAAATCTATTTTTTTGAAACATAAATCTAAATACTCAACCATATTATATGTATTAAATCAATCATTCCCATTTATATATAAAAATTTAAGGCTCAACATTTTAAAACCATATATTTCTTCCCAAAACCATAGAAATTATTTTCAAAATATATATGGACCAACGGTGTCTGTATATATTTATCATATGGTTAAGTGATACGGATATTTATCATTTCAATCCGTAATTTAAATATATATATACGGGTAGATATCATATCAACCCGTAATCCCAATTTCAATTCAAATGAAAATCGCTTGGGTTTATCATTTCAACCCATAACGATTTTCTCCTATTCTAAAGTCCGTTCGGGTATGTATCATTTCAACCCATAGTGAATTCTATACTAACAGGGAACTTGCAGAGTGATAACAGATAATATAAAATACAACAACAGGCATATATCATCAATAATAATATAACAGATACTGGTGTCAGATGTCACAGGTGAACAGTTACAGAAAATGGTAATAACAGACATATAAATACTAGATACTGGTGTCAGATGTCATAGGTGAACAGATACCGAAAATAGCATATATACAACAATGAAATTAACTAACAGTAGTAATATTTCAATTGTTGTTTCAATTGAAATTGAATTTAATAAATAAAAGAACGTTAATCGTGAGTGATTGCTCACCTTTCGAGGCTAGAGGAATTTTGGCAAAGAATTTTGAGTTACGAAATCCAACGCAAAGCTAGATTGATCGCGAATTCGATGGAAAACTGAAAGACAAGGAATTGACGAAATCAAATTAGGACCGATCGATGAAGATAATTAGTATAGATGAACAATATATAAAAAAAAATCATATTTTAAATACGAACACATTTTAGTTTAAATATATATATATATATATTTCAAAATCATTGTTTAGACAAAACTCGAATATTGAAGTCAAACATAAATAACCAATTTTTGAATCAATACATTAAAACTTAACGGTTTAACCTATATATTTATATAACTTATAAAATAAGTCCAACAACCAATAGACTAAGGCTGATATATATATACAATATATGTTATATTTAAAAAAAAAAATCTTTAATAGAAAATCTATATAAAAGAAATCAGCTTAACTTAGAAAACCATATATTATATACATATATAACAGCAGCATATTCATACTTAAACAGTATTATATTTGAAAACAAGATATAAAGCATGTATACTATATATATATATGAAATGGAATATGCCATGTAAATTCAATCAGACACTTACAAATTTTGAAACACATCAAACACATATATATAATATATAACTTTAAGATACCCAGTATGTACTTCATATAATGTATGCTGTAAACTATTTATAATATGTACCTATGTAGTGGACCCAAATCATACTCGTATATACTTCTTTAAAATCAAACACTAATATCTCTTACTTAAAACCTCTACAGATAACATATATACAAATCCACATACATGCTATATCAAAAAAAATCCATCTTTATAATAAAGTTTATACAAACCTACTCTACTTCAACACATAAAACGTGCGTATCTAGATGATGAATATTCACTTTTAAAACACTAAAGTATCATATTATATATACATATTTATATATATTTTTCAAATATCAACATTAAATAGTACAAATAGGTCTCGTATACAACTCTCATATAAAATATATATAACTGAGGCATAAATCCATAACCATAGCTTTAAAATTGTATATATATAAATCCTATTTTTTCAAGGTCAAACTCATATAAATCAGAGAACATCTTATATAATACTAGCACACTTTAAAATCTATAACCGAACATACCCTACATACTACATATGTATTATATGCATGCAAACAAAATATATAAGTTATATATAAAATACTGTAAGGAGAAAATAAAGCTCAAAGGGCCGACACTATAGACCACTTACATACGTAAATATAATCATAATTTATATACCTCCTATATGCCAAAATCTGATCGCATGGCCCTGCGAGGAGAAGGAATCGGCAAGGATGATGGTCAGGGCCCAGTGGCTGCCGTGATGGCTCACGGTGAGGAGCTGCTAAAAGGCCAAGTGGTTCGAATTGCTTCTGAGTGATGGGTTGCGCGTAGATCTGGAGGGAGCATGCCAGGTAGAGGTAGGCCGAAGTGGTGGTCGGAAAATGGTGGCTCGGTGGCTGCCGAGAGGGAGAGGAGGGAGGAAGATGAGTCGAGTGTGTGGTTGGGGTTTAGGTGAACACGCGGCCATAAGCTTGGTCGAGGGGTTGGTGGTGAGCTGGCGATGGTGGGTTGGAGACTCGGTCGAGAACGTTATAGGGGAAGTACGTTGCTCGAGGTAGAAGGAGGGCGAGAGTTACGGCCGATTTAAATGAAGAAGAAAGAAAAAATGAATTTAGAGAAATAAAAAGGAAAGAAGGAAGTCTTTTGCTTTCTGAGGTTAAAATTTTGCAGAAGAAAAGATGGAATGGGAAAGGAGAGAGAAACGTGAAAATGAAAAAAAAGAGTGTCAGGCCACAATAAATAAATACAAAACAAATGGAAAGTTTCTGAGATAGAAGAGCTACAAATAAGGTAACGTACCACCCTAAGATCAAGCAATGAGAATAGTGAACGCTTGAACGTGGATTGGAAAAATTATTAAAAGCAACTATAATTTGAACAGTAGGAAAAGAAACAGCTACACAAGTGATTCTGAAAACAATTAAAGCAATTAATAGCTTGATTGGACATCACGTTTCAAATTTGAAACCGACAGAAAGTGAAAAGTTAAAAAGTGGTACCGCCACAACGGACCGTTATCAACATTTCCGTCGCGTATCGGACCTCAAAATACTGAAATAAATATACCATTGAGATCAGCACGACGAGACGATCAAAACGGTATACAGCTATCGGTGGTACGACAATCGTATCAAAAGTCGATAATCGGTACCAGAAGTGCTGCTATTTTGAAGAAAAATCCAAATGGAGCTAGAAACGTCCGAATTTGGAAAAACGAATTTCGCAGTCTGATTCAGAATGATCTGAATAAATTTTCTCCTGTTGACATACTTTGGTTTCGGAAAACTTTAAAATTCACTGTTATTAACCGGTTTGATTTGAAATGAAATTTCACAGAAAAATAAACTTCAATATTATCAGATGAAAATTTACCAGTTGCTATATTAAAATAGACGTATTCCAAATAATAAATTTTTATTTCCAAATTTTATTGTTTTAAAATTTCACAAAATTTCAATTAATTATCTAAATAAAACGATTAAAATTTTGGGTCGTTACACTCTCCCCCACTCAAAACTTTTTGTCCCCGAAAAGGAAGGAGGTAGGAGAATAGAACAACGAGAGATAAAAGTAGATTGGAAGTCAAGATTAAACAATTAATTTGAAACTTTATAAAATTTTACTTGAAATATTCATTTGAAGACTTCATTTACAATTCAATTATTTTTAATACCTTAATATTTTTCAAACCCATTTGTAAAATTTCTTGTTTCCTTTATAAGTATCATTTATAGGTTTAAATAACACCTTTATAAATATATGAAAACCATTTGAAAACAATTATTTACATTATTACTTATATTTACAAAGAAGCTATTAAATCCATGATCATAAATTTATTAATTCTATCTAAAATACTTTTCAAATATTATTAATAAACCAATAATCATTAACTTTAAATATGTTATAGTCAACAAGGAAAAGAAGGAGGACTTGGAAAACAGAATATAGGTAAATAAATAAGGCTGAGCAGATAAGGTAGATTCAAATGAATAGAATCGGGCATGAATAATTAATTCAAATCATTAGAATTTCAATTTCGAATATCAATATAAAATTTCTTTGTTAGAAATACTTTTATAATAAAATATTTTTTTTATAACGAAACAAATTTCATTTCGAAAATACTTTTATAACTCGATGTTTCGACAAGTTTATCCTTGTTCCTGTAGACTCTGGTAGTGCGTTGATCAGGCGCAAAACTAGAATTCTCCAGGTACTTAGTAGACCTGTTTCAACACCCAGTGAAAATACTGGAAAAACTTTTAAAAACAGATATGGAAAGTACAATCCAATCAAAACACAAACAAAACCTTTGTCTAACCATGGTTCGCAGATACACAATGGTTACGCCTGGGTCCCCCAGGAAACAATCCATATCCGTAAGCTTTCTCAGCCCTGCGAGTTACGCCATGATGACTAGTAGAATGCAGGATACACAATGGTTACGCCTGGATCCCCCAGGAAACAATCCGTACCCCCCAGGCAAGACTCAGCCAAGCATTTGCGCTACTATTCGCGACCTACACAGATTGCAGGATACACAATGGTTACGCCTGGATCCCCCAGGAAACAATCCGTACCCCTAGGCAAGACTCAGCCAGGCAGTTGCGCTATGTAGTCACGAGAGAACGATAAGACCATGGGTAACGCCATGGAATTCGAAGGACACTCGAGTATCATATCCGGAAAACCAAAATCAGAGAGAATAATATCGATAGAATGAATCCAAGATATGGCCACAAATCGGATATCAAGCAGAAGGCACTTTCCATATCTTTACTTCGAAAATATGTATCATATAGTACCTTTTCAAATCACTTTCAAATATCGTACTTATATAAATCCATTATATATAAGATTTAATTTTCAAATCAAATACTTTCCAAAATCAATAGTATATCAAATCATACTTATATAGACTTTAATTATATAAGATTTCACTTTCAAATTAAGTACCTTTTCAAATCTATAGTTTTCGAATCAATTTCATACTCATACAAATCAATTTATATAAGTTCGACAACTCCCAAATCAAGTGTTTAGTAACATAAGGTTCTCAAATTTAAATTTGTTTCAATATCAGTTCAATTTCAAAATCATATACAATTTCACCAAATTATTTCTTCTCAAATTAAATATCTTTAGTTTCAAAGTTTCCAAAATAATAGATTTAGAAAAATAAATCCAAATTTCCAAATCAATATAATTTAAGTCAACCAATTCATTTCCAAATTCAAATGTTTTCAAAATCATCTTATACTTACGTAAGGTCTATCTTATATAAGGATCAAATTTTCAAAATAAATTTCGCTGTATGAAGAGCCATATGGGATTGAATATCTTTGCTTTTATGGGTTATATATCTTTGTAATTTAAATTGGAAAAGTAAGCAAAGATATTCTAACCCGATAGCTTTTAATTTCAGCGTCAAAATATATCACTGATATTAGAATATAAGATGTACATACGTCATCTTTTCGCAAAATCACATTTGATCGCTCGCCCGATCACACAAGTTCGCTTTCGAACTAGTATTGTCCATTCGATTTCCCTAATGCGGACTTCGATATGGTTTCTCGACTAGAAGCCATCTGTCTCCTTGCATAGCCATATACTATGATAGAGAATTCTAGAATCGAGCCCAAAATCCATATCAAATATTCGCCATCAAGAATCAAATGAAAAATCCTAACACGAAATGGTGTAATCCACCTCGAACTTGTGTACTCAAACTTGGATCAAATTAATTATGCGAATAAAACAACATACGTACAACTTATATATTCATTCCAACTTGTTAAATATATAGTTTCATAAAGATGTTACTAAGTTAAAACATTTAAACTAAATTTTATTCAAAATATATTGAAGACGAAATTCTTTTCAAAACATTTCAAATCTAAATTTCATATTAGAAAAATTTAAAATTTGCCTTATTCATATACTTAACAAAACAGTTTCAACTTATTTGAATCATACTACTTCATACTTAAACATTCAAAACAAATTTATATACTTTATCAAATAATTCATACTTTCAAAAAAATTTAGCTTTGAAAAGTTAACCTTGATTTGGAAGTGCTCGAACCTTCGAAATAGTTGAAGAAATCATTTTCAAATTCAAGAGTTGGAAATCAACCAATCAGTAAATCAATTTCAAAAGATAGGTTTCAAATCCGAAACTAAAGGACTGAACACCGGCTTACTTCAAATCATTTCAAATATATATACATATATCTTTCGAATATCAAATATTACTTCGGAATTTGAAAATCAAAACTGGTTTCACAAAATCACTCGCGTAGCAATGCTACTAAAGTGGCCTCTCCCCACTATGAAACTCGAAAATCAACGTCGATGATGCGTGCACTCATCACCGAAATTATTTTCCAGCGACATAAGTGAGTTCTGGACTTTTATTTTTCTCAAACTTCTTTTGAAATTTCTTCGAAACTCATTAAAATCATTTGAAACATTTCTTATTTGGAAAAATACTTTTAAATCATACTATTATTATATATTTCAAAATCTTAAAACCAATTTCAAAATACCGGAGTTCAATTCTCGAATTTCAAATTTAAAATTCTTTAGTCATAAATCATTTTTAGATAAATCAAATTTCTTATATAGTTTTTTTTCAAAATTACAAATCCATTCGAAACCTCAAATTCTTATTTTAAAGGGTTTATAATCTTTATCGAAAACATTTCACTTTTATATATAGAATATAATCATACTTATAAAAATAATAATTCGATTTAGAAAACAATTTCTAAAATATAAACAAACCCGATTTTCAAAGGACGATTCACAGACGGATTTCAAAACAAAGATAGATATTCAAATTAGAGGGACTCTAATCAAATAGGATTTGATTCGAAGATAAGTTCGAACGAAAATGAGATAATTAATTACAAAACAGTAGTCGGATACACTTATATAAATCACGGGCGACCTTAACCGGGTCAACCGTGACTTCAAGAACAAGATCGATGCAGAATTCCAAGAAATATCAACATTCGATCGTAAGAGATAGCGGCATCTAAATCAAAGATATAGAAATCTCTGGTGAATCAATGCCAATTGTAAAGGATTTCCACCCCTTTACAATCATTCAAAGATTTGCGGGATCGCCTATTCTTATAGAGATCATTCGAAGTGGAGTTATGGGATACTCCAGAATCAAAAGAATACAAATAGGGAGAGACAAGAGTGAATTTTGGAACCGTAGGGAACGTTCCAAAGTTCAAAGGAAATCGAGTCAAAAGGAAGAGATTAAACTCGAACGAAAGTGATTCTGTAAATAAATTTACTATATATGCTAAGTTTTGCCTAGAGCCAAGGCTCTGATACCAACTGTAACGACCCGCTATTTTGGACCATTCAAATCGACAATAAATCCACACATGTCTGACTTGAATAATTCAAAATAACAGATTGTAATAAAAATTTGGCAAAACTCAGCATATGCAGTAAATAAATCAATCAAATAATCACAGACACAGAGTAATACAATAATACGCAGCGGAATAGATAAAATAGTAGTTCATGAAGCTACTATATAGACATCAGAGTTAGAAATAAAATACAATAGAATATCTCAAATGCAGTGAAGTCTCCAGTACAACAGATGACCTCTCTGAACAGATCAACTAGAAGAGCTGAAAGCTGAGGCGATAGTTGGATCTCCAAAGGAAGCTCCAAACTCCAAGGGTGAGTCTCAAATGCTGTATCACTCGGTCTGACCCGAGCGTAAGGCAAAACACAAAACACTCGAGTCAGGATTAACATTCTTATATCAATAAATCCAACTCAAGTGAAATATCAACTGAAATACAATTAACTTAAAGGATGTTTGGGATAACCATCCTCAAAGGATCTGCGAAACTATCTACAAGGTGGAAATATACATCATAACACCGTGGTCCTTTCAAATAAATTTATTCTTCAAACCCAAATATTATTTCATTTCAAATATATCTATTTTCCAAATAGTATATATAGGTTAAGTAAAGTATTTAATTTCCTCAAGTCTCACAAATTTCTTCACATCAACTTCAAATTCCAAATTCAAATTTTATTCAAAGCTCAATTCATCAATTCAATTCAGTTCTAAATATACCATTTAAATTTTCAATATATTTCAAAGCTTTAATATTCAACATTTTCAAAGTTAAATTTAACAGTTTCCTATAGCTCTTGATTTAACTTTATTATTATTTAATCAGGGAATATTCACTTAATAAATTCGATATCATTTAACTAGCCTTAAATTTCATTTTTACTAAATATTTCCTTAAATTTATTTAAACAAGAAATATTCATTAAATTATTTAAATCAAACTCAAGTTATAAATCATATCTTAAATTTCAATAAGTTTTTAAATCGGTTTAATTAAATAAAATTCTTTACTAAATTCAAATTATCTTTCCAACCTTAACTTGTTCAAATTATTACTGAAATCTATTTTTTTGAAACATAAATCTAAATACTCAACCATATTATATGTATTAAATCAATCATTCCCATTTATATATAAAAATTTAAGGCTCAACATTTTAAAACCATATATTTCTTCCCAAAACCATAGAAATTATTTTCAAAATATATATGGACCAACGGTGTCTGTATATATTTATCATATGGTTAAGTGATACGGATATTTATCATTTCAATCCGTAATTTAAATATATATATATACGGGTAGATATCATATCAACCCGTAATCCCAATTTCAATTCAAATGAAAATCGCTTGGGTTTATCATTTCAACCCATAACGATTTTCTCCTATTCTAAAGTCCGTTCGGGTATGTATCATTTCAACCCATAGTGAATTCTATACTAACAGGGAACTTGCAGAGTGATAACAGATAATATAAAATACAACAACAGGCATATATCATCAATAATAATATAACAGATACTGGTGTCAGATGTCACAGGTGAACAGTTACAGAAAATGGTAATAACAGACATATAAATACTAGATACTGGTGTCAGATGTCATAGGTGAACAGATACCGAAAATAGCATATATACAACAATGAAATTAACTAACAGTAGTAATATTTCAATTGTTGTTTCAATTGAAATTGAATTTAATAAATAAAAGAACGTTAATCGTGAGTGATTGCTCACCTTTCGAGGCTAGAGGAATTTTGGCAAAGAATTTTGAGTTACGAAATCCAACGCAAAGCTAGATTGATCGCGAATTCGATGGAAAACTGAAAGACAAGGAATTGACGAAATCAAATTAGGACCGATCGATGAAGATAATTAGTATAGATGAACAATATATAAAAAAAAATCATATTTTAAATACGAACACATTTTAGTTTAAATATATATATATATATATTTCAAAATCATTGTTTAGACAAAACTCGAATATTGAAGTCAAACATAAATAACCAATTTTTGAATCAATACATTAAAACTTAACGGTTTAACCTATATATTTATATAACTTATAAAATAAGTCCAACAACCAATAGACTAAGGCTGATATATATATACAATATATGTTATATTTAAAAAAAAAAATCTTTAATAGAAAATCTATATAAAAGAAATCAGCTTAACTTAGAAAACCATATATTATATACATATATAACAGCAGCATATTCATACTTAAACAGTATTATATTTGAAAACAAGATATAAAGCATGTATACTATATATATATATATGAAATGGAATATGCCATGTAAATTCAATCAGACACTTACAAATTTTGAAACACATCAAACACATATATATAATATATAACTTTAAGATACCCAGTATGTACTTCATATAATGTATGTTGTAAACTATTTATAATATGTACCTATGCAGTGGACCCAAATCATACTCGTATATACTTCTTTAAAATCAAACACTAATATCTCTTACTTAAAACCTCTACAGATAACATATATACAAATCCACATACATGCTATATCAAAAAAAAAATCCATCTTTATAATAAAGTTTATACAAACCTACTCTACTTCAACACATAAAACGTGCGTATCTAGATGATGAATATTCACTTTTAAAACACTAAAGTATCATATTATATATACATATTTATATATATTTTTCAAATATCAACATTAAATAGTACAAATAGGTCTCGTATACAACTCTCATATAAAATATATATAACTGAGGCATAAATCCATAACCATAGCTTTAAAATTGTATATATATAAATCCTATTTTTTCAAGGTCAAACTCATATAAATCAGAGAACATCTTATATAATACTAGCACACTTTAAAATCTATAACCGAACATACCCTACATACTACATATGTATTATATGCATGCAAACAAAATATATAAGTTATATATAAAATACTGTAAGGAGAAAATAAAGCTCAAAGGGCCGACACTATAGACCACTTACATACGTAAATATAATCATAATTTATATACCTCCTATATGCCAAAATCTGATCGCATGGCCCTGCGAGGAGAAGGAATCGGCAAGGATGATGGTCAGGGCCCAGTGGCTGCCGTGATGGCTCACGGTGAGGAGCTGCTAAAAGGCCAAGTGGTTCGAATTGCTTCTGAGTGATGGGTTGCGCGTAGATCTGGAGGGAGCATGCCAGGTAGAGGTAGGCCGAAGTGGTGGTCGGAAAATGGTGGCTCGGTGGCTGCCGAGAGGGAGAGGAGGGAGGAAGATGTAATACCCCAAAATTTTGTGAAAAATCATTTTTGTAAAATGATTTAATTTTGAAATATTTAGATTTAAATATGGTGAAATTTCTGGAATAAATAGTGTGCAAGTATATGTGTGCACGTGCACACTGAAATGGCACAAGAAAGAACTCCAGATTTCTTGGATTTAAAACAAGAATTAAAGAGCAATACAAACATGATTTTGCAACATGATTATTTGATTTCTGAGATTTTATGGGTCATCTTAGAAAATAAGAAAAGTAAGTTTTACTTTAGATCAGTAAACAAATTTATTTAAAACCCAGAAAAGAAAATAATATATATATATATATATATTTGTAAACTTGTATACATATAGGTGCATATGTTTCTGAATTTAAAAGAGGAATTAAAATAAGCCTAGATAAGATATGTATACAAATATACATTTTTAAATACTGAAAAGTACATATATATATATTAGCAAGTGAAACCATAACATTAAAATGACATGAAATGTGATACAAGTCAATATGCTTGTGTAGGCAAAAATAGCAAAGGGGATTTTCAGAAATAATTAAAATAAATAGAATAGTCACACTTTTGACATGACTAAGTGAGTGGCCATTTTCTGAAAAAGTAAAAGAAAGAAAATGCAGCCTTTAAATTGGTTAATATGGCCGGGGTAATATGAATGAAAAATGCATGATGCTAAGCCAGGACAGAAATGGAATTCTGTTTCAATAAAACCCTAGAGGAAAAATGCTTATAAATAGGCAGTTTAGCCAGTAGAATTATTTTACCCCGAGCTGCATAAAAATAAGAAAAGAAGAAGAAAATATTGAAAGGAAGGAGAAAACACTCAAACAAGAATTTTCTGGATTAATAAGAAGAAACATTTAGGTGAGTAATCTCACTGAGTTCATGGCATTAAGACCTGAGTTGAGGCAGCCACTTTTTATATTGCCATTTATGTATTTCTGGTTTTGATGTATATGATTTCATCAATGCTTTTTTGGATGTTTTATTTTAAATCTGATATGATTTAATATGGATGATTTTGATGATCTTTGATTGGTTGAGACATTTGTCTTTGGATGAGTATCATACTGTTTTATTTATACTCATAAATGTTAAAGTTTAGGATCTTAAAAATTATATAGAGAATACTCTCAACTGTTATAGATCTATGGCATGGAAACCTTATAAAAATGATTGGAGCTGCATTATACTTGGTATAAGTGCTGAGGCTTGAAAAGAAAAATGTTAAGGGTGCAATAGAAATTTTCTAAGTGCTGAGCCCTTAATCAAAAAAAAAAACCCACAAGCTAAAATTATGATTGAACCAGATCTTGAATCTGAATCAATCATAAAGGCTTGCAGATCAGTATAACATGCCATGCCTCTTTTACAGTTGAAAATGTTCTTATATTTACTAAGATCAAGACATATTGACCCCATTTAGGAAACGACTGTCTGATTATTTCTGAGGGGAAATTATGCTAGAAGAAATTATGGATGTTTCCATGTTTGCAGTGACATGTTCACTTAGCATATTTGATGTTAGGATTTAAGACAATACACTAGTAAATAAACTAGGGAAGGGAAGGCCAAGATGACTGCTGGAATGCTTGTCATATTTGAAGTATGCAAGTTGGCACATGGTTTGTTTAAGCCCTAAGATCTTTGTGCAATGATGTGAATTAGTTCATTGCAATGTGTCCCAGTGATTCCTTAATAGCAGATGAGGCAGGGATTTAAATTGAATATTACAACCTGTAAATGAAGAAATAGGAATGTGGATATTTCTTAGGTTGAATGGTATGGAACCAAGATGATTCCAGTAAATGAAATTGATGCCAATAGATAATCATGTTTGCATGATTATGTATGCAAGTGAAGGAATGATAAGTGAATATATCATACCTGAATCAACTTAATTATACTATGTTAAAATATTTGATTGCAGAAATTTGCTTAAATAACAAGTTAGTACCCTTATATTCTCTATTGCTTAATATCATGAATGAATTGATGTTATTCATACCAGATCATAGATCTGACCCTTGTTTGCTCATGGCATCTGGGGTGTCTCATTTTAAAATGAGGCAGCCACTTATGTTCTTTCAGGTAACCCAGGCACTAAGTAAAAATGAAGTTATGGCTTTTATGGAGGAGTGAATGAACCTGCTAGCTAGTCTCAATAAGAGTTTAAATTGATTATATCTGCATGTATTCGGGAAAAATATTATGTTTCTAAGACTTCCAGTCATGTAATGAATTCTATTATGGTTAGTTGAACTAGTTGTATCATGTTAAATATATTGTTATGCACTAAGGTTTAAAATCTCAAAGGAAAAATCTGACTGGGAAACAATGAAATGATTTTAATTATTGATATGAATGTTTGGAAGAGAAATATGCACATGTAGTTGAGCTACTGTTTTGTATAATTTATATTATGTATTAGTTAACCTTGAGACATAACAGAGCACTGAGTTTTAGAACTAAAATCTGGATTTAGCAAGAAGTAAACTTAAAGGATTTTATTTTCTTTTTACTGAAATGCTTTGTAAATAAATCTGAAATCATTTCTGAATTGAATTAGGAAAAGTAAAATGTTTTTCTAAAAGCTTCAGATAGAATGAAATGAAAGGTATCTCCCTTGTTTTTGAACTAGTGTATAGCATATACAAGACTCATGAGTTAACCAGCCTCAACTAAATGAAGTATTGGTTGATCATGATAGACTGTATCTTGAAAATATAGATGCATTTCAAAGCATAGTACATTTAGCAATTGTTTCACTCAGTTTTCTGGAAACTGGGCAAAGGTAATGACATGTACATAAATACCTGTGTACATGTTGATAAATTGGGCAAAAATATAAATTTAAATTCTTAAAACAGTTGTAGGAATGGGTTTTAAAAATAGTTATGTAAAAAGAATTGTTTTGTATGTTAGGTTATAGGCAAAATCAAATATATATGCACAATTATAGGTAGGTATCAGATTTCTAACCATACAGGAGAAAAATAAAAAGAAAAACCAAAAATTGTGTTTGAACCGACCAGCATAGCACTCGAACTCGTGACCTTTCATGTATAAGTTAGGCGCGTTTCCATTACGCCTAGATGTTGCTTGTGTTCACTTAGGATCCACTTACTTTTATATTGAATTTGATATTATCCAGACTTTAACATAATCATCTATATTAAAAGCTTGTTTACCACTGATTATTACTTGATCATTTCTTAATCCTAATGACAGACTAAAGTACATGTTTCTAGTGGATATTATGGCCAAAAATCTGAATACAATAATTTATCTGAATTGCTAAAAATCTAAATCAAACAGAATGTTCTTGTACAAAAAAAAAATGAAGTATACACTCTGAACTTAGATAAGAAGATCACATACATCTTCATATGTATGTGTATGTTATTAGATATACACTGATATATTTATATTGGTAAGTTATTTTGATCCTGGATATATTTTGTTTATTGGAAAAAGAAAATGACCTTGGAAAAGATATTTGCAATGAATGATATATCTATATATCATCTCTTAGCAAAAAAAAAAATCCTTATGAAATTAGGGTGGAAATAGGAGGGTCATTTCAGTTTGGTATCAGAGCACTTGGTTGCATTGATTGTTAAGTATTATAGAAATGTATAATGTCTGTTTGTTTTGGATGAAATAATTTAGATAAGAAATTAGAAATTATAGAAGCACTCATAATATACTAATACCATTTACCCAGAATTTAGTTAGCAGAACATGGTAGGAAGAGGATCTCATCACAATGCAGGAACCAGTGCACCTCAAATGCTTGATATGCAAGAATTTGTGAGGGTTTTAAGAGATGGAATTGGGCATAGGCCTGAGAACCCACATGAAGAGCTTTCAAAACTACTGAAGACTTATTCCAATTTGGGAGGCAAGAGTTTTGAAGGAACAGAGAGTGTGATGGAAATTCAAGCATGGTTGAGAACACTTGATAGGATTTTCAATGACATGCAGTTGGATGACCAAAGAAAGAGGCAAGTAGCTTCTAGACAACTGAAAGGGGTAGCTTTAAGCTGGTGGGAGGTGATCATAGCTGGAAGAAATGAAAATGAAATCACTTGGAATCAGTTCAAGGAGATGTTGGAGGCAAGATTTGTACCAGCATCAGCCAAGACCATTTTGCTTGAAGAATTTATCAAACTTAGGCAGGGAACTTTGAATGTCACTGAATACACTCAAAAGTTTGAGGGGCTATCTAATTATGGAGCAATGCTAGTGGCAGATGAAGCATCCAAGAATGATAGGTATATAAAAGGGCTGAACCCAGGACTTAGCAGAGCTATGCTACCATATGCAGATAGAACATTTGATCAAGTAATTGATCTGGCTTTGAAACTGGAACAACATGACAAAGAAAGAGAGAAATATAGGAATTTTAAGAGCAAAAACAAGAAGGATAAGGGAAGATATCACCCTTATGATAAAAAGAAGGAGGAGGCAGACAACAGGAAGAGTAAAGATACTAAAGCCAATGATACTAAGAAGAAATTGGTTTGCCATCATTGTGGAAAAGAAGGACACATCAAACCAAGGTGCCCAGAGTTAAAAGGAGGAGCCTTCAAATGCTACCTATGTGGGAAAGAGGGGCATATGAAGAGGAACTGTCCTGAGAATAAACAGCAAGGGAAATTGGCAACTTTGGAAGGAAAAGGCAAATCTGCAGTGAAAATTGATGCTGAAAATCATGGCCAAGTGGAAGGTACATTACTCATTTGTGCCATACCCATACCAGTAGTATATGATACTGGAGCAACACACTCTTTGATTTCCTATGAATTAGTTAAAGTGTTAAAATTAAACTGCAAATTGGTTGAAACCCCATTGCTTGTACAAAGTCCCCTAGGGAGTTCTAGTGTTTTGAACATGAATTGTGTGGATGTGGAGTTAAACATAGGAGGAAATATTTTTATTTCCAATTTATATGTTTTAAATTACCCAAATATAGGAGTTATATTGGGGGTAGATTGGTTAAGGCAATTTAAAGCCATAATTAATTTAGACTCATCCACCATATCATTGCAAGATTCTAGAGGCCAGAGAATCACAGTTCTATGTGAAATAGCTAAGGAAGGGAAATTGTATCATTTAGTTGACTTAGAAAAAGATCTGAGTGAACTAACCATTGAAGAAATTCCCATAGTTAATGAATACTTGGATGTGTTTGGGGAAGTTAAGGGTGTTCCACACCACAGACCAGTTGAGTTCCAAATTAATCTCATTCCAGGAGCAAGTCCAATAATCAAGAAACCTTATAGAATGGGGCCAAGTGAACTGAAAGAATTGAAAAATCAGTTGGAAGAATTAGAAGGCAAGGGATTTATAAGGCCAAGCAATTCTTGCTGGGGTTCTCCAGTAGTGTTTGTAAGAAAACATGATGGTACCTTGAGAATGTGCATAGATTACAGAGAACTAAATAAAGTAACCATCAAGAATAAATACCCATTGCCTAGAATAGATGATCTCTTTGACCAACTCAGTGAAGCTAAAATATTTTCTAGGCTAGACTTAGCATCAGGATTCCATCAAATGAAGGTTGAAGACTCAAGTGTTAAGTATACTGCATTTAACACAAGATATGGCTTATATGAATTTTTGGTCATGCCATTTGGTTTGACAAATGCTCCTTCATATTTTGTTGATTTGATGAATAGAATATTTAGAGATTATCTAGACAAGTTTGTACTGATTTTTATTGATGACATTTTGATTTATTCTAAGACAGTGGAAGAGCATAAAAATCATTTGCATTTAGTTTTGTCAAGACTAAGGGAAAATGATTTAAAGGCAAAATTTTCAAAATGTGCATTTTGGAAAGAAGAAGTGCATTTCCTTGGGCATGTCATCTCTGCCAAAGGAATATCAGTAAACCCTAACAAAGTAGTGGCAATCCAAGCATGGAAAAGGCCTAGCACCATCAGTGAGATTAGATCATTTATGGGGATGGCAGGATATTATAGGAGATTCATAAAAGATTTCTCAAAAATATCATCACCACTTACCAATTTAACTAGAAAGAACCAAGCCTTTGTATGGACAGAAAAATGTGAGCAAGCTTTTATCAAAATAAAAGAAGCCCTGATTGATGCACCAGTATTGAGAGTGCCAGAAGGAAATGAAAATTTGGTTGTGTACACTGATGCAAGTGGCTCTGGGTTAGGGGCTGTGTTGATGCAGCAAGACCAGGTGGTAGCCTATGCATCTAGGCAATTAAAGCCACATGAAACCAGGTATGCAACCCATGATCTTGAACTAGCAGCAGTTGTGTATGCTTTGAAACTTTGGAGACATTATTTGTTAGGTGCCAAATTCATTTTGTACACTGATCATAAGGCACTGAAATATTTATTCTCACAAAAAGATTTGAACATGAGGCAACATAGATGGGTAGAGTTCCTAGCTGCCTATGACCTAGATATACTGTATACACCAGGCAAGGCAAATAAAGTTGCAGATGCCTTGAGTAGACAACATGCCAAGGTAGCCATGTTGATGATGGAAGAGTTTAGGGATTTGTCTATACTTACTGATTTGGAAATTGAGGAAAACAGTGAGGAACAAATGATGCCTATTGAAGAAGGTAAAGGTAAAGGAAAATTAAGTATGATATCTCTGCAATCAGATTTACTTATTAAGATTGGACAAATGCAGGAACAAGACTTAAACATGATGGAAAAGAAAATGCTCATATCAAAAGGGGAGGAAGTAATAAATTATCAAATTGATAAAAATGGTTATTTAAGGAATAAAAATAGGATATGTGTTCCAGAAAATATAGAATTGAAAGAGGAAATATTAAATGAGTACCATAGGAGTAAGTACTCCATACACCCAGGTAGCACCAAGATGTATCAAAATTTGAAAAGAAATCTTTGGTGGAAGGGGATGAAGTCAGATGTGGCCAGATATGTTGCAAGGTGCATGACTTGCCAACAAGTCAAGGCAGAGACACAAAGGCCATCAGGACTATTGCAACCCCTTAGTATACCACAGTGGAAGTGGGAGGATATATCTATGGATTTCATAGATGGTCTTCCTAGATCTAAGAAGGGAAACACAAGTATATGGGTAATAGTGGATAGGCTAACTAAGGTAGCACATTTTATCCCAGTTAAAACAGAAAGAAATGCTCCAAAATTGGCTCAAATATTCATGAAAGAGGTAGTAAGGTTGCATGGCATACCCAAAACCATTGTGAGTGATAGGGATACCATCTTCACCTCAAGATTTTGGAAAAGTTTTCAAGAGGCTATGGGGAGTGAATTGTGCTTAAGCACTGCCTACCATCCACAATCAGATGGTCAAACTGAGGTGGTGAACAAAGTCTTAGAGGATTTGTTGAGAGCATGTACACTGGACTTTGGAGGCAACTGGGAAGACCACCTCCATCTAGCTGAATTCACCTACAATAACAGTTACCAAAGCACCATAGGGATGGCACCATTTGAAGCCTTATATGGCAAGCCATGTTTATCACCTATATGCTGGGTAGAGGCTGGAGAAAGGGCTATTCTTGGACCTGAATATGTTAAAGAAACCACAGAGAAAATTGGGTTAATAAGAAAAAGAATAGCAGCAGCTCAAGATAGGCAAAAGAAATTTGCAGATAGGAAGAGAAAGCAAGTGGAATATGAAGTGGGAGACTTTGTTTTCATCAAGATTTCACCTATGAAGAAAGTCATGAGATTTGGCAAGCAAGGTAAGCTTACACCAAGGTATGTTGGACCCTATAAAATTCTGGAAAGAATTGGTTCATTGGCTTACAAATTAGAACTACCAGAGGAGATGAAAGCAATGCATAATGTTTTTCATGTGTCCCAACTTAGAAAATGGGTACATGATAAGGAAGACATTTTGGAAAAGCCTACCAAAATTCAAATAAATCCTGACTTGGTTTATGAAAAAGAACCAGTGGGGATTATAGCCAAGGAAGAAAAGAAATTAAGGAGCAAAACCTTGAAACTAGTTAAGATCCAGTGGAGTAGTGATCCTAATGACTGCACATGGGAGTTAGAGGATAAGATTAGAATGGATTATCCTAAGCTTTTTGCAAATTAAAAGGTAATTTTTTTTTTCTTCTGGAAAAATTATTTGTTATGCATGGTTGATATGGTTGAATTTGTTTGCTTATGCATATATTTGATAAGTTTTCAGAAAAGAAAAATGATGCTTACTAAATGTTAGAAAAATTGTGAGGACACAATTCCTAAAAGGAGGGGTGAATGTAATACCCCAAAATTTTGTGAAAAATCATTTTTGTAAAATGATTTAATTTTGAAATATTTAGATTTAAATATGGTGAAATTTCTGGAATAAATAGTGTGCAAGTATATGTGTGCACGTGCACACTGAAATGGCACAAGAAAGAACTCCAGATTTCTTGGATTTAAAACAAGAATTAAAGAGCAATACAAACATGATTTTGCAACATGATTATTTGATTTCTGAGATTTTATGGGTCATCTTAGAAAATAAGAAAAGTAAGTTTTACTTTAGATCAGTAAACAAATTTATTTAAAACCCAGAAAAGAAAATAATATATATATATATTTGTAAACTTGTATACATATAGGTGCATATGTTTCTGAATTTAAAAGAGGAATTAAAATAAGCCTAGATAAGATATGTATACAAATATACATTTTTAAATACTGAAAAGTACATATATATATATTAGCAAGTGAAACCATAACATTAAAATGACATGAAATGTGATACAAGTCAATATGCTTGTGTAGGCAAAAATAGCAAAGGGGATTTTCAGAAATAATTAAAATAAATAGAATAGTCACACTTTTGACATGACTAAGTGAGTGGCCATTTTCTGAAAAAGTAAAAGAAAGAAAATGCAGCCTTTAAATTGGTTAATATGGCCGGGGTAATATGAATGAAAAATGCATGATGCTAAGCCAGGACAGAAATGGAATTCTGTTTCAATAAAACCCTAGAGGAAAAATGCTTATAAATAGGCAGTTTAGCCAGTAGAATTATTTTACCCCGAGCTGCATAAAAATAAGAAAAGAAGAAGAAAATATTGAAAGGAAGGAGAAAACACTCAAACAAGAATTTTCTGGATTAATAAGAAGAAACATTTAGGTGAGTAATCTCACTGAGTTCATGGCATTAAGACCTCAGTTGAGGCAGCCACTTTTTATATTGCCATTTATGTATTTCTGGTTTTGATGTATATGATTTCATCAATGCTTTTTTGGATGTTTTATTTTAAATCTGATATGATTTAATATGGATGATTTTGATGATCTTTGATTGGTTGAGACATTTGTCTTTGGATGAGTATCATACTGTTTTATTTATACTCATAAATGTTAAAGTTTAGGATCTTAAAAATTATATAGAGAATACTCTCAACTGTTATAGATCTATGGCATGGAAACCTTATAAAAATGATTGGAGCTGCATTATACTTGGTATAAGTGCTGAGGCTTGAAAAGAAAAATGTTAAGGGTGCAATAGAAATTTTCTAAGTGCTGAGCCCTTAATCAAAAAAAAAAACCCACAAGCTAAAATTATGATTGAACCAGATCTTGAATCTGAATCAATCATAAAGGCTTGCAGATCAGTATAACATGCCATGCCTCTTTTACAGTTGAAAATGTTCTTATATTTACTAAGATCAAGACATATTGACCCCATTTAGGAAATGACTGTCTGATTATTTCTGAGGGGAAATTATGCTAGAAGAAATTATGGATGTTTCCATGTTTGCAGTGACATGTTCACTTAGCATATTTGATGTTAGGATTTAAGACAATACACTAGTAAATAAACTAGGGAAGGGAAGGCCAAGATGACTGCTGGAATGCTTGTCATATTTGAAGTATGCAAGTTGGCACATGGTTTGTTTAAGCCCTGAGATCTTTGTGCAATGATGTGAATTAGTTCATTGCAATGTGTCCCAGTGATTCCTTAATAGCAGATGAGGCAGGGATTTAAATTGAATATTACAACCTGTAAATGAAGAAATAGGAATGTGGATATTTCTTAGGTTGAATGGTATGGAACCAAGATGATTCCAGTAAATGAAATTGATGCCAATAGATAATCATGTTTGCATGATTATGTATGCAAGTGAAGGAATGATAAGTGAATATATCATACCTGAATCAACTTAATTATACTATGTTAAAATATTTGATTGCAGAAATTTGCTTAAATAACAAGTTAGTACCCTTATATTCTCTATTGCTTAATATCATGAATGAATTGATGTTATTCATACCAGATCATAGATCTGACCCTTGTTTGCTCATGGCATCTGGGGTGTCTCATTTTAAAATGAGGCAGCCACTTATGTTCGTTCAGGTAACCCAGGCACTAAGTAAAAATGAAGTTATGGCTTTTATGGAGGAGTGAATGAACCTGCTAGCTAGTCTCAATAAGAGTTTAAATTGATTATATCTGCATGTATTCGGGAAAAATATTATGTTTCTAAGACTTCCAGTCATGTAATGAATTCTATTATGGTTAGTTGAACTAGTTGTATCATGTTAAATATATTGTTATGCACTAAGGTTTAAAATCTCAAAGGAAAAATCTGACTGGGAAACAATGAAATGATTTTAATTATTGATATGAATGTTTGGAAGAGAAATATGCACATGTAGTTGAGCTACTGTTTTGTATAATTTATATTATGTATTAGTTAACCTTGAGACATAACAGAGCACTGAGTTTTAGAACTAAAATCTGGATTTAGCAAGAAGTAAACTTAAAGGATTTTATTTTCTTTTTACTGAAATGCTTTGTAAATAAATCTGAAATCATTTCTGAATTGAATTAGGAAAAGTAAAATGTTTTTCTAAAAGCTTCAGATAGAATGAAATGAAAGGTATCTCCCTTGTTTTTGAACTAGTGTATAGCATATACAAGACTCATGAGTTAACCAGCCTCAACTAAATGAAGTATTGGTTGATCATGATAGACTGTATCTTGAAAATATAGATGCATTTCAAAGCATAGTACATTTAGCAATTGTTTCACTCAGTTTTCTGGAAACTGGGCAAAGGTAATGACATGTACATAAATACCTGTGTACATGTTGATAAATTGGGCAAAAATATAAATTTAAATTCTTAAAACAGTTGTAGGAATGGGTTTTAAAAATAGTTATGTAAAAAGAATTGTTTTGTATGTTAGGTTATAGGCAAAATCAAATATATATGCACAATTATAGGTAGGTATCAGATTTCTAACCATACAGGAGAAAAATAAAAAGAAAAACCAAAAATTGTGTTTGAACCGACCAGCATAGCACTCGAACTCGTGACCTTTCATGTATAAGTTAGGCGCGTTTCCATTACGCCTAGATGTTGCTTGTGTTCACTTAGGATCCACTTACTTTTATACTGAATTTGATATTATCCAGACTTTAACATAATCATCTATATTAAAAGCTTGTTTACCACTGATTATTACTTGATCATTTCTTAATCCTAATGACAGACTAAAGTACATGTTTCTAGTGGATATTATGGCCAAAAATCTGAATACAATAATTTATCTGAATTGCTAAAAATCTAAATCAAACAGAATGTTCTTGTACAAAAAAAAAATGAAGTATACACTCTGAACTTAGATAAGAAGATCACATACATCTTCATATGTATGTGTATGTTATTAGATATACACTGATATATTTATATTGGTAAGTTATTTTGATCCTGGATATATTTTGTTTATTGGAAAAAGAAAATGACCTTGGAAAAGATATTTGCAATGAATGATATATCTATATATCATCTCTTAGCAAAAAAAAAATCCTTATGAAATTAGGGTGGAAATAGGAGGGTCATTTCAGAAGATGAGTCGAGTGTGTGGTTGGGGTTTAGGTGAACACGCGGCCATAAGCTTGGTCGAGGGGTTGGTGGTGAGCTGGCGATGGTGGGTTGGAGACTCGGTCGAGAACGTTATAGGGGAAGTACGTTGCTCGAGGTAGAAGGAGGGCGAGAGTTACGGCCGATTTAAATGAAGAAGAAAGAAAAAATGAATTTAGAGAAATAAAAAGGAAAGAAGGAAGTCTTTTGCTTTCTGAGGTTAAAATTTTGCAGAAGAAAAGATGGAATGGGAAAGGAGAGAGAAACGTGAAAATGAAAAAAAAAGAGTGTCAGGCCACAATAAATAAATACAAAACAAATGGAAAGTTTCTGAGATAGAAGAGCTACAAATAAGGTAACGTACCACCCTAAGATCAAGCAATGAGAATAGTGAACGCTTGAACGTGGATTGGAAAAATTATTAAAAGCAACTATAATTTGAACAGTAGGAAAAGTAACAGCTACACAAGTGATTTTGAAAACAATTAAAGCAATTAATAGCTTGATTGGACATCACGTTTCAAATTTGAAACCGACAGAAAGTGAAAAGTTAAAAAGTGGTACCGCCACAACGGACCGTTATCAACATTTCCGTCGCGTATCGGACCTCAAAATACTGAAATAAATATACCATTGAGATCAGCACGACGAGACGATCAAAACGGTATACAGCTATCGGTGGTACGACAATCGTATCAAAAGTCGATAATCGGTACCAGAAGTGCTGCTATTTTGAAGAAAAATCCAAATGGAGCTAGAAACGTCCGAATTTGGAAAAACGAATTTCGCAGTCTGATTCAGAATGATCTGAATAAATTTTCTCCTGTTGACATACTTTGGTTTCGGAAAACTTTAAAATTCACTATTATTAACCGGTTTGATTTGAAATGAAATTTCACAGAAAAATAAACTTCAATATTATCAGATGAAAATTTACCAGTTGTTATATTAAAATAGACGTATTCCAAATAATAAATTTTTATTTCCAAATTTTATTGTTTAAAATTTCACAAAATTTCAATTAATTATCTAAATAAAACGATTAAAATTTTGGGTCGTTACATGCAGTGTGATAACTGGGATGGTGTCAAAGTAAATAAACAAGCAATAACAACAACCAATATCAATCCAATAATCAATTTCAAATAATCCCGAAATAACCGTATTAATTCGCATTGTTATTTGTACGAATTAATATAATTATTTCTAGAATCTACACTATCATTTCATGTAGATTAAAGATTATTACATTACGGTTTTCACTTGTCATCTATTTCAATTTCATACATCATCAATTTAACAACATACATTCAGTGGTTCAAGATGTAATTAAACAAATCCTACATGTCAATAAATTCAACAGTTAAAGGGGTCATATTATTCAAATGTCAGTTAATCAAATTTAACCTTTAACTATCCTATATCAAGTTCAATTTCATACTGTTTATCATTTTAACATTAACAATTTAACGTCCAATAAATTCAACAATCAATCAATTATCAGCCAAACTGTATTATCATCGCATAAATAATTAATAGATAATGGTGTCAGATGTCACAGGTGAACTGATACAGGCACTAGCATATATAGCAGTGTAATTAACTAATAGCAGCATATTTCAATTGTCGTTTCAATTGAAATCAAATCTAATAAATAAAAGAACGTTAATCGTGAGTGAGTGCTCACCTTTCGAGGCTAGAGAGGACGGACAATGAAGTAAGTTACGAAACTGAACACGAACTTCGAAACAAAGCAAATTGGACATGATTCGACGGGGAGAACAGGCACGACGGACAAGGCTGGTAACAGAAGCGATAAAACAAATCAGAATAGATTTGATAGAACATCAATGCTAACATATTATTATTATTATTTTGTCAACATATTCGCCAACCAAAATCCCAAAATAAAATAAAACTTTGGAACAGTACTCACAAACATATAAAATTGTGTGTATATATATTTGTTTTTAAAAAAAAAAATTAATTGAACACATATATTTTCAAATCAATATTTAATTTAAACACATAAAATAAAATTTCCTTATGTTTTAGAAATCAACTCATAAATACTTATATAGTCTAATATATAAATGTACGTATAAACTTGCATATTTAACTTCTCAAAAAAAACAGCCTTAATAACTACGCGACTATGTAATGCTTTAAGAGTAAATGAAGATTTAATATAAAATATAAATATTTGAAACATACTATACTATATTCCTTTTTCTTCTTTACGGCTATGGTAAAACACAATACCTATAATTGAAAACAACCTATCCATACTTACACATAAGCTAAAGAGATAACATAAAAAAATTTAAGTATATGAGTGCAGACCAAAATGTACGACATATATATATAAATCAGCTACTTATAAACTAAAATATATAATGATACAAAACTAAACCCATACATAACTTACTTTATGATATTATCACCAAATGTCCAATCTGAACAAGATATGCAACTCTAAAAATAGAAAATTTATATGAACTGCGCCATGTATAAAGTTGACTTTAATAAATAATAGAGCTTATATATATACAGCATTGTTACTTTATAAGTGTACGCCTACATATTTAACACATTCCCATGAATTAAAACACATGCACTTATGTAAAAATAATTATATAATACATGTTAGTCCTCTGTACCATATATTGATGTAAAAGGTATGTATATATATAATTATTTTATACTATAACACGTATATTAAAACACTAAAAAAAAATCAAAATTATAACCTATATATATATTAGCAAATATAAACTAGCATATAAGGACTTACGTATATAATAGCAGACATATAACAACGCGTATATATATACTTTAATATACTTGCAGTAACATTTGCAACTAGATTATGTAGACAAATTTTAGAGACTATATGGATGAAGTATATACAAAAAAATCAACTCTTTATAAACCAACATTATTTCTTTAACATACACATATTATGGACACAAATATACACCTTGTTTACAACTATATACATTTTATGTCTGACCTTGTATACCATATTTTTCAAAGACCAAAGTTTATAAAAAAATATTAAGATAACATATTATACTATATACATATTCATATAAAAGTCGCAAGTATTAAAGCCTATACAAAAGAAAGTCTGGATCAACATATATATGACCTACATCTTATATACAATAACCATATTTATAATACTAGTTTTATATCATATAAACATCTTCAACGAAAAGAATTTTTTTTTTTTTTTTTTTTAAACCATATAACCCAAAACAAACTCACGACATATAACTTCTGATATAAAATATAATACCTCTCCAAGATCATAAGGCTAAGGCCGACTTGCTGTGGGAAAGAGATGCACGCGCGGGTCAGAGCACTCGGCCATGGCTGTAAAGGTGGAGGATGACAGCCGAAGGGTAGCTGAAGATAGATTTGGCGGTCGTTTGTGTGGAGGGGCGTACAAAGCGGAGGAGGCTGGCGGTCTCGGCCAGGCAAGTGCAGGCGAACTACTGAAGTGAGGAGAGAACGTGTGGAGGTTGCGGTTGGATGGAGGAGCAAGATCTACGGCAAACAGATGATGGTAGGAGGTTGAAGCCGTGGGAGATGGAGTGTGTGCTCTGATTGGTGAAAGGAGAAGAAGATAGTGGGAAGGAGCAGATCGACTTTGGGTTTCCAGCAACACTTCATTTTTTTCAAGTGAAAGAAGAGGACAGGATTAAGAAGAGAGAATGAATATAAATCAAAACATGGTTTGCTGTAAAACAAATACGAATGAACAAAGAATTTCAATGAAAGTAGGTGAACAATTATAATTATTAATGGTTAGGAGTAGTGAAAGGGCACACGAATAGACTAACCAATCAATTTATCAAACGCAGCAATAGGAATAATGACAGCCACCCTATAGAATTTCTGGGAAAAATAAAAGCCGAACTCTGTGAAAAATTAATGCAAATGGTTGTTTGCGTTTTGTTTTTCGACGGTTGGAAATTTGAATGGCCACCGAAAGTTTAAAAGGCATGAAACGGTTACCGATACGGTAGGCGTTACGTAAAGTGCAACGTACACCGGAACTCCGAATTTGACAATCGAATATACCGTAGAGATCGGCACGACGAGACGATCAAAACGGTATATAGAAATCAGTGGTACGATCATCCGATGAAAATCGATATCGGTACCAGAATGCTGCATTTTTCAGAAAATAAGAACGACGGAGCAATAGATGTCCGAATTTGGAAAAATGACGAACTGACATCTTGCTCAGAAGATGGTTTAGAATTTTTCTATGTAAAAATAATTTGGTTTCGAAAACATTTTATTTTCAACGCTTTTTAACTGATTAAAATGAAGTGAATTTACGCGCGAAATAAACTTTCATATTTTCGGACGAAATTTTACCAGTTGCTATGTTTAACTAGACGTATTCCAAATATTAAATTTTATTTCAAAATTTTATCGTTTAAAATTGTACAAAATTTCAACTAATTGCGTTATTAAAACAGTTGAAATTTACGGGTCGTTACACTGGTATTGGCCCAGTTAACCCTGCTTGTTTGGCAAAAAAAGGTTTAAATCAATAATACTGCAAAAAAAAATTCATAGGTTTTACTAAAAAGATAAGCATTTTAAATGAAGTATTTAAATATTTTTCTAGAAACATTTTATGAGTTGAAAAATTATTAAGTAAAGTAGTTCTCAAGCTATACCATGAAACAGTTCAAATAATGCTAGTTAAAGTCTATAAAAAAAGTCTATTGCAATAATATTTAGCATCTAATGACTCTACATGGTATCAGATTAACTTAAAATTACACTAGTTTTTTAGAAAAAGCATGTACATATTCTATTTCATTATTGTTGTAGTTCTCGATCTACATTCGTTTCTTCAAATTATTACATCAAATTGTGCAAAACATTACATGGTATATGCAAATAACTTTTAGAAAATTATATTATAAAATAGCCTACTAAAGTTTACTGAAAAATAAGTATTTTGTAACACATATAATGATATTTTAAAATATTATTTTATCAATAGAAAAACTATTGATGAAAGAAACTTTATGCCTTAGCATGAAACATTACTACACAAACATTGTAGCTAATAGTAAGTAAAAGTTCTATTCTTGTTTTCTTTTGCTTCTTGTTTCTCTGTCCAGATTTTTCTTTTCACTGTTATCGGGTATTGTCGTCGATATTGAAGCAATAACAGTTGACATGGTTTCAACTGAAAGATTCAGTCTTGAAGTATCAGCTTTTCTGTAGTAGGTTCCGCCGTTGATGAGGCTTTCGAAGTTGATGAAGTGGTTTTTTTGGTAAATACCATATTTTATGATGTTAAATCCTAGTTTTTTTTTCTTTTTTCTTTTTTTTTTTCGATTTTTAGATTGAGAACGAAAGAGATGTTAAAGTGGTTACTAAATAAAAGAGAAGCTGAAATAAGGAAAAAATAATAATAAATTTTGGATGTAACGATTATTGTTTAGTGGACCGATGCTTAAGCCTGGCAACGGATAATTTCGGGTGCGAATAGTGCCATATCCGCATCCGCATTCAAAATCATTTTCGAATATCGGATATCCACATCCGTGGATACGGACGGATATCGGATAATTATTCTATCCGCCAACGACCGATAAATTTAAAAATTTAAATGGAAAATTTTAGTTTAACATAAACTTTTTTCAGTCTCATTGATTATAAAAGTGTTAAAAATAAACAAATATAATGATAATAAACAGTTTTGAGCGGTTAATATGCATTTAATGTATATAATATAAACTTCTAACTTAATAAAATCATAAATAAATATCGTTCACTATATTAAAATATACATAATTTAAACTATAATCCTAAAAAATACCGGACGGATAATTTTCAAGTGCGGATGTCTTCATATCCGCATTCGCATCCGTTTTTACGGATATAGTATATTTATCCGCTTTTCGGATGCGGATACGGATGGATTTTGAATTTTTCGGATATCCATTGATAATCCTACCGATGTTGTACTTGTCCTTGTAGTGACAATTTGTCCTATATATTTTTCTAATGAGAAAATTAGAGAGAAGGACAAATTTTGAAAAAAAAATTAGATCGAAGAACAACAAGTTTCATTTTTGGACTGAAGAACAAATTTTGAAAAAAAAATTAGACTGAAAGACAATGCTAATTCTAACTAGCATTATATTCAGTTTTTATACTATACAAAATGTTAATTTCAAGTAGGATTATATTCAGCTTTACCCTGTAAAATTCTAGCTATAATTAGTATTGTTGTTCAGCTCAATTATTTTCAAAGTTTTTCCTCCGATCCGAAAATGAATCTCGTTTTCTTTCGGACCAATCTTTTTCCAAAGGTCAACATAAGAACGCGCCAACATCAGTCTGTCACGCCATTCCAAATATAAGCTTAAATGGAGAGATTGAAGAATTAATTTTGCTTTAGTTTCACGATAATGGCAGCTCCAAATGAATGGTTTCCTTATGATGGCAAAATGCCAAACCAGTATTTCGCTTGCTTTTACAATCAACGACGACAAAAGCACTTATATATACTCTGGCAATTTCTTTTTCTCCCATTGTTTCGTTCTTCCTTAAGGAAAAACCCTAATTTTCTCGAGTTCGGAGCTGAGTAGCTGACGATTGAGGTTTTCTTTGTAAGTTGATTTTCACGTATTTGAACATTTATTTATTTAATCCTAGTTGTTCTGTGAAGAATTTTTTGAAAAACTGAATAAAACGAGAATGCATGTGGATAATCTGGGTTTTGGCTGATCGAATTAATATTTATTGTTGTTTTAGAGAATTTAGATAAACTCGTGGATTTGATCGCTGGATTTCGAGCTTTTGATAATCGCTGATTTGTATTTGGCATTCGTTGATATGATTTTTTCGTTTATTTTATATAATTTTTTTATGATTAGTTCTGAAAGTAGCCATGAAAACAGTACCACCGTGGGGATCACAAATATGGAATTGTTATCTGATTTCACTGAATATAGTAGAATTCATTTATTTATAGATTTAGGCCTAATCGTTAACTTTTCAAGGAATTTTATGAGTAGTTGTGGTGGTTTCTATAGTGAACCTAAGTACATTTCTGAATCCATAGTCTGGAGGAGTAGCCTTTTCTTTTCTTTTCAAGAATCATCAAAATAGCTTGTGTTCGTCTCACGCCTAGCATGTTGGTATTACATGCTTATTTTTCTTCCATTAGATTAGGATGCTTGCATATGTAGAATGACTTGTGGTCAAACATTCTAATACTAAAATTAAGCATGGTCGTTTCTATCTGTTGGAAATGCAGTTTGACTTATCTGATTGCAATACTCTTGCAGTTTAGCCATAGTTCTTTTAAATTCTATTCAGATACATAATCAAGAGTGTTGTATCTCTAAGATGTCACACACAGAACATTAGGTTCTGCTTAGTTCTACTTCAACCATTTAATTGGTATTTGGTTTTGCCCATTTGCCTGTTGTTTGGGTTTTCTATGATCAAACTACATTTCTTTAATTTTATGCTTTATCCATATGTGAGTGACAGAGTGAGACAAAGCACAGCCCTACCCATTTCCTGCTGCTACCCGTTATTCATATCGTTGTTTCGTAGCTTTTTTCACATAACAAGAATATTTATTTATACTAATTTGTATCCTGATTCCTTTTCCTTTAGCCATGGTGGATCACAATATGAACAGAGGAGCCCTCAACAGCTCAGTTTTAGCGCTTAACGTTGGAACTAACACTTTTGAAGTAGTAAATTCAAACCCTCAAGTAAACAGAGGAGATAGTTGGTTAATGTATGAATCACTCTCAGGTCCACCACCTTCCTATTTAATAAAACTCTTAGAATACTTTGGCTGGAAGGTCGAATTTCAAGGAGATAAATACAGATACGTATCTCCTAACGGGGTTCCCTATTATTCAAATCAAAAAGCTTATGAAACATTCTTGGATATTACATCTGAATATGGCCAGAAAGGAGGTATTTTGTCTGGGCATTTACAAACTAGTTTTTATCTTGATACCACTAGTGGTCATTCTGGTATGGGAATCGGTAATATTGCTTCAAACATCTCAGATTTCGTGAATGATAATTCAGATGCTGATCTTGTGTGTGAAGAAAACATCTCAGATTTCGAAACTGATGTGGAGGACAATCCTCACAAGGAAAAGAAACCAACTGAAACTCTTCCTTTCCCAAATTTAAATGGACCATTAAAGAGAAAAATTTCAAAAATCCTTATATCTGAATATAATACTATCAGCAATAGAAAAATGAAGGAAAAGAATACCAGTAGCCATTTCGTGAGCAAAGGACTTAGTCTCGGTAACTCGAGCAACGTTTTTGGAACAGATTCAAGAAACCTTGTTAAAAATGGAGAGAAGATACATACTAGTCTTGAAATACAGAATCGCCAGAATAGCATTCAAGAAAGTCAAAACGTGCCAAACTTGTACTGCAATGAGAATATTTTGGATGATGAATGGGGGATTTACGTAAGTTATTTAAAAGGAAATATTGATAGTATGAAGCCTCCTAATGGCACTACTTGTAATGGTACGGTTATGAAAAGTGCTGATAAGGGTAAGGCTCATGTTTCATCTACAAAGGCATCCTCCAAAAGCTGCGATGGATTTGTACCTGAAACTTCAAAAGCTGATGCTGCAGATATTGCAACTTCTTCAAATGCTGATGTGAATGGTCAATCTCGGTCCTCTGATGATGTGATGGATTTGGAAGTGCTTGCAATGATATCACTGGACAACCTTCTTAGAAGTGAGTAGCTGAAACTCTTTTGCCTTGAATTCTGGGATTTATGGTCGGTTTTGAATTCTGGAATTTTGTTGCTTTGAATTTTGTCGTTGCATTTTGTTGAACTTTTAAACTTCATATTTTTGTTTTATTATTTTCAGTAAGCCTTATGTATTGGCTGTTGGATTTTGGTTTATTTGGTTTCTTTTATGAACTGGATCAATATATGTTTTTTGGATTTATTATTTAAAAAGTTGATGCTTGTCCTACATTGTTAATTTGCCGTGTGTAAGAAATCGTTTGGGGACCCTGTATTGTAGTGTTAGTAGTCATCACTCATCATATGCACCACGTAATTATTATTTATTGTGGCAGTGCGGTGTCTAATAAGATGTTCAAGCAAGTTGTGTTCATTTTATTTTCACAACTTGTTGTTTTAAGCTACAGTATTTGAGGTTGGCCAACAATATTCATTTTATTGGCATCGTGGAATCGTTTGGCGAATGAGTTGAGAGTAAAACATGGTTAAAATATGTGAAATATACTCAAACATTAATTTAAATATATAAAAGATTAAGATTAAGATTAAGTTAGCGAAAAGTTCTTAACCTCAAACGTTTGGATTTATAACGTTACATCAAGGGTTAAGATTAATTGTTAGCAAAATACATACTCTATTTATGTTTGTAATTGAGCAAATCATCTTGTACTTAACCAAACAACCACTCTTAGATACAGCTCTTATTCTTTCCAATCATACGGTCAAAGCATATACAAATTCTGAAAATTTAAGAGTCAACCGAAATTGATGTCTTAATTTATACAGTTTAGACTTCGGAATTAGAAATGATGCTCTAATTTATGTTGAATGCCTAGACCTTGAACTTGAATCTATATTTGATCCCTGTTACTTGGTTTATAATGGGACTGGGAAAAAATTAAATTGCCATAACAGAATGCCTTCCTAAAATTTCCTTCCCCGCGAATGCTAAAGTACTTCTTACATTTTTTAAGTTTCTTTTTCCTCCTCACTTGAGAAAAGTTCACCAAGCCCATATAACGTTTCCTCCATTGTCTTCATCGCTCTACTCCTCTCCATCATTCTACACCTTTCGCCATAGTCTGTCGACTTCTCCTTCAATCTGTTGCTGGATTGCGTCAACTTTACATGCCCTAAATCGGTACGATTTTATATATGAATTATTTGATTATATATGTGGATTTTACATAGTTCTTATGGATTTTTGCACAAATCTTAAATCTCTTCTTTTTGCATCAATTTTACAAAACTATAAATTGCACTCGTCTTCAATTTTATAAACCCTAAACCGCTACTCTGCTTCGTCGGTTTGATATCTATAACAATATTAATACTTAACTATCACCTTTCATGTAAAATATCATTTGCAATTTGTTTCTGCAATTAGTTTGAAATCAATCCTTATTGAATTGCGGTTTTTATTTAAAGTTGAAAATAATTTAATTTTTTGTTAATGTATTAAACTGGTTTATTAATGAGAATGCCTATTGAAGGCCAAACAAAGCAATTTATGAAAGTTCAATTCCTTATTGATTGAACTACAAAGCAATTAAATTCGTGGAGGGTCTATCATCTATGGACTTGAATAGAGTATTGCAAATTCCAAAGGATGTCGTCTATGGAGGGTCTGCCTTTAGCATTTTTATCTAAACATTTCGGTGCAACATCAATTAAAGTCTATAGGGATTTGATTGCATGTGTCGTAGATTGCTTGATCTGTAATTGATGCTAATTTTGCAGACCCTTCACCTAAACATTCCTAAAATTGTATATTACCAATATAACCACTTTATTCAGCGTTTATTATGAAATACGATATCTTTGATTATCAAATAATGTTCATATATGTATCGGTGTACAGTTTTCAAATAATATAAATACATGTGGAGAACTTTATATAGCATGTAACCAATATTGAGGAATAAAAGCACACCTCTCAGCTTTTCTAGTTCATTAACAGGACCTACTTGTTTGCTGGTGAATATTTCAAGAAGTGTAAGACCAAGCAGATAAACATCTTCTAATATACATCTTCCTTTTCACGAAGTGCCAAACTGGAAATACTTTTCAGAAAAGAGGAGAAGAACTCTAGTTAAATATCCAAACATCGCAATATATTTACCAAAGGAAGCACAAAAGGTTACTGTTTATGATCAATGTCGTCCAATGATCTGAAATAGCTTTTAGTGATACTCTTAGTGATAAGTAACATCTGGTTTGATTTGTCGAATTATCCAGGATATAGTAGTGGTGCCACTCTTAGTGATACTTTTGGTGCTAGAGAGTCAGGTAACATATTTTGCCTTTTACATCATACAGTGCCTGTCATCTCACTGGGTACAAATCTTATTGTTTGTCCAAATTCTTTCACTACCACATTTTTCCCATGTAGTGTTGTCATATTATTGCGAAAATGATGCAAATTTTTATCAATTTGAATTGCCCACCTCTTTTTGAAACTAAAGAAGCCAGCCTCTCACTAAAAAAATTTCCTTAACCAATGCTGGTTTAACTTTAAAAATCAACTTCTGGAAAATGGTAAAGAAGATATAATGGTATCAAAATGTTTAAAATTTATATACCATAATAATGTAATACCTTTGTTTTAGCATAAATTGAGCTTAATATTGTCATTTTCTCATTTTAATACATGTTGTACCTGTGGGAATGTTTTTTGGGAACTAATATCCTTTTTGGTTGATTATGATAAAAGGGTGGCTACAAATTAAAATTTCGATGGATATTGGAGCTTATGAGTTTTAATTGTTGAATTTTGGCGACAATATATGAAGAAATTGAAGTGGTCGGAAGTAGCTTGGTGACGGAGAAGATGGTTCGCAAATTGGAGCTCGGAGGAGGAAGATATAGCGATGAAAGGGGAGTGTTGTGGCCAGCATCAGACAACAGACGTCTGTCATAAAGTGACAGATGTCTGTGACTTCAGGGTTTGGAACCCGAGAATTTGGACAGATGTCTGTCACTTTGAGATAGACGTCTGTGATTTCAGAGGATGATTTTTCAAAACATATGGTGACAGACGTTTGTGGCGTTTTTCAGCCTATTTTCAGCCCGGGATTTGGTGTGAAGATTTGTGATGTTCGGAGGGGCAATTCTGGAATTGTGCCTTGGTTTTCTATTCTCCTATATAAGCTATTTTCAAGATTCAGAGAAGTAGCGACTACAAGGGTTTTTAGCCTCCATTAATTAGGGTTTTATCAAAACCTAACTTTCTTCAATTCTCTTCTCCATAAATCAATTCTATTAGAATTTTGATCATTATAATCATTCTCTTGTACTCTTCTCATTGGTGTTAATAAAGGCTCTGTCTCAAAGTGGATGTACACTAACAAGACGTTAGTGGAACCACTATAAATTGGTGGGTGATTTATTTTTCGTTATTGCTTTGATTTTTTATTGCTTGTTTGGTGATTGTGATTGGTTTTGGATTGAATTGAGATTTGGATTGAGATATTGATTGGTTGTTTTTGCACTTCTTACCATGATATCGTTTTCCGCTATGCTTTGGGGTTTTGACTTAAGTGGTCTCGAGTTAGAATTTCCTACAACATTTGGTATCAGAGCTATTGGTGTTGGTAGGTGGTTGTAGAAATGCTGAAATCAGATTATACCTAAGGTAGTCCCTCAATGGTTAATCCAAGTGGAGTAGCGTCTTATGTACGTGGACCGTACACGGCTTCAGGACCACAATTGGTTATAGACAAGTGAAATGGGGATAATGATTTGGAAAAGTGGCATTGGAAGATGAAAGCTGTTCTAAGGAGGAATTAGGTGCATCGAGTAGTGTTTGATACACATTTATTGTCGGCAGGCATCTCAAATGTTGAGAGAGAGGAAATGGAAGAGTGGGCGTTCACTGCACTTCAACTTGCCATGAGGGAGAATTTTATCTCCAGAATTAGTGGTGAGATTACCTCTATGGGTACTTTAGACAAGTTGGAGGAGTTGTATATGAAGAAGTCACTAACTAATCGTTTGATCTTGTTGCAAACGTTCTTCACCTATAAGATGAAGGAAGGTACTTTGCTAAAGGCGCACTTGAATACCTTTGATGGTTTGCTAATGAAGATAAAGGCGGTAGATTTGAAAATTAAGGAAGAGCAAAAGGCGATGATATTGTTATGTTCGTAGTTGGACTGTTATACGCGTTTCTCAAATAGTTTGATCTATAGCCGAGGTACTTTGACTCTTAATGATGTCAAAACGGGTCTTCTTAGCGAGAAGTTGTGGGATCAAATGAAGGAGTTGAGTGATGGAAGTAGTGGTGCTAGTAGTGGTCACAGTTTATTTGTGGAGAAGGAGAGATATGTGAAGAAGGAGAACCGGGGGTATTCTAAATCAAGGAACTCCGGTTGGAAAGGAAAATCTAAGGAAAGAAAGGGCAAGTGTTATATTTGTAAGAAGCCCCATCATTGGAAGAATGAGTGTCCGGACAAGGAGAAGGCAAAGAAGGAAGTAGCATCTTAATCCATAGCGGTGGAGAGTGCAGTTGGTGTGGGAGACGTAGATGTGTTGACTGTGGTAGCATCGGATGTTTCAGGTAGTGAACGGGTGCTCGATTTGGAGGTGTCCTTTCATATGATGCCAAATAATAATTTTTTCTTCTTATATCGACAAAGAAGGAAATTTATTTTTTATGGGTATGGTGCTATTTGTAAGTCGAAAGACATTGGTTCCGTGCAAATTCGGATGTTTGACGGAGTGGTTCGTACTCTCACTAATATGTGCTATGTTCCGGGACTTTGGAAGTCTCTTATCTCTTTGGGGTAGCTGGATTCTTTAGGTTGTAAGATCACTAAATTAAAATTTAAGTAAGAAGCTTTGGGTCGGCGGCTCTCCTAGGGTTCCATCATCTGGGATCCCTAGGGAAGAGGATCAAGTTGGCAGAATTTTGAAATTTCTAACTCTAAACTCTAAAGCTACAGCAGAAGGAAAGCATGGACACGAACTAAAGAAAAAGAAATTCTTACTTCCGAATCAAAGACTGAAATTTTCAAGTGTTGAAAATTGAGAATTTAATTTTGAAGATAATGGGTTTAAAAACTCTAAAAATATTTGATTAGTAAAAGAGAGTGTAAAAGTCCATTCCTTATGTTAACTTGCCTTTGTGCAATTATTTTACACTTGCATTTATGCAGTCGTATGAGTTAGGTGGTATTTGGAGAAACCACCTACTTCTTATTGGGTTTTCTTTCCGTAATAGTTATCAATCTAATATCGGTATGACTTTCCGTATAACATTACGAAGTTTGAGAGTGATAGCTTGCGGGTTTCGAAGGGTGTGCTTGTGGTGATGAAAGGTGCTAGAACTATGTTGTTTATTTTCTTTAAGGAGTGACTATAGAAGGTGAAAATTGTGTGGGAGTTGATAGTTCTCGTGGCTTGGATGCAATAGGTTGTGGCATTTGAGGTTAGGTCATGTCTTGTAGAGGAGTTTGGATATTCTTCGAAAGTGGAAGATAATCGATGGAGAGAGTTTCAACAAACTAGATTTTTGCGAGGAATGTGTCATGTGGAAGCAAACTAAAGTTTTTTTCGGTGAAGGAAGACATGATTTGAGAATAGTTCTTGAGTATGTTCACACGGATGTTTGGGGACCGACACCGGTAGCTTCTTTGGGGGGAGCTTTCTATTATATTTCTTTTATTGATGACTTTTCCAAAAGGTATGGGTGTATGTAATGAATGCCAAGTCGGAGGCATTTGCAAAGTTCAAAGCATGGAAAGATCTTGTTGAGAATGAGAGTGACAAGTCTTTGAAGGTTCTAAGGTCCGACAACGGCGGAGAGTATGTTTCTAGAGAATTCTTGGATTTTTGCAAGCATCATGGTATTCAGAGGCATTTTACTACATAGGGAGATCCGCAGTTGAATGGTGTTGCAGAGAGGATGAACCGTACTATACTTGAGAAAGTTCGATGCTTGAGATTGACATCGGGTCTGTCTAAGGGATTTTGGGCCGAAGCATTGTCAACCACGGTGCATATTATTAATCGAGTTCCATGCTCGGCTAGTGGTAACAAAATTTCGGAGGAAGTGTGGAAGGGAAAGAGCATTGGCTTGAGTTATCTTCGTGTGTTTGGTAGTCCAGTTTATATGCATGATCCGAAAAATGATAAGCTTGAGCCTAGAGCTTTCAAAGGAGTCTTGCTTGGCTATACGGACGGTGTAAAAGGATATCAGATATAGAATTTGCAAATGAAGAAGGTTATGAATTCTTGTCATGTTACTTTTGATGAGTCAGCTTTGTTCAAGGAGAATGAGAGTTCCTCGGATGTTCCGGATTTGGTTCATGGTGAATCAAAGGAGACTGAAGTTATTACCACATTTCGTCCAAGGAGTAGAGTAGTTGGAGATGCTTGTGAGGAGGAAGCGGTTGATGTTACATCACATAGTCCACAGGGTTCCTCTAGTAGTTTTGGTGATGTACATGATTCTAGGGAGGATTCGGTTCAAGGTGGAGCCGAAAGGAGTCTTTGGGTGATGGTATTACTAGTCGGGTGGTTCGTCGTGCTATAGGGCCACTCGATAGGTATAATGATTGGAACTATCTTAGCTTTTGTGATAATTTGGACTATGCTCTTCATGTAGTCCAAAATGAGTCGATGGACCTTGATGATGTCATGGAGTCGATTAATAGCTCGAAGTATATTTGTGCCATGGAGGAAGAGATGCAATCGTTGTTGAAGAATCAAACTTAGGATTTGGTTCCACTTCCTTAAGGAAATTGTGCTATTGGGTGCAAATGGATATACAAAGTGAATGACGATGGGAGATACAAAGATAGGCTAGTGGCTAAGGGGTTTGCACAAAGGAAGGGAAAGAAGTATGATGAGATATTTGCACTGGTTGTGAATAGCAACTATAGCAATTAATATCCGGAGACTTGAATAAAGACATCTACATGGAGCAACCAGAAGGTTTTGTTGTGGATGGTAAGTCAAATTTGGTTTGCAAGTTAAAGAAATCACTATATGGTTTAAAGCAATCAACTAGACAATGGTACATGAGATTTGATCATTTTATACTTGAAAAAGGTTTTTATAGAAGCATCAAGGATGTTTGTGTATATTTCAAGAAGTTAAAAAATGATTGTTGGGTGTATTTACTCTTATATGTGGACAACATGCTCATTGCTTCTAAGGATAAGAATGAAATCAACAATTTAAAACTGAGTTTGAAATCAGAGTTCGAAATGAAGGATCTTGGAGAAGCAAAAAGGATATTGGGCATGGAAATAGAAAGGGATCGAAAGTATCTTGAGTTAAAATACTCAAAAGGAATAAATAAATAAAGTGCTTTGCCGGTTTAGCATGGAGAATGCAAAGGCATTAAATACACCTTTACCTTTGTATGTGAAGCTTTCAAGTAAGGGATCACCTATCTTGGAGAAAAACAAGACTTATATGGCAAATGTGTCATATGATAGTGCGTTTGGAAGTTTAATGTATGCTCACCGAGGCATTGCCGGTTGGAAAAACTTGATTCGCTTGTTGAAGTGCTAGGTGCCATGGGGTGGCACGGTTGAGGAAGGAGCTTGGTTATGGATGATGAAGAGTATCGATGAGAAATTGTGATTCTATCTTCTTGGTGAGTGCTAGTTTACACTCCTTAGCACTTTAGTCTTTGCTGAGATGGTTTAGAAGTTGGATGTTTTCAACACTTTGTTAGCGGGCGGGGGCTTTGCCTGAGCTCGTTGATAGAGTGTAATGAGCGGTGGCTTTGCCAGAGCTCATTGGGAAAGCATTCATGTTTGGTTGAAGGTAGAAGTGGTAATAGTTGGTGCTATCGGTTGTTGATGATGGTATGGTACCATTGGAGTTGAAGATGGATATAATGTCGAGGTGGAGTGTTGAATTTTGGTAACACTATATGGAGAAATTGAAGTTGTCAGAAGTAGCTTGGTGACGGAGAAGAGGGTTCGCAAATTGGAGCTCGGAGGAGGAAGATATGGCGTTGAAATGGGAGTGCTGTGGCCAGCATCAGGTGACAGACGTCTGTCATAAAGTGACAGACATCTGTGACTTCAGGGTTTAGAACCCGAGAATTTGGACAGACGTCTGTCACAATCTTTGGTTTCAAGGGATGATTTCCTGAAACATATGACAGATGTCTGTCATAAAGTGACAGACGTCTGTGGCGTTTTCCAGCCCGGGTTTTGGTGTGAAGATTTGTGATGTTCGGAGGGGGAAGGCAATTCTGGAATTATGCCTAGGTTTTCTATTCACCTATATAAGCTATTTTCAGGACTCAGAAAAGTAGTGACTACAAGGGTTTTTAGCCTCCATTAATTAGGGTTTTATCAAAACCTAATATTCTTCGATTCTCTTTTCCACAAATCAATTCTATTAGAATATTGATCATTATAAGCAATCTCTTGTACTCTTCTCATTGGTATTAATAAATGCTCTCTCTCAAAGTGGATGTACACTAACAAAACGTTAGTGGATCCACTATAAATCGATGTGTGGTTTATTTTTTGTTATTGCTTTGATTTTCTATTGCTTTGATTTTCTATTACTTGTTTGGTGATTGTGATTGGTTTTTGATTGAATTGAGATTTGGATTGAGATATTGATTGGTTGTTTTTGCACTTCTTACCATGATCTCGTTTTCCACTATGCTTTGGGGTTTTGATTTGACTGGTCTCAAGTTAGAATTTCCCACAACATTAATGTTTTATACTGTAGTTGCTTTCGGAGAGTGACTGAGTAAAGATACCGATTAGTAGTGATTAAACCATCACTATACTATTTGTCTAAAAACAAGTATTTCACAATCAAATTATAATATTATTTTATGTTATGTATAGATGGACTATTGAGCACAGTAGACACATTAACGTCTATCGCACTTTGCGGTATTCTACACTCGATAGTTGGTGGTCATCCTATGCTTATACTAGGAGTTGCCAAGCCTATAGTAATTTTGCACTCATATACATAGTTTTGCAAAAGGTCAGCAAGGTTTGGGAAGGAATTTGTTTTTGGCCTGGACATCGTGGTAATTATATTATTATTGTATGTTTTTCCTCATACATGAGTATATGATTTAATAACGTTTTGCTTGGATGTTTCCTTGGTTTAGATTTGGATTGCTCTTTTGTTGTTAATAACGTTTTGCTTGGATGTTTCCTTGGTTTAGATTTGGATTGCTCTTTTGTTGTTTCTACTAGCAATTTTCAATGCTTCTTCCATCATTAGTAGATTTGCCAAGATTGCAGGAGAGCTCTTTTGGGATGTAGATTTACCAGGTTAGTTTGATTCTTTTGAACCTATGATTTCAAAGTTGAAGAAATCCTTTGGAACAAGACATGTGGGTATTGAACCTTAGTTTCAGAGCAACCCTTTACGACTGTCAAATGTCTCATCTGGTTAGAGATGAAGTATCTTGTTTATGAGAAAAAGGTTATAATATGATAATGAGATCCATAGCCATGAAACATTATTTTTTTTAAATTACATTTTATCATTTGTGATTCATTTAGATTTAGCCATCATCATCCTTCTTATCTACGCCTCGGTATATTTGAGCGCGTTATGTTTTATGATCCTAATGGACCAAAGTGACCTTGTCATCTATGTCCTCCCAATTTTTTCATTTACAATCCACATGAAACACAATATAAGGTACAAAAAATAATATTTTCTGAACACACGTGAACAATTTTGGAATTCAGAGTTGTGATTCTTTTCTAATCTGATCATATACAGCACTTATTAAGTTCATATTGATAACCGGGATAGTTCACTTTAGGTTCTTCTCTTGATTGAGAGATTCTTATTCTAAAAAAATGCTCGTAAACCCAAATCATTTTTATTTAAAATGCCAAGCGTTAAAATAAAACACACAGGAATTTATGAATTGCACTTTTTCTCCTTAATTTTGGTCTCTGTTTGTACGTTGCTAGCCTCCTAGCATAGTTCTTCTTCTATTCTTCCAACGCACAACTGCTTGAATATAATAAATGTTTATCCTTTTCCTTGCCATGACATTACTTATTCACCTAACTTCTCCCCGGCTTGTGATCCTCTAACCCAATTTGTCACTTGCAATGACCTATATCTATAACGTGTTATTTGTATACACATCATGCAACTGGGTTATGCTAGCGCAGATGAATTGATTTGGACAATTGGATGTTCTATGGACAATTCACATACCTCTAGATAACTTTCAAGGTAAGCATCTTGAGAAATTTTCAACCCAAGCAAACTATAAGCTTGATTTCAGCAAATTATTTCAAGTAGAATCGGTTGTTTAACATTCAGATGATTAATAATTTTCGATTTGAAAAATATTCTATAGTGATATTAACTTCACTACATGATTTATTAATGCAAACGACAATGGACTTGAAAAATAGTAGTTATTAACTTAATTTTCAAAGTAAATTTTACATGCTAAATCTTTATTAAAGTACATGATTAACAATTTCAGATTCAACATATAATACATTAAAAGATATGAAACCCATTCAACAGAGACTGTCGTTGGCAATGATATCATCTCCATTAGCTGCACGATCTTTTATGGGTCATAAATAATAATAATAATAATAATACTAGAGCTTTTTAGCGATATGATCTCCATTAGTATTCCTTTCTACCTAAAGTCTAAACATTTTTATAATATTCACTATAAAGATAGAATTTTAGCTGTATAAACATGTAGGTTGGCCCATATTAATCCTATAATCATTCTCATTGAAAAGAGGTTTCAATTTTAATCCCTTTCCTTTTAAGGTGTTTGTTCCATTTATAATTTTCAATGCTAATGATGACGGCTAGTTATTATGATTAGTTTTTAGATGTATAACCACTGTGATACCAATGCGTGAATCTAGAGCAACAGTGGATATTGTTGCTGCCCAAACAAAGGCAGTTGTTGGTAATTCTATCAACTTTTTTACCATGTATTTTTTGTACCCTTTCATGAATGCTTGACATCTGCTGTAGAATTCATTATTTGGCGATTGATATAGGATTAGATTCATAAAATTTGCCAAAAACCCTACCTTTAAAATAATCTATTACGATCACCTCAGATAGGAGAGTGTTACCTTTGTAATATAAAATTAATTTCTTCTTTTAAATAGTCCTTTATAATAATAATAATAATAATAATAATAATAATAATAATAATAATAATAATATGTGTGTGTGTATCTTGGTTTAGGTATGCACAATATATGCATTCTTGCATGTGATTTAGATGTGATAGGGTAGGCCAAAAAAAACTAGAGAATAACTTTGAGATGGTTGAAATGTTGCACATTGATGAATCCTATTCAACTAATTCCCTTATTAATTGATAATGGTAGAGATAGATGTATAAGCAACAGTTTGTAAATTGTAATGGCAGTACTCTGCATCTTCATTTCACCATTATCAGATTGTAAGTGTGATTAAACTGATTCTCATTTATGGAAGCAGCATGGAGGCATACCTGTAGGAGAGTTGGTTTTGATATATCTTATTTAATATCAAAAAAGTCATATCTGCAAAGTAGGGATATTCCTGAAGTAGCCAATTTGGTTCTGAACAAACAGAGCAACTAGAGCAGGATATTGGAATTCTACTAGTAAAGACATGCGAGCTGGGATGTTGTTATCAGCTTCTCAAGGAATCAGGACTAACTAAGTAATGCATGAGTATCAACTTTATGATCTCCATTAGTTTATAAAAATTAACAAGTTAATAATATAGAATACAATAGCCTATGATTTTTGTTTGATGAGAATAAATATATAATATTTGTTTAAATGTATTTGTTATTGTACTATTTTATTTTTCCACATAATTAAATAAATATTTGTTGAATAAAATAAAATGGAATTCTTATTTAAACGAATATTTTATTCGAACAACTATTTTATTACAAATTCGAATAGTGCAAATTTAAGCTCTAACTATACAAGTTTCAATTACAACACAATTTTCAATATACAATTTTTCATACATATTTCACCTCACTACATATTCACTCTTCACTCGTATTTTGATCTTCAACTTTGTTCCAGCATGTATCCAACATCTGAACTGTCTGCAAAATAAACATTGACGTAGTAAAATTGAAAAAGGAATATTTTGCAGTACACAATGAAGTGTGTTTGAAAATATTGTTTGCCTCAGTTATTTAGGTTGTTCGTCATCATTTTCATTCAATTCATCTTACACGAACAACTTGTGGCATGCATAGTGTAACACTGTACATGCCATAAGGTCGTGCATACCAATATACACTTGTTTGTTTAAATAACAGGGATAGATGAGCACAAGGTCAAACCCAAGCAATAACCCAAGCAAAAACTGGATTCAACTCAAGTGCAAATGCAAAAACACAGTTTCAGACTATCATAAAACATGTGTACAAACCAACATAAACACAGCCTCAACCAAATAGTCAAGTACAAGAACAAAGGCCAGAAAATCAGTGCAGACAACCAAATACCAAAGAGCACCAGAAATGTACACTGAAGTACAACCAGACTCAACCAACATACAACGTGCATTCAGGCACAAGAATGAAGTGAACACAAAATCAAACAATGGTGAACTCAATGGAGCATAAACACACATGAAGACTCAACACAAGGGCTGCAACCAGACTACACCAGCATGGATGGTCAGAGCATGTGGAACCAGACCAAGGAAATTCAAGCATGAACACAATAATAAGACAACCCAAATTCAATAACAAAACAACAACAAGTTCTCTAAATCAAGCGCAGACTCCAAATGTACAAAGACACATGAAAACACAAGACCACCAAATCATACTACAGTAACAAGTGCACAAGGATAGGCGAGCAAATGAAAACAGCATGCAACCAGGAGTTCAAAGGCAACCAGACATCAATGAGACCAAAAGGAAACCAGTACAAGGCAAATGCAAGAGACTCCAAATGTACACACACTAGCAGTTGTGACAACAAGGGATGCAACATAGACTAGGTCAATGAAATGACTCGAAGCATTGCAGTTTTAACTCAATTCAAATCAAGCTCAACTAGATCAGTCATCAAAACCAGTTCAACTACAAGTTCAGCGTTTGTCAACATGAACATGGATATGCATGCATTCAGAAATGTACACATGAAGACTCAAATGTACATGGAACCAGACCTGACTTCAAGTGGAACTAGACTAATCAACATTAACATGAATGCAGATTTTCAACACAGCATACATATATACATGCATGTTCACACATGTGTGTATATATATATAGTGGCAAAGCAATCAATAGAGGAGGCATCAATACAAGGAAATGGATATGAAACTCAAAGCAACTAGAACAATGACAAACATATGCAATAGAGGAGACAGCAATACATATATACATGCACCAATCACACGCATATATGCATACATATATGTATGTATGTATATACATGGAGAAAACACATTAAAATTCAAGCAAACAGTGAATAGAGCAACGAAATGACAGTGAAGCAGTTTACATGGTTCATAATACAGTAATTATTAGTAGCAGTTCGAAAAAAAAAGTCAACAGGTGTTTCAAAAAAAAATCGAAGATTATCTATTGCAGTGAAGTCAATCAGAGGTCATAAGGAAGCGAATGATGAACAGGTCATAGGAGCAAAGAATGGAACCGACTCAAACTATTCAAGCAAATTCAAATATACCAGAACATATTCAACCGATGATAAAAGGAACAAGTCAAAAATTCATCACAAGCATTCAATAAAAAATCGAATGGCCAAGCAAATCAATTGAAGAATTCAAACCAATATATATGAACGAAAGTATAGGGCTTTCGATCCCTATAAATTAAACCCAAACCATCATCGGCAATATTCATTCGAGTTCGAGACAAAATTCAAAGAGCTTACTTAGAACAAATCACAGAAAATATCCAAAACTCGAATCATAAATGTCGAGCATAATCAACAATCGAAAAAGGGAAAATCACGTACCAATTCACAACATCCATTTGAGCTCGATAAAATTGAAGCGACTGTGAGCACTCAAAGCTAGGAAGTTGATTGACAAATCAAATCGAAGAAAATTCATCACTTCAATCAAACGATTTGAATCGGCATCTTCAAATTAAAGAAACCCTAATTCCAGAACGAAGAGGAACAAGGCAGTCGCAAAACAATAAGAAAAGGGAAACCTTTTTATCTTTATTTGGGCCGCATATGTCTTTATATTTGGGCTGTAAAATGAATTAGGGTTTTATTTGTTTTAGTATTTGTGTCTATTTTTTTTATTTAAAGTCAAACTCTAGTTTAAGTTGTTTACGAACTATGGTTTTGTAGTTTGAGAATTCGCAACTCAGTGGCTGAGTTGCGGTAGGGTTTTGAGCTTAGAGTTAGGTTAATCAAATTAGCGGGTATTGCAAGTGTACTTGTGTTTGTAAGCGTCTGATTACTTAATTTCTAGTAGAAACCTTGGGGGTAGCACGTAGGTAGGTTTTTTCCGAAGCTGGCTAAATATGTGTATGATCTCTACTGCATTTCTTTCTATTTTTATTTTTATTTCCGCATCAACTTTTAGTATCACCCTATTCACCCCCCCTCTAGGGTGAAAATGATCCTACAAGTGGTATCAGAGCTAGGAACAAAAACAATTTTTTATTTTTAAAAATTTGATTTTTTTTAAAATGACTTCTTTTAATAATGCTTTTGCTGAGGGTCAGTCCATAGCTAGACCACCCATGTTCAATGGTGAATATGCATATTGGAAAACTAGAATGAAATTTTTTCTGAAAACCATAGATGCATGGAATATTGTTGAAACGAGATATAGCACACCAACGGTAATGGTAGATAATCAAGAAGTAGAAAAACCTATGGATTAATGGACAGATCTTGAAAAGAAAATGAAAACTATTAATGCTAAATCTATGAATTCTATTATTTTTTTATTAGATCAAACTGAATTTAACCGTGTCTCACATTATTTAACCGCGCAGGAAATCTGGCACACACTTGAAGTGACTTATGAAGGAACCTCCCAGGTTAAAGAATCCCGCCTTGCCATGCTTAGTAGCGAGTACGAGAACTTCACAATGGCAGAGGATGAAAGTGTCAAAGAAATGTATGGACGACTTTCTAATCTTGTATACAAATCAAAATCCCTTGGAAGACCATACGTAGAACTGGAAATAGTCCAAAAAATACTCAGAATTCTTCCACGAAATTTTGAAGCAACCGCCATTCAAGAATCAAAGGATCTAAAACAGGTTAAAGTTGAAGAACTCATCGGAAACCTCACCACTTATGAGCTAGAAATCAAATGCAAGGAAGAACGTGAAGGAGGAGATAAGCGAAAGAAATCAATAGCTCTCAAAAGAACAATGGAAAGTGAAGATGATGATGATGAAGAAGGAGCAGCTGAACTGGCACTGATAATAAAGAGATTCAAAAGATGGAACCGCAAATATGGAAATCCATCCCTAAATCAACAACTAAAGAGCATAATCGTCAAAGTTCTAGACAATACAGAAAAGCAGGAGGTCATTTGTTACAAATGCAATAAACCTGGTCATATCAAGCCAAATTGTCCTTAAAATCAATTCAGCAAAGGAAAGAAACCAAAATGTAGAAGTTTTGTAGCTACTTGAGATGAAAGTGATGAAGTTGATAAAAGCAGTGAGAGTGAAAAAGCAAATCTATGTTTTTAGGAGAAACAAGTGACAGCGATGATGACAAGCCAAGTGAGGTATCAAAACTTACTCACTCACAATTACTTATATATTTTCATGAAGTAAATGGTTGTTTTGAAAGACTTAGGGAGAAGTACGCTAAAATTGAATCACAAAGAGATAGTCTGATAGAACTAAATAAGCAGCTTGATCAAATGGTTCAAAACTGTAGAAATAAAAGCCCCAAGTGTGATAAGTGTCCGTCATTAGAAGAGGAAATTAAACAATCAGAATATAAAATTAAATCGCTTGAAAATGAAATTCCGATTTTGAAAGAAAGTGAAAATACTAGGAGAGAAAATTCTATTAAAAATGCACTTTGTTATTAAATGAAAATAAATCTCTCAAAATTCCAACAACTGTCTACAACTTTAGGAAAATTCTCCAAAGGAGAAAGATCACTAAATATGCTATTAGGGAAATAGGATGTTAATAATATTAGACAAGGAATTGGGTATACTCAATCTGAAAAAAGTAGGAGTAAAACTAATCATGTCAACTCCAAGTGCATGATTTGTGAAAAAATTGGACACAATCAAAAAAATTGCTAGTATAGACCCAAACACACGAAAACCATACCAATTTGGGTTCCTAAAGGCACGAATGTCAAATCCCTTAAAATTAAACAAATATGGATGCCAAAAGGAACAAATATAGACTGTCTAGGTTCTACACAAACTTGTTTTTCAAAATTCTTTGTCGCAACAATCATGGACCTATAAAAACAAATAGGTCATAAAAATCTTTCCTCGTGTAGGTGTGTTAGCAGACTAAGGAATAACAAGAGCGGTACCTTTATTCTGGCTGTTCCAGGCACGTGACGGGCGACAAATCAAAGTTCCTTAGCCTAGAGAAAAACAAAGGAGGCAGAGTCACAATGGGCAACAACGATGTATTATATGTTGAAAATCTGCACCATAATCTGATTTCAATTAGCCAGTGATCAACTGGGAAAATTTAAAAATCAACTTTTCATGCCAAGAACAATGTAAGTACTTCTAGAGTCCTTGAACTAGTTCATATGGATCTATTTGGACCTAACGATATTGCAAGCTTAGGTGGTAAGAGATATTGTTTTGTATTGCCGATGATTACTCTAGATACACATGGGTATACTTCTTTATCTTACCGCTTCTATACCATACATTATGTTCTGTGTTTGTTTATATGCACAGTTTTAGTCAAATCCAAAGGAATCTCATTTAAAAGCTGAAAAAAGGATTATAAGGTATCTGTTGTACACCTCATGCTTTGGTCTATGATATCCAACTAATGATAACTTTGAGTTAAAAAGGGTATTCAGATGCAGATTAATTATGCTGGTAGTCTAGTTGATAGAAAAAGTACTAGTGGAACGTGTTTTATGTTGGGACATTCGTTAGTTGCATCACATTTCCAAAGAAAACATCTGCATAAATTTCATTTCAACTGATTTTCAGTTGGCAGACATTTTTACTAAACCCCTTCCAGAAAATAGTTTTTTGTCGACTTCGTCTCAGTTTAGGCATTTTAGAAATTTGATTTTATATTTTTGGATTTGATCTTAAATGCCTATGTTAACTAATCTGATTCCCTATTGATTATCGAAAAGATAAACAGGGACTGAAAAAAGCGATGAGTGTTGATATTAATCATACATTATGACTTGAGATAGTATATTTAGTAAATTTCTTTAAAAATTTAAACAAAATTTGTAATAGCCTTGGTTGGTAAAAATTCCATGACCATCTCCATTCCTATCATATTTCTACGACAATCACTCATCAAAATCCAAAATAGTATGTCAAAATGTGGTATTTGAACAAGAAATTATTAATTTTTTTAATTAATTAGCAATAAAATCATCCAAAAGTACTCACTCTCATTTAAAAGTCCTCACGGTTATGCATGGATGAACTACTTGGAATCTTTGATTATGTGCTTTCATGCTCATTTAAAAGTCCTCACGGTTATGCATGTATGGAACACATATCAAAATTGGTTGAAATAGGCGAGTTGATTCTAACCCCATTTAAAAGTCCTCACGGTTATGCATGGTTAGAAGATGCTTGAAATTCATTTTTTAATAAAAATTGGGAATACTACTAATCTCATTTAAAAGTCCCAACGGTTATGCATGGTTAGTAAGTATTTAAATTCCTGTCATAGATATACCACAAATGGACACGACTATATGATTTTTTTATGCCGACATCACCCCTATCACTCTAAAATGGAATATGCACCTAACAGAGTATTTTGATTTTATTTTTTATTTTTTATTGAAATTTAATATTTATACTCGATTAGGTATTAATGTTGTTTTAATGTTTATCACTTTATCACTCTTATCTAACACTATTACTCTTTTGTCGATAACAAAAGGGGGAGAGAAGTTAAGATTTTGGGAAATAAGTTCAAATTTGTTATTTGCATATTCCCATCAAGGTTCATTGCATTTTTTATTATTTATTTTCATGCATATGTGAAGGGAGAGCTTTGTTGTAGGGGGAGTATTCAAATAGGGGGAGGTCATGGAATTCATCAAGACCAAATACATTTAATAGAGTCACAATCTTAATATATGTTTGTTATCATCAAAATGGGGAGATTGTAGAATGCAATAGCCTATGATTTTGTTTGATGATAATAACCATATATATTTGTTTAAATGTATTAGTTATTGTACTATTTTATTTTTCCACATAATTAAATAAATATTTGTTGAATAAAATAAATAACTCAGAATTCTTATTTAAACGGATATTTTATTCAAATAAATATTTTATTACAAATTCGAATAGTACAAATTTAAGCTCTCACTATACAAGTTTCAATTACAACACAATTTTCATTATACAATTTTTCATACATATTTCACCTCACTACATATTCACTCTTCACTCGTATTTTGATCTTCAACTTTGCTCCAACCTGTATCTAGCATCTGAACTTTCCACAAAATAAACATTAACGCAGTAAAATTGAGAAAGAAATATTTTATAGTGCACGATGAAGTGTGTGTTTGAAAATATTGTTCGCCTTAGTTATTTGGGTTGTTCGTCATCATTTTCTTTTAATTCATCTTACACGAACAACTTGTGACATGCATAGTGTATCACTGTACATGTCACAAGGTCGTGCACACCAATATACACTTGTTTGTTAAAATAACAGGGATTGGTGAGCACAAGGTCATACCCAAGCAAAAAATGGATTCAACTCAAGTGCAAATGCTAAAACACAATTTCAGACTATCATAACACATGTGTACAAACCAACATAAACACAGCCTCAACCAAATGGTCAAGTACAAGAATAAAGGCCAGAAAATCAGTGTAGACAACCAAGTACCAAAGAGCACCAGAAAAGTACACTGAAGTACAACCAGACTCAACCAACATAAAATATGCATTCAGGCACAAAAATGAAGTGAACACAAAATCAAACAATGGTGAACTCAATGGAGCATAAACACACATGAAGACTCAACACAAAGGCTGCAACCAGATTACACCAGCATGGATGGTCAGAGCATGTGGAACCAGACCAAAGCAATTCAAGCATGAACACAATAATAAGACAACCAGAATTCAATAACAAAACAACAACAAGTTCTCTAAATCAAGTGCAGACTCCAAATGTACAAAGACACATGAAAACACAAGACCACCAGATCAGACTACAGTAACAAGTGCACAAGGACAGGCAAGCAAATGAAAACAACATGCAACCAAGAGTTCAAAGGCAAGAAGACTTCAATGGGACCAAAAGGAAACTAGTACAAGGAAAATGCAAGAGACTCCAAATGTACACAAACTAGCAGTTGTGACAACAAGGGATGCAACATAGACCAGGTCAATGAAATGACTCGAAGCAATACAGTTTTAACTCAATTCAAATCAAGCTCAACTAGATCACTAATCAAAACCAGTTCAAATGCAAATTCAGCCTTTGTCAACATGAACATGGATATGCATGCATTCAGAAATGTACACATGAAGACTCAAATCTACATGGAACCAGACCTGACTTCAAGTGGAACTAGACTAGTCAACATTAACATGAATGCAGAGTTTCAACACATCATACTTATATACATGCATATTCACACACACACATACACACATGTGTGTGTGTGTGTGTGTATAGTGGCAAAGCAATCAACAGAGGAGACATCAATACAAGGAAATGGATATGAAACTCGAAGCAACTAGCATAGTGACAAACATATGCAACAGTGGAGACAACAATACATATATACATGCACCAATCACACACATATACATACATATATGTATGTATGTATATACATGGAGAAAACACATTAAAACTCAAGAAAACAGTGAATAGAGCAATGAAATGACAGTGAAGAAGTTTACATGGTTCATAATACAGTAATTATTAGTATTAGTTCGAAAAAAGTCAGGAGGTGTTTCAAAAAAAATTGAAGATTATCTATTGCAGTGAAGTCAATCAGAGGTCATAAGGAAGCGAATGATGAACAGGTCATAGGAGCAAAGAACGGAATCGACTCAAACTATTCAAGCAATTTCAAATATACCGAAACATATTCAACCGATGATAAAAGGAACAAGTCAAAAATTCATCACAAGCATTCAATAAAAAAATCGAATGGCCGAGCAAATCAATTGAAGAATTCAAACCAATATATACGAACGAAAGTATAGGGATTTCGATCCCTATAAATTAAACCCAAATCATCATTGGCAATATTCATTTGAGTTCGAGACAAAATTCAGAGAGCTTACTTAGAACAGATCACAGAAAAATCCAAAACTCGAATCATAAAAGTCGAGCATAATCAACAATCGAAAAAGGGAAAATCACGTACCAATTCACAACATCCATTCGAGCTCGATAAAATTGAAGCAACCGTGAGCACTCAAAGCCAGGAAGTTGATTGACAAAGAAAATCGAAGAAAAATCATCACTTCCATCAAACGATATGAATCGGCATCTTCAAATTAAAGAAACCCTAATTCCAGAACGAAGAGGAACAAGGCAGCCGCAAAACAATAAGAAAAGGGAAACTTTTTTATCTTTATTTAGGCCACATATGTCTTTATGTTTGGGCTGTAAAATGAATTAGGGTTTTATTAGTTTTAGTATTTGTGTCTATTGTTTTTTATTTAAAGTCAAACTCTAGTTTAAGTTGTTTACGAACTACGGTTTTGTAGTTCGAGAATTCGCAACTCAGTGGCTGAGTTGCGGCAGGGTTTTGAGCTTAGAGTTAGGTTAATCAAATTAGCGGGTATTGCAAGTGTACGTGTGTTTGTAAGCGTCTGATTACTTAATTTCTAGTAGAAACCTTGGGGGCATCACGTAGGTAGGTTTTTGCTGAAGTTGGGTAAATCTATGTGTGATCTCTACTGCATTACTTTCTGTTTTTGTTTTTATTTCCGCATTAACTTTTAGTATCACCCTATTCACCTCCCCTCTAGGGTGAAATTGATCCTACAAATAATAATAATAAGAAGAAGAATAATAAACAAGTTTGGTAAAAAATTAACTAAGTTTATAACAATAACAATAATAATAATAGTAAACTAAGTTTGATAAAAAATTAACTAAATTTATAATATAATAATAAAAAAATTATTCTTAAGATTACCAGTTCCAAAAAAACTCACATCCGCGGGATTTTGGGAGCCACATCGGCTTTCACTCCCTTACTTACATTTTGCATGAAGACCTGCGGGAAGCATTTTGAAGTTAATCATCACATTTCCAATTTCATTCATAAATTACCATTAAGCTAACCCAATCATCCTAAAATGAAACTGGAGAAGACCAATTTTAAATCATGAGTTTAAAAAGATTCCTCTAAAAACAACATTTTAGGGGAGTTGAACCTAGAAATGCAGTAACCTTTTTGAAGAACTTTGAAGTCGACTTGAAGTATCATCAAGCCAGACATTAAAATTGTAAATTCCACATTCTCATCTATGACAATCCCCTACCAACGAATAATTTGAAAACTACTTCCTCTCAATTTCGTGACCTCTTTCTTAATCAAATGTCGTTGGGTGGAACAATTGAATAATCCAAAACATAAAGCAAAAGCTTATTGTTGGCCATCTAAATCACAAACATCTGCAACTAATTTATGATAAACTTATAAAGCATAAAAGTTTAGTATTTGCAAGTAGCACCAATTAACCGATGCACATCAAATATTGTAGAAGTTTACCTTTTTAACTGCAATTTGGAATTTAAATAAAAAAGATAGGAAAACCATGTCCATGTCCACTGTAAAGAGAGAATTTTAACTAAGTATTATAATAATTAACAAGTTGTTAATAATAATAATAATAATAATAAACAAGGTTGGTAAAAAGTTAACTAAATTTATAATAATAATAAACTAAGTTTGATAAAACATTAACTAAGTTTATAATAACAATAACAATAACAATAACAATAATGGTCTACAGTTTGATATAAGTCAGCTAAGTTTATAATAATAATAATAATAATAAACTAAGTTTGACAAAAAATTAACTAAGTTTATAATATAACAATAACACTAATAGTCTATAGTTTGATATAAGTCAACTAAGTTTATAATAATAACAATAACAACAACAATAATAACAAAAACCAAGTTTATAAAAATTAACTAAGTTAAATAAGTTTTATGAAAATTAACTAAGTAAGTTTATAATAAAAATAATAAATTAACTAAGTTTAAAATAATAATAATAAATTAACTAAGTTTATGAAAAATTTATAAGTCTGAGATAACTTAAAAAAATAATTATGTTAATAAAGTTTAGTTTTGAGATAATTTATAAATTTCAGTTAATTAAAATATAAGTTATGACGCTTTAAATTTTAGCAATTGAGATAATTTATAATAATAATAATTAACAATGTTATAAATAATTTAACTGAACTCTATAAAAATTTAACTAACTTTTACAAAAGTTAACCAAAATTTTAAAAAATTAACCAAGTTTTATATAATTTAACAAAGTTTTATAAAAATTAAATAAATTCATCCAAATTAACCAAATTTCATTAGAATTTAACTAACTTAACTAAGTTTTATAAAAATTAAATTAGCTTATTATAAAAATTAACCAAGTTTTATAAAAATTTGACTAAGTTAACTAAGTTTTATAGAAATTACTCAAATTTTATAAAGTTTAACTAAGGATGTTTGACATACCATAAATATGTAAAGCACTTACATAATCATTTGTTCATTGTTAAAACCGTCTCCTGGTAATTAGCTTTTTCAGAGTAAAGGTCGGCTGCAGCAAAGAATTGTGGGTAATCAAGTAATGAACAAGGCTCTAATTGTAGTATATATTATAACATTCTGTTAGTACTAGTTGTGTAAACTTGTTTATGAATGGTTATGGAGTTTATGTGAATTTGCTCATTTTGTCGAAAAAAATATATTATCAAAATGGTTATGGATATCATATTTGATTATGTGATTAACGTGTTTTTCAATCTTTTGAGTATAATAATTGTGTGAATGATTGAATGTTGGTTTGAATACGACGATTATGTGATTGATTGCCAGTTTTGATATGACTATTATACAAGCTGCTGGAAACAGTGCAAGTTAATAACATCAAACGGTAACATCTAAAGTATGTTGCAAAATAGTCAATAACTATTAGAGTGTTTTAAAAACGCTACAAAAAATGTATAGTATCAAAAAAACCGCTACAGAAAACCAAAGAAGGATACAAGTAAAAACGCGACTAAAAAGTTAACTTTGGCAGCAGTTGACCAATGCTACAAAAATAAACTTTCACCACATTTCTAAAATGATACAATATGTCAAGTTTTGGTAGCGTTCTCTACAACGCTACAAAAAAATTCGGACTTTTAGTTGAATGTCGTATCGCAGCGTTTATCAAAACACGACTAAAAATTTTGAGCATTTTTTCAACGCTACGAAAGGCCTTTTCTGGTGTAGTGACTAGTTTGTAAAATTTGAAGTTAATAGTTGGTATTTGCAGACCTAAACCGTGAGGAAAGTCTTATGTTTGAGCTAAAATCAATCAATAATTATCAAAAGGGACTAGACATATCCAGAGAGCAAAAGAAGTTAAACATAGAAATTGATCTGTGTTTGTGCATAATTTTGAAAGTAGTTTGCATTTGTAAATTATTTTAATAGTGATTTAATGGTTGGGTTGTTTATTAATTTTATATAGTGTGAAATTATATGGGTGGCAGTTGTGATAGTTGCATTCCCAACAACACCTCTTCTTCTGGCCAGGGCCCGTATTTGCATGTCCATCTCACGCCGTAGAGGATCTTATTAAAGGCTTAGAGGTATTATATATATATATTATGATTGAATTTTTAATATCATTATATATGTTTTCTATTATGTTATTGTGTTGGTATTTTGGATTAATTGCAGGTCATCAGCAAAGTTGGTGATGAAAATGGCATTAAGTATTTCCCTGTTGAACCACTAAAGGAAGAAACTGAAGAAAATAGGATTAAGGTGGATTAGAAATGGAGAAAAATAAAAGGAACTAGTTTTATATATGTTAATTAAATTTGTTAGTTTAGTTGTTTTCTGTTGACATGCTACTTATATACGTAGTGATGTTTATACATTTCAAGCCAAAATAGGTTGATTAGAAATGGTGAAAAATAAAAGGAATTAGTTTTGTGTATGTTAATTAAATTTGTAAGTTTAGTTGTTTTCTGCTGACATGCTACTTATATACGTAGTCATGTTTATACATTTCAAGCCAAAATATAGGCAGAATAGTCTTTATTCTGTATAAAACAAATAAGATCTCTTGTGTATCAATTGATCTTTTGTTCTGTATAAATTTGGTTTCAAATGTTGTAGCATGTATCATTAATAATTTTGAACAAACTAAGTGTACTTTAGCCTATTTGATTGTGTACTACTTACCTCTGTTTTTATTAAAAAACGAATTGAGTAAATCAATTTTCATGATTATGTAAATACCATTTTAGAACATTGGCTTAGCAATGGCATCGCTAAAATTTAGGTACGCCATTGCGTCCCTATTTTTCTAAAATAAACATGCGTCGCTAAGAAGTAGGACAATTTTAGAGATGTCAATTTTATGACTTCTTAACGACACCAAGCAACTTAGTGACGCCCGTTTTTCTGAAGGCGCTTCTAATGTTGGTATGGCATCGCTATAAAGAATAATGATGCTATAGTGACGCCAAATGCACGTCAGAAAACCGTAGATTTATAGTAGTGTTCGTAAATGGATCCGCTATGTTTTCCTTGGCATCTACCCTTTCTATCACGACCTCTTCTTCTCAACGAATTCTATAATTAGGTGGAAATTTCAAAGAATATGTCATGACTTCTTATGTGCTCTAGGCTCCTTTATGTCCTGCATCGCTGCATTGTTACCATAAAGAAATACCACTGGATTCTCCATGTTGAGAATTACCCTAAGCTCACTTATAAATTTGTGCATCCAAGCTGCTTCTTTAACTGCTTCATTGAGGGCGATGTACTTGACCTTCATTGTGGAATCAGCTACCGTTTTCTGCTTGGGACTCTTATAACTGACCGCCCCATTGTTAATAGTAAAACCATAACCCAACACTGACTTACTATTATCGATATCACTATAAAAGATAGTGTCAATATACCCCTTCATAAGGAGGTCTCCATTCCTATACATCAGGAGTAAGTCCTTAGTATTTCTTAAATACTTTAGTATGCATTATATAGTCATCCAATGCTTTTCTCTAGGATTAGACCGGTATCAGCTTATGCATCCTAATGCGTATGCCACATCTGGTCTAGTACATAACATAACATACATTATAGAACCGATTGCAAAAGCATACGGTATCCTTTTCATAAGCTCTTTCTCCTCATCAGTTTGATGAGCATCCTTCTTAGAAAGGATGATTTCAGATTGCGTTGGAATATTTCCATGCTTAGAATTCTCCATACCGAACCTTTTCAGTATTGTGTAAATGTACAGGGATTGGTATTTGGGACAGTCCCAACGTCCTCTTAGATCTATCTCTATAGATCTTTATACCGAGTATATAGGCTAGTTCTCCCAAATCCTTCATGGAAAAGTTTTTAGAAAGCCAAGCACTCACTGATTGTAATAACAAAATGTCATTGCCAATCAACAAAAGATCATCAACGTATAACATTAAGAATACGATAGCATTTCCTTGTTTCTTTCAATATACACACACTTCCTTTGTGTTCTGAGAAAAACTAAACTATTTGATCACTTTATCAAAGCACTTATTCCAACTTCTTGAATCTTGTTTAAGTCCATAAATGGACTTTAACAACTTGGAAGCTTTGCCCTCACTCCCACTGACCTCGGAACCCTTAGGCTGTGATATATAGACGGTCTCTTCTGAATCATCATTTAAAAATGCCATCATTACGTCCGTTGTCATATTTTGTAGTCATAGAATACAACAATAGCCAATATTATTTGAATGGATTTAAGCATAGCTATGGGAGAAAACGTCCCGTCATAATCAACACCATAAATTTAATGAAATCCTTTTGCAACTAGCCTAGCCTTATAGGTCTCCACTTGTCCATCTGTATTCAGCTTTTTCTTAAAAATTCATTTGCAGCCGATGGATTTTATCCATTCGGGCATGTCAGACAAATTCCATACTTTGTTTCATACATGGAATCCAATTCGGATTTCATTGCTCCAAGCCAAAGTACATAGTCTTTACTCTGCATTGCTAACACCGTCCTCCTTCTTTCCATCCACGAGGAAACCATAATATCTCTTTGATGTGCAAGGTTCCCTACTAGACCTTCTAATAGGCTGTGTTGTGTTATATACTGGTGAACTTGGTTCCCCCACTGGTTTGGTCATCATATTTGACTCGAATCTCATCCAATTCTACAACTTCACGATTAATTTCTTTTGACAGAAATTCCTTTTCCAAAATTATAGCATGCTGAGAAACACTAACTTTTTGTTCCTTAGTGTTGTAGAAAATATATCCCAACGAGTTCTTGAGATATCCTTTGAGTTTACAGAAGATCGATCTTACCTCAAGCTTATTGGGACTGATGTTCTTAATGTAGGCTAGAAAACCCTACACCTTCAAATAACTAAGGTGGGGTTTCTTCCCGTGCCACATCTCATATAGTGTCTTAGGCACAGACTTAGTGGGTAACAAATTCAACGGATACGCTATGATCTCTAGTGCATATCCCCAATAGGACAAAGGTAACTCAGGCTTACTCATTATGGAACGAACCATATCTAAAAAGATTATGTTCTTTCAATCTGAAACATCGTTTTGTTACGGAGTATATGGTGGAGGAACCTGAGTGTTAATTCCATTATCTTTTAAGCAATGTTGGAGTTCCTATTCAATGTATTCACCTCCTTAATCAGATTAATATATGAGACCCAAGAGTTCATCAACTTCTTCATTGCTCACACTAAGAGGGTGCTTGGTCATTTTACCTTTGAGACATGACTCACACATATCAAATGATGGTACAAAACCTTTGGTTTTCAATTTGTGTACTCGTTTCTCACTTGTATGATGTAGCATATAAAGCCAAAGATAATTTTTATTTATATTATTATTCAAAGAAGTGCTTATGGATAATTTGTATTGATCGCATAAATGTCATTATCCAAAATACCATCAGAGGTTTATTACTATCTAAAACAATGTTCATAGTATTATTAGCAGAGTGAAAAATATTACCAGCCTTAGACAATCTAGACACATAAATAACTCTACAAATAAAGTCTTTTACATAATAGCAATTATTTAATATCAAAACAAATCCACTCATCAAACTCAAGTGAAAATCTCCAACCGTTGTTGCATCGACAATAGATCCATCAACAACTTGAAGCCTCATTTCTCTTTTTGCCACGCGATGCTAGTCTCTAAGCCCATTTCCAATGACCATTCTTCTTTTTAACAATCTTCAAGAACTCCGGACAATTCCATTTCCAATGACCTTTTTTGTGACAATGATGACATTCACCTTTGTCCGCTGCAATAGTCTTCTTATTTTTCTTGTTAATTCTTTTCCACTTCTTTGAATCTTTCGAAGATGACACGTTCCCCTTGGCAGCAAATACAACCCTTTGATCCTTGGATGAAGATGAAGCCAAGACCTCAACATATTGAGCAGCTCCACGAGGCTTACGTTCAATTGGTTCACATTATAGTTTAATATAAATGGCTCATATTAGACTTAAGGCTCAAGGATTAAGTCTATTTACATCTCGTTGCTTATTGTTAGATCTAACTGTGCAAGTATATCAGTATAGCCTTTCATAATTAGAAAGTAATTATCCACTTTCCATTTCTTAGTCATTTTGGTATTGAACAGTTTCTTTGTAAGTTCGTACTTCGTAGAATGAGACTGTTCACTAGATAAAGCTTTGAGACTATCGAAAATCTCATGGATAGATATATTTTCATATTGCATCTGCAATGGCTTGTCTAAGTAGGCAATATGAAAACCTAAGCGATCTCTAGGTTTGAACTCCATTTATCATAAGCAACTCTTAATTCGAGGTCCGCACATCTACGAGTTGTTCTTTGGGAGATGCAGTTATTGATGATCAAAGACATTCAAAAGTTAATTCTATCTTTATCACACTCGGCTAGTCAATGAAGTTAGGTTCGACGAATTTTTCATTTCAAAAAATAGCTTGGGCGCAGACATTTTTCTACAAGTTTTAACTTACTAGATTACGACAGTTTAACAGCCGATGTTCTTATAATATTAGTAAGGTTAAAGTTTACTTTTCATTTTATTAATAAACTCCCACTGATTTTTTTGTTTCTCCAAACCCAAAGACGATATATAGAAGTCTTTAGACTTCACTAGTGGGTGTTAGGACTCATTTGCCTTAGGATTATGATCTCGAGGAATATCAACAAATCATACTCCCACAAACAATGGATAACTCCTTATCGGTTGTATCATATAAACTCATAACATATGATTCCTTATCCTAATCTCATTTCGATCTTGAGGAATATCAACAGCATGAAAGAGGTTATTCACCATACCGACCATTCCACGATGGCCTAAGTATAAATGTACATACCTTAAGGAATATCAATAAATATGTACATATATCTTACCTCGTCTATTCAATATATTAATAATACCACACATAACATCCTTAGCTTAAGGAATATCAACAACTAAGGAGTATGCAAGTAATCTATTAATATATATATATGGTAGATGACAACTTTATATTAAGATTCATAATCTTTAATATATTATACTGAGTGATATCAACTTCTGGAATAATGTATTTCTAATGAAATACACTCATGATTCTAGTGTCGGACACATCAGAAATCACGGTATATGTACTACATGTATGTGTTTATCCCTTAAGTCTATTTAGGGTTTCTTAATGTTCCACCTTTAATTTATACATTCGTTTTATATATATTTTATTATTATATAACTTTTACAATTTAATTAACTCATATAACAGTCTTAAGTATAACAATATGTTAATTAAATCTTATTTAGTTAATTAACATTTAATTAATTTTATATTATTTAATTAAACTTTTTACATTAAATATGTGTACTATAACAATACATACATACGTATATATCTATATATATGTGTGTCTTATTATTTATTAATTAACTTTAATTGTATAATTTTAATTATTCTTTTTTCAATTTCAAATTTTTTATTATACACATACACATGCACAGTTACGTTGTCTTAAACAGTTCAAGTCAATGTAGTATATATCACAATATTTCTTTTATATATATATATATACATATAATTGACTATTTAACTAATTAATTTTATTAATATTTTAAAAAATTTGAAATTTATTTATTATATTTTCAAAACACTTTCAAAAATTATATTATAATATTTATAATATATATTTCTTATTTTAAATTTTATTTTAATTTCAGAATAATTTTGAAAGTTAGCCTAAGACCCAATTTAAATTGGGCATTTTCTATTAGGGACAAGTTTGGGCTCACTTCACCTTTTAGGTTAGGCAAGTAGCCAGATAAGGCAGGGTACTTAATTACCCAAATTCAACCTAGACATTACTTTTTTAGACGCCCTAATAAATGGGTAAACTTAATTAGTTAACCCTAACATGAATAAATTAGACTGCATAGGCTATTGGAATATGATACCATTGTTGAATCTGTGTCAGCAAGCAATAGAGTAAATGTGTAAATTTCAAAAGTTTTATTCCATTTTGGATCTTATTGTGCCTACGAAGTCTAAATATATTTAGATGTTATCTAAATTTATTATAAATAAAATCAATATTTTATTTATGTTATAAATATGGTATTTTTTTATTGTTATATTTGTATTGTATAATATAACATGTGTATCATATATACATGTGTGTGTATGTGCACAAGCAACATAAATAATGTATATGTTTAACATGCTCGTGTATAAATGCTAGGATTTACACTTAACAGACACATTATCCCCTCCATATGCATATGTGATGTCTAATATAAATGTATATATATAGTTTTATGTATGTAATACAAAATAAAGTTTGTAACATATATATATATATATATATGTCTGTATGTATATGTATGTATGTATATATGTGTATATGTATGTTTGTATGTATGTATGTATGTATAATTGAAATTATAATATAAAATACTTGTAAATATTGTTATAAATAATTCTGAATATAAAGTTAAATTCAAAGTTCAAATATTGTATCTAGATCCGTATAATGAAATATCTATATATTTCAAATTCAAATTAATATATTAATTTTAAATATATATATATATATATATATTATGTATATTTTGCAGTGAACATTTTTTTAAAATTCATATACATATATGTATTAAATTAGTATTTCAAAATCACATATATAATAATTATATATATAAATAAGTTTTGATACGAATAAATGATTTTACACACACACACACACACACACACATATATATATATATATATTTACATATGCATAATCTTAGTAATATTCATAAAATTAAAAAGGTTTAATTACGAAATGCTTTCTGCTTTAATATGGTTTTTAATAAAGATCTCCTTATGGAAATTTTAAAAAATTTAATTTCTTTCTTTCGAAAAGCTATTATAATATATACACATAGTTCTATTAAATACTTATATGTATATTTCATAATATGTATATATGTATATATATTTATATTATATAAATTAAGTATAAGATCAAAAATAAATTATATGTATAATATATTTGGTTTAAAAATATTTATATATATATACATACTTTTTTTATTTCCAAAAACTATAATGCACTTAAATTAATAAAATAAAATACATGTATCTTATATACTTATGTATGTATTTTAAAATTAGTTCTTTGTTTAAAAATCATTTTAATATTATTTAAATTCAAATTTGTTTAGTTTAAAGAAATGACTTATACATTGTTATATACATATATAATTTTTTTAAATATTGTAACATCCCCAACTTGGAGGCCTAAAACTAACGGCTATGTATGCTACAATCATCCATAGTTATTAATCCTCGGCGACCAAATACGGTAATGTTAGATACATTGATATAACAAAAACACATGGATATGGAAACTTTTTAAAGTCAACAAACAACTTTCTCATTCCATTTCAAACCATTTCAAATTCATTACATAATCCTACAATCGTTAACCACATTCAGAGAAAATATAATTATTACAACATACGCCAAGAGTGATATATGAAGATACCCACTTGGATGATCAGAATATATATAGGCAATCAAACAACTTTTCCTTTCCAACAAAACATAGCAGAATTTAAATAGAAAGAACTCATATTATCTAGCTTGCCGCCTGCACGTCTCCGGAAGCTTATTCGTCTAAAGAGGTACCTAAAAATGTAACCTCTCAAACTACTCAAAATCAATTGAGCACCCGAGAGTTTAAGGGGAAAACATAAACTTCGAGTCAGACATAAAGCTTGGTATGAATAATAATCTACTATCTCAAACCATTTAGGTATCTAGTGGGACCACACCGCTTAGCGGAATGGGTTTTCCCCTCACTAGTATCCTATCTAAAACTTTATAAAAACCATATACTGTGCTTCTGCATCCACAATGGTTAAAACATGGCATTTCAAAATATTAGGATGATCTGCAAACAAGTAAATCAGTTATGTATTTCCCATCCCGATTCATTTTGACGGTCTATCTCATTTATAGTTTCTAGGGTTACATTAACCTAATAGTTTTCATGGGCCGACTAATAACTTGTTTAAAGCTTATGGACTCCATGTCCGGTTTTATAGTTTTCAATGGATCACTAAGAACCTATTGACCCTTGCCAATAACTTTATTGTTTCATGGGTTTCTTCCTAAACCTATTGGTAGCTCCAATAACTTCCACCTTATCCTAGTTTCATGGGTTGACTAGGAACTTGTTGACTTCTGTCAATAACTTAATTCGGATATAGTTTTCATGGGTTCACTACAAACCTATTGACCCATATCAATAAATCTTTCTAATCATAGTTTTCATGGGTTTACTATGAACCTATTAGCCCCTACTAATAACTTTTCCTAAACATAGTTTTCATATGTTTACTATGAACCTGTCTATCTGACAACTTCTTTAATCAGTATTTAGGCATCCTACATTCTGGTCTATCTGACCTCCTTGATGCAATTCTACTCATTCAGGAGTTACCTCAATTTATATTCACTACTAGGTCAACCTAGCTGGTTATTCTACCCTTTCTCCCTAAAATACAGTTATGGGTCCATTTTAATGTGAATATAATATATATATATATATATGGGCATTTCACCAGAAGGAAAAACTTTGCAGTCCAATTAGTTTCTATGACACACATTCAAAGAAATTACTTTCAAGGCCAAAGTCAGCATAATAATTACTTTCAAGGATAAAGTCAGAATTCCAATTACTTTTAAGGACATAATTTCATAGGTTTTTAGGCCCTAGAAACTAATTATTTTACGTTTTGTCCTTGAAAGTAATTATTTCAGTTGTGTGTCCTAGAAACTAATTCCACTTGCTAAAGAGGCCCTTATGGCTAATTTCCATACACACACACACACACACACACACACACACACACACATATATATATATATATTAGAAGAAGCAAACATAATAACATAATAACACCAACATCTGTGGTTTAATATCCTTGAAATCATTTTCATATGAAACATGGTTAATCACTTTAACCTATTAATTTATCAAGGAAAGCTTCTTCAAAAACTTCATACTTAAAAGCCATTTTAAAACTCCTTTATTATGCCATGTTTTTTCCCTTAAAAATAAGATTTGGTTCTTTGTTTTGAAAACTAAGGCTTTTGAAACCTTAAACTTTACTTTCGAAACCCTTGGATAACCTCCTTCGAAAGCATTTAAATCTTCTTTTCAAAACACTAAGCATACACCTTTCGAAATACTTTAAGCCATCTCTTTCAAAACTATCAAAACATACCTTCCGAAAGTATTAAAGAATTACGTATTAGCTCTTAGAAGCATAGCTTCGAAATCATTGAAAGTACCCCTTTCGAAACCATTGGGTTTATCTTAAAAAATATCTTTTGGGTCAAAGTGAATATATACGAAAGTGCCCCTTTCGAAACCATTAACCTTAAAAAAATGATTGGGGAAAAACCGATGGCTTCAGAACCATCCTTTTGAAAGCATCTATCATTTAAGTAAAACAATTGAAGGTTAGATTCAAAACCCCTTTCAAAGCATTGCCTTCGAAACCATTACCCCTTTCGAAAGCTTTAGGAAGTGGCTTAGTACATTTATAAACAAAATCTACCTTTCGAAAGCATTGATGACTTCAATCCCTTCGAAAGGCATAGGGTCAACAGTAGAGTTTCAATTGGGTTGACTACCCTTTCGAAAGCATTAGTTTAAAAACAAAGTAACTCATTCGAAAGCTACTTTAAACAAAATAGCGGAAACATATTCGAAAGCTATGTAAAAGACCCTTAGAAGGCATTGGTTTTGACTCCTTTAAAAGTATTCATTTAAACAAGGCAAGCGCTTTTCTTTAGATAGTAAAATTGAGGTTTCGACCCCATCGAAAGTTATGTTTCGACACCATGCCTTCCGCCTTTCTCCAATCCACTACGTACCAATCTTATTTATACCTTGTGTATTGGTTTCGACGTGGTTGGTTTTGACTTGGTAGGTTTCGACTTAGTTGAGGCGGAAGCATAAGGTCGAAAGGTTGCTTCTGAAAGAGGCGGAACACAATTTTTGGGTAAAGACTGATATAATGCCTTTTACAGTAATTGCTTTTTTTACTAACCTGCCTATTTGTAAACATTTAATTGGTTGCCATAACTTTTTAAATTCTTTTCCAAAATAAAACTGCCGCATAATTTCAGATCTAAACAAAGATTTATTTAACAAATAAGCACTTCCATCAAGCAAGACAATAATATCATTTAAGTCCTCCATCTAAAATAATTTAATTTCCATAGTAAATTACTTAGGAAAAATCCCCAAAAATTACAGAAATTCAATTTTAATATATTATCTAACATATATAAATTTCAGACCCAAATTCTTTGAAATAATAGCCTAATTAATTTTAAATCCATTTTATTCATTTTTTCCTTTGAAAATTTATAATAAATTTTCCACAGCTTGGAGAATTATAAAAATTAAAACCCATCTCCAAAATAATATTTTACATAATATATAAATTCCTCATTGCATTTGAAATTCAAGTTAAATGATTTTACCCTTAAAACCGTATATAAACAATTGCCAAACAATCTTGTTTGGATCAAACATGTCAAAAATCCAAGCATATCATTAGTCAAAAATCATCATAAAGGAGTTAAACTAAAATCCCAAAATCAAATGATCATGAAAATAAAAATAGAGATGGTTTTGATTATTATTCACCTTGATTAGGATAAGGACTTTGTGATTTGATCTTTGATTAATTTCCCTAGCTTGAACCCTTAGCTTTAGATTGATTTTCCCATTTTTCTTCCTAAGTGATAGCCGGCTTGTTTTTCTCTTGCCTTATGTTTTTGCATTTTAAAAAATGAACGTGAAAGGATAGGAAACGAGAATATTAAGGATTATGGTGCAGCAATTCCTAATATGCCCTTGCGTTAATTAACTAACATATAAAACCATTTATAAACCCATTTATTTAATTAAGCTCGGCCTTTAAATATTTATTCAAACCTCAATCCCCTTATCACTCTAATATTTACATTATTCTATTTAATTTATCTAATTAAATCTTCTGAATAATGTTATTAAAAATTAGGGTTGTTACAAATATATACACATATATTATCATCCAATACTGACAACACGGACATATGTAGATTTATGATAGTTCATATACTATTTAAGGATGTAATGACATACAAACAATTATAAATATAAATGTATATTTAAATAAAGGATTTACCTTGTTTAAAGCCTAGATGAAACACCTTGAAACCTTGAATCGAAGAACTCCTTGAATCGGTATCAAAATCCAAAAAGAGTTACCAATCTGAAATCAACAACCATCGATCTTTTATGTAACGGCCTGCAAAATTTTCATTTTAATAAATTATATTTATTTTTTAGGTTTTTCAAATAAAAGGTTGATAATACAAATAATATTGTTTTGAAAAATAATAAATAATAATAATCCTATTTTGAATAAATATTTCCAAAAATATTTCCTTTGGAAATTAAATCAATAAAATGGTCGAAAATCGTTTTATCAATAAACGACTCTAATATCGTAAAATGTCACATACAGGGCTGGATACATATGCCTATATTATAATTAGACAAGAATAGAATCAATTGAAATATTTTTGTAAATAAAATATGTTTTTAACGACCTTAAATATAATAATTGATTTATTAAATTTAATTAGGATTTAACAATTTAATAATTATTGTAATTATTTAAATATTTATTTTTAAATGATAGTAATTCATTTTAAATATTTATGAAGTGTTAAGAAAACATTTACGATAATTTTATAAAGACAAATAATTGATTAAAAAATATAAAGAAAAATCGATATCGCTTTATCAATATAATAGTGATTTTTGTAAATAATTATTAATATTAATTTATATGATTTTATAAATAAAATGCGATCACTTTAATTAGTTAAAAGTGATAAGAGAATTATTTTCAAATTTTGTTTATAAATATATGTATATAAATTAATAAGTGGAAATGTGACCGATAATCGGTTTCCCAGTTTTCAACGATTTAACAAACAAAAGTTGTTCAAAGTCATTTGAAATGTTGTTATCTTCTTGTGCACATACATGTACATGCATATACACGTAACATGTATATAATAACATATATATATATATATATATATATATATATGTACATGAACATTTAAATATATACATATTACAAAATAATTAAATAATTTCCTAAGACTTTACATTTAAGCAACCAAAAAGCAAATATCAACTCACGGTACCGCACCATAATCACCCCATCACCTCAACATCACCATCACATGTCAGAAGGGGGAGCCGTGAACTAAAGGGGGTAGGAGGGGTGTGAGCCAATGGCAAGATGGTAATTTCACCATTAGATATTTGTTCCAATTTTTCTCCTATAAATACCCATCTAGTTTCTCATATTTTGTCACCATATTCTTATCATCTTCCTCCCCACTTCAAGCGTCGTTTCATAGCTTCTATGCTTAACAAAATCATGGCAGAATATTTAGCAAAAGAAATTTAAAATCATAGAATATGTATTATCTATTCACTTCAAAAATTGTTCGAATCTCCTCCGTTCCTCTTCCTAAACTCATGGCCATCCCTCATCACAACCATAGCTGAGCTCTTCCACCTTTTCAAGCTTGGGCCATTGCCTTCCTAAGGTCTTTTACTCGATTCCATAAGCTCCAGTGTAACGGTAGCGAAGCTATAGCCAATTTTAGACTAGCCCATTGGAAAATGAAGGTGAGAAACTCCTAAACTATTGTATTATATGCTATTGGATGTTATATACGTTTGATTATGATTGTTAATGATGGTTGTTTAATATGAATGTTGAATATATAGTAATGCCGTTCGTAGTTTTTATTTGAAGGATACGTTGAGGAAAGGTTCATTGTTGTGTATTTCAGATTTTGTTGGGTTTTGTTTTAAAGGAGTTGAAAATTTTAGAAAATTCTTGATGGCGTATCAAATTCAAAAAGGATATGAGTTACTTTTCTGAAAAATTCATCTGAATGTATTAATGCTACTTGTTCTTCATTTAAGAATGGTTGTCCTTTTACAGATTCTTGTACTTGTGATTCTAGTAAACTCAATAGGTCTTTCATTAAGACATTTAGCAGCGATCATTTTAGAGCCATTTCAGAGATGTGAACAATCCAAATATTTCTAGTACATTTGTGAAGTCTTTAATTATTGATGAAATTCGTGATTGTCCAACTAAGTCACCTAAAGAAATTACAGTTGAGTTTAGAAGTGTGTGCAATTTCAACTTGTCTTATTATTATGCTTATCAAGGAAAATATCTTGCTTTGAAAGAGTTGTATGGTGATGATGTTATGTCTTATAATGATTTAAATAGGTATTTGGATGTGGTTAAAATATTCAATCCAAGTAGTTATGTTTCTATGGATGTTGATTCTTCTAGCAATTAATTTGTTAGTGTTTTTATTGGTTTTAGTGCTTGTACATTTGGCTTAAGCATTGTCACCCTTTGATATTTTTGGATGCTGGTCATTTGAAAGGGCATCCAAGTGTTTTAGTGGGTGCTACAGCTAAAAATGGAAATCACTGTATGTTTTATTTTTATTTCAACATAGATTGAAGCTTTTATATGTTTTTCGTATGTTTAAGTTTTATGATGTTTACCTTTTTTTATTCTATAGTAGTTTTGTTTTTTGTTTTTTTAAAGTAGTATTTTGTAGCTTTTTTTTCTCTTTTTTATGATAAATTGTACTATGGTAAATATTACTATAACATATCATTTTTTAATGTGTATATCTTTATTTAGTTTTGTTGTGAAGCATTACAATTTTTGCAGGGTAGTTTGTAATTTTGTATGTAATATATTGTGCAGTATCATTTTTTGTGTTGCTACTTTATCATGTAGTACCTTTTATTTTATTTTGAAGCTTAAATTTTTTTTATAGTTTAGTTGTCTTGTGGTAAAAAATATATTTTCTAGTATCATTTTTAATTATTCTTGTGTAATGTTAGGTGTTGCTATTTATATTGAGTTTAATGCTTTTTGTTATGTAGGATAGTTTATACTCGTGTGATAATATCTTACGTACTATCTTTTTTTATGTTTCTTGTTAACTGTGTAGTGGCCTCACTTTTAGTATTTATTTCTCTGTTAAATTACGGAATATTTTTTACATGTGTATTTAATGTTTTATCCCTTTAGTTATGGGCATTGTAGCTATGAGAATGAAAGTAACTATGTTTGTTTTTGAACTATTTGAAAGAGATGATTAGAGACGATCGACAATTGGTTTTTATGTCTGATCGTCATCAAGGATTGATATTGGTAATCCTAAATGTATTTCCTTCTTCTTTTCATAGTTATTGCTATCAACATATGGAGCAAAATCTTCTTTCTTCTGTGAAGTCTAAGAATTCTAATTTATCTGTTGTTGATTTGTTTAAGACATGTTCTCATGCTTCTAATCTTGTTGCTTTTGATAAATCTTTGTCTAAGTTTTTGGAAATTGGTAGTACAACTGTTGTTAATTTTACAAACCTTATGATCATTATGTTGGCTTGTTTTTTCTAGAAAATATTGTGGTGAATATAGTTCTAATGTCGTTGAGAGTTTTAATGCTTGGGGTTTAGCTGAAATGACTTTACCTATTACTTCTTGTTTATATGGAGTTCATGTTAGAATTATGGAAAAAAATGGCTAAGAGACGAGAAAAATGTTGATTATGGACGGGTACTCTTTGTCCTATTATAGAGGTACGTTTAACTAAGTTAATTGAATACAGTTTTGGCTAAAATGTGCTTAGATCTTCAGAATTTGTTTTTGAAGTTAGATCTCCTAAATCTGATCATGTAGATCTTAAAGATCATATTTATAATTGTAACCAGTAGAAGGTTACTGGATTTCCTTGTTCTCGTGCTATTACACGAATGAATAGGTCTAAGTTTTCTATGTATGATTTTGTTGAGTACTACTTCACTATTGATGCATATCGCCTATCTTATTCTCAAGCTATCAATCTAGTTCCTAGTTTCGATAAGCCTATTATGGATTCTAGAGATGAACCTTTAATTAAGTGTCCAAAAGAGAAGCATAGTGCAGAAAGACCTTCGATGAAACATAAAGGAGGATTTGCATATTTTCAAAATAAGAAAAATAAATGTAGTGTATGCAAAAAATATAGTCACAATAAGCGAAATTTTCAAGCTTCAAAGAAGATATAAATTAGCTTTTATATTAATTTTTTTGGTTAATTTTTTTGGATTTATTAGTTGGTTATAGGAATTCTTTGTTTTATTGTCAATTGATTATACTTAAATCACTTGGTTGTAAGACTTCATTCATTTATATGAATTTATTGATCTTATAGTTCTAATGGTGCATGCAATTGTGATGTAAAGTATTTTATTTGATATTAATATATGGAATTTTAGTGATTATTTATGTCTGTTCTGGTGTTTGTATTACAAATATTATGTCGTAGTCTTTGATGGAATGATACTGCTCAGGATCAGTTTTGGGTAACAATTTTTTATGTAATGGTAACGTAGTACTTGAATCAATTTTTTAGGATGGTCATTTATGGCTCATTTGTAAAGGTATATTGGAGTTTGTTGGTAATAATAAGAAAAATCTAATTTTGTATAGTATTAGTTTTGTTTAACCTTTTTGTTGTGTAATAACTGTAACAGAAACTACTGCTACTATATCGTATCTGTTTTGTTTAATGTTGGTTATGGGCTCGGCTATAGGGCTCGGTTAACATCGGTTATGCGCTCGGTTAACTATTGCTACCGTATAGTATTAATTTTGTTCATATGGGCTTGGTTATGGGGTTTGGCTATGCGCTAGTTATGAGGTTCGGTTACGGGGCTTAGTTATGAGCTCATTTATAGGTTTCAGTTAACTATTATTACCGTACAATATCAGTTTTGTTTAACATTAGTTATGGGGCTTGGTTTACATTAGTTATGGGCTCGGTTAACATTTCTACTTTATAGTATCAGTTTAGTTTAACATCAATATTAAACTTGGTTATGGATTCAGTTATGGGCATGGTTAATATGGATTATGTGCTCAATTAATTGTTACTATTCTATAATTTCTATTTCCATTAACTTCAATTACCAACTGAGTTATGGTGCTCAGTTAACATCGGTTATGAGGTTCGTTTATGGATTCGATTATGGGCTCTGTTAACAACTACTACTACATAGTATTAGTTTTTTAATAAGTCATGGGCTCAGTTATTGGGCTCGGTTATGGAGCTCGGTTAACATTGATTATAGGCTTGGTTATGAGGCTCGATTAACATTGGTTATAGTTGAATTTATGTAGTTCGATTACGGGATTTGGTTATGGGCTTGGTTTTGGACTCGATTAACAATTTCTATTGTATAATATAAGTTTAATTTAGTAGAGGTTACAGGCTCAATTATTGGCTCGGTTACGAGGCTCGATTAACATTGGTTATTGGCTTGGTTATGAGGCTCGGTTAACATTTGCTATGGGCTAGGTTATGGGGTTCAGTTATGGACTTGGTTAACAGCTACTACTATGTAGTAACAGTTTTATGCAATATAGGTTATGAGCTCAATTATTGGCTCGGTTATGATGCTCGGTTAACATTGATTATAAGCTTCGTTATGGACTCGGTTAACATTGGTTATAGTTCAACTTATGGGTTCGGTTATGGGGTTTGGTTATGGGCTTGGTTATGAACTCAGTTATGAACTCGATTAACAATTGCTATTATATAGTATCAATTTAATTTAGTATAGGTTAGGGGCTCACTTACTGACTCAGTTATTAGGCTCGATTAACATTGGTTATGGGCTCGGTTATGGGGCTCGGTTAACATTGGTTATGGGCTCGGTTATGGGGCTCGGTTAACATTTGTTATGGGCTCGGCTATGGAGTTCGGTTAACAAATGCTATTGTATAGCATAAGTTTTATGTAGTATAGGTTATGGGCTTAATTATTGTCTCAGTTATGGGGTTTGGTTAACATTCTTTATGGGCTCGGTTATGTGGTTCGATTATGGGGTTCAGTTATGGACTCGGTTATGAACTTAATTAACAACTGCTATTGTATAGGATTAGTTTTATTTAATATAGGTTATGGGCTTAATTATTGGCTTGGTTCTGGGGCCTCGCTTAATTTTGGTTATTGATTCAGTTATGGGGTTCGGTTATGAGCTCAGTTATGGGCTTGATATGGGATTCGATTATTAGGCTTGGTTATCAGTTAACTACTAATACTTTGTAGTATCAGTTTTGTTTAGCATCAGTTATGGGTTCAACTATGAACATGGTTATGGGCATCAGTTAACAAACTGCTACTGTATATGATTAGTTTTATTTAATAAAGGTTATGGCCTCAATTATTGGCTTGGTTCTGGAGCTCACTTAACATTGATTATGGATTCAATTATGGGGTTCGGTTATGAACTCAGTTATGGGCTTGATATGGGATTCAATTATTAGGCTTGGTTATATGTTAACCACTACTACTTTTTAGTATCAGTTTTGTTTAGCATCAGTTATGGGTTCAATTATGAACATGGTTATAGGTATTGATTAACATTGGTTATGGGTTCTATTAACTATTGTTATTGTATAGTATTAGCATAGTTTAACATTAATATTGGGCTTGGTTATAGGGTTGAATTATGGGCTTGGTTAACACTGATTATTTGTTTGGTTAACTATTGCTACTATATAGTACCGGTTTTGATTAACAGTGATTATTAACTTAGTTGTGGTGCTCGTTTAACATCGATTACGGGGTTCGATTATGGGCTTGGTTATGGGATTCAATTATGGGCTTGGTTTGGGCTTTGTGTACTACTGATACTATATAGTATCTATCTACTTTAGTATCGGTTATGGACTCGGTTATGGTTTCATTTATGGTCTTGTTTATGAGACTTGGTTGAAATTGATTATGGGATCGATTATCTGCTTTTATTCTATAGTATAATGATAGTTTAATATCAATATTAGGATCGGTTAACATCGGTTATGTGCTCAGTTAACATCAGTTTGTTTGTGCATTCTGTTACTTCTGCATTCATATCTACCCGATTATTTTGTGCATTCAGTTAGCTTTTGCACATATATTATGATGACCCGCAAATTCAATACCCTTTGAATCAATAATAAACCACACATGTCCGACCCAAAATGCACAGACTGGCGGAAAGTCATGAGAAAGAAAAGAAGTGAGAAGAAGAGAAGAGAAGAAAGAGGAAACAAGAACAAAACAGAACAATACAGAATCTCACATCGTAGCGGAAAATATATAACATCATATCAATGATCTTTACAAAACAGAAACTGTATATACATACATCAATCAGAGTACATGAATACATAATTATCAGCTTGGACAGTTATAACAACTTGTCCTCACTAATGCTGACAATATACAACAACAATGCAGCGGAAAATAAACAAATACGGGAATACGATCTGAAGACTTCCAGCTCTCCCGCTGAAGCTCCAAAACCACCAAATCTGAACCTGTAAATATACTCGGTCTGACCCGAGCATTGAAAGGGAAGAACGCCCGGATCAGTCTGAGAAACCAGTGTGAGAAACACACTCAACTAAATTTATTAAATTACCAAACTTTCCTTTCAAAACAAAAGTATCTCGTAAGATACACCCTGTAACGACCCAGAATTTCTGTCATTTGAAATTCGTATATTTAATTGATTTTAAATATTAACAAGTAAGATTTGTAAGTCGAATAAATTTAATTTCGAATATAGAGATTTAATTGGATAATTAAATCGACAATTTAATATTTGAAATTGCAGAAATAATTGGAAATTGGGTTTAATGTGTATAAAATGATTTATAAAGTTATATTAAATCATATTGGAGTTAGAATGATGTTATAGAACTTTTAAAATTGAACTAAAAGTTAATTTGTGAAAATTGAATGTTTTAATATTTAATTGACGACTGAAAATAGTCATTTTTCAAACAGTCTCGGATTTCGATGAAACCAGTTTCATCGGATCCGTAATGTTAAATTATTGTAAGGTTTGTCCAAGGCAAGCCAAAACGCATAGAAATCGTTTTAATCGATTTAATTTTAATTTGATCGTTTAATTCCGTAACTCACACATATGACCGAATTAGCTCCCGAAACACGTTCCATTGTGATGGTGTTTGGAGTGGTGGATTCGCCGTAATCGACCAATGAACGTCACACGTTCATGCACGCGTTTCAAGGCTAATAAACAGCCGAGTTCGACCGGTCTGAGGTCGGAGGGAGTGTTCGTCATGGGCTACACGATGGCACTTCTCGATCATCTTTAGCATCTCGTTGAGGTCTTAATAATTCGTTAAGAGGCGGCGGCTATGGGTTCATCTTCACGCGTGCTAAATTGGGGAAGAAGATGAAACCCTCGGCCAGATTTTCATCATACAAAACGAACGGCCCAGATTGTAAACGAGGTTTAAAAAAATAAAATAAAAGTTGAAATTTATATATACAATAATTCGTATTAACTTCTAAATGTCATAACTTTTGCATACGTTGTCGAAATTCGACGAAACAGGAAGCGTTGGAATCGCAGCGACGAGATATACGCTGCAGCATGGATCTGGGTGTGTTTGGGGGCAAGCGAGAATTTTTGATTAAATCGAACGGTTCGATTTAATTTAAAATTTAATCACTCGACAACTCAAGGTGAGAACTCCTCACTCAATCGAATTGTGTTTCGATTTAAATTTAAAATAGTTAAATTTAAAATTGTTGATAGTATTGATTGTGTGATTGGATGATGATTGTTATCTATTGTGCTGTAATAGACCCTATACGCCGTATATTAAGCGGAGGTTATATATATTAAAAAAATATACCGCGATAATTTCACCGTGAAGTGGAATTGGTATTATATATGTATTTGGAGTTGATTTCCCGCATTATATAGCGGATGAGACCCTATTGCGCCGCATAATAGCGGATAGTATTTTATAAATCCTATATACCGCGATATTCCACCTCGAAGTGGAATTGGTATTGTGCTAACATCTATGGATGCAGGGAAACAGGTTGGAGGGATCCAACTGGATTCCTCAAATAATTGAATTTGTTTCAATGTTGTGTGTGATTAATTATAATCTGTGTATGATTATCTTTGTGATTGAGATCGTTGAAGGCTATAGTTTAGCCGAATATATTTTTGGTATCGTTGGATACCAGAAATAAATAAAATTGGAATTTCGAAACTAAAGTTGAAAATTTATCAAAAAAAAATATTTTTGAGAATTGGATAAATTAAAAAGGAGTTTTAAAAAGATAAAAGTCTTATTTTTGGACCATATTGGATTAAATTCCAAATTTTGGGAAAAAACATTAATAAATGGATTTCGGGTAATATTATTTATAAGTTGAAGAATTTATTTAAAATTTGGATTTTTAAATAGATTTGCAGAGATAAAGAAATTTATTTTAAAAGGAAATAATTTTGGAAAATTCATTGGAAATTTATTTGGGATTTGAAAATCAATTTGAAAATTGATTTTGAGTTGAAAAATGAATATTTGTGAAATTGATTTGAAAATCGTATAAAGAGTGAATATTTGGAAATGTAAATTCACAATGGAAATTTACGAGTAGAAATTAATTGGTTATGGTAATTAATTAAAAAAAATTAATTAAGTATTAATTATTAATTAAGGGTTAATTAATGATTAATTAAAGGAAAATTTATTAAATGTTTTGTAATTAATTGATTTTTAATTTACCATAACTGGTAAAATTTATTTATAGAAATTCATCTGATTTAAATTAATCAGATAATTAAATTAATCCTACTTATGGATGTTTGGATTTTATTGGATGTTGAATTGTTTGACATCTCTGATATGTGATGCTTTGTGATATATCCTGATTTGTGTTGTGATCTGTAATTTGTTTATCTGTGATCTGTGAATGAAAGATAAGCATTATAGTTTATACCGCTTATCAAATATATTGTTATATTTGAATCTGTGAGGATTGATTGTTGTTGCACTATTGTGTTAAACCCTTGGACTACACAATACACACACTAATGTGGATTTCACGTGGAAATCGGTTAAGTTACAAATTTTTATCAATTCTAAAGATTGAATTTTTGAATCCAAAATAGTTTTGGAATTTGAATTGAAAGTTTTTGAAAATGAGTTTCAAAAATAAAAGTTATTTTAAATAAATTAATTAAAATTTAAATTTAAATCATTTGATTTAAATTTGAATTCAACATTTTGAAATTGAATTCAATGATTTGGGAATTTTGGTTTAAAAGATTTTGCAAGTATAAAAGGTGTTTATATGGGTTTTTAACCATTTAAAATATGGTTTTGGAAATTTAAATTTAAATCCAAGTTTTATACTTGGATGGCTTTAACCTGTGTAATTGTAACCAGTTTTTCCCAAAACGAAAACTATCTGTTTTCAAATAATAATAGCTTTCATAAAGTGAAAAGATTTCCAATTTTTATCGAAACATTTAAAGTTGAAATGAAATTGTAAATAGTTTGGAAAAACTATGAATTAACCTTTATGTAGATGATTAAGCTTTATTTTGAAATCAAAGAAGATTTTAAAAGGTGTATCTTTTATACTATAAAAGACTTGAATTGAGAATAGTTTTGAAAGCTATAAGTTAAATCTTGATTTAAAGATTTAATGGGTTAATCCAATTGAAAGGGAAATTGATTTGGAAATCTGTGAATGAATCTTTGTGAAACTGGGTAAACTTTGTGAAGTAAATCTTTTTGTTTAAAGATTTGAAATGGTAATTTGTTTTAACCATTTAAAAGAAAGGTTTGGGTAATAAGTTGTGACTTAATTTAAATCCCTATATCCATATGTTTTAAATATTGTGCTCACTATTCGGTTTAGCCGGGAAAGGACCTTTGTGTCATATAACCCATTCCGAATTAGTGATATAACCATATGGATAACAATTGAAGACCGGTGGTGAAGACCGGGTATTTGTGAAAACGATAGGATGACCTATCGATTGTCTCTGCACCGTTAGCTACGGTATAGAGATTTCCTTTGTGATGGGAAGTTCGATCGGGATTGTGAATACCCGGATTGCAAGGGCTTCTTTGGAAGTGCCTTCGGTTCTGTTCGAACCCGGAACAGACTTATATGGTTACATGTCTGACATTATATTTTGAGATATAAAGCTGATTTCGTTCAAATACATTTCTGTTGGTGGCGAAGAATTTATTCTCTTAGCTTAACACCCTTCTCTGAGACGTACGAGCTCTGTAGTTGAAAGTTATCAGTGATATACTCCCAATTTGGTAGTGTGGCATGCTGAGTATTGCTGTGTGATGATTATTTATTGATCATTTGTTGATCAAAGCGTGGCTTTGTGAAAAAGCGTAGCTTTGTGGATGAGACCTCTTCGGACCTCACAACCCGGAAATGGTCAAAACAGGAATATGCGGCAAGGTTATGAGGGTCGCTCCCTTTAGGGTATGTCATTTTCTTTTGGAAAAGGGTGGTATCAGGTATGGAGCCCTGGTATTTAACCTATGTGGTTGCTCCAATCTCATTTACTCTGTGTGATTGTTGCTTTGTGATCGAGGCGCCTCGGATAAAGGTCCCAAAGGACCGGGGGGTGGCATATTCGTGTAGTAGTTACCTAGTGTAAGAGGTAACCCGGCCTTGTGTTGGCAGAGATCCGGTTAGGTTCTCGGGACGTCCATCCAGAGGCGATCCCATTGGCAGTAGGAAGTTCCTTAGCCTGACCATTTGTTGGAAATCCAAAGAAACAATACGAGCCTTGTACGGTTTTAGTTGTATAACCTGCTATGGAATGTGGCGGTAACCTGCTATTGAACATAGTAGCTATAGTAGGCATAAGTGCGAAATGCCTATGCTGGCTAAGATTAATATTATATTTTCGAAATGTTTCCTACATTATGCACTAGTAATAATATTAAAAGTGTTTCTTTTGCGTAGTAAGCATGTTTGACTATCATAAGAAGAAATCTCCTCCAAGTCTGCGATTGCATTGTGTGTGTAGTGGGAGGTCTTATGGTAGTTTCATTTTCCAAAAGCATTTCGGATTTCAATGTTAAAATTCTTTTGTTGTTTGTTTTAAAGATAAACTGTTTTAAGTTCTCACACCAGTCCCATGACTGACCTGGAGTTTATTGTTCCTTTCCTAAACTCTGGGTGCCCATAATTTTCCACACGGGCAGCCTAGAGTCAGGTTATCAGGTTATTCTGGATTTCAGAAGTGCTATGGAGCTCAAGGGGCGAGCTGGATGGCGAGACGTATCACTTGTATATGATATTATTATTCCGCTGTGTATTCTGTATGAGGACAAGTTTGTATAACTGTCCATGTATGTATTGTGTATATATAAACTCTGATGATGATGTAATGTATAAAATGATATAGTTCTTGATTTAAAGATTATTCATCTATCTATTATTTGTTGTTCCGCTGCGATATGTGAGATTCTGATATTGTTTCTGTTGTTTCTTCTTTCTTTTTCTTCTGTCTTCTTCTACCTCTTCTTTTTAAACCCTCAGGGTTCGGTTTTCCGGCATTCGATTGCGCGTCATTTGATATAGTGGACGTATTAATGTCGATTTTCAGAAGTCGAAGAATCGGGTCTTGACACACCCACACATAAACACGGACATGTTTTTACCTTACGATAACCAATACCTTTCATATCAAATTCTCTTATATTATAATAGTGTCTATCGCACAAATAATATTAATCATAGCCGAAATGGTTACCCATATAGCATTTCGGGGCTATTCATTATGCCAATACAAACAAAACTGCAACCTCGTAGTGGAGTTTGGATTTCCATACAAATGACCAGGTGAAGGAACTACCTTCCAGCAGTACATCTCTAGAGGAATGTATCAAGGACATCACAAAGGAACCTCTACCAACACAAGACCGGTCTACCTCTATAACTAGGTAGTACCGAATATATCATCCCCGGTCGTTATCGACCTTTTCTGAGGGCCCTCATAGCATAAAAACCACTTTAATTTACATCTCGAACGTCATAGCGAAAAAAATATGTCTAGAAGGGGATGATCATATCCAAATTGAGAATGACCCACTTAGCCCTGCTGCATCTAACCCTAATTTGGTCAATTCCGGGGAGTGAGGCCAAAAAGGTATTGATTACCTTTCACATATCACATATCACATCACTTTTGAATGCCACATTTGCCATTTCCGTTGACTACTAATTGCCTTTCACAAAAGTACAACCCTTGAGCTCCTACGTCTCAAGGAAGGGTGTTAAGCTAAGAGAAGTTACCTTCTCCGCCACCAAATAGATGTACGTTTTAAAAACCAATGTACATAATCATTAGAAATGCATTGTCAGACACTCGTCCATACAAGTTGTCCAGGAACAGGACAAACCAAAGGTACTTTCCTACCACATCATGTCGGAAAATCCCTAGGATTAGTAGCGAATAGTCCTTGCATTGGATATTTCATAACGAAGAGACTACTACTATTATATGTATATTGGGATTTTAACCCCAAATGATCAACAAGCAGTCACTGTGAAAATCCTAAATATCAATATCATCAATAACCTGCACAATCGAACGCATATACGTTGGTCCGAAGTGGTTTTCGGATAAACCGATCCCCGTCTCTTCGCACCAACAACACAAAAGCGTTTCTCAACCTCACACAGAAACTAGTCTCATAGACTTATCACGTCTCCAACTTTCAACTTACCATCCTTCTGTGATATCCCAGAATTTTGGGCAATATCAATTTAATAATCTGCATTAAAAATTAAATTGATTTGATAATATTTGTTAATAAGATTTGAATTGATTTAATAATCTTCTTTTAAATAAATATTTAACTGATAATTTATCTGATAAAAGCTAATAAATTGTTTTCTATTTATAATGTATATATATTTGTATATATTGTAAATAGATAAGCTTTGTTTTAAATTTAATAAATAAAGGCATGTTTTCTAATTTTAATATTTTTTTGGTAATTTGGAAATTTGATTTAATTTAATATTAAATAAATAACCATATGATTTTAAAATACTCAAGATAAAAGTTTATTTGTTTAAAATGATTTTAGTCTAAGTTTAAATTTAAACAAGAGAGGTTGTTTGGTTCTTTTTAAATATAGTTTGATTAAATAAGTAATTTATTAATAAAGAGATAATTTCTTTTATAAATTATTTCAATTTAACAATGAGTTATATTTTAAATAATATTAATAATGTAATGTCTTTACAATGGATTTTAATATAAATAGAAATTGTTATTTTAAATTTATTTATAAAGAGAAGATATGATTTGTAGATTTAAAATAAACTCTTTCAAATATGTTTAAGGTAAAATAAATAATAGTAGACTAAGTATTTAATATTATAAGTTTAAAATAATAAAAGAGAAATAAAAGTAAACACATTACATAAAATTCTAACAATAACCATAACAACTTTGTATTTGTATATAGGGTATAAAAACAAATCTGGCTAGGTAAAATATGTAGCCTGTAAGTAGTAAAGAAAGGCAAGAAATGAACACTTAGATAATTCTAGAAATACATTGTGGCAATGCAAGAAGGAAATAAATGTACTCATGTTTGTACAGGAAGTAAAATAACTGTGTACACTTGAAAAGAAAATAAAGAAAACTATTATAAGTACATACGAAGTTTAAATAAAAAGGTAAGTATGCTATATCTCTAGTACACATTATATAGATCATTTCAGCCCTCTAGTAGAGAAAAATCTCTGACCTGGTTGTACAAAAGAAAATAAACAATCCTGTAAACATCTATCTATATATCAATCTCTTCTTCTTTTCGTTCATAAAACTTAGCCTTTCCAGAAAAGTATATTTCAACTAAAGCTTTATTTTCAACTCAAAACAAATGCAAACCTGAGACAAACACTCAAGTTTTTAAAAGAAGGGGCATTTCAGTTTTAAAGAGATTCAAAAGTATCATACAACTGAAGCATCATTCTACAAATTCAAAACAACAAGCAAGCTAGATGATTTAAAGGAAGATGAAAGCAAAAACATTTTCCAGTTTTAAAGCTTTCAAAAGCCTGTTTCAAAATGAAAGCTTTTCAAAAACAGTAGTGTGCTCTGTTCTTCCTTTTCTAAACAGGTGAGTAACATCACATTTTTAAAACCTAAGTATGGCTATGGTTGCATGCTAGTTTTCTGTGATAAATATTGTATTGTGTATGTTTATCTTCTGTGTATATGAATGGATATATGTGTGTAGACTGTTGTTTTATGCTACTATAGTTTTTTTTTGATTCCCAGGGTCATATTTAGTCAAAATCATTATCTCAGTATCAAATCTAAGTTAGGATATAAGTTTCAAATGAAATTTATTTGATTCATCAATAAATAAAGTTTAAAAATTTGTTTCAGTTAAAACAAATTTGTATTGTCTCTGGAAGTACTAAACATCACAGTAAATTTAAAATAAGCTAAAAATCAATTACCCTGATTCTTTGATTCAGGAATCTAAATCAAATACTAAAACTGAAACTTGATTTTTGAAACTAGAATCACGATTTTTAGTTAGGGAATGAGTGTGCATTTCTGGTTTAACCAGAAATTGGAATTTGAGGGAATTCGGATGATCTCGTTAGTCTGGGAGGTCGTGATTCTTTTTGGAGGAGGAAGAATTGTCAGTGGCTAAGGGAAAAGTGGTAGGAAGTTGATCAGAGCTTTGTGGCGACGGTGGTTGGCCGAGGAAGTCTGTAATCCTAGTTTTAACTAGGATTGGTATTTTGATCACCGCGTCTTCACTGGTAGATCGAGTTGCATGGGGTTCTGGGTAATGGAATCTTGGGCATTGACGAAGACGTGGCCGGAGTTTCAGATGTGATGGTGGTCGGAGGGGCGAGAACGAGGTGGTTTCCAGGCTTTTGATGGTGGGTTCTGTTATAGTTCCAGGTCTGGATAAACTCTCGAATTCGATTTCGAGTATGGGATGTGGGTCTGGTGATTGTTATTGGTTGCAGAGGGGTTTTCTGATGTGTGGAGATCATCGTTGATGGTCGGAGTCGACTACGTAGTTGGTGCATGTGCACAGTTCTGTTTTGTATCAGGAGCTTTGGATGGAAGTTGTCTCGAGTAATTCTCGAGTGGATTGAGTGTTTTACTCGAAGTCGAGTGGGGTTGGACTCGAAGTGATTTGAGAGGGGGTCTCGAGTCATTTAATTGTGTTACAGGTTTTGTATAAAACCTGTCTGTTAAAATTTAAAATGATTTAAAATTTGGAAATAAAGATTTAAACAAAGTTTAAATCAAAAGTTTTAATCTGGATTCAAACTTAATTTGTATCCTAGTTTAAATAAGATAAGGTTTTTAAATTTTAAATTGTTTCAACAACTTTGAATGTTAGAGTAAAATTGTAATGATTTGAATTTAAAGGGGTTTGGTTTAAACACTTTTAACATTTCTTTTATAAGATGTAAATATTTCTTTAACATAAGATTTTAAAGGTTTTAAATTGTGTTTTAAACTTTGGTAAGTTAAAGTGGTATTCATTTTAAATCTTAAATTTAAAATGAAGTTTAAAAAAAAGTAAGTTAAAAGTAAATTGTTTTTAAAAATGCTTTTGTTAATGATAAATAAATCATTAATAAGAATAATGTTTATCTTAAAGTTAATTAGAATTTAATAATTTGGATTCATTAAATTATTAAGATAATTAAAAATGGATAATAAATTAATTTAATTAATTAATGATATGGATGATTAAATTAGTAATTATGAGTTTTAAACTCATTAATTAAGTTTTAAGTTAATTAATTAGGAATAATTAATTTGGAATTAAAGATCATTAATCTGATAAGATTGGACTTTAAATTAATGATTAAATGTTAATTTATCAAGTAATTAAAGGTTAATTAAGTTATAGTTAAAACTTAAATTAATTAAATAATTAGTGGTTAATTAATGGGTTATTAAGGATAAATTAATTTGTAATTAATCTATGTTAATTTCTTAAGAAAAGAAATTAAGAATTGATTAATAAATGATGAAGGTCATTAACTTAAGATTATTTAATAATTAATAAATGTGATTAGTTTAATAATTAATTAGATGAATTAATTAAAGATAATCATTTATGAAATGTTTAAGTATAATTACTTAATGGAAATAATTAAGGAATTAATTACTTAATATAATTGAGTTTAATTTTATTTGTTTAAGTTAATTAATTAAGTTTAATTAATTTAAATTAATCATTGGATGATTTGATAAGTATAATTACTTAAATGTAATTAATGAAGTGTAATTACTTAATAAAGTAATTAATGGTAATTACTATATGTAATTAATTAAAGATGATTTAATAATGGAAGTAATTTGGATTAAACTACTTTGTGTAATTAATCAAGGGATTATTTAAGAAAATTAATTAAGGAGTAATTAATTTATTAAATGAAGTAATTAAGGGTAGTTAATTACTGTATGGGATTAATCAAGAGTGATTAATAATTATGGTTTAAGTAAAGATTGATTTCTTAAGGTAATTAATTTAAATAGAATAATTAATTAAATGTAATTAGGGATCATTAATTTATATAATTAATGATGTAATTTAGGATTGATTCATTAAGATAAATTAATCAATAATAAGTAATTTTGAGTAATTAATTAATGTAATTAATTATAGTTAATTAATTAATAGAGTAATTAAAGATTAATTACTGTATTTGGGTAAGGATAATTAATTTGTGAAATTAATTAAAGGATAATTACTTGAATGTTATTAAAGGATAATAAATCAAGGATGATTAATTAAGTTGGAAATTAGAGAATGATTAATTAATTGATTTGTAATTAATTGATGGTTATGTAAGCAAGATTTATAATGATGAAGTAATTAATTTAATTTACTTTAAATTAATTAAAGATAAGGTAATTAATTTAATTCATTTTAAATTAATTATAAATGGTGTGTTTATGAATCCTTGTTTATGTATGGATGGATGCTTTGGTTGAAGTGTGATGATAATATGGATTATCTATTTATGATAATATTGTGAATTATCTATCTGTGATATTATGAATTATCTATCTGTGTGTATATGGATAATGAAATGAATTGTTTTAACTTTAAAACAACTTGGACCTAAAAGATGGCGATTTGGATTTCGATGAGACCGGGATCGGGTTTCCAGATTTGGATATCCGAAAATCACATCGATCCAAATTAACGATAGGTCGTGAATCTCAAGTGAAGATGAAGATTCAGAGTGCAAGGGTTATTGTCGTTAACTCTGAGGATGATTCCAAAATGAGTGTAACGAGATAATGCCTTCGGTTTCGTTCGAACCCGGAACGAACTTGTATGGATTGAATGCTTTCAGAACATCGTCAGGTGGACGATGAGCATTCTAAGTAAGGTTCTGATAAGGTAATCGTAGCCTCAAGCCTCATCAACCGGGAATGGCTAAAACAGGGGAGGTGCAGCAAGGTTAGTGGGTAGCACCCAAGTAGGATAAGATTTCCCCTGTCTAGAGTCCCTTTTTATTCGGCTGTGTGGGCGGTTGCTAGCTACAACCGCGGGGTTTCTTATTCGGGAATTATCCAGTAAGGGATGGTTCCGGCCTTGTGTTGCAGCGGAGCGGGCATACTCCTTGGTACGCTGATCTAGGCCAGGTACTGTGACGGGCGGTACCCCAGTAGCCCTGCCATTGTATGGAATCCAATCTCCAATAAGTGTCGTACGTATTAGCTGTGCCCAACTATGTTGGAACGTGAGATGTAAGCATTCCAGCTATTTCTGTATTTTATTTTGAAACCCTAGACCCTATTATAATATCACTGAATTTCCTATCAAATGTTTGGTTAGCGTAAGGTAAAAACTTACCCATGTTTATGTGTGGGAAGTCTTACGTGATACCTTTTGTTTTCAAAGGATTTTCAAAGTTAAGCAACTTTAACCTGTTACTCACACCAGACCCATGTCTGACCCGGAGTTTATTTCTATTTTTTTAAACTCTCGGGTACTCAAATTTTTACGAGTAGCCAAGGGATTCAGGTTAGCTTTGACGAATTGTGGAGGAGCAATGGAGCAGGAGGCTTCAGCGTTATAGATATATAGTGTTCCGCTGTGTTGGTATCTCTATGTTGTATTTGAGTTGTATTGAGTTATATTAACTAGACAGGTGTTTATAACTGTCTAGTATGTGATGTATTATCTGTGTAACTCTGATTGATGTTGTATACTATGTAATACTTATGTGATTAATATAATTTATTCGTTCCGCTGTTGAGATTCTGATGTTGTTTCTTCTTTCTTCTTTATCTTTTCTCTTTTCTATCCCTTTCTTTCTTAAAGATGGTGCGACTTTCTAGTGATAGAAAGTTGGGTCGTCACAGTTGGTATCAGAGCGCTAGGTTGAGTGAATACCTAGATTCTGGAGTGGTGTCTATCTTGAGAGAGTGTATTTGTAATTTGATATATATATATATATATATATATTTCTACCTATCTGTTGGGTTACCTGTTCGGGTTTTTCAACATAAGTTATAAAGGTAGATAGGGTAGTGGTGTGTGTAGCACGACTACAAATGGTTGGAGTTTGAATGTTTACGGTTGGAAGTGTATTTGTCGAGACTGTAGACCTAATACCGTCCCGAGTGAGCTTTGTTTGATGTAAGGATTTCATTGATCTTTGAAGGAAACCTGTTAGGGTCTGGAGTTCATCTTTTAAGTGTAAGTTTGGATGAGCTAGAGTTTGGATCTGTCGGTTGGATAGAAGTAAGTCATGATATCTTGATAGCTCAGGAAGTAGTAGTTGCGTGGTGAGACGCAGTGACTTTGGATTTTTCCGAAGATGTTTTCTTTGGAACAAGTTTTAAAGAAGTGTGTCTGCTTCGGTGTTGAGGCTGAGTTTAGCTGGGTGTTTGTGTTTGGCTTTGAGGCCTGAGTATTTTGAGGAGTTCGGATTGGGAAGTCTTTGGCATCAGTGGCAGCGTCGCAGCTCAGATTGTTCTGTGTGCAAGCAAGGAGGCCATCTATCAGCAGTTTTCTAGAGGTGAAGTTCAGAAGCAGCAGAGTGGACCCATTTCTTCGATGGATTGGCTAGATAGGCTTAAGCTGTTCTGATTTGGTAAAGAGAGAACAGTTTTCTTGGGATATTAGATTGGGTTGATCACAAAAGTGACTTGCGATAGTTGAGTGTTCTCTTGGTTTGTCAGAGATCATTCAGGATTTCTGAGTTTTCTTCTTTATGGATCGGTTGAACCATATTTCGGGGATGTGTTGTCCAGTTTGTGCTCGTGTGCATCATCAGCATTTTCATCTTCTCCAGATCAGAGTTGTGCAGCGGAAGCAGTTTGGGAGTGCATCTGTTTTATCTTTTCGGATAGGAGAAGTAAGTTCAGTCTTCTGATGTTTAAGGAGTAGAGTTTGTTTTCTTGGATTGATTGTGAGTGGATCATTTTAGTGAGTTGTTTTGAGGGGCTTCAGCGAAGGTTGAGCAGATCAGTAGGGATGTAGGCAGCCCAGGATCGTCAGATGAGTTTGGTGGATAAGAGACGGAGGAATTTGGATTTCGAAGTCGGGGACTTGATTTTGAGTAAGTTTTCTCCAATCGAAGGAGCTTTAAGTTTGGTAAGATTGGGAAGCCAGCTCCGAAGTATTTTGGATTTTCTCTATGTTCTGGTAAGGATAAATGTTTGGTCTTCTGGAGTGAATTGTCAGTTTGGATAACTAGGATTCGATGTGTTTCACGTATCTCTGAGGGAGTACGTGTGTGATCCATCTCTGGTTTTGAAACCAGCAGTTCTTGAGGATTTGGTTGTTGAGTCAGACTTGTCTATAGTCTGATATCCTGTCTAGTTTTGTAGATCTAGATGAGTAGGAGCTCTGTAGCTTAGTAGTATAGTTTTGTTTGGAATCTGTAGGGCGAGTATCCCGGTGTTTATACTTGGGAAACTCTAGATAGTCCTATCCTGATTTTTTCTGGATAGTTAGATTTGTTTGATTGGATGAGTTGGTTGCTATGGTTGTTAGCATATGATTAATATATGCTTGTGTTTTTAAAATTAAATCATTAATGAGATTATTAAATTACCTTAGTTTTAAATTTCGGGGACGAAATTCTTTTAAGAGGGGAGGAATGTGATATCCCGGAATTTTGGGCAATATCAATTTAATAATCTGCATTAAAAATTAAATTGATTTGATAATATTTGTTAATAAGATTTGAATTGATTTAATAATCTTCTTTTAAATAAATATTTAACTGATAATTTATCTGATAAAAGCTAATAAATTGTTTTCTATTTATAATGTATATATATTTGTATATATTGTAAATAGATAAGCTTTGTTTTAAATTTAATAAATAAAGGCATGTTTTCTAATTTTAATATTTTTTGGTAATTTGGAAATTTGATTTAATTTAATATTAAATAAATAACCATATGATTTTAAAATACTCAAGATAAAAGTTTATTTGTTTAAAATGATTTTAGTCTAAGTTTAAATTTAAACAAGAGAAGTTGTTTGGTTCTTTTTAAATATAGTTTGATTAAATAAGTAATTTATTAATAAAGAGATAATTTCTTTTATAAATTATTTCAATTTAACAATGAGTTATATTTTAAATAATATTAATAATGTAATGTCTTTACAATGGATTTTAATATAAATAGAAATTGTTAATTTAAATTTATTTATAAAGAGAAGATATGATTTGTAGATTTAAAATAAAATCTTTCAAATATGTTTAAGATAAAATAAATAATAGTAGACTAAGTATTTAATAGCTTAAGTTTAAAAAAATAAAAGAGAAATAAAAGTAAACACATTACATAAAATTCTAACAATAACCATAACAACTTTGTACTTGTATATAGGGTATAAAAACAAATCTGGCAAGGTAAAATATGTAGCCTGTAAGTAGTAAAGAAAGGCAAGAAATGGACACTTAGATAATTCTAGAAATACATTGTGGCAATGCAAGAAGGAAATAAATGTACTCATGTTTGTACAGGAAGTAAAATAACTGTGTACACTTGAAAAGAAAATAAAGAAAACTATTATAAGTACATACGAAATTTAAATAAAAAGGTAAGTATGTAGACATAAGGACAACTTCATAAATGCTATATCTCTAGTACACATTATATAGATCATTTCAGCCCCCTAGTAGAGAAAAATCTCTGACCTGGTTGTACAAAAGAAAATAAACAATCCTGTAAACATCTATCTATATATCAATCTCTTCTTCTTTTCGTTCATAAAACTTAGCCTTTCCAGATAAGTATATTTCAACTAAAGCTTTATTTTCAACTCAAAACAAATGCAAACCTGAGACAAACACTCAAGTTTTTAAAAAAAGGGGCATTTCAGTTTTAAAGAGATTCAAAAGTATCATACAACTGAAGCATCATTCTACAAATTCAAAACAACAAGCAAGCTAGATGATTTAAAGGAAGATGAAAGCAAAAACATTTTCCAGTTTTAAAGCTTTCAAAAGCCTATTTCAAAATGAAAGCTTTTCAAAAACAGTAGTGTGCTCTGTTCTTCCATTTCTAAACAGGTGAGTAACATCACATTTTTAAAACCTAAGTATGGCTATGGTTGCATGCTAGTTTTCTGTGATAAATATTGTATTGTGTATGTGTATCTTCTGTGTATATGAATGGATATATGTGTGTAGACTGTTGTTTTATGCTACTACAGTTTTTTTTTATTCCCAGGGTCATAATTTAGTCAAAATCATTATCTCAGTATCTAATCTAAGTTAGGATATAAGTTTCAAACGAAATCTGTTTGATTCATCAATAATTAAAGTTTAAAATTTTGTTTCAGTTAATACAAATTTGTATTGTCTCTGGAAGTACTAAACATCACAGTAAATTTAAAATAAGCTAAAAATCAATTACCCTTATTCTTTGATTCAGGAATCTAAATCAAATACTAAAACTGAAACTTGATTTTTGAAACTAGAATCACGATTTTTAGTTAGGGAATGAGTGTGCATTTCTGGTTTAACCAGAAATTGGAATTTGAGGGAATTCGGATGATCTCGTTAGTCTGGGAGGTCGTGATTCTTTTTGGAGGAGGAAGAGTTGTCAGTGGCTAAGGGAAAATTGGTAGGAAGTTGATCAGAGCTTTGTGGCGACGGTGGTTGGCCGAGGAAGTCTGTAACCCTAGTTTTAACTAGGATTGGTATTTTGATCACCGCGTCTTCACTGGTAGATCGAGTTGCATGGGGTTCTGGGTAATGGAATCTTGGGCATTGACGAAGACGTGGCCGGAGTTTCAGATGTGATGGTGGTCGGAGGGGCGAGAACGAGGTGGTTTCCAGGCTTTTGATGGTGGGTTCTGTTGTAGTTCCAGGTCTGGATACTCTCGAATTTGATTTCGAGTATGGAATATGGGTCTGGTGATCGTTATTGGTTGCAGAGGGGTTTTTTGATGTGTGGAGATCATCGTTGATGGTCGGAGTCGACTGCGTAGTTGGTGCATGTGCACAGTTCTGTTTTGTATCAGGAGCTTTGGATGGAAGTTGTCTCGAGTAATTCTCGAGTCGATTGAGTGTTTTACTCGAAGTCGAGTGGGGTTGGACTCGAAGTGATTTGAGGGGGGGTCTCGAGTCATTTAATTGTGTTACAGGTTTTGTATAAAACCTGTCTGTTAAAATTTAAAATGATTTAAAATTTGGAAATAAAGATTTAAACAAAGTTTAAATCAAAAGTTTTAATCTAGATTCAAACTTAATTTGTATCCTAGTTTTAAAATAAAATAAGGTTTTTAAATTTTAAATTGTTTCAACAACTTTGAATGTTAGAGTAAAATTGTAATGATTTGAATTTAAAGGGGTTTGGTTTAAACACTTTTAACATTTCTTTTATAAGATGTAAATATTTCTTTAACATAAGATTTTAAAGGTTTTAAATTGTGTTTTAAACTTTGGTAAGTTAAAGTGGTATTCATTTTAAATCTTAAATTTAAAATGAAATTTTAAAAAAAGTAAGTTAAAAGTAAATTGTTTTTAAAAATGCTTTTGTTAATGATAATTAAATCATTAATAAGAATAATGTTTATCTTAAAGTTAATTAGAATTTAATAATTTGGATTCATTAAATTATTAAGAAAATTAAAAATGGATAATAAATTAATTTAATTAATTAATGATATGGATGATTAAATTAGTAATTATGAGTTTTAAACTCATTAATTAAGTTTTAAGTTAATTAATTAGGAATAATTAATTTGGAATTAAAGATCATTAATCTGATAAGATTGGACTTTAAATTAATGATTAAATGTTAATTTATCATGTAATTAAAGGTTAATTAAGTTACAGTTAAAACTTAAATTAATTAAATAATTAGTGGTTAATTAATGGGTTATTAAGGATAAATTAATTTGTAATTAATCTACGTTAATTTCTTAAGAAAAGAAATTAAGAATTGATTAATAAATGATGAAGGTCATTAACTTAAGATTATTTAATAATTAATAAATGTGATTAGTGTAATAATTAATTAGATGAATTAATTAAAGATAATCATTTATGAAATGTTTAAGTATAATTACTTAATGGAAATAATTAAGGTTACTTAATATAATTGAGTTTAATTTGATTTGTTTAAGTTAATTAATTAAGTTTAATTAATTTAAATTAGTCATTGGATGATTTGATAAGTATAATTACTTAAATGTAATAATGAAGTGTAATTACTTAATAAAGTAATTAATGGTAATTACTATATGTAATTAATTGAAGATGATTTAATAATGGAAGTAATTTGGATTAAATTACTTTGTGTAATTAATCAAGGGATTAATTAAGAAAATTAATTAAGGAGTAATTAATTTATTAAATGAAGTAATTAAGGGTAGTTAATTACTGTATGGGATTAATCAAGAGTGATTAATAATTATGGTTTAAGTAAAGATTGATTTCTTAAGGTAATTAATTTAAATAGAATAATTAATTAAATGTAGGGATCATTAATTTATATAATTAATGATGTAATTTAGGATTGATTCATTAAGATAAATTAATCAATAATAAGTAATTTTGAGTAATTAATTAATGTAATTAATTAAGGATTAATGTAATTAATTATAGTTAATTAATTAATAGAGTAATTAAAGATTAATTACTGTATTTGGGTAAGGATAATTAATTTGTGAAATTAATTAAAGGATAATTACTTGAATGTTATTAAAGGATAATAAATCAAGGATGATTAATTAAGTTGGAAATTAGAGAATGATTAATTAATTGATTTGTAATTAATTGATGGTTATGTAAGCAAGATTTATAATGATGAAGTAATTAATTTAATTTACTTTAAATTAATTAAAGATAAGGTAATTAAATTAATTCATTTTAAATTAATTATAAATGGTGTGTTTATGAATCCTTGTTTATGGATGGATGGATGCTTTGGTTGAAGTGTGATGATAATATGGATTATCTATTTATGATGATATTGTGAATTATCTATCTGTGATATTATGAATTATCTATCTATGTGTATATGGATAATGAAATGAATTGTTTTAACTTTAAAACAACTTGGACCTAAAAGATGGTGATTTGGATTTCGATGAGACCGGGATCGGGTTTCCAGATTTGGATATCCGAAAACCACATCGATCCAAATTAACGATAGGTCGTGAATCTCAAGTGAAGATGAAGATTCAGAGTGCAAGGGTTATTGTTGTTAACTCTGAGGATGATTCCAAAATGAGTGTAATGAGATAATGCCTTCGGTTTTGTTCGAACCCGGAACGAACTTGTATGGATTGAATGCTTTCAGAACATCGTCAGGTGGACGATGAGCATTCTAAGTGAGGTTCTGATAAGGTAATCGTAGCCTCAAGCCTCATCAACCGGGAATGGCTAAAACAGGGGAGGTGCAGCAAGGTTAGTGGGTAGCACCCAAGTAGGATAAGATTTCCCCTATCTAGAGTCCCTTTTTATTCGGCTGTGTGGGCGGTTGCTAGCTACAACCGCGGGGTTTCTTATTCGGGAATTATCCAGTAAGGGATGGTTCCGGCCTTGTGTTGCAGCGGAGCGGGCGTACTCCTTGGTACGCTGATCTAGGCCAGGTACTGTGACGGGCGGTACCCCAATTGCCCTGCCATTGTATGGAATCCAATCTCCAATAAGTGTCGTACGTATTAGTTGTGCCCAACTATGTTGGAACGTGAGATGTAAGCATTCCATCTATTTCTGTATTTTATTTTGAAACCCTAGACCCTATTATAATATCACTGAATTTCCTATCAAATGTTTGGTTAGCGTAAGGTAAAAACTTACCCATGTTTATGTGTGGGAAGTCTTACGTGATACCTTTTGTTTTCAAAGGATTTTCAAAGTTAAGCAACTTTAACCTGTTACTCACACCAGACCCATGTCTAACCCGGAGTTTATTTCTGTTTTTTTAAACTCTCGGGTACTCAAATTTTTACGAGTAGCAAAGGGATTTAGGTTAGCTTTGACGAATTGTGGAGGAGCAATGGAGTAGGAGGCTTCAGCGTTATAGATATATAGTGTTCCGCTGTGTTGGTATCTCTGTGTTGTATTTGAGTTGTATTGAGTTATATTAACTAGACAGGTGTTTATAACTGTCTAGTATGTGATGTATTATCTGTGTAACTCTGATTGATGTTGTATACTATGTAATACTTATGTGATTAATATAATTTATTCGTTCCGCTGTTGAGATTCTGATGTTGTTTCTTCTTTCTTCTTTATCTTTTCTCTTTTCTATCCCTTTCTTTCTTAAAGATGATGCGACTTTCTGGTGATAGAAAGTTGGGTCGTCACACCTTCGGCCAAGAAGGAAGCTCGATATATTGGAGTAATACTCTGCACTACACGAATCAACATCCTCAACACAAACGATAATCAAGCCTACACAGATGGCTACGTACTAAGTGTACGACTTAATAGTTCCCACATCAAGTCGAGGAACTAAAAATAGCCAAATTTTTAGTCGGTTGTTTAACTATCAAAGCAACAAACAAATATTTAGCACCATAAGCAATCACTAGGCCCTTTTGATTAATCTTTTATTAATTAAATCACTTTCCAAATATTCACTTCAAATTATCTTTAAAAAGATATATTCTCAAAACCATTTCAATATTTCATGGAAAACATTTCCATATACTTATTTAATAATAAGTAATTCATAATTCTTTTTATTTTCAACACTTAGAAAATATTACATATACTTAAATCATAATTAAGTATAAATTTTATTCTTTAAGGAAAACATTCTCTTAAACATATTTATTTGGGTCAAAACGAATGTTGCGTAAAACATCGTTAAGACAATCCAAATCATTAGTATAGGGATTCGATAATTCGATAGATATATAAATCCCATATACTATACAAAACATCTCCTTTCGAAAATCATTTACTATAATAACAGTGTTATAGTCCATGCTTTCCTTGCTTCTCGAAATGTCTATTTCAACAATGAATGTTGAAATCTATGTATTCGATACTTAACACATTTTAAAACATCTTCAAACCATTTAACTCCATGTAAAAGATCACTTTTCAAAACATTTATTTAATTTAAAGGATTATTCACTGTCCAAAATCGTGAATGAAATTCCTTTACCAAATTCATTATTTCTACACATTTATTAAAGGATTATCCACTGTCCAAAATCGTGAATATATTCCTTTAATAAACTTTCATGTTTAACTTATCAAAATAAGTTGATTTCACATTTATAAAACAATGTTTATAAATTCACATTTCTATTTTATAAAAACTTCCATTTATAGAACATCTATATTCCAAAATCCGATTATAAGTTTATTTACTTACAAATCTGTTTATTTACAAATTCATCCTTTTTATAACTTCATAAATTTATAAATCTTATACACTTATAAGATTCATTTATAACTTCATTTTAACACTTATAAAACTCCTTTATAATTCCATTATATTTGTTTATAAAATATCGATTTTATAAATCTTATATATATAACCCATTTATAATAAATCAAAATTCTCAATTAACTTATTTTACCAAATAGTTAACTCCATATTTCAAAAATCATATTTTGATTCCATTTAAATAAACTTCTTCTTTTAATAATTTACAAATCATTATTAAAACTCATATAACTTCAAAAATCACTTAGACGGCCTTTTTAATTTGAAATCATCATTTTAATATTTTAAATTTCCAAAAATATGGCCCAATGCTACAACGTCACTAAATAAGGTGATTCACAGCAATCATATCCATCATGGCATCCAAAATCATCATATATCATATGATAACAGCATATATCACAATATCTGTAAATAAAAATCACACTGGTGAGGAATCCACTTGGATCCCTCCAACCTGTCACCTGCAACAAATATACATATGAGAAAATATGTACAATGTCCGCTTCGAGGCAGACGCGCGTAAAAAGGTCATCCACTCATACACGGGAACATATAAGGTCTCATCTGCTCCAATAGCAGGAATATATCCAAACCAATCAATATATATATATATAATATCATATATCATCCAAACAATCATCAATCAACACAAAATAAATTTATTCTCATTTATATAAAAATATAAGGGAGACAGAAAGAGTGAGTTGTACTCACTTTGATTCCAATATCCGTTGCAGCGTTTTATTCCGAATAAAATTAAATGGGTGTTTAATTATACCCAAAATTTCACTAGCTTCAATCAACTCCAATCCAGCTCCATCGCATAGAGTTCGTCAAAACGAACCCGACGCAACTTGTTTCATCCGATTCGACCTCATATGAAGAACTTATACATTTTAAAGATTATACGACTTTAATATATAATTAATTTACAAATTTTTATTTTATTTTAACCTAGGCAAATCCTGGCTGCTCGTTTCTGCTACTTCACATCTGGGCCGAAGGTTTGCTTCTTCCATCTTCTTCGTTCACGCGCACTCGTGAAACCCATCGGTCGTCGTTCTTCACTCGAATTATGCTCCACCTACGATAATCGAATCCCCATCTCCCCGCCACCAAACGTGCAATGACCCTAATTCTTAACCAAAAAAAAATATTTTTTTTTCATACTTAGCTAAGACTACCTAGGGTCATCCTTCCCTATTCTCATATTATCCAGGATCTTTCACAATATAAAAATATTGTTTTAAATCTAAATCATTCCTAACATACATATATGAAGATATCTATGTTATATTCTACTAGAATCAGAGCATGATAATATGTAAGTAGAAATCCTTTTAAATCTATTAAAATGTGATAATTCCCTGATAAAAGATTAATTATTGTATCCTGATTTTTGACCATAGAATCCACTGGAAACATGTACTTTAGTCTGTTATTCTAATTAAGAAATGATCAAGTAATAATCAGGTGGAAGAAAGCTTTTAATATGGATGATTGTGTTAAAGTCTGTACAGTATCAAACTCAGGCTAAAAGAAAGTGGATCATAAGTGAACACAAGCAACATCTAGGCGTAATGGAAACGCGCCTAACTTACACATGAGAGGTCACGAGTTCGAGTGCTATGCTGGTCGGTTCAAACCCAATTTTTGTTTTTCTTTTTATTTTTCTCCTGTATGGTTTAAAATCTGATATCTACCTATATCTACACATATATACTTAATTTTTGCCTATAATCTAACATACAAAACAATATTTCTTGCTTTATTATTTTTAAAACCCATTCCTACAACTGTTCTAGGAATTTATATTTATATTTTTGCCCAAATATCAACATGTACACAGATATACATGTACATGTCAATGTCTTTGCTCATTTTCCAGAAAACTGGGTTCAAATGGTTCCTTGCTTCATTGATTTGAAGTGAACATTTGGCCTGACCTATGGTCTAACCATGTGGTTAATCTGACCATTCTTTTATTTGCATTTTACAAACCAGAATCTACCCAAAACATTGATACTCCTTCTTTTCAAAAGCATGTTTATATATGTATGAATCAGACACCTTGTGATCAGATTTATATCATCCTTCCTAACCATAATTCTCTTTTAAAAATACATATTCAGGGTATATACACTTTTACTTGCATTTGGACATATATCAATATCATGACTTGAAAATATAACAGTTATAATTCTTTCTGGATTTTCCCAATATAATTTCCTATATATCTATCTTTTGAAAGGACTTAGGATGAACTAAAATCATCATAAAATGATTATGCTTATAAAATCCAGGTTTTTCCTCTAAATCAAAAACAACTTTAGCAAATAGATTTTCAAATCAGTTTAACATCAATATCCTTAATACATACCAAACCAGAAATAACCAGAAACAACATAACACGTATTTCTTACAAGTTCTTCCTTCTTAATACATTTAGATAGCCATATCAATCAGGAAATACATGCATGAATTAACACATTCTAGCTCTTATTTCTAATTATCTTAGCATTCTCTATTCCATATCTTTTTAATCTTGCTTACTTAGCTCCATCACAACCTGCAAAAGCATTAGCGGCTGCCCCATTATGAATGAGACACCCCCATGTGCCATGAGCAATAAGGGTCAGATCTATGATCTGGTGTGAGCATTTCTAACATATCCATGATATTAAGCTAAGGATACAGCATAAATGTACCTTGCATAACTTGACAGGTATTATCATGAATGATTAATGTATAAATTAATCAGGTATTCCCATATACATACACAAGAGCAAACATATGCATTAAAACAATTTTTATCTGGAACTACTAAGGTTCCTCATACCAACCCTAATCCCGGAAAGGCCCAAGTTTCCTATATCATCATTTAAGGTTGCCTTTTCTTCTTATAAATTCCTGGCCTCATCTGCTATAAGGAATCAAAGGGACACATTGCCATGAACTAATTAACATCATGGCACAAAGATCTCAGGACTTAAACAAGCCATGTGTCAACTTGTCTACTTCAAATAGGACAAGCATTCCAGCAGCCTTCTTGGCACAAAATCCTTAGTTATATTACTAAGTGTATTCATGTTCATTTTATCAATGATAGCTAGGTGTACAGACCACTTATATACATGAAACATACTAGTTACCTTGTAGACATAATATTGCAAGCAAGTTAAAGGTTACTTTCTAGAGGTATAACACCCAGTCATTCCATCTCACATTATTTAGCATATAAACACCCTATTCAAACATATACCAGAATGTTTGCAACTGAGAATAAATGCATGGCTCTATTGGGTTTATTTTGATTTTGCAAGCAACTATGTTTAGCCAGATTTTTAACCTTGTTTAAACATAATTTTTAGGCTTGTAAATTTTCTGTTTGGTTTAGGGCTCAGCACTTATAGAGAAAGACTCCATTGCACCCTTAACCAATTATTTCAAGCCTCAGCACTATACCATTGTATATGCAGCTCATAGTTTTTTTTCTTCATTCTTTGTCTTAAGCCATGATTCAGACTAGTTACAAATACTCTCTTACATGTTCTTTAAGGTTTTGGTATAACATACAGGGATGAAAATAGAACAACAAAGTTATACATCCATCATAGCAGATCATATCTCATCAAGCATTCATGAAACCATCAGTAGTCAACATGGTTTGTAAATCAAAACATGCAAAATATAGCATATAAAAGCTTAGCTGCCTAATCTCAGGTCTTAATGCCATGTATATGAGTGAGGATACTCACCTAAATGCTTACACAAGCTTAATCCAGAAAACCCCTCAAATCTTTAGCCTTTTCTTCTTCTTCCTTAGGTTAATTAATTCAGTGAGAGAGTAGTTTTCTGGTTAGGCTCTTGATTTATATAAGGGTTCTACCTAGGGTTTTGGGTGATGCAAAATCCCTATTTTAGCCCAAACCAGAATCATGCATTTGGCATTGCATATTCTCTCCCTCCTAACCCTTAATGTCCCGGCCAATATTTTAAAACGAGGCTAAGTTGTGCCCATTTTCTTTTCTTTTCAGAAAGTGATTACTTTAAGTATTTTTATTATACTTACCTCAAACATGATAATGGTGTGACTTTCTATTTTCTGCCTTTATACATTTGCTTTCTTGCACTTTGGTTCTTACTATTTTAGTGCTTCTTTTACTTATTTTTCCTTTATTAATTTTCTGCTCAAATAATATCTGTATATATATACATTTATACAACTATGGGTGTTAGTTTAACTTTAACCTTCTTTTATTTGCAGAAAACATGTGCATTCTTATATGCATTTCTATACTCCTATTATTCAAATAAAATTTCACTTATTCATTATAAATCAATGTTCTCTTCTGTCTTAATTTCCAGACAAGTCATACATATGCATATATATATATAGATATATATATATATATATACATATCCTCAGGAATTTTAATATTCATGTCTAGGCCTATATTTCCTTTATTTAAAACATTTTATCTAAATGTTTTCCTTCTTTTTTTTATTATTCAGGAATTCTGGATTTTCTCTTAGTGCCATAACTAGTGTGCACGTGCACACATGCACACAACCTTGCACCACTGAAAATCCCACCTATATAATAATTCTGATTTTCCCCCCAGAATTTTAATCATTTATTTAAAAGGATTTTCCTCAAAATCTTGGGGTATTACAATCACCCCTTCTTTTAGGAATTGTGTCCTCACAATTTGCGACATAATCTTTGAGTACTTCTAATTTCTTAGGGAAAAATTATTCAGCATATGCATGAGCAAATCAATTAGTCACTGTCTATCATACATATTAAACTTTCTTAGTAATCTAAGAATTTACCTTTTAAATTTGCAAAGAGCCTAGGGTAATCCATACTGATTTTATCCTCTAGCTCCCAAGTACAATCACTAGGATCTGTACTCCATTGAATCTTTACAAGCTTCAATGTCTTGTTTCTTAATTTCTTTTCTTCCCTTGCCACAATTCCCACTAGCTCTTTCTCATAGATTAGATCTGGATTAATCTGAACTTCAGTAGGCTTTTCTAAGATTTCCTCCTTGTCATGTACCCATCTCCTTAGTTGTGACACATGAAACACATTGTGCATTGCACTCATCTCCTCTGGAAGCTCCAGCTTATAGGCTAGTGAGCCTATCCTCTCCAAAATCTTGTATGGTCCAACATATCTGGGTCTGAGTTTCCCTTGCTTGCCAAATCTCAAGACTTTCTTCATTGGTGAAACCTTAATGAAGACATAATCACCTACTTTGAATTCCACTGACTTCCTCTTTGCATCAGCATATTTCTTTTGCCTATCTTGAGCTGCTGCCATCCTCTTTCTCACCAGTCCTATTTTCTCTGTGATGTCCTTGACATATTCTGGCCCTAGGATAGCTTTCTCTCCTGCCTCAGGCCAACACATAGGTGATAGACATGGCTTTCCATATAGGGCTTCAAAGGGTGCCATTCCAATTGTGCTTTGGTGGCTATTATTGTATGTGAACTCAGCCAAATGGAGATGGTCCTCCCAATTTCCTCCAAAGTCTAACACACATGCTCTAAGCAAATCCTCTAAAATCTTGTTTACCACTTCTGTTTGCCCATCTGATTGGGGGTGATAAGCAGTGCTTAGGCACAATTCACTCCCCATAGCTTCTTGGAAGCTCTTCCAGAATCTTGAAGTGAAGATTGTATCCCTATCACTCACTATAGTTTTAGGAACACCATGCAACTTTACCACTTCTCTCATAAAAGTTTGGGCTAGCCTAGGTGCATTTCTGTCTGCTTTTACTGGTATGAAGTGGGCTACTTTAGTCAGCCTATCTACAATTACCCAAATACTTGTATTTCCCCTCTTGGATCTAGGAAGACCATCTATAAAATCCATAGATATGTTTTCCCACTTCCACTGTGGTATGCTAAGTGGCTGCAACAACCCTGAAGGTCTTTGGGTCTCAGCTTTTATTTGTTGACAAACCATGCACTTAGCAACATGTCTTGCTACATTAGACTTCATTCCCTTCCACCAATAGTCCCTTTTTAAGTTTTGGTACATCTTGGTGCTGCCTGGATGTATGGAATATTTGCTCCTATGGTACTCATTAAGGATTTCTTCTTTCAATTCTATGATGTTTGGGACACATATCCTACCCTTGTACCTTAGGTATCCTTTTCCATCAATGTGATAATCCTTCACTTCCTCCTTCTTTAATAGGAGAGACCTCTTTTCTGCTAAGTCTTGATCTTCTTCTTGCATCTTTGCCACCTTCAAGACCAAATTTGATTGTAAAGTAATTAAACTTAACCTTCCTTTACTCCTTTCTTCCTCAACTATCTCCATACTTATCCCACTGCTCTCATCTATTTCCAAATCAGTGAGCATGGTCAAGTCTCTAAACTCCTCCATCATCAACATGGCCACTTTTGCATGCTGCCTACTCAATGCATCTGCCACTTTATTAGCCTTGCCTGGTGTATAAAGTATATCTAAGTCATAAGCAGCAAGAAATTCAACCCATCTGTGTTGTCTCATATTCAAATCTTTCTATGAAAAGAGATACTTTAAGGCCTTGTGATCAGTGTATAAAATGAACTTTGCACCTAATAAGTAATGCCTCCAGAGCTTCAAGGCATATACTACTGCTGCCAACTCAAGATCATGAGTTGTATATCTAGTTTCATGGGGTTTTAGTTGTCTAGATGCATAGGCTATGACCTGATCTTGCTGCATCAACACAACCCCTAGCCCTGACCCACATGCATCTGTATATACAACTAATCCCTCATTGCCTTCTGGTACTCTCAACACTGGTGATTTTACCAAAGCCTCCTTGATCTGGGTGAAAGCTTGTTCACACTTATCAGTCCATATAAACTTTTGGTTCTTCCTAGTCAGTTAGTGAGTGGCATTGCTATTTTAGAAAATCCTTGTATAAACCTCCTATAGTATCCTGCCATCCCCATGAATGACCTAACTTCACTAACATTGTTAGGCTTCTTCCATGCTTGGATTGCTACTATCTTATTGGGGTTTACAGAAATCCCTCTAGCAGAGACAACATGTCCAAGAAAATGTACTTCCTCTTGCCAGAACACACACTTAGAGAACTTTGCTTTCAAATCTTTTTCTCTTAATCTAGATAAGACCAAATGTAAGTGGTTCTCATGTTCCTCTATTGTTTTAGAATAGATTAGAATGTCATCTATAAAAATCAGAACAAACTTGTCTAAGTAATCTCTGAATATCCTATTCATTAGGTCTACAAAGTAAGAAGGGGCATTTGTTAGCCCAAATGGCATAACCAGAAACTCATACAAACCATATCTTGTGTTAAATGATGTATATTTAACACTTGAATCCTCAACCTTCATCTGATGAAACCCAGATGCCAAGTCTAGCCTAGAAAACACTTTAGCTCCACTGAGTTGATCAAAGAGATCATCTATCCTGGGTAATGGGTATTTGTTTTTGATGGTTACTTTGTTTAATTCTCTATAATCTATACACATTCTTAAGGTACCATCATGCTTTTTAACAAATACTACAGGAGCACCCCAGCATGAATTACTTGGCCTTATAAACCCCTTGGCTTCTAATTCTTCCAGCTGGTTCTTTAGCTCCTTTAATTCACTTGGCCCCATCCTTGTAGGCTTTTTGATAATTGGGCTAGCCCCAGGCATAAGGTTAATCTGGAATTCAACAGGTCTATGGTGTGAGACACCTTTTACTTCCCCAAATACATCCAAGTATTCTTTAAATATGGGGATTTCATTAATAGCTATTTCCTTGGGATTATTTTCTAATTCAATTAAATGATTTAGCCTGTTTTCTTTGATAGGTTCACACAGAATTGTAACCCTTTGGCCTTTAGAATTTTGTAGTGAAATGGTGGATGCATCTAGGTCAATTATGGCTTTGAATTGTCTTAGCCAATCTGCCCCTAATATAACTCCTATATTTGGGAAATTTAGAACATATAAATTGGAAACAAATGTGTTTCCCCCTATGTTCAAATTCACATCCACACAAATCATATCTAATACACTAGAACTTCCTAAAGGGCTTTGTATTAACAGAGGTATTTCAGCCAAATTGCAGTTCATTTTCAACCTTTTAACTATTTCATGGGAAATGAGTGAGTGGGTTGCCCCGGTATCATATATTACAGCTAAAGGTATGGTACAAATAAATAGTGTACCTTCCACTTGACCATGGTTTTCAGCATTAGCCTCAATTATGGCCTTGCCCCTACCTTCCAGGTTTGCCACTTTCCCTTGTTGCTTGTATTCTGGGCAATTTCTTTTCATATGCCCTTCCTTCCCACATAGAAAGCATTTGAAAGTTCCCCCTTTAAGCTCTGGGCATCTTGGCTTAATATGGCCTTCTTTCCCACAATGGTTGCAAACTATTTTTCTTTTGGCTTCATTGGGTTTTGCATCTACTGCCTTCTTACCATCTGCCTCTCCTTTCTTCTTATCATAAGGATGGTACTTCCCTTTGTTCTTCTTGTTGCTATTGTTTTTGAAGCTCCTAAACTTATCTCTTTCCTTGTCATGCTGCTCAATCTTCAGAGCCAAATCTATCACTTGATCAAAAGTTCTGTCAGCATAAGGTAATATAGCCCTGCTAAGCCCTAGGTTCAATCCCTTGATGTATCTATCATTTTTGGATGCTTCATCAGCCACTAACATTGCCCCATAGGTTGACAATCCCTCAAACTTCTGGGTGTATTCTGTGACATTCATAGTCCCCTGTCTAAGTTTGATGAACTCCTCAAGTAAAGTGGTTTTTGCTGAGGCTGGAACAAACCTTGCCTCTAACATCTCCTTAAATTGATTCCAATTAATATCATTTTCATTCCGGCCAGCTATGATCACCTCCCACCAACTCAAAGCTGCACCTTTTAATTGCCTTGAGGCCACTTGCCTCTTCCTTTGGTCATCTAGTTGCATATCAGTGAAGATCCTCTCTAATGTCCTCAGCCATGCTTGAATCTCCATTACACTTTCAGTTCCTTCAAAGCTCTTGCCTCCCAAATTGGTATAAGTCTTCACTAACTTGGAGAGCTCCTCATATGGGTTCTCAGGTCTGTGCCCAATTCCATCTCTCAAAACTCTCACAAATTCCTGCATGTCAAGCATTTGTGGTGTGCTAGATCCTCCTTGATGATGAGACCCTCTTCCTACCATATTTCTAAAAGTATATGTATTTCATTATATTAGTTTATAATACTTCGCTTTAATTTTAAATTGGTTGTATCTTTCCTATTTAATCATTGTGTATGTCACATGCACACACATACATTCAGGGAATACTTATAAACAGTCAAATATATCACAAACAAACCTAGTATAAACATAAGCACACAAATATTTTGCTATGTTAATTAAAACATAGCTCTGATACCAAATGCAATGACCCTAATTCTTAACCAAAAAAAAATATTTTTTTTTCATACTTAGCTAAGACTACCTAGGGTCATCCTTCCCTATTCTCATATTATCCAGGATCTTTCACAATATAAAAATATTGTTTTAAATCTAAATCATTCCTAACATACATATATGAAGATATCTATGTTATATTCTACTAGAATCAGAGCATGATAATATGTAAGTAGAAATCCTTTTAAATCTATTAAAATGTGATAATTCCCTGATAAAAGATTAATTATTGTATCCTGATTTTTGACCATAGAATCCACTGGAAACATGTACTTTAGTCTGTTATTCTAATTAAGAAATGATCATGTAATAATCAGGTGGAAGAAAGCTTTTAATATGGATGATTGTGTTAAAGTCTGTACAGTATCAAACTCAGGCTAAAAGAAAGTGGATCATAAGTGAACACAAGCAACATCTAGGCGTAATGGAAACGCGCCTAACTTACACATGAGAGGTCACGAGTTCGAGTGCTATGCTGGTCGGTTCAAACCCAATTTTTGTTTTTATTTTTATTTTTCTCCTGTATGGTTTAAAATCTGATATCTACCTATATCTACACATATATACTTAATTTTTGCCTATAATCTAACATACAAAACAATATTTCTTGCTTTATTATTTTTAAAACCCATTCCTACAACTGTTCTAGGAATTTATATTTATATTTTTGCCCAAATATCAACATGTACACAGATATACATGTACATGTCAATGTCTTTGCTCATTTTCCAGAAAACTGGGTTCAAATGGTTCCTTGCTTCATTGATTTGAAGTGAACATTTGGCCTGACCTATGGTCTAACCATGTGGTTAATCTGACCATTCTTTTATTTGCATTTTACAAACCAGAATCTACCCAAAACATTGATACTCCTTCTTTTCAAAAGCATGTTTATATATGTATGAATCAGACACCTTGTGATCAGATTTATATCATCCTTCCTAACCATAATTCTCTTTTAAAAATACATATTCAGGGTATATACACTTTTACTTGCATTTGGACATATATCAATATCATGACTTGAAAATATAACAGTTATAATTCTTTCTGGATTTTCCCAATATAATTTCCTATATATCTATCTTTTGAAAGGACTTAGGATGAACTAAAATCATCATAAAATGATTATGCTTATAAAATCCAGGTTTTTCCTCTAAATCAAAAACAACTTTAGCAAATAGATTTTCAAATCAGTTTAACATCAATATCCTTAATACATACCAAACCAGAAATAACCAGAAACAACATAACACGTATTTCTTACAAGTTCTTCCTTCTTAATACATTTAGATAGCCATATCAATCAGGAAATACATGCATGAATTAACACATTCTAGCTCTTATTTCTAATTATCTTAGCATTCTCTATTCCATATCTTTTTAATCTTGCTTACTTAGCTCCATCACAACCTGCAAAAGCATTAGCGGCTGCCCCATTATGAATGAGACACCCCCATGTGCCATGAGCAATAAGGGTCAGATCTATGATCTGGTGTGAGCATTTCTAACATATCCATGATATTAAGCTAAGGATACAGCATAAATGTACCTTGCATAACTTGACAGGTATTATCCTGAATGATTAATGTATAAATTAATCAGGTATTCCCATATACATACACAAGAGCAAACATATGCATTAAAACAATTTTTATCTGGAACTACTAAGGTTCCTCATACCAACCCTAATCCCGGAAAGGCCCAAGTTTCCTATATCATCATTTAAGGTTGCCTTTTCTTCTTATAAATTCCTGGCCTCATCTGCTATAAGGAATCAAAGGGACACATTGCCATGAACTAATTAACATCATGGCACAAAGATCTCAGGACTTAAACAAGCCATGTGTCAACTTGTCTACTTCAAATAGGACAAGCATTCCAGCAGCCTTCTTGGCACAAAATCCTTAGTTATATTACTAAGTGTATTCATGTTCATTTTATCAATGATAGCTAGGTGTACAGACCACTTATATACATGAAACATACTAGTTACCTTGTAGACATAATATTGCAAGCAAGTTAAAGGTTACTTTCTAGAGGTATAACACCCAGTCATTCCATCTCACATTATTTAGCATATAAACACCCTATTCAAACATATACCAGAATGTTTGCAACTGAGAATAAATGCATGGCTCTATTGGGTTTATTTTGATTTTGCAAGCAACTATGTTTAGCCAGATTTTTAACCTTGTTTAAACATAATTTTTAGGCTTGTAAATTTTCTGTTTGGTTTAGGGCTCAGCACTTATAGAGAAAGACTCCATTGCACCCTTAACCAATTATTTCAAGCCTCAGCACTATACCATTGTATATGCAGCTCATAGTTTTTTTTCTTCATTCTTTGTCTTAAGCCATGATTCAGACTAGTTACAAATACTCTCTTACATGTTCTTTAAGGTTTTGGTATAACATACAGGGATGAAAATAGAACAACAAAGTTATACATCCATCATAGCAGATCATATCTCATCAAGCATTCATGAAACCATCAGTAGTCAACATGGTTTGTAAATCAAAACATGCAAAATATAGCATATAAAAGCTTAGCTGCCTAATCTCAGGTCTTAATGCCATGTATATGAGTGAGGATACTCACCTAAATGCTTACACAAGCTTAATCCAGAAAACCCCTCAAATCTTTAGCCTTTTCTTCTTCTTCCTTAGGTTAATTAATTCAGTGAGAGAGTAGTTTTCTGGTTAGGCTCTTGATTTATATAAGGGTTCTACCTAGGGTTTTGGGTGATGCAAAATCCCTATTTTAGCCCAAACCAGAATCATGCATTTGGCATTGCATATTCTCTCCCTCCTAACCCTTAATGTCCCGGCCAATATTTTAAAACGAGGCTAAGTTGTGCCCATTTTCTTTTCTTTTCAGAAAGTGATTACTTTAAGTATTTTTATTATACTTACCTCAAACATGATAATGGTGTGACTTTCTATTTTCTGCTTTTATACATTTGCTTTCTTGCACTTTGGTTCTTACTATTTTAGTGCTTCTTTTACTTATTTTTCCTTTATTAATTTTCTGCTCAAATAATATCTGTATATATATACATTTATACAACTATGGGTGTTAGTTTAACTTTAACCTTCTTTTATTTGCAGAAAACATGTGCATTCTTATATGCATTTCTATACTCCTATTATTCAAATAAAATTTCACTTATTCATTATAAATCAATGTTCTCTTCTGTCTTAATTTCCAGACAAGTCATACATATGCATATATATATATAGATATATATATATATATATATACATATCCTCAGGAATTTTAATATTCATGTCTAGGCCTATATTTCCTTTATTTAAAACATTTTATCTAAATGTTTTCCTTCTTTGTTTTATTATTCAGGAATTCTGGATTTTCTCTTAGTGCCATAACTAGTGTGCACGTGCACACATGCACACAACCTTGCACCACTGAAAATCCCACCTATATAATAATTCTGATTTTTCCCCCAGAATTTTAATCATTTATTTAAAAGGATTTTCCTCAAAATCTTGGGGTAACGTTAGCTCATGCTCGCCTGCACCCATGCCCGCAGCCGCAGGAAGCTCGGCCTATCCATCGCATGGAAAAACATGTGCAAAAAACGAACGAAACGCGGCAATTTCTGGCTCCATTCGATGACTATAACAAAGATCCATCGTAGGATGTATAGATCTCGCGATGCTCTACGACTTTGTAGTTGAAAGTTTTTGTTGAAAGTGGATTGATTTCGAGATATTCGGGGAGGAAGATCGAATGATTTGGGCCATTAAACCCAAAGTGGCGGCTAGGGCTTCTAGGGTTAGGGTTTGGTTGAAAAAAGAAAGAAATGAGGTCCTTTTATATAAAATTTCGTGACACTATTCATCTGAAAATATTTCGAACTCCAATCGAAGCGTGCTGCCTGGCGTTTATAATGTTTTACTCATATTCCGAACATAATGGAATATATATCGGGATCCAATTCAATCGTATTTGGAAGATAGTTTTTGAATTGAATTATTTTAATTAAAAATTTTACTTAAATAAATTTCTATGCGTTTTAGCTTCGCACGACCAAACCGTAGGTCTGATCGACACGAAATTTGAAATCCTACAATAATATAATATTATGGATCCAATGAAATAAGTTTCGTCGAAATCCAAGACCATGTCAAAAATTACTATTTTTACACGTTAATTAAATATTAAAATATCCAGTTTCTATAAATTAGCTTTTAATTCAATTTCAAAAGTTTACTAACATCGTTCTAATTCAAATAGAATTTAATCCAAATTTATAAATCATTTTAATTCACATTAAATTCAAAATCAAATTATTTCTGCAATTTCAAATTATAAATTAATAATTTAATTATCCAATTAAATTATTATATTTGAAATATAAGTTATTTAACTTATAAAATTAACTTGTGAATATTTAAAATCAATTAAATATTCCTATTTCGAATGACCAAAATTCTGGGTCGTTACATATATGCATCTGATTATGTTGTGCATCTAGTTAGATTTTGCATCCATGTGTACCTGATTGGGTTGTGCATCTGATTAGCTTTTGCATCCATATGTCCTAATTTGGTCATGTACCCAGTTAGCTTTTGCATTTAGTGGTAATCTTTTTAACCAATCTACCTTGCTTATATATCGGTTTCTATATGTACCCATTTAATTTATGCACTCGGTTAGATTTTGCATCCATATGTACCCAATTAGGTTTTTTTCCATTTGACAGTAAGCTCAGTTAACCAATCTATCTTAGTTATTGGGTGGTTTTAATACATACCCATTGCTTTTTCATACATATGTACCGGATTAGATTGTCCATCCGGTTAGCTTTTGCATTCGGTAGTAAGCTTGGTTAAACAATCTACCTTGGTTATAGATTGGTTTTCATATGTATCCGATTAGGTTGTGCATTTGATTTGCTTTTGCATCCTTATTTACTCGATTATGTTGTGCATCCAATCTTCTTTTGCATCGATATAAACCCGATTAGGTTGTGAATCTGGTTTTCATATCCATATGTATCCGATTAGGTCGTGCATTCGAATAGCCTTTGCATTCAGTTGTAAGCTTAGTTAACCAATCCACCTCGGTTATAAATTAGTCTCCATATATACCCAATTAGGTTGGTCATCCGGTTAGCTTTTGCATCCATATGTGCCCAATTAGGTTATGAATCCGGTTTGCTTTTGCATTCATATGTACCCGAATAGGTTGTGTGGCCAGTTAGCTTTTGCATTCAGTGATAAGTTCGGTTAACCAATCTGCCTGGTTATAGATTGGTTTCCGTATGTACCAGATTAGGTTGTGCAGTCGGTTTGCATTTGCATCCTTATATACCCGATTAGGTTGTGCATCCGGTTAGCTTTTACATTCATATGTACCCGATTAAGTTGTGAGTTTGGTTTTCTTTTGCATTCATATGTTCCGGATTAGGTTGTGCATTCGATTAGCTGTTGCATTAAGTGGTCAGCTCGGTTAACCATCTACCTCGGTTATAGATTGGTTTTCGTATATACCCAATTAGGTTGTTTATCCGGTTAGCTTTTGCATCCATACGTACCCGATTAGGTAATACATTCGATAAACTTTTGCATCCATATGTACCTGATTAGGTTGTGCATCCAGTTAGCTTTCGCATTTAGTGATAAGCACGGTTAACCAATCTACCTTGAATATAGATTGGTTTCCATATGAAGCATATTCGGTTGTGCATTCTGTTTGCTTTTGCATCCTTATTTACCCGATTAGATTATGCATACGGTTAGCTTTTGCATCCATATGTACCCGATTAGGTTGTGAATCTTGTTTGCTTTTGCATTCATATGAACTTGATTAAGTTGTGCATCTGGTTAGCTTTTGCATTTGATGTTAAGTTCGGTTAAGCATTCTATCTCGGTTATAGACTGGTTTTTGTTATCCGGGTTTTTAACCCAGCAGGATCCAAAAGAAGATAGAACAACTTGGTAGAGTCAGAATAGCTCAGAATTCAACCAAAGGGACTAAAGCAACAAGATAAAGAAAGCCAAGAAAAAAAGAATGGGAAAATCCTCTATGGACATGGATCGCTAGCGATCCATGGGTACAGCTTAGGGTTTAACCTGTCTTCTTGCATCATGATCCAATTTATGTTACAAAAGCAATGATTGAGTTTGACGATATTCCGAGTTAGTTAAATCAAAGGACAAGCATCTGTCCAGTACAACCAGCAAGTAAATCATCATCAAAACAAGACGATGTTCAATGAGACCACACGAACAACGCGACACACGACAATGAAGACAATTCAAAAGCTAAAGTCCAAAAATATGCTTAGTGTATAGATCGCCAGCGATCCATACGTGACCATAGAACGTAAACAAAGTGAAGTAAGGAAAAAAAGGCTTAGTAATTAGCTCGCACTCGACCTAATGCTATGGATCGCTAGCAATCCATGATTTTGGCTCGGGTCCCATGCTAAACTCCACTGCATCTTCTTGTGACCATATGCAAACAGCTGGCGAACATGCTTGGCCCAATAGCTCTCTAATCTCTATAAATACCATCCTATCTGCAACATAAATAGGGGCCTACGGACTGGCTGCTGAAACTCTGTTGGAAGCTTTCTTCACTCTTCACCTCCCTCACAACAATCTCCAAAGGGGTTCACAGTGATTCTCCAGTGGATTCCAACCTTGGAGATTCAATCTAGCTAAGGATAATCAAGAGCTTTGTAACTAAACATTTCTTGTAATAGCAACCAGTCTATAATAAAACTATAAAGTGGACGTAGGCTTCTTTATTAGCCAAACCACTAAAAAATCTCCCTGTCTTCTTTCTCTTACTACTTTTTTCTATATCTATTATCTATATTATTGCTCTGTGAGAATAGGGTTGGTGCTTTCACAATCAAACCAGGGTGTTGATCCATTTTTTGGGTTAACATTTTGGTACTTTTACTGAGAATCCAACTCAGAGTTCAGATCTAGCTATATACATTGGATCAAATAGGTCCAGAAGTTAGATCCTTAATCTTTGCTTGAAATATATACTGCTTGGAATCAATGACTCCTGGAAGAAGGAGAACTACCTCTTGAAGGTCAATAGAGGAAGTAATAGCTGGAGAAGATGTCAATCCTCAACAAACTGAAGTAAATGGTGCTAACTTAGGAAATCAGGCGCCAGCATCCTCCAGTCAGCAAGAAGTCGTTAGTAGGGATGAGTTGAATAAAATGGTTGACGAGATCAACCAAAAAATGGAAAGTAGCCAGAAGGGTCTAATGGATAAGCTTAACGCTCTCTTAACCTTACAGTCAAATCCGGCTCCAAGTACTATGCCTGAACCCGCGGCTGTTATAGAACAAGAAAATTATTCTATTTCTGGGCTAAATAGAAGAAACGGATAATAGCCACAAAAAGGGTGACAACAGGACTCAACGTGAAAGGAAATACAAGTACCCTGCTCGCCGCAAGGCAACCAATTCTGGACTTGAATCAAGGAGCGAAGACCCCGCAAGAAGATATAGCTATGGACCTCTCCGACTCAAAATATGGAGAGCAAGACGACAAGTTGGAAGAAAATGTCAATGCATTCAATAATGCTAGGAATGCTCAAACTACCCCAGTTAGGCCAACCGCAGGCCAACGACACCCCGTGGGAGTGGCTCTCCCAAAGACAGGAGAGTCTAGGCTTCAACCCACTCACCAAGACCGTTTGCAAAGCCAAACACTTGAGGTAGTACTGACTGCCGCCCCCAGGATTACCGAGCATCAGAAGCATGCATAGCGGACATGGTCAAACGATTAATGGACGAGAATAAAAATAGGAGAGATGACGAATGAGGATTTGCACCAAGTTGGACTCCCTTTACTGATGAAATCTTGAATGAGAAGTATCCGAAAAAATTCACAATGCCAACTATTCCGTCCTACGATGGGACAAAGGACCCGAAAACCCACTTGTACAAGTACAGTTGGTACATGGATGGAGCTAATGCCTCTGAAGCTGTTCGCTGCAGGTGTTTTCCCAACTTTCTCGAGGGAATTGCATCTATGTGGTTCACTAGCCTTCTGCCGAGATCTATCTCTACTTTTGACCAATTAGCAACAAGATTCCTCGATCAGTTCAGGCTCTATACCGCGCAACCAAAAGATTTCATGTCCCTATCTGGATTGTTCCAGGGACGCAACAAATCGTTGAAATCTTTCGTGAATCGGTTCAATACCGTAGTGACGGAAGTAAGCAACCTCAACAAAGACATGGTTTTTACTTTTTATGGTGTTAGTCCATGCCATTCACTTGGAGACTGAATTTGGAAAGTGGATTAAGATGAATCAACCTATCACAAGGAAAGACTTCAATTGTAAAGCAAGTCAATACTTAAAGTTGGAGGAAGCGCAGAAGCTGGAGAGGAAGTCTACTACTGTGCAAAAGATGAACATCAGATAGAGTGACGTAGCAATGAATCAAAGCACACACACTTCTAGAATTGCTGAAGGAATTCAGGGAAAGATGGAAATCAAAAGAGGAAAAATCAAAACTCCAATAAGAGAAATGGTAATGGCAACAATAAAAGGGTTAAAGGGTTTAGGCCTGAAGACTACACTCCTCTAAACGACACCCCGGAAAATATTTTTCTTGCAACACAAGGAACCGAGGAATACAAAAAACCCCATAGGAAGGAAGCAACTTAGCAACAAAAGTGCTCAGGAAAACTCTGCCGCTTTCACGAGACACACGGCAACAATATAAATGAATGCCACCATCTAAAGAATCTCATTGAAGAGTTGATCCGGGAAAACAAACTCCAGCAGTACGTGAGAAAGTCACAAAACCCTGATCAACCCGCTGCTCCTCAACCTCCTAGAGAATGAAGAAATCAAGCTGAAACTAGTGAAGAGGGGTCAAAACGGACTGACCAAAGGCTTATTATTGGAACAATATCTGGGGGACCGCACCCCGCACAAAGAAGTTAGGGAGAGATGGAGCGGTATGCAAGTTCGTTGAAGCATCTCTAAAGGAACCATGTCTCGCAATAGAAGATGAAACTCCGGACAAGCTACAGAAAGTTTTGAGTGACGATATAGTATTCTGAAATCGTGACACTTAAGGGATTGAAGCTCCGATTCTCGATCCAATAGTAGTGACGGTGGGGATCGATCCCGCTATGGATTGACGAGTGTTGGTTGGTAGTGGCAGTTCTGTTAATATACTCTTCAAACGTACTTTTGATCAAATGAAGATTGGCATGAAAAGCATGTTTGCATGCTAAACAAAGATCCAAGGGTTCACTGGTGAACCCAAGCAACCTATGGGAACGATCGACCTGCCAGTGGAACTTGGAGAGGGCGATCGAAGAGTCACCCTCATTCAGACTTTCATAATCGTGGACGAAATGTCCGCGTATAACGCTTTCTTGGGACGGCCCGCACTAGCAGACTTCAGAATAGCTGGCCCAATGGTGCCTAACCATGACGTTCCATACTACAAACGGAATCAGAGTGGTGAAAGGAGATCAGTGCACCGCCAGAGAATGCTACATTGTAGAATTGCGTGAATCGAAAAGAAAAGAAAAGGGGAATGATGTGGGGAACTCTCCACATTCGTGAACCCACTAAATAGCAACTACAGAGCTGCCCCTGGCATGGGGACTATAGTTGATTCGACAAGGCTTTGGACCCTAGAAAGAATAGTTAAGGGGAGGATCGGGCAGCACCGACAGAATTGACGGTGTTTATCCCAGTCGACATGGACGACACAAAGCGGGTCTTAAAAATTGGATCGCACCTTGGAAACAAGATGCGGTTAGAACTTTCTAAGTTTCTTTGCGCCAACTTGGTTGTGTTCGCTTGGACACACTCAAATATATGCGGGTTATCACCAGACATCGCTTGCCATGTGCTCAATATTGACCCTAAATTCACACCAGTAAAGCAAAAAATGCGCAGCCTGGGCCCTGAACGGTCCAAGGTGTTAAGAGAAGAGGTGGACAAACTAATGGCCAAAGATTTCATCCGTGATGCAACTTACCCTGAATGGGTATCTAACCCGGTATTAGTCAAAAAGTACAATGAAAAATGACAAACTTGTATCGACTATTCTGACCTAAACAAAGCTTGCCCAAAAGATAGCTTCCCCCTGCCCAGGATCGGTCTGCTAGTGGATGGGATGGCGGGACACAAATTGTTGCCATTCATGGATGCATACTCGGGCTATAACCAGATCTTGATGCATGAGTCAGATTAAGAGAACATCAGCTTCGTCACCGATCTTGGACTATACTGCTACAGGGTAATGCCATTCGGTTTAAAGAATGTCGGAGCAACATACCAAAGATTAGTGAATACCATGTTCAAACGCCAAATCGGGAAGACTATGGAAGTTTACGTGGATGACATCTTGGTAAAATCGCAAGTAGCTACCAATCATCCAAAAAACCTCGTTGAAATGTTCGAAATACACTAAAACTATGGAATGAAACTCAACCCACTCAAATGTCACTTCGGAGTAGCCTCTGAGAAATTATTAGGGTTCATAGTAAGTGCGAGAGGTATCAAAGCAAATCCAGAACAAATAAAGGCACTATGAGAAGTCCAAGCTCTGAAGAATAAGAAGGAACTGCAAAGCCTAAATGGAAAGGTCGCAGCATTAAGTCGATTTATCTCGAAAGCTACGGACAAGTGTATACCATTCTTTGATGCACTGAAGAAAGGAAAGAAAACTTCAAATGGAGCGAAGTTTGTCAAACAGCATTCAAAGAATTGCCGTGGCACATGAAAGCTCCGCCAATCCTATCAAAGCCTGTGGATGGAGAATACCTATTCGCTTACTTAGTAATCTCGCCTCATGCGTTGAGCGCCGCCCTTGTGTGTGAAGAAGCGAAAATCTAGCGACCCGTGTATTACATTAGCAAGCGGTTCACCGGAGCCGAGAAAAATTACTCGAAGTTGGAAAAGCTAGCATATTGCCTCTTGATCGCGTTAAGGAAGTTACGACCGTACTTTCAGGCACATCCAATCAAAGTATTAACCGAATAGCCCCTGAAGCAAGTGTTGTATCAACCTGAAACTTCTAGATGACTTCTCAAGTGGAACATAGAACTGAGTCATTATGATATCACATACCATCTAAGGAAGGCCATCAATGGGCACGCACTAGCAGATTTCATTGTCGAATTTACTCTAAGGGATGACGAGAAAGACTCACTATTGGAATCGAAAACGCAATGGAGAATCTTTATTGACTGTGCATCTAATAATCCTGTTCGGGGGTAGGAGTAGTGCTTGAAACCCCCAAGGATGAGGAATTTGCTACACTTTAGGCTTGGAATTCCCTGCGATAACTAACGAAGCAGAATACGTGGCATTGATAACAGGACTAAAAGTTGTGAAAGTGCTCAAAATAAAATCCGTTCACATCTACAGCGACTCCCAGCTAGTCGTCTGCCAAATAAAAGGGAAATACCAGGCACGGGGGGAAAACCTTGCCCCGTATCTATCTAAAGTGCAAGGGTTGCTAAGCGACATAGAACATTACACCATAACCCACATTCCATGAGAGCAAAACAATAAGGCGGACTATTTGGCTAAACAAGCAAGCTCTGAAGAAGCTCAGTCATTGGGGCTAGTCCTAATTGAAACTCTAACCACCTCGAGCATAGACAAAATGGATGTCGACTGGATCCTCGAGATCACCATCGATTCAAAGACGTGGATGACGTCAATAAAGGACTATTTACTTGCAGGGACCCTTCTGACTGACCGGAATCAACGGAAAAAGCTTCTCCAAAAGGCACCGCGATTCATGAAATAAGATGGAATACTCTATCGAAGGGGATTCTCAGCCCCCCTTCTTAGATGTGTGTCCGATGATGAAGCCCGACGAATCCTAAAGGAAGTGCACGAAGGAGAATGCGGAGACCACACTAGGGGGCAGACCCTTGCAAAAAAAGTCCTTTTGTATGGATACTTCTGGCCAACGATTAACCGCGACGCTGTAGAATACGCCAGAAGATGCGATCGTTGCTAAAGATTCAGTAAAATTAAAAAACTCCTTCAACAGAGCTAACGCAGATGGTCAGCCCATGGCCATTTGCAATATGTGGAATCGATTAGATTGGCGTCCTTCCAATAGCAAAAGGAGGGGCGAAATATGCTATAGTTGCCGTTGATTATTTCACGAAATGGGCCGAAGCGGAACCGCTGGCCACCATAACCACAAAGAAAGTCATTAATTTTGTTACTAAAAACATTATTTGCAGGTTTGTTGTGCCACAAAAAATCATCACCGATAATGGAACTCAATTTGAAAGCGCCAAGTTCAAGGACCTCTAGAAATGCTTCCGAATTGAGAAGAGCTTTTCTATGGTAGCTCATCCGCAAGCAAACGGACAGGTGGAAGCAATAAACAAGATCATCAAGTCCACTATCAAAAAGTGACTAACTAAAGCAAAAGGAAAATGAGTTAATGAAATTCTACTTGCATTATGGACTTACAGAACTACACACAAAGCGACAACCGGCGATACTTCTTTCACTCTGGCGTATGGCTCAGAAGCAATGATTCCTGTTGAATTAGAGGTCCCCTCGCACCGAAGGAAAAATTTTAATCAAAAACAAAACGAGTAGCTCCTACTCGAATCACTAAATATGATTGATGAAAGAAGGGAAGAAACTGAGTTGAGAACCGCTGCCCACCAAAAAGGGTCGCACGATACTTCAACTCCAAAGTTCACAACCAAATCTTCGAAGTGGGAGATCTCGTACTTAAGCGAGTCTACCCCGTTCTGGGGGCCTTCAGACCGAACTGGGAAGGGCCATATGTCATCAATCAAAAACTAAGCGATGGAACTTTCAAGCTAACAATCGTCGACGGAATCCAAATTCACAGGGCATGGAATAACGAATCGCTCCGTCGTTACTTCGTCTGAAAATTACCTTATGTACTCACTATTTTCAGCAAATAAGCCATCCCGGGATGTGGGGGGCATTGTATATAGGCAAAAATCTGCCCTGCTTTCCTTAATGAAATTGATTCTCTTTTTGAACCAACAAAACTGTGTTCATAATAATTACCCGCTGGGTCGAAGGAAGCAAATCAACTCAAACCGTTGGATCGACGGAACCCGATCTCCGCCTTCTAAGAACCGGTGTTTCCCTGGCAACATCGGTAAGGCTCAAACATAAACTCCTCACGTTGCCCGAAGATAGGAAACACTAAGGACTACAAAAAGCCATGCACCATCTCTTAAAATATAAACTTCTCACGTTGCCCGAAGATAGGCAACACCGAGGAATCGTGCATCCCATAAGCCGCGCACTAACTTTAAACATACACTCCTCACGTTGCCCGAAGATAGGCAACACCGAGGAGTACGAAAGCCGTGCATTTCATAAGCCACGCACCAACTCTTAAAACATAAACTCCTCACGTTGCCCGAAGATAGACAACATCGAGGAATATCGCATCCCATAAGTCGCGCACTAACTTTTAAAACATACACTCCTCACGTTTCCCGAAGATAGGCAATACCGAGGAGTACGAAAAGCCACGCATTTCATAAGCCGTGCATTAATTCTCGGAGCTGTGAAATCACGCTCCTAAAATGTAAATTCTTCACGTTGCCCAAAGATAGGCAACACTGAGAATTATCAAAACCGATCCAGATCAACGGATCATATCGATCCTAAAAGCAGCGCATTCTATAAGCCGCTCATACTTTCGAAAAACCGTGCTCATAAACCGCGCACACTTTTAAGTACCAGGAAACTTATCCACCATAGGAGTAACAAGAATCGACCCACTCCTATTGTTGGAAGCAATGGGAACGACTCCAACAAAATCAGAGAGCTACAAACCAGTGGGGAACTTCAACCGCTGACACACAATGACTAACTATAACATTTAATGTTGATAATGTGTAATTGCCTACAGTTAACTCATACAATATGCACATTTCAAACATGCATATGTTGCATACTTACAAGAATATCACATAAAAACTTGGACTACATGCTAAAGTTGCGAAACTTTCGAAAGAAGAAAAATCAAGTTATGACTTAGTCAAATTTCAAGTTTTAGTATGCAAACTGTTTAAACCATAAGTTACCGGTTGTTTGTCAATTGTTTGAAGTAAATAACCCTGTGAACTGGGAGGCATACACCGACACTTAAATAAAAATACTTAAAAACAATAATTTCACAAGTTCTGTTACTCCAAAAAAAGAATTTTGGCAGTACTCACAGGACTAGATAAAGTGAAGTGAAAGTATATAGAGTAAACGTAAGTGCACATAACACACATAAGCAAATAAGTGTAAACAAAACGAGCATGAGTGCACAGAACACATATGAACAGATAAGTAAAAGTACAATAAAAGTACCAACAATGTATTACTTACAACTTTTTTTTATACAAGGTCAAAACGTAGGGGCCGTACCCACACAATGCCGGCCAGCAAAAGTAAAATACAGACACCACAAACAAAAATATTAAGTGCAGACTTTTCACTTGAACAAAAAAACTCAAAATGAATCAAAAGCAGAACAGCCACCATCCAAGTCCTTCAGCGCTTCTTTCCACCACTCCCTTTCCCGCCTTTTGTTCAGAGTTTTTGCTTCGCTTTGGAAGTGGTATCGTTGCTAGTTATGTAAACTATTTCCTCAGTGCTGACATCTTCCTCCTACTCCACGACCTTCTCAGAAGGCTCACCTTTTGTTTTACGCTTCCAAGACCTCTGGGAGCTCTTCGAGACCTTGATCACTTCAACTTTCTCTTTCTTGATGGCCACCAGTTCTTGTTCAGTCTTGCGTGGCTACTCAGTTTGAACTTCCTGCTCCTGAACTTCGGCCGCCGTTATGTCACCTTCCAATGATACTGAAGGGTCGTCCAAGCCATAAAGTGCGGCGATCTTCTTGGACTCCGGCCCTGGCTGCGAGCCAGACAAGGACACGGTGACCAGAGTAGGTATGAAAACAAGCACGGAAGCAGTGGAGATAGCAGCAGGTCCAGGCACCAAGGAAATAGGCAGATCGGCAGACAAGGAGGACGGACCTATAAGATCAAAAATGAAAGCGTTAAAATCGTCCCGTTCTTACGGCGTGAGTTGGAAGTTCTCGAACTCAGGAGAAACAAGTAGATTATTTGCACCGGAAGAATGACTAAGAATGTCAACTTCTTACTCATCGCCTTCACCCTCCTTCGACGGCTCTACAATCCAAGGGGAAGCCTCAAGCCCAGTACTTGTTGATGGGTCTTGGGGCTGCCTTGATGGTTCACCTACACTAGAAATAAATGGTTTCATAAGCGCTTCGGCTGCTGCTATCATGGCAGCATCAGCAGCTTCTTTCTCTCTCTCGACCCGTAAAATTTCCCGTCCCTCGAGCAACGCCTTCTTTGATTCTTCGTTGAGGTAGGCATTCTCCAACTCTCGCTCGGTATAAACATCATCGCTATCACGAAAGCGGGTCGAGATTTCCTCTAAAATCACAGCGAGGGTGCGCAGGAATTTTGGACCTAAGTAGCTGTGACTCCCCTGGCGTAGCAAGGAGTTGACATAGAAATTCAAGATAGTCTTATCCATCTTCTCCATCTTCTTCTCGAATGTGTCCTGAAGCTCCAAATAATCCACCATGACGGCGGCCTTCTCAAATTTGACATGAGTTTTCTCGGTGCTAAGCTGCATAACTCGGTTCTAGAGCGTGGCAATCATCTCATCCGGGTTAGAAATTGTTTTATCACACAACTTCACGAATTCTCCATATTCAGCGATCGTCTTATTATGATCTTCAACGATCTTTTCGTGATCAGAGAAAGTCTTCCTCTAGGCTTCAATGATTACATCGTAGGCTTCAAGTTCCACTTTCAATTTAACCTCTTTAGCATGCGCTTTTTTGACTTCGTCTCTATGGATGATCTCGATTTTCACTTGTGCAACTTTTAATTCCTTCAACAAGCCGGCGTTCGTTTTTCTTTCTCGAAGCGCCGCTTCCTTTTCCTCTTCTAGTTGTTTGACCCTGGCGTCGCATTCCGCCAACGCCCTCTCAAAATCGTACTTATCCGATTTGAAGGAGAGAATTTCTTGATAATTATTGCGGTTCGTATCCGCCAGCTGCTTGCATAATTTTTCCCACCCTTTGGCCTGCTCTAAATCATTCTGAATAGCCTGAAGATGTGGCATATATGAATCTCTACGAACCAGATGGAGATCACAATTAAACTTAACCCCCTTTAAGAACCACCCGGAGAGCGCCGCCTCAAGCCTAGGGGGACCAGATGGAAGAACATTGGCGGATTTTCGGTGGGGGAGTGAAGCACCGGGGGCAAAAGCAACAGAAGATGATGGGACTTGAGTCGAAGGCGGAACATGGACAGAAGTAACCAGGATTTCCTAACCCGCTGAAGAGAGTGCCGGAGCAAAAGCTGGGCGTTCTGAAGAATGGGAATCGCGATCAAATTTAGACTTTTTCAACGGGTCCTCTCTCTCGTTAAAAGTCTTCCTCTTTTCATACCCACCTTTGTATATTCGGCTTCGTTCCCTCTTGTATCGACGATGAGCTTCAGCTTCCAAATCTTTTCTTCGTCGGTACTCTTCCTCCGTCTCATGGGGTTAGTGACAGTTGAAAGATCACTTTGACCAGCGCTAAGAGTTGGTAAATTCTTCAAGATCATCAAAAAGACCACGTCCTCTCGTCATACCTAACATAAAGGATAAATAGAAGATCTTAGTAATGAAGAATATGCATAAGTAGTATGTGTGTGAGTGTAACCCTTGTAAAACATGTAATGTGTTACGGGGGAAGGCTTAAAGTGAAGTAACGAACCGAATCGGGCAGCCATCACGGGAGGAATCAGACTAACTTCGGGCATAATATCCCCTGAACGAGGTGGCATCTCTTCGAACTTGGGATCTTCCCCCATAAGTGCGTCAAAGTCAATGTACACATCGCTTAAATCTCCAAAATCTACACCAGTATTTTTGACCGAAGAATCCTGACATTGTCCGGCTTCAGGAACATCATCTTTTTTGACTATATTTGGGGGAGGAGAGCACGGGATGACGCGGCTCATCCTTGGGGTCTCATTGCATGATTCAGAGTCTCCACCATCCGAATCTGCATCAAAATCGTAATCATCACTGGAGGAGGACTCATCACTAGTCTAATTGACCTTGCCCTCCTCTTTTTTTGCTTCTACTGCAGCTTTGCCCTCTCTCTATTTGAACTCCTCCTCTCCTTCTTTCGAAATCGAAGGCATTCTAGCCGGGCAACTAACTCCGGTCAGAGCATCATCTCTTCCCTCGTAAGTCTCTTCGGCCGACTCTCCGGACAAGCCTTCTCTTTCTTGAGAAGCGCCTTCTTCGGAAGCATTAGAAGAGGAGGTGGATCGCATGCGTACCCTGGATCGAGAAGGAGAAGGGACCTAAAATGGAACAACAGATCTCCCCAGGTGCAATAATCTATTTCGGAGAAAGTTTTCGTCAGTCAACAAAACATTAACGGATCTCTCCCCAACATCGATAGCCTTTAAAGTTCTGAAAGTTTCATCGAGAGACAAGTCCCTGTTCGGTCTCAGAATAACTGCAAGAAGTGTTTTGACTTGTTAGAAACTCCATAGCAACACATCGGAACTCAATAAGTAAGGAAAAGAACTTACCCCGTTGTCCAAAGACGGTTAAATCCCTCGGGGCATCTAACGAAGAAATACTGGGTCTTGAACTGGGATAGATTGCTCTGCAATTGTAATATGATTTTTTAATTCCTTTGAACTTCGATTACAACCAAGGACGGATACTCATCCCTTCTCTTGAATGAAAGAAAGTATCACAACTCGTCAAGGCTCGAAGCACGATTGAATGTTCACATGAAAAGGACATGCAAACAAGTTAAGATGGAATAACCATTGGGATGAATCTGGAACGGAGCAATGCCTAAGTTCGAGAGAGTCTCGCGCAAAAAAGTCGTTAAAAGGGAGCACAGCTCTATTTAGGCACATATACCGATGGCAAGCGGTATATCCTGAAGGAGGTATATGAGCAAACTCTTTCTTCTCTGGAAGGCGTACGTCTTCCTCTTGGATGCCATGTTGCATGCAGATATTATGTAGGACCTTAGCGGAAATCACATAAGAAGCTCTCTCTGGCGGGTTGAGAAGAACTCTAAAGTTAAGGGGTTCGATCCATAACCGAACCGACTGGAACCAACTGGCCATATTCAACCTGTAAGGTGGAAGAAGAAGGGGCAACAGATGATGACTCAGCTTTCAAAAGTGCCGAAATTCCTCTGCTAGACTTACGGTGAGAAGATGGATACTTCATTCTAAACAACAGAACTCGCGTCCAAAATGGTCAGGTAATTCTATTATAAACTGATAATTTCCCTTACAACACTTGATATCTGGAGAGACAATGATTCATGCTACCGCATCAGATTTCAAGTATGTACCAGGGCAAGTGCAGTATATTGTCTATGGGGGTTGAGCTCGGTGTCCGAGACACTACAAACGCTCTATCCCATGTAGATAGTTCGCTCACAGTAGAAAAGAAAAAAGGACTTCCCGTATCGTTTTCTTTTATTTTCACTTCTTCTACACTTTCCCGTTATCGATCAACGATCGATAACGGATCCGTTGTCCGAAGCGACGGGGAAAGTTCTTCTTAGCACAGGGACACTGAACGTGCAAAAGAAAATAAGATCAATCCAAGTCCCCCGGAAGGCCCAAAACTGATTCGCAATGCATCATACTCATGGTTTTAAATCTCCTATATATCGCCCGAGATCTCCTCCGAGATCTCATTTTCACAATTAAACGAGACGAGACATCAAATCTCCTCCATATCTCCCTCGACACTCATCTCTTCCGAGATATTCAAATCTCACCGAAATATGGATCAAAATCTCAATCCGAGATCTCACCCAAAATTATACATTTTTCTTTTTTTCCATAATATTTTTTATTTTCATATTGATTCAAAAGAAACTACTCAATCCAATTATAAATTACCAACTTCTTGAACATATTCTTTACTTTTTATCTTAATGAGTCATAACGAAAGGTTTCACTTCTTTATTATGTTCAAATAAAAGGATATTATTCAATCATTACTAAATCAATTAAGCTAATCAAGCTACTACTCTTCTAAAAATATTCTTTTTTTCATATAAATCAAGTATGTTACCATTTTTATTTTTACTAAGAAAGTTATAACCGTTAAATAAATTTTTAACACATCAATTTTAGACACATAAGTACATCCGAGATATTCCCGAGATGCATTATAAGACCCGAGATGTACACCCAAGATGTACTCATCTCGTCCGAGATCTCCCGCGATACGAGATAACTTATGTAAAAATTCCAAGACGAAACATGACCGAAATCCGATATTTAAAACCTTGATCGTACTATACCGGCAATGAAACTCTGTGCAAAATTGGTTCTGATTATATGGACGAAGATAGCAAAACGTGTCAGGCACCGGGGCAAGGCCCGAATGTCGTTCCATGAAGAACTCAAGACTCGATTTACTACCTTCCTTCGTTAAATCACAATTGACTTGAACTTTCTACGACGAACATCATGAATGCAGCTCCGCGTGCCAAATCAGTAAACGAACAGCGTAATCAACAAACCCACCTTGGAATTAATGCTCAAAACGCAAAATTGGTCAAAGCTTTGGAACAAATGAGCTAGAAAAAAGTCAACGGCGATCTAAGAATGGGTCGGCGGGGATCTAAGGCACAGGCGAATTAGGGTTTGATCGGTGGCGATATGAGAAGGCGGCGGCGATACTCTAGTGTAGGCGGCATATAAGGAATCACGGCGGAGGCTTAGGACAAGGTTGAATTTATGGAGATGATGGATCGAATTGATCAAAGCATAGGTCGAATCGCAACTGAAAGCTTGGATCAAATCACTGAGAAGTGCGGATCGCAAGAAGGAAATAAAGCTTCGGTCCTGTAGAAGTGATGGGGTAGGTCAGTTCGACTGCTTATATAGGGGATGAAAACGTGCCAAAAATCTTCGAAGTACTCAGGTCGCTAGCAATCCATCATCTATGGATTGCTAGAGATCTATGAAATTGCATGTGATTTTTGTCCATTTTGCCCAGTGACATCCCTACGCCACTTCAAGACATACCGAGAAGCTATAGAGAAAATTTTGATCTGTTGTGACAAGCAATGGCGGTCGAGATCCAAACCAAGCAAGCAACATCATAACCCAGTTCACATTCGCGTAATTCTAACATGATTACTTGAAATTCAGTAGGGAGAGACTAAAAACGATAACTTCCAGAGCACGTCTTATTTTCAACGAAGACATACTCTGGTGGAGAAATGTTATCCGGTTTTTTAACCTAGCATGATCCAAGAGAAGACGGAACAACTTGGTGAAGTTAGAATAGCTCAAAATTCAACCAAAGGGACTAAAGCAACAAGATAAAGAAAGCCAAGAAAATAATAATGGGAAACTCCTCTAAGGACATGGATAACTAGTGATCCATGGCCTATGGATTGCAAGCGATCCATGGGTACAACTCAGGGTTCAACCTGTCTTCTTGCGTCATGATCCAATTTATGTTACAAAAGCAATGACTGAGTTTGACAAGATTCTAAGTTAGTTAAATCAAAGGACAAGCATCCGTCCAGTCCAATCAGCAGCCAAATACAACCAGCAAGTAAATCATCGTCAAAACAAAGCAATGTGCAACGAGACTACACAAACAACGTCGACATAAGACAACGAAGACACTTCAAAAACCAAAGTCCAAAAATATGCTCAGTGTATGGATCGCTAGCGATCCATACACTATGGATCGCTAGCGATCCATACACTATGGATCACTAGCGATCCATACGTGACCATAGAACGCAAACAGAGTGAAGCAAAGGAAAAGGGATAAGTAATTTGCTCGCACTCGACCTAATGTTATGGATCGCTGCGATCCATAGACCATGGTTCGCTAGAGATCCATGATTTTGGTTCGGGTCACACACTAAACTCCACTGCATCTTCTTGTGACCATCTGCAAACAGCTAGCGAACAAGCTTGGCCCAATAGCTCTCCAATCTCTATAAACACCATCCTATCTGCAACATAACGGGGGCCTCCGGATTGGTTACTGAAACTATGATGGAACCTTTCTTCACTCTTTACCTCCCTCACAACAATCTCCAAAGGGGTTCACTGTGATTCTCCAGTGGATTCCAACCTTAGAGATTCAATCTAGCTAATGATAATCAAGAGCTTTGTAACTAAACACTTCTTGTAACAGCAATCAGTCTATAATAAAAACTATAAAGTAGATGTAGGCTTCGCTAACCGCCGAACCACTATAAAATCTCTTTGCCTTCTTTCTCTTACTGCTTTTTTCTATATCTATTATCTATATTATTGCTCTGTAAGAACAGGGCTGGTGCTTTCACAATCAAACCAGGGTGTTGATCCATTTTTTAGGTTAATAGTTTTCATATGTACCTGATTAAGTTGTGCATCCGATTAGCTTTTGCATGCATATGTACTTGATTATGTTGTGAATCCGGTTTGCTTTCGCATCCATGTTACCCAATTAGGTTGTGCATTCGATTAGCTTTTGCATTAAACTGATATTATACAATATCAGTTTTGTTTAAACTTTTTGTTGTATCGTTTATGGAATAAAAATGTGTGCTACCGTATAGTATCAGTTTTGATTGAACTTTTGTTGTTATTAGATGCAACAAAAAGTACTACTACTATGTACTATCATTTTTTATTAACATTGGTTAGGTTATGTGAATTTTAGCTCGGTTATTAAATGTTTTCCTATTTTCATTGTTCTTTGTGATAAGCTCAGCCATATGGTATCATATATATATATATATATATATATATAGTTTTTAATATATGATTCTGTTTAGTAACTTTTTTATACTTTGGCATCATTTATCTTGAAACGTCATAATAACACAACACAATGTATTACAGTTCAAGAAAATTTTGATGGCATGTTTTTTTAAGTATCTTAAAATATCGTATTAAACAATAAATATGTTTTTTCAAAAAAAATTAAAGTAGACATGATGAAACATTAGTAACAAAACATCAATAGTGTTGATTTAAATTAGAAAATGTAGTAGCATCAGTCATAAATTTTAGAATTAATGATCAATACAACATAGTTTTCAAAAAATTGAGTTACAATGTGTTAAAATCTAACAAATAGCACATAATAAACATTAATACAACCTAGAGTATATGTATTTTTTCTAGTTGATAATAACAAAATTTGTTGCATTTTTTATTACTTATCTTCAATAGCACCATCTTTTACATTTTTTACTTCTTATCTTCAATAGTACTTATTTGTATCATTAAACTACCTAGTATCTTTTTTGTAATTGATTTTATTGATTATATTAACATAGAGTCATGTACAGTTGAAAAAAATGCTAACTGATTATTATCTATGTTAAATACTACTGCTATTGTGTGGTGTAATTTGAAATAGAAAAAATGAATTATTTTACAAATTTGTACCTCTTCTTGTTGAATATGCTGTATGAAGTCTTTTACAAGTATATCTTTTAGTTTTTGTAGGTCCCATTTCGCAAACTGTAGAAAAGATGTATCATGTCCCTTCTTTGGTTGGATTAGTTTCATTTTCTCACAAATGCAACATTGTTAAAAAAATTCATTAGAAATGTATAGTTAATATGTTTCAATTAAATTAACTGTGTGCTAGTATGGAAAAATTAATAGAGGGAGCATGGAACGGCCTGACATATTCCTTGCTTTGTTTATGAACTTTTTGATAAACTTGTTCAATGACCATTCTATAGTTGATGGTCATGAGAAAGAATTCATTTTTTCAACATCTAAATTATATGGCAGCATCCCCCATCTTATTTTTTGCTGATTGTTTGGAAAGAAAAAAGTCATTAGAATTTGCATTACTATTAGGAGGGGTAAAAGTTCATTGTTTTCTTCTGTTTTTCTCTTAATCTCTTCATTTATTCTTTCTTCTACCATATTTCTTTTGATGTATTGCACATCCCCAAAGTTTCCTCTCATAAATTTATTAAACTCGAATGGAACTGTATTTTTAATTATAGTTGCTAGTGGTTCTATGTTTGCTCCAGCAAGTGGCAATCTAAATAGCAAACTTATGTCTTCAGCGGTCACTTTTATTTTTCCATATCGAAGTAAAAATGTTTCTTCTTCTACTGAATAACATTCCACCTGTGCATATATGTCGCTTGTTGTTTTCTTAAATTCCTTTGTTTTTATTTTATTTTCATAGAACACGTGAAAGAAATTGTAAAATAGAGTTGCCTTCATAAATTCCATTCTTAGGTTAGTCATTCCTTTTTCTTTTTTAACCAGTTTTATGATTTGGAAGGTTGCGTTGAGCCCACATCTATATGTGATGTTCCAAGATTTTTCTCTTTCTTGTTTTCTTCTTTTGAATTGTCTGGGTTTAATGTTTTATGCAAGAAGTTAGGGTATATGTTAATAATTTTATCAAATATGCTACTATATGGTATCGGTTTAGTATAAATATGCTACTATTTGGTTTTAGTTTTGCTTGGTATAAACATGCTACTAGTTGATATCAGTTTTGCTTGATATAAATTATTTTCCAATATAAATATGCTACTATTTAGTGCCGGTTCTTTTTAATGAATTTTTTTATTATTCAATTGAACTTTAAATAAACAAATGACAAAATTCAAGTTAATCATATTTATACTATACTATGATTACTGAGTTTGGTTTCAAGAGCGCAGAAGCCCCCTTGCTTATTTTGTGGATTTAAAACTGAACAGTCATGCCTTTGCTTTCTTCTGCTTTCTCTCCTCTCTTTTTTCTCCATTTTGGTCATGCAACCAAAATGGCTAGGGTTTCTAAGTTTTCTTTAATTTTATCCCATAATCGTTTTCCCCCCTGTAATTGAGGTTTCATGATACCAATTTCTGTTCGACTCACTAAAATTTGTTTTTCCTCTACCGCTGCTCTTTTTTTCCTTATTTTCCCTTCACCCGTAACTACTTAAGTCATCTTCAATTTAACATCCGCCGCGTTGACCTCCCATCCACCCACTGCCGCCAGGCAATTTAACTCGGCATCACCTCCAATACGAATGATGATAGGCTGCTCCTCTCCATACCTTCCGGCTCTCTTAATAATTTCACGGTAGTCTTCGTCTTTTTTCACTACCGTAGAAGTAGTGGACACTTGTTGAATGGTGTTGTGTCTTCCCAATTGCCACGTCTTCCCCCAATGTAAGCACCTCTTTTTATCTTTGATTATTGCCTTTTCACAGATTCAATTTAGATTTCTGGTAATGTGTTTTCTGAAACCAATTTGATTGCCCTTTGTTGTTTGCTATTTTCCATGATACCAATTTAGGCTTTACGCTGAGAATTAAATATTCCTTCAATATTTGATATTATATACCTTACATTTCATCGCTGACTGACTCTGACTGGAGATTCTTAGGATAATTTTATTTACCCACATGAAAAATTAATCTTTAACATTTCAATACAGTGCATAATATGTTACCGAACAAATAATAATTGTATGAATTATAGTATCTTGCAACAGTTTCTAAACCTCTGCTTCATTTTTTAAACCATGTAAGTGGAAGCATCAACTAATTTTTCATTTGATCAAGTGCAATGAACATTGAAAATAGGGATTGTTGTCACTAATGGTGTTGCATCCGGAAAATGATTTAGTAATCTTCACACGACATCATTACATAGTACTGTACATTGGAAGTTCCAATAGTAATTTTTAACCATTAAAGTCATTATTTGCACTAATGTCACAAGAACTAACTATTGTCAAGTTTATTAGGTATATATACGGGTTTCTTTTGATTAATATTACTTATAACACATGGAATTGGAATTCATTATGCTCTTTAATCATTTATGTCAAGTAATGCACATGGAATCTCACTTACTAAATGTTACCTGAAGGTTTGACCAGGCAACTAGACACTCGACACTTACATACCGTTCGGCATGGAGAGTCGTTCGGTATTGTTTATCGTTCAGCATTCTAGAGTGATCGGCATTCGAGAGCATTCGGCATACATGGATCGTTCGGCATGGTAGAGCGTTCGGCGCTCAATACTGCTCGGCATCCATACTTCGTTCGGCATTCAGTTTGTTCGGCATCAGTCTGTTCGGCATCAGTGTGTTCGGCATCAGTCTGTTCGACATCACTTCGTTCGGCATCAGTCTGTTCGGCATCAGTCTGTTTGGCATCAGTTTGTTCAACATCAGTATGTTCGACATCAGTTTGTTCGGCATCAGTGTGTTCGGCATCAGTGTGTTCGGCATCATTCTGTTCGGCATCAGTGTGTTCGGCATCAGTTTGTTCGGCATCAGTCTGTTCGGCATTAGTTTGTTCGGCACACAGAACTCACTCTTTCTGGGCCGAGGTATTCAGCTGCCAGGCCCACCAGGGAAGTCCAACCCATCTTTGTCTATAAATAGAGAGGCAGGGGCACAGTGAAAATGACCTTTTTTGATAACACTAGGGAGACTCTGCCGCTTTCAAGACTTGCTCTTTTTACTTAGCAACTGTATTCGAGTAGTTGGTGAATGGATTGTACTTGTAATCAGTTATCAAGTAAAGCAATAAAAGATTAACTTCAAACTGGACGTAGGCAGTTACGCCGAACCACTATAAATCTGGTGTTCTCGTCTTTGCATTCAATTTAGCATATTGTTCTCTGTTTAAATTTACATTCTTCATTTATCTCTCTACCCACACTTTCTCAACAAGGTTAGTGACCAATTTTGGTGCTAACACTTTGGTGCTTTCACCGAGAATCGAATTCTCAGACCTCAAGGATCTGCTTCGAAGCTACTGGATTGAATAAATCCCCCGAAGAAGATCCGAGTCATTCGCAGGACGTCCGTTGATTCTACTCAGAGTTCATACCAATAACTCTACAATGGGAAGACCACGTACCAGATTAGCCTCTCATAATGCGAACGCCCATGAGACTGCTAGCGTACAACAAGCAGGGCCTAGCAATCAGCAAGCAAATCTAGGTGCAGGGACTACTGCCCAGGACCAAATGCCAGATGTCACCATAATAGAGTTCAACGACTTAGTGAGAGAGCTCAGGGAAAGCAGGAGACAACTCGGAGAGCAGATGCAAGCTAACGCCGACCTCATGGCACAGCTCACTCGACAACAACATTTGAATGCTGGGGGCAGTCCAGCTCCTTATTCTTCATCTGACAGCTCGACTTCGTTCGATGAACCTCCTAGGCGTAGACGCCGCAAGACTGAAACTACGCAGGCAGGTGCTGCTGTCCGAACAGCTGGGGACCATTTACACCTCGGAGACCGTGACCAAGCCAGAACTAGAAACTTAGGAGCTGAAGTGCAGGTAGGGGCTGGACGCCCGGCTCACCAAGATGCTAATGAGGTCGAACCTCAAGATGCACGTTTGGCAGACCGCCAGCAGAGGAGGCATCAGCCTGATCAATCCCGTAGGACAGACGCCAACCTTCCACCTTCCATACAAACCCCAGACCTGATAGCTATGATCAGACGGTTGATGAAAGAGAATCCGAGCTTGTCAAACGATGATTGGGGAGTGTCCAGAAGTCATACCCCGTTCACAGACGTTGTTCTACAAGCGGAGTATCCCAGGAAGTTCAGCATGCCAACCATCCCGGCTTATGAAGGAAAGACTGATCCCAGGCAGCATGTGATGAGGTACGAATGGATGATGGATTCAGCTAGAGCGAATGATGCAACCAAGTGCAGGTGCTTTCCAATAACTCTATCTGGGATTGCTACCATGTGGTTCACCCGACTCCCTCCATGGTCCGTATCCAGTTTCGAGGAGTTGGCAAAGAAATTTATAGAACAATTCAAAATACATACTACTCGTCCCAAGGACGTGATGTCACTATCAAGTGTAATCCAAGCTCCTGGGGAGTCGTTGAAGGAGTATTTACAGAGATTCCATGTTGCGGCTACTGAAGTCAGTAATCCCAATGATCATGCAATTCTTATGGCTGTGATGCGAGGTGTGGATCTGGATTCAGAGTTTGGAGATTGGTTTGTAGGAAAACCTCCAACTACGCTAGAATGTTTTTACTCAAAGGCACATCAGTTCATAAGAAGAGAGGAAGCCAGGTCGATAAGGTGGGATAAGGCACCGGGCCTGTTCAGGAGTTTGTAAAAAGCAACATTGCTGTGAAGCAGTCCGGAGACAACTCCGGGAAAGTTCAGGTCAATGTCCAGAACAAGCCCGGGCAATCTAAGGAATCCGGAGGAAGAAATCAAGGGAAGAAGAGAGAAGCGGGGAAATGGAAGCCGAGGATTCCAACCTACAACGAGTACACCCCACTGAATGCATCCCTTGAGAGCATTTACCTACCAACCTGCAATACCTTCCAATACAAAAAGCCGCGCCCAAAGGAGTCAACCGAGGAGCAAAAGCAGACTGGGAAGTACTACCGCTTTCATGAGACTTATGGGCACAATACTGAAGAGTGCAGACACCTACATGATGCTATTGAAAAGTTGATTAGACAGAAAAAGTTACAGGAGTTTGTGAAGAATCCGCAAGAAGGTGGACAGGGAACGTCCAATCCCGGTCGTGCACCAGCTCCACGTCATTCCTAGGAGCCTGCTTGGACCGTGGGTAGACTAGTCATCAACACGATCATCGGCGGACCTCACCCTGCAGATAAGAACTGGCAAGAGATGGAATGGTATGCTAATTCCCTGAGACATGCAGACTTCGAGTGTTGTTCCAACGTAGAGGATGGGACCCCCACTAAACAGCTGCGCATGATGATGGATGATATAGTATTCAGGAGCAGAGATGCCGACCAAGTGGAGGCTCCTACCATTGACCCGATGGTCATATCTGCGACAATCGGACCGGCTTATGTGAAAAGAATTTTGATTGATTGTGGAAGTTCTGTCAATATCATCTTCAAGAAGGCTTATGACCAGATGAAGATGGAGACGAAGGATTTGAAGCCATCTAAAGCTCGTATACATGGCTTTAATGGCTCAGCGACTGATGCAGTGGGATATGTTGAGTTGCCAATTGAACCGGGACAAGGTGAGCGAAGGAGGGTGCGAATCCTACCTTTCGTAGTTTTGGATGTAGATTCTCCGTACAATGTGTTTTTGGGCCGATCGGCCCTGGCTGAGTTTAGGGCAGCATTAGCCTCGTGGTGTTTGACTTTAAAATTTCCGACCGACAAAGGAGTAGGTGTTGTTCATGGCGACCAGGCGACCGGTCGTGCATGTTATGTGGCTGGGCTCCGAGAGGCCCAGCGGAGAGAGAATGGAAAGGTTGCGGACAATTCCGTCCGCATCCAGAGTACCGACAATTAACAAATGATGCCCGAGCCCTGGCTCGAGCAAAATTCTCGGATCTACAGAGACATAGATCCGAGAGACGACGATGAGGAACCCAGGGAAGAAAAAGCAGCACCGGCTGAACTAACGATTGACATTTCAGTCAGTCGAGACGATCCATCGTGAGTACTGAAGATCGGATCACAACTCAGCCCCGCAATGACTGAAGACCTTAGTGTTTTCCTCCGAGCGAATCTCGATGTTTTCGCTTAGACATATTCTGACATGTGTGGGATTTCTCCCGCTATTACGAGTCATATGTTGAACATAGATCCGAAGTACGTCCCAGTTAAACAAAAGAGAGAGGAATGGACCCAGAGAGGTCCGCTGCTCTCAGAGAGGAGGTGGACAAACTCAAAGCCAATGGGTTCGTCCGCGACGCCTTCTACCCTGAATAGGTATCGAACCTCGTGCTGGTGAAAAAGGCGAACGGGAAATGGAGAACTTGCGTAGATTATTCCGATTTGAACAAGGCATGCCCCAAGGACAGTTTCCCATTACCTAGGATTGATCAGTTGGTTGACTCCACTGCAGGACACGAGTTGTTGTCATTCATGGATGCGTACTCGGGATACAATCAAATCCCAATGCATATTCCAGACCAGGAACACACCAGTTTCGTTACAGATGTTGGGCTATATTGCTATGTAGTAATGCCTTTTGGATTGAAAAATGCGGGAGCGACCTATCAGCGTTTGGTGAATCGAATGTTCAAAGACCAGATTGGTAGAACGATGGAAGTCTATGTGGATGACATGCTCGTGAAGTCACGACAGTCAAACGACCACATTCGAGACTTAGTAGAGATGTTCGGTATAATCAGATATTATAGGATGAAGATCAACCCTTTGAAGTGTTCCTTTGGCGTTGCGTCGGGGAAGTTTTTGGGATTCATTGTTAATGCCAGGGGAATTGAAGCTAACCTGGAAAAGATTCAAGCTATTCGAGACGTACAAGTGCCCAGAACTATAAAACAGGTGCAAAGCCTGAATGGGAAGGTGGCTGCGCTGAGTTGATTCATATCCAGAGCCACATACAACTGTATTCTTTTCTTCGACATAATAAAGAAAGGAAAGAGGAATTTCGAATGGACATCCAACTGTGAGGAAGCATTCCGAGATCTAGTGAGACATTTGGAGAGTCCTCCAGTGCTGTCGAAACCAGTAGACCACGAAATGCTGTACATATACTTGGCCGTATCCCCGTATGCTATAAGTGCGGCTTTGGTCCGCGAGGAGGACCGAGTCCAAAAGCCGGTGTATTACGTTAGTAAACGTTTAACGGGGGCAGAAAGAAATTATCTTAAAATTGAGAAATTAGCCTATTGCTTGGTGATTGCATCGCGCAAGCTGCGTCCATACTTTCAAGCGCACTCAGTCAGTATTTATACCGATCAGCCCTTGCGACAGGTACTCCAACGACCAGAAACTTCTGGAAGGATGTTAAAATGGAATATCGAATTGAGTCAGTTCGACATTACCTACCTGCCACGAAGAGCCATACAAGGGCAAGCATTAGCAGATTTCATCGCTGAGTTTACTGTACCAGACGAACCAGATGGTCACAATGTTATTCCTCCCATTCAATGGAAATTGTACACCGATGGGGCGTCAAACGACCGTTGCTCCGGGGTTGGCGTAGTCCTGGTGACTCCAGAAAATCGATCGATTTGTTATGCTTTGAAGCTCAATTTCCCGGCTACGAATAATGAAGCAGAATATGAAGCATTGATTGCTGGCTTAAAGCTCGTTGGAGAACTCGGGGTAAAATCAGTTGAAATCTTTTGTGACTCGCAGTTGGTGGTGTACCAAGTGCGAGGAGACTACCAAGCAAGGGGACAAAAGCTTGCTCCATACCTTGCTCTGGTTCAGGAACTATTGGCAAACTTCGAACATTATGACATTTCGCATGTCCCGCGTGAACAGAACAAGGAAGCCGACTCGTTGGCCAAATTTGCAAGCACTGGCGATGCGCAACAAATGGGATTAGTTCCCGTCGAAACCTTACATGCTCCAAGCATAGATGTGATGGAAGTCGATTTTGCATTGGAAATGGAAATCGAGAAGTAGTCGTGGATAACTCCGTTCAAACAATACCTGCTGAACGGGACTTTGCCCGAAAAAAGAAGCGAAAGGCGACAGGTCATTCGCAAAGCCGCGCGATATGTGATGCAGAGAGAAGTAATGTATCGGAGAGGATTCTTGGTCCCGTTACTACGATGCGTTGCCCGTGATGAGACAAAGCGGGTCTTGGAGGAGGTTCACAAAGGAGAATGTGGCGACCATACTGGGGGGCAGACACTAGCAAAAAAGATCCTCCGCTACGGATACTATTGGCCGACTATGAATCGGGATGCTGTAGACTATGTAAGAAAGTGTGACAAGTGTCAAAGATACGCAAAAAACCTGAGAGCTCCACCGACGGAACTCACGCAAATGGTTAATCCATGGCCGTTTGCAATCTGGGGAATCGACATAATCGGTTCTTTGCCTATATCCAAAGGTGGTGCAAAATACGCGATAGTTGCGGTCGACTACTTCACGAAATGGGCCGAGGCAGAGCCTTTGGACACAATCACCTCTAAGAAGGTCATTAATTTCGTTGTACGAAACATTATATGCCGCTTTGGTCTCCCACGAACCATCATTACAGACAACGGAACTCAGTTTGAAAGTGGAGAGTTCAAAGATTTTTGTTTAAAGTACAGCATTGAGAAAAAGTTCGCCGCCGTTGCTCATGCGAAGGCTAACGGACAAGTCGAGGCCGTGAACAAAATAATCAAGTCCATATTGAAGAAGCGTTTGGAAAAGGCTGGAGGCAAGTGGGTAAATGAACTCCCAACAGCGCTATGGGCTTATAGAACTACCCACAAGTCCGCGACTGGCCACACTCCATTCGCATTGGCATACGGCTCGGAAGCTGTTATACCCGTGGAGCTTGAAGTTCCATCGCATCGAGTGACATATTTTGATCCTAAGATGAATCAGGATCTCTTGTTGGAATCACTAGACTGCATCGATGAAAAACATGAAGAAGCTGAATTAAGGGCGGCAGCATATAGGCACCGAGTCAAGCGATATTACGATGACAAAATCCACCCAAGAATCTTTGATGTGGGTGATCTCGTTTTGAAACGAGTTTTCCCGGTACCATCACGTATGAATCCCAACTGGGAAGGTCTGTATGTCGTTGAACGGAAGCTTGGAGGAGGAACTTTCAAGCTAGCGACCGTTGATGGTGTGACACTCCCCCGAGCATGGAACAGTGAACATTTACGACGTTATTATATTTAGCATGTTTCTTTTCTGTTTTAGGTGCAATTGTTTCCCGTATGTTTATATTCCATTGATTCTTAGTTTCATTTTTAGCATGTAATCGGAAGGTTTAGTTTGTTTTCATTAATAAAGGCTTGAAGCCATCCTTTCTATGAACTATTGATGTTTCTGAAACTTATAGTCCGGTGACAAACAACTGGAGTTGCATTATTCTACCTGACGTACGAACTCGCATAAGCGACTTGAATCTCCGAGTCCCCTAAATGCGGACCGGAGTACTCTAAGTCCCCGGAGTGCGGACTAGAGTATAAACGACTTGAATCTCCGAGTCCCCTGAATGCGGACCGGAGTACTCTAAGTCCCCGGAGCGCGGACTAGAGTATAAACGACTTGAATCTCCGAGTCCCCTAAATGCGGACCGGAGTACTCTAGGTCCCCGGAGCGCGGACTAGAGTATAAACGACTTGAATCTCCGAGTCTCCTGAATGCGGACCGGAGTACTCTAAGTCCCCGGAGCGCGGACTAGAGTATAAACGACTTGAATCTCCGAGTCCCCTGAATGCGGACCGGAGTAATCTAAGTCCCCGGAGCGCGGACTAGAGTATAAACGACTTGAGTCTCCGAGTCCCCTGAATGCGGACCGGAGTATTCTAAGTCCCCGGAGCGTGGACTAGAGTATAAACGACTTGAACCGCCGAGTCCCCTGAATGCGGACCGGATTACTCTAAGTCCCCGGAGCGCGGACTAGAGTATAAACGAATTGAACCGCCGAGTCCCCTGAATGCGGACCGGATTACTCAAAGTCCCCGGAGCATGGATTAGAAAATATTCTAAGTATCAAAAATGTGAAACAAGAGATGTACAATTCCAAAGAATGTCCGAACATGTAAGAATGGATTAGGAATTTATGTAACTCATAAGAACTTGAGTTTCGACCACAGTTATACAGAAAGCTAAAAAGCAGAAATCGTTCAAATGACAAAGAAACTAAACTTTATTCAATAATCCAAAACGGGGTTATACAACCACTCCTCCAAAACTTGGAGTCAAAAATCTGTCTACATAAACTACGAAAACGAAAAAGTAAAAGTAGTTACATGACCTAAGCAAAATCTCGTTGAACGAGTATAGTGGCTACTTTTTCGGCTTCTTTTTCTTGTCCTCCTTTGCTTTCTCAGATGACTCCTCTCCCTCACGCTTCCTCTTGGACTTTTTGCTCGCCAAAGAAGCGGAGTTAGGAGTGGGAGGAGGAACATCCAGTGGTTTGGATTTGCAGGGAAGAATGACTTTCAGAGGCCTATTCAGCGGGTCGGTAAGTTCTAGTACTTGAGACTCGACCTTGATCTCAACCTTCTTTTTCTTCTCTTCCGCGAGTCGCTCCTTCATACTCACCTTCGAAGTGTGTTCTGAGGCGCCCGTGATTTCAATTTCATTACTCCCTTCAAAGGGAGATGAAGTGTCAGACCTATCATCATCTAGCGCCCCGATCATTTGAGCGTCAGGACTGGGAGTTACTCCTGCGTGAGCAGCATCGCTTGTTTTCCCCGTCTCCTCCTTGGCGTCATCGCTCCTCGGAGTCGGTTCGGGATCAGAGCGGCTTGCATAAAAACATAAAGAACGAACATTAGAACCGATAACCGATCGTAGAAAGCGACAGATCTTTGAATTTCTAGAAGAAGAGTTTTGTACCGGTTTCTTGCTGGCTTTCAGCTGTGCGCGGAGTTTCACCCTCCAGAATGGGAGATAGCACTTGAATGCCAAGACCGGGGTCTTCCAGATCATAGCTGGCATGCTACTCGAATGGGTCAAGTGCTGGCCGATCGACCGATTGAGTAGAAGGAGGAGCTGCAGCCTCGGTTCCAGATGGACTAGCTTTGTCATCTTTCTCTTTTGACGGAGGAGAGCCTTTACCAAAGAGAGCCATAGCTGCAGACAAGTCCGATGGCTCATTCCCCCTGAGAAGTTCTTTCACTAAAGCCTCCTCGTCGACCTCCTCGGTGCCCGACTCCACCTGTCTAATCTTTATTAAAGTCTCCCAAGCCTCGGCCAAAGATTCAAGGTAGCCCTTGCCTAAGAAAGTCAAGTCTCAGTGCATGAGGACACGGGCATTGTATTCGGCTATCAGTGGGTCGAACATACACTTGATTTCTTCTCTGCCGGCCTCTGCAGCCGCTTCAAGGCGGGAGTCGATCTCCGCGGAAGCTATTCTCTTGCCCTCCTCGCGGGCTTCATCCTTCATTGTCCCAACCTTAGAAAGCTCGTCGTCAAGCTTTGCCTTTAAGAGACGTGTATCGACGATCTCGTTACAGTACCGTTAAGACTCTTCTTGAGCCGCTATCTTCTCTTCCCTCTCCTTAGAGAGTAGCTCCTTCAACTCTTTAACCTGCAGGGCGAGTGCATCCCTTTCTTTTTGAATAGAATCTTTTTCTAGAGCTAGGGCCCCACTGCGTTGGACTGCGACGTCAAGTTCTTTCTTATGGGTCGTCTCTAGACGAGCGACGGCCTCCACCGTCTCCTTAGCACTCTGTTCTGCGGCTTCAAGTTTGGACTTGTACGAAGCGAGCTCTTCGTCCTGATTCTTGATGATGTCTTTATCAAAGATAGCTTCGAGCTTCAAGCGGTCGATTTCTTGTTGACGCCCAACGGATACTTCCGAGACTTTTTCAACTAAATGAACAAACGCGTCATGTTGAACATAGACGTTGTTGTTGCAAGCGATGACACTCTGCTTGACATGCCCTGGAATGTGATGAATAGCTGGGAGGAACTTCAGACCGTCAAAGCAGATTTTGGGAAATTTAGCTTTAAGATCGACCAGCTTCTCCGATATTGTTGGGTCTGCCGCAGGAACAGGGGAAGGAGGTTTTGAAAGTTCAGTTCTCTTATGATGTTCCCGAGATTGTCGTGTGCTTGATGAACCGGAATGTTGATCTCGGGAAACATCGGGTTGAGACCCCTTCTACGAAGATTTTTCTCTGTCTGGTTCTGTTTGAGGAGGAAGATCGCAAGAGTATGAAGACTGGGAATGTGATTTCTTTTGATAAGACAACTCTCGGGGACGGTTATCTCGATATCCGTAGTCGTCCCTGTCTCGGCGTTTACCGGGGCCCGAATCCCGGCCAGAGTGGTGAAAGATGGAAGAGCCGTGGAGACGGTCAAATCCGTTGGAGCGTCCCATGTCACCTGCATAGAATGAGAATAACAACAAGTTAGAAAAGATCAGGGTGACGGTTAAGATTGAAGTGCAAAGTGAAGTGCACATGTCCGTGTGTGTCCTAGTGTTTCCCCCCGACGGACCAGTTTCTTTACTAATGGGAGTTTTATCTCCCTGGACTTGGGCTTGAACTCCCGTACCGCCTCCAGCGGGCGAATGAAGCTTGAGGGCCTCTGGATCGTCGAAACCGTAGTTGAGTGAATCGTCAGGAATGGTAAGGTTCGATAGGCCCTTCAGAGAACTTTCTAAGTGCTCCGAGGAAGTTTCTTTTTCCGTTGGCATAAGGGTAACTTTAGAAGTTCCGCCCACAGTTTTCTTCCTCAGCTTGCGCGTCAGTTTCTTCTCTCCCTTCGAAGGGGAAGACAGTGTTTCTATATCATGAACTTCAACCGCCGGTCCCCGAGACGGACTAATATTCTCACCCTGTACTTCGGGCGTCTCAGTCTCCTTAATTTCCCCCTCTTCTAGTGCATCAGGAGCATTGCGCACTGAAGACTCAGCTTGTTTTATCCCTTTACCAGAGCCAGGCCTGGGAATGGTGACGCCTTGAGGAAGGCTTATCCGAAGGCCTTCTACCAACAGTCCAAGCCTTGTAAGTGACTCATTCAAAATGAGATTTCTAATGTCCCGTTCTTCGGCGGGGAGGGCTCGAATGGCTTCGACGACATCAGAATATCCTCGGCCGTCAGGACGTGGGCTAATACCTGAAAAGATGGGTAAAGTTTAGAAAAGGTACGGCTTTGACTAAACATGAGTAGCAGACCAAGAAAAAAGCTTACTTCCTTCAACCCATCTACTCGCAAAGCCGGGAGGACAACGCACATAAAACCATTCCTGTTTATACAAGGTGAACTTGGTCCACGCCCCGGTTAAGATTTGACATTTGTTATGCGGCTCGAGAAACATGAATGATGGGCTATCCTTCTGCTTCTTGATGCAATATATGTATCGGATATCGCTCGGAGTTGGGAGCTTAGAGAAGACATTCATGAAGAGGATGCAGGTACCGTAGAGGAATGCATGGCCATTCGGGTGCAGTTGCGATGGGGCAATGTCAATATATTGCAGCACATCCCGAAGAAACAAGTTGAACGGTGGCACACTGCCAACCCAGCACATGAATTTATTACAAGCTGTGTATCCGGCTGGGGGCAAGTGTGGACGATCATGCCCCGAAGGAACTAGCACGTCATCAAAGGGGATTCCGTGGACAGAGCATATCCAACGGAGCGTACTTTCATTGATCTTTGAAGCATGTGAATCGACAGGGTTGTCCAAGAGAATTGCTGCCTCCAGAGCATCGGGAGCTAAGTCATGTGCAGGGGAAGTTGATGGGTTTAAAGTATCTGCGACTTCTCGTCGGGAGGACGGCCCTGGCCTTTTCGAAATTGTGGCGGAGCTAAATTTCCGAGACATCGCTGATAAAGATTGAATCTAGCAAAGTACCTGTTCGAACTATACTTAAAAAATAATCGACGTTAGACTTAACAATACGAATATTACCCCATGTAGTGTGTGAACTAGTGCGATCATTCAGGTGTAAACGTTGAGAAATTATAAGTCACAGAATTGATGATATAAAGTTGAGCTTTAAACTGTCGTCTTCGAAGACCGTCATCACTGACCGTCTCCGAAAGCCAGCATTGCAATGTTTTCAATTTTGAACTCGGACATTGGCACTGCGTGTTAAAAGCTTTAATCCATTTTTATTGGTTTAAATTCAGGCTTATGATTGTTGAAACTAGGAAGTTATCAGTTCGGATTAGTTCGATATGCTAGTATGCTTAAGTCCTTGTCCTTGTGTTTGAAGTTTTATTAGGCAAGGTGAATAGGAGTTCGGTTAAAGTTCTGCTCAGCTTAAAGTTCTGCTCGGCCTTCGTTCTGATCGGCCAAAATTCTATTCGGCCAAAATTCTGTCCGGCCAGAATTCTGTTCGGCCTCACTTCTGTTCGGCTTGAAAAGGAGTGCACGCAACAAGTCACGCCGAGCCGATTCGCTCGGCCTTCTGCCCTTAACATCACTTCTCCTCTTTTCCTCTATCTCTCCCAACCAGCGTGATCAAGTTTTTCGGCAAGCCGTGTCAAACAACGGTCATGCCGAACCACTTCACTAGGCCTTACCTCCAATTCATCACCCACACGCCTCTTATTTCCTTTAATCTACGGAGAATTTATGAATTCGAGTTTTGTGTTAAGCTTCCTAATTCGAGAAAGCGATCGAGAATTTCTTACCGAAGGAAACGGCAGGAGCTTGGGGATCTGTGGACTTAAGATTGTCATAGTGTTCGAGCTTGACTTAAGGGGAGCTTGTTGGATTCGAAGTAAGAAGGAAGGATCGTAGAAGGTGAATAAAATTTAAGGGAGGTAAGTTATGTTTCTTGGAGGGTCGCGGAGGAAAAAAGTGAAAAAGAGAAGAAGAAGAAGAATGCCAGCTTTTATAGGGGAGGAGAAGAAGTCGAAGAGACTATGACCGGTAGAACCGGTCAGAACGACATCGTTCGGCATCGGCTATGCCGTTCGGCATCCAGGGTGCTCGGCTTGAAGCAAAGCACGGTGGATTCATGACTCAAAGCGCATCACGTTTAACCACATGATGCACTTTGGGGGGCAAGTGTTACCTGAAGGTTTGACCAGGCAACTAGGCACTCGACACTTACATACCGTTTGGCATGGAGAGTCGTTCGGTATTGTATATCGTTCGGCATTCTAGAGTGATCGACATTCGAGAGCGTTCGGCATACATGGATCATTCGGCATGGCAGAGCGTTCGGCGCTCCTTACTGCTCGGCATCCACACTTCGTTCGGCATTCAGTTTGTTCGGCATCAGTCTGTTCGGCATCAGTGTGTTCGGCATCAGTGTGTTCGGCATCACTTCGTTCGGCATCAGTGTGTTCGGCATCAGTCTGTTCGGCATCAGTGTGTTCGGCATCAGTCTGTTCGGCATCAGTTTGATCGGCATCTATGGTTCGGCACACAGAACTCACTCTTTCTGGGCCGAGGTATTCAGCTGCCAGGCCCACCAGGAAAGTCCAACCCATCTTTGTCTATAAATACAGAGGCAGGGGCACAGTGAAAAGGACCTTTTTTCGAGAACACTAGGGAGACTCTGCCGCTTTCAAGATTCGCTCTTTTTACTTAGCAACTGTATTCGAGTAGTTGGTGAACGGATTGTACTTGTAATCAGTTATCAAGTAAAGCAATAAAAGATTAACTTCAAAGTGGACGTAGGCAGTTACGCCGAACCACTATAAATCTGGTGTTCTCATCTTTGCATTCAATTTAGCATATTGTTCTCTGTTTAAATTTACATTCTTCATTTATCTCTCTACACACATTTTCTCAACGAGGTTAGTGACCAATTTTGGTGCTAACACTAAATATGTGATGAATTTACAAAAAGGTTATATGATAATAAGTCCTAAAACAATATTTTATTTCTGCAGTTATTGCCTACTATTAAGGCAATCAAGGTGACACGAATTTTAATTTGTTGGATTTGAGACACAATTAAGGTGCCATAACTAAATTTATCTTCATAGAGTTATGTTTTTGTCTGTAATCCATTACTATGCAAGATATAGATCCACTAAATTCATGTCGCACAAAGAATTAATGATTAGTATGGTAAAGTCCACTTTGGGAATACTTTGATTTTTTATCCTTCTACGAAGGTAAAGGAGATGTCTATATATATGCCATGTAAGGAAAATTTGGAATAAGCTTCCAAACTAAAATATACTCTCAAGTCAGATCAATGTTATTACAAGTTACTAACGATAATTTTATCAAATAGTCAAAGTATTTTTATCTATTACTTTTTGATGATCATTCATCAAGGTATTGCTTCCTTTACAATGATACTTCTATTTTTCTTTTCTATTATTATTTTGATAAAATAAGTAATAAATTGCTCATTGTTCAAAAATGGAACCGGGTCCTAGTTTTTAGCCCACTTGGTTGTCATGGATTATTCGGGTTTGAATTCTTTCTAACTAGGCTAAAATATGTTACCTAAAGTGTAAACATGAGCATGTTTATCTTTTATTTTTAATATAAATTTCATATGTACATGGTAGTATCATGGAAGGCAAATGATTTAAGGGTATGACCTACAATTTAAGCATATAAAAATTAGTTAAGATTAAACACTTTAGTGTATCACATTCTTGCAAGCAATAATATTTGAGACAAACAATCTTGCATGTCAATGACAACATAGCCGTCTCACTTTCAAGTTTATATGGTGGAGTTATATACATTGTAAATATCTCTTATAGGTAAAATGACTTGATTTTTAGCTCTCGGCATATTTTCTTGCATGCTTGGTGCCTCATACTTTCCTCAACTATCAAGGAAGTACCCTTTTTAAAGGTATTTGAGTTTTCTTCATTTCATAAGCATTAGCAAGAATATGTTTTTAATTTGTTTACTTAAGCGACGCTTTGTTTTAGTTGAATAAATAGTGGATTCTTTTAATAATTTAATATGATCATGAACATATATATCTTTCTTCGTGAATATGATTTACTATTGTACAGCTTCACAACCATAACATTCATATAATTCTTTGTTTTATTATTGATTTGTATAAAAGGAAGAAAGCAAGAGTTCATATTTATGTGTTTCATTTGTTTTCCAAAATATATGAATTGTTCGTGTCTTTTGGCTACAACTATGGAAGATATATTTCCTTCTCAGAGAAGATCCACTAAAATCATGACGCATAAAGAATCAATGATTGGTATAGTAAAATCTACTTTGACGGTACTACTATTATTTTATCCTTTCATGCAGGTGAAGGAAACGACCATATACGCCATGGAAGGAGCTGTGAAATAAGCTTCAGTTCAATTTTCTTACAATTTACTAATAATGCTTCTGTTAAAAACTAAAAGTATTTTTATCCATTACTTTTTTACGATTGCCCATCAAGGTATGTTGAGACCTATTCTTTAGTTGCTGGAGTGTAGGAGTTCTAGTTATGTTCTGAATAAGTGTCCTAGTTTTTAGGAGTTTATTTAGTCTTTGATTTATTCTTGCTCACGTTTTCTCACGAACTAAGTAGTGGACTGTTTTTTAGCATTTCTGTTTTTGTACTCTGCCTATTTAAAGGCTGTTCTTAGTATCAATAAAATTTGATTCAAACTCTACAATTTTGGTATCAGAGCCAAGGGGTCTGACGAGCAGAGTTTTAGGAACCGCAGTCTCCTAAAGCTAAAAGAAAAAAAAATTGAGAGAAACACCTTAAGAGAGAGAGAAAAAGGGTGTTCTGAAAATGGCGAATGAAGGACAGAACTTGCTAAGTATTCCCAAGTTTGATGGAGATTATGAGCACTGGTCTATGCTGATGGAGAACCTGCTCAGATCTAAAGAATGGTGGCATCTTATTGAAACTGGTTACACTGAACCTAGAAAAGGAGAGGTATTAACTGCTCAGCAACAAACTGCCCTAAAGGAGTTAAAGCTGAAAGACTTGAAGGTGAAAAACTATCTTTTCCAAGCAATTAATAAGTCTGTCTTGAAGACTATTCTTCAAAAGGAGACAGCCAAAGAGTTGTGGGAATCGATGAAAAGAAAATATCAAGGAAATGTGAGAGTTCAGCGTGCTTAGTTACAAGCTCTTCGAAGAGAATTTAAAGTACTTGAGATGTAGATTGGTGAAACAGTCATTGACTATTTCTCTAGGGTCATGTTGGTAGCTAATACCATGCGTAATCTTGGAGAAGATACGCAGGATGTGAAGATTGTGGAGAAGGTATTACGCACACTCACTGAAAAATTTAATTATATTGTGTGCTCAATAGAAGAATCAAAAGACATCAACTGTCTTTCTGTGGATGAACTTCAGAGTTCTCTTGTAGTACATGAGCAGAAATTTCGAAGACATTCAAGTGGTGAAGAACAGGCCCTAAAAGCTACAACTGAATCAGTAAGAGGCAGACAAGAAAGAGGTCGTGGAAGGAGCACTTATAGAGGAAGAGGAATGGGAAGACAGAGCTATGACCGTGCCAGTATAGAATGCTACAATTGTCACAAGCTAGGTCATTATCAATATGAATGCACAGAAAAAGAGGTGAACTTTGCTGGCTTTGAAGAAGAAGAGCTATTGCTCATGTCTTAGAGCATCTCCAATCCATATATGATGTATTTTCATCTAAAATCTACGTGGCAAATATTACTACACATTGTTAAGAGAATGTGAAGTACTTAACATTCATGAGTTAAGCTTTTTATCCAATGCAAAAGTGTAGATACACAAAAAAAGCTTAGGTGTAATTTTCTGATAATTAGAACAAAAAAATATTTTAGTTAAAATCCACTAGTGGAGAGAGAAAAAGTGACGTGTCATGTGGAGTTGAATGTCTAGAACTAGACATTGAAAAAGACAATGTCAAGTAGTTTTTCAATTACATCAACAAAAAACATTAGCATTGGAGACAACATTTTAATATAAAATGTTAAATAATGATGTGGCATTCAAATTACAATGAATTCACGCTAGGATTGAAGATGCTCTTATGTTGAAATGGCTGAGAAAAGCAAAGCAAAGACTTGGTTTCTAGATTCTGGTTGCTCAAACCACATGACCGGAGACAAGAAGGTGTTCAAAGAAATAGATGAAACTTTCAATCAGTTGGTGAAACTTGGCAACAACACGAGAATGAAGGTATATGGTAAAGGCAGTATAAAGATGAATATAAATGGTGTAAATCATGTGATTCAAGATGTGTTTTATGTGCCTGAACTCAAGAACAACCTCTTGAGTATAGGGCAATTAATGGAAAGGGGTTTGGCCATCTTGATTCAATCCGGAATGTTGCAGATTTACCATCCGCTTAAGGGATTGATCATAAAAACAAACATGACCAATAACAGAATGTTTGTTGTGTTCTCTCAAGAGCAAGAAAGAAAGGAAGCATGCTTTCAGGCCATGACATCGAATTTGGCATACCTTTGGCATTGTAGATTTGGTCACCTCAGTCTCAAAGGCTTAAGGACTCTTTATTCTAAGAAAATGGTTCAAGGTCTACCCGAGTTACCGGAATCCACAACAGTGTGTGAAGACTACATGAAGGGGAAGCAACATCGTGATCCGATCCCAAAGAAAAGTCAATGGAGGGCTACTCAACCATTGCAGCTGGTTCATGCAGATATTTGCGGTCCAATTACTCCAGCCTCTAATAGCCAGAAGAGGTACATACTATGTTTTATAGATGATTATTCTAGAAAAACATGGACATATTTTTTGTTAGAGAAGTCAGAAGCATTTTATTATTTCAAGTGCTTTAAAATGTTAGTTGAGAAGGAGAGTAGTCTGTCCATTATGAGTCTTCGTACAGATAGAGGAGGGGAATTTGTTTCTACAGAATTCAATGAATTTTGCAAAATAAATGGGATAAAAAGACAACTGACTACAGCTTACACTCCGCAACAAAATGGAGTAGCGGAGCGTAAGAATAGGACAGTTATGAATTTGGTGAGATCTATGTTATCCGCCAAAAAGGTTCCCAAAACATTTTGGCCGGAGGCTGTGAAGTGGACAATTTATGTATTAAATCGATCTCCAACCTTTGCTGTTAGAGAGATGACACCAGAAGAGGCATGGAGTGGTAAGAAGCCATCTGTTGAACACTTCAGGGTGTTTGGTTGTGTGGGGAACGTCCATGTTCCAGATGCAAAGAGAACAAAGCTTGAGAACAAGAGTGTGAGCTGTGTTCTGTGTTGAAATTAGGAGACACAATATATAGGAGAGTTGAAGAGGATGGAAGTAGCTTGGCGTAGGAGAAGACGGATTGCGAAACGGAGTCCGGAGGAGCAATCTGGAGGAGTGTTTGGTGTGCTGGCTGCCTGCAGGCTGCAACCAGATGTCTGCAGTAATGGGCCAGACGTCTGGCCCTACAGGGTCCAGTTGCCCGAAAGTTCGGTCAGACGTCTGGAGCCCTGCCTGCAGACGTCTGAGCCGGTGTTTCCAGGGGTTCGGGCCTGGGTTTGGTGCAGCTGTTTGGGTCATAAGCAAAGGGCATTTTGGGGATTTGCCTTGGTTTCCTAACACAGTATATAAGCTATTTTTCTGGTGTATATGCAAAAAACCTAATCTAATTCCAAGTGAAGGGTTTTATCCTCCAAATCTAGGGTTTAGGCAAATCCTATTTCTTCAATTCTAATCTCCACAAAATTATATTCTTGCTAGAATATTGTGATCATTGTTAACAATCTCTTGTACTCTTCTATTGGTGATATAATAAAAGCTCTCTCAAGTGGATGTACACTAACACAACGTTAGTGGAACCACTATAAAATCGTGTGTGATTTACTTATTGTTATTGCATTCATATATTGCTTGTATTGGTGTTGTGATCTTGAGTTGGGCTATTTGGTATTGGTTGAAGTTTTGGTTAAGTTAGATAATCGGTTGTTTTACACTAGCTAGCACGATTTGGCTTTTCCGCGTTGCGCGTTGCGATTGTATTAGAGTGGTCTTGGGTGTAGTCGTAACAACATTTGGTATCGGAGCTTTGGTGTTGCTAGGTGGTTGTAGAAATGCCGGAAACGGATACCTCTGAAAATTCAATGGTTGGTCCAAGTAGTATAGCGCCGTATGTATGTGGGTCGTATGTAGCGTCGGGATCTCAATTGGTAATCGACAAGTGGAATGGCGATAATGATTTTGAAAAGTGGCAATGGAAGATGAAAGCAGTTTTAAGAAGAAATCAAGTTCATAGGGTAGTGTTTGATACACATTTGTTGCTGGCGGACATCTCGGATGTTGAGAGAGAGGAAATGGAAGAGTGGGCATTCACTACACTTCAACTAGCTATGGGAGAGAATGTGATCTCCGAAATTAGTGGTGAGACCACCGCTAAGGACATTTGGGACAAGTTAGAGGAGTTGTATATGAAGAAGTCTCTAACTAATCGTTTGATCTTGTTGCAAACGTTTTTCACGTATAAGATGAAAGAGGGGAGTTCGCTTAAGGCACACTTGAATGTGTTTGATGATTTGCTAATGAAGATGAAGGCGGTAGATTTGAAGATTGAGGAAGAGCAAAAGGCGATGATATTGTTATGTTCGTTGCCGGACCGTTATACGGGTTTCTCGAATAGCTTGATCTATAGCCGGGATACATTGACGTTAGATGATGTCAAGACGGGTCTTCTTAGTGAGGAGTTGAGAGATCAAATGAAGGAGTTGAGTGTTGGTGGTAGTAGTGCCGGAAATGGTCAAGGTTTGTTTGTGGAGAAGGAGAGATATGCGAAGAAGGAGAATCAGGGGCGTTCCAAATCTAGGAATCCCGGTTGGAGAGGAAAGTCGAAGGAAAGGAAAGGCAAGTGCTATATTTGTAAGAAGCCCGGTCATTGGAAGAATGAGTGTCTGGACAAGGAGAAGGCCAAGAAGGAAGTAGCATCTTCATCGGTCGCGGTGGAGAGAGGTGTTGGTGAGGGAGACATGGATGTATTGACGACGGTAGCATCAAATGTTTCGGGTAGCAAATGGGTTCTCGATTCGGGGGCGTCTTATCATATGACGCCGAATAGGAATTGTTTTTATTCTTTCGAAGCTAGAGAGGGAAATTCGATTGTTATGGGAAATGGTGCTATTTGTAAGTCGAAGGGCATTGGTTCCGTGCAAATTAGGATGTTTGACGGAGTAGTTCGTACTCTCACTAATGTGCGCTATGTTCCGGGACTTAGGAAGTCCCTTATCTCTTTAGGGCAATTAGATTCTTTGGGATGCAAGATTACTATTGAGAGAGATGGCTTGAGGGTTTCGAAGGGGGCGCTTGTGGTTATGAAAGGTGCTAGGGCTCATGGTATATATTTGCTTCAAGGTGTGACCATAGAAGGTGAAGCTAGCATTGGGGTTGATAGTTCTCGCGACTTAGATGCAACTAGATTGTGGCATTTGAGGTTAGGACATGTCTCGGAGAGGAGTTTGGATATTCTTCGGAAAAGGGAGATGATTGGTGGTGAGAGTTTCAACAAGCTAGAGTTTTGCGAAGAGTGTGTCATGGGAAAGCAAACAAAGGTTTCATTCGGTGAAGGAAAACATGATTCAAGAAGCGTTCTTGAGTATGTGCATACGGATGTTTGGAGACCGACACCGGTTGCTTCTTTAGGTGGAGCAAGGTATTATATTTCTTTTATTGATGATTTTTCTCGTAAAGTTTTGGTGTATGTAATGAAGGCTAAGTCGGAGGCATTTGCTAAGTTCAAAGTATGGAAGGCTCTTGTTGAGAATGAGAGTGGTAAGTCTTTGAAGGTTCTTAGGTCCGACAATGGCGGAGAATATGTTTCCGGAGAATTCTTGGAGTATTGCAAGCATCATGGCATTCGGAGACATTTTACTACACCGGGAGATCCGCAGTCAAATGGTGTTGCGGAGAGGATGAATCGTACTCTACTAGAGAAAGCTCGATGCTTGAGATTGACATCGGGTTTGTCTAAGGGATTTTGGGCCGAAGCTTTGTCAACCGCGGTGCATATTATTAATCGAATTCCGTGCTCGGCTATTGACAACAAAATCCCGAAGGAAGTGTGGAAGGGAAAGAGTATTGACTTGAGCTATCTTCGTGTCTTTGGAAGTCCGGTTTATGTGCATGATCCGGGAAATGATAAGCTTGAACCAAGAGCTTTCAAGGGGATTTTTCTTGGCTATACGGATGGAGTGAAAGGCTACCGGATTTGGAATCCAGAAACGAAGAAGGTAATCAACTCTCGTTATGTTACTTTTGATGAGTCGGCTATGTTCAAGAAGAATGAAAGCTCATCGGATATTCCGGTCTTGGTTCGTGATGAATCGAAGGGGAAGGAAGTTATTACCACATTTTGTCCAAGTAGTAGAGAGAGTAGATTAGTAGAAGATGCTTGTGAGGAGAAAGCGGTTGATGATACATCACATAGTCCACAAGGTGCCTCTAGTAGTGTTGGTGATGTACACGAACCTAGAGAAGATTCGGTTCAAGGTGGAGCTGAAAGGGGTTTGGGTGATAATATTGCTACTCGGGTTGGTCGTCGTGCTATAAGGCCACCCGAAAGATATGGTGATTGGAACTATCTTAGCTTTTGTGATAGGTTGGACTATGCTCTTAATGTAGTCCAAGATGAGCCTATGGACCTTGATGACGTCATGAATTCGAGTAATAGCTCGAAGTGGATTTGTGCCATGGAGGAAGAGATGCAATCATTGATGAAGAATCAAACTTGGAGTTTGGTTCCACTTCCTAAAGGAAACCGTGCTATTGGGTGCAAATGGATTTACAAGGTGAAGGACGATGGAAGATACAAAGCTAGGTTAGTGGCTAAGGGGTTTGCACAAAGGAAAGGAAAGGAGTATGATGAGATATTCGCACCGGTTGTGCGCCATACTTCTATCCGGATATTACTTGCCATAGTTGCTATTCACAACTTGGAGTTGGAGCAACTTGATGTGAAGACCGCCTTCTTGCATGGTGACTTGGATGAAGACATTTACATGGAGCAACCGCAAGGGTTTGTTGTAAATGGTAAGTCAAATATGGTGTGCAAGTTGAAGAAATCGCTATATGGGTTGAAGCAATCACCTAGGCAATGGTACAAGAGATTTGATCATTTTATGCTTAAAAGTGGCTTTGATAGGAGCATCAAAGATGCTTGTGTTTATTTCAAGAAGTTGGGAAATGATTGTTGGGTGTACTTGCTCTTGTATGTGGACGACATGCTCATTGCTTCGAAGGACAAGAATGAAATCAACAAGTTGAAATTGAAATTAAAGTCGGAATTCGAAATGAAAGACCTTGGAGAAGCAAAGAGGATATTGGGCATGGAGATAGAAAGGGATCGAAAGCATTTTGAGTTGAAATTGACTCAAAAGGAGTACATAAAGAAGGTGCTTTGCTGGTTTAGCATGGAGAATGCAAAGGTGTCAAATACACCATTACCTTTGCACGTGAAGCTTTCGAGTAAGGATTCACCTATCTTGGAGAAAGACAAGGCTTATATGGCAAAGGTGCCATATGCAAGTGCGGTTGGTAGTTTGATGTATGCTATGGTATGTACAAGGCTCGATATAGCAAATGCCGTCGGGGTGGTTAGTCGTTTTATGTCTAATCCGGGAAAATCGCATTGGGAAGTCGTGAAGCTTATATTGAGATACCTTAGGGGTACGTCATCTCATGGTCTTTTTTTTGGCGGTAGTGGGAAAAGGAGTTGCAACTTAGTTGGTTATTGTGATTCGGACTACGCCGGTGATAGGGATAGGAGAAAATCAACTTCCGGATATGTCTTCACACTAGGTGGTACGGCCATAAGTTGGAGATCGAGATTGCAAACCGTAGTAGCTTTATCCACTATGGAAGAGGAGTTGATAGCCGCGGTGGAGGCGGCTAAGGAGGCACTCTATTTGAAGCGTTTGTTGTGTGACTTGGGGATTGGACACGATAGCATCGATGTTCAATGTGATAGCCAAAGTGCTATTCACTTGGCGGAGAATTTGGCTTTTAGCTCACGGACTAAGCACATTGAAGTGAGGGAGTCATTCTTGGTAGCCATGGATGAGGATAAGCAAGTAAGTCTTCGAAAAGTGCACACAAAGGATAATGCGGCGGATATGTTCACGAAGACATTGCCGTTTGGAAAGTTCGAGCATTGCTCGAACTTGATTCGCTTGGAGAAGTGCTAGGTGCCACTAGGTGGCACGGGTGAGAGAGTAGCTTGGTTGTAGTTGTGGAAGAGTATTGGTATGAGATTGTCGTTCTATCTTCTTGGTGTAGTGCTAATGTACACTCCTAGTGCTCTTGTCCTTGGTGAGACGGTGTTTGAATGTTTTCAACATTTCGTTGGCGGGTGGGGGCTTTGTGCCTGAACTCATTGATGGAGTGCAATGGGGGGTGGCTTTGCCGGAACCCGTTGCAGAAACATTCATGTTTGGTAGAAGGTAGAAGTGTTGGTAGTTGGAGCTATCGGTTGTTGATGGTATGGTACCATTGGTGTTGGAGATGGATATAGTGTCGAGGTGGAGTGTTGAAATTAGGCGACACAATATATAGGAGAGTTGAAGAGGATGGAAGTAGCTTGGCGTAGGAGAAGACGGATTGCGAAACGGAGTCCGGAGGAGCAATCTGGAGGGGTGTTTGGTGTGCTGGCTGCCTGCAGGCTGCAGCCAGACATCTGCAGTAATGGGCCAGACGTCTGGCCCTATAGGGTCCAGTTGCCCGAAAGTTCGGTCAGACGTCTGGAGCCCTGCCTGCAGACGTCTGAGCCGGTGTTTCCAGGGGTTCGGGCCTGGGTTTGGTGCAGCTGTTTGGGTCATAAGCAAAGGGCATTTCGGGGATTTGCCTTGGTTTCCTAACACAGTATATAAGCTATTTTTCTGGTGTAAATGCAAAAAACCTAATCTAATTCCAAATCAAGGGTTTTATCCTCCAAATCTAGGGTTTAGGCAAATCCTATTTCTTCAATTCTAATCTCCACAAAATTATATTCTTGCTAGAATATTGTGATCATTGTTAACAATCTCTTGTACTCTTCTATTGGTGATATAATAAAAGCTCTCTCAAGTGGATGTACACTAACACAACGTTAGTGGAACCACTATAACATCGTGTGTGATTTACTTATTGTTATTGCATTCATATATTGCTTGTATTGGTGTTGTGATCTTGAGTTGGGCTATTTGGTATTGGTTGAAGTTTTGGTTAAGTTAGATAATCGGTTGTTTTACACTAGCTAGCACGATTTGGCTTTTCCGCGTTGCGCGTTGCGATTGTATTAGAGTGGTCTTGGGTGTAGTCGTAACAACATTCTGCTCGGTTTCAGCGATGATTCTAAAGGTTACAGGATGTATAATCCAAATACGAAAAAAATCATAATGAGTAGGGATGTTGTCTTTGAAGAAGACTGTTTGTGGGATTGGGATGAAAAGTACAAAGAAGAAACACTCATGGACCTAAAGTGGGCAGATGAAGAAGATTTCAATAGCGAGGAAGAAACAGGAACAAAGGCAGCTGAAGCAGATACTATACAGCCCACCAACAGCAGATCTCCTACCCATGTTGTTGAAGGAGAATCAAGAGCAAGGGAGGACAGAATTAGAGCTCCACCGGCATGGATGGCAGATTATACTACAGGGGAGGGTCTTTCAGATGACGAAGAAGTAGTTAATATGGCATTTATGGACTCCACAGACCCTATTACATTCGAAGAAGCAGTAAAAAGTATGAAATGGAGGGAAGCTATGGAAGCTGAAATCAAAGCAATTGAAAAAAATAGGACATGGCAGCTGACTGAATTACCCTTCGGTGCAAAAAAAATTGGTGTTAAATGGATCTATAAGACAAAGTTGAATGAATCTGGTGAAGTTGATAAATTTAAGGCACGACTAGTGGCAAAAGGGTATTCGCAGAAGCATGGGATAGATTACATGGAGGTATTTGCGCCAGTAGCAAGGATGGACACAGTAAGAATGATATTAGTTCTTGCATCTCAACGAGGTTGGGAAATATTTCAACTTGATGTCAAATCTGCATTTCTGCATGGAACTTTGGATGAGGATGTGTATGTAGATCAACCAAAAGGGTTCAAGAAAAAAGGAAGTGAACATATGGTCTACAAGCTTCACTAAGCCTTATACGGCTTAAAATAGGCTCCACGAGCTTGGTTTAGCCGTATTGAATCATATTTTCTCAAGCAAGGGTTTCAAAAGAGTCAAAGTGAGCAAACTCTTTTCTGCAAAATGGGAGATGGAGGTAAAATTATCATTATCAGTATTTATGTTGATGACCTTATTTATACTGGAAATGATGAGTTTATGATGAGTGATTTCAAAAAATCAATGCAAAGAGAGTTTGACATGACAGATCTAGGAAGAATGAGGTTTTTTCTAGGAATTGAAGTCATACAGAACTCCACTGGCATCTATGTTTGTCAAATAAAATATGCAATGGAGATTCTAAGAAGATTTGGAATGGAAAATAGCAATTCAGTAAGCAATCCTATTGTGCCAGGTCACAAACTAAACAAAGACGAAGGTGGACTGAAGGTGGATGAAACTCAGTTCAAACAAATAGTAGGCAGTTTAATGTATATTACGGCTACTCGGCCAGATCTGATGTTTGTGGTAAGTTTAATTGCCCGCTTTATGTCATGTCCAACTCAGTTACATTGGCAGGTTGCAAAACGAGTTCTCAAATATTTAAAGGGAACTGTCAACTTTGGAATTCTGTATAAAAGAGGGGGAACTGAAGAGCTAGTAGGCTTTACTGATAGTGATTATGCTGGAGAGCTGGAAGGAAGAAGAAGCACTTCTGGGTATGTGTTTCTTATGAATGGAGCTGTTGTTGCTTGGTCCTCAAAGAAACAACCAGTTGTCACTTTGTCCACTACCGAAGCCGAATTTATTGCTGCTGCTAGTTGTGCCTGTCAAGCTATCTGGATGAGAAGAGTTTTAGCAGAAATGGGGTATGCTCAGGAAGGTGGAACAGTCATTATACGTGACAATACTTCAGCAATAAAACTTAGCAAGAATCAAGTTATGCACAGCCGAAGCAAGCACATTGATGTAAGGTTTTATTTTCTCAGAGATCTTACTAAAGAAGGTATCATTAAGATGAAGTTCTGTGGCACAAATGACCAAATTGCAGATGTGCTGACTAAACCGTTGAAGTTAGATGCATTTCAGCGTCTTCGAAAGCAGCTTGGTGTTTGTGAAGTGCCTGTGTTAAACTAATTGCTGAAACTGCATTTAGTTTAAGGGAGGAATTGTTGAGACCTATTCTTTAGTTGATGGAGTGTAGGAGTTCTAGTTATGTTCTGAATAAGTGTCCTAGTTTTTAGGAGTTTATTTAGTCTTTGATTTATTCTTGCTCACGTTTTCCCACGAACTAAGTAGTGGACTGTTTTTTAGCATTTCTGTTTTTGTACTCTGCCTATTTAAAGGCTGTTCTTAGTATCAATAAAATTTGATTCAGACTCTACAAGGTATTGTTTCCTTTGCGATGCTACTTTCCTTTTCTATTATTAATTCGATAAAATAAGTAATAAAGTGCCTATTGTTCAAAAAATGGAACCGATCCCCTATCTTCAATATGATTGCTTTCTCTTTGTGTATGGATTTTAATAGATAAAAATAGGTACTTTCTCTTTATTATCACTCTTTAATTTTATATATCTTTAGTAAATGGTATTTATCCATAAATATGACCATTAAGGATGGTTTATGACGACAATGGTAGTCTTATTTAATGACAATGAATTTATTTCTTTTCAAATTTTGGTAATTTTATGATTATAATTCTTCATCGCCATTTTTAATATCATGTATGTATACTTTATGTTTTTCATCTATTGCCAGTTTCTTCATCACATTATCTCTACCATTTTTTTCATCACATATCTCTATCATCAAAGTCTAAAAGTGTTTAGCATTTTATAGTTTTTAATAAAATATCACACTTTTCATTGATTTCTATTCATTTTGATTAAATTTTCTATAACTTTGTTTTAGCGATAAGTTTACTTTTATTTGTCTCAAACAAATCATAATTTCTCTTTGCAAATTTTTTTTCTACCGAGCCTGCATTTGTTGATTAAAGATTGTCAACTAAATAGATAAGCATGAGCAAATTTCCATTATTACCAATATTGTAGTTGCTTTTTTTAAATGTTCTTTGATTGGAAATTTACATAAGACACATGAAATCGCTTATTTGGAAACTTACTTTATATTTCTTTTATTCATTTATTAACATTTAATTACGTGTTTCAGCATAAACGTTAGTGATACAGGCTGGGAAGAGAAAGCTGGATAATCATGTTGTTTTGTTATAGCCTTTTACACCCGAAGATTCATTGGAAGCTCATTGATTGGTAATAGTATTAGCTTATTATTGTAGATACGTATTTCATTTATATTATTTTAATTTCATTTATTTCATCATCATCTTACGGCTCTTGCCTTTTATAAAAACTGTGTTTTGTGTTGTTTTTCATTTTTACTTATCTTGAATGTTTATATCAGTTTCCTTGCATATTTTCATGGGTTGATCTAAGATCAGCTTAGAGTGCTGCTTTATGCGTGGCGTTTAAACAAGTATATAAAGGATAACATCATTTGTCTTTTGCTTAGTTTTCATTTTTAAATTTAGAATAATCTAACATTTAATTTATTGATGATGCAGATGCTACAACAAGTGCATAAAATGCCTATGTCTAACTCGGAGCTAAGCTAGATGTATTGTTTGGTTATAAACCATGCATAACTGAACCTCAATGAAAAATTCAACATGAGATGCAAATGTGAGGTCTTTTTCAACGTCTGTATCTAAAATTCATCTCTTATAGGTTACAATTTGTGTATTGAACAACTGTATATTTATAGAAAAATTGTACTAAATAGATTTATTGTCATATAAATGAACTACACAAATTATAAAAGTTTGAATTTATCTAAAATTGTGGTTAATATCGAAGTGTTTCCATGTGTATTTCACTATGCTTCTTTTCAATATCGTAAAATTATGGTTTAACATTCCCCTACTTACTATACCTTTTGTTCCCTTACCTTATTTACTTTATGTTCCTTATGTCCACGATTTTCCTGTTTTTCTATTTGATATGTTACCACAATATTTCCACCACATCCGTATGAAATTTATTATATGTAGTTACGGACGTCAATTTGTTTTACCTGATTTTCTTTTAGTGTGTTATTTATTTTTGGCTGATTGAAATTGGACTTTTATTGAATGGTTATCGTGAACCTATTTAACTATTCGGTTTGAAGATATAATTAAAAATAAACTTATGTAAATAATAAGGGAAAACATAAGGAACTCCCTCAAATATGAGTTACTCATGTAACAAGGCTTCGATTCAGTAAAATCTATGGGATTATAAAAGCCAAAATTTTGGTACACGTAATTATTGGAGTCCAATATCTTAAAGTTTAATATTTTTTATGTTATTTATAGTGATGTTGGGGATCAATATTAAATGAAAGATTAACTAATAACCTATTTTCTTGAAGAAGATAGTTTAAGTTCTATCACATGTCGAGTTTAAGAAAAACAAAATTTTCCTCTATACTTAGACCATGCATCCGAATTCAATGTTCTTGAATATTATATGCCAGGAATTCAAAAGATAATGTTAAATAAACATCTACAATAACATGATTTTTCATATCATATTTTATGTCCGGGGTGTATGATATGATTCATTTTAAATTTAGTATATCGACGATTATACTAAATTTCTTTAATGTCAAGCATAAACACGCTAAAAATATGAAATTATCATGTTTGAGAAGAAATATAATTTTCTTGATCTACACTCAAATGTAAAGTATTATGTTTGAAATTGTTCTTCCACTTGACGACCAATCTTAAGAGTGAACAAAAACTTTGAATGATGTATGAATCTTCGATTTTGAATGAAAAACATAAAATCATCCATCTTATAACAAACTAATTACCATTATACTTTAAACCTTCTTGGAATGCAAATTAGATACATGATGCATGGCGGGTTAGTAATATTTTGTTATAACATATATATTATACCTTAACTCCATTTCTTTCCCTCTTGAATATTTTGCTCTATTCAGTGTTATAATAAACTTGATTTATTAAATATTGTTTGATTTATCATAGAAATTAACAAGTATAAAACTTATCATATAGCAATACAGATTTTCCAATTAGTGCCTCAAATTCCTACTCTTCCTATTTTTTTTTAACATTATATAATTTATAACATGTAATATAATAGGAATTCCTACTAGCATAAATGAAAAATATTATATCCTTTAACAATATATTTTCATTTTATTATTTCTTGAGTTCAAGTTCATTCAATTCATATACGAACAAGTTTAGTATGTTTATTTCAAAATTCAATTACCTATTTTTAATTTTGTTTTAGTGGATGCCATGGACCTATCTTTTTTGAAGAAAAATTGGAATCTTTTGGAACTATAGGTTTTGTGAAAGATGCAACTTTGCAGGTATTAAAACAATAATAAGCTTCAAAGTCAGTTTTTTATAATTTCAGTTTTTGTATGTTTATTATCTCGAGTTAATGGGGTTCTGCTCAATATTTGGATACATCTTATTCTACTCTGATTTATTTCATTTATGCTCGCTACGAACAATTTAGCAACTCTGTTACTTTTGGTGATGTCTGTATTTAGTTAAACTATCTAAACATCTAGGATTACAAACTTTTATTGTGCATGTATATCTTCTAAAATCATTAATTACATATGAGATGCAAGATAACCTCTCATGCTAAAAGTAAATTATTTAAAATAAACTTATTGCTGCATTTATAGTTTATATGTACTAGATAATGGTGCCATTTGGAATTTATATCTCGTGAAAAAGATAACTTACTTTCCATTCATTTCATAATATAACCGATTCATTGCTGTAATCTTTTCTAAATAATTAAAAAAATTAAAATCTACGAAAGTGTATAATAATGGTGGAAGCACATGGTCTTATGGACTTCGAATTTGAGATACTTTAATCAAGGTTAGAGTCAAAGAAGGTATAAGAAACGAGGCAAAGAAACACAAAATATAGAGTGTTTCTTCATACCATCAGCATATACAATAATTGTTAATAATACTGTTGCGTGATAAAGTTGCTCGGTAGAAGTATTGAATGCATGTGTTTATAGCACATTGTTTATCCATAATTTGATGTTGATCATTTAATTTTATTTATTTATTTTGATTTTTATGCATCATTGGACCTTTATCATAATAATAATAGCATTTAATCGATTTGATTATCTATATAGAGGAGAAACATGTGTGGTGTATTCTATCTTTTTTTTATAGTATTTTGATAAAGATGTCCTTCTTAGTAACTATTTTGCATGTATTCAATGTTGTAATTTACGAAAATATTTTTATGCTCTAACTTAATGTATCATTTTGTATTTTAATGTAGTTTATGGTATGAAAGTAAGCCATACAATGCATATGAAATTTCTTCAACCAATATAAGCAACAAAACACATTCAAATTTTATTTGATCAACATATTCTCCTTCTCCACCTTATTAGAATTTGCAATTAGTATGTTTTCTTTGAGTTGATGCCGACAAAGAGTGGTCAAATTCTCAACTATATTTCGTTTGAAGATTGATTAACATAAATCCAATTTATTTAGATTTTTTGTTATCGGGCATGTCATTGTTATTGATCAATACATATATGGAATAGAATGACGGGTTTGTATGATTTTTATGTTAAAAATTGATACTAAGCAATGATTGTTATTACAATAAAATTTAAATGTATAACATGTACTATCACACCTGTCATTGGTATTGATTGATATGTTGAAATGAATGACAGGTTTGGAAGATTTTTATTTTAAGATTTGATACCAAGCACTGATTGTTGTTACAGTAATTTGTATGACATGTGCTGTAATCGACATCATGCATGAGTTTAAAATTGGCGCATTTACGGGTTTTATTACCATAATCAAAGAAGATATGCAATGTAATGATATGGTTGATAAAGGTAATAATGTATTCCTCCTACTCTTCAATTACATATAATATGTATTCATTTATAAATTTATTCTTTTTATTTAGAATAACTACTAATAGTCTACTGCCGTCAAGAATAGAAGCTCATATTCGTTACTTTTGATAAGTTTCTTAATTTGTGTTATGAGTAATTAGCTAGTAATTTGATATATAGTTTGGATAATGTAATAAAAAAGGCACTTGCCATACATAGATGACGATAATTGATTTGCTTGCTTGAAAATTAATTTTAATGTAACAATTCTTAATTAGCAGTTTTATAATTATAGCAGCTGTTCCATTATTGGATATTAACAATGTAACAATTCTGGAATGAAATATAACAATGCAACATAGGTTTTTTTTACCTTAAATTACCATTCCTTTAAGGGAATCTATTTGTGCTGCTAATTTATAGGGCATGTCTTATATGTCATTAGTTCTATCCATTTTTATCAATCTGAAATTCGAAAGATGTACCATTTAGCCTTTTGTTATATGATAAAAAATCTAACATCTAACTTTTTTTAATATAAATTTGTTTATTTTCCCCACATATTTACATTGTGACATGCTCAGAGTATTATACAAATAATATTTGTGGTTACAATGTTTTTGTTGTTGTTAGAAATAGTAGCTGTGAGACTATTAAAGTTCATATTCATAATAATGGGTGGAGAAGATCTTGAAGAGGGCCGACTTAGTGATCAATATGTCATCTTAAAGGTAATTTTTTCATTTTAAAATTTTAGAAATAATTTTTTATTTAAATGTGAGGGTTGCTAGAGTAAACAAAGCTTATCATTTCACTATTTATCGTAATCCTTAACCATTTACTACAACTGTCAAACATACTTCTAAATGTTTAGAAGGGATGCAACTTCTTTTCTGCTTTCTTGAAAAGTGTTTTTAACTTGCCTAATATGTAATTTTAAATTTTTTAATCTTTTAGCTATAATATCTGGTATACCTAATAATAGCCATTTTCTGAAATTATGAAGATAATAGGATAAACTCTGATGTGGATAGTATATGATTAGTAACTATGATCATTTACTTTTAGGTACGATATAATCCTGCACCATGGACGTTGGGAATCACCAAGACAGCTTCAACAGCATGGCGTTGACTTTGCCACTATGTATTAAAACCAGGACATTTAGATAAGAGTAAAATAAAAATAAAAATCTTTTTTAGTACCTTGCATTTTGCCCATTAACGTTGTAACTAATAGGTTTAGTTTATTAAGGGAAATTGAAACTGAAGCTATAAACTTGAACTTTTTAAAAAGTGTAAAAATATGTGTGAATCATTCTTTTCTTTAGCTTTTTTCACTGTTATATAGAGTGGAATCATTATCTATCATAATCTTTTTTATGCTTACTGGAAGTCGTTATTCGAAATCACTCTTTTAAGAAAGCCGATGCATCGCTTTCACTTAAATATCTTGGTATGTATAGAAAATAGTTCCCTTAGATATCTTGGTATATACAGAAAATAGTTCATTTTTTCTACTGTTGTTGATGTTGAATTAATGTATGTGTTACGTATTTATGCAATTTTAGATTGTTGTTTTACTGCGTATTCAATACTCAAGATGTGAATAATGAAATACTCTATATATTAAAAATAATTCCTTTTAATATCCTTTTTATTTTAAAACAAGCCAACATTTTCTTATAATATTAAATTTTTATTCAAGCGATTCCTTGCGTGCACATGTATATAACATAAAAAGTTAACTTGCCAACTACTAAACTTACAAGGCATATATCTAATGTCTATACTTGGCTAATTAATATTAAAATAGTTGCTATAATTTAAGAGATTTGCATACTTATTGCATGAAAAAATTAAAATAAAAACAATAAACAAATCTACGAACAAAAAACAAAAATAATGATACGTTTGATAAGCACTTTCATGTATTACAATATTTTTTTAGACTATTTGCTACTTACCAGTTTAGGCTTTGGGATGAGGATTAAAATTGATTGCTAAAGGAAACGATAAGAAAACCTTTTGTTAAATATTATAATTTTCAAACCTTTGAAGCTTCAATACTTTGGATAGGTGCTTTTCTAGGCTTTGAATTTGAATTGTTTGTACGTTATAAAAAAGTTACTGTGAAATTTGTGTTTGTTTAAAATATATTTCTGCTCAATTGGACATGTGTAATTATATAACAAAGCCAACTCCTTTTTTCCGCTTCAAACTGTGCCTTATCTACCAATTTTAAATAAATTTAATGGTTAGTAGAATATAAAATTTTCTACTTTTATATTGGTTTTAAAAACTAATTCAACAAACTGTCCAACCTAATTATCAGCACATTAGGAAATTTAATGAAAAGAAACAAAAAGACGTTCGTAATTCACCACATTAATTGCAGTTTTACTAGACAATTTGGAAATGAAAAGCAATAACATTTCAGCCTTCTATTGAGTTAGAAAGCAAGGTGGAATATGGTGTCACAAGTTGATTTTACAATATTTCCTCTTTCATTCTATTTAACATAAGTTAATAGCAAAAGAAAAGGTAAATTTTTGCTACCTAAATTAGATGTTTGAAATTTGTCAGATTTTTATTTAATCTTTGAATTGGTCTCACTTCTCTTAACATGTATGAAATTTATTGTTTGATATCATCGTTTAGTTTATGAATTCTTCATCGTATATAGAGGATCTCTATGTAAGTGTACAGACATATTTATTTATGTATTTATTTGTGAAAATAAACATTCAATTAAAAATATAAAAAATGAAATGGGATGGCAAAATGATTGTTTAGGCTACGGGGATGAAGTACCCTCAACCAAAGCTTCTGCTTTGGTTACATTCAAAGAAAATTTAGTAACTATCTAGCTAAAATATTTCCACAAAAAGTGCATCTAATGAAAAATTACAAAGGAGATGATAACTCATTGCCATAACCAAACTATATGATATACATGCAGGTAATATACAACTAGTGGTAAATTATCTGATGAGAAATAGATTAATCTATATTATATCAAATGTAATATATAAATATAAAAGTTAAACTATCTAGGAAATATATAGTCGTATGTATATGTCATCTCATTTAGTAAGTATGTCTCTTTTTTTGTTATTGGACTTCTGTTGATTTTGATGTTGTCCGCCATAAAGAACCTTCGTCTAAATTATCAAAAGGCAATTATTGCTATGATTAACATGCACGAGGATCCTTAAAGTCAAATATATTTTGTGTGGAATGCTTACAAATAATGTAGAAGGTGGCTATGTGGTATTGGGGTCCCAAATTTCTTCAGTGCGTTCCATACAAGGAAGTGGATGGGTAAAAAATGGATTGCTCAACGTCAGGTTAGATCCTATATATAATATATAAATTTACCTACATTTTCAGTTGTAATTAAATGATTATATAAACGAAGTTGTAGAGAAATGATATTTGCCCCACGTGAGAGCTTAACGAGCTACCATCAAAATCCACAACGTTGAACTTTGTATGAGTATTTTCATCCTGGAAAAAAGAAACTATAAAAATAATGGTAGTAACTATCATAAAATTGTTGTCTTTCTTCTCTTTAGTTAGATTTAAAGTTTGTTGTGATATTGTTTGATCCACAGAAGAATATAAATTTACTGTTATTGTTACAAATATTAGTCGTTGGTAAAGTGAAAGAACTTTACTTTTCTAAAACCTTCTGGCTTACTTCAACGATACTGAAAATTTATAAATTTTGTCAATATGTACTATTGTTTTCTTACTGGATATGCTATTTGATGAGGTGATGGTACATGGAAAAAAACAATATTGTTATGTACTGTTTTATTGTATAAGTATCATTAAATGATGCTATCACTTGACAATATTTGATATCTTATTGACTGAAGTAATTTTGTACAGTGTTTTATTTCTGCGTTCTCTGACTTTGAACTAATCAAGTACCGTAACATACCATTGTTACATGTTGTCATCAATTATTTGCAGTGAAATGAAGATTCTTTTGTGAATCTAAAGGATAGAAGAGAATAATTCAAATTTGAACACAAGAAAGAAACAAGGAAAGATGCTACAAGCTTTAGCCATGGACAATAGAAGCTGGGAACATATGTGGCATGAGTTTGTGACGGTTACGAAGAATGTGAACAAGATGTTATCATACTTTCGACAAAGTGATGGGTAAGATTACATTTTTACATGCTATGTAATCTTTAAGCGTTGTCATCAACATCTGAATTTGCAGCAGATGTTTCTGTTATTTCCATGTGCTTGCATAACAATTTCAATTTAATTCACGTACACATTACAACTGCTGTACTACTCTGAAAAAGCTACTTATGAAAGATGAAAGAATATTTACACAAATTAACTTACTTAAACAGCTCAGGGATTTAAATTCTCACATTTAACAGCGACTGTCCATATCCTGACAGTTTTAAAAACCTTAGGTAATTACCTATAAACAATTAAATGTTAAAAAACCGCTAGCATCCAATTGTTTTTCAGTTACAAATTTTGCTAATTGGCAGCAAATATAATACAAAATAGACAATCAATACTTGCAGCTGAAAATATTACACTGACCATAAACTAAACTAATTAAATTCAGTGGATTACCAGATGTCATAAGTTACAACAACTAGATTCCTATATAAACTTAGTACTCATCTCATTTCCAAATGCAATCTACCATTAAACCCAAAACATTATCAACCAATTCCCCACACCATCGGTATTGTCTTCTTTTTCCCATTTTTAAGTTAGAAACCTGACTATAGTAGTGATAAATACACTCTCTTGCTAAATTCATTTCATCTGCAGCTCGATCAACAATGGATGCTGAACAAGTACCATTTGATACGCTTAGCATTGGTAATGTTGACGCAATGATACGAGTGCGTGTTGGGAGGCTATGGGACTTTGTCAAGCTGCAAAGCAATGATGTTTTTGTATTCAATTTGCAATTCTTAGACAAGGAGGTATGTGTTCCATCTAATGCTTCTTTTTCAAAAATTACTACCTCACTGCTACTATACTCTCAACTGCCAGCAAATTCAATCCACAGTACTACATTTAAAAAAATTAAAACGGATCAATAAATGGTGAAATACCAAAAATATTAAGTTCACTGATCCATAGTAAAAAATACAACGGGCATCCACTCTGTTGTTATGCTTAAGCCCAACCCTGATTGGGACGCTTTTCCATGTCAATCTATAAGGCCTCTTTGTTTATGCTTTTTTAAACACTTATTGATATATTTATAGATGATTGGTTTACTTCAGTATTAGTACATAAACATACTTATTTTGGATAGAATTTCCAATATCCAAACCCTAATTACTATGCTACAATTTCTATTTAATGTTCACTGTTTGTTCCTTCATACATTACTCCTAAGTTTTAAGTTTATACATAATTATTCCTTAAATTTAAAAAAATTTGGTTTTGGTAGCAGTACATTTACAATTTATAGGTAAAAATGGTTCGCATATTTTTTTGTCAAATATTTTCAAAATGGGTTTTTATTAATATATTATGATTGATTTTCCCTCGCGAACTTATTCACAAAATTTATTGCTTAATTTTTGCTAGCAGTAAAGATTTTTGAATTTGCTTACCAATTTATCACATTTTATTTAAACCATCTACTCATAATAAACAAAATCTGATTAGGTTACATATTTGAATTTGCGCATGATTTTTTTCTATCCACAAACTGGCCAAGTGAACGCATTTCATGTACAACAAAACAATGAGTAACAATTTAAGTTTGTTTCTTCGCATAACGGGAAGATATATAGCAAGGTTTCAATGGTTACTAGAAATGGCATGGATTTAGATGCTACTATGCTTACCTACGTACTTTCAAATAATCAGCAATGTTCTATAAAGACAATGATTCTGTTTAGAAAAGATTTAACATGTGCTTCTTACACCTAGACTTGCAAATTAATATATAACATCTACTTAAACTTTAAAACTTACCCTCCGTACATATTATGGAAAATTTTAATCCTTTTCCTTTTTATTCTACACCTAACAAGTGCAAAAATTCAAATTTCTTTCTGACCAAAAATTTATTTTTTTATTTCCAGTCTAGCATTTTGTAGATTTGTTTATATCTATATATGCAACAAATGCCACGTATTTTGAACTTATGCCTACATTTACTTGAAATTATGCAAGAATAAACTATATTACAGGATGAGTGCTACAACATGCTACGAATAATCCTTTAAACACTGATTGCTAGCCATTCAACCAGTTAAGTTATGCTATCAAGGTATATGAATCAACATGTTATTTTCACATACGACGTTATCCTGCAAAAGAGGTACTTTTGCACACATTAGTATCACCTTGCTCTACTGACGTTGACAATTACAACAAATTGATATTGTTAATCTTCTTCCTTTGCTTCTGATTCTGTCTTCTTCAGCATTTTTCATGGTTTTTCGAAAAACCACTTTTGTACATAAAATTGATGAATGATTTACTAGCATACATTACAATAGACCAAACAACTTCTATCCAACTATTCACGGAAGTAGTCGCACAGTCCAAAATAAAGTCTAAGATATTTTTTGCAAACGAAGATATTAATGAACATTCGTATGTAGATATATACAACCGTATGTGTACAATGGACTATTTACGCAAACTGCACTAACAACTCTATATCTGACAAATTACTTTTTCCTCCTAATATGGTCTGTTCTATTTTGGAGTTTCAAGGAGTACAAGTCCATATCTCGCTGCTGCCAGTTCTGTCCTCATTCAATACTGCTTTGTCACATTTTTTCTTTTGTATACATTCCTGAAGAACACACAGACAAATACCAAGTCACTAATTAGTTACACTTTTTATTTAACAACAATAAGTGAGCGTATACTGTTTTGTAAACAGTTATTATACTAAATGCGGGTTGTTTACTATGGGCCAACCCGCAGCCCATTTACTATGTTATTTGCCTTTATAAAGGCACAAATGTTATACAATTCTCTATTTTTACTTTGAATCAAATGCAATTCACAACATTTATTACAAACTTTATCTTGGTATCAGAGCCAATTCAAAACTGCTTAACAGCAGATCACTCTCATCAGAGAGATATCATCACTTGAGAGTATTTGTTCATTATTTGATTCAAGTGTCGTGCCAAGAAGAAGGATCTCAGAGAAATCTCATCACTGATCCCTCATCGGCTGCACTCGTTTCATCAGAAATTCAAGAATTCCAGTACCTTACCCACTGTGCCTTACCGAAGGACAGGTGTCAGAACTTATTCATCATCCACCCGATCCTGGTTGCATCTCACTGCTCCAGATTGCATTTCTTGATTCGCTTTTGACCTCAGATTCTTGATTTCATACACTTTAAAGATTTTCTTGCTATGGCTGATGAAAACAGCAATGTTGCAATGTCTCCAAGTTCAGTTTCAAGAACTGCTCAAAGTCAGTCTAATGACACTCAAGATTTGATCAGATCCATCATCAAGCCTCAGAGTCAGATCATCACCATCCAATTGGATGAATCCAATTTTCTGCTATGGAAATTCCAGATCGAAACAGCCATAAGAGGCTATGGCTTGCAAGAATTCGTGTATGGCACTTCAATCACCCCACCAAAATTCACTATAGATAATGAAGGAAAATTAGTCAGTAACAAAGACTATATCATTCATGAAAGACAAGACAGCCTGATCAGTTCTTGGCTACTGTCTTCAGTTGGTGCAAATCTCATGCCACAGTTGGTTGGGTGTAAAACAACACATGAGATTTGGCACACAATAGAACAGACTTTCAGCTCTCAATCTGCAGCAAGAATAATGCAATATAAAAGACAATTGCAGAACTTAAGGAAAGACAGTGCCAGTATGAGAGATTATCTGTCAAAGGCAAAAACAATATGTGACCAACTGGCATGTGTTGGACATAAAGTAGCAGACACTGAACAGATACTGTGTATCCTAAGTGGTTTGGATGAGGAATATGAAGCTGTAGTAGCCATCATATCATCTAATGAAAAACTACATTCACTTCATTCTGTTCAGTCAATGTTGATTGCTTATGAAGGCAGATTAGAGTTAAAGAAACCAACAAACGTGGAGTGTAGAATCAACCAACTAATAACAGGGGTAGCCAGTCTAACAGAGGCAGAGGAAGGAGTGGTAGACCAAATTATAATAACAACAACAAACCAAGATGTCAAATATGCGAGAAGTATGGTCACACAGCAAACAAGTGCTACTTTAGATTCAATGCTAACTATACTCCTGGGCAACAGAACAACAACAATGCAAGATCTCAAGATCCCAGTGCTAATTTCGCAAACTTGCAGCAAGAAACTAAGTCAGAAAACTCAAACAACAGCATAGCAAAAGTGGAAGACATTCAAGATGACAGCTGGTTCCCAGACTCTGGTGCAACTAACCACGTGACCAACAACCTAAGTCAACTAAATCTTGGCAACATGGAATACAAAGGTAAACACTCACTGTACATGGGTGATGGTAAGTCTATACATATATCTCATACTGAAAATGCAAGTATTAATGGTACTAGGCAACTTTATCTCAGAAATCTACTAAGAGTACCATTAATTAAGAAAAACTTGATGAGTGTTTCACAATTTGCCAAAGACAATAATGTCTATTTTGAATTTCATTCAAAACACTATGTTGTGAAGGATAATCTAACTAATGAAGTTCTTTTGCAGGGTAGAGAATGCAATGGATTATACAAGTTTGATGTTATAAGTCCAAGAAAACCTGACTGCAAAACTAAATCATGTCATGTAATTGAAACAAGAAATGTTGAAAAATTAAGTGACAAATTTGATGTATGGCACTGTAGACTGGGACATCCCAGCATAAATGTTGTTAAACATGTTTTGAATGAATGTGATAATATTCTTGTTGAGAAAATTCCCAATTCTTATGTATGTACATATTGTCAACTTGGCAAAAGTCATAAACTTGCATTTTCAGATTCAGAAACTGTGTATAATAATGCACTCGAACTAGTTGCTGCAGACCTCTGGGGGCCTGCTCCAATTAGTACTGATTACGGTTATAAATATTATATTTCTTTTATTGATGCTTATTCTAGACATGTATGGATCTATTTTTTAAAATCAAAGTCTGAGACTAACAATGCAGTGTTACAATTCATCACAAATGTTGAAAGGCAAACAAATAACCAGGTAAAAGTTGTGCAGACAGATGGAGGTAAGGAATTCTTGCCATTAAAAGGGTATTTTCAAAATAAAGGAATAACACACAGAATCACTTGTCCTTACACATCTGAGCAAAATGGTCTTATTGAGAGAAAACACCGGTACATTGTTGAGACTGGTCTAACTTTGTTAGCACAAGCATCTTTGCCACTTAAATTCTGGCCAGATGCCTTCTCAACTGCAGTCTATTTAATCAATAGACTGCCCACAAAGGTACTGAAATACAAGAGTCCCATGGAGGTGCTAACCAAAATTAGACCAAACTATCAAACTTTAAATTTTTTTGGATGTCAGCGTTTTCCCTATCTAAGACCATATAACTCACATAAACTTGACTACAGGTCTACACCTTGCACTTTTTTGGGTTACCCTACAAACCAAAAAAGGCTACAAGTGTCTTGATAGTAATGGCAGGGTTTATATATCTAGACATGTGATATTTAATGAGCATGAATTTCCTTTTAGCAATGCAGATATCAAGACATCTCAAAAAATTTACAATGCAAAAAATTCTGTACCTCCTGTAATCTCATCACCAGAGATAATCATACCTGTTCATAATGAAGATAACCATACCAGAAGAGACATCATCCCACAACACACTTTGCTCACAAGTGAACCAGGTCATGGGCAGAATGAAGCATCATCAAGAGTCACTGAATCTGACAGTAACAACTTAGGTGATCCATGTCAAGTATTGAATGATCAGCAACTCACTGAGGCTCAGCAAGGGGCCACTAATACTGAAGAAAATCACTCTACTGTGCCTGAAAACACTGGTCCCCACATGATAACTAGGGCAAAAAGTGGTATATTCAAACCAAAAGTGTTTAGTATTGAATCAGATATAAGTGAGCCTAGCACATATCAACAAGCAGTTACTGATGATAACTGGAGAGCTGCTATGAGAGAGGAATATGATGCATTAATCAAAAAAACACATGGGATCTTGTACCACGGCCTATAAATAAAAATACAATAGGATGCAAGTGGACATACAAGTTAAAGAAAAATTCTGATGGCACAATTCTTAGGCATAAAGCAAGATTGGTGGCAAATGGATTCTCACAACAAAATGGGTTTGATTTTAATGAAACATTCTCCCCTGTTGTGAAACCAACATCAATTAGAATAATTCTAACTATTGCTTTGCATAAGAATTGGGCCATTCAACAATTAGATGTTAATAATGCTTTTCTTAATGGTGAATTGCAGGAAGAAGTATACATGGAGCAACCATATGGATTCACAGAGGGTGACAGTGAACAACTTGTGTGCAAACTAAACAAAGCACTTTATGGACTCAAACAAGCCCCTAGAGTGTGGTTTGAGAAACTGAAGACCACATTATGCAGACATAACTATCATCAAACAAAATCTGATAACTCATTGTTCATTAAGTTTTTTAATCATACTATCACATATATACTAATTTATGTGGATGACTTTATCATTACAGAAAATAGCAAATCTGAGATTGATAACATCACACAATGCTTAAAGGAAGAATTCTCCATTAAAGATCTGGGAGAGTTACACTATTTCCTAGGCATTGAGGTTAAAAGAGTATCAGATTCTGAAATTCATCTTAACCAGAAAAAATACATCAATGACATTTTGGTCAAAGCCAAGATGGACAAGGCTAACCCACTTCCCACTCCAATGACAAGTAATCTACATCTCTCAAAAAATAAAGGTGATCCAATATTGAATGACAAGCAATATAGGAGTATCATGGGGGCATTACAGTATGCTACTATAACTAGACCAGACATTGCCTATAGTGTTAATAAAGTCAGCCAATTCATGCAAAGACCACTAGATGAGCATTGGAAAGCTGTAAAAAGGATTTTGAGATATCTCAAAGGATCTATTAACCAAGGGTTAAGTCTACAATCATGTTCATCACTACACATCACTGGTTATTGCGATTCAGACTGGGCAACATATTATGATGATAGAAAATCAACCACTGGCTACTGTGTGTTCTTAGGCAACAATCTTATATCATGGTGTGCAAAAAAACAGCAAACAGTTTCAAGATCCAGCACTGAAGCCGAATACCGAAGCATAGCAAGTACTACTGCCGAAATTATGTGGATAAAATCCCTTCTAAGTGAACTACATATCAGATTTAACAGCAGAGCTACTATATGATGCGATAATCAAAGTGCTATATCACTTACAGTCAATCCAGTTCTACATTCTCGTACGAAACATATAGAACTGGATCTATACTTCGTACGAGAGCAAGTTATCAAAGGAGAATTAAAAGTTAACTACGTACCTTCCACTTACCAGAAGGCCGATATACTAACCAAGCCCCTGTCAAGACAGAGCTTTACTCGCTTCAGGCATGAGATCAATGTTGATGAAGCTGATAATAATCTGAGATCAAAGACTCAGATCTACATTCCTCCACCAACAATTGAAGTCTACAATGACCGGCAACATAACTCAACCTCAAAAACAAGCTCGCTGAATCCTTCAACAGGGAGCAACATGTCTTAATCCTGAAGATAACTGATTGAAGTCATCTGGAATCATTGATCTCACTTAATTTCCTCAAAGTCTTTCGAGTTGGCAGCGGATCCGAAGAATCGCTCGTAACCCTAAACCCAATTTGGGTTTGAGGGGGGGTGAATAAGTGAGCGTATACTGTTTTGTAAACAGTTATTATACTAAATGCGGGTTGTTTACTATGGGCTAACCCGCAGCCCATTTACTATGTTATTTGCCTTTATAAAGGCACAAATGTTATACAATAACATTACTCTGTTTTTACTTTGAATCAAATACAATTCACAACATGTATTACAAACTTTATCTACAACTAAATTGTAGGCACCATGGGAACTAAACGCTATACTGTAGCGATCGGAGATTGAAAAAAGATATTTCTTCATACATTACTTGAGTAAACAAGCTTCAAAAAGGTATGCAACGTTCAACATTTATTTTAAATGCAACAAGCCTTACATGATATCATTTATCACACTGACCTTCATGGGTTATCTCCTAGAATTTGAGCTACTCATACATATCATTACAACTTAAACATCGAATACAACAGTTAGAAAACTACATTCCATACCATGACAAACAATGTGCAGCCACATTAATAAGGTATAACATTTGATCTACATAAACATAGATATGATCTTTCAAAACCTTTACATACCTAACCCTAGATCAATACAAGTAACCGTTTGCATTAACGAATCTACCGGAGTTATATACATTACCACCCTAGATTTACTGAGCGCGCTGAGCTCATATAAGTTCAATAGTGGACCATTCTTGAAAAACCTAACTCTGCAGCCATCAAGTTCGAATCTAGCATACGTTCAACCGACCATTTTTATATACAAAAACAACAAATTACCGAGGAGAGACAAATATACGGCTTTCAATGGTCCTTGGCATCGTTACTGTAAAATGTGATGTTGCATTTCAATACTTTGTCAGTAAAATTCATATTAGCAATTAAATAACATTTCCAAAGCATAACAATTGCAGCCAAATTCAATTAAGTCCAAAACCACTGTGCTGTAAGATAAACTCAAATTCTTTGTCGGTTCATTTTTTTAACAGCTCACTGAAAAATCGATTTTTGGTTAACATTCAACAACTATTTTAGGTTTTCCAGTAAATGTTTACCATGATCAATTTGTTCAGCTCAACTATGGAGTTTAACGCTTTGTTTCTATAACTTTGAGGTTCGAAAACTCGGCATAAATACTGCTCATACGAACATATAAATTTTATTAGTTATAATCTGGATTTGAAGCTACATTCTTTTCCTGACTATTGTTGTAAAATGTACTGCTACCATGAATTTTATATATCATTGTGAGCATCAAAGTACATTTATTCAATCCTATGCTAACACACAATCTTTATTTTTCCAATTTGTGCAGCATGCTTTGGCAACACTTTGTGAATAGGGCAGAAATAAAGCCTTCTAGCTCATCATTCAACTGACACTGAGCAACCGACAGCCCATTGATAAATTTAATATTTTCATGTTCTTAACCATCTTTCATCTTACAGAATATACTGTAATAGAATTTTTTCCATACTGTATTGGTGTGGTCCTTATGATGTATTCTGCATCATGACCTTCAACTTATATTTATGAAATGTTTTATAACATAGTTTACTGCTATTATTCTTGGTGCAACCCAACTCTTTTTTCCGTTCATTCTTTTAAATTAAATCAGTGGTATAAATGTTTACTAGCAACTGCTTTAATATTCTATCCTTTCCCGAAAATATTTGCAGCTTCAAATTTCTTTTTACTCCATTTCTACTGACACATGGATACATTTAAATAAAACAGTGATTTCATTGCACTTTATGTACCTCCATCATTTTCTCCTGAAATTTCAAAATGTACTGATTTGGCTACAAATCTCCTACACGGTACAAAATCTATGTTTATAATCAATAACTTCCTTAATCCTATTTGTTTAATTAATTCAGTACTTATAATTAGATTTGAAAGTTGTTTACTTTATATACCTTTGTTCGCTTATTCGTGTAAATTTCACTATGCTTCTTTTCATTAATGTCCAACTATAGTTTACTATGATTGTGTTCACTTACTAGTGTTTTAACCAAAATACTTTATTTTCCTTACGTTACTAGTTTACCTTTTTCACAACTTACCGTATACATATTTTCACCACCTCCGTGTGCGAAGCACGGGTTCACACTAGTTATAATGATATTATTCAGTATCATTTCCAACAAATTTCATCAATAAACAATGTTGTAACTAAACATGCGTCATAAACATGGATTTAAAGGCTACAAATATATATTTCTACTACTTAGTACCATTTTACAAATGTAAATCCAAATTCTTATTTAAAACATATTTACATGGAACAAATTGATTCATTGTTACTATTCAATATCATTTTATTAGTAACCAATGTGCTAATAGATTACTAGTATCAAAAATTTAGTGAAAAAGCGATAAACAAATAGTATATCGTATTCTCTGGAAATTTTCTTTTGTCTAAAGGCAATAGAAAATACCTTTTCATAAGTTTCAGGAAAGACTTTGTGTTCTTATAACACTTATAATTCTACTACATAATATAATCATACTAATGCAAATGCAAAATTCTTATTCAAACCATATTTCTCATGGAAATCAATTTATCCAATGCTATTATTCAATATCATTTTATTAGTTCACAATGTGCTAATAGATCATGTGTTTCGAACATTAAGTGAAAAGGAATAAAAAACAGACATTACATATATGCTTTGGTGAAATAGGTTTAAATCAATTATACTACAAAATAGCTTTTCATAGGTTTTAGTAAAAAATAAACATTTGAAACAAAGTATTTAAATATTTTTTCTAGAAACATTTTATAAGCTAAAAAATTATTAAGTAAAGTAGTTCTCAAGCTATACCATGAAACAATTCAAATAATGCTAGTTAAAATCTATTGTAATAATATTTTCATATAATGATTCTACATGATATCGGTTTAACTTAAAATTAACTAGTTTTTTTAGATAAAGTCTATACATATTCTATTTCATTATTTAGTTCTTCTTCATCTTGTTGTTGTTGTATCTCTCATCTTCATTTATTTCCTCAAATTATTACATCAAATTGTGAAAAAACATTACATGGTATATGCAAAATAACATTTAGAAAACGATACTACAAAATAGCCTGCTAAAGTTTATTGAAAATAAGCATTTCTGTAACACATATAATGATATTTTAAAGTATTATTTTATCAATTGAAAATTTACTGATGAAAGAAATTTTATGCCCTAGCATGAAACATTACTACGCATTGCAGCTAACAGTAAGTAAAAGCTCTATTGTTAAAGGTATAATAGGGAGAACGACACCGGGCAGTATTGATTTAAACCGAAATTATAACAATATGCCAAATAAAAGCTTTACCTCCTTTTCATTACAATTTGATCTATTATTTGTTTGTTATACTGATTTAGAATGTTCTACATCTTCATTTTTCTTTTCAGCTTCTTATTTAAAATTGTACAAAATCATAATAATCAACCAAAAATGATACTACACAATATCATTATTACACAGATTGTTTTGTGTATTCTTGTCCGTTTTTGCTTCTTATTTCTCTTTTCTGATTTTTTTTTTCAAAATTATCGGTATTGCCATCGATATTGAAGCAGCAATGGTTCGCATGGTTTCAACTGAAGAATTCAGTCTTGAAGTGCCAACTTCTGCAGTAGGTTCTGCTGCTGATGAGGCTTTCGAAGTTGATGAAGTAGTTTTTGTTGTAAACATCATATTTTATGATGGTTTCCTAGTTCTTTTGCGATTTTGAGATTGAGACGGAGAGTGAGAGGGTAAAGTGGTTAGTGAATGAAAGAGAAATAGGAAGAAGAAAAAAAAACTTTAGACGGAACTATTATTTTTAGTGGGCTGATGCTGGACTTGTTCTTGACATTGCTATCTTTTTTGCATGCTAACATATTTGTCTATTTTTTCCCTATGGTAAATTTCCCTTCAAGAAAAGGGTACTTCAATTCAATATAAAAAAGCACCAACATTAGTCTGTCACGCCATTTCTAATATAAGCCTAATTCGAGAGATTGAAGAATTAATTTTGCTTTAGTTTCACGATAATGGCCTCCAAATGGATGTTTTCCTTATGATGACAAAATGCCAAACCAGTATTTCGCTTGTTTTTATAAGCAACAACGAGAAAAACAATTATATATACTCTCGCAATTTCTTTTTCTCCAGTTGTTTCTTTCTTACATTAAGGAAAAACCCTAATTTCCTCGAGTTCGATTTGTAACGTGAGCCGAGTAGCTGACGATTGAGGTTTTCTTTGTAAGTTGATTTTCACATATTTGAACATTTACTTATTTATTCCTAATTATTATGTGAATTTTTTTTTTGAAAAACTGAATAAAGCGAGAATGCATGTGGATAATCTGGGTTTTGGCCGATCAAATTAATATTTATTGTTGTTTTAGAGAATTTAAACAAACTCGTGGATTTGATCGCTGGATTTCAACCTTTTGATAATCGCTAATTTGTATTTGGTATTCGTTGATATGATTTTTTCATTTATTTTATATAATTTTTTTATGATTAGTTCTGGAAGTAACCATGAAAATAGTACCACCGTAGGAATCACAAATATGGAATTGTTATCTGATTTCACTAAATATAGTAGAATTCATTTATTTATAGATTTAGGCCTAATCGTTAACTTTTCAAGGAATTTTATGAGTAGTTGTGGTGGTTTCTATAGTCAACTTAAGTTCATTTCTGAATCTATAGTCTAGAGGAGTAGCTTTTCTTTTCTTTTCAAGAATCATCAAAATAGCTTGTGTTCGTCTCACGCCTAGCATGTTGGTATTACATGCTTATTTTTCATGTGGTCAGACATTCTAATACTAAAATTAAGCATGGTCATTTCTATCTGTACGAAATGCAGTTTGACTTATCTGATTGCAATACTCTTGCAATTTAGCCATAGTTCTTTTAAATTCTATTCAGATACATAATCAAGAGTGTTGTATCTCTAAGATGTCACACACAGAACATTAGGTTCTACTTAGTTCTACTTCAACCATTTAATTAGTATTTGGTTTTGCACATTTGCCTGTTGTTTGGGTTTTCTATGATCAAACTACATTTCTTTAATTTTATGCTTTACCCATATGTGAGTGAGATAAAGCACAGCCCTACCCATTTCCTGCTGCTACCCTTTTTTCATATCGTTGTTTCGTAACTTTTTTCACATAACAAGAATATTTATTTATACTAATTTATATCCTATTTCCTTTTCCTTTAGCCATGGTGGATCACAATATGAACAGAGGGACCCTCAACAGCTCAGATTTAGAGCTTGACGTTGGAACTATCACTCTTGAAGTGTGAAACCCCAACGTGCACAAAAATACAATAGAATTTACGCATCAAATCCAAACAAGTACTACTCCAAACAAAAATAAAGCTATAGCTGATACTTTTGAGTCAAATGATGAAAGTTAGTCGAAATCAAATGGTTTAAAAAGAATGCATGATAAAGAAGAAGATCCTGAGTGGGTGCTTGACAAAAGGGCAAGTAAAAGCAACTGTTCTTCCGATGATTCTTTCAAATTGAAAGCAAAAGAAGCAGTAAATTCAAGCCCTCAAGTATACAGAGAAGATAGTTGGTTAATGTATGAATCATTCTCAGGTCCACCACTTTCCTATTTAATAAATCTCTTAGAATACTTTGGCTGGAAGGTGGAATTTCAAGGAGATAAATACAGATACGTATCTCCTAACGGGGTTCCCTATTATTCAAATCAAAAAGCTTATGAAACATTCTTGGATATTACATCTGAATATGGCCAGAAAGGGGGTATTTTGTCTGGGCATTTACAAACTAGTTTTTATCTTGATACCACCAGTGGTCATTCTGGTATGGGAATTGGTAATATTGCTTCAAACATCTCAGATTTCGTGAATGATAATTCAGATGTTGATCTTGTGTGTGAAGAAAACATCTCAAATTTTGAAACTGATGTGGAGACAATCCTCACAAGGAAAAGAAACCAACTGAAACTTTTCATTCCCCAAATTTAAATGGACCATTAAGAGGAAAAATTTCAGAAATCCTTATATCTGAATATAATGCTATCAGCAATAGAAAAATAAAGGAAAAGAATACCAGTAGCCATTTCGTGAACAAGGGATTTAGTCTCGGTAGCTCGAGCTGTTAGAATAATTAAACATAATTGTACCACATATTTTAATATTTGAATGTGTGGGCTATCTTGTAATTAAGTCTAATTACGTGATCTATTTTTGGAATAAACATATTAAGACTTAAGGGGTATATTCGTCATGTAAAATTATAAAGTGTGGATACCAGAGTGATAATTTTAGTTTATTGAAGGACCGAACCAAAAAATGTCACATACTATATATATGGGGTTATGGTCCCCAAATTACATAAGTCTTATCATATTCTCTTTACCCTCTTCTAAAGAGAATTTACAGATCTAAGCTTGTATCAATTTGGAAGATCTAATCCAAATGAATCTTCACATCAATTAAGAATCGATGGATTCTGGTACGCCTTTCGTTGTTAACTTCATATACTTTTTCTCAATTGAATCAATATGGATTATATGTATTCAGATCTAATATAGATTAATAACCAACAAGTGGTGTCAGAGTCACCTATCATTGATTTTATTGAGAAATTTCCTGATTTTAGGTATATTTGAAATTAGGGTTCTGAGATTTACAATTTTTGGTTGATTCATCCGATGCCTGTATTTCAGATCTATGAGATTTGCTCTTTTCTTATTGATTCATTTGAAGCCTTTGTTTCGGATCTATATAAATAATTCATGAATTAATTCTGCTTATTCGGATCTGATGCCTTTAATTATTTCTACTCATATTATTCATATTTTATTGTCGGTAGCATTGCGATTATAGAATTTTTTTATTTCTATAGATGATTACCATGTTAAGTTTTGTTTCATTCACACGTATGGAAGCATCTTCATGCCTTTTAGTGTTCCTGTAATACGTATTGGACCACATAACGGTTAATTGCATTTTTTTAATCATAATTGCATTAAATGTGGTTGTTATAGTAATAAATAAATTAATTTATTATCATAAATGCGTCAGTTGCAATAAATTTAACGATGCATTATGTTTGTATTTAGAATAAGAAAAGACATATTGTTTATTATATGATGCATTTATATTTGATAGATATATATTTTTTAAATGTATGGACCATGCTATGTTAAAATTTGTTTTATCTTCTGTCTTGAATATTGATAGTTAAATAAAGTATGCAATATTTTATCATTAATTGTTATTGCAAATACCATTTGTTATGTATTGTTACATTTTAGTTGATGTCATTTTTTTTTATTACCGCTATGAAATCATATTTTCAATATGTATAAAATTTAAAAAAAATTGAAATTTATGGAATACGCATAAATGAATGAGTTAAAATAAACCAATTCAAATATTATTTGGTGTCTCTCTGCAAACTAACTGTAAATATCCTACATTACAAGTGAACTAATTGAAATAACATGTCACCAAAGTGACCTCTCTTATTTTAGTTATTCATGAAAAATGTTTGATGTTTGTGTGTATTTATTCATGTGGATATTAGCCAGCCGAAAGGAAGCCTAATATTTGGCCGAATCATTTATACATGTGTGATGGTAAATATGTGACAGTCATATAGTTTTTGCAAGTGAATATCTAATCAGCCCAAAGGAAGATTGATATTTGACTTGAACTTATTGTCAATGTTTGATCATTAAAATAAGAGTACCACTTACAATTAATATTAATGTCCAAAGACTTGATATTGATGTTGTGCTAGGTATCTTGAGAAGAGACTTACCAATTATTTGAATTTACTGCGACTTTGTTTTACAGTGTGAGCATATTTGATTGATTCTTATGTTAAAATTACAGCTAATTTAACTACAGTATCTGTCAATCTTAACAACATTCCTATTCTGACTGAAAAAACTTTAAGGATTGGAAAGAGAACATATTGCTTGTTCTTGGCTGCATGGATCTTGATTTTGCACTTAGGATGGATGCACCCACCCCTCTTACGGATGAAAGTTCTTCTGATGCTATAAAGAACTTTGAGAGGTGGGATCGTTCAAATTGCATAAGTCTAATGATCATAAAGCGTGGCATTCCAGAGGCATTTAGGGATGCGGTATCTGAAAAGATAACCAATGCTAAAGATTTCCTTGCTGAGATTGAAAAACGTTTTGCTAAAAACGATAAGGTGGAAACAAGCACACTTTTGCAGCGCTTGATTTCCATGAAGTATCAAAGCAAAGGGATCATAAGGGAGTACATTATGAAAATGTCTAATGTTGCTTCAAAACTTAAGGCCCTTCAGCTTGAGCTTTCGGATGATTTGCTCGTGCATTTGGTACTAATCTCTCTTCCTTCACAATACAACCAGTTTAAGATCAGTTATAATTGTCAAAAGGAGAAATGGACTCTTAATAAGCTCATTTTGTATTGTGTACAAGAAGAAGAGAGATTGAAGCATGATAAGACTGAAAGTGCCCTTTTGGCATACACCCCTAAGGGAAAAGACAAAAAGAGAAAGAAGGATAAGGAAACTGCTAAGGGTCCAACGGAAAAGAAACAACATAAGGAGGCTGATGGTTGTTACTTTTGTAAGAAGGCTGGACATTTAAAGAAAGATTGTACCAAATATCATGCATGGCGTGTTAAGAAAGGTACATCCTTTGCTTTGATCTGTTCTGAAGTGAATTTAGCTATAGTACCTATAAACACTTGGTGGTTAGATTCCGGTGCTTCTACTCACGTAAGTGTTTCTATGCAGGGTTGCTTGAGCTACCGAAATCCAACTGATGCTGAAAGATACATCTATGTGGGTGATGGAAAATCCGTTAAAGTGGAGGCAATTGGGCATTTTAAGTTGTTATTGAGAACTCGGTTTTATTTGAATTTATTTGGTACTTTTGTTATACCATTATTTAGACGGAATTTGGTTTCTATTTCTAAGTTGGACAAATCTGGTCATTCTTGTTCATTTGGGAATAGTATTTTTAGTTTATCAATAAATTTAAACCTTGTTGGAAGTGGTTCTCTCAATGTTTATGATAACTTATATATGTTTGATGTTAATACCTCTTATTATGAAGCCTTGCATGTGGAATCGCGTGGTACTAAAAGAAAAGCTAATAAGGAAAATTCAGCCACATTGTGGCACAAGCGCTTAGGTCATATATCTAAAACTAGAATTCAAAGGCTTGTGTCAGATGACATTTTGGAATATGTTGATTTTTCAAACTTCGATGTCTGTGTAGAGTGCATCAAGGGAAAACAGACCAAACATAAGAAATTAGGTGCCAATAGAGCAACCAACGTCTTAGAATTGGTACATACGGACATTTGTGGACCATTCCCTATGGCATCATGGAAAGTTAACAATATTTTATCACCTTCATAGACGACTACTCAAGGTATGGCTACATATATCTTATACATAATAAATTAGAATCCTTAGACATGTTTAAGAAATTTAAGGTAGAAGTTGAGAACCAACTCAACATAAGAATTAAAGCTGTCAGATCTGACCGTGGAGGTGAATATTATGGTAAATCTGATGGATCGGGTGAACAATGTCTAGGACCATTTGCCCAATTCCTAGAGGAATGTCGAATAGTCTCATACTCATAGTACACCATGCCAGGTTCACCTAGCATGAATGGTGTTGCTGAGAGACGAAACAGAACTCTTAAAGACATGGTGAGGAGTATGATTAGTCATTCAGCCTTACCAAAATCACTTTGGGGGAAGGCATTAAAGACAGCAGTTTATATCCTTAATAGGGTACCCACTAAAGCAGCTGCCAAGACACCTTATAAGCTTTGGACAGGCAAACAACCCACTCTAAAGCATTTTCATATTTAGGGATGTCCAGCTAAGGCAAGGCCTTATAGACCAAATGAAAGAAAATTGGACTCTAAAACAGTGAGCGGCTAGTTTATTGGTTATTCTGAGCGATCTAGGGGCTATAAATTTTACGATCCCGCACCAAAGAAAAATTTTGAGACGATAACTGCAACATTTTTTGAGGACGTTGAGTTAGGGGAGATAAATGAAGTAAGGAACATTGTTTTTGAGGAGGAATCATCATCTATGATTCATACTACAGTTACTTCTTCTGACAATGTACAGATTATCGTTCCTGTCATTAATGAAGAAGTTGACCTGGAACAGCGACAAAACAATATTGAAGAAAACCTTCTTCGAGATGAGGACAATGTTCCACAAGAACAAACTCAACAACCTCAAAATGAATTTCCACTAAGGAAATCCATTATAGAGAGGAAAGATGCCATTCCAGATGATTATGTGGTATTTCTCCAAGAAATAGAGGATACTAATGGATTGGTGGAAAATGATCCTATCAACTTTCACCAAGCCATGCAAGATGCTAATTCTCAAAAGTGGATTGAAGCTATGAACGAAGAGTATAAATCCATGCAAGATAATAAAGTTTGGAATCTTGTCTCTTTACCTGAAGGTAAGAAACCCATTGGTTGTAAATGGATATTTAAAACCAAGAGGGATGCAAAAGGTAATGTGGAAAGATATAAGACTCGTCTTGTAGCAAAAGGTTTTACTCAGAAGGAAGGCATCGGTTTTAAAGAGACTTTCTCTCCGGTTTAATCGAAAGACTCTTTTAGAATAATTTTGGCGCTTGTTGCACATTTTGATCTTGAGTTACATCAAATGGATGTTATAACTGAGTTTCGCAATGGAGACATTGAGGAAACAATTTATATGCTGCAGCTAGAAAACTTTGTGTTCGAAGACCCAAAGAATATGGTTTGCAAACTAAAGAAATCCATTTATGGGCTCAAACAAGCTTCTCGTCAATGGTACCACAAGTTTCATAAAGTAGTTACCTCATTTGGTTTCGAGGCAAACATAATTGATAACTGTGTGTATCACAGGTTCAGTGGGAGCAAATTCATATTTTTAATTTTATATGTTGATGATATATTGCTTGCCTGTAATAATTTACATATTTTGCACGAAACCAAGAGATTTCTTTCAGATAATTTTGAAATAAAAGATCTTGGGGATGCTTCTTTTGTATTAGGAATCCAAATATATCGTGATCGCTCATGGGGTATTTTTGAATTGTCATAAAAGAACTATACAGAAATAGTGCTTAAAAGGTTTGTCATGCAAGATTGTAAAATGGGTGATACCCCGTCGCTAAAAGAGATAAATTTTATCTCAAACAATGCCCTAATAACATCCTTGAAGCTGAAGAAATGCAGAAGACACCTTATGCATCTGCTATAGGGAGTCTAATGTATGCTCAAGTGTGTACGCATCCGGATATTGCGTACATTATAGGAGTGTCGGCCAGGTATCTTAGTAACCCTAGAATTGATCATTGGAAAGCAGCAAAAAGGATTATGAGGTATCTTCAGAGAACAAAGGACTATATGCTTACATATAGAAGATCAGATCAGTTGGAGATCATTGGATATTCTGATTCTGATTTTGTTGGATTCCCGAATAGCATAAAATCCACTTTATGATATATATTTCTATTAAGTGGAGGGGCTATATCATGGAAAAGCGTTAAAAACGCTCATAGCTTCTTCCACCATGGAAGTAGAGTTTGTGGCTTGTTATGAGGCATCTAACCATGCGAAATGGCTGTGGAATTTTGTCACTTGGCTGTGCATTATTGAAAATATTGGAAGAACATTAAAGTTATATTGTGACAATAGATCTCCAGTATTATATTCTAATAACAATAGAAGCTCGAGCAAGTCAAATTACATTTACATCAAGTTTCTAGTTGTAAAGGAGAGAGTGTAGAAAATTATTTGCGGCAGAATGGATTTGAAAGGAGTCAAAATGAACCAACTTTGTATACAAAAAAACAAGGTACTGATTTTCTTGTAGTTTGTCTTTATGTTGATGATATGATTTATATGGGGTCTTGTGAGTCATTGGTTGAAGATTTTAAGTCATGTATGATGAGAAAGTTTGAAATGTCTGATCTGGGGTTATTGCATTACTTCCTTGGGCTTGAGGTGAAACAATGTTCAGATGGGATTTTTATTTCACAAAAAAAGTATGCCACTGATTTACTTAAACGGTTTAATATGTTAAACTGTAAATCAATGCCCACACCCATGAATGTCAATGAGAAGCTTGTGGCTAATGATGGTACAGGAATGGCAAATGCAAGGTTCTTTCGAAGCATTGTAGGTGGTCTGAACTACCTTTCACATACTAGACCTGACATTACACACTCTGTAAGTGTAATTTCCAGGTTTATGCATAACCCCTCACAACATCATTTGGGAGCAGCGAAGCGTATCTTACGATATGTAGCAGGAAGTGCTGATTTTGGACTATGGTATGGAAAGGCGTCAAGTTTCAGGTTGTTTGGGTACTCTGATAGCGACTGGGCAGGTTGTCTAGAAGGAAGAAAGAGTACCCCGGGTTATATTTTTTCCCATATTGGGACAAATTCCGTGCTAGCGGATCCGCTTACAAAAGGAGTACCACCCAAGGTCTTTGATGAGCATGTTGCTAAAATGGGTGTATCTTTTATATAAGGATATTTTGGTTTAGGGGGAGTTTGTTCTTGGTCACTTATTTCGCGACACTGCTCTATATTTTGATTATGGACATGCTTTTGTTTTTCTGATCAGAAATAAAGTTTTCTTTTACACTTCAATTGTTTATATATATTATTTGGAATTTTGATCTCATTAAAGTAAAGTAGGACCAGTTGGAAATAGACATGTAAAGATCACATTTCATGTAATTTCCATGCTACACATACATGATTGATCTATGTCGTTCGATTGTATCGATATATGTGACCATTAATGGGTTTAGTTACAAAAACAGTAATGAAAGCCACTTTGGTTCTAGGTTAACACAATCAATGGACGAGATTGTTTTGAATATACCATATTATTAAGATAGCTATTTAAGAGCTCATAAAGTTGAATACATTCTATAAAGTTACATATGTGGCCCAGGGGGAAATTGTTGAAATAATTCAACATAATGAGGCCACATATCTTAATGTTTGAATGTGTGGGCTATCTTGTAATTAAGTCTAATTATGTGATCTATTTTTGAAATAAACATATTAAGACTTAAGGGGTATATTCGTCATGTAAAATTATAACGTGTGGATACCGGAGTGACAATTTTAGTTTGTTGAAGGGTCGAACTGAAAAATGACACACACTATATATATGGGGTTATGGCCCCCAAATTACATAAGTCTTATCATATTCTCTCTACCCTCTTCTAAAGAGAATTTACAGATCTAAGCTTATGTCAATTTGGAAGATCTAATCCAAATGAATCTTCACATCAATTAAAAATCGATGGATTCAGGTACACCTTCCGCTGTTAATTTCATATACTTGTTTCTCAGTTGAATCAATATGGATTATATGTATTCAAATCTAATATAGATTAATAACCAACACGGGCAATGTTTTTGGAACACATTCAAGAAACCTTGTTAAAATTGGAGAGAACATACATACTAGTCTTGAAATACAGAATCGCCAGAATAGCATTCAAGAAAGTCAAAATGTGCCAAACTTATACTGCAATGAGAATATTTTGAATGATGAATGGGGGATTTATGCAAGTTATTTAAAAGGAAATATTGATATTATGAAGCCTCCTAAAGGCACTACTTGTAATGGTACGGTTATGAAAAGTGCTGATAAGGGTAAGGCTCATGTTTCATCTACAAAGGCATCCTCCAAAAGCTGCGATGGATTTGTACCTGAAACTTCAAAAGCTGATGCTGCAGATATTGCAACTTCTTCAAATGCTGATGTGAATGGTCAATCTCGGTCCTCTGATGATGTGATGGATTTGGAAGTGCTTGCAATTGTATCACTGGATTACCTTCTTAGAAGTGAGTAGCTGAAACTCTTTTGCCTTGAATTCTGGGATTTATGGTCGGTTTTGAATTCTGGAATTTTGTTGAATTGAATTTTGTAGAACTTTTAAACTTCATATTTTTGTTTTATTTTCAGTAAGCCTATGTATTGGCTGTTGGATTTTGGTTTATTTGGTTTCTTTTGTGAACTGGATCAATATGTTTTTTGGATTTATTATTTATGATGCTTGTCCTGCATTGTTAATTTGTCGTGTGTGAGAAATCGTTTGGAACCCTGTAGTGTTAGTAGTCATCACTCATCATTTGTACCACGTAATTATTATTTATTGTGGCAGTGCAGTGTCTAATAAGATGTTCAAGCAAGTTGTGTTCATTTTATTTCCACAACTTGTAGTTTTAAGCTACGGTATTTGATGTTAGCCAACGACATTCATGTTGCAAATATTTTGGGCTCAGTCCTTGACCTGAGTTTCTGGCCTAGCAGAATTATTGTAGCGTATGAGTTGAGGGTAAAACATGGTTAGAATATGTAAAATATACTTCAATATTAATTTAAGTATATAAAAGATTAAGATTAAGTTAGTGAAAAGTTCTTAACCAAAATCTTTTGGATTTATAACGTAACATCAAGGGTTAAGATTACTTGTTAGCAAAATACATACTATATTTATGTTTCTAATTGGGCAATTCGTCTTGTACTTAACCAAACAACCACTTTTAGATGCAGCTCTTATTCTTTCTAATCATACGGTCAAAGCATATACGAATTCAGAAAATTTAAGAGCCAGCTGAAATTGATGTCTTAATTTATGCAGTTTAGCCTTTGGGATTAGAAGAGATACTCTAATTTATGTTGAATGCCCAATCTTTACTTGATCTAACCAATTTATGTAGTTTAGACTTGGGTTTATAATAGGACTGGAAAAAAAAATAAAGTTGCCATGACAAAATGCTAAAAAGCTTGGTTTAACCAATTTAGCAGTATAATGCTAAAATGCTAAAAATTAATTAATTAAGTAATTTTATTCTATTTTTCCAGTGCACTAATTTAATCAACACTTCCATAACTCCACATATGAATTATTTAGGAGAGCACACGTAGTCTTTTCTTTGAAATGAGTACAATATTACATCATATATTTCATCATTTCACCTTAGCAAAACTGTGACTCTCTCACCAAAACGAGTGATAACAAGTTGTTGGGTCTGTGCCTCATATCTCACCATTGAGCTAACCAAGTTTGAGTGTTGTTGCTCAAATTTGACCTCCTTACCACCTTCTTTTCCAAGCATATGAAAGAAACCATATGCACCAATAAACATTATGCAAGAGTAATCAACTTAGCAACAAAAGTCTCAACTTAGCTCCAAAATGCTTTAACACATCTGATGCATAAGGTAAACATGTAAATAGCAATATCAAATAGAACAAAGTAGAAGTCGTAGCATGTATCACCTTCTTTATGTTGATCGAGACCAGCATGCAGAGGGGTAAATGGGTACTTTTAAAAAAAAATTCTCAATTTTGAATTATATTGAGCCTAGGAAGTTTAAATATATTTAGATAATTTATCTAAATTTATTTTAAATAAAATCAATATTATTTAAATTATAAATATGGTTTTATTTACAGGAAAATAGGCACAAGGAAGAAGTTGCAAAAAAAATTAGTCTGAAGGACAACAAGTTTGTTTTTTAGTCTAAAGGATACTTTATAGTGTAAATCACAGAATGATAGTTGCAACTATCATTTTCTTTTTACACTATAAAGTGTCATTCATGCTAAAAAATAAACTTGCTGTCCCTGAGACTAATTTTTTTTGCAACTTCTTCCCTATGCCTAAAAACCCCTTTTATTTATTGTTATATTTGTATTTTATAATATAATATCATATACATATGTGTGTGTGTGCACGTGCAACATTAATAATGCACATGATTTAACATGCTCCTGTATAAGTGCTGAGATTTACACCGCAACAGACACATTAGCCTCTCCATATATGCATGTAACGATCTGGGATTTTCGACCCTCGAAAATCGACATCAATACGTCCACTATATAAAATGTTGAGCAGTCGAGTGCCGGAAATACCAGTTCATTAGGGGTGAAGAAGAAAAAGGTAGAAGAAAAGAAACAGAACAACACAGAATCTCACAATCGCAGAAGAACAAAATATATTATATAATAACAGATTTAAATACAAGAACTGTGTGAGAAATGCGGATTACGGATCTTAAGGCTGGAATAACACTAGAGGGGGGGTGAATAGTGTTTTATGTATTTTTTAAATCTTTTTGAATTTTTTTCAAATTAAACACCAATAAATGCAATTCACAAACACAGATATAATCATAGAATCAGACGTAGATGCAAATATTAAATAAAAGCAGTAAAGGAAAGAACACACCAGGATTTTATACTGGTTCGGAGTTACCCTACATCCAGTCCCGTACAATCGTACGGAATTCTTTTTAAAAATAATCTCCTAGATTACACCCTCGGTTTCAAGGCTACGAGGTACACCCTCCTGTATTCGGTTCAGGGCAACTCTCTTGATTTAACCAGGCTACAAGATCACCTAATTGATTTTCGAGGCTACAATCACACCCAATTGATTTCAAGGCTCAACCGCACCTTTTACTCAACATTTTGATTTACAAAAGATTCTATAACACTGAATAGCACTGAGATCTTATGGAGAGAGTGGCAGAGAATCAAACAAGAGATAATCGAGTTTGATTCACTTGCTATTTCGGCAGAGTATAGTTTAGGATTCTTTAGAATAAATGTGGAAGATGAAGAGGAGAGAAAATAAATGAAAATCTGGTAAAAATTCATTTAGAACTTACTGGTATTTATAGTAGAGCAACGGCCATATCTATTCGTGAAAGGATACGACGAATAGACACTTCTTTTGAAAATTGAAATTTGAAAATAATGGACACTATGTCGACATGGGGGGTTGAGGGATGTCGACATGCTCAAGGCAAAATTGATGTTTTGATTTTCTTATTAAAATTGGTTTCTATAATTTGTCAAAACAATTTCTAAACTTTGTAAATATATTTGAATATAGTTTAAACATATAAAAAAGTTTAGAAAATAATTTTTAATATATATAATCTTAATCTATAAAGTGATTTAAAATCTGAGTATATAAATATTTTAAAACTAAATATTTAAAACAAGAGATGATTTAAAAACAAGGACAATTTTGAAATCAAAATATTAAAAATGATAAAAATAGTTTTGAGGCTAAAATATTTCAAACAAGAGAGTTGTCATTTTGAAAAGAAAGTTTTGAAAACATTTTGAAAAACAAGAGATATATTTTTGAAAAACATGTTTATAAAATTAGTGGATATCAAAATAGGACCATTGTATGTTCCACTAGATATTGTCGTGGGTTCCATCCCTTTAACAGGCTCGAAGTGGATTCCATTCCACGAATAAATTTCGAATAAAGATGTAAGTGCTTTCAAGAAGTTTTAACATAATTCTAGATTGACTACATTATCTTGTACTATTTGAAAACTTGAACTCTTGATAACTTGATTTCTTGATACTCATGTGTAACAACCCACATATTTTACGATTGTATATTTAAATGTTTTATTTAAATATAGCATCGTTGGTCGGATTAAAGTCCGAAATGCTACTTTTTGTAAACAGTCGAATTAGGACTCGTGACCACTTCCATTGAGTCCAAAATGGCGTTTGTGACCTTTTTGAGTATAAACATTGATATGTTTGGAATTGATTAGAATTTTGATATTTTCATTTGGGGCTTTGGGTTTGGGTTTCAGCCCACTAACCCAACAAGAGAACCCAACTCCTCTACCTAATAACTCCCACTCCACTCCTCTTCATTCATTCATAACATTTCCTAACACTCATGTAAAAGGAAAAAATGGGGGAAAAGAAAGGAAATTAGAAATTCCTAAGCCCTAGTTCTCTTAGGAAGTTCAAGTTCTTGCTCTAAAATCAAAGAGAAGCTTAGGTAAGCATCATCTTCATCTTCTCCATCTCAATCTCTCTCCAATTTCAGAAATTTCCTATAACCCAACTTAGGAAATATTTGCTTATGATCTTAGATTAGAGCTTCTAGAGTTGAAGTTGAAGAGTGGTTGATCTTTCCTTTGTTTTAAAGCTTCTCACTTGTTGTTTTGGGTTTAAAGGTGAGTTCTTGAACTCACATCTATGTCTATAGCTCTCATTGTTGTTAGGTATGAATTCCTAACATCAATTTCATGTTCAATTGCTTTTGATTTGAATTGATTTAGTGAATTTTCCAAATTTGGTATTTTGAAGTCAAAATCTTTAAAGATCCTATCTTGAATGTTTTGACATGGTTTTGGTGGTGTATCGAAGAGCCTATAGGGCTGGGTTGTCGATTGGCATAAATCCCTAGCATCCATCGCTCGTTTGATCGCATTTCGATTTGGATTTTTTCCCTTTTGGGCTAGGCTGATTTTTTCCTAGTAGGAAATTTCAAACGTCTGGATTGAAAATCCAAACGTCTGGTTGAAAAATCCAAACGTCTGGTTGAAAAATCCAGACGTTTGGAATTGGTCCCTGAAAAAAGAAAAAAGGTAGAGGTAAAATCCAGACGTTTGAAATACAAACAAAACGTCTGGTTAGTGGTTCAGACGTCTGGTTGGTAATTTCAGGCGTCTGGAACCGTTCAATTTTGCCTATTTTGGCTGTTTTGAGTGGATTTCCAAATTTCATCGATTTTTGTTGATCCGGTTAGTTATTGTCAATTATTATCGACTTTGATGACTTCATTTATGGATTTTTGAGAATATCCATTTGATTGGATTTGATACCGATTTTTATGGTTTGAATTCACGTCATTGAATGTGGATTTTTGGTGATATATTGTTTTTACAATCATTTCTGTGATTTGTCACTTTTAAATACAAAGGTTTCTATACTGGTAGTAAATACTCAAATTCTTTCACAAAAATGATTTCAACGTTATTATTAATACAAAGCTTGTTTTTAAAACCGTTATCCAATCTATTAGTATAAACAAACCTTTACCTCATTCGTATGATAAATCTAATTAAACGGCTTAGCAAAACAAGTGGTATGAAATGCTTGCGTTTACTTCGTCGGTTAATTCTTGGACTTGTTCGATTGAACTCTCGTGATAATTTTCGAGTGGAAATCTACAATCTGTTCGTAAATATTTAAGTTAAGCCAGTGGTTATGGGACATGAAGTTAAACTCATTTATTTACTAGCTTAGTGTAATTGACACTTCTTATTGATCAATGATGATCTTTTTATGATTTAGACTAGCGATGTGCGATGTCTCTTTGTCCGCGTAGGGGACTATACCCTGTTCTGTTGAGCTTCGTCTCATTTTTTATAGGCTAGCGACCTATGGGTTTTATGGAGTTCGGTTCATCGGGCGTAACGCTGTACTACGTCGTTGTTCCGGCTTATTGGAGTTTCAGGTTCATCGGGCGTAACGCTGTACTACGTCGTTGTTCCGGATTATTTGAGTTTTAGGTTCATAGGGCGTAACGCTGTACTACGTCGTTGTTCCGGATTATTTGAGTTTCAGGTTCATTGGGCGTAATGTTGTACTACGTCGTTGTTCCGGCTTATTGGAGTTTCAGGTTCCTCGGGCGTTTTGTTATACTACGTCGTGGCACCGACTCTATGGTTAGCGACCATGGGATAGCGACCCGTTTGTGATACACGTGTTGGTGAGTTTTCATGCTCTCGTTTGTGATAGGCCTCCCCCTTTATGTTTTCTGGATTTCTAATTGTTGATTTCTGGAATTTGTGTTTCACCAATTTTTGCGATTGGCATTATTATGTTTTGTCAATATTTGGGGTTTGGTGAATAAACTAAAGAATGTGATATTCTTTTTGGATATTTGAGGAGATCTGAGATATTGTATGATTTTTGTTGTTATCAAATGCATACTTGACACAGTATGACATTCTTGTTATCATATATTTTTGTGGTATCTCTTATCCTTTCTCATCTTATATGATATTTATAGCTAGACTGATCCGTTTATTATTTTTCTTCTTAAATAATACTCGGGTCAGACCGAGGTGTTACAGGTGCTTCCACTTGACTTCTTAGCAGAGACTAGCATCTGACTTTTGGCTAACTACTTTAGCTCAGTATTTTTTGCTTATATACATCCGAGAAAGAGACTCCTTGATGTATACATATTCTTTTGTCTTCCACTTGTACCTATTCTATTGTGATGTAGTGGATCTTGTATGACCACTACTTTGATGTACACTTTTATGTGATATATTCATATCTGTTTCCGCCTTAGTGATATGAACATCTATGACTGATTTGTGTTATGCTTATTTCTATATTTGTTTCCGAAGCTCACATAGCCACTGTGTAGTAGCTTTGAGTTTGTATTTGATATGTTGGATTTCCTCTTGAAATGAAATGCAAGTCATATTATCTGACATATCGGTACTCGCACAAAGCAATTACACAGATGGTCGCTCCTCAACAGCCTTATTCTTTGTGCTAGTCGACGGCATTACCCCGTAGTGTCCTTGGCTAGTGTGAGTATAGAGATGGGGCGTCACATCATGAGTCTTCAATCTTGATATCTTCGGTCTTTAAATTCATCAGTCTTGTTTCTCTATACTTTACAGTCTTCATTCTTGGTACATGCAAGTTTATATTCTGCATATACATATATATCTAAACCATAAAGTTAGTATTTTATAACAAGTCCTAAGGTTGTTGTCATCAAAACCATCATCTCAAGGACTAAAAATCTCCCCCTTTTTGATGATGACAACCTATGTTTATAAAATATACTTCACCTTCACTATAACTCCCCCTAAAACTACACCTTCACTATAACTCTCCCTAAAACTAATAACTCCCCCTTAATCTAAGCCTAACTACTCTATTTTATACTTCTCCCCCTTTGTCATCAACAAAAACTAATTCTAAACTAATATAACTCCCCCTTAGTCTTATACTGGAGTACCTGTGACAAATTATGATGGAGTGTATATATATATATATATATATATATATAATAACATGAGCTAATAATAAAGACATGAAAAATATGAAAGTTTAAACCCAATAAATATATACTATGTTTAATATAATGTTATATAATCCATTCAAACCAAATCAATTCTAATCAAATCAAAGCAAATCAAATCAAATCAAATCACACAGTTCAAAACCAAGCAATTCAAACCATAAGGAGATCAATATTTCTAGTAACTTCAACCCATCCTTCTTCTCCAATGATAGGATCCTTTTAATAACTTCCCAATCTTCATTATCTTGAATCAAAGTTCCTACAGGATTTGCATCGAGATCATCTTTGTTGAGGGCAGAAATCATCCAACGGAGGGCATCGAAATGCTTTTCTTATTCTTTTATCATCTGCATTTGACTTAGTTCTAAGTGCCTTTGGTTGCGGAGAATAAAAGTAAGTATATTTTTGAATGAATTGAGAGTTTCTTCAAGATTATCACTTAGAGTTTGAGAAGAGGAAGCCATTTTTGATAAGTAGTGAAGAGATGCAAAAAGAGATAAGTAGAAATGAAAAGATTACAAATTTCTGGAAGAGGCATGTGTTTAAATAGGCAAAAATTCGTTTAAAATGAATAGACACGAGTTAGTTATTTTAATTTCAAAATTTTAAAAAATAACCAAATCTGACAGTTATATGTCAACATAGGGGGGTAGTGGCATGTCGACATGGGTCTGTTGGTTTATGTGTCTTATTTATTTTGTGAATAAGTATGTATATATATAAACTTATATATTATACTAACATTTATTGCAGAGACACGATAAGGTAGGAAAACATAAGATAGATGATTTTTATAAATAGATGAGATGATACATAAGATACTACATGATAAAACAATACAAGCTCTCACAAAACAAACTAATACATCACAACCTAGTTCTTAGAATGTGCTAGAGGATGAGGAGGATGATGATAAGCCAAGTTTTCGACCAACTTTTAGCAAAGAATTTGTTCATATTAGTGGACATTTTATCCAATTTATTACTAACGGATCTTTTGAGAGGCCGTTGATTTTCCACTATAATCTTTTGATTTTTGATGAGAGTTTTGTCGGAAGGATTGTTAGTATTGGTAGGATATTCAATACTTTCCAAGGAGGTTTCTTTATTATCTTCTTCAATTTCCATTTCCTTAACTTCTTCTTCTTCTTCTTCTTCATCTTCTTCCTCCATATCTTCATGTGCCAATCTTTCATCTTTTTCGGCAAGAGATTCATATTATTGAAATATGAAAGAAATTTTCATGAGAGAAATGTTGGCTTGATTAAACACTTTTCTTGAAACAAATTCTTCCCTTTTGTAATCAACGCCAAAATAACTAATAATCCGAGTGAGATAGATTCCATGATATAAGGTATTATCACCCATTTACAAATTCTTAGGACGAAGTTCATCCATAATCACTTGCGCCAAATTAATGTCATAATGACCAAAGATAGCAAAAAGAGCTTTACAAACTTTTAAAGTCGGGTTATTGAAATTTCCCGATCTAGGAGTGATAGTATGTTGCAAAAGAAGATTGACAATACATGCTTTCGGATGAAAGTTACGATTTTTAAATTCAAAGTTGTCATCTCCTTCGAAAATGTGATGAAATGTCTCACAATCATGTTCATCAATATTAAAAGTAGAAAGATCTATTCCCGAATTCTTGCAATTGAGAATGTTGCCCAAAATTTGACAATTTAAAACAATTTTAGTGCCTTTAACACTACTCCAAATTTCATCTTCATTTCCTTCATAAAAACCGTGATTAAAATTCGCATAAAACATTTTAACAAGATTTGGGTAACAAACAAAATCATTTTGAGAATTGTCAAAAAGACTAAGAATATGATTCTCTTTAAGAAGAGTATTGATTTCATATGTAGAGAAATCGCTAAAGATAGCAAACTTTCCCGTATGAACTTTTTCAAAATTAGCATAGCTTATATAAGTCTTGATTGCTTCCGGATCATTATAGAGATACTCTTTATTGGTTTTAGACAGCCTCATTATGGATGGAGTGCTTGAAGAAGCCATTTTTGAAGAGAGTAAAAAGTTTGAAAGAGTGAAAGAGAGTTTGAATTTTAAAATGAAAGTGAAAAGGTATGATAAGATAATGGAAATAAATAGATATTCAATAGACATGTTCTCTGGTCAAGAGGTACCTTTCTAGAACATTGGGTTTGGTGAAAAGGTGAAGGGAAATTCAAAGATTTGAATTCAAATTTGAATTTTAAATTTCTGACAGGGATGTCGACATCATGGGTAGGGCCATGTCGACATGGTCAGAGAATTCATGTGACTTATATTTTCCTATATACTTTAATATCTATATACATATATTATTTTTAATGTCTATATATTTTATGGACTAATATTAAATATAATAATAATACTTTTAAAAAAAATTATAATATTAAAAATAAAAATAAAAAATTTAAAATTCAAACAACACATAATTTCAAAAACAATCAAACAATCAAACAATTTTAAGCAAACAATTTCAATAAATATATTATAAATGTGTACCTTTTTCTAGATTCGTGTCTCTGAGATCATCGGAATCATGAATAGCCGTAAAGCACATATTTGAATTTTTCGTCTTTTGATCATCATCGCTTGAGGATGAGTCTGAGTCTGAATCGTCTAGTGTAGTGGTATACGCTCTTTTCCTTTTCTTTGTATAATCATTACTTGCGGGAAACTTTTGCTTATCAAGATGCGGACAGTCTCTTTTGAGATGGCCTGGTTCGTCACAGTTGAAACATTTGACGTGGTTTGTTACTTTATTATGATTTCCAGAATTCCTGTGATCATTCTTTTTGAAGTTGTTCATCTTTCTGTATTTCGGAAACTTTCGAAAATTCTTTGTCATGAAAGCTATTTCTTCATCATCATCACTTCCCGAGTCTGATCCATCTATTAATGTATTGAACGCAATTGACTTCTTTTCGAATGCCTTGCTATCTCTTCTCCCTTGCATTTGTACTTCGAACGACATTAGATTTCCAATCAATTCTTCAATCTTTAAAGTACTGATATCATTTGCTTCTTCGATTACAAGAGTTATCTGATCCCATTATGGAGTAAGAGAATTTAGAATTTTTCTGACTTGATCTTCTTTGGAAAAACTTTTTCCCAATGATATTAGAGAATGCACAATCTCCTGAAATCTACTATACATATCTGAAATGGACTCATTAGAATTCATTTTGAATAATTGAAACTGATTTGTGAGTATGGATATTTTGGTCTGTTTGACTTTGCTTGTTCCTTCATGAGTAACTTGCAATGTTTTCTAGATATCATATGCAGACTTACAAATAGATACTCTATTGAATTCATTCCTATCAAGTGAACAAAATAAAATATTCATGGCTTTTGAATTATTTTGTGCAATATTCTTTTGCTCAGCAGTCCACTGTGCAAAACTAGTTGTGGGTTCAGAATATTCAGTTTGTGTGATATTCCAAGTGTCTAATCCTATTGACTATAAATATATTTTCATTCTACATGCCCAATATGCATAGTTACTACCATTAAAAAGTGGTGGTCTGGCAGTAGACTGACCCTCTACAAATGAACTAGTGATAGTGTTAACAGAACCAGTGTTGGTAGCCATTTTTAAAACTTTTCAAAATTCAAATTATGAAAACTTTAAAACCCAATGCTCTGATACCAAATGTGAGAAATGTGAATTACGGATCTTAAGGCTGGAATAACACTAGAGGGGGGTGAATAGTGTTTTATGTATTTTTTAAATCTTTTTGAATTTTGTTCAAATTAAACACCAATAAATGCAATTCACAACACAGATATAATCACAGAATCAAACACAGATGCAAATACTAAATAAAAGCAGTAAAGGAAAGAACACACCAGGATTTTATACTAGTTCGGAGTTACCCTACATCCAGTCCCGTACAATCGTACGGATTACTTTTCAAAAATAATCTCTCAGATTACACCCTCGGTTTCAAGGCTACGAGGTACACCCTCCTGTATTCGAGTTCAGGGCAACTCTCTTGATTTAACCAGGCTACAAGATCACCTAATTGATTTCCGGGGCTACAATCACACCCAATTGATTTCAAGGCTCAACCTCACCTTTTACTCAACAGTTTGATTTACAAAAGATTCTATAGCTCTGAATAGCACTGAGATCTTATGGAGAGAGGGGCAGAGAATCAAACAAGAGATAATCGAGTTTGATTCACTTGGTATTCGGCAGAGTATAGTTTAAGATTCTTTAGAATAAATGTGGAAGATGAAGAGGAGAGAAAATAAATGAAAATCTGGTAAAAATTCATTTAGAACTTACTGGTATTTATAGTAGAGCAACGGCCATATCTATTCGCGAAAGAATACGACGAATCGACACTTCTTTTGAAAATTGAAATTTGAAAATAACGGACACTATGTCGACATGGGGGGTTGAGGGATGTCGACATGCTCAAGGCAAAATTGATGTTTTGATTTTCTTATTAAAATTGGTTTCTATAATTTTGTCAAAACAATTTCTAAACTTTGTAAATATATTTGAATATAGTTTAAACATATAAAAGAGTTTAGAAAATAATTTTTAATATATATAATCTTAATCTATAAAGTGATTTAAAATCTGAGTATATAAATATTTTAAAGCTAAATATTTAAAACAAGAGATGATTTAAAAACAAGGACAATTTTGAAATCAAAATATTAAAAATGATAAAAAATAGTTTTGAGGCTAAAATATTTCAAACAAGAGAGATGTCTTTTTGAAAAGAAAGTTTTAAAAACATTTTAAAAAACAAGTGATATATTTTTGAAAAACATTTTTATAAAATTAGTGGATATCAAAATAGGACCACTGTATGTTCCACTAGATATTGTCGTGGGTTCCATTCCACTAGGGTTCCATCCCTTTAACAGGCTCGAAGTGGATTCCATTCCACGAATAAATTTCGAATAAAGATGTAAGTGCTTTCAAGAAGTTTTAACATAATTCTAGACTGACTACATTATCTTGTACTGTTTTAAAACTTGAACTCTTGATAACTTGATTTCTTGATACTCATGAGTCTTTAATCTTGATATCTTCAGTCTTTAAATTCATCAGTCTTGTATCTCTATATTGTACAGTCTTCATTCTTGGTACCTGCATGTTTATATTCTGCATATACATATATATCTAAACCATAACGTTAGTATTTATATTTTATAACAAGTCCTAAGGTTGTTGTCATCAAAACCATCATCTCAAGGACTAACAAACTTTACTTTTAATATAGATACCATTACCAGAGTACAACAATTCAATACATTAATCTGGACAGTTTAATAACTCGTCTTGATATACATAACTCACACAACGGAAATAACCAAGTACGTGATATACATCTGAACTCCTCCAGCTCGCCTCCTAACCTCCATAGCATTTTAACCTAAATCTTAAATACTCGGTCTGACCTGAGTATTATAATAAAATAACACCCGAGTCAGTCTAGAAAACTAGCGTGAGAAAAACACACTCAATTTGAATGATTAACCTTTTCAAACCCCTTTGAAAACAAAGGTATCTCGTAAGACCCGTCACAAATAAACATGATGGGTTTTTTCCTTACGATAACCAAAACTATTTTTATCAAAATCATCTGATATTATAATAGTGTCTATAGAAAGTAAATAGAAAATAGCTAAAATGCTTGCATCTCACGTTTCAGCATAGTTGGGCACAATCAAAACTGTATGGTGCTTATTGGAGAATGGATTCCATCGAATGACTGGGCCACTGGGGTATCGCCTACCACAGTACACCTCTAGAACAATGTACCGAGGACCACGTCGGGATCCCCTGCTACACAAGACCGGCCTACCCCTAACTTGGATAAACTGGATATGTTATCACCCTAGGTGTTCCCACCCTTACCATCGAGCGCTTCTTCTTTCATGGGTACCCATATATAAGATAAATAGGGTTTCCGAGGACATCTAGAAAGGTGATAACACACCCTACTTGGGTGCGACCCACTTAGCCTTGCTGCATCTCCCATGTTTTAGTCATTCCCGGTTGATGAGGCTCAAGGCTAAGCGTTACCTTTCAAGGAATGATTTCTCTTAGGATGCTCATCGTCCTCCAATGATGATGTTCTGATAGCATACGTCCATACAAGTTGTCCAGGGTCTGGACAAACCGAATCACCGTCTTCATCATCTTCACGGTATCCATTCGTTACGTTCAAACCAGATCGAAGTGGTTTTCGGATAATGAAACCCGATCCCGGTCTCTTCGAAACAATTAACGAAATTGGCCAAAATTGATAGTCGGTTATTTAACTATCAATACACATTCATAAGCAATCATCAGGCCTTATTATGAACCTTCCAAAATTTATTTCAAATATCTTTATAAGATATTACTTCCCATACTTCAACCTTTAAAAACAGTTTTCAAATCCTTTTATTTTTCAACGGGATATTCTACCCCTTTCCACTACTTAGAATATTTTTCCACTTCATTTTATATTCAACACTTGGGAAGTATTCTATTTATTTCCTATTCTTTTCTCAAAATCATTTACAAATTCTATATGTAAATTCCTTGACTAATTTATAACGAATTCTATAAATTCTGGAACTCTTCAACTAATTTCCTCAATAATTCCAAAACCAATTTTACTTGCTTATAAACTCAATTTCCCTTTATACTTCTTTATGAAGTCTATTTCATTCTCGAATTTCACATTTATCAACCACTTCGGAAATTTTCTTACTTTTCTTTCCAATTCTATTTTAAGAATTTCCTTATAATAACATCTACTGAATAACCCCATTTTCAGACTTCCGAGAAGTTTTATAAATAAATGTAAAACATTTCAAAAACTCTATATAAATACATATGTAAATAAAAATAATTATTTAAAGAAAATAACAATAATTTATTTTTAAGACATATTCAAATAATTATTTAAAATATTGTGAACACTTTATTATAACATCACTTTTCAAAGCAGGTTTAAACATCTAGGATTTTATTAAAATAGATATTAAGTATTTTAAAAATTCACTTTTGAAATATTTCAATACAAACTAACCTTGAAATTTATATAGTTTAGTAAATAAGAATTTTCCTTTTAAAATAAAATTTTAACTTATCGATAAAATAAATTTTTAAATCTCAACAACCAAATTTCAATTTATAAATCTTGTCGATTTCCATCACACTACTTCCGTTTCGGTCTTCTTAACCATTTCACTTTAAAAAGTAGTATCTACTATTTTTCTCACCTTATTTCCATATTCCAATATAAATTCTCCCCGTAAATTTATATTTTCAAATTATCATCTGATATCACTCTCCTTCATTTATAAACTTCATTTATAAATTTTTATAAATCCGTTGAATTTCACTAAAATAATCTCATTTATAAAATTCCATCTTTATAAATTCAATTTCTTATAAACTCCATTTATTTCCGCCAATCAATTTTTATATCGATTCCAACTTCTTTCTATATTTTCCTAAATATCATTTTAAAATCCAGTCTTTAAAAATTCCTTTATATAATTTATTTTAAATTCTCTTTAAAAATATTTTCCGCATTATTTTATACGATCAAAATCCATCATTTCTTATTTAGTCAATCTCTTTAAAATAATCCAAATTTTGATATATATATATATATATATATATTAAATATCCTTTTAATTCCTTAAAAATTTAAAATAATATTTTGGTATTTAATGTACCAAAATTATTTTCCATGCCATTATAACATTTAAAAATTGACAACACACAATAATCCAACATTTTCTATATATATATATATGAAAATACTAATATATTTAAGGAATCTAGTTGGATCCCTCCAACCTGTTTTTCCTGCATCCACAGATGTTAGACAATAATAAAAAATACCAATCCCACTTCGAGGGGGATATCGCGATATATAGGGTCATCCGCTATTATGTGGGGCGCATAGGGTCTCATCCGCTATATGTACGCGGGAATATCAATCACTCCAATATATATATATATATATATATAAATAATCATCCAACAGATAATTTCAAATTTATCAATCCAATCAACATCCAGTAATTTAAATTTAAACATTTAAATTTAAATACGGTAATCCAAATGAGTGAGAAACTCTCACCTTTGATTTTTATTTTGCAATCCGATCCAACCTACTTGTTTCTTCATGATTTTAGACCTCGTATAAACATTATACGGTTTATTAACATTTGAAATAATCGAACAATTAATTACCATTTACTAATTTTTAATCACTAATTTAAAATAATAATTAAACTAACCTAATTTACATTTTTTTCTTTTCTCAGTTTAACATGATTATCCATTCTTAATTTAATTTACTATCCTACCATTTAAATTAGGTGTAGAATATACCTTCCCCAGCAAGCACCCACCAGAGATTGCCGCCTCCCTGCCTTGCCCTCACCCACGCGCGCGTATGACCCCCAAATCATCATCGCAAACCTACCCAGCCTACTCACGACCCCACTCCCACTAGCGAACGCCATCGCGTCGCCTGCTGAGACTCCAATTCGAGATTGAGTTCGCCAAAAGAAAAATCACATCGAACGACTGTCGATCTCTCATCCTTGCCACAAAGTCGCGCGCCTCTGACGTTGCCTCCACCACGCCGACTTTCCCTCCTCCAGTATCACACACGCGTCCTCACTCGCGCTTCCCTCCTTCACCGCGACTTCGCCGCCCCTCCCCCTCGGGGCTCGCGACTCAATCACAGCCCCCTTCTTTTTTTTCTGAGTTTGAATTCGATTTTGAGGCTAGTGGAAAGGAAGGTTTGATTTTGATCTCGTTCATCTGAAGGGAGAGGAAAAGGAACTGGCATTTTTAAGTTGATTTATACTTTTTTTTCTTCGTTTGAGTTCGGCTGAATAAAAAGAAAGAGGGAGGGGAGACGTGATATTTGAAAGGGAGGTAGCGTGTAGAGCGTGCTTGTGTACAGTGACTTGAAGGGATCAGGAAAAACAGTTGATGTAAAAGAAATTGTCAAGTCAATGAATATATATATTTAAATTTTAATCATCCTGAATCCGTAGCTTAAAACCTTGACCTCCCATCGAGGCGTGCCGCTAGGCATTCATAATGTTATACCCCTATTCCAAATGCAATGGAAAAGGTTTCGAGTCCTAATTCGATCGTATGGAGAAGATAGCTTCTTGAACCCAATTATTATATTAAATTTCGATATAAATTTCAGCGCGTTTCTAACCCGTACGATCAAACGATAACTCCAACCGAAATTTGAAATCCGATAATAATATACTATTACAAATCTAGTGGAACTGGTTTCGTCGAATTCCGAGACTGTGTCCCGAAAGGCTATTTTTAAATGTTATTTTAAACGATATATTTTTAAAACTGAACAAATCACTTTTAATTCCAATTTTAAAAATTGCATTGTCTTCGGTATTATTAATATAAATTTTATAAGCCCTTTAAATTATTTTTATCAAGCTTAAAACTCCAGATTCACCATTTTAACCAATATTCAATTATAACTTCAATAATTAAATTATTCAATAAATTGCTAATTTAAATTCTAAATCTATTTTATAAATAAACCCAAATTTTCATATTCAAAATCAATCTATAATTCAAATTAAATATTTAAACCATTTAAATATTCAAAATCGAACAAAGAAAAATCCAGGTCGTTACAATGCATGTGTTATATAATATATATGAATGTATGTGTGTGTATAGTTATATATATATATAATATAAAATAATTTTTGTAAAATGTAAATGTTTATGTATATGTATGTATGTATGTATATTTGTATATGTATAATTGAAATTATAATATAAAATAACTGTAAATATTGTTATAATTAATTTTGAATATAAAGTCAAATTCAAAATTCAAAATTAGATTTTGATATATGTAATAAAATTCTAGATATTCAAATTCAAATTAATATTATGTATATACATACATATATGTTATGTATATTTTGAAATGAATTCTTTTAATTCATATACATATATTTTATATGTACACATATATGTATTAAATTAGTATTCCAAAATTACATATATAATAATTATATATATATATATAAATAAGTTATAATATGAATAAATGTTTATATATATATATATTAACATATGCACAACCTTAAAAATATTAATAAAACTTATTGTTTTTAATTATAAAATGTTTTCGGCTTTAAAATAGTTTTTTAAATAAAGATTTATGTACGGAAATCTTAACAGAAGTTATTTTTTTTAAAAGCTATTTTAATATACGTACATAATTTTATTAAATACTTATATGTATATTTTATTATATATATATATACACATATTATATAAATTAAGTATAATATCTAGAATAAATTTTATATATAATATATTTGGTTTTAAAAAAATATACAAAATAAAAAAAATTGTTTTTTATTTTCGAAAACTATAACGCACTTAAATTAATAAAATAAATATACATGTATTTTATATACTTATGTATGTATTTTAAAATCAATTCTTTGTTTAAAAATCATTTCAACACTGTTTAGTTGATTTATTTTAAATTTTGAGCTGTGACCTATATGTTATTATATATATATTTTTTAAAAATATATACTCATAAATTTTCATCTAATGTAAACAACATAAGCATATGTGGATTCGTGATAATTCATATACTATCTAAGCATGTAACATGAACAATTATATATATGTATGTATGTATGTATGTATGTATGTATGTATAAACGTATATGTAAATAAAGGATTTAACTTGTCTAAAGCCTAGATGAAACACCTTGAAACGTTGAATCGAAGAACTCCTTGAATCAGTATCCAAAATCCAGAAAGAGCTACCAATTTGAAATCAGCAACCATCGACTTCTATTTTTATTTAGATAGTGTTCTAAATGCTTGAAAATTAGTAGAAGAAGGCAAGGCGAGGTCAGGCAAGACTGGTCAAGATGGAGAAAAACACTAAGAGTGAAGAAAAGGCATTTTATCAGCATCAAATCCAAATGTTGAGAATCCCATGACATTGTTATATGATAACTATGTGGTGATACAGTTTGTTGAAGAATGCCTAGTGCTCACTAGAAGTTATGCGACATACTCCGAATAGTTCCACATGATAAAGACTATTTATCAGCATCAAAGAGAGTTGATTGATAGAGTATATAATTAAAACAACATAGCATACCCTTTCAGTGAGGGACTGATTCGATTGTTTTGGAGAAAACCGATTGATGAAGTTTGAATAAGATTCCATAATTGACCCCAAGTGCAAGTGGGAGATTGACAGAGTTAGGGGTATTCCCTAGGGGCAATTATGTAATTTGTTACATATATCTAACTTGATAATCAATCTTGTTCAAAATAAAAGATGTTTTTCTTTCTATTATATACTTGATGTAATGTGTTATTTTAATTATTTATTTAATTAAAGTATATTTAATATAGAAAATCCACAAATGGTATTTTTGTGATAGCAGTTTCAATGTGCTGTAATCATGAGTGATTTATCATAATAAAATAAAATACCATTTTAAATATTCCTAGTCAATATGTATCCAGACTGCATATCAATACATTTGTTAACCCGCCTTTTGGCAAGGGCGTAGACAGCCAGATTTAACTAAAATCGACTACTCGTTTGTCGGGACTGGAATACGATGGGTTTAAGCTAGCTTGATGGATAGACGATCAGTCATGGATGGTTCGGTGTGGGTCGCTCGATCAAGGTGGCTCTGTCATACATGGCTCGGTCAAGGAGAGGAGATCATGCATGGTTCGGTCTTGATGGTTTGGATCGGTCTTAAAGGTGTGGATGGTCATGATGGTCTGGATCGGTAGGATGGTGCAGATCGGCATTTGAGTGGGTCGGCACTGGAGTGGATCGGCATTGGAGTGGATCGGCATTTGGATGGTTTGGCATTTGCTTTACTCTTGGCTGACTCCAAGGTGGACTCGGGTCGATATAGGGAAACACCTTGGGTCGGCATATTGTCTGGGTTCGGTGTGTTTGCACTACTCAGGGTCGGTCATGGCTTTTCTCCGGGTCGGCAAGTATGGGGTCGGTACAATCTTGTTTCGGGTTATGGAACAAACTACTTCGGGTCACACGTAGGTAAGCTTCGGATCGGTAGGAAGAAGACTCTGGGTCGGCTAAAGGGGGTGTCGGTGCTTTGAAAGAGGAGGATCAACATTGGGCTGCTCCAAGTCCAAACGTGTTTTGCTTCGAGTCATAGTCGATCGTGCTTCGGGCCAGCCACCATTCTACTTCAAGTCAGGAATGGATTTTCTTCGAGTCACTCCCGTGGCAAGATTGGATCGGCATGTTCGGAGTTTAGGGTCGGCCATAATGATGATTTTGGATCGGCTATGGTGTTGATGGGCCCGGACAATCATGTGTTATTACTGCTTTCTTTTTAATTTTCACTGTTCTTCACATTCATACTCTCTACATACATTCTATCTGTGATCTGTGATTGTGATTTGGTGCTTTCATCTGGATTTGGGTGTTAGTAACCAATTTTGGTGCTAACATTTTTGTGCTTTCACTGAGAAAGCTAGCACTCAGGGATTCAGAAGCTTGGATTTTGGATTTAAAGGCTTAGGAAATTGGATTTTGGGAAGTAATGGTTAGGCCATCGACAAGGAGGCAAGTGATAGAAAGGAACAATCAAAAAGGAAGTCAAGAGGCCTCCTATGGAGCTGGGTCAGATCAAGCATCCGTCTACATCACTAGGGATGAGATCCAGATTATGATGGATTCTATGCAGGAGCGGTTGATGAAAAGGCAAGGGGAAATGATGCAGACATTATTCAGACAATTTAGACAGGCAGGAACAGCAGGAGCTCAGGTCCATGGAGCTGGATCGGAAGGACACAACAGGCAAACAGATGGTGTGGTTCAGCAAGGGGAAGCCCCAAATCAGCAAACAACTATCAATCTGGATGGACCTAGACTTGGGGGCAAACCACCAGGTAATGCTGGACCAATCCATGGAGGGATATCAAATGACGCTACGTAGCCCAACGCCAATAGGAATACAGGAGTGCGTGACGAAAAGTATGTACCGGAATTCCCTCGAGGACTTGGAGGGTAGTTAGGAAATGGAGATGGGGGCAACCCTTGGTAGATAACACTGGATTAGCTGAGATTATCAGGCGAACTATTTGCGGAGGTCTGACAAACAAGGACTTGGAGGGAGTAAACAAAAGTCCGTTTACCCGTAACATCAGGATAGCTAGGAATCCACCCGATTTCAAGCTACCCACTCTGGAAGTATACAACGGTAAGACGGATCCCACTGACCACTTGTTGAGGTACACAAGGCATATGGAAGTGCTGGGGACATCAGAGGAGGTTATGGCCCAGTGTTTACCTCTGTACTTGACCGATATAGGTGCTATGTAGTTCAGACAGCTAGAGGATGGATCTATTAGAACATGGACAGAACTGGTGGATAAGTTCTTGAAACAGTTTTGAGTTCACATAAGAAGGCCGAAGAATGCGATGACACTGACGTTAGTTAAGCAGAGGGTGGATGAATCGCTCAGGACTTTCTTAACTCGGTTTAATGCAGCAGTTGCTTCGGTGGATTGGCCGGATCCATCAATGGTTCTGATGGCTGCAGTATTAGGAGTCAGGGATAATTCGGATTTCAAAGCATCATTGATACGGGACCCACCAATGCATCTCGGGGAATTGTTTCATAAAGCCGAGAGATTTCTTCGACAAGAGGATGCATATTTGGATATGAAGTCAAAGGAAGTAAACATGGTTAAGGATGGAGAACCGTCCAGTGAAAGCTTGGGTAAAGATAAGGATAAAGGGAAGAGGAAGCGCTGGGGAGAACCAAAATTCTCCACTTACACGAGACTGAATAGGACATTAGAACGGATATACTTGGACACTCGGGATCGCCTTCCTTATCGAAGGCCGGCAAGGAGGGAACTTTCAGAACGCGAAAGGGCATTGGGAAGGCACTATCTCTTTCATGACCTGGACAGGCATGATACACACAGTTGTAGGCATCTAAAGGATATAATCGAGGAGCATGTAAGGAATGGTCAGTTGCGGCAATATGTCGAAACTCGAAATGCGGTGGGGGAACAGGAGCAGCCACCGCCTACCTTGAACGATGATGGCGCGAGGCCCAGGAATGGTGGTCGGTTGGTCATCAACTAATCGTGATGGTTTGGAATAAGTAACAAACTTTGGGATAACAACTAAGTCGCTCACTCATGTACGGGGACGGAGATAACCCCTAGGCATGCTCTGAGACGATGTAAACCGTGATGCTCTGGTTTGTGAAATCTGTTTTTTTCTTTTTGGCTTGGACACTTGCTTTTTCTGGTTTGGTTTTGGAGTTTGGTTTGAACTCCCGGTTTTGTTTGTTTTCTGTTTTGGATTCTGGTTTGGACGTTTGCCTTTTGGTTTGGGTTTTTGATATGGATTTCTAGTTTTCTGGTTCGATTTGGATTTTGGATTGGATTTTGATTGGATTTTCCTCTGGTTTTTGGCTAAAAGGTCATCGGGTATGGATTATGCTCGGCAAGGGTCCAGAGAGACCAGGATTCGGCCTAGGACATAGGCCCCATATTATCTATCGGTTATAATTTCAGGTCGTCGAGTGTGGACTATGCTCGGCAAAGGTCCGGAGCGACCGGGATTCGACTTGGGACTTAAGCCCCGACATTACTTAGCGTTCAGGGACACTGAGCCAGGAACACCATGGCATTACTTAACATAGATCGCCGAGTGTGGATTACGCTTAGCAAGAACCCGGAGAGGTTACGGATTTGGATATTGGCTATGAACAGTTAAGGATTTGGGCATGGACCGGGAGCGGTCCCGGATTTGGATATCGACCCGGAGAGGTCATGGATGTGGTTATTGGTTAATTGATATGGATGGATTAGAACTCAGTTGTCGGGTTTGGATGGATATGGAATTGGATAGGGATTTGGTTACTGGATAGGAATCAGATATCGACCCGGAGAGGTCATGGATTTGGTTATTGGTTATTAGATATAGATGGATAATAACTCGGTTATTGGATTCGGATTTCGGGTTAGGATTTGGACCCGACAGCGTCCTCGATTTGGATTACCAGACCTGGAGAAGTCCCAGACTCGGATAAAATGATCCGGAGAGATCATGGATTCAGTTATTGGATTTGGGATGGATTCGGAATGGGATGACGACTTGGAATGGTCGTGCAGTAGACTATCGGATTTGGATGGAATTTCTTGACAATAAATGGAACATGGATTTCGGATATTGGATTTGAGGCTATTTAAAACACACCCTCCAATAGCAAGGCATGTTTTGGAAGGCAAATGTTAACCCGCCTTTTGGCAAGGCTGTAGACAGCCGAATTTAACTAAAATCGACTACTCATTTATCGAGACCGGAATACGATAGGTTTGAGCCAGCTTGATGGATAGACGATTAGTCATGGATGGTTCGGTGTGGGTCGCTCGATCAAGGTGGCTCGGTCAAGGAGGGGAGATCATGCATGGTTCGGTCTTAATGGTATGGATCGGTCTTGATGGTGTGGATCGGTCATGATGGTCTGGATCGGCAGGATGGTGCAGATCGGCATTTGAGTGGGTCAGTAGTGGAGTGGATCGGCATTTGGATGGTTTGGCATTTGCTTTACTCTTGGCTGACTCCAAGGTGGACTTGGGTTGGTATAGGGAAACACCCTAGGTCAGCATATTGTTTGGGTTCGATGTGTTTGTACTACTCAGGGTCGGTCATGGCTTTTCTCCGGGTCGGCAAGTCTGGTGTCGGTACAATCTTGCTTTGGGTTATGGAACGAACTACTTCGGGTCACACGTAGGGAAGCTTCGGATCGGTAGGAAGAAGACTCCGGGTTGGCTAAAGGGGGGTCAGTGCTTTGAAAGAGGAGGATCGGCATTGGACTACTCCGAGTCCAAACGTGTTTTGCTTTGAGTCATGGTCGATCGTGCTTTGGGCCAGCCACCATTCTACTTCAAGTAAGGGATGGATTTTCTTCGAGTCACTCCCGGGGAAAGATTAGATCGGCAGGTTCAGAGTTTAGGGTCGGCCATAATGATGATTTTGGATCGGCTATGGTGTTGATGGGCCCGGACTACTCAAGAAGTCCATCAACTCGGATTTTGCCTATAAATACAGTATGTGGGGGTTCAGAAAAGAGGATCTTCATTATGTTTTCCTCCTACTTCCCTATTAAGGCTACTTTGCCATTATTGCTTTAAAAACTCTAGATTGTAACTGTAATTGATTCTCATATCAATAAAAAGGAAATTTCTGCAGTGGACGTAGGCCAGAGTTAGACGAACCACTATAAATCCTTTGTTATTACTGCTTTCTTTTTAATTTTCACTATTATTCACATTCATACTCTCTACATACATTCTATCTGTGATCTGTGACTGTGATTTGGTGCTTTCATCTGGATTTGGGTGTTAGTGACCAATTTTGGTGCTATCAACATCCGTTAAGATTAGAGTATGTAACACTCTCTAAACGTTGTGCATTTTACTCCTTATGGCTACTAGGGCACCTTACATTAATTATATTGTTTAATATAACTATGGTCAAAGAAAGAATATTGATGTGATGATTTTACATAATTCCCTCAACTTGAGAATACTATTGAACTTCAATATGGAAACCTCAATTTGATTATAGTAAAATCATGGCATGACATCGATTGAACGACTATAATTGGTTCTAGTGGAAACATTGGGAGTGAAATACTATTCAAGAGAGAATTCATCGCCTAAATTATATGGAGTTAGTATCACGGGGTCAACTTAAGTCAACTCAAAGTCAAAGTCTCTACCCAAAGCAGTACAGTTAATAATAATTGTGATTATTGAACCAAGGATTTTATGTTTACACTTACAAAGTTAAATGTGGATGATGTTGGAATTTTGACCAAAACCAAATTCTATAAGTCCTAAAGTGATATAGTTTTGACGAAGAGAATTAATATAAATAATCGTCACTCCTAGATACCGCTTATAACAAGTAAAATTAGACTTTTACCGAAAGTTATGTAAGGGATAAATTCATCCAAAATGTCACACCACTAGCTAATGTGACATGTGAACGTTAATACTTTAATTGTTCGATATTGATCGTTGATTGAATTTACACCTTTGCATCGCACAGCCGAAATGATTAATACTACGAATGAACCACATGATTTAATTAATTTATAATCATTATAAATTAATATTTATGAAATATTAATTATTAAATTTCATTTAATCTGTTCAAATACCATTTGTGTTTAATATTGTGCGTATATAATAGTTATAAAGATACGTATCGATATATGATGTTGGTAGAGCATTTAAATTGGATTAAATAAAATAAACATTAAGCGTCCTTTTACACTAATTGAATTAATCGATATTTATGAAATATTAATTACTATTTAAAAAAATTGATGTTTGAATGCCATTGGTATTAAATAAAATGTGTATATAAAAGTTATAAATGCATTAAGTGATATTTGGTATCGGTAGAACATTTTAAATTGGATTTAAATGGAATTAAAGCTAATAGGATTTAATAAATTTTGAGCGACCATATGGACCATCTATGGCAAGCCATACATGTAGAGAGAGTGCATTTAGTGACAGTTAATCAATAATTAAATAGAGAAAGTTTTAAAGGAAGGACTTGAAAGGTTTTAATGTTTCCTTTAAAACAAATTCTCCGTTATTCATTTCATTGAATACTCCCTGACATTTTATTTCCTCTTTCCCTCTTCCTCCCTAATTTGGTCAAAATTTGCATGGTTTCGAAGCCATAAAATTCAAAAAAGAGTTAAAACAAAAATAAATAAATTCAAGGTGGTTCTTGTGAATCTTAATCCAATCTCTTCGACCAACTCAACGAAAATTGACCAAGCTAGTCCCTTCGTGAATGGATCTGCTATGTTGTCCTTGGTATCTACCATTTGTATCATGACCTCTTTCATCTCAACGAATTCTCTTATTAGGCGGAACTTTCGAAGAATTTTTCGTGACTTTTATTTGCTCTAAGCTCCTTTGTGATTTGCATCGCTGCATTGTTGCCACAAAGCAATGCCATTAGGTTCTCCATTACGGCAATCACTCTAAGCTCACCTAAAATTGTGCATCCAGACTGCTTCTTTAACTGCTTTATTGATGGCGATGCACTCGGCCTCCATCGTGGAATCAGCTACCATTTTTTGCTTGGGACTCCTACAATTGACCGCCTCATCGTTAATAGTGAAAACATAACTCGACACTGACTTACTATTGTCGATATCATTATGAAAGATAAAGTCAGAATACCCCTTCATTAGGAGGTCTCCATTCCCATATATAAGGAATAAGTCCTTAGTATTTTTAAATACTTTAGTATGCATTTTATAGTCATCTAATGCTTTTATCCAGTATTAGACTGGAATCGGCATGCGCATCGTAATGCGTATACCACATCTGGTCTAGTACATCACATAGCATACATTATTGAACTGATTGCCAAAGCATACGGTATTCTTTTCATATGCTCTTTCTCCTTATTGGTCTGAGAAGCGGCCTTCATAGAAAGGATGATTTCAGGTTGCATTAGAATATTTCCATGCTTGGAATTCTCCATACCGAATCTATTCGGTATGGTATATATGTAACGACCCATCTTTTTGACCCATAGAAATCGACACTAATACATCCACTGTATTCATGTGTCGAATATCCAAGTGTCAGAAATCCAGATTGTTGGGGTGAAAGAAAGAAAAGAAAGAACAAAATCTCACATCATGATGAGATAAATATATAATATATATATACAAGATCTTTACAAAAGAAAACATCTTTATTATACACCACATCAGAGTGCACCAACTTATTTCCAGCCCAGACAGTTATAAAAGTTTGTAGTTACAATAGCCGATGAATACATACAGAAATCAAGAACAACAGAAAATATAAGATACGTGAATACATCTTGGAGTATCCAACTTGTCTCCTGAAAGCTCCAAAGTTTCCAACTAAATCTGGAAAACATGTTCGGGCTGACCCGAGCATTATAGAATACAACGCCCAGGTCAGTTTGGTAAAACCAGCGTGAGAAACTCAAGTCACTAGAAATCTATTTATTATAATTTGTAAAATCCTTTAAAATCAAAGGTATCTCGTAAGACCACAACGCACATAAACACGGATGGGTTTTTACCTTACGGTAACCAAAACATTTATATCGGAAAATCTAGTAATATTATAATACTGTCTCAGGGTGAAAATAATAATGATCAAATAGCTGTGATGCTTGCGAGTGTATGTCACAATAATACTAGGTATATAACCAAAAACCGATAAGGCACGTTCGCTAATTGTGTAGGATTTCATAGAGGTTCTCTCGGTACTTTGAGAAACGGTCCACCTGCACAATGATCAGAGATATCCTTCCAAAGTAGCATACATCCCCTGTGATATACCATAGGAAAAACATAGCTAGTCTAGCTAAGACTGAGTGCATTACTTAATGCATGCATAACAACTGTAGGTAATGTCGAGGTGGAGCCGACTGCACCCTATGGGTTTACTAACCCTACTGGCCATGCCTCATATATCTGGTTTTAGTCATTACCACTGATGAGGCTACATCCGACGTTCCAGCTCATGCACCGCCATCAAAACATATCATTGAATCCCACATGGATTCTCATACCCCAACGGTCTCGAAATCACACATGGATTCCAATATCCAAAACAGATCACGGAATCACAATGGATTCCCACACCCCAACGGGTCTCGGAATCACACATGGATTCAAACATCTTAATATATCGCGAAACTCCTCCATAGAATCGTATATGGTTTTTGGAGTGGCTACGGTACAAGTCACCTCTTACGAGTACACTCCCCCTCTCACCGGGCTCCCCAAAAACCAATCATCGATTTTTTGGAATGCTCATACCGGTTCTTTAGGAAATAATCAAACAATACATAATTGCCGAGATCACCCCTAACCGTTTAAGTGGACGGATCTTCTCACCATTTGTCCTAGAAGAACAAAACAAGTTTATACGTACAGTATAGCACCACCACCGGTAAATGTACCATATAATTCCCTTGTTTCCCCTAGATCTTTCCATAGTTAAAATCTTCGATGTTAAGTAGGAAATATTTCCGTACCACCAAAATTAAGAACGATTACATATTTAAGCCAAGATTTGATAGTCAGTTATTTAACTACCACATAAACAAACATTAAAACAGAGATTACATTTCCTACGGAAACCACTATGCCTCTTAAATTTAATCTTTAATTCATTAAATCTCTTTCCAAAATATTTATCAAAATATTCATATACTTATCTCACTTGTATAAGTATATCCACAGACTATTCCTTTCCAAACTTGGAAATCTTTTACATACTTATAAAATGGTATAAGTATATTTTCCAAAACTCTTAGAAAAATTCCTATTTCAAATCATATTAAAATGATCAACCCACATGCTGTTAAAAAAACGAACATGAAGGTAACCCCAAACACTATTCCTCCGATGTTAAGTTTGGAATGAATGTCTCATACTTTCATAATTAAGGAGGCCAGTTAAGCGAAATCCAATCTCAATTTCTTTTATAAATTTCTTCAAGAAATCCTTTTAGATACCCTTTTCATTTATGAAATCTCCTTTATTTAAACTCTGAATTCATTTATAAAACACTTTATAAATCTCTAAGTTTATTTATAAAAACATTTTTATAAATTTCCAAATCATTTATAAAACTTCTTTCCAAATATCTGAAATCGGTTATAAAACTTCTTTTTCAAACATTCCTTATTTAAACAAAGCTTATTTAATAAACTTTTAAAGATTGATAAATAATAAATTATTTAAAATAACTTTAAATAAAAAGTTATTATTAACACCCTTCCATTTAATTATCTTTAGACCTCGTTCAAAATAATAACTTTAGAATCTCATTAATAATATATTATTTTTTAAGCACTATTATTGTATTAATAAGTTAACTTCAAAACAATATTAATATAATAATTAATTAACTTTTAAAATGTTATTAATACAATAACCAATTAACTTTTAAATAATATTAGTATAATAATTAATTAATTTATAAATATAAATAAATAACTTAAATCAACGTAATTAAATAACTTTAATTAAAAATTAAATTATAGTTAAATCACTTTGAACAAATAATTAAAGTATAATTAAAACATTTTAAAACAATGATTAAATAACTTTAAATAATAATTAAATATTCCTAAATAACTTTAAGAAATAACATTTAAGAATCATATTAATAAAGTAATTAATTTTAAATCATTATTAAAAACAATCGTTAATTATCTTTAAAACATTATTAGTAAATAGTTATTACCCTTTTAAATCTTATTACTAAATAATTATTATTCTTAAAATAACTTTCAAATCAAAATTTAACTTTTCAAATTTGAAGGAGGCTTAATAATCACAATGGTACTTAAACAAATGACCATATCATTCAATTTTACTTTCCAAATTAATAACTAATATTTACATAATCAATGACTATATAAATAAATTCAACACTTAACCATCATTGGTTAAAGTATCACTAATTCAAAGTCGCATATCAATTAATGATGTATAATCAGATGTCCAAATCTATAAAATAGCAGAACGGAGATTTATTCCACTGATTAATGTCAAATTAATTTAATTAGCAAAGCGATGTTTTATTCCACTAAACAGGTGTCTAAATTTCCCTATTCAATTTACTTTAACAATAAGGTGTTTATCTAGCCAAATTGATAAAACCCATGAAGTATAAAATTAAACCATGTAATTATCCAAATTAACGTAATTATATCAGGGCAATATTAATTTGTCATTAAATTACGCTACACCAAAACCAATAATTATCTGTGTCAAAACATTATGCTCGTCTATACGAACACAACGCAAAAGTCCGTGGTTAAATCGGATTTAAACCAGTGAGATATTCCATTTTAAATCAACATACTTATTTAATATTTAAACAAATAAATATAATTAGATTTTGTCACCCCTTAATCATGATTGGGCCAAGCCTAATGTCAAGCAAACCCGTACCCACTATGCATAGTACTTCACCTTCCTTCTTCCCTTATTTTCAAAAATCCTGGAACCCATATCCCACTAGTGCACTGTGCACGTGTACACCTAGTCCATCCACCCAACGTCGAAACCAATCATTGCCGCAAGTCCCAATTTATGAGCTCATCCTATCGGCCACCTCGCAGCTGCCTCTCAACCAGCCTAGCGATTTCCGATCATCTAAGCCCTACTTCGAATTTGCTCTAAGTTGCATCCCAGCCTCCCTGACGTCGACTCAATCACCTACAACCCCTGCTATAAACACTGACGTGTCCCCTACCTCCTGAAGCACTACCACCCACTGCCTTGGCCTCTTCGGTCACCACCGTTGTCCCCATGATCTAAACTTCCGAATGCAAAATGAATCCTCCTTTAAACCCTAAATCAAGCTATACATGACACTTCAAAGCACTAATCAAAAATCGGCCACGGTCAACCTCTCTGTCTCGTCTCCAGGCTCCTCTTCGCCACCTTCGCTACCCCTCATGGCCACCGATTCATCAAAAATTAATTTTTAATCCAAAATCAATCATCTCTGCCTCCACGACAAAATTAGCCACAAAAAATCATGGAACGACCACTAAAAATCATGAATTATCGACCCGAACATCTCCATGCCATAAATATCCAATTGGTGATAATCGAAAATGACCGTTTTCTTGGCCACTTATTGCTTTCGAGCGATATCCGCCTCCATACACAATAAAATGACCTCGGGCTATTTTTAAAAATAACTAGAGGTCTAAACAAATATTTTTCATGTTGGAACTCTTTGATGATTGTGGATAGATTTGGGGGAAATGATTTTTGAACTAGAGAATGTGGTTTGTTTTCATTGTTTTGAATGTTTACTATAAGCTAAATAAAGAAGGTGCTAACAAATCAATGTCAGGAAGAACAAATGAAGGAGAATGCTCTTCATCTATATGTATATATAGCTGCCTACTTCAAAAACAAGGAGACCACGATTCAAATCGAGGTCAAAAATCAAGAGTGGCAAGATTGTACAAAGAGGAACAAAGGCAGCAGGTAGGGAAAATGAAAAACAAAAAGGCTGGCTGCACTGTGCTATTGTGTGCTATTGTGTAATTGTATATATTTTTTGTTTTGAAATTAACAGATTACGGTATTCGCTACACACCATATCGTGTCCGCATACAAGCCGCAAATGACAGAAAACAAAACACAATCGCGCACAACAATATGATACGATCACAAAACAAGAATAAAACACACTAGTTACAAGTCCTGTTAAATTTTCAAAAATGCCAACGTTTGCTGTAAAATACGACAAACAGAAATTCAAATTATTTTCAAATTAAAAATTATGGAAAAATTCTATAAATTAAATTAAAAATAGGTCATCGAAAATCGAACAGCTATTCGAAACATAGATTTTATTATAAAAACCGGAAATTGAATATTTAAAACTAATTAAAGGTTCCAAAAATCAAAGTGATAAAATTTCGGGTCGTTACACTCTCCCCCTTTAAAAGAATTTCGTCTCCAAAATTTCACCATAGTCCTAAACCCATAAATACTTAACATTCCTCACTAGTCCGTAAGACGTGCATAGACCATTGCTATGCAAAATCTGATTTGATCACTCACTCAAATACATAACTTTACTTCCAAACTAGCATCGCTCACCCGATTTACTAGTGCGGACTTCGATCAGGCTTCTTAATTAGAAACTTTCATTCTCCTTACATAGCCATAAATTATGATAGAAAACTTTTGGTTCCACATTAAGAACCCTCCCCAAGTGTTCACCATCAAAAATCGAGTGAAGGATCAATATTTGGATCGGTGTGAAGCACCTCAAGTCATGTAATCGAATCTTGGATCGAGAACTATACGAGAAAGGAAAATGATCTACGTATAATCAATGTATTCATCTAAAGGTTCTTACTAACCCAATTTCTTTTAACTCTCTCAAATTTATGAAAATATTTCACAAAATTCCAATTTAGATTCAACATTTTAAAATGACACAACTTTATTTATGAAATCCCTTTCATGAAATCATTTTAATTTATTAATTTGTATAGTACTCTCGTACCTCATAAGCGTATATACAAAACATCTTATTTTTAATTTTATTCACTTATAACTATTCAGGTGTAGGTCCAAAATAATTTTGAGGCATAAAACTGAGTTGAACGATACAACTTCTTTACTCATTTGGTCTGGTAAGTATCTAAGAAGAGTAGAATGCTGGTATCCAAACTCCGTCCTAGAATCTTCTTTTTCTTTAACCATTCAGAGGTAAAAAAAGTTAATTAGCCGGTCCAATAACATCAAGTAATTTTTAACTTCCTAAATGTTAAAATTTAAAAACACGGTTAATAAAACAACGTTTGTTAAACCTTCTTAATAAATTTGACCTAATTAAAACTTCATTAATTAGCTCATTTTAAATCAAGATTCCCTTATATTTTGGAAACTTAAGTGTCAAATACCTGGATATTTATTTCAAAGACTTTTGAAATGATACAGTACATATTTTAATCCATAACAAATATATATAGCTCAAGTAACCCCAAAATGAAACCAAGGAACTGGGTACTACTAAATAGTATTATGTATTCCCTTACCAAGAAGGTTAATACTTAAGTGTAGTGTCTACCATTCGGACACATCTCCTGCCCATTTTTAGTTACTTTCGAGCCACTCGAACTAGTTAATTTAAAAACACATTTTCTTTTCAAATACTTTTTGAAAACAGTACCATTTATATATATATATGTATGTATGTATATATATATATATATGTATGTATATATATATATATATTTCCTGTTAAATAATTTAAACAAAATATCTAATTCCAATTTTCTTTTGATTCATTAGAATTCGAACTCGTTCCGACCATACAATGACAAAGAATAATTTACTAAGTGCACTACAACGTTCGCCTAAGCAAACTCCAATCGTTACTTAGAAGATTATTCTGATCATCATAAAACAAATCGGGACTCGTTTCTCGATCCAATCCAAAGAAAACACACTTCCCTTTAAAATTTTCTTTTCCAAAAAATATTTATACTTAAAAATGCTTTTAAGTAAACTATTACTATTATTTCCCAAAAATATTCCTACTCCAAAATTCCTCAAGTTAAACTATTATTTCTTTTTCCATAATTCATTTGGAAAAATAATGTATATATTTCCTTTAAAAATCCTTTTATTTATAAACACATTTTTATAAACCCAAATTTATAAAATCACACCTTCTATAAAATCATTTCTAAAATATTTATTTTAAAATATTTAAATTTTCTTAAAATAAAAAACTTTTATTGAAGTCAAGTTGTAACCCAGCATTGACAACAAACGCCTTATAGTCAGATTGTGAAACTTAATTCATAAGGTATTCATTTTAGTGTTTCCAAATTTCCTATCTACCTAAACCAGGTTTCAAAAAGGAAGATTCTAGATAGATTAATAAACAATAGTCAATGTCGAGAACTGGGCGAGCATGGCTAATCAAATCCTAGACGATAATGATGGAATATTATTATTTCCTAACAAACAAGTACCATCAAGAATAACTATATTGAATTTTTGAAAAATTATTCTTTTATATATAAATATAATCCTAGATAAAATTATTTCATTTACCAATTAAAACAATATTTTGTCGGTTAGCCTTGTTCAGTGTTTATAAATTCCTATCGATAATATGGGCCAGATGCATCGACCAGAATTGATAAACCACTCAATAGATCAAACAACACAATATAAACATTTTTATAAAAATAACAAATAGGCGCTCTTATATATATATATATTCTCAAACTCATTCTAGGATATCACTAATCCTATCTTTAATGAGTTACTCATTGTAGGGCGCTACTAAGCCTATCTCTAATGAGTTTACCCCACCAAGGCCTAGGTATTCGCTCAACCTAAGCTCTGATACCACGTGTAATGATCCGCCTTTCGATCTTAAGAAATCGATACTAATACATCTATGGTATTCACGTGTCGAATATCCAAGTGCCAAAAAGACATTTTGTTGGGGTAAAAGAAAGAAAAGAAAGAACAAAATCTCACATCATGATGAGATAAATATATAATATACACAAGATCTTTACAAAAGAAAACATCTTTATTATACACCACATCAGAGTGCAATAACCTATTTCCAGCCCAGACTGTTATAACAGCTTGTCCTTACAATTGCTGATGAATACATACAGAAATCAAAAACAACAAAATAGTAGAAAATATAAGATACGTGAATACGTCTTGGAAAATCCAACTTGTCTCCCGAAAGCTCCAAAGTATCCAGCTAAATCTGGAAAATATGCTCGGACTGACCCGAGCATTATAGAAAACAACGCCCAGGTCAGTTTGGTAAAACCAGCATGAGAAACTCAAGTCATAAGGAATTTTATTTATTATAACTTGTAAAATCCTTCAAAATCAAAGGTATCTCGTAAAACCGCTACGCACATAAACACATACGGGTTTTTACGTTACAATAACCAAAACATTTATATCAGAAAATTCAGTGATATTATAACAATGTCTAAGGGTGAAAATAATAATAATCAAGTAGTTGTGGTGCATGCGAGTGTACATCACAACAATACTAGGTATATAATCAAAAACCGATGAGGCGCGTCTGCTAATTGTGTAGGATTCCACGGAGGTGCTCTGGTACTTTGAGAAACGGTCCTCTTGCCCAAGGATCAGAGATATCCTTCCGAAGCAGCATACATCCCTAGTGATGTACCATAGGAAAAACATAGCTGGTCTCGCTAAGACCGAGTGCATCGCTCCATGCATGCATAACAACTGTAGGTAACGTCTAAGTGGAGCCACTGCACCAATGGGTTTGTTAACCCTACTGGCCATGCCTTCTATCTCTGGTTTTAATCATTACCGCCAATGAAGCTACATTCGGCATTCCAGCTCATGCACCGCCATCAAAATAGATCATGGAATTCCACATGGATTCTCATACCCCAACGGGTCTCGAAATAACACATGGATTCTGATATCCAACATAGATCTCGATTTTTTGGAATGCTCAATACCGATTCTTTAGGAAATAATCATACAAAATATAAAAGCGGGGATCACCCTCTAACCGTTTAAGTAGACGGATCTCCTCATCGTTGGTCCTAGAAGAACAAAACGAGTTTATACATACATTATAACACCATGGACAATAACTGTACCATATAATTCCCATGTTTCCCATATATATTTTCAGAGTTAAAATCCTTTGGTGTTAAGTAGGGAATATTTTTGTACCATCAAAATTAAGAAGGATTACATATTTAGGCCAAGATTTGATAGCCGGTTAACAAATAAACAAACATTCAAACAGAGATTACATTTCCCACAAAAACCACTAAGCCTCTTAAATTTAATCTTTAATTAAATAAATCTCTTTCTAAAATATTTATCAAAATATTCATATACTTATCTCACTGGTATAAGTATATTCACAAACCATTCCTTTCCAAACTTGGAAACCTTTTACGTACTAATAAAATGGTATAAGTATATTTTCCAAAACTCTTGGAAAAATTCCTATTTCAAATCATATTAAAATGATCAAACCCAAATTTTGTTTAAAAAAGGGAGATGAAGATAACCCCAAACACTATTCCTTCGATGTTAAGTGTGGAACGAATGTCCTATACTATCATAATTAAGGAGGTCAGTTAAGGGAATTCCAATCTCAATTTCTTTTATAAATTTCTTTAAGAAATCCTTTTAAATAAACCCCTTTCATTTATGAAATCTCCTTTATTTAAAATCTAAACTCATTTATAAAACACTTTATAAATCTCCAAGTTTATTTATAAAACATTTTTATAAATTTTCAAATCACTTATAAAACTTCTTTCCAAATATCTGAAATCATTTATGAAACTTCTTTTATAAACTTTCCTTATTTAAACAAAGCTTATTTAATAAACGTTTTAAGTCTGTAAAGTTCCATTAATAAATAATAAATTATATAAAATAACTTAAATAACAAGTTATTATTAACACCCTTCTATTTAGTTACCTTTAAACCTCATTCAAAATAATAAATGTCGAATCTCATTAATAATATATTAATTTTGTTTGAAAGTTGATACACACAAAGTAAAACAATTTATCTATGAACTGGAAAAAGATTCATCGAATTTCGATAAAAAATGAAAGAGATACGTTGTCTCAAACATGGCCTGAGTCCATGTTTGAGGCAGCGTATCTCTTTCATTTCTTATCGGAATTCAGTGAATATTTTTCCTGTTCATAGATAAATTGTTCTACTTTGTGTATATCTTTTTAAGCACTATTATAGTATAAATAAATTAACTTCAAAACAATATTAATATAATAATTAATTAACTTTTAAAACGTTATTAATACAGTAATCAATTAACTTTTAAATAATATGAATATGATAATTAATTAACCTATAAATATAATTAAATAACTTAAATCAATATAATTAAATAAATTTAATTAAAAATTAAAGTATAGTTAAATAACTTTTAATAAATAATTAAAATATAATTAAAACATTTTAAAACAATAATTCAATGATTTTAAAATAATAATTAAATTTTTTTAAATAACTTTTAAGAATCATATTAATAAAGTAATTAACTTTAAGTCATTATTAAAAAAAATTAATTATCTTTAAACATTACTAATAAATAGTTATTACCCTTTTAAATCTTATTACTAAATAATAATTATTCTTAAAATAACTTTCAAATCAAAATTTAACTTTTCAAATTTCAAGGAGGCTTAACGATCACAATGATACTTAAACAAGCTACCATGTCATACAAATTAACTTTCCAAATTAATAATTGATATTTACATAACCAACGACTATATAAATAAATTCAACATTTAACCGTCTTTGGTTAACGTATCACTTATTCAAAATGGCATATCAATTAACGATATATAATTAGATGTCTAAATCTATAAAATAGCAGAACGGAGATTTATTCTACTAATTAAATGTCAAATTAATTTAATTAGAAGAACGGTGTTTTATTCCACTAAACAGGTGTCCAAATTACCTTATTCAATTTACTTTAATAGTACGGTATTTATTTGGCCAAATAGATAAAACCTATGAAGTATAATTAATTAAACTACGTAGTTATCAAAATTAACGTAATTATATCAGGGCAGTATTTTTTATCATTAAATTATACTACACCAAAACCAATAATTATTTATGTCAAAAAGTTGTGCTTGTCAATACGAACACAACGCAAAAATCCTTGGTTAAAATGGATCTAAAATGAGTGAGATATTCCATTTTAAATCAACATACTTATTTCATATTCAAACAAATAAATATAATTTGATTTTCTCACCCCTTATCATGATTAGGCCAAGTCCAATGGTGGGGCAAACCCACACCCACTACGCATAGTACTTCACCTTCCTTCCCTTATTTTCAAAAATCCTGGAACCCATATCACACCAGTGCACGTGCACACCTACTCCATCCACCCAACGTCGAAACCAATCACTACCGCAAGTCCCAATTTACGAGCTCATCCTATTGGCAACCTCGCCACCACCTCTCGACCAGCCTAGCGATTTCTGATCATCCAAGCCCAACTTCGAATTTGCTCCAGGCCGCATCCCAGCCTCCCTAAGGTCGACTCAATCACCTACAGCCCCTGCCATAAACACTGATGTGACCCCAAGTTCCTAAAGCCCCACCACCCACTGCCTTGGCCACTCCGGTGACCGCCGTCGTCCCCATGATATAAACTTCTGAACATAAAACGAATCCTCCTTTAAACCCTAAATCGAGCTATTCATGACACTCCAAAGCACTAATCAAAAATTCACCATGGTCATCCCCTCCGCCTCGTTCCAGACTCCTCTCTGCCACCTCCGCTACCCCTCACAGCCATCAGTTCACTGGAAATTAATTTTTAACCCAAAATCGGTCATCTCTTCCTCCACAACAAACCAAGCCACAAAAAATCATGGAAGACCACTAAAAATCATGAATTGTCGACCCGAACATCTCCCTGCCCTTAAATACCAATTTGCGATCGTCGAAAATGATTATTTTCTTGGCCACTTATTGCTTTCGGGCGATATCCGTCTCCATACTCAATAAATTGACCTCGGACTATTTTTAGAAATAACTAGAGGTCTAAACAAATATTTTTTGTGTTGGAACTCTTTGATAATTGTGGATAGATTTGGGGGCAATGATTTTTGAAGTAGAGAATGTGGTTTATTTTCATTGTTTTGAATGTTTATAGTAAGCCAAATGAAGAAGGTGCTAATAAATCAACGCCAGGAAGAACCAAATGAAGGAGAATGCTCTTCATGTATATATATCGCTGCTTTCTTCCAAAACAAGGAGACAAAGATTCAAATCGAGGTCAAAAATCAAGGGTGGCAAAATTGCACAAATGGGAACAAAGCCAACAGGTAGGGAAAAAGAAAAACAAAAAGGCTGGCTGCACTGTGCTATTATGTGTTGTTGTGTACTTCTACATATTTTGTGTTTTGAAATTGAATAGATTACAATATCCGCTACACACCATATCACGTCGGCGTGCAAGCCACGAATGACAGAAAACAAAATACAATCACGCATAACAATGTGACATGATCACAAAGCAAGAATAAAGCACACCGGTTACAAGTCCTGTTAAATATTCAAAAATGCCAACATTTGTTGTAAAATACGACAAATGAAAATTCAAATTATTTTAAGATTAAAAATTATGGAAAAATTCTATAAATTAAATTTAAAATACGTGATCGATAATCGTATAATTATTTGAAACATAGATTTTACTATAAAAACCCCAAATTGAAGATTTAAAACCAATTAAATATTCCAAAAATCAAAGTGATAAAATTCCGTGTCGGTACAACTATGTACAGAGATTGGTATTTGGGACAATCCCAATAGCCTCTAAGATCTATCTCTATAGATCTTTATACCTAGTATATAGCCTGGTTCACCCAATCCTTCATGGAAAAGTCTTGGAAAGCCAAGCTCTCATATATTGTAATAACAAAATGTCATTGCCAATCAATAAAAGATCATCAACGTAGAACACTAAGAATATGATAGCATTTCCCTATTTCTTTCGCTATGCACATGCATCCTTTATGTTCTGATAAAAACCAAACTGTTTGGTCACTTTATCAAAACACTTATTCAACTCTTTGAAGCTTGTTTAAGTCCATAAATGGACTTTAACAACTTGCAAGCTTTGCCCTCACTCCCACTAACCTCGAAACCCTCAGGCTGTGATATATAGATGGTCTCTTCTTAATCATCATTTAAATGCCATCTTTAAATCCGTTTGTCATATTTTGTAGTCATAGAATGTAGCAATAACTAACATTATTTGAATGGATTTAAGCATAGCTATGGGAGAAAAGGTGTAACGACCCTGGTTTCGGTAATTACCCGTGATATTAAATTATAACGATAGTTATAATTTAATATTGGAGAAATAAAATAAATTGGAGATATAAATTTGTTAAAAGTGTTTATCTTAAATAAACAATGGATTGGGAATAAATAAAATAGAATTGAGATGGGTTGGTTGGTAATAAATTATGAATAAAGATATTTTATTGATTTGGTGGTTAATAAATTAATTAAGTGAGATAAAAGAATTTAATTCACCGTTAATTTGTTGAAATAAAGGTAAAATATTGAAAATAAAGTTTTAAAAACTTATTTATGTTAGTTTGTGATAAAAATATGCATTATATGATCCTAATTTGATAAAATGCAATAATTTCCTAATTATTGCCAAATGTGATTTTTATTAATTCTAAATGAAGTACTTGAATTTAATATGATATATTTTTGTAAATAAAAGGTGGAATTTTGTTTATAAATAATATTTGGATGTAAAAGTGATGTTAATAAGGTTTGTTATATTTAATTTGACAAGAAAATTATTTTTGTGTAATTTGGTTGTTAAAAATAGTGTTTTATGTAATTAATAGTGTAATTTGAGGTATTTAATTAAAAAAAAGATTTTAGTAATGGAAAATAAATTTTATGGCTAAATTATCTTTTCGTTGTTGATAAAATATTTTTGTGAACATATAACATGTTAGTTTGATTTTATAAAAGTTGAAACATGAAAATGTAAGTTGTTTTGGCTAAAATACGTGAAATAAAATGTTAAAACATGAATAACTTAGTTAATTTTGATTAAGTATTAACACATAGAATATTGGATATTGGGTTTAAAGCCCACTTACCACTCTAACTAAGGAGAAATCATCTCCTTCTCAAACTTAACGTATGCAAGTTCAGTTTATAGTAAACAAAAAGAAGAAAATCGAGAAACCTTCTTTCCTCTATAAAACCTAAAATCCAGCTATCTAAATTCTCCAATTTCTTTTCAAAATTAATCACTTTGAAGCTATTAAAAATAGTTAATCAATTCATAAACCAAAATCTATTCATCTATTTCAAATTTTGAGAGATTGTGGTCTGTAACTTGTTTCTTCTGTTTGCATGCCTGTATAATTTCTTATTTTAGGTTCCTACAACTAATTCAAGGCTAAAACTCATATCTTCCTCAAGCTTGCTTTAATTTTCTCTAAATTTTGATAAGCTAAGTATGCAACCCACAATCTCTAGCTTAAAGTAAGTTGTATGCTGAAAATGGCTCGAATCTGCTTACTGTAAACGAAAGTTTACTGCTTGAATAGTTACTGTGAAAATATGTTCTGGGTTGCTTCTTTTTTGAACATATCTCCTTTTTCTTGTCATGAATCCATGCTGGAATTTTTCCGGGTTGTTGTCTAGGTGTTATAGATTATGCATGTCAAATTTCATCTTCTGAATCAACCTAGAAGTGCTTGAAATATTTGCTTGAAAACTGAATCGAACAAGGTAGAAAAGCCTGTAGGAGTCGCGACCTACAGGTCGACCAATACAATGCAAAGGTCGATTGTAGGGTCGACCTATGCAACATGAAGGTCAACCTAGAGGTCAACCTACATGTTGACCTAGGCACTTGCATTTGCCCAGTTCAATTTCCTTTCTCTCCTGTGTTTTGTTCTGTTAATTTTACTTCTTCCAGCGATTTTTGGCAATCGATTCTTGTGATATTTTACACTGTTTTTGTAACGACCCAATACCAAGCTGTAACGCCCCACCCCGAGACCCACGTTAGTAAAGGGAATTAAAGAGAAATTCTGTCTACTAACGCAGAGAATAGGGTTGGATAAGGGCGACCAACATAGCATACAATAGCTAAGAACTAAACATGTCAAGTAGTGTCATCATTTTTTTTTTCATTTACCTCATATGTGGTTGACATGTCTAGTCCCATAACTATCGCACACTATGGCGGTTTACAAACGTTTCAGAACTAATGTAATATACATATATGCGGAAAGTAAATAACAGTCACAGAACAGCAAACCCAGATCAGATATATATATATATATACATACACCACCATACATGCCCACATAATACATCATACATGAGTGCCAAAAAGGGGTACTGATAATCACATACAATCATCCCACAAAAAGAATAATAGTCAACAAAATGGTCTAAAGATAAAAGCTAGCCAAATCGATATGTCCCACAAAAGGTGATGAGCTGATCCAAAAAGTGAAACTATCCATACTAACCTGCAACTCGGTCTGACCCGAGTGAAAAACACACGGGTCAGGCAACTAAACTCATCAGTAGATAAGGGCATCAATGATGATAAGTGATAATGAGATAATCATTTCGTTGTTCCCAATGGAACGAATATAAGGTTCATCATGAATATACATATGTGAGAATCATCAAGGACCATTCTTATATCATAAGAAGGAAAATTATTTCGAAGTACTTCAAATCAATCATAAAGATCGTCAAACTTCATAAATCACATAATCTCATCTTGTTGATAATTTCTTTCTGCATGCCTCTACTTAAGCATCTACAGGTACTGCTGCAGCTTGAATTCGCCAAAAGCTTTGTCTTTGCTGCCTAAAACCATCATCTTCTGCTGAAAATAGTAAGTATATAACTTACAGCAACTAAATTGAAAGCCTGTGCAAAATCTGTAGCTTTATGTTGCAAATTCGCACTACTTTCTTAAGTTTTTCGTATATCACGTTTGGTTGAAAATACATCATAGTAAAACGGTCATAACTTTCACGTTTCTTGTCCGTTTTACCTCAAATTTTTTTTGTTGGAAACTACATTCGATAAGGAACAATTTGTCTTCAGATTGTTTCCTGAGATTTTGCAATTTTAATGACCTGAAATGGGTTTGAATTCAGAAGCCTGATTCTGTTTTTAACAAATCAGGCTTAGTTTGAATCTGTTAGCAAAATACCCATAACTTTTGAATCACAGATCGGATTTTGATAATCTTGGCCATTCCGGAATGCTTATGTCATATACTACAATTTTTGTTTGATGAGTTTTCTGTTATTTTGAGGTTAGCTATGACAAAATTGAATTTGTTTACTGCTAACCCGAGAGCAAGACTAGAATTTCCCTGTTGTTGAATCTGAAACGGAATCGGCCATATATGATGTTGATTACTGTTCTGTGATGTGCTTTACATTTAGTTATTGTATTTTGTTCTGATAGATCCGTTAGCCACCTATAGTTTTGGATTAAGCATTTACTGTCTATGTCGATCCATTGAGATAGAAAAGAAAAGGCATATTGCATTTATCGACGTATTCAGTAGATGTTTAAGACAAAGTTATAGATGGTCGCCCTTAACCAGTCCTATTCTCTGCTTTAGTAGACGGAATTACTCATTAATTCTCTTTACTAAGGTGGGTCTCGAGGTGGGGCGTTACAGCATGGTATTTTTGATAATTAAAATTCGAATATTTAATTAATTTTAAATATTAATAAATGAATTTAATAAGTCGGATAATTTAGTTAAAGGATATTGGATTTAATTTGGTCAATTTAATCGATAAATTAATAATTGAAATTCCAGAGATAATTGAAAATCGAGTTTAGAATGATTGAAAATGATTTGTAAAAAATTTTATTTAATCATACTGAAGTATAGAGATGTTATAGAACTTTTAAATTTGAATTTAGAGTTAATTTGTGAAAATCGAATATTTTAATATTTAATTATCGACTGTAAAAATAGCCAATTTTCGAACAGTCTCAGAATTGAACGAGACCAGTCCCATTGGATCCGTAATAGTTAGTCATTATCGGATTTCAATTTTCGTATCAATCGGAGTTATCGTTTGACCGTGGCAACTCGAAACGCGTCGATATCGTTTTAATTTTAAATCGTCGAGTTAAAAATAGTCATTTTTCAAACAGTGTCGGATTTCGACAAAACTAGTTTCATCGGATCCGTAATGTGATATTATTGTAAGATTTCAAATTTCATAATTTTTGGGTTTACCGTTTGTCCGGGGCAAGCCAAAACGCCTCGAAATCGATTTAAATCGGTTTAATTTAAATTGATCGTTTAATTCCGTAACTCGCACAGACGATCGAATTAGCTTCCTAAACCTGTTCCATTGTGTCCGGAACGCGGGGTAAACCCCAGAAACGCCAGTTACCGCACGTAAATCGGAGTTTGGAAATTCCGAGTGAATAGTGTTCGTCAGAATTTCTATATATACACTTCATTATTTTCTTTTTCCAAAAATAAAACCCTAACCCTAATTTCATACGTTCAGCCGCCACTTTTGAAATGAATGGCCGATATTTTCGTTCCTTTTTCCCTCAATCTCTCTTGATCCACCAGCTTTTAACAAATAGTTTCAACTACAAACTTGAAGATCTCGACGAGACGAACAAATCCATACGGCTGTGATCGAGATTCGTGGAGGGAATCATCGCGAAATTCGTCACGAATGTTCGCCGTTTCTTCACGTCGTTCAAGGAAGTGGGGCCACCGAGTGGAGCGCGGTTCCAGGCGAAGGTTCGTGAGGTGATGGCGGTTCCGGTGGTGGTAGGTTGATGGGGTTTAGATGTTGGTTGATGGTCGCGTAAATTCAAAAGGAAGAGGCGGCATGGGTTTTCTCGTGTTCGACTTTAGCCTGGGGGGGAAGATGATGAAAATAGTGGTCACGATCTTTCCTTCAGAGATCAATGGCCAGATGGAGGATGTAGGGTTTTAAAATAAAATTTAAATTGAATTTGATTTATATAAATTGTATAAACTTTGAAATACGATAACTTTTTCATACGAGATTGAAATGTGACGAAACGAAGTGCGTTGGGATCGTATGGACGAGCTCTTCGTGATGGAGCTGGATTGGTAATTTTTTGAGCTAGTGAAAATTTTGGCTGAAATTAAACGTCTGTTTAATTTCAATCGGAATAAATCGCTATTGCGACGAATAAAAGCAAAGGTGAGATCTTCTCACTCAAGAATTGAAAAGTGGAATTTTCAGTTATTTATTTGATTGCTATTGGATGTGATATTAGATATAGTAGGATATATATCTATATATAGCAATATATACATATTGGCATATGTATATATTGGATTGATTGATTTCCCGCCTCGTATAGTGGATGAGACCCTATTGCGCCGTTAGTAAGCGGATTTTTATAAAACCTATATACCGCGATAATTCCGTACTGGAGCGGAATTGGTATTGTGCTAACATCTGTGGATGCAGGGAAACAGGTTGGAGGGATCCGACTGGATTCCTCACCGTATTGATTATTTACAGATATTTTGATATATTCTGTTATCATATGATGATATATGATATTTGACTGTTGTGATGGACTGATTGGTGTTGTTGCATCATCGGATTCAGTTTTGAACTTTAAAAAAATGACGACTTTTAATTTAAAAGGATTTTTAAAGTGATTTGTGAAAATATACGTTTTATGGAATTTTTGAATCGATTTATAAACATAAAATTTTAAAGTTATAAAAGTTATAATTTTTAGTGAAATATAACCGAAGTGTTGTTTTTGAAACAAAAGTTGATTTATTTATAAAATGGTTTAAGTTGGGATTTTTGAATAACTATAAACGATTTGTATAGAAAGATTTATAAAATTGATATTTTATAAATCAAAATATTGGACTTATAAAACGAATTTTTATAAGTGTTAAAAATAAAATATTATGGAATCCGTAAGTGAATGAAATTTATAGATTTATAAATTGTGAAGTTGTAAAATGGATCGCATTTGCTATATTACAGCATGATAGGGGGTTCTCGCTTCGCGGTTTGGTGGCGAACGGGAGACTCTTACCCCTACATGTCCCTGAGAGGGATGGGTTGGTTAGGCAGATGCCGTGACAGTCGAGAGGCTGGCCGTAAAAATAAATGCGAGGTGCCAGTGTAAGCCACGGTGGGACTGGGATGGTTGCAAAGCCTACCGGTGGCCGCTGTCTGTGGATCGTTACATTTGGTATCAGAGCATATGGTTAAGCGACAACCCTGCTCTGTTGGGTGTTACTCATTAGAGATAGAGTCAGTAGTACTCTAGAATGAGTTTGAGTGTAATAATAGATACGAGTGCGTATTTGTTAGTTAATATAAAATTGTTTTATATTGTGATGATTGGTTTGTTGAGTGGTATATGGATTCTGGTCGGTATTGTCCGTACAACTCTATCGATAGGGATCTCTAAACACTTATACAGAACAATTCGGCATGATATTGTTTTAGAATGGGTAAATGAATAATTTTACCTCGATTATATTTTATATGAAAAGGAATAATTTTTCAGAATTATTAAAGTATATATGAATTGATTGTTTGGTTGTAAAAGATGTAAATATATACAAGTTAATTAAAGTTGTTTGAATAAGTTGAATTAAAACAACAATTGTGAAAGAGTAAATTGTATAAAAGAATGAATTATAAAGGGTGAAGTTATAATTGATATGATTTACAATGGTAAAATAATCTTATATATAAATAGTGAAATTACAAAAGTAAAATATTTGTAATGAGATTTATAAATCAAGGAAATTTTTGAAAAGAATTTAAAGCACTAAATTCACTATGTTGCTGGGAAATAATAAGGGTGATGACTGCAGCATCATCAGTATCATTTTCGAGTTTCTGTGTGATTGATTTGCTACCATAGTAAATTGGAAATTGAGGTTTTGTTGTGATAAACAAATTTGAAAATTAAAGTCCAAATTTAAATATGGTAAATATAAGTGAAATAAGATTTATACTTATGATATGAGATAATAGATTTAACTTTGGTAAAGTTAATGAATTTGAGTAGCATAATGAAATATGATGTGAAATTTAACTAAAAGAAAGTCAAATGTGATATAAATTTGAATGATTGATGAAATTTGATTTTGGTAAAAGGTTAAATGAATTTTGTTAAGAAAAACAAAATCTGAATTGGATTTATAAGTGGAAACTTAAGTTAAGTTGAACAAATGATGTTTGAAATGGAAAATAACTTAAGTGATGTTGAAGTGAAGTTTATTTTGATATCAAAGAAATTAATAAAGTGAATTTATTAAATGAATGTGAACTTGAGTTATATAAAATTCAATTTTTATTTGTTAAAATGAATTAGCAATTGAATTAATAAATGGATTGAATGTCAATCAGTTGAATATAAATAATTGATATGAAGCAATGAATATAAGTGTTAATTCATTAGAAGCTAAAGGAATTGAATAATTGAATGGAAATCAATTTAATATTAACAAATTGAAATTTAAAGTGTTGAACCAAATTGAATGTAAAGAAATGTAAATTGAATAAATTTGGTTATGATTGGTTATACATTGGTTGTTAGATTGATTGTTAGTTGATTTCGTGTAATTCATTAAGGGTTAATGAAATTGAATCGACAAATTGGAAGCAAAGTGATTAAATTCAAATTGATAATATGTAAATTTGAATAGAAATGAATTTGATTCAAATTGAAAATGAACCAACATGAATGTAAATTAGTGAATGTAAACTAATTGGAAACAAATGAATGAATGTTAGTTAAATCCAATATTAGCGAATCAAATGTGAGTAAATTGAAAACCAATTCAATGAATATTAATGAGAAATGAATGAATATTGATTCGGTATGGATTTGTTGGATGTTTATTGGATGATGATGGTTTGATGGTTGCATTGTTGCTTCTGAATGCATTTGTTGTTTGTTGCATTTGCTATGTTGACATATGTAGTATTATGTTGCTATATGATGTATATTGACTATATTTTCATATCTACATGTTCTCATATGGTTTGTTGAGTGTTTAGTAGGTGCGGATGGCGTTGCTTCGCATTTGGAGCTCGCTTTCGCGCTATAGTAGCCGTATACGCTCGCTAAAAATATAATAAGGTACATATCTCGGATTAAATATCGTACTTTTACACTTTTTTCCCTACGGGATGCCTCATCACTTGATGGGATGTATATTTGTGATATATATACACTGTCATTTTTTTTCGGATCGAGCCGCGCAAAGGAGACGCTGGCGAAATTTTCTGAAAATTTAAGGCGTTAGAATATTTTAGAGAAATTTGAAAATTTTGAAAACTAAGTTATGATTTGAAAACTTAGTAAAGATTTTGTGAGAAGTTAACTATGAATTTTGGAGAAGTTAAACACTTAACAGATTTGAAAATCTAATTTGAACGGTTTGTTTAGGAAAGTTAACGGATTTTGTATCTTTTTCTTACTTGGTAATTTCGAGGACGAAATTCTTTTAAGGGGGGAAGTCTGTAACGACCCAGAATTTTTGATAATTAAAATTCGAATATTTAATTAATTTTAAATATTAATAAATGAATTTAATAAGTCGGATAATTTAGTTAAAGGATATTGGATTTAATTTGGTCAATTTAATCGATAAATTAATAATTGAAATTCCAGAGATAATTGAAAATCGAGTTTAGAATGATTGAAAATGATTTGTAAAAAATTTTATTTAATCATACTGAAGTATAGAGATGTTATAGAACTTTTAAATTTGAATTTAGAGTTAATTTGTGAAAATCGAATATTTTAATATTTAATTATCGACTGTAAAAATAGCCAATTTTCGAACAGTCTCAGAATTGAACGAGACCAGTCCCATTGGATCCGTAATAGTTAGTCATTATCGGATTTCAATTTTCGTATCAATCGGAGTTATCGTTTGACCGTGGCAACTCGAAACGCGTCGATATCGTTTTAATTTTAAATCGTCGAGTTAAAAATAGTCATTTTTCAAACAGTGTCGGATTTCGACAAAACCAGTTTCATCGGATCCGTAATGTGATATTATTGTAAGATTTCAAATTTCATAATTTTTGGGTTTACCGTTTGTCCGGGGCAAGCCAAAACGCCTCGAAATCGATTTAAATCGGTTTAATTTAAATTGATCGTTTAATTCCGTAACTCGCACAGACGATCGAATTAGCTTCCGAAACCTGTTCCATTGTGTCCGGAACGCGGGGTAAACCCCAGAAACGCCAGTTACCGTACGTAAATCGGAGTTTGGAAATTCCGAGTGAATAGTGTTCGTCAGAATTTATATATATACACTTCATTATTTTCTTTTTCCAAAAATAAAACCCTAACCCTAATTTCATACGTTCAGCCGCCACTTTTGAAATGAATGGCCGATATTTTCGTTCCTTTTTCCCTCAATCTCTCTTGATCCACCAGCTTTTAACAAATAGTTTCAACTACAAACTTGAAGATCTCGACGAGACGAACAAATCCATACGGCTGTGATCGAGATTCGTGGAGGGAATCATCGCGAAATTCGTCACGAATGTTCGCCGTTTCTTCACGTCGTTCGAGGAAGTGGGGCCACCGAGTGGAGCGCGGTTCCAGGCGAAGGTTCGTGAGGTGATGGCGGTTCCGGTGGTGGTAGGTTGATGGGGTTTAGATGTTGGTTGATGGTCGCGTAAATTCAAAAGGAAGAGGCGGCATGGGTTTTCTCGTGTTCGACTTTAGCCTGGGGGGGAAGATGATGAAAATAGTGGTCACGATCTTTCCTTCAGAGATCAACGGCCAGATGGAGGATGTAGGGTTTTAAAATAAAATTTAAATTGAATTTGATTTATATAAATTGTATAAACTTTGAAATACGATAACTTTTTCATACGAGATTGAAATGTGACGAAACGAAGTGCGTTGGGATCGTATGGACGAGCTCTTCGTGATGGAGCTGGATTGGTAATTTTTTGAGCTAGTGAAAATTTTGGCTGAAATTAAACGTCTGTTTAATTTCAATCGGAATAAATCGCTATTGCGACGAATAAAAGCAAAGGTGAGATCTTCTCACTCAAGAATTGAAAAGTGGAATTTTCAGTTATTTATTTGATTGCTATTGGATGTGATATTAGATATAGTAGGATATATATCTATATATAGCAATATATACATATTGGCATATGTATATATTGGATTGATTGATTTCCCGCCTCGTATAGCGGATGAGACCCTATTGCGCCGTTAGTAAGCGGATTTTTATAAAACCTATATACCGCGATAATTCCGTACTGGAGCGGAATTGGTATTGTGCTAACATCTGTGGATGCAGGGAAACAGGTTGGAGGGATCCGACTGGATTCCTCACCGTATTGATTATTTACAGATATTTTGATATATTCTGTTATCATATGATGATATATGATATTTGACTGTTGTGATGGACTGATTGGTGTTGTTGCATCATCGGATTCAGTTTTGAACTTTAAAAAAATGACGACTTTTAATTTAAAAGGATTTTTAAAGTGATTTGTGAAAATATACGTTTTATGGAATTTTTGAATCGATTTATAAACGTAAAATTTTAAAGTTATAAAAGTTATAATTTTTAGTGAAATATAACCGAAGTGTTGTTTTTGAAACAAAAGTTGATTTATTTATAAAATGGTTTAAGTTGGGATTTTTGAATAACTATAAACGATTTGTATAGAAAGATTTATAAAATTGATATTTTATAAATCAAAATATTGGACTTATAAAACGAATTTTTATAAGTGTTAAAAATAAAATATTATGGAATCCGTAAGTGAATGAAATTTATAGATTTATAAATTGTGAAGTTGTAAAATGGATGAAACTGTAGAATAAAAGATTTATAAGAGATTAACTTATAAATTGGATTTTTACCTTTAGATGGAATATTTATCGAATTATTAAAAAGAAGATTTGTAAGTTGAAGTTGTTATTAAAAACAGAAATAGAATTTATAAACGTTGTTTTATAAATTCGAGATCAATTGGATTTGATAAATTAAATATAGAAGATTATTAAAGGAGATATATTCGCGATTTTGGATAGCGAATTATTATTGAAATAAAATGTGTAGAAAATAGTGAAATGTAATTAGTAAAGTGTATTCACGATTTTGGACAGTGAATATATTGTTAAGTAAAATTGATAGTTTTGGGAAAGCGATATTGTAAAATGAAGTTAATTGTTTTAAAAGATGTTTTAAACATGTTAAATATCGAAATCATAGATTTCAACATTTATTGTTGAAATAGACGTTTTCGAGAAATAAGGAAATGATGGACTATAACACTGTTGTTATAGTAAATGATTTCCGAAAGGAAATGTTTTAATATAGTATTGGGATTTATATATCTATCTAAACTCGAATCCCTATACTAGTGATTTTGAGTCGTCGTAACGATGTTTTACGTAACATTCGTTTTGACTCAAATAAATGTGTTTAAAGAGAATGATTTCCTTAAAGAATGAATATATACTTAATTTTGATTTAAGTATATCGAATATTTTCAAATGTTGAAAATAAATGATTTGTGAAATACTTATTTTTAAATAAGTATGGAAATGCTTTTCCAATATGAAATGAACTGTTTTGAGATTTTATCTTCAAAGATAAAATGAAATGTGGAAATTGATTTGAAATTGTTTTCAAATGATTAAGTGTGGAAATTTTATATCTAGTAAAAGATATTTTGGAAGATAAAATAATTTGGGAAAATTATTTGGAATCTGATGATGTTGCGCATCTTTATTGATAGTTAAATAACCGACTATCAATAATTACCTTTAGATAGGTATTTGTTGTGAATTGGATGAATTTGAATGCCACACTTATTTTTGAATAAACGCTCACTATTCGGGTTAGCCGGGAAAGGACCATGGGGTCGTATAACCCATTCCGAATATGTGATACGTCGTTATGAATTGCATTCGAAGACCGGTGTTGAAGACCGGATATTTTTGAAAACGGAAGGATTACCGTCGAGTTACTCTACATCGGTTGATCTCCGATTTAGAGGTTTTATCACCCTTAGTGACGGGAAGTCCGGACGTGATTGAAAATTATCCGAATTTGCAAGGGCTTCGTGAGAAGTGCCTTCGGTTCTGTTCGATCCCGGAACAGACTTGTATGGATTGTGTGTCTGACATTACACTTTGAGATATAAAGCTGATTTCTTTCAAATACATATATGTTAGTGGCGGAGAATTTATTCTCTTAGCTTAACACCCTTCTCTGAGACGTACGAGCTTAGAGGTTATGTAGTTGAAATTTATCAGCGATATATCCCAATTTGGTAACGTGGCATACTGAGTGTTGCTGTAAAATGATCAGTGTTTGATCATTTGTGATATGATCATTTGTTTGATCTTATATCTTAATGATCATAGGTTGATCATTTTGTTTGACCCGAAGCAGGGTTTTTTTGAGAAAGCGTAGCTTTGTGGACGAGACTTCGTCGAGCCTCACACCCCGGAAATGGTCGAAACAGGAATGTTGCGGCAAGGTTATGAGGGTCGCGCCCTTTAGGGTATGTCATTTCCTTCTGGAAAGGGGTGGTATCATGGTATGGAGCCCAGATACTTACTCATGTGGATACACTTTCTTTATGATGTGTGATGTTGGATATCGAGCGCTCGGATAAAGGTCCCAAAGGACCGGGTGATGACATATTCGTGAGTTACCTGTTACAGGGGTCAGGCTTTTAAATCTCCCCGAGATGGCCGAGATGAAAAATCCGAGATATCAGCCAAAATCCGAGATTTGGCAGCCTATTTAGTTATAAGTGTTTTAAATATCGCCCGAGATAGCCGAGATATTTTCCTGAGATATTGGCCAAAATTCGAGATTTAAAACACTGACAGGGGTAACCCGGCCTTGTTTGGCAGAGAGCAGTTTGTCTCTCGGGACGTCCAGCCAGAGGCGATCCCATTCGGCAGGAGGAAAGGAAGTTCCTTAGCCTGACCATTTGTTGGAAAATCCAAAGAAACAATACGAACCTGATACGGTTTTAGTTGTATTACCTGCTATGGAATGTGGCGGTAACCTGCTATTGAACATAGTAGCTATAGTAGGCATACGATACTGGTCGTATGTTGGCTAAGATTAATATTATACTTCCGAAATGTTTTTCTGCACTATGCACTAATAATAATAAATCCAATGATTTTGCGTAGTAAGCATCTTTGACTATCATAAGAAGAAATCTCCTCCAATTCTGCGTTTGCATTGTGTGTGTGGCGGGAGGTCTTATGGTAGTTTCATTTTCCAAAAGCATTGCGAATTTGTTTTATTTTCTTTGTGAAAAATAACTGTTTTACGATCTCACACCAGTCACCATGACTGACTCGGAGTTTATTGTTTCCCTTCTAAACTCTGGGTGCCCACCAATTTCCACACGGGCAGCCTAGAGTTATATTATCAGGATATTCTGGATATTCTGGAGCTTTGGAAGCAAGCTGGATGGCGAGACGTAGTATTTGTATCTGATATTATTTATTCCGCTGTGTATTCTGTATGAGGACAAGTTATATAACTGTCCATTGTTGTATATTGACTCTGACTGATGTATGTATAAACTGATATAGTTCTTTGTTTTAAAAGACTAGTGATTATCTATTATATTTGTTCCGCTGCGATATGTGAGATTCTGATATTGTTTCTGTTTCTGATGTTGTTCTTTTGTTTCTTCTTTCTCTTTTCTTCTATCTTTTCTTCTACCTCTTCTTTTAAAAAACCCTAATGGTTCGGTTTTTCGTTCACCTTGAGTAAATAGATGGAGATTAGTGTCTATTCAAGGGGTACGGAAAAGCGGGTTATTACAGTTTTGAAGGGCTTTGACCTATCAATAGGTAAGCCAACATTATTGTTGATCCTTACTCCTAATTGACATGTTTTTGGAGATGATTTCATATGCTGATTTTCAGCGTTTTCGGTGATTTTTGATGTTTTCGAACATGGGTTTTTCTAAAACGATTTTGTAATGTTTTTTTATAATAAAATAGCTTTTGAAATAAATATTTTAAAATATTTATAATTATTTTAAAGCTATTAAAAATTTATATATTCTCTATAATAAAAAGAAATATCAAAGGAATGTTTTCCAAACGATTTCAAAAGTTGTTTTAAAAACTAGTTTTCACAAAGCAAATTATTTTCTATATAAAATACACGTTTTTGCACTCTTCGAGTGTATGAGAAAGAGAATTAAATGATTTAGTAAAACATGTTATATGGGACACATGCGTTTACTTTTTCAGTTAATTCCGGACTTGTTCTTCGAAGCTAATTTTGCACACTCTTCGAGCGTATGAAAAAGTGAATTAAACGATTTAGTAAAACATGTGATATGGGACACATGCGTTTACTCTTTCGGTTAATTCCGGACTTGTTCGTTTGAGGCTATTTTTATGGACCTTCTGGTTGATTGCCAGTACTGGACCTTCGGATCATTTGTCCTTCGGGATGTTTGTCCTTCTGGATGTTTTGTCCTTCGGGATGTTGTCCTTTGGGATGTTGTCCTTGGGATGTTTTGTCCTTCGGGACGTTTTTGGCGCCTTATTTTGAGATACAGTACTGGGCGGGCTTCGGCCATTTTATTAAGCACGTGCTATCTATTATGATATTTTCATGATTTATATGTGATTTTCCAAATGTACTGCCATTTCGAGATTATTTGGCCTTTTGAGCCGTTAAAGAAATTATTATATGGCGATTACATTTTTGGAGTTTTGAACTCTTAATCGAGTTCTACATATATTGATTTGTGATTGCCATCTTTTGGCGTTTATTTTGAGATTTGTGATCTCCTTTTTAGGAGACATTTGTGATTACCAGGTTTTGGCGTATTTTTGAAATTATGTGATATCCTATTTTAGGAGATATTTGAGATTGCCTTTCTTGGCGGATTTTGAGACTTGTGAATTTCTATTTATGAGTATGGTTAATGAAAACCCTTATAATGGCTTTTGTACATGCCGATGATATAAGGCAATTAATTGTGTTTAATTGGCATTGTTATTATCTTGCCTCATACGAGATATCCCCTTATGACACTTAGTGGTTGATATATTTTAGTGGAATTATCTCACATGAAGTGTTGACATATATTAGTGTTACTTCTTCTCATTCGAGAAGAAGCATTACTTTTACCCTTATACTTTATTTAACACATGCTAATCAGTTTTTTAAGCTAGACTGACCTATGTATTTTTATATACTCGGGTCACACCGGGTTATTTTAGGTTAGACACCTGTTGTAGATATCTACTTTGCTGCTTCCACTTTGGATTATCCGCTAGTCAACCTTTGTGTAGTCTTGTTGTGTTTTGTAAACTCTGATATGTACTTATTCATTTTGACTCGATGTATATACTGTGGTCCTTGTACTACCACTGTTGTATCACGTTATAGTGTACTGTGATGTATCTGTGTATATGTATGTATATATATATATATATGTGTGTGTGTGTGTGACTGTTGTTTTGTGATATGTTGTATTCATTGTTGTTATATTTTGTTCTGATAGATCCGTTAGCCACCGTAGTTTTGTATTAAACATTTATTGAGTATGTCAATCCACTTGAGAAAGATAAATGAAAAAAATTAGAGCACCCAATCGACGTATTCAATAGATGTTTAAGACAAAGCTATGGGTGGTCGCTCCTAACCAGCCCTATTCTCCGCATTAACAAACAGTATTACTCCGTAATGCTCTTTGTTAATGTGGGTCTTAGGGTGGGGCATCACAACAGGTCTTGTCATAATCAGCACCTTGAATTTGATGAAATCCTTTCGCAACTAGCCTAGCCTTATAAGTCTCACTTGTCCATCTGCAAACTTTTTCTTAAAATTCATTTGCAGCCGATGGGACTTACCAATTTGGGTTTGTTAGACAAAGTCCACACTTTGTTTTTATACATGGAATCCATTTTGGATTTCATTGCTCCAATCCAAAGTGCATAGTCTTTACTATGTAGTGCTATTTGGAATGATATAGGAGTGTTGTCATTTAAGACACTGTCCTACTTCTCGCCATCCATGAAAAAACCATAATATCTCTCTGAAGTGCAATGTTCCATACTAGGCCTTATAATAGGATGCATTGTTTTGTATACTGGTGAACTTGGATCCCCCACTAGTTTGATCTTCGTTTTTGGCTTTCAAATCCCATCCAATTCCACAACTTCACTGTTAATTTCTTTTGACGGAAATTCCTTCTCCAAAAATATAGCATGTTGAGAAACAATAACTTTTTGTTCCTTAGTGTTGTAGAAAATATATCCCAACAAGTTCTTGGGATATCCTTTGAGTTTACATGAGATCGATCTTGCCTCAAGCTTATTGGGACTGAGGTTCTTAATGTAGGCTAGACAACCCCACACCTTCAAATAATTAAGGTAGAGTTTCTTCCCATGCCACATCTTATACGATGTCTTAGGCATAAACTTAGTGGGTAACAAATTCAACAGGTACGCTACGGTCTTTAGCCCATATCCCAAATAAGATAGAGGTAACTCAAGCTTACTCATCATGGAACGAACCATATCTAAAAAGTTTATGTTCCTTCACCCTGAAACACCATTGTGTTACTGAGTATATGGTAGAGGAACCTAAGTGGGAATCCCATTATCTTTTAAGTACTATTGGAGTTCGTATCCAGTGTATTCACCTTCTTAATCAGATTAAAGTATTTTAATCTTTCGGTTCGTCTAATTTTCAACCTCATTCTTATATTCAATAAATTTCTCAACAGACACAAGATTTGTTCCTCATAAGATAAACATATCATAGTCTTGAGAAATCATCAGTGAAGGTTACAAAATAAGAATAGTTATCTTTAATAACTATAGGCATCAGACCACATACATCACTATGTATGAGACCCAAGAGTTCATCAACTTTTTCATTGCTCACACTAAAGGGGTGCTTGGTCATTTTACCTTTGAGACATGACTCACACATATCAAATGATGGTACAAAACCTTCGGTTTTCAATTTGTGTACTCGTTTCTCACTTGTATGATGTAGCCTATAAAACCAAAGATAATTTTTATTTATATTATTATTCAAAGAAGTGTTTATGGACATAATTTGTATTGATCACATAAATGTTATTATCTAAAATACCATTAGAGATTTATTACCATCTAAAATAATGTTCATAATATTATTAGCAGAGTGAAAAATATTACCAACTTGGACACTCTAGATACATAAATAATTCCACATATAAAGTCTTTTACATAATAATAACTATTTAATTCAGTACAAATCCACTCGTCAAACTCAAATGAAAATATTCAACTGCCATTGCATCGACAATAGATCCATCAGCAAATTGAATCCTCATTTCTCTTTTTACCATGAAGCGCCACTTTCTAAGCCCCTGTAACGAATTATAGATGTGAGTTCCGGATCCTGTATCTAGAACCTAAGATAATTTATTCATTGCAAAACAATTTTGAATCATAAATATACCTAATGGAGTGGCGGAACCATTCCGCTTTTTCTCTTTAACAATCTTCGAGAACTCCAGACAATTCCATTTCCAATGACCCTTTTTATGACAATAATGACATTCACCTTTGTCCGCAACAGCAGTGTTCTTATTTTTCTTGTTAATCCTTTTCTGCTTCTTAAAACCTTTCAAAGATGACACGTTCCCTTTAGCAGCAAGTACAGCCCCTTGATCCTTGGACGAAGGCACGACCGACCTCAACATATTGAGGAGCTCCATAAGGCTTATGTTCAACTAGTTCGTATTATAGTTTAAAAGGAATGACTCATATTAGGCAGTAAGGCCCAAGGATTAAGTCTATTTACATCTCATTGCTTATTGCTGCATCTAACTGTGCAAGTATATCCATATAGCTTTTCATAATAAGAACGTAATTGTCCACTTTCCGTTTCTTAGTCATTTTGTTATTGAATGATTTCTTCGTAAGTTCATACCTCGCGAAATGAGACTGTTCACCAAATAGAGCTTTGAGACTCTAAAATCTCGTGGAAAGACATATTTTCATGTTGCCTCTATAACGACTTGTCTAATATAGACAACATGAAAACCTAGGCGATCTCTAGTTCCGAAATCCATATACCATAAGCAAGTCTTAATTCAGGGTCTGCACCATCTATAGGTTGTTCTTTAGGAGATGCAGTTATCAACAGTCATGGATGTTCATATGTTAATGCTACCTTTATCACACTCAGCCAGTCAATGAAGTTAAGTCCAGTGATTTTGTCATTTTAGAAAATAGCTTGGGTGTAGACATTTTTCTACAAGTTTTAACTTAGAGATTAAGATAGCTTCATAGTCGATGTTCTTATAATATTAGTAGGGTCAAACATTATGTTTCATTTTAATAATAAGCTCCTACTAGTTTCTTATGTTTCTCCGAACCCTAAGACGATATATAGAAGTCTTTCGGCTTCACTAATGGGCATTAGGACTCGTTTTCCTAAGGATTCTGATCTCGAGGAATATCAACAAATCATAATTCCACAAACAATGGATAACTTCTTATTGGTTGTATCATATACAACTCATGACATGTGATTCTTTATTCTAATCTCATTTTGACCTTGAGGAATATCCATAGCATGAAAGAGGTTATTCACTCGTACTTACCATTCCACGGCGACCTAAATATAAATGTACATACCTTAAGGAATATTAATAAATATGCATATATATCTTACCTCATCTATTCAATATATTAATAGTACCACTCGTAATATCTTTAGCTTAAGGAATATTAACAACTAAGGAGTATGCAAGTAAAACACACACACACACACACATATATATATATATATAAGTTAGAGGACAACTTTATATTAAAGATTCACAATCTTTAAAATATTATATTGAGTGATATCAACATATGGAATAATGTATTTCTTATGAAATACCCTCCTGATTCAAGTGTCGGACACATCAGAAATCACGGTATACGTACTACACATATGTGTTTATCCCTTAAATCTATTTAGAGTTTCTTAATGTTCACCTATAATTTATACATTCGTATAATATAAGTTTTATTATTAAATAACCTTTATAATTTAATTAACTCATATAACAGTCTTAAGTGTAACATCACATTAATTAAATTTTATTTAGTTAATTAACATTTTAATTAATTTTATATTATTTAATTAAACATTTTATATTAAATATGTGTACTATAACATTTATAGTTATACAAATATATATATATATATATATATGTATGTATACACCTTTATATATGAGTTTTTTATTATTTATTAATTAAATTTTAATTAAAAACTTTTAAAAAAAATTCAATTTCAAATTTTTTATTACACACACACTTACATTGTCTTAAAACAGTTCAAGTCAATGTAACATATAACATAATATATCTTATATATATGTTTAGTTAATTACCTATTAAATTAATTTATTTATTTTATTAATACTTTTAAAAAATTTGAAATTTATTTATTATATTTTCAAAATACTTTTGAAAATTATATTATAACATTTATATTATATATTTCTTATTTTAAATTTAACTTTTAAATTTAAAATTTTATGTTAATTTCAGAATAAGTTTGAAAGTAAGCCCTAGGCCCAATTTAAATTGGGCCTTTTCTATTAGAGACAACCTTTGGGCTCACCACACCTTTCGGACTAGGCCGGTAGTCAGGTAAGGCAGGGTACTTGATTACCCAAATCCAGCCTAGCCACTACTTTTTAGACATGCTACTAAATGGGTAAACTTAATTGATTAACCTTAACAGGACTAAATTAGACCGCACAGGATATTAGAATATGATACCATTAATGGAACTCGGTCAGCATGCAACATAGTAAATGTGTAAATTTCAAAAATTATATTCCATTTTAGATCTTATTGTGCCTATGAAGCCTAAATATATTTAGATGTTATCTAAATTTATTATAAATAAAATCAATATTTTACTTATGTTATAAATAAGGTATTGTTTATTGTTATATTTGTATTGCATAATATAATATGTGTATCATATATACATGTGTGTGTGTGTGTGCACATGCACATAAATAATGTACACGGTTTAACATGCCCGTGTATAATTGCTGGGATTTACACTACAACGAATACATTAGCCCCTCCATATACATATGTGATGTCTAATATATATGTATATATATTTATGTATATAATACAAAATAAAGTTTGTAATATATATATATATATATGTATATATGTATGTATGTATGTATGTATAATTGAAATTATAATATAAAATAATTGTAGATTTTGTTATAAATAATTTTGAATATGAAGTCAAATTCAAAGTTCAAATACTATATCAAGATCCATATAATAATATACCTATATTAATTTTAAATATATATATATATAAATATATTATGTATATTTCACAATGAATATTTTTTTAAAATTCGGATACATGTGTATTAAATTAGTATTTCAAAATTACCTATATAATAACTATATATATATAAGTTTTGATACGAATAAATGATTTCACACACGCGCGCGCGCGCATACACAAATATATATATATATATATATATATATATTAATATATGCACAACCTTAGTAATATTAATAAAATTAAAAAAATTAATTACAAAATACTTTCGGCTTTAACAGAGTTTTAATAATGATTTCCTTAAAAATATTAGTTTCTTTCTTTCAAAAAGTTATTTTAATATATATGCATAATTCTATTGAATACTTATATGTATATTTTATAATATGTGTGTGTGTTTACAATATATAAATTAAGAATATAATCTAAAATAAATTATCCGTATAATATATTTGCTTTTAATATACACACACACATATACATTTTTTTTATTTTCAAAATTATAATGGAGTTAAATTAATAAAATAAAATACATGTATTTTATATACTTATGTATGTATTTAAAATTAGTTCTTTGTTTAAAAATCATTTTAATATTATTTAAATTCAAATTTTTTAATTTGCAGCTATGACTTATATGTTATTATAGACATATATAATTTTTTTAAATATATACACATATATTATCATCTAATGTAGACATCACATACATTTGTTGATTCATGATAGTTCATATACTATTTAAGTATGTAATGACATATGAATAATTATAAATATAAATGTATATGTAAATAAAGGATTTACCTTGTCTAAAGCCATGATGAAACACCTTGAAACCTTGAATCGAAGAACTTCTAAAATCAGTATCCAAAATCCAAAATGAGCTACCAATCTGAAATCAACAACCATCGATTTTATTTGTATTCAAATTGTGATTTAAATGCTTGAAAAATTAAAAGAGGAGGGCTGGTTAAGAAGGAGCAAAAACTAAGAATGAAGAAAGTGGAGATTTGAGATGTATAAATAGTGTAGATCCTAAGGAGAAAAATATGATCCAGATCCACCTTTTTCTTTTAATATTTCATCTCATTTTGAATCAATATTCAACCCACCAACATCTGTAGTGGCTAGTCATAGATGCCCTTATCTTGGCATCCTAATTGCTTCATGCTCAATCAAATAAATGAGCAATTAAATCCAATTCGAACGTATATCGATATAGTGTATTGATATGTGTGCCTATAACCATTATATACACACTATTTAATATTGGTCAACACAGATTGAATAAAATTTTATAACTAACATTTCATAAATATAAATTATAGTAGCAACCACCTAAGATTAAACGGATACTGTAGTTCGACATAACCAACGGATTAGGCACTCCCTCTAACACAAAAATTTATAGTAGCAACCACATATGATTAAAGTAATGGCCATACACACTGCATTGTTCATCAACTACTCCCCTACCATAGCGCACCCACAATTTAGATTGTCCAAAACTGTGGATGTGAGCCATCCAACTATCATCAATACTCATGGCAACATTTGGACTCAAGGCATCAATTTGAGCCTTCCAAATCATATCGAAGGAATGCTACATGTAAGCTGTATAGATTATAGCACAAGTATCTATTTACAACCTTCCTCAACCATGGCCACAAGGATCGAATTTTTTACTCACCTCCTCCATAAAGAAGCATCAAGCTCCAACTTGGAACTAATATAGAGAAACATTGTGTTTATTCCAACTCTCCAACAATAAACCAAGTAATAAAATGAGGAGAAGCATAGTGGATGTAGATCGAACTACTCTAATAAAGCTTATCTCATTTCCCATTTCTTAGCACTAATTTAATAATAACATACACACAAAACAACTTTAGTTCAGCCTAAGTGGTTTAAGTTGTAACGACCCGTAAATTTTAAAGGCTTTTAATAACGTTAATAACTGAATTTTTGTGAAATTTTAAATAACTAAATTTTGAAATAATTTTTTTATATTTGGAATACGTCTAATTAAACATAGCAATGGGTAAATTTAAATCTGATAATATGGAGGTTTATTTTATTGTGCAATTTTATTTCAATTTAAATCAATTAATATTGATGATAATAAAATGTTTTCCAAACTTGACTATTTTTACACAATAAAATTTGTAAATCATCATCTGAGTGAGACGTCATCTCTCGTTTTGTAAAATTTGGACTTCTATTACTCCGTTTATCTTATCTCTGGCAAATTAGCAGCATTTTCGCTACCGATATCGACTTTTGATTGGATGATCGTACCACCGATATCTGTTACCATTCTGATCGTCTCGTCATGCTGATCTCTACGGTATATTCAATTCTGTATTTTGAAGTCCTAAAGACAGCGAAATCTATGGAACGATATCTGTATCGGTTCTGTATTTTGGTGTTTTGAGTCTTGTAACCTTTCAATTATCTGCCATTTGAGAAATTGGATAGCCACTAGCCATAAATTATCACTGAATTCAATTGATGACTGTTGTTCTTCCCCTAGCTTTGATTATAATTTTCGGTTCATTTTCATTTCGGGATCACTTTCTTCTTCCTTGCCTGTAACCCATTTCTTCACGCACACAATCTTCCATTTGCAACCAAACTTTCCTATCATCCAAGTTCGAACCACCTTCGGTCGTTGCCACCTCCACGCGCCTGACCGGCCACCGCCCCAACCTGCTCGTCCTGCCCCTTTGCAACCACCTCTGCTCGCACCAGATTCGCCGCAGCAGCCACCCCATACATCGGCCCCTTAGTTTGCACGTCCTTCCTTCATATTTTAGCCCGGTCAAACCCTGCCTCTTCCTCTTCCATGCAGTTCGGCCGAAAGCAAGCCACCATGTTGCCAAGTCTTTCCAGTTCGGTAGAGCACGCAATAACCACTGTTCCATCCTTCCTCCTCCATTCTCGGCCTTGCTCCACCTTCCAGTTGCTGCTAGTACATTTTTCCTCTTGCATGTTCGACTACCCAGATCTCGTCTCGGCTGCGTATATTTTTATGCGAGTATCTATATATATTTAGATAATTTATATGTGTCAGTTTGTATAAAATGCAAGCTAGTAAGTTTAGTTGTTTATAATATATAATTATATATAATATTGCTTATAGTGTATAAGTTATATACATATCAGTATATATATATATGATTTAGTCTCAGTTTATATATGTATATCAAGTTATACTATATGTTATATATTATATATTTTCTGCAGTTCCTGTCTACAGTCAGTTAATATTATATATATAGTTATATTTGTTAATTTTAGAAATCTGCTTTACAGTTATATAAGAGTTTATATATATGGGTTATAAACTTAAAGTATATTAGTTATATAATTGACTATATACATGCAAAATTTTGTTTATGGTATTGCTCTCTGACATTGTTGCTGCCGCATACCTGTATTGTTCACATATATATAGATATTTATATGTATAAAGCTTTACAACTATATTACTTATAAACAGTGTTTGCTTTATGGTATATATATATATCAGTTTATTTTATTGTATAAATTATTATGTTAGTATAGTTCTTGCGTTTCTTTTGGATCACATATAGTATAAATATTGTTGGAAACGTATAAACTTATTTGTAGCTTCGAAAAAACTGTTAGTTAAAATTATATGTTAGTTTACATAGAATTTTATTTATTTGTGTTAGCTGTTTGTGAAAGTTTTTGTAGGTATGTACATATCAAGCTGTTGATATTTATTATAAAGTATATGTACTAGTATTCCTATGACTTGTTTTACTGGGCGTATAAAAAAATTATAATAGTATTATAAATATAGTATGTTACATCAGTTTTATTGGGTATATAAAGAAAATGGGGTACAGTGCAGTTTGTAGTGGTTATATACATATAGTAATGTGTAGATTTAATATGTATGTTTTTCAAAGATTTGTTTGTGGATTAAAGCGTATTATATATATTATGGTACTCTTGACTTATCAAGTAATGATGGTATATATATGTGTTCAACCTTGTTTAAATATTGCTTTATGCATACTGTTTAAGTATTGTTTTGAAATTTTAAATTATTTTGACTTTAAATTATATGTGTTTTAACTTTAATATTGAATTTTAATTATATGTGTTTTAACTTAAATAATAGAATTTGAAATATATATGCATTCAATATAAATATGTTTGAATTTAGCATATGATATATATATATATAGTTATATATAGTTCTATATAAGCTCACTTATATCAGTTATCTTCATCGATCCAATTCTGATTTGAATTCGTCTATTCCTATTATCAGCTTTGATCGTCGAATCGTGTCCATCTAGCTTTGCTTTGGAATTCGTAGCTTATTCTGTGTCAAACTCTCTAACCTCGAAAGGTGAGCAATCACTCACGATTAATATTCTTATATTTATTAAATTTGATTTGAAACGAAAATTGAAATATGCTGATGTTAGTTACTTACATTGCTATATATATGTTGTTATCTATATCTGTTCACCTGTAACATCTGACACAATTATCTGTTATTTATCACTGATGATATATGCATGTTACTGATTGTTATATTATTATCATATCTGTTATCACTCTTCAAGTTCCCTGTTAGTATAGAATTCAGTATGGGTTGAAATGATACATACCCGAACGATCTGTAGAATAGGAGAAAATCGTTATGGGTGAAATGATAAACCCAAGCGATTTTCATTGACATTGAATTGGGATTACGGGTTGAAATTATATATACCCGTATATATTTAAATTGCGGATTGAAATGATAAATATCTGTATCACTTGATCATAGGGTAGAGAATTATATACAGACACCATTGGTCTATATATATATAATATTTTGGAAATGATTTCGATGGCTTTGAAAAGGAAAGATATGGTTTTAAATAAATATTGATTTTAAAAATTTATTAAAATTGATTTAATAAAGTTGATATATAATATGTTTAAGTATTTATTTAATATCTATATTTTCAAATATAGAGTTTATAATGATCCAGGTTGGAAAGATAAATTTGAAATTGTTTTGAAATTATATTTATTTAAGAATTATACTTAAATAAGTTTGATTTGAAATTTATTAAATTTGAAATTCTAAAGATATGATTTTATAACTTGATTTTTGATTTAAAGTGATTTAAATGAATATTTCAAGTTTAAATAAATTGAAGAAAATATTTAGTTTATTGTAATTTGGGGTTTGTTTTAAATGATATTGGATTTATTAAGTGAATATTTCAAAACCAAAATAATAGTAAAGTGAATTTGATATATATATGAAATTATCGAATTTAGTTTTGAAATGTTGAATATTTAAAGCTTTGAAATATATTGAAATTGAAATGGATTATTTTATGATTTAAATATGTATTTGAAATCGATAATTTGAAATGGTTTATTTAGAAACTGAATCGAATTGAAATTGATGATTTGAGATTTGATTAAATTTGAATTTTGGAATTCGAAATTTGAATCGATTTATGAAATTTAGGAAGCTATTTTATTTTATAAAGTATTTTAACACTATATCTAAAACTATTTATATTTTACTTTATAAATTATTTTATCATAAACTATTTTAATATAAATCATTTTCAATATAAACTATTTTATTATAAACTATTTTTAACTTATAACTATTTTATATAAATTATTTTATTTTATATACTATTATTAATATCTAAACTGTTTGAAGGAAAGTGTTATGATTTCCAAAGTTATGAATTTCAAAGTATTATGATTTCCAAAGTATTATTATTTCAAATTGTTTTGGTTTCGAAAGTATTATATCTTTGAAAGTACTATGATTTTGGAAGTAAATATTTTTGAAACGGAAATGATATCGTATTGATATGTTTTTGAAATGAAATGATATTCTGGTTTGAAGTATAAACTATTTTTAAATGACCACGGTGTTGTAATAACATTTGGTTGTTAAAGAGACCGGGATCGGATATGGGCATACTCTCTGTCGATACCGAAAACCACTTTAACAACTGTGTATGCGGTGGAGATTCCAGAATGAAGTAGGATGGTGGCGACGATCCTATATGAGGTATATACGTGGACCCGACTCCCATGAGTTGGCATAAGGTGGCTAAAACAGGATCGATTCTGGGCCAATAAGGTAGCTCCTCTGATCGGACACATTCCATCGTATACCATTCTATTACTTTGTGATTGATTTGGTGCGCACCTTTGATTTTTTGGAGTGTGGTTCGAGGTGGGCGATAGTGGCTGCTATGCGTTACCACCAGTCCGGATGCGTAATTGGTATATCTACCCTGGCATTGCCTTGTTGTGCCGTGTCACCTACCCTAGCGTGCTTTACTACGAGTTTGTTTTGTACCATACCTATGGAGTGCCCTCTGACAACGCCCATTACGGGGGAGATTACGGTACTGTATAGACTATGGGAATATATAAAAATGCGTTAAGGGGGATATGGGTAACGCCTTAACGCTATTTTAATAGTTTACTTTACTATAGCATTATTATAATAGCATATATTACTACATAGTAAATAGTTTAACGGATCCTTAGAGGATGGTTATCCCAAACATCCTTTGAGTTACTTGTATTTCAGTTGATATTTCCCTTGAGTTGGATTTATTGATATAAGAATGTTAATCCTGACTCGAGTGTTTTGTGTTTTTCTTTACGCTCGGGTCAGACTGAGTGATACAGCATTCGAGACTCACCTTTGGAGTTGGAGCTTCGCTTGGAGATCCAGCTATCTATTCTGCTTTCAGTTATTCAGTTGATTCCAGTGATGTATTCTGATCTTGTATTTGACTATTGTATTGAACATCTATGTATTCGAGACTTTTGTTGTATCTTGCTTAACTCTGTTTATATATATAGTAGCTTCATGAACTACTATTCTTTTGTTTCCGCTGCATTATTTTATATTACTCTGTGTTTGTGATTCTGTGATTACTTATTTACTGTATATGCTTAGTTTTGCCAAATTTAAATTAACAATCTGATATTTTGAGCAATTCAAATCTGACATGTATGGATGCGAATGGTTGAAAATTTTAGGTCGTTGCATGTGGTATTAGAGATCTGGTTTTAGGCGAAACTTAGCATATAGAGTAAATTTAATTACGGGATCACTTTCATTCGTGCTTGAATCTATTCCTCTTTGATTCGGTTTCCTTTGAATTTCGGAACTCTCCCACTTGTTCTGAAATCTGTCCTTGTCTTTCTTATTTGGGTTCTTTTGGAATCTGGAGCATTCCATAACTCCACTTCGATTGATTTCTATAATAATCGATGGTTTCGCCAATCTTTGAATGATTTGTAAAGGGGTGAAACTCCTTTACAATCGGTAATATCCTCGGTTTAGATGCTGTTATCTCTTGTTATACCCGAATTCTATCTCTAGCGATCGAATGTCGATTTGCTTTAGAATTCTACATCGATCGTATTCTTGAAGTCACGGTTGACCCGGTTAAGGTTGCCCATGATTTATATAAGTCTATCATCTTCCTATTTCGCAATTTGATTACCTTATCTCCCTTTCGAGCCAACCTCTTCTGGTCAGAATTCTATCTGATTAAGGTCTCCTTAAAAATTTAATCTCTTCTGGAATTTATTCTTGAATAATCGAGTGAGGGAGTATATTTGTAATTAATATAAAAATGTTTTATATATTGTGTTTTTTGAGTTGTTGATGTTGATTTGGGTTTTCGATCGATTCGTTTGATCAACGCTATCGATAGGAATTCCAAAATACTTGAACAGAGCAATCTGACACAATATTATTTTCAAATGATAAATGAAATAAATTTTGTATGATTATATTATATATATATATAAGTATAAGTTTCAAAAATTAAATAGTTAATGAATTGGTTGTTGAAAATAATAATATTTGATTTTCATTTATTATTTTGTAAACCATTGACTATTTCAACATCCAGATTTGAAATTGAAATGAATTTAAATTAAGAATTTGAGAATTTAATTTCTGGTTATTTCAAACTTTGGTTTTAAAGTGTATATCATTTAAAGTATTTTCAAATAGAAATATTTCAAAGAATTTTAAATGTCAAATCAGTACTCTCTTCTTTGTCGCTGGAAAATAATTTCGTTGATGGCGGCCGCATCATCGACATTAATTTTCGAGTTTCGAAGTGGAGAGACCAATTCGTAGCTTTGCTACACTTTTGTTTGAAAAAATAAATTGATTTAAATTTCTTAAGTATGGCTTGATTTAATATATATATATATATATATAAGTATATGATTTTAGATTTGATTTAATCTGACATATATAGTGTATATATATATAATTATCTCTTAATTGTTTGAAGTTAATCGGAGATTTAAATTCTTAAAATTTATGATATAAAGATGATTTCAATTATAAACTGAAGTCAAAATTTTGGATAAAATTTAAACTTGAAATAATTGAATTGGAAAATTTTATTTCTATAATACTCTATTGCATTCCAATATAACTTACCTTAATTATTTAGAAGTTAACTATGTAACCGAACATTATACAATATAAAATTATGTTAAAGGAATTTTAAGTAAATTGAGTAGTTATAATAAGTACAAATATACTTAATATATGTGATAGGATATATTAAGTGGAATAAATTTATTAATAATTTGGAATAAAGAGAATTAAATTTGTTGAATAAAATATGAGTATAATAAATGACTATACAAATTTATGATTTTTGAAATTATTGATTTAGAATAAATTGGATAATAAGATAATAAATAAATATAAGTTTAGAAATAGTTAAGATTGAATTATAAGCTGAATTCAACCTAAGTGAAATCAAATGGATTAAACCAAATTGTTGAATATAAATTAATTGAAATTTATATGGTTTTAATTTAATTGTCTTATTTGTATTTCAATCTAATTTCTTTCTTGTTGTTTCTATTCTCCTACCTCCTTCCTTTTTGGGGACGAAAAATTTTGAGTGGGGGAGAGTGTAACGACCCGTAAATTTTAAAGGCTTTTAATAACGTTAATAACTGAATTTTTGTGAAATTTTAAATAATTAAATTTTGAAATAAATTTTTTATATTTGGAATACGTCTAATTAAACATAGCAATTGGTAAATTACCATCTGATAATATGGAGGTTTATTTTATTGTGCAATTTTATTTCAATTTAAATCAGTTAATATTGATGATAATAAAATATTTTCCAAACCTGAATATTTTTACACAATAAAATTTGTAAATCATCTTCTGAGTGAGACGTCATCTCTCGTTTTGTAAAATGTGGACTTCTATTACTCCGTTTATCTTATCTCTGGCAAATTAGCAGCATTTTCGGTACCGATATCGACTTTTGATCGGATGATCGTACCACTGATATCTGTATACCGTTCTGATTATCTCGTCGTGCTGATCTCTACGGTATATTCAATTCTGTGTTTTGAAGTCCGGAAGACAGCGAAATCTACGGTACGATATCCGTACCGGTTCTATATTTTGGTGTTTTGAGTCTTGTGACCTTTCAATTATCTGCCGTTTGAGAAATTGGATAGCCACTAGCCATAAATTATCGTTGAATTCAATTGATGACTGTTGTTCTTCCCCTAGCTTTGATTATAATTTTCGGTTCATTTCATTTCGGGATCACTTTCTTCTTCCTTGCTTGTAACACATTTCTTCACGCACACAATCTTCCATTTGCAACCAAACTTCCAAGTTCGAACCACCTTCGGCCATTCCCACCTCCACGCGCCTGACCGGCCACCGCCCCAACCTGCTCGGCCTGCCCCTTTGCAACCACCTCTGCTCGCACCAGATTCGCCGCAGCAGCCACCCCATACATCGGCCCCTTTGTTTGCACGTCCTTCCTTCATATTTTAGCCCGGTCAAAACCTGCCGCTTGCCTCTTCCTCTTCCATGCAGTTCGGCCGAAAGCAAGCCACCCTGTTGCCAAGTCTTTCCAATTTAGCAGAGCACGCAACAACCACCGTTCCATCCTTCCTCCTCCATTCTCGGCCTTGCTCCACCTTCCAGTTGCTGCTAGTACATTTTTCCTCTTGCATGTTCGGCTACCCAGATCTCGTCTCGGCCGCGTATATTTTTATATGAGTATCTATATATATTTAGATATTTTATATGTGTCAGTTTGTATAAAATGCAAGCTAGTAAGTTTAGTTGTTTATAATATATAATTATATATAATATTGCTTATAGTGTATAAGTTATATACATATCAGTATATATATGATTTAGTCTCAGTTTATATATGTATATCAAGTTATACTATATGTTATATATTATATATTTTCTGCAGTTCCTGTCTACAGTCGGTTAATATTATATATATAGTTATATTTCTTAATTTTAGAAATCTGCTTTACAATTATATAAGAGTTTATATATATGGGATATAAACTTAAAGTATATTAGTTATATAATTGACTATATAAAAGCAGAATTTTGTTTATGGTATTGCTCTCTGACATTGTTGCTGCCGCATACCTGTATTGTTCACATATATATAGATATTTATATGTATAAAGCTTTACAACTATATTACTTATAAACAGTGTTTGCTTTATGGTATATTTATATATATATATATCAGTTTATTTTATTGTATAAATTATTATGTTAGTATAGTTCTTGCGTTTCTTTTGGATCACATATAGTATAAATATTGTTGGAAACGTATAAACTTATTTGTAGCTTCGAAAAAACTGTTAGTTAAAATTATATGTTAGTTTACATAGAATTTTATTTATTTGTGTTAGATGTTTGTGAAAGTTTTTGTAGGTATGTACATATCAAGTTGTTGATATTTATTATAAAGTATATGTACTAGATTTCCTATGACTTGTTTTACAGGGCATATAAAAAAAATTATAATAGTATTATAAATATAGTATGTTACATCAGTTATATTGGGTATATAAAGAAAATGGGGTACAGTGCAATTTGCAGTGGTTATATACATATAGTAATGTGTAGATTTAATATGTATGTTTTTCAAAGATTTGTTTGTGGATTAAAGTGTATTATATATATTATGGTACTCTTGACTTATCAAGTAATGATGGTATATATATGTGTTCAACCTTGTTTTGCTTTATGCATATTGTTTAAGTATTGTTTTGAAATTTTAAATTATTTTGACTTTAAATTATACGTGTTTTAACTTTAATTATATGTGTTTTAACTTAAATAATAGAATTTGAAATATATATATGCATTCAATATAAGTATGTTTGAATTTAGCATATGATTTATATATATATATATAGTTATATATAGTTCTATATAAGCTCACTTGTATCAGTTATCTTCATCGATCCAATTCTGATTTGAATTCGTCTATTCCAATTATCAGCTTTGATCGTCAAATCGTGTCCATCTAGCTTTGCTTTGGAATTCGTAGCTTGTACTGTGTCAAACTCTCTAACCTCGAAAGGTGAGCAATCACCCTTTGCAACCACCTCTGCTCGCACCAGATTCGCCGCAGCAGCCACCCCATACATCGGCCCCTTTGTTTGCACATCCTTCCTTCATATTTTAGCTCAGTCAAAACCTGTCGCTTGCCTCTTCCTCTTCCTTGCAGTTCAGCCGAAAGCAAGCCACCCTGTTGCCGAGTCTTTCCAGTTCAGTAGAGCACACAACAACCACCGTTCCATCCTTCCTCCTCCATTCCCGGCCTTGCTCCACCTTCCAGTTGCTGCTAGTACATTTTTCCTCTTGTATGTTCGGCTACCCAGATCTCATCTCGGCCGTGTATATTTTTATGTGAGTATCTATATATATTTAGATATTTTATATGTGTCAGTTTGTATAAAATGCAAGCTAGTAAGTTTAGTTGTTTATAATATATAATTATATATAATATTGCTTATAGTGTATAAGTTATATACATATCAGTATATATATATGATTTAGTCTCAGTTTATATATGTATATCAAGTTATACTATATGTTATATATTATATATTTTCTGCAGTTCCTGTCTACAGTCGGTTAATATTATATATAGTTATATTTGATAATTTTAGAAATCTGCTTTACAATTATATAAGAGTTTATATATATGGGTTATAAACTTAAAGTATATTAGTTATATAATTGACTATATATATGCAGAATTTTGTTTATGATATTGCTCTCTGACATTGTTACTGTCGCATACCTGTATTGTTCACATATATATAGATATTTATATGTATAAAGCTTTACAACTATATTACTTATAAACAGTGTTTGCTTTATGGTATATTTATATTTATATATATATCAGTTTATTTTATTGTATATATTATTATGTTAGTATAGTTCTTGCGTTGCTTTTGGATCACATATAGTATAAATATTTTTGGAAACATATAAACTTATTTGTAGCTTCGAAAAACCTGTTAGTTTAAAATTATATGTTAGTTTACATAGAATTTTATTTATTTGTGTTAGCTGTTTGTGAAAGTTTTTGTAGGTATGTACATATCAAGCTATTGATATTTATTATATAGTATATGTACTAGTTTTCCTATGACTTGTTTTACTGGGCATATAAAAAAAATTATAATAGTATTATAAATATAGTCTGTTACATCAGTTATATTGGGTATATAAAGAAAATGGGGTACAGTGCAGTTTGCAGTGGTTATATACATATAGTAATGAGTAGATATAATATGTATGTTTTTCAAAGATTTGTTTATGGATTAAAGTGTATTATATATATTATTGTACTCTTGACTTATCAAGTAATGATGGTATATATATGTGTGTTCAACCTTATTTAAATATTGCTTTATGCATATTGTTTAAGTATTGTTTTGAAATTTTAAATTATTTTGACTTTAAATTATATGTGTTTTAACTTTAATACTGAATTTTAATTATATGTGTTTTAACTTAAATAATAGAATTTGAAATATATATGCATTCAATATAAATATGTTTGAATTTAGCATATGATTTATATATATATATATAGTTATATATAGTTCTATATAAGCTCACTTATATCAGTTATCTCAATCAATCCAATTTTGATTTTAATTCGTCTATTCCTATTATCAGCTTTGATCGTCGAATCGTGTCCATCTAGCTTTGCTTTGGAATTCATAGCTTGTTCTATGTCAAACTCTCTAACATCGAAAGGTGAGCAATCACTCACGATTAATGTTCTTATATTTATTAAATTTGATTTCAATTGAAACGACAATTGAAATATGCTGATGTTAGTTACTTACATTGCTATATATATGTTGTTATCTATATCTGTTCACCTGTAACATTTGACACCATTATCTGTTATTTAGCACTGATGATATATGCCTGTTACTGATTGTTATATTATTATCATATCTGTTATCACTCTACAAGTTCCCTATTAGTATAGAATTCACTATGGGTTGAAATGATACATACCCGAACGATCTGTAGAATAGGAGAAAATCGTTATGGGTGAAATGATTAACCCAAGCGATTTTCATTGACACTGAATTGGGATTGCGGGTTAAAATGATATATACCCGTATATATTTAAATTGCGGATTGAAATGATAAATATCCGTATCACTTGACCATAGGGTAGAGAATTATATACACACACCGTTGGTCTATATATATATATATATATATATATATATATATAATATTTTGGAAATGATTTCTATGACTTTGAAAAGGAAATATATCGTTTTAAATAAATATTGATTTTAAAATTTTATTAAAGTTGATTTAATAAAGTTGATATATAATATGTTTAAGTATTTATTTAATATCTATATTTTCAAATATAGAGTTTATAATGATCCAGGTTGGAAAGATAAATTTGAAATTATATTTATTTAAGAATTATACTTAAATAAGTTTGATTTGAAATTTAATAAATTTGAAATTCTAAAGATATGATTTTATAACTTGATTTTTGATTTAAAGTGGTTTAAATGAATATTTCAAGTTTAAATAAATTGAAGGAAATATTTAGTTTATTGTAATTTGGGGTTTGTTTTAAATGATATTGGATTTATTAAGTGAATATTTCAAAACTAAAATAATAGTAAAGTGAATTTGATATATATATGAAATTATCGAATTTAGTTTTGAAATGTTGAATATTTAAAGCTTTGAAATATATTGAAATTGAAATGGCTTATTTTATGATTTAAATATGTATTTGAAATCGATAATTTGAAATGGTTTATTTAGAATCTGAATCGAATTGAAATTGATGATTTGAGATTTGATTAAATTTGAATTTTGGAATTCGAGTGAATTTGAATCGATTTTTGAAATTTAGGAAGCTATTTTATTTTATAAAGTATTTTAAAACTATATCTAAAACTATTTATATTTTACTTTATAAATTATTTTATCATAAACTATTTTAATATAAATCATTTTCAATATACATTATTTTATTATAAACTATTTTTAACTTATAACTATTTTATATAAATTATTTTATTTTATAAACTATTTTTATTTTATATATTATTATCAATATCTAAACTGTTTGAAGGAAAGTGTTATGATTTCCAAAGTTATAAATTTCAAAGTATTATGATTTCCAAAGTATTATTATTTCAAATTGTTTTGGTTTCGAAAGTATTTATCTTTGAAAGTACTATGATTTTGGAAGTAAATATTTTTGAAACGGAAATGATCTCGTATTGATATGTTTTTGAAATGAAATGATATTCTGGTTTGAAGTATAAACTATTTTTAAATGACCACGGTGTTATAATAACGTTTGGTTGCTAAAGAGACCGAGATTGGATATGGGCATATCCTCTGTCGATACCGAAAACCACTTTACCAACTGTGTACGCGGTGGAGATTCCAGAATGAAGTAGGATGGTGGCGACGATCCTATATGAGGTATATACGTGGACCCAACTCCCGTGAGTTGGCATAAGGTGGCTAAAACAGGAGCGATTCCGGGGCAATGAGGTAGCTCCTCTGATCAGACACATTCCATCGTATACCATTCTATTACTTTGTGATTGATTTGGTGCGCACCTTTGATTTTTGGGTGTGTGGCTCGAGGTGGGCGGTAGTGGTTGCTATGCGTTACCACCAGTCCGAATGCGTAATTGATATATCTACCCTGGCATTGCCTTGTTGTGCCGTGTCACCTACCCTAGCGTGCTTTACTACGAGTTTGTTTTGTACCATACCTATGGAGTGCCCTCTGACGACTCCCATTACGGGGGAGATTACGGTACTGTATAGACTATGGGAATATATAAAAATGTGTTAATGGGGATATGGGTAACGCCTTAACGCTATTTTAATAGTTTACTTTACTATAGACATTATTATAATAGCGTATATTAATACATAGTAGATAGTTTAACGAATCCTTAGAGGATGGTTATCCCAAACATCCTTTGAGTTACTTGTATTTTAGTTGATATTTCACTTGAGTTGGATTTATTGATATAAGAATGTTAATCCTGACTCAAGTGTTTTGTGTTTTTCTTTACGCTTGGGTCAGACTGAGTGATACAGCATTCAAGACTCACCTTTGGAGTTGGAGCTTTGCTTGGAGATCCAGCTATCTATTCTGCTTTCAGTTATTCAGTTGATTCCAGTGATGTATTCTGATCTTGTATTTGACTATTGTATTGAACATCTATGTATTCGAGACTTCTGTTGTATCTTGCTTAACTCTGTTTTTATATATAGTAGCTTCATGAACTACTATTCTCTTGTTTCCGCTGTATTATTTTATATTACTCTGTGTCTGTGATTCTGTGATTACTTATTTACTGTATATGCTGAGTTTTGCCAAATTTAAATTAACAATCTGATATTTTGAGCAATTCAAATTCGACATGTATGGATGCGAATGGTTGAAAATTTTAGGTCGTTACATAATTTCTACTCAAATTGGATAACTCCAAGGTTGGCTAAATTTTCAGTCAATCGAAGAGGATTAGGTGCTTTAGATTGATTACTGATTTAAAGGCGAGATTCAAATAGGGCGTTGTATATTATAGTATTCCTTATCACCCATACACCTTCCACAACCCCATAGATGAGATATGGAAATAAGACCTTATGAAATATTCATTCATGGAATGTTTGGTTGTCTAATTAATATGTATAAGATCAAAGTTAAATTTTAAAATAAGCAAACATATTATTTAGGATACAGAGAGGAAACAAAGGGTTACATATTTTTTTGTCTAGCAACCAAGAGTATTATAACTAGAAAACAAGGGAATTTTGATGATAGATCATTATTAAAAGTGGAGCCTCCACCGTGCCATGATAGGATGAGGAGAGAGAGTGAGTACCAATCATATCTAGTGTCATATAATATTTACAGATGTTGAGAGATAATGGTGTTTGTGATGATGTCATAGTTAATTAAAATATCATATGGGTTAAAACTCATGGTGGAGCTTGGTTATAGTTAAGGTCGGTGATAGAACCTAAAAGGCTTATGGATTTGGTAATTTTATCGGCCTTAGGCGAGAGAAAATTAGTTATGATAACATAATAACCTATGCACTTAATTAATGTCTCGTGGCTTGGTGGTGAGTTTCATGTGATAGATTTTAAAGAGCTGTGTACGATTCCTAAATGGGAGGATGTCCTAGATTGTTATGGAATAAAGTGATAGAGTTAGGGGTATGCCATTAGGGAAATTCTGTAATTTTTTGTAAATTATTAACTCTGTAATAAAATATCACTCGAAATAAAAGGTGTTTTTTCTGTTGGATACTTGTTATATTGTGTTATAATTAATTAAGTATTTAGTTTATGTATATTTAAAAGAAAATACATAGATGATGTATTTAGTGATAGTAATTACAGATGTTGTAATCATGAGTATTTTATCACAATATAATAAACACAATATTATTAAATATTCCTAGTCAAGATGTATCGAGACTGGATATCTATGCATCCATTGAGACTAGAGTACGTAATGCTCACCAAATGTTAGGCAGTGTACTACTCATGATTGTTGGTGGCACCTAGAGGTTACGTATTGATAGTTATTAGATAACTATGAAATGACTCACTCGATAGTTTTCAGTTTGTTAAGATAACAAAGGTCAAATAGAAGGTATCGGTGTTACAACTTTACACAGTTCACTTAACTTAAGAATACTGTTGAACTTCATATGGAAACTTGGCTTTGATTATAGTTGGGTCGAGTGGAAGCATTGAAAGTGAAACAATATTCAATGGAGGATTTATCTCCTCAGTAATACGAGGTTAGTATCACGTTCAACTAAAGTCAACTCAAAGTCAAAATCTCTGTCTAGAGTGGTTCGGTTAATAATACTTGTTATTATTGAACCAATGACTTTGTGTTTGGACTATAAATTTGAATATGGGTGATATTGCATTACAAGAATAGCTTGAAATACCGACGACCCTTAGAAACGGCTTCCGACGGCCCAAGTGCGACGGTTTCCGATGGCTTTTGACGGGCTGTCAAAAATTCGCGTTATACAGGTCTCGGCAGAGACCTTTCTTTCCAATTCCAACTGAATGATTTTTTTTTCCTAAAATCCCTAAAACCCATTTTCAAGCTTCCAAACCGTAAATTCAAGCTTCCGGATCTTGCACAGCTCCTTAATCACTCTCTATTGCTTCCAATCTCAGGTATAATCTCTAATTTTTGCGAAAAATCTAACTTTTAATATAAATCTAGATTTGCTTAATTTGATAAATTTGGGCTAATTAGTGATTCTAATTGTTTCTAATAGCCTAATGATGGTTTATAGTATCCCATGGAATACCTACTTCATTTGTTAGCTTTAAATTGTAAAAAATAGGTATAATTCATGAATTTGTGTATATGTGTAAACCATTATATATGTGTTATTTTTAGCATTATCTTGTGTTAATTGGGGTGTTTATGTGTTCCTATGTGTGTGTATGTGTTAATCATTATATATACACACACACGCATGCATACTAATAATTAAATAAATTGTTTTCTATTGAAAACATCGTAAAAGAATAATTTACATATCTACTATAATACGCTGAATTAACCTTGTTCGATAAAATACGCGGAATGTGGTAAATTAATAATTTTTCGATATATATAAAATTAGTAAATTTTCAACCGTTTACAACAATAATATATTATATAATAAATAAGAAGTCAAACTATAAAACTTCTAATTTTGTATAAACTACTTTGTTATTACGTCCCTTAGAGAGTTTTTGGCCCCGTCCGACAAGTGTTGTACACGATCGTTATATAGATATTCATTTTTGTCATAAAGCGGACATTTATATTCATTTGTTACAATACTTGCTGGATTTGTCCCTGTATTGGACAAGTTATAAACACAGTAAACAATTACATTTCGTACATTATTTCATTTTAAATGGTTCACAAAATTTCACATCACTTTTCTTTTTTGTTCGATGTGTACACGCATTTGTGTACAATACATGAAACAAAGGGGAAGTGCTGCTGAAATTTTGTTGAATCTTTTAAAACGAAATAATTTACGAAATGTAATTTTTTACTGTGTTTGTAATGGGAAGTAGGATGATTGACCATCAAAATAGAAAACTATAAACCCACATTTCAATATTGTACTCTAAAGTTGGGTTAAATTGACGCGTATAAGATTATGTATCTATAAATTGAAAAAAAAAATGTCAATTCGTAAAATGACCATATTTATTTTTGAATTTGTGACATATTTTTTTAAATAGGAAAAATGATCGATTATTTTGTCGATCGTATGAGATGGATGTATCAAAGAAGGGGACTGAAAGGCTCAATAAAGAAAGATTTTTATAATGGTATAAACGTATTTGTTGAATTCGCTTTAAGTAATAATGGAAACGATGTAGAAATTCGTTGTCCTTGTAGTAAGTGTAAACATTTGAAGTATTTCTTACCGATATTGCGAAAGTTCATTTGTGCAAAAACGGTTTCGTACCGGAGTATTATGTTTGGGATTGTCATGGAGAAGTTGTAGCACATACTCCTGCAGAGTCTGAATTAGAGGTGGCTGGCAATGAAATTGTTATGATGAACCATATAGAAAATATGGTTGAAGATGCAGCACGATCAATGTTCCCAGCGGTTAAAGTTGATGATGACGATGTAAATGTTGAAGAACCAAATATTGAAGAAATTTTTTTTACAGTTTATTAGATGCTGCTAAGAAACCTCTTTGGGATGGTTGTAAAAGCAGCACTCAGCTATCAGTAACCGTAGAATACATTCCAATGAAGTCAAAATACAACATCACCGAAGCCGGATTTACAGCTGTTGTACAAGCTACAAAACGACATATGCCTCCCGATAATTTAATGTGTGAAAATCACTATGAAGTTAAAAAACTTATGTCGGCTTTTGATTTACCATATCAAAAAATAGATACATGTTTAAATGGTTGCATGTTGTTTTGGAAAAAGGACATCACTCTTAGAAAGTGTAGAATATGTAACGAGGAAAGGTACAAACCAAGAAAAAAGAAGGGAAAGAAAGTTCCATACAAACGTATGCATTACTTTACCATCACTCCTAGGTTTCAAAGATTATACGCATCTTCTGTAACTGCACCTCATATGAGATGACATAGTATGAGAACAGAGGAAGAAGGTACGTTGACATATCCAGACGATGGAGAAGCATGTAAACATTTTGACAAAACTTATCCCACTTTTGCAGCAGAGAGTCGTAATGTTAGACTTGGATTATGTACAGATGGTTTTTCACCTTTCTCTCAATTTGGTGCTAAATATTAATCTTGGCCCATTATCATCGCACCTTATAATATACCTCCGTGGATGTGTATGAAAACTCCATATATGTTTCTTACCGTTGTCGTTCCTGGCCCCGAAAATCCGACACAAGGAATCGATGTTTATTTACAATCGTTGCTTGAGGAGTTAAGAACATTGTGGAACAAAGGAGTAGCAACGTACGACGTTTCAAAGAAAAAAAATTCGTATGTTTGCTTCTTTGTTGTGGACTATAAGTGATTTTCCTGCTTATGCAATGCTTTTAGGATGGAGTACATACAGTCGTCCAGCTTGTCCTTATTTCATGGAAGAAACACGGGCATTTTCTTTACCGAATGGTAAGAAAATTTCATGGTTTGACTGCCATCAATGTTTTCTCCATGTCAATCATCCCTTCAGAGGAGATAGAAAAAACTTTTTAGCTAATAGAGTAGAAACCAGACAACCACCAGCGATATGATCAAGCGAAGACATATATGAACTTGTAAGGACTATCCAAAGATACATGAAACTGGAGTACAAACTGAAATTGCAGGTAAATCGACTATTCATAATTGGTGCAAACAAAGTATATTTTGAGAATTGCCTTATTGGAAAGAACTTCTGCTTCATCATAATATTGATGTGATGTGCAACGAGAAAAATGTATTTGATAATGTTTTTAACACAATTTTGAATGTCAAGGGGAAGACTAAGGAAGATTTCAAATCAAGACGCGATATACAAGAATTATGCAAATGTCCTGAGCTTACGAAACCAAACGACAATAAAAAAAACCAAAGCATGCTATTAGTTCGATAATAATCAAGTTAAAATTGTGTTAAATTAGGTGGAAGGATTAAGATTTCCTGATGGGATTTCATATGTATTGACTTTAAAAATGGTAGATTGAGTCGAATGAAAGGCCATGACTGTCACATAATGATGGAAAATTTATTACCCGTTATATTCAAAGAACTATTGCCCTTAAAAGTTTAGAAGGTAATAACGGAACTTAGTCTGTTTTACAAAGAACTTTGTTCGACTGCGTTAAAAATTCAACGTTTACGTAAACTTGAAGAAGATATTCCTATATTGCTCTGTAAATTGGAGAAAATATTTCCACCGGGTTTTTTTAATGTAATGGAGCATTTACCTGTTCATCTTCCATCTGAAGCACGACTTCGAGGTCCTATGCAATATGGATGGATGTATCCATTCGAGAGGTATGAAATATGTTACCTATTAATTTAATTACATTCGAAAGTTAAAGTTAATGTAAATTAATTTTCATAGAAACTTAAATCATCTGAAGAAAAAAGTGAGGCAAAAAGCATGAGTTAAAGGTTCGATCTGTAAATCATACATCAAAGAAGAAGCTTCGTTCTTTTTCTCTCACTATTTCAGTGACCATGTGAACATATCATTTGAAAGTGTTCCACGTAATGATGAAGGTGACAAACAAGCGTCCTCTTAAACAATGTTATCTATTTTTAGACAACATGGTTGACCTTCTGGAAAATGTATAGACGTATGGTTAGACGATAGAGATCTTCATGTAGCACACACTTATATTCTTCTTAATTGTGCCGAGGTTGCACCATTTGTTAGGTAATATGAAATAATAATTCTTGATTTATTCATTTGAATAATGAATGCACGTGTAGAATTTAATGCAATATTTTATTTATATATGCAGTATTTATGAAAGAAAACATCCACATGGAGATCTCAGTAAAGAATTTTCTGATTGGTTTTCAAAGTACGTTTATGAACCGCAAAATTGTGTGGTCGACTAAGGATTGAAATATCTTACATTGGGACCAAAAAGAAATGTCAAGACATATCCAATATATTTCGTCAATAGATATAAATTCAACACCAAAGAATATGGTGCTAAAAAATTAACTAATAATACAGGTGTATTTGTTAAAGGTAATGATGATCCAGAAAATCACATAAATGATTTTATGGCATTTTAACCCAAATTTTGCAACTAACCTATTTCTCACGACCCGTAGAGGATGTTTTTCTATTTAGATGTAATTGGTTCAGCAATATTTTACGTTCTAGAATTAATGTGCACAGGGATTATAATCTTATTGAAATATAGCACACATTGCATTATCACAAGTACGATCCTTTTGTACTAGCCAAATAAGCATTGCAAGTTTATTACGCTCCTTGTCCTTCTTTAAAAAGAGATAAAGAAGATTGGTCAGCAGTTTTTAAAACAAAGGCAATATTTATGTTTGATGGAAAGAATATTCCAAACGAACAAGCTTATTAGGTAGATCTTAAGCAAAGCTACGAAATAGTGATAACAAGCGATCGTACTGATATTGGACCTCTGAACGATGAATCAAACGTTTTTGTAGAAGCATTTGAGAGTAGAGAGGAAAATAACGTAGAATATAAGACCGAATCTGGGTCAGAAAACGATGAGGATTGATAAAAATATTATATTGAATGTTGATGTATTATGCAATTTATGTAATTGATGACATTTATTTTGCAAGTTATGTAATTTATGAAACCGAATCTGCTTATCGTCATTTACGTAATTTATGTCATTTATGTAATTTATGTCATTTACTTCATTTATACCATTTATTTCATTTATTTAGCAATTTATGTTAAAAATGTTATATTATGCTTATCATCCGAATATAAGATCCAATCTAAATCAGGTATATTTTGCAATTTATATACTTTATGTCATTTATGTCATTATTATATAATATATGTCATTATTATGTTATTATTCTCTTATAAAATGATGTATCTACGACAAGTATCATGTCGTCCAAAAGGAGGAGCTCATCTCATTCATCCGGAGGCGATGGCAGCGGCCCATCACAGCCGCCACAGCGTCCAGCTGTGTATTTGGTGCCTAAAGCAGAGGGGTGAGTATTAAAAAAAATTAGCATTATAAATATTTTGTGTACGATATAATAATCTATATCATATTTAACACGGGAGGTTCGACCTACAGCCATCATCTGTAGTTCTATCAGTTTTTAGAGATTCATATAAGAGTAGGATGACGACTTGCTAGCCCAAGTGGGATAATATCCCTTCCCACATCATGGATTGTATATGACAGGATTTCATTGTAAGTATAATCTTATATTTTCCATTCTCAATTTGTTTGTCGCTTATTTATTATTCACCTTATATTGTTTAATTATTTATCGCTTGTTTATCATGAAATGCAGGCCGCAGCCGATGTCCAAGCAGACGACATGCAGCTGGTACGACACTCCTGGATGTAGAAGATGAGGGAGAATTACTGGGATTCTATGTCAGCTGTGAAGCATAAAGGGGAGAAGCCGAACTAGATGGAAGCGAGTGTGTGGGAGGGTTGGCTAGCGCATTCGGAGAGTGACGAAATGAAGGTAAGTGCACTAATCTTTTATTAATTATTTGATTGATATGTAAATATCAAAAAATATTTGGTAAGTAAATAATGTATTGTTTATTTAAATGTACAGACAGAGTCACAAAGAAACTCTGCAAATAGGAACACGAATCCTGTCACTCATTGAGGAGGGTCCAAGTCGTTCCAATAATATTGCCAGGAGTTGGTAAATTTATTAACTATGGATTGTAAATAGTTATTATGCTGTATAATTTTGAATATACAATAATAGTAAATAATAATCAATTTCAGGAAGCGGAGGCGCAGGGTCCCGTTTCATACATGGATGTATTTACCCATACTCATGCCGTCGAGCATGTAAATCCAGACGGGATTGTTTCATATACATTGCATGACGATAAATCGCAGGAGAGCCATGTAAGCATATTTTAGTTTATATACTATTAGTAATTGTTTTAATTATTAAAGTATAATGAATTAAGATATTATGCTATTAATTTCAAATGTATTTTTATTTGTTCATGCAGGTGCGGGTTTATGGAACAAAGTAAGAAACTCCTGGAGGAAACAGGTCGAGAGCAACTGACTACAGACGAGGAGGATGTCATTTTTGAGTCAATTATGGACCCACCTTCATGGAACAGCGTTATGGTTTTGGAAATCAAACGGTAATGAATAATATATTTAGATATAACAATTTAGTAATCTTTCAGTTCTAAAGAACTTCACATGTTTTAGTTTCGATAACAAGTTTATAGATATAAAAATTAAAATATTATGATGTAGCTTCGATAGTAAGATTATAGTAATTGAACTTTTACTAAATTAAATAAGTATTGTAGGGTAGACGGAGGAGAGCCAGCCAAAGCAAAGCTCAGATCGATCAAGTAGAGATCGAGGAATTGAGAGCTAGGGTGGCGCAGCTGGAGGAGCAGAACCATCGGTAGGCCATTGAATTGACACAGCTGTTGGACCAACATATTACTGAGTACATGCAGCAGTATGGTGGACGCTTTCCATCTTCAACTGGTTCCGGAGGTTCTGGAGGTGCTTGACAGGAGTAATAGGTATGTTTTTTTGTTATGCGACATTGTTTAGTATTGTTTGATGATACATTGAGATGGTGCAGTTGGATACTTTGAGATGTTTTGTATATTATTTGATGGTACATTTGGTGATGGTCAGTTTGACATTTGTGAGTTGATGGTGGTGACTTGTTGATGATGACATTTGAGTTGTTGATAGTGTGGGATTTGTTGGTATTTCACGACATATATATTGTATGATGACATGTATGTATATTATGTTAACGAAGTGTTGGTTGGTTTGATGTTATGTGAGTTATGGTTGATTTAATTTTCTTTATGTGGTTTGAGTATATTTGTATGATTTGAGATTATATTGAATATCTGAATTCGATATGTGCTTGTGTGTGACTATATTATATTTCTGAATTGTGTATGTGAGGCTAGCATGTAGCAGAAATTTGGAAAAATGCTTCAGGTATTTCGATGGTTTTCGACGGCTGGCGATGGCTTACAAATCACATTTTTCGACAGCTGGTGGGGCTTTGTTGTTCCCTCTTGATCGGCCACGTGTCTTCGACGGCCATCGACAGCCGTCGAGTTTTCTGTCGGTAGCCGTCGGAAAGTTTATGACAGAGGCTGTTGGAAGCCGTCAGAAAAACTGTGCGACGACAAGACAAATTGCGACGGTTTTTTGCATCGGTTTTCGACGGCTACGGACGGTCGCCGACGGTTTTCAGCAGTCGGAAATCGTACGTTTTCTTGTAGTGTTGGAATTTTAACCGTTACTAAATTCCATAAGTCATATCGTGATATAGTTTTGACGAAGAGAATTGGTGTGAATAATTGTCACTACCAGGTAACTCTTAAATAAGTAAAATTGGATTCTACCGAAGCTATGTAAGCGAAAAAATTTGGTCACAATATCATACTACTAGCTAAGGTGACGTGCGAACGTTAATATTTGAATTTTTCGATATTAATCATTGATTGAATTTACATATAAGAGCCATACAGGCGAAATGATGAATACTCCTACTACCACTTGATTTAATTAATTATAATCGTTACAAGTTAATTTATATTTATGAAATGTTAATTGATCATGTATTTGGTCGAGCTTAAATTAGTTAGGAGGCCAAGATAAAGGCATGTACAGCTAGCTACTATAGGGATGTTGGTGGATTGAATATTGATTCAAAATGCGATGAAATGGTAAGAGAAAAAGGAGGATTTGGATCCCCTTTTCGCTCCTTAGGATCTACACTATTTATACATCTCAAATCTCCACTTTCTTCGCTTTTAGTTTTTGCTCCATCTTAAGTAGTCTTGGACAGCATCCTCTTGCCCTCCTCCTCTAAAATTTCAAGCATTTAAAACATAATTTACATATAAATAAAAGATCAATGGTTATTGATTTCAGATTGATAGCTCTTTTCGGATTCTGGATACTAATTCAAGGAGTTCTTCGATTCAAGGTTTCAAGATGTTTCATCTAGGCTTTAAACAAAACAAATCCATTATTTACATATACATTTATATTTATAATTGTTCATATGTCATTGCATGCTTAGATAGATTTAAGGGATAAACAAATATGTGTAGTATGTATACCGTGATTTCTGATGTGTCCGACACTTGAACATGATTAAGGAAGTGAATACATTGTATAAGAACTCCAATGGTACCTAAAAGATAATAAGATTACCACTCAGGTTCCTCCATCGTATACTCCGTAACACAATAGTATTTCAGAGTGAAAGAACATAACCTTTTTAGGTGTGGTTCGTTCCATGATGAGTAAGCCTGAGTTACCTCTGTCCTATTGGGGATATACACTAGAGACCGTAGCGTGTCCGTTGAATTTGTTATCCACTAAATCTGTACCTAAGACGTCGTATGAGATGTGGCATGGGAAGAAACCCTACCTTAATTATTTGAAGGTGTGGGGTTTTCTAGCCTACATTAAGAACATCAGTCCCAATAAGCTTGAGGCAAGATCGATCTTGTTTAAACTCAAAGGATATCCTAAGAACTCATTGGGATATATTTTCTATAACACTAAGAAACAAAAAGTTATTGTTTCTCAACATGCTATATTTTTGGAAAAGGAATTTCTGTCAAAAGAAATTAACTGCGAAGTTGTAGAATTGGGTGAGATTCGAGAGCCAAATACGAAGACCGAACTAGTGGGGAACCAAGTTTACCAGTATATGAAACAACATAGCCTATTAGAAGGTCTAGTGGGGAACCTTGCACATCAGAGGGATATTACAGCTTTCTCGTGGATGGCAAGAAGGAGGACAGTATCAGCAATGCAGAGTAAAGACTATGTACTTTGGCTTAGAGCAATGAAATCAGAAATGGATTCCATGTATAAAACAAAGTATGGAATTCGTCTGACATACCCGAATGGATAAAACCTATCGGCTGCAAATGGATTTTAAGAAAAAGAAAATTGCAGATGGACAAGTGGAGACTTAAAAGACTAGGCTTGTTGCGAAAGGATTTCATCAAATTCCAGGTGTTGATTATGACGAGACCTTTTCTCCATAGCTATGCTTAAATCCATTCAAATAATGCTGGCTATTACTACATTCTATGACTAAAAACTATGACAAACGGATGTAAAGATGGCATTTCTAAATGATGATTTAGAAGAGATTTTCTATATATCACAGCACGAGGGTTTCGAGGTCAGTGGGAGTGAGGATAAAGCTTGTTAGTTGTTAAAGTCCATTTATGGACTTAAATAAGCTTCAAGAAGTTGGAATAAGTGTTTTGGTAAATTGATCAAATGGTTTGGTTTTTATCAAAACACAAAGGAAGCGTGTGTATACCGAAAGAAACAGGGAAATATTATCGTATTCTTAGTGTTATACGTTGATGATCTTCCGTTGATTGGAAATGACATTTCGTTATTACAATCAGCGAGTGCTTGGCTTTCTAAAAACTTTCCCATAAAGGATTTGGGAGAACTAGCCTATATGCTAGGTATAAAAGATCTATAGAGATAGATCTAAGAGGATGTTGGGATTGTCCCAATTACCAATCCCTGTACATAGATACCATACTAAAAAGGTTTGGTATGGAGAATTCCAAGCATAGAAATATTCCAATGCAATTTGAAATCATCCTTCCTAAGAAGGATGCTCTTCGGACCGATGAGGAGAAAGAGCGTATGAAAAGCTTACCGTATACTTTGGCAATCGGTTTTATAATGTATATTATGCTATGTACTAGACCAGGTGTGGCATACGCATTAGGATGCATAAGCCGATAACAGTCTAATCTTGGAGAAAAGCATTGGATGACTATTAAATGCATACTAAAATATTTAAGAAATACTAAGGACTTACTCCTAATATATGGGAATGGAGACCTCTTTATGAAGGGGTATATTGACTCTATCTTTCAAAGTGATATCGACAATAGTAAGTCAATGTTGGGTTATGTTTTTACTATTAACGATGGGGCAGTCAATTGTAAGAGTCCTAAGCAAAAAATGGTAGCTGATTCCACTATGTAGGCCAAGTACATCCCTGGATGCACAATTTTATAAGTGAGCTCAGAGTAATTCCCGACATGGAGAATCCAATGGCATTGCTTTTTGGCAACAATGTAGCGATGCGGATCATAAAGGAGCCTAGAGCACATAAGTCACGACCTGTTCTTCGAAAGTTTCACCTAATTAGAGAATTCATTAAAAAGAAAAGGGTTGTGATGCAAAGGGTAGATACCAAGGACAACATAGCGGATCCATTTACGAACGCTACTACAAATCTGCGGTTTATTTACGTGCATTTGGCGTCGCTATTTTTTTAGCGATGTCATAGCGAACTCAAAAGCGCCATTGGAAAAATATGTGCCACTAAATTGTTTGGTGTCGCTAGGACATCATAAAATTGACGTCGCTAAAATTTTCCGATGCCTTAGCGACACATGTTTATTGCAAAAAAAAATAGTGCCGCGATGGTGTCCCTAAATTTTAGTGACACCATTGCTACGCCAATGTTTTAAAATGATATTTACATAATCATGAAAATTGATTTATTCAGTTCATTTTTGATAAAAACAGAGGTAAGTAGTACACGATCAAATAGGTTGAAGTACACTTAGTTGTTTAGAAATTTTAAGGATGCATACTACTACATTTGAAACCAAATTTTATAAAGAACAAAAGATCAGTTAACACACAAGAGATCTTATTTGTTATATATAGAATAAAGACTATTCACCCTATATTTTGGCTTGAAATGTATAAAAATGACTAGGTATATAAGTAGCATGTCAGTAGAACGACTAAACTTAATCTTATTTTTCTCCATTTCTAATCCACCTTAATCTTATTTTCTTCAGCTTTTGCCTTTAGTGGTTCAACAGGAAAATACTTAATGCCATTTTCATCACCAACTTTGCTGATGACCTGCAATTAATCCCAAATATCAAAACAAAAACTCAATAGAAAACATATATAACGATATTAAAAATTTAGTCATAAAACATATATAATACCTCTAAGCCTTTAATAAGATCCTCAGCGGTGTGAGGCGGACATGCAAATACGGGCCCAGGCCAGAAGAAGAGGTGTTGCTAGAAATGCAACTGTCACAACTGCCACCCATATAATTTCACACTGTATAAAATTAAAAAACAACCCAACCATTAAATCACTATTAAAATAATTTACAGATTCAAACCACTTTCAGAATTATGCACAAACACAGATCAATTTCTATGTTTACCTTCTTTTGCTCTCTGGATATGTCTAGTCCCTTTAGATAATAATTATTTGATTTTAGCTCAAACATAAGACTTTCATCATGGTTTGGGTCTGCAAATACCTCCTATTAACTTCAAATTTTACAAACTAGTCCAGCTACTTCATTTACAAATTAGTAGCAAAACTCATGTGTAATAAGTTGGGTTAACCTGATGATCGGGGACTTACGTCCTAAAACCATAAAGAATTAAAGCACTCATATACAAAAATTAGATTCAGCTCAAGCAGTGTAATAAAAAATTGTAAGATGATAAGATCACTAATTATTTGCACCTAAAAAGAACATGTTTTCGTACCTAAAATCTTAGAGGAAAACAACTTGAAATAGCACCACCAAATAAGGGTGACTCTACACAATTTTCTACGGACAATGAGGGCATGTTTGCTTCTTTTTTCGCTTATCCAAAGAAATTGAGCTTGAGAAGCTATCTAGCTAGTATTATCTATTAATTGTTTATTTGAATAAATATTCGACTTATAAATCATATACTATCATAATCTAGAACAACTTATCTATATGTGCGGCAATGTGTAAATATTAGTACTGGACTGGATTATACCTAGTAATTTACAATAAAAATAACACACACGCAGATACTACGTAAATAAAGATTAACAATAATGCCAATGAATATAACTTTAGATTCTTTGAAACGATTCAATTATAATTGGTATTCATACTATATACTTTTTTTATTTAAAGCAGCAGGCGAAAATAATTTATTGTAGTGCATAAGAAATCAGAAAAAAAAATATTAACTAATTTCAGCAAAAACATCTTTCGCTTTTCTCAGTAAAGTCTTCAAATAGTATGTCATTATAATAATTTTTGCAATTCAAAATTTCATATATAACTAAAGATACCACTAATCCATTTAACTTCTCTTCTTAAAGAATAAAAAGTAGTCCAAAGAAAATTTTCTATTAACTTCAAATAAGAAATAACACTATCCACGTTTAGACTGATAAAGCACTGCATCTTCCATCTATAACTCGTCTTTTCTCAAATTCGGTTTATATCAAAATATCAGATTTGGTTTATATCATTATTATAAATATAATATCAAATTTCTAACTTATAATTATATGTTCCTTTGCCTACCTCCAATCGCGCAAATAAAACCCAACAGTCACCTCACCCCAAAGTGGCAGACTCCATTGTAGCGTAAGCAACCATCGCAACCCGGCCATCTCCCCGTCCGACTGCAAACACCTAAACGATAGCTCGGCCGCCTGATTAATCATCCTCGTGACCTTGAAATCAGTTTCGCGCCCCAAATCAAATCGCTAGCTATTATGGCATCTGTAGACCCAATCGCCATTGCGGTGTTTAACTTGAGAATTTTAAAAATTAGGGTTGGAGGAGAGTATTGTGATGGCTAAACTTGGGATTGTGCAAAACAGGAACTTATTATCAAAGACAACTTTCTTTAGGTATGTTTTTAAGTTTTTAGGTATCAGTTTGTAGTTATCGGTAGCAGTTTTTAGGTATCAGTTTTTTTCACAGGGCTTCTTTTTAGATCAAATAGGCCAATTCACTCATAACAGAAGCTAGAGGGGCAGTACCAGTATATTAAAGGGGGACGGTATTCGTGGACGGATGAGCGATGTGAATGTTTGTCATTATGAATAATTTTTAGAAGAATGTTTGTCCTTCTGGATAAAATATTGAGGTCGTGTCCTTGATGCTAAAAATATACAAATTTTTGTCCTTTAAATTAATTTCCCCTTGTGAGAATGTATATTGGTAGACTTGGGACTGTGAGAATGTATATTGGTACAACCAATCAAAATAGACAACATAGATGTATTATATTAACTGTTGATTCCAGAGTTGATGAACGGTTGGATTTTATTTTAATGGGTTGATCGAATTGCTTTTTAACTACATGCGTCGCAAAGGCGCAGCTGATTTCCAGCACATTTGCGATGCCAACTGGGAAATGCAGTAATATTCATGGCGTCTCTAATGCATAGTCAATTAGCGACATCGTTAACGCTTAGTGACACTTTACCGATGGAATTAAATTTAGCGACGCCGGGTCACTATGACATTCCTAATCTGCGTTAGAAAACAACCCTCCCTTTTGTAGTGGAAGGGACTAGCTTAGTCAATTTTCATTAAGTCGATCGCAGACATTGAATTAAGATTCCATAATTAGCCTCAAGAGCAAGTGAGAAATTGGTAGAGTTAGAGGTATACCCTTGGAGCAATTCTGTAATCTATTGTAAATTGTTAACTCTGCAATAAAACTTATTCGAAATAAAATACGTTTTCTTTCTATTATATACTTATTGTAATGTGTTATAATTAATTAATTATTTAATTTAAGTATGTTTAATAGAAAATCAACAGTTTGTGTGTTTTTTGATAGTAATTACAATTGTTGTAATCATGAGTAATTTATCATAATATAATAAACACATCGTTTTAAGTATTCTTAATCAAAATATATCGAGACTGAATATCGATGCATCCGTTGAGCTGGACAAAAAGGGGATCTGGGTTATATTACAAGATGAACACACATAATAGAAGAGGGAAAACATGGATAGAATCTAAGCCATCAGAACATGATGAATATACAATTAAATAAATTTAGAATTGCCTAAAAATGAAGCCAATGATTTTCACCTTGAACAATCAACCTCTAGATTTTGCAAGGATCTAGACACAAGAACCACCTTGAATCTATTTATTTTTGTTTGAATTTTTTTTTTTTAACTCTATGGCTTTGAAGCCATGGAAATTTCAACCGAAATAGAGTGGAAGAGGGTAAGAGGAAATAGAATGTCAAGGAGTATTCAATGAAATGAATAATGGAGAATTTGTTTTAAACGAAACATTGAAAGCTTTCAATTCCTTCCTTTAAAACTTTCTCTATTTAATCTCACTAAATCCACTCTCTCTACATGTATGGCTGGCCATAGATGGTCCATATGGTCCCTCAAAATTTCCTAAATCTCATTAGCGTTAATTCCATTTAAATCCAATTTAAATGTCCTACCGATATCAAATATCGCTTTATGCGTTTATAACTTTTGTATACGCATTTTATTTAATACCAATGGCATTCAAACATCAATTTTTTTAATAATATTTCATAAATATTAATTAATTTAATTAGTTTAAAAAAACACTTAATGTTTATTCTATTAAATTCAATGTAAATGCTCCACTAACAACATATATATCGATACGTACGTTTATAACTTTTATATATGCATAATATTAAACACAAATGGTATTTAAAATAAATTAAATGAAATTTAATAATTAATATTTCATAAATATTAATTAATTTACAATGATTGTAAATTAATTAAATGTGTGGTTCATTTATAGTATTCATCATTTCGGTAGTGCGACGCAAAGATGTAAATTCAGTCAGCAATTAATATCGAACGATTAATATATTAACATTCACACGTCATCTTAGCCTAAGGTGTGACATTTTGGCTGAATTAATTCCTTACACATCTTTTGATCAAATCCAATTTTACTTGCTACAAGCGGTACCCAATAGTGACGATTGTTTATATCAATTCTCTTCGTTAAAATTATATCATCTTAGGATTTATGGAATTTGGTTATGATCAAAATTATAACATTATCCTCATTTTGCTTTGTAAGTGCAAACACAAAATCTATGGTTCAATAATAACAATTATTATTAACCGTACTGCTTTAACTAGAGACTTTGACTTTGAGTTGACTTAAGTTGACCTCATGATACTAACCTCATATAATTTAGGAGGCAAATTCTCTCTTGAATAGTATTTCACTTCCAAAGCTTCCACTAGAACTAACTATAGTCGTTTGATCGACGTCATGCTACGATTTAACTATTATCAAAATGGGGTTTCCATATTGAAGCTCGATAGTATTTTCAAGTGAAGGGAATTATGTAAAATCATCACATCAATATTCTCTATTTGACCATAGTTATATTAAACAACATAAAACTATCGAGTGGGTCATTACATAATTATCCAATAATTATCAGCACGTAACCCCTTGATGCCCCCAACAACCATGAGTAATAAACTGCCCAATGTTTGGAGAGTGTTATGTACTATAATCTTAACGGATGTATTAATATCCAATCTCGATACATCTTGTCTAGGAATATCTAAAACAGTATGTCTATTTTATTGTGGTACATCACTCATGATTACAACACATTGTAACTACTATTACAAAACATACTATATGTGGATTTTCTATATTAAATATACTTTTAATTAAATAAATAATTAGGATAACACATTATATCAGGTATATAATATAAAGAAAAATACCTTTTATTTTGAACAAGATTGGTTATTGAATTAGATATATGTAAAAAATTGCATAATTGCCCCTACGGAATACCACTAACTCTATCAAACTCCCATTTGCACTTGGGGTCAATTATGGAATTTTATTCCAACTTCATCAATCGGTTTTCTCCAAAACAATCGGGTCAGTTTCTCAGTGAATGGGCAATCAACTCTCTTCGATGCTAATAAACAGCCTTTATCATGTAGAACTATTCGGAGTATGTCGCTTAACTTCTAGTGAGCTCTAGGTTCTTTTACGAACTGTATCGCCATATAGTTATCATATAATAATGTCATAGGATTCTCAACATTTGGATTTAATGCTGATAAACTGTCTTTTCTTCACTCTTAGTTTTTTCTCCATCTTGACCAGTCTTGATCGACCTCCCATTGCCCTCTTCTTCTAATTTTTCAGACATTTAAAACACAATTTAAATACAAAAAGAAGATTGATGGTTGTTGATTTCAGATTGGTAGCTCTATTTAGATTTTGGATACCAATTCAAGGAGTTCTTTGATTGAACATTTCAAGATGTTTCATCTAGGTTTTAGCCAAGGTAAATCCTTTATTTACATATACGTTTATATATATAATTGTTCATATGTCATTACATGCTTAGATGGTATATGAATTATCACGAATCCACATATGCTTATATTGTCTATATTAGATGAAAATATATGAGTATATATTCAAAACATATATGTATATAATAATATAAAAGTCACTGCTCCAAAATTGTAAAAAAAAATCAAATTTAAATAATGTTAAAATGATTTTTAAACAAAGAATTGATTTTAAAATACATACATACATAAATAAAATACATGTATATTTATTTTATTAATTTAAGACGTTAGAGTTTTCGAATAAAAAACAATTTTCTTATATATATATATATTTTAAAACCAATTATATTATATATATATATATATAATTTATTTTAGGCATTATACTTAATTTATATAATGTGTGTACATATATAATAAAATACACATATAAGTATTTACTAAAATTATGTATTTATTTTAAAATAGCTTTTCAAAAAAAAATAACTTCTGTTAAGTATTTAAAAAAACCTATTTAAAGTCGAAAACATTTTGTAATTAAAAACATTTAGTTTTATTAGTATTTTTAAGGATGTGCATATGTTAATATATATGTATATATATATAATCATTTATTCATATTATAACTTATTTATATATATAATTATTATATATGTAATAATTTTGGTATACTAATTTAATATATATATGTATACAGATAAAGTATTTGTATATGAATGTAAAATAAATCCATTTCGAAATATTTATAACTGTATGTATGTATATAAACATTTATATTTTACAAACATTATTTCATATTACATATCTAAATGCACACATATATATTAGATAGCAGTAGCACATGCGTATATGAAGGGACTAATGTATCTGTTGCGGTGTAAATCTCAGCACTTATACAAGGGCATGTTTTTTTTTTTTTTTGAAAACCCAGGAGAACCCGGCGGACCGGTAAACTCCTGAGGAGGATATAGTAAAGTCGCCCGCTGATCCAAGCCCCCATACCCTCGGGTAAATTTATATAGGATAGGGAAGCGCACAATAGAAATCGAACCTGAGTCTTTTTACCAGAACCCAAGTCTCCTTTCCACTGCGCCGCACCTACGGACATACAAGGGCATGTTAAATCATGTACATAATTAATGTTCCACGTGCACGTACACATGTATATGATACGCAAGTTATATTATAAAATACAAATATAACAATAAATAAAGCCTTATTTATAATTTAAATAAAATATTGATTTTATTTAAAATAAATTTAGATAAAATCTAAATATAATTAAACTTCATAGGTCCAATAAAATTCAAAATTGAGTAATTTTTTTGAAAAGTACCCATTTACCCCTCTACATGCTGGTCCAGATCAACATAAAGAAGGTGAAACATGCTACGAGTTCTACGTTGTTCTATTCGATATTGTCATTTACAGGTTTATCTTATGCATCAAATGTGTTAAAGCGTTTTGGAGCTAAGTTGAATACTCTTGCATAATGTTTATTGATGCATATGGTTTCTTTCATATGCTTGGAAAAGAAGGTGGTAAGGAGGTTAACTTTGAGCAACAACACTCAAACTTGGTTAGCTCAATCGTGAGATATGGGGCACAGACCCAACAACTTGTTATCACTCCTCCTGGTGAGAGAGTCACAATTGTGCCAAGGTGAAATGATGAAATGTATGATGTAATATTATACTCATTTCAAAGAAAAGACTACGTGTGCTCTCCTAAATTATTCATATGTGGAGTTATGGAAGTTTTGATTAAATTATGCACTGGAAAAATAGAATAAAATTACTTAATTAATTTTTAGCATTTTAGCATTGTACTACTAAATTGGTTAAATCAAGCTTTTTAGCATTTTGTCATGGCAACTTTAGTTTTTTTTTTCTCGGTCCTGTTATAAACCCAAGTCTAAACTGCGTAGATTGGTTAGATCAAGTATAGACTGGGCATTCAACATAAATTAGAGTATCACTTCTAATCCAGAAGTCTAAACTGCATAAGTTAAGACATCAATTTCAGCTGACTCTTAAATTTTCTGGATTCGCATATGCTTTGACCGTATGATTACAAAGAATAAGAGCTGCATCTAAAAGTGGTTGTTTGGTTAAGTACAAGACGAATTGCCCAATTAGAAACATAAATATAGTATGTATTTTGCTAACAAGTAATCTTAACCCTTGATGTTACGTTATAAATCCAAAAGATTTTGGTTAAGAACTTCACTAACTTAATCTTAATCTTTTATATACTTAAATTAAAATTGGAGTATATTTTACATATTCTAACCATGTTTTACCCTCAACTCATACGCTACAATAATTCTACTAGGCCAGAAGGTCAGGTCAAGGACTGAGCCCGAAATATTTGCAACGTGAATATTCAAATACCGTAGCTTAAAACAAGAAGTTGTGAAAATAAAATGAACACAGCTTGCTTGAACATCTTATTAGACACCGCACTGCCACAATAAATAATAATTACGTGGTACATATGATGAGTGATGACTACTAACACTACAATACAGGGTCCCCAAACGATTTCTCACACACGGCAAATTAACAATGCAGGACAAGCATACTTTTTAAATAATAAATCCAAAAAACATATATTGATCCAGTTCATAAAAGAAACCAAATAAACCAAAATCCAACAGCCAATACATAAGGCTTACTGAAAATAATAAAACAAAAATACGAAGTTTAAAAGTTCAACAAAATGCAACGACAAAATTCAAATCAACAAAATTCCAGAATTCAAAACCGACCATAAATCCCAGAATTCAAGGCAAAAGAGTTTCAGCTACTCACTTCTAAGAAGGTTGTCCAGTGATATCATTGCAAGCACCTCCAAATCCATCACATCATCAGAGGACCGAGACTGACCATTCACATCAGCATTTGAACAAGTTGCAATATTTGCAGCATCAGCTTTTGAAGTTTCAGGTACAAATCCATCGCAGCTTTTGGAGGATGCCTTTGTAGATGAAACATGAGCCTTACCCTTATCAGCACTTTTCATAACCGTACCATTACAAGTAATGCCATTAGGAGGCTTCATACTATCAATATTTCCTTTTAAATAACTTACGTAAATCCCCCATTCATCATCCAAAATATTCTCATTGCAGTACAAGTTTGGCACGTTTTGACTTTCTTGAATGCTATTCTGGCGATTCTGTATTTCAAGACTAGTATGTATCTTCTCTCCATTTTTAACAAGGTTTCTTGAATCTGTTCCAAAAACGTTGCTCGAGCTACCGAGACTAAATCCCTTGTTCACGAAATGGCTACTGGTACTTGGTTTAGGTTGTTCGAGTATTGCAGTAAAATTGTTTCCAAGTCCGCTTTGGGTATTGATATTCATCTGAGGGCCGGTAGGAGATTTAAAGTGGTGTGCACTACTTCCTTGACCATTAAGAAAACTTGGTACTTCTTTTTTTTGCTGTGTATTATTATTCAGGCACTTGGCACTATTATCTGTTTGCACAACTGCACAATTATTATTTTTTACAGTGAAATGTATAAATGATTGAAGTGATGATGAGAAGTGCAGAACATAGAGAAATAAAGTACTACCTTTCGGCACTGAAGTTGAAATGTAAATAGGTTTTTGCAGAAGGGTTATCCCTGTGAATACCATTAAGCTCATATTCATGATTTCCTCCTTGTGAGATGACTTCAGGGGCTCAAATGAAAAAGATTTTGTCCATGTTTCCATCATATCTGGTATAGCAGGAATTACAAGTTTTTCCACACGTAGTTCACGTAACATCTGTCACGCATAAATTCATGATATATTATCACATAACCGAATTCCCTTGTGTGTTAGTTAGAAACATTAGGAGAACTGAATTTGGAGTATGCATGCCAAAGAGAGTCGAGACTTCACTAAAACCGCTGTTTTTGTATCACATCTACTTGTACACACTTACAAAAAGCTTAGACATTGCTAATTATCAATGTAAACTCCAGGAGATTGAGTTGTAAAAAACATACGTACGTACATACATAAATACGTACATAAACATACATACATACATATACCTATGTTGCATGTATGTGTATGTATGTATGTACTGAGGGAGGGAGGGAGAAAAATAAAGCGGTTGAACCTGTGAAAATTTTGACTTACATCTTCAATTCCCTTGATGAGGCGACGACACATGCCTTGCTTTCGATGCATAAATCTGGTGCCAATAAATGGCATTTCTGCCAAGGATGTTCCATGTAGCCTAAATGCAATTAAAAGAAATTATGAACATCGACATTGCGTACGACATTAGGCGGCTTTTTATTAAAATAAAATAAAGTATGAGAGCAAATGATTCATATTTGTATATTCTAGGTTAATTTTTGCCATGATAAATGGTTCTTTGATACAACAAAAGGTCGGGTTTATTCCATGTACGTAAAGCTTAACCGTCAATGGATGGTTGGGCGGGGCTCCATTTTAATTGTTGTACAGGACAATTATGCTAAAACTGGATGGAAAAATTTGTACCAAGTCAAATCTATATTTTTCATAGCCCTTTACTTTTGGGAATGAAACTCAAAGCCTTTTACCTTTTCCAAGGCCTTAGCTGATTGAAAGGATAGAAATACATTAACTACCACTGTTTCAATTCAATGAGCATAGCGTCATTTCACTTTGCCAAAACAATAATAATTCAGGTGACTGCCGTAACAAATAAATACCTGGGATTGAAAGTCAAAAGCTAAACTACATATTTCTCTTCCTATATGCTAATTCAGATATAATCAGCGTTTGCATACAATGAAGAGTATCATATCTACATGTGTAATTTCGCACGCACGCACAGATGTGTATTTTAATTTATTGCGAACTGCTGTTTGGTTCGGATTCAACTAATTTGCACTTGATATTCGGTTAATTTTATTCTATATTACTTGTAAAAAAGCAAAAACATAAATATATGTATAATTTGAGATAGCACAAAGTCGTACGACCGTCTATGGCTTATTGGCTTTTGATGTTGATGGTTTTCAGTTGTATATTTGAGTTATATTTCATAGTATACTTTGGATTGAAAAATAGCACAAGTTAAAAGGATTGTGTTTATGAAATCTGGTTTATATGATAGTTACAAATAATAATTATAATGGTATTTTTGATTAGCTATGTATGTCTTAAACTGACAATATCTATCTACTTAATTGATTTTCCTATTCTATTACTTTGTTAGATTGAATATATTAACCACATTAGCTGTCGAAAAGATATTTAGACATGATTGATGAAAAAAATACATTAATCATTTTGCACTAGAGAATGAACACAGATTGATTTTACAGGAAAAAAATGATCTGTAAAAGCCTTGTTTTCTTTTTTTAGAACCCCCCATTTACCTGATTACTTCTCCTATTTTATTGATCTACTAGAATGAATAAATTAGCTGCATTAGCTACTGAAAAGGATATTATAGACATGACTGAAGATATAAATATAATTAGTGATATTGCACTATAGAATGAATGTAAAGTAAATTTCCAGGAAAAAAAAATCCGTAAAAGCCACTTTTTTTTTCCACAGCCCCACGATTCTCAAGAAGTTACAATTAAATATGGTGGATGACACAACATGAATTAGCAACAAGTATCACAGAAACGTCTTTTCAAACATAATTATGGTGGTTTAAAATAGTTTTCAAAGAACAAAATAATACAAGCACCGATTGTGTAACTCAACCTATCCATGTTTATCATTCATCTACGAGATACTTAAGTTATTCATTGAGGATAATTTAGAGTTAAATGGTTGCGACAGTGCAAACTCTTAGATCTTAATCTACATATAACTAAGAAGTGTTATCATAACACATAACTTATCCTCACATGCGCTTTTGAATAGGATATATCCTTCAATGAATTCTTTTAGATGAAGTAATTTTAGCCATAGATATCAATTATTATTGCTACATTTAAGCCAACAAAAAAGTACTACAAAACACGGCGAAAACATTAGATAGGATTGAACAAATGCCAAGAGATTTAAAGATTTAAGAAGTCAAACCTTAATGATGCAACTGATATAATGTCATCATCTCTCTCCAAAATCAAAGTGTAGAATCCTTCATAATTCAATCGCTTAAAATTGGATCTATATGAGTAAAGAAAAAAAAAACCAGGTCTTCATTAAGTGCAACCAATATGCAAACTGCAGTAATATAAACATAGGATGTCTCCCATAAATACCTAATAAAAGTGAATGACATGTTTATATAAATCCAAAGACTAATTTCTTCAGCAAAAGCTGATTTATTACACAACTAAATAACAAATTTTATTAGAATCTAAGGAAGGCTTATATGCTATGAATTAACAATATTGTATGCGATACAGTAAAAGGCATTTGCACAGTGACAGAGTTTTGCATGTAAATATCTGAGAGTAGAAGTTGATGATACAAATTCATAGTTTTGTAATTGTGATAAGAGAGACAGAGAGGAGCATACCCACAATTGTAAACCGCTTGACATAAAATGTCAACTCCAGTCCTTCGATCTATTAAACTATCAAAACATTCATCCAATACACATAATGCTAAAGAGAGTTTTATGTTTGATTCCATTATAGAAGAAAGCCTTTCACTTGAAATATTTCCTGCTTCTTCGTCAAGACACTTCAAAAGACTCCACGAAAAACCATCCCCAGTTTGATTCTTTTTACCAAGGATACTTGGTAATTCAGCAGAAACCTGGAATTTCAACAAATAAGCATTAGTTTTGATACACATTAGCCAATAAGATTTAGACTCATAGCGCTGCTAAAATATGTTTACATTTCTTTATGATAAGAAATATTGAACTTGACAACTTACACGACTAAAAATTATACATGAGCAATATCTAGCATGATGCTTTGGAAGATGTTAACTGTAAAAAAATTAGAACATTCGACAATCAAAATGATATTATCTATTAGACTCAAAATGTTAACCATAACCATCGCCAATGAACTAGGGATGTGTACATACTCTATACTATATAACTTAAACATAAGTACTTCAAGCCTTCAACTATTCAGCTACTCTGGTAAGTGGTTAATGCTTAACAAGTCATAACGTATACTTCTGCAAAGCTGTACTGCTTATTAACTGAAATCAAACCCACATTTAACAAAAGCCTACAGTTCGGCCATGAGGCAAACAATTTTAGACTTTCAGATTGTCAACTATTTAGCTTTTATAAATCTCTATAGCGATAGAACTCAAAATAACAAACATAAATAAACAAAACACAAAATGCATATTCCATATGATTTGATGACGAAAAAGATCTTTACCTTATTTCAAACTTATTTCAGTGATTTACTTTAAGGAAAGATTATGAGTTTGACATTTGAATATCAATTGTAAAAAACCTTACGTTTTTGCAACCCTTTCCGCAAAATGAAAAGGGTACTGAACCCATCAAGTGCATGTCATTTTCCAAGCAGCTATCCTTATGACCTGTAGCAGATTCAAATAGAGAGATCACATACAAATCTTATAAACAGTACAGATTGTGTAAATAAACATTCGCATAATAGATGAAATGCAAGTCATCGGAGCTTACATTTGTATCCACATTCCTTGCAAGACAGCATGTTGTCCGAACCATGAGCCCTGCATATTTTGCATACACAATAGGGACAATACCAGCTACCATCAGGTAAAGTCTGCGATAGAGCACTTTATTAGTGAATGTTTGTAGGGAATAGGTTACAATGAAGAATTACGCATGACATAAGACATCATAGATGAGATAGACTGCAACTTTTTTGGTTAACATAAAACTATGATTACACTATAGAATAACATGATAAAACATTACGTTTTCTCAGTTAACGATTAAGACCGTTAAGTACTTGCAATAAGTTAGATTCCTAGATTATCAAAAAGAACATAGAAATATCAGGCATATCTAATCAAATTATAGGCTTTGAAGACTTCTATAAGCAAAACAAGTAAACAACTAAACAAATTTAAGCACTACAAAATAAGGTGGAAAAGCAAGAAGATGTCAGCAAGAAGTTTGAAGGAAAATTTAAATAGACCGAAAATTATGCACAAGTTACATGACATAAATATCCCCAACGGTCCCAACCTATCATCAAAAGTATGAAGTCAAAAGAAAGTACAGAGGAAGAAAAGACAATTATCTGTTAGAGGAAGCTTTTGCCATAGATGTACGGCTTTTAACACACGCAGAGAGAAATTTAGCTCAATGGAAATAATGGAAAGAATAAGTATGATAGTCGTATAAAAATATACAATGTTAAACAAAATAAATACTACCTCAAGCATCAAGCAGCTCTGATGAAATGTGGCTGGACAACTGTCACAGCATATTAAGTGACCTCCATCAGCACATATCGCACAAGTGTCATCGCTAGGATCTGGATCACCAAGTCCAACATTCTTAAACCCAACTTTTCTTTGAATCTTTTCCTTCTCCCAAACTTCTTTCATACACGACAAAAATGTTTTCCTTGACGATAAGAAAATGTTCTCAAGACTACCATTAGCATGAGCTACAAATTTGGATACTGACATTGATTCTTTACAGCAAAAACACTTAATGCCATCTTTAGTTACTAATCCTGTGGTTTTTGTGTTGCTGTTTTTTAATACAAAGTGAATCCTATCATTTTCAGCTAAAGTGCCAAGTTCAATTAACAGGGTTATAATATTCAGCTTTCCATATGATATAATTTCATCTTGATGTTCATCCTTTCTGTTTCTCCTTATTGATAGCCCACAGCCACCTCTCTTCTTTTCCTTCATTTTTCTATTGATGATAGTATTATTTTCAGATATAAGGATTTCTGGAATTATTCTCTTTAATGGTCCATTTAAATTTGGGAAAGGAAGAGTTTCAGTTGGTTTCTTTTCCTTGTGAGGATTGTCCTCCACATCAGTTTCAAAATCTGAGACGTTTTCTTCACACACAGGATCTGCATCTGAATTATCATTCACATGAACTCTCTTCTCATTAGCACGGGTCGATCTCCTAATACGAGAATGCATCCTCTTTGCATTCAAATTTCTTAAAGATGATGAGCCCTTAAAACCCATCCTTCGGTCGTTACCATGCAAAATTTCAGTACTTTTCTTACCAACAGTTTTTTTAGGGCCAGATTCAATGTTAGCAAATGAACGATGTTCTTCCTGTTTTGTTAAATCTTCTTCTCTATATGAAATATTAGTTTTCTTGTTAAGACGAACAGATCTCCTTAAGCAAGGCAATTTTATTCCTTTGTTATTCGACCTCCTCTTTTGACAAACTAAATTTGTTGCTTCATCATCCATATATTTAACAATACCATGAGCACCATTCAAAGCATTTTGATCTATGTTATTTTCCTTGCATCTGCCCAAGTTAAAAACTTGCTGATTAAATCCAATGCTCAACTCTCTTTCAACGTCATGGCATTTTTCCCCCCTGTTTAACACTTGCACAGGTTTCTTGGCAATGGTTTTTATAGGATCGGTACAGTTATTAAGCTTGAATATATTTTCAAAATTGGTAATTTTCTTTCGTTGACTTCTCTTTTTCTTTTTAATGTTTGAAGCAATATTACCCATTCCCACACCAAAATAACCACTAGTGGTATCAAGATAAAAACTAGTTTGTAAATGCCCAGACAAAATGCCCCTTTTCTGGCTATATTTAGATGTAATATCCAAGAATGTTTCATAAGCTTTTTGATTTGAATAATAGGGATCCCCGTTAGGAGATACGTATCTGTATTCATCTCCTTGAAAATTCACCTTCCAACCAAAGTATTCTAAGAGTTTTATCAAATAAGAAGATGGTGGGCCTGGGAGTGATTTATAGATTAACCAACTATCTCCTCTGTTTACTTGAGGGTTTGAATTTATAGCTTCTTTTGCTTTCAATTTGAAATAATCATTGGAAGAACAATTGCTCTTACTCGCCCTTTTGTCAGGCACCCACTCAGGATCTTCTTCTTCATCATGCATTCTTTTCAAACTGTTTGATTTCGAAGAACTTTCATCATTTGACTCAAAAGTATCAGCTGTAGCTTTCTTTTTGTCCGTAGTAGTACTTATTTGGATTTGATGCGTAAATTCTATTGAATTTTCATGCACATTGGAGTTACCCACTTCAAGAGTGTTAGTTCCAACGTTAAGCACTAAAAACGAGCTGTTGAGGGATCCTCTGTTCATATTGTGATCCACCATGCCTAGAGGAAAAGGAAACAGGATATAAATTAGTACAAATAAATATTCTTGTTATGGGAAAGAAGTTACAAAACAACAATATGAATAACGTGTAGCAGCAGGAAATGGGTAGGGTTGTGCTTTGTCTCACTCACATATAGATAAAGCATAAAATTAAAAAAAAAGTAGTTTGATCATGGAAAAACCAAACGACAAGCAAATGGGCAAAACCAAATTACCAATTAAATGGTTGAAATACAACTAAGTAGTACCTATTGTTCTATGTGTGACATCTTAGAGATACAGCACTCTGGATTAAGTATCTAAATATAATTTAAAAGAATTATAGCTGAACTGCAAGACTATTGCAATCAGATAAGTCAAACTGCATTTGGTACAGACAGAAATGACCATGTTTAATTTTAGTATTAGAATGTTTGACCGCAAGTCATTCTACATATGCAAGTATGCTAATCTAAGCATGTAATTGCCAACATGCTAGGCATGAGATGAACATAAGCTATTTTGATGATTCTTGAAAAGAAAAGAAAAATCACTCCTCCAAATTATAGATTCAGCGAATGTACTTAAGTTGACTAATTACACAAATTTCAATGTTTACAAGGGTCTCTAAATGTACAGGGTCCTCCAAAGCTGAATTTCCACAATTTCCACAATAAATCCAAAGCTGAATATCAGTCAAACTAGTAGTTATTGGGTTAAATCTCCATAGTCAATAGAGCCTTTCTCTTTTTTATTCAGTATGACAAGCTCATTATTCTTGCTGACTGGTGACGGGGACTTGCTTATGAGTCATATCACAAGCCCGATTCTTCGTCCATAGAGTATGATTCCCAATTGGTAACCTTCCACTTCTTCTTCTTCCTCGGGGCGGTCTTTTAAGGGCTTAGACTTTAGATAGCGAAGCGACTCACACCTGGATTTTTCTTGTCCTTAAAAAGGATTAATTACAAGAGTACCATTCAACAACAATATAGCATTCTAGATTTTTTTTTCTTTCTTCCACCTACCTCCCTCTTCTCCGGTATTTTAATCTCAAAATGAAAGGTTGATAACTCTTTATATCTAATTTCATGCTACTTCCATTCAATTAAAAAAAATTATAAAAGAATTCAATTGACTTCAACAAGTTTCAAATACAATTTAAACTATTTCATAAAATCTCATACTGTAGCCCCTAGACTCTATATGAAAAAATAAATATGCATTTTAAGAAAAACTTATTTTCATAAGCAACAACTTATTTTCCTACTTAATTGACTATTAAGTAACCCTATCAAAATAGTGTTTGGCAACTTTTTTTTTTTTGGCTTATAAGTTAAAACTTTAACTAATTTCATAAACAACAAAGAGTTGCTTGTAACTTATAAGTTACTTTTGAGAAAAGTAACTTGTAAGTCATTTTGAAACAAGTAGTTGCTAAACAGGCCCTTGATTCATTTTACAAAGATTAATGATAAAAATTGAATATGAGTAGGCTATGATTTTAGATTTAATGAAACTGACAACCTAAGAAGATAAAGAGTATAAAGTGACAAGAAGAAATTGAAAGCTAGAGTAAAATTATATAATATGGGGTATTTTTTACAAAACAGTGGGGTGTGAGGGAAATCAAGGGGTGCTGATAGACGCTTTGAATATCGGTTAAACAGTTACTTTTATCTTACCTTACGGTTTCTGTTGAATATCAGTATCCTATATTTTCCCTAGTAATTAGCTGCACTCTCGCTATGTAAGAAATTAGAGGTCGGTCAATAACTACCTCAACTACTGATAAAATTCCTTGAAAAGTTAATGATCGGGCCTAAATCAATAAATAAATGAAATCTACTATTCAGTGAAAATACTAATGTTTCCAATAAGTGGAATCGTTCCAAACTGAACTTGGCAGATAATCAGATAACGATTCCATATTTGTGATCCGCACGGTGGTGGGCTACTTCCAGAATCCTAATCATAAAAAAAAAAATTATACAAAATACATGAAAAAATCATATCAATGAATACCGATGACAAATCAGTCATTATCAAAAGCTCAAAATCCAGCGATCAAATCCACGAGTTTGTTTAAATTCTATAAAACAACGACAAATATTTATTCGATCAGCCAAAACCCAGATTATCCATATGCATTCTCGTTTATTTGGTTTTAAAAAAAAATTCTTCACAGAATAATTAGGAATAGATAAATAAATGTTAAAATAGGTGAAAATCAACTTACAAAGAAAACCCCAATTGCAGCTCACGTTACAAATCGACGTCGAAGAAATTAAGGCTTTTACTCAATGTAAGAACGAAACAATGGGAGAAGAAGAAGTTGTGAGAGTATGTATAAGTGCTTTTGCCGTCGTTGCTTATAAAAGCAAGCGAAATACTGGTTTGGCATTTTGTCATCGTTAAAGAAATTTCCATTTCGAGCGGCCATTATTGTGAAATTAAAGCAAAATTAATTCTTCATTCTTTCGCGATTTAGGTTCCTATTATAAGTGACGTGATTGACTGACGTTGGCGCGATTTTGTTGAATTAAAACATCCTTTTCTTTCGGAAAAACAAAAAAGGTCCTAAAAAGCATACGAGCTGGCATATTTAATTTTAACGGTTATAAATAAAATGATGAAATGAAATGATTGTCCAGAGTTTGTAATTTTTAAGCGGTTTTGAACCAAAGATCCCTATTTTCAAAGCTCATCCACAAAAAGTCCCTGCTCATAAACACATGTAAATTTGGTTCCTATTTTGTTATTTTTTACCAAACTATCCTCTTTTAGAAAATCAACTTAGCATTCTTTTCAGGGGCAAAAGCGGTATAAATTAGCCAAAATCTAAAAATAGGGACCTAATTTTCATAACTTATTCGGGAGGGACTTTTCTTACATCATCTTTCAATTCCAGGGACTTGACAGCGATTCCTTGAATTATTTTTAATCCATCTTCAAATTATTGTCGACTGCATTGAATTTGACCAAATCAGACATCAGGATTCCTAATTCCTAAATCGAACTTTTTATTAAAAACAAAGAAAAAATAAAAACAAAGAAAAAACACAATTCAAAATTTGTTCTTTCTTAGCGTTGAAACTGGACCAACCCGCAGAAGTAATAGGTGAATTTCAAAAAAATTTCTCATATTGAATATATATGTATATGTATTTATATTTAGACATATATGTATATGTATATATATATATTTATGTATGTGTGTGTATAATATAAATAAGTCATTTAAATCTTAAAATAAATAATAATTTTTTTTAAACTTGAAAAATGTACATTCTAATATAAACATAATAATAAAATAAAATTTTATATTAATGCACACACACAAATATATTTTGTTGTTTTTGTTTTGTTTTGTTTTTTTTTGCAAGGCAAGCTAGGTTTTTAGAGAGGGCATATACCTCTTTATTAAACCACAAACAACAACCAAGAAACAACTCACAAGACAATAAACATAAAATCAAAAAAAAAAAGCCAAGCAAAAACACACAACAAGCACAGAACCTAGGATACCACCATAACAGTACAACCAAAGACATAACACACCACCAGCAAAACCCAGAAAAAAAGAAACAGACCAGTACACTAGCAAGTAAGCACCAAGCACACGAAGACCACAGGAGGAAAAGAACCGCACAAAGCACAATAACAAGACAAGCAATAGCAGCAACCAACAATCAAAGAAGACCCCAGGCACTGCGAATATCAAGATCACTAGGATCGAAAGGAAATGCAAGGGAATGCATACCAATGACACATTTAGACTCAGTCATGACAAGATGAAGAAGCTCGGTGGAGGTTCTGACTTCATCAGTGAATATTCTCTTGTTCCTCTCAGACCAAACAACCTTTATAAATTTCCCCAGTAGAGTTTGGTAGACATGGCATCTCAGATTGTTCTCTCTAGTGTTTAGAAATTTTATTATTCCATTCAAGTTCATTCACAAGGCAGCTGGTAGGAAGGCTTGAAGTAACAAGCATACCATTCCAGAGAGCTAACAAGTGGATATTTAAAGAACAGGTGCATGTTTGTTTCGACGTCATCACCAAAGAGAATGCAAGAAACATCGTTTATGAACCCCATGTAACCAAGATGGTTCCTAGTAAGAATGGCATTCTTTAGCATGCACCATAAGAGCAGGTTGTCATTGTGACAGTGAAGCTTGTTCCTGATTCTAGATTGCCAAGGACACTGTGTTGTGGAGTTATACAGATCGCTGTAGATAGCCTTGATGTTGTGCCTTAATCTTTTATGTCCTCAACAAAACCCTTGGTGATCAGAATATATGAACCTAGTGGACTTGATGGAAGACCAGAGTTCATTAACGGTAGGGTTACTAATGTGAGGCAGGTGAACATGATTATTGTACATGTACCTACCAAGGTTAGCACTAAAAGGAATGCTTGATTGAATCATTTGTTGTCGAGAGAGAACATTACTAAGGATGGTTCCAAGATTAAACCAAGGATCATTCCAGAAACTCAGAGAGGAGTTGGGACATATGTTGGCACTGACCAAATGCAAACACTTGGTCCTACAGGTCAGAATGAAGCTTCATAACCAGTTAGAGGATGGAGGCTTTTGCATTGTCCAGAAGTTCTTAGAACCAATTAAGTGTTTCCATGTCCATTGCTTCCATAAGCAATTTCTGCTCGAGAACAGAGTGTCAATGTGCTTGGTAGTAGCGGCAGTGTTCCAAGAAACCAGACATTTAATGGCAAGACCTCCCTCAGCAAGCGACTTTTTAAGTTTGTGATATGCAATAGGGTTAGGCTTGGTGGAGAAGGGACTGCCGTGCCATAGAAAACGCGAGCAAGCTCTCCCAATCATGCAAAGGAGAGCTTTAGGAAGCACAAAGATTTTGTTAGTCCATGAGTTGATGGTTTTGATGACAACAACCTTAGAATAAGATTATAAAATATAAATACTAACATTATATATATATGTATATGCATGATTTAACCATGCAGGTACCAAGAATGAAGACTGTACAGTATAGAGATTCAAGATATCAAGATTGAAGACTCATGAGTATCAAGAATATCAAGATTATCAAGAGTTCAAGATTTCAAGATAAGTATTGAGTCTAGAATTATGTTAAAACTTCACAATAGCACTGAAATCTTCACTTCATTTTTCTTTTGGGATGGAACCAATTTCTACCTTTTTAGTGGCTTACAAACCCACGACAAGTGGCTTACAAACCCACGAACATCCTGGTTTTGTACAAGTTCTCGAGTCCTGTCATGATGAGATATTCTGCAGGAAGAAGCTTGCAAAACTACTTCAAAATGATTTTCAAAAACTACTTCGGAATGATTTTCAAAATTGTTTTTCAAAATGTTTTAGCCTTAAAAATTATCTTTTTAAATGATTTTCAAAAAGATGTTTTAGCCTTAAATCTTCTTGTTTTTAAACTTCGATTATTTTAAACTATCTTTTAATTATAATATATTTATACGTTGATTTAAATATAAAATTATAGTAAAATATTATATATATTATTCTTCATATTCATCTATGTATTTTATCTATAATCAAGTATATTTATAAAGTTTAAAATAGTTTTAATATAAGATAAAGGTTATTTTCAAAGAATATCAAAACATCAAAAGTTGCTTTGGGATGTCGACATGCCTATGGTGACCATGTCGACATGGTGACAGTTGAGTTCAAAATTTAAATTTCAAAAGAAGTGTTTATTCGCCATAACTCTTCACGAATGGATATGACTGTTGTTCTTCTATAAATAGGGGTTAGTTCAACGAATTTTTAATCAGTTTTTCTGGTTTTTTCACTCCTATTCTTCTTCCACATTTTCTTAATCAAAATTCTATCATTACTCTGCCGAAATCAACATTGAATCTAACTAAATTATCTCTGGTTTGATTCTCTATCACTATCTCAACAAGATCTAAGTGCTATTCAGAGTTATAGGCTTCTTTGTAATCTATCTAGCGAGAAAAGGTGTGATTATAGCATTGAAAATCAATCAAGCGAGAAAAGGTGTGATTGTAGCCTTGAAAATCAATTGGGTGAACTTGTTGCCCCGGAAATCAAGTATCTCTACCCAGAGGATTGTTATTCTGGAGGGTGTACCTCATAGCCTTGAAACCGAGGGTTGTAATTGTTAAATTTCTTTTGAAAGGAAATCCATACTTGATTGTGCGGGACTGGATGTAGGGTAACCCCGAACTAGTATAAAATCCGGTGTGTTCTTTCCTTTAGTGCATTTACTTTATTTCTACATCTGTGTTTGTTTCTGTGATTATACCTGTGTCTGAATATTGCATACATTTGTGTTCAAATTAACATAAACTCAAAAAGATTTAGTAATTTCTTAAAAACACTATTCACCCCTCCTCTAGTGTTATTCCTAGCCTTAAGATCCGTAATCCGCATTCCTCACATTTGGTATCGAAGCAAGGTTTTCAAAAGTTTCATAATCTGATTTTTGAAAAAATTTCAAAATAGCTACCAACACTGGTAATGTTATTAACACTAGTATTCTTGTCACTAGTTCATTTGTAGAAGGTTAGTCTACTGCCAGACCACCACTTTTTAATGGCAGTAACTATGCATATTGGGCATGTATGATGAAAATATATTTACAATATGTAGGATTAGATACTTGGAATATCACACAAACTGAATATTCTGAACCCACAACTAATTTTGCACAGTGGACTACTGAGCAAAATACTGTTGCACAAAATAATTCTAAAGCAATGAATATTTTGTTTTGTTCACTTGAAAGAAATGAATTTAATAGAGTGTCAGTTTGTAAGTCTGCATATGAAATCTGAGAAACTTTGCAAGTGACTCACGAAGGAACAAGCAAAGTTAAACAGACCAAAATTTCCATGCTCACAAATTAGTTTCAGTTATTTAAAATGAATACTAATGAGTCTATTTCAGATATGTATAGTCGAATTCAAGATATTATGCATTCTTTAATATCCTTGGGAAAGGAATTTTCAGAAGAAGACCAAGTCAGAAAAATTTTAAATTCTCTCACTCAAGAATGGGATCAAAAGACACTTGCAATTGAAGAGGCAAATGACATCAGTACCTTAAAGATAGAAGAATTGATTGGAAATCTAATGTCGTTTGAAGTTCAAATGATCGGGAGAAGAGAAAGCAAAGCATCTGAAAAGAAATCAATGGCATTCAATGCATTAACCGACGGATCAGACTCAAACAGTGGTAATGATGAAGAGATAGCATTTATGACCAGGAATTTTTGGAAATTTCTGAAATACAGAAAGATGAATAATCTCAAGAGAAACAACTATAAGAATTATGGAAATCAGAATGCAGTGCCAAACAATGTCAAATGTTTCAACCGTGATGAACCAGGTCATATCAAAAGAGACTGTCCATATCCAGAAAGGCAGAATCCTCCTATAAACAATGATTCAGTAAAGAAACGGAAGCGTGCATTTACTGCTACTCTAGATGACTCAGACTCATCCTCAAGCGATGGTGATCAGAAGACAGATAACTCAAATTTGTGTTTTACGGCAATTCATGACTTCAACAAATTCAAGGAAACGGACTCAGAAAAAGATACACATTTACAATATAATTGATTGAGATTGCATGCTTAGAATTAGATGATTGATTGCTTGATTGATTGATTTTGAATTGGTGTGTTGATTGAATTTTAAATTTATTTTTTTAGTTTTTATTATAATTTTATTATTATTTTTATTATTTTTAATATAATAATATTTTCTGGAATTTACTATAAGAATACTCCAGATATATATATATATATAGACATTAAAATAATAAGTATATATATATATATATATTAGAATACTAGGAAAAATAAATCATAGAAATTCATAGGCACATGTCGACATGGTCCCTACCATGATGTCGACATGGGTACAAATTTTGAAATTCAAAATTTGAATTCAAATGGTTGAATTTCCCTCCATCTTTTCACTTCATTCAATACTCTGAAAAGGCATCTTTTGACCAGAGAACATGTCTTTCAGAAATCTATTTAGTCACTATCTTTTATCACAACTTTTCACTTTCATTTTCAAATTCAAACTCTCTCTTCAAAACTCCAAGCTCTCTATTCTCTACTTTAATGACTTCTTCAAGCAAGCCCTCGACCATGAGACTCTCCAGAAACTTGAAAGAGCAACTCCTCAATAATCCGGAGGCAATAAAAGCATACATCAATTATGCTAACTATGGAAAAGTCCATCCCGGAAAGTTTGCTATTTTTCAAGATTTTGCTTCTTATGAAATTGATACTCTTTTTGCAAACAATCAAATTCTTAGTTTTGTTGATTCTTCTCAAAATGATTTTGTTTGTTACCCAAATCTTGTTAAAATTTTCTATGCAAATCTCAATCGAGAATTTTTTGAAGGAAATGATAATGAAATTTGGAGTAGTGTCAAAGGCACTAGAATTGTTTTAAATTGTGATCTTTTGGGTACCATTCTCAATTGCAAAAGCACGGGAATGGATCTTTCTAGTTTTCAAATCAATGAACATGATCATGAGACATTTCATCATATTTTTGAAGGAGATGAAAACTTTGAATTTAAAAACCGAAACTTTCGTCCTAAAGCAAGAATTGTCAATCTTCTCTTACATCATACTTTGACCCCAAGATCGGGAAATTTTAACAATCCTACTTCAAAAGTGTGCAAAGCACTTTTTACTATTTTCGGAAATGATGATATCAATTGGGCGCAAGTTATTTTGGATGAAATTCGTCCTAAAAATTTTGAAATGGGAGAAAACACTTTATACCATGGAATTTACCTTACTCGGATTTTCAACTATTTTGGAGTAAATTTCAAAGGAGAAGAATTTATTTCAAGAAAAGTTTTTAATATCTCAAACATTTCTCTCATGAAAATCTCATATGTTTTTCAACCTTACGAGACTCTTGCCGAAAAGGAAGAGCGTTTGGCTCATGAAGATATGGAAGAGAAAGAAGAAGAAGAAAGGGATGAAATGGAAATAGAAGAAGAAGAAGAAGGTGAAACATCCCTAGAAAGTATTGAATATCCCTCTAATCCTTCCAACAAAACCCTTCTCAAAAACCAAACGGTTATTGTTGAGAATCAACGGGTTCTTAAAAGAACCGTTAGTAAGAAATTGGACAAAATGTCATCCAAGATGAACAAGTTTTTCTCTAAAGTCAGCAAGAAACTTGGATTATCTTCATCTTCATCATCCTCTAACTAGTTCTATATCTTTATATCATATCGAATTAGTTTAAGTTTGTTTTAATTTGAGTGTTTATGTAGTTCTTTATGTTTAATCATTGTATTATCCTATTATGCAATGAAATTGAATTTCCTTTCTGTTATCTAGCTTATCTTATCTCCTGAATAAATGTTAGTATATTATATAAATTTATATATATACACAATTATTCACAAAATCAATATTACCATCAAATTTCACTATAGTATGTCGACATCCCCCTCTTGACCATGTCGACATGTACTGGTCAGAAATGACATTTCATTTCAAATTTGAAATTTGAATAATTACCATATGTCTATTCATTTCAAACGAATTCCTACACCTATAAATACCTATTTCTTCCAGAATTTTTCACTCAATATTATTTTCTATCTTCTTTATCTCTTATTCTCTTCACAAATTCAAAAATGGCAAATCCTATTCACAATTTAACCGAGAATCTTGAAGAGACTCTTAATTCATTCAAGAACATTCTCTCGTTCATTCTTCGTAACCAGCGACACTTAGAGTTGAGTCAAATGCAGATGATCAAGGAGCAAGAAAGGCATTTCGATGCAATTCGATGGATGATTTCTTCCCTGCACAAGGATGATAACAAAGCACATCCTCCCGTCTCTCTCACAAATGACAATGAAAATTGGGATGCCATCAAAGCAGACCCTATTTTCGGAGAAGAAGGATGGGTGGAAGTTCCCCGTATCGTTTAATTTGTTTGCTTTATTTAATTATTCTATTTGAATTGATTGTTTTTTATTGAAATTGGTTGTTTTGATTGACTGGATTTATACATTGGTGTGGTTTGATGGTTGTATAAAATATACATTAATATATTTATAATCGTTGGTTGAATATCATAGTTATTTCTTATATATACTCTATTATATAGTTTATTAATGCAGGTACTTGAGTACAAGAATGAGGGGGAGTTATAGTTTGTAGTTAGATTGTTTTTGTTGATGACAAAGGGGGAGAAATATAAAATAGGAGAGTTAGGCATAGATTAAGGGGGAGTTATTAGATTTAGGGGGAGTCAATAGGATAGAAGTAATATTTTATAAACAAAGGTTGTCATCATCAAAAAGGGGGAGATTGTTAGTCCATGAGTTGATGGTTTTGATGACAACAACCTTAGAATAAGATTATAAAATATAAATACTAACATTATAGTTTAGATATATATGTATATGCAGGATTTAACCATGCAGGTACCAAGAATGAAGACTGTACAGTATAGAGATTCAAGATATCAAGATTGAAGACTCATGAGTATCAAGAATATCAAGATTATCAAGAGTTCAAGATTTCAAGTTAAGTATTGAGTCTAGAATTATGTTAAAACTTCACAATAGCACTGAAATCTTCAATCCATTTTTCTTTTGGGATAGAACCCATTTCTACCTTTTTAGTGGCTTACAAACCCACGACAAGTAGCTTACAAACCTACGACAAGTGGCTTACAAACCCACGAACATCCTGGTTTTGTACAAGTTCTCGAGTCCTGTCATGATGAGATATTCTGCAGGAAGAAGCTTGCAAAACTACTTCAAAATGATTTTCAAAAACTACTTCGGAATGATTTTCAAAATTGTTTTTCAAAATGTTTTAGCCTTAAAAATTATCTTTTTAAATGATTTTCAAAAAGATGTTTTAGCCTTAAATATTCTTGTTTTTAAACTTCGGTTATTTTAAACTATCTTTTAATTATAATATATTTATACTTTGATTTAAATATAAAATTATAGTAAAATATTATATATATTATTCTTTATATTCATCTATGTATTTTATCTATAATCAAGTACATTTATAAAGTTTAAAATAGTTTTAATATAAGATAAAGGTTATTTTCATAGAAAATCAAAACATCAAAAGTTGCTTTGGGATGTCAACATGCCTATGGTGACCATGTCGACATGGTGACAGTTGAGTTCAAAATTTAAATTTCAAAAGAAGTGTCTATTCGCCATAACTCTTCACGAATGGACATGACTGTTGTTCTTCTATAAATAGGGGTTAGTTTCAACGAATTTTTAATCAGTTTTTCTGGTTTTTTCACTCCTCTTATTCTTCCACATTTTCTTAATCAAAATTCTATCATTACTCTACCAAAATCAACATTGAATCTAACTAGATTATCTCTGGTTTGATTCTCTATCACTATCTCAACAAGATCTAAGTGTTATTCAGAGTTATTGGCTTCTTTGTAATCTATCTAGCGAGAAAAGGTGTGATTGTAGCCTTGGAAATCAATCAAGTGAGAAAAGGTGTGATTGTAGCCTTGGAAATCAATTGGGTGAACTTGTTGCCCTGGAAATCAAGTATCTCTACCCAGAGGATTGTTATTCTGGAGGGTGTACCTCATAGCCTTGAAACCGAGGGTTGTAATTGTTAAATTGCTTTTGAAAGGAAATCTGTACTTGATTGTGCGGGACTGGATGTAGGGTAACCCCGAACTAGTATAAAATCCGGTGTGTTCTTTCCTTTACTGCATTTACTTTATTTCTGCATCTGTGTTTGTTTCTATGATTATACCTGTGTCTGAATATTGCATGCATTTGTGTTCAAATTAACATAAACTCAAAAAGATTTAGTAATTTCTTAAAAACACTATTCACCCCCCCTCTAGTGTTATTCCTAGCCTTAAGATCCGTAATCCACATTCCTCACAGATTTACCTACATGGAAAAGATTATGGAATTAACAATTATGAGTCTTCCCGCAACAGTCTGAAGCCTGTTGAATCATGAGTTAAGCCTTTGAGTGATTCTTTCAAATAGACTTTGACAATGGGAATTCTTGATTCTTGTGGATGTGAGAGGGATGCCAAGATAGTGCAGGCCTTGTTGCATAATGGTGAGGTTGAATCTCATGGCAGTCTCACTTTTGAGCTCCTCAGTCAAATCAGCCATCAGAATGGCAAACTTGGAGTAGTTAACCTTTAGGCCAGTGGCTATGTAGAAGATATCAAGCACAACAACCAGATTGGATAAGGATCGGGTAGATGGTTTAGTGAATACAAGAAGATTAGTCGCAAAGCAGAGGCTAACAACCAATGGATCTCTACACTTAGGATGTTATTCAATTAGCTTGTTACTGTAATTATGCTACGGTAGAAGGCTGAGAGCCTCCATAACAATGATAAAGAGAAAAGAGCTGATGGAATCTCCCTGCCTCAACCCTTGCTTTCCCTTGAAGTAACCATGAATATAACCATTAACGTTGACGGAAAAGGTAGTAGATGAGATACATGTGTGGATAAGATTGATGATCTTAGTTGGAAAGTTCATAAGAGAGAGGATATATGAGATAGTTTCCCACCCTGTAGTGTCAAAATCCTTTTTAATATCATACTTGATGGAGCATCTCGGTTTCTTATTGTAACCTACTATGAGCTCATGAGAAAAGTGAATGTTGTCAACAATACTCCTCCCAGCTACATAAGCAAATTGATTATAAGAGATTAAGGTAGGAAGCACAGACTGAATCCTAGAACCTAGCAACTTGTAGATGCATTTGTAAAGGTAGTGCAATAACTAATTGGCATATAGTCAGAGACAGAAGTGGAGCTGTTATCTTGGGATGAGGCATATAGTGGCAATGTTGATTACAGATAGCATTTTGTTAGATTTAAAGAAGTTGTCAATAGCCCGTAAAAAGTCAGTGTGAATGAGGTCCACCAGCAGACTTAGTATCAATGGAAAAAAGAGCATTCTTAATTTCAACATGAGTAAAGTCAGACCCCACCATATCACATTGTTCAACATATAGCTTACCAAAAGGAATATTATGAAGAGTGGCCTCATCAATGGTGGAACTAGGAAATGTGCCAAATATAGCTTGAAAATGTTGAATAAAGGCATTACCAATTGAAACCTGATCCTTGAAGGTATTGCCATCATCATCATAAACTAAGAGAATAACAGATCTTAGATATTTGGCCTTGAGATACTGGTGTTAATAAGCCGTATTTTTATCACCAAGAATATCCCACTTGTCTCTAGATTTTGCCTTTGCATCATAGCCTCCTTCCTGTGAGCAGAAGTGTTGATTTCCTGTAAGGAAATTTCAATATTGGATGGGTTATTAAACAATACAGTTTGCAAATCGATTAATTTCATTTTAAGAGGTGAGATTTTTTGTTTCCCTTTCCAAAAACAAAACTGCTCCTCACTTTCTAGGCAGACTTGATAAGCTTAAGTTTTTTGAAGGATGTACATGGGATTACCAAAGACATGAGAGGACCAAGCATTGGATACAACGTTGTGGAAGTTTGGATGACCAGCCCAGTTATTAAAATACTTGAAGCTATAAGGAAGAGTTGTAGAAGGAGGACCAAAAAGACATGATGAGAGGTGAGTGATCAGAAATGTTAGGCAGAAGGGAGTCATCAACAAACTTGGGCTAGAGAACTAAAGCAGCATCATTAGAGAATGCTCTGTCGATTCTACTAAAAGTCCTGATGCCACTTCTAGACTTATTATTTCAGGTGAAGAATTACCCAGAGGAAGGAGTTTCAAGTAGATCAGCCATAGAAATAGCTTGCTGTAAAGGTATTAAATCAGCATTGGTAAGAGGTAGACCACTCATTCTATCAGAGGAAGATATCATACAATTCCAGTCTCCAATATTGATCCAAGGAAGTTGATATTTGAATTGGTGAAGGTTGGATAGAAAGGAATTTCTGGTTGAGGGAGAGTTGTGTACATAGTCAAAGGAGCAGTGGAAGTAGATATTGGTAGGAATATACAGGATTGAGAGGTGACAGATTTGATTAGAGGAATGAAGTTCAGTAGATAGAAAGGTTGCAGGGTTGAACAAGATAAGGATACGACCAAAGGAAGCATGCTGAAGGTTGTGAATGAAGTTCTTGTCAAGCTTGATACAGTGACAAACCCATTGAATGTTAGACTCATTGAGCTTATTCTAAAGAATAGTAATCATGTGGAGATTTTTTGTGCAAATGCACTCACATATTTCAATCTATTTAGAGATGTCATTGGCACCTCTGATATTCCAGCACCTAATTTTATCTATCATTGGGTGGAATCGAAGGAGAGGTAACCCGTGAATGGTGGATGTCATTGGTGGTCAGAAATGGGATACCTCCAGTAGGAGGCTCGAATGGAGGTTTTGAGATGGGATGAATATCAACAATAGAATATTGTTGTAGCAAGTCTTTTTTAAGATGCTTTTTCTTGCTTCTAGTTAGAGGAGCTGATGAGTGACAATTTTAGAAGGTGTGAAATAGCTGAGAGGAGCAGTAGAAGTGAGAGAGGATTAACAATTTAGTGAATGAGATGATGTGGTTAAATCACCCTTTAGGCCGCTGAGAAGATTAAAAGCATTGCTTCAAAGAGTACCATCAAAAGAGGGAATATCAGCGATGACATTGGATGTTAGGTTGGTTGTGGAGGTTGACACATCATGTAAGCAAGTAAAGAAGAATGAGGGGAGGTTGGTGTTGGTATAAGAGTTGTGCACAAGAGAAGTAGTATCAGTGTTGGGAAGTTGTTGCTTTAATGGATTAGAATTGTTACGTTGAAGGTTGGGGTCAGAAGATATAGCATGGACATCAAGAGAGGAGTAGAAAGATGGCTATAAGCTACCATCTTGGTTAATTAATGAGGTGGTTGTCTATTGCACATCAGCTGGCATATTAGTAAGAGTAGAATTGCATGGTGCCTTTCCATAATCTTTGCTGGTTGTAGCGTAGAATGCTATGGTATTAGATACATTAATTATACCAGTGGATGGGACATGCAAAGGAATTCTTTTGCATGGTTCAATAGGGTTCTCCATTGATTTAAGGGGTTTTGGTGGATTGACACTCACATTTGAAGCAGTAACTCTCCTCTTCAATCTTCATACTATGTTCCAGTTGTTTTTCCTTACCAGATTGGTGTTAGTCAAGACAGACTTGTTCACTTTTGGTTGTTCATTTAGCACAGCACCATTCTCCTTGAAGTATACCTTGAAGAGATGAACTGTCCCCTTTGGAACTTTTTTCGATTCAGCAAATTGCTAGTCCTTGAATCGTTGACCTTCAGCTATCGAATAATAATTGAATTAGATTAGATTTGAATTTGTATTGATGGAGATGCTATGGTATAATTTCGATAAGCAAAAATAGAATAAGAGGCAGCAAAAAGATCATTTGCAATTAGGGTTACGAATGCTTAAATAGTGGATTGAAGTGAGAAAAGAGTATATTCATCTCCTACTATCTCTCCCTTAATCTGAGCCATCCAAAATCAAGCATCTCCAACCCCTATTTGAGCCACCCTATATCCATGTTGTTTCTGAAATTTTACCCATCATGTGGGCCTAAAACTCATTTAAGCCTAAAGAAAATATTATTTAATTAAATCCAATTTAATCGATTATCGATATCGTATATCGATTGATATATTTATAACTTTTGTAAATATAGTTAATAATATTTATCTCTCAAATCATAATCAAAATTTTATAATTAATATTTTATAAATATTAATTATATTAATTAATTTATAATAATTATAAACTAGTTAAATCGTTTGGTCAAAGAAGAATTCATCATTTCGGTGTGTGACTCGTCATGTGTACATTTGATCAGCAAATAATATTGAACTATTCGAATATTAACATTCACACGTCACTTAGCAGGTGGTGTGACATTTTGACCAAATTTATCGCTTACTTGGTTTTTGGTAAAATCTAATTTCACTTTGTTAAGCGTTACCCGGTTGTGACTTTTATTTACACCAATTCTCTTTATCAAAACTGTATCACTTTGGACTTGTGGAATTTGGCAATGGTCAAAATTCCAATATCATCCTTATTCAACTCTATAGTCCAAACATAGAGTACTTGGTTTAACAGTAACAATTATTATTAACCGAACTGCTCCGGCCAGAGACTTTGACTTTGAGTTGAATTGAGTTGACTGTAATACTAGCCCCATATAACCGAGGAGACGAATCTTCTCTTGAATAGTGATTCAATTCCAGTACTTCCACTAGATCGAATTATAGTCACTCGATGGACGTTGTGCCATGATTTGACAGTAATCAAAGTAGAGCTTTCATATTGAAGATCCACGGTACACTCAAGTCGAGAGAACTGTGTAAATCAATCACATCAATATTTTCTGTTTGACCTTATTTATATTAACCAACGGAAAACTATTGAGCGACTTATTCCATGGTTATCTGTACGTAACCCCTAGCTGCCCCCAATAATCATGAGTAATACACTGCTCAACATTTGGAAAGCGTAACGTAATATAGTCTCAACGGATACATCGATATCCAATCTCGATGCATCTTGACTAGGAACATTTAAAATGGTATATTTATGTTCATTATGATACATTACTATCACAGAACATACCATTTATGGATTTTTTTATTAAATATACTTTAAATTAAATTATTAATTAATATAACACATTATATCAAGTATATAATAGAAAGAAAACATCTTTTATTCCGAACAAGATTAATTATCGAATTAAATATATGTAACAAATTACATAACTGCCCCTAGGGCATACCCCTAACTATATCAATCTTCCACTTGCACTTGGGGTCAATTATGGAATTTTATTCCAACTTCTCCAATCAGTTTCCTCAAAACCAATTGGGTCAGTCCCTCAATGAAAGAGTACGCTATTATTTTTTAATTAACTCTCTTCGACGCTAATAAACTACATTTATCGTATAGAACAATTCAGAGTATATCTATCTACTTCCAGTGAGCTCTAAGTTTTGTTATGAACTATATCGCAACATTGCTACAATATAACAATGTTACGAGATTCTCAACATTTGGAATCACCCTAAGCTCAGTTAAAAATTTGCGCATTTATTATATATGCATTGTTTTTATTGTGATGCTATTCAAGTCAATGCACTTAGCATTTTCATTGAATTAGCCACAATCTCTTCTATTTGGAACATTTCCAACTTAAAATTCTTAACTTGAATTTTATTATTGACATATTATACTCAATATCATTTATGAAGTTTAAGTCCGAACACTCCTTCATAAGGAGTTCATTGTTTTTGTAAATACATGAGAACACTTTGAACTATCATTCGGTGATATCACTTCGGACTTGATATTTGCTTCATGTATCAAATACATAAACAAATCACGATATCATAGACAACATAACATGTGTGATAATCCCTATTGCCAATGCATAAGGAATCTATATTCCATGTTCCCTATTAAACATTTTAATAAGGTGTCCTTGCATTTCGTTTTGAGACTTTCTAATATCTTTTATATTTACCATAAAAGACATCATTTACAAATCCAACGTTGAGTATTAAAATAACTAAAACTGATTTTAAACAAGTATATTGTTAACAATGAGTAGTGTGTTGTTTACTTATGATTTAGTAATATCCATGTGCCTTTTAACGTTCTTTCTTATGAACACATGATTCCTCTGCATTTTGATTGATAATCAAACTATTTAATACATCTATCAAAACACTTTTTCAATTTTGATGGTTTTCAGAATGATACTTTCGTATCCGTTCTCGGATCATATCCGAAAGTCTACAAACTCAATATTACTTCCATTGACTTCGAGACACTTTGGTTGTTATGTGCAAATAAACTAGTCTAAATGTATATTTAGAACTTTTTGTTTCAACACATATATACCAAAACATAAAGTCATACTTGGCGATAATTTTGTGAGTGACATCCGAACTGATTTGAGCACATCGAACGGTGAATCTGTTATGTAAATTTCAACAATTGAAATTCACAGTAATAACAAAATCAACAATGTGGCTAACTATATTCCAACTATATTTTATCTTTCTCAGAAAGACACATTTGCAACCAATGGATCACATCCATTCGAATACAAGTATCAAAATCATATTTTGATAATGTATTTGTAATCTATTTTGGATTAGTTCATTGTACCATGTCATAGAGTCAATACTCTTAATGGTTTAATTAAATAACCAAGGATTATTTATTCTTGACATTGACAAGAAACTCACATTCTCTTTAATGTATGAGAATATTCATTAGACGTTATAATGTATTTGTGTTCATTTAGGTTCGGTCAATTTTATTCCATCCCTTGTAATCAGTTTTATCATTGGATCACATCCAAAATCATTTTATACCAATAATTTCTTAAAGAAATTCCTTCGCTACGAAGTTGGTAATTCTTGAAACAATATTTGTTCCTCAATGCAATAGAATGCGCATTCATAAACATTTTATGAATTGCCCTATAAAATTGATTTTGCATTAGTTCATAATATATTTATTTTCACAACATAAATCAGACATTTAATGAGACCATCATTCCTAAAATTTCTTGAGATGATTCATACAAGATCCCTTACGTATAATTATTACGTGCAGTCTTTCGACTCGCACAACTTGCCGACTCCTTAGCCTAGGATATATAGGGGTTTCTTATAAACCCATAACCCGTATGGTTTTTTTAAACTAATCTTTGAATGATATTAATTTTAACATTGTGTACTACTCGTAAGTACGCACGTTATAGAAAGAATTTAACTCAACTTCACTCATCATTAACCATGCTTTGTCCAGCAAAGTTCGATTACTATTTATCAATACATCATTATGTATTATAGAGAGGAGTGGCCTTTGGGAATGAATCTTTATTCGTATTAGGTACATATGGAACTCTTTCCAATATACTCACACATTCGATCAAATTGATTTATTTCTGCCACATGTTATTTTATTTACTTCCATTTTATATTCCATGAGATTATCATAGACTTATACATGCGTATCAAATACACATGTCCATGTCTATGATAACTCATTGGTGAATACAACGAAGTACCTAGAACCGTTTTAGTATTAATAGACTTATAATCGCATAAATCTACATGTATCAGTCCAAAAGTTCATCAACTCTTACAAAGCTGCCACTAAATGGGTGCATAGCCCTTAATTGTTTGAGATATAATTAATCAGTATCATATGATTCATAATCATATAATAAAAATTATTTCTCAAAACTACAGCTTAGTTTATAATACCAACATAATTGTAAATTATTTTAGATACTTCAGCATTTTTCAATGCATCACTTTTGTTGTGAAAACAAATACATATTATAGTTTTATTTTGTAACGAATATTCATAATATTCACTGGAATATAACTATGTCTATTTTTTCATTCAACACTGGAAAATACTTATAATTTCATAAATACTGTGGGGTGAGTTTTACTAAAACAATTTCCATAGGTTAATGTAACCAATAAGTGCTATATGGCGTTCTCCCACTATTTCTGCCATTACTATAATATCATACTAAATTTGGAGATCCATCATTCACTTTATATAGATTATTCATTTCATATACTATAACCAATTTACAGTGGATAGTTCTTTGATCAAATATCTTGATCTCAAAGAAATAAGTCTCATAGAAACAATTTTCTATATAAAATACATTTTGAAATAGAAATCATATTTCCTATTCCAACATTAAATCAATTATTATTTACAATTCTCGTTTCCAATGTTTCTTTATGAAGCAGAAGTGACCATTCCTCTTTACATCCCAAGTGTACCTTAAATCACATCTACTCTTGTACATTCGTTTTTCTTTATAAATGGTTGAACCATTGAACATAATACCCTTATTACAACATCATAATGAACTCTTTACCAAAGCGAACTCGATTATCCTTAACATTTAAGGACATCAAATATATTACACTTGGTGTAAACTGATCAAAATGACATTTTAGCGATTGAATTCTTAGATCTATGTTGTAGTTTTGGTCTTGTGTTACATTTAACAAAATGAAATCCTTTTGTAATCAATCAAATTGAATACTCGATCTCACAATATTGTTTATTGGCTTATTTCGAATGAACTAGCTTCATCGAAGTATCGTACATTACGAACTATGACCGTTCCCGAACTATGTCCCTTATTCAAAACTCATGGAATGCAATATACGGTCCCGACCAAATAAACATCTAAGCGACCAAATTATGAATGTATTTAGTAGCTGTAGAATCAGGCGCTTGCATGGATGTTGAAACATTAACACGCAATAATCATTTCTTAGTAAGTGTGTGTTATATTTGTATTTGTCAATCTCTAATTCAGTTCATTTGTATATCTTAATCGATAAATGTTTTGTCAATCATATTAAATGCACAAATTTATTAATGTAGATTATTATAACATTATATAGCATATGTTCTTACAATATTAGAAAGGTTAAATGTTATCATATCATTTTTCTAATAAGGCTCCCACTAGTCTTTTATGTTTCACTAAATCCTAAGTCGAAGCATAGAAGTCTTTCGACTTCACTAGGACTCGTCCGTTTTGGAATTCTGACCTTTAGTTTGCTCAACAAGCCATAGCTCCACGGACGATGGATAACTCATTATCGGTTGTATCACATACAATTCCTAACCCTTTGTACTTTGTCCTAATTTCACTTCGACCATAAGTTTGCTCAACAAATTGAAACGAAATTATTCACTCGTACCTACCACATTGCGATGGCCTTAGTATATGTACCTTGAGTTTGCTTAACAAATACATATACTTACCTTACCCCGTCTATTCAGTATATTAATAATACTACACATAACATCCCTAGCTTGAGTTTGCTCAACAACTAAGGAGTATGCAAGTAATTTATTAATATATATATGTATGTGTGTGTATGGTAGAGGACAACATTACATTGAAGATTCATAATATTCAATATATTATATTGATTGATATCGACTTATGGAATAATGTATTTCTTATGAAATACCATCATGATTCAAGTGTCGGACACATCATAAATCACGGTATACATACAATACGTATATATTTATCCTTTAAGTCTATTTGGGTTTCTTAGTGCTCTACGTTTAATTTATACATTCATATTATATAACTTTTATTATTATATAACTTTTATATTTCATATTACTTATACAATAGTCTTATGTATAATATTATATTAAATTATCTTATTTAATTAATTAACATTTTAATTAATTTTATATTAATTCAATATAACATTTACATTAAATATTTATTTTATACTATAACCTTTGTAGTAGAACACATATATCATATATATGTGTATATAATTTAATTAATTAATTTAATTTAATTTTTTTAATTAAATTTATATTAATTTTGAAATCATTTTGTATACACATAGGTATACTTATGATATCTTAAACATTTTAAAATATCATAACATATATCAAAATATATAATACATGTGTATGTATATATATATCTCATTAATTAACTTATTTAATTAATTTATATAGTTTATTAATGTTATTAATAAATTTAAAATTTTGAAATTAATTTATAATATTTTTCTAACATTTTGAATTTTTTTATTATATTATAACTTTTATAATATATGTATATATATATCTTACTTTCAATTTAACTTTTAAATTTAAAATCTTATATTTTTAATTTCTAAACATTTTTGAAAATTTATATTATAACATTTTACTTATTTTAAATTTAAAACCTTTTATTTTTAGTTTCAAAACAGTTTTGAAATTAGCCCAAGGCCCAATTCAAATTGGGCCTTTCTTTTAAGGATAACCATTTGGGTTTACCTCATCATTTCGGACCAAGCCAGTAGCCAGGTAGGGCAAAGTAATTGATTATCCAAACCCAATCTTAGACAATACTTTTCTAGATACCCTACTATATGGGTAGGCTTTAATTAGTTAACCATAATATGACTAATTTAGACCGCATAGGCTATTGGGCTCTAATACCACTGTTAGAACTGGAACAGCCCGTAGTGGAAGTAATGCATGAATTTAAAAAAATTCCCTTATTGGATAATTATTGGGCCTATGAAGTCTACTTTAATTAGAACGTTTGTATATATTAGTTAAATAAAATCTTTTATTATTTATTTAAATTTATAAATTATATAGTTTTATTTAAATTATATATTGATATATATGTATGTGCATGCTTGTGTCATATACACATATATATTGTATTGATGTGTAACATATTAACCTGTGCAAGGTATAGCATGCCTATGTATAAATGTTGGGATTTATATCGCAACAGACACATTAGCTCATTCGATATGTAATATATGTTGTCCAAATATGTGCATGTATATAATCTACCACTTATATATAATATTATATATATATATGTACATGTTAAGTTTGTTTAAATAATTTATGTAAATGTATAATACATTTATATATATATATATAATCTCGTAAATAAAATATTAATATATATTATGTGCATATTATTATAATATATCTATTTAATACAAAAAAAGTTATTTAAATCTTAAATAAATAATTTTTTTAAACTTGAAAAATTATGTATTCTAATATAAATATAATAATAAAATATTATTTTATTTTATTTTAATATATACACACACACACATAAATTTATTAATAATATATAACATATATGTATATTAGTTATTAAAATTTTAATTTTTTTAATAAAATTCCAAATTATGTGTACAACATAGGAAAAAATTATTATTATTTTTGTTATTTTAAAATATATTTTAATTGAATATTCATTTGAAATTACATATTATATTAATAAAAAAAATTCTAAACCTCTTTTCAAGTTTTAAATTTCTGGTAAATAATCAATGATATTTTGAAATTTGAAAAAATAATTTCTACATTTTTTTATTGGAATTTATTTTTAAATAATTTATTAATTTTCAGTCAAATTGAATAATAATTTTTAATAATAACATTTTTCTAAAGTTTTTATTTTCTGTCCAAGAGCTTATCTGATATAAAAATTATTTTATAAAATTTAAAAGTAATTTTTCATAACGTATTCGATTTTATATGATTTATTTATATAGTATACTGATTTAAATAATATTAAATAATTATAAAAATTATTTCCTTACCGTCAAAAATTACTATTACTTTAAAACTTCATATATAAAATTATACGACCATTTTCAACCATAGTATGTTGATGTAATTAAATAAAAACCATATATATGTAATTAACTAACATATATAATTTAATAAAAATAAAGTATAAGATATATTATGCGGCTGTACTGATTTGATGTGTATAAAGAAATTAATTTTTTTATTTTAACATAAATATATACATGCACATTACCAAACTAATTTGTCACAACATTGTTATATAATGAGAATCGTCACCTAAGTAACAATATAATAATAATATTTATATACAATAAAATATTATACAGAAAATTATAAACTATAATTTGGTAAAAACCATACCTAAGTAACAAAGCCTTGAAGTACGCATTGAAGAGATGAACTCTCCTCTTTGAAACATTTTTCGATTCCGCAGATTGCTTGTTCTTAAACCGTTGACCTTCAGCTATAAAATAACGATCAAATCTGACTTGATTCGAGTTTGTATTGATGGAGATGCTATGGTATAATTTTAGCTAGCAAAAGATGGAAGAAGAGGCAAGAAAAAGATCATTTGCAATTAGGATTAGGAATGCTTAAATAGTGGAAAGAAGAGAGAAAAGATTAGATCTCATCTCATACTATTTCTCCCTCAATCCGAGCCATCCAAAATCAAGCATTTCCAACCCCTATTTGAGCCGCACTACGTCCATGTGAAATTTTATAATTAATATTTCATAATTATTAATTAATTTATAACAATTATAAACTAATTAAATTGTTTGGTCAAAGAAGAATTTATCATTTCGGGGTTGTAACTCGTAAGGTGCAAATTTGGTCAGCGATTAATATCGAATTATTCGAATATTAATCTTCACACGTCACTTAACTAGGTGGTGACATTTTAGCCAAATTTATCACTTATTTCGTTTGGGTAAAATCCAATTTCACTTTGTTAAGCATTACCCAGTTGTGACTTCTATTTACACCAATTGTCTTCGTCAAAACTATATCACTTTGGACTTATGGAATTTGGTAATGGTCAAAATACCAATATCATACATATTCAAATCTATAGTCCAAACACAAAGTCTTGGTTCAATACTAACAATTATTATTAACCGAACTGCTTTGGCCAGAGACTTTGACTTTAAGTTGACTTGAGTTGACTGTGACACTAACCCCATATAACCGAGGAGACGAATCCTCTCTTGAATGGTGCTTCTCTTCTAATACTTCCACTCGACCCAAATATAGTCACTCGATGGACACTGTGCCATGATTTGGCTATAATCAAAGCAAAGCTTTCATATTGAATATCCACAGAATTCTTAAGTCAAGACAACTGTGTAAATCAATCACATCGATATTTTCTGTCTGACCTTATTTGTATTAACAAACAGAAAACTATTAAGTAAGTCGTTCCATAGTTATTCAATAACTATCAGTTCGTAACTCCTAGGTGCCCCCAACAGTCATAAGTAATACACTATCCAGCATTTGAAAAGCACTATGTACTCTGGTCTCAATGGATACATCGATATTCAATCTTGATGTATCTTAACTAATAACATTTGAATGGTATATTTGTTTTCATTGTGATAAATTACTCATGGTTACAGTACTTTGTAACTACTATCAAAAAACATAACATTTATAGATTTTCTATTAAATATTCTTTTATTTAATTAATTACTTATTTAATATAACATATTATATCAAGTATATAGTAGAAAGAAAACACCTTTTGTTTCGAACAAGTTTAGTCATCGAGTTGAGAAACTACATAATTGCCCCTAGGGTATATGCCTAACTCTATCGCTTAGTGGGTGTGCATGTCTATTTATAGAGAATTTGGATCCTTGGATATTTGACATGTGGCGTTCATAGGAAATGGAGATTTTGTTGCTATGGCCCAACTTTTTTCCAATATCTTGGTGATGACAGAGCCTAACAGACCAATCAGGGTTTGCCACATGGTCGATCAGAATATTGTCTTTTAATAATTTTTTCTACATGCGATAGTTTTTTTTTCAACTTACGATAACTTGTCTATATCAACTTGTGATTGCTCGATTCCTTCAACTTACGGCAGTTTGTTTTTATCTACCTACGATGGCTTTCTTCCCTTCAACTTGCTATAGCTTTATTCTTCAACTTGCGATAGCTTATTAACATCAAAACTTGCGATAATTTTCTTTCCTTCAACTTACGATAGTTTTATTTTTTAACTTGCAATAGCTTATTAACATCAACTTGCGATAACTTTCTTCCCTTCAACATGTGATAGCGTAACACCTCATATTCTGGAATACGAAAATATGGGGAATTAATTAAATTTAATCATATTCAATTATGGGATAAAATAAAGACAAGTTAATTTAATAGATGGTGAATGAATATAGGATAAGGAGCTAGGAATTTATTAAGAATAGGCTAGAATTCAGTATTAGCCCAAAGCCCAAATTGTAGGAAATGCGGATTACGGATCTTAAGGCAGAATTAACACTAGGGGGTGAATAGTGTTTAATTAATTTTATGAATCTTTTTGAAATCTTTTCAAATAAATCCAAACAGATGCAATTCACAAACACATAAACAATCACAGAATCAGACGCAGATGCAAATAGTAAATAAAAGCAGTAAAGGAAAGAACACACCAGAATTTTATACCGGTTCGGAGTTACCCTACATCCAGTCCCACACAATTACTTGTGCAGATTTCTTTTCAAATATAATGTCGATATTACAACCTCGATTTCAAGGCCACGAGATACACCCTCCTATCTCCGAGTTCAGAGCAAACTCTCTTGATTTAACCAGGCTACAAGATCACCTAATTGATTTACGGGCTACAATCACACCCAATTGATTTATGAGCCACAATCACACCATTTCCAATCACACTTTGATAGAGAGAGACTCGATACACTTCGATCTTTCGATATTTGATTACAAATGATCCTATAACTTTGAATAGCACTGAGATCTTTGAGAGAGAGAGTGGCAGAGAATCAAACTAGAGATGATCGAGTTTGATTCACTTAGAATTTCAGCATAATTTTGTTAAAGCATTTGAAATTTATGAGAATATTTGAGTGGAGAAGAAGGAGTGAAGAAATGAAGAAAAACTAACTTAAAATTCATTGAAAACAACTGGTATTTATAGAAGAACAACGGCCATGTCCATTCGCGAAAGGTTATGACAAATAGACACTTCTTTTGAAAATTTGAATTTTAAACTACGGCTACCATGTCGGCATGGGAGGATGAGGGATGTTGACATGCCTATGTTAATTTTGAAAATAGATTTTGCTTTAAAATGATTTCTATTCTAAAACTTGTCAAAACAATTTCTAAACTTTGTAAACCATTTTGAATATAGTTTAAACTTCTAAAAGAGTTTTAGAAAGTAATATTAAAATATATAATCTATAATATAAAAGTAATATTAAAAACTAAGTATAGATTTCTTTATAATATATTAAATCTAAAATATTAAAATCAATATATAGTTTAAAAAACAAGAGATGATTTTGAAATTAAAATGATTAAAAATAGTTTTTGAATTAAGGCTAAAATATTTAAATTGATAGAGATGACTTTAAAAAGATATTTTTTGAAAAAATAAATCATTTTGAAAATTTCGTGGATTCTATTCCACCAGAGAAGGTCGTGGGTTCCATTCCACTAAAGAGGTCGTAGGTTCCATCCCACTATTAAAGCGAGAAGGTGGATTCCATTCCACAATTAAAATCCAAATAAAGATTTTAGTGCTATTATGAAATTTTAACATAAATCTATACTCTATTACTTATCATGATATCTTGAACTCTTGATAATATTGATATCTTGAACTCTTGAACTCTTGATACTCACGAGTCTTCAGTCTTGATTTCTTCAATCTTGAATTCGTCAGTCTTGAATCTCTATACCCAGTTTTGAATCTTTATACTATACAGTCTTCATTTTCAGTACTTGCATATGTATATATATATATCCTGCATATACATATATATCTAGACAAGAATATTAGTATTTATATTTTATAACAAGTCCTAAGGTTGTTGTCATCAAAATCATCATCTCAGGAACTAACACAAATTACTAAAATCTTACACTCCAACTCCTCATTCATTCTCACATTTTTCCGTAAATTAAAAAAGAGAAAACAAGGAGCATAAACTGACCATATTTTCAAGGGATGAAAGAGGAAAATCTAAGGGAAAAGAGAAGAAGCATTCATTTCTTAAGCAAACCAAGCTTTTAACCAAGTTTAATAAATCAAAGGTGACTAATACTTCTATTAAAACCTTCCAAACCCATATGGGTTAGGACTGTATGCATATTTGATGACGAAGGAATGTATAAGTGATAAATGATATTTTATCATGTTTGGAGATTTAAATATGATGATTTTGATGCGTTAGACAAAAACATAAATAAACCCTTCTCCAAATTACTTGAAACTTTACATGATGGGTAAAACGATGAGTTTATAATTTTATAATTTCCTGATATTATTTGGAATTGATTTGAATTTCCCAAATTGAGGATAGGCCTAATTTCAAAAATTATTTAATATATTAAAAATTAATTATTTTGACTTGGAAATTTTATAGCAAATAAAGTATAATAATTTGGATTTTTGATGAATTTTTGGGATTTTCCATGTATTTTCAAATTTTTATGAATTAATTAGCAAGAAAATTTAAATTATTAAGGGGAAATAAATAAGTTAATCAAGTGAGCAATTAACAAATCCTGAAAAGAAAACTGAATAGCTTTGATAAACCAATAAGAATTTAACATATATTTGGGTTAGATGAAAAGTAAGTACTTTAAATAAAAACAAAAGAGCTTTCTGATGAATTATAAGACTGCCGTGGTCAATGTGCAACGGCTAGTATGAACACCAACTTGCGATAGCTCATATAAACTCAACTTGCGATAGCCAATTAAATGTCCAATTTTTCACAGCTAATATATGGTCAACCTGTGATAGTTCATAGTGAGTCAATATGTGATAGCCAAGTTGGAATAAACCTGCGATAGCCAAGTTGGAATCAACTTGCGGTGACGATGTAAGGATCGACTTGCGGCAGTTAGGTGGGATGAACTTGCAATAGCTCCTACAAACCGAACATGCGATTACCTAATAAAGGTTAACCTGAAGTAGCTAAAAAAAGCTATCATCTTGTGAAAGCCTAGTAGGGTTCAACATGTTATAGCTAGTTAAAAGCTCAACATGCGACGGCTAGGCTCAACTTGTGATAGCTAGGATTTGGTCAACATGCGATGGCCCTCGGAGACTCAACTTGCGATAGCTAGGGTTACGTCAGCATGTAGTAGCCCTAGGAGATTCAACATGTGATATCCATGTATAGTGAATATGAAATGGTAAACAATGCTAAGTACATGAAGGAAATTGCTACGTGATGATAAGTTGAATCATTAGTAAAAAAATGCAAATGGGAGGCCTAAGTGGCAAAAATATGTCAAACCACAACATTATAATTGGTAATTTAGATACAAGGCTATATGGATACCAAATTTCAAAAGCATGACATTATAATTGGTTACGTTGATGGAAGGCCTAAGTGGCTATCAAATGTTAAAATCATGACATTATAATTAGCAATGTTGATGAAAGGCATGTGTGGCTAACAATTGTCTAAAACACGATATTATATTTGGCAACGTTGATAGATTTCCTTAGTGGCAAATCATTTTCCATTCAGGACAATATATGGAAATGATGGTGTAAGGCTTGCATAGCACCCAACTGTCTATTAATGACAAAATATGAGAACGATGGTACAAGACCTTTATGGAAACCTAATTATTTGTTAACGATGAAATTGAGAGGAAACAAGATAAACACCTAAGTGGAAATCTTAAGTTCTAGTACAATTATTGAACTGGTAAGAGTAAGGCTTGAGTGGCAATTTCAATTGAATTGACTATAAGAACTAGTCAAAATTATGTAAATAAAATCTTACATTTATGATGAATCGATGGTTTGTGGTTAGTCATGGCATGATATTATTACATAGGTGAAGTAATTGATGATGACTGGAATGGTGAAGGGAAACCTCGGTCCATGCTTTAGTAGCATGTTCTCACTATATGATTTGATTATTTACGGTAAATTATTACTCATAGCAGGCTTTATGTCAGACCTTTATTTTTATTATTTCCTATAGAGTTTATGGTTTAGACAGTATCTTTTGGAAAGACAAATAAAGGAGCCGGAGCCGAAGACGAAGCATGAGGCTTATTTTACAAATAAAAATTATTTTGAAAATTCAACCGTGTAAAACTAAAATTTATAACTGGTTAAGTGTCCATGATGACATCCTCATATATCGGGCATGGAACTCTAGTTATATTTTATTATATTTACCATATGTGGGAGCGATGCAGGTTATTCCTGATGTAAACACTATGTAAACCATTTTGATGAAATAAATACATTGGTTGCTTTGTTTACTTATTGTTTTTTGTATATGTGTATACTGATCTCGCTTTGTCGCTTGAAAATAATTCTAGTGATGACTGTAGCACTATCGACGTTCATTTTTGGGTCTTGAAGTCGGGGATGTTACAACTTAGTATCAAAGTGATGTTAGGAAACTCCTAAGTAAAATAGAGCTAAGTAGAAATTAAGCAACATAAAATGAACACCCTAGGGAGAGTGGACACTATATATATAACATATTTGTATTTTGATATAGATATATAGAAGAATATCTACCCTTTTACTATTGCTCTTACTCTCTGTACTTATGTTTCTTATAAACCTTTGCTTGTGCAGAAAGTAAGAGGGAAGGCAATTGCAGAAGTTAATGCTGAAGCTGGTAATGAAATGTATGCTCTGACTGTAAGGAATTTGGATATGAATCCACTTTTCCAGCAATTCATGACAAATTTAGCATTGTAGCATGTGCCACCGCAGGCCCAGAATACCAAGGGGCATGGTGCAGCCAGTTAGGGAGGATTTCGCTAAGATGAATAAGGATTTCCGAAGCTTGGAAGGAGAGTTGTTTAGTAGTATGAAGAAGGTGTTGGAGGCTAGTGATTGGCTATTAGTGTGTGAAATATTTTGTGAGGACTTGGAACAAACAGATGTCTAGAAAGTGAAGTTGGTGCCCAGGTAATTCAAGGTACTAGCATGTGTCTAGTGGAGAACAGTAAGATAGGAGATCCCAGAGCAAGAAATTACTTGGGATATGTTTAAGGAGATGTTCGCAGAATAGTATATCCCTGGATCAGAGCTGTCTTCGATGTTCTGGGAGTTTGTGGAGTTGTAGTAAGGAAGTTTAACTGTGCTAGAGCATGTGCATAGGTTCAATGGCTTGTTCAAATATGGAGCAGACCTAATTGGGACCCCGGTGTTACTACCTAAAATTCCTTTCGACTCAGTCACAGCCGGATTAAGCAGAAGGCAAAGAAGAACAAGAGGAAAAGGCTCCAGCTAGACCTTTCGAAGGAGTCGAAGGGATGCTCCAGCCAAAGTTCAAAAGCTTCAAAACCTTTCAAAGGGGTCGAAGGAGTCGAAAGCACTCTTCCACTTCAGTGACCTCCTTTCGAAGCAGATGATTCCATATGTATGAAGACCTTTCGTATGAGTTGAAGCAACACCTTTCGAAGACAATGAGGGATAGCTCTTAATACATGAGCTAAACCTTTAGAAACCAAAGGCTTTGCCTTCACTCAACCCACTCGAAAGCGTGTATTGGCATGTTCAACCCTTTTGAAAGCTAAACCAAGCCTTTCGAACTGGTCGAAGCCATTATTGTCCAGGGAGGCTTCGCATCAAGTCACAGGCATGAGTTTGGAAGCAACCTACAACATCGAAACCATCAGCATCTCAACATCTTCGAAACCACTGGGTAAAGCCTATCGACAGAGTCGAAAGCTCCTACAAAGTAACATAGAGGAGGAAAGCGCAACCGCTCCTTTCGACAAAGGCGAAAGCATACTAGTGCCAACACGGCAACCACCTTTCGACCAGGTCGAAAGCATTAGGGTCGAAAGGTGCTGACCCGCATCTATAAATAAGACCCAAGGGGTCTAGTTTAGAGGATCTGAACTCATTCATTCCAAGCTTGTATTCTCTTACTTCTAAAAGCTGTAAAACCCTAATTTGTAAATCGAATTGGGGATTTTGAGTAATAAAGTCTTCTTTAAGTTGAAAACGGGAAGTCTACAGTTTTTCTAATTACTTAATTGTTTCTCAAGCTTTTATCTGTTTTATCCTTGTGTTACAGGTATCAACTGAATTGAAGGGTCTCTTCCGACTAGGTCGAAACCCACATATTCTCAAGTAATACTAGTTATTATTCCCAGGTCTTCTACTTTCGACAAGGTCGAAACCTCGTATCAACTCACTTTAGCCTTTGATCCAGATCCAAGCAAGACATTTAAGAATGCTGCTTTCGATAAGGTCGAAACCTAACTTCAATCCACTCAAACCATAAAAACCCAAACCTAACATAAAGAGTTAAAGGATTTAGCTTTCAACAAGGTCGAAACCTCAACCTCAGATTCTAGATTGAAGCCCCAACCACTTAACAAATTAAGCCTTCGACTGTGTCAGAACCCACTAAGATAAACCTTATCCAAAGGTTTCTAAAGTGATCCATTTGAGTCTCACAACCGCTTTAAAAGGAAGGCTTTCAAAGGGACATTCAAATCATCTTAACAAGCTCGAAAGGATGTAAAGAGAAAAGGCTAGTCATTTTGACTAGATCGAAAGGTCGATCTGAACAAATCCTCATTATAACAACCAGATCGAAAGGAGACCAAAGTAAATATTTACATTCTAATCACCTCAACCCATCTAAAGGAAACCAAAAGGAACTGACCTAGTCCCTTATCTTTACTTTTGGGGTATTGACAAGATTTCTTGTTAACACCTAGTAAAGAAGGTAGAGAAATTCATCTTGGGATTAAAGCCGGGATTGAGCAACAAAGTGATGGCCCATTTTGCACTTCCATTCAATGAAGTGGTAGATATGGCAAGGAGGTATGAACTAACATACGATGATAGGTTGTCTGTGGGGGCAGAAGGCTCAAGTTAAGAAGAAAGGGAAGTTTTCCCCATATCAGAAAGGCAAGAAGGGCTAGTAGTAAAAGGGAAAGGCTCAGGGTAGTGCAGAATGACGTGACATGCTATAATTGTAGGAAGATGGGGAACTATGCAAATAAGTGTCCACAGCCAGTTGGAGTAGTAAAAGGTTAAGTGCTTTGTCTATGACAATTTCGAGCACAATAAGAAAGATTGTCCCGAGTTGAAGAAGCCAAAGGTTTTTTCTATGGAAGGACCTTCGTCTAGACTAACTTTTGAGAAAAAGGGAAAGAGTGTGCTTGGAGGTATGATTTTGATTTCTAGTATGTCAGTTAGAGTTCTGTTTGATACCAGTGTTATGCACTCTTTCATTTTGAAAGATTTTGTTGATAAGTTAGAAATAGATACCACCTATTTGATTACATCCTTATGCGTGATTAATTCGATCGATGAGTATGCTACTCTCAGATTAAGGTGCATTGACCTTATGTTTGAGTTGTGTGGTCATATGTTTGTTTGTAACCTATATGTATTTGACTTCATGAGGTATGAGTTAAGTTTGGGTATGGATTGGTTAGTGTGTGATGAAGCTGGGATCTTTTGTGTTGATAAAGTTATTACCTTATGGAATCCAAGTGATGGGAAAAGGAGCATAGTGCATTAGATGTGATGGATGAACAATTTGGATTGATGTTGTGTGGGATGGAGGAACTAGAGGATGAGATAAGTAGGGTCCTAGTAGTTTGGGAGTTCATGGATGTCTTTGAGTCAGTAACGGGATTACCACTGAGAAAAGCGATTGAATTCTGAATAGATTTGATGCCAGGAGCACAACCTATTAGCAGACCACCTAGCAAGATGTCGGCCAATGGGATGGAAGAATTAAAGAAACAGCTGGTGGAACTTGAGCATAAAAGTTTTTTTAGGATGAGTAGTTCGCCATGGGGAGAATCTAAGTATTCGTAAAGAAGTCAAATGGATCTTTACGGATGTGTATTAATTTTCGAAAGCTGAAGAAATAACAGTGAAGAATCGTTATTCATTACCTAGGTTAGGCGACTTGTTTGATCTATTGAGTGGAGCTAGAATATTCTCACAGCTAGATTTGGCAGTAGGATTCCACCAACTAAGGGTAGTAGAAGATAGTGTTCCATTGACCATGTTCAGAACAAGGAACATTTCATATGAGTGGTTAGTGATGTCATTTGGACGGATCAATGCTCATGCGTTCTTCGTTGATCTTATGAACCGAATCTTTCACGGTCAGTTGGATAGATTTGTGTTGGTCTTTATTTATTATATTTTATATATTCTATGGATAAGAAATACCATAAAGTTCATCTTAGATTGGTGTTAGAGATATTGAGACAACACAAGTTGAAGGAGTAGTTTTCGAAGTGCCATTTTTGGAAATGGGAAGTTAAGTTTTCTTAGGCATGTTGTTCCAGAGAATGGATTTGCAGTGGATCCAACGAAGATAGAAATCATTAATGGTTGGAAGAGGCCAGAGATAGTCATGGTGATGAGAAGTTTCTTCGGATTAACTAGCTATTACCACATATTCATTAAAGATTTCTCGCATATAGTAGCACCTTTGACCAAGTTGACTTGGAAAAATGCGAATTCATGTGCATCGAGAAGTGCGAAGGACCATTTCAGGAGTTGAAGAAGTTATTAATAAATGCTCTAGTCTTGATCATACTTGAGGGGAATTAGGGATTTGTAGTGTATACCTATTCTTGTGCAACAAGTTTGGGACTAGTGTTGATGCAAAGAGAGCGAGTGATAGCTTATGCATCAAGGCAATTGAGAATGCATGAAGTCAGTTATCTGACTCACGATTTGGAGTTGGCCGTAGTATTTTTCGGGCTTAAGATCCAGAGACGTTATCTTTAAGGAGAGCGGTTTGAGTTTATACCAACCAAGTTCTTTAAGTATTTATTCTCACAGAAGGAGTTAAATATAAGACAACATAGATGGTTAGAATTCTTGGCAATATATGACTTCGATATAGAGTATACTATAGGATAGGGGAACAACATTGCAAATACTTTGAGTAGGAAGCATTAGAATGGTGTGTTAGCCATGATTGAGGAATGGAAGACATTGGAGACATTGGTGTCTTGTGGAGTGCATTATAGAACAAACGTATGATCAAGTCGAGATCCGAGAATGGTGGCAAGTTTGGAAGTACATCTAACCCTTGCGGATAGAATTGTTGCAAGGCAAAGAGAGGACCCATTGTTAGCCAAGAGAATTAGATAGTTAGAGATGAGAGTGGATTTTGAGGATTTGAAGGGATTTGAGATAGACTTGAAGTGATGGCTCAGGAAAAAGGAAGACTGTGTATTCTGAATGTGGGAAATCTTCGAGAGGAGGTCTTGAAAGAAAGCCATCGATCTAAGTTTACCATTCATCCCAAAGGCATGAAGATGTATCATGACATGAAGAGAGTATTATCCTAAGAAGAGATGAAGAGGGATGTTGGTGAGTGTCCGAAGAGATGTTTTACTTGTCAACATGCAAAAGCTTAGCATCAGAAGCCGAGTGGTTTACTCCAACCATGGAAATTTCCGACTAAGAAGTGGGATTTAGTATCCATGGATTTTGTAGATGGGTTTCCTTAGGTCGGGGATGGGGAATGATAATATTTGGGTGTTACTCGACAAACTTACTAACACCCCTAATTTTTATTTAACATTATTCAAGGAATTTAATTAGATTAATTAAATAGAATAAAGTTAAGTGATAATGAGAATGAGGTTTGTTAACTAATTTGGGTCCGACCTTAATTAATCAATTAATAAGATAGTTTTTGAAAGTCTATATGAGTGGATCATGTAGTGTATGTGCAAGTATATGTGGCAAAATATATGATGCAACTAAAACAATATTAATCTAAGTAAATATAAAATAATCACACCAGGATTTTATACTGGTTTGGACCTCCCGTCCTACATCCAGTCCCGAAGATCCTCTTCGGAATTTCCTTTCACCAAATAACCCTCACTTCACCCGGAGGAACAGGTTTACAATAGCAGAGTTTCTTTGTCAATTGTGTGTTCTCTATTACACGGATTTTGACTATATAGTACAAAAGCTTCCAATATATATCTAGAGAGTATTGTCTATGAGGAACTGTATATTTGGAAGAGTAGAATACAAGTATAGATTGCTAGAGATCAAGAGTATATGATAGAGTGTATAATCAGAGAGCATAAGTCAGTAAAGTAGTCAGGTTGTTCTCTTTTCTTGAATCTTGATGATATATATAGTTGTAGAGAGATTCCTTGAGTAGTTGCATCCATTTAACAAGTGTTCTATGGTCGCTTCTGATGGTGATGAAGAGTTGCAACAAAGAGAAGCGAAGATGTCTTTTCAGATGTGATAGTTGGACTTTGAAGATACACAGTCGAGCCTATAATCAGACGTCTGGAAAGTGACCTCAGACGTCTGGCCTTCATATATTTTTTGTGTCTGGTAGCATTTCAGACGTCTGTGTTTATTATCCAGATGTCTGGTCTTCATTTCTGTTTTATGTTTGGATGTCTTTCAGACGTCTGAGTTTAGGATCAGACGTCTGTTTTCTTCTGAGTTGTGAACTAGAGACTTCTAGTGCATCCAGACGTCTGATCTTGTGCATGTTGCTTTTCTTGTAGCTGTGTTATTGCTCTTCTGATTCTATCGACTTGTAGCCTCTTGATACGTTCTTTAAGCCTTGTTCTTTTCTTTCTAGTGATGTTGCTCTAGCAAGTTTCTGTATATATACATTTATATGTACATTTGATTTTCATTGTATAGTTGTTGTCATTAAAACCATGAATTTGATTTCCTAACAATCTCCCCCTTTTTGATGATGACAACTATATAATGTACTTATATATATATTTCAAATCTCCCCCTAAATATGTGCTTTCCATTATCTCTCCCCCTTTATCATTATCAAAAAAGAATGAGGGAATCATATTTGCAAATTCCAAAATCTTTTCTTTTGTTTTTCTGAGTACCTGCAATAAATAAAAATCATTTTTTGGTACCCACTTACTATGTTAGGGTCCAGGGGGTTAGATCTTTGGAAACCACATCCATTTGGGTGTGGTTGAACCTTTATAAATATAATTTTCATTATTAACTACCATATCAAAATAATCATCAATGTATTTTTCTCTATTTTTCCAATTAACAGGAACCTAAATACTTAGATAATTCATATTTCCGTTCAATGATTTTGTACTCCTAGAGAAATTATAAATATTATTGGCCGTAGCAGTATTTGAATTATAAGAATTTGATCTAGTCTTTACTCGAAATTTAGTACTAGTATTAATATTTTTACTATACATGAAAGCGTATTTAGTGTTATTTCTACGATCAGTTTTATTATATCCTAAACCACTTTTGTCATGTAAAGGTCTAGAACTAGATAAAATCATGTTTAAATCATTTTGACCTTTATTAAATTTTGTGACTTCAGTGTTAAGTTTATCAAATTTAGCTTTGAAGTTAAAATTATTATTTTCAAAAGAAATATTACTGTTTTTCAAAATATCAATTTGCTTGTTTAATTCAGAATTCTCCCTTTTTATCGTACAGTTCTCATTTTCGAGAAGAAAAATTCGAGATTCTGAATTATCTAAAGATGATTGTAATAAATCATTTTGTCTTTTCAAATCCATAATTTCTTTTGAAAAAATTTCCTTTTCTTTATCAAAGATAATATTTTTATTTTGCTAAACATTGATTTCCTCTAAAAGATCATTGTTTTTATCTTCTAACTGCTCATTTTCTTTTTATAGGAAATCTTTTTGTGAAACAAGTTCTTCTACCGTATTTTCAAAACATTTAGTTTGTTTTATCGAAAATTTATTTTCCTCTTTTAAACTGGAAATTTCTTGTTCACAATCTTTTAACTTTTCTAAAGCAATTCTATTAACTTTATTCAAGGTTTTACAATCTTTTAATAATTCATCATGTGCTTACAGAAGATCTTTATATAAAGAATCTAAGCATACCGATTGTGATCTGAGTTTAGCCATGAAGCAATTATTTATTTTCTCCTTTGATTCTTCTTTATTGCTCTTCCTCTTCCTATTGCCTTGAGTAGATCTCTTTATAGCCATTTATTCTAGGATGTTGTTACGATCTCTAGAATCCCAGGCTCTGATACCAATTGAAAGTCTATACGAGTGGATCGTGTAGTGTATATGCAAGTATATGTGGCAAAATATATGATGCAACTAAAACAATATTAATCTAAGTAAATATAAAATAATCACACCAGGAGTTTATACTGGTTCGGACCTCCCGTCCTACGTCCAATCCCGAAGCTCCTCTTCGGAATTTCCTTTCACCAAATAACCCTCACTTCACCCGGAGGAACAGGCTTACAATAGCAGAGTTTCTTTGTCAATTGTGTGTTCTCTATTACACGGATTTTGACTATATAGTACAAAAGCTTCCAATATATATCTAGAGAGTATTGTCTATGAGGAACTGTATATTTGGAAGAGTAGAATACAAGTATAGATTGCTAGAGATCAAGAGTATATGATAGAGTGTATAATCAGAGAGCATAAGTCAGTAAAGTAGTCAGGTTGTTCTCTTTTCTTGAATCTTGATGATATATATAGTTGTAGAGAGATTCCTTGAGTAGTTGCATCCATTTAACAATGGTCGCTTCTGATGGTGATGAAGAGTTGCAGCGAAGAGAAGCGAAGATGTCTTTTCAGATGTGACAGTTGGACTTTGAAGATACACAGTCGAGCCTATAATCAGACGTCTGGAAAGTGACCTTAGACGTCTGGCCTTCATATATTTTTTGTGTCTGGTAGCATTTCAGACGTCTGTGTTTATTATCCAGACGTCTGGTCTTCATTTCTGTTTTATGTCTGGATGTCTTTCAGACGTCTGAGTTCAGGATCAGACGTCTGTTTTCTTCTGAGTTGTGAACCAGAGACTTCTAGTGCACCCAGACGTCTGATCTTGTGCATGTTGCTTTTCTTGTAGCTGTGTTATTGCTCTTCTGATTCTATCGACTTGTAGCCTCTTGATACGTTCTTTGAGCCTTGTTCTTTTCTTTCTAGTGATGTTGCTCTAGCAAGTTTCTGTATATATACATTTATATGTACATTTGATTTTCATTGTATAGTTGTTGTCATTAAAACCATGAATTTGATTTCGTAACAGTTTTAACCATAGAATAGAAAGGAATTAATGAGAGGGGCATAATGGGAATAATTCCTCATTTCATTCCCTAGACACGTCCGCTCTCATTCATTCTCATTTCATTTTCTAAAAAAACCCCAAAAGAGGCCGGCCATTACTTAAGGAAAAAGAAGAAGAAAGCTAAGGAATTCAAAGGGGAAAGCTTAGGGGAATTAATCTACATCAAATCTCAATCTCTATTATCCAATCTAAGGTGAATAATATTAACCATCTCATTTGTTTAAGTTGTGTTTTCAGATTTAGAATTTATTTCATAATCGATTGTGATAATATGTCTTGTTTCGATTGATAATATCATTATTGGATTGAATGATGATTTGTTGGAATTTTATAGAATTATTCTATTGGGTTTTAAAGGCAAAATCTAAGTTTTTCATATCCTATTGACTTGAAATTTGAATATGTTGTGTAAAACATTATTTTGGAGATGAGTTTTTAATTTCATAATTTTCCAAGTTCATATGAATATTGTATGAATTTCCTAAGAGGAAATGTATATAATTTCGGGTTTTTAATTATTAAAAATAATTAAATTAATATTTGGTCTTGAAATTTTTGTATAAGGAAGAAGGAAATTCAGTTTTTTGAGGATTTTTCTCTAGTTGTTATGATTTTTTATGAATTTATTATTCTAGAAAAGCTTTTAATTTTTATTAATTAATTATATTAATTATAATGGTTTATCAAATTGGTTGGAGAAGGTAGAACGTGATATACCAGAATTTTTGAAAAGATTATGAAAAGCATTTTACTATCCAATAAAATTTGACATAGGGCAAGGGTTAGTAGAAAGTTTAAATTTTAAAAAGAAACAAATCAAGTTTTAAGCTATTTATAGAAATGCCATTAGCATTATAACTTAGAGTCTCGATATCGTTATATTCATGAAAGTTTGATATCCATGAAGGCCGAAGCATGTGATAACTACTTGATAGTTGTGTGATGTATCTGCTTCCTTAAGGACTCGACACCTAATAAATTATAAAGGTTCAGTACCTAAAGTTTTGTAAAGGATTGATACTCTATGTTTATAAAGGTTCAAGATCCAATGTTTTGTAAAAAGTTCGATACTCAATGTTTTATAAGGGTTCGATACCCAAATGTTTTGTAGAGGTTCAATACCCAATGTTTTGTTGAGGTTTGATAACCCCAAGGTTTAGAGACTCGGAAACTTATTTTTAAAGTTCGACACCCTATGTGTTTTAGAGGCTCGACACCTCATAATTTTAAGAACTCGACACCCCTGTCTTATAATGTCTTGATAATTCCTTGTAGCAATTCGACAACTGTATTTAGAGGCATAAATGCCGTATGTCATACCTAATAGCTATATTTTAGTGGCTCCATAGCCCTTATTTTCTAAAGGCTCGACGGCCTTCTTTGCTATCAAGCGTTTTAAAAGCTATATAAAGATGATATATATATATATATACGTATATGTATATGTATTTTAGTGGCTCGATAGACAATGTTTTAGAGATACTCGACATCTATATTTTAGTGGCTACACAGCCATATGTTTTATAAACTTGAAAGTTATGTTTTAGAAGCTCGATAGCTAGTGTTTTATAGATGCTCCACATCCTTGTTTTGATGGTAATTGTTTTTATATGCTATGCAAAGATGACAATGCCTTAGCACAAGATTTTGGCTAAGTATTTAGGCTATGCTTGTTTTAAGAATGACTTCACGTGGTTTATCGATTATAAAGATAAATGTTTTCAATGAAATGAAGTGATGTTTTAGCCCACTTTTATATGTGTTAGACCAAAAGATGGTATAACACTCTAGATGCCAATGGTGATGAATTAGCTCTTGACTTAAACATTTATAGGGATATGATCAAGTACAGATTGATCAACATTGCCCTAATGGTGTATCAAGAACCCACTCATAATTTGAAACTAATCTAATGAGAGAATCATTATTGAATGAGTGACATTAGGCCCTTGAGGAAAGTTATTACGAAAGTCTATTTGTTATCCTGGAATCATTATGCTCGAAGTCCTTAGAGTTCATTAGATTCATTATGCATGACGTCCCCTAAGGTCATAAGAGTGGATATGCTTGAAGTGTATATGCTCATTTAGGCTTTTAAATGAGATAATCCAAAAAGGCCCAAGTCATATCTTAGATTCGATAGAGATATGGAAGATAAGTGAAGTGCCCATGTTTATAGTCCATTATGCACGATAGTGGGTATATAATTAGGCATGATTCAGTCCTTATGTTCAAAATCCATTATTCATATAATTATGCATATAGGAGTTTTTCATAGTTAAAGGCTCATTGATTATGTTCATGTAGAGCTTGATTATGATGAGTCCATAAATATGCAAGTCCATAACAATAATGTCCAAAAAAGGTCATAGTCTAAGTCCATATGCATATTCAAGTCCACGTTCATATAATTCGAATATCATTACAGTCAAATAAGATTTGTCCCCAATTCGATTTAGGGTTATAGGGCTTCGATTTAAGAAGAGAGAGAAATGAAAATCCGTCCCCTTCCACGAAGACCCTAGGTCCATACTTATAGTGTTCGGTGTTTGCACAAAAAATGGAAAAACACCTCAAAGTCGTATGATTTAGTAGATCTTATGTTGTTCTTAGTGATTTGAGTGATTTATGCAAATATATGAAAAGTAGGGGCTAAACTGTAAAAAGACACGCAGATTTATAGTGGTTCAGCCAGAATGTGCCTACGTCCACTTTATATGTTATTTCTCTTCTCTTGTTTTGATTACAAGTACAAAGCTTTGATACAAGTAAAAGAAAGTTGTTTGAAAGTTCTCTCCATGCTTGAGCTCTCAAACTTGTCCCCCATTGTTGTACCCCTGCCCCTCTATTTATAGAGTGAGGCTAGGGGTAGGGGTCTTGGAGGTATACAACAGCTGGCGGGCCTGGGCTGATGTAATCTGGTCTGGTGGAGCGGGTTCGGCTTACTTTGGTTCGGTGGTAGAAGTATGGTGGACCGGTGTACTTGGTTCGGTGGGAAGCATGTTGAGTGGACCGGTGTGCTCGGTTCGGTGGGAAGCATGTTGAGTGGACCGGTGTACTTGGTTCGGTGGGAAGAGGTGAGTGGACCGGTGTACTTGGTTCGGTGGGAAGCATGTTGAGTGGACTGGTGTACTTGGTTCGGTGGGAAGAGGTGAGTGGACCGGTGTACTTGGTTCGGTGGGAAGCATGTTGAGTGGACCGGTGTGCTTAGTTCGGTAGTGGGATGGAAAGGCCTTGGTTTGGTGATGGGGGAGATGGTATTTGGTTCGGCAAAGACCGGTCGAAATATATCCAACACTTGCCCCCCAAAGTGGGGTACGTGCTTGTATGTGCCGCGCTTTGTTTTCCTGTAGCCGAGGTAGCTTCGTTCGGTCTTGGGTGTGCCGAACCGGTTGGTCCGGTCGACATGTTTTGCTTATAAATACAGGCTTTAGGTTACTGTCATCCTTTATCGTTTTGAGATAGCCGAACCAACCTGATTACCGAATCAATCTGAGGACCGAACCATCCTGATTACCAAATCAATCTGTGTACCGAACCAGGTATGTTTGAATGCCGAACGGGCCTATTCTGAATTACCGGATGATCTCTTGAGATCCCCAAATACCGAATGAGCCTTCGTATTTGCCCTACCGAATGAGCCTTTGTATCTGTCCTACCGAATGAAACTTCGCATCTGCCCTACCAAATGAACCTTTGTATCTGCTTGTTTACATCCTCCGTTCTAACAGTACGCTTTTTATGTTGCAGATAAATGTCTCGAAAAGCAGAAACTCGATCAGATAAAAAGAAGTCCCAGGGCGAAGGAGAATCTTCCTCAGTGCCCCCTGTTCAGCCAGGTCCGGAACGTCATGGATCTACCCCGAGATCACTAGTGGACGGGTACGGCCCTCAGGAGCTTCTGAACTCCCCGCCCGATTGCTTTCCCAGCTCCCTTAAGGAAGAGCAGCTTGATGTCATCTCCCGTTCTTTCGGAATTTATAGGGCGCGAATGTTGTTGCCAGGGAGAGAAGTTATGCCATACGACCCTCTCGAAGGGTACTTTGCCTACAGCAGATACCACTGCATGTGTGGTGCCATCCCGCCTCTTAATGCTTGGGTAGCCAGCTTCCTTACATATCTAAAGGTGGCCCCATTCCAGCTTCAACCTAACTCCTATATTATATTGGTGAGCCTCTTCGTCATCTTCCAGAGGAAGTATGGGCGTGCTCCTTCCAACCGGGAGATCCGGTACTTATATAATCTGAGAGGCTATAAGAAGGGGTCCCCATACATCAGCTTGGAGTCAGCTGTAACCTTTAAGCCGGTCTTGGATCTGTATTCTAAATACAACATGTTCAAGAAGGAGTGGTTCTTCGTCAGGGACGACTCTGTTTCGATTCGGAGTTTCACCTCTGGATGTAAGTCGATGCTTTATTTATAATTTCCATTCTAGTTACGATGCTTCTTCTCATACGTTTTCATTTTTGCTAGCGACAGGTGGCTTTGCGGTTGTGGAGACTGATCGCCTGGTTCAGACGGCGGCTGAGAAAGAAGCTATCCCCGGGAGAGATAGATCAGCTGCCTACCTGATCAGAAATGCGACCCTTCTGGAGTATAACTTGATCCTTCCACAGCAGTCAGTAGTCAAGCAGAGGGAAACAACGGAGGAGAGGGCGGCTGCTCAAGCTAAGGGAGGTGTCACAGTAGAGAGTGGCAAGAGGAAACCTTTCACAAAACCTCCAGCTGTCGGAGGCAAGAAACTTAAGAAGTCGGACGGTCCTTCCCCCAGCAATTGTCCACTTACCCAGAGGGAGGAAGATGTAGAGGAGGAGAGAGGTGAGGGTGGAGATGACCGGGAAGGTGATGATGGTGGCGATGGCATCGGGGCCTTGCTTCCTGGGCAGGCAGGCGAGATTCAGGAGTGGACGGATGATGCATTCCGTCAGGCTTTCGAGGGGCTGGACGGAGAATCGGCTTTGGTAGAGAAATCCGGGAAAGCTGACAAGGCCGAGACTGGTGCAAGCGTGTCTTCCCAGGCTATTCCAGCCAAGGTGGCTCCGACGACTCAAGGTGAACTTTTGACTTCTGCAGGCTCCATTTATGATAGGGACTTAGGAATATTTTATGATCCGCTCCCGTCCTGGAATGAAATTCAGGACTTATTGCAGTATCCTACTTTTCCCCAGGGTTTGTATAACAAATGTGTTTCCTTTCTTCTTTTAACTTTTAATTTACCGCGTTTCTCGAATTAGGGACTAATGTAAGCTTGTGACACTTGTTCTTCATATCAGGAGCAGGTAAAACGGCCAAGGCCTCAGATCTTCGGCACAGGCTTGAACAATACAAGCTCTCCAAAGCTTCCGCCAAGCCGAAGCCTTCGCCCCACCGTTCCGGGGATGTAGTCGGCTACCGTCCTCTTCTCGGGGTTATCGAAGAGGGTATGCAAAAGAGAAAGAGGAGTCATCCCTTATCCGAATCTTCATTTGGTCCTCAGCCCCCAATTCAGCCTCTTCATGATATCACGGAGGAGGATACTGAGTTCGCACTCTCTCCGCACCCGTCTGAAAATCCTACTGTTACTCAGATTGATCGTCCTGGCTTGGCTCGTAACCCATTTGCGGGTCATCCTGATCTGGATCCAAGTTCCCATGATATCACCTTTGACGAGGTTACCGATGAGCACCTTCTTCCCCGCAATCCCATGGTACGGGTGCTTGATGAGGCTAAGTCCTTAGATCTCGATTTACTTACTACTCGGATAGTCACCATGGGAGACGAGGCCAAGGCTAATATTGATCGGGTGGCGGAGGAGACTAGGAAGCTGATGGGACATCATGCCCGGCTGGTTAAAGCTGGAGAGGAGATTGGGAGTGCCAACATTCGACTACGATTGATGGTTTCAGATCAGGCCAAACAGCTGGCTGATCAGGCCATTCAGATTTCTCAGCATGAGGCTGCCTCCGGGCGGTTGAGGAAGACTATGGAGGAGGCTAGTAAGGCGGAATTGCGGAAGATGGAGGCTGCCTGCAAGGAGCGGATAAATATAGCCATCTCGACAGTGGATGAGGTTCGGAGGGCGGATCTTGAGCAGGTAGAGGAGCTGTCGGGGAAGCTTGAAGCCGCAGAGCTTGCTCAGGTCAGGCTAAAGGAGGAGATGGAGGTGATGAGGAGGACCCTTCAGGCTGACTGCTCGCGATACCGACTGGAGAGGGATGCTGCCATTGCAAGGCTATCGGTTTCTGAGGCTCGTATGAGGGAGTTTGAGGAGAATGAGGGGATGATGGATGATATGCTGCAGGATATGTACTTTCGCATTTGGAAGCAGGGCAGCTTATCTTGGATGGACGACTACCCCCGGGTTATGGCTAGGATTTACCTCAGGGCTCTAGAGGAGGCCAAGGCTGAAGCGGATAAGGAGGGTGGAGCGGCCTTTAGGATGGATGTGGTCACCGTTCAGTTTTCCAAGGAGGAGAAGACAGCGGTGAAAGAGGGGATGCGGTTGTTCGCGGCTGAGGAGGCAGGTGTGGAAGTAGGGGATGACGACCAAGACGATCAAGGGGAAATTGATGGTAACCTCTTCTTCATTAGTTTCTTCTTTTGTTAACTCTGTTGCTTATCACTAATGATTTCTTTTTCTGACCGGACAGGTGGGCAACAGGACAAGGACAAGACTCCAACGTAGCCGGCTCCCTGATTAGACCTGGAAAATTCTTTTTGTGGTCTTAACATGGCTGTATATGTTAGTCTTAAAACAGTAGAGTAACTTTTAGGTTGTAATTCTTGCCACTTGTAATAAATAGCTCTATTTTTGATGTGTAATTCTTTAACTTAATCTGATTTTGTCATCTTCTGAATGTTTTTGCTATTTTGACATGTTGCATAAGAAATATAGCTATGCATATTCTTGTAATTAAATCGTGTTTGATGTCAGGTTCTTGTTTAAAACATAATTTCATAACTTGCAGTGTTAGCGTGAGGTGTGAACAAATTATAGGCATATATGAAAGAAGGAAATACTGCCCTTTATATTTTGCTTGTAGATGGCAGCTTTGAATATCCTGTGTGACCGAGTAAGGGATGCGGTCCAGTATCTTGCTGTGAGTATCCGCTTCTATTAGTGAGTGTCTCTTGTCTTGTGTCCTGTACTTCAGGAATTGTTACAGAGGATAGGAGAAAAGTTTCTTAAGTAAAATTGAAATATGTGAAAAAGTAAAAAACTTCCAATCACGGAAGGCCTTCGATGTGCTTAAGTTCGTGGCAAACGGGTTTTGTAGTCGCTTTCCCTAGCTGTGGGTCTTGGAGACATTTGTCACCCATCTTACGCCTCCGCGGGGAGTTAATTCTTTTTTACCACAGCCGCACTTAAGACACATCGGAGCCGAGATCGCGCACAGTAACTACCCGGGCCATTATGGCCCGTAATCGTGGGTATTATTCGATTTACTGTGGCCGGCTAGCGTGGGTGCCGATCGTCAACCGTGAACTGCCCCTGGCTGGCCACACCTTATGTTGGGGCTTATAGTCGGTTCACAGTTGCCGGCGAGCCGAACGCCGTAATGAGCTGCCTCGGCTATAGTCGGCCTTCTCGGTGGCTTATAATCGGCTCATTACAGTTGGCTTTAAGGGCCGTCGCGAGCAATGAGTTAACCCGCAGCAGAGGGATGCCGGAGCAAAAGTGTCTCATTGGCGAGGGCATAGATTCGCGTAGTACCTGTTAGGTCTTGTCCAGGTGAAGTTGCGATGTGAAGTGCCGGGCATAGGATTTTGTTCAACAGAAGAGGATAAAGTTAACAAGCAACCAAGATATAAAGGAACAAGTTAAAAAAGAGACAAGGTTTTTTAAAGTGGTTCGGCACGAAAAGGCCTACATCCACTGATTCTCTTTGTTAATTCACTTCATATGGGCAGTACAAGTTAAGAAAAGTATCGACGGAGGTGTTGGATGTTCCATGCCCCCTGGAACACCTCTCTGTCCACTGTTGACAAAATATAAGCTCCATTGTGGAGATCTTTATGAATTACATATGGTCCATCCCAGATTGGATCTAGTGCTCCGGGGCAGGGGAAGATTCGCTTGAGGACAAGGTCCCCCTCTTGTAAGGTACGATGCTTGACTTTGGAGTTGTATTGTGCTGCCACTTTTTGCTTGTGGGCCGCTGCTTTAAGGACTGCATCATTTCTTCTCTCCTCCACTAGATCCAAAGACATGTGAAGGAGTTCTTCGTTCTCTTCTGGGTTATAGTGGATCCTATGGTGGGAAGGCACAATGGTTTCAACTGGGAGCATAGCCTCCGATCCGTATGCCAAAGAGAAAGGAGTATGCCCTGTTGATGTTCTGAAAGATGTGCGATAGGCCCACAGTGCCGTAGGGAGTTCATCCACCCAAGCGCCCTTTGACTTTTCGAGTTTCTTTTTTATTAGAGTTTTCAGAATTTTGTTGACGGCTTCGACTTGTCCGTTTGCCTGGGGATATGCTACGGATGAGAAGCTTTTATGAATTCCGTGCTCTCGGCACCAGTTGGCGAATTCCTCGCTGTCAAACTGAAGTCCATTGTCTGATATGATTTTGAGTGGGACTCTGTACCTGCACAGAACATTTTTGATCAAGAAGTTAATAACTTTTGCTGAAGATACTTTATTCAGAGGTTCCGCTTCCACCCATTTGGTGAAATAGTCGACTGCCACTATAGCATATTTGGCCCCGCCTCGGCCCGTTGGTAGCTCGCCGATTAAGTCAATTTCCCATATTGCGAAGGGCCAAGGGCTGGTCATTTGAGTAATCTCAGTTGTTGGTAGCCGTAGAATCTTAGCAAACTTCTGGCATCTGTCACATTTCTTGACGAAATCTAAGGCGTCCTTGCTTAAGGTAGGCCAAAAATATCCATATCGGAGTATCTTCTTTGCCAAAGTTTGCCCTCCGGTGTGATCTCCGCAGCTTCCCTGATGGATGTTTGATAAGACTTCCTTGGCTTCCCTCCCAGCGACACACCTTAATAACGGGTTAGAGAATCCGCATCGATAAAGGATGTCTTCTTGTATTGTGTAGCGGGATGCTTTCCTCAAGATTTTCTTGACTTCGTTACGTCCGTTGGGTAGCATGCCGCTTTGTAGGTAGTCTCGGATGGGAGTCATCCAAGTTGCTTCTTCGGTTGCAGCTATCAGATTCACTTGCTCAAAACTTGGGGCCAATTGCTTCGAGATGGTTACTGCCCCGAAGATGGCGATGTCTCTCATACTTGCTTGCTTCGCCAATTCGTCGGCCTCTTGGTTATCTTCCCGAGGGATGTGTTTGACTAAGTAGTGGTCCAATCGGCTGAGAAGTAACTTGGTCTTCTTTAAATATGCTATGAGTCGTTCTTCTCGAGCTTGGAATTCTTCTAGTATTTGGTTAACAATAAGTTGAGAATCGCTATGACGACACAAAGAATTGGCTCTGATTTCTATGGCAAGTTCTAATCCAGCTATTACTGCTTCATATTCTGCATCGTTGTTAGTGGCAGCGAACTCCAACCTTATAGCATAGTGTAGCTTATTTCCCCTGGGAGTGATTATTACCACACCTGCCCCCGAGCCTTGTTCGTTCGATGCACCATCCACAAAGAGATTCCACTTGATGTCTTTTGCTATTTCCAATTGCTCCTTATCTTCATTGGTAGTGAATTCTGCAATGAAATCAGCCATGGCTTGTCCCTTGATGGCGGTGCGAGGGTGATAGGTGATATCATACTGACTTAGTTCAATGCACCATTTAAGTAGTCGCCCAGAAGTGTCGGGACGATGGAGTACCTGCCTCAGTGGTTGGTCGGTCAGAACTTTGATGGAATGGGACTGGAAGTAGTGACGCAGTTTCCGTGATGTGATTAGTAAACAGTATGCTAGCTTCTCAAGTTTAGGATATCTGACTTCTGCCCCAGTAAACCTCTTGCTGACGAAGTAAACTGGCCGCTGCGTGCGGTTGTCTTCCCTTATCAAGGCAGCGCTTAGGGCGTGAGATGACACAGCAAGGTATAGGTATAATTCTTCGCCTTCGCTTGGAGTCGAGAGTACCGGTGGTTTCTGGAGGTGTTCGATTAAGTCAAGGAAAGCGGTTAAGCATTTGTCAGTCCATTCGAACTTTCCTTTGTCTTTCTTTAGAGCTTCGAAAAAGGGAACGCACTTGTCTGTTGCCTTGGAGATGAATCGGCTTAGGGCGGCCACTTTTCCATTCAAACTTTGCATTTCCTTCCGAGTGGAAGGTATCTTGATATCCCTTAGCGCTCGGACTTGTTCAGGGTTTGCTTCAATCCCTCTGGCATGGACGATGAATCCTAAGAACTTTCCTGATGACACTCCGAAGGAGCACTTTAGTGGATTCAACTTCATTCCATACTGTCGAAGTACCTGGAACATCTCTCCTAGGTGGCTTACGTGATCTTTGGCTTTCCTTGACTTTACCAGCATGTCATCCACATATACTTCCATAGTTTGTCCTATTAGCCCTGCAAACATCTTGTTGACGAGGCGCTGGTAGGTGGCTCCTGCATTTTTAAGTCCGAAAGGCATTACCTTATAGCAGTATAAACCCCGGTCGGTGATGAAACTAATGTGGTCTTGGTCGGGAGCATGCATAGGAATTTGGTTATATCCTGAGTATGCGTCCATAAAAGATAGGAGCTCGTGCCCGGCTGTGCTGTCTACAAGTTGGTCGATTCGGGGAAGTGGGAAGCAATCCTTTGGGCAGGCGTCGTTTAGGTTGGAAAAGTCAATGCAGGTTCGCCACTTCCCATTAGCCTTCTTTACCAGCACCGGGTTGGCGATCCATTCCGGGTAGATAGCTTCTCGTATGAAGTCATTGGCGAGTAGATTCTTTACTTCTTCATCGAGGGCTGCTGATCGTTCTGCCCCCATACTTCTCTTTCTTTGTTTTACGGGCGCCTTGGTAGGATCAATGTTTAATATGTGGCATGCTATGTCGGGGGAGATTCCGGTCATGTCAGCGTGTGACCATGCGAATACATCCAAGTTGTGGCAGAGAAAATCGATGAGTTGTTCCTTCAATTCGGCTTTTAGTTGGGACCCAATTTTCAATAGTCTACTTGAGTCGTGCTTGTCTACAGATATAAACTCCATAGCCTCTGCAGGCTCGGCGGTGGCCTCCTCCTCTTTGTCCCTAGGGTCTAATTCATTGAAAGGGTCGCTAGTATATCGAAGAGGAGGAGCTTTATTTAGTTGCTATGCTTCTAGACTTTTCGTGCAGAGGGCAATCTCTACACCCTTCCCTTTATCCTTCCTGTGGTTGTTGCGGAGTTCAGTCACATAGCAGTCTCGAGCAACGTCCTGGTCTCCTTCTACTTCCCCTATTCCATTGTCCGTTGGAAACTTCATTTTTAGGCACCATGGGGCTAGGACAATTTGGAAGTCAGACAAGGCTGGTCTTCCTAAGAAGGCGTTGTAGGCCGAATGGTTTTCTATTAGCACGAACGTCTGCTTCCGTACAATGGAGCGGGGATGGCTTCCAATCTCAACAAAGAGGTCCAGTTGCCCGAGGGGCATCTTTGCATCTCCAGTGAAACCGTGTAGTGGTTTACCACAGGGAGATACATCCTTCATTGATAGCTTCATTTTGTCGAATGCGTGTTTGAACAGGATGTTTACTGAGCTTCCAGTGTCTACCAGGATTTGATAAACTTCGGCGGGACCGAGTCGGGCAGAGATAACCATGGGATCCATGTGAGGGTACTGCCTTCCTTCTAGGTCACACTTACCGAATGTGATGTCATCACTTTCTTTCCGCTTCGGGTGGCGCTCTTCTATAACCGAATTGACACAGTCTTTACTGTCTCTAAGCGACTTACCATATCTTTCCATTTCTTTCCAGCTTCTGTCTGCGATGTGCGGTCCTCCCGAGATGGTATGGACCACTATCTTCTCTTGACTAGAGCTGCTAGTGTTGCGGTTTCCTCTGCCGATCTCTGGTGAGGGTAGCCTTGGGTTCTCATTGGCAGGAGCTGGAGTCCTGTCCTGACCTTTCACATAGCGTTCCAGCTTCTTCCTCCTGATGTGTTCCTCAATCAAGTCCCGGAGATGATGGCATTCATTGGTATCATGCCCATGAGATTCGTGGAAGCGGCAGAATTTTCCAGACTTCTGCGTGTTATATGATTCCTTCTTGTATGGTGGGCGTTTGTATCTAACTTCGCCTTGGGTGGCAAGGAAGATATTTTCGACGGTCTCGTTCAAAGGAGTGTAATTGTCGAATCTCGGTCCAGGCCGATATAGGCGCTTTTCTCCCTTCTTGCCCCCAGCATTATCTCTGGAATCATTTCTTCGAACGTCCCTTGCCACAGTAGGGGCATTGCTGTGAGTTGCCTTATTTTGCTGTCCTGACTGCCCTTCAACAGCAGCATCCTCAAGCCTCATATATTTCCCGGCTTCATGGAAGAAATCGGGTAAAGTGGCTGGTTTTCTTTTGTCAACCTTCTAGCAAATTTAGTGTCCGGATGCACACCACTACAGAGGGCCATTAGGATAAGCTTCTCATCGGCATCTTGGACTGCGGCTGCTGCGGCATTGAATCGGGTTAGGTATTGCTGCAGTTTCTCTCCAGGTTTCTGTTTGACGCTGGATAAGGAATAAGCATCCTTAGGATGTTCCACATGAATGCGGAACTGACTGATAAACTTTTCTTTCAACATTTCCCACGAGCTGATGGATCCCTGGGGTAGATAACAGAACCAGGAGGTAGCGAGATCTGCTAAGAAGAGCGGAAAGCATTTGCACAGTACTCCCTCTGTCGCTCCACTCATGATCATATGTTGTGTGTACCTTTGTAAGTGTACGATGGGGTCGGAGGTTCCCTTGTAAGGTTCCATTGTTGGCATCTTCCATTCTCGGGGGGTGATAGCAATTTCGATATTGCGGGCGAAAGGGCTGGTTACCCTAGCGCCTATCCCTCGATCTCTTTGCTCCCGTTGGATGCACTCTCTGAATAAGCGTGCCATCCTTTCATCAGAATTTGGAGCAGATAGAAAGGAATTTGGTTCCGTTCTGTAGGATTGATTCCGTCCAGATGACCTGTAGGGATGGTATCGTCTATCATTCCTCATGTTTTCCAGCGGCTGCCTTTGATCTTCTAGGAGCATGCTAGGGTCAGCTACAATTGGCCCTTGCCTTGATCTTCCCCTGCTGGGCTCGGATCTAAGCACTTCCTCGGGTCCAACTTCGGGCTGGACTCTAGTTCGTCCCCGTTCACTAGCGTTTCCGTGGTTAGGTAGTATGACAGGCTCAGCTACAGTTGACCTTCGTCCGGTACCTCCCCCGTTGGGTTCGGTACCAAACGTTTCCTCAGGCCTAACTTCGGGCTGTGCTCGGTCTCGGCTCCTACCATGGCTACTTCCGCCGTTAGCTCCTTCGAAGAAGGAAGATCTTTGTTGTCTCTGAGATCCTCCGGACTGGGACTCGCCCCATGATTCAGTGTTGCGGTTGGACTCTTCAGCATCCCTTAAGCGTGACATGAGATGGTCCACCAAGGCTTCCTGTTGGGACGTGAAGCGGTTAGTTACTTCAACCACAACTCTGTCCAAATCTGCCCTAGTAATTGCTGCAGGCTGTTCTGTGGCAGGAGTGGTTGGGTTAGCCTGTCCTTCATTTGTTACTACTGCTGGAGGAGGACGATTTACTTGATTCGTGACAGCTGGATCTGAAAGACTGCTGGATGCGATGTTTTTTCCTTTGTTAACATCTTTTCTCTGTTTGGGAGGCATGTTTTCCAAGTGGCAAACGATGCTGTTAGGAAAACTGTTAAGTGGATGAAGCTGAAGCTTCGAGCTTCTAGCTCTCAATGAAAGCACCAAAAATGTTTGCACAAAAAATGGACAAACACCTCAAAGTCGTATGATTTAGTAGATCTTATGTTATTCTTAGTGATTTGGGTGATTTATGCAAATATATGAAAAGCAGGGGCTAAACTGTAAAAAGACACACAGATTTATAGTCTTTCAGCCAGAATGTGCCTACGTCCACTTTATATGTTATTTCTCTTCTCTTGTTTTGATTACAAGTACAAAGCTTTGATACAAGTAAAAGAAAGTTGTTTGAAAGTTCTCTCCGTGCTTGAGCTCTCAAACTTGTCCTCCATTGTTGTACCCCTGCCCCTCTATTTATAGAGTGAGGCTAGGGGTAGGGGTCTTGGAGGTATACATCAGCTGGCGGGCCTGGGCTGATGTAATCTGGTCTGGTGGAGCGGGTCCGGCTTACTTTGGTTCGGTGGTAGAAGTATGGTGGACCGGTGTACTTGGTTCGGCGGGAAGCATGTTGAGTGGACCGGTGTGCTCGGTTCGGCGGGAAGCATGTTGAGTGGACCGGTGTACTTGGTTCGGTGGGAAGAGGTGAGTGGACCGGTGTACTTGGTTCGGTGGGAAGCATGTTGAGTGGACCGGTGTACTTGGTTCGGTAGGAAGAGGTGAGTGGACCGGTGTACTTGGTTCGGTGGGAAGCATGTTGAGTGGACCGGTGTGCTTGGTTCGGTAGTGGGATGGAAAGGCCTTGGTTTGGTGATGGGGGAGATGGTATTTGGTTCGGCAAAGACCGGTCGAAATATATCCAACATTCGGAAAGTGGTAGGCTTCGACATCCGTAGGCTTCAACATCAATTTCATCATCGAACATCACGGTTGGTACTTTATCTACTTCGACATTAGCAGCATAGTCGAACATCAAAGCCAGCACCCTTATATCCACATAGCTAAACTTTGGTATTGGTTCAATTGAGTCGATATTATGTATTTCTAAACTCGACGTTGATAGTCTCTTCTTTGCTGATTAAGTTTCATTACTACCACATATTAACATTGATGAAAGGCGACTTGAGTAAAAGCTGCTTTGGCAACCCTTTGGATTTATTGATGGTTCTCGACATAGCTAATGAATATCAACAACGATGACTCCATATCTTGTAATCTTCTTTGATTAATGGTTGGTGGCATTATGGGCATTAAACAGCAGCGGCATTGATGACCCTTGATGTCGGTGTTCAGTAGCTTGTGGTTCCTCTTTCAAAATGACTTCATTGAACGACGATGTCTCAATAAACATACTACCATTATTTTAACACCTTCGTTCACACGCGATACTTCGACAATGGGTAGTGTGTGACAAAGGTGACATCGACCAAAGGCGATGTTGTCCTTTTTCCTTGTCGATGGAATGCAATGCTGATGAATTGCGATGTGTTGAAAAGGCAATGTGGATGAAGGGAAATTTTTCATGGAATTGATGCAGTATTGACCAAGTTCGACATTGATGCCTACAACATGGATGAGTGTCGACATAGTTGAAGAGCGGTTTGACTTATGGTCCTATTCGTTGGCTCATCATCATTTCTTCGGTGTTACTTCCCTTTGTATTATCATCTATTGGTGCGGTGTTAATGTCTTCGATGTCGACGTAGATCTTGAAGTCGACATTGATTTCTTAATGCTATCCTAGCATTTGGGGCTTCAAACTTTGATGTAATCCTTCAGCCTCGACGTTGATTTTCCTGGTTTATGTCCTTTTAAAAATTATATCGATAACATTTAGACTCTCGTTTGTATGAAAGAAACTTTTTAATTTTTAGGATAAAACCAAGAATTCCTTTGTGTTGTTTAATCTTTAATAAGATTTTCTTGCTGGTCTTGTTTTCCTATAAAACACCTAGTAAATGATATTTTTTTGTTAGCAATTCTCCTTCTGAGTTTGATTGAATTACAGATTGGCATATATTGCCTATATTATCTATGTGAGTTTAAGTTTATAATTTTGTTATAAGAGATCAACAAATAGAAACCCAAAAGATTATTTGATCATGTTACTGGTAGATGAATCAAAAATTTTCCTAGTAATAATAGGAGATCAAAAATTCATTTGATAACAAAGTGTTCTTTTGGCAATGAGAGGAGACTAGAAATCCATATCGGACCATCCTGAAATGATGTCTGATAATAATAGAAGACCAAAAGTTTTTATCCAATGTTGATAGAAGACCAAAATTCTATATCTAATAATAATAGAAGAAGCCCAATAATCTAACTTTAGTGATAATAAAAGTCTAGAAATCCACGATTTGAAATAATAAAAGAAGATCGGAAATCCAAATCTAGCAATAATAATATAGGTCTAGAAATCCATATCTGGGAATAATAGAAGAAATCCAGAAATCAATAACTGGCATTGATAATAGAAGACCAGAAACCCATATCTGGTATAAATAATAGAAGTCTAGATCCATATATGGCATTAATAATAGAAGTCTCGAAATACATAGTTGATAGTAATAATAAAAGTCTAGAAGTCCTTATCTGAGAATAAATAAAAAAGACTGGAAATATAAATCTGGCAATAATAATAGAAGTCCAAAATCCCATTTATGAGAATAATAGAAGAAGACCGAAAACCCATATTTGGCATTAATAATAGAAGTCCAAAAACCCATATCTGGCATTAATAATAGAAGTCCAGAAATCCTTATCTGGGATTAAATAAAAGAAGACCAAAAATCCATATCTGCCATTTGAGAATCGCATTTATAGGGGAGCACAAATAGCTCGCATTTGATGGACCTTCCTCTAGAAGATTTTGCTTGTTTTGAAGTGCTACCTGGCTTAGATTTTGATGGATCTTCCTTTAGTAGACCGATTGATTTGGAGCTCTTCTTTGGCTCTAATTTTGATTGAGTTGGGTGCATTAGTTGGCTCTGATTTTGACTGGTCTTCCTTTTGAAGATTTCAGTGCTTTAGTGAGGCCTTTGACGATGGAATTAAAGGCTTACTCCATCCTCCCTCTAGGAGATGCTTCAGTTAGGCCTTTGATGATGGCACTAAAGGATTTTCCGCTGCTTTAGTGAGGCCTTTAATGACGGCACTAAAGTCTTATCCAACCTCCCTTTAGGAGGCGCTTCAACCAGGCCACGTAGGTAGGAGTTGAAGGCTCTCTCGGTGCTTTAGTGAGGCCTTTGATGGCGGCACTAAAGGCTTACTCCGACCTCCCTCTAGTCGGCGCTTCAGTGAGGCCTTTGATGATGGCACTGAAGGCTTAGGGCCTTTGATGGCCAGGGACCTCTTACAGTCATGAGCCTTTGATGGTTGGGGCCTTTGATGGTTGGGGCCTTTGATGGCCAAGGACCTCTTTCGGTCATAAGCCTTTGATGGCTAAGGCTTTGATGGCCAGGGACCTCTTGCGGTCATGAGCCTTTGATGGCTTTGGGAGAATCTTACCCATTTTCAATAAATTCTTTTTATTCTTCCATTGTCGGAAAGTATGGCCATAAATCTTTGGCATTCCATATTCTTGCTATGATGTTGTCATCTGGTCGACAAAGTTTGTAGGTCCCAGGCAGGATTACTTTGTGTATGATTAAGGGCCCTTTCCAATTTGGTCCTAGGGCCTGTCTTCCGGATTCTTGGTATTTTCCATGACTCTTCGGAGCACTCGATCTCCTTTTCGAAACAATCTTCCTCTTACTCTGGAGTTATAGCACTTAGATATTCTTTGTCGATATTCAACCGTTCGTATAGCTACTTCATCTCTTAACTCATTGGTTAAGTCTAGGGTTTCTTTCGTTAATTCTTGATTTGGACTGAATGCATATGCAATCCTTCGCCAAGAAGGCACTTCAACTTCAATTGGGAGTATGGGTTCGCATCCATATGTTAGGGAATATGGGGTATGACCCATTGCTGTCTTAGTCGAAGTTATATATGCCCATAAAATAAGGGGTAGCTCTTCTACCAATTTCCTTTTGCCTGGTCTAACCGCTTCTTTAGAATTGTTTTTACAGTTTTATTGGCTGCCTTGATGGTTCAATTTTCCTTGGGATGAGCTATAGATTAAAGGCTTTTGATAATTCCATTCTTGTCACAAAGTCGTGTGAATTCTTTCGAATTAGGTTCCATTATCGGATATTATCTGGTATGGAATCCCTAATCCAATAACTATATTCTTGGTTACAAATTTGAGAACCTTTCTTGATGTAATATTCAGAAGTGGCTCATCTTCTACCCACTTTGTGAAGTAATCAATGGCCACCACTGCATATTTAGCCCCTCGTTTAGATATTGGAAGTGGTCCTATTAGATCGTCCCCATACATTAAAGGGCCATTGACTCGAGATAGAAGTCAATTAACTTGGTAGTAGGCATGGTATCTTAGAGAACTTTTGACACTTTTCATATCTTCTGACATAATCAATGGCTTGACTAGTCAACTGGGGCCAATAGAAGCCTTGTCCCATAATTTTCTTAGCTAACTTTATACCATTGGAATGGTCCCCATAAAATCCTTCATGGACTTCTCTTAATATTTTTGCCCTATTTCTAGATCAACACATCTTAGGTAAGGAAGCGAGTATCCCTTTTAAAGATTGTCTCATTTGCTATAATAAAGGTGGGGGCTTGACGTTTTATCCTTCTTGCCTCCTTTTTATCCGCTGGAAGCGTTCCTTTCGTCAAGTATTCGACGATAGGTGTCATCTAATTATCCTTGTATCGATCACCTATTTTCGTACAAGGGGTCTTTCTTGGTAAACATCAGCTTCATCTTCTTTTTCCTCGCCGTGTTTTAAGGCTTGAGATCTGGTCAACACTAAAGCCTCATCTCTAGGATTGGTGTAATGCCCCCGAATGTTAATTAACATTATTCAAGATATTTAATTGGATAAATTAAATAGAATAATGTGAATAATTAGGGAGATGAGATTAATAAATCCAATGGTCGTGTCTTAATGAATAAACTAAAATAAGACTTAACTAAATTAAGAAGGAGGAACTTCCTAAGTGGTAAACTTGGAAATAGGGCTACATTTCTTAGTATAAATATCTTCTTCCACCTTAAAGAACTTTTACTTTCTCATTCATAACTCCTTACCTATATTTCGGCCGGCCATTAAAAGCTCCAGGAAGAGCAATAAATTGAAGATAAAGCTAAGGAATTAAAGCTAGGAAATTATCTCATTCTCCAATTAACTAATCAAGGTGAATAATCATGTTTATCATCTCATTTTTTCTATGTTTGGATCGGTTATGGGTTATAACCGATTCATGTTTGTGATTTTGGTTAGGATATAACCATTTAAACCTTTGTTTGGATAAGATATAGGTGTTTTTAAATGTTAATGGGCTAATTAACATGGGGTTTTGGTTAAATTCTGAATTATATTGATCTTCATAGTCTTCAAAATTTTAATATTTTAAATTATATGATTTAAAGGATTTTTGGTGATTTTTGGGGATTTTTCCTTAGTGGTTTACTAAGTTAATTAAATTATTTATGCCCAAGTGATAAATTGAAAAATGGTTTCCGACTTGGTTAAATTCGGAAGGAAATTGCTTTCGAAAATTATTTGGGGAAGAAGAATAGTGTTTTAAGAAAAATATTGACTATTTAGTACTTTTTACCATTTGAAAGTACAGGAGGAAGCCTCTTGACCAATCAGATTTAGACAAGCAAGAGGAACCATCACTGTAGGCCTAGAACTTGCTTCCGACTACATAGCCTGCTTTCACCCTTTTTGACTAAGTCGAAAAGTACCTTTTGTCCAAGTCGAAAGGTAAGCATTTACCTTTTACCTAAGTCAAAAGGTAGGAATGGTGTCGGAAGGAAGAGAGGCAAAGGGATGGAGGCTGCTTCCTTGGCTTTCGAATGGAAATATAAATGCTTTCGAATTAATAGGTTTCGAAGGGGGATCCTTCGACTCCATCATTTTTATAAAGACAAAATTTTTATACTCAAGAAGGGGTTTCGAAGGGGATCTTCGAAAGTTTAAACCTTCAAGAGAATTGTTTTAAATGTTTTCCAAAAATATATTTTAGAACCTTTCGACTAAGTCGAAAGGTAGAGAGGAAAAGGAAGGGGTTACTTTCGAACCTTTCCATTGTTTTAAAAGTTAAGTTTTTAATGCCTTTGGAAGCCATGCTTTTGAAGGAGATGTATTCTTTCAACTCAAAACTTCGAAAGTAACGAAGTCGAAGGGGAGCTTCCGACTTTGTTCCGCTTTATGTTTTATATGCCTTCGAATGGAATATTCGAAGGAAGGGTTAAGCCGCCAGCTTATACCTTTTGACTAAGTCGAAAGGTAAGTCCTCACCCTTCTGACTAAGTCGAAGGGTAGGGATGTTTTAAAAAGGCGGAAGGCTTCCGAAGGGGCTATCTTTGGATGTTTTAATACTTTCGAAGGGGTTTTAAAGGAGTTTTCTTTCAACCAAGATTTTAAGATCATTTTTGATTTGCTTCCGAATGGGATATTCGGAAGGGCTATTTTAGCCATTTTTCCTAAGTAAAACTTTGCTAATTTGAAGGGGTTACTTCGAAAGGTTATAGCATAAAGTACTTATCTTTGTTTGTGATGGGTTCTTGGTTAACCTAGGAAAACCATGGAATGTGCGGTGGATAGCCCACAAAAAATTTCTAAAGAAAAGAATGTTTTGGCAGAGGTGGTTAGCTTCGGGATTTGACACCCAAGGGTTCATAGTCATCCTAAGAAAACTATGGAGTGTGCGGTGGATTGCCCACACCAATTTTTATAAAACAATGTACACTGGATAATCTGCATTTATTTTAAATGGATTTGGGACGGATAGTCCTATTAAATTATAACGGATAGTCATTTTAAAGGTTTTAGAGGGGAACTCTAATAAATTGATTTTAGATGGGAAATCTAATAAATTACTTTTAGATGGGATATCTAATGAATGGGTGGATGAGATATCCAATATATATGATTTATGGCCTTATTTCATATTATGTTAAGACTAATCATTTTGGGTGCAGGAGCATAGTAAATGATTTGCATGTTTTTTTTGGATACTAGTGAGGGGCAACCCGTTCCGCTAGGCAGCACAGTCTCACTAAATATCTATTTATGATAAGAGATGATAAGGAATTATTCATACTATACTTATTGTCTGACTCGAAGTTTGTGTTTCTCCACAAACTCTCAAGTACTCAAAATTAATTTGAGTAGTCTGAGAGTGGGAGACTTTTAGGTTTTTGGACGAATAAGCTTCCGAAGACGTGTATGAGGTAGTGTTAGCTATATAGGAGCTATTTTATGTTTTCCGCTTTGATGTACTAAGAACTGTAAAGTTCATATTTATTATTTCTCTGATCATCATAAGGGGACATCTTCATATGTCGCTCTTATCATATTTTGTACATGTATATGTGATCTGAATGTGGTTAACGTCTGGGATTATGTAATTAAATCTTAATTTTATTCATAAGAAATGAGAAATTCTATTTTGTTGAAGTTTAAAATTTTCATATTCTTGTGCCTTTGTGTTGCCAATAGTTTTAGGATTTTGATTTTGGCCACTCAGAAATAACACCTATGGATGACTGCAGCATCCGTAGCAGTTATTTTTGGGTCTCCGGAAGTGGGATGTTACAAGTTGGTATTAGAGCATGGTTTATGTACTTAAAAGGAATTCCTACCTCAAAAGATTTTAAAGTATAATCTAATGAATCTAAAATATAATTGGGCTTGGGTAAGCGTTATAGTAGCATATGTGTACTTTGTTATAAATACCTAAGTATGTATTCCCCACTCTCTTAGACCGTTCTTCTATACCTTACCTAGATTGGATTTTAGGTAGTAGGAAAGTAAGATATGGAGGCAGGAAACGGAAGAGTGAATCAAGGTGGAAGACGCACCACAACAAGTGGAAATGTTCGACCCAATACTAGGAGCAACCAAGGTCGACAGGCAAATGCAAACCCAGATGCAAATGCCAATGTTGGTGTTGAGATTCCGCTGGTTGATATGGGGATAATATATCAATTCTTTGTGAATATGATGCAAGATGGAGTAGCTGCGGGAGTGGCTGTAGGGAATGCTGGAGGAGCTAATCTAGTGGCCCCAGTTGGCAATAATTATGCCAAGCTGAGCAGGGATTACGCTAGTCTTGGAGGGAAGCCTTTTCTGGGAATCGAGGATGCAGTAGGGGTGGAAAACTGGCTATTGCATTGTGAGAGGATATTTGCAGATCTCGGCTTGACAGATATGTAGAAGAGAAGACTTGCTTTAAGGAAATTGCAGGGAGCAACATTGTTTTGGTGGAACGGAGTTACCGTGGGAGAGCCAAAGGAAGACCTGACTTGGGCTAAATTTCGAAGGAGGTTCAAAGAAAGATTTCTATCTGAGGTTGGCAAGTCAGCGTTGCTAAGGAAGTTTGCAGATTTAGTCCAGGGGGATAAATCGGTGATTAAGTATGCTACGGAATTTGATGAGCTGTCCCGTTACGGATATGCTACTGTGGATACAGTCATTCAAGGAATGATAGGTTTATCAGGGGGTTGAATCCTGAGATGGCCAGAGCAACCATGCCAAACTCCGGGATCCGTGTCATATTGTTGTCGAGATGGCTATTCGGAATGAAGAGATGCTTTCTACTTTTGGAAAGGGGAAACCAGCCGAGGTTCAGAATTTTAAAGGTAAGAAGAGGAAGTTCTTCAAGAAGAAAGGTGCCCAGTCGAGGGTAGCAGCTAAGAAGACCAAGGCTAATATTGACTGTTACAAGTGTGACAAGAAATGGGCATTATGCTAATGAGTGTTGCTCGGGTGATGGAAGAGCAGTTGCAGTGAGGCCGAATGTGAAGTGTTACAACTGTGGCCAGATGGGGCATTTTAAGGACAAGTGTCCCAAGGCTGCTAAGCCTGGAAAGGGAAAGGTCTTTCCATTGGAACCATCATCCTCTAGACCAACGGCTGCTGAGAAAGGAAAAGCTATGATGGATGGTATGCTTATGATTCATAGTACTCCGGTTAGGATACTATTTGATACCGGTGCATCACACTCATTTATATCTCAGTATTTGGTAGATTGCTTATGTCTGGAACATTTATACCTTATTACTCCTTTAAGGGTTGCGAATCCTATAGGAGGGTATGCAACTCTGGGAATGAGATATGACCAGTTAGAACTTGATTTGTTAGGTCATATGTTTGCATGCGGTTTACATGTTTTTGATTTCGTGGGTTTCGGGATCATATTGGGTATGGATTGGTTAGATAGATATGATGCTAGGATACTTTGCCAGGAGGGGGAAATATCATTGAAGCACCCTAATAGCTGTAACCGGGTTATTTACTCAGTAAGGAGCTCAGAGGAAAATTCTTATGCGTTATTGGGTGCCATGGGAGCGGAAGCAGAGTTGAAGTAGGTTTATGTTGCAAGAGAGTTTGCGAATGTGTTTGAACCAGTTTTGGGCTTGCCTCCGAAGAGAGCAATCGAGTTTCGGATAGATCTCGTACCGGGTGCTGAACCCGTAAGTAGATCACCTAGCAGCATGTCACCAACCGAGATGAAGGAATTAAAGGTGCAGCTAATGGAATTGGAAGGAAAGAATTTCATCCGGCCAAGGAGTTCACCTTGGGGAACAACCACGGTATTCGTAAAGAAGCCAGATGGGTCATTAATGATGTGCATCGACTATCATATGCTGAACGAGAGGACGATCAAGAATAGGTATCCTTTGCCGAGAATCGATGACTTATTAGATCGGTTGAGTGGAGCCAAAGTGTTTTCCCAGCTGGATTTGGCGACAGGTTTCCATCAGCTAAGAGTGGCAGAGGACAATATTCCTTTGATGGCGTTTAGGACCAGATATGGGTCTTACGAATGGTTGGTTATGCCATTCGGGCTTACTAATGCACAAGCTTTCTTCGTGGATTTGATGAACTTGGTTTTCCAAGTGCACTTGGGTAGGGTCGTGTTGGTTTTTATTGATGACGTTTTGGTATATTCTAAGAATGAGAAGGATCATGCGGATCATCTTAGAATAGTGTTGGAGACGCTAAGGCAACATCAGCTGAAAGCGAAGTTCTCAAAGTGTCATTTCTGGAAGAAGGAGGTGAAGTTCCTTGGTTATGTAGTTTCCGAGGAAGGTTTAGCAGTTGATCCGGATAAGATCGAAGCCGTTAACAATTGGAAAAGACCAGAGACAGTAAGTAAGATTGGAAGCTTTCTTGGACTTGCAGGTTACCACCGAAGGTTCATTAAGGATTTCTCGCGGATAGCGGCATCCTTGACTATGCTAACACTACAACAGTTTATGGGTTTCATAGCGTTTTAAAAACGCTATAACAGGCTACCATAGCATTTCATAGAATGCCGTGGAACCACAAGCTATGGTAGGCCGGTATCATTACATAGCAGGAAGGAAAACGCTATAATAGCTAATAGCGTTTACAAAAGGGCATAGCGTTTGCAACCTACCATAGCGTTTTTTCTCTGTTATTAAACTTAAACGCTATAGGGAATATAATCCTTCATTTAACTTCTATAGCGTTTTCAAGCATATTTTATAGCGTTTCATCAAACCATGTTATAGCGTTACAATGTTTTTCGATAGCATTTCTTGTCATGCTTGTATAGCGTTTTTATTTTCTACTATAGCGTTTCTGATTCTATTATAGCGTTTTGATGCATAAATCTTACATCTCATATAGAGTTGCGATAGCGTTTGATGAATCAATAGCATTTTTCAAACGCTATTCTATATAATATTAATTTTCAGCATTTGTTTCAATTTTCTTTATATTATATTATATATATATACACACACACACGCACACAGATAGATATATGTATACACATTACACACAAATATATATATATATATATTAAAATGTGGATCCCAAAAATAACAAATCGAGAAGATGACAACAACTATATGTAACAATGATAACGTTGCAGTGAATTCTAATTTGGAAACACACAATCAAACCAGTGGAAAAGTTTTAAATAATTCTGCTAATATTTCAAATACTACAAGACATGGTCGCATGATAATAGTTCAAAATAGTCTAACAAATGAACACAAATACTACAAGACATGGTCACATGATAATAGCTCAAAATAGTCTAACAAATGTACACAAATACTCAGTTATGGAGACGATGATACGGAAATGGCTGCTACAGAAGATTCTTGCAAGGATCTAAACATTGCTCCAGGTTGCTTCAGTGTTAACCAAGTTCCTGCATTAAATGACAAAGTAGACAAAGTATAAAAGTTCTGAAGCTGTTGATTTAGTTACCAAAGAGCTTGGAGGTAAAATCACTAGACAGCCAGGACCTATTCCTGGAATTAATACCATGATCACCTCTTTTCTTTTTAAATACACACACAATATGCATGTTAGGATTGTTAGCATTTTCGCTAACCACTGCCATACTTTTCAAAACTGCTGTCAACTGAATATTGCATTAGCCACTGCCTCTTCTACATTCAAACACACTGCCACCTTCTAAACTGACACTCACCACCACTACTACCACTGTCTCCACTTACACTTCACCTTCTTCCATCAACAAGATCAACTGCTATTGACAATCAACTTCCTCCCCCATTACATTGCACCAACCTCTTCCCCGTATCATCAAGCTGTACACCTGCAACTTCATACACAACCACCACAATACTGTCATCTCAACCATCCATGCCGACAACTACTATCCTACTACTCACAAACTTCACTGCTTCTTGCCTGCAGCTTAACCACCATCTCCCTCTCAAAACCACCAACAACATCATCTCCAAAGACTGACCACTCGACTGCAAGACCATCACTACAACACTCAAAACCGCTTACATTTCAATTCAACTACTTCAACCAAATCTACCCGACAGCCCCGCCATTTCATCACTGATCCACAACTGCAAGTTCACCCAACCTTGCTAACTGTCCTCTGACCACTTCCAACTCTACAACCAGAACTGCTCCTCACTTGTCTGCAGCCTTCCTAATCACTAATCAACTTACTTCTACACTTTCATAATCTACAAACATCGATCAATACCATCACCATACTTCTACATTTTCATAATCACTGCCTCACTGTTACAACTGCAGCATTCAACCTTGCTCACTGCCTCTTCCCACAAACATTTCTCAACTTACCACTGCAAATCTCCAACTTAACTCCCACTAATCAACTTCCAAATCCAAACCAACTACTTCATCATCCCATATTTCATCCACACTACAACCACACTGCTGCCTCCAAAATACTTCATCCCATACAAACTTGTCATAATCACCCTGTTTTCCATACAACTTGCACACCAATTACTGCAAACCACCCACCAAACCAACAAAACTGCCATTCTCCAAAAAACAAAACTTCATTGTGCATTGTAATGAAGTTGAAGTTTTTATGAAAAATACACATTTCACATTTCTTTTTTACATTTCACATTCTCATTCTAAATAACTCACAACCTCGCCTCTATTTCTTCCCCTGACTACATCCAAGCACAGTCCACCCAGCCTGCAAAAACTGCCACACCATCTCCAATAGTCATCCTCTTGCATCACAAAACTGCTCCCACCTTGCTTCATCATAGTGCACGAAACTGCTGCACCATCCCACTGCATCATTTCTCCATAGCTACCGCAACTCAAATACCATCACATTGCTTCACTTAGTTTACAACAACTCCATAGCTACAGCAACTCAAAACAGTCAGTACTTCACTGCTGAAACATCCCTACCTCTGCCCCGACGACCATCACAGCCAATCGCCTTCATACTCTTCACTGCACAACATAGCAACCGCCAATCTCCACTATGCACATCAAGTTCGACAATCCTCCAGAGAACTGTTACCTGGCCACTTCACTTCATCCTCCTTCAATACTTCACTACATTAAATTCGACAATCCAGATATCACAACACAACCATCATCCACATGCATCCCATTTCAACACTTCTGCAACTGCAACTGTCACCCCTCTGCTGTGCAAAAATAGTAGAACTACCATCACCCTGACTGTGCAATCTACCACCACTGTCCAAAACTGTGACCACATCAGTGCAACATCACCACTCTGCCATCCACAAACAACCAGTGACCATCAACTCTGTGCAATACTCTTCACTTCCCTTTTGCAATTTCATTTGCCCACCTCTGTTCACAACATATCCTCCAACATCCTATAACATCAATCTGCTATCATCCTTCACATTGATACACATATACCAGTCCTACCTTTCACGCTACCATCTTTACTGTCATATCCTTCTACCAACCATCAACTTCCACAGTGCTTCAACACCAACCACAATTACAAAACCTCTCTGCGATAAACCAAGCCAAAATACTACCGACCCTACCATACATTTCAACAACCCTCCACTTCAGACACATCAGAAAACTACCAAAGCACTACCTTAACCAGAGCACCCTGCTGTTCATCTACCACAGCCATCAAATACACCTCCCGCAACTTCATTTACACACCTCCTACAATAACTTCAAATACATATTCAATCAACCTTCCACATTCCACATTTGCATAAAAACTTCAACTTCATTACATTGCACAAACCATATATACCCGCCTGCCTCATCACACACAAACCAAACAGTGCTATACTTCTGACCACTTCCCACTGCAAACCACCCAGACCATCAAACTTCACATATTCGTATATTTACATATTCGTATATCTGACCACAGTGCTACACTTTGATAAGAACCAAAATATGCATATCAAACGAAAAACATAAAATGACTTTTATGCATGATGTATTATTCGTATATTTACCTAGAGTGTAGTTGTGAAGCTTTCTTTTCTTCTGATCAGTCAACAAACTTTAACAATGGTTACCTATATAAAAGAAAATCGTATAATGTCAAGAATTAAATCATATAATTAAATATGAATACATTTTGAAATTTTGTATATATGTATGAAAAAATTATACTTACTAGAACTTGATTCTATCACAACTTTTGAGGTTGGCCATGCCACTGTAGAGCCTACAGCATCTTCAATGCAGACAAGATCAGAAGATGGTCTCCACAGAACTGCATTGGGAACTGTAGCATTCACTACCCAAACTTTAACGGCGTCTCTTCCAAGTTGAACAAAATGGACCATTTCATTTGGATCGGTTGAAGCCACAACCCCTTCGGCAACTATTGTTGTTGTTCCACCAACATCAATCAGCCTGCATTTGCTTTTGGGGGCTGGCCTTCCACTCTATCAAACAAGAAAAAGAAAAGTGATGGTTTTAATATATATATATATATATTAATAAATTTGATAACAAGTTGCTATAATTATGTTTAAACATATTACCGTATGAGATGTTACGTTGCCACTATTAGAAACAAATGATGGTGCTTTAGCTTTCTCGACAACTACTTTTGATTTTGGCCAAGCAACTTTATTACCAATGGCATCTCCAACATATATCATATTATTTCTTGGTTTCCATAAAAAGGCCTTGGGGTTGTTTGGATTATCAATAGAAACTACCATAGCTGATGGTCCAATAGGAACGCCATTCACAAGCTGGTTTGGATCGCTAGAGTACAAGCGTCCTTCAGCAACTACTTCTTCACCTCCAATCCAATCATATAGCTTGCATGAAGGCTCTGTTCTGCTACTTTTAGTCTATTCCAAAAAATATGTATTTATGAAATTAATAGTTGTATTTTGAAATAAAAATTATAAATAAAGTGCTATTTAATTTACCGTGTTGTCGATTTGATCTAGCTTATGCAAAATAACTTTATCGGCAGGCCATGCTACTAACACACTGGTAGCCTCTCCAATATGTATCATATGAAACACGGCTCTCCATAAAAAAGCATCCAATTTCCTTGGAAACTCAATCAAAACCATCTTTGCATTTGGTCCTAGAGGAATTCTATGTACAAGCTCATTTGGATCACTTGACACGACTCTTCCTTCAGCAACTATTTCATCGGTTCCGCTCCAATCCAATAAATCACATTTATCAAATGTATTTCCATTGCTCTGCAATTAATTAGAAGCGTCTTAAGTTAAATACTATATTAAAATTAATTTTTAGATAATATCACAATGATAATGTATTTGATGTTTAATAGCAAAGTATCATATGCACACATATGCAAACATGAAATTATGCATATGCTAATATTCGATGTTTACCTGGGGCATTGATTCTTCTCTTTGACATGCAGTAACCTAAAAAATCAAGTGTGGACGATGGATTAAAAAACCATATGAAAAAAAATCGAACAATATCTCTAATATTACCACACAAGTAGAATAACAAGTAAAGATTGATATGTTATATACCAGATTTTTCTTTAGCATGCGAACCTCCTCTTCCAATTGTGAAATTCTATCATCTTTAGCTTGTGAGAGCAAGAACTTGGTATAGTTTGCACCTCTTCCCATTGCTCGTAGTCGTCCAGGTTTATCCTGACCCAACACTTGGGAGAGAGCATCTTCTCTCAAAGAACTGTTGGTTGAGTTTGATTCACTTTCAATTTTTTTACCCTTTTCCTACAAAAGTTAACGTTATTCACATATAAGTAATAGATAGAATGCCAATAACAGATAGAAAGACAATACTATACAATTTTTTATCAATATTGCGGTGTCTTACAATAGTCTCTAGAACATATGTATTAACTGCTTTGCCATTCTTTCGAGTGCGGGATTGAATCCAAATTTGACTTCTAGGAATGGAGATGTGGCCACCACTCTCCTGTTTCTATGTTAAGAATGATAGATAAAGTGAATGCGGTTGTATTAAATACATAATCATAATATGTTACACAAATTAAACTAGTTATTCTTTCTCACCATATCTTCCGCTAATCGAGCCATTCCTTTGCGACTTACTGTATGCGGCACTTGAAAACTTCTAATAGCTTTGAATTGATCACTTTGTGCCTAAGATGAAAAGATATAATACACTGAATAATTATAATTATTACGTAATACAATTGAATTTGGTATTTATTTACCTTAAACTTTGAGTCTGTTTTCTTTCTTAGAAAATCCCTCTAGTCCTTCATATTTTCGACATTACCAGGTTTGAGCTTAATTCTTTCCTCCATGTTCTTCGCTTCCAGTATTTGCCTAACGAACCTGCTTTTTGAAGCCCTCCATATGCATCCCATTTTCTGAAAAATAGGCGCTTTCTGCCACTCCTCATCCAGTTTAAATCTAGCCTGCAAAATGCAAAACGATTGGTAATCAGTACATTTTATATATACATTGAATGATAGTAATATTAATATCATTAAACACATTCAAACAATAATCTGTATCATTATATTACAACATGTTTAATGTATACAGTAAAACTTGCAAATCAGTTCACCCGATTGTGTGGGCAAGAATATTATAGTAAAAGATGTAGTTTTAAAAATTGGAACTTAGACTTTCTAAAGTTTGGTCCAAAAGAAAAAGTCGATATTAGTGCCTCACCTTTATGCTCTAGCAAATACTAAATAGCATTTTTTAGAAGTATGAAAACTCATATATGAAATTATGGGAAAAAGTATAATTAGAGTATGGGAAAATAAAATAGTAAGATAAATATCGTGAACTAAATTGACTTAATGCAACATTACTTGTTGTAAAAGTTTTTTTTTATTTTTGGCATGTGTTAATGAGTAAGCATATCATGAAATCGTTCATGTTTTTTATTGATCATTTGTAGTATAAAAATAACAATTATATTTAAATCCTATAAATCAGATGTAATGACAAATGATTGTAATTGTATGCATGCCACTATTCAACACATCTAGGATTATTTTGTCTGTCAAGTCATCATGGTTTACATTATATACTTGATTTTTCAATTTATAAACCTGAGTTAAATATAGGTTGGACTAAAAAATATAATGGCACTGAAACAGTTGGATGCATATTAAGCATAATGGGGTTCGGTTTTACCACATTTCTACCAGTTCATATAAAATTTACTGATGACTTGTATATGAATATCAAATTTAAGAATCAATTTAAGAATGGATATCAAATTTAAGAATCATATAAACTTGCTTATCAATTTAAGAATGGATATTTGATTTAAATTTTATTATTTTCCATCTCTTGACTGTGGGTTTATGATGGGAGATAACTTGTATATGAATATCAAATGATTCATGCAACTGTTCAGTTTTAATAAGCAGTACTTAGTATAGTGATACCTGAATGGATCTCCACAACACATGTTTTAAATCATCGCCAATATTCCGCCAATCATCAATCGTGAATGGAACATGCTCCCGTACGAGCGGTCCTAAGTACGAAGATAGTTTTATAGAACCTTCTCCTATTGGTACAACATTGTCATTAAATTCAACGTTAATCCGAGACACACGATCCGAAGGAAGTCTTTTCATTCTAGGTTGGCCTCTAGCTTTTTTCTTTTGAATCGTACTTTCATCTGTGTGTTGAATATCAGTCTCATTTTCCATCGCATCATTTCCAATTTCAAATTCGTTTTCAATATTTTCTTCAACTTGCATCATATTGTCTGTACATGCTTCAATTCCTTGCTCATTGGTTTCTAAATTGACTTCATGTTGCTCATTAGTTTCTAAATTTGCTTTATGTTGCTCATTGGTTTCTAAATTTGGTTCTGGTTGCTCGTTGGATTCAATATTTGCTTCTTTTGGTTCCTCGGCTTGTTTCTGTTTGCGAGTAATCTTCTTCTTTTCCATATCCTGTAGTTAGTACAAAGATATCATTTTTCTTTGAATTTTGACTATAAATCAAGCAAGAAAAAGAATTTGCATTGGTTAACAACAGAATGTTATCTTTTCCTATTTAATACATACAATATGCATAGTTCACTTATTCATAATATGTATTAATGAATTATTGTTTGATACAGTATTCATACAACCTGCAGTATTCATGTTTGCAACAGTATTCCCTTTTTGGGTTTCTTACTATAAAATACGTTTTCTTCTTCAATACTTGATAATGTTTAATGAATTTTTTTTTAAAACAAACAATGTTCGAAAACAATTTCTTTTGAAAACATCACCTAAAACTAACTAGATTGAGAGGTAAAGGTTTTTGAAGTTGAGCATATCAGTTTTCTCAAATAACAGAGCAGAACAAAAAATGAAGTATAGGCTTTTTTTGGGGTTTTACAGTTTATACAACATGATATATATTCATATATGAGCATAAACACTACTAGCATATGGACACTTGACAAATCAGAGGTTTTATTTAAAACTGCAAGTATATAGATGCATCAGGCTTCCAGTAAGTAAAGAAAGAAAATTAGTTTTACTCACAGCTTTGAAAAGAAAACACCCTGCCTTTCTTTTTGTTTTTGATCTACTGGCAACCTTTAGTTCCTACAGAGTTTTAATGGCAGCTTGTTTCTTTTTTTTTTCTTTGTTTGTTTTGCAAGCTGGAATGTATACATTGTCAAGCTGGAATTATGTCCCCTAGTAAACATATATACTTTATACATACATACATACATACATACATACATACATATATATATATAGATTGTTATAACTATTTTATCAGCTACAAAGAGTTTGGTCATTGAATAACTGTTAACTCAATGGTTATATCTAGAGCTAAAGATGTGGCTTTGCCTCTTATGAAAGTGACACACATGAAATCAGTTCTGATTCTCTAGCTTCTTCATTTGGAAGAAAAAAAATCTATCTCAATGTATATATTTTTTAGCATCCTTATTGTCAAATAAAATTTAATTAATGGTCTTAAGATGTCTGTCTCAATGGATAAGAAAAACTATTGTAAGTTTTGCAAATTATGACATCCTTTGCATGAAATAGCTCGATAAAATATTTCAATAATAATTATTGATAATTAAAAGGAAACCGAGGAAAGAAATCAAAATATGCTCCAGTCTTTCTTTCTTAGTTTGTTAGATTTATGATTAATTGATGGTCAGATTTACATGACACGGCTTCTTAGTGGCTAATCATTTTATATGTAGAAAATTCATAGTTCTATACGGGTAAAGACATTAAAGAAAAAGAAAATGACATAGTAACTAGGACAATGGAAACAAACAACTTGGATGTTGTTGTAAGAAGACAAACTATGACAAATGAAACCATGCTTTAAACATTCAATTAGGCAGTAAAACATTCATGCAACAAAATACAAGAATATGCATTCTTGTGATGTGTGAGTTAAGCTTTAAACAAGCAAGTTCTTAAACAAGTGTTGGAAAAAACAACAAAAAAGGAAGATTTATAAGGAAAATATAAGGACACATTTCTTGGCAATCTTCCTCAACAAAAAAGGAAGATTTATAAGGAAAATATAAGGACACATTTCAAGACTACTCAAGTATGCCGTCACAATCTTCTCTAACAAAAGAAACATCCTCAACATACTCATCAACATCCATATTGATTTCTTGGCAATCTTCCCCAACATGGCTTACTTCCTCAAAGGAGTCGTGGATCTCTAAATCGTCAAAAACTCTTGAAGGTGCTTTCATTACCACATACCAATTAGAAGAATCATTTTCTCTTGAATAAAAATTTTGCTTTGCTTGAGATGCAAGTATATATGGATCTTTTGTAAACGAAGCTTGACTTTGATGTAAATTGACAAGCGTAAATCCATCTTCAACCTTCACACCATTTTTTATGTTTGCCCAATCACACTTAAAGATCGGAACATAAAAAATGTTATAGTCCAACAAAATTATATCGGTAAGTATCCCATAATAACTGACAACATCGACCACTTGAGAAACATCTTTTGCGCTTTCCCTACACATGGTTGTTGCATCATAAGTCACTCCACTATTTTGGGTTTCTCTCCCAACATCTTTTGTGTGAAAACGTTGTCCATTAATGATGTATCTTGTGTAGGACAAAGCATCGTTCTTTGGACCATAAGCAATCCATTTTAACATGTCGCCGTGATCTTTGGAGCTAACAGATACCTATAAAAAATAATTTCATTTAATTAAAATATTCTTTATACGGTTTTAAGTTAATTAGTAACATTTAAGAATTCAATTGACCTTTTTTTTAATCCAATTAGAGAACATAGCTATATGATTTTTCCAAAGTAACGTTGCATTTCTTTCCATGCGCTTGTCTGAATTTTGTAACTCCTCCAAATGCAAACTAGCGTATAACAAGAGATGTTATGTTATATTTAAAATTACAAACAATCAAACAATGAAAAAGAGGGAATATGCACTTACTCTAAAAATGGCTCTACCACGGTCATATTCATTAGCACAGCCAAATGAGCAGATTCTTTCTCATTTGAAGACAATGTGATTGTCTTATGTGCTGATATTGGACGTCCTTCAAGTATTACATTACTTTGGTAATCTTCATTTCTAACTTCTTTCTTCTGTGATTTTGTTAAAAATTCACCAAAGAATCTCATGCATTCTTCTGCAAGATAAGATTCTGCAATACACCCCTCAGGACGAGCATGATTTCTTACATAATCCTTTAGTGTCTTCATGTATCTTTCAAAGGGGTACATCCAACGAAAATGGACTGGCCCACACAATCGTGCTTCTCTTGCAAGATGAATTGTCAAGTGTATCATTATGTCAAAAAAAGAAGGTGGAAAGTATTTTTCAAGCTCTCACAAAGTTACAATAATCTCGTCGTCAAGTTGATTTAATTTCTCTCTATCGATAACACGTTGACATAATTTATTAAACGATGAACAGAAACGAGTTATTGTTTTCCTTGGCTTCTTTGGAAGCAATCCTCTGATTAAAACGGGTAATAATTGTTGCATTAAAACATGATAATCATGAGACTTCAAGCCACTAATTTTGCAGTCCTCTAATGATACGCAACCTTTAAAATTTGAACAATAACCATCAGGTCCTCTAAAATCATACAACCTTTTGCAAAATGTTTTTTTCTCTACTTTTGATAATGTATATGGAGCTGGCGGAAGATATGCCTTCTTCCCGCAGGGTTGTGTATGAAGACCATGTCGAATTTCCTAATCCTCCAAATCCTTTCTAGAGTTAACTCCATCTTTTGATTTCTTGTCATGCAACATTGTGCCTAGTAGACTTTCTCCAACATTTTTCTCGACATGCATTACATCTACATTATGACGTATTGTAAGTTCCTATAAAAATCAATAATGGAACAATTTAGTTGTATGATTCCATAATGTTAGTCTAATAGAATAAAATAAAACGTATGCACTAACCTCCCAATATGGCAACTGAAAAAAGATGGACTTTTTTTTCCACCTTAATAGCTCCATTCTCACGGGATCTTTATCCTCATCATCTTCATTTTTCTTGCTATGCTCAATTCTTCTTTTATTTCCTATTTTATTTTGCTCATTCAATTTTTTACCTTTTCTGTTATTCTTTTTTTGGTTCTTCTTTGCATTTCAAAAATTATTCGGAAAATCTTTTAAAATGATAGAAAATTTTCTCCCAGTTAGAATCCTAGGTCTACACCCTTCCTCCACGGTGTTATCAAACAAGGCCTTCTGTTTTCTCAAAGGGTTTGAAGGGGATAGAAATCTTCTATGGCCCATATAGACGGTCTTTCTACTGTGGTTTAGCCATCGATGATGAGTGTTGACACCGCATAATGGACAAGCCTTTTTACCTTTTACAAAACACCCAACAAGATTACGATATGCCGGAAAGTCATTTATTGTCCAAAGCAAAATTGCTTTCATATTAAAGATTGATTGACTATATGCATCATAAACCTCAACTCCGGTATTCCATAAATGACATAAATCTTCTACCAATGGCGCTAAAAATACATCAATGTCATTTCCTGGTTGCTTCGGACCAGGAATTAACAATGTTGACATAATATTATCTTTCTTCATGCACAACATAGGCGAAAGATTATATGTCACGAGCATTACAGGCCAACAACTATATTTGGAACTTAACATAGAAAATGGATTGAAGCCATCTGTTGCAAGGCCAAGCCTAAGATTGCGTCGATCTGCTGAAAATGATTTGAATTTCTCATCCACTACATTCCATGTTATAGAATCTACCAGATGTCGCATTTTTCCATCGGTGCTTTTGTTATTGAAATGCCACCGTAAATCTTCCGCCATCCTTTTGGATCTAAACATTCTCCTAAACCTCGGAATTATTGGAAAATAACGCAACACTTTAACTGGAATGCCATGCATAATCTCCTTTGTCCGTTGATTTACTTTCCACCTCGAAAATCCACATTTTGGACAATTATTCAAATCTTTATATTCATTCCTAAAAAGACAACAGTCGTTCTCACATGCATGAATCTTCTCGAAACCCATGTCAAATATTTTAAGGAATTTCTTCAATTCATATAACAACTTGGGAAGTACGTTATTTTTTGGCAACAACAATTGCTGCACATTTAGAAGCTTATCGAAACCATTATCAGACAATCCAGTCTCACATTTAAGATTATACAAGGCAAAGATAGCAGATAACTTTGTTTGATCCTTGCAACCAGGATACAATGGGGTCTCTACATCTTCCAAATTTTTGTGTAATTCATCCTCTCGTCTCTGTGCATCATCTTCACTTTTATCATCATCAAAGAAAGTATGATTAATAAAATCTTCGTCTTCATAGATAATGGCTTTAAGCAAATGATACGCATCACCCGGCTTTGTATTTTTGCTTTTATTTATTCGCTCGCCGTGATTGTACCACTCACCGTCCATGTACTTAGGATCCATTCCTCTTATAATCAAATGCTCAACAATAACTTCTCCATGAAGACGGGTAAGATTTCTGCAATCTACACAAGGGCATACATTTTTTTCCACATTTTGCAGCTTTAGCTTTGCATCGTTTACAAAATTCCAAGCTGCTTGCTCGTATTCTTTAGTGGTTCTACAATAATAATAAAAAACAAATAATAACCTTAGATATTAAAATATGTTTTAAATTCAATATTATACTTAAGTACCATATAATTACTTGTTTAGACGTACCCAGTCTTTATCCATCATTTCTTGTCTTTTCAAATGGAAAAAAGTATCAGATTTACGAACAGTAAATCTCTCTTGACACATATTCATTCATTCTTTATATAACAAAAATTGCTTCCACTAGCAAAAATAGCAATTACTACAACAGTAGCATCGTTACTCATGTTTTGGAAGATGCAACTAATGACGTCAAACAATATATACACAAGTTTTCCATATTTGTATCTCAAATTTTATAAATGGGTAATCTATTTATTCTGAAAATAAAGCAACTAGGGGAAGATATAATTGAAATGATAAACATTTATAAAACATCAAAAACAGTAGGCTGAAGTGAAAAAGGTAGTATACACTCACTGTTTCTTTTTTCTTTTTCTTTTTTCCAACATGGCATATTGCTAAATTTAAGAAAAAAATAAGCAAAATCGAAATAACAATTAGAAAAAATATTTACATTTAGAACTATCGTATAATTCAATTTAGTTGAATGAAATAGTTTAAGTGCATTCACTAAAAATTAAACAGCAAAGGTAAACACAATATTGGTCACCCTAGTCTTCCTAAATGGGAGAGAATTTGCCATCTCACAAAGTATCTAGTGAAATTTTCAGGATATATCATTGCAGGTCATGTCAATATCACAAAAAATGCATACAAACAAAACCTATGTACTCTCGAGTAAACATGGGCAAAACACTTAGATGCAACAATGTTTTTCTGGAGCAAAAACAAAATGTGAATTTCGGGAAAACTCTACATCAGTTAATTTAAATATCTAAGGTTAAAGGGAAACTGAAGCCTAGCTGACATGTAGAAGTTTATTACCAAAATGAAACATCTACAGGTTATATTTATGTATTGTTACCATCCTGCTGAAACTATGTAACCCAAAAAAGAATAGAATTCATATGGAAAACTTGAGTACTATAAGGTGCATGGATACAAATATACAACAATGTTAGAACAATATACAACATTAGCACCAAACTGTTTCCAAAAAATTTGTCATTACAACGGCGCTATTTTGTAGCACCGGAGTAATGTCTATGCATTACCCCTCTCCTGATACTTGGCTTGCGCCATTAACAATAATTTTTTCAACTTATACAACAATGTCACCAATCATTAATACATTGCATGAAACTGGCATTAGTCATGAGTGAACCGATGCCTGAATCGTTTAGTGATGTGAATAAAAAGTATGTGTTTTAAGCTGAAAATCGTCCCATTACTGATTTAATGTAAATTATTGTACATCACCCAAACACTTTGATTGTGTGTTAACTCATTGTGCTGCAAATATTTGTTATTACAACATGACAACCGGTATCAGTATAGGTAAGGTTTGTTTTCTTTACTTAGAGAAGTTTTAATGTCGTCATTTTCAAACTTCTGTAGTCTTCTGACAGTGGAAAATTTGAGATACTAATTTAAAGATTTGGCTTGTTTAAACAACAAATTTAGATACTAATTTAAAGCAGCTATAAAAAATAGTAATTGGCGATTTTTTTGCCAGGTAAAGCAATTTGTTTTGCTCCTCTATATCACTTATTATCAAAAAACAGTTGATAGACATTTAAAATAAATTTGTCAATAATCATGTTACTTCTAGTTTATTCCTAACTTGTTTTCAATTATTTTACCTTTTAGGAAAGTCATTTTTATCCATGACAAAACAGGTGCAGGTATCGTTTTCAAGTTCAACGTGCTATTAGTTTTTTGAAGGTTAATCAGTAACTTCAAGTATACAAAAGGAAAACAATATGAAAATACTATGTAGATAAGTATGATTTTTATTTTTATTTTTTTGAATTGAAAAAGAAATTTTAAGTACGAGCTTGCTTAGTACAAGCTTGAGAAGCAAAAGTTTATGGAATGGGCAGTTATGCAAATTGGTTCAAAGTGTTTGAAAGGTGGTAAAGTTGAGTATAATGCATTTTATTAAAGCACTGAAACGCAATGTAGATTAAATGCATTATCTGCAGTTCTTTGTTTTTATATCTCTCGTCTTGTAACACTTCCTTGATGGCTAGTATTTCTGAAGTCTCAAACCACTTAGCCTGAACAAGTTCAAATTTAAATATCGTACAAAAATATATGGAATGACGTCAACTTGGTTTAAAGAATAAAGATGTTAATGTGATCAATGTTGAGAATAAGTTTAGTTTACTTGAAACACGACACCAAATGAACCACTTCCAACTACACAAGTTCTGCCATATATAAGACAGTCTGCCATCAATCAAAAATCAAAAATAGGATTAGGGAAAAAATGATTTAGAAAGTTAAAATTGTATTTAATAATGCAAGTTATCATTTTTGTTTAATCTGATGAACCGTGTTAAACCGGTATTGACATTAACAATCTATGTATTTTGACCTTATAGTTGTGCTTACCTAAACTTAAATATATACATATAATTTCAGTTGGTACTTACTCTTTAATGGTTAGTAATCATTCAAAAAAATAAACTAAGTTCAACCTTTCCTCACAGTTTAAGTTCAGCCTTATAAAATAATCTTCAACGATCATCAAAGTCGTCTAATCATAATTCAGTTAGATTAAATTTCCTCTAGATTAAATTTCCTCATGACTTGATGCTATGTAGTAATAAGATAATTCAACCACAATATTAAACTGAAAATATAATGCACGAAGTAAATAAGTACCACATCAAGTTTAGGTTTGATTTGCTGTCTATTTAGGCAACATTCATCATCCAACATACTCCACACAACACTCATCACAAAATTCTTCATTTTTTTCTAGTTACTCTAATACTGAATATTGTTTTTTTCACAAATTTCTCAACTTCAAAATCAAAATCATTACTATTAGTAATTTAAATTATGGAAATCAATACCATAATCAATACCTTAACTTCAGGATATGAACAATCTATAGAACCTTGTTTGGTCAATTCCTAGCGTCGACCCAAATTACTACATATACGATCGAACGAGCAACGAAAAAAATATTAATAAATGTTGTGGTACCTCTCACGGCAGTTCAAATAGAAGAGGTGCAGATTTAGGGCTCCGGGCAGAGGCTAGCGATTCCAGACAGAGTTTAAGGGTTCCAAACAGAAGCTGCGTTTAGGGATCGGGTGTTGGCGATAAAGGCTAGCGATTCGCAATTCAGAAGTTGACAGTTGACGACAGAGGCTAGCGATTCACACAAAATTTGGGGATAGATTGTTGAAGGAGGAAATGATTCATTTGGAGATATCGACAGAGGCTATGCAATTTTGGAGATTGTGTTTTCTGAAGGAGGCAGCAAAGAAGCAAATAGGGTTCTTTTTTTTTCCGTACGAAATAATTCATTTCCCGCGTTTTCGAATAGCGTTGAGCATACATACCAATTTATCTCAGCGTTAGAAACCATAATTTGCATAGCGTTGAAAGGAGCAAATGCGGAAACGCTATGTATTAGTGCTATTAAAAGCCCTTATTTTTGTAGTGTAACTAGGAAGGATGTGAAGTTTGTTTGGTCTGACAAATGCGAGGAGGAATTTCTTAAGTTGAAACATTTGTTAACCAATGCGCCCGTGTTAGTAGTTTCTGATGGGAATCATGGGTTGGTAGTTTACATCGATGCATGTGGTACTAGGTTAGGTGTTGTGCTAATGCAGAATGGAAAGGTTATTGCCTATGCTTCTAGACAGCTTAAACTGCATGAAGTGAGATACCCGACTCATGATTTGGAGTTGGCAGCGGTAATCTTCGCATTGAATGTGTGGAGACATTATCTTTTGGGAGAAAGGTTTGAGCTATTTACGAATCATAAGTCTATATGGTATTTATTCTCTCAGAAGGAGCTGAACATGAGACATCAGAGATGGTTGGAGTTTGTTGCAGCTTATGATTTTAGCATCGAGTATACACCGGGAAAAGGAAATAAGGTGGCTGATGCGCTTAGCAGGAAACATCAGAATGTGGTGTTAGTTATGTTGGCGGAATGGAAAGACTTGGAAGCATTGGCTGCATGCAGCGTGCAGTTGAGGTTGACTGCTGGGTCTAGTCGGAATATCGCCATGATGTTTTGTTTGGAAGTTCGACCAGTTTTGATCGAATGAATTGCTTCTAGGCAGAAAGAGGATCTAGTGTTAGCTAAGAGGATTAGAAGGTTAGAAGCTGGAACCGAGATTGATGAATTAAAGGATTTTATTCTTGACCATAGGGGTTGGTTAAGGAAGAAGGAATGGTTATGTGTTCCGGATGTTGGGAACCTTAGGAAGGAAGTCATGAGGGAATGTCATCGATCGAAGTTTACGATTCGTCCTAGAGGAACCAAGATGTATTAGGATATGAAGAGAAGTTTCTTCTAGGAAGGAATGAAGAGGGATGTTGGCTTATGGGTAAAACAGTGTTTGAACTGTCAGTAAGTAAAAGCCAAACATCAGAAGCCAAGTGGTTTTCTTCAGCCTTTGGATGTTCCAGTTTGAAAGTGGGACTCGATATTCATGGATTTTATGGACTGGTTGCCAAGGTCAAACCGGGGTAATGAAAGTGCATGGGTCATAGTGGATACATTGACCAAGAGTGCCCATTTTATTCCAGTTAGGTCAACCAGGACGATACCTATTTTGGCTAAGTTGTTCATGAAGAACATCGTTAGACCGCATGGAATTCTTTATAGTATCGTCGGTGATAGTGATGCTTTATTTACTAGCGAGTTCTGAAAGGGCATGTAGAGTGTGTTAGGCACTAAGCTCAAGATAAGTACCACTTATCATCCTCATACGGATAGGCAGACGGAGAGAGTCAACAAGGTGCTGGAAGGTCTGTTGAGGGCATGTGTGTTGGATTTTATTGGTTCTTGGGAAGATCACTTGCACTTAGTGGAGTTTTCCTATAATAATAGTTATCAGACTACTATAGGAATGGCGCCTTTGAAGTTTTGTATGAAAGGCCATGAAAATCAACAGCATGTTGGTTAGAGACCAGAGACAGATTGGTCCTTGGTCTAGATTTGGTGAGAGAGGCGACGGAAAATATCGAGTTGATACGGGAAAGAATGAAGAAAGTTCAGTCTAGGCAGAAGAGTTACGCAGACAGGAGACGTAAGGACCTAGAGTTCTCAAGTGGAGATAAAATTTTCATTAAGGTATCATCAATGAAAGGTGTGGTTCGATTCGGGAAGACCGGGAAGCTAGCACCAAGATATGTTAGACCATTTCCTATATCAAAGAGGATTGGAAGACTCGTGTACCGAGTAGATTTACCGAGCAGTTTGGCCGGGGTCCATAATGTGTTTCATGTTTCTCATCTTAGGAAGTATGTTCATGATCCAGAAACTACTATTGCTCTGACGGCACTGGAGGACTTAGAGGTTGAACCAGATATGACTTTTGTGAGGCAACCAGTTCGTGTTGTGGCAATAGATGAGAAAAGGCTAAGGAACAAGACAGTCAGGTTGGTGAAAGTTCAGTGGAGCGACAACATGGAGGACTATACTCGGGAGACAGAAGACAGGATTAGGGCTACTTTTCCTGAGCTATTTTAGATGGTATGTTCTATATAGGGTTTATATAGAATTTGGCTGGTAGGTTATACTAGCTTTGCTTGCATGGGCTATATGCTTATTGTTGTGTCCTTACTGAAATCTCAGGGACGAAATTCTCTAAGGGGGAGTCTGTAATGCTCTTGAATTTTAATTAACATTATTCGAGATATTTATTTGGATAAATTAAATAGAATAATGTGAATAATTAGGGAGATGAGATTAATAAATCCAATGGCCGTGTTCTAATGAATGAACTAAAATAAGAGTTAACTAAATTAAGGAGGAGGAACTTCCTAAGGGGTAAACTTGGAAATAGGGCTATATTTCTTAGTATAAATCTCTTCCTCTGTCTTAAAAAACTTTTAATTTCGCATTCATAACTCCTCACCTATATTTCGGCCGGCCATTAAAAGCTCCAAGAAGAGCAATAAATTAAAGATAAAGCTAAGGAATTAAAGCTAGGAAATTATCTCATTCTCCAATTAACTAATCAAGGTGAATAATCATGTTTATCATCTCATTTTTTCTATGTTTGGATCGGTTATGAGTTATAACTGATTCATGTTTGTGATTTTGGTTAGGATATAATCATTTAAACCTTTGTTTGGATAATACATATGTGTTTTTAAATGTTAATGGGCTAATTAACATAGTTTATTTCGGTTTTGGTTAAATTCCGAATTATATTGATCTTCATATGCTTCGAAATTTTAATATGTTAAAATATACGATTTAAAGGATTTTTGGTGATTTTGGGGATTTTTCCTTAGTGGTTTACTAAGGTAATTAAATTATTTATGCCCAAGGGCTAAATTGAAAAATGGCTTTCGAATTGGTTAAATTCGGAGGGAAATTGCTTTCGAAAATTATTTGGGGAAGAAGAATAGTGTTTTAAGAAAAAGGTTGACTATTTATTACTTTTTACTATTTGAAAGTATAGGAGGAAGCCTCTTGACCAATCATATTTAGACAAGCAAGAGGAACCATCACTTCCATAGGCCCAGAACTTGCTACCGACTACATAGCTCGCTGTCACCCTTTTGACTAAGTCGAAAGGTACCTTTTGTCTAAGTCGGAAGGTAAGAATTTACCTTTCGCTTAAGTCGAAAGGTAGGAATGGTGTCAGAAGGAAGAGATGCGAAGGGATGGATGCTGCTTCCTTGGCTTTCGAATGGAAATATAAATGCTTTTGAATTAATAGGTTTCGAAGGGGGATCCTTCGACTCTATCATTTTTATAAAGACAAAATTTTTATACTCAAGAAGGGGTTTCGAAGGGGATCTTCGAAAGTTTAAACCTTCAAGAGAATTGTTTTAAATGTTTTCCAAAAATATGTTTTAGAACCTTTCGACTAAGTCGAAAGGTAGGAGAGGAAAAGGAAGGGGTTACTTCCAAACCTTCCCATTGTTTTAAAAGTTAAGTTTTTAATGCCTTCGAAAGCCATGCTTTCGAAGGAGATGTATGCTTTCGACTCAGAACTTCAAAAGGAACGAAGTTGAAGGGGAGCTTCTGACTTCGTTCCGCTTTATGTTTTATATGCCTTCAAATGGGATATTCAAAGGAAGGGTTGAGCCGCCAGCTTATACCTTTCGACTAAGTCGAAAGGTGAGCCCTCACCCTTCCGACTAAGTCAAAGGGTAGGGATGTTTTAAAAAGGCGGAAGGCTTCCGAAGGGGCTACCTTTGGATGTTTTAAAGGAGTTTTCTTTAAACCATGTTTTTAAGATCATTTTTGAATTGCTTCCGAATGGGATATTCAGAAGGGCTATTTTAGCCATTTTTCCTATGTAAAACTTTGCTAATTTGAAGGGGTTACTTCGAAGGGTTATAGCATAAAATACTTATCTTTGTTTGGATATGTAAAGGGGATCCTTATATAAACTGGATGTTAATAAACCTTGGGGACACTGAGGTTGGTTTAATGATTTCGATACATTGTTTGGGGTTAAAAATAGAAATATGCTTTCAAAAATATACATTGGGGCTATCAATGTGTTTTTATTTAATTTAACCTAATTGGGGCTACCGATGGGAATAGGTTAAACATGTGGTATACCTGGGAAAAATAAGTAATCATGGGGATCATGAATTTTAATAAATAATCATGGGGATCATGATATTTTAAATTGGCCAAGTGATGGGTTCTTGGTTAACCTAGGAAAACCATGGAATGTGCGGTGGATAGCCCACATCAAATTTCTAAAGAAAAGAATGTTTTGCCGGAGGTGGTTAGCCTCGGGATTTGGCACCCAAGGGTTTATAGTCATCCTAGGAAAACTATGGAGTGTGCGGTGGACAACCTACACCAACTTTTATAAAACAATTCACGCTGGTAATTTGCAGTTATTTTAAATGGATTTGGGATGGATGGTCCTATTAAATTATCATGGATAGTCATTTTAAAGGTTTTAGAGGGTAACTCTAATAAATTGATTTTAGATGGGAAATCTAATAAATTGCTTTTAGATGGGATATCTAATGAATGGGTGGATGAGATATCCAATATATATGATTTATGGCCTTATTTCATATTATGTTAAGACTAATCATTTTGTGTGCAGGAGCATGATAAATGATTTACATGTTTTGTTTTGGATACTATTGAGGGGACAACCTGTTCCGCTAAGCGGCGTGGTCTCACTAAATATCTATTCATGATAAGAGATGATAGGGGATTATTCATACCAGACTTATTGTCTGACTCGAAGTTTGTGTTTCTCCACAAACGCTCGGGTACTCAAAATTAATTTGAGTAGTATGAGAGTGGGATACTTTCAGGTTTTTGGACGAATAAGCTTCCGGAGACGTGCAGGAGGCAGTGTTAGCTATATAGGAGCTATTTTGTATTTTCCGCTTCGATGTACTAAGAACTGTAAAGTTCATATTTATTAGTTCTCTGATCATCATAAGGGAACATCTTCATATGTTGCTCTTATCATATTTTGTACATGTATATGTGATCTGAACGTGGTTAACGTCTGGGATTATGTAATTAAATCTGAATATTATTCATAAGAAATGAGAAATTTTGTTTTGTTGAAGTTTAAAATTTTCATATTCTTGTGCCTCTATGTTGCCAATAGTTTCACGATTCCGATTTTGGTCACTCAGAAATAACATCTATGGATGACTGCAGCATCCGTAGCAGTTAGTTTTGGGCCTCCAGAAGCGGGATGTTACAATTAGAGTCCTTCTTCTCTATACTGGTATTCGCTTGGTAGCCTACTAGCACAATTCGGGCTTTTGGTGCCCCTCACGCACTAGCCAACTTAGCCAAAGAATCGACTTAAGAGTTCCTGCCTCTGGGTACTTGATGCATTGAAAACCTTCGAATTGAGTTAGCATCTTTAATATATTTTTGACATATAGTGTCAGTTTGACATCTTTCATATGATATTTTAATTTAATCGGCACAACATTAACTGCGAATCAGTGAAAATTTCGATTCTAGGGATTTTCAACTAAAAGGCTAGAGTAAGTCCTGCTATCATAGACTCATATTCTACCACATTGTTGGTGGCTAGAAATCCCAACTTCATTGCATTGTGCAAACGATGTCCATCAAGAGTTATAACCACATATCCGGCTCTAGCTCCTTGTTCATTTGAAGCCCCGTCTACGAACAGTTACCACTTAGGTTTGAGGTCTTTCTCTGATAGCTCTTTAATGAATATGGTACATTCATTAGCTAATGCCTGCCTTTTAATTGATGTTCGAGGCAGGAATTTGATATCGTATTGGCTAAGTTCAATTCTCCACTTAAACAACCTTCCTAAAGCTTCTGGTTTACTAAAAACATGCTTGAGTGAGAAATTGGTTAGGACTTTTATTGGATGTGCTTGAAAATAAGCTCTTAGTTTGCGTGTGGTAAGCATTAAACAGTATGCAAATTTCTCTATAACTGGGTATTTTGTTTCTTCGTCTTTGAGTCTTTTGCTAGTATAATATATGAGAAATTGAATTCCCTTTTCTTCTCTTATCAGTACCGAACTAACAACATGTTCAGAAACTACCATATAGAGATAAAGACTTTATCCATCCATAGGACAAGATAGAATCGATGGATTTTCCAAATGATCCTTTAGTTCTTGGAAAGCCTTTTGGCAATCCTCACTCCATTTGAAGCCTTTATTCTTCCCGATCATGTTAATGAAGGGAATGCATTTGTCGACAGCTTTGGAAATAAATCGATTCATTGCTGCCACTTTATCGTTCAGGCTCATTATGTCTTTGCTTATCTTGGTTTTTCCATTCCTCTATTCAATTCCCTTAGAACTAATGATATATCCTAAGAATTTGTCGGACTGAATCCCAAAAGAACATTTTTGTGGGCTAAGCTTCATCTGGTACCTTCACAACACATCAAACATTTCTTCTAGGTCTTTTAGATGATTGTTTTTCTCGTGGGACTTGACCAACATGTCATCCACATACACTTCCATATTCCAACCGATGTGTTCCCTAAACATTCTATTTACTTGTCTGTGATATATTGCTCCTGCGTTCTTCAATCCAAAGGGCATCATCTTGTAGCAATACGTTCCCCAATCAGTTGAAAAGTTAGCATTTTCTACATCTAGTTTGAACATTGGAATTTGATTATATCCAGAATATGCGTTCATGAAGGATAAGAGTTGAAGTTCGCTCGTTGCATCGACTAACTGATCTATCCTTGGAATTGGATAACAATCTTTTGGGCATGCTTTTTTCAAGTCAGTATAATTAACACACGTTCTCCACTTCCCATTGGACTTCTTGACTAACATCGGATTAGCTAGCCATTTCGGGTAGAAAAATTCTCTGATAAATCCATTCTCAAGCAGTGTCTTGACCTCCTCTTTTAAAGCATTGGACCAGATTTTATCAAATTGTTTCTTCTTCTGCTGAACTAGTGTAACATTGGGTTTATATTCAAGGCGTAACACATAACGGTGGGATCGATTCCGACCATATCCGAGTGAGTCCAAACGAATAAATCTTTACTAGATTAAAGAAATTAGATCAGCTCTCCCTTGATTTTACCATCTAACTCTTTTCCTATCTTAACTATCTTCGTTGTATCAGCTAAATCTAGGCATACCTCTCCAAGATCTTCCGTCGGCTTCGTCCTTTCTTGCTCATTTCTGCAATCTAGTTAGGTGTCAATCTCTTCATCTTCTATTTTGTCTTCTACCAAATTTTCTTCCTTTCTTTTCCTTTTCTTTTTGTTAAAGTTAAACTTTCTCAACACATGTTAGCTGTCTTATTGGGCATTATGTTCGCTTTGGGTGATGAGTTTGAAGGAACATCATCCAAAGGCTTTTTAGTATTAGTTCTAATAAATTCATTTTTCTTTGAATCGTAATAAGAAAGAGTGTCTCGCTTATACTACTTAACATTTGCAAAATACATTTCTCATGCACTGAACTTCTCTCTTCTTATAGTTCCCCATCCTTTTTTGGCTAGAAATTTCACCATCAAATACTTCGGTGAAACAAATGCATCAACTTCATCTAGAGCCTATCTTCTGAAGAAAGCATTGGAATATGAGGGCTGGTCAATGATGATGAAGAGGGTTTCAAAGGTTCGAGAACATAGTGGCACTCCCATTTGCACAAGAAGCTTTACCTATCCCACTGGAGTTGATCCCTTATTGTTGAACCCAAAGATAGGTTCAAAGCTTGGTTCAAGTTTCTCTTCAGGAAGACCCATCTGTCAAATGCATGCTTAAAGATTACGTTGACTGCACTGCCGGTATCTACTAAGATTTGGAAACCACCGAAAGTCCAATTTTGTAATGATCATTAGTGGATCATTACGCGGATAGCGAACCCCCCTTAGTTCTTATGGAGTGATGGTCAAAGTATGCATTTGGATTTGAAACCTTAAGTTCTTGACTAGTGGTTCTTCCTGGACAGAAAATTTTTCCCTCCTTTGCTTCCCTAACATATCGACTCCTTGCTCCCTTGCTGTTCCATACCAAGCGTGGGCCTTCGTGGATCACATCAATTTGATTCAAACGTGGAATGAAGTTGGGCTAAATATCATCTTCTACCATATTTGCAATGTTGTTTGAAGGCCTTTGGTTGATGTTTTCAGAACGAATTGCCTTCTGACCATCTTTAGCGAATTCCTTCAGCTGTCCAGAATGGATCATACGCTGGATGATGCCTGCCAGTACTCGACAATCATCTATCTTATGCCCGTTCGATTTGTGATAAGAGCAGTAATCTCTTCCTCTCCTTGGCTCGGGATTGGTCTTGGCTTTGTAAGAGATAGGGCAATCATCTTTTTCTTTCATTGTGGCTTATATATAAGATAGTGGCTTGTTCAGGGCTACGTGGTTAGCATTCAAGTCTTCTTCCCACCTTGGCTTCTTGTGGTTGTGTTATTGTTAATCTTTCCCATCTCCTTATTGCCTTGGGCTTTCTTTCTAACATGATAAATTTCATCCATGCGAATGAACTTATTAGGTCGGAAATGGAAATCTTGCAAGTCTTTGCACCCGTGGATGTAAAGCTCCCTTCAGAATGAGGTTTGTTCGATCAGCCCAGAATAAACCGCTACCAGCTTATCTCTATCAGTCATGTTCTTCACCTTCAGGGCTTCCATATTAAATCTCTTAAGATGGCTGCCCAATAGCTCTCATGGCCTCTATTTGATATTGGCTACCACAGTGTAGTCAAAGCATGATCCTTGTAGATACATAATTGCATTGAGAACTCATAAGGAAACTATTTCTAAGAATAGATGGTCCTTTCTCGGTACCGACGGTTCAATTTAGTTGCCACTCCTTGAAATATGGTTGGAAAAATCCTGCAATGCATTGCTCCAGACGCATTATATAGATCCATCTAGCTTTCAAAAGATAATAAATGATCATTTGGATCAGTTGTGCCATTATATCTCATAGATGGGATCTTGATGTGAGAAGGAATCTTTGTAGTCATGATTTCATCTGTAAAAAGAGCCTCTTAAGTGTTATCATTGGCCCTGTCATTTAGGGTCCTCTTCCCCTTGAGGTTGAGAATGTTTTTTGCTATTTTCTCCGCCAAATCTCTCAAGTAAGATTCATCATTATTGTAGTTGCTTCTTTCAGTCCTGTATACTTCAGAAGTTGAGCTTCCAAACCGCTCTTTAGATTTTTATTCTATCCTTCCTTGGTAGTTAACTTTAGCTTGTTGGTTACCTTCTCTCTTTTGTGGAGTTAAGACAAGTTTGCTTTTGCTTTTATTTCTAAGCAATGAAACGTTTAAGTTTCTCCTTGGAGATTCTGCTTCATCTCCTCCCGTTAGCCTAGTAGTTTTAAAAGATTTTTGAGCAAGTACCGCTTCTAAAAGCCCATTCATCTCTAGCAATTATTGTCCTATGCCTTTAATCTTGGCCTCACTGCTCGTTGGTTGTGCTGGTGCGGACGTCTGTCCCAGTTATGCACTTTCCAGGTTGAAATTGGGAACTACATTCTCTTCTAAGGTTGTTGTTTAGATGACCTCTTCAGTTAGAGCATTAAGTTGTTTTGATTTCATCTTCCTGAAACAAAATCATACTAAATTGTTTAGAGGGAGAGAGTTAAATAAGTTGGAGGTTCAAGCCCTCCTTCTCGTGCCAAAATGTTACACCAAAAGATAGTATAACACTCTAAATGGCAATGGTGATGAATTAGCTCTTGACTTAAACATTTATAGGGATATGGTCAAGTATGAATTGATTAACTTTGCCCTAATGGTGTATCAAAAACCAACTCATTATTTGAGACTAATCCAATGATAGAATCATTATTGAATGGGTGAAATTAGGCCCATGAGGAAAGTAATTACGAAAGTCTATTTATTATCCCTGAATCATTATGCTCGAAGTCCTTAGAGTTGTTAGAGACATTATGTTCGATGTCCCCTAAGGTCATAAGAGTCGATACGCTCATCTCTCTAAAGTAATTATGTATATATTCTCATTTAGGCTTTTAAATAAGGTATTCCAAAAGGGCCCCGGTCATATCATATGTTCGATAGAGATATGGAAGATAAGTGAAGTGTCTAGGCTATAGTCTATTTTGCACAATAATGGGCATATAATTAAGCACAATTCAGTCCTTATGTTCAAAATCCATGATTCATATAATAATGCATATACACGTTTGTCATAGTTTAAGGCTCATCAATTATGTTCAGTACAAGCTTGATCATGACGAGTCCATAAATATGTAAGTCCATAACAATAATGTCCAAAAAAGGTCATAATTTAAGTCCATATGCATATTCAAGTCCATATTCATATAATTCAAATATGATTATTGTCAAAGAAGATTTGTCCCCAATTTGATTTAGGTTTACAAGGCTTTGATTTAAGAAGAGAGAGAAATGAAAATTTGTCCCCTTCCACGAAGCCCCTACGTCCATATTTATAGGTTTCAACAAGTAGCAGGCTTTGGTATCCATGGACTTTGGCATCAATTGCATCATCGAACATTAAGTTTGGTACTTTATCTGCTTCGACATTAGCTGCATCGTCGAACATCAAAGTCGTCACTCTTATGTCCATATAGCTAAACTTCAGCATTGGTTCAATTGAGTAGATATTCAGTATTTCTAAACTCGACGCTGATAGTCTCTTCTTCGTTGATCGACTTTCATTACCCCCACATATTAACATTGATGAAAGGTGACATTAGTAAAAGCGGCTTTGACAATCCTTTTGGATGTATCGATGGTTCTCGACATGGCTAATGAATATCAGCGACGACGACCCCATATCTTGTAACCTTCTTTGATTAATGGTTGGCGACATTATGGGCATTAAATCACAATGACATTGATGACCTTCAATGTCGATGTTCAGTAGCTTGTGGTTCCTCTTTCAAAATGACTTCAATGAATGATGACGTCTCAACGAACATATTACCATTATTTTAACACCTTCAATCACACATGTTACTTCGACAATGGGTATTGTGTGACCAAGACGACTTCGACCAAAGGCGACATTCTCCATTTTCCTTGTCGATGGGATGCAATGCTGATGAATCACGATGTGATGGAACATGGTGTGGATGAAGGGAGATTTTGCATGGAATTGATGCAACATTGACCAAGTTCGACACTGATGCCTACGACATGGATGAATGTCGACATAGTTGAAGAGTGGTATGATCTTATGGTCTTCATCATTAGCTTAGCATCATTTATTTGGTGTTACTTCCCTTTTTATTATCATCTGTTGGTGTGCTGTTAATGTCTTCGACATCGACAGAGATCTTGAAGTCGACATTGATTTCTTAGTGCTATCCTAGCATCTGAGGCTTTAAACTTTGATATAATCCTTCAGCCTTGACCTTGACTTTATTGGTTTATATCCTTTTGAATATTATATGGATAACAATATGAATTTTGCCAAAGGAAAATATTACTTAAACTTAAGAAATTTTGTTATGTATATGACTATTAATTGAACAAAATTTTGATGGATGATGTTATATGTTCTTGTTATCGATTGATCAGTTAAACTTACATATTTTATCATTTGTCATACTCACATTTGCATTACCTAAAATTTCACCTTGGAATTTAGGAACAAAATTACCAGTTAGGTTGTTCCAATAGCGAGTATGGTCCAACTAAACTCCTGAGTGAGTATAATTACATCCAGGAGATTAGATAGATAAATTATATTAGGATGCCTTGAACTGATTAAAAAATATGACTCATAGATTTAAAACAGGAAAATATTTTTGGCAAGACTGGTGTGGGGTCACACCTTATGCTTCAGTCGTTAGCCCCGGTTGGTAAATGTCCATGATTCCAATGCGCAGGGTTTTGTCGATAGCAAGACTAAAATATGCATATGCAGAGAACGGAACACATAGCTTTATATGCTCAATGTATTATTTAATTGGATTTACTCCTAATCATATCTGGAGATTATGGGATATCTGGGTATGTATCGGCCCGAGTCAGCCTAATAAGTTATTACTAGACCTGTGAAAACTAATAAGTTCATAGTGATCTTAGTAAAACTATGATTTGAGGTAGACAATCAATTTTATAGGATGGGTAAACCTTGGAAATGCATAACCCTTTAATGACAGAGGAGTCATATTTACCCATATTGAATGCATATGATCATATCATGTTTTGTTTTAACCACTGTGGTTGCAGATGCATGATTTATGTTCAGATTGACATATATGATAAGATACTAGTGAGAGGAAAACCTATTACAATTTGCAGCGTGGTCTCACTAGATATCTATTTTTGGTTTAAGATGGTATATTATTATTCACACCAGACTTTTTGTCTGACCCGACATTTTTTTTCCTCCTTAACTCTCAGGTACTTATTTGAGTAGATCGGGAGTAGGCTTTTCGGGTTAGAGGAATAAGCTTCCAGAGACATGCATGAGGTAAGCTAATATTAGGAGTTTATTTCTGCTATGTTGTTTGGGTTTATGTTTTGTTTGAATGGATGTAACGACAGAATTCATAATTGTCGAGTAGTTAACCTCTGATCATCCTAGGGGGCATATTCATATGTCGCTCTTGAAGTATAATTATATTTATTTTATTTTCCCTGAATGTAGAATCGATGGGGTTATGTAATGAATGTGAAGGTTATTAATTAATGTGTTCTGAATTCATATTCATGTGCTCGTGATGTTATAGATATAATCAACTGATCTCATTTTGTCACCGTGAAATAATACTATGGATGACTGCAGCGTCAATGTCACTTATTTTTGTGCCTCAAAATAGGGGATGTTACAACTTATTAATAGTGCCCATTTTATCCTCATGAAGTTGGGAAGAATGGAAGCTTGTTTGGTGGAACTTTACATGAAGAATGTAGTGAGACTGCATAGGATCCATGCAGTATTGTAAGTGATAAGGACCCTTTGTTCGCTAATGAGTTCTGGAGAAGTTTGCAGAGTGCATTGGTTACAGAATTAAGCATGAATATGGCTTATCACCCATAGATTGAAAACGAATTATTAGAGTCTATTGAATCACTCGAAAGTGCGATCACCCGTAAGACTGATGGTCAAACAGGGAGGGTCAACCGTGTGCTCGAGGATTTGCTAAGAGCATGTGTTCTAGATTTAGGAGGATCCTGAGAAGATCGTTTTCGTCTGTATAGTTTGCATATAACAACAATTATGAGATGAGTATCAAGGTGGCCCCATTTGATGCGCTTTATGGTAAACCATGTAAGACCATGTATGCCACATGTTTACTGGTTGGACATGGGAGATAGTCTCATGTTAGGACCCGATTTAGTTAGAGAGGATATTGAGAAGGTAGAATTGATTTATGCCAAAATGAAGGTGGCTATGTGTTTATGAAGGTTTCTCCGATGTAGGGAGTTATGCTCTTTGGGGAGGCAACCATTTCCAATGATTAAAATGATTGATAAACTCACATACCAAGTTAAGTTACCAAGTATCACAGTAGATGTGCATAATGTTTTTCACATATCACATTTAGAAAATGTGTGCACGACCCATATTCGGTGGTGGAACCGAGGACAATTGAAGATTTATATGTAGAACTCTATTTGATTTATGTTAGACGATCGAAAGAGATAGTAGATCATGATACGAAAGAGTTAAGGAACAAAGTTATTAAACTTTTACGGGTCTAGTAGAGTGATGGCATTGATGATTGCACCTGGGAGGTAGAGGATATGATTAGAAATGATTAGAACTATCTATCCCGATTTGTTTTGACATGTATGATTAGGAATGTATGTGTTGATGTATAGACTAGTAGTAACACTAGTGATATTATGATATGATATTTGACTGTGTTAGTAATGAAGCTAATACATTATACTAGATGATTGATAATTTTCATTAATGGGGGAACCAGTGCAATTGATATACTGTGTATACCTTGATTAATGATGATAATCTTATCTTGCCTTGTTTGAATTTTAAGGATGAAATTCTTATAAGGAAGGGGGAGTGCAACACCTCATATTTTAGTATATCATAGTATGAGGAATTAGTTAAATAAATGATTAATCATATTAATGTATGGGGTAAAATAAAGACAAGTTAATAAATATATAGCGAATGAATGTATGATGAGGAGTTAGTTAAGAATATGCTAGAATGGGGTATTGGCCCAAAGCCCAAATTACTAAACCCTTGCACTCTAACTCCTCATTCTTTCTCACATTTTTCCACAAACTGAAATAAAAAGAAAAAAATAGGACCTTAGACAGGCCATATTTTCAAAGGAGGAAAGAGGAAAATCTAAGGAAAAAGAGAAGGAGCATTCATTTCTTAAGCAAACCAAGATTTTAACTAAGTTTAATCAAATCAAAGGTGAGTAATACTTCTATTAAAACCTTCCAAGCACGTATGGGTTAGGATTGTATGAATGTTAGATGTTTTTATGATGTTGAAGGAATTTATGAGTGATAAATGTTATTTGTTCATGTTGAGAATTTAAATATGATGACTTTTGATGCGTTAAGATAAAAACAAAATCAATATTCTCTAAATCACTTGAAACTTTTATATGATGTGTAAAATGAAAATATAGAGGTAAGTTTTTAATTTCATATTTTTTATGAAATTATATGGAATTTATACGAATTTCCAAGTTGAAGAAAGGCCTAATTTCGAAAATTAATTACTTTATATATTAAAAAAAATTATTTTGGCTTGAAAATTTTATAGAAGACAAAGTATAATAATTTGGATTTTTGGTGTATTTTTGAAAATTTTCCTATGTAGTTCGAATTATTATGAATTAATTGGAAATGGAAATGTTAATTATTAAGGGGAAATAAATAAGTTGATTAAGTGAGTAATTAATAAATCTTAAAAGAAAACTAAAAAGCTTTGATAAACCAATGAGAATTTGACATATATCTGGGTTAGGTGAAAAGAAATTACTTTTAATGAAAATAAAAGAGTTTTCTAGTTAATTACAAGATTGCCGTGGTCAACTTACGACGGCTATTATGAACACGAACTTACAATAGCCCATATAAACTCAACTTACGATAGCCAGTTAAATGTTCAACATGCGACAACTAATATATGATCAACTTGTTATAGTTCAATGCGAGTCAACGTGCGATAAACAAGTTGGAGTAAACCTACGACGGCCAAGATAGAATCAAGTTGCGATGACAATGTAGGGAACAACTTGTGATAGTTAGGTTGGGATAAACTTGTAATGGCTCCTGCAAACTCAACATGCGATAACCTAATAAAGGTCAACCTGCGATAGCTAAAAATGCTATCGAGTTGCAACAGCCTAGCGGGGTTCAACATTTGATAGCTAGTTAAAAGCTCAACATGCAACGGCTATGCTCAACTTGCGATAGCTAGGGTTAGGTCAACATGCGATGGCCTTGGGAGACTCAACTTGCAATAGCTAGGGTTATGTCAACATGCGATGGCCCTAAGAGATTCAACTAGTGTTAGCCATGTATAGTAAATAGGAAATGGTAAACAATTCTAAGGAAATGCTAAGCACATGAAGGAAATTGAGAATAAGCTTGATTAAGCTATGTGATGATAAGTTGAATCATTAGTAAACATGCAAAGGGGAGACCTTAGTGGCAACTACTGTTTCAAATCTTGTTTATCTCACCCGAGATATCGCTCGAGGTCTCATTTTCGAACTTGGATGAGATTTAGTGAAACGAGACATTAAATTTTGTTCGTATCTTATTTGACACACATCTCATCCAAAATATTAAGATCTCAATCGAAATTTGAGATAAATCTCAATAGAAGGTCTCATTTGAAAACATTAATTTTTTTATATCTTATTTAACACTCATCTCATCCAAGATATTAAGATCTCAAGTGGAATTGAAGATAAATCTCAATAGAAGATCTCATTCCAAGAAGTTTTTCATTTACATATTTATTTAGCTTCTTATGTGGATCCAAAAGAAATTTCACTCTAATAATTTTTTTACTAGCTCTCTATTTTTATTTTTTATTTTTTATTTTTTAATTAGAGAAAAAATAGATAACTTTTATTTATTTATTTGTAATATTCAAATGAGTAGAATCCATATAATCAATACCAAATCAGCAATGTCACTACTTTCCTTTGGAAAGAAAAATTAATATTATTGTTTTTTAAAAATCATGCATGTTAATAAGTTTATTTTAGATATTAACATAAATATCATTAAACTGTTTTGGACTCTTAACTTACTCCGAGATAGTCCGATATGGATTTTAAAATCCAAGATGTATACCCGAGATACGCTCATCTTAGCCGAGATCTTGTTCGATACGAGATATTATATGTAGAATTCCCTACATGAGACATGACTGAAATCCAAGATTAAAACCACGGTGGCAACTATAACGACCCACCAATTTATCACTTTGATAAATTGAATTTATTTTTAAATAAAAGATGATAATACAGATAATATTGTTTCAAATAATAAAAAGTAATAGTAAATTTATTTTGAATAAATATTTACAATAATATTTTCCTCGAAATTTATATCGATAAGTGGCATCGTATTTTAATATAGATTTATTTAAATTAAATCAAGATTTAATGATTTAATAATTATTTTAATTATTAAAATACTTATTTTAAAATTATGATAATTCATTTTGAATAGTTATAAAGTGATAATAAATCATTTATAATAATTTTATAAAGATATATATTTGATTTGAAAATATAAGGAAAAATCGATATCGCTTTATCGGTGTAATAACGATTTTTGTAAATAATTTTTAATATGAATTTATATGGTTTTATAATTCAAATGTAATCACTTTAATTAGTTTAAAATGATAAGAAATTTATTTTTTGAACTTTGTTTACAAATATATGTACGTTAAAGTATAAGTGAAAATGTGCCGATAAACGGTTCTCCAGATTTCAACGATTTAACGAACGAAAGTTGTTCGAAGACGTTCGAAGTGCTATGCACCTACATGTACATACATATATATATGTTACATGCACATGATAACATGCACATAGACATACATATATAAATATAATTAAGTATAAGAAATATAATATAATATATTTTAAGTTTTCTTACTCCTTAAGTTTAAATAAGTCAACATATGCATACATGAGATGATGGAAGTGATGTGCACATGAGGGGGGGGGGGGCTTTTGCCCTACATATGGAGGGGGGAGGTGTGTTGGAGAAGCTTTGAAATGGTGATAAAGGTGATGATGTATGTATGGATACTTTTACACACTTCATTTCCTATAAATACCATACCATCTTCTCTTCATTTTCATTCATCTTCTTCTTCATATTCCTAAGCTTTTGCTTGCAATTTAATGACTTTCATCCTAAGAGAAATAATGTCAAATTTTTTTTTTCAAAAAGATATTAAATTATAATATATAGTTATATATAGTTAAACACCTCAAAACAAACCCGAAGCTCCATGTTTTCTCTTTGTTCTTCACAATCTCCACCCCACTTCATCATAGGCCGAGCCATTTCCTTGCTCCACCCTAGGCCATGTGCCCCAAGAAACACCAAGGCTAGGCCAAGCTCCTCTTTGAGTCATAGGATTGGTTTCATTTTCGTTGGCTCGATCGTAGCGGAGTTGTTAGCACCAAAATTGGTCACTAACCTCGTAGAGAAAGAATGTGTAGAGATATAAGTGATGAAGATAAATTAAACAGAGAAGACAATGCTAATTTAAATGCAGGAAGTAAGAACACCAAATTTATAGTGGTTCAGCGTAATTGCCTACGTCCACTTTGAGATTAAACTTTATTGATCTTTCTTCTTGTTGATTACAAATACAATTCGTGAATCAAATGCTTGAATGAAGTTGTTAAGTAGAGAAGATGAGTCTCAAAAATGGCAGTCTCCCCGGTGTTCTCTCTCCAAAAAAAGGATCCTCTTCACTGTGACCCTGCCCCTCTATTTATAGACAAATATGAGCTGGACTTCCCAAGTGGGCTTGGTGGCCGAACACTCTAGCCCGAGTACTGTGGTTGCTGCTTGCCGAACGGTCCTTCCCATGCCGAACAGTACGTTTAACGTGTGGGAAGTGTTAGATGGTTGCAGTTGAAGCCGAACGTACCTCTGTCCGAGGCTCTTGACCGAACAATGCATGCAGGCCGAAAGATGTTGTCACGTTGAGTAGCTATGTATAATGAAAGTCTTCTGGATGCCGAGCACTCCTGTCGTCGAGTTCTACTGGGCGCCGGACACTCCCTGATGCCGAGTCCCACTGGATGCCGAGTGTCATGGATGCCGGGTACACTAGATGCCGAGTACTTCTGTCTCCGAGTTCTACTGGGCGCCGGACACTCTCTGATGCCGAGTCCCACTGGATGTCGAGTCCCACTGGATGCCGAACATTCTCTGATGCCGAGTGCTACTTGACGCCGAGCGCTTCGCCGAGCACTCCCGGATGCCAAGTGCTTCGCCGAACACTCCTGGATGCCGGACACTCTCTGATGCCGAGTGCTACTTGACGCCGAGCGCTTCGCCGAACACTCCTGGATGCCGGACACTCTCTGATGCCGAGTGCTACCTGATGCCGAGCACTAGTTGCCTGGTCAAATCTCCAGGAAACACTTGCCCCCAAAGTGTATCGCGTGGCCGAACGTGATGCGCTTTGAATCTAGTTCAACTTTCCTTGGTAATGCCTTCTCGAGAATGCCTATGGCGGAGGTGTGTGACGAGCGTGGCCTGGACGCCGAACTATACGTTCGAAGCCGAGCAATCCTCATGTGCCGAACGTCATTTTGCTCTGATGCCGAACACTCTGGCATTGACCGGTTCTACCGGGTATAGCCTCTTCGGCTTCTACCTCCCTTCTCTATAAAACCAGGCCTTTTCCTTCTTCTCCCCTTTACCTTTTACTCCTGCCGTTCCTCGAAGATTTTCAATTCTATTCAGTCGTCCGGATTTAAAACTTAACTACTCCATCCCAAGCTCCAATCTGCAGACTAGGTATCTTTTGTCGTACGATAATAGTAGATTTCAAACGAGATGGCCGAGTGTGTCACGTAGAAGGCCTTCGAGTAGGTTGTCTCTATCGCGTCTTCATTGCCGAACGATGTGACGAGCAGGAATGATCCGGTTCATCTACGGGCTTAGCTTCCTCGTGTCAAACCAAAGTTGGCAGGAAGAAAAAGAAAGAAGGTGTTGGAGGAGGTAAAGGTGTTGTTCGCTGCTCCGGCGTATGTCGTCATGCGCCGGACGGTGGAAGGGGAAGTTGCCGAGTACTCCCTTGGCCGAACAAACCCAGGCCGAGCACTCACTAAAATGCCCAACTATAATTTAGCCGAACGAAAACCAGGGTCGAACATTCTTAAATGCCGGACAGTTGTAAACGCCGAACAATCCTTAAGCCGAACAATGACTTTAGCCGAACGAAGCTTTTAGCCGAACAATGACTTTAGCCAAACAAAGCTTTTAGCCGAACAATGACTTAGCCGAACAAGGCCTTTAGCCGAACAATGACTCTAGCCGAACGAAGCTTTTAGCCGAACAATGACTTTAGCCGAACGAAGCTTTTAGCCGAACAAACATACATGCTGACCTGAACTTAGGCCGAACAATACAATTGTCGAACACCATTTCAATGCCGAACAGTATAAATGTCAAACTACACTTAGGCCGGTCACTCTATAAATTATATGTTTTCTGAATCTGGAACTGTAATCACCACCAAGCGGGCTCTTCGAGAAGGTCAGCGATGACGGTCTTCGAAGGCGACGATTCGGAGCTCATTCTTATATCTTTGAAATCTTTAGATTCTTATTGCTTGTACACAATTGCTTGCACTAGTTCACACACCACGTGGGGGGGGGGAAACTCGTGTTGTTAATTCTAACGTTCAACGTTCTTTTTTAAGTATAGTTTTCTCAAGCACTTAGCCAGGTTCGTTATTTATTGAGGATGTCAAGAAAGTCTAGCTCCGCTACTATATCTGACAGGCCTGGGCCGTCATCAAGGCGAGAAGCCGCTGATACTTCTAATCCATCGACTTCTCCTGCTCATAACTTAGCAGCTGATGCCCTGGATGCAGCAATTCTTCTAGACAATCCGATCGATTCACAAGCTTCGAAGATCAACGAAGCCGCTCTCCGATGGATATGCTCCATTCATGGGATCCCTTTCGCCGACGTGTTGGTCCCTTCGCGACACGATCGTCCTCATCTGCCCCCAGTCGGGTATACCGCCTGTAACAAGTTCATGTGTTGGATGGGCAGTGTGCCTCCGTTCAATTTATTTCTCCGGGATGTATTGCAGTATGTTGACATAGCTCCGTCGCAGCGGCACCCGAACGGCCATGCGTTTCTATACGGGACCTACTTACTTTTCATGGCCGTCTTCTCTAGACCTCCAACCGCTGGCGATATCAGATACATTTATATGATCAAGAGACGAAAAGACAGTCCTTCCTTTATGTTCCTCGAGCCGTACCACAAATGCCAAATCTTGACAGGGGCATGCAGTAAATTCGCCCTGTACAAACAGGAATGGTTCTATGTGCGCTGCCCTCCTGGTTTCGCGAGGAGATGGGTTGAAGGCAGTAAGTCTCTCTGCTGAGTCACTATTCGTATTTAACCGGAGTCATGTTTTTCCTCACTCTTTGTTTCATCTTTTCAGGTATCAACCCGCGTCCGGAAGGCCGAGGATATTCTGAGGCTGTCGAAGCCATTAGAGCTCTTCCTGCCGAGGATCGAGACATTCGAGCTATCATTTCAAATGAATCACTGTCGGGGTTTGGCTTGCTAGCCCCTGGTCGTCGGATCAGCCTTCCGGAAGGTGTTACCATTCCCAAACCTCCATCCGGTAAAGGGAAAAAACAGGCCGAATCGCCGTCGTGCCGCATTCCCGATACGCATGAAGAAGGTGAGCGCAAAGAAGACGAAGCTCTTGAGACTCAGGGCGAGAACGTGGGTCCCGCTTGGAATCCGGCGATCGAAGTTCAAGATATTGAGACGTCATCCTCCCCTTCGAAGGGAAAGAAGAAGTTAAAATATAAAGTGCAGAAGGAGAAAGTCGGTGGCACTTCAAAAGTCATGCCTATCTCGCCTGAGAAAGAGGCTTCCTCGCAGCACCTGGAAAGTTCCTTGAGGGGTCTATCGAACCTTTCTATTCCCGAAGATATACTTAATTACGGGTTTGATGATCCTGAGGCCCTCAAATTTTCTTCGCCCGCTAGAGGCAATGCGGGAGTTCAACTCCCGGTCCAAGGAGACAACACTCCGATTAGTAAAGATAAACGAACTGGTCCGTCGGGGGGAACACTAGGACACACATGCACATACGCATTCCATCATACACTTCAAGTTTTTTTTTATCTCACGGATTTTTCTTAACTCGTTGTTATCTCCATTCTTTGCAGGTGATATGGGGCGTTCTCACGGGCTCGATCGCCTTCATGGCTCTTCCATATTTCATCGCTCTGGACAGGACTCTGGTTCAGGTAGACGCAGGGGCAGAGACGATTATGAAGATAGAGAAAATCATCCCCGTGAGTCGTCTCACCGCAAGAATGCATATTCTCAATCTTCGCAGTCCCGTGATCCTCTTCTTCCAACTGTGCCGGATAAAGAGAAAACTTCACAGAAGGGTTACCAATCTGATGCTCCTCGAGAACAACACTCTAGTTCATCGAGTACAAGGCAAGTTCGAGAGCAACGAAAAAGAGCGGAACTTTCAAAGCCTCCTCCTCCTACTCCTGCGGTGGACCCAACTGTTGCGGAAAAGATGGTCGATCTTAAGGCCAAGTTTCCAAAAATTTGCTTCGACGGTCTGAAGTTCCTCCCGGCCATTCATCATATTCCCGGGCATGTGAAGCAGAGTGCCATTGCCTGCAATAACGACGTCTATGTTCAACATGACGTGTTTGTGCACTTGGTGGAGAAGATCTCGGAGGTGTCCGTTGAGCGTCAACATGAGATTGATCGCCTGAAACTAGAGGCTGGCTGCGACAAAAGCATCATTGAGCACCAAGACGTAGAGCTCGCTTCGTACAAGTCGAAGCTGGAAGCCGCTGAACAAAGCACAAAAGACACTGCTGAGGCAGTTACTCGTTTAGAGGCGGCTCACAAGAAAGAGCTTGACGAAGCAGTCCAGCGCAGCGGTGCCCTCGCCCTAGAGAAAGACTCTGTCCAAAAAGAGAGGGATGCGCTCGTCGTGCAAGTCAGAGAGCTGAAAGAATTACTCTCCAAGGAGAAGGAGGACAAGGTAGCTGCTCAAGAAGAATCGCAGCGATACTGTGATGAAATCGTCGCTACTCGTCTCCTGAAAACGAAGCCCAATGACGAACTTGCCGGGGTTGAGAAAATGAAGGACGGGGCCCGTGCAGAGGGCAAAAGAGTGGCTGCGGAGGAGATTGATTCTCGCCTCGAGGCGGCCGCAGAAGCCGACAGGGAAGAGGTCAAATGCATGTTTGACCCATTGATTGCTGAATACGGAGCCCGCGTCCTTATGCATCGCGACTTAACGTTCTTGGGCGACGGCTATCTCGAATCCCTAGCTGAGGCCTGGGAAACTTTGATAAGGATCAGGAAGATCGAGTCGGGCTCCGAAGAGGTCGATGAGGAGGCCTTGGTGAAGGAGTTCCTTAGGGGGAATGAGCCATCGGATTTATCCGCAGCATTGGCACTTTACAGCAAAGGCTCTCCCCTTCCAAAAGAGAAAAATGATGAAGCTGGCCCGTCTGGGGCCAATATTACTGCTCTTCATACTGTTGCTCAATCTGCTGCTCAATCGGCCGGTCGGCCGACACTTGATCCATTCGAGCAGCATGTTGGTTATGACCCCGAAGATCCCGGGCTCGGTGCTCATGTGCTATCCCCTATCCTGGAGGGTGAAACCCCACGCGCCACCGATAGCCAACCGGAACCTGGTAGGAAATTCTTCTTTCTCTAGAAGTTGAAAGGTCCCGTCTTTTTTCAGCAGTGGCTACTCATTCTAACGCTCATTCTTTATGTTTTCATGCAGGTTGTTCTGATGCCGAGCCAACTCCGAGGAGCGATGATGCCAAGGAGGAGGCAGGGAAAACAAGCGATGCTGTCCATGCGGGAGTACTCCCTGGTCCCGATGCTCAGGTGATCGGGGCGCTGGATGATGATAAGCTCGACACTTCATCTCCTGCCGAAGGGAATGATGAAATTGAAATCACCGGCGCCTCTGAGCATACCTCGCAGATGAGCATGAAGGACCGCCTTGCCAAAGAGGAGAAGAAAAAGGCCGAGGTCAAAGTTGAACCTGGAATCCTGGAACTTACCGACCCGCGGAACAGACCTTTGAAAATCATCCTCCCGGGCAGGTCCAAACCACTAGATGTTCCGTCTCCTACTCCTGACTCCGTTTCCTTAGCAAGCAAGAAGTCTAAGAAAAAGCGTGAGGGAGAGGAATCATCGGAAAAGATAAAGGAAGACAAGAAGAAGAAATCGAAGAAATAACCGATACACTCGTTCAACGAGCTTCTTGCTTAAGTCTTGTAGCTGCTTTTATCTTTCGTAGCTTGTAGTTTGTATAGTCAGGTCTGAGTTTTGTAGGAGTGATCATGTAATCCCATTTTGAACTTATCGAATAAAGTTTAGTTTCTTTTTGTTTGAATGATTCTCTTGTCTTTCTTTGGTTTGCTGACTAACTGTAGCCATAACTCAAGTTCTTATGAGTTGCATTGTCTCCCGGTCCATTCTCGGGGCCAAGCTATGATCCGATCTTTAGTATTCGCGAAGGGTCGTCACGGCTAACTGAAATATCAATCGTTAATTCAGCCGGTGTCGCCTTCTCTTCCCTGGGTTTCTCATTGTCGTCTCTCGGATCTATATCTCCGAAGATCCGAGAACTATGCCCGAGCCAGGGCTCGGGTACTACTTGTCAATTATCCGCATTAAGGATGCGGACGGGATTGTCCGCAACCTTTCCCTTCTCCCTCCGATGGGCCTCTCGGAGCTCAGCCACATAACAGGAACGACCAGCTGCTTGTCGCCATGAACAATACCTACTCCTTTGTCCGTTGGGAACTTCAAAGTTAAACACCACGGGGCTAATGCTGCCCTAAACTCAGCCAGGGCCGGTCGGCCCAAGAAAATGTTATATGGAGAATCCACATCCAGAACTACGAAGGGTAGAATTCGCACCCTCCGACGCTCGCCTTGCCCCAGTTCGACTGGTAACTCAACAGATCCTACAGCATCGGTCGCTGCGCCGTTAAAGCCGTGTATACGAGCCTTGGACGGTTTCAGGTCCTTTGTTTCCAATTTCATCTGGTCATAAGCCTTCTTGAAGATGATGTTGACTGAACTTCCGCAATCAATCAGAATTTTTTTACATATGCTGGTCCGATCGTCGCAGATATGACCATCGGGTCGATGGTCGGAGCCTCCACATGATCAGCGTCTCTGTTTCTGAACACTATATCGTCTGTCATTACACGCTGTTACTTAGTAGGGGTCCCATCCTCCACGTTCGAACAACACTCAAAATCTGCATGCTTCAGGGAGCTTGCATATCGTTCCATCCCTTGCCAATTCTTATCTGCGGGGTGAGGTCCGCCGATAATTGTATTTATGACTAGTATACCTATGGTTCGGGCAGGCTCCTCGGGATGACGTGGAGCTGGTGCACGACCTGGGTTGGACGTTCCCTGTCCTCCTTCCTGTGGATCCTTCACAAATTCTTGCAACTTCTTTTGCCTGATCAACTTCTCAATAGCGTCGTGCAGGTGCCTGCACTCCTCCGTATTGTGACCATAAGTCTCATGGAAGCGACAATATTTCCCAGTCCGCTTTTGTTCCTCGGTCGATTCTTTCGGACGTGGCTTTCTGTATTGAAAAGTATTGCAGGTGGATAGGTAGATGTTCTCAAGTGGTGCGTTCAGCGGAGTATACTCGCTGTAGCTTGGAATTCTCGACTTCCACTTCCCCGCTTCTCTCTTCTTCCCTTGATTTCTTCCTCCGGACTCCTTAGGCTGCCCAGGCTTGTTCTGGACATTGACTTGGACCTTTCCCGAGCTGTCTCCGGACTGCTTCACAGCAATGTTGCTCTTCATAGATTCTTGGGCAGGTCCTGATGCCTTATCTCGTCGTACCCACCTAGCTTCCTCTCTCCTTATGAACTGGTGTGCCTTTGAGTAGAAGCGCTCTAGCGTAGTCGGAGGTTTTCCTGCCAACCAGTCTCCGAACTCAGAATCTGGATCCACACCTCTCATTACAGCCATCAGAATTGCATGGTCATTGGGGTTACTGACTTCAGTTGCTGCAACATGGAATCTCTGTAAATATTCCTTCAATGACTCCCCGGGATTTTGGATTACACTTGACAAAGACATTACGTCCTTTGGGCGTGTAGTGTGTATCCTGAACTGTTCAATAAACTTCCTTGCCAACTCTTCGAAATCTGATACGGACCACAGAGGAAGTCGGGTGAACCACATAGTAGAGATCCCAGAGAGAGTAATCGGAAAGCATCTACACTTGGTGGCATCATTTGCTCTAGCTGAATCCATCATCCATTCGTACCTCATGACATGCTGTCTAGGGTCAGTCTTCCCTTTATACGCAGGGATAGTAGGCATACTAAACTTCCTGGGGTACGCCGCCTGCAACACAACATCCGTGAATGGAGTATGACTTCTTGACACTCCCCAGTCATCATTTGATATGCCCTGATTTTCTTTCATCAATTGCCTGATCATGGCTGTCCGATCTGGTGTCTATATGGAAGGTGGGAGGTTAAGGTCTGTTCTACGCGCCTGTCCATGCTGATGCCCCCTCTCCTGGCGACCTGCCAATCATGCTTCTTGAGGTTGACATCGTTAGCGTTTTGATGGCCTGGGCCTCCATCCTCCGTTTGCACTCCGGTCCTGAAGTTTCCAGCTCTTGCTTGGTTACGGTCTCCAGCTGTTTGAACATCAGCTTCTGCTCGTGCAGCTTCAGTCTTACATCGTATGCGCCTGGGAGGTTCATCAAAGGACGTTGAGCTGTCAAATGAAGAGTAAGAAGCGGGATTGCCCCCAGCATTCTGTTGCTGCTGTTGAGTGAGTTGTGCCATCAGGTTGGCGTTAGCTTGCATCTGCTCTCCTAGTTGTCTCCTGCTTTCCCTGAGTTCTCTCATCAAGTCATTGAACTCTATTCTGGTGACAACTGGAGTCTGTTCTTGAGCGGCAGTTCCTGCACTCGGAATCGCTGGTTGATTGCTAGGTCCTGCTTGTTGCACGCTAGCAGTCTCGTGGGCATCCGCATTATGAGAAGCTGACCTGGTACGTGGTCTTACCATTGTAGAGTTATCGGTATGAACTCTGAGTAGAATCAATGGATGTCCTATCAGTGAGTCGGATCTTCTTTGGGGGATTTGTTCAATCCAGTAGCTTCAAAGCAGATCCTTGAGGTCTGAGAATTCAATTCTCAGTGAAAGCACCAAAGTGTTAGCACCAAAATTGGTCACTAACCTCGTAGAGAAAGAATGTGTAGAGATATAAGTGATGAAGATAAATTAAACAGAGAAGACAATGCTAATTTAAATGCAGGAAGTAAGAACACCAAATTTATAGTGGTTCAGCATAATTGCCTACGTCCACTTTGAGATTAAACTTTATTGATCTTTCTTCTTGTTGATTACAAATACAATTCGTGAATCAAATGCTTGAATGAAGTTGTTAAGTAGAGAAGATGAGTCTAAAAAATGGCAGAGTCTCCCCGCTGTTCTCTCTCCAAAAAAAGGATCCTCTTCACTGTGACCCTGCCCCTCTATTTATAGACAAATATGGGCTGGACTTCCCAAGTGGGCTTGGTGGCCGAACACTCTAGCCCGAGTACTGTGGTTGCTGCTTGCCGAACCAAGCATGCCGAACGCCTTAATGCCGAACAGTCCTTCCCATGCCGAACGGTACGTTTAACGTGTGGGAAGTGTTGGATGGTTGAGTTGAAGCCGAACGTACCTCTGTCTGAGGCTCTTGACCGAACAATGCATGCAGGCCGAAAGATGTTGTCACGTTGAGTAGCTATGTATAATGAAAGTCTTCTGGATGCCAAGCCCTCCTGTCGCCGAGTTCTACTGGGCGCCGGACACTCCCTGATGCCGAGTCCTACTGGATGCCGAGTGTCATGGATGCCGGGTACACTGGATGCCGAGTACTTCTGTCGCCGAGTTCTACTGGGCGCCGGACACTCTCTGATGCCGAGTCCCATTGGATGCCGAGTCCCACTGGATGCCGAACATTCTCTGATGCCGAGTGCTACTTGACGCCGAGCGCTTCGCCGAGCACTCCCGGATGCCAAGTGCTTCGCTGAACACTCCTGGATGCCGGACACTCTCTGATGCCGAGTGCTACTTGACGCCGAGCGCTTCACCGATCACTCTTGGATGCCGGACACTCTCTGATGCCGAGTGCAACTTGACACCGAGCGCTTCGCCGAACACTCCTGGATGCCGGACACTCTCTGATGCCGAGTGCTACCTGATGCCGAGCACTAGTTGCCTGGTCATATCTCCAGGAAACAGGAGCTATCGCCGATTTTCTGTTTGCTCGAAGGAAAATGAAGGTGAGAACTCATAAACTACTATACTATATGTTGGATGATGATACAATGTTGCAAAATGGATGTTTAATATGCTTTGATCATCAAGTTTGGTTGTTTTTATATGAATATTGAAAACATATGCAAGTCACGAATATACATGTCGATAAGCACGAAGGAAATCACTTTCCTTGAATTAACGAAATGGTGTGTATAGAATTGTTAAACCTCTTAAAAATGGTTTAAAATGAGGTTTTATAAACATTTAAAACTATTTTGGTGAAGTTTGAATGAGAACTGAAAATTTAGTCAAAAATAGGCGCGTTGCGTAACGACAGTTCGCGATTTCGCGCCATGAAAGTCAAACAAGTGTAAAAGTTGGAATATAGCTTGGAATTATTCGAGTTAAGAATTTTCCAAACTACTATATCCATAGTTTTCCAACGAAGAAAGAAAACCGAGATTCCGATGAGTAGATTTCGAAATACGAGTAAAACAAATTTTGGAAAAATCTCGATTTTGTAGTTCGGAATCCAAAACTGGATTTCTTTGAAAATGATGTTTTAAAATTGTTTAAAAATGTGGAATAAATCTTATAAATCTTTTAAAATGTTTTAAAAGTGATTTGAGAAATATAAATGAATTTTCAAATAATAAAAAGTCGTTTTGATCAATATAGCTTAAAAGAACACTTTGCGCAGCACTTTTCTCTAACTTTTGAAATATAGCTTTAAACTTAACAATTCTTTTCCAAATCTTTTATAAATATTTTCAAAGGAATAATTAAGTGTTTAAATGATGATTTGGATGTTTTATAGGCTGTTTAAAAAAGAATTTAAATAAACGATTTAAGGAAAAGCTATTATAATTAAGTGATTTAATCTTCGCTCTATAAGCTAGCGAGTAAACTGGATTTTTCTATTCGTGAGATCCGGATGTGAGGTGCTTAAACTAAGGAGGCGTTCAGGAGCAACCAGTGCCCTGACTCACCTGGCCTCTTCTCTGGGCGAGGGATAGATAAGGTCGAAATGTCAGAAACAAGTTAAGTATAAAAAGATTTAAATTTTCCAAATTTAAATTAAATACAACTTGGATTTTATAGAGATAATCTTCTTGTACTCGGTGTTAAATCCCGAAGAGGGAACTCATACTATTCGTGGAATTTAAAAGGTGATTTCACCGTTATTCTGCCCATAATATTTGTTGAATACGGGAATTGATATTGAGTATAATTAGATGATTTCTATAGATTCTGCTCACTTAATATTTACTGGTTTTGTATTTATATCCTAGATAACATGGTTTTAACTCAATCAAAATTACGAGTTTTGAATTAAGAAATCATTGTTAAGATTTAAGTGAAATGATTTTGGAAATGTTTTCTTAGTTAAAAAGAAAAAAAGAAATGATTTCTAATTATTCAAATTAAAAGAGTTTTAAGTAATCAAAGGTTTTGATAAGAGAGGTTTAATATTTCCGTATATACCGAAAAGAGTGTTTTAGAAATATATATCTCTAAAAGAGATTTTGATAAAAAGAACATAATCAATTAAAAATGATTCCCTATTCACAGAACCTCTTTTTATCGATGATTGGTTCAAAGGAACCAGACTCGGATTTGGGGTAATCCCTATCCAAAAACCACTTCGAACCAATGTATGCAATCGAAAGATGAAAACCCGATAAAGAGAATGAAGGACGAAGACCAAAGATCTTCGTTATGAAAGGAATGCTTGTTGATAATTCTGGTTAGCTCCCAAATACTAAAGTAGCAGTGGTCCCTTAATCTCTAAAATTCTTTGGGTTGCAAGGACTTTTCGCTACTAATCCTAGGGATAATTACTGACAGGATATGGTAGGAGAGTGCCTTCGGTTTCGTTCAATCCCAGAATGAAATTGTTTGGATGGATATCTGGAATTGCATTCTTGAGATTTCATAGTTGACTTTTATAAATATACATCTGTTTGGTGGTGGAGAAGGCAACTTCTCTTAGCTTAACACCTTTCTTTGAGACGTATGAGCTTGGAGGTTATATGTTTTTGAAATTCAATAGAGATCGATGGAATGGCAATATGAAATTCAAAGTGGAATGTGCTATGTGAAAGTTAATCGTTAGCTCAAGCCTTACACCCAAAGATGGCCGAAACAGGGTAGATGTAGAAAGGCTATGTGGTTCACAACCATTAGGGTATGATCATCCCCTTCTAGATATATTTCTACTTGCTATGACGTTTGGGTTTAAATTAATGTGGATGTATGCTACGAGGATCCTTGGATAGGTCGGTAACGACCGGGGTGATGACATATTCGGTACTATCTAGGAAGGGGTAGGCCAGTCTTGTGTTGGTAGAGAACCATTAGTTGGGCCTTAGTACATTCCTCTAGAGATGTACTTCTGGAAGGTAGTCCCTTCACCTGGTCATTTGTATGGAAATCCATTCTCCAATAATTGCCTACCATTTTGTTTATAGAGCTTCTTATGCTATAATTTAATAATGGTAGCAATTTTGGCTAAGATTACGAAGTTTATTTGCAAATGTTTTAAAAGATATGTGATTAAAAATAATATCAAGTATTTTGATGTAAGAATGTTTTGGTTATCATAAGGTAAAACCCGTTCCGTGTTTATATTCGACGTGGTCTTATGAGATACCTTCTTGTTTTCAAAACATGTATTTTGAGTTCTCACACCAGTTCCATGACTGACCCGGAGTTTATTTTCCTTTTCCTTAAACTCTGGGTGCCCTAATTTTCCCAGGCAGCCTAGTAGTCAAGTTTTGTTTAGAAGAAAGCTGGAGGGAGCTCGAAGCATGGAGTTAGAAGATTTTTGTCTATTTCCACCACACTCTTGTACTATATTATTCCGTAAATTTCGAAGGACAGGAATTTATAACTGTCTATGTTAACTCTGATAAATGTATTTTAATTTCCGCTGTAAAGATTAATTGTTGAAATAATATATGTGAGATTCTGTTCTGTCTTATTTTTCTTTCTTACCCTTGAGAATTCGCTTCTTCGGCACTTGGATTTGCGGCACATGAATACCGAGGATGTATTAATGTCGATTTCCGAGAGTAGAAGAAATGGGTCCTCACATCGTGGTACCAAAGATTAGGTTGAGCGAATACCTGAGCCTGATAGGGGTAAAAGGCTCATCATAGATAGGGTTAGTAATATCCTAGGATGAGTAACTCATTAGAGATAGGGTTAGCAACACCCTAGAATGAGTTTGAGTGTGTGTGTGTGTGTGTGTGTGTGTGTATATATATGAGCGTGTATTTGTTAATAAAATATACAAATGAATTTGGTTTTGTATGAAATCATTTTACCTATATATATATATATATTTGAAAAGGAAAAAGAATATTTTGGTAAAATTTTCAAAGAGTTTTCGAAATGATAAACATTTTATGCAAATAATCTTAAAAGCCATCTTTAGAAATAAATCTCGAAACATTTTCTGAGTATTGACCAAACCTCTCTACCAAAGAATACGCTAGCAATTACCAACTACTTGTTTCTAAAAGAACAATTGTTTGCCTTGTAGAAACCATATGGGGGAAGTTACGTGAAAGAGGAGTCCTCTAGAGCAAATTGGGGCGATAATGATAGCCTCATAGTTCTCTCTAGCGACAAAGAGAAATAGCCAGAATATCCGCCTAGAAATGGTGGGTTTCCAATCGAGGAAGCATATGCCCTATACACACGTACGGGTGAATATGGATACCCTATGGCTGGAATGCTTATATAGCCCCCAGCTCCAGAAATAATTATGTTCTCTAGCGATGATGAACCCGGGTAGGCCTTAGAGGGAAATTGGGTGTCAGATCCCGCTAGTTCCGTTTTGGAACCAATAGAAGAGGATGAGCCAATGAAAGAGGAATCAGAGCCCATAGAAGAAGAGATAGAGCCGATGGAGGAGGAATCAGAGCCGATGGAAGACCCTGATGCTATCATATCAAGCGAGTGCATCAATGCAATATGGGATATGAACGAGGAAAATTTTATATGTCAGGAGGGATCGTCCAACTCACCTATAGACTGGAATGCAATAGAAAGCAACAACGAGGAGACGGCAGAAGAAGAAGAGGAGGGAGTCGGAGAATTTGAAAATCCTTGGGAGGAAAACATGCAAGGATTAAAGGAGCTAGAAGAAGAAGGAATCATACCTGGAATGCCAGTAAGCATGGGACATGTCCCATGGAATCAGCCATGGTTACCCCAGGGAATAGGAGAGGCACAAGAGAAAGACGGTAACGAGGCCGATGATGAGCTAGATAGTGAGGAAGAGGGAGAAGGGGAGGTGATGATTGATTTGAGATGTTGGAGTCCACCTTTATCTTCACACTCAAAAGAATAGAATAGAATATAGGAGTTGAGTATGTATGAGTGGGATGTTTGTTTTGATGTAATGTTTTGAATTGTAATAGTTTAGGGAGGGGAGGGGAATCTTCTTTTTTGGACCCTAGTTTTGGAACGTTTAAATGATGTAAGAATGCGAAGATTTATAAAATGATGATTGTCCCAGTTTTTCATTAGTACCAATCTTTGATTAAATAATTAAAGTTAAATGATTTTGGGTTTGTAGTAAACAATGATTTAGTAACATTTTTTTAAACACTTGAATAACACTTTGGAAGAAATCTTATGAATATATTTAGATCTGTAATAAAGGTATTTTAAAAGATAATAACGAGTAGTAGAGTCTCTTATAAAATAGAAAATATTATAATTAACAGGTTGTAAAAAGAGAAGTTCATTATAACAATGTTTTGGTGGTAGTTGTTTTAATCTCTTCGATTACATTTTAAAGTAAGTAAAACTTGCTAAGTAAATTGGAATATACTTAAAACATTTGAATAAGTGTATAAATACTTTTTAAAGTATTAAAACTGGTATAAGTAAAGGGGATATATATATATATAAAGGAAGTTTTAACTGAACAAAGAATGTTTTCACATTTGATATTAGTTAAAGGAAGTTTATGGTGATATATCAATTTAATGAATTATTTTGAAAATAAGTCTCCAGAAAACACTAAGATATGTTTAGAAATGTATTATGATAAAAAGATAGTTATCTTTTGAAAAGAAATGTGTTTTAGATAGAAAGATTTTGTAGCATCCCCCTACTTGGAGGCCCAAAACTAACGGCTACGGAGGCTGCAGTCATCTATAGTTATTAATCTTCGGCGACCAAATACGACGATATTAGGTACATTGATACATAAATACACAAGAATATGGAAAATTTTAAATAACAATTACAATCCACATTCCATTACAAGTTATTTCAAATTGATTGCATAACCCCAATTCGCAGACCACGTTCAGATAACATATAATAACAAAATATGCCAAGAGCGACATATGAAGATGCCCCTTTGGTGGATTAGAGTACATAATAAGGCATTAAAACATTTTTCCTTTACAACCAAACATAAAATGGAAATATAATAACTTCAAATAACTATCTGCCTCCTGCACGCCCCCGGAAGCTTTATTCGTTAAAAGAGAAAACCCGAAAACCTTTAACTCTCAACCTACTCAAAATCAATTGCGTACCTAAGAGTTTAAGGGGAAAACAAAAAAACTCCGAGTCAGACATAAGCCTGGTATGAATAATAATTTACCATCTCAAACCATTTAGATATCCAGTGAGACCACATCTTTTAGCGGAACGGGTTTTCCCCTCACTAGTATCCTAATGCATTTGTAAACCATATACTGTGCTCCTACATCCACAATGGTTAAAACATAGTATTTCAAAATATTATGATGATGATATGCAAAATAATTAAATCAATTCTGGATTACCCATTCCTAGTTATTTTGACTATCTGTCACAATTATAGTTTCTAGGATTACTATTAACCTGTTAAATATTAAAGACTATCCGTCCAATTACTTAGTTTTTATGGGATCACTAAAAACCTATTGGTAACTCCAATATCTTATTTCTCATCCTAGTTTTCATGGGCTAACAAGGAACCTATTGGCTGACTGCCAATATCATAATCCGGATATAGTTTTCATAGGCTAACTACAAACCTACTGGCCCCTGCCAGTATCAAATCATAGTTTTCATGGGCTGACGATGAACCTATTGGCCCCTACCAATATCATACAGTTTTCATGGGCTTACTGCAAACCTATTGGCCCTTGCCAATATCATTAAATTAAGAATTTAACATTTTGTTAAGTTATATTCACTACTGGGTCAACCTAACTGGTTATTCTGCCCTTTCCCTAAGATTCAATTATGGGTTAATAACAATGTGAATATTATTTCCAAAATATTTTATTTATGCCATGGTTTTTCCTAAAAGATGAGAATGGGTTATTAGTTTTGAAACCTTAAATTATCTCTTTCGAAACACCTAGATGACCTCCTTCAAAAGCATAGAAAACCTCTTTCCAAAACTCTAAGTATATACCTTTCGAAACCAATAGGACCTTTCGATGGTATCAAGAAAAACATTCTTTAAAACATAGGCTTCGAAAGAAATAATATAATCTTTTGAAACATTGGGTTTTACTCTTAAAACATCATTTAGGTCTAGATGGTTTTATACGAAAGTATCTCTTTCGAAACCAGCAAAAACTAGAATTGGGAAAAATTGGTGGTGTCGGAACCACGTTAGTCGAAAGCAAAAGACTTTAAAATCAAAACTTCAAAGGTCTGAGTTGAAACCCCCTTTTGACTCCATCTCCTTCCAAACAACCCCTTTCGAAAGAAATTAGGAAAAAGGTTTGGTTTAAGTTAAAAACAAGTGCAACCCTTCGAAAGCATTACCGGACAACATGGTCAAAAGGTTAAGTAGCGGCGAGGCTTCAACTAGGTCGAAAGCAACCCCTTCCGAAAGCTTTTATTTAAAGAAAAAGGAACCCTTTCAATAGCTAGTACTTTAGTATAACATGGCAACCTTTTTCAAGAGATAATGTGTAAAACCTCTTTCGAAAGCATTTGTTTTGACTATGTCGAAAGCTTTGAGTAGAATAAGGCAAGGATTTAACTTAGAAAACAAAGCAGGGTTTCGCCTCCATCGAAAGCTTGCCTTTTGACACTATAGCTTCCGCCTTCCTTCCAATCCACTACGTACCATCTAAGTCATAACATGTGTATTGGTTTCGACTATGTAGGTTTCAACTGTGTTGGTTCCGAATAGGAAGAGGCGGAGTCTGTGGAGTCGAAAGGTAATACTATTAGAGGTGAAACACTTTTTCTGATTTAAAGGCTGAAATATAGCAACTCTGGTAATTTCTTTTTAACAACCTGCCTATTTGGAAATCATTGATTGGTGGCATAAAAGCTTTTCAAATACTTTACTTGTATAACTTCCGCTTTTATACCAGATCTAAATTGTGACGACCCGCCCTTTCGACCCTCAAAAAATCGACATAAATACGCTCATTGTATAACATGCGAACGATCGAGTGCCGGAAAGACAGATTATTGAGGGAAAAGAAAATAGGTAGAAAAAAGAAGAAACCAAACAACAGAACCTCACAACGGACTGAATAACATATAATATGAACAGTTCTTTACACAAATAAAAACTGTAATATACATATCTCACATCAGAGTACACAAATCAACAGTTACCAGCCTGGACAGTTATAACAACCTGCCCTCACAATTGCTGATAACTTCAAAAAAAACACTGAAGTAGAATAAAATCAAATACGAGTAATACGTCTTCGCCATCCAGCTCGTCTCCTGAGCTCCATAGCACCATAACCTAAACTTGTAATACTCGGTCTGACCCGAGCATTATAATAAAATAACACCCGAGTCCATCTGGAAAACCAGCGTGAGAAAACACACTCAATTTGATTTATTAAAGTTTTCAAAATCCTTTGAAAATCAAAGGTATCTCGTAAGACCACGTCACAAATAAACACGATGAGTTTTTACCTTACAATAACCAAAACATTTCATATCAAAATCTTCTGGTATTATAACAGTATCTAAATACAAATACTTATTCAAATAGCTGAAATTGTTACATTAATTAAATTCCAGCATATTAGGCTCTACAATCAAAACCGCAAAGGCACGTATTGGAGAATGGATTCCATATGAATGACTGGGCACTGGGGTACCACCTGTCACAGTACACGTCTAGAAACAGCGCACCGAGGACCACACCGGGATCCCCTGCCACACAAGACCAGACTATCCCTAACCTGGATAGGCCGAATATGCATCACCCCGGGTGTTCCCACCCTCTCTCGAGCTCCTTCCATATACCGTAGTAATAATAATATCCGAGGTTATCTAGAAAGGTGATAAACATACCCTAATTGGGTGCGACTCACTTAGCCTTGCTGCATCTCCCCTGATTTTCAGTCATTCCCGGTTGATGAGGCTAGGGGCTACGATTACCTTTTAAGGAATTTTCACTTAGAATGCTCATTGTCCTCCAATGACAATGTACTGATAGCATTCATCCATACAAGTCCGTTCTGGGTCCGAATGGAACCGAAGGCACTATTCCCACTACATCCATTTTGGAATAATCCTCAAGATTAGTAGCGATTAGCCCTTGCACTTCACTGCTCCATCTTCGACTCCATGCTCTTGTTTTCCTTCCGAAAATGTACTCGTTGGATCGAAGTGGTTTTCCGATAACTTACCCGATCCCGGTCTCTTCAAAACAACATTTGATATTTTCTGGTAAACTCAACCCCGGTTCTTTGGGAAATAAACTGACGAAGATAAGATCGGAGATCACCTCCTAACCGTTAGTGGATGGATTTCCTTATAAACATCCTAGAAGAACGAAATGAGTTTACACGTACAATATTGCACCTCGAACGACAACTATAACATATAATTCCCGTATTCCTCCTAACTATTTCCAAAGTTATGTTTGGGTCCAGATTTGATAGTGGGTTATTTAACCATCAAATAAACAATCATTCAACCAAATATTCCATTTTCCACTAAAAGCCCCAAATCTCTTTTTATTTAATTTTAATAAATTAAATCCCTTTATCCAAAATATGTGTACTTGTCTTACCGAATTCAATAAATTCACAAACTATCCTTCAAAAATATTTGAAAACCCTTTTGAAAATAATGTGGAAAGTACCACTGTGGTATCAGACCATGGATTCACAGCTCAATGGTTACGTCTCTATCCCAAAGAAATCCAAGACTTAACTACAGGCACTCACTGCCTCCGATTATGCCATGCGGGTATACCATTACTTCCCGAAAACTTTATTTAATAATTATCTCAAAATAATGCTTATAAGTTTCTCAAATAAATTTCCAAGTTAAATCTAGGTAAATATACTTAAATAAAAGTTATTATACAAAGTCATATTAATATTTAATAATTTATCTTTAAAATAACAATGCTGACTAATTCTTTAATAATAAATAATAATAAATCTTTAACAATCTTTATAAGGTAACTAATTAATATTTAAATATGCTTTAAACAATTTAAAATAATTAAATAACTAATTTCTAGAATACTTTTTTAAAATTTTAAAGTTACCTAGCTAATAATTAAAACTCCTCTTTTTAAAACAAGCCCAATTTCTCGATTTTAATTTCATTCCGTAAATTTGGAAATCTTACTTGAGCTCCAGTATAACCAATTTTATACTTATTCCCAATTCACTTCTATCCTTCCAATTATTTAAATTCTCGATTTTAAAACCTCATTTATTTTTAAACAAGTGCCACTTAAGAGTTTATTATTTAAAAATCCTTTTATATATTTTATTCCAAAATCCCTGTTTACAATATTCCGAATTAGTTAAGTACAATTTCAAAACCATTATTTTATCAAATCAATTAACCCAAATTTCTAGGTAAATATTTTACTTCTAAAATCCCTTTTAAATTCTTTTCCAATTCAACCCATATATTACCGATATTTAAAAATACCAAAATCTAGGCTAAAACTGCCAAAGCATCCAATCAATTCCAAATCACACAATAATATATCACAGATTATTCAAACAAAACATATATCACCATATATGAAATTAAATTCAACATTTTTGAGGAATCTAGTTGGATCCCTCCAACCTGTTTCCCTGCATCCACAGATGTTAGCATAACATAAAAATACCAATTCCGCTTCAAGGCAGAATATCGCGGTATATAGGGTCATCCGCTATTATACGGGACGCATAGGGTCTCATCCGCTATATATATGCGGGAATATCAATCACTCCAATATTTATATACTACCATATATAATATCACATTCAACCGATAAAAAATTATCAATTCAACCAATCAATCATTTATTTAATTTTAACAATTTAAAATTAATACCAGCAGTCCAAAATTGAGTGATATTAACTCACCTTGAGTTTTAATCTGCAAAACGTTCAAATTTTAAATTAAATCGAACACGTTCGATTTAACCTAAAATTTTAACTAGCTCCGATCGTCTCCAAATCTGCTCCAGCGCGTAGTGCTCGTCGCCACGATCCCATCGCCCCTTGTTTCGTTCGATTCCGACCTCGTATGAATGAGATATGCAATTTATAAGGTTTATGATTTTTAAAACAATATAAAATTTTAAATTTTTTTTTACTCTGAAAAATCGTGGCCATATGATTTGCTACAGGAATCAAGGCTACTCCTTTTTACTTCTTCTTCATGTTCCAGGATGCTCGTACACGATAAACCCATCACGCCGCCCACTTCGACGACCACCGCCTCCCCATCGTTCGACTAGAAGTCGATCAAACATGACCACGTCGTAACTCAACCTAACGCGCACCTCCGACAACAATCTCGGCGAGCTCGGTTAACCCTAGGCCAATAAAAACACCACCAAACTTCACGAGAACGTCGCCAAAATTAGAGCGATCCACTACGTTATATACGATCACGACCGTTGATAATGATGATCTTGAGGTGCTCTACACTTTTGTAGTTGGAATGTTTCGATATAAGTGAGTGGATTTGGTGAAAATTGAGGAGGAGGAACATTGCATATCAGCCATTGAATAAGGATGGAGGTGGCTGTGAATTCCTAGAGTAATATTTTTTTACTGTTGCGCATATATATAGGCGTATATATATATTATTTTAATATTATTTTCAAAATTTACATACTTTTCCGAACGAACTCCAAACAAAGCATGCCGCCTGGCGTTTATAATGTTTTACCCCTATTCCGAACACAATGGAACATGTTTCGGGGCCTAATTCAATCATATGTGGAAGATAGCTTTTCGAATCGAATTAAAATATTAAATTTTCGATATTAATTTTCAACGCGTTTCTATCCCGTACGACCAAACGATAACTCCAAACGCTACGAAATTTGAAATCCGATAATAATAAACTATTACGAATCCAATGGAACGAGATTTGTCGAACTCTGAGACTGTGCCCTGGAAGGCTAATTTAACGCGTCGATTGAATCGAGCGATTTCCAAAATCGTTGAAATCATTTAAAATTTCAATTTTTAAAACTTACTAACTCCATTATATTTCAAATAGAATTTATATCCATTTTAGAAATCATTTCGAATCATATTAAATCAAAATTCAATTATTTGCACTATTCCAAATATTAAATTCCATTATTAAATTAATATATAAATCTCAAACTTTAAATTTATCGACTTTTAATTCCATTCAAAAGTCTATTACCATCACACTAATTCAAATAGAGTTTTAAATCAACTTAAAAATCATGTCCATTTCCCTTTAACTCCGAATTCACATATTTACCCAATTTCAAATAAAATTACTATTTACTGAATTCGTTAGTCGTTATATTTGTAATTTTAAACTATTTACTGATTCTTCCATATTCAAATTCAATTAATAATTCAAATTCAACATTTTGAAAATAAATTAAATGTTCAAAACTAAACGACCAAAATTCCGGGTCGTTACATTCCTCCCCCCTTATAAAAATTTCATCCACGAAATTGCTAAGGTAGGAAAAATGCTACCGAACCCATTAACTTATCTAAAACCCACTTAGTTAAAATCCTACATTCACTTCTCTAAACCCTTTTGGTTTTATCTAAAACAATTAGCTTCATTTCTATTTCCAAAGCCTTGATTTCTAATACGATTAAAAAATCAACCTTTTTAGTTAACAAAAATTTTCCAAAATTTTTCTAACACCCTAAATTTTCGAATTTTTTTGATAGAGTCTCCTTTGTATGGAGAGCCTTTTACAATATGACAAGAGAGATAAAAATATCTCCGTTGACCCACACGGTCAGAAAACAAAATATATATCTATATATTATCATTTTCTTTATTTTATTGCATAGGCGTACCTCATATTAGCATTTTTAAGCGAGCGAGCCTATTTTTATATGCATTTACGCAACCCGAAATCTATCCAAACAGCTCCATGTACCTGTACTTACTCAAAATAAGCACATAAATTTCACAAACATGAAATTTTATAACATCTCATTCCTTTAACTAGCTAAACAAATAAACTTCATACCAAAACATGCCAATCATATATTACAAGAAATTATAAGGTTCCAATACTAATTTAATTTTCTTTCCATGGGTCCATATATCATTCCATATATATATACATCATTTCATTCAATTCTAAATGATTTACAACCAAATTTATTGCATTCAATTTATATTTTCAACAAACAAACTCATACCCATTCCAAATTGATTTGTATGTGCATTACTTGCATAAATTCACTTTTATTCAATTTTCAAATTGATTCACAATCAATTTGTTTGCATTCCATTTATTCACTTCCATTATATGCAAATTCATTTTATTAAACTTCAATTTAATCCTTTTTAAATTGACTCTAAATCATTTTTTTTCTAGTTAACAAATTTTTTCCATTTGATCCCCATTCAAGTTATCCACCAAACTTTGTTTTCTTCATGTTGTATTAAACAGCATTCCAATCCATGTTAATTTATTGATAAATTCATTTCATAAATAATCATTTAAGTTAAGTTTCCATTGCAACTCAGTTCCCATTCATTTTAAATTGAATCCCATTCAATTTACCTGTTTTCATTTACTTAGTATATCTAATTAATACTATTACTTTGGGGAATTATTTCATATAAATCGATTCTTGAACAATTTTGTTATACCATAACATGGTTCATGCCCTTGCATTCCTGTTAATTCCATTTCCAACTTACATTACATCTTTGCCATTCACTTTTCATCTAATCCACAAAGGGTTATTCATTTCATTCTATTGTGAACGACATTTCATTTCATGCTAATTTCATTTATAAACCATTTTACAAAATTATCTCTAAGGTTTATTATAAACATTCCATATCGCTACCTAACTTCATATTGAACTTATAACTTAAGTTCATACCCCAACTATACTCCAAAGTCATATTTCAATTCATATTCAATTTATTTGCTCTTAAATTGAGTTCATTTCTTGTTATCCATACTTAACCATTTTAATTTGGTCATTCTTTTCCACTTTTCCAGTTTAATAATTTATACAAACCTATTTATTCACAATTTCCTGAATTTTTTTCCACTTAAGTTTACTCACATTCAGCATTTATAACATATAGTTATATAAACACTTCACCATTCATATTTATATTCAGTTTACTCCACCTTAATTCATTCTCCATTAAAAATTCAAATTTTTGAATTTCCGTTCTTTTACCATAATATCAAACCATTTTCATTTAGGCTTTACCATTTCATTTCTCAATTCATAAGTTCAAAAAATTATTTACTTAAAATCCCATTTTACTAACTTGAGTCCACTCATATCTTATAATCATAACCCTGGATTATATTTATATCATGTAATAGCTTAATTATATCCATTTCATACAATAATTATAACTTATGGTTATACAATCATTTTACATTTCCAACTTAACATCCAATTCAAATCAAAATCAGTTCCATCTTACTTAACTTCTCTTAAGTTAAATTTCAATTCATGATATTCATTTTAACCTACTCGAGTTAAATTTTTTTTCCAGGATTTAATTTTACACTATCCTTTCTTGTCTATAACAACTCCAAATTATAAGTTCAATACTGATTTTATCTTGACTTCACAAATCATTTAAATGGAAATCCCATATTTTAATTAACCGGTTTTATTTCAAATCGTTTTGAAATCATAATATACATATATCACTTTTGTATATCAAATCATACTTCCGAGTTTTCAAACAACTTGGTTTTCCCCAAAAACAATTTCCCCTTGGAATTTCTAAACAAAACTTGTTTACCAAACAAACCCAAAGCAAATATTCCTAGCCAACCACACGGTAGCAATCAATCACTTAGAAACTAGAAAATGAACACTGATGATGCGACCGTCATCACCAGAATTATTTTCCAGCGATTGAAGTGAGTTCAGTGCTTCCTTACTTTCAAAATTCATTTTTGAACAATTCATCTAAAAAAAAGTTTCTATTCCAAAAACATTTTCAAATAATACTCCATTATTCTTCACAAACCATTTTGGAAACCATTTCCAAAAATTCCAAGGTTTAAAAATTTCAAATATTTAGTTCAAACCCCAAATTTAAAACATTTTCCAAAATTCCCAGGATTTTCTGGTTTGAATCAAATTTTAGTTATGACTCCTTTGTATAAACTTTGTATACAATTTCTATTTGGTTATATATATGACCATTCCAAGTTTTATAATCTTGTTTGATTATAATATTAAAACCAAACATCCAAATATATATAATAATTTCAGAAAATTATTTCTTTTATACCAAAATATAGTTTCATTTATCCACTATAAAACAATACTATGTTGGTTTACCTTGTTTAAGAGTTTAGAAACCCTTATCGATACGGTTGTACTTCCCGTACCGACCAGAATTCACAAACACTCAACCGATAAGTCAACACAATATAAAAACATTTTATATTCACTAATAATTACGCGCTCATATCTATTAATACACTCAACTCATTCTAGAGTGCTACTGACTCTATCTCTAATGAGTAATCCTCACCAAAGCCTAGGTATAACGCCAACCTAAGCTCTGATACCAACTGTGATGACCCGCCCTTTCGACCCTCGAAAATTTGACATAAATACGCTCATTGTATAACATGCCGAACGATCGAGTGCTGGAAAGACAGATTGTTGAGGGGAAAGAAAATAGGTAGAAAAAAGAAGAAAGCAAATAACAGAACCTCACAGCAAACTGAATAACATATAATATGAACAATTATTTACACAAACCAAAACTGTAATATACATATCTCACATCAGAGTACATAAATCAATAGTTACCAGCCTGAACAGTTATAAAAACCTGCCCTCACAATTGCAGATAACTTCAACAAAACACTGCAGCGGAATAAAATCAAATACGAGTAATACATCTTCGCCATCCAGCTCGTCTCCTAAGCTCCATAGCATCCTATCCTGAACCTGTAATACTCGGTCTGACCTGAGCATTATAATAAAATAATACCCGAATCAATCTGGAAAACCAGCTTGAGAAAACACACTCAATTTGAATTATTAAAGTTTTCAAAATCCTTTGAAAATCAAAGGTATCTCGTAAGACCATGCCACAAATAAACACGACGAGTTTTTACCTTACGATAACCAAAACATTTCATATCAAAATCCTCGGGTATTATAATAGTGTCTAAATACATATACTTATTCAAATAGCTGAAATTGTTACATTAATTAAATTCCAGCATACTAGGCCCTACAATCAAAACTGTAAAGGCACGTATTAGATAATGGATTCCATATGAATGACTAGGCACTAGGGTACCACCTGTCACAGTACACGTTTAGAAACAGCATACCGAAGACCACGCCGGGATCCCCTGCCACACAAGACCGGACTATCCCTAACCTAGATAGACCGAATATGCTATTACCCTGGGTGTTCCCACCCTCTCTTGAGCTCCTTAAATATACAGTAGTAATAATAATATTCGAGTTTATCTAGAAAGATGATAAACATACCCTAATTGGGTGCGACCCACTTAGCCTTGCTGCATCTCCCCTGATTTTCAGTCATTCCCGGTTGATGAGGCTAGAGGCTATGATTACCTTTTAAGGAATTTTCACTTAGAATGCTCATTGTCCTCCAATGAAAATGTACTGATAGCATTCATCCATACAAGTTCGTTCTGGGTTCGAACGGAACCGAAGGCACTATTCCCACTACATCCATTTTGGAATAATACTCAGGATTAGTAGCGATTAGCCCTTGCACTTCACTGCTCCATCTTCGACTCCATGCTCTTGTTTTCCTTTCAAAAACGTACTCGTTGGATCGAAGTGGTTTTCGGATAACCTACCCGATCCCGTTCTCTTCGAAACAACGTTCGAAATTTTCCGGTAAACTCAACCCCGGTTATTTAGGAAATAAATAGATGAAGATAAGATCGGAGACCACCTCCTAACCGTTAGTGGACGGATTTCCTTATAAACGTCCTAGAAGAACGAAACGAGTTTACACGTAAAGTATAGCACCTCGAACGACAACTGTACCATATAATTCCCGTATTCCTCCTAGATATTTCCAACGTTGTGTTTGGGTCCAGATTTGATAGTCGGTTATTTAACTATCAAATAAACAATCATTCAACCAAATATTACATTTTCCACTGAAAACCCCAAATCTTTTTTTATTTAATTTTAATAAATTAAATCCCTTTATCCAAAATATATGTACTTGTCTTACCGAATTCAATAAATTCACAAACTATCCTTCAAAAGTATTTAAAAACCCTTTTGAAAATAATGTGGAAAGTACCACTGTGGTATCAAACCATGGATTCACAACTCAATGGTTACGTCTCTATCCCAGAGATATCCAAGACTTAACTGCAGGCACTCACTGCCTCCGATTACGCCATGCGGGTATACCATTACTTCTCGAAAACTTTATTTAATAATTATCTCAAAATAATGCTTATAAGTTTCTCAAATAAATTTCCAAGTTAAATCTAGGTAAATATACTTAAATAAAAGTTATTATACAATTTCATATTAATATTTAATAATTTATCTTTAAAACAACAATGCTGACTAATACTTAAATAATAAATAATAATAAATCTTTAGCAATATTTATAAGGTTACTAATTAATATTTAAATATGCTTTAAACAATTTAAAATAATCAAATAACTGATTTCTAGAATATTTTTTTAAAATTTTAAAGTTACCTAGTTAATAATTAAAAATCCTCTTTCTAAAACAATCCCAATTTCTCGATTTTAATTTCATTCCGTAAATTTGGAAATCTTACTTGAGCTCCAGTATAACCAATTTTATACTTATTCCCAATTCAGTTCATCCTTCCAAATATTTAAAATCTCGATTTTAAAACCTCCTTTATTTTTAAACAAGTGCCACTTAAGAATTTATTATTTAAAAATCCTTTTATATATTTTATTCCAAAATCCCTGTTTACAATATTCCGAATTAGTTAAGTACAATTTCAAAACCATTATTTTATCAAATCAATTAACCCAAATTTATAGGTAAATATTTTACTTTAAACATCCCTTTTAAATTCTTCTCCAGTTCAACCCATATATTGCCGGTATTTAAAAATACCAAAATCTAGGCTATAAAGTGCCAAAGCATCCAATCAATTCCAAATCACACAATCTATCACAGATTATTCAAACAAAACATATATCACCATATATGAAATTAAATTCAATATTTTTGTGGAATCCAGTTGGATCCCTCCAACCTATTTCCTTGCATCCATAGATGTTAACACAACATAAAAATACCAATTCCGCTCCGAGGTGGAATATCGCGGTATATATGGTCATCCGCTATTATACGGGGCGCATAGGGTCTCATCCACTATATATATGCGGGAATATCAATCACTCCAATATATATACTACTATATATAATATCACATTAAACTGATAAAAATTTATCATTTCAACCAATCAATCATTTATTTAATTTTAACTATTTAAAATTAATACCAGCGGTCCAAAATTAAGTGCGATTAACTCACCTTGAGTTTTAATCTGTCGAACGTTCAAATTTTAGATTAAATCGAACACGTTCGATTTAACCTAAAATTTTAACTAACTTCGATCGTCTCCAAATCTACTCCAGCGCGTAGTGCTCATTGCCACGATCCCGTCGCCGCTTTTTCGTCCGATTCTGACCTCGTATGAATGATACATACAATTTATATGGTTTATGATTTTTAAAACAATATAAAATTTTCAATTTTTTTTACTCTGAATAATCGTGGCCGTATGATTTGCTACAAGAATCAAGGCCGCTCCTTTTTGCTTCTTCTTCACGTTCTAGTATGCTCGTACACGATAAACCCATCACGCCGCCCACTTCGACGACCACCGCCTCCCCATCGTTCGACTAGAAGTCGATCAAACATGACCACGTCGTAACTCAACCTAACGCGCACCTCCGACCACAATCTCGGCGAGCTCGGTCAACCTAGGCCCATAAAAATGCCACCAAACATCATGAGAACGTGGCCAAAATCAGAGCGATCCACCACGTTTTATACGATCACGACCGTTGATAATGAAGATCTTGAGGTGCTCTACGCTTTTGTAGTTGGAAGGTTTCGATATAAGTGAGTGGATTTGGTAAAAATTAAGGAGGAGGAGCGTTGCATATCGGCCATTGAATAAGGATGGAGGCAGCTGTGAATTCCTAGGGTTTGGGCTTGTTTTGCGCGTATATATAGGCGATGTATATTATTTTAATATTATTTTCAAAATTTGCATGCTTTTCCGAACGAACTCCAAGCTAAGCATGCGCCTGGCATTTATAATGTTTCACCCCTATTCCGAACATAATGGAACATGTTTCGGGGTCTAATTCAATCATAGCTTTTCGATTCGAATTAAAGTATTAAATTTTCGATATTAATTTTCAACGTGTTTCTATCCCGTACGACCAAACGGTAACTCCATACGCTACGAAATTTAAAATCAGATAATAATAAACTATTATGGATCCAATGTAACTGGTTTCGTCGAACTCTGAGACTATGCCCTGGAAGGCTAATTTAACGCGTCGATTGAATCGAGCGATTTCCAAAATCGTCGAAATCGTTTAAAATTTCAATTTTTAAAACTTACTAACTCCATTACATTTCAAATAGAATATATATATCCATATTAGAAATCATTTCGAATCATACTAAATCAAAATTCAATTATTTGCACTATTCCAAATATTAAATTCCATTATAAAATTAATATATAAATCTCAAACTTTAAATTTATCGACTTTTAATTCCATTCAAAAGTCTATTACCATCACTCTAATTCAAATAGAGTTTTAAATCAACTTAAAAATCATTTCCATTTCCCTTTAACTCCGAATTCACATATTTACCCAATTTCAAATAAAATTACTATTTACTGAATCCGTTAATCGCTATATTTGAAATTTTAAACTATTTCACAAATTCTTCCATATTCAAAATCAATTAATAATTCAAAGTCAACATTTTAAAAATAAATTAAATGTTCAAAACTAAACGACCAAAATACTGGGTCGTTACATAAATCAAAGGATTTTAACGTTAGTGTCTTTCCATATAACAAAACCGACATTTGCAGAAAAGCCCCTCTTTCAAAATAATTTATTTCCCTTAGTAAATCGATTGGGAAAAATCCCCAAAAATCACAGAAATTTGATTTCATCGTGTAATCAAACATATAAAAATTTTAGACCCAAATCCTTTCAGGAATATTTAAAATAAATTTCTAACCCAAATACTTCATATTTACCATCTAAAATTCATAATAAAATTTCCATAGCTTGGAAAATTCTGAAAATTAAAACCCATCTCTAAAATCATGTTTTACTCAACATAAAAAATTTCCATGGCAATTTAAAATCAGTAAACCTTAGTTTTGACCCTAAAACCGCACGAATTTCACATAATTTAATGATTTAAATCAAACAATCCATAAATTTAAGCATATCATCATTCAAAATAATCATAGAAACAAGATAAATACTCAAATCAGAAATCATATGATTATAAAACCAAAAAGAGATGGTATGAATTATTATTCACCTTGAATTTGATAAGGAACTTGAGATTTGTTGTTGATTAATCCTTCCTAGCTTTTAGATCTTTAGCTTTTGATAAATTTCTTCATTTCTTCCTTGATAATGGCCGGCTTTGGTTTTAGGTTTTAGATTTGTGTTTGTGATGAGAAAATTAAACGTGAATGGACAAAATTAGAAGTAATAGCCATGATAATAAGGAGGCTATTTTACTAATATGCTTATGTGTAAGTTAATTAACTAATAACACAAATTAAAGCCCATTTACTTATGGTTAAGCACGACCTTATATGTTTTATTCAAATCTCAATCTCCTTATCAATATTATTCTATTTAATTTATCTAATTAAATCTTCTGAATAATGTTTTCAAAAAGTAGGGATGTTACAGGCTCCTCCTTTAAAGAATTTCATCCTTGAAATTCAGTAAGGACCAAATACTAAACATAGCTATCATCTGTAACAACATCTAACAACCGTACTAGTCTAACTGACTAGCAACTATCTATATAAATTTAATATAGACATACCCTCAAAACAAATCAGGATAAGTATCTCTAATCCTGTCCTCTGTCCCCCAAGTACAGTCCTCGTTGTCACTCCACTGAACTTTAACCAACATATCTGTCTTGTTCCTTAATATTTTCTCATCTCTAGCTACAACCCGAACTACTTGTTTAACAAAAGTCAAATTAGGCTCTACTACTAAATCATCCAAACCTAACGGAGGAATAGCAGTCTCTAGATCATGCACATACTTACGAAGATAAGACACATGAAATACATTATGGACACCTGCCAAACTGCTCGGCAACTCTATTCTATATGCGAGCTTTCCAATCCTTTCTAAAATATGGAATGGGCCAACATATCTCGGGGATAACTTCCCTGACTTTCCAAATCGTATCACCCCAACATTATCTCCAACTGAGAATTCTAGGTCTCTATGCCTCTTATCTGTGTAATTCTTCTATCTTGACTGGGCTTACTTAATCCTCTCTTGGATTAACTCAATCTTCTCTAATGCCTCTCTGACCAAATCCGGACCTAAGACTGATCTGTCTCCAGTCTCCATCCAACATGCTGGTGATTTACATGGTCTTCCATACAAAGCTTCAAACGGTGCCATTCCTATATTAGTCTGGTAACTACTGTTATAGGAAAACTCAACCAAATGTAGGTGATCTTCCCAAGATCCACCAAAGTCCAATATGCAAGCTCTCAATAAATCTTCGAGTACCTTATTGACTCTATCCATCTGCCCATCTGTCTGAGAATGATACGCAATACTCATATTAAGCTTGGCACCCATTACTTCCTGTAGACTCTTCCAGAATTCAATAGTAAACAAAGCATCTATGTCACTGACTATACTACTACGAACTCCATGCAGTCTAACTATGTTCTTCAGGAACAACTTAGCTAAAACAGGTGTTGTTCTGGTTGACTTAACTGGAATGAAATGGGCACTCTTGGTCAACCTATCCACTATAACCCATATACTTTCATTACCTCTATTTTCCCTTGGCAACCCGTCTATAAAATCCATGGATATCGAATCCCATTTCCAAACAGAAATATCTAAAGGTTGAACCAATCCACTGGGCTTTTGATGTTCAGCTTTCACTTGTTGACAGTTTACACACTTTCTAACCCACAAGCCAACATCCCTTTTCATGCTTTTCTAATAGAAGCTCCTCTTCATATCCTAATACATCTTGATTCCTCTAGGATGAATCGTAAACTTGGATCGATGACATTCTCTAAGAACTTCTTTCCTTAAGTCCTCCACATTCGAAACGCACAACCATCCCTTCTTTATTAGCCCTCCTCTCTGGTCAAGGCTGAAATCTTTTAAATCATCGATCTTTGTTCCAATCTCAAGTCTTCTGATCCTTTCAGCTAGTACAGGATCCTCCTTCTACTTAGAAGAAATTCTCTCAATCAATACTGGTCAGACTTCTAAACAAGTCAATCTAGCGGTACTCTGGCTAGTACCAGCAGTTGATCTTAATTGTACACCACAACTGGCTAAAGCTTCTAAATCTTTCCATTCCGCCAACATAGCTAACACCACATTCTGATGTTTTCTACTAAGAGCATCATCTACCTTATTACCTTTTCTTGGCGTATATTCCATGCCGAAATCATATGCAGCAAAAAACTCCAACCACCTCTGCTGTCTCATATTCAACTCTTTCTGAGAGATTAAGTACCGTCAAGAGTTATGATCGGTATACAACTCAAATCTCTCCCCCAGGAGATAATGTCTCCAATTCTTCAACGCAAAGATCACCGCTGCCAACTCCAAATCATGAGTAGGATATCTTACTTCATGCGGTCTAAGCTGCCTGGAGGCGTAGGCAATGACCTTACCATTTTGCATCAACACTACTCCTAAAACAGTACCACATGCATCAATGTACACCACCAACCCTTGGTTTCCATCTGGAACTGCTAACACGGGTGCATTGGTTAACAAATGCTTTAACTTAAGGAATGCTTCCTCACATTTGTCGGACCAAACAAAATTCACCTCCTTTCTGGTTAGTTTAGTTAAGGCTGCTGCTATCCGCGAGAAATCCTTAATGAATCTCCGGTAGTAGCCAGCAAGTCCAAGAAAACTTCTGATCTCAGTCATTGTCTCAGGTCTCTTCCAATTATTAACGGCTTCAATATTATCTGGATCGACTGACAATCCTTTCTCTGAAACCACGTGACCAAGAAATTTAACCTCTTTCTTCCAAAAATGACACTTGGTAAACTTCGCCTTTAGCTGATTCTGCCTTAGCGTCTCAAGCACCACTCTAAGATGAACTTCATGCTCCCTCCCATCCTTAGAGTATACTAGGATGTCATATATGAACACCAGAATAAACCTATCCTCTTGGAAAACTCAGTTCATCAAATGTCCGAAGAAAGCAGTTGCGTTCGTTAATCTAAACGACATTACCAACCACTCATATGAACCATACCTAGTCTGAAATGCTATCAAAGGAATACTGTCCTCCGCCACTCTTACTAATGGAAGCCTATTGCTAAGTCCAACTGGGAGAATACTCTGGCTCCATTCAACTGATCGAACAGATCATCTATCCTTGGAAAAGGATACTTATTCTCCTTTCACTCAGCTTACGATAGTCAATGCACATCCTTAACGACCCATCAGGTTTCTTCACGAACACCGCGGCCTCTCCCCAAGGCGAACTGCTTGGTCTGATAAAATTCTTTCCTTATAGATCCACTAGCTACACCTTTAATTCCTTCATTTCAGTTGGTTTCATTCTGCTAGGTGGTCTACTCACAGGTTCAGCTCCGAGCACAAGATCTACTCAAAATTCAAGCACTCTTTTAGAGGGTAATCCAGTGACTGGCTTAAAGATATCTGCAAACTCTCTTGCTACCTGAACCTGATTTAACTCATCTCTTATATCCATAGCGTTAAGCAAAGCACTAACGCTTCAGTCAGTAATTTCTACTGAGATTATCACTCGGTTACGACTATCAGGGTGTCTTAGTGATAGCTTTCTAACCTGGAAAAATATTCTAGCCTCATACCTACCTAACCAATCCATTCCCAAAATGATCCTGAAATCTATGAAATTAATAACATATAAACTGCATGCAAACTTACGACCTAACAAGTCAAGTTCTAACTTGTCACATCTTAACCCTAGAGTTGCATACCCTCCTATAGGATTCACAACCCTTAAGGAAGTAACAAGGTAGGTGGGTTCTAGGCATAATCTATCAACCAAACACTGAGATATAAATGAATGTGATGCACCGGTATCAAAAAGTACTCTAACTAAAATACATTGAATCAGAAACGTACCTTCCATCACAATCTTTCCTTTATCAGCCGTAGTAGGCCTAGCTGATCCAATAGCAAAGGCCTTTCCGTTGTCTTCCCTAATTGGCTCTAGACACTGATTCTTGTAATGCCCAACTTGATCATAGCTGAAGCATTTCACATTCTTCTTAACTTTAGCCTTCTTCCTATTTCTTGACCGGCGTTCATTAGCAAAGTGACCCTTATTGTCATGATTATAATAGACTACCTCGGCCTTCGACTTCTTAGCTGTGTCTCCCTTCTAGGCTCCCTTATTTTTAAAAAACTTCCACTTCTTCCCTTGAGAACCCTGGGTTTCCACTAACTTTTCTTTAACTAGATCAGCAAGAAACTCCTCATGGAGAATAGCCATCTCCACTACTATATTACAAGGATCACAGACATGTGTCCTGGTCATTCTAGCAAGCTCGGGCCTCAGTCCCCAAATGAACCTCATTCCTTTTGATGTCAGTATCTATAAGAGCATACCCATATCTAGACAGCTCTTCAAATTTAGTAACATACTCAACTAATAACATATCTCCTTGCACTAAATCCATAAATTTCCTCATCAGCTCAGACTTAGCAAACTCAGATACAAATTTCTGCTCAAATCTCGTTTTAAAATCAGCCTAAGTTAACTGATCTTCCGACACTCCGGTAGTAACACTGTTCCACCAGTGTAGTGTTGACCCCTGTAACTGCCTAGAGGCCAACCTTCTCTTTTGTCCGTCATTCAAACCCATATCAGAAAATATTCATTCACAATGCAACAACCAATTCTGAACCTCTACAACACTCTCTGTTCCCAAGAATGGCTTCCCACCCAGGCTGGTGTAATCTCTACTTAGCAAAGCAATATTCCCAACTGGAGACGCAGGGTTAGCTCCTCCTACATTTCCAGCAACACCAACAGCAGCTCCAGCTTGCATCAAACCGACAAAGAACAGATACATCGCCCCCATATCTACTGGTAGATTTCCAGCACTCACATTGGCTTCTGCATTTTGGTTGCTAGCATTAGTCGGTCGACCCGGGTTTCTCTTGGCAGTGGGTCGAGCATTTCCATTAGTTGTGGTGCTTCCTCCACCGAGATTTCCTCTTTCGTTTCTTGCTTCCATATCTCATTTCTCGTAAATATGCATACGAGCCTTAGTAAGATACAGAAGAACGGTCTAAGAGAGCAGGGTATACGTACTTATATATATAACTATATATATATCAAATACAAGTACATTATAATAGCGTTAACCCAAACCCCAATCTTATTATCTGATTCATTGGACTATGTTTGAAAAACCTTTTAGGTTTAAATTTCTTTTAAAGTTTCATAAACCATTCCCTTTTCACAACTTGTAACATCTCCCTACTTGGAGGACCAAAACTAACGGCTACGGATGCTGTAGTCATCCATAGTTATTAATCCTCAGCAGACAAATATGGCGATATTAGGTACATTGATACACAGAAACATAAGAGTATGGAAAATTTTAAATAACAATTACAATCCACATTCCATTTCAAGATATTTCAAATTGATTACATAATCCCAGTTCGCAGACCACGTTCGGATAACATATAATAACAAAATACGCCAAGAGCGACATATGAAGATGCCCCCTTGGTGGAACAGAGTACATAATAAGGCATTAAAACAGTTTGCCTTTACAACCAAACATACAGTAGAAATAAAATAACTATATGCCTTCTACATGCCCCCCGAAGCCTTATTCGTCAAAAGAGAAAACCTGAAAACCTTTAACTCTCAACCTACTCAAAATCAATTGAGTACCCGAGAGAGACATAAATCCTGGTATGAATAATAATTTACCATCTCAAACCATTTAGATATCTAGTGAGACCACGCCACTTAGCGGAACGGGTTTTCCCCTCACTAGTATCCTAAAGCATTTATAAACCATATACTGTGCTCCTGCATCCACAATGGTTAAAACATAGTATTTCAAAATATTATGATGATGATATGCAAAACAATTAAATCAATTCTAGATTACCCATCCCCAGTTATTCTAACTATCTGTCACAATTATAGTTTCTAGGATTACTATTGACCTATTAAATATTAAAGACTATCCATCCAATTACTTAGTTTTCATTGGGTCACTAAGAACCTATTAGTAAATCTAATATCTTATTTCTTATCCTAGTTTTCATGGGCTAACTAAGAACCTATTGGCTTACTACCAATATCATAATCCAGATATAGTTTTCATGGGCTAACTACAAACCTACTGGTCCCTGCCAGTATCAAATCATAGTTTTCATGGGCTGACGATGAACCTATTAGCCCCTTCCAATTTCATACAGTTTTCATGGGCTTACTACAAACCTATTGGCCCCTGCCAATATCATTAAATTAATAATTTAACATCTTGTTAAGTTATATTCACAACTGGGTCAACCTAACTGGTTATTCTGCCCTTTCCCCAAGGTTCAATTATGGGTTAATAACAATGTGAATATTATTTCCAAAATATTTTATTTATGCCATGGTTTTTCCTAAAAAATGAGAATGGGTTATTAGTTTTGAAACCTTAAATTATAACTTTCAAAACCCTTGGATGACCTCCTTCGAAAGCATAGAAAACCTCTTTCCAAAACTCTAAGTATATACCTTTCGAAACCAATAAGACCTTTCGATGGTATCAAGAAAAACATTCTTTAAAACATAGGCTTCGAAATAAATAAAATACTCTTTTGAAACATTGGGTTTTACTCCTAAAACATCATTTAGGTCTAGATGGATTTATACAAAAGTATCTCTTTCGAAACCAACAAAAACTAGAATTGGGAAAAACTGGTGGTGTCGGAACCACGTTAGTCGAAAGCAAAAGACTTTAAAATCAAAACTTTAAAGGTCTGAGTCGAAACCCCCTTTCGACTCCATCTCCTTCGAAACCCCAACCCCTTTCAAAAGAAATTAGGAAAAAGGTTTGGTTTAAGGTAAAAATAAGGGCAACCCTTCGAAAGAATAACTGGACAACATGGTCAAAGGGTTGAGTAGCGGCGAGGCTTCGACTAGGTCGAAAGCAACCCCTTTCGAAAGCTTTTATTTAATGAAAAAGGAACCCTTTCAAAAGCTAGTACTTTAGTATAATATGGCAACCTTCTTCGAGAGCTAATGTATAAAACCTCTTTCGAAAGCATATGTTTCGACTAAGTCGAAAGCTTTGAGTAAAATAAGGCAAGGATTTAACTTAGAAAACAAAGCAGGGTTTCGCCTCCATCAGAAGCTTGCCTTTCGACACTATAGCTTCCACCTTCCTTCCAATCCACTATGTACCATCTAAGTGATACCATGTGTTTGGTTTCGACTATGTTGTTTTCGACTGTGTTGGTTCCGAATAGGAAGAGGCGGAGTCTGTGGAGTCGAAAGGTAATACTATTAGAGGCAATACACCTTTTTCTGATTTAAAGGCAGAAATATAGCAACTCTAGTAATTTCTTTTTAACAACCTGCCTATATGGAAATCATTGATTGGCTGCCCAAAAGCTTTTCAAATACTTTACTTTTATAACTTCCGCTTTTATACCAGATCTAAATTGTGACGACCCGCCCTTTCGACCCTTGAAAAATCGACATAAATACGCTCATTGTATAACATGCCGAACGATCGAGTGCCGGAAAGACAGATTGTTGAGGGGAAAGAAAATAGGTAGAAAGAAGAAGAAACCAAACAATAGAACCTCACAGCGGACTGAATAACATATAATATGAACAGTTCTTTACACAAATAAAAACTGTATTATACATATCTCACATCAGAGTGCACAAATCAACAGTTACCAGCCTGGACAGTTATAACAACCTGCCCTCACAATTGCTGATAACTTCAAAAAAACACTGCAGCAGAATAAAATCAAATACGAGTAATACGTCTTCGCCCTCCAGCCCGTCTCCTGAGCTCCATAGCATCCTAACCTGAACTTGTAATACTCGGTCTGACCCGAGCATTATAATAAAATAACACCCGAGTCAGTCTGGAAAACCAGCGTGAGAAAACACACTCAATTTGAATTATTAAAGTTTTCAAAATCCTTTGAAAATCAAAGGTATCTCGTAAGACCACACCACAAATAAACACGATGGGTTTTTACCTTACGATAACTAAAACATTTCATATCAAAATCCTCTGGTATTATAATAGTGTCTAAATACAAATACTTATTCAAATAGCTGAAATTGTTACATTAATCAAATTCCAGCATACTAGACTCTGCAATCAAAACCGCAAAGGCACGTATTGGAGAATGGATTCCATACGAATCACTAGGCACTGGGGTACCGCCTGTCACAATACACGTCTAGAAACAGCGTACCGAGGACCACGCCAGGATCCCCTGCCACACAAGACCGGACTATCCCTAACTTGGATAGACCGAATATGCTATCACCCTGGGTGTTCCCACCCTCTCTCGAGCTCCTTCCATATACCGTAGTAATAATAATATCTGAGGTTATCTAGAAAGGTGATAAACATACCCTAATTAGGTGCGACCCACTTAGCCTTGCTGCATCTCCCCTGATTTTCAGTCATTCCCGGTTGAAGAGGCTAGAGGCTACGATTACCTTTTAAAGAATTTTCACTTAGAATGCTCATTGTCCTCCAATGACAATGTACTGATAGCATTCATCCATACAAGTCTGTTCTGAGTCCGAACGGAACCGAAGGCACTATTCCCACTACATCCATTTTGGAATAATCCTCAGGATTAGTAGCGATTAGCCCTTGCACTTCACTACTCCATCATCAACTCCATGCTCTTGTTTTCCTTCCGAAAATGTACTCGTTGGATCGAAGTGGTTTTCTGATAACTTACCTGATCTCGGTCTCTTCGAAACAACGTTCGATATTTCTGGTAAACTCAACCCCAGTTCTTTTGGAAATAAACAGACGAAGATAAGATCGGAGATCACCTCCTAACTGTTAGTGGACGGATTTCCTTATAAACGTCCTAGAAGAATGAAATGAGTTTACACGTACAGTATAGCACCTTGAATGGCAACTGTACCATATAATTCCCGTATTCCTCCTAGATATTTCCAAAGTTGTGTTTGGGTCTAGATTTGATAGTCGGTTATTTAACTATCAAATAAACAATCATTCAACCAAATATTACATTTTCCACTGAAAACCCCAAATCTTTTTTTATTTAATTTTAATAAATTAAATCCCTTTATCCAAAATATATGTACTTGTCTTACCGAATTCAATAAATTCACAAACTATCCTTCAAAAATATTTGAAAACCCTTTTGAAAATAATGTGGAAAGTACCACTATGGTATCAGACCATGGATTCACAGCTCAATGGTTACGTCTCTATCCCAAAGAAATCCAAGACTTAACTGCAGGCACTCACTGCCTCCGATTACGCCATGCGGGTATACCATTACTTCTCGAAAACTTTATTTAATAATTATCTCAAAATAATGCTTATAAGTTTCTCAAATAAATTTCCAAGTTAAATCTAGGTAAATATACTTAAATAAAAGTTATTATACAGTTTCATATTAATATTTAATAATTTATCTTTAAAACAACAATGCTGACTAATACTTAAATAATAAATAATAATAAATCTTTAGCAATATTTATAAGGTTACTAATTAATATTTAAATATGCTTTAAAAAATTTAAAATAATCAAATAACTGATTTCTAGAATATTTTTTTAAAATTTTAAAGTTACCTAGTTAATAATTAAAAATCCTCTTTTTAAAACAAGCCCAATTTCTCGATTTTAATTTCATTCTGTAAATTTGGAAATCTTACTTGAGCTCCAGTATAACCAATTTTATACTTATTCCCAATTCACTTCTATCCTTCCAATTATTTAAAATCTCGATTTTAAAACCTCCTTTATTTTTAAAAAAGTGCCACTTAAGAATTTATTATTTAAAAATCCTTTTATATATTTTATTCCAAAATCCATATTTACAATATTCCGAATTAGTTAAGTATAATTTCATAACCATTATTTTATCAAATCAATTAACCCAAATTTCTAGGTAAATATTTTACTTTAAAAATCCCTTTTAAATTCTTTTCCAATTCAACCTATATATTACCGGTATTTAAAAATACCAAAATCTAGGCTAAAACTGCCAAAGAATCTAATCAATTCCAAATCACACAATAATCTATCGCATATTATTCAAACAAAACATATATCACCATATATGAAATTAAATTCAACATTTTTGAGGAATCCAGTTGGATCCCTCCAACCCGTTTCCCTGCATCCACAGATGTTAGCACAACATAAAAATACATATTCCGCTTCGAGGCGGAATATCGCGGTATATATGGTTATCCGCTATTATACGGGGCGCATAGGGTCTCATCCGCTATATATATGCAGGAATATCATCCTTTCGACTCCATCTCCTTCGAAACCCCAACCCCTTTCGAAAGCAATTAGGAAAAAGGTTTGGTTTAAGGTAAAAACAAGGGCAACCCTTTGAAAGTATTATTGGACAACATGGTCGAAAGGTATAGTAGCGGCAAGGCTTTGCCTAGGTTGAAACCAACCCCTTCCGAAAGCTTTTATTTAAAGAAAAAGGAACCCCTTCGAAAGCTAGTACTTTAGGATAACATGGCAACCTTCTTCGAGGGCTAATGTATAAAACCTCTTTCGAAAGCATTTGTTTCGATTAAGTCGAAAGCTTTGAGTAAAATAAGGTAAGGATTTAACTTAGAAAACAAAGCAGGTTTTCGCCCCCATCGAAAGCTTGCCTTTCAACACTATAGCTTCCACCTTCCTTCCAATCCACTATGTACCATCTAAGTGATACCTTGTGATTGGTTTCGACTATGTAGGTTTCAACCGTGTTGGTTCCGTATAGGAAGTGGCGGAGTCTGTGGAGTTGAAAGGTACTACTATTAGAGGCGAAACACCTTTTTCCGATTTAAAGGCTGAAATATAGCAACTCTAGTAATTTCTTTTTTACAACCTACCTATTTGGAAATCATTGATTAGCTGCCCAAAAGCTTTTCAAATACTTTACTTGTATAACTGTCGCTTTTATACCAAATCTATATCATAGGATTTTAACGTTAATGTCTTTCCATATAGCAAAATCGACATTTGCAGAAAAGCCCCTCTTTCAAAATAATTTATTTCCCTTAGTAAACCAATTGAGAAAAATCCCCAAAAATCCCAGAAATTCGATTTCATCGTCTAATCAAACATATAAAAAATTTAGACCCAAATCCTTTCAGGAATATTTGAAATAAATTTCTAACCTAAATACATCATATTTACCATCGAAAATTCATAATAAAATTTCTGTAGCTTGGAAAATTCTAAAAATTAAAATTCATCTCTAAAATCATGTTTTACTCAACATAAAAATTTTCCATGGCAATTTTAAAATTAGTAAACCTAAGTTTTGACCTTAAAACCATACGGATTTCACATAATTTAATGACTTAAATCAAACAATTCATAAATTTAAGCATATCATCATTCAAAATAATCATAGAAACAACATAAATGCTCAAATCATAAATCATATGATTAAAAAACCAAAAAGAGATGGTATGAATTATTATTCACCTTAAATTTGATATGGAACTTGAGATTTGTTGTTGATTAATCTTTCCTAGCTTTTAGATCTTTAGCTTTTGATAATTTTCTTCCTTTCTTCCTTGATAGTGGTCGGCTTTGGTATTAGGTTTTATATTTGTGTTTGTGATCGTGAGAAAATGAAACGTGAATGGACAAAATGAGAAGTAATAGCCATGTATAATAAGAAGGCTATTTTACTAATATGCCTATGTGTAAGTTAATTAACTAATAACACAAATTAAAGCCCATTTATCTTATGGTTAAGCACGGCCCTATATGTTTTATTAAAATCTCATTCTCCTTATCAACATTATTCTATTTAATTTATCTAATTAAATCTTCTAAAAAATGTTATCAAAAATTAGGGATGTTACAGATTTGGAAATAAAAATGTAAAATGGTTATGTATAAAGTAGTATCTTTATAAAAGTTTGAATTAAAGATGAAATTTTTATGAAAGTATTTTCATAAGAATTTTGGAAAAATTATTAAATTATATGAAGTATATGGATTATTTCGTCGCATGATTTAATCTAAGATTCGAGTATAGAATTTTGACGTGTTTGACACTTATCCAAAAGAGGATTTATCACTCAATTCTTGACGGTGAACATTGATGAGGATTATAGTTGGATACTAGAGTTTTCTATCATAGTTGGAAACCATGTAAGGAGAACTAAAGTTCTGATCAGAAAGCCTGATCAAAGTCTGCACTAAAGGATCGGGGGATCAATACTAGTTCGAAAGTAAAGTTGTGGATTTGAATAGAAGATCGAATCAGATATTGTGTACAGATGATCTATATACATTGTACGGGTATAAGTTTAAAAATGAATATTTTGGGAAAAACCTTTGGGTTTTTGTTTTGGGTAATTTCCGGAACGAAATTCTTTTAAGGAGGGAAGTGTGTAACGACCTGCTAATTTATCACTTTGATAAATTGAATTTATTTTTAAATAAAAGATGAAAATACAGATAATATTGTTTCAAGTAATAATAAGTGATAGTAAATTTATTTTGAATAAATATTTACAAGAATATTTTCCTCGAAATTTATATCGATAAGTGGCATTGTATTTTAATATAGATTTATTTAAATTAAATCAAGATTTAATAATTATTTTAATTATTTAAATAATTATTTTGAAATGATGATAATTTATTTTGAATAGTTATAAAGTGATAATAAATCATTTATAATAATTTCATAAATATATATATTTGATTTGAAAATATAAGAAAAAAACCAATATTGCTTTATCAGTGTAATAGCGATTTTTGTAAATAATTTTTAATATCAATTTATTTGGTTTTATAATTCAAATGTAATCATTTTAGTTAGTTTAAAATGATAAGAAATTTATTTTTTGAATTTTGTTTACAAATATATGCACGTTAAAGTATAAGTGAAAATGTGATCGATAAACGGTTCTCCGGATTTCAACGATTTAACGAATGAAAGTTATTCCAAGACGTTCGAAGTATTATGCACTTATATGTACATACATATATATGTTACATGCATATGATAACAAGCACATAAACATACATATATAAATATAATTAAGTATAAGAAATATAATATAATATATTTTAAGTTTTCTTACTCCTTAAGCTTAAATAAGTCAACATATGCATACATGAGATGATGGAAGTAATGTGCACATGGGGAGCGGCCTTTTGCCGTGCATATGGAGGAGGGAAGTGTGTTGGAGAAGCTTTGAAATGGTGATAAAAGTGATGATGTATGTATGGATACTTTTACACACTTCCTTTCCTATAAATACCATACCATCTTCTCTTCATTTTCATTCATCTTCTTCTTCATATTCCTAAGCTTTTGCTTGCACTTTAATGACTTTCATCCTAAGAGAAATAATGTGAAAATTTATTTCAAAAAGAAATTAAATTATAATATATAGTTAAGCACCTCAAAACAAACCGAAGCCTCACTTTTTCTCTTTGTTCTTCACAATCTCCACCCCACTTCATCATAGGTCGAGCCATTTCCTTACTCCACCCTAGGTCATGCACCCCAAGAAACACCAAGACTAGGCCGAGCTCCTCTTTGAGTCATAGGCTTGGTTTCATTTGCTTTGGCTCGATCGTAGCGGAGCTATAACCGATTTTCTATTTGCTCGAAGGGAAATGAAGGTGAGAACTCCTAAATTACTATACTATATGTTGGATGATGTTATGATGTTGCAAATGGATGTTTAATATGCTTTGATCATCAAGTTTGGTTGTTTTTATATGAATATTGAAAATATATGCAAGTCATGAATATACACGTCGATAAGCACAAATGAAATCACTTTTCTTGAATTAATGAAATGGTGTGTATTGAATTGTTAAACCTCTTAAAAATAGTTTAAAAGGAGTTTGAAATATTTTATAAGCATTTAAAAGTGCTTTGGTGAAGTTTGAATAAGAATTGAAAATTTAGTCAAAAATAGGCGCGTCACGTAACGGTAGTTCGCGATTTCGCGCCATAAAAGTAGAACAAGTGTAAAAGTTGGAATATAGCTCGAAATTCTTGGAGATAAGAATTTTTCAAACTATTATATCCATATTATTCCAACGAAGTACGAAAAATGAGGTTCATTTTGAAATATGAGTAAAATAAGCTTTGAAAAAATCCCGATTTTGCAGTTCGAAATCCAAAATTGGATTTCATTGAAAATGATGTTTTAAAATTGTTTAAAAATATGGAATAAATCTTTTAAAAAGTTTTAAAAGTGATATGAGTAATATAAATGAATTTTCCAATTATAAAAATTCGTTTTGATCAATATAGCTTAAAAGAGCACTATCCGCAGCACTTATCCCCAACACTTTTCTCTAACTTTTGAAATGCAGCTTTAAACTTAACAATTCTTTTCCAAATCTTTTATAAATGTGTTCAAAGGGATAATTAAGTGTTTTATGATGATTGTTATGTTTTATAGACTATTTAAAAAAGAATTTAAATAAACGATTTAAAGAAAAGCTATTATAATCAAGTGATTTAATCTTGGCTCTAAAAGCCGATGAGTATACTGGATTTTTTTATTTGTGAGATCCAAATATGAGGTGCTTAAACTAAGGATATGTTCAAGAGCAACCAATGCGCTGGCTCACCTGGCCTCTTCCTTTGGCGAGGTATAGATAAGGTCGAAATATCGGAAACGAGTTAAGTATAAAAAGATTTAAAATTTCCAAATTTAAATTAAATACAACTTTGATTTTATGGAGATAATCTTCTTGTACTCAATGGTAAAGCTCGAAGAGGGAACCCATACTATTCGTGGAATTTAAAAGACAATTTCATCGTTATTCCGCCCATAGTATTTGTTGAATACGGGAATTGATATTGAGTAGAATTAGATGATTTCTATAGATTCTGCTCACTTAATATTTACTGGTTTTTGATTTATATCCTAGATAGCATGGTTTTAACTCAATCAAAATTATGAGTTTTGAATTAAGAAATCTATTTTAAGATTTAAATGAAATGCTTTTGGAAATATTTTCTTAATTAAAAAGAAAAAATGAAATGATTTCGAATTATTTAAATTAAAAGAGTTTTAAGTAATCAAAGCTTTTGATAAGAGAGGTTTAATATTTCCGTATATACTGGAAAGAGTGTTTAAGAAATATATATCTCTAAAAGAGATTTTGATAAAAAGAACATATTCAATTAAAGAATGATTCCCTATTCACAGAACCTCTTTTTATCGATGATAGGTCGAAGGAACCTGAGTTGGATCTGGGGTAATCCCTATTCGAAAACCACTTCGAACCGATGTATGCATTCAAAAGATGAAGACTCGATAGAGAGAATGAAGGATGAAGACCAAAGATCTTCGGGATGAAAGGACTGCTTGTTGATAATTCTGGTTAGCTCCCAAATACTAGAGTAGCAGTGGTCCCTTAATCTCTGAAATTCTTTAGGTTGCAAAGACTTTTCGCTACTAATCCTAGGGATAATTTCCGACAGGATGTGGTAGGAGAGTGCCTTCGGTTTCGTTCAATCCCAGAATGAACTTGTATGGATGGATGTGTGACATTGCATTCTTGAGGTTTCATAGTTGACTTTTATAAATATACATCCATTTGGTGGCGGAGAAGGAAACTTCTCTTAGCTTAACACCCTTCTCTGAGACGTATGAGCTCGAAGGTTGTATGTTTGTGAAAGTCAATAGGGAACGATGGAATGGCAATATGGCATTCAAAGTGGAATGTGTTATGTGAAAGGTAATCGTTACCTCAAGCCTTACACCCGGAAATGGTCGAAACAGGGTAGATGCAGCAAGGCTATGTGGTTCCCAACCATTAGGGTAGGATCATCCCCTTTTAGATATATTTCTACCTGCTATGTCGTTCAGGTTTAAATTAATATGGATGTATCCTACAAGGATCCTCGGATAGGTCAGTAACGACCGAAGTGATGACATATTCGGTACTATCTAGGAAGAGGTAGGCCGGTCTTGTTTTGGTAGAGGACCATCTGTTGGGCTTCGGTACATTCCTCTAGAGATGAACTACCGGAAGGTAGTCCCTTCACCTGGTCATTTGTTGGATATCCATTCTCCAATAAGTGCCTGCCATTTTGTTTGTCGAGCCTAGTATGCTGGAATTTAATAATGGTAACAATTTTGGCTAAGATTAATAAGTTTATTTGCAAATATTTTCAAAGATATGTCATTAAAACTAATATCAAGTATTTTGATGTAAGAATGTTTTGGTTATCATAAGGTGAAAATCCGTTCCGTGTTTATGTGTGGCGTGGTCCTATAAGATACCTTTTTGTTTTCAAAACATGCATTTTGAGTTCTCACACCAGTCCCATGACCGACTCGGAATTTATTTTTCTTTTCCTTAAACTCTGGGTGCCCTAATTTTCCCCGAGTAGCCTAGTAGTCAGGTTTCATTTAGAAGAAAGCTGGAGGGAGCTCGAAGCATAGAGTCAGAAGATTTTCTAAAGATTTTTGTCGATTTCCACCACACTCTTGTACTATAGTATTCCGTAAATTTGTAAGGACAATAATTTATAACTGTCTATGTTAACTTTGATAAATGTATTTTAATTTCCGCTGTAAAGATTAATTGTTGAAATAATATATGTGAGTTTCTGTTCTATCTTATTTTTCTTTCTTACCCTTGAGAATCCGCTTCTCCGACACTTGAATTTGCGGCACATGAATACCGAGGATGTATTAGTGTCGATTTCTGAGAGTCAAAGAAATGGGTCCTTACAGCAACTATATGCCAAACCATGATATTATAATTGCTAATGTTGATAGAAGACCTATATGGCTGCCAAATGTCAAAATCATGATATAATAATTCGTAAAGTCGATGGAAGGCCTAGGTGGCTACCAAATGTCAAAAGCATGACATTATAATTGGTAACGTTGATGGAAGGCCTGTGGGCTACCAAGTGCCTAAAACACGGCATTATATTTGGTAACAATGATAAATGGCTTTAATGGCAAACCCTTATCCGTCCACAAAAATATATGGAAACAATGGTGTAAGGTTTATATAGCACCTAATTATCTATTCACGACAAAATACGAGAACGATGGTATGAGGCCTTTGTGGTAACCTAATTATCTATTCATGATAAAATTGAGAGAAAGTAAGATAAAAACCTAAGTGGAAATCTTATGTGCCTAGCACAGTTAGTGAACTGTAAAGAGTAAAACCTGAGTGGCAATTTAAAATTGATTTTACTATAGGAACTAAATCGAAACCGTATGAAGAAAATCTCACACTTATAATGAATCTATGAATTTTGGTTGTTCATGGCTTGATGCTATTACATAGTGTGAGGTAATTGATGATGATTGGAATAGTAAGGGGAAAACTATTCCGTCCTTTAACATCGTGGTCTAACTATGTGATTGATTGTTTAAGGTAATGTATTACTCACACCAGGCTTTATGTCTGACCCATGTTTTTATTATTCCCTATAATAAACTCACGGGTACTCATTCGAGCATGATGAGTTTTTGCTTAAACAGATATCTTTTGGAAAGACAAATAAAGAAGCAAAAAATGAATCATGAGTCTTATTTTGCAAATGAGAATTATTTTGAAAATTCCGCTGTGTAAAACTAGAGTTATAACTGGTTAAGTGTCTACGACGACATCCTCATATGTCGAGCATGACACTCTATTAATATTTTATTATATTTACCCCACGTCAGAACGATATGGTTTAATGCTAATGTAAAGACTGTGTAAACCATTTTGATGAAATGAATTTATTAGTCGCTCTGTTTACTTAATGTTATGTGTGTATATGTCGATCTCACTTTTTCACTTGGAAATAATTTTGACGATGACTGCAACATCATTGGCGTTCATTTTAGGATCTTGAGATAGGGGATGTTATAGACATCCTTCATTAACTTATGATAGCTTAATTTGCGATAACTCAACTAATGATAGCCTTAGTTACTCAATATGCTTAGCTTTTCATTAACCTACGATAGCTTCAAACTTTTAACCTACGATGACTTCTTTATCAACCTATGATAGCTTGAAATTTTGGGTATAACATTTGCTCCATCTCCATATTTTAAGAAATGAATTTTATCCTTTATTATAAACATAAATAGTTCCGCCTTCTTTTAAATCAAACTCCTCATATTCCTTAAATTCATGATCTTACACGTGAAAGTATTTCCTGCTATAAATTAGCAGCTAGATCGCTTGCCCTCTTCTCCTATAAATAGTCTTCTTTCACCTCCTTTCATTTTACCAGTTTGTTTTGAATTCGATTTAAATTCAACTTCATTTGGAACAAATTTATTCCTAAATTTAGCTTCATAAGGCAATTAGTTTCTTTTGTTATCTTTATTTGCTAATTTTCACTTTCGATTTCATATCTTTCATTGATTTAGAACCGTTTGGGAGCTGATTGATTTTGAATATTTGAATGGGTTTCATGAAATTTCTAGGTAATTTTCACTTTGATTTTTAATCGATATGGTTCTATCTAAATAGTTCTTAGGGGGTTTTGGGTCTTACGACCCAATGTCAAATTCATTTTTGGTGTGTTACAGTTGTATTCTTTACTTGCTTTAACACTGGATTGGCTTGTTAGCTCAACATGAGACATCAATATGCGATGTCATCATGCAACAATAATATGTGATGTTACCATATGATAATTAAATTGTTTGTCATGCGGTAGCTCCTATTATCTCAACATGCGATAGCTTTTGACTAAACATGCGATAATAATATGTGATATCATCATATGATAGCTTAATAACTTAGCATGTGATAGCTTATATTATCTCAACATGAAACAACTCATTAGTTCACCATCTGATATCAGCATGCGATAGTCTGTTAACTCAAAATGTGATACTATTATGCGATGTGATCATATGATAGTTTAATAACTCATAATGTGATAGATTTTATTAAGTTATCATTAGTTTTTTTTGAACTCATAACCTTAGCGATTTTGAGGCTAGTATTTTGAAGACTTGAATTTATGAATTATCCTTTTTGTTGCTCTTACTCACTAATATATTTATGTCTCACTGGTTTAGGCACAATCTCATGAAGTAAAAGAGGACCTGCTAAGAAATCTTAGCACCCCTAAGTCCAGTGAAAGACTTTCCTAAGGGAAACTTTACACCAACTGTCAACCCTACTCACCAAAGAAGAGGATGTAGATTTCAGCTTTATCATTTTGAAATTTCTGGAGTTGGGACTAGAGTTCTTAGTCCTACTGGTAGAACTGATACATCTCTCGAGGAACTTTTTTGCTTTCACCCTTATCCACATCACTCATGCTATCTTCCTTTTAATAACATTATCACTAGGATATTACCTTTCCTCAGGATGGCCTCTGTAATAACCCTATTTTCGAAGCCGTAATATAGTACAAATTTAATAAAAATAAAAGTATTCGAATTCGATTTTTGATAATTATTATTTAGAATCAAATTAATATACAATTAAAGTCTATTTTATATAGGATATTGTTATAATAATTTTTTTATTAATTAATATATTCCTTTTTGATAGTGTTTGAAAATATACTTTATCAAATGAACTGTAAATCAAATTAATTTAAACTAGAATAGATTTACAAATCAATAAAAGAATCAATCAAAAGAAAAAAAATAGAAACGGAAAAATAAATAAATAAAGCCGCAGCTCATTCAAAACCCCCCTTTCTCTGACCCGAACTCATTCTCTTCAATCCATGACTTCAACCCGTCTTCCCCAATTACTCAAACGCAAAATCGAGCAATAAAAATCAACGAGAAAAAAAACAGCAGCGAATGAAATAAGTCGCATAGGATCGAAGCAAGCGCAACTTTGGGGGATGGAAGCTTGCCGTCATTAGCAGTAGGCTTGAGTAAGCGGAGGAGGAAGTGGCATCAACGATCTAGGGCGATGGTGGAGGTCGATCTTGTGCGTTCGTAGGTGGCTGAAGGCAGTGATGTCGGTGCGCATGGGTGGTGCTGGATAGTGACGACGAAGCCGCAGCGTCAATGGTAGATAGGGTTTTAGCAGCGATTGATTTGGGAATTTGGGTGCATGGTGAAGCTAAGAGGGATGTCTAGTTCGACAATGGATTAAGGTGTATTAATTTATTAAACTCATACATCTATATCTATATAATTATATCCTCTTTGCGTGCTTGGTTTGGGTTATAAATTGCATAAATTAGTAGTACTGATTGAATGAAATTAGTGAAATACAATTGTACACTATGGATTTCCTTGGTTTGATGGTTGAATGAGTTGTACTGTGTGACTAAAATATTGAATATGAATTAATATTTGATTAAGTAGTTTAATGCACATTGGAAACCATCAAAATCCATTTGGTTTTCATAGCTTAATTATATGATGTTGTGCATTAGTTATGTGATCGGAGTTTGCTAAATAGCTACTCGGCTCTATTTGATGAGTAGTATTTTCTAGAGAAATTTATTTTAGAATTTCGATTTTCAACTGATTTGTTGTTTTGATTCATTTTGAATTTCGATGGATGATTTTAAGAGATGGTTTTAAATACTTTAAAACCTCAATTGTGATTTCTTCTATTTATGGATTTTGGTTAAAATTTTCTTTTGGAAAGTTTACTAAACCATATTTCTTAACTCATTTATTTATTCAAATTCTATTTTAAGTTTTAAATCATTTTTATTTATTTCCAAAATCCTCAAAAAAATCATTATTTCAATTATATTGGAAATTCAAAAATGTTTTGAAAGGAAATAAAATGTTCTGCTCTTTTATAAAATATATATTATAAAAGAAATTATCTTATTTCATATGATTTTGATTATAGAAGTTATTTAAAAATATTTTGAAGAGTAAAGTAAGTAATTGTTTCTTGAAATGATTATTACATTTTAAAGTTGATAAATATTTCATGAAAATAAATAAATATATATATATATATATATATATTGTAGCTTTTATAATGAAGTAAGTTATTAATTATGAAAATTATTGATTTAATTCCAAATTTTTGTAAAGAAACTCTATTTTTGAGTCAAAAAATCTTTTAAGTCTTTCTCTTTAAATATAAGTGAATAAGATTTAATTTTTATTTCTATTTGATTTCATGTTTTTCTATGAAACAAAGAATTTAATAAACAATTGAATTGTCAAATTAGCATGTAATATTTCATACAATTCTTTCGCTTATTATTATAATTTGTTAAATAGAGTATGAGTGGATTTTACTAGCTTATAGTAAATACCTGAATTTACTATCTGGTATGAGATAGTTAGTTAAATTCTAGTAATTACTAAAGCGAAAGTGATTTACAATTTAGAGTTGTATGTATTATCTTAGGGTGTTCGGATTTCATTTTTAGGCCGATAGATTCCTGAGAGAAGACAACTCATTTTTCGTCGACTTGAGATTCGATGCATTCTTAGATTTGGATAGGCAGACCTATTTGGTTGTGTTAGGTTTGTTCTGGTGTAATGTGGCTGTTCTTTTGTTGTTTGGACAGGTGTTACATGCAGCCCTATCAGTTTATTTGGTTTACAGTTAGACAATATTTACCTATTTTGTTGGTTTATGTAAATTCGCATAGTAGTCTATTTGGTTTTAGACTGATATCAGTTTATTTGGTTTGACTATTACAATAGTTGCAGGATCATTTTGGTTTATTCGACTATACCGATATATTTGGTTGTTAGACTCTGTGTCGCTATTTTTAAACTAACAGTTGAATTCCATTATTAATTCATCAGTGATGATTGTTCTTTAGATATTTTGGGATGGATATTTAGTTTCTTTCTGGTTGTGAAGAACTTTGAATTGTTATCACCATATTTTTGATGATAGTCCATTTGAGACTTGATATGGATTTATGAAATGGGATTTGGTTTGATATGCCTTATTTTGGTTAATTAGCTTTAGGCATATTTTGAGACGACTTATTTTATGGTTAAGTCATAAATGGATTTATGAAATGGTGATTTTAATTGATATGCCTTATTACAATCATTTGTTTTGGCATATTTTTATTATGGCTTATTTTTTGTTAAGTCATATATTTTTGATATCAGTATCATCTCGCCTTTCTAGTAGATACAGTCTGACCCATTTATTTTTATAATACTCGGTTAGTCTAAGACTCTACAGGTACAAGGACTTGCTGACTTTTGGATTTTGTGTTAGCTATGGAGTAGACGATTTTGATTGTTTCAGTTTACTTCATTATTGTAATGTTGACATTTAGGATGATATGTCATGTATAATATTTAGTAGTCATTTTGTGCCTGATACGGTATTTTGAATGTAATGTATATACTCATATGGGTTTAGTACTGATATTTTATAGGCTCACATCTTATTATGATAGATGATGTATATTATTCTGCTGAAATCTGTGACTCTGATTTTGATTTATCTATATTATATACTGTTTTGAATATTTTTAATCGGTGTGTTCATTACTTTGTATTAATACTGTACATGTCAAAATTTTCAGTTCAGATCCTCAAAAGGTAATAAGACATGTCAGTGTTAGTACAAAGTTATATTCACATTCGATCGCCCTTGACCATCCGTATTCTCCGTGTTATTAGACGACATTACTTGTAATGTTCTTTAATAGTATGAGTATAGCGGTGGGGTCGTTATAGCTCCTATTCAACTTACTCCTGACTCCTATAGACATATTCACTCTCTCTATGTTCTATTCAAGGAGCTTAAAATGGAGGACTTCACCCCATCGACTCTATGTTCTCTCAATACCTTATAGAAGGTTAAATACCAGATAGAGGCTTCCATTTTGTGCTTCTACTCTACTGATAGAGGGTTAATTTCAGATTCTACTAATAAAACCAAAGACTAGAGTCACCAATTCTTTTTTACGGGATATTTTTCTCGCGAGATTTCTTAAAACTTCTCTCTTCCTAGTACATTTTTTATTCTCATATTTTATTCATTGTATTGTTGCAACAATATGTTGTTCCTTTTATTTTATAGATCTTGCTTTGAAAGAGATTGGTCCTAGAGTATTAGAAAAAATTAATAAGTTAGGAGATGCTACTAAGTATTCTAGGAGTCAGTTAAGACTCCTTAACTAAAAAACTGAAGAAATTTCATAGATTCAGCCACCCCATCAGGTTTTAGGTGAACCTCCCGTCATAAAGAGGAAAAGATAAGGCTCTTTATAACTTATTGTTACGAAAATCGATGTTTTTTCAATTAATATCATGATCCAACATTTGTTTTCATGAAACCTTGGATACTCACCATGTTTTGATGATATTCCTATTAATCTTATTCTTAAGCATAATGATAGTCTTTTACTATTTCTTTATCTATTATCGTTATTACTATTTCATATGTTAGTTTAGTTGGCCCTACTCTCCTATCAACAAACAATGACCCTTCGAACCTTCCTTCCTCCCCAAAAGTTTCTGGTAGGCTACCTTTGCATGCACTTCATCCCTTACTACTACAATGGGTGACACCGTTTTAGTGGTTAAGTATCAGAAGCATAAGGATTATAGTGACCCAAAGATCTCTTCTAAGCCCTCCTTTAAAAAGTCAAGATAAGATAAACTCACTTCAACAATGATTGTTGTTTCTGCTTTAGATGCTATTACTACTATTCCTGCTACTCTCCCCACTCAAAGCACTACTATCTTTGTCATATGTTCCCCTTGAAGGACCCTTTGGATTTCTTGCACTAGCAATTAAGCCTTGATTTTTCACTTCTTCCTAATGTTCCATTGCTAGGTTCTAGTGCAGAATCTTCTGCCCCTCCTAGTTTTGAAGAACTATTAGCACATATCCTTCATTCTCCTATTATTTCTTCCTTGGGGACAATTGAACCCCCTCTTTCTTTCTCAAAGGATATACTCAATCACTCTGTATAAAATTTTATTTTAGTATGTTTTATTTTTTTTCCCTTAACGTATCAAATTAATGTCCAGTTTGGTTCTAACGTTTTGCGTTTTAGGTTAGAAAATATTTATTCCTTCTCCAGTAATTCTCTTCAACTTCCTCTTAAGATGTGTCAATGTTATACGAGTTAAATTCTTCGTTGTTTGAGAAGATAAAGACTATAGAGGATGAGATCAAGAACCTTTAATTTGGAAACAAATCCTTAACCATTGAGAATGTACATATCTCATCATCACTGGAATTGGAAATAAGGAAAACCTATGATTTGGAAGAGATATTTAAAACTCTTAAAAACGAACTTTTATTATCTCACGAGGAAGTGAAGTAAGCTAAGCTTGAGGTATCTAATCTTAAAGAAATTTTTGCTAGAGTGCTCAGTCTTGAGAAGAAATTAGTTAAGAAGAATCTTTTGCTTAAGAGATCGAAGGCTTCTTTACGGGCCCTTTTGGAAATATCAAAGCTCAAATGCAGCTTTTTTAAAAGCATATAAGGATAATCAAACCGACCGTTAGGGAGGTTTGCTTACTTCCACCGGCCAAAATCAATTTTTCTGAAGCCAAAATAATACTCCTTATGTTTCTTCTTTGTTTCGCATATGCTTCTCCTCCCCTAAATTTTCTCATCTCCCCCCTAATCGCAATCCCTTAGTTTACCATTTCCCTTCCATTTTCTGTGCTCTTATCAGCGATCTCCAGTTGACAATTTCTCCTTAAAGCAACATAAAACCCTTACTGCTGCTTTAGTTTTCTCCAGTGTTTTCCCATCTGTATCGACGTCCCTCTTTTTTTACGTATTTGGTACTGCAACTTTCTTCTGATGCTCGATTTTTAGTAGCTCGTTTTCCTGTGTAGATCTTTCCATGTAAGATTAAACTTTCTTCTGATGCTCGATTTCCATGTAAGATGTAAAATTGGAGTTGAGATTGATTAACAGATTTTTAATGTTTGTAGTTGAAGGTTTGGTGCTAGAACCTACGCTCAGATTCAGAAAGCTGTAGGAATTTTCATAAAGCTGTAAGAATTTTTCTTCATAATACAAAAAACTGCTATATATGATGCAAAGGTTATTTAACATGTAATATTGATATGTGATGATTTTTTGTAGTCCTAGAAACTTTAGTGGAAAGGCATCTATTCATATTAAGTAAAACCAGTTTATTGACTTGAGCACACAGCAGGATCAACATAAGGTTTAACAAAATGTAAACAGAAGGGTATAAATTTCATACTAATAGTAACATAAATATTGTAATGCAAATCGTTACTGATTAATAAATTAATTGTTTGATGTTGCATTAGAAAACAATCTAGTGTCTTTGATACGCCACTGTATCCTTTTGTTGTTTTTTCCCTTTCGTTCTGAGACTTCTTATGGTATTTGACTATTTGTACTGTTGTACTGAGTGCTGCCTTGAACAAAATCAACAGATATTACAGATGTATGTATGAATGAAACTGCTGTATCAAGTGAACCTGTTCTCGCTTTTCTTTTCGACGAAGAAGTTGTGAAAGATTGGCACAAGCAATTTGGTGCCAAAAGATGGGTTTCTACTCTCGATCGACAGTGCGAACGACTAGCTAGTGTCATGGCTAACAACATACCTCAAGTAGATGGCGGTGGTAATAAAATTAATATTATTATTGCTTAGCACCGACAGACAACATTATGTCCCATATATTGCTTAAATTTTCTGTAAAGTAACTATATGTGGTGAATGAACTATATATGCAGTGATACAAACAGCAGAAGGCAGAAAAAGCATGTTGAAACTAGCAGAAAGAATGGTAATAAGTTTTTGTGGAGGTGTGAGTGCATCTACTACTCATCAATGGACAACATTGTTAGGTAGTGGGACCGAAGATGTTCGAGTCATGACTAGAAAGAGTGTGGATGATCCAGGTAGACCGCCTGGAATTGTTCTGAATGCTGCTACTTCTTTTTGGTTTCCTATTCCTCCCAAAAGAGTTTTTGATTTCCTTTGTGATGAAAGCTCTCGTAGTGAGGTACCAAGTGTTAACCATAGTGTATGTAAATTGCTATATGTTTTGATGGAAACTTGACGATTTATTTTACTTGTGTGATTTATATATAGTGGGATATACTCTCTAATAGAGGTGTTGTTCAAGAGATGGCTCATATTGCTAATGGTCGTGATCATGGTAACTCAGTTTCTCTTCTTCGTGTCAATGTAAGTATAATTTTTTTCTAAAACCTATGATTAGAATTTATTGAAGTTTTGAATCATACTGTTTATTCGAAGGTCATTTATGTTTGAGTAAAAAGTATAAAACACTTGTTTTATACCTTCCATTCAAAATCTCCCAGGAGACTTTTATTTTTATTTCTATTATAATATATATGCACCATTTAGTCTACCCAGTATGATCTTATAAGTATACTTATATAGCATAATGCAAAATGTTATGTTGAATAGTAAATACAATTATCCATGCTCATACATGTATGAATTTTGATATAATGCAAAAACTTATGTATGCACATAAATTTCAATAAATTTATGCATCTTTGAGAGCCCCAACTCAAATCAAAGCAACATGTTAATACTTCAAGAAAGTTGTATAGACTCCACTGGATCCTATGTGATATATGCACCAGTGGATGTGGTTGCTATGAACGTTGTCTTAAACGGAGGCGACCCAGATTATGTGGCACTTCTACCCTCGGGATTTGCTATACTACCAGACGGACCCATAAGTGATCATGCACCAAATGGGGGGGTCCAATAGGTGAGGTGGGGTCTGGTGGTTCGTTATTGACCGTTGCATTTCAAATTTTGGTTGACTCGGTTCCTACGGCAAAATTGTCTTTGGGTTCAGTTGCTACGGTTAACAGTTTGATTGCATGTACCGTTGAAAGGATCAAAGCTGCAGTCTCAGTCGAGGCTGCACACAAATGAAATGTCTGTAGCTTAGTGAAACGGTAAGTCTCTGTTATACATTCTATAATGCATGCTGAAATTTCATTGTTTCCTTATTAATTAGACCAAAATAATTGACATTCTTGTGAGAAAGAAAAGTTGGAAGTATCCACAATGCAATCACTTGTGGTTCAAGATCTATACATTGAAGATTCATAGGTCAAAGATGTTAATTAAATGCATCTTGCAATATAAACATTCACATAGTAGTTCGTGCTAGTTTAAGAGTATATTAACTTTCTAGCTCATGAGCAAAAACCACGTTATCAGAATTGTTCTCAAGTTTTGTGTTTTATGTAACCGATCACTGACATTTGTTATCTACATTATAACAGGAGAAGGGGAAGGAGAGCTCAAGGTTTTCTTTTGTGTTAATGTGTGAAGTCAAGAACGCACCTCAGGTATCTCCTTGCAATGTGTTATGTTTGATCTGAAAAAGAAACCGGCGGAAGTCCAACTAAGGAATTGGAAGGAAAAAGGAAAACACACCACAATGCAAGGGTGTTGGTTCGGGTATTGACTTCTCTCTCTTATAATATCTATCTCTCTTCTCTTTCCCTTTCTTGGATAATTAATTTAGTGTTGTTATTTTGAATGGTGAAAATTGTCATCCTTTCTGTAATGTAGTTAGACATTTATGTTATGTTATTGTTCTCTATGACAAATTTGTTGAACGTTGGCTTGGTTGATTGCTTGGAATTCAAGTTAAGTTTTGGTATCGAATTTCTCATTGTCCTAAATTTGTATATTTGATGTATTATTAGAAAACGTATTATGTGTTTTCTCACGACTAAAATGTTTTTTTCCCATGATAATACCGAAGTGGTGATGCATGAATCAATGCATGATGTATTCGAAATTTTTCTGAAATGGTCACTCAATTTCAACATATGATGCTTTTAAAACATAAAAGACACTTTTTTCCATTGGTTATCCTAACAGCTAACACAATAAGTGCAGACATTAGTACATGAGTAGATAATGTAACAAATTAAAAGTGCTAAACTACTATTAATTGGTCGCATAAAAGGTGACAGATTAAGTTATAAATGAAGCAATATCTAATGCAAGTCAACAAATATTACTTCAATGAATTGGATCCAAGTTCCAGAAATCTTAAATGATAAAGTTACTATCCCTTTTTTGTAAGGAATTTGTACTTGAAAATGTGCATGCAAATAGATTGATTTTTGATTTACAATTTGTTTCCATTGACCGCACTGGGTTAAAACTTAAAAGAAAGGTACTATATAAACTTAAAGATGTTATTGTCTTTCATTGGTAATAAATTGAAGAGGTCAGGTCAATGTCAACAATAAACAATACTGTAGCTAGAAATGGATCGAGATAAATATAGAAGAAATATTAAATTGAAAATGGACCAGCTGAGCTGACCTTCACTAAGATGCAGTTATTGTGCCTGCCAAAAATTTCTATGTAGACCACTGCTAGAAAACAACTGGTTATATTTGTGGACCTATATATGTCATTGTAATAAATTGCATGGCTGCCAAAGTTTTCAACTACTATCAAAGCATCTATTGATGGAGTCAGCTTTGACATACGCAGACCATTTCATTAATTTAATTCTTGATTTCTTCTTCATTAATCGAATGTGTTGGAATTTTATGACTCTAGCTTTTAGTCTTTTCGTATGTGAGTTTGGTTGTTTTATGATAATATTTATTACTCGTTAAATTATCGATTATTGGTATCTGCAGGTTTCATGGACCCTACATTTCATATTAGTTTAAAGAAATAACAACAAAAACAAAAATCTGCAAGTATACATGACATAAAATATGTAAACCATTAAATGTTTTCTGCCATGATAACTGCAGCCAATTTTATCCGAATTGAAAAATATGTACAACTATATGCCAGAGTAAGGTACCTATAAACCACACTAGGCCGTAATTAAAAGAATCGAGGTCAATATAAGAGCTGATTCACTCCAGTTGTTCAAATGATCATGCGATACTAACACAAATTGTTGGGGTATATAATATTAAAGCAAATCATTAGTATCAACTTGGCCTACATTTATTTATTATAATTGGATTTACACATTTTCAATTACTTTCAGTTTTTTTTAAATACAGTTAATTTTTCATTAAATTATTAATAAAGAAAACAATAATTAACAAATAGTTTTTTTTTCATATCAAATAACACAACGGTCGGTTTCCCTACCGTTGTGCGGTTATACTAGTATCAATCAATGCTCAAATCTGGACTGTCCTTCTCTTCGCTTTACGAGGGTCTACAAGAAGAAATTTGAAATTATCCTCGATCGTGTTCCTAGGGACTTATTCAAGTTTGTAAATGATAAACCTATTATCTAGGAAAAAGACTTAATTCTTAATAATTTTCCATCTGATGTTGATGATGAGTTGAAAAATAAGGAAGGAGAAGAATCTGATGGTGATAACGACAATAGTGATAATGATGGGGATGATAGGATCAATGATAATGCCAAATATGATTCATCAGGTAAAGACAAGGACGACAATTTTGGAAACAATGTTCTGGGTGAACAAGATGCTACTCATGAGTCAGATCATGCTACCAATTTTCTTTCTCAATGTTGATCAAGGAATTGATGATACTCCACCCTCTAAAGATCCATCTTGTGGTCCTACTTTGTTTGACCTAGAGAAATTTGGTCACTTATCCTCCCGCATCACATAGACTTTATCCTCGAAACCGAAATCTACGCCATCTTCTCCTTAGGTAAATCAATTTTTGAATTACATTTATTTGTTCTGAATTCCTTTTACAAAATCTTAAAATTTTATTTTAACTACCACAATAGAAGTAAAAAAGAGAAATTAATTTGAGGTTCTATTAGATAAAAATAGAAATAAAATTTTAAGAATCAACGGAGAAGGAGAGAGCCTTTCCAAAGACTTAAATGAGTATAATGATATGAAACTTCTAAAACATCTTAGGTGCTTAGAACTCTTTATGAATAAACGATTTATGCCTAAAACATCTAAAGCATCTAAAACATCTAAAGCATCTCAAGAGCTTAGTTTTATCTTTAATAAGCATCTAAAACATCTTAAACTTACTACCCTCTTTTGGATGCTTATTGAAGCAGCACTAAGCTCATGCAATGCCTTTACTTAGTTTATGGAAAATTTCCCATAACTGACTTTTCTTTTCTAGGCAATGACTGTGGTGGTTTAATTAAGTGGCTCTATAAGAGGTATCTTAATGAACATGGATCGAACCAACATCCTGGAGAATGCTTGAATTTACCCAAAATTACTACTGCACCTTTAACTGTTAACTCACTTCCTTTAGATAAATTCAAGTTTAATAAGGATAGATTTATCTTTGAAAAAATCCATTCTTTATGAATCTTCATGGTATTTGTCATGTAACGTGAATTTATGCTTTTGTTGATGTAGTATTGACTTATCATTTATAAAATCCACGCTTTGAATTTTGGTTTTATTATGCTATTGGTGTGTGCGTTTCTGAGTTTGTACCTATCTCTTTTTTTCTTCTATTCCTAAAGATGTTTTAAGTAAATTGGTTAGGTTAAAAGAACTATTAAATAATTTCTTCCTTAATTGAAAAGTCTCATATATCAAAATACTCTTTTTTTTTGTGACCTCCATTGTATGTACACATAATTTTCTAATTTGGATTTTAGTTTCATGGGAGATGGAAAAGATCAATATCCTCACGAGATTCGGACGAATTATGCAAATATGCAATGTAACAAAATTAGCCTTCTTCATAAAGAATGAGACTGTCGATGTTTCCCTCCTGTTAACACTCCAACAAGCATTAACAATCCCTTTATAATTATATTTCCTATTTCCTTTTCTTCTTTTTTGAAAATTCGAGACATTCTTTCAAATAAATAAATTAATTGAGAAGCATTTTTTGTTTAGTTTTGACTAAATGTGATGATGTTGATTCCAAGTTTTCAATACTGTACTTTATTTGTACTATTTCCTTTTACTAACTTCTATTATTATTGTTGTTGATCCCAAAGGTATACGGCATGTCGACATAACCACGATTTCACATCACCAAGTAATGTCGAAAGTGTGGAGAATAAGCCAATGTAGAAAGCATACAATGTCGCCCCTCATCAACAAGGGTTAATAGACAATGTCGCAAGTCATCAATGAAGCTAAGGATATCGAGCGCATCAATGTTGCATACCACTTATAGAGTTGAATGAATGATGCCGAATCTCTCATATCACTAAACAACGTCGAATGGAATCAATGTCGTATCTCATAAAGGAAGTGGTGATATTGAAGAATACTATATTGAAAGCCATCAATGTTATAGTGATATGGTTTATCACCCATGTTGCCCCTCATTGATGCTGTGTTCTATTAGTATAGCATTTCCTCTATGAAGCCACAGTAATCAATATCACTTTAGATTAATGACATGTTTCTTAACGCCGCGTTTCTCCAATGGTACCGCTTTTTATTAATGCCTCAATTAATACCGCCTCTTATTAATGTTGTTTCCTATCAATGTCATCTTATATAAATGCCACCTCTTATTGATTTCGCCTCTCAAGCAATGTTGTGTCTCTTCAGGATTGGAAATTGTCAATGCAGCACCTTAGTGATGGCGTACTTCATCAACCATTAAAGGATACCGTAGGTCCTCAATGCGACATTGATGCCAGATGTCATCGATATCCATGAAACTTATCAAGGCAGATTTAATGATTAAATGTTATTACATGATGCCATGATCCATCAGCGTTTAAAAGAATGTCGATGGTCATCAAAAACGAAGCATGAAGCCTAGTGCCATTGAAGTGGCCGATGATATCATAGGCTATCTATGGCAAAAGTAATTCACAACAGTCGTGCTGCACTTCTACCCCTATAAGTAAGGACCTAGGGGCATGAAGGAAAGGGTGAATCATTCAATTCTCACTTCTTACCTTTTAAATTTTTTAACCCCAAATTGATTTGGGGATTTTTGCTGGTTGTAACACTCAAACTTTGTACACATAAGGGATTCAATGTTAAACATTTGCATAGCGTATCTTTCATAAACATTGACTCTTGACTCATGAAATGGCTTATGACTTGCATGTTGAATAAAATAACATAACTTAGACTCTTGATTCATATTCCTTTATGATTTTCGACATGGCTTTTTCCTTACTATTAAACACCAATGGGACTAAAGTGGATTTGATGTAGAGCATGTGATATTCTAGAAAATTAGCCTACGATTGCCTTATCTTTTCCTTAACCAAGTTCACTTTCCTTATACTTTTGAGGTTGACAAAGAAATTCGTTAACATTTTGGCACTAGGAGGAGGGGTAGAACCTCCGACTCTGCTTAACCAATAAGTGGAACTACCTTAACCTACATATATAGGCTTAAAGGATTTATCCCTACCAAACATATCCCATTCCAAATCCTATCCAACCTCATTTGGAAAATGGTTGTTTCTGAACAAGGATCCTCCGAACCTCGAATGATTAGGCCAACTGTGGTGACCCTCACTTTAAAACACATAGATTTTTTTTTATATTCAAAGGAATTCACCACTAAACCCCATTTCTTTTATATTTGAATATTTATACAATTTCCAAATATTTTTCCCAAGACCCTGGATTTACTAATATAATCATATCAGTGCATAAACAAATTAAGACAATTATATATTTGAAGATATATAATTGTTTCCCTTTGCCATTCAGAGCTAACAAGTTTGCAAAGAGAGTTTGAATCAAACAGGAAACCAAATTATCATATGTGTTGACAACATAATCCTTTTAATTCTTCTCTAAATTTATATTGTTCTTCTTCCAAAGATAGAGATTTTTTCTTTTTTAATATTGCAGTGCACAGTGCATTTTTCTTAAACTTTCTAGACTTTCTGCCTAAATAATTTTATTAACACTGAAATGGTATTTAATTGACCTTAAGGTAGTTATCAAGTACTTGTATGAATTTACTACAAAAATTATACTTGCAGGCATGAATATTGGAACTAATTTCCATTTATCATTTCAGGTTGAACAATTGAGGTCTTTTTGCATTTTTAAGTTTAACATGGTGCAGACTTACATACTTGGTGTTTTATTGGATATGCTTGGTGTTATTTGAGGGTTGCTTGGTGTTTTCTTTTGTTTTGTCCCGGAAGCACTTACACTTCATTAATTGAAATGAAGTGGTTCCAGGCTCCAAGAGTTTGACCCATGGCCATCTAGGCCGGCCATAGTCCCTCTTTTACCACTTGCAAACCCATATCTCTCATATTAACAAACTTCTACAAAGAGCTACTCCTAACACAGACATGTTTTTGCCTAGTTTAAATTTCCTGGAAATGCATCCTTTTATGTATTCAATCCATTATTCAAAATATAAAAACTTCCAGGTTCATTTCTTTCATAATTTTTATTTGAAATTAAATACACAAATACATGTAAATCTCCAGAATTCATGCACATGCCTGTATCACTTACCTGCCATGCACAAATTCATTTCACTTGAATATCCCTACTAAAATCTTGAGAGTTCATTTTTAAAATCAACCACCTTATCTCTTTAATTTCCATAAATTCAAAAATATAAATTCAAGCAATAAAGATCAGAGATCAAATATATATGCACATATCATATGTATATGATATGTCTATCCCCTTATTTCTCCAAATCAGACATCCATAAAAATTGGTAGTTAACCAAACATCATCAATAATCACTCACAACAGGTTCACTTAAGTCCATATTTTCAATCCAAATACTTAGAAAGTTTCCTACAAGTAACTTCAATTACAAAGTGAATTTTTGACTAGTAAATTCATTACAATGCAACTGCAAATTTAAGACTGGTTCCTTTTTATTTATACTAGCAGCTAATTGTCTTCTCCATCCATCAATCCAACTTCAATTCCCTGCAAGCAATTCACTGAGCTGCCCAAATTTTTAATGAGACACCCAGATGATTGTAAGGGCAACCAAAAGGGTCAGTTTTCACTGGTATGAGCATTTATCAAATTTGTATACATATTCATAATTTTTGGTAATCTTGCAGTGTCTTCCTAGTTTAACAGATTTTTATACTTAGCATGTTTTGGTTAATACCAAGTGATACAAAGACACATTCATTTATTTAAACAACACACAACAAACAGTTAAAATAAATATGTACAATTCTTGATTCATTTTCTCCATTTCTAAATAAGTAAACTCAGATTTTGTACTCCCAATTTCACCCAGCAATTAATCAAAGCACAATATTTATCTTGATTAATTTAACATCATGTCTGGATATTTATAATCTAGATTTTTAAACCCCAATCCCCATTTATTTTATGGTCTTTAACTCCTTGTCAAATGAACACCATGTATGCATTGTGAAGGAAACTCCCAGGTTATTTAATTTATTCCATCACACAAAGGCCTCAGGGTGCAATTGCACCATGCATATACTTGCTCCCACCTGAAGCAAGCAGATCAATGACTAACTCCAAATGACCAGTTTAATTTTTCTTTGATAAATCCCCCTTCTAGTTTCAACTTATTTTATTAAGCTTATACTTATGAATTTAATAATAAAACTCACAGTTCATTCATGTTTCAAAAAGGCTTATCTTCCTTAATACTTTCTAGTTCAACCCCATGTTCCCCATTTATGTTCCTTATTACAGAAAATACCCCCAGTTTGCCTATAGTTTTTTTCCTAAGAATATTTTAAACATCATGATCCTACTATCTTTCTTCCATGTTATTGTGAATGTATGGATAAAGGTATGAATAAAGAAATCCCCCTAAAACCCAGAAATCCTCCTTCGACTTGTGTCTTGAGTATTTTAATTTAATGCTTCATTATCCAAGAAATAAACATAAGCAAGAATATTGTCTTGCTGCCTATTTCCTAATTGATTTAGATCCATACTTCATAAAAAAAATAGAACAAAAATACTCAAATCATTTTTAACTAAAAAAATATACAGATTTGAACTCCAAACAAGTATGCACACACACACAAACATTCATCTCACCCATAACAAATCATTTCAAAGACTTCAAATAACTTATAACATTTTAGGCTGCCTACAAGAGGACTTAATGCCATTGCATACAAAGGATAAATATCACCCTGTGTTCTCCTTTTAATCCCCTGAACAGCAAATCCCCCAAAGTCTCAAGCTAGTGTTTCTCCTAGTTTATTTTGTTTTTGTTTTGATCCCGAGAGAATGATGGATATGGTTATGTGCAGTTATTTATAAAACCATTCTAGGGTTTAAGAAATATGGGTAATTTCCTTGATGCCCTTAGATACTCATGCACAATTCATTTCTCTGTGTGGTCCTTAATTGGAAATGTACATTGTTGGTTACCTTAATTAGTTATTTCGGGAATCAAGCATTTTTAAACACTCCATACTATTTTCATGACTCTATTTACTCATGCCATAAGCATGTGACCCTTGGTTTATTATTTTTTTATAAGTTTAAAGAATCTGAAAATCCCCTTTGTATTTTCTACCTATCTATCATTTCCATTCAATCATGCATACTATCATACCTAATCATGTAATGTAAAATCATTCACCCCATGTTATTTGCTTGAAATAAATATAAGATATGGAATTTTTATTTGATCTTGTATGTATATATATATATCTCTGCCTTTTTGTCAAAACAGTAACTCCTCCTATATCTTTATAAAAAAAATCACATATATTATGCTAATTATTTCTAGCACAAATATAAGACATTTAAACCTTTTTATTAAACTTCATTTTATTCTATCTTTAAATAAAACAGAAAACTCCCCATATATTAAATGTATGTATTTATATAATTCTTTGGACATAGAGCTATATTTATTTTGAGTTCCAATTTTCTTTTAATCACCTTAACTCCTTGCATTTTATCAAACAGAAGCTCCCATGCAATTTTATTTATTGCTAATTTTTCTTTTCTGTTTTAATGCATTATATATATATATATTATAATTTCAGAATTTCTTAATATAAATGTATTTTTCATTTTATTTTTATTTTATTTTAGGATCATTACATACCCTCCCCCTTAAAGGAATTATGTCCCCATAATTTCTTTCTAATTCTTCAAATAAAAGCACTAATCCATAGTCTGGTTTAATTCCACAACCCCATACTCACATTTTATAAAAGTAAGCAATATATAAAATTAATCAGAAAACCTTCATAAAGCTACTTAAACATACCTCTCCATCAAGAAAACAAATCGGGGTATTTAGCCCTCATTTTGTCTTCAACCTCCCATGTACAATCATTGGGATCCAAGCTCCATTGAATTTTTACCAGTTTAATCACCTTGTTTCTCAGCCTCTTTTCTTCCTTAGCAACAATCCCCACTGGCTCATTTGCATAGACCAAGTTCTTATCAATTTGAATTTGAGTAGGTGATTCTAAAATTGCTCCTTCATCATGTATCCACTTTCTCAATTGAGAAACGTGAAACACTGGATGTACACCACTCAATTCTTCTGGTAACTTAAGCTTATAAGCCATGGTACCAATTCTCTGTATGACTTCATATGGTCCTACAAATCTTGGTGAGAGCTTACCAGATTTCCCAAACCTGAACACCTTCTTCATGGGTGATACCTTCAGAAAAACATACTCTCCTACTTCAAACTCCATTGGCTTCCTCTTTCTATCTGCGTAAGATTTTTGTCTTGATTGTGTTGTCTTCACCCTATGCCTAACTAACTCAATCATGTTGGAAGTTTCTTTAACATGATCTGGCCCCAATATTACACCCTCTCCCACATCCAACCAACAGGCAGGAGACATGCAGGGTCTCCCATACAAGGCTTCAAAGGGAGCCATTCCTATTGTTGACTGATAGCTATTGTTGTAAGTGAATTCTGCTAAGTGGATATGATCCTCCCAATTACCCCCAAAATCAAGTACACATGCTCTAAGTAAATCTTCCAATATTTTATTCACTATCTCTGTTTGCCCATCACTTTGAGGATGGTAGGCAGTGCTTAAACAAAGTTGAGTTCCCATTGCTTCCTGAAAACTTTCCCAAAATCTTGAGGTGAACAAAGTGTCTCTATCACTTACAATGGTCTTTGGTATGCCATGCAATCTTACCACCTCCTTAATGAATAATTGTGCAAGCCTATGTGCATTTCTGTCTGACCTGACAGGGACAAAGTGAGCAGACTTGGTGAGTCTATCAACAATTACCCATATACTGTCATTACCTTTCTTAGTCCTAGGCAAACCATCCACAAAATCCATGGAAATACGTTCCCATTTCCACTGAGGTACCTCCAAAGGTTGCAACAGGCCAGAGGGCTTTTGATAGTCTGCCTTGACTTGCTGGCAGGTTAAACACTTTGCCACATATTTTGCCACTGCTTGTTTCATTCCTGGCCACCAGTAACTCCTTTTCAAATCATGATACATTTTGGTACCACCAGGGTGTATGGTGTACTTGGTCTTGTGATGCTCATTCATGATTTCTTCCTTTAATTCTGCAAAGTCTGGTACACAAAGCTTTTCATTTTTCCTCAAATATCCCTTGGGATCTATTTTAAAATTCTCTATCTCAATGTTATTCAATAACATTTCTTTCTTATCCTTTAAATTTTGATCTTGATCTTGCATGCCACCAATTTTCTCCACCAGGTTAGATTTCACTGTGATTAATCCCAGTGTACCATACTCCACCATATCACCATGCTCTTTCAAATTTTCTCCATCCCTGCTATAAATATCTGCCTCCCCAAGCACTGCAAGGTTTTTAAATTCATCAATCATCAAATTAGCTAATCTAATATGATTTCTACTCAAAGCATCTTCCACCCTATTAGCTTTCCCAAGGGTGTACAAAATATCTAAATCATATGCAGCTAGAAACTCCAACCACCTTGCTTGCCTCATATTTAAATCTTTTTGAGAAAATAAATACTTCAATGCTTGATGATCTGTGTACAATTCAAATTTTGCCCCAAGCTAATAAAGCCTCCATGGTTTTAATGCAAACACTATAGCAGCTAGTTCTAAATCATGAGTTGCATATTTGGTCTCATTGGGTTTAAGCTATCTTGATGCATATGCCACCACCTTGCCATGTTGCATGAGCACTGCACCTAACCCAGATCCACTAGCATCAGTGTATACAACCATTCCTTCATTTACCTCTGGGATTTGCAAGACAGGAGCCTCCACCAATGCTTGCTTCAACTTTTCAAAGGCTTGTTCACACTGTTCAGTCCACACATATGGTTGGTTCTTCTTTGTTAGCTTGGTCATTGGTGCGGCTACTCTTGAAAAATCCTTGATGAACCTCCTATAATACCCTACCAAACCTAAGAATGATCTCACTTCAGTCACTGTTTTGGGCCTACTCCATGATTGAACTGCCATGACCTTGCTTGGATCCACACTCACTCCTTGTTGTGACACTATGTGTCCTAAGAATTTCACTTCATGTTGCCAAAATATACACTTTGAATACTTGGCTTTTAATTCATGTTCTCTAAGTTTGGATAATACTAAATGTAGATGCATAGCATGATCATTTTCTGACTTTGAATAAATTAATATGTCGTCTATAAATACCAAGACAAATTTATCCAAAAAGTCTCTAAAAATTCTATTCATCAAATCTACGAAATAGGAGGGAGCATTGGTTAAACCAAATGGCATTACTAGAAATTCATAAAGGCCATATCTTGTGTTAAAGGCCGTGTACTCAATGCTTTCCTCTGCAACCTTCATTTGGTGAAACCCAGAGGCTAAGTCTAGCCTTGAAAATATTTTAGCTCCATGCAGTTGATCAAATAGATCATCTATTCTAGGCAGTGGATACTTATTCTTGATAGTCACCTTATTTAAATCCTATAGTCCACACACATCCTCATTGTTCCATCATGTTTCTTGACAAAGAGCACTGGGGAACCCCAACTAGAACTGCTTGATCTTATGAACCCCTTCTCTTCTAACTCTTCTAGTTGGTGTTTTAATTCTACTAACTCTTTTGGACCCATTCTATAAGGCTTCTTAATGATTTGGCTAGTTCCTGGCATTAATTTTATTTTGAATTCAACTGGTCTGTTTTGAGGAATTCCCCTCACTTCTCCAAACACATCTATATATTCATTGACTACTGGAATTTCCTCTATTCTTAATTCCTTTTGGACTTCATTAATACTCCAGATTTTGTTAAAACATGCATTCTTTGCTATTTCACTTAAGATGGTAATTCTTTTGCCTTCATTTGTCTCCAAAGAAATAGTAAGATTTTCTAAATTTAAAATTGCTTTATTTTTCATTAACCAATCCACTCCCAAAATTACCCCAATACCAGGATAGTTTAAGGTATATAGATCTGAATTAAATTCATAACCCCGTATAATTAATTTCAGACCCATACACTTCATCCCTAACATACAATGACTCCCTATGGGACTGTGTACAATTAAGGGCTGATCAATAGAAACACATGCAAGTGCTAATTTCTTTGTAATTTCCAGAGATATTAGTGAATGTGAGGCACCAGTGTCATATATTACTGATATTGGTTGGGTATGAATAAAAATTATACCTTCAAGTTGCCCAACATTTCCAGTGTTGTTGGCTGCCAAAGCTCCTATCCTTGCTGTTCTTTTATTAGTCTCTGGGCAATCCTTCTTTAGATGACCCACTTTTCCACAATTATAACAGCCTCCTCTAGGTATTTTCTGGTCAGGGCATTGGTTACTATAATGTCCAGCTTTTCCACAATTAAAACAATGAGTGAGTTTCTTGCTTTCAGGTGCTACTGCTCCTTCCCCCTTCTTAACTCCTTTGTTTGCCTTGTTCTTGTCATAAGGTTGTACTTTGTTCTGTCCTCCCTTCTTCTTGTTGAACTTCATGTTCCTGAATTTCTCTCTGGTGGCATCATGTTGCTCAAAGGAGAGAGTTAGATCAATTACTTGATCAAAGGTTTTATCCTTATATGGCAACATTGCTCTTGACAGACTAGGGTTCAAGCCTTGAATATACCTTGCATTCTTTGCTTCTTCATTCCCTATTAACACCATTCCATACTTGGACAATCCTTCAAATTTCTGAGTGTACTCATTCACACTCATGCTTCCTTGCCTTAATCTAATAAAGTCTTCTAGCAGTGTGGCATTAGCAGATGCTGGGACGAACCTAGCCTCAAGCATGGTCTTAAATTCATCCCAAGTGATGTCATTCTCTGGCCTTCCTGCTATCACAACTTCCCACCAATCCAGTGCAACCCCCTTCAATCTCCTTGAAGCTATCTGTCTCTTCCTTTGGTCATTGACTTACATATCTGCAAAGACCCTTTCCATAGTCCTTATCCAAGTTTGAACACCCATAGCTCCTTCAGTGCCTTCAAAATCCTTTCCTCCCAAATTGGTGCATGTCTTAAGCAGTTTGGAGAGCTCCTCATGAGGGTTGTCATGCCTTGGTGCTATTCCATCTCTCAAAGCTCTCACGAAATCCTCCATGTTTATCACAGGTGGCTCACGTGATGGTCCTGCACCTGTGTGATGTCTTGGCCCTACCATATTGCTATAAATATGATTTCTATGTTAGTTTATTTACCCCCCATCATTCTTGGTGTCTTTACTTTGTTCATTTTATTTCTGTGCACATTGTGCATGTATCACATGCACACATATATTTTTTATAAAACAAAAGCATTCAACACCAGTAATTCAAACAATGCATTCAAACATCCATATGCACCCAACAATATTTACTATGTTATTGAAAACATAGCTCTGATACCAACTGTGGTGACCCTCACTTTAAAACACATAGATTTTTTTTATATTCAAAGGAATTCACCACTAAACCCCATTTCTTTTATATTTGAATATTTATACAATTTCCAAATATTTTTCCCAAGACCCTGGATTTACTAATATAATCATATCAGTGCATAAACAAATTAAGACAATTATATATTTGAAGATATATAATTGTTTCCCTTTGCCATTCAGAGCTAACAAGTTTGCAAAGAGAGTTTGAATCAAACAGGAAACCAAATTATCATATGTGTTGACAACACAATCCTTTTAATTCTTCTCTAAATTTATATTGTTCTTCTTCCAGAGATAGAGATTTTTTCTTTTTTAATATTGCAATGCACAGTGCATTTTTCTTAAACTTTCTAGACTTTCTGCCTAAATAATTTTATTAACACTGAAATGGTATTTAATTGACCTTAAGGTAGTTATCAAGTACTTGTATGAATTTACTACAAAAATTATACTTGCAGGCATGAATATTGGAACTAATTTCCATTTATCATTTCAGGTTGAACAGTTGAGGACTTTTTGCATTTTTAAGTTTAACATGGTGCAGACTTACATACTTGGTGTTTTATTGGATATGCTTGGTGTTATTTGAGGGTTGCTTGGTGTTTTCTTTTGTTTTGTCCCGGAAGCACTTACACTTCATTAATTGAAATGAAGTGGTTCCAGGCTCCAAGAGTTTGACCCATGGCCATCTAGGCCGGCCATAGTCCCTCTTTTACCAATTGCAAACCCATATCTCTCATATTAACAAACTTCTACAAAGAGCTACTCCTAACACAGACATGTTTTTGCCTAGTTTAAATTTCCTGGAAATGCATCCTTTTATGTATTCAATCCATTATTCAAAATATAAAAACTTCCAGGTTCATTCCTTTTATAATTTTTATTTGAAATTAAATACACAAATACATGTAAATCTCCAGAATTCATGCACATGCCTGTATCACTTACCTGCCATGCACAAATTCATTTCACTTGAATATCCCTACTAAAATCTTGAGAGTTCATTTTTAAAATCAACCACCTTATCTCTTTAATTTCCATAAAGTCAAAAATATAAATTCAAGCAATAAAGATCAGAGATCAAATATATATGCACATATCATATGTATATGATATGTATATCCCCTTATTTCTCCAAATCAGACATCCATAAAAATTGGTAGTTAACCAAACATCATCAATAATCACTCACAACAGGTTCACTTAAGTCCATATTTTCAATCCAAATACTTAGAAAGTTTCCTACAAGTAACTTCAATTACAAAGTGAATTTTTGACTAGTAAATTCATTACAATGCAACTGCAAATTTAAGACTGGTTCCTTTTTATTTATACTAGCAGCTAATTGTCTTCTCCATCCATCAATCCAACTTCAATTCCCTGCAAGCAATTCACTGAGCTGCCCCAATTTTTAATGAGACACCTAGATGATTGTAAGGGCAACCAAAAGGGTCAGTTTTCACTGGTATGAGCATTTATCAAATTTGTATACATATTCATAATTTTTGGTAATCTTGCAGTGTCTTCCTAGTTTAACAGATTTTTATACTTAGCATGTTTTGGTTAATACCAAGTGATACAAAGACACATTCATTTATTAAACAACACACAACAAACAGTTAAAATAAATATGTACAATTCTTGATTCATTTTCTCCATTTCTAAATAAGTAAACTCAGATTTTGTACTCCCAATTTCACCCAGCAATTAATCAAAGCACAATATTTATCTTGATTAATTTAACATCATGTCTGGATATTTATAATCTAGATTTTTAAACCCCAATCCTCATTTATTTTATGGTCTTTAACTCCTTGTCAAATGAACACCATGTATGCATTGTGAAGGAAACTCCCAGGTTATTTAATTTATTCCATCACACAAAGGCCTCAGGGTGCAATTGCACCATGCATATACTTGCTCCCACCTGAAGCAAGCAGATCATTGACTAACTCCAAATGACCAGTTTAATTTTTCTTTGATAAATCCCCCTTCTAGTTTTAGCTTATTTTATTAAGCTTCTACTTATGAATTTAATAATAAAACTCACAGTTCATTCATGTTTCAGAAAGGCTTATCTTCCTTAATACTTTCTAGTTCAACCCCATGTTCCCCATTTATGTTCCTTATTACAAAAAATACCCCCAGTTTGCCTATAGTTTTTTTTCCTAAGAATATTTTAAACATCATGATCCTACTATCTTTCTTCCATGTTATTGTGAATGTATGGATAAAGGTATGAATAAAGAAATCCCCCTAAAACCCAGAAATCCTCCTTTGACTTGTGTCTTGAGTATTTTAGTTTAATGCTTCATTATCCAAGAAATAAACATAAGCAAGAATACTGCCTTGCTGCCTATTTCCTAATTGATTTAGATCCATACTTCATAAAAAAAATAGAACAAAAATACTCAAATCAATTTTAACTAAAAAATATACAGATTTGAACTCCAAACAAGTATGCACACACATACAAACATTCATCTCACCCATAACAAATCATTTCAGAGACTTCAAATAACTTATAACATTTTAGGCTGCCTACAAGAGGACTTAATGCCATTGCATACAAAGGATAAATACTCACCCTGTGTTCTCCTTTTAATCCCCTGAACAGCAAATCCCCCAAAGTCTCAAGCTAGTGTTTCTCCTAGTTTATTTTATTTTTGTTTTGATCCCGAGAGAATGATGGATATGGTTATGTGCAGTTATTTATAAAACCATTCTAGGGTTTAAGAAATATGGGTAATTTCCTTGATGCCCTTAGATACTCATGCACAATTCATTTCTCTGTGTGGTCCTTAATTGGAAATGTACATTGTTGGTTACCTTAATTAGTTATTTCGGGAATCAAGCATTTTTAAACACTCCATACTATTTTCATGACTCTATTTTACTCATGCCATAAGCATGTGACCCTTGGTTTATTATTTTTTTATAAGTTTAAAGAATCTGAAAATCCCCTTTGTATTTTCTACCTATCTATCATTTCCATTCAATCATGCATACTATCATACCTAATCATGTAATGTAAAATCATTCACCCCATGTTATTTGCTTGAAATAAATATAAGATATGGAAATTTTTATTTGATCTTGTATGTATATATATATATATATCTCTGCCTTTTTGTCAAAACAGTAACTCCTCCTATATCATTATAAAAAAATCACATATATTATGCTAATTATTTCTAGCACAAATATAAGACATTTAAACCTTTTTATTAAACTTCATTTTATTCTATCTTTAAATAAAACAGAAAACACCCCATATATTAAATGTATGTATTTATATAATTCTTTGGACATAGAGCTATATTTATTTTGAGTTCCAATTTTCTTTTAATCACCTTAACTCCTTCCATTTTATCAAACAGAAGCTCCCATGCAATTTTATTTATTGCCAATTTTTCTTTTCTGTTTTAATGCATTATATATATATATATATTATAATTTCAGAATTTCTTAATATAAATGTATTTTTCATTTTATTTTAATTTTATTTTAGGAACATTACACCAACCTACCAAGTTACAAGTGATCCTCGCCTTTATGAAGAACATGTATTAAGATTCGTAGCACTACAAATAATGGTGGATATGTAGAGACAAGTGGCTCCTTATAATCTTTGAAAATGGAACTTGAATCCATTCCATATAGGGATGAGAAATACAAACGAGATAGAATCTTCATAAAAATGAGAAAGGAAATCCAAATCAAAGCTAATGGAACTACATTCGAAAAGAAAATAGAAAGAGATTTTGATCGGTTTACTAAAAAGTGAAGGAGCGTGCTTGATCGATCTCACAGGATGAATGAAGCACAAAACTTACTATCATTGAAGATGAGGAGACCATTACAAGCAACAAAAGATTCAAGCACCAATCAAGAGGATCATTCTCTAAAATATCATGACTTTCTAAGAATTGCTCTCTTACTACTTCCTATGAAAATGTTTACCTCTTAACCAAAGACAAGCTCAACTACTAGCCTTCACAAAAGAAGCAACCAAAGAATGAGAGAAATCTAGGAGGATTATATTGCCATCATCATCGTCCAAATGGAAATGATAAGAATCAATGTCGAAGTTTGGAAGGGATGATTTATAATCTCCTAAGACAAGGAAAGCTTGAATAGTTTGTAAAGAGACATTGAAATTAACAATGATGAAAATTTTCTTAAGTATATCTGCTGAATCAATCATGGAAAGGAGTAAGAATCTCCTAAAATAAACTGAAAAACATAAATCATCATGTTCGATCCAAATCGAGATCATTACAATCTTCTAGAGGAAGATCTACCAAAAATGAGCCATTAGCTCATGTTAGATCCAAATTGAGATCATTACAATCTTCTAGAGGAAGATCTACCAAAAATGAGCCATTAGCACTCCAAAACAATCTTCTAGAGGAAGATCTATCAAAAATGACCCATTAGCGCTCCAAAACAATCATCTAGAGGAAGATATGTCAAAAAGAAGCCCTTATACCTGCCTAACAACGACCTATTTAAGGCACCTCCTAGAGAGCATATGGAATAAACCTTTGGTCCCGCTTGAAAACGGTTTGGCCAAAGTACCAACCAGCCTTCAGTATCGCCTATAAAGCCTGACTGAAGCACCTCCTAGAAGGAGGGCGAAATAAGCCTTTAGTACTTGGCCAAAGTGCTAAACTTGCCTTCAATACCATTTATATGGCCTGACTGAAGCGCCTCCTAGAAGGAGGTCGGGAAAACCTAAATCATCACCTAAGATGGTGGCAATTCAAATCTAACTCAATCCGAATGAAGGATTGACGATGTATCCTAGAGGAAGATCAATCAGATTCAAATCTAACTCAATTCGAAAGAAGATTGAGGTTGTCTTCTAAAAGAAGATCAACCAAATTTAACTAAATTCGAATGAAGGACTGAGGCTATCTTCTAGAGGAAGATCTGTTAAAAATGACCCATTGGTGCTCCAAAGAAAAAGTAATCTTCTAGATGAAGATCAATCAAAATATAAGTTATTGTGCTTTAAAGCAAAGATAAAGTAATTTTCAGTTGCCAAATGGGTTTTCTGGTATTCTATTATTGCCAGATGGATATTCTGGTCTTCTATTATTATCCGAATCGGTTTTTGGTCTTCTATTCAAGGGACATTATTCTTTGGATGTTTCTCTGGTCTTCCATTCATGATTCTATAATGGACCATATCAAAGTTGAAGGGTACATGTACCTTATAGTAGGATGTCATTAGTCAAATAATTTCAAAAACAAACCAGTGTTCAGATTAAGGTTACATATCATATTATTAGAAAGCAAGTCATATATCAAATCCAGCAAACTCAAAAGAAAAAGTACATTTTGTAACGACCCGTAATTTTCGAGTCTTCCAATTTGAATTTAAAATATAATATAATATAATATATGTTTTAAATAACTGCCCATTTTTTAATGATATATTTTTAACTTAATTTATAGGATTTGTCCATAAATTTTAATTTGGAAAATAATTAAATATCCGTTTGACGTATTTTATGCCAAACGTTCGTATTTTTGAAATTTCACAAAATAAAATAACCAGTGTATTTTAATTTTGTTTTGTGATCGTATTGTATTGTTGTATGCGATCGTATTTTTATTTCTATCATTCGCGACTTGTATGCAAATGTGGTACCGTGTAGCGGTGTACTGCAAAAACTAACTTTTTCAAAACAAAACCTATATATACACGTTACACACACAATCGCTCTTTTCATACCATTTCAATTCTCCTTGCACTTGCATGTGTTTATGGGTTATTGACTTTTCTTTTGTTTGCTTAGACATGAAGTATTGGGTTATATATTTACACACGCATGAACAAATAGGAATGGGAGGACAACGCATTTCATTATTATCCTTTGCATGATAAAGTTTTCATGGACACACTATATATTTCTTTCGCTTCGCATATATTTTTGTTCTCTTCACTGCAAAAAGAATAGGGAGAGGCACACAATTCACTCTTCACAAAGTTGGACACATTTTTGGTTTCACTTCTTCACTGCAACACAAAGACACAGCATACCATCTTCCTTCTCTTCTTCCTTTCTTCCTCTGTATTCTGTGTGTTGTGTGAATGTGTGTGTTTTCATGTACTGTGCATGGCCGTGAAGAAGATTGTGCAGGGCATGTTAGAATATATGCTGGCGTTCGTGCAAAATGGAGGGGAGAGGCGCATGCAAGTTGGGCCTTGGATGCTTGGGCCATGTAGTGGTGTGTGTGAGTGTTGGAGATGCATGCAAGGGGAGGTGAAGAACGTGGTCAGGTGGGGGAGAAGCTGTTGGGCATAGGTAGTAGTTTGGTGCAGGTTTTCACTGAAGCTTGGGCTTTGTTGTGTAGTAGATTAGGCCTGGGCTGTAGTGGTATTGGGTGAGAATTAAATCGTTTCATTATTTTAAATTATATAAACTAGACATGTTAAGTTTAAGTGTGATATCTCACTCATTTTAAATCCGATTAATCCATGGATTTTTGCGTTAGACTCGTATTAATGAGTAGAACACTACGACACAATTTGTTAATGGTTTTATTGAAGTACAAATTTATGATTAAAAAATAACTATTGAATTTAATTACGTTATTCTAAATAATAACATGGTAAAATTAATTCTACTTCAATAGTGGTATCTATTTGGCCAAATAAAACACTGTGTGTTAAATCAAATGGAATGGACTAATTTAGGCATCTATTTGGCAGAATCAAACACCGCTCTATTATAATTAAAATTGAATAGATTATTGATGATATCTGTTTAGCAGAATAAATCTCCATTCTGTTATTATGTTAATTTGGACATTTGGTCATATGCCAATAATTAATACGTGGATTAATTAATATTGGATAAGTGCTGGATTAACTAGTGATTGTGAATTGTTGAATTTATTTACATATATGCTTGCTTATGTAAATACCAATGATATGACTTGGAAAGTGAATTAAAAAATAAATGGTAGCTTGTTTAAGTACCATTGTGGTAGCTAAGCCTCTTTCCAAATTAAAGGTTATGAATTTAAAGGACCAATTAAAGGTAATTGGCCTGGTTATAACTTATAATTATAACTAAAAAGAGTATAAGATAAAAGAGGCTTATTTTCACACTTAGACCTTGGGTTAAGTAATAAGCATGACTATAACGTAGATTATAATAAGAAAAAGAACGGAATGAGGCTTATTTTAAGATTTAGGATAAATTAATAAGCAAAGATAGTGAAGATAATAATAAAGGCTTATTTAAATAATTTATCTAAGTTAATAAACAAAGATGAAAGTAGGACCTGTACCAAAAAGCATTCCCTATTAGACAAAATGGTGGTCTCACATTAGCCTGAAGGGAGATGAGGGCACGCTTATACTAATAATGGTAGTAATTGGTCAAATAGAAGTCCAAATCATGGGGGATTTGGACAAGGGGGCACAAGTAGATACTGTTTAAATGACGGGCCAGTACCAACAGCATTTCCCTTATTTTTCTATGGACACGGTTTTTCACATAACCCAGAAGTGAGACGAGGGGCACGCTTATGCTGGAGCACAGGTGATAAGAAGACCCAATAGGTGGAGCAACGGGTCGCATGAGCATGGTGGCAGTTACGCGTGCGACTTCCATTTTGGTGCTCAGTAATCGTTATGAGTAGGTCTGTCAATGGGTCGGGTTGGGTTTGGGTCGGGTCAAGTTGGGTTTGGGTTGATTTTAAATGGGTTGGGTCAACCCGTTTATTAAATGGGTCAGAAAAGCTCAACCCGAACCCGACCCGTTTATAAACGGGTTGACCCGACCCGACCCGTGTAACCCGATTATAAACGGGTCGGGTCGGGTCGGGTCGTAAATGGGTCGGGTCAACCCGTATAAGGTGTAAACGGGTCGTAAACGGGTCGGGTCAACCCGTATAAGGTATAATTGGGCCGTAAACGGGTCAGAACGGGTCGTAAACGGGTCGGGTCAACCTATATAAGTATAAACGGGTTGTTAACGGGTCAATTTTGGGTTAGCGGGTCAACCCGAAATCCACCCGTTTATAAACGGGTCAAATTCGGGTTGACCCAAAAATGACCCGCCAAATTAACGGGTCGGGTTAACCTGCTAATTTCCGTGCGGGTTTCGGGTCGTGTTTCGGGTTGGGTAGGAAATTGACAACCCTAGTTATGAGTTCCAAGCGCTTAAGTATGTGTGTCTTTCGTAGACACCATTGCCTTCTGTGTCGGGAGCTATATAACGTCTAGTCCATAGTAGATACTTTGTGCGTCTTTCATAGACACCATTGTACTTTGTGCGTCTTTCGTAGATGCCATTACCTTATATGTAGGGAGTTATATAGCGTCTAGTCCGCAGTAGGTACTATGGAGTAGCAGACCGATCAAAAGGGTAGAACTAGGATTTCATCCTAATTATAGGATTAGGGATTCAGCCTAATCAAAACAGTAATCAAGGATAAGTGCAAACAATCAAAGTTATCCAATCGTATTAATTTAGCAATAGTTAAATCGTATTTATTTCCAGCACTATCTTTCTTTCTTTTTCCCTTATTTCCTTTTATAACTAGAACTATTTTAAAGTCTATTATCTTTACTTTGCGTAAATATGCTAGTAATTACTATCATTCACTAGACTTTTAGTATGACCCACTCCTCTATTTTCCCCTTTTCCCACCATAGGCAATCAGGGGCAAGGGCGATAGACTGTAGATTCTTGGAGACTCCTTTGGCATAGATTTTAGCATGTATTCCTTTTCTTCATTTCCAGTTTTTAGTTCTTTTGTTGTACTGGTACTATTTGAGGGATGTTTTATACTCTGATTTTATTAAGACTATGTTTTGTTAATTTCGCAAGACATGTATGGGTATTTTGACATATGATGTATTTGGTATTTGGTGATTTATTTGGTTTTTAAAGTAATTATGAAGTTTTGTTCTAAATAAGTTATTATTTTAATTGTCTCCGTTGTTTTTATCTATTTTTGTCTTGTGAATCTTATTCTCTGCTAGCTTTAGTTATACCAATAACGCTCCATGCCTTTTAGTGTGTCCCTTTGGGTATACTAAGGGGTGTGGGGTGTTACATATGGTGTTAGAGCCTAAGGTTACATGATTTCTAAAAATTTATTTTAAAGGTAAAGTATTTTTCAAAATATCTTGTTTTAAAAGTAGTTTTTAGAAAATAACTCTTAGAAATAGTTTTCAAGTATGAAAGAGAGTTTTTATAAAAATCCCCTCAAAGTCCAGTTCAACCTTCTTTCGATTCTTTCAAGCCTAAATTTTTTTTTCCTTTGCATAGTATGGCTGACTGGTTCTGTAGGGCTACGGTACCAGAGGTACATAGGCAAGCACCCAATACAACACCGGTAGGTTGAAATCCCTTTAATCCACCTACACCAGCCGATTTTTCTAAGCTATGCAAGGACTTCGCTAGTATAGGAGGCATAATGTTTTCTGGCACAGAGGATTCCGAGGAGACCCGAGCTAGGTTAGAGGATATGGAGCGAAGGTTTAGGCTATTAGATTTGAAAGACTGACAGAGAGTTCAGCCTACATCTTGGCAACTAAAGGGAGAGCTTAAAGAAGTTCCTAGATTGGAAAGCTCTAAGGAGCCATGGTGGAAGGAGGATAAGGACAAGAGGAAAGGAGGAGGACCTCAGAAGCGGATCAAGAAAAGCGGGAAATGTTATAGTTGAGGATTGTTGGGCATTTCGGAAAGGACTATGAGAATAAAATGACGAAGGTGAGGTGTTTCAACTATGGGTAGCCTAATCATCTTAGTAGAGCTTGTCCTTAGAGGATAAGGCATAGAGCAGGCGCACCTACAGCGTAAGTACAGGCTTTGGATGCAGCACCTTATAGTAGTGGACCAAATCGAGGTAGGAAAGTCTCTGTAGAAAGTTTTGATCTTTATTTCAGATTTTCCCATTCGGACTCTTTTTGATTTTGTAGCCTCACACTCTTTCATCTCTAGTTCTCTATTAGATTGTTTGCACGTAGACATCTCTTTAGTAGTGGACCCCATTGTTGTTTCAAACCCCATAGGAGGATCGGTACACTTGTCTATGGTTTGTAGGGGTTTGAAAATTTTTATCCTAAGCGTAGAATTTGATTGTGAAACTTATGTATTGGGATTCTCGGGGTATGGGATGATTTTGGGGATGGATTGGCTATCCACATATGGAGCTATATTAGACTGCGAGAGTAGAGTCGTTAGACTAGAGACATGCAGCGGTAGGACTCTCGAGGTTTCTTGCGACCCGCTAGGGTCAGTCATGTTGAGTTTCCTTTATTCCCTCGATTCATCATCATCAGATTTGGATTTGGTTCCTGTCGTCAGAGATTTTCCAAACGTCTTCGAGGAGGTTAGGGGTAAGAGATAGATTGACTTCAAGATTTATTTGACTGATAATGTTAGACCAGTGGCATTACCCGTTAGGAACATGGCACCTAGGGAGGGGATGGAATTGAGCAAGCAAATTCGTGAGCTTTTGGAGGAGGGTTTCATAAGAAGGAGCATATCAGAGTGGGGAGTGCCAGTCGTCTTTGCTACTAAGACAGATGGTTCTTTTTGACTTTGCGTGGACTATAGGGAATTAAATAAGCTCACAAAGAAGAACCGTTATCCACTCCATATGATAGATGATCTTTTTGACCAACTAGTTGGCTCTTCAGTATTCTCTCAGCTTGATATAGCCATGGGATTCCATCAGCTTAGGGTCGCTGATTACAGCATTGATATGACCGCATTTAGGACTCCAGATGGATTTTATGAGTGGTTGGTTATGCCTTTTGGGCTAACCAATGCCCAGCCTACTTCGTAGATTTGACGAGTCGTGTCTTTAGAGAAGTCCTAAATAAGTTTGTGGTTGTATTCGTGGACGACATTTTGGTGTTTTCCAAGAGTAAGGAGGAGCATGCTATTCATCTAGAGAAGGTCTACACATGGAAAGAGTTTGATAAACAGTTTTGTACATTTAGGCTCAAATTGTGAAAATCCAAAGAGTGGTATCAAAGATTAGGGGTGTACAATAGAAAAGGAGGTAAGCTACGTGTAGATAATTGCAGAAATTATAATTGTTTCATATAAGTGGATTTAAAGGTAGTACCTTAGAATAAATATGAGTATAGGAACAAAAGACTTTAAGTAAGGAAATGAGATTTCCAAGGTTTAGGAAGGATACTCCTAGGGTAGTAAGTAGAAAAATCCACTTTATATCTAACCCAATAAACTGAAATTATTAGAATTGGAAAAAAATATAATTGTAAATATTTTTAAAGTAAATATTAGGAATATAGTAAGAAATTTAAATTGGTTTTTATATGATGAAAATTTTGTTGAAAAGGTGAAATTCTTTTTGAAGAATTATAGAGCGTATATAGCTCACTAGTTTCTTTGAAAGTAAACAAAGATTTAAAATAGGAACACCTAGAGCATATTAAGTATCGAAAACGTAGATTACAACATTTATTGTTGTAATAGATGTTTTCGTGAAAAAGTAGGGGAGCATAAACTATAACGCTACCGTTATAGTAAGTGACTCCCAAGGGAAATGTTTTTACATAGTATATGTGGTTTATTAGTATTTATTTTTAATTAAATTCATACACTAGTATTTTTGGGTTGTAGTAACAGTGTTTTACGCAACATCTATTTTAAACCCAAATAAAAATGTATTTTTAAAAGATAATTTCTAAGAATAGAAATAAAAGTGATTTGTTTATACACCTATTAATTAAATAGGTATAAGAAAATGTTTTTGGTTATGGATATATTAAAACAGTTTTGAAGATGAGGTTTTCTGAAAAGAAAAAGTTAGATATTATAACATGTCTATCGTAAGAAAATATAATTTAAACATACTTTAATTTATTGGAATGAAAAGAATAATGGTATAATTTTCTACGAAACCAATAAAAATGTTTTGTGCAAGTTACAAGGAATGCATGAAAGAGATATACAAGGTATGGGAGCATATATTTTGTATAGCCTATTTCTAAAAATATAAAATAAGCTCCTTGTAATTTCACATAAACATGAAATCCTCTTTTAAAAGGTTCATGGAAGATTTTAGCATTAATAATTTCTCATAGGAGAAAGTAGTTCCAATACATTAAGGTATGAGACCGTTAGGTGTAATAAGAAGATGTTTTGAAAACACATAAGGATATTTTAAAGATATTTTAAAAGGAAATGGTTTGGTGAAAAAGTAAATAAGTTTTTGAAATGAAAAACTTAATAAAATTAGAATTTGAAAATTCAAATTTTATAAAAAATTGAAAAGGTCTTTAAAAGAAAGCGAGGAATAGGTTTTGGACTTAGAATTTGAAAGTTTTTCCCTCTAGGTTTGAGAAATAATGCAAATTCAAAAAGATGTAAGGATGCAAATCTAGAAACATAAAATGTTAAGCAACCGAGTATTTTTGAATTTAAGAAGAACTTAAAGATAACACTTTTAAGGACAAAGATTTTGGGATTTGAAAATTTAGAAGCCTTAGTTTTTGAAATGAGAGGATAAATACCAAACCAAACTCTTAAAAGTGGAATAGTTAGGAATCATTCCCTAAGGAGTGACGGAAAAGGTGTAAGGCTATAAAGGAGATGGCAGTAATTACTTTTGGAAGTAATAATTGAGTTTCCCGTAAAGCATATAGGGCACTAGTGAGAACCTAGGAATGTTGATTCATGTGAGCAGACTAAAGAAGAATAGTAAAGTGAAATTAGTAAGATTGTAAGGCACACATGGTTGAGGACGTGTATTTTTGATTTTGAAGAAACTTGGGAAAAGCATCTTTCTTTAGTGGAATTCTCACATGATAGTAGTTTTCAAGCTAGCATTAGAGTGGCACCTTTCGAAGCTCTTTATGGAAGACCGTGCAAGTCGCTTTCGTGTTGGATAGAGTATACAGAGGTTAAAAAGACTTCGGAGAAGACTAAATTTGATTTGGAGAAAATTCATATCTCATATCCGCATTTCTTTGATAATAATTTTTCAAATTTCCTATTTTCCATCTTGAGTTTTGAATAGGTTCTTTCCTTTATTATCCTTTGGGAGGATAAAAGTTAGGAGTTAATCTATGGATGGTAGGATTTGATGTAAACATGTTATTAGAACATGTTATGGATGATGTATGCAAGTGGTTGCAAGTGCTTGCTAGTGGATGCTAATGGATGCAAATACTTACACTAGGCGCAATTATCTCTTAGGGATCGGCCTAACTAGGACATTAGAGCATATGTATATGGATGTGTGTGCATTTGCATTTTTATTTTCGTGGTTGCTATAGATGGATGTTTATCACATGGTTGTTGCATTTGGATGATGATTGAAGCACGCATATAGAACTATCAGTTATCGTTAGGAATTTTTGCATTCATTTGGATACATAGCACGGACATGATTGCATAAAAGGAGGTCAACTAAATTAGTGGACAGTCTAATCTTTTGCATTAGTTAGGGACATTAATACTACACTAATCGCATAAGTAACATAAATTGCATTAGAAAAACTTAAGGACAATGGATGAATGGATGATGGTTGAGTAGTTGGTTGTAGAACTTGGATGAAAACATTAGTTCATTCTTTTATCCTTAGAGATTTCGGGGACGAAATCCCTTAAGGAGGGGAGAATGTAAGAACCCGAAATTTAACCCATAATAATTAATTAGTTAATTAATGAAATAATAAAATAACTTTGTGAAATTATCAAAATTGAGCCACGGGAGTTGCACCATTGTGTTCGTGGTAATTTTCTGGTCAATTTCCATATATAGAACATCAGAATCCGAGTTAATATGAGCGAGATACAAAGTAAACAAGAATCAACGAATATATATATATATATATGTTGGGAGGTCAACCTAGAGGTCGACCATCCCAAGGCCTAGGTCGACCGGCCGGTCGACCTGGCTTCAAGGGCGGTCAACCTGTAGGTCGACCCGCCTACGTATTGGAAGCGAAGAAACATTTCTTCGTTCCAGTTGTTCCAGTAAGCCTTATAAGCGTTGTTTCGCATTCTTTTGCTCCATCCGGTCCTTCCGTGCTTCCATCCGACGGCTCCTATTCAGCCTATGACGTGGTTGCATCCTATTAAATCCTAAAATCCAATGGTATGAGATCCACTTCTACCCCTATAAATAAGGCCCTAGGCCTAACACTTTTTCTCACTCTAAGATTTTCTCCAATTGGGTTCACCTTTTCAGAAAGGACCCTAGACGGAATAATTTTCCAAGGAGAAAATCGTTTTAAATTAAAATATTTAACAACCCCAAGTGGATCCAGGAAGACCTAAAAGGAAGAGAAAAGGACCACAGGTGAGTGATTGTAATTATTTTAGATCTTTTTAAGTAATTTAAAATAATAGGGTTTCCAATAGTTGTAGTTTTACTACGATTTTTAGAATAACCTTTTTAGCAGTTTTATTACAGTTTTTTTAGAATTATTTCCAGTCTATTTCTTTCTAGCTATTCTTTTCAGTTAATTTTAGCTTTTCCATTTATTTATAGTATTTTAGTTTATTTACCGTTATTTATGCGTTATTTACATCTTCTTCCTACGCTTTGGATTTCATATATTTTCAGTTTTCTTTTATTTCTCCTTCTTTTTCGTGTATGGATTAGAATAAATTAAACGTGAATATGGATTAAAATTATAAGAATACTGAAATAACAGAAGATAAGATGTAATTGTAAAGATTGTAATAAAAATGGAATTAAGACTGAAATTGAGCCTAATTATGATATTAATGTTAGAATTGGACTAATTAAAGGTAATTGGCCTAGTTATAACTTAGAATTATAACTAAAAAGAGTATAAGATAAAAGAGGCTTATTTTCACACTTAGACCTTGGGTTAAGTAATAAGCATGAGTATAACGTAGGTTATAATAAGAAAAAGAACGGAATGAGGCTTATTTTATAACTTAGGATAAATTAATAAGAAAAGATAGTGAAGATAATAATAAAGGCTTATTTAAATAATTTATCTAAGTTAATAAACAAAGATGAAAGTAGGACCTATACCAAAAAGCATTCCCTATTAGACAAAATGGTGGTCTCACATTAGCCTGAATGGAGATGAGGGCACGCTTATACTAATAATGGTAGTAGTTGGTCAAATAGAAGTCCAAAACATGGGGGATTTGGACAAGGGGCGCAACTAGATGCTGTTTGGATGACGGGCCAGTACCAACAACATTTCCCCTATTTTTCTATGGACACAGTGTTTCACATAATCCTGAAGTGAGACGAGGGGCACGCTTATGCTGGAGCACAGGTGATAAGAAGACCCAATAGGTGGAGCAACGGGTAGCATGAGCATGGTGGCAGTTACGCGTGCGACTTCCATTTTGGTGCTCAGTAATCGTTATGAGTTCCAAGCACTTAAGTATGTGTGTCTTTCTCAGACACCATTGCCATATGTTTAGGGAGCTATATAACGTCTAGTCCACAGTAGATACTTTGTACGTCTTTCGTAGACACCATTGTACTTTGTGCGTCTTTCGTAGATGCCATTACCTTATGTGTAGGGAGTTATATATCGTCTAGTCCGCAGTAGGTACTATGGAGTAGTCGATCGATCAAAAGGGTAGAATTAGGATTTCATACTAATTATAGGATTAGGGATTCAGCCTAATCAAAACAGTAATCAAGGATAAGTGCAAACAATCAAAGTTATCCAATCGTATTAATTTAGCAACAGTTAAATTGTATTTATTTCCAGCTCTATCTTTCTTTCTTTTTCCTTTATTTCCTTTTATAACTAGAACTGTTGCAAAGTCTATTATCTTTACTTTTCTTAAATATGCTAGTAATTACTATCATTCACCAGACTTTTAGTCTGACCCACTCCTCTGTTTTCCCCTTTCCCCCCCATAGGAAATAAGGGGCAAGGACGGTAGACTGCAGATTCTTGGAGACTCCTTTAGCAGAGATTCTGGCATGCATTCCTTTTCTTTATTTCCAGTTTTTAGTTCTTTTATTGTACTGGCACTATTTGAGGGATGTTTTGTACTCTGATTTTACTGAGACTATGTTTTTTTAATTTCGCAAGACATGTATGGGTATTTTGACATATGACGTATTTGGTATTTGATGACTTATTTGGTTTTTAAAGTAATTATGAAGTTTTGTTCTAAATAAGTTATTATTTTAATTGTTTCTGCTGTTTTTATCTTTTTTTGTCTTGTGAATCTTAGTCTCTACTAGCTTTAGTTATACCTACAATGCACCACACCTTTTTGTATGTCCTTTTTGGTATACTAAGGGGTGTGGGGTGTTTCAGTCTTCTTATTTCTCATGCTCGATGCTGATGTGGCAATCTAATATCCAAGGAATACCATTAGTTCCAAGGTAGCAGCTATAATCAGTATTTATATCCTATTATTGTTTCCGTTGTTAGTTTAGATTTTATAAATCTCTTAAAATGCTCATGCTTATTTGCTTGTACCAAATCCAACGATCTATACTCTGATGGACTTGGGTTTCGAGTTTGTCAAAATTTAGGCATGGAGATCAGATTTATAGTGGTTCAACGTTTAATGTCTTAGTCCACTTTGATGAAATAGCTTTATTAATCACTTGAATTTTTGAGAGGGATCGAATCGGAATCTGTGAATATAATGGAGTACAAAGAAAACAACAGCGTAAAGATCATTCAAGTGAACTATGAACTTTGTATTTATAGGGGTAGAGGACTAAATATCTTCCTGAAATTCGCCTGTAGAATCTCCAGATGTAGACGAGGTCGGCTAAAAAATTTCGAGGCCTAATTCCAATGTAGAGCGATTGGCCTCGATCGTTTGAGATGTCCACATGACGGTGCGCGATCAGTTGTGTGGGTCCCCCTCCATACTAGCTTCCCGTATCCAAAGTTGTTTTCATAGATTTTTTCATGTTTTTAGAGATATCGATCGATTCCCGTTGAGTTGAATTGCTGATTCAAGCTGTTCATAGCCATTGTGATACAATATGACCCCTTGCCTAGGGGAAGCACTAATCCATACTTAGAATGCTCCGTAGAGTCTATCTCTTGGTTTTGCTTGATTATTACTTCATATTGTTGTCTATGTTTGATCTCTGGACTTCATAATCACCTCTCTTGGCTGCTTTCCTTATCTATCATCGAGTCTAACTTGCCCAATAGTCTTGAAATAGTCGAGTCAAAAGGTCGAATAACACTTGCCCTCCAAAGTGCGTCTTGTTTTGAACATGACGTGTTTTGAACCAAAGCAAGTTAGAGTCACCAGGAAGGATTCCATTCAGTTTCCTGAATGGAAATTATCCTTCTGTTGAATCATTTTTTTCTGAAGAGTCGTAGCTCTCTCCATTCGTCATGACGCTTGGTCGATGCCTAGCAGTATAGATATTGGATTGTAACTTGTCGACAACATTCCATGCTCAGTTCTATTAAGCAAATCAGTCGAGCTAGTAGGCCTCAGTTATCTGAACTGGTTCTCGCTCTGTGAATTTCAGGTGAGAATTTAACTTCCATCAATTCAAGAAATTGAGTGTTGGATATGTATACATGCACGTTCATGTAAACATTTGTTATTGGCTCACGATCGCGCTCATATGCTTATGGGTTGTTGCCAATATCATGTAGTTGAAATATATTTGCATTGCTATATTCTCCCTATTTTTAAACATTGGTAAGGGATCGGCATGAATCCCTTGGCTTGGGCTCGGATTCGATCCCTTCACTTATATGAACTTAACCGATTTCAGGCTTATGGGTTTGGCCCGCATACGATATATAAGCTAGGGATTTGGCTTACTTTCTTCATTTTGTTCATTTACATCTATAACCGAACAGATCCCTCATATTCCTTCAAATCTGCCATTAACGAGCTCAAACTCGATAAATCCATCAATCCCTTTGTTGATTCAAGCCTACATCATTTCCTACAACCTTCGCTACCACCTTTAATCGCATCAAAGCATCTAACTCTACTCAACCTTGCCTCAAATCAAACCGAACCCAACACCCTTGCTCGGTTCCTTTCAACTTCAAGTACATCCTCGTTGATTGAGTTACGTCTTTATGTAGGTGGGTTTCATTTCGATTGCGTACGATTTAGATTAGGGTTATGTGATGTGAGTCAATTGGGATTATTCATGTTGGTAGATTGTGAGCTTAGGGTTCGGTCGTTGGTTGGCATGTGAGGATCGGTGTTGGGTTTTAGAGAAGAAGTGAAGTGATGAAGAGGGAAACGTGATCCATGTGAATATGAAGGAGAAGGAGTAGTTGTGGATACGGGGTGAAAGGATCAGTGGTTTTTTTGGAATGGAGATGAAATGGATTGGTGAAGTCTAGGCGATCAGTGAACTAATGTGATCGGTTGCTTGATCGAATGGAAGGATCAGTTGTGGATATGATCGAAGGGAAGGAAATGGAATGATGGAATTTAAGGATCGGTTGTGATTTGAGAGGAGGGACTCTATTAGGGGCTTAGGGAGTTCGAAATGGTATAAGGCAATACTTCCTAGATGGGGGATCAGGTACGATCCCTCTGCCTAGTAGGACTTGGTCATTTTTCTGCTTGAGTGAAGACTTAAACTTGAACTTGATTATATACGCATGAACATTTGCCTTAAGCCTGAACTTGAACTAGAGACTTGCATATGATCTAGAACTCAAATACTTGAACTTTGGAACAAATGCATATGACTTAGAACTTGAACGTTTGAACTTTGTATTTGAACTTATATGACTTGAATCATTAGAACCAAAAGTCACACACTTTTGAATATGACTTGTCCGTTCACATGAACTTGTACATAAAGACCATACTCCTATATGCTAATAACTTATCCCGATGCTTATATGAAATCTACAACCATCAACGTGAAGGCCAGTTGGGACGATTAGCGACGATGATCACATCGGTCAAATCCCAAAGTCTCAACTGTCGTTTTAATTCTGAACTGTTTATCACTGCATCACACAACACTACACTAGTTTACACTTAGCGGGGGGAACAGGTTAATTTTTCTAACAATGATTATCTACTAAGTTTGATGGCTATGGGTTCCAAATGCTCGGAGTGTTTAGCTGCTATGGGCGCTAAACAAACTACTTTACACGATAATTATGACTTCGAGTCTAGCTCCGCAATAATATCTGCTCGAAACTTTCTAGGTCATCAACCTAAACAGCCCGAAAGTTCATAATAGGTGCCAGAAATTCCTTTAAACTTAGAAGAAGAAATTGAGCCAGCACCTGAAACTTTAGAAGATGCCACATTTTTAAATGATCCAGAGGATTCAATGGCTTCAAAGGTCGATGAGGCCTCTCTCCACAGACTATGCATTAAACACGGGATTTCGTACGAGGATGTGCGTGTCCCGTCTCATAATGAGAGGGCTCACTTGCCCTCGGATGGGTATACTGCATGTTACAAGTTTATGTGCTAGGCTAGTTGCTTTGCGCCCTTCAATCCATTCATTCGGAAAATGTTACATTATCTAAGATTGGCGCCAGCTCAGCTGATCTGAACAACTATGCGTTTTTGCACTACATGTATATGATATTCCTCAAATTCTTATATCATGAGCCAACTCCAAAAGACATCTGATTCATTACAACCTCAAGCAACGAAAGGGAAGCCTCTCATACACTTTCCTTGAGTCAGTCACTAACTTCCAGGTCGTAACTGCCACTTGGAACAAACTAAGCGCTTTTAAGAATGAATGGTTCTATATGCGCTGCCCACCTGGTTTGGAAGGACGTAAGTTTCGCTTCAAACATAACTTTAAGTGCTTTTATTCAAGTTATATCCTAAATTAAGCAGTTTTTATTGAACATTGTAGGTAGATATCCACGTCCCACCGATAACATATACTCTGAGGTGGTTTCATCACTCAAAATATACATGTGGTGGACAGGGACATCAGATCTCTCCTTACTGATAAGCACCTTTCTATCTTCTGCTTACTAGAAGAAGGCCACAACACGGGACTGCCAAGAAATACCGAGAAGGAAGTTGTAGAAAGAAGTGGCGCCACTGAGCAAGAAGGTGACGAAGTTAATCCTGTCGTGCCCCCAGTTGAGGGAGCTCAGGATATTGTCGAAGAAGGCGAGGTGAGGGGCGATGTTAATGAGCCTGGTCGTGACGATGTGAGCTCAAGTTATGAGCCCGCGGTCAGATCCTCCCAAGGCCCAAAACTCCCCGCCTCAAAGAAGAGAAGATTAAAAACACTCGTTTATAAGCTTCATAGAGGGCCGGTCCCCAAGAAATCCAAGTCAACCAATGTTGCTATAGATCAATCCAGCTCTCTACCTCTAGAAAATTTATTCGACGGGCTGTCGGACATCCCAATTCTAGATGATGTTAGGAATTATGATTTCACCAATTTAAGTCTTGGGTGCTCCAAATCTCCTATTCGATTTGACGGTGGCATTCCTCTAACTAGCGTGGGAGAGATTACTCTAGCTAGCAAAGCTCCAGTAACTGGTTCGTTGGGAGGACACTAGGACACTCACGATCACGTGCACTGCACCACACGAAACTTATCCACCTTTATCTCCAGTGATTCTTATACACTTTCATTCTGCTTGCAGGCTCGATGGGATGCCCTCATAACTATGATCGCTTGAAGAGATCAACATACTCCCAGCTATATTATTTTGGGCCCAGTCGAAGTCTGGACCCTGGTCAAGATAGAGAAGGTTATGAAGGAAGAAAAGACCGAGATCGAAGCTACCAATCCAAGGACTCGTCGTCCAAGCATAAATCAAAATCTTAGTCTTCTTACCACAAGGGTGCTGGTCAACACCCTACTACACATAGTAATAGCAAGTTATTGCCTCATGTTCCCACTTTAGCTACTGCGCCTAAGCAACATTCGGGTCCTTTCAGCCTCCGTCGATCTTCGGAACGCCATTCTGATGTAGACGGCCTTGATACTTCATCCCGCAAGCACGATAGATGGGTCCTCTCTGTCCCGTCTACACTTAATGCCGCTTCTGCTGAGAAGATGGCCGAGCTCAAGCCCACATTTCCAAAATTGTGTTTAGCTGAGTTCATGTTCGTTCCTCCTATGCATCCGATTCCTCCAAAGGCCAAGGACACAGTTCTTTCTTATGTTATAAATTTCTATATCCAGCACAGTACAACTCTGCGTGTGGCTGAGAGAACTTTTGAGGTGTCGATGGAAAGGAAACACAAAATTGACCGCCTAACTCTTGAGGCGATCTATGACAAAGACAACATTAAGCACTTGGATGAGGAGGTCAAGCAGTTGGTACAAAGCTAGTCGATGCTGAGAAAAGAGCCAGCGAGTCTTCTAAAATCGTCAAGCATTTAATGAAAGCGCACCAAGCTGAACAGGACACTGCTATTCATCGCAGTGGTGCTTTATCCCTTGAAAAAAACGTCTTACAAAAGGAGAAGGATGTGCTAGAAAAAGATAATGACGTCTTAACCCTTCGAATTAAGCAGCTCGAGGAGGAAAAGTAAGAGAAACTTGAGGCTCCACTGGAGTCTCAATGATACTGTGAGAGGATCGTCGAGGCTCGTGAAGCTAAAATAGAGGCTGATAGAAAACTTGCGCAGATAGAGGCCCTTAAGGAAGAGGCTGGGGAGGGGGGCCGGATAGAGATAAAGCATGAGTTCGATCCGTTGCTGATATATTACAGTGCATGCGTCCTCATGAATCACAACCTCTGCTTCCTTGGAGAGGGATATTCCGAGTTACTCGTCGAAGCCTAGGACGTATTATAGATATGAAATGGAAGTCCTTCAGTGGTGTTGAAGTGGACAAGAGTAGCTCATGCGTGAAATCTTTCGTGATAAAGAGCCCAAAGAACTCGGGGCTGCTCGGCTCAGTTTACTCAGTGATCTGATGACCACCAGAAAGGGGAAAGATGGCGATAAAGCCTTGGAATCTAGTTCCCAAGACCCTCTTACTACTCAAGCATCTGGTGCTTCAATTTCTCATGCCTTGGAAAAGGATGTGGGCTATGACCCAAATCAGCCAGGGATGCACAAATCTTTTGGGCTGTCTCCGATTTTGGAAGGCGACACTCCAGCTACGACCGAAGGTTAATCTGGTGAAGGTATATCACTTACTTCTCCGATGTTCGAGAAGGCTTACATCTCACGCTTGATAGTCATGGACTTGCCCATTGTTCTTCATGAAATTGCAGGTCCGTTTGCATTTTTCATGCTCCCGATAATGATGTTTCCCTAGGATAGTAGGCGCTAGCCACAGGGTGCGGCTGTCACTGTATAGTGGCTCCTATCGATCAACCTGTTGAGATTCTGGGCCCGGATGCTGAATTCATAAGGGATCTGGATGAAGAAAAACTAATGACCAGTAGGGCCAAGATGAAATAGAGGACATCGTAGTGACCCATGCCTTTGAACACACTGGTAAATGTAGCATGAAGGAGCACATTGGAAAGGTGGAGCTAGATTTGCAAGCCAAGAAGGAGAAAGATGAAGCGGATATTACTCTGCTCCAAGTTATACAGCCGACCGATGTCACTCCTGAGGAGGTTGATCCTTTTGTATTCCAAAGTGAGACTACTTCTGTCTCTGAAAGCATCTCTCCTAAAGGTGGCAAGGGCAAAAGAGTGTCGAAGAGGAGAGGATGAGGTGGTAACTCAAGAGAGTCCACCCCAAAGAACACCGTGAAAAAGTCTAAAAGAGATGAGAAATAGCCATCAAGTTGGCTTGGATAGTGTCGTAGCTAGGTAGCTAGTTTCTTTTTGTTGGCTGCAATTGTATGGGTACAACCCCCCTTTTTGGCTTTTAATTTCCGAAATAAACTTGCACTTAGTTTCAAAGTTTCAGTATGCGAATAAAAACTCTTTCGTTTCTGTTCAGCTTTCGTATGAAAATTGTTCAAGTGTTTGAGCTATTACATTTTTCATTCAATGTACCTGTAATTCATCCCTCGTCATTCAAGTTGCAATGTCTTTCAGTCGCCTGTTGCTTCGGGTGTCGATCCGACAAATCCATCTCAAGACCTCCTTTTAGTCGTGGCCTTAAGTCATATCAAACACTATGTGCAAGCCATAGTGTTACGCTATCGAGTTTAGTGGTTAAGTGATTATACTTCTACCCCCAAGTCTTGGGTTAGTGGAGTTAGTTTGTGGACGGTTGGGTCTCATCCATAATGAGTTTATACTCCTCCTGTCGGGTTCAAGCTAGAGTTGGAGAATGAATGGTCGAACTGCACTTTTTGTTTTGTTTATACTCATATCCGCACTCTAGGGCCAATGGGCGGCCTTCATGCCCGTTTGATATTCATAATCTAGCCCACACTTTAAGGACTGAAGTTATTCTAGGAAACGATCGAATCATATTTCCTTTGATTAATTCCCTTGCCCCCAAGTCTGGAGCAAAAGTCGAAGAGTGGTTGGTTGTATCACGACCAATTTTACTTTACATTCTTCCCATCGAATTGGGAGATGGAGTTAGTTAACAGATGGTCGTGTCACACTCTTCTCTATTTTATAATCAGCCCGTTGGATTGCAGGCGAGAGTTAATGGATGAATGGTCAAGTCACGTTCATTTTTTTTAATTCGATTGTGGACTCGAGTACTTGGTTGGCAACAAACTCCAAGTACTTGTCGGTTGATATTAAACATATGTAGATGTAAGTTGGTCATATATATGCACAAACAATTCACAAATATGGAGCAAACTTCAGAGTTTATAGCAAACTGAAAAAGAAGCGACAGAGTCTGTCTAATTACATTGCTTTGAATTCAACTGTAAAAGCAAATTCTAAATGAATACAACTGAATGAAACGAAACTAAGTGAAATAGCGTCGTAAATGCTCAATATTTTATGCTCTAGGAATTGTGATGCCATCGACAGTCGCTAGTTGGAAAGTTCCATCTCCAATCTTCTGATCAATGACATATGGTCCTTTCCATCTCAGACCTATGTTTGCAGGGCAAGGAAAGATCTATTCTAGGACAAGATCGCCAATTTCAAAGGTCCTAGATCAGAATTTCACATTATAGTATTGGGAGATTGGGTGTCGGTGTGTAGTTGCCCTCAAATTAGCTTCTTCACGCTTCTCATCGACCATATCTAGAGATTTGAAAAGGAGACCTCTGTTAGTTCTGGGGTCATAATAAGTCACTCAATGAGAATGGACTTCAAGTTCTACAGGAATCACGACTTCAAATCCGTAAGCAAGGGCGAATGGAGTATGACCAGTCGCGAACTTATGGGTGGTTCTGTATGTCCATAATGCTGATGGGAGTTCATCAATCCACATGTCTCTAGCCTTTTTCAAACTTTTCTTCAAAACAGACTTTATGATTTTGTTGACAGCTTTGACCTGTCCATTAGCTTGAGGGTGAGCAACTACTGCAAATCATTTCTCAATATGATGTCAGCGACATAAGTCTTTGATTCAGCACTATCAAATTGGGTCCATTGTCGGTTATGATTGTTCGGGGGAGACCAAATGACAGATGATGTTTCAAACAAGAAAATTGATTCCTTTCTTCGTACTGATCATAGCCAAAGGTTCGGCTTCAGCCCATTTAGTGAAGTAATTAACTGCTACGATGGCGTACTTCACACCACCTTTGGAAATCGTTAAGGAGTCGATAATGTCAATACCCCAAGTAGAAAACGGCCATAGACTGACCATTTGAGTGATTTTTGTCGGTGGGGATCTCGGAATATTTGCAACCATCTGGCACTTGTCGCATTATCTAGCATAATCAGCTGCGTCTCGATTGACAGTTGGCCAAAAATAACCATAGCGGAGTATCTTCTTCGCTAGGGTTTGCCCTCTGTTGTGATCGCCACATTCTCCTACTTCTCTTAATACTCTTTTGATTTTATCATTGGCGATACACTGAAGCAGGGGGACGGAGAAACCTTTCTCATACATGACTTCTTCTTGAAGGATGTATCATGAAGCCATATGAAGGATCTGTTGTTTTTCATTCCTCCATTCGGGAAGGATTCCCCTTTGCAAATAGTCTTTAATCGGAGTCATTCACGAGTCCATCTCGGGCTATGTCTCTAAGACCCAATCAACCTCCATCTGGTCAACGCTCCGAGCGCCGAGTATTTCAACTAGAACTAGGCCCATTTGCTGTGCATCCTCGAAACTGGCCAGCTTGGCCAGTGAGTCGGCTTCTCATTTTGTTCTATGAGGATGTGTGTAATGGTGTAATGCTTGAAATAGGTTAGCAGCTCTTGGACCCGGCCGAGGAAAGGGGAAAGTCATGCTCTTTTGGCCTGATATTCTCCCTTGACTTGATATACTACTCACTGGGAATCACAGAAAATTTGTAAAGCTTTTACTCCCAGCTCTCTAGCCAGTTTAAGACCAATGATCAAGGCTTCATATTCTGCTTCGTTATTTATTGCAGGGAAGTCAAGTTTTAGGGAGTAGGAGATTGAGCGTTCCTCAGGAGTTACTAATATGACTTCGGCACTAGAACACCGATCGTTGGATGCTATATCCATGTACATCTTCCATCGGATGGTAGGTTCTCCACTGCTCTCCGGAGAGTCGTTCTATGTAGTCAATTCAGCAATAAAATCTTCCAGTGCTTATCCATGGATAGCTCTCCGATGGAGATAAGTGAAATCGAACTGGCTCAATTCGATGTTCCATTTGAGCAATCTCCCGGACTAGGTCACTGTAGGACCTGTCGTAACGGCTGGTTGGTGAAGACGTTGATCAGATGAGCCTGGAAATAAGGGTGAAGCTTTCTTGATGCAATCAACTACAGTATGCAAGCTTCCCCAATTTCGAATAGTTCCTTTCAGCACCTGTCAATCGCTTGCTAACATAATACACTGGCCTCTAGATCTGATTCTCTTTGCATAGTGGTGCGATGCTTATGGCATGTACCAACATAGCTAAGTAAATATACAAGTCTTCACGATCCAGTGGCTTAGACAAGATTGGGGGTTTCTTTAAGTGATGTACCAGAGCTTGAAACACATCAATAAAATCCTATGTACATTCAAAGTTTTTCTTCCCTCTCTTGATTAAGTCGAAGAATGGAATGCACGTGTTAATGGCTCTGGAGATGAATCGGTTTAGGGCGGCGACCTTCCCATTTAGACTTTGCACCTGTTTAATTGTCTTCGGCACTCGGATATCCCTCATCGCTTGAATCTTCTCAGGATTGGCTTCAATTCCACGAGAGCTGACGATGAAACCTAATAATTTCCCTGACGCAACGCTAAAAGAGCATTTCAAGGGATTAAATTTCATTACATATTTTTTAAGAACACTAAACATCTCTGCCAAGTCATCAATGCGGTCATTTGATCATCGTGACTTCACGAGCATATCACCACATATACTTTCATTGGTCACCCGATCTGGTCTTTGAACATCCTGATGATAAGTCTCTGATAAGTACCCCCTGCGTTCTTTAGTCCAAAAGGTATCACAACGTTGCAGTATAATCCCAGGTCGGTAATGAAGCTGGTGTGTTCCTGGTCTGGGACGTGCATCGAGATCTGATTGTATCCAGAGTACACATCCATAAATGAAAGCAATTCATGTCCGGCGGTTGAGTTTACCAGCTGGTCGATTCTCAGAAGTGGAAAGCTATCTTTTAGGCACGCCTTGTTCAGGTCTAAGTAGTCGACGCATGTCCGCCACTTTCCATTAGCTTTTCTCACATGAATTGCATTGGACACCCTTTTTGGGTAGAGGGCGTCGTGGATAAACCCTTTGTTTTTTAGTTTATCCAACTCCTCTTTAAGTGTAGCAGATCTCTTCGAATCCGTGCCGCATCGCTTTTGTTTCACCGGGACATGCCTCGGGTCGATATTTAATGCATGGCTCACGATAGTCGGTGAGATCCCGCACATGTCAGAATGGGTCCAAGCGAACACATCAAAATTCACTCGAAGAAAACCAGCTAATTACTTCATCATCGTTGCACTGAGCTATGATCCGATCTTTAAGACCCATGATGGGTTGTTGTGGCTGACCGTGATGTCGATTATTAGCTCAGTGGGTGTAGCCTTTGTTTCTTTGAGCTCATGTTCTTCATCTCTCGGATCTATATCTTTATAGAACCGATTATGGTGCTTGAGCCAAGGTTCAGACACTGATTGCTAAGTTTCGTTAGTTTTGATGCAGAGAGGCTTCTCCACATCCTTTCTTGTCGCCTTTCATTGAGCGTCTCTCAACTCAGCCACATAACAAGCATGTCTAGTCGACTGATCCCCATGGATAATTCCCATGCCATTCTCTGACGGGAATTTAAGTGTTAGACACTATGGGGTGATAGCTGCCCTGAATTAAGCAAGGGCCGGTCGGCACAAAAAAACCTTGTATGGAGAGTTCACATCCATCACAACAAATGGCAGCACCTGCACTCTCCTTCGGCTACTGTCTCCTAATGCCACCGGTAGCTTGACATAGCCTACCACTTCAGTTGCAATATCGTTAAAGCCAAGAATATGGGCTTTGCATCGTTTTAGATCTTTGGCTTCCAGTAACATCTAGTCGTATGCCTTCTTGAAAATGATATTCATAGAACTTCCCTAATTAATCAGAATCTTTCTCACCAAGGCGGGCCGATCATGGTCGAGATCACCATTAGGTCGATCGTAGGGCCCTCCACCTTGTCTACATCTCTACTTCAAAATATGATATCATCTATCATAGTTTGCTGCTGCTTTGCTGGAGCACCATCCTCCGTGTTCGAGCAATATTTAATGTCAACACGTCTGGTAGCATTCACGTAACGCTTCATTTCATTCTAGCTTTTGTCGATCAGATGTGGTCCTCCAACAATGGTATTAATAACTAATCTCCCTGATGTCCGCCGAGGTTCCTCAACACTATGCCGAGCTTGTCCTCCATTGGGGTCGGATGTCCCCTGCCCACCATCCTGTGGGGCTTTAACAAATTGTTGCAACTTTCTTTCTCGAATTAACTTCTCAATAACATCACCGAGGTGGCAACACTCGTTTGTGGTATGTCCATAACTTTCATGAAATCTATAGTACTTTTCGGACTGTCTTTGCTTCTCCATCGATTCCTTCGAAGGTGGTTTCCTGTATTGCATAGTGTTACAAGTCTATAGATAAACATTCTCTAGCGACATATTCAACGACGTGCGGCTCCCTCTCTCAAAATCTGATCTTCAGTCGCGGTTTCTACCACCTCCTTTCTTCTGCTCATTTGGCTTGTTCTGAACATTGATTTGAACTTTCCCAAAACTATCACCGGACTGCTTTACTGCCACATTACTTTGTACTCCCACGGTGCTTAGGACTGCAACATCTCTCTTCCTGGTTCGCTTTGCCTCCTCCTTCCTAAAAAACTGAGCTGCCTTTGCAAAGAAATGGTCCAATGTAGAAGGAAGCTTTCCTACTAACCAGTCACCAAACTCGGAATCGAGTTTGACTCCTCTAGTCAGTGCCATGAGTATTGCATCATCATTCAGATTACTGACTTCTGTAACAGCTGTATTAAATCTTTCTAGAAAATCTTTCAATGACTTCTCCGGTGGCTGGACCAAGCTGGAGAGTGACATTACATCCTTAGGGCGAGTCGTGTGCATGAGAAACTACTCTAGGAGCTTTTTTGCTAACTCGTTAAATTAAAAAAGTCTAACCGTGGTGGTAGCTTGGTGAACCACATGGTCATAACATCTTCCAAAAAAAGGAAAACGCCTACACTTGACTGCATCGGTGGCTTGGGAAGAGTCCATGTGCCATTCGTACTTCAATAGATGCTGCCTGGGGTCGGTTTTTCCTGCATAGGCAGGCATCATAGGCATATGGAACCTCCGTGGATATTCTGCATAGAATGTTGCAGGTGAATGGAGTATGACTTTTGGAGAGTTCCAAATCATTGTTGGTCAAACCTTGACTTTCTTTCAGTAGCTGTCTCACCATAGCTGCTAAGTTCGGTGTTTGGAGAGTTGGTGCTAGGCGATAGTCGTGTTCCACCTCATATGAGCAACTCAATCCATGCCTCTGGGTAGTGTCACATTACCTTGGCTCGTCTCGCTCTTGATCCATTTCCTAAGCAACGGTTCTATCATCATCTCTAAACTGTGCTTCAACCACATTCACTGGAGCTCTAACACCTTGATCGATCATAGCACCTCCATAGTAAGCTCCTTCACCTGCATGATGCCTCCATGATTTGTGACTTCAGTGCCAACCCCCCTAGGGGGTTCGGTGCCGATAGGCCATAGTCGATCGCCTGGTTCCGTCCCGATGATGCAGCTGCATATGCATCTATTTTGTGGCGTCTGTTTCTATGATAGTCGTCTGATGAGGATAAGTTTTCCGATCCTGAATATGGAGAAGGCTTCCTCCTTGTCTTTCCACGTTGATCTCTTAACTGGTTCATCAGGTCGATGGTAGCTTGGATTTGCTGGTTGAGCAGCTGACGGTTATCCATTAGTTCCTTCATTAGGACTTCAAAGTCTACTTTGGTGACATAGTTAACTGGATTCTAGGGATTAGCAATAGTCGATTGTACACTTTGATCAACCTATTGAACGCGAGTATCTTTATTGCCTTCAACACCACAGGAAGTAGTAGACTTTCCTCTGGTCATGGCTAATAGCTTCCTTTAGATCTTCTTTAAGTCTGAGTAGAAACAGAAACTTGTCGACAGAAATCTGGATCTATCTCGCGAATATGGGAATCCACAATTAGATGTTGAGATCCAATCAAGCTGAGAATTGATTTCTCGGCTAAAGCACAAAATGTTTGCACAAAAAATGGGTACAAACACCCAATAGATTATATATAAATAAATAAATTAAGAAATCAAAATTAAAACAGAGGAAACAAGCAGAAAACAGGTTAAAAACAATGATAAATAGATTTATAGTGGTTCAGTGTTGAATGCTTACGTCCACTTCAATGAAATAGCTTTATTAATCACTTGAATTTCTAAGTACAAGAGAGATGGATCGAAATCCGTGAATACAATGGAGTACAAAGAAAACAATAGCGTAAGGATCCTTCAAATGAACTATGAACTCTGTATTTATAGGGGTAGACGACCGAATATCTTCCTAAACATTCGCCGTTAGAATCTCCAGATGTAGACGAGGTCATCCAGAAAATTTCGAGGCCCAACTCCCAATGTAGAGCGATCGGCCTCGATTAATTGAGACGTCCACATGGCGGGGCACGATCGGTTTTATGGGTCCCCCTCCATGCTAGCTTCATGTTTTCAAAGTTGTTTGCATAGTTGTCTTCATGTTTTTAGATATATCGATCAATTCCTATTGAGTTGAATTACTGATTCAAGTTATTCATAGCCATAGTGATCCGATCCGACCCTTGCCTAAGGGAAGCACTAATCTATATTTAGAATGCTTTGTAGAGTTTATCTCTTGGTTTCGCTCGATCGTTACTTCATATTGTTGTCTGTGTTTGATCTCTGAACTCCATAATCAACTCTCTGGGCTACTTGCCTTATCTATCGTCGAGTCTAAATTGACCAATAGTCCTTATATAGGTGAGTCAGAAGGTCGGATAACAGGTTAACCTTAAGTAGACATAACAATTTAATGGAAACCAATCGGTATATATTTATGTTATGGACACTGTATATATTTTCCATTCACTATAACATTGTTCTAACCCCTCCTCATTACAACCCATTGGATAGATTTATAGGAACGGGTCACTGGAACTGGATGTGATTAGTTGTTGGAAGTCTTCTTATTTCTCATGCTCGATGCTGATGTGGCAATATGATATCCAAGGAATACCATTAATTCCAAGGCAGTAGCCATAATCAGTATTTATATCCTATTATTGTTTCCGCTGTGAGTTTAGATTTTATAAATCTCTAATAATTCTCATGTATTTGTAGGTGCCAAATCCAATGATCTATACTCTGATGGACTTGAGTTTTGATTTTGTCAACATTTGGGCTCATTAAAGTGCGGGTTTTAAAAAGATGATTATAAATAAGTTCACGATCCAAACTCAAAGGATGGATGCAAATAATTAAACATCGAGAAGAACCTTAGTCACTTCTCGGTGCAATTAAGAAAACAATTCAAAGATTTGAATCAGCAACAAGGGAAAGGAAAATTTCCAACAATGACTAGGTGGGTGTTCCCCTTCATCGAACGTATACCTCTAGACAATATACTTGAGAGAGTCATATACTCCATAACACCTCTCGGGAACTCCAAGCCGAACCCCGCCAACCTTACCGAGAATCAGAGTATTTCACATTACGCATACCACTGAAACCAAATCTAGAGTAGACGTGAAAATACCCTAATAGGAGCAACCTGACATAGCTTGGCCCCCAATCGCTTTCTGGTTTTAGTCATTTCCGATAGAGGATAACAATGCTCAAATGAGCAACAAATCGTTTTAAATTGACGATACATAAGGAAGAAAGCTGAATTGATAGTCAATAAATCAACTATCGGGAATAATTAAAAATGATCATATATGGAAATTAAATCTCATTCCCTTATAACTACTAGTCAATTTCAAACTTGTGCTATCCCTCGGATGAAATTAAGATGGGCAAGTTGAGGCAATGTTACCTCTAGGCATTACCATAACAATAACTGTAATCTTCGAGATAGAAACGAGTTTCAATACCTCGTGTTTAGTGCTATGAGTATGACTAAATCCTTTCCATATAAGTGATATCGTTTATGAAAGTTAAATTTTGTGTCCTTTCTGTAACTGGATCAAACTTTTAAAACCCGAACTTGTGCTTGAATTTCACATCACAAATATTTGTAAATCACTTTAAAAATGCTCTTTCAAAAATATTCCTTTTTTAAATATTTCCTCATTTATAAATTTCAAATGACATTTATCATCCCGGAAGATAATAAATAAATTAAATTACTTTTGTGAATTAAAAACCATATTAATTATCCCGAAAGAGAATTAATCAACCTTATATCCTTTAATAAATAAATCAATGATCTTTAAAAATCTTTATTAAATCAAATAATAAATTTTAAACACCTTTATTTAAACTAGTTAATTTTCTCATCATTCATTAAAATGATTAATTGACCTTAAATATTATTATTAAATGAGTTATTAACTTTAAAACCTTTATTAAATTAGTTAACTAACTTTAATAACTTTTATTAAATCAGTTAATTAACATTAATTACTTTTATTAAATCGATTAGTTAACTTTTCAATACTTTTATTAAATCAGTTAACTAACTTTAAACATCGTTAATAAATTTATTAATTACTTTATTATAATGAAAGAATTATGAATATATTTAAACCTCCAATCCTTTCCAATTACTTGTACAATTCTTACAAACCCATTTGAAAAGAATTTATGGAATATTTAAGATAAATAAATTTAAAGAATATTGATTATCCCAAAAGATAATTAAGTCCAATTTATAATCTTTTATAAATTTAAAACGACCTTTATTATCTCAAAAAGATAACAAATCAAACTTATATCCTTTTATAAATTAAAATAACATTAATTATCCCGAAAAATAATTAATTAAATTTGCAACTCCATTTATAAATTTTAAATCATCATTTATCCTTTATTTCCAAAATTCTCAAAATATTTGAAAATATAGTTTAAATAACTTTCAAAGTTCAAAAACACGATCAAACATTTATTTTGAAAAAAAATACAAACTCAAGTTCAACACAAAATAAGGGTTTGGGGATGATATTTTATAAGTGATGGCGCAGCGATAATCATTGTAATTGCACTTACAAAATCAAATGGCATGTCATAGATATTTTAAACCATATGATAATTTAAATGACATAAAAATATAAGTAATTTAATATTGGTGAGAAACCCCTTAGGGTCTCTCCACAGATGTCCCCTGTAATCACGTATATGTATGTGTATTTCGAAGTGTTCCGTAGCAACCTATTCTCTACATACACTCTGACTTTCCTTTTGTTTTTGTCCCCTGCAACGCAATGGTTATCCATGTCATCCGCTTGTCGAGTAGGAATTTAAAATCCAAACAACAATATAAATTATCATCCAAGCATTCAACAGTAATTTATAACAACACAGATATCATATAATTTATTTAGAGGTGAGTAAACTCATCGAAATTCCAATTGACGCTTTCGCGTTCCGGTTCAATCTAAAATTGAACGACTATTTTAGCCTGAAATTTAACTAGCTCCAAATTCGATGAAACCAGTTTCAACATGAAGCTATCGTCCCTACGAGCCCAATGCAAAATATGTGTGTCAATCGGATCCCGTATGAGTGAGATATCATACTTTTTTTATCTAACACACACACACACATATATCAACACATCTCAAAAAGATCCTTACCCCATGCAATTGTCCATACTAAGATGGCTAAAGTTCAAAATCCCTTGAAATGAATAGCAACAATCCATTCCTTTTCTTTTGAAATGCAAGCTCCCAGTGAAGCACACACCCTGCTCATTCACCTTCTCCTCTCCTTATCTCGAGCCCCGGTTGACGAAACGACGCGCCGTCTGTTGCAATGAACTCCTCTCCGCATCGTCTCGGTGACGGACACCACTATCCCAAGCTCGACGTCCCCTATAAAGCTCAAACGTGGTTCCTTCCCATCAGCACTTCCGGCCGCCATGACCCCACATGCCACCATTTCGAGTACAATGAGAACAAAAGGCATAGCTCTCCTCGTCCTCTACAACTTCCATGTTGGATGTTTTGTCTAATTCATTTTGTAGTGAGAGTTATTGGATTTATGAAATGTGCATGGAATATTTGCACTGTGTACACTTTCGTTTACAAAGGAAAAATAAAATGAAAAATGTGTCATGCGTTTTACAAATGTGTCCATGCATGCCTGGGTATTCATGTATTATGTAGACAATGAAAGTGAAAAGTGTATATATGTGCGTCCCTGTTGTGTGTAAATGAATGTGTCCATGTATATATAAAATGAATACAAATTACTTAATAGCTACAGAATCAAAGTACACAAAGTTAAGTTCAAGGACAGCCAGAAAAAAAGAATGTGTAAAGATATGTGTTCTTATATATACAGGATAAACAATGCAAAGAACCGTTCGAATTTGACGTGTCCCTATATATACAATGTGTAAATACTTAGGAGCTATAGAAACTATAGGATAAATATTAAATGCTAAACCAAAGCATGAAAAAGAGGACAAAGGAAAGATTTGCAAGATTGTGTGAGATTGTTTAAATTCTGAAATGTGAAAAAGTTGTGTGGTACACTGCCACCCAATATCACATTCGTGTACGAGCCGCAAATGACAAAAATAAAAATAAGATTGTGTCCAATAATGTGACACGATCACCAAACAATAATAAAATACACTGGTTAACTGTTTCTGTGCAGTTTCAAAAATACCGACGTTTACTGCAAAATGCATCAAACGAAAACTTAAATATTTTTTAAATTAAAAATTATGGAAAAATCCTATAAACTAAACTAAAAATATGTCACCAAAAGTCATGCAATTATTTGAAACATATATTTTATTATAATTTAAATTCAAATTCGCATATTGAAATAAATTAAAATTTTAAATTTGAAGACTCAAAATTTTCGGGTTATTACAATAAGTACAAGGAAGTGGATTATGTGGTAAACAAAAGAGGGAGGGGGTACTTGCCCGTGTGAGAGAAGGAAGAGATGGGTGGAGATGATGTTCTAAAATTTGAAAGGTGGGTATGTACTAAAAGGGCTATTTGGTAATTTGGTTATTTCATTTTATATAAAAAATAATTCCTAAATTTCTCTCTCTCATTTTCAATCTCATTTCTTCTTTTTCAAACTTCATCTTCTTCTTTCTAAGTTCAAAATTTTTTAATGGCTTCCATGTCTTTTTCAAAGTTTAAAAATCGTGCCTTTTTCCACTTTTAAACTCTTAAAAATCATTTAAACACCTTTTCTTCTCTTTCTACACATCCTCCTTCACAAATTAATCCCACATCACCCATTTACACCCATAGGCAAGCCTACCCTCTACTAGGTCGAGCCCAAAAAGCACTTGCCGTAATCAAAATCAAGTTTTTACTAAGAAGAATCTAAGATCTAAGTCGAGTCGGAGTTAATAGAAGTTTGATTTTGTGAGCTTTTGGTGAGTAGAGCTCACATTTTCAATTAAAGTTTCCATCTTTATATGTTAATAGTAAATTGTTGTGGAATATTTGGTTGAAATTAGTCTTTGTGTGTTTTACTTGTATGTGCTTATATGTAGTATCGGTTATAGTCTTGGAAATGAAGTCAAAAGTGAAGCTATGATTTAAAGTTATGATCTTTAACTTTTGTTTGTAGGTTATGGCATTTGTTGGATGTATGAGTTTATGTTTGAATGTAGTAAGCTTAAGGGAAGTTAACACTTGATTTGTGTTTGTTGTCGACATATAGATCCCTTACTTTTAAACTTGTTTTACTAATGTATTTTCTAGAAAATGTTTTATAAAGTTTTCAAAAACTTTACTTTTAGTTTCCAAATGTTATAATATGTTTATAAAATAAAAAGTAAGGTTTAAAGGGGCATTTGATATATAAAACTAATTTCAAAGTTATGTATTCATAGCGATAGTCGCTATGGATGCAATTCGTAAAAACGAACACTTTTAAAAACTAAAAGTGTTTTCACTCTTATTATTTTTGAAAAGTATTTTCAAACATATTTTAAGTATTAAAATGTAATTATTGATTATTAATTATTAATTAAGAGTTTTAATTACTATTTAATTAATTTATTAAGGAATTTATGATTATTTAAATTAATTAATTAAGTGAAGGTAATTAGTACTTAATAATTAATTAAGTAACATAATTATAATTAGTTAATTAAGTAAGGGTTAATTAATTATAAATTATGAAAAGGTTAATTATTATTTAAGTAAGATTTAATTATTTATAAATTATTAATTAATTAAAGTTTAATTTATAAATTAATTATTAATCAAGTAGGGTTTTATTATTTCTTAATTATTAATTAAATGAAGATTTAATTAAGATTGAATTAAGGTTTAATTAATTATTTTTAAATAAAGTTTTTATTTTTAATTTCTTTATTTCCAAGGATCAATTTGTTTAAAAAGCAGCATTCTTTTGTAAGTGAATGAGTTTAAACAAGGGATTTTCTTTGTTTGTGCCATTAAGTAGCCAAACATATATGGAATAGATTACCGATGACATCCGTTTAGCAGAATAAATCCCCGATCTTCTATAACTTAATTGGATAGATTATTTTAGACATCTGTTTAGTAAAATAAATCTTCGTTCTGCTATAATTAAATTAGATTTATATGGATTAACTAAGATGTTGGTTAATTGGACAAGTGATGGATTAGCCAGTGATTGCTATTTGATTTTATTTACATATCCGTTACCTATGTATATACCAGTTATGTGACTTGAAAAGTCAAAATTTATTTAAATGGTAACTTGATTTAGTACTATTGGGGGTACTAAGCCTCTTTCTGAATTTATAAAGTTATGTATTTAAATAACTTCAATTTTATAACAATTTGAGGTTAAGTGTTTATAAATGATGTTTTAAAGTAAGTTATTAAATTATTTAATAAAGGTATTTAAAGTTATTTAATTATATTTTTATTGATGTGTTTAAAGTAATTACTTATCTTATTAGTGTTGTTTAAAGTGAATTAATTATTTATTTATGACGTTTTAAAAGTAATAAAGTAATTAAATAAAGGAGATTTACAAATAATATTTTGTAAAGGAGATTATAAACGATATTTGATAAAGGAGTTATAAAGGAAGACTTATAAAGGAGTTTTATAAACATAAAGGAATTTTTAAATCATTTAAGAGATTTATAAAACAAGTTTTATAAATTAATTTGGAGATTTATAAAAATATTTGTAAATATGAAATGTGCTTTTAGAAATGAAATTTTATTAAGAATGAGATTTGTTTTGACAATTAATCCTTGATTTTGGTGGCATGGAAACATTTCTTTCATACTTAACACCGAAGGATAGTGGTTTGGTTTATAGTAATAAATATTTTAAATAATATTTGTTTTGGTCCATCTAAATATGATAATGGAAAAGAGGAAATCTCCCTCAAGTTTTGTTAATATACTTATACCATTGAGATAAGTATATGGATATTTTCTAAGTACTGAAAATATAATGGTCTAGAATATAATTATACCGGTGAGATAAGTATATAAATGTTTTTCTATGTATTGATAGAGTATAAGGGGTTTGTTAATATACCTTTTGTGAAGGTATTTTGAATCAAATATTGGAAAAGAGATTTTAATTAATGAAAGATTAATAAATAGAGGCTTATTGGATTCCATATGGAATTAAATATATGTTTGATTGTTTATTTTATTTGATAGTTAAATAACCGACTATCAAACCTTGACCCAAAATATAACTTTGGAAATATCTACGAGAAACATGTGAGTTATATGGCACAGTCATCTTCGATGATGTTGTACTATGCGTATAAATCTCGTTTTGTTCTTCTAAGACAAATGATAAGGAAATTCATCTGCTTAAACGGTTAGGCGGTAATCTCTGCTCTTATATATTGTTTGATTATTTCCAAAAGAACCGGGGTTGAGTTTACCGAAAACTATCGAATGTTGGTTCGAAGAGACCGGGATCGGATAAGTATGAATTATCCGAAAACTACTTCGTACCAACTTAAGCGTCATGTTGAAGACATCTTGAAGATGATGGAATCAAAGGTGGAACTCTTTGAAGTGCAAGGGCTACTTGTTACTAATCCTGGGGATGATCCCAAAATTGATGTAGTAGTAGTAGTGCCTTCGGTTTGTTCTTATCCTGAACAACTTGTATGTATGAATGCTGACATTGCATTGTGTCTAGAGGACAGTGTTATCATTCCAAGTGGGAATTGCTAAGAGAAGAAAAAGGTAATTGTGACCTCACAAGCCTCACAACCCGGTAATGACTGAAACGGGGGATATGCTTCAGAGCTATGTGGTTCGCTACCATTAGGATCATCATTCCTCGATCTAGAATTGATATTTATAGTTTTGATATGTGCACACGGGTGGGGCCAGGGTCTGGAATACGTTTCCATAGCTGGTACTCGATGGATGGTGTAATCTGGCTTATCATGTTAAAGGGGCAGGCTGGCTCTAATTCATTGGGGTCGATAGGTTCGATCTTGGTACATTTTTCTAGAGGTGTACTGTGGCATGGGGTACCCCAATAGCCTTGTCACGGATGGAATTCAATCTCCAATAAGTTCCTTTACGGACTTAGTTGTGCCCAACTATGTTGATATGTGAGATGCAAGCATTTCAACTATTTTATATATTTATTTTCCCCTCCAGACATTATTATAATATCACTTGATTTTATAATAAAAAATGGTTTGGTGATTGTAAGGTAAAAACCCGTCTATGTTTATATGCGGTGTGGTCTTGCGAGATACCTTTACTTTTGAAAGGTTCTATAACTGTAAAAATCAATTTGATTGTGTTTCTCATGCTGGTTTTACTAGACAGATCCGGGCATTTTTTTTCTTATAATGCTCGGGTCAGCCCGAGTATACTTTCTAGATTTAGTTGGACACTTGGAGCTATAGGAGACGAGCTGGATGCCTTGAAGACGTACTCCCTATTTTCTTTATCTTCTGCTGCTTGTTTCTTGTTTGTATTTGTCAGCGATTGTAGGACCGGTTGTTATAACTGTCCAAGCTAATGATAGGTTAGTGTTGCTCTGATGTTAATATGTATATTAAAGAGTTTTTCCCTTTTGTAAAGACTGGTTTTATATTATATATTACTCATCACATTTATGAGATTCTATTCTGTCATTTCTTTTTCTTTCTCCCGAACAATCTGTCTCTCCGACATATGAATGCTTGGCACGTGAATACCGTGGATGTATTAGTGTCGACTTCTAAGGGTCGAAAAGATGAGTTGTTACACCTACTAAATAGTTGAAACAGATCCTACGAGGATATTAGTTCACCTATACACGAGCGAGTATAATTCCATAGGCCCAATAGTTGAATATGTCCCACATTGGTATAATGTATACACAACTATTGGTAGCCCCTTGTGGAGAGCAAATTCTCTTGTGTGATACCACTAACCTCGCATTCCAATCCATTTTAATGACCATGTCATTCTTATCAACCTAAGTTATTAGCAAACTTTAATAATTCACACCCATCATAAATGCATACTTGAGGCTACGTTTATATTTTCATACTTATTTAATTATTACGCCTCTAATGTTCAATGGTTTATAATATTTCATTACTTTTTCATGCGTTTACTTCTTATCCTTTTAATATAAGTTTAATGTCATTTACAGGTTTCACTAAAAGATCTAAATATCTTTTCCAATTTACTTTCCTTTCTCATTATTGAACTTTTATTTCTATTTCTCTTTAACTCCTACCACCCTCCCTTATTTAGTGAACTTTCCATACGCTTATATTATATATACTTCTTGTCTTTATTGACTTTATTACTTGCCTACCTTGTTATTGTTTACAATTTGGTTTCCATCTTGTCTCTATTGCATATAAATGTGTATAATTTGACAATTTAACATTATTATTATCACAACTTCAATTCTTTAATTCGTCTTTTGGGATTTCTGCATTTTAATGCATTGGAATTACACCTCCCTCAAAAGGAAAAGTTAACACTATAAATCTCTATATCTTATCCAAAAAGGGAATTCGTGTTACGTTTAGAATTAGAAGGAATTATATTTTTTAGTTATTGAAATAGACATGACAAAATATGGTAAAATATCCCTACTTTATATATCTCTTTATTTTAGGTATATTCTTGTCTTTTCAAACGATACACTTTTATTTATGAATCTAAACTTGATAATCTATAGAAATTTACATCACAACACCCTACATTCCAATGAACTAAAATACTACCTAAATCCCCATAATTTATTGTGATAACTCTAACTTATATTTTACTTAAATAGGACATTTAAATCTATAACTTTGGAACTACAACAAAATTTATAAATTTTAGGGACTATTACTGCCCAATACTTTCCAGATTCTCATGCATGCAATATAAAAATTAAGTTATCAATCACAGAATATGTAAGCATTATTTATAAATTCATTACATGTATACAATTTTAGCTCACAACTCCAAGTTGACATTTAAGCATACAGGAATAAATTTACAACGATATAAATCCAATATTACATATAAAAATATATAATTTCCCACTCACCTTTTTAGCTTTCCATATCTTTAGATCTAATCCCTGTTATTTCAATTTGACTCCCCTTATTCTCCCTACTTGAATACATATACCGCAGGCATACATATATCTATCAGAAATCTAGATCAGAGGAGATTTGGATTTAATTTAGATTTTAGATCTGGATTTATAATTTACCTTAGCTTTGACGAATTGATTCGTCCCTATTCTTCTTATGAATTATCCACTGTTATTCTCCACTTGTATATATGTACATAACTATAACTATTTTTAGAATTAAGAATTTTAGTGGAGAAGAGAAAATAGCAAAATTCCATCGTTGCTCCATAAAATATGAAAAGAAAGTGACAGATTAGGTCCGTATTTATAAGGGTTCGAATCAATACTAGCCATTATATTCTTTTATTCTAAATCTGATTCGTTTGGCCATGTCAAAATCTCAAATTTGACAACTCAACTGGGCGGTCGACCGAAAGGTCGATAACCCCCCTTTCGGTCGACCGCCAATGGTTGATCGGACGATATTACAGGTTAACCGGTTGCTTTTTATTTGATTAATTAATTATATCGTTTAATTTGGTTGATTTATTTCCTTTCACGCTAGACTGAGATAATTTATTTCTACGTTAACTTTTCTTAAACCCTATGCAACAGTTAACGTTAGTTAACATTAATTTATTTTTGTTAATTACATTTTATTTCCTTAATTACATATATAACTATTTCTAATTCAAAAACCTTAAATATTAATAACTTTTTTGTTTGAACCCCAATCGAAAAATTTTATATATGAAAATTGATCAGAAAATTGCCACGACCAACGATGCAAGTTTCGTTGCCAAATTCCGACCTTTGCAAAAAAAAATATTTTATGTGTTATTACTTATTTATTAATTTCTCTTTTAATTAATTTTCATAAAAATTACTAAGTGTTACATTCTCTCCCCCTTAAAAAAAATTCGTCCCCAAAATTTCTCAAGGGCTGAATCATGTAATATAACGCGTAACCAATCTAAATTAACCAATCAATTTGTGCGCAAACAATTTTGCAACCAATGGTGTACAAGTGTATGATGTATCACAATACATGTGATATGTGTGCAGAATAATTCTAACCAATTCCTCCTATATGAATGCATTCATTTAAAAATATTTTGAAAATATGGTGCAAACAACCTATATATATTCGTAGTTCTATATGTATGCAAATTTTGAATAATCAAAAACTTTGTTTTGCATCCAAATTTTCCCACGCTTGTATGAATATAAGTATTGTTCAACCAAGTTTTCATCCAATCCCTACCATTCAAAATCCTAGCTCGCCATTCTAACATCCAAATTTTTCTCCCAGTTTTCTATACATATTTTTTTATGCCATAAAAAGGTTTAGATGGAAAATTCCATATTTCCATCCTTTACTTATGTACCCAATTTCCAGATGTACCTTGGAACCTTCTCTCCTGCCTAGATCTCTCCTTCCAACTTTTCCAAGCACGGTCCACATATGTAAATCTTGTAAAGATTTTTAAATTTTAAAATAGAGTTATTTTGAAACCAACTTTGTTCATCTACCAACAAGGTATGGAGAAAGAGATTTTATAGCTAAAACAACCTTTTTCTTTATCTCTAACTACATTTTATTTTACTATTGCTACTACTGCACGGTAAAATTCAAACTTGCTATCATGTTGACTTTTCCCCTTTGTTAAACATATGGTGTTTCAAAACTCAAACATTTTCGACTTTTCCCACTCAAAAATCTTTTTACACAAATTTTTTGAAATATTTGGGAAATTATTTGAAATTCAATATTTCATTACAAAACTTTTCATAACTTTTTATAAAAGTATTTTATTTTCCAAAACCAAGAATTTTGAACAAAAATTTTCAAAATTATATATTTTTCAAAACAAATTACAAAGCTCATGACCCTGGTGCCGCTGCTCCTCTCGTATCACCTGCAGCTCAGCCATATGTCTGCCCTGCCTCCTGCTCTACTATTCTCCAAAATCCACAACTGGCGCCTCTATCCTCATATTTCTAAGGGAGGGCTATCTAATGGCGGAGGTTTCCTCCTCTGTACTGGCTTCCTTTGGAGTCTAACTCTATACTATCGGGAGACGGAAGTGAAAAGATGGCGATATGGGAGGTAGCTCCTCCGGGTCCCTGCTCCTGCGCTTGCATAATGGACCATGATTGCCATAGTCCAGGTCACCTGAATACCACCTATAATGGCATAGGTGACCTTTTGGACGAGGAGGTAGATCTGGTCATAGCTCATCGTCTTGGGGATGATGTTGTGTTGGACGATGTGGGTGGCCTGACGGCCTTGGGCGCACAAGTTCTCTATCTGGCAAATGCCTATCCCCAGATGAAAGATCTGCTCAAGTATAGTAGGATTTGTGGTCTCGATGTCCTCTAAGTTTTCTCCAGCTGCAGAGATAAGTAGGATCCCATCAAAATGCTCATCCGTCATTTGAATCTCTGTTCCCTTGAATTTGAATGCGAAACTAGTCCCATCCTTGTCTAACACGGATACCAAATTGGTGCCAAATAGTCGCAAGCACCTTGGGTGATATTCCTGCTCGAATGTGTCATAGCGAAGAATCTGTAGCAATCCTGTAGCTGTGAATAGGTTCTCCAGATCATAGGCGGCGAAGTCCTCAAACTCCACCGGACATCCTTGTAACAATGTGAATCTAGTAGATTTCTCGTAGCTCTTCACAGTATCTTTGTGGTTCTGGATCCACGCAATCTCTTATGTGGTTATCCTTGGGTGTTGAGCAAAAAAGCTTCTGTGCGGAGGAGCCATAGTTTTGGGTTTATATCTAGATTTGGGCTTGGAAATTGATTGATTTTAGGGTGATGGAGTTGCTGCACGCGGCTTGGGGTTGCTGGAGATGATCGCCATCGATGCTAGTTGGCTCAGATGGTGGTTAGCAACTCTAAGGAGGAGGGAAAGGTCGCAATCATTTTAGGCGGAAGAGGGGTTTCGGTGGAATGAAGCAGCTTGACTTGGACAAAAATATATCCCTCCATAAACAACGATCGGTCGACCGTTCTTCTCTAGGGGTCGACCGCTCATTTTGTTTTGGGCCAGGTTGAACCTGGACCCTTTTTAGGACGTACCAAATATAAATTTACTAACTATTAACTATCATTGCTCCATTCTACCTCCGTCTTCTCCATCTTCGCTCTGGCTACTCTGAGAAATTCTTGCCTACCTAACGTGGTGCATTCGCCGATCGCTTTGTTCTATTATTCTACCTTCGCATTTTAAATTCATCACACATATACAATTTTAGCCTACAACTCCAAGTTTACAATTAGGTATATGGCAATAGATTTACAATGATATAAATCCAATATTATATAAAAATATATAATTTTCCACTCACTTTTTAGCTTTTCAAATCTCTAGATCTAATCCATGTTATTCCAGTTTGACTCCCCTTATTCTCCCTATTTAAATATATATACCGCAAGAATACATATATCCATCAGACATCTAGATCAGAGAAGAGATTTGGATTTAATTTAGATACTAGATCCGGATTTATAATTTACCTTAGCTTTAACAATTTAATTCGTTCATATTCTTCTTCTCAATTGTCACTTGCTGTTCTCTAAGTATATATGTATATAAATATAACTATTTTTAGAATTAATAATTTTAGTGAAGAAGAGAAAATGGTAGAGTTCCGTCATTTCTCTAAAAAAATATGAGAATAAAGTGAGGGGTTAGGTCCGTATTTATAGTGATTCGAAGCCATTTGACTTTTTATTCTAAATCCGGGTCATTTGGTCATGTTAAAATCTCAGATTTGAAAATTCAACTAGACGACCGCCACCCTCACCGGTCGACTGCTAACGGTCAACCGGTCGATATTAGGGGTCGACCGGTTGCTTCTTGTTTGGTTAATTAATTATGTCATTTAATTTGACTGATTTGTTTCCTTTAGCACCACTGAGATACTTTATTTCTACGTTAACTTTTCTTAAACCCTAAGTAACAGTTAACATTCATTAACAATATTTTATTTTCGATAATTACATATTATTTCCTTAATTATATATATAATTATTTCTGATTCAAAAACTACAAACGTTAATAAATTTTTCGTTCGAACCATGATCGGGAAACTTTATATATGAAAATTAATCAGAAAATTGCCACAAACCTAATGGTACAAGTTTCGTAGTCAAAAACTACAAATGTTAATAAATTTCTGGTGTTAATACTTATTAATTAATTTCTTTTTTAATCAATTGTCGTAAAAATTATGGGGTGTAACACTTTACGCTACCCTATTGTTGATTGACCTCCTTCTTTAGCTGACCCTTAACCATTTCACCATTGATAGGGTTCAACATAGCTACTTTCACTAAACCTTCAAATATAGCACCATAGGGAATCTGATTGAGTTCCAATTCCTTATGCGAGGAGTTCAATCCCCTTACCTTCACTGCCTTCTTATTCTAGGAATTAATAGAATTAAACCCAAATCTTGCAAGTTCATTGAACTAATTCACATACCCTCAAATAGAAAAATCTCCTTATTTGAGCTGAATAAAATTCTCCTATAGAAATCCTTTCTCAGCCCCCAAGACAAACATAATCTCAAACTTCTCTTTGAACTCATCTTATGTAATTCCTCCTCATTGGCATCAAAAGTTACAATCTTCCCCTAATTTGCTGCTTCTCCCTACAAATGCTAAGAAGCCAACTGCCTTTTTGCAGTATCATTCCAGCCCAATAAATTAAAGATCTTCTCACAATTACAAAGCCATCGCCGCGTTTTCTACATAAGGTTCAGTTCCAATGTAGGGCTTACCACCATAACTAGAGAAATCCCTTCACAACTTTGGGAGATCCAAATAGGTGGTGGTTGGACATGAACCACTCCTTGTGCAGTAGTTGTTCGTATTACAGGATTAATTTTGGTCTGGCTTATCGCCTGTAGGTATCGATGAAACCAAACAAGAATGTTCACTCCTGATATATCCATAGTATCGACTCTAATGCCATTCCCTATCCTAGTTTTAGCTCCACTAATATTAATCTCTATTCCAGTTTTATGTTTAAGTTAAGTTACTCATTCTTGACTGTTTATAAATGGTATTCATTAGCGACTCCCAAATAGATACTTAATATAACCGGATAGTAAATTTTGTATACATATGTACATAGCTAATATATATTTATAAAAATAAATATATGTTCTCTCAATATGTCCTAATCCTTAAATTAAGGTAAGTTTTTCTCTAATACCAAATGAAACAACCCACAATCTCAATCCTCTAATTTCACGCCCAAATTTACATTCAAACCACGAAAGCCAAAAACGGTAGCCATTGGGTTTATGATAAAAATAAATAGGATAATGCTTTAACTACAACTTTCAGAATTGATAGCGGTAGGAACAATATATAATACCAAATATTCATGTATTAAAAGTAAATTAAAGTCATATGTGTTAGAAGTGGGCCAGCTCATAGCGAAGTTAAATGGTAAATTTCAAAAAAATCTATTTAAGATCTATAAGGCCTATGAAGTCTAAATGGATTTTAGATCTAACCTAATAAAGTTTTAAATAAAATCTTATTTTTTTTAACTTTTTCTAAAATGGTTCTGAATATCTGTATTTTAATCAATATGAGATGTTTATATCAAATAAAGTATATCAAATATACTTTTGTGTATAAATGTGTGTAGTAGTTACAAGTTAAAATTAATTTTGAGAAGGAAACTTTTCATTTCTCTCTCTTCATTTATACGGTTAATTAAGGGGAAATTTTTTCTTATTTAGAAAGAGAAACATTTCATCTCTCTCTTTACTTAAATTGATTTACTTATTAAATAACATTTATGAGCCAATTTATACTAGGCATAGATTGTGAGTATATCACAATATACCCCAGTGAAAAATGTGCAAGTGCAATATGGAAAAAATGTGTACATATTTAATATATATGTATATAGATGTTGCGATTTGTATCTATAATGTATACATTGCCCATTTATATGTGCAATGTTCATCACAAAATAATTTAAATGTATATTGAAATATTTACATATATATATATATATATATATATAACAAAATTAACTTACATATTAAATGAAATGAATAATCTAATGTTTGGATAGATTTGATACAAAAAGGTTGGAATGAATGGGTAGTGATACATTTAGGTGGCATTAAAAGAAATAGTAAAAGACATTTAAATGGAAATTAAGGAAATGTAAAGATGGAAATATTTTAGCCTTCTTTTTTTCTTCCTTCACTTGTTTTCTCAACATTTTAAACTTACGTGTATGCGTCTATCAAAAATTAATTCACATTTTAAATGAAATAAACTATTAAACTATTTGAATAGATTTGACCAAGTTTATAAAATAGACTCAAATTTAAGTTCCAAAACATCAAACGTTGCTAAGTAAATAATATTAAGTATTAAATTAAAACTAATAAAGTAGTTAAAGATATTTAAAATATGTAAAATTAATATATATATATATATCTGTGTGTGTGTGTGTGTGTGTGTATATATGTATATGTATATATATAAGTTTGTAGCATAAAAGATGACCTAAACAATGTCATCTTTATTTTAAAAACATAAACTATTTAAAAAAATTGTGTGTGAAATATACATATAGTATTAAAGTTATCAATGTTTAAAATGTGTGTGTGTTAAACAATTAGCCCCTAATTTTTTTAATTAAATGCAAAACCCCAACAATGATATTTATAACACATAAAAGATTCAAATATATATTTACATATGCAGATTCAAACAGTTATAAGTAACAACATTTGCACATATAAAATCATTATAAAATATCAAGGATATAATCTACACTAAATGATCTGATGTATAATTTAAATTGAGATTAGATAATACCTTAAGAAGTAGCTTAAGAAACACACATTGAATGAAGATATCTCTTCAGATCTCCAAGATCCACACTCGATCCTTGCAAGAGATGTATGAACCACTTATGTTTCATTATTATTTTTATGTTTGCATTTGATTTGGAGTTGAAATTGAAATTTTTTATTTTGTTTTATGCAATGGAAGGTTGGGTGGAGAGAAAAGAAAAATATGAATGAGAAAGAATAAATTGTATGTAGGAAATGAATTAGTGAATTTAATTTAATTGAAAGAATGAAACCTTTCTCGTTCTTCAATTAAAACTTCCCTATTTAATACCCTTGATTATCTCTCTCCCTCCACTCCTCTCCTTCACATGATATGGTTGAAATTACATACCATTAAATGACATAAAATTTTCATAAATCACTTCATGCAATTATCTTTTATTTAAATTACATCGATATCATATATTAATGCGTGCAAATAAAACTTATATAAATGCATTCAAATAACTAAAAACAACACCTAAACATCAACTAAATTAAATAATAATTAATATTTCTTAAATATTAATTAATTTGATCAATTTGCAACATTTCATAAATTAATTAAATCAAGTTTTTTCGAAGAACTCATCACTACGGTTGTGCGAGTCAAAGGTGTAAATTCAGTCAGCGATTAATATTGGATAATTTGAATATTAACGTTCACACGTCACATTTGCTAGTAGTGTGACATTGAATGTATCGCTTACACATCTTTTGATAAGATCTAGTTTTGCTTATTATAAGCGGTACTAGATAGTGACAATTATTTACACTAATTCTCTTCATCAAAACTATATCACATTAGGACTTATGGAATTTGGTAATGGTCAAAATTCTAATATTGTCCACATTCAACTTTATAGCCCAAACATAAAAGTCCTTGATTCAATAATAATTATTATTATTAACCAAACTACTTTGGCCAAAGATTTTTGACTTTGAGTTGATTTCAGTTAACCATGATACTAACCTCATATAACTGAGGAGACGAATCCACTCTTGAACAATGTTTCAGTTCTAATGCTTCCACTCAAACCAACTATAGTCACTTGATAAACGATGTGCCATGTTTAACTATAAACAAATAAGAGTTTCCATATTGAAGATCAATAGTATTCTCAAGTCAAAAGAACCATGTAAAATTTTCACATCGACATTTTCTGTTTGATCTTTGTTATATTAACCAATAGAAAACTATTGAGTGAGTCATTCCACAGTTATCCAATAACTATCAATGCATAACCCCTTTATGCCCCCCGGCAGTCATGGGTAATCCACTGCCCAACAATTGGAGAATGTTACGTACTCTAGTCTCAATGGATGTATTGATATCCAGTCTCGATGCATCTTGACTTGGAATATTTAAAATAGAATGTTTAATTTTATTGTGATAAATTACTCATGATTACAATACCTTGTAACTTTTATCACAAAATATATCATTTATGGATTTTCTATTAAATATATTTTTAATTAAATTAATTAATTAATATAACACATTATATCAAGTATATAATAAAAAGAAAACACATTTTTATTTCAAGCAAAATTGGTTATCGAGTTAGATATTATGTAACAAATTACATAATTGTCCCTATGGCATACCTCTAGCTCTATCAATCTTCCACTTGCACTTGGGGTTCATTATGGAATCTCTATCCCATCCCTTCAATCATTTTGATGAGAACTGGTCGAGTTAGACCCTTCATGAATGGATTTGCTATGTTGGTTTAATTATCTACTATGTCAATCAACTCACTCTGATGCTGATAAATTACTTTTATCATGTGGAACTATTCGGAGTACGTTTCTCGACTTCTAGTGAGCTCATATTATTACATTGCTACAATATAGCAAGGATTAGTATTCTTAATACTCTGACTCACCCCTAGATTAGTTATAATTTTGTGCATTTATATATATATATATACACTTCGCTTTTATTGTGGCGCTATTCAAGGCAATGTATGTAACCTTTTCACTGAATCAGCCACAACGTTTCTTTTGGAACATGTCCAAATTAAAGCTTCCTGACTTGTATTTTTTACTAACATATTATAATAACGTCACTTATGAAATTTGAGTTTAACAACCCTTCATAAGGAGTTTGTTGTTTCTGTAACTATTTTCTAGTATTTCATAAATACATGAGAACACCTCAAACAACCATTTAGTGATATCAATTTTGTAACACCACACATCTATACCCATATCACCCAAGAGTATTACTAAGTAATACTGTCGAGTAACACAGAGAATGAGGCGATGTGGGTGATACATATGTGAATATTCCATTGGACCAACACTGAATACGTCACATAGTATAGATACAACTCACGTCGACATAAACAATCTCTGTACAAAGCAATAAATACGTGTGATTTCTGAGGATAGAACAATACAATCATAATCAAAAGTAATACAAACTACATCCTAGAGTCGATCGGAATAAATTATAATATACATCACATATTACATAATAGAGTTTACATCACCACCATACTACAAATCCCACTAGTACATATCCATATCTTACAACTGTTGAGCTGTTAGCTATAACTATAGTTACTATAGTACATACACACTACAACATTGACTACATAGTAGAACTAATAGTATATAGATAGATAAGGTCCAGCTGAAATGCTAATATGTAGTGGTAGAAGTGGCTCCATACCTGCTAACCTATAGAACTCGTTGTAACGGACCCGAGTATTATAGAAATATAATAACTGGGTCAGACTAGAAGCCTAGTGTGAGTGAAACATAAAAATAAACAAAGTATAACATATGGGGAAATGCTATCATAATATACAAATAAAACATACATATCATAACAAACATCCGTCGCACACATCAAGCATCACACATTCATTCGTATTTATTCACTTATATTCATTTAATTCACTTTATCTTTTATTTTCGCCTTAGTTAATGCTACTGCTAGAAGCCTAGTCTACACCTGAGCCTCATCATTTCTCATATGCAAAGGGAGACACTACTCATAAATTTTTGTAAGCGTCCTCACTAGTCTTTAGCTGCACAATAAACACTATCGTCTCCTCGCTTCCTCGCCACATTGTCTCGTGCCTCGCTTTCCATCGACAACCTCCTCCTTTTGTTCTGTTCTCCTCGTTCCGTTCACCCGTGCAGCATACTATGACCATGTGATAGTGGGGCCAATTCATGACAACCATCAGGGAGCGACCCCATGGTCGGTCAAGCGACGATGAGGCTAGCAAACTTCTGACCATCACATTCATGTAAGGAATTTCGCACGTTTCGATCCACTCAAAGGTGGAGATAATCCTATTTTTTCTTTATAAAAAAATAAAAAAATAATACATCTCACTCGTAAATGAATTACCTTTTATTTTATTACTTCATTCTTCATTTAATTTTTATTTCAATTATATACTCTTCATTTTCATTACTTCTTAGTTTGGCACAATGAGTGGATTTAACTTCATCTCGGTTATAACAAACAATCAACAACCATCCATTCACACATCAATGAGTACTATTTTAATTGATAATCAATGAGATGAAGAATTTTTTTATTATATTCCACTTTATTTTTCCCTTCTTTCTAAACCACTTCAATTTAACTAAATGACGAAACATCTCTTTTATTATTACTATTTTATAATAATAATTATTATTATTTATAAGATAAACATAAATTTTCTTAATTAATTATATCAAATATTTTATAAAAATAATTAAAATTTCTTTTGAAAGCTCATAGTATTTCAAAACGTTGATTTTTATACTAGTTTCATATTATAGGCTCAAAAGCCCATGCTGCGCACACACTCCTGCACTCACTTCACACATTCATACTTCCATACACACACATACACACCATGAAAACCCATACACATACACTCCCCGACCCAAATCCCTTTTCATTTCATTTTCATTTTTTTCCTTTTCTCTTTCTTTTAATATGTGCATGGGCTATGCACATGCATAGGCCATTTAGGCCATGGCTGGGCCTGGGTGAGCCCAGCCAGTTGACCTTGATAGTACCAGGTCTGGTCAGGTCTAGAGGTCAAGGAATGGGCCTGGCCTCTCAGCTGCCAATGTGCAGCAGCATTGTTGTTGCTGTCATGTGCAGCAACAGAGGCTGCTGCCATAAGAAAACGGTCGAGGCCACTTGCTTGCAGAGCCCGGCATATCCCCTCAACGCAACTCCTTCCCCCTCCGCCACCTCTTTCTCACTCTCATTCTATTTCAAAATCAATAGAATTTTATGTGACGAATCACCTTTCTAACTCCTTTGAACGACACTTAATACATCCACAATATTTGTGCGTCGTTGCCCAAGCATCAGAAAGACGAGTTGTTGTGGGATAAAATAGAAGAACATAACAGAAAATCTCACAACAGAACATTTAATTATAAAATAACAATACAATAGTACATAAGGTTACTCCTTAACATGGAGTTATCAGAGTAATAACAAAAGTACTACCATCAGTCAAGGCAGTTATAACAACCTTCCTTTACACTTACTGATACAAAATACACATACATAAATAAACATAACTGTGGAAATAGATAACTAGATAAATAAGGAGCCTCTTGCTCGTCCATCATCTTCAAAAGAGCCTAAAGAAGCCTGTTACTCTGGGACTACTCAAATATAAATGTGTACCCGAGAGTTTAAGGAAAACAAACAACTCGGGTCAGACAATAAGTCTAGTATGAGTGAACTGTAAACAAAGGATAGAAATAAACAACAGTATGTAAGACCACATCACCAAATGCAGAACGGGTTTCCCCTTATAAGAACAACATCCAACCACAAGTAATGGGTATAAATGATTAAACCTCACGAAGTATGCAAGACACTTCCCAATGCAATTAAGAAAGAAATAAATTCAAGGGTTTGAATCAAAAACAAGAAAAAGGAAAATTTTCAACAATGGCTAGGAGGGTGCATCCTCATTACCGAAAGTATACCTCTAGACAATATACTTGAGAGGGTCATTTTCTCTATGACTGCCTCTGAAATGTACAAGCCGGACCCTGCCAACCTTACAGAGTATCCGACTATTTCACATCTCTGTGCATATACAACCAAATCTAATCTAGAGTAAATGTGAGGATACCCTAATGGGAGCAACCCCATATAGCTTGACGTCCATTATTATTTAGTTTTAGTCATTTTGGACAAGATATCAAAGCTCAAATGTGAAACAAATCGTCTTAGACTAATGATAAACAAAGAAGATAGTGGAATCGATAGTCGATAAATCAACTATCGGGAATAATTAAAATGATTGTATGTGGAAATTAAATCCCATACCCTTACCGCTACTCGTCGATTTCAAACTTGTACTATCCTTTGGTTGAATGAAGTCAGGTAGGTAAAGGTAGTGTTACCACTAAGGCTTGCCTTGACGACATTTTTGACCTTTGACATAGAGACAAGCTTCCATACCTCGACATTTTGAAGTGGTTATGGGTCTTGTTTTGGTGGTAGAGTGATGTAGAGAAGAAAGAAAGAATTTTAGCAACTTTGCTTAAAGAAAAATAGAAAAAAAAAGTGATTTTTAATTTCAAATCTTTTTGGAAGCCATGGATGGAAGCTTGAAAAGCTTGAAAAAGAAAGGAGATAAGAATTATAAAAAGAAAGAAATGAAGTAAAGAATGAAGTGTGAAAGGCGAGTTGTTTTTATATAAATTGAAATATGAGAAATTACCTTTCTACCCTTGGTCATTTACCCTTCATAACTTGATGCAAACTCATCCACCCCTTCCTTGCTTCACATGCAAGCATCAACCACCTTCCCCCTTATAGCTCTTCCGTCACTTCACCACTTTTCAAGACAAGATGTTACCTTTTTACCATTTTCTTTTCTTTTTAAATTTTTAAAAGAAAAGTCAAATTTACTTTATTACTTTAAGTAAATATTTAAACTTATTTAACTCTAACTCAATCATATGTTATTTATATAAATGTGTACACATGTACCATAGCGTACACAACATATTCCGACAACTTTTGGCTAATGAAAAGCCCAAAATCTGAAAAACGATTTGCGATATATTTTTAATTATTTTTCGAACTAATTATTTTCATAAACCAAATTCTTCAACAACTTCACCTTCACTAATATTTACTTAAAAGAAGTTTATTTGAGTTTTAAAATCCATTATTTAAATATTTAAAAATATATTAAATATTCAAATTCAAAATGATTAAATTATAAGTCGTTACATTTTATTCTAAAACTTGGTTTTCAGCAAATTTTTGTTAAAGTTTAGCTTAATTTATCTACAGTTTACATATCAAATTTCATCAAACTAATTTTGAATTTACAAGACAAATACCAACCTTCAAAACAAAAGAACAAAGAAAGAAAATTACCAAGTTTCACTCACCTTTGAAGCTCTTAAACTAGCAACCTTCACTCTTTTTCTCTTCTACTTTTACACCCTTGCACAAGCTTTTCCCCCTTTTTTCACTATCTTCTCTTACTCCAAACACTTGAATTTCTTGCTTCTTCTTACTTCTAAACCTTGCATAGGGGTTTGTGTGCACTCTAAAACAACTCTTTTATTTTTATTTATTTTATTTAATTTTATATGGATTTCAGAAAATCATATTTTTATGTAAAGAGAGCTTCGTGGTTTAATAAAGTGGAAAATAAAAATAAGATGAAGAAGAATGTATACGGTGAAACTTTGTTTATATTAGAATGAGATTGCTTGAATAATTACCCACAAGAAAAGTGTAGAATCCTCTCGTATAGGTATACATGGGAAAAGAATAAGGTATGCATACAAAGGTTTATTTTTTTAATTTGCGCATGCTTCATTCTTCCATCTCTCTTTTCTATTGCTTTTTGTTTAACTTCACATGACTTCTGTATATGAACATATGTACGTATACATCATTGCATATTCATTCATTCATATTTTTTAAAAGCTATATATAGAAACTATGCATCCACTATATATTCACCAAGAACTTCAACTCAAAATTCAACAAAACTAATTTAACAAATTTTAACAAAACTTGCACATAAACACGATTTTATGAATTATAAGTAAATTATATATTTTTATTTCATTTACAAAGTTTATTTAGTATTTAAAATCAAATTATATTTTTATTTCTTTTATTTGCAAATTCATGCTCGAAATCATCATATTTTGCACAAAAATGCAATTTTGCCTTTCTAAAGTAAATTTCTAACATTTGTGGTGTTTTTATACTTTAAACTTTGTTTTAACATGATATAACCATTTTAAATCAATTTTTAATCATTCAATTTTTAATTTGCTTAAACTTCTTTTTATACTTCGCTTTTTGTCAAAATTGACATAACATGTCAAAAATGATGTTTTTGGCCAAAACTCATTTTTATTTGCTTTTTACACATTAATTAAGATTTTCATTCTTATTTAAACTAATTTTAGTCATTAAGGTCAAATTAAATCAATTTAACACTTTAACTCATTTTTAATCAAATTATTACTCGAAAGTGCTTCATAATATATTATTTTCTTTAATATAACTTCCAGGCGATGTAATCATGTGTGCTTCTCTCTGATAGTCTAAATGACATATCGAAAACTTACATCGCTTTAATTCGCTTGATTATTTATTTAATTATCGATTATTTACTATTTTCTTAATTAATTCAAGGTTAAAAGTTCGAGCTGTTATAGAACTCCCCTCCTTATAGGAATTGCGTTCTCACAATTCACGTTCAAGGAGACTATAACAACTACTTCTAGTGTGTGTATATCTATATATATCATACATAAGAAACCATAGCAAACAATTCATTCAAGCAAACAATCAAGCAACAAAGATATGTGTGTGTAAGTAATATTTACTATACGTCACACCTGACTCGGTCGGAGCCTTAAACAGTTTTGGGTAATGTGGCCGCATACTCTCCTGGGTCTCCCAAGTGCAATCTTTCGGGTTATTCGACCACTGAACTTTAACAAGTGGTACAACCCTATTCCTTAACTGCTTAACTTCTATATCAACAATATGAATCGGCTAGTTAACAACAGTCAGGTCAGGCTCGATATTCAGCTCTTCTATCTGCTTTAGCTCTAAAATCATCTTAGGATTATGTATGCATTTCCTAAGCTAATAAATGTGAAACGCATTGTGTATTCCCGAGAGATTAGCTGATGATCGACTCTATAAGCTAGTTCTCCAACCCGTTCTAGAATTGGATAAGGACCAATGTATCTTGGAGATAGCTTCCCTGTCTTGTTAAATCTCATCGGTCCTATCATTGGTGAGAATTTGATAAATACTAGATCTCTAATAGTAAATTCCAATAGCTTTCGTCTTCGATCGACATAAGAATTCTTCTAATCCTTTGCCTCTTTCATCCTTGCTCTAATTAATTGAATCTTCTAATTAGCTACTCGAATCATGTCTGGACCCAAAACAAGCTTATCACCAGTCTCCAACCAACATGCTAGTGATCGACATGGTCTCCCGTATAAAGCTTCGAAAGGTGTCATGCCTATGAAGGAAGGTAATCTTTCCAAGTGCCTCCAAAATCCACTATGCATGCATGAAGTAGGTCTTTTAGTACTTTACTCACCCTTTTGGTTTGACTGTCCATTTGCGGATGGTAGGCGGTATTAAAATTCAACTTCACCCAAAGCTTTTAGCAAACTCTTCCAAAATGCACTTGTGAAGAGAGGGTCACAATCACTCACTATGCTAGTGGGCACACCATGAAGTCAAACAATTTTCTTTACATAAAATTTAGCAAGATACTCTACTGTTCGCTTTGACTTAACAGGAATAAAGTGTGCTGATTTAGTGAGTTCGTCCATAATAACTCATATACTCTCATTACGCTGCTTCAAACATGGTTAATCATTGACAAAATCCATCAAGACTCTATCCCACTTCCACAATGGTACTTCCAGAGGTTGAAGTAGTCCGCTGAGTTTCTGGTGCTTGGCTTTAACTAACTGCCAAGTTACACATCTCTTCACATACTCTCCAATGTTTCGCTTTATGCCATCCCAATGAAATAGCCACTTCATTTCCTGATACATCTTCGTTTCACTAGGATGTATCGTGTATCTAGAATAATGTGAATCATCTAAAACTCGTCTTCGAAGATCAGTATTATCTAGTACACAAAGTCTTCCATTCTTCTGAAGACAACCGGCTAAATCTAATTAGAATCCCTTCAAATCATCAATGTCTACTCCATCCTTCAATCACTATACACGATTAGCAATGATTGGGTCTTCTTTCCATCTTAACGATATCTCTTCAATCAAACTAGGACTTGCTTCGATGGTCACAAGTATAAATTTAGAGCCACCCGGTGCACCTTTATCTCAAATATCACAATGTGCTATTTGCCCCAAATCTCTATATTCAGCCAACATCATGGATACTACCGCTTGGTACTTTCTACTTAGTGCATCAGCTATCTTATTGCCTATTCGTGGTGTATAGTGGATCTCGAAGTCGTATGTTGCTAGAAATTCTAGCCACCGTTGTTGATGCATATTCAAATCCTTAGGGGCAAAGAGATACTTTAATGACATCATATCTTCAATTTAAACACCAAGACATCTAACTCCAAGTCATGTGTAGCATACCTCACTTCATGTGGTCTAGCAGTCTCAAAGCATAAGCTATAACTCTGTCACATTGCATCAATACAACTCCCAATCCAGCTCCAGAAGCATCTGTATAGACAACCATGTCTTTATTCCCATCTGGAACAATCAGGATAGGTGCATTGGTTAACAATTCTTTCAACTTCACAAAGTCATCTTCACACTCCTTTGTCCACACATACTTCACTCCTTTCCTAGTTAGTTTAGTTAATGGAGTTGCTATCTTGGAAAAGTTTTGATAAATCTCCTGTAATATCCAGCTAACCCCAGAGATATGTGTATCTCTATCACCATCTCGAGTCGCTTCCAATTATTAATAGCTTCAATCTTGGTTGGATCAACGGATAACCCTTTTTCTAAAATAATATGTCCAAGAAACTTCACCCCTCATTGCCAGAAGTGACATTTGGAAAATTTAGCCTCTAGTTGATGTTCCCTCAAGGTCTGTAAGATAATATTCAAATGCGCTACATGCTCCTCTTTTGTTATATAATATATAAGGATATCATTGATAAAGACCATGATGAACTTATCTACATAATTCTAGAATATTATGTTCATTAGGTCAACAAAATATGCCAAAGCATTCGTCGACTCGAAAGGCATGACTAGCCATTCATAGGATCCATAACTCATCGTGAAGCCTGTCAATGGAATGCTTTCTTCTACCACACGAAACTGATGGAATCCAGTTGCTAAATCAAGTTGAGAAAAGATCTTTGCTCCACATAGTTGATCAAATAAATCATCAATCCTTGGGTAGTGGATAATGATTATTAATGGTCAGCTCATTCATCTTCCAGTAAGCGATGCAGAGTCGCAACGGTCCATCAACTTTCTTGAGAAAGAATGCAGATGCGCCCCAAGGTGAGCTACTTGAACAAGTAAAGTTTTTCTTCTAAAAATCTTCAAGTTGGGTTCTCAGCTCTCCCATCTCTTTTAGGAACATCCTAGATGCTGATATGTTGACAGGTTCAGCACCTGGTATTAAATCAATTTTGAACTCCACTGCTTGCTTTGGTGACAAACCAGTCATGGGTTCAAAGACATCAGCGAACTCCCATACAACTGGTATCTTAGCAATCTCATCTTTGTCTCAAGCATTAGTAGCAAATAAAAAAACACCAGTACTTGATTGCAAATCTTCCAGTGCAATCTGAATACGCCCCTCATAGTCTGGGTGCTTGAGTGTAATTACTAGGTCGACATAGAATAAACGAGCTTCATATCTCCAGGCCAGCCCGTACCTAGTATTAATCCAAAGTCCAAATGTCCACCAAATGCAATTCACACATAAAAGAATACCTGAATATGTCTATCTAGACATGGCTGCACTTCATTATCAAAGTAGCATAACCCCCAATAAGATTAGCCGCTTGAAGAGAAGTGACCAAGTTAGACATCTCTAATCGTAATTGATCAGCTAATTCCTTGAATATAAAACTATGGGATGCACCAGTATCGAATAAAATTCGAATAGGAATATCATTAATATTAACCATATCATCCAAATTGCAGGCCTCTTCCCTCTAACCTGTGTTGAAGGACCAGTTGTCTCGATGATGAACATCTTTGTTGGCTGAGCTTTCGGCTGGTTAGGACAAGTCTTGTTAATGTGTCAAGTGCTCTACATCTAAAGCATAGTTTCTATTGTCCATGGTTAGTAACAGTGCACTGATCTGTGTAATTCCCTCTAGAACCATAAGCAAGCATGTTACTTCCAGTTTCTCTGGCTGCTTCTGCCTAACCGACTTTTGTCCAATTAACTTCTGTCCAACTGGTATATGTCTGAAGTGTTTCTTAAATGCCGGTATACTTTGGGTGTTACCCTTTCCTTTGCTGGGGAAGAATCTTCTCTTGAATCCCACTCCAGAAGCATTTGAACATTTAGGAACCTCCAAACAGTCTTCTTTCTCTACTTGCTCATATTGCAGTGTTAAGTTCACAATCTCTTCAAAATAAACCTAATCCACGTCAGGAACATATCCCTTAACTCCTTCCTCAGTCCTCGAATGCATTTTTCATTCCTCTTGCGTATTGTACTAAGAAGTGCCATTTCATACTTCGACATCGCATTGAACTTGTTCAAATATTCTTAGACTGATATATCACCTTGCTTAAGATCGATGAATTTCCTTGAACAAGGATGCCTTCTCAGCTTCTGGAATGAATCGAGCTTTAAACATCTCTTTAAATTGTTGCCATGAAATCTCATCATCTGGAATCTTGAAAATCATATCATTATACCAATCTAATGCACTATCCTGTAACTGCCTGGAAACCAATCGCCTCTGAGGAGCGCGAGGACTTCCATTCGCGCATTTTGCATGATAGTCATCCATTGCTGCATAGCCAACCTCACTTCACCATCCTTACCATGGTCTGACTGCATTGGATGATCATTCGTATTGGTACTTATACCAGCACCTCCACATTAGTTTACTTTGGTGGCATACTTACTAATCTGCACCTTACAATGCATCTTCGTTAAATATGCAGTGAATAGAGAGAGAAATATACATATACGTATGAGATCCACTAACAAATACATGTATATAATACGTATCCCTAATGATTACCCATGTAATCATATACATATTCTCCCCTCCTTATAGAGAGGAAGAATATAAACCAGGGTTGACTCCTCCTATGTTTCAACTCTAAGGTCATCCTTACTTATTATTCAACGAATTGTTCTGAACCTCTTGCTCTGATACCAACAATGTAACATACTACCTCTATAACCATATTACCCAAGAGTATTACTGAGTAATACTATCGAGTAACATGGAGAATACACACATAAATATTCCCTTGGACCAACACTGAATACGTCACATAGTATAGATACAACTCACCTCGACATAAATAGTCTCGGTACAAAACAATAAACACATGTAGTTTTCGAGGACAGAATAACACAACACAATCAGAATTAATACTAACTACATCATAGACTCAATAGGAATAAAATATAATTTACATCATATATTACATAACAGAGTTTACATCACCACCATACTACAAATCCCACTAGTACAAATCCACATCTTACAACTATTGAACTGTTAACTACAACTATACTTACTATAGTACAGACACATTACAACATTGAGTACATAGTAGAACTAATAGTATATGAATAGATAAGGTCCAACTAAAATGCTAAGATGTAGTGGTAAAAGGACTCCATACCTGCTAACTTGTAGAACTCGGTGTAATGAACCAGAGTATTATAGAAATATAATAAACGGGTCAGACTAGAAGTCTAGCGTGAGTGAAACGTAAAAAATAAACAAATATTAGCATATGGGGAACTGCAATCATAATATACAAACAAAGCATCCATATCATAACAAACATCCATCGCACACATCAAGCATCACACATTCATTCATTTGTATTTATTCACTTATATTCATTTAATTCACTTTATCTTTTATTTTTGCCTTAGTTAATGCTACTGCTAGAAGCCGAGTCTACATCTGAGCCTCATCATTTCACAGATGCAAAAGATGACACTACTCATAATTTTTTTTGAGCGTCTTCATCCATCTTTAGCTACACAATAAGCACACCTCGTCTCCTCACTTCCTCGCCATGCCTCGTTTCCCATCGAACCACTTTGTTTCGTTATGTCCTCCTCATCCTATTAGCCCGTGCAGCAGACTATGACCATATGACAGTAAGGCCAAGTCATCACAACCATCAGGAAGCGACTTCACGGTCGGTTAAGCTAGGATGAGGCTAGCAAACTTCTGGCCATCACATACATGTAAGGAATTTCACACATTTCGATACACTCAAAAGCGGAGATAATCTTATTTCCGCTTTAAAATAAAATAAAAACAAAATAATACATCTCACCCATAAATGAATTTCCTTTTAGTTTATTAATTCATTCTTCACTTAATTTTTATTTCAATTATATGCTCTTCATTTTCATTACTTCTTGGTTCAGCACAACTAGTAGATTTAACTTCATCTCGGTCGTAACAAACAATCAACAACCATCCATTCACACATCAATGAGTACTATTTTAATTAATAATTAACAAGATAAATATTATTTTAAACTATATTCCACTTTATTTTTCCCTCCTTTATAAACCACTTCAATTTAACTAAACGTCGAAACATCTCTTTTATTATTACTATTATATAATAATAATTATTATTATTTATAAGGTAAACAGAAATTTTCTTAATTAATCATATCGAATATTTTATAAAAATAATCTTATTTCTTTTGAAAGCTCGTAGTATTTCAAAACATTGATTTTTATACTAGTTTTCATGTTATAGGTTCAAAAGCCCGTGCTGCGCACACACTGTCACACCCACTTAACACATGCATACTTCCATACACACACATACACACCCTGTAAACCTATGCACATTACACTCCCTGACACAAATCCCTATACTTTTCGTTTTCATTTTTTTCTTTCTTCTTTTTTTCCTTTTCTCTTTTTTTAATACCTACATGGGTTGTGCACATGCATAGCCCACTTAGGCCATGGCTGGGTCTGGGTGGGCCCAGCCCTGTTGACTCTGATCGAACCATATCTGGTCAGGTCTAGTCCAGAGGTTAGGCCAGATGTCACGACCCGGATTTTCGACCTCCGAAAATTGACATAAATACGTCCACTGTATTACATGCCGAGCAATCGAACGCCGGAAACACTAGACTGTAAGGGTTAAAGAAGAAAGAGGTAGAAGAAGAAAATAGAAAACAACAACAGAATCTCACAATCGCGCGGAACAATATATAATAGATAACAATTGACCTTTATACAAAAAGAACTGTAACTGTTTATACATTACATCATCAGAGTACAACACCAAAACAATAACACAATGTTGGACAGTTATGATAACATGTCCTAACAAAGCTGACTATACAGCTTATGATACACAGCGGAATATACATTAAGTATGTGTGATACGTCTCACCATCCAGCTCATCTCCTAAGCTCCACAGCATCCTAACCTGTATCTGTAATACTCAGTCTGACCCGAGCATTATAATAAAATAGCACCCGAGTCAGTCTGGAAAACCAGCGTGAGAAACACACTCAATTGAATTATTAAAGTTTTTAAAATCCTTTGAAATCAAAGGTATCTCGTAAGACCACGCCACAAATAAACATGCCGGGTTTTTACCTTACGATAACCAAAACATTTTATATCATAATCCTCTAATATTATAGTAGTGTCTAAGTACAAATACTTATTCAAATAGCCGAAATTATTACATTCATTAAATTCCAGCATAATAGGTATACGAACAAGTTCGAAGGCACTTATTGGAGATTGGGTTTCCATACAATGGCAGGGCTACTGGGGTAACGCCCGTCACAGTACCTGGTCTAGATCAGAGTACCGAGGACCACTCCCGATCCCCTGCAACACAAGACCGGAGCTACCCCTTACTGGATAGTCCGAATAAGATCACCCCGCGGTTGGGATCAACAACCGCCACCAAAACCGAGATCAAAAGGAGACTCTAGACAGAGATGACCTTACCCTAATTGGGTGCTACCCACTTAGCCTTGCTACACCTCCCCTGTTTTAGCCATTTCCGATTGATGAGGCTAAACGTTACCTTTTAGGAATGAATTTCACTTAGAATGCTCATCGTCCTCCGATGACGATGTTCTGATAGCATTCGTCCATACAAGTTGTCCTGGGTCTGGACAAACCGAATCACCGTCTTCATCATCTTCACGATATTCATTCGCTACGTTCAAACCGGATTGAAGTGGTTTCGAATAATTAAATCCGATCCCGGTCTCTTTGAAACGATCAACGCATTAGCCAATATTGATAGTCGGTTATTTAACTATCAAATTTAATAATCATTCAACCAATTATTTTATTTCCCCTGAAAAGCACCAAGTCTTTTTAAGTCTAGATTTTAAACAAACTAAATCACTTTGTCCAAAATATACACTTTTAAACATTTAAAATAAACTACTTAAAACACTTTATTTAAAATACTAGTTATGAAATTCTATATAAATTTCCCAAGTAAAGCTTTACCAAAACTACTTTTAAAATAAAACTATTATATAAGGTATAAATATTTAATAGTTCCTTTACATCAAAATACTAATTTAACCTTTAAAAATAATTACTACTATAATTAACTTAAATAAATATTTACTTTAACAATTTTAAAACAACTAAATAATAATTTTTCTAAAACATTCTTTCAAAACCACTTTTAAAACTTCTAATTTATACTTAAAAATCTCCTTTGAAATTATACTTGGCTTTTGAGGAAAATACACTTTTCATTCCAATATAGCCCATCTAATCATTTATAAATCCTTCTCGATTTATTTCCAGTTTAATTTACGTCCCAATCCCGTAAATTTCTTTCACATACTTTTAAAAATAAAACCCTCTTTTATTTTTAAAACGATTTACTCATTCCCTTATAAATTTCCACTATGAATTTATAATTTCAAATTATCCACTGATAATTACCTCACTTATTTATAAACCCAGTTTATAAATCCCATAGCCTCATTTTCCTTTCTAACCACCGTTTCAAAACACTTAATCGATTTCAAATCGATTCTTTGAGTTAATTTCATTTTGAATTTATTTCTGGATTTACCAAAATTACCCTAAACCCTTAATTTCAAATCCACTTGCCTCTTCTGATTTAAAATCTTATTTAAATCTGGAACATCAATTCCTTACTTAATTTCAAAATTCCCTTTTCATTTTCTCCCAAACCATTTTAAACCCTGGATTTAAAATAAATCCCTCTAATTCTTAAACAATACCGTTTAAGTTCTCAAAAACTCTTTTATTTCCCATTTATTCAAATCCCTATTTTCCCATACCCCAGAATTTATTAAATAGTATTTCAAAATCAACCATTTACTTTTTCCAAGTTCACACTTTTTATTTATTCATCTTCACTATAATTATTTTACTTAAAATTCCCTTTATTTTCCTTCAAAACCCAATCTTTATATTTTTGATACCTTAAAATACCAAAATATATTCAGCCAAACCATAGCATTCAATAATTTCAATTCACACTATAATCTATCACAGATTAATCAATATTTTATATATCACTGAAATGTAATATATTTAACATTTTTGAGGAATCCAGTTGGATCCCTCAACCTGTTTTCCTGCATCCACAGATGTTAGCACAATATAAAAATACCAATCCCACTTCGAGGGGGATATCGTGGTATAAAGGGTCATCCGCTATTATACGGGGCGCATAGGGTCTCATCCGCTATATAATGCGGGGATACCAATCACTCCAATATATATATACTACTATATATAATATCACATCCAAACTGATAATAAATTATCAATTCAATCAATCAACCCATAATTTAAATTTAACTATTTAAATTAACTAGTAGTCCAATTTGAGTGAGATTAACTCACCTTTCACTTTTTGTTTTGCAATCCGACCCAACTCGGCTATTTCCTTCATGATTTTGGACCTTGTACAAACATTGTATGGTTTATTAATATTTGAAATAATCTAACAGTTAATTACCATTTATTAATTTAATTAACTAAATTTTTTATTTAAACTAATAAATTTAATTTTAAACTAATTTCCCTTTTAATAATTTTTAGTAACTAAAATAATTAAATATGTTAATTTAAACAAGTAAATCACCATAATCCATTATCATAAAATAAACTAACAAGTGAAAATATGTATGTATATTTTTATATAGATATATTTATATTTATATTTTCTTTACTTTATATATATACATACATATATATGTATATAAATCTTAAATTGAACAAAATAAACTGTTTTATATCTTACTGTAAATTTAAACTCTTATCCATCTATATATTTTTTTTCTTTCCAAACACTTATCTATATATACATGTTTCTGCTTTAAACAGTTTATAACTAAAAAAAATTTGAATAGGTAAAAAAAATAATTTCCAGAGTTCAACATTTAAAATTTCAAAACAAAGAAAAAAGAAACAAGAAGCTGCTCACCCTCCCCCCTCCCCCACCATCTCACGATCGTTCCAGGCAGCAACCCAACAGCTAGGCCTCCTCTTCAACTCCATCTTCTGGTTACCAGCCTCACACGTGGCACTCACTAACGCAGCCATCAAGACGAGTCGCCACCTCTACCTCGCAAATCATCGAAGAACTCACCACTTCCAGGATCAAGTGCGACCACAATCATCTGAGCACGCCGCCCCTTTCCTCCTACACGTGTGCGTATGAAATGACCCTCCTATTTCTACCCTAATTTCATAAGGATTTTTTTTTTTACTTCACCAAAGGGAATTTAAATCAAATAGAAATTAAAATGCCAGACAAGCTATTGACTTAGCCACTTATTTCTTTTCTAAATAGGCAAATTAGGCAAAATCAGCAGTTCAGACGTCTAAATTCTTATGACAGGCGTCTAAGCTTAATCCCAGACGTCTAACTAATTATGACAGACGGCTCAAAGATCTAAAATTGAAACAGAGAGAAAAAGACGTTTTGAACTAAATTCAGACATCTAATTTTTTTGTGACAGACGTCTACATTTAACCTCAGACGTCTAAATTATTATGACTGACGCCTAAGTTTAATCTCAGACGTCTAAATTATTAAGACTGACGTCTAAATTCGATCTCTATGTACATGCATATGCACATTCAATTTATATGTGTCTGGATGTCCACCTACATTCATTTACACTTTTAAGTTTGATTTAAACTTCCTTTGAACTATCAGAGATGATATATAGATTGATCATTCATTACAAATATATTTTCCAGGGTCATTTTCTTTTTCCAATAAACAAAATATATCCAGGATCAAAACAATTAACCAATATAAATATATCAGTACATTCACAAAGATATGCACATACATGTGAGGATGTATATGCCTCTCTTGTTTGAATCAGAGTTCTGGAAAACAAGAGGATATTGGATTGATTGGATTTAATCAATCCACACATAGTACAGTGTTATATGCAATAAAAATTCCATTCATGCATGAATACCTATATATAAATATTTTTAAACTCCTGACTCCTTGCTAAATTCTCTAGAGAGTATAAATTCTAGAAACCAGATAAATGTGATATGATTGTCTATAAATTAAGGGTCTGGTGCTTGGGTTCTGAAAATGATAGAAGTGTTTATCATTATCCATGTTTGATTTTCTTCTTATAAAATCTGTCTGGAATTTAAAATGCATTTGGTTAAAATCTGAGTGAAATTCAGATTCCTATTACAAATACAAAGGAAAAGGTGTGTTAATATTTGCACAAAACATGTTTATGTGCGTATATAACTGCAACTATTTGGATCTGGCTTTCAACAAAACCATTTAATTTTTCTGAGAATCAACTATCCAGATTTTCCAAACTAAAATCCTTTCTAAAGACTCAAGATTGACTAATACATTTATAAAATATAATCATTTAATTTAAACATGGTGTTCTTACTAAATCCACTTACAATATTTTGATTAACTTCTTTAATATCAGATATTAACTAGATTTATAAATTCCAGATACAAGTCAATCTCTTAATAAAATACTTAACAAAATATCCATCCCATATCCAACACTTAATACAAGTAACAATTTAAATCATTAATACATGCGGATTTTATCATTTAGGCTCTTATCTAACTAAGTTTAGCATGCTATAATCTTCTTCTCAAAGCCTTGCTCCTACTCCTACTTAGTTGCTGCAATCCCTGAAAAAGCATTTGAAACTGCCTCATTTTAAATGAGACACCCCAGATGCCATTAGCACACTAGGGTCAGACACATGTCTGGTATGAGAAAATTCACAAAAGCAATTAGTTAATTAGGTTAAAATCAAATTAAGTACATATACATGAAGTTCTGCCCTTTGGAATCAGATCATACTTGTGTGCATGCTCTGTGTCATTGTGCATGTGCACACTTTAATTTTTCTTTCCAGAGACTACATATATAAATATGGCACATACATTCAAGCATACAATTCAGTCATAATCAAACAATCATTCACACCAAACAGGAAAATAACCAATATGAGTTAAATCATTTATTCCATCCTCATATTTCAATTCTGGGAAAAACTCTAGTTTTCTCATCATCTCAAATATTTTTCCCTTGGTATATTTATCTATCCTGGTCTCATCTGCAATATTTATGAATCAATGGACACACTGTAATGAACTAATTCACTCCATTACACAAAGATCTCAGGACTTAAACAAGCCATGTGTCAACTTGTATTACTCAAGAAAACAAGTCATTCCTGCAGTGTTCTTGACCCCAATTTCCTAATCATGTTTAAGTTAATAATAACTCTTTTGATTTTTCATGACTAAACCATTCAGTGATCCATTTTACTAATTAAAAACATCCATATCATGGCATCTCATATTATTCATAATCAAACAGAGACAAACAGCAAACAATCATTGGTGACTAAATAAATAAGATTCTGTAGGTATATATATATATATATTCTGGTATTTTTAAAAAGGGGTTTAGGCAACTAACATTGGCTTAAGGCTTTTGAGAGAGTTTTTCCTTTTGCAAACATTTGTGCTTGAGTTAAACTCAGAATGACCTAGTTTCTCTGAATCACAAAATTTTGTTTGCTATGCATATGAACATATATATATATTTTCATTGAATCAGGAGCATCAGCACATAGGCAACCCTATTGCACCCCTAATTCCTTTTTGTCTCAAGCCTCAGCACTTATACATGAGTATATTGCAGCTCAACATTATTTACATCTTTCTGGGTTGAGCCAAAACCAATACTACTTGCCTATTTTCAACATTTTATTTTCTGGGTATTTGTTTATGTTCCTAAACATTAACATATCAGAGATCTGGATTTATAAAACATATATGTATACTAACAACACATAAAGCTTTCTTATAATAAAACAAGTGATCAACCAAAGAGAATCAAAACATTTTCAGTTTTAAAATCATAGATAAGCATTCTCATATGAAAATACATTTTTAAGAAAATTACTTATAACTGGCTGCCTACATTAGGACTTATTGCCTTAGATTTTTGAGTGAGTTTTCTCACCTAGCTCTCTTCTTTGCTTCCTTAATTAATTGATGAACTTCTGTCTTTAGCCTCAAGCTCTCTTCCTTCCCTTGCCTTATGATTTCTATGGTGTTGTTTTCCTCTCTTTTTTTTCAAGTTCTTTTCTGAGAAGGAGAGGAGGCTGCTGCATATACATGTATATATACAGGGTCTTCCTTAGGGTCTTGGGTATTGGCTAAAGCCATTTTTGCCCACCAGAAAAATCATGTTATCTGTATTTTATTTGAACCCAAAATTCTACCCTTCCCGGCTTAATTTAGGTGAAGAGAAAAGTGGTTACATTCTTTTTGGCTAATTTTAGAATTTTTCTTTTCAGAAAATACTTTTTCCCTTTGTCTACAATCATGCTAAAAATGTGACTTGATTTTATTATTTATCAAATACTCTTCCTAATTCTGCCTATACCAAGTATTTCTCCGCTTTATCTTTTTTTTTCTATTTTTAGCTTTCATGTAAATGGTATGTACTTCCTTTATTTATTTACAAGAGGATTAGTCCTTTTTATATCTTCATTCTTTCTTTCTTTCTGCCTATCTATAAAATATATTGGTATGTTTTACTTTGCTGAATTGAACTCTAGTAATTTTATTAACACATATATATTTATATAAGTCTTACTGAAATAATTAGCACACCTATATATATATTTACACATCATTCTGTATTGACACACACATGCACATGTATACTCAAAATATTCAGTAGCATCCATATATGTATATTTACTCATGCATACAACTTTTAAGGGTTTAATCTAAATATATATATATATATATTCCCATACATATCAATATGTATTTGTTCTTAGAGTTCAGGGATTTTTAGCTTTAGTTCATGTGCATTTCTTGTGCACACATGTACACACATACTGATACACTATCAAGCTATATCAATTTCCTTTCAAGATTTAATTCAAAAATCATTTTGAATTTATTTATATTTTTCAAAATAAATTCCTAAAATCTTGGGTCATTACATACACCCCTCCTTTTAGGAATTGTGTCCCACAATTTTCCTAAGCTTAAAATAAATTTTAAACTTAATTCAGAGAACAAGTACATTCTCAATCAAATAGGTTTTTAGTTCCATAATAACTAAAAACATATGCATCTAAAAAGAAAACAATCAAAGATCAGAATTACCTTTAATTTGAAAATAGCTTAGGATAATTCATCCTAACTTTGTCCTCTAATTCCCATGTGCAATCACTAGGATCAAGACTCCACTGTACCTTCACAAGTTTCAGAGATTTATTTCTCAACTTCTTCACATCTTTTGCCAAAATCCCCACTGGATCCTTTTCATAAATCAAATTAGAATTTATCTGCACTTGGGTTGGGGTCTCAAGAATTTCTGCCTTGTCATGGACCCACCTTCTCAATTGTGATACATGAAAAACATCATGTATACCTTGCATGTTCTCTGGTAATTCCAACTTATATGCCAAGGGACCAATTCTTTCCTGAATTTTGTATGGTCCAATATATCTCGGGGTTAACTTGCCTTGTTTTCCAAACCTCAGCACATTTTTCATAGGTGAGATTTTGATGAAAACAAAATTTCCCACTTCATATTCTACCTGCCTCCTTCTCATGTCTGCATATTTCTTTTGCCTATCTTGAGCTGCTGCCATTCTTCTTCTTATCAACTCAATTTTCTCCTTAGTTTCTTGTATGTACTCAGGTCCTAAAATAGACCTTTCTCCTGCTTCTACCCAACAAACAGGTGACAAACAGGGTTTACCATATAAGGCTTCAAATGGAGCCATTCCTATGGTGCTTTGGTAGCTGTTGTTGTATGTAAATTCAACTAGATGAAGATAATCTTCCCAGTTGCCCCTAAAATCCAGTATACATGCCCTCAACATGTCCTCCAAAACTTTGTTTACTACCTCAGTCTGCCCATCTGATTGAGGATGGTAGGCAGTACTTAAACATAGTTCACTTCCCATTGCTTCTTGAAAGCTTCTCCAGAATTTTGAAGTGAAGATGGTATCCCTATCACTCAGAATGGTTTTGGGAATGCCATGTAATTTTACCACTTCCTTTATAAAAATTTGAGCTAATTTTGGTGCTGTTCTTTCTGACTTGACTGGGATGAAGTGTGCTACCTTGGTTAGCCTATCAACTATCACCCATATACTTGTATTACCTCTCTTAGATCTAGGCAGTCCATCTATGAAGTCCATAGATATGTCTTCCCACTTCCACTGTGGTACACTAAGAGGCTGCATCAACCCTGATGGCCTTTGGGTTTCAGCCTTGACTTGTTGGCAAGTCATACATTTGGCAATGTATTTAGCTACATCAGATTTCATCCGCTTCCACCAGAAGTCTCTTTTCAAATTTTGGTACATTTTTGTGTTGCTTGGGTGTATGGAGTATTTACTTCTGTGATATTCATTCAATATCTCTTTCTTCAATTCTGTGTCCTCTGGTACACACATCCTATTCTGGTATCTCATATAACCATTTTTATCAATATGGTGATTCATCACTTCCTCCCCTCTTGAGAGGAGCATTTTCTTCTCTAATAAGTTGGCATCTTGTTCTTGCATTTTTCCTACCTTCAGAATTAAATCTGGTTGAAGTGTCATTAAGCTTAACTTCCCTTTATCTTCTTGTGCACCATGCATCTGCTCATCAATGTGCACACAACCATTCTCCCCAATTTCTAACTCAGTTAGCAAAGACAAGCCCTTAAATTCTTCTATCATCATCATAGCCAATTTAGCATGCTGTCTACTTAGAGCATCTGCAACTTTGTTTGCTTTGCCTGGTGTATAGAGTATGTCAAAGTCATAGGCAGCTAAGAACTCCACCCATCTATGTTGCCTCATGTTCAAATCTTTTTGTGAAAATAAATATTTTAGAGATTTATGGTCAGTGTATAGTTCAAACTTTGTGCCTAACAAATAATGTCTCCAAAGTTTTAAAGCATAGATCACAGCTGCTAATTCGAGATCATGTGTGGCATACCTTACTTCATGGGGTTTAAGTTGTCTGGATGCATATGCAATGACTTGGCCTTGTTGCATCAACACTGCACCCAAGCCAAATCCACTAGCATCAGTATATACAACTAATTCTTCATTTCCATGAGGTACCTTTAAAATTGGAGCATTCACCAATGCCTCCTTCAACTGTTCAAAAGACTTTTCACAATTTTCTGACCAAACAAAAGCTTGGTCCTTCCTAGTTAGGTTAGTGAGTGGTGTAGAAATTTTTGAAAAATCTTTTATAAACCTCCTATAATACCCTGTCATCCCCATAAATGACCTCACTTCACTCACAGTGCTTGGCCTCTTCCATGCTTGGATAGCCACTACTTTATTGGGGTTCACTGAAATTCCTTGAGCAGATATAACATGGCCAAGGAAATGTACTTCCTCTTTCCAAAATACACATTTTGAAAATTTTGCCTTTAAATCTTTTTCCCTTAATCTAGACAAAACCAGGTGCAAATGATGCTTATGTTTTTCCACTGTTTTGGAATAAATCAAAATGTCATCTATAAAAATAAGCACAAACTTGTCTAAATAATCTCTAAAGGTTCTGTTCATTAGATCTACAAAGTATGATGGTGCATTGGTCAAGCCAAATGGCATAACCAAAAATTCATACAACCCATACCTAGTGTTAAAGGCAGTGTACTTGATGCTTGATTCTTCCACCTTCATTTGATGAAAACCAGATGCTAAGTCTAGTCTAGAAAATACTTTTGCCCCTGCTAATTGATCAAAAAGATCATCTATTCTTGGCAATGGGTATTTATTTTTAATAGTTACCTTGTTTAATTCTCTATAATCTATACAGAGTCTTAAGGAGCCATCTTGCTTCTTAACAAATACCACTGGTGCTCCCCAGCAAGAATTACTTGGTCTTATAAAACCCTTTTCTTCCAGTTCTTCTAACTGTTTCTTTAATTCCTTTAGTTCATTTGGCCCCATTCTAGTTGGCTTTTTAATCACTGGGCTTGCTCCTGGAACTAGATTGATCTGGAACTCTACTGGTCTATGGTGTGGAACACCCTTGACCTCACCAAACACATCCAAATATTCATTGACTATGGGAATTTCTTCACTGGTTAGTTCACTGAAATCTTTTTCTGAGTCAACTAAATGATATAGTTTTCCTTCCTTAGCTACTTCACATAAAACTGTGATTCTCTTACCTCTAGAATTTTGCAATGATATGGTGGATGAGTCTAAATTAATTATGGCTTTAAATTGCCTCAACCAGTCTACCCCCAATATAACACCTATATTTGGGTAATTCAAAACATATAAATTGGAAATAAAAATATTTCTTCCTATGTTTAATTCCACATCCACACAAATCATATTTAAAACACTAGAACTCCCCAATGGACTTTGTATATGCAATGGGGTTTCAACCAATATGCAATTCAGTTTTAGCATTTTAACTAGTTCATAAGAAATTAAAGAGTGAGTTGCCGCAGTATCATATACTACTGCTATGGGTATGGTACAAATAAGTAATGTACCTTCCACTTGGCTATGGTTTTCTGTGTTACTCTCTACTATGGCTTTGCCTTTTCCTTCCAAATTTGCCAATTTTCCTTGCTGTTTATACTCAGGACAATTCCTCTTCATATGCCCATCTTTCCCACATAGATAACACTTGAAGGCTCCTCCCTTCAATTCTGGACACCTAGGCTTGATATGCCCCTCCTTTCCACACTGATGGCACACAATTTTCTTCTTGGTTTCCTTAGCTTTGACATCTCCAGTGCTTTTGTTACTAGCTTCTTCCTTCTTCTTATCATAAGGGTGATACCTCCCCTTACCTTTCTTGGTGTTATTGTTCTTAAAATTTCTGAACTTCTCCCTTTCCTTGTCATGCTGCTCCAACCTCAAAGCTAAGTCTATCACATGGTCAAAAGTCTTGTCTGCATAGGGTAACATGGCTCTGCTAAGTCCTGGGTTCAACCCTTTTATGTACCTATCATTTTTGGATGCCTCATCTGCCACAAGCATTGCTCCATATGTGGAAATCCCCTCAAACTTTTGAGTGTATTCTGTGACAGTCATGGTTCCTTGTCTAAGTCTAATAAATTCTTCTAGCAAGGTAGTCTTTGCTGATGCTGGTACAAACCTTGCTTCCAACATCTCTTTGAATTGATTCCAAGTGATTTCATTCTCATTTCTTCCTGCAATGATTACTTCCCACCAGCCTAAAGCTACTCCTTTTAGCTGTCTTGAAGCCACTTGCCTCTTTCTTTGATCATCAAGTTGCATGTCATTGAAAATTCTTTCCAATGTTCTCAACCATGTTTGAATTTCCATGATACTCTCTGTCCCTTCAAAGCTTTTGCCTCCTAAATGAGTATATGTCTTAAGTAATTTTGAGAGTTCTTCATAGGGATTTTCTTGCCTTTGTCCTGCCCCATCCCTAAATACTCTCACCAAGTCTTGCAGATTGACCATTGGTGGTGCATGGGAAGATCCTGCTCCCTGATTTGGTGGTCTCCCTACCATAGTTTGCTAATAATAATTTACATAGCTGGTTAGTTTGATTGGTAATTTTATTATTTCAGTGGGTTTTTTTTTCACACTGAAAACATTGATATATATATTTAGTTCCTTTTAATTTTATTTCTATCTAAGAACTTGATCTTTACTTCTACTATGTTGAATAACATAGCTTTGATACCAAATGAAATGACCCTCCTATTTCTACCCTAATTTCAAAAGGATTTTTTTTTACTTCATCAAAGGGAATTTAAATCAAATAGAAATCAAAATGCCAAACAAGCTATTGACTTAGCCACTTATTTCTTTTCTAAATAGGCAAATTAGGCAAAATCAGCAGTTCAGACGTCTAAATTCTTATGACAGGCGTCTAAGCTTAATCCCAGACGTCTAACTAATTATGACAGACGGCTCAGAGATCTAAAATTGAAACAGAGAGAAAAGGAAGTTTTGAACTAAATTCAGACATCTAATTTTTTTGTGACAGACGTCTACATTTAACCTCAGACGTCTAAATTATTATGACTGACGTCTAAGTTTAATCTCAGACGTCTAAATTATTAAGACTGACGTCTAAATTCGATCTCTATGTACATGCATATGCACATTCAATTTATATGTGTCTGGATGTCCACCTACATTCATTTACACTTTTAAGTTTGATTTAAACTTCCTTTGAACTATCAGAGATGATATATAGATTGATCATTCATTACAAATATATTTTCCAGGGTCATTTTCTTTTTCCAATAAACAAAATATATCCAGGATCAAAACAATTAACCAATATAAATATATCAGTACATTCACAAAGATATGCACATACATGTGAGGATGTATATGCCTCTCTTGTTTGAATCAGAGTTCTGGAAAACAAGAGGATATTGGATTGATTGGATTTAATCAATCCACACATAGTACAGTGTTATATGCAATAAAAATTCCATTCATGCATGAATACCTATATATATATATATTTTTAAACTCCTGACACCTTGCTAAATTCTCTAGAGAGTATAAATTCTAGAAACCAGATAAATGTGATATGATTGTCTATAAATTAAGGGTCTGGTGCTTGGGTTCTGAAAATGATAGAAGTGTTTATCATTATCCATGTTTGATTTTCTTCTTATAAAATCTGTCTGGAATTTAAAATGCATTTGGTTAAAATCTGAGTGAAATTCAGATTCCTATTACAAATACAAAGGAAAAGGTGTGTTAATATTTGCACAAAACATGTTTATGTGCGTATATAACTGCAACTATTTGGATCTGGCTTTCAACAAAACCATTTAATTTTTCTGAGAATCAACTATCCAGATTTTCCAAACTAAAATCCTTTCTAAAGACTCAAGATTGACTAATACATTTATAAAATATAATCATTTAATTTAAACATGGTGTTCTTACTAAATCCACTTACAATATTTTGATTAACTTCTTTAATATCAGATATTAACTAGATTTATAAATTCCAGATACAAGTCAATCTCTTAATAAAATACTTAACAAAATATCCATCCCATATCCAACACTTAATACAAGTAACAATTTAAATCATTAATACATGCGGATTTTATCATTTAGGCTCTTATCTAACTAAGTTTAGCATGCTATAATCTTCTTCTCAAAGCCTTGCTCCTACTCCTACTTAGTTGCTGCAATCCCTGAAAAAGCATTTGAAACTGCCTCATTTTAAATGAGACACCCCAGATGCCATTAGCACACTAGGGTCAGACACATGTCTGGTATGAGAAAATTCACAAAAGCAATTAGTTAATTAGGTTAAAATCAAATTAAGTACATATACATGAAGTTCTGCCCTTTGGAATCAGATCATACTTGTGTGCATGCTCTGTGTCATTGTGCATGTGCACACTTTAATTTTTCTTTCCAGAGACTACATATATAAATATGGCACATACATTCAAGCATACAATTCAGTCATAATCAAACAATCATTCACACCAAACAGGAAAATAACCAATATGAGTTAAATCATTTATTCCATCCTCATATTTCAATTCTGGGAAAAACTCTAGTTTTCTCATCATCTCAAATATTTTTCCCTTGGTATATTTATCTATCCTGGTCTCATCTGCAATATTTATGAATCAATGGACACACTGTAATGAACTAATTCACTCCATTACACAAAGATCTCAGGACTTAAACAAGCCATGTGTCAACTTGTATTACTCAAGAAAACAAGTCATTCCTGCAGTGTTCTTGACCCCAATTTCCTAATCATGTTTAAGTTAATAATAACTCTTTTGATTTTTCATGACTAAACCATTCAGTGATCCATTTTACTAATTAAAAACATCCATATCATGGCATCTCATATTATTCATAATCAAACAGAGACAAATAGCAAACAACCATTGGTGCCTAAATAAATAAGATTCTGTATGTGTATATATATATATTCTGGTATTTTTAAAAAGGGGTTTAGGCAACTAACATTGGCTTAAGGCTTTTGAGAGAGTTTTTCCTTTTGCAAACATTTGTGCTTGAGTTAAACTCAGAATGACCTAGTTTCTCTGAATCACAAAATTTTGTTTGCTATGCATATGAACATATATATATTTTCATTGAATCAGGAGCATCAGCACATAGGCAACCCTATTGCACCCCTAATTCCTTTTTGTCTCAAGCCTCAGCACTTATACATGAGTATATTGCAGCTCAACATTATTTACATCTTTCTGGGTTGAGCCAAAACCAATACTACTTGCCTATTTTCAACATTTTATTTTCTGGGTATTTGTTTATGTTCCTAAACATTAACATATCAGAGATCTGGATTTATAAAACATATATGTATACTAACAACACATAAAGCTTTCTTATAATAAAACAAGTGATCAACCAAAGAGAATCAAAACATTTTCAGTTTTAAAATCACAGATAAGCATTCTCATATGAAAATACATTTTTAAGAAAATTACTTATAACTGGCTGCCTACATTAGGACTTATTGCCTTAGATTTTTGAGTGAGTTTTTTCACCTAGCTCTCTTCTTTGCTTCCTTAATTAATTGATGAACTTCTGTCTTTAGCCTCAAGCTCTCTTCCTTCCCTTGCCTTATGATTTCTATGGTGTTGTTTTCCTCTCTTTTTTTTCAAGTTCTTTTCTGAGAAGGAGAGGAGGCTGCTGCATATACATGTATATATACAGGGTCTTCCTTAGGGTTTTGGGTATTGGCTAAAGCCATTTTTGCCCACCAGAAAAATCATGTTATCTGTATTTTATTTAAACCCAAAATTCTACCCTTCCCGGCTTAATTTAGGTGAAGAGAAAAGTGGTTACATTCTTTTTGGCTAATTTCAGAATTTTGCTTTTCAGAAAATACTTTTTCCCTTTGTCTACAATCATGCTAAAAATGTGACTTGATTTTATTATTTATCAAATACTCTTCCTAATTCTGCCTATACCAAGTATTTCTCTGCTTTATCTTATTTTTTTCTATTTTTAGCTTTCATGTAAATGGTATGTACTTCCTTTATTTATTTACAAGAGGATTAGTCCTTTTTATATCTTCATTCTTTCTTTCTTTCTGCCTATCTATAAAATATATTGGTATGTTTTACTTTGCTGAATTGAACTCTAGTAATTTTATTAACACATATATATTTATATAAGTCTTACTGAAATAATTAGCACACCTATATATATATTTACACATCATTCTGTATTGACACACACATGCACATGTATACTCAAAATATTCAGTAGTATCCATATATGTATATTTACTCATGCATACAACTTTTAAGGGTTTAATCTAAATATATATATATATATTCCCATACATATCAATATGTATTTATTCTTAGAGTTCAGGGATTTTTAGCTTTAGTTCATGTGCATTTCTTGTGCACACATGTACACACATACTGATACACTATCAAGCTATATCAATTTCCTTTCAAGATTTAATTCAAAAATCATTTTGAATTTATTTATATTTTTCAGAATAAATTCCTAAAATCTTGGGTCATTACAGCGTACACGAGCGCACACCCCCAATCACGGCTACCCTGATCGCGTCTGCCATGACTCACTTCCATGAATTCTCGATTTGAATCGAGTTCCCTTGAAGCTGAACTCGAGAGCAAAATCGAAGCAACCTCAGCAAATGTTTGATCGATGCCATTATTCTGCTTATATGAATCGATTTGAATATACTTGGCGGTTTTCAATTCACCAGACAGGGCTCTCGATTTGTCTTGAATTTGAGGGGGAGGAGAACATATTATTGTTGTTGCCTTTCCTTTTTATACGAGATGAGTTTCGTTTTCGGCCTTATCATTTTTTTTAAATACAGCCATTTTCGTTTCTCGTTTCCCTCTGATAATCGAATAGGAATGGAGAAAAAAATAAAAGGAAGCAGAAGTGGGTAGTTCGATTTATAACCAGATTGAGGAATACGAGATGATGATTTATATATTTTTTTCTTCTATTTCTTTTTGTTTTAATTAAATTGAAGGGAATAGGGGATAAGATAAGATGTTATCGTGTTTCACTCAACTTGCTACAGTGATTTTTGAGATGAAATCAAAAAGTTCTGATGTGAAGGGATTCAGCTGAAGTTTGACCGCGATGTGTGTGTGCGTGTGTGTGTGTGTATTTTAATTAAATTCAAATTGTCTCGATTTCGCAACCTAAAATACCGACCTCCTATCGAGGCATGTCGCTAGGTGTTTATAATGTTATACCCCTATTCCGAACGCAATGGAAAAGGTTTCGTGTCCTAATTCGATCTTATGGAGAAGATAGCCTTTTGGACTTAATAATTATATTGAATTTTCGATATAAATTTCAGCGCGTTTACCAACCGTATGGCCACACGATAACCCCAGATGCTACGAAATTTGAAATCCGATAATAATACACTATTACGGATCCAATGGAACTTGTTTCGACGAAATCTAAGACTGTGCCTCGGAACGCTATTTTTAAATGTTAATTTAAACGATATATTTTCAAAACTGAACAAATCACCTTTAATTTCAATTTTACAGCTTTTATTATCTTCAGTATTATTAATATAAATTTTATAAGCCTTTGAATTATTTTTCACAAGCTTAAAATTACTGATTCAACAATTTACCCAATTTCTAATTATTAAATCCAATAATTAAATTATCCGATAAATAGAGATATTTGAAATTTCAGTTAAAAATTAACATTTAAATATTTAAAATCAATTAAATATTCCAATTTCAAATATCCAAAATCCCGGGTTATTACACTAGAGGCCTGGCCTCTCAGCAGCCAATGTGCAGCAACATTGCTGCTGCATAAAAGTGCAGTAGCTCTACTCCTGCCCCACGACAACAGCCGAGGCCCGTTGCTAGTAGAGCCTGGCATATCCCCTCCCCTCCAGTGCAACTCCTTCCCCCTCCACCACCTCTTTCTCACCGTCATTCTATTTCAAAGTCAATAAAAATTTGTGTGATGATCCACCTTTCTGAATCCTGGAAATGATACTTAATACATCTACGGTATTCGTGTGTCGTTGCCTAAGCATCCGAAAGACGAGTTGCAATGGGGTAAAATAAAAGAACAAAATAGAAAATCTCATAATGGAATGGTTAACTATAATATAACAATGCAATAGTACATAATTTTACTCCTTAACATGGAGTTATCAGAGTAATAACAAAAGTACTACCATCAGCCTAGGCAGTTATAACAACCTGCCTTTACACTTGTTGATACAAAATACACATGCATGAATAAACATAACAATGGAAATAGATAGCTAGATTGATAATGAGCCTCCTGCTCGTCCATCATCTTCAAAAGATCCCAAAGAAACCTGCTACTCTCGGTCTACTCAAATATAATTGAGTACCTGAGAGTTTAAGAAAAACAAACAACTCGAGTCAGACAATAAGTTTGGTATGAGTAAACTCTAAACAAAGGGTGGAAATAAACAACAATATGTGAGACCACGCCGCTAAATGCGGAACGGGTTTCCCCTCATAAGAAGAACATCCAACCACAAGTATTAGGTATAAATGATTAAACCTCGCGAAGTGCGCTAGACATTTTTCGATGCAATTAAAAAAGAAATAAATTAAAGGGTTTGAATCGAAAACAAGGAAAGAGAAATTTTCCAACAATGACTAAGAGGGGTGCACTCCCTACCGAAAGTATACCTCTAGACAATATACTTGAGAGGGTCATTTTCTCTGTGACTCTCTCGGAAATGTACAAGCCAGACCCCGCCAACCTTACCGAGTATCCGAGTATTTCACATCTTCGTTCGCATACGACCGAATCTAATCTAGAGTAGATGTGAAGGTACCCTAATGGGAGCAACCCACATAGCTTAATGTCCACTCACTTTCTAGTTTTTGTCATTTCCAACAAAGGATATCAATGCTCAAATAAGCAACAAATCATCTTAGACTGACGATACACAAAGAAGATAGCGGAATCGAAGTCGATAAAACAACTATGGGAATAATTAAAAAGATCGTATATGGAAATTAATTCTCATACCCTTACCACAACTCATCAATTTCAAACTTGTACTATCCCTCGATTGAAAATGAAGTCGGGCAGGTAAAGGTAGTGTTACCTCTAAAGCTTGCCTTGACAACATTTTTAACCTTTGACATAGAGAAAACTTCCATACCTTACCATTTAGTGCTGAGATTGTGACTAAATCCTTTCCATATAAGCGATATCGTTTATGGAAATTAATTTTTTATCTTTTCCACAATGGAATCAACTTTTAAACTTTTAAAAACCGAACTTGTGCTTAGATTTCACATCACAAATATTGACTATAACCATCATTATTAAAATGATTAATTAACTTTAAACATGATTAATTACTTCAAACATCTTTATTTAAAATATTAATTAACTTTAATCATCATTATTGAAACAATTAATTAACCTTAAAACATCATTATTAAAATGATTAATTAACCTTAAACATCTTTATTAAAAATGATTAGTTAATTTTAAAACATCATTATTAAAGTGATTAATTAATTTTAAAACATCATTACTAAAATGATTTATTAACCCTAAACATCATTATTAAAAATGATTAATTAATTTTAAAAATCATTATTGAAGTGATTAATTAATTTTAAAACCTTATTATTAAAATGATTAATTAATTTTAAAACATCAATACTAAAATAATTAGCTAATTTTTAAACATCATTAATAAATGATCAATTAACCTTAAACATCATTATTAAAATGATTAATTAATTTTAAACACCATTATTAAAAATGGTTAATTAAAATAATTTAATTATTAATATCTCCAACTGCATCCATAACGACTATCGCTATATGGACATAACTTTTGAACTCGTTTTATAAATCAAAATTGCTTTAAACCTTGCTTCAAACAACATTTTAAAAGTGTCAAAACACAGTCCAATTTTCGTTTTGTAACGCCTAAGCACGAGATCAACAAAAAGATTTTATAAAGAGATGATATTTCATAGTGTTGATATAGCGATAGTGACGCAACACGAAAGTAGATCTGAACCAGCGGTCAAATCTATCCAGGATCCAATCACGAATTGCGGAAAAAATGAATCGATGAAATAAAATAAATTGATGAATTGATGATACCCAAGTGCCCAAATCCGTTAATCTCTCGAGATACCGAATTCTAGCTATCTTCAACACGTTGATCGTGCACGATACCACGTTAGAAGATCTATGATTCTTCGACGTTGACGCGCACGAGATTCCGTGAATCGGTTTCAAACTCGTTGATTCGAGCGCACTCGAATATCCGAAGATGGAGAAAGGAGATCACACTTAACTTCCAATTTTAAAGGAGGCACAAAGCTCTCAACAAATTTTATTCAAAATTCAACCCTTTTACAAATGACAACACACCCCTATTTATAGGAAATTACAACACACACATGCAACTCAACACATACGACTCACGACTTAATTCATACGAGTTACAACATCATACAACTTAACAACAATGCGACCTAAGACTTAACATCACACGACTTAACATCATTGCGACATAACATCATACGACTTAACGGCATACGACTTAACAAACAATGCGACATAAGCAAGCTTCGGCAGCGACATAAGCAAGCTTCGGCAGCGACATAAGCAAGCTTCGACCTACTATAGCGATTTAGGAATTCTGGAGCGACATAAGGCTTCGCGAGTTGGCCTTCGCGACCTAAGGAGGAGCGACCTAGGGTATGTCGTTCTCGACCTAAGGAGGAGCGACTTAGGGTATGTCGTTCGCGACCTAAGGAGGAGTGACCTAGGGTATGTCGTTCACGACCTAAGGAGGAGCGACTTAAGGTATGTCGCTCGCGCTGCATCATTCCTCCCCTGGTTGAAAAGAATTCGTCCCGAATTCACACTTTCTCCTTCTTCGACCTGCTTATTCTCGAGATATGGAATCAAGTATTTGATGTTGAAAATGTCAGCAGTATGGATATGATCCGGCAATCTTAACCGATAAGCATTCTCGTTAATCTTCTTTACGATTTCCAAAGGGCCAATCTTTCTAGCAGCCAGTTTGTTGTAAGTACCAATAGGAAATCGATCCTTAGTCAATACTGCATATACAAAATCTCCTTCTTTGAACTCAACATTTCGTCGCTTAATATCCGCGGATTGCTTATATTTCTCATTCGCCTTAAGCAATCATTCATGTACGACCTTGTGGCACTCTTGCAATTCATTCACAAAATCACTAGCTCGTTTGATCACACCTTTCTTGTGACGACCGCCCATGACCCCTGCACTGAATCTAGTGATAGTGCGCTGTAAAGTGTGCCAGGCGACCATGGACGATTGTCAGGGTAGATTAAAACAACAGAATCTATCGTATTACTCATAGTGCATGGACAAAATACAATAGAACATATGTATAGTGAAGCTTTACAGAACAAAATGCCATCATATAAAACTCCATAATAGTTGAATACAAACATCCAAATAGTCAATACATCAAGCCTCACTACATATCACTCAGAGATTATACAAACAGCGGAACACCCAGTACATATAAGAAGATAATATGCAACCCTCCAGCTCGTCTTCGATATCAGCATCGTGAGAAGAGAACAGCACCTGTCACCTGCTACCTAGTCTGCCCGTCCCAAAAATGGACGAACAGCCCAAGGCAATAAGAATTAAAACATAAAGCCTTGAGTCAGACAACAGTCTTAGTGAGCAGTAAATTAACTAACAACATACCAAAAGAGCACAAAGGAAAAGGAATAGGAATACAACCCTCCCACTCCAACCTCATTCTACAGTGATAGCCCCCAGACACACACTAAGTAGAAGCAAACATAGCAGAGCATACAATTTAAAGTAAAGCTACTATCACTCGAGCCAAGGGCGATGTTTTCCAAGTACCAAGGCCTAAATCAGATAAGCACCCAGAAAATACCGCTCTTGAGTCCGAATGACGATACAACCAAACATCCATGACTCTTGGCTATCACTGTTATCATTGCTTCGATATCACCGTTAATTGAATGACCAGCACATTCTTTCAGCCGTCCGTCAAGGGCTAATGGAAACCCCGGTTCTAGACATAACTCCCGCACGTCGTCGCAGCCCGTGCCTAGGACTATCGAATCTGCCCAGAGTACTCGACCATCAACAGTTGGCCGTTGGGACTATCGAATCTTCCCAAACGTACTCTTGCTTAGAGCATGCTAGAACCTTCAACAACGATGCTATCCAAGCCTCCTAGTCATCCTCCTCGACGACTATTCTCATATCCATTCATTATCCTCAACTCGAATCATATCACCGAGTTATCAACATGCTTGGAATGATCCCGTCTGGATTAGACCAAGTCTTCATCACATGATTGCCTCGCTTCATCACATCCTCGCAAAGCCTCATCTCAACATCACATCATCAAATCTATGCATAAGAGCTTCATCATCCCACTACATATGCCACAAGCAGCTTTCCCAATTCAAGAGCCTTTCCCTTAGCTTTTGAATCATCTTCGACCACCTTGTCTAAAACCAATCAACAATCATCTAATTCACAGCAATCAATCATGTCAAACATCAATCCAAGTAACCAAGCATTCAAATATAAGCAAAATGAACAATTATAACAATAATGGCAATTTCGTAATTAAGGAGTTGAAAGTCTAACAAGCATGAAAACATGAGAATTATCTCTACAACTTGATGAATGAACTTGCATAGGTTAATCATATACAAAAATGGTTGTCGAATCATCATGAACAATGGATCTACATGGATCTACACTTAGGTTCACAAAAATGCATAGAAATCACTATTTTAACACCAAATCAAGCCAACAATCTGATCTACTCCTTTGGATCCGTGTGAGAGATAATCACCACTCACCAAATCACCTAAACAACCTCAAATCAACACGCTTCAGATCTGGACAGCGAAGGATCAAGCTTGATCTATCACGAATCCGTTTCAAACGAAGAAATCTCACTTCAAAGGATGAAGATCTTCAACTTTAGCTCTTGGATCTTCAATCTTGATCTTCGATTTGGATGAAAGGAAGCACTAGATTAGAGTGGAGAAAAGAAGTGAAGAAGTGTAGAAGTCGAGCTCTCAAAATGGCAGCACTTCGTCGCTTCAAAATCCGGATTCCAAAAAGTGAGAACAACCCCCTCTATTTATAGCAGAAATCTTCCCTAGGTCGCTCGGAGTTAGGTCGTCCACGACCTACGACCTAAAACCAACCGACCTAAAGACTTGCCCAAACCTTACGACTTAACACATGGCCAAACCCAGCGACTTATCGCACGCGCGACCTAACAACTTACGCGCTTAGCGACCTAACAGAGCTCTCCATCCTACGACCTAACGAGGTTACGACCTAACACTTAACAAAACCCAGCGACCTAACAACTCACGCGACCTACCAACCCAGGGACTTACCAGTGTTACGACCTAACACTTAGACCCACACGACCTAACACTTAAACTATCCTAGCGACCTAACAACTCACGCGACCTACCAACCCATGCGACCTAACAACTTATGCGACCTAACTCCTTAGGTCGCCTAATGACCTAACTATGCTAACCAGCTATCCACTAGGTCGCAACATACTGGGTTGTTAACTCGCTAACCCTTAGGTCGCGTACTACTATAGGTCGCTCCTTGCTTATCCCCTAGCTTCCTTAGGTCGCTGCCCCTATAAGTCGTCTTCGACTTACCACTTAACTTCCCTAAGTCGTCGTATACTCCTTAAGTCGCTAACCTATAGGTCATACCAAGATACTAGGTCGCAACACAGCTATCTCCAAACTTCTTAGGTCGTTGCCGACCTAACAATGCTAACTCGGAACCACTAGGTCGCCCATCCCTAGGTCGTTAACTACTGGGTTTAACTTGCTACTCCCATAGGTCGCTCCAAACTGTCCACGACCTAAACCACCTCGCGACTTATCACCTGAACGACTAAACACTTAGGTGCGACTCAAGACAGTGCGACCTACCACTTAATCTGGATACGACCTAACTCTTAACTCGCCTATCCCCTTAGGTCGCAGACCCTCTCTAAGTCGCTCACGACTTATCTCCTAAGTCGCCAACAACATTTAACTAACCTCTAGGTCGCATACGACCTAGGACTTAAGCAAATTTCAACCAAAATCTGAAACAACTAGAAAATGCTGAAAATCCCAGATTTTGACAAACTTTTCGATCCGTAAAATACAGGTCGTTACATTCTCTCCCCCTTAGGAATTTCGCCCCCAAAATTCCAAGCAACAAAGCAATCAAAGACTATTCTGTACGCCTATCATCCATAACAATCAACAAACCATGCATCCAATTCTAGCTTAGCGTACAGAATTCTAAAACTAGAACAAGTTACAATATCGCGAGATGAGACGACACCTTAGGGCCATACCTTGAAGAGTTCAGGATGAGCTGCTTTCATCCTCTCTTCCACCTCCCACGTACAGTCGTTATCATCATCACTCCATTGTATCTTGAGCAACTTAACTACCTTCCTCCTGAGCTGTTTCATGTCGGTTTCCACAACACGAAGCGGCTTACGAGGTCTTCTATCGACTGGATCAACTTCGAAATCTTCACAGCTATCAGCAGAAACCACCGTATTCGAGTCGTGCACGTACTTCCGTAGATACGATACATGAAAAACATTGTGCACACTCGACATCTTTTCCGGTAATTTCAATCTATAAGCGAGCTTTCCAATTCGCTCGATAATCGGGAATGGTCCAACAAATCTCGGAGTCAATTTCCCTTTCTTCCCGAATCGGATAACATTCTTCAGTGGAGAAATCTTCACAAAAACCATATCTCCTATGTCGAATTCCAAATCCTTTCGACGCTTATCGGCATAACTCTTCTGACGGTCTTGGGCTGCCTTCATCCGTTGCCGAATGATCTCTATGCAATCCGAAGTCTGTCGAATCATCTCTGGCCCAAGTATCAACTTTTCTCCAGTTTCCAACCAACATGTCGGAGAGTTACACGGTCTTCCATACAATGCCTCATACGGTGCCATACCAATGCTTGACTGGTAACTGTTGTTGTATGCAAACTCCACCAGATGAAGGTGATCTTCCCATGATCCTCCGAAATCCAAAACACAAGCTCTAAGAAGATCTTCCAAAACTCGGTTGACTCTCTCGGTCTGACCATCTGTTTGAGGGTGATAAGCTGTACTCAAACACAACTCGGTTCCCAAAACTTCCTGGAAGCTCTTCCAAAATCCACTAGTGAACAATGGGTCTCGATCGCTCACTATACTCTTCGGAATACCATGGAATCGAACTATCCACTTAACATACAACTCAGCCAACTTTGATGCAGTCCTAGTCGATCGAACAGGAATGAATCTCGCACTCTTGGTCAGACGATCCACAATGACCCAAATCCCTTCTGGTTCTAGGTAGCCCATCAATAAAATCCATCGATACTTGCTCCCACTTCCATGAAGGAACTTCTAATGGCTGAAGCAATCCACTAGGCTTCTTCTGTTCGGCTTTTACCAACTGGCAGTTCATACACTTGGAAATAAAATTTCCAACATCCTTCTTCGTGCCTTCCCAGTAGTAGGTTCTCTTCATATCCCGATACATCTTATTTCCACCTGGATGAATTGTCAACTTCGAGTGATGACTTTCCTTCAGAACTTCACTCCTTAATTCATCTATATCGGGAATAACTAGTCGTCCTTGCTTTCGAAGCCAACCCTCTCGATCGACCTCGAATCCTTTATCCTTTTCTGGTTCTAATCCAGATTCCAAATCACGGATAATCTTGACAAGCTTATCGTCTCGCTTTTGGCTCTCGCCAATCCTTTCCACAAGAGAAGGTCTTATCGATAAGTTTGCCAACATCTCAGGTTCCAATTCGCATCTAGGCCTGAAGTCAAATCCAGCTAAATACTCGAGATTCTTCCATTCTGAAAACATGGCTCCCAATCCTGCATGTCTTCGACTTAACGCATCTGCCACTGCGTTACCTTTTCCCGAAGTATAAGCTATACCAAAATCATATGATGCCAAAAACTCTAGCCAACGTTGCTGCCGAAGATTCAAATCCTTTTGGGAGAAAAGATACTTCAACGACTTATGATCCGTAAACAACTCAAATCGAACTCCCAATAGATAATGTCTCCCCATCTTCAGAGCAAAAACAATTGCCGCTAACTCCAAATCATGAGTCGGGTAATTCCTTTCATGCGGCTTCAGTTGTCGACTGGCATACGCAACAACCTTATCCCTCTGCATTAGCACTGCTCCAAGTCCAGTACCACAGGCGTCGGTGTAAACCACCATCTCATCGTTCCCACTAGGAATAGTCAAAACAGGAGCACTTGTCAATCTCTCTTTCAGGATTCCGAAGGCTTGCTTACACTTAGCATCCCAACTGAACACTTGGTTCTTCTTCGTCAATCCTGTTAACGGTGCAGCTACCTTGGAGAAGTCTTTAATAAACCGTCGATAATATCCTGCTAATCCAAGAAAACTTCTCACATCGGATGCATTCTTAGGTCTAACCCAATCCTGGATTGCTGCCACCTTAGCGGGATCAACCGCTATTCCACTTCCAGAAATCACATGGCCTAAGAACCTCACTTCACTCTTCCAGAAGTGACACTTCGAAAACTTAGCCTTCAGCTGATGTTTCCGCAAGATTCCCAAAACAATACGCAAGTGCGTCTTGTGCTCTTCTTCAGTTCTGGAATAAATCAGAATATCATCCACGAACACAAGTACGAACTTGTTCAACTGATCTCTGAACACTCTATTCATAAGATCCACAAAATATGCTGGTGCGTTAGTCAATCCAAACGGCATCACCAGCCACTCAAAGAAACCAGATGGTGTCCGAAAAGCAGTCTTCGGCACACTATCCTTAGCCACTCTCAACTGGTGAAATCCCGTTGCCAAATCCATCCGAGAAAACACCTTAGCCTCGTGAAGCTGATCAAACAAGTCATCTATTCTCGGCAATGGATACTTGTTCTTCTTAGTCACCTTATTCAGCTCACGATAATCCACACACAATCTCAACGACCCTCTGCCTTGGTTGCAAACACAACTGGTGCACCCCACTCGGACACACTACGCCGAATGAATCCTTTCTGCAAAAGATCATCAACTTGCACCCTCAACTCCTACTGTTCCCTAGGCGCCATCCGCCTAAGAGGCATCACAACATGTCTGGCTCCTTCAACTAGATCTATACGAAACTCGATCTCTCTATGCGGCGGCAACCCTTTGACTTCGTCAAAGACATCCTCGAATCCATTAGCGATTGGCACCGATGACAGTCCATCCCATGGAACAACTAGCGAATACATGAAGCTCATGAAGACGCCTTCTTCATGCTTACATCGTATCACAACCTTTCGCCCCTCCACATTCTCGACTGTCACTTCCAACCTCTCGCAATCAACCTTCGCCGCATACCTCCTAAGCCAGTCCATACCCAAAATAATTCCGAACCCCGCAAAGTTCAGAACAAAACAATCACAAACAAAAGAGCAACCATGACTCGACAAAATCAGACCACGGCATAACATACACAAACAAGACGAACCCCCAACTGGATTAGTCACAACCAATGGCCTATCAACAATATCCGGCTTCAAACCTAACCGGCCTACGAGTTCATTACAAACAAACGAATGCGACGCTCCAGTATCAAACAAAACTCTAACTGGAACACCACATAGGAAAAGAGTACCTTGAACAACCACACTCTTTCCTTTCTCTTTAGCAGTAGGAGCTTTTGAAGACGACGGAACAGCTCCCAAAGCATAAGCTTGCACAATCTACTTGTCCCTCCTCGGTTCTGGACAATTCTTCCTGAAATGCCCCGGCTTGTCACAGTTGTGACACTTCATCGGCACCTTAGGATTCTTACAATCCTTCGAGAAATGGCCCTTCTATTGACAATTGTAGCAAGTCACCTCGCCTTTCTGCTTCTTCTGGCCATCCTTACCCTTCTGTTGTTGCTGCTTCCTTTTCTTGTTTCCACCCTGCTGGGGTTTAGACTCTTCCCTGGTCACAGTAACAACAGATCCTTCCCTAGGAAACAGACTCTCATGCCTGAGAGCTTTCTCCACAAGCTTCTCAAACGAATCGTCCAAATGATCCACCAACTGTCTCCCAAGATAACTGTCCAAGCCTGTCACGAACTTCTCATTCTTCTGATATGCAGACTCAATATATGACCGGGCATACTTGAACAAAGCTTCAAACTCAGAAACATACTCAAGAACTGGTCTACCTCCCTGCTTGAGCTCCACAAACTTCTTGAACAGAACAGACTTCTGAGCTGTAGAAATGAACTTAGCTTCAAACCTGACTTGGAATTGCTCCCAAGTAATCTCTTCCTCCGGAGTATTGATGGTAATAGAGTTCCACCAATCAGAAGCTCTCCCTTGAAGCTGTCTCGATGCCAACTTCCTCTTAGTCGCATCCTCAATTCCCAAATCACCAAAAATCCTTCTACAAGCATCTATCCACCTCTGGACCTCAATAGTTGATTCCGTTCCCAAGAAAACCTTCCCTCCAAGAGCAGTATAATCCTTGCACAACTTAGCAAAATCCACTGGTTTTGGAGTTTGGACTTGAACTCCAACATCTACTGCTGCCCTCGGAACTGGTATCCTTCTCATGATCGAAGTCATCATAGCTTTGAACATAGCTGCATAATCAGCAGTCCCCTCAGTAGCACGGCCTTCCCTAGCAGCTGGTCTCCCTCTTCGACTCATTCTCAATATCTATAAAAAGGAATGATTAGAGCATCTAGAGAAACAACTGCATAAAGGACTCAAACTCTACTAAGCTACTATATTATATATATAGTATTCATCCATCAAAATACAATTACGTCTCTCATACGTAGTTACGTCAGCGAGCGTTGGGTAAAATCGATTAACCAATGCTCTGATACCAAATGTGACGACCGCCCATGACCCCTGCACCGAATCTAGTGATAGTGCGCTGTAAAGTGTGCCAGGCGACCATGGGCGATTGTCAAGGTAGATTAAAACAACAGAATCTATCGTATTACTCACAGCGCATGGACAAAATACAATAGAACATATGTATAGTGAAGCTTTACAGAACAAAATGCCATCATATAAAACTCCATAATAGTTGAATACAAACATCCAAATAGTCAATACATCAAGCCTCACTACATATCACTCAGAGATTATACAAACAGCGGAACATCCAGTACATATAAGAAGATAATATGCAACCCTCCAGCTCGTCTTCGATATCAGCATCGTGAGAAGAGAACATCACCTGTCACCTGCTACCTAGTCTGCCCGTCCCAAAAATGGACGAACAGCCCAAGGCAATAAGAATTAAAACATAAAGCCTTGAGTCAGACAACAGTCTTAGTGAGCAGTAAATTAACTAACAACATACCAAAAGAGCACAAAGGAAAAGGAATAGGAATACAACCCTCCCACTCCAACCTCATTCTACAGTGATAGCCCCCAGACACACACTAAGCAGAAGCAAACATAGCAGAGCATACAATTTAAAGTAAAGCTACTATCACTCGAGCCAAGGGCGATGTTTTCCAAGTACCAAGGCCTAAATCAGATAAGCACCCAGAAAATACTGCTCTTGAGTCCGAATGACGATACAACCAAACATCCATGACTCTTGGCTATCACTGTTATCATTGCTTCGATATCACCGTTAATTGAATGACCGGCACATTCTTTCAGCCGTCCGTCAAGGGCTAATGGAAACCCCGGTTCTAGACATAACTCCCGCACGTCGTCGCAGCCCGTGCCTAGGACTATCGAATCTGCCCAGAGTACTCGACCATCAACAGTTGGCCGTTGGGACTATCGAATCTGCCCAAACGTACTCTTGCTTAGAGCATGCTAGAACCTTCAACAACGATGCTATCCAAGCCTCCTAGTCATCCTCCTCGATGACTATTCTCATATCCATTCATTATCCTCAACTCGAATCATATCACCGAGTTATCAACATGCTTGGAATGATCCCGTCTGGATTAGACCAAGTCTTCATCACATGATTGCCTCGCTTCATCACATCCTCGCAAAGCCTCATCTCAACATCACATCATCAAATCTATGCATAAGAGCTTCATCATCCCACTACATATGCCACAAGCAGCTTTCCCAATTCAAGAGCCTTTCCCTTAGCTTTTGAATCATCTTCGACCACCTTGTCTAAAACCAATCAACAATCATCTAATTCACAGCAATCAATCATGTCAAACATCAATCCAAGTAACCAAGCATTCAAATATAAGCAAAATGAACAATTATAACAATAATGGCAATTTCGTAATTACGGAGTTGAAAGTCTAACAAGCATGAAAACATGAGAATTATCTCTACAACTTGATGAATGAACTTGCATAGGTTAATCATATACAAAAATGGTTGTCGAATCATCATGAACAATGGATCTACATGGATCTACACTTAGGTTCACAAAAATGCATAGAAATCACTATTTTAACACCAAATCAAGCCAACAATCCGATCTACTCCTTTGGATCCGTGTGAGAGATAATCACCACTCACCAAATCACCTAAACAACCTCAAATCAACACGCTTCAGATCTGGACAGCGAAGGATCAAGCTTGATCTATCACGAATCCGTTTCAAACGAAGAAATCTCACTTCAAAGGATGAAGATCTTCAACTTTAGCTCTTGGATCTTCAATCTTGATCTTCGATTTGGATGAAAGGAAGCACTAGATTAGAGTGGAGAAAAGAAGTGAAGAAGTGTAGAAGTCGAGCTCTCAAAATGGCAGCACTTCGTCGCTTCAAAATCCGGATTCCAAAAAGTGAGAACAACCCCCTCTATTTATAGCAGAAATCTTCCCTAGGTCGCTCGGAGTTAGGTCGTCCACGACCTACGACCTAAAACCAACCGATCTAAAGACTTGCCCAAACCTTACGACTTAACACATGGCCAAACCCAGCGACTTATCGCACGCGCGACCTAACAACTTACGCGCTTAGCGACCTAACAGAGCTCTCCATCCTACGACCTAACGAGGTTACGACCTAACACTTAACAAAACCCAGCGACCTAACAACTCACGCGACCTACCAACCCAGGGACTTACCAGTGTTACGACCTAACACTTAGACCCACACGACCTAACACTTAAACTATCCTAGCGACCTAACAACTCACGCGACCTACCAACCCATGCGACCTAACAACTTATGCGACCTAACTCCTTAGGTCGCCTAATGACCTAACTATGCTAACCAGCTATCCACTAGGTCGCAACATACTGGGTTGTTAACTCGCTAACCCTTAGGTCGCGTACTACTATAGGTCGCTCCTTGCTTATCCCCTAGCTTCCTTAGGTCGCTGCCCCTATAAGTCGTCTTCGACTTACCACTTAACTTCCCTAAGTCGTCGTATACTCCTTAAGTCGCTAACCTATAGGTCATACCAAGATACTAGGTCGCAACACAGCTATCTCCAAACTTCTTAGGTCGTTGCCGACCTAACAATGCTAACTCGGAACCACTAGGTCGCCCATCCCTAGGTCGTTAACTATTGGGTTTAACTTGCTACTCCCATAGGTCGCTCCAAACTGTCCATGACCTAAACCACCTCGCGACTTATCACCTGAACGACTAAACACTTAGGTGCGACTCAAGACAGTGCGACCTACCACTTAATCTGGATACGACCTAACTCTTAACTCGCCTATCCCCTTAGGTCGCAGACCCTCTCTAAGTCGCTCACGACTTATCTCCTAAGTCGCCAACAACATTTAACTAACCTCTAGGTCGCATACGACCTAGGACTTAAGCAAATTTCAACCAAAATCTGAAACAACTAGAAAATGCTGAAAATCCCAGATTTTGACAAACTTTTCGATCCGTAAAATACGGGTCGTTACATTCTCTCCCCCTTAGGAATTTCGCCCCCAAAATTCCAAGCAACAAAGCAATCAAAGACTATTCTGTACGCCTATCATCCATAACAATCAACAAACCATGCATCCAATTCTAGCTTAGCGTACAGAATTCTAAAACTAGAATAAGTTACAATATCGCGAGATGAGACGACACCTTAGGGCCATACCTTGAAGAGTTCAGGATGAGCTGCTTTCATCCTCTCTTCCACCTCCCACGTACAGTCGTTATCATCATCACTCCATTGTATCTTGAGCAACTTAACTACCTTCCTCCTGAGCTGTTTCATGTCGGTTTCCACAACACGAAGCGGCTTACGAGGTCTTCTATCGACTGGATCAACTTCGAAATCTTCACAGCTATCAGCAGAAACCACCGTATTCGAGTCGTGCACGTACTTCCGTAGATACGATACATGAAAAACATTGTGCACACTCGACATCTTTTCCGATAATTTCAATCTATAAGCGAGCTTTCCAATTCGCTCGATAATCGGGAATGGTCCAACAAATCTCGGAGTCAATTTCCCTTTCTTCCCGAATCGGATAACATTCTTCAGTGGAGAAATCTTCACAAAAACCATATCTCCTATGTCGAATTCCAAATCCTTTCGACGCTTATCGGCATAACTCTTCTGACGGTCTTGGGCTGCCTTCATCCGTTGCCGAATGATCTCTATGCAATCCGAAGTCTGTCGAATCATCTCTGGCCCAAGTATCAACTTTTCTCCAGTTTCCAACCAACATGTCGGAGAGTTACACGGTCTTCCATACAATGCCTCATACGGTGCCATACCAATGCTTGACTGGTAACTGTTGTTGTATGCAAACTCCACCAGATGAAGGTGATCTTCCCATGATCCTCCGAAATCCAAAACACAAGCTCTAAGAAGATCTTCCAAAACTTGGTTGACTCTCTCGGTCTGACCATCTGTTTGAGGGTGATAAGCTGTACTCAAACACAACTCGGTTCCCAAAACTTCCTGGAAGCTCTTCCAAAATCCACTAGTGAACAATGGGTCTCGATCGCTCACTATACTCTTCGGAATACCATGGAATCGAACTATCCGCTTAACATACAACTCAGCCAACTTTGATGCAGTCCTAGTCGATCGAACAGGAATGAATCTCGCACTCTTGGTCAGATGATCCACAATGACCCAAATCCCTTCTGGTTCTAGGTAGCCCATCAATAAAATCCATCGATACTTGCTCCCACTTCCATGCAGGAACTTCTAATGGCTGAAGCAATCTACTAGGCTTCTTCTGTTCGGCTTTTACCAACTGGCAGTTCATACACTTGGAAATAAAATTTCCAACATCCTTCTTCATGCCTTCCCAGTAGTAGGTTCTCTTCATATCCCGATACATCTTATTTCCACCTGGATGAATTGTCAACTTCGAGTGATGACTTTCCTTCAGAACTTCACTCCTTAATTCATCTATATCGGGAACAACTAGTCGTCCTTGCTTCCGAAGCCAACCCTCTCGATCGACCTCGAATCCTTTTCTGGTTCTAATCCAGATTCCAAATCACGGATAATCTTGACAAGCTTATCGTCTCGCTTTTGGCTCTCGCCAATCCTTTCCACAAGAGAAGGTCTTATCGATAAGTTTGCCAACATCTCAGGTTCCAATTCGCATCTAGGCCTGAAGTCAAATCCAGCTAAATACTCAAGATTCTTCCATTCTGAAAACATGGCTCCCAATCCTGCATGTCTTCGACTTAACGCATCTGCCACTACGTTACCTTTTCCCGAAGTATAAGCTATACCAAAATCATATGATGCCAAAAACTCTAGCCAACGTTGCTGCCGAAGATTCAAATCCTTTTGGGAGAAAAGATACTTCAACGACTTATGATCCGTGAACAACTCAAATCGAACTCCCAATAGATAATGTCTCCACATCTTCAGAGCAAAAACAATTGCCGCTAACTCCAAATCATGAGTCGGGTAATTCCTTTCATGCGGCTTCAGTTGTCGACTGGCATACGCAACAACCTTATCCCTCTGCATTAGCACTGCTCCAAGTCCAGTACCACAGGCGTCGGTGTAAACCACCATCTCATCGTTCCCACTAGGAATAGTCAAAACAGGAGCACTTGTCAATCTCTCTTTTAGGATTCCGAAGGCTTGCTCACACTTAGCATCCCAACTGAACACTTGGTTCTTCTTCGTCAATCCTGTTAACGGTGCAGCTACCTTGGAGAAGTCTTTAATAAACCGTCGATAATATCCTGCTAATCCAAGAAAACTTCTCACATCGGATGCATTCTTAGGTCTAACCCAATCCTGGATTGCTGCCACCTTAGCGGGATCAACCGCTATTCCACTTCCAGAAATCACATGGCCTAAGAACCTCACTTCACTCTTCCAGAAGTGACACTTCGAAAACTTAGCCTTCAGCTGATGTTTCCGCAAGATTCCCAAAACAATACGCAAGTGCGTCTTGTGCTCTTCTTCAGTTCTGGAATAAATCAGAATATCATCCACGAACACAAGTACGAACTTGTTCAACTGATCTCTGAACACTCTATTCATAAGATCCACAAAATATGCTGGTGCGTTAGTCAATCCAAACGGCATCACCAGCCACTCAAAGAAACCAGATGGTGTCCGAAAAGCAGTCTTCGGCACACTATCCTTAGCCACTCTCAACTGGTGAAATCCCGTTGCCAAATCCATCTGAGAAAACACCTTAGCCTCATGAAGCTGATCAAACAAGTCATCTATTCTCGGCAATGGATACTTGTTCTTCTTAGTCACCTTATTCAGCTCACGATAATCCACACACAATCTCAACGACCCTCTGCCTTGGTTGCAAACACAACTGGTGCACCCCACTCGGACACACTACGCCGAATGAATCCTTTCTGCAAAAGATCATCAACTTGCACCCTCAACTCCTGCTGTTCCCTAGGCGCCATCCGCCTAAGAGGCATCACAACATGTCTGGCTCCTTCAACTAGATCTATACGAAACTCGATCTCTCTATGAGGCGGTAACCCTTTGACTTCGTCAAAGACATCCTCGAATCCATTAGCGATTGGCACCGATGACAGTCCATCCCATGGAACAACTAGCGAATACATGAAGCTCATGAAGACGCCTTCTTCATGCTTACATCGTATCACAACCTTTCGCCCCTCCACATTCTCGACTGTCACTTCCAACCTCTCGCAATCAACCTCCGCCGCATACCTCCTAAGCCAGTCCATACCCAAAATAATTCCGAACCCCGCAAAGTTCAGAACAAAACAATCACAAACAAAAGAGCAACCATGACTCGACAAAATCAGACCACGGCATAACATACACAAACAAGACGAACCCCCAACTGGATTAGTCACAACCAATGGCCTATCAACAATATCCGGCTTCAAACCTAACCGGCCTACGAGTTCATTACAAACAAACGAATGCGACGCTCCAGTATCAAACAAAACTCTAACTGGAACACCACATAGGAAAAGAGTACCTTGAACAACCACACTCTTTCCTTTCTCTTCAGCAGTAGGAGCTTTTGAAGACGACGAAACAGCTCCAAAAGCATAAGCTTGCACAATCTACTTGTCCCTCCTCGGTTCTGGACAATTCCTCCTGAAATGCCCCGGCTTGTCACAGTTGTGACACTTCATCGGCACCTTAGGATTCTTACAATCCTTCGAGAAATGGCCCTTCTATTGACAATTGTAGCAAGTCACCTCGCCTTTCTGCTTCTTCTGGCCATCCTTACCCTTCTGTTGTTGCTGCTTCCTTTTCTTGTTTCCACCCTGCTTGGGTTTAGACTCTTCCCTGGTCACAGTAACAACAGATCCTTACCTAGGAAACAGACTCTCATGCCTGAGAGCTTTCTCCACAAGCTTCTCAAACGAATCGTCCAAATGATCCACCAACTGTCTCCCAAGATAACTGTCCAAGCCTGTCACGAACTTCTCATTCTTCTGATATGCAGACTCAATATATGACCGGGCATACTTGGACAAAGCTTCAAACTCAGAAACATACTCAAGAACTGGTCTACCTCCCTGCTTGAGCTCCACAAACTTCTTGAACAGAACAGACTTCTGAGCTGTAGAAATGAACTTAGCTTTAAACCTGACTTGGAATTGCTCCCAAGTAATCTCTTCCTCCGGAGTATTGATGGTAATAGAGTTCCACCAATCAGAAGCTCTCCCTTGAAGCTGTCTCGATGCCAACTTCCTCTTAGTCGCATCCTCAATTCCCAAATCACCAAAAATCCTTCTACAAGCATCTATCCACCTCTGGACCTCAATAGTTGATTCCGTTCCTAAGAAAACCTTCCCTCCAAGAGCAGTATAATCCTTGCACAACTTAGCAAAATCCCCTGGTTTTGGAGTTTGGACTTGAACTCCAACATCTACTGCTGCCCCCGGAACTGGTATCCTTCTCATGATCGAAGTCATCATAGCTTCGAACATAGCTGCATAATCAGCAGTCCCCTCAGTAGCACGGCCTTCCCTAGCAGCTGGTCTCCCTCTTCGACTCATTCTCAATATCTATAAAAAGGAATGATTAGAGCATCTAGAGAAACAACTGCATAAAGGACTCAAACTCTACTAAGCTACTATATTATATATATAGTATTCATCCATCAAAATACAATTACGTCTCTTATACGTAGTTACGTCAGCGAGCGTTGGGTAAAATCGATTAACCAATGCTCTGATACCAAATGTGACGACCGCCCATGACCCCTGCACCGAATCTAGTGATAGTGCGCTGTAAAGTGTGCCAGGCGACCATGGGCGATTGTCAGGGTAGATTAAAACAACAGAATCTATCGTATTACTCACAGCGCATGGACAAAATACAATAGAACATATGTATAGTGAAGCTTTACAGAACAAAATGCCATCATATAAAACTCCATAATAGTTGAATACAAACATCCAAATAGTCAATACATCAAGCCTCACTACATATCACTCAGAGATTATACAAACAGCGGAACATCCAGTACATATAAGAAGATAATATGCAACCCTCCAGCTCGTCTTCGATATCAGCATCGTGAGAAGAGAACAGCACCTGTCACCTGCTACCTAGTCTGCCCATCCCAAAAATGGACGAACAGCCCAAGGCAATAAGAATTAAAACATAAAGCCTTGAGTCAGACAACAGTCTTAGTGAGCAGTAAATTAATTAACAACATACCAAAAGAGCACAAAGGAAAAGGAATAGGAATACAACCCTCCCACTCCAACCTCATTCTACAGTGATAGCCCCCAGACACACACTAAGCAGAAGCAAACATAGCAGAGCATACAATTTAAAGTAAAGCTACTATCACTCGAGCCAAGGGCGATGTTTTCCAAGTACCAAGGCCTAAATCAGATAAGCACCCAGAAAATACTGCTCTTGAGTCCGAATGACGATACAACCAAACATCCATGACTCTTGGCTATCACTGTTATCATTGCTTCGATATCACCGTTAATTGAATGATCGGCACATTCTTTCAGCCGTCCGTCAAGGGCTAATGGAAACCCCGGTTCTAGACATAACTCCCGCACGTCGTCGCAGCCCGTGCCTAGGACTATCGAATTTGCCCAGAGTACTCGACCATCAACAGTTGGCCGTTGGGACTATCGAATCTGCCCAAACGTACTCTTGCTTAGAGCATGCTAGAACCTTCAACAACGATGCTATCCAAGCCTCCTAGTCATCCTCCTCGACGACTATTCTCATATCCATTCATTATCCTTAACTCGAATCATATCACCGAGTTATCAACATGCTTGGAATGATCCCGTCTGGATTAGACCAAGTCTTCATCACATGATTGCCTCGCTTCATCACATCCTCGCAAAGCCTCATCTCAACATCACATCATCAAATCTATGCATAAGAGCTTCATCATCCCACTACATATGCCACAAGCAGCTTTCCCAATTCAAGAGCCTTTCCCTTAGCTTTTGAATCATCTTCGACCATCTTGTCTAAAACCAATCAACAATCATCTAATTCACAGCAATCAATCATGTCAAACATCAATCCAAGTAACCAAGCATTCAAATATAAGCAAAATGAACAATTATAACAATAATGGAAATTTCGTAATTAAGGAGTTGAAAGTCTAACAAGCATGAAAACATGAGAATTATCTCTACAACTTGATGAATGAACTTGCATAGGTTAATCATATACGAAAATGGTTGTCGAATCATCATGAACAATGGATCTACATGGATCTACACTTAGGTTCACAAAAATGCATAGAAATCACTATTTTAACACCAAATCAAGCCAACAATCCGATCTACTCCTTTGGATCCGTGTGAGAGATAATCACCACTCACCAAATCACCTAAACAACCTCAAATCAACACGCTTCAGATCTGGACAGCGAAGGATCAAGCTTGATCTATCACGAATCCGTTTCAAACGAAGAAATCTCACTTCAAAGGATGAAGATCTTCAACTTTAGCTCTTGGATCTTCAATCTTGATCTTCGATTTGGATGAAAGGAAGCACTAGATTAGAGTGGAGAAAAGAAGTGAAGAAGTGTAGAAGTCGAGCTCTCAAAATGGCAGCACTTCGTCGCTTCAAAATCCGGATTCCAAAAAGTGAGAACAACCCCCTCTATTTATAGCAGAAATCTTCCCTAGGTCGCTCGGAGTTAGGTCGTCCACGACCTACGACCTAAAACCAACCGACCTAAAGACTTGCCCAAACCTTACGACTTAACACATGGCCAAACCCAGCGACTTATCGCACGCGCGACCTAACAACTTACGCGCTTAGCGACCTAACAACTTACGCGCTTAGCGACCTAACAGAGCTCTCCATCCTACGACCTAACGAGGTTACGACCTAACACTTAACAAAACCCAGCGACCTAACAACTCACGCGACCTACCGACCCAGGGACTTACCAGTGTTACGACCTAACACTTAGACCCACACGACCTAACACTTAAACTATCCTAGCGACCTAACAACTCACGCGACCTACCAACCCATGCGACCTAACAACTTATGCGACCTAACTCCTTAGGTCGCCTAACGACCTAACTATGCTAACCAGCTATCCACTAGGTCGCAACATACTGGGTTGTTAACTCGCTAACCCTTAGGTCGCGTACTACTATAGGTCGCTCCTTGCTTATCCCCTAGCTTCCTTAGGTCGTTGCCCCTATAAGTCGTCTACGACTTACCACTTAACATCCCTAAGTCGTCGTATACTCCTTAAGTCGCTAACCTATAGGTCATACCAAGATACTAGGTCGCAACACAGCTATCTCCAAACTTCTTAGGTCGTTGCCGACCTAACAATGCTAACTCGGAACCACTAGGTCGCCCATCCCTAGGTCGTTAACTACTGGGTTTAACTTGCTACTCCCATAGGTCGCTCCAAACTGTCCACGACCTAAACCACCTCGCGACTTATCACCTGAACGACTAAACACTTAGGTGCGACTCAAGACAGTGCGACCTACCACTTAATCTGGATACGACCTAACTCTTAACTCGCCTATCCCCTTAGGTCGCAGACCCTCTCTAAGTCGCTCACGACTTATCTCCTAAGTCGCCAACAACATTTAACTAACCTCTAGGTCGCATACGACCTAGGACTTAAGCAAATTTCAACCAAAATCTGAAACAACTAGAAAATGCTGAAAATCCCAGATTTTGACAAACTTTTCGATCCGTAAAATACGGGTCGTTACATTTCTGCTGTGGCACTGTAGATAAATCTAATGGTCCCTTAGGCATTATTGAGTAAACGACCTGGAATGGACTGAACCCAGTGCTACGATTAATTGCATGGTTGTGTGCAAACTCAGCTTGACATAGCTTGGAATCCCAACTCTTCAAATTGTCATTTACGAGGCATCTCAATAGATTACCTAGGGATCTATTCACAACTTTTGTCTGTCCATCCGTCTGTGAATGATAAGCACTACTGAATTTCAGCTTTGTCCCAACCATTCTCCATAGACTCATCCAAAAATGACTCAGAAAATGAGTGTCTATATCCGATACAATAGATTCAGGCAACCCATGAAGACGATAGATCTCTCTGAAATATAACTATGCGACATTAACTGCATCTGCCGTCTTCTTGCATGCGACAAAATGTACCATTTTTGAAAACCGATCAACCACCACATAGATAGAATCATTGCCACGTTGCGTTCTCGGCAATCCCAATACAAAGTCCATACTAACATCCACCCATGGTTTAGTAGGTATAGGCAACGGCATATATAAACCTGCATTTGTTGCGGTCCCCTTTGAAACTTGACAAATATGGCACCTCTGAACGAACTTTTCAACCTCCTTCCTCACTGACGGCCAAATATAAGACTTTGAGATCAACTGCATAGTACGGTCACGGCCCACGTGTCCTTCTTCATGTAATTCTTTCATGATTTTCATTCGCAGATTGCAATCTGAAATACACAACTGATTTCCTTTGAATAGAAAACCATCAACCAGCATATATCCATCCATGTTTCCTTGTTTGATCTTGTCTAGGATCTTGGAAAAATATGAATCTGAAGTAAGCAAATCTGGAAGTTAGTAAAAACCCATCACCTCGACTCGCATGGTTGTTAGTAAATTATTCCTTCGACTCAATGCATCGGCGACGCGATTAGTTACTCCAGACTTGTGTTTTACGATGAATGTAAATTGCTGCAAATAAGCTATCCACGATGCATGCCTAGTTGCAATTTTATTATGCCCTTGTAAATGTTTCAATGCTTCATGATCCGTATACAAAACAAATTCTTTGTGGAACAAGTAATGTCTCCAATGTTTCACGGCCTGCACAATAGCATAAAACTCCACATCATAAGTACTGTATCTCATCTTTGCTCCAGAAAGCTTTTCACTGAAATAGGCAATTGGATGACCCTTCTGACTCAACACTCCTCCAATTCCAACCTTGGACGCATATGTATGTAACTCAAATAGTAACTGAAAATCTGGCAACACTAGAATCGGTGCTGATGTTAAAAGTTCCTTGATCTGTTCAAAAGCAGATCCTGCCTCTTTCGTCCATGAAAACTGCTTTCCTTTCATACAATCAGTAACAGGAGCCATCACACTACTAAAGTGCGGTATAAATCTTCGATAAAATGAAGCTAACCCATGGAAACTTCTGACTTCTATTATAGTTTTGGGCTGTGGCCAATTTCTGATTGCGACTACTTTACTCTGGTCCACTTGTATCCCTTCCTTGTACACGACATAACCCAAAAATAAAACACTCGGCGTCATGAACATGCATTTCTTCGTCGCTGCATAGAACTGTTCTTGACGAAGAATAGTTAACACCTTTCGCAAGTGTTGAACGTGCTCCTCTGTGCTAGCACTATATATCAAGATATCATCAAAGTAGACTACAACAAACTTCCCGATGTAAGGTCTGAAAATTTGATTCATCACCCTCATAAATGTACTCGGTGCATTAGATAGACCAAATGGCATGACCAGCCATTCATATAATCCTTCCCGAGTCTTGAATGTTGTCTTCCATTCATCACCTGGTCTTATGCGAATCTGATGATAACCACTCTTAAGGTCGATCTTAGAAAAGATTACAGACCCACTAAGTTGATCCAATAGATCATCAAGTCTTGGCATAGGAAATCTGTATCTGACAATTATTTTGTTGAGTGCCCTGCTGTCTGTACACATTCTCCACGAACCATCTTTGGCACCAACAGAGCTGGTACAGCACAAGGACTGAGACTCTCTCGAACACGCCCTTGCTCAAGCAACTCCTCAACCTGTCTCCCCAACTCTTCATGCTTTTTCGGACTCATACGATAATGCGGCCTATGCGGTAAAACAGCACCTGGCACTAGATCAATTTGATGTTGTATGTCCCTTAGTGGCGGTAAATCCTTGGGTAATTCTGCAGGAAAGACATCTTCAAATTCATTTAACACCGGTCTAACCTCCGTAGGAATTTCAAGATCTTCACTTGTTTCATACCCAATCAACATAAACAATTCAGCACTATCTTCTACTTCTTTAACAAATTCTCTCGAAGATAATAGACTAGTTGGTTCCACTTTATTCTCTGACTTGCTTTCACTTTGTTCACGCTTCTTAGGAATTAAGTTGATTTGAGTACCTTCGAACATGAAACTGTAGCTGTTGGTGCGACCATTATGTTGTACAGCTCTATCATATTGCCATGGTCTTCCCAATAGTAGATGTCACATCCATATTGACAACATCACACCATATATCATCTTTGTACTTCTTCCCAATAGAAAATGTAACAAAAGCTCGTCTTCCCACTGTCACTTCTCCACCTTTCTTTAGCCATGCCAGTTTATAAGGTCTAGGGTGTTTTTCAGTCTTCAACCCTAACTTCTTGATGGCTTCTTCAGAAATAATGTTATCGCAGCTTCCCGCATCAATAACAAATCGACAAACCTTTCCCAAGATAGTACATGTAGACTGAAAGATATTGCTTCTCAGCCAACTAGAATCATTCTCATGCTTTGGTGTTAAACAAGACCTCCTCATCATCAAGTTACACCCTTCGTCTCCTGACATAACTTCTTTATCTTCATCAAACTTCGGTGGTTGAGAATAAACAATTTCAGCTTCCACATCCTCATACTCACATTCCTCTGCAACTAATGCTCTCTTCTTTGGCTTTGTACATTCATTACTTTTATGGCCAAACTCCTGACAATTATAGCACTTGATACTGTTATTGACCTTTGCTTTAGCGGCTTCATTGACAATTGGTTTATTGACTGTCTTGGAAACATTTGCACTGCTACTAGCACCCTCATTCTGGTTGTTGGAACTCGTAAACACACCACTTCCTCGTCTCCCTTGTTTCTCCCAAGCTAGAGCTTTCTAATGTGCTTCAGCAACAGACATAGGGTTAAACATATTAACCATGTCCTGAATTTGCATTCGTAACCCTCCAACATATCTAGCCGTTAGCTGTTCCTCGGTTTCCATAATATCATTCCTTGCAATCAATTGATAGAATTCACCTGCATAGTCATTCACTGTCTTCGTCCCTTATCTCAAATTCTGCAAACGTTGATACATAAGAGATTGATAATTGTACGGCAAAAAAAGTCGCTTTCATCATCTTCTCCCAAGTGACAACTTTTGATTTTCCCATTCTCTCCCGAGTTAGTTTAGTTTGTTGCCACCAAGCCATAGCTCTTCCCTTTAGTCTTGTAGCAACTAATTGGACTCTATGATTCTCAGGCACATCCTTGAATTCCAAAATTTCTTTAACATTCGACAACCAATCAAGAAATTCTTCTGCTTGCATACCACCTTTGAATTCTGGAATTTCCATCTTCATACCTAACTCCCATTTACGATCATTTTCTGAATCCGGATACTGATTTCGCACTTGGCCTTGATTTCGATAATGACTACTACCTCCATCACCATCTTCCTCAAAATCAGATGTATTTCAATATCGATCCTGACCATCTACATCCCTACGACCACGCATGTTCCTTCTACCTTGTCTTTCAGCATCATGATATGGTTCATTTTCGAAACCACGTTGAGTTCCTCCCTCTTCATTTCGATACCCATGGTGGTCTCGCATCATTGAAACTGATGATTCTCTCCTATCTCGATACGACTGGGGTGACATCCTCCTTTCTTCCGAAACCGATGGCGAAACCCTGTTTCCACCCTGGTTCGAAACTGGTGACGTTCTCCTTTGATTTTGATTCATGTCGATCATCAATTTCTCTAATTTTTCAATACCCTCATTGAACTTTTCATTGATACGCTGCTCCATCTTCTCAGCTTCTTGTCTTCTATACAAATCTTCAACATTTTGATAGCGGTTAGCACGTCTCGGAGGCATGATCAAATCTTCAACAAATCCAAACACAAACTTCACTTCGATCCAAAAAATCTCGAATCAAAACTCCCCAACTTGTTTGAAATCTCACGAACACCCAAATGAACAAACAACTCAATTCGAACTCCAAAAACTTCAAATCTCGAAACTTCACACCCTACGAACTTGGAAAAGTTCGTTTCCTTGCTCTAATACCAAATGACGCAGCATGGAAGTAGATCTGAACCAACGGTCAAATCTATCCAGGATACAATCACAAATTGCGGAAAAAATGAATCGATGAAACAAAATAAATTGATGAATTGATGATACCCAAGTGCCCAAATCCATTGATCTCTCGAGATACCGGATTCTAGCTATCTTCAACACGTTAATCGCGCACGATACCGCGTTAGAAGATCTACGATTCTTCGACGTTGATCTCGCGCACGAGATTCCGTGAATCGGCTTCAAACTCGTTGATTCGAGCGCACTCGAATATCCGAAGATGGAGAAAGGAGATCACACTCAACTTCCAATTTTAAAAGAGGCACAAAGCTCTCAACAAATTTTATTCAAAATTCAACCCTTTTACAAATGACAACACACCCCTATTTATAGGAAATTACAACACACACATGCGACTCAACACATACGACTCACGACTTAATTCATACAGTTACAACATCATACGACTTAACAACAATGCGACCTAAGACTTAACATCACACGACTTAACATCATTGCGACATAACATCATACGACTTAACGACATACGACTTAACAAACAATGCGACATAAGCAAGCTTCGGCAGCGACATAAGCAAGCTTCGACCTACTGGAGCGATTTAGGAACTCTGGAGCGACATAAGGCTTCGCGAGTTGGCTTTCGCGACCTAAGGAGGAGCGACCTAGGGTATGTCGTTCTCGACCTAAGGAGGAGCGACTTAGGTATGTCGTTCGCGACCTAAGGAGGAGCGACTTAAGGTATGTCGCTCGCGCTGCATCAGATAGTCACTATACAGACACTTCCATAAGACATATTATACGTCATATATGCATCCAAATATCTCATAACATAAGCATATATATATACACTCAAATGTAAATAACATTCTAAAGGCAAGGTAAAACTTGTCATTTTACAACTTATGCTCTTTGAAGTGTGTCATAGTGACCTATTTGCTACAAAAACTTCGACTTCATTTTCAAGTCCTCTACAAACATCCTATGTGTCATCCGCTTTCAAGTGGGAACCAAACCAAACAATAATCATTACAAATACTTAACAAAGCAAGTAATTAACTAAGATTATTACAACAACTTACAAAGATTGAAATTTGGTTTTTAAAGTGAGCTTTACTCACCGAAATCAACCCGAACTTGAACTAAACTACCACAACTTCTTAATCGGCCAACAGACCTAGCTTTTGCTTGGAAAAACTCGGCATTAAGGGGCTAAAGGGGTTAATTACTTTTGGATAAGAGGGTTATGGTGCTCGTCCAAGACAAGTTGGGGTGGTTCTGGGTATTGTTTTTGTGGTGGAGTGATGTAGAGAAGAAAGAATTTTCAGCAACTTTGCTTAATGAAAAATGAACAAAGAAGTAATTTTTAATTTCGAATCTTTTTGGAAGCCATAAATGGAAGATTGAAAAGCTTGAAAAAGAAATGAGATAAGAATTAGAAAAGGAAAGAAATGAAGTAAAGAATGAAGTGTGTAAGGTGAGTTGTTTTTAACAAAATTGAAATATGGGAAATTACCTTTCTACCCTTGGTCATTTACCCTCCATAAATTGATGCCAACTCACCCTCCCCTTCCTTGCTTCACATGCAAGCATCAATTTCCTCCCCCATTACACAATCTTCCATCACTTCACCGTTTTTCAAGACAAGATGTAACCTTTTTACCGTTTTCTTTCTTTTTAAATTTTTAAAAGAAAAACCAAATTTACTTTATTACTTTAAGTAAATATTTAAACTTATTTAACTCTAACTAAAGCATATGTTATTTTTATAAATGTGAATACCCTTTACACAATATATCCCGACAACTTTTGGTTGATGAAAAGTAAAAAAAATCCAAAAACGATTTTCGGTCACATTTTTTATTTTTCTCCGAACTAATTATTTGTATAAACCAAAATTTTAAACAACTTACTATCACTAGTAATTACTTGAAAGAAGTTTATCCAAGTTATTAAATCCAATATTTAAATATTTAAAAATATATTAAATATTCAAATTCAAATTGATTAAATTACGGGTCGTTACATCCTCCTCTCCTTACAGGAAATTTCGTCCCCGAAATTAATCTCACACGACAAAAGATATCGATAGAAACCCAAATGGTACCATTCAGCAAACAGGTAAAAAGAAAGTGACTCCACCATAACCAGTGAGTGTACTAAAAAGATACAACAAAATAAAAATAACAACAACTCGGGATAAAATCCCTAAGATAGTCCTCGGTCCCCCAAGTACAATCCTTATCATGCCCACTCCACTGAACCTTAACAAGGTTCACATCCTTCGTCCTCGATCGCTTTATATCGCGAGTGATGATACGAATAGGCCACCTAAGAATGGTTAGGTTAGGCTGAACTTCCAAATCAAATTGTTGTGCCGATTCCACTATCGTCAAAGGTCGTGTACATACTTACATAAATGAGATACATGAAAGACGTTGTGCACATTTGATAGTGTATTTGGTAAATTTACTCTATATGCAAGTCTACCAATCCGGTTTAGTATGGGAAAAGGGCCAATAAAGTGAGGGCTAGCTTCCTTGATTTCTCAAACCTCACACACCTCTCAACGGAGAAACTTTCGCAAACACCGAATCTGCAATTGAGAACTCTAGGTCCTTACACCTTCGATCTGCATAACACTTCTGTTGATCCTATGGCTCCATCATCTTCCTTCTAATTTCACCTACTTTCTCACTGGCTTCTAAGATCACGTCAGGTCCAAGAACAATTAAATCGCCAGACTCAACCCGACATGAATGAGAATGGCATGGATGACCATAAAGAGCTTCGAAAAGAGCCATACCAATGCTTATCTGACACCTGTTGTTGTAAGTAAATTCGGCTAAGGGAAAATGATCTTCCAAGAACCTCCAAAGTTGAGAATGCATGCTTATAATAAATCTTCCAAGATTCGGTTCACTCTCTCTGTCTGCCCATCTGTTTGGGAATGAGAAGTGGTACTCGGACTTAGCTCAGTCCCTAAAGCGGTTTGCAGTCCCTCCCATAACCTACTAGTGAATATAAGGTCTTGGTCACTTACAATACTACAAGGAATACCGTGGAGTCTTATAATCTCCTTCACGTACAAACTTGCCAGACTCGTAGCTGTCCTGGTCGGCTTAACAAGAATGAAATGAGCACTCTTAGTTAGTCGGTTGACTATAACCCAAATGCCTTTGTTTCCTCTTTTGACCTAGGAAGCCCATCAATAAAGTCCATAGAGATCCGCTCCCACTTCCACTATGGGATCTAAAGTGGTTGAAGCAGTCCAACTATCTTTTGCTAGTCACTTTTAATCTGTTGGTAGTTTGCACACTGACTCACAAAGGTCGAAACATCTCGCTTCATCCCCTTCCATCAGAATACTCTCTTCATATTTTTGAACATCTTTGTCACTTCTGGATGGAAAGATAACTTTGAATGGTGGCATCTGGATGGAACACATATACGCTTATTCATTTTCAATATGCCTCGGGGATCAATCTCAAAGCTAGAAACACCTTCTTGAACATCCTTCTTTGGTCGAGCAAAAATAGGATCTGCCTCCTGACCAGATGCAATCCTCTCTATTAATACTAGTTTATCTTCTAAGTTTTCAACCATTGCTACATTTCTACTCAACGCATCCGTGATGACATTTGATTTCCCAAGGGTATACAGAATCTCTAGATCATAAGAAGCGAGAAACTCCAACCATCTATGCTGCCTAAAATTCAAATCTTTCCAGGTAAAGAGAAATTTTCACTACGCCATAGATTGCATACTGCAACACCAAAGAAGTGATGCAGGAAGTGCCAAAAAATGTTGCTGTAGGCTAAAAAAGGGCAAAGGCAACACTTTCTCGGTGATGCATTTTGTCGCGTTGCCGCAGACCTCAAAGGCAACATTTTGACTATCTAAGGCAACATAAGAAATATTGTTGCAATAGAACCATATTTGGGTCTATAGCAACATCCATAGGTGTCTGTACCAACATTCCAAAATGTTGCTATAGATATTAACTTTCTGAATTTGTGGGGCCCACAATGTAGAGCATATTTGATTTTTTAATAGAAATAAATATTTATTTAATAAAATGCTATTGCACAGAATTTGATATTCAAACAGTAATTTATTTAAATAAATATTTTATTTCAACATTTGAAATAGTACAAATTCCTGGCTACACTATTTTACAATTCAATGATATATAACACTGATATTTACATATACAGATATTCCTCACTACATCACTCAGTTCACTCATTACATATGCAGTTTCAATTTATACAGACACCGACACTGACAAATATATGACGAGCCGACTGTCGAGCCGAAGGCGAGCCGAGTGCCGAGCCGAAGGTGAGCCGAGAAGCGGGTCCGGGCGCAGCGCCGGCGGGGGTCCGGGGCACCGCAGTCCCGGCGGGGATTCATCCGGTTAGGTCGAACAAGTGGGCACCGCCCGATTCATCCGATTTTGGAAGATCGAGCCTTCTTTGAAACCTGTCTTCAAGCTCATGCACATTTGATTTGACTCTGTCTTCAAGCTTGTATCCAGCTGTCCAGTCTTCAATACCTGTCACATATAATTCAAAAGCAGTAATCTGGAAAATAATATTTAACTCGAACAGAAAATAAAAATATTTTTGTTATATTATTTGCCTCAGGTATTTGGGTTGTTTCTTTTCATATTTTTTTCTGACAGAGACCAAATATTTGCACGGACAACCTGTGATATACACAGTGTATCACTACATATATCACAAGGCCGTTTCCCATTTTTTATCTCATGGACGATTGAAAATTCCCACAAAAATGGACATGGCAGAAAAACCAGTGCAGTAGCAAAACAGTGCACAAGTCAGCTATTCACAAGTGCATAAGCCAAACATGAATGCAACACATGGATACAAGACAGTATGGAAGACAGTATGGAAGACAGCAAGCAACAGTTCAGGAAAAAATGCACAAAGGAGAAGCCAAGTGCACAAAGTAGTACTCAACACAGCAAGCAACATAACATGACCAAGAAATGCGTGTACATGGATGAACATACATGCATCATAAGGCTTGGTACAAGAAACTACTCAAATGCAACTACTCAAGTGCAAGTTCATACTCAAGTGCAGCCAGATATGTAGACAAACCAAAAAAAATGGACACGGCACAAGGTCAAACCCGAGTCATCGACTGGATTCAACTCAGGGCCAAGCAACCAACAAAACAAACAAGAACCAGGTTCAGCAAAATGTAGACAAGCCAGTGCAAGAAACACAGCAGTACACATAGGCAGCCCATCAAGCAAAAACAGTGAATGCATCAGGCATAAAGGTATGTGAGCAAGGTACAAAGGTATGTGAACAAGTTTAACAAATGTTCAAGTTCTGGTTTAACAAATGCAGTAGAAAGGAGCTAACAAGCTCAGATCAGAAATCAAAAACAAGCCAGTGAACCAAAATCCAACATACCAAATAATATCACATCGCAATTCATCATCGGCAAAGCAAAATCAAGCCAGTGAACCAAAATCCAACATACCAATACATCATCGCAATCCAACATACCAGATTTCTCAAAGTCCAACAGAAAGATTAAACTCGAGATTATAGGAAATAAAGCATATAAATAAATCCCAATTCATCATCGACAAAAGCATGCGAGTGTAACCAAAATCGAGAATAATCAAGTAAACCAGAAGACAGAAAACATACCAAATAATATCACATCGCACCCGACGACGAAGCCAAAGCAATTCGAGCAATCAATCAAGGAGAACGAAGGAGCAAGCTACCTGGAACGTTTCTCACACTAGATTCGATCAATCAGAGCATCAAAGCAACTGGAATCGCGTGCCCTAGTTTTCACAGAGAGGAACGAGAAAGAAAAATCGCGTGCCCTAATTTTCACAAAGAGGGGAACGAGAAAGAAAAGTAAAGCGGGAAATGGAAATTGCTAAGGTGTGGATTGATGGTGTGGATTGATGGTTGAGATTTAAATGATGGTGTGGATCGCTGAGGTGTAAAATTTTATTTTTTTTTAATTTGAATATATTTATAGCTACTACAACATTTTGCTCATATCTATGCTAACACATTGAAGTGAATGTTGCAATAGACAAAAAACAGCATAGCTATCGTTACATTGTAGCTAGCAACACCTTGTAATTTCGTTGCAATAGGCCATCTATGGCGTAGTGTTTTAGGATTTATGGCCCGTGTATAACTCGAAATTTTCAACCACAAGATAATGTCTTCATATCTTTAGTGCAATGACAACAGACAGAAGCCCCAAATCGTGTGTAGCATAATTTTCTCATGTGGCTGTAGCTGTCGAATCGCATAGGCAATAGCTTTCCCATGTTGTATCAAAACTGCCCCCAATTCGGTAATACAAGTGTAACGACCCAGAATTTTGGGTTATTTTAAATTGGAATATTTAATCATTTTTAAATATTTAAAAGTTAATTTATAGATTTTATAATTTGAATTTCAAATATAATGATAATTGGATAAAATGATCGTTAAATTTAATACCGGAAATTGGTAAAATAATGGAATCTTGAGATTTAAGCCGGATAAAACTAATTTCAAAGCTTATTAAATTGATATTTACAAAAATGAGGGTAAATAAAATTTTAAATTGGATTTATAAATGGTTTACTCAATTTTTAAAATAACTTGTATAAATTGACGAGTAAAGATAGCCTTCCGAGGCACAGTCTCGGAATTCGTTGAAACTAGTCTCATTGGATCTGTAATAGTGTATTATTATTGGATTTCAAATTTTGTAGTATTTGGAGTTACCGTTTGGTTGTACGGGATAAAAACGCACTGAAATTAATATCGAAAATTCAATATAATAATTGGGTTCAAAAAGCTATCTTCTCCATACGATTGAATTAGTACTCGAAACCTTTCCATTGCGTTCAGAATAGGGGTATAACATTATAAACGCCTAGCAGCATGCCTCGATAGGGGTTCGAGATTTTGAGTTGTGTAAATCAAGATATTTTGGAATTTAAATTAATATATTGTCAAGTCAAATATTCGCAGCAGTTTCTTTCTTTTGTTTCAAAGCATTGTAGATACCCACCCACATGCAAACATCAAGTCTCTCTTCTATTTAAAAACATCACGCAATAGTTACAATGAAGCAGAAAAAAGAAAACAAATAAAATGGCAACTTAAAAAAAAGATTTCTCAACATATACTACACTAAAAAAATCCAAAACAAGTTTGTAAAATCTAGATTTTCAAAGGGCTTTGATCTGGTATGAAATTTGTATGGTGTGGCTTTGAGTTGAGGTGATCGATTTTGACGTTGTGGGCAAGTTTTGGGCTAGGGTTTTGGTTTTTGGCTGTTTGGAGGCGAGGTGTCTCGAGGCGAGGGTGGATTCATGATCAGGGGACGAAGGCGCACGCGTGGCCAACTTCTGGTGATGTGCGGTCACCTAGGAAGGGGTGCGACCCATCGTACGGTCTGTAGCAAATTCAAAAATGTTGTGTTTTTCTTTGAAGGCCCGGATGAGGTAGCATTGGGTCTAGGTGGTGGAGTTTTGGTCGAGAAGATTGAAGCAACAATCAGATTGGGAAATGGTTGAGAGACGGTGATGTATGTGTGCATGTACGAGCGGCCATGGGGGGGTACCTACGTGCACAGGCGTTTGAAAATAAAGAAGGGGAAGAAGGAGTTGCGGGTCTTGGGCCTTGGGCCGATTTCTAAGGGTGGGTATTTGTAAATTCTCTTATTTTAAATTTGTTTAAATAAGTATGCAAATTTTAAAAATAGATATCTCATTCATATTAAACCCAATCGTCACGCGGATTTTTGCGTTAGGATCATATCGATGTGTGCTTCGTAATGAAACCAGTTTGGTTGAAACTAGAGCTTGCTGAATTTTTAGCTAAATTCGAACGCGTTCGAATTTCATCGGAACCAGAACGTAGGAGTGACAATAAAAATCAATGTGAGTAAATCTAACTCATTTTTGGATTGCTAGTTTAATTTAAAATGTTGAAAATTAAATTATTGGTTGATTGGATGTTTTGATAATTATTATTATCAGTTGGATGTTATAATATATATATTAGTATATATTAGTAGTTGGATTGATTATTCCCACATATTTTAGCGGATGAGACCTTATGCGCCCCGTATAAAAGCGGATGACCCTATATTACCGCGATATCCCACCTCGAAGTGGGATTGGTAATTTTATGTTGTATTAACACTTGTGGTTGTAGGGAAACAGGTTGGAGGGATCTAACTGGATTCCTCAAAAATGTTGAATTTAATTTCATATATAGTGATATATGATTTGTTTGAATAATCTATGATGGATTATTGTGTGATTTGAATTTATTGGATGCTATGGTAGCACTGGCTTAGATTTTGGTATTTTAAAATACCATAAATATATATTTTTTGAATTTGAAAAGAAATTAAAAAGGGATTTTGGAATTAAGTATTTATATAGAATTTTGGATTGGTTAAAAGAAATTGATTTGGAAAAAAATAAATGGTTTAACCTTAAAATTTATTCTTAACTATTTCGTGATATTGTGAATAGAGATTTTGGAATAATGAATATAAAGGGTTTTAAATAATAATTCTTGGGTGATACTTCTATAAATAAAAAGGGTTTTAAAATCGAGATTTTTTAATAAGTTTTGGAGAATAAAAGGAAATTTGGGAATAAGTATAAAATTGGTTATAATGGATCTTAAATAAGACTTTTAAATTGCAAAATAGAAGGAGAATCGAGATTCAGTTAATTTTTGGAATATAGTTTGGGTTATTTAAGAAATTGATTTATAAATGGAATTTAATTTAGAAATCGATTTATAATGGATTTAAGTGATGTGAAACTGTTGTAAACTGGAAATGAGACTATGAGATTTATAAACAATGTTTATAAATAAAATGAAATCATTATCATTTGATAAATTAAAGGTATAAATTCATGGTAAGAATTTATAATGAGATGGGTAAATCGGTTTTAAGAAGAAATGATAGATTTTTCTTTTGGAAATGTAAAAAGGGATTTATGAAATTGGGACGTAAATAGATTGGTGATAGATCGAGAGTGATTTATAAATGTTATATTGATTATTTTGGAATTTAAAAATATTTTTATCGAGAAGTTGAGTTGTGTTTTAAAAAAAAGATTTTTAATTATTAAAATAGGTATTAGAAGTGTTTTAGCATAGAGATATTTCAGAAAATTAGTTATTGAAATATTTTTAAATTGTCAAAATGAATTATAAGTTTTAGAAACAAGTCTGGTAAATCGATTAGAATTTTGTTAATAAAGCAGAGTTAACTATTGTTCAAAGTTATGTTATTATTTTAATTGTTTAAAAGTATATTAATTATTAAATAAAGTTTTCGGAAAGTAATGGTATACTTTCATGGTGAAATCGGGAGGCAGAGATTGCCTACAGTTAAGTTTGGATTTCTCTGGGATAGAGACGTAATCGTTGAGCTGCGAATCCATGGGTGATACCGCATGGAGCTTTCCATATTTATTTTAAAAAGTTTTCAAATATTTTTGAAGGAAATGGTTTGTGAATACTTATTTCGTTGAGATAAGTTTATACTTTTGAATAAAGAGATTTAATTAAGGAACCCCGAAACTTATAGAATTCGTTATAAACGAGTTAAGGAATTTACAATATGAATTGTGAAGGGTTTTGATAAAAAAGAAATAAATGGAACTTTCCTAAGTTTTGGGAAGTAAGGGGTTTAGAAAAAAATATTTTTAGATATTTTTTTCTATGTGTTGAAATAAGAGATGGTTTGAAATATCCTGATATGGATATAAGTATTTGAGTTGTCTCAAATATTGAAAATTTGGAAGGGATTTGAATATATATCTTATAAAGATATTTCGAAAATAAATTTTGGAAAAATATAATATGGGCCTAGTGACTGCTTATGGATGTTATATTGATAGTTAAATAACCAACTATCAAGTATTGGCCAATTTCATTGATCGTTTGGAAGAGACCGAGATTGGATTTAATTATCCGAAAACCACTTCGATCCGATTTGAGCGTTACGAATGGGTATCGTGAAGATGGTGAAGACGGTGATTTGGTTTCGTTCAGAACTAGAATGGACTTGTATGGATGAATGCTTTTAGCACATTGTCATTGGAGGACAATGAGCATTCTAAGTGAAAATTCCTTAAAAAGGTAATCGTAGATTCGTAGCCTTAAGCCTCATCAACCGGAATGACTGAAAATCAGGGGAGATGCAGCAAGGCTAAGTGGGCCACATCCAATTAGGGTATGTTATCACCTTTCTAGATACCCTCAGATATATTATTAATTATGGATATGGTGGTGCATGGAAAAAGAGCTCTCGATAAGGGTGGGAACACCCGGGGTGATAACATATTTGGTTCTATCCAGGTTAGGGGTAGGGCCGGTCTTGTGTTGTAGGGGATCCCGGCGAGGTCCTCGGTACATTTTTCTTGAAGTGTACTGTGATAGGCGGTACCCCAGTGCCTAGTCATTGTATGGAATCCATTCCCCAATAAGCGTCGTACGGTTTTGATTGTGCCCAACTATGTTGAAATGTGAGATGCAAGCATTTTGGCTATTTGAATAAGTATTTGTACTTAGACACTATTATAATATCAGATGATTTTGTTATAAAATGTTTTGGTTATCGTAAGGTAAAAACCCGTCGTGTTTATGTTTGACGTGGTCTTACGAGATACCTTTGTTTTCAAAGGATTTTGATAACAGTAATAATTCAAATTGAGTGTGTTTTCTCACGTTGGTTTTCCAGACTGACTCGGGTGTTATTTTATTATAATGCTCGGGTCAGACCGAGTTTTACAGATTCAGGTTAGGATGCTATGGAGCTCAGGAGACGAGCTGGATGACAGAGATGTATTACACGTACTTGATTATATTTCGTTGTGTATTATAGGCTGTATATTCAGCACTTGTGAGGACAAGTTATTATAACTGTCTAGTATTGGTTTGTTAACTGTTGTACTCTGATGATTGGTATGTATATTAACAGTTACAGTTTCTCTTTATACAAGATCTGTTGATATATATTATATTTTGTTCCGCTGCGATTGTGAGATTCTGTATTGTTGTTTTCTGTTTCTTCTTCTATCTTTCTTTTTTCTTTCCCCCTAACAATCGGGTTTTCCGGCGTTCGATTTCTCGGCATGAGATACAGTGGACGTATTAGTGTCGATTTTCGAGGGTCGAAACTCGCAGCTGTTACATTTGGTATCAGAGCTGAAGGTTAAGTAAGAACCTTGGCTTTGATGGGGTAACTCATTAGAGATAAAGTCAGTAGTATCCTAGAATGAGTTTGAGTGTGTTAATAGATATGAGTGCGTATTTGTTAGTGAATATAAAAATTATTTATATTGTGTTGATTGATCTATTGAGTGGCTTATGGATTCTGGTCAATACGAGTAATTAACGTTATTGATAGGGATCTCTAAACACTTAAACAGAGAAATTCGACATAGTATTGTTTTAAAATTGGGTAAATGAAATAATTTTACCCAGATTATTTTTACATATAAAAGAATAATTTTTCAGAAATATTATTATAGTTATATATGGTATGCTTGGTTGTTAGGAAATGATAATATTAAACTATTATCATTTGTTGTTGTGGTGATTGAATAAAAGTTGATATTATAGTCAACGGTTAAGAAATAATTTCATATAACGAAATGGAATTATGTAAATGTGATTTTGTAAATGTGATTTATAATTTGAAATGAAATGAAATTCCAGAATTATATTTAACTATGATTTGTTAAAAGGGTTTGAGGGCTGGGAATTTGGGAATTTAATTCTCGTTGGTTTTGGAAATGTTTTCAAAGTCTTGGAAAATAATAGTGATATTATTTGGAGAATATTTTTGAATTGGAAATATTTGAAAGGATTTTAAAGGAATAAAAGCACTGAACTCACTTCGGTCGCTGGAAAATAATTTTGGTAATGACTGCAGCATCATCGACGTTCATTTTCGAGTTTTCAAGAGAGGAATTGCTAAAATTGGGTTTTGTTTGGTAAAACTAGTTTTGGGTTGAAATGCAAAAGAATGATTTGATATACGAAGGGATTTTGTGTGTGTGTGTATGATTTCAAATATGATTTTGAAATACTTAGAACAAAGTGTTTAACTCTGAAATTTTTATTTAAAATGTTTTATGGAATATGAGTAAGTTGATAACTTATAAAATTTGTAAATTGCAAGTTAAAGCAATATTTTAAAGTGTTGAATATGGATGCAAGAAAAGTAAAAATTTGAAATTTAATTGTGGAATGAAATTTAACTTGAATTAAGTTAAATAAAGTGAATTTGGAAAATTTAGCTTAAGTAGGCTAAATGAAATAATTATTGGAAATGGAATCTATTAAGATTTGGGATAAATGAATAAATTGACTACTTAAATTGATTAGTTACTTGGATATGGTTTGGAATATTGATTGATAAAAATCAAATGTGAAATTGAAAAATTGAAATTGAAATTGATTAAAATGGGTAAGGAATTGAGTTGTGAAGTGGTAATAACCATAAGAAGTTTGTATAAAATGTTTATAATAGACTTAAGAAAATTTGATGGTGAAATTCTTAAGTGGAATTGGTATTATAAAGAATATACCAAGTAAGTAGGTGAATGTGAAGCCTAAATGTAAATGATAATCATGAATAATTGAATGGAAATGAAGTAAATGTGAATAAAAAGAAATTGGTATAGCTAAGAAACCAATTGGAAATTAATACGTAAGTTGTACGTATATTATTTTATTCGCATAATGATTTGATCTAGATTCGAGCACAGAATTTCGAGATAATTTATATCAATCCGAATTAGGATTTTTCGCTCGATTTTCGACGGCGAACACTGGATTTGGATTTTTGATTGATTTTGGGATTCTCTATCATAGTGTATGGCTACGCAAGGAGAATGACGGTTTATAATTAGGAAACCAGATTTTAGTCCGCACTAGAGAGTCGTGTGAACAATACTAGTTCAGAAGTGAAATTGTGTGATCGAGTGAGCGGTCAGATTTAATATTGCGTAGGATGATATATGTACATCGTACGGGCTTAAGTAAAGAAAATATTGAAGATTTTGATAAAAATAAAATGATTTTGAATTATATGTTTGGATATCATTCGTAAGTAGGGTGCAGGTATTTAAAAGCAAAAGCTAAATTGATGCCTTTGGTTTCATAAGAAAAATTGGATTGCCCGACAAAAAGGTACATGTTTAAATTGATGTTTGAATTTGATGATTTTATGATTGAGCCACTTGGCTTTTATTTTCTTTTGATAATTTGGGTCCGTAGTGGCGATTTGTAGTTGTTTGGATCTAGCCACGTAAAAGAGACGCTGGTGAAATTTTTCGAAAATTTAAGGAGTTAAGAGAATTTTGAAGAAAATTTTTAATAACTAAAAATTGATTTTGGATTATAACTTGAAATGATTGAGAGAATAATATTATTTGGAATCTATGGATGAATTTGGAAATTAGTAAAGGTGATAATGTGGTTTCAACCAATTGATTTTGGGAAGTTGTTTCAACTAATTGGTTTTGGGAAATAGTTAATAGGTTTTGGACCATTCTTCTTACTTGGAAATTTCGGGGACGAAATTCTTTTAAGGTGGGAGGAATGTAACGACCCAGAATTTTAGGTTATTTGAAATTGGAATATTTAATTGTTTTTAAATATTTAAAAGTTAATTTTATAGATTTTATAATCTGAATTTCAAATATAATGAAAATTGGATAAAATGATCGTTAAATTTAATACCGGAAATTGTTAAAATAATGGAATCTTGATATTTAAGCTGGATAAAAATAATTTCAAAGCTTATTAAATTTCTATTTACAAAAATGAAGGTAAATAAAATTTTAAATTGGATTTATAAGTGATTTACTCAATTTTTAAAACAACTTTTATAAATTGACGAGTAAAGATAGCCTTTCGAGGCACAGTCTCAAAATTCGATGAAACCAGTCCCATTGGAACCGTAATAGTGTATTATTATCAAATTTCAAATTTCATAGCATTTGGAGTTATCGTTTGGTCGTACGGGATAAAAACACGCTGAAATTAATATCGAAAATTCAATATAATAATTGGGGTTCAAAAAGCTATCTTCTTCATACGATCGAATTAGGACTTGAAACATTTTCCATTGCGTTCGGAATAGGGGTATAACATTATAAATGTTTGGCGGCACACCTCGATAGGGGTTCGTGATTTTGAGCTGTGTAAATCGAGATATTTTGGAATTTAAATTAATATATTGTCTAGTCAAATATTCACATCAGCTTCTTTCTTTCGTTTCAAAGCACTGTAGATACCCACCCACACGCAAAAATCAAGTCTCTCTTCTAGTTAAAAACATCACGCAACAGTTACAGTGAAGCAGAACAAAGAAAACAAATAAAATGGCAACTTTTAAAAAAAGATTTCTCAACATATACTCAACTAAAAAAATCCAAAACAAGTTTGTAAAATCTATATTTTCAAAGGGCTTCGATCTGGTATGAAATTTGTATGGTGCGGCTTCAAGTTAGGGTGATCGATTTTGACGTCATGAGCAAGTTTTGGGCTAGGGTTTCGGTTTTTGGGTGTTTGGAGGCGAGGTGGCTCGAGGCGAAGGTGGATTCGTGATCAGGGGACGAAGGCGCACGTGTGGCCGACTTCTGGTGATGTGGGGTCACCTGGGAAGGGGTGCGACCCATCGTACGGTCTGTGTGTTTTCTTATGCTGGTTTTCCAGACTGATTCGGCTGTTATTTTATTATAATGCTCGGGTGAGGCCGAGTATTACAGATTCAGGTTAGGATGCTATGGAGCTCAGGAGACGAGCTAAATGACAGAGACGTATTACACGTACTTGATTATATTTCGTTGTGTGTTGTAGGTTATATATTCAGCACTTATGAGGACAAGTTATTATAACTGTCCAGTACTGGTTTGCTAACTGTTATACTCTGATGATTGGTATGTATATTAACAGTTACAATTTCTCTTTGTACAAGATCTGTTGATATATATTATATTTTGTTCCACTACGATTGTGAGATTCTGTATTGTTGTTTTTTTGTTTCTTCTTCTATCTTTCTTTTTTCTTTCCCCTAACAATCGGGTTTTTCTGCGTTCGATTTCTCGGCATGAGATAGTGGACATATTAGTGTCGATTTTTGAGGGTCGAAACTCTTGACTGTTACATTGCATCCGTGTATACGGTTAAACCTTCGCTCCCATCCAAAATGGTCAAAATAGGGGCACTAATCAACTTCTTCTTTAATTCCTTGAATGATTGATAATACTTAGGCGTCCATGCGAACTTAACATCTTTCTTTGTTAACTTTGTCGAATGAGAAGCAATTTTCGAGAAGTCTTTGATAAACCTTCGGTAAAACTAGCCAATCCCAAGAAACTTCCAACTTCCATCGCACTTTCGGGCTTCTTCCAGTCTTAAACTGCAATGACTTTATCTGGGTCAACTGATATGCCATCGTTCGGTCCTCATCGTCGCGTTGGCCCGTGCAGCAGACTGTGACCATTTGACGGTGGGACCAATTCATCACAACCATCAGAAAGCGACCACTAGGTCGGTCAATCTAGGATGGGGCTAGTAAACTTCTGGTCATCACATTCATGTTAGAAATTTCGCATGTTTCGATCCACTCAAAAGCGGAGATAATCCTATTTTTTCGCTTTAAAATAAAATTAAAAATAATAATAATACATCGCACCCGTAAATGAATTTCCTTTTAGTTTATTTATTCATTCTTCACTTAATTTTTATTTCAATTATATACTCTTCATTTTCATTACTTCTTAATTTGGCACAACGAGTGGATTTAACTTCATCTCGTTCGTAATAAACAATCAACATCCATCCATTCACATATCAACGAATATTATTTTAATTAATAATTAATGAGATGAAGAATTTTTTTACTATATTCCACTTTATTTTTTTCCTCCTTTATAAAACACTTTAGTTTAACTAAACGACAAAACATCTCTTTTATTATTATTATTATTTTATAAGATAAACATAAATTTTCTCAATTAATTATATAAAATATTTTTAAAAAATAATCAAAATTTCTTTCGAAAGCTCATAGTATTTCAAAACGTTGATTTTTATACTAGTTTTCATGTTATAGGCTCAAAAGCCCGTGTTGCGCACACACTCCCGCTCACACCTCACACATGCATACTTCCTTACACACACATACACACCCCGCAAACCCATACATATACACTCCCCGACCCAAATCCCTATTATATACATTTTCATTTATTTTCTTTCTTCTTCGTTTTTTCCTTTTTCCTTTTTTTTAACATGTGCACGAGCTATGCACATGCATAGCCCATTTGGGACATGGCTGGACCTGGGTGGGCCTAGCCCTGCTGACTCTGACCGGACTAAAGTGCAGCAGCTTTCTACATGTGGGACATGGCTGGACCTGGGTGGGCCTAACCCTGGGTGGGCCTATGGCCTGTAGCAGCAGCTGCTACTGCCAATGTGCAGCAGCATTGCTGCTACACAAAAGTGCAGCAGCTTTGATGGTGCCATGTGCAGCAGCAGGGGCTGTTGCTCTACGAAAGTGGTCGAGGCCCGCTACTAGCAAAGCTCGGCATCTCCCCTCCTCTCTAGTGTAATTCCTTCCCCTTCCGACACCTCTTTCTTGCACTTATTCTATTTCAAAATCAACAAAATTTTGTTTAAAACTTAGTTTTCAGCAATTTTTTGTCAAAGTTTAGCTTCGTTTTCCTCTGCATTTTGCATATCAGATTTCATCAAACCAAATTGAATTTATAAGATAAACATACCAACTTTCAAAATAAAAGAATGAAGAAAGAAAATTACCAAGTTTCATTCACCTTTGAAGCTCTTAAACTAGCAACCTTCACTCTTTTTCTCTTCTACTTTTACACCCTTGCACAAGCTTCCCCCCCCTTCTTTCATTATCTTCTCTTTCTCCAAACACTTGATTTTCTTGCTTCTTCTTACTTCTAAACCTTGCTTAGGGGTTTTTGAGCACTCTACAATGACTCTTTTATTTTTCTCTATTTTATTTTATTTTCTATGGATTTTAGGAAGTCATGGTTTTATGTAAATGGAGCTTCATGGTTTAATAAAGTGGAAAATAAAAATGAGATAAAGAAGAATGTGTATGTGATGGAACTTTATATATATTAGAATGAGATTGTTTGGATACCTACCCAAAAGAAAAGTATATAATCCTCTCATTTAATATTTTTGTTACATTTACAAAGTTTATTTTGTGTTTGAAATCAATTTATGTTTTTATTTCATTTAATTTTGCTTTTATTTGCAAATTCATGCTCAAAATCATCTCATTTTGCACAAAAACGCAATTTTGCATTTCTAATGTAAATTTTTAACATTTGTGGTGTTTCTATACTTTTAAACTTTGTATTAACATGACACAACCATTTAAAATTAATTTAATATATTGAATAACAATTGTTTGCTTTTTAATTCGCTTAAACTTTTTTTTATACTTCGCTTTTTGTCAACATTGACATAACATGTCAAAAAACATTTTTTCGGCCAAAACTAATTTTGTTTTTTTTTGCTTTTTGCACATTAATTAAGATTTTTATTCTTATTTAAACTAATTTTACTCATTAAGATCAAATTAAATCAATTTAACACCTTAAATCATTTTTAGTCAAATTATTACTCAAAAGTGCTTCACAATATATTATTTTCTTTAATACAACTTCCAGGCGATGTAATTATGTGTGCTTCTCTCCAATAGTCTAAATGACATATCGGCAACTTACATCGCTTTAATTCGCTTGATTATTTATTTAACTATCGATAAATTACTTATTTTCTTAATTAATTCAGGATTAAAAGTTCAGGCTGTTATAAATTTGGATTTGATATTTGTTTCATGTATCATACATAAAAAATCAATATCATAAACAACATAACATGTATGCTAATTCCTATTGACAATGCATAAGGAATACCTTTCACGTGTTCCTCATTAAACACTTTAATAAGATGTTTCCTCATATTGTCTGGGACATTCCCAATGTCCTTTATATAATCTATGAAAGGCATCATCTGCAAATACAACGTCGAGTATTAAAACAAATAAAGCTGATTTAACACAATTATATTGTTAACAATCAATGGTGTGTTGTTTACTTATGGTTTAGAAATATCTATATACCTTTTAACTTTCTTTCTTATGAACACATTTTTCCTCTAATTTTTGACTGATAATCTAACTATTTGATATTTCTATCAAAACACTTGTTCAATTTTGATGCATGTTGAACGACACTTTCGTATATGTTCTTGGATCATATCCAAAAAAACAAACTCAATATCGCTCCCACTAACTTCGAGACACTAGTTGTTATGAGCAAATAGTTAGTTCTAAATCATTATTTAGAATTTTATATTTCAACCCATATGTACCAAAACATAAAGTCATACCAAGTGATAATTTTGTGAGTAAATCTGAATTAACCTGAGCATGTTGAATAGAAAATCTATTACACTAATTTCGACCATTGAAATTTATGATATTATTCTTATCAACGTTGCTCATTAAATTCCAACTGCATTAGCCTTGCTCTTAAAGGCATATTCGCGGCCAATGGATCACATTCCTTCGGGTACAATTATCAAAATCATATTTTGATACTTTTTCCATTTTGGATTTTCACATCATACCATATCGTAGAGTCAATACTCTTAATGGCTTAATTGACAACTAAGGATTATATATTCTCAACATTGATAAGAAACTCACAGTTTCTCTTCAATGTGCGAAAATATTTATTAGACACTATAATCCGATGTGTTTTTTAGGTTAGGTAAATTTCATTTATCCTACGTAATCAGTTTTATCTTTGACGTATCCAAATCCATTTTAATACTAATAATTTCTCCAGGAAACTTCTTCGCTACGAAGTTGGTATTTTAAAACAATAGTTGTTTCTCGATGTAACAGAATAGGTATTCATAAACGCTTTGTTGCCTTATATATAAAAATGATTTGGTTTTTAGTTTACAAAACTTATGTTCAAAACATGAATTGGTCATCTAATGACGGTCATTCTCAAACTCTTTTTAGGGTGATTCATACAAGATCCCTCATAAATAATTATTACGTGTTGTCTTTTGACTCGCACAACCTGCCAACTCCTTGGCTTAGGATATGTTGGGGTTTCTTATAAACCCTTATCTTGTATGATTTTGTAAACCATTCTTTAGATGAAATACATTTGGACCTTGTGTACCACTCTTAAATACACGACCTTATAGAAAGAAGTTAACTTAACTTCACTCACAATTATTCATACTTCGTTCAATGAAGTTCAACTATTCCTTATTGATACATCATTATGTATCATATAGAGGATGACTTTTGAGGCTGAGTTTTTATTCATTTTCAGATACGTTCAGAACTCTTTCCAATATACTGATTTATTCGATCAAATTGAATCGTTTTATTTTTTATTGCATGTTATTTTATTTACTTTTGTTTTATACTCTATGAGCTTATCATAAACATACTACATGTGTATCTACATATGTCCATGTCGGTGATATCTCATTGGCAAACATTACAAAGTAAGTGGAACCATTTTGGTATTAATAGACTTACAATTTCATACATCAATATGTATCAATATGAAGACTTCATCAACTCTTATGACGTTTCCACAGAATGGATGCATTGCCCTTTATTATCTGAGATGCAATTCTTTAGTACCATATTATTCATAATCATATAATTAAATAATTATTTCTCAGAGCTCGGCGTAGTCTACAATTCCAAAATAATTGTAAATAAATTTAGGTACTTTTGTATTTTCCAATGCATCACAAATACCACTATTACAATTTTATTTTATAATAAATATTCATATTGAAATATAACTATATCTATTTTTAGTCAGCACCGAAACATATTTATTATTTCATGAATAATGTTTGGTACGTTTTATGAAAACAATTTTCATAATTTGATGCATCTAGTAAGTGTTATATGGCACGCTTCTACTATTTCCGCCATTACTATAATAACATATGAAATGTGAAGCTCCATTTTACCACTTAATATAGGCTATTTATTTCATTTACTGTAATTAGTTTACAGCCTTAAATTTAAAGAAATAAATCTCATAGAAAACAATTTTCTATTTAAAAACACATTTTGGAATATAAATCATATTTCTTATTCCAATGTGTTAAACATAAAATACTCAAAAGAACGAAGGTATGAAAGAAGGGTCACAAGAGCATGAGGAAAGATCAGAAAGCACCAAGATGTTTTGGATAATCATACCTTCCAACAAGGAGCTTCTGCGAAGTCCATAACGATCTTTTCGAAAGCATAGCAAGCCTTTCGAACCGGTTGGAGCACATCCAGAATACCTTTCGACTAGGTCGAAAGGTTTTTATGAAGTAAGCAATGCTCAAAAGTTAGCAAAGAATGGTAGAGAACCATTCGAAACATTGAAGGGAAACACAACACTCGACAACAATCAAGTAAGAAGCAACCTTCTGACAAGATCGAAAGGTTCATAACAAGCACGTGAAGAGCAACCTTCCGACAAGGTTAAAAGGTTCACATCAATTAGGAGGGGAGCTATCTTCCGATAAGGTCGAAGGGAACACAATAGTAGAAACAAGGCGAGCCTTTCGACAACATCGAAAGGTTCATGAAAGCTTCAGAAAGGCAACCTTCCAACAGAGTTGAAAGATTCGTCAAGACATTAGGAAAAGCAACCTTTCGTCAAAGCTGAAAGGTTCATGAAGGCATTGGAAAGACAAACCCTCCGACAGCGTCGAAAGGTTTGTAGTTGCATATAAAAGGGAAATCTTCCGACCCAGTCGAGAGCATAGAGTCGAAAGGGGGCCCCGCCTGCATCTATAAATAGGACCCGAGGGGTCATGTTCTGGGATCCAATTTCTATCATTCTGAACCTATAACTTCTTAATAAAAGGATTTTAAACCTAATTGAGTATGATTTGGGGGAAATTTAATGAAGGAAGCTTTTTCTTAGATATAAAGGGAACTATTTGGCTTAGTTAATTACCTTACTGTTTGCTTAAGTCTTCGTTAGTTTAACTCATATTTTCAGGTTCAACCCCATCGGAAGGTTTTTGTCACAAGGTTGACAACACTCTAGTGCAAGTAATAATTACAACCTTTCGAAGTCTTAAACTCTATAATCTAAAACTTTCGATAAGGCCGACAGTTTACTTAGATTAACATCCATTGAAACCTTCCGAAGCTATCAGATCAATTGTTAAGTCGTTCGACAAGGTTGGAATCTACTCAATAAGTGATTAAACCTTTCATCAAGGTTGGAAGTCGTTACCTATTCATCTAAGAAAACTTAATCTAATTGAAAGAATGCCTTTGTAAAGACATCAAACAAGCTCAATAAAGCCGGAAGGACTCCTAGTCTAAGATCTAAACCTTTCGACAATAACGGAAGGTAGGACATATCAACTAAATAAGTTGAATTGAAAGGCAATCAATAAAAGGAATCACGTCTTTTGTTCTCATAAGAAGAAATCCATCCTTCTTATCATATCTTCGGGGTGTTGACAAGAAATCTTGTTAACACAATGTTAAGTGGTAACTATCATTTTACAGTTCTCGTTTCTGACGTTTATATATGAAGTAGAAGTGACCATTCACTTTCTTCATTCCAACTGTTCCTTGTGTTACATCCACTCTTATACATTCGATTTCCTTTCTGAACGCCATTAAAGGAAATCCTTGCTACAATATCATAATGAACTCTTTACAAATGTACATTTGGATATCCTTAACTTTTAAGGATATCAAATAAATTCACTACAAGAAAAATGGTCTTTCGCAGCGTTTTAAAAATGCTGTCAAATCCTTTTGCAGCGTTATGAAGAACGCTCTCTAACGACAAGCTGTAATAGAGTCAAGACATATCACAGCGTTTCTAAAACGCTGCAAAATTAGCAACATATTACAGCGTTTTCTTATTACAGCGTTTTAATGATGGCTGTAATATGTCCTTACCCATTGTTTCTTCTTCCTTTAGACAACATTTTAAAAATGCTACAATACTTTTTTACAGCGTTTTGAAAAGCTTGTAAATGAGCATTTAGCACCATAAAGCAAACGCTGCATATGGGTGGATGTTTCACAGCGTTTTCCCTTTGCCTGACATCTGCAGCGTTTTTCCTTTTTTACAGCATTTTTAAAACGCTGTTAAATATGAAAAATACCATGCACAAAAGTTTATATTTACAATCATCCCACCAGCTATAAAATTTTATATCTGATAATATCAGTTAATTAAAAACACAATAAATAAATATAATCTTCGCATGTTATATTAAACATAATAAAGTTGCACTAACTCCATACTCAAAATAAACGATAATCGTATATTTCATACATAATGTTGTAAGCAAATATGATAGTAACATTGTTTTACATAAATAGCATACTAAATTAAGCAAAATATGAGTTGTGAGAGTCCAACCTAATCCTCTTCAACAATTCAACCTCCACTAGCTAAGTCAGTCAAATTACATAAGCATGCTCACTTTGAAACTGCGAAGATGTAAGAAAAAACATGTTAATAGGTAATTCTTGCAAGAAAAAAATTTAAAAAACATGTTAATAAACTCGTAACTAAGAGTGAAAATGTTTAAGTCACCTGTGTATCTTTCTTCGTGCGTACAATAGAGATAACAAAAGCCTTTTTATAAACCAGTATACTTGAAAGAAGCATTGATACCGATGCCTTCGCTAAATTAACAATTGAATTGGCCAGCTAACAATTTCTTTCATAATCTGACCACCTTGGCTTCTGGGTGAATTTTTGTTGTTGGCACTCGTGTTATTCTTTGTAGTGTTACATAACCCCTCTACTATTTTTCTATCTGAACATTACTGTTTATCGTACAATACTTAACTAATTTTGGTTACTTCAATTATTTATATCAGCACTTATCGAAACGCTAAACAAATAATATTATTTTTCAAACAAACATGAAGCACATGTGATAACTAAGAACAACTCACATCGGCCCTTTTGCCTGTCAAACATAAAAATGACAAACAACAAAGGCCCGTCCTACCTTTTGAACTAAACAACAGCATGCAATATAGTAGTTGCCATTATCACAAAAGAAATAAAGTGAATATTTTGAAATTTCAATATAGAGAGCATATCTTACATCCTAACCATCAATTAACACAATCCACATGCAACGATTCCAAACGTCCCTACGACGACAGCACGCTTTGCGAATTATTTGCCTATTTTGAACTTTGAAAGTTCATTGCATCTTCGCAGAGAAATCTCATCGTTTATAATGCAGGAAACTTATTCATTTTTTATAGTTTAACACTTTAATGTTAAAAAGAACTCCACTGTTGCTTAGGAAACGTTCAATTAATACAGACCCTACCAACCTGAACTTATCGTAACTACCATTTTTGATTGAACATGAACCTTTCTTAGGAAACGTTCAATTAAAAAACATGTTAATAAACTGATCGACCTCCAAACACCACCCTACCAAACTGTTTTTGTGCCTGTGTACACTGCACTTCACCATCTTCTCACTTGCACTGTGCACCTCTTGCACAAATTCAATTTCAACACTCCACATTCCTACCACAAACCAAACCCAATAGCCAACTACTACTTCCATCCATAACCACAACTGCTGCCTATCTCCTTCACAACCTGCTATCCAACGCCTATCGCCAAACACCGGAATCTAACATCAACAAGAACCCAGTTCCTCCTGTCCAACTCTACCAAACCATACACCAACCTCCCTCACTTCCCTTCACCTCTGACAAGCATCTCATCTCCAACAAACAAGTAGCCAAATGATACCCAAGTTAAACAAATGAGACAGTGCAAACAATCCTGACTTGCTTCATTATTGAATACACGATTCTTCTACAACCTGCATTCGTCTCCACAACTACCGCAATTCTACACACCCTAAGCCTATATCACCCCATCATCCCCATACTTCCTGTGCACACCACAACTGTGCACATCTTACACTGCCCCTTCCACTATCATTGAACTTACTGCATCCATAACTACAGCAGTTCCGCAACACACCAGCCCCCCTGCCTGTCACTTCTTACACTCCACTACACAATAATCAACAGCCAAGCACCCCCCCTCCAGTCTTTGACCACCTTCAACTTCCCCAATATTCACACACCAACACAATCCACATTACCCAACCTCTACAATCAACATTAACTTCAACTCACCCCTTCCACTTTCCTGAAACATCCAGTCGCCTTAATCTATATCTCCTACCCTCCCCCTCACATCTGCATCCACCACATCGACATCAGCCATTACAACTAAGAGTGAGAAGCTTCAAATTTTCTTTGTAAAATGAAGGGATAGAACGTCATGTTCTTTTACTTGGGAAACATATTGAATAATTCAAATATGAGTGGAACAGAGAATAGCTTGAAATATGCGGTCGATGTCCATCTCTATATCAGAACATCGCGTACCAATTCTATACCACAAGCGTTCTTGTGACGGCATGCACTTTTGTTCTACAAATTTTATATGTTTCAAAACATTCAAAAAAAATAGTTTTTAAAAATATTTAGTCGTTCTTTACGTTGAAATCATACATAGTTTCTTTGAAATTTTATTTTCAGATTTCAACGTCTATTTCATTTTGTAGTTTGAATTTTTATTTCTATTATTAGTTAACGAGTGTTATGACACGTTCTTCGCACGCGAATATATTTTCTATAAATTATATATATATATATATATAACTCATACAAATAATGACCCACATCCATTTACAGCTATTTCTTTTTTTATTTTTATTTTTTTTGGGATTTTAATTCTATACTACATTTGTTCTATGCGCATGTCACTCCACATACATGGTAAACAGGAAGCCAACTATGGTAAGGATGTGCTAAGCATAATAAATTATATCGCAAGAAAAAAAAGATAATTCATACTTACTTGAAGTTGATTCGGTTATAATATTCGTGGAAGGCCAAGCTATCGTCGAACTAAGTGCATCTTCAATAAACTCAAAATAAGAAGTAGGTCTCCACAAAGGCGCATTTGGAACTTTTATAACATCAACCCAAACTTTGACTGCGTTTCCCCCTAGTGGAACAAAATGGACCAATGCTTTAGGGTCGGTTGAAGCCACACGCCTTTCAACAATTACTTCTTTGGCTCCTTGAACGCTGATCAACTTGCATTTCATATCTGTCTTGGAGTTTGCGCTCTATCATGCAACAAATGAAACCGTTTAAATAAGTTTTGAAAATAAAAGTGATCCTAAAAATAAAAGCTTGTCATTGCATATGTTTTGATAAATCAATATGTAAAGTATACACATTACCGTTGAAGATAATACAACATTAGCCGTATGAGCAGACGTTGTAGCATTAACATTCTCAACAACTACATTTGTTTCTGGCCAAGCTATTTTGTTGTCAATAGCTTCTCCAACATATGTCATACCAGCTGGAGGTCTCCACAAGAATGCATCTGGTTTTTTGGCCTCATCGATCGAAACAAGCACGGCGGATGGTCCCAGAGGAATATTATTCACAAGCTGATTTGGATCACTAGAGTAAAACCTTCCTTCAGCAACTAGTTCTTTGTTTCTGGTCCAATCATACAGCTTGCATTTGATATTTGTACTGCCACTATTACTCTATAAAAAAAAATTAGAACATATGAAAACAAAATAAAGTATAAATTTTGTATTCAATTCATAAAGGTACCGAATAAATAAAAAAAATTAAGTTTACCATAATGTCATCCTTTTCAAAGTGACTCATCGTGTGCAAAACAACTCTATCAGATGGCCATGCTACTATCTCATTCTTAGCTTCTCCAATATGTGAGAGCATCTTAAGTGTAGACCTCCATAAGAAAGCATCTAATTTCTTTGGAATAACTATCAAAATTTTCATGGCTTTCGGTCCAAGAGGGATGTTATATACAAGCTCTTTCGGATCAGTTGAAAGAACTCTTCCTTCAGCAACTACTTCATCAACCCCAGTCCAATCCAATAAATCACAGTGGGCATTTGTGTTGTCATACTTGTTCTAAAATTAATCAAAAACAATCACACTAAATACTTAACTAAAAATTCAAACTCAAATTCAAATGATGTCACACAAATAATATAAATAACTTTACCGCTTGAGACGCATTCTCATCTTCGACCCTTCTTGGTTGCTCGTCCTTTCTTGATTGCTACATTAGCTGAATCAAAACAAAAATATACTGTCAAAAAAAAAAACTTACAGAATTGCTTTCATTCTATGCATGTATGGGTAGCAGAATGTGTCGCAGCAGTGTGATTCTGTGTGTTTGTGTCTATGTTGTGTTGTGTGTGTCTGTGTTGTGTGTGTGTCTGTGTTGTGTTTTGTTGTTTTGTTTGTGTGTCATATATTTATAACCCATAGTTCAAATGCAATTAAATATGAAATAAAATGCAATTATATTTAAACTGAATTAAATTTATAACTCACAATTCACAATTTGTTCACATTTTAATAAACAACAGACAAATTGAAAATTTGAACCAAAATTTATATCTCATAGATATAAATGCAAACTAAATAAATGCATCTAACTGCAGTTTGTCATACCTGCAGTTTGAAAAATTGTCACTAAATAACAACAGAGATACCTGCAGTTTGTCATACCTGTAGCGTATAAATTTAGTTTGTCATACCTGTAGCGTATAAATGCATCAGCCTCTGTTTACAGCATATCCAGTAGTTGTATTTACCGGTAATTCAGCAAGTGCTTGTAAAATTGGAAATTAATATCTCAAAATAAAATTGATTCTTTTTTTAAGGAAACAAATTATGATTTAGATGGATGTGAATTTAATATAAAATGAGAATGAATGTAAATTGGATAAAAGATGAAAAATAAACATGAGTTAACATAGGAGTATAGAAATATTTTTAATAAACAGGGATTCAGCTATCATATATAATTTGGCTAAATTCTATTTAAACCCATAGAGTTAGCTGAGTAGCCCTCGAAATTTCAAAAAGTAATTATGGTAAAATTGCTCTTTATGTCATCCACACATCGTTTTATACCTCTCATCTTGTTTTTCTTCTTTTATTCCTCTTATCCTGTTTTTTTTCATAAGGTTTCTTTTTTTTTCTTTTTTTTTGTGAATCAATTTTTACCAAGCAAGGGTATAAATGAAAAAACTTAATAATAATATGGGTATACTCGACAAAAACATGGATATAGTCATCGTTCAGAAATCCAATTGTCACCCTTATGTTATTGAAATATCGCTGAAAGTACTAAAATTGGAAATCATCAAGCAGCTTATGAAGGAGGAAGACAAACCTTCCTTGTACATTGCAGAAGATTTAATAAAAGGATACACGATTTTCAAAGAAATCTCACTATATTAGTTAATACGGGTGACCATCATATGTCCAGATTTTAAAGATTACTGAGAATGAATCTCAAATCCAAGAACTTTAGTTTTCCTCTATAATTCCAGTTTGCAAATTTTAATCCTAGTTCAATAATCTAAATATAATAGTATATGCTTTTTGTACTGGTCAGTGCAAAAAGATTTTCATTGGTCGGTGCAAACTGTTCACGCTACTCAATGTAACCTAGTTTGAACTGGTCTGCGCAAATCTAATTTGCATTGACCAATTCTATTTTTTTGCACTAATTTAGTGTGAACCTAGTTTTAAATTGATAAGTGCAAACTGGGTATGCACTGATCAGTGCATAAAATCTACCTTATTTTGTAGCATTAGCACCGTCTTCTCCAAATCGCTTACTCTATTTTGAAGTTGCGTTTCTTGTTTTTTATTAGCTTGTGCCACAATAAACTTGGTGTAGGTCATGCTTCTTCCCATTCCTCTTAATCGTCCGGGTCTATCTTGTCCCAGCACTACTGAAAGAGCATCTTCTCTCACATTAGTATTTGAGTTGGATTGTGAAAGCGTTTCAATTTTTTTAATTTGCTCCTGCAAATGTTAACATTTATTATAATTTCCATAATTATTACACTCTAAAGTGATTTGATAATAATCAAATTGAAACAAAAGCACATACTATTTTATCTTGAACGGCCAAACTCACTGGTTCGCCATTTTTTCGAGTGTGAGATCTAATCCAAACATGAGTTCTAGAAATGGAAGAGGGATTGGAACTCTCTTTTTTCTACATTTACAAAAATTGAATAAAACAATTGTCATAACTATAGAAATAGATGGCATGACAAAAATTGAATAGGACAATTCTCACCATATCCGCAGCTAATCGAGCCATTCCTTTACGGCTACATGTGTGTGGCACTTGCTTGTGTCTGAAAGCCTTGTATATGTCACTTTTTATCTGAATTAAAAAAAATAAGAATACATCAAAAAGTTATCTCATTCATTGAAAGAATGACCAATTAGATGTAATTTACCTTAAATTTTAAACTAGTTTTCAAGCTGATAAAATCATTCCACTCCTTCATACTTCCAATATTATCTGGTTTCAGTTGAAGTCTTTTCTCCTTTGACTTTGCTTTTACTAATTGATTAACTAATCTACATTTTGAACACCTAAAAATACAACCCATTTGCTGAAATATAGAGACCTTTTGCCATTCCTCATCCACCTTAAATCTAGTCTGTATCCATTAATTGGTTGAAGCGAAATTAGCACATTCGTAAATAAATCAAATATTAAACGAGAAGACATAGCGGATTGATGAAACTGTGTGCAGAGCTGAAACTGTGTGTAGAGCTGAAACTGTATGCAGATAGATATCAAATTTAAACCCATATTCATTAAATAAATGTTGCTGGAATGATGTAATGAAATATGATATCATGAAATTGGAAATCACAGGTTTTTTTTTTCTTCATCCTTTTATGTTTTATATCATTCAGGTATAAAATATGCTGATATATGCTGATACATTCTATTATGCTAAAATATACTGATATATGCTGATACATTCTATTTTGAAGTGCCATGTTATCTGTACAAACTCTATTTCACGTTTCACCAGTCCAAAAATATTGCATTTTTATTTTATTTTTAAAGAAAATGAGTGTTGATGTTGGAATCCAAAAATAACCTCAACTACAATTGTTCCTTTTCAAAGTAAGATTTTCAACTTAGCCTAAACAATTTTTATTAACTTTGAATTCAGACATACAATCTACTATGCTTTAAATGCATTATAAATAACACCAAATTTTAAAGAATACGTACAAACATGGTAAAAATAAAAGGCTTATTTTAACGAATTATGTGAAAGCAAACATCTGCAAACATCATACAGTCCCTAATAGCAGATGGATCAAACAGACCATATCAATATGTCACATTGCTTTTAAGTAAATGCAATGTTAACCCTCTATTTTTTCTTTTGAATATCAATATGGAGCAAACATCTGCCTTAATTTTTTTCTTTTGAATAATATTATGTTTGCACTTGTGATGTTCAGTTTACTTATATGGCTGTTGTTCTAAATGACAGAAGCAAATGCAGCCTGGGAAAATAAGTGTGAAACAATAAACAAATACAGAATATATGCAGAGCTGAAACTGTGTGCAGAGCTGAAACTGTGTGCAGGAGCCCGTCCATTCTATTATGCTACAGAATATATGCTGATACATTCTATTTTTATAATATCAAGTTTCAGCTTTATAATTCTGAAAAAAATTGCAGATAATTCCTGGAATATTTACATTCACGTTGATATTTACATGTACAGCATGCAAATATGGACATGTGAAAAGAAGCAAAATCAAATCTTTTCAATTAATAAGTTGAAGTACACTTTTGCACATCTGTAAAATGATAGGGGGACCTTGTAACTAATTTCTCACTTTTATTTCCTCATGTACATGTGAACTGAGATGGAATTGTAGTGAAAAATTGGCGATTGATAACAATTCAACACCACGGTGCGCTGCGGAAGCGATTTCAAATCAAGACCTAGTATTGTCTATTTGAATACCAATGCAACTTAAAATATCAATTATGAGAACACAATCAACAATATGAAAAATAGGAGACACAGAAGATTTAACGTGGTTCGGATATGAAGATCCTACGTCCACGGAGACCGAATAACCCTTTTATTATTATCACCAGAGATTACAAGCCAATACGATGATTAGAGAGATACAATAGGTGGAGACTCTCTCTAATCAATTACATAGTTGAAGAGATTAATAATAGAGCACTCAAAATAGAAAACCCCCAATTTGATTTCGTTAGGGTTTCTATTAATTACAATTATTGGAAATCTGATTAAAACCTAATCTCTTAATTTGGAAGATGATTAGGAGAGAATATATAGGTGACCTAAATGATCTAGATCATCCATCCACGTCAAAAGAATCTGCACCATCAGTTTAGAGAACCAAGCTCCGAAATTTACAAAACTGCCCTTTAGAATTCGAACTGGGAGAACAAAAAACTTTCGTCGCCTCAGATGTCTGACCAGGTGGGTCAGACGTCTGCAGATTGTTTCGGGAAAACAATCTGGAACGTGATCGGTTGTCTGACCTGGGTAGGTCAGACGTTTGTAGGAAGTTTCAGGTTGCTCCCCTCTTCTGACAACTCCCCTCTTCCTCCAACCAACTCCAATGCATAGCTCTACCAAATCTTCACATCAAACACATATATGAATCGTATAACTTCAACACTCCACCTCGATTCAATATATGTATGTCTCATCACCAAAGTATCATAGGGGTTATTGGATCTCGCGCCCAATGGCGCCTAAGCAGCTGGAATCAAATGGATCAAGTTTGAGCAATGCTCAAACTTATCCTTGGGAAGCGGCTTCGTCATCATATCTGAGGGGTTATCTGAAGTATTCACTTTCAACAACTTGATCTTACTCCGTTCTTCCTCCAGCATAAGAAAGAAACCTCTAACATCAATGTGCTTCGTTCGTGAACTATAAGCCTGATTGTGAACAAGATGAATTGCACTCTGACTATTTGAAAATAGCTCTACGGTCTTCTGCACCATAAAAAGATCATCCAACAACTGAAGTAAATACAAACCCTCCTTAGTTGCTTCAACAATCGATATCAATTCTGCTTCGGTAGTTGACAAAGCTATAATAGATTGCAGCTTTGATCTCCATGAAATCGAGCCTATGCCAAGTGTAAAAACATAGCCCGACACTGACTTTCGTGCATCTCTATCCCCAGCATAATCTGAATCACAGTATCCTCTAAGTGAGATGTCGCCATCCACTCCACCATATAACAAGCCAACAGATGAAGTGCCTCTAAGATACCTAAGTATCCACTTTACTGCTTGCCAATGTTCCTTGCCTGGGTTAGACATATATCGACTTACAACACCCACTGCGTGGGCCAAATCTGGTCTAGTGCATACCATGGCATACATAAGACTACCAATAGCACTAGAATAAGGTATATCAGTCATATACCTTTTATCTTCTTCCGATGTGGGAGATTGGTCTTTTGACAATTTAAAATGAGAGCCTAATGGAGTACCAACCGGTTTGGCTTTCTCCATTCCAAATCGAGTGAGGACCTTCTCGATGTATTGCGCCTGAGTGAGTCTCAACTCTCTTCGCTTTCTATCTCTACAAATCTCCATACCCAATATTCTTTGTGCTTTTCCCAAATCCTTCATATCAAACTCCTTGCTAAGTTCAGTTTTCAACTCCATAATTCTTACCATACTCCGAGATGCAATTAACATATCATCAACATATAACAACAGATATATTAAATCATTATCACATCTCTTGAAATAAACACACTGGTCTTTGAAGCTTCTAGAATATCCTTGTGAAAGCATAAACTTATCAAATCTCTTATACCATAGTCTAGGTGACTGTTTTAGTCCATATAGAGATTTGTTATGTTTACAAACATAGTCAGGCCTGCTACTATCAATGAACCCCTCCGGCTGCCGTAAATAAATTTCTTCATCCAGATCACCATGCAATAATGCGGTTTTGACATCTAGTTGCTCCAATTCCATATCATAATGAGCCACTAATGCCAATAGAATGCGAATGGAGGTATGCCTAACAACTGGAGCAAAAATGTCATGATACTCAACTCCCTTTTTCTGAACATACCCCTTTGCTACTAACCTTGCTTTATATCTGAAATTTCCATTGCCGCCGTCTTTTACTCTATAGATCCACTTACAACCAATAGCTCTCTTGTTGGTGGGAAGAGACACCAAATCCCAAGTATGATTTTTCTGCAAAGATTCAATCTCCTCTTCCATAGCAACTAACCAACTGGAACTGTCAACTGAAGCAATAGCGTCTCTATAATCTCTGGATTCGTCATGGACAACATTCAAAGCATATGTTGCCATGTCATCGAAGTCAATGTCTTCGATGCTCAATCCAACAAAATCATTAAGCCAATTAGGCTTCTTCTTTTGTCTAACAGGTCTGATCTCTGAACTAGCTCCACCTTGATTCTGATCCTCTGTACTAATCTCTGTACTTTCCTCATCAACCACGGTGTCATCGGAAACACCTTCAGAACTTCTATGGAAAGGAACAGTAGATGACTTACTTTGTGTTTGGTATTCTTCATTTGTCCTCTCATTGTCATCTGATGAGGAAGGCTCCACCTTCAACATAGCCTTCTCATCAAAAGTCACATGCCTGCTGGTAACAATCTTCCTGCTAATAGGACACCACAATCTATATCCCTTCACTCCTCTTCTATAACCTAGAAAGATACACTTGCGAGCTCTAGGTTCCAGCTTCCCTCTGCTCTCATGTACGTAAGCTGGACAACCAAACACTTTGAGGAATGAATAGCTAACAGGCTCTCCTTTCCATACTTCTTTTGGGATCTTCATGTCTATGGCGGTAGAAGGTGTGCGGTTGATGAGGAAAGCCGCCATAGATAAAGCTTCTGCCCAAAATCCCTTTTTCAACTTTGCAGTCAATCTGAGGCAACGAGTTCTCTCCATTAATGTCCGATTCATTCTTTCAGCAACTCCATTGGACTTGAGGGTCGCCAGGTGTGGTGTAGTGCCTCTTGATACCTTCAGACTCACAATAATCGATGAATTCCTGTGATACAAATTCACCGCCGTTATCTGAACGGAGAACTTTCAATTTCTTTCCCGACTGCTTCTCAACTGTAGATTTCCACTTTCGAAACCTATCAAAAGTTTCACTCTTTGACTGTAGAAAATATACCCAAACTTTATGAGATAAATCATCTATAAATGAAACGAAATACCTGGCTCCACCTAAGGAGGGGCAATGGGAAGGTCCCCAAACATCTGTGTGAACATACTCTAAGACAGCCTTTGCCTTATGCTCTCCAGTACCAAAAGAAATCTTCGTCTTCTTCCCAAGAACACACTCTTCACAAAAGCCAAGCTTTGAATGATGAACACCATCAATCAAACCTCGCTTTCTCAACTCATCCATGCTGCGCTCACCAATGTGACCCATCCGTAAATGCCATAATCTGGAAGAGTCTGAATCAACAGAAGTAACAGATGCTGATTCGCCAACTACAGTAGTGCCCTTTAAAAGATAAAGATTTCCTGCCCTTACTCCTTTCATAACTATCATAGAACCCTTTGATATTTTCATCTTCTCTCCTTCAACTACAATCTTCAAACCAAGCCTACTCAGAGCCCCAATAGATATCAAACTTCTTCTCAAATCAGGTACATGTCTAACATCTGTAATAGTACGAATAACAGCGTCAAACATTCTAACCTTCACACTACCAACACCAATCATACGGCAAGAAGCATCATTGCCCATCAGAACTTCTCCTCCATCAATCTCACGGTAAGTGGAGAAACAGTTCCTATCAGGTGTCATATGATAGGATGCGCCAGAATAAATCAGCCATAGGTTGCTCTTCCCAGAAGAGCCAGAAGCTGTAAACACATCGGTATCACTCTCTATATCTGACTTCTCAGCGGTAGATGCTGAAGCTTGCTTTGGGTCTCTTCTTCTACCTTCAAGCTTGGGACAAGTTGCTACAAAGTGCCCTGACCTTTTACAATAATTGCAAGTCAATTTATTAGGCCCCCTAGACTGAGATCTTGATTTATTTCGACCTCCACCATATTTTGACTTGCTTTGGCTTCTTCCTCTCTGAACGGATAAGCCCTCCATATCACTATCTAAACTAGTGCTTGTTAATCTATCCTCAACACTTCATTATGAAGTCCAGCTTTTACATCAGATAGACTAATTTTACTACGACCATAAATCATAGAATTAACAAAAGCAGTGTACTCCTTAGGCAAGGAACATAAAAGGATTACTGCTTGAGCCTCATCTGTAATTTCAACTTCCGCTGCCTTCAAATTCATTACTAAGATGGTTAGGGCATCCACATGCCCCATGAGATCAGCTCCAGGCTTCATTTTGTACGAATAGAGTTGTTGTTGCAGAATTATTCTGTTAGTGAGAGACTTGTCCTGATATGCATCGGATAATGCATCCCATAATTCCTTTGCTGTTTTCTTTTGAGAAAATTCTCTAAGAACCTCATCTGAAAGACTTAGCTGGATGGTAGTTAGGGCTTCATCTTCCATCTCTTCTAAAGTTTCACTATCTAACTCTTTCAGCTTCTCAGGCGCAGAAATTATCTTAAAAGTCTTCTCCTTCTTTAATACGGCCTCCATCTTCATCTTCCAAGTTCCAAAGTCTCCCTTTCCATCAAAACGAGTAAGTCCATAATTGACCCCAGATCTACCAATAGATTTACTTGAAGTAGCCATTAATATCCAAACGGAACAATAACACCAGCTCTGATACCAAACTGTAGTGAAAAATTGGCGATTGATAACAATTCAACACCACGGTGCACTGCGGAAGCGATTTCAAATCAAGACCTAGTATTGTCTATTTGAATACCAATGCAACTTAAAATATCAATTATGAGAACACAATCAACAATATGAAAAACAGGAGACACAGAAGATTTAACGTGGTTCGGATATGAAGATCCTACGTCCACGGAGACCCAATAACCCTTTTATTATTATCACCAGAGATTACAAGCCAATACGATGATTAGAGAGATACAATAGGTGGAGACTCTCTCTAATCAATTACACGGTTGAAGAGATTAATAATAGAGCACTCAAAATAGAAAACCCCCAATTTGATTTCGTTAGGGTTTCTATTAATTACAATTATTGGAAATCTTATTAAAACGTAATCTCTTAATTTGGAAGATGATTAGGAGAGAATATATAGGTGACCTAAATGATCTAGATCATCCATCCACGTCAAAAGAATTTGCACCATCAGTTTAGAGAACCAAGCTCCGAAATTTACAAAACTGCCCTTCAGAATTCGAACTGGGAGAACAAAAAAATTTCGTCGCCTTAGACGTCTGACCAGGGGGGTCAGACGTCTGCAGATTGTTTCGGGAAAACAATCTGGAACATGATTAAACGTCTGACCTGGGTAGCTCAGACGTCTGCATGAAGTTTCAGGTTTCTCCCCTCTTCTGACAACTCCCCTCTTCCTCCAACCAACTCCAATGCATAGCTCTACCAAATCTTCACATCAAACACATATATGAATCGTATAACTTCAACAGGAATGATGTAAAGACACTATCACTATAAATAAATATACCTGAATGCAATCCCATAAAACGGCTTTCAAATCATCACTAAGATGTCTCCAATCAGCAAGCGTGACTGGAACATGCTCTCGTACGAGTGGCCCTAGATAAGAAGATAAGTGGATTGACCCTTCTCCTATTGGAAAGCCACTCTCATTAAATTCAACTTCAACCCGATTTGCGAAATTTGAAGGAAGTCTCTTCATTTTAGTAGGACCTCTAGCAATTCTTTTCCGAACTAAATTTTCGCTCACATCTTGAATAGGTCTATCGGTTTCCATCATGTCTTCCACATTGTGTTCATTTTGCATTGTATTGTCTTCAAGTGCACAAAGATTGTCTTTATTTTGATTATTGCCTTCAACTAAATGTCGATTATCTTCAATTTGAACGTTGTTGTCTTCATTTTGAACGTTGTTGTCTTCAACATGCTTATTCTGTTCATTAGACTCCTTGAGTGCAATTTCAGCCTCTTTTGCTTTTTTCTGTTTTCGAGTAATCCTCTTCATTTCCTGTATAGATATGAAGCAAAAATAAAGCATCTCCCTCTTAAAAAAGCAGGTACTGCAGCAGACCCACAGTGGTCAGTCTGATAATATGGCCTTCTTTGTTGTTCTTATTCCCTTTTCGGATATTTTAATAATGACCAAATATAGAATATATATTTGTGCTATGGTGAAAAAAAACCTCATTTTATTCTTAGATTTTGCATCCCATATTTGGTGGATGGTGGTGAAACAATAGTTTATAGTTTATACCTACACTTGACAAATCAGTATTGGTTATAACTTTGGATTGAGCGAGTGTGCCTTCTCTTCTTTGTATAATAATTTGAACATACATAATTCAGGCTACTAGGCAGTAGGCACACGTGCTCAAATTCTATGTAACAGAAATGAATATTTATTACTTAATGCTAAAATAAGCATCGTGTTAAGTGGTCAGTGTTAGGGTATTAAGCTAACACTGCGAAATTATAGGATTAACCTTACACAATCACATATGTATGTCTTGCACTTTTAATTTGAAATTACTATTTATTGCTTGAATTTTAGGTTCGTTTTACTCGTAAAATAATGTATTTCATGTAATTGTTTAGTGGTTTTATTGTTGTAAATTTCAATTGAATGGAATGACAGCAGAGAATTATTTACCTACGCTGCACATGTTGGTATCTTGAATATTCATATTAAAGCATCTTCTACTGAAATTATGGACCACAACACACATTTACAATATTACAACCATAATCAGTAATTTTTTCTACTAATAATACGGATTTGAACGTTTGATAAACAATGTGCACGTATCTGACCCCTAGTACACATGCGCTTGCCACTTTATAAAGTTAAAAAATATTAACTTTATGTTGTTTAATTTTGTTTCAACAAATGATTTTAAGTATTTCAATTTTAATTCTAAGTAATTCAAAATTGATTTTAACTTTAATACCTTTGTGATATTATATTATATAATACTAATTAATCCTGTGATTTTTCGATTTTGTACAATCTATTAAATTAAATTAAATTAAATAACTAAATATTTTTACTTCAACTTAACAAAGGTTACAATATTTATTAAGATAAATTAGAATAAAAACTCAACTTAAATGAAAATATCTGTATCAATTATAGGACCACCCTTCAGAGTTTCAATCAAAATTTCAAATACAAAAGTGGATATGCACATGTCTCAACAGTCTAGTTTTGTAGAATGAAAACAATATTTAGGATACCAAAATATGGAATAGGAAATAATTAAAGACCTATATCAACATGGTTAATTTCCAAAAACTAGATATGAAAAACAAGTCATTACATACAAACATATTACTTAACCAAAGAAGATAGAGAGTAAACTCTAATAGAATTAAAACTAGATAGCAAAATAATTAAACTACTCAAATATGCCTTCACAATCTTCCCTAACATAACTAATATCCTCAATAAAATCATCAACATCCATGTCAATATCTTCGTAATTCTCCATAGCAAAGCTAACTTCCTCAAATGGTTCGTCTATATCTATCTCATGAAAACCTCTTGATGGCGCCTTCATCACAACATACCAATTAGAAGAATCATCTTCTCTTGAATAAAAAATTTGTTTCGCTTGAGATGCAAGAATATATGGATCTTTTGAAAATGAGGCTTGGTTTTGATGTAAGTTAACAAGGGTGAATCCATCTTCTACCTTCACACCATTTCCTATGTTTGCCCAATGACATTTAAAGACAGGAACATAAAAATGATGATAATCTAACAAAATTATATCAGTCAATATCCCATAATAAGTAACAACATCAACTACTTGAGAAGTATCTTTTGCACTTGCTCTACACATAGTAGTCGCATCGTAAGTGACCCCACTATTTTGAGTTTCTCTCTCAATGTCTTTTGTGTGAAAACGTTGTCCATTAATGATATATCCACTATAGGATAATGCACTACTCCTCGGACCATATGCAATCCATTTTAACATCTTGTCATGGTCCTTTCAATCAATAGGTATCTATAAAAAAATAACTATTTAAAATGGATCTCAATAATAATAAATCTAAAGTTAATGAGATAATATTTCAAAATTTCACTCACCTTCTTTTTAATCCAATCGGCAAAGTTATCTGTATGGGTTTTCCAAAGTAAAGTTGCATTTTTTTCCATGCGCTTGTTTGAGTGTTGTAACTCCTCCAAATGCAAACTATTGTAGCACAAAAAAAAATTACCAAGTTGTATTTGCTGGTACAAATTGTATGAAATGGTAATAAAAAATTGTAAAAGTTACGTACTCTAGAAATGGTTCCACTACAGTCATATTCATTAACACAGCCAAATGTGCAATCTGTTTCTCATTGGCGGACAATGTAATTGTTTTACAAGCTGAAATTGGTCGTCCTTCGAGTATGGAATCATCTTCATAATCTTCATTTCGGACTCCCTTCTCCTCTATTTGTATTGATTTCTTTAAAAATTCACTAAAAAATCTCATGCACTCTTCTGCAAGATAGGATTCTGCAATACAACCCTCGGGACGTGCATGATTTCTTACATAATGTTTAAGTGTCTTCATATATCGTTCGAAAGGGTACATCCAACGGAAATGAACCGGTCCACACAATCGGGCTTCCCTTTCAAGATGAACGGTCAAGTGTATCATTATATCAAAGAAAGAAGGTGGAAAATATCGTTCAATTTCACACAAAATTATAATAATTTCATCATCAAGTTGTTGCAATTTTTCTTTATCAAGAACACGCTGGCATAATTTATTGAAAAACGAACATAAACGAATTATTGTCCTCCTTGGCTTTTTCGGCAAGAATCCTCTTATTGCAACTGGTAATAACTGTTGCATTAGAACATGGTAGTCATGTGACTTCATGCCGATAATTTTACAATCCTCCAATGACACAGAACTTCTAAAATTTGAGCAATAGCCATCAGGTCCCTTGAAATCATATAACCTTTGGCAAAATGTTTTTTTCTCCAAATTGGACAATGTATACGGAGCTGGTGGAAGATATGTTTTTTTCCCACGAGCTTGTGCAAAAAGGCCATGCCTGATTCTCCAATCTTCCAAATCTTTTCTAGAATTAATTCCGTCTTTTGATTTGCTATCATGCAACATCATCGCTATTATGCTTTCACCAACATTTTTTTCTACATGCATTACGTCTAAATTATGACGCAAGGGAGTTCCTACAAAAATAATATTGTTATACTTCATTGATATATATATATATAATTCATTCATTAAAAAATAATAGCACAAACCTCCCAATATGGTAAATCAAAGAATATTGATCGTTTTTTCCATCTTGATAGCTCTATTTTTGCAGGATCATCATCTTGTTTGAAAGTAGAATTTTTTCTTTTCTAACTATACTGCTTCTTAGTTGGCTTCTTTTTACCCTTCCCTTTCTTGCTGTTATTATCTCCATTTTTAATTTTTTTTCCAAAATTATTTGGAAAGTTTTTCAAAATGATAGAGATGTTTCTTCCGGTTAAAATTCTAGGTCTACGACCATTTTCTATAGTGTTACCAAACCAGGATTTTTGTTTTCTTAACGAATCCGATGGTGGTAAGAATCTCATATGACCCATGTAGACATTTTTCCGACTATACTTCAACCATCGATGATGAGTGTTGACACCGCATAATGGACAACCTTTTTTACCTTTCACACAACATCCAGCTAGATTACCATATGCAGGAAAGTCATTAATCGTCCATAGTAAAATTGCTCTCATAGTAAAAAGCGATCTACTAAATGCATCATAAGTTTGAACTCCATTAATCCATAAGTGTTGCAGATCTTCTACCAATGGTGCCAAATATATATCTATATCATTTCCTGGTTGCTTTGGACCAGGAATCAACAATGTTAACATGATATTTTCTTTTTTCATGCATAACAGTGGCGAGAGATTGTATGTCACTAGTATCACGGGCCAACAACTATATTTGGAACTCAATGTCAAAAATGGATTAAAACCATCAGTAGCAAGGCCAAGCCTTAGGTTGCGTGGATCTGCTGCAAACGATTCCCATTTCTCATCTACCACATTCCATGTTATAGAATCAACAGGATGACGCATTTTTCCATTATTACTTTTATTGTTAAAATGCCATCTTAAATCTTCTGCTATTTTTTGAGATCTAAACATTCTTCTGAATCTTGGAATGATTGGAAAATACCTCAAAACTTTAACCGGAATACCATGCATAATTTCATTTGTACGTTCGTTCCTCTTCCATCTCGAAAACCCACATTTTGGACAACTATCCAAATCTTTGTACTCTCTTCTAAAGAGACAACAACCATTCTGACAAGCATGAATTTTCTCAAAACCCATATCGAATACTTTGAGAAATTTTTTCACCTCGTAAATATTCCTAGGAAGTACGTTATCCTTTGGCAACAATAGTTGTTGCACATTTAGAAGTTTATCGAATCCATTATCGGATAACCCAGTCTCACATTTTAGATTATATAAGGCAATAATGGAAGATAATTTTGTTTGATCGGTACAACCAGGATACAACGGGGTTTCGGCATCCTCCAAGTTTTTTAATAAATCCTCCTCTCGTTTCTGTGCCCTATCTTCATCTTTATCATCGTCGGAATATGTATGATTGATGAAATCTTCATCTTCATAATGAATGGCTTTGAGTAAATCATAAGTGTCATTAGACTCGATATCTTTGCTTATAGTTATTTGTTCGCCATGATTGTACCACCTACCATCCTTGTATAGCGGATCCATTCCTCTTATAATCAAATGCTCAACAACAATCTTCCCATACTGATGACTAAGATTTCGACAATCTAAGCAAGGACATAAAATCTTTTCTGGATTTCTTGAAATTCTCAATGCAGCATGCACAAACTTCCAAGCTCCTTGCTCATACTCAGTACTAGTTCTATTAATAAAATGAAATAACTATTAATTTTGACGTTAAAATATATGATTTGACTCTCAAAATATATTTAGTATAATATAGTTACCTGTGCAGATGTACCCAATTTTTATCCATCATCAACCAATATGTGAGGAAGTAAATTTCTAAAATTTAAAGTAATAATCAGTTATTGAATGCAAGCAAAATAACAACTAACTATAATCGTAATTGAATGCAAACAAAATGACAAACAACAAGGAAGACAGAGAATGTCAAACAACAAATCAACAAGTCAAGTCCAAACTGTTTCCAAAAAATTTGCCATTACAACGGCGCTATTTTGTAGCACCAGAGTAATGTCTATGCACTACCCCTCTCCTTATACTAAGCTTGCGCCATTAACAACAATTTTATCCACTTATACAACAATGTCATAATCATATACAAAAAATTCATTGCATTGACTATTTATATTTTTATTCACATGCATTCATTCACCCTCCTATTGGCATTTGCATTTTTGTTCACAACCATATTTAAAACCCCACCCTGAGCCTACACTTCATTCACTTCCACCCAAAACAATCAAAAATTCAGTCCACAAACCAATCCCCAAAACTCCTTTCACAATCCATTGCCATATTTCACCATCCTCCGGTTCCACTTCTACCTCTCTGTCAACATCTCCCTAAATCATTCGACCAACACTTCACCAGCCAATAACCAGCCTCTTACTCCACTGCATAGTGCCACCATCACCACTATAATAGTGCCTCATTTCTAACCATCACCTACAAATAGAAAGCAACTTCATAACTCCCGTCTACTTAACACAGACCCTCTCACCTGTTCCACAATACTCACCACCAAAAACCCAACTTGCAAACTGTCAGCAACCTAACAATCCATAACAACCTTCCATCTCCCAGAACCTCATACAACCACAAAGTCATAACCGAAAGCACCGCCTGCACAATCAACAACCTTCCTCTGTCTCTTAAACCATCAACCAACAAAACAAGCATCACAAACTACCACTCTTGAACCTCTCTTCAACCACTTTATTAGTGCAACCTGAATCACCACTCTGTGCAGTTTTGAATATTGGTTGCATGAAAGTTGAAGAATAGTTTGGTGAAGTTTGTAGTTGTGGATATAAGGCGGTTGAACTGCATTGTTTGTGTATGAAGAGGGAGTTGTATGTTTGGTATTTGCTGGGTGGATTTGGAGGAAAGTGATTGCAGAAGTTGTTTGCTGTGGTTTGTGTTGGTTGTGTGCAAGTGGGATGAATGGTTGGTGGTGGATCAGATGTGTTGTTTGAAGTTTTGTGGGTGAAGTTGTGAAGGTGCAGGAGTACTATATAGGAATTAGGAGATGGTGTTGAGTGATATGGGTGGTTGTTTGAAAGCAATGAAATGGAATGTTGTTATTGTAGAGGATGGATGATGGCAGTTGATGGGGGTAATGAAGTTGAGAGCAGTAGTGAATGGTGAACGTCTATAAACAGAGAATAAATTTTGAAATTTAAAGGAAAATGCACGGATTTTAAAAAAAATATGGAATGTGAAATATATGCATAGGGAAGAGAGGGGGAAAAACAAAAAACAAAAAACAGAAAGGAAGAACTGAGAAAATAAAGAACAAAGATTGACACAAACTGGAAAGAACAAAGATGGACACAAAATGTAAACCGAAGAAACAAAAATTTAAATGGTTGTAACTGTCCTAAACAGTAGAGAACAAACATTGAACAGTGAACAGAAACACACAAGTGAACAATAGCAGATTTTTTTTAAATAAATACTAATACAAAACTAAACCGGATGCACAATACAAAACTACAACAAGCGAACAACACATAAGGTGCACAAAACACAACTTTTTTCTTTTTTTTTTAATGAGAACTAACATTTCATATCATAGTCTAAATCTCAAAACCAGCAAATCTTTATTTTATTCTATGAACATAAAATAGTATAATCTCAAAACCAAGTATGTCCGTTTGTTTTGTTTACAGTCTATTTCTTCCTCTCACAGTAATGTTACATTGTTGTGCATTGTGCCATTATGTTTAATATAAATCATATATAAAAACCTCATGTTGCTGCTATCAACTTTACAGTTTCTGTGATTTGATTATGTACAAGTATAGTGAATGGAAGACAACTGAATAAGAGTATAACAATTCATGTAGGCTTAACCACTATCAACTGGTAAGTAAATAAATGATTAGTTTACTCTTGGTTTAGTTCATGGATGATTTATAAATTTTGGAAGGTCGCCATTTTCAATCATATATCAGTAGCAGAGTTAGTGAATATCATGGTATGTATTGCTAAAATATTGTTATTCTTCATTAATTTTAATCAAAATTGGTATCATATTGTGATGTTTATGTAACACACTTTGCTAAAATTCTTAGAATTATTTTTGGTGATGACTTTAATTACGAACTGGTCCCAAGAATCCTTCTTGCTTCGTAGAAGGTAAAATATAATTTCATATGCTTAAGGAACCATTTCTTTCTCAATGATTTTTTTGGTGAACTAAAGGTGTATTTTATATCTTAAAGTTGATACCTGAACTGACAATGCCATCACTATTTACTAATTTCCTAACCATTTTGCTACTCTCTCATACATCAATAAAACGTAAGGTGAACTTACCTATTTTTATCAGGAAGCAATGATAAGCGAATTAATATAAACCCCTAAACTAAATCCTAGATTAGGGGATATCATTTCACGTAACTGATTCGAAGGCAAATTGGAGGAATGATGCAAAATATTAATGCATCTTCAAACTACAACACAAAACATATAATCAAATACCTAGTCTTTGCAGATTTGAGATTTGCAGAGCGATGTCAAGGCCAGCGCCAGCGATGGAGCGATGGATTTGAGATGTTGAGCGATGTCAAGCCAGCGATGTCAAGGCCGAGCGGATTTGAGATTTGCAGAGATGGAGCGGATTTGAGATTTGCAGAGATGGAGCGGATTTGAGATGAAGGGTTGGAGAGGATTTGAGATGAAGTGTTATTTGGTTGGAAGCGAAAAGAATAAAAATGAGGCCGCGAAAAGAGTCATCTCCCCGCCAAAACATACATGGTTACGCAGTGTTTTCTTTTTTATATTTAATTATATATGAAAGTAAATTTGAACAATCGCATCTTTTTGAATTAAATGCTGTTACATGGAGCTGCAAAAAACCATTTTTCTTGTAGTGATTGCACATTATGTAAACCGATCAAACTAATATTTCAATGATCGAATTCTTAGATCTATCTTGTAGCCTTTAGTCTAGTGTTACATTTAACACAAAAAGATTATTTTTGTAATTAATCATACTAAATACACGATCTCACACTACAATGTACTTGCTTATTTCAATGAACTAATTTTATCGAGGTTTCGTACATTACGAATTGTGACTGTTTACCGTATAACATTTATCTATGATAGCATATGGATCAAACATCCATATTGTTGTATTGATTTCAGAGTTCGAAACTCATTGAATATGATACACAGTATCGGGCAAGTAAACTCGTAAATTACCAAGTTATGAACATATTTAGTGATTGTATAATTAGGCGCTTGCATGGGTCAACATGCAAAAATTTATTTGTAAGTATATTTTATATTTCTATGTCAATATTTAATCTAGTTCCCTTGTATATTTTAATTGATAAACATTTTATCAATTATATTTAACGTACAAATTTATCGAAGTAGATTATTTTAATTTACATAGAATATGTTCTTACAATATTCACTACAAGAAAACGTATGATTTCCGATCGCTGAAAACCATCGGTGGCCGTTGGTAGCCGTCGGAAACGATACAAAAAACCGTCGCAAGTTGTCCCGTCGTCGCACAATTTTTCTGATAACTTCCAACAACATTCGTCGTAAACTTTCTGACGGCTCTAGACGGTCGTTGAAGACACATGGCCGATCAAGAGGAAGCAACAAACTGCCACTAGCCGTCGGAAAATGTTGACATGTGAGCCGTCGCCAGCCGTCGAAAACCGTCGGAATACCTGAAGCATTTTTCCATAATTCTGCTACATGCTAGCCTCACATACACAATTCAAAAATATAACATAGTCACACACAAGCATATATTGAATTCAGATATTCAATATAATCTCAAATCATTCAAATATACTCAAATCACATAAAGAAAATTAAACCAACCATAACTCACATAATATCAAACCAACCAACACTTCGTTAACATAATATACATACATGTCATTATACAATATATACACCGTGAAACACCAACAAATGTTACACCATCAACAACTCAAATGTCATCATCAACAAATCACCACCATCAACTCACAAATGTCAAACTAACCATCACCAAATATACCATCAAATAATATACAAAACATCTCAAAGTATCCAACCGCACCATCTCAATGTATCATCAAACAATACTAAACAATGTCGCATAACAAAAAACATACATATTACTCCTATCAATCACCTCTAGAACCTCTGGAACCAGCTGAAGATGGAAAGCGGCCACCATACTACTACATGTACTCAGCAATACGCTGGTCCAATAGTTGTGTCATCTCAATGGCCTGCCGACGGTTCTGCTCCTCCAGTTGTGCCACCCTAGCTCTCAATTCCTCAACCTCTGCTAGATTGATCTAAGCTTTGCTTTGGCTAGCTCTCCTCTGTCTACCCTGCAATACTTATTTAATTTAGTAAAAGTTCAATTACTATAATCTTACTATCGAAGCTACAGTATAATATTTTAATTGTTATATCTATACGCTTATTATCGAAACTAAAGCGATATGAAGTTCTTTAGAACTAAAAGATTACTAGATTACTAAATTGCCAAAACCGTAACGCCTGCTCCATGAAGGTAGGTCCATGACTGACTCAAAAATGGCATCCTCCTCGTTCATAGTCAGCTGCTCTCAACCTGTTTCCTCCAGGAGTTTCTGCCTTTGTTCCATAAACTGTGCCTGCATAAACAAATAAAAATACATTTGAAATTAATAGTATAATATCTTAATTCGTTATACTTTAATAATTAAAACAATTACTAATAGTATATAAACTAAAATATTCTTACATGGCTCTTCCACGGTTTATCTTCATGCCATGTATATGAAACAATACCGTTTGGATTTACATGCTCGACGGTATAAGTACGGGTAAATACATCCATGTACGATACGGGACCCTACGCCTCCACTTCCTGAAATTGATTATTATGTACTATATATTCAAAATTATAAAGCATAATAACTATTTACAATTCACAGTTAATAAATCTACCAACTCCTGGCTATATTGTTGGAATGACTTGCACCCTCCTCGATGGGTGACAGGATTCTTGTTCCTATTTGCAAAGTTTCTCTACGACTCTGCCTATACATTTAAATAAACAATACATTATTTACTTACCAAATATTTTTTGATATTTACATATCAATCAAATAATTAATAAAAGATTAGTACACTTACCTTCGCTTTGTCATTCTCCCAATGCACCGGCCAACCCTGCCACACACTCGCTCCCATCCAATTCGGCTTCTCCCCTTTATGCTTCACAACCGACATAATCCCGGTAATTCTTCCTCATCTTTTGCATCCAGTACTATCGTACCATCTGCATGTCGTCTGCTTAGACGTCGACCGCGGCCTGCATTACATGATAAACAAGCGATAAATAATTAAACAATATAAGGTGAACAATAAATAAGCAACAAACAAATTGAGAATGGAAAATAGAAGATTATACTTATAATGAAATCCTTCCATATACATTCCATGACGTGGGAAGGGATATTATCCCACTTGGGCCAGCAAGCCGTCATCCTACTCTTATATGAATCTCTAGAAATTGATAGAACTACAGCTGACGACTGTAGGTTGAACCCCCTATGTTAAATATGATACAGATTATTATATCGTACACAAAATATTTATGATGCTGAAAAAAATTTAATACTTACCCCTCCGCTTTATGCATCAAATACACAGTTGGACGTTGTGGCGGCTGTGATGGGCCACTGCCATCGCCTCTGGATGAATGGGATGAGCTTCTCCTTTTGGACGACATGATACCTATCACAAACACATCATTTTATAAGAGAATAATAGCATAATAAGGACATATATTGTATAATAATGATATATATTGTATAATAATGACATAAATGACATAAAGTACATAAATTGCAAAATATACCTAATTCAGATTGGGTCTCGTATTCCGATGATAAGCAGAATATAGCATTTTTAACATAAATTGCTAAGTAAATGACATAAATGGTATAAATGACGTGAATGGCATAAATTACATAAATGACATAAACTACGTAAATGACAATAAGCAGATTCGGTTTCATAAATGACATAAATTACACAACTTGCAAAATAAACGTCATCAATTACATAAATTGCATAACACATCAGAATTCAACATAATATTTTTATCAATCCTCATCGTCTTCTGATTCTGATTTGGTCTCATATTCTACATTATTTTCCTCTCTACTCTCAAATGCTTCTACCAAAACATTTAATTCATCGTTCAAAGGTCCAAAATCAGTACGATCGTCTGCTATTATTATTTCGTTGCTTTGCTCAAGATCTGCTTGATAAGCTTGTTCGTTTGGAATATTCTTTCCATCAAATGTAAACCTTGCCCTTGTTTTAAAAATTGCTGACCAATCTACTTTATCTCTTTTTAGAGAAGGATAAGGAGCATAATAAACTTGCAATGCTTGTTCGGCAAGTACAAAAGGATCGTACTTGTGACAATGCGATGTGTGCTTTATTTCAATAAGATTATAATCCTTATGCACATTAATTCCAGAACCTAAAACATTGCTGAACCAATTGCATCTAAATAGAAAAACATCCTCCTTGGGTCATGAGAAATATGTCAGTTGCAAAATTTGAGTTAAAACGTCATAAAAATCATTTATGTGATTTTCTAGATCATCACTACCTTTAACAAATACACCTATATTATTAGTTAATTTTTCAGCACAATATTCTTTGGTGTTGAATTTATATCCATTGATGAAATATATTGGATATGTCTTGACATTTATTTTTGTTCCCAACACAAGATGTTTCAATCCTTCGTTGACCACACAATTTAGCAATTCATAAACATACTTTGAAAATCAATCAGAAATTTTTTTACTGAGATCTCCGCGTGGATGTTCTCTTTCATAAATACTGCATATATAAATAAAATATTGCATTAAATTCTACATGCGCATGCATTATTGAAATGAATAAATCAAGAATTATTATTTCATATTACCTAACAAATGGTGCAACCTCAGCACAATTAAGAAGAATATAAGTGTGTGCTACATGAAGATCTCTATCATCTAACCATACGTCTACACATTTTAAAAAAGGTCGACCATGTTGTCTAAAAATAGATAACATTATTTGAGAGGACTCTTGTTCATCGCCTTCATCATTGCGTGGAACACTTTCAAATGATATGTTCACATGGTCACTGAAATAGTGAGAGAAAAAGAACGAAGCTTCTTCTTCGATGTATGATTTACAAATCGAACCTTTAACTCGTGCTTTTTGCCTCACTTTTTTCTTTAGATGATTTAAGTATCTATGAAAAATCAATTTACATTAACTTTAACTTCCCAATGTAATTAAATTAATAGGTAACATATTTCATACCTCTCTAATGGATACATCCATCCATATTGCACAAGACCTCGAAGTCGTGCTTCAGATGGGATATGAACAGGTAATGCTCCATTACATTAAAAAAACCTGATGGAAATAATTTCTCCAATTTGCAGAGCAATATAGGAATATCTTCTTCAAATTTACGTAGACGTTGAACTATTAACGTAGTTGAACAAAGCTCTTTGTAAAATAGACGTTTTGTTATTACCTTCCAAACTTTTAAGGGCAATAGTTCTTTGAATACAACGGTTAATAAATTTTCCATTATTATGTGACAAACGTGCTTTTCATTCCACTCAATCTACCATTTTTAGTCAACACATCTACGAAGATTTGATGAAATCCCATCAGGAAATCTTAATCCTTCCACCCATTTTAACACAACTTTAACTTGCCTATTATCTAACTCATAACACGCTTTGGATTTTTTATTGTCGTTTGGTTTCATATGAAGCTCAGGATGTTTGCATAATTCTTGTATATCACGTCTTTATTTCAAATCGTCCTTAGTCTTCCCCTTGACATTCAAAATTGTGTTAAAAACATTATTAAATACATTTTTCTCATTGTGCATCACATCAATATTATGACGAAGCAGAAGATCTTTCCAATAAGGCAACTCCCAAAATATACTTTGTTTGCACCAATTATGAATAGTCGATTTACTTGCAATTTCAGTTTGTACTCTAGTTTCATGTACCTTTGGATAGTCCCTTACAAGTTCATATATGTCTTCGCTTGACCATATCGTTGGTGGTTGTAACAACCCTGTTTTAGAAGCTGTAATATTCTACAAATTTAATTAAAATATAGTATTCAAATTCGGTTTGGATAATTATTATTTTGGAATCAAATTATTATTCAAAAGGCTATTTAATAAAGAATTTTTATTATAGTAAAATCTGTATTAGTTAATAAACTTCATTTTAGATAATATATTAAAATCCAAATAAATGTGTTAATAAATATGAAATATTTTAAAGTATAAATAATTTTATATAACTGAAATAGTGGAAGAGAAATAAATTTATTTTATATTAATACAATGAATAGTTGGAGATAAAATTCAATTAGGTTAAGGTAATGAACAAATAGAGTGAACAATATCGGATTGAATGAAATTGTGCGGTTGTCTATATATATATATATATATATATATATATATTTCTCGTAAAATGGAAAGTAAATGGATTTAAAATTTAACTGGAATATATTTAAAATAAATTAAAATGGATTGTTTAAAAAGTGAAAACACATTACTTGACCAAATAAGGCCCAAAATTATAATCAAGCCTATTTGAAACTATTCTTTTCTTCCTTACCCAAATCGCATAATCTCGAATTCAATCTGTTCCTTCCAAATCAAGCTCGTGAAAGTATGGTGCGGATCGTGCAATATGGAATAGTATAAAAGCAATGCGGAATAAAAGAACAATTAGCAGATAATAGTAAATAATAAACGAGCACACCAGGAATTTTTATACTGGTTCGAACTTCCCGTTCTACGTCCAGTCCCAGATTCCTTCTGGAATTTCACTAACAACAATCCTCACTTAACCCGGAGGAACAGGTTTACAACAACCCTTGAACAGCCGAACAAGGGACCTGAGCAACAGAACAGGATTTTGCCTCAACAGCCGAAGAGGACTTCACACGCCTGAGCAGCAGAACAGGACTTCAACTTATACAAAGAGTATTTGACACAGTGTGTTCTTGATAACACAGATTTGTCTCTTGATAGTACAACCTTCCTATAATCTTCTCCTTTATGATATATAGTGTGATGTGCTTTGAGAATAGTGGAAGATAGAGTGATCAAACGATCAGAGAATGTAAGCAGTTTGAGTGCAGTTTGAAAATATAGAATAGATAGGAATTCAAGAATATTAAAATTAGATTCGGTTAATTGTTTGTTGAATTCTGTAATCTATTTATAGTGTATAAAGAGTTGCAACTATAGATGAAAAGTTATATTGAAAAGAACAGTTGCAACCATTGATTTTGAAAGAGTTTCTCTTAGGTGAAGAGAAGTGTCTTTTCAGAAAAAATAGCAGTTGTATAAATTCAGCCGTCTGAAAATAAATTTCAGACTTCTGAAATTTGAAGCGTGCAAAACAGAGAGTAAATAGGCTATTTTTGACCTGATTCAGACGTCTGAATATTTTCATTCAGACGTCTGAATATTGTGAAACAATATTCAGGTTTCAGCATTCAGACGTCTGAATGAAGTTATTCAGACGTCTGAATTTAGCCTGTAACTAAAAATTACCATAGCTCAAATGGTTAGAGCATTTGCCTTCTGAACTAGTGACCCGGGTTCGAGTCCCGCTCCATGCAATTTTTGAAAATTTGATTTTTCATTTAAAATATGAATGTATATGTGTGTATATCATTTTGAGAAGATTTTAACATTTGTAAACTCTAGACAAGACACTCTATGACTAATAATACTTTGTTTGTCACCTTCGTCTTGTCTCTATCGTATATATCTCTTCTTGTATCTCCATATACATTCTTTCATCCTTTTGTACTATGTATCTTCATTTTGAACGTATTTGATTATCTCTTTTTGATGCTCATGTACCTGCAAAATAGCTTAGAGATTCTTTGACATAATTGTATAGTTGTTGTCATTAAAATCCAACAATTGAGGTTCTAACATTCTCCCCCTTTTTGATGATGACAACTATACATTTTTAAAAAATATTCATTCTATATATATAAAAAAAATATTAATATGTTTAAAGCTCCCCCTAAGTATAACATCTCCCCCTAAGTATAATATCTCCCTCTATTAATATGCATATGAATTTCTCCCCCTTTGTCATTATAAAAAAGAATGAGGGAATATAATAAAATATATAAAATATCCTGTAAATAACGAGATAAACTTATTATTAATTATGAAGGAAAAATAAAATAGATTTTACCATATTTGCCGAAGTCCATATTTCATTGTAAACACATAATTCTATTAAACGTATGGAACATTCTTTTAAAATTCCAAAATCTATTCAATGAAAGAACGGTAGGGATCGTGCTATATGGAATAGTACAAAAGCAGTGCGGAATAAAGGAATAATTAGCAGATAATAGTAAATAATAAACGAGCACACCAGGAATTTTTATACTGGTTCGAACTTCCCGTTCTACGTCCAGTCCCAGACTCCTTCTGGAATTTCACTAACAACAATCCTCACTTAACCCGGAGGAACAGGTTTACAACAACCCTTGAACAGCCGAACAAGGGACCTGAGCAACAGAACAGGATTTTGCCTCAACAGCCGAAGAGGACTTCACACGCCTGAGCAGCAGAACAGGACTTCAACTTATACAAAGAGTATTTGACACAGTGTGTTCTTGTTAACACGGATTTGTCTCTTGATAGTACAACCTTCCTATAATCTTCTCCTTTATGATATATAGTGTGATGTGCTTTGAGAATAGTGGAAGATAGAGTGATCAACGATCAGAGAATGTAAGCAGTTTGAGTGCAGTTTGAAAATAGAGAATAGATAAGAATTCAAGAATATTAGAATTAGATTCAGTTAATTGTTTGTTGAATTCTGTAATCTATTTATAGTGTATAAAGAGTTGCAACTATAGATGAAAAGTTATATTGAAAAGAACAGTTGCAACTATTGAATTTGAAAGAGTTTCTCTTAGGTGAAGAGAAGTGTCTTTTCACTAAAATAGCAGTTGTAAAGATTCAGACGTCTGAAAGTAAATTTTTAGACTTCTGAAATTTTAAGCGTGCAAAACAGAAAGAAACTAGGCTATTTTTATCTATATTCAGACGTCTGAAATACCAGAACCAGACGTCTGAATATTGTTGAAAAATTGAGTTTTATCTTCAGATTCAGACGTCTGAATAGGTTATTTCAGACGTCTGAATTCAGTCTGAAATTGAGTTTTTATTCTTAGCACTGGTGTGTATATATATATATCTTAGAGGAGAGATTTTCACAATATTTTAATACTAAACAAAGACCCAAAACAACATATATGCAGCATGAAGAAAATATGAATCCAGTCTTGTGGCTATTCCTGCAAAACATATGTTAGTACATAATGTATATAGTTGTCGTTTGTCAAAATTCATAGTAGACATCGAAACCGAGGTCTTAACATTCTCCCCCTTTTTGACGATGACAACTATATACTAAAACTCCCCCTGTCAAAAAGAATTAACACCTTTTTATCAACTATATACGAAAGCTCCCCCTGTTAAAAGGAATTAACACCATATTCTCCCCCTTTGTCATTGCAAAAAGGTAATCAGTAATCTTACAAGATAGATCAAAGTAGACATAAATTAAAGAAGTTGCACAAGATAGTTTAAGATACATAACAAACAACATAAAAGTCACATAACAAATAGCATAAAGAAGCAAAAAGATCAGAATCTAGGACTAGAGTCACTTCCAACTTCATCATCATCATCACCACTATCCGAACTTGATGACCATTGAAAAGGAGTGGGGTTGAAAGCATCGGTAGAAGAGGAGGTTGAACAACCAATACGTTCCCAAATTTTGTTAAGAAAGCCTCGAATGGAATTAAAACGTTTTTCAGATTTTCGTTCTATTGATTTCATTCGGGTTTGAAGTTTTGCTTGATTTTGGGAAAGTGTTACCAAGGCATTCCTTGAGCTAGAGTCGGGAGAAAGAATCACAATATCATTATCATCTTCTTCTTCCGATGGAGGGATAGAAGATCGAGTATGAGAATCGTGCCGACGAGGTTGTGGCTGGTTTTGATCACGGTTGGCAACCCATTCTTGGAAAGAGATATAAGCTAAACTTTCCGGGCGTTTTGGCAATCCCATGAGCCCTAATGTTTTAGACCCAAGTTCTTTGATCGAAGAGAATTCGGACTCAGGAAAAGGAATGTTAAAATTTTGAAGTATTTTCATAATATAAGCACCATAGTGGAAAGTCTTATATCGTCTCCTATGATTGACATCCATGAATTCTTCCAAAATTATTTGAGCCCAATTTATAGGTTGACCGGAGTATACAGCATATAAGGCTTGAAAATTTCTTTTATTAACTATCTCATAACTTCCTGTCCTTGGAATAACTGAACGAATTAATGCTCTATGAAGAATGCGAGCTTGAGGACGAAGTTGAATAGACGTGAGACGATTAATATCATCATTCAGGAATTGATGTGAAACTTCATCTCTATTAGTTAAATCCAAAGATACATCAATCTCATCTAAATCAATTCTGGTTGATGGACAACGTAGAATTTCACCAAGCCTTGATATTGGCAGATAAATTTTAACTCCACAAACCAAAGTCCAAATACAATCATTGCGATTGTGAGGAGTATGATGGTCTAGATTCATGTTTGCAAAAAATAATTTAACTAAAAGATGATTAATTTTGATATTGTTGGCATCAAAAGAGACTAGAGACTCTAACCCATTTGCTCTTACAATTTGATGAATACGATAAGCGCTGAATTCTTCGAATCTGATGAAGGCTCCAGGAAAAAAATTGGATCTATTCATTTGAGCGAATCGTTGCCTTGCTTGGTCGTTCCATAGCCACTGATCAATGTTTGGAATAGATGAAGAGGATGATGGTCTTGATCTTTTTGATTTAGGTGCCATTTGAGTTGTTTGAAAAGGAGGTGATAACAATGGAGAAGAGAGGACTGAAAGAAGAAGATGGAGAAAAGCAAAAAAGGAAAGGACGGGAGGAATAAAAGGGTTTGGTGTCTTGAAATTCGTGTATTTTTGTGTATTTTTTTTTTTTTTTTTGTAAAAAGAAAAATTTCAGACGTCTGAACTCTTATTACAGACGTCTGAACAGTGTAAGAGAATAAATTTTATAACAGTTTCAGACGTCTGAAACTATGATTTCAGACGTCTTAAAATAGGCCTTTTTGCACTGATTTCTCTCTGTTTCCATTTTCTTATATTCAGCCGTCTGAAAGTATGTTTCTCTGAGTACCTGCAAAAAGTAATAATCATTTTCGGTACCCTCTTATCATGTTAGGGTCCGGGGGGTTAGGTCTTAGGAAACCATACCCATTTGGGTGTGGTTGATCCTTTATAAATATAATTCTGACTTTTATGAACAGTTTCCAAAAAGGATTTTATATATGTATTCCTAATCAAACTATTGTTTGTTTTAGGAACCCATATTTTTATGGTTTTAGATATCTGTATCCTTTTTGGTTTATGTATAGAAGCTTTCAGTTCTTGATTTCTTTTAGATTGAACTGATGTGGATTTTGATTTAACAAACTGTCTCCAATTATTTTGAGGAGCTATTTGTTTCTTAATATATCCTAGTCCCTTTTTACTGGTCGAAGGCTGAGAGTTTTCAATTATCTTAGATAAATTTTCTCTCCCCTTATTAAAATTAGAGATATTTTTAGAAATATCTTCTAATTTAGCCTTTAATCCAGTATTTTCCAACTCAATCAGTTTGACTTTAGATTTTAGCTCATGATTTTCAGAAGACAAAGCGTCGTTCTTTCCTTTTTGAGTTTCAATTTCTTGACTCAAGAAGGTAAATTGAGAATCATTATTAGAAGATGAAAGTTGAATTTTCTCTAATTCCTCTTCTAATATTTTCTTCTCGTCTTTAAGCAAATCTCTTTCGAATTCTGCTTTGTTCTTTTGTTCAACAGCTTCTTTATATTTTTTTTTGAGATTTTTCATAGTACTAATTAATTCAGTATTAATTTCTACCATATCATCGAAGGTAAAATTTGATACCTCATTTTCAGTAGCCATGAAGCATAGATTAGCTTGTTCATTTTCGCTTTCACTGCTACTATCAGAAGACGAAGAGTCTGAATCATCCCAAGTGACAGAGAATGCTTTCTTCTTGATCTTGTCCTTCTTAAACTTGTTGTGATTTGATTTCTTCTGGTCTGGACAATCTTTTTGCATGTGTCCTTTCTTGTGACAGTTGAAGCATTCTAGAACTGATGAAGAAGGTTTATTAAAGTTCCTTCTTCCATTGTTTCTATTTCCCTTTTTGTGTCTGAGAAACTTTTTGAAATTTTTAGCAATAAATGCTAAATCTTCATCATCTGATTCTGATTCATCTTTTTCAGCATGGAAGGCTATATTCTTCCTGTCTTGAGTTTGAACTCGTTTTGCCTGTAAATTGACTTCGTATGACATTAGATTTCCTATTAATTCTTCTGGCTTCATTTCTGAAATATCGTTAGCTTCTTCAATTGCCAAAACTTTTCTTTCCCACTCGTCAGTTAGAGAGTTTAGGATTTTTGAGACAACATCAGCATCTGAATATGTTACACCAAGTCCGATCAAGGCATGATGGATATCTTGAAATCTAGAGTACATATCATTTATGGATTCGTCTTGATTCATTCGGAAATTTTGGAACTGATTTTTGAGCATAGATATCTTGCTTTGCTTGACTTTGCTTGTTCCTTCATGAGTTGTTTTTAATGTTTGCCATATTTGATATGCAGTGGTGCATATGCTAACACGATTGAATTCATTTCTATCTAGAGCACAAAACAACATGTTCATAGCCTTGGCATTTAAGGTAGCTTCTGCTTTTTGGGCTGTCGACCAAGTAGTATATTCAGTGGTTGGTGCAGTGTATTCGGCTTGTGTGATATTCCAAGCATCAAAACCATTAGCCTGCATATAAATACGCATTCGTGTCGCCCAATAGTTATAATTTAATCCATTGAAAAAAGGAGGTCGTCCAGTGGCTTGTCCTTCTATGATGCCAGAGTTAGTGACAGGATTTGGAATAGCGTTGTTATCCATGTTGGCCATATAAGCAGATTATCAAATAACTGTGTAACGGTTATTAGAAACCTTGCTCTGATACCAAATGAAAGTATGGTGCGGATCGTGCAATATGGAATAGTATAAAAGCAATGCGGAATAAAAGAACAATTAGCAGATAATAGTAAATAATAAACGAGCACACCAGGAATTTTTATACTGGTTCGAACTTCCCGTTCTACGTCCAGTCCCAGATTCCTTCTGGAATTTCACTAACAACAATCCTCACTTAACCCGGAGGAACAGGTTTACAACAACCCTTGAACAGCCGAACAAGGGACCTGAGCAACAGAACAGGATTTTGCCTCAACAGCCGAAGAGGACTTCACACGCCTGAGCAGCAGAACAGGACTTCAACTTATACAAAGAGTATTTGACACAGTGTGTTCTTGATAACACAGATTTGTCTCTTGATAGTACAACCTTCCTATAATCTTCTCCTTTATGATATATAGTGTGATGTGCTTTGAGAATAGTGGAAGATAGAGTGATCAAACGATCAGAGAATGTAAGCAGTTTGAGTGCAGTTTGAAAATATAGAATAGATAGGAATTCAAGAATATTAAAATTAGATTCGGTTAATTGTTTGTTGAATTCTGTAATCTATTTATAGTGTATAAAGAGTTGCAACTATAGATGAAAAGTTATATTGAAAAGAACAGTTGCAACCATTGATTTTGAAAGAGTTTCTCTTAGGTGAAGAGAAGTGTCTTTTCAGAAAAAATAGCAGTTGTATAAATTCAGCCGTCTGAAAATAAATTTCAGACTTCTGAAATTTGAAGCGTGCAAAACAGAGAGTAAATAGGCTATTTTTGACCTGATTCAGACGTCTGAATATTTTCATTCAGACGTCTGAATATTGTGAAACAATATTCAGGTTTCAGCATTCAGACGTCTGAATGAAGTTATTCAGACGTCTGAATTTAGCCTGTAACTAAAAATTACCATAGCTCAAATGGTTAGAGCATTTGCCTTCTGAACTAGTGACCCGGGTTCGAGTCCCGCTCCATGCAATTTTTGAAAATTTGATTTTTCATTTAAAATATGAATGTATATGTGTGTATATCATTTTGAGAAGATTTTAACATTTGTAAACTCTAGACAAGACACTCTATGACTAATAATACTTTGTTTGTCACCTTCGTCTTGTCTCTATCGTATATATCTCTTCTTGTATCTCCATATACATTCTTTCATCCTTTTGTACTATGTATCTTCATTTTGAACGTATTTGATTATCTCTTTTTGATGCTCATGTACCTGCAAAATAGCTTAGAGATTCTTTGACATAATTGTATAGTTGTTGTCATTAAAATCCAACAATTGAGGTTCTAACAGCTCGTTCCCTATTTTTGCCCCAGCCTCTTTACAAAATCAAATCGACGAAAAGAAAAAAAACAAATGCGGCCATGGAATCGCAACTCCGGGTGATCGTGGGAGCGAAGCTGAGGCGAGCATGAAGGCTGCGCATTCGTGGTGGAAGCTAGGGCGACGTGGCATCGGTGAGTGCGTTCAAGAGGAGGAGGCGCAGCCTTTGGAGCTAGACATCGACAGTAGGAAGCTAGGGAAGGTCGCACGATCTTCTTCGACAGTGCACGACCTGGGATAGCAGAAGTCAGCGACAAGAAGGAGCAGAGGTTGATGTGGTGACGTAGAGACGGAGGTGGCTGATGGCGTAGTTGTGGTTAGTGCGCGATTTCATGCTTGATGAGGGGGCTGCAGTGTAGTTTTGGAGTTGATGTTCTCATCAGTGGTTGCCATAGTTTCGGGTGCAGGCTGAAGTGCAAGTATGGGAGTTCATGCGAGCTTTGGATTAAGGTGATTTGTTAAAAACTCATGAATTTTATATCTAATTGCGAATAATATTCGTTGTTGAAAGTTGGATTAGGTGAGTTAATCTATTTTAACTCACACATCTATACCTATTCTATTGTTCGCTATATATATAATTATCCTGATAATCGATTTCATTGGTTGGTTGAATTAATTGGATTGTTTGAATGAATTGTTGGTTTGAAATATTGAAAATTTATTATCGGTGATATATGGATTGTTATGTAGATCAAAGAAACCAATTTGCAAACGAAATTCTGTTCGATTGCAAATTAAAATTTATTAACTTATATAAAAAGACATACGTTGTTTGCGTGACCGTGGTTGTTGGAAAATAACACGGATCGCCAAATAATTCCATAATTGGAATAATCTTTTATATTGAGCGATGTTGGCTTTAGAAGATGCATTTTGAATTTTCTTATTCTTTATTGCACTTGATTCTTTAATTTTGAGGGCATATAGAATTTATATTCTATGAAATTGGAAATATTTTTAGTAATAATACATTTTTATATAGATATTAAATTAAGGAATTTTTGAAGAATAGTTTTAGAAAATCATTTTTATAAGATATATAGTTTGAAATCGTTGACATTTAGTATATATATTATACTTATGGTCATATTTAAAGATTTAAATTATTATTGTTAGAAAGTACTTTTAGAGATAAAAATATTAGAAAAGCAAAGATTTAATATATATATATATATATATATATATCAGGAATTTGTTTGAAAAGAAATGATTTTCTTTATATTAGCAAATTATGGATTTTGATCCATTTATAAATAGTAAAAAGGGATTTATAATGAATTCAAAAGCTTTGAATTTTTTTTATATTAATAATACATATGATTATATATATATATTAAAATAGATTTAATATGCAACTATATACATGCATTTATAAATGTCAAAATCATATAATTTCAGTAAAGCCCATACGATGTACATATACCATCCGTATGTAATATCCAATCTGATCGCTCGCTCGATCACACAAATTTTACTTCCAAATTAGGATCGTTCACTCGACAACTCTAGTGTGGACTCCGACCATTCCCTTGATTAGAAACCTATGTTCTCCTTATATAGCCATACAATATGATAGAAAACTTCGGAATCAAATCAAAAATCCATATCAAGTGTTCGCCGTCAAGAATCAAGTGAAAAATCCTATCTCAGGTCAGTGTAAGTCACCTTGAAATCATCTAACCGAATCTGGATCAAACAATTATGCGAATAAAATAATCCATGTACAACTTACGTATTTATTCCATTGGTTCCTAAATTATACCAAATTATTTTTATTCACGTGTAATTTTAAATCACGCTTAATTTTCCAATAGTATTTGCTTTAATACTAAAATTCATTTACAAACCATTTCATAAATCATTTTATTTAACTTTACTTTACTTAAGTTAAATTTCATCTCATAGCTCAATTTTCAAATTTACTTTTCTTAACTATACCAATTATATTAATTCATATTTATTATTTCTTGGTATATTCCCTTTAATACTAAAATTATTTATGAACTATTTCATAAAACCTTACTTAAGTTTATTAACATTTTTAAAAAACAACTTAGGTTTTATCAACACTTTAAAATTTAAGTTCATATTCTTAATTAATACTCGAATTCATTTTTTGAGTCATTTCATAACATATTACTTAAGCCTACGAACACTTTATAAAGACTTATCTTCATTAATAAAACATTTTTCAAGATTATAATTACCTTTTCAGGAATTATTATTTTACTTAAGAAACAATGCTTAAGTCTATTGACATTCTATAACTCAAGTACTTATTTGCAAAATATTCTTCTACTTCCTAAGAGTATACATACAATATCAGAATTGTTTTACTTAACCAGAATATTCAACAAATTTAAAACTTGTTTTAACTAACTATTCTCAACTTTAGTTATAAAACTTGTTTTAACTAACTATTTTCAGCTTTAGTTATAAAACTTGTTGTCTTATGCTTCTACAAAACGCTTTGCTTTCATTTCAAATTCAACTCAGAAGTTTTCGATTGTCCAAAATCGCCGAAAATTACATTTCATTTCAATAATTGAAAATTACAAAACAATATATCAAAATGAGATGCAAAACCAAACTACCTTAATGTATCGGATACATGCATCCATATAAACTTGACTGAAAACATCAAACTTAAACACCCAATTTTATTTCAACTCTTTCAAAATAAATAATATATACATATCTTCTTTGTATATCAAATTATACTTTTTGAATTCAAAACAAAATTTGTTTTATCCAAACAACTCTATGGCAAAATACTTTGGAGGCAATCCCTCCCTTATAAACTCGAAAATGAACATCGATGATGCTGCAGTCATTATCGAAATTATTTTCCAACGACCAAAGTGAGTTCAGTGCTTTCTATCTTCTTCAAAATATTTTAAAAATATTTCTATTTCAAAATACTTTCAAATAATATTATTATAATTTCTTCGAAAACCTTTTGAAAAACAATTTCCAAAACACTGGGATTTAAGTTCTCAAATTCTCAGCTTACATCCTTTTTATTTATAAACTACATTTATAGATCATATTTATATAATTTTTACTTCCTTGTATAAAAAAATTTCACAAATGTATATCTTTATTTAAATTATAACAAACAACTATTATTAAAGTTAAATTGTAATCCAACATTATCATTGAACGCCTTATAGTCAAATTGTGAAATTAAATTCACAAGGTGTTCGTTTTAATGTTCCTATAATTACTAATCGACCCAACCTATGTAGTGAAAAGGTTAAAACTACTCCTAATCAAACACAATAGCCAATGCCCATAAACTGGTTGGGCACAACTACTCAATCAACAAACAATGGCCAATGTCCCTAACTGGGTGAGCATGACTAATCAAACAATAAATGATAACAATTAAATATTATAATTTCCTAACAAACAAACACACCATTAGTAACCACACTTATTTTATGAAAATTATTCCTTTTAAAAAAAATATAATCCAGATAAAATTATTTCATTTACCTAATTTTAAAATAATATTGTGCTAGTTTGCCTTGTTTTAAGAGTTTAGAAACTCATATTGATACAGTTGTTCCTTCTGGACCAACCAGAATTCATAAACCACTCAACCGATAAATCAACACAATACAAAACATTTTTATAGCACTAACAAGTACTCATATATATTTAATACACTTAAACTCATTCTAGGATCTCACTTACCCTATCTCAAATGAGTCAACCCCACCAAAGCCTAGGTGTTCGCTCAACCTAAGCTCTGATACCACGTGTAATGATCTGCCTTTCTTTCACCCTAAGATGATACTTAATACATCCTTGGTATTCATGTGTCGATCATTTAAGTGTCCGAAAGATAGGTCATTTGGGATGAAAGAAAGAAAAAGACAGAACAGAATCTCACATCATGACGAGTAATATATAATATACAACAGATATTTAACAAAGAAAAACTATAATACATATGCAAAGAGTACACTAAACAAATCATCAACTAGGACAGTTATAACAACATGTCCTTACAAATGCTATTAAATAAACAAATAATGCAGCAGAAATAAAATATACGTGAATTTGGGTTGGAGGCATCCAGCTCGTCTCCTGAAGCTCCAAGTATCCAAATGAATTTGGAAATATGCTCGGTCTGACCCGAGCATTATAATAAAATAACACTCGGATCAGTCTGGTAAACCAGCATGAGAACACACCACAATTGAATTTTAATGTTATAAAAATATTTTGAAAATAAAGGTATCTCGCAAGACCACGACGCATATAAACACGGACGGGTTTTTACCTTACGATAACCAAATAGTTTTTATATAAAATCCAGTGATATTATAATAATATCTAGGATTAAAATAAATATTGAAATCATAGTCGAAATTGTTACATTAATTTAATTCCAACATAATGGGTATACAATCAAGTCCAAAGGCTCATATTGGAAAATGGATTCAACCTATGAAAGGCTAAGGGTCTACCTATCGAACCTGTATACCTCTAGACAAAATGTACAGGAGGCTACAACATGTTGCACCTCAGCTACTCAGGACCGACCCTACCCTATACTGGATAGCACCGAATATGATCACCCCTTGGTTGATTAACAACCATAATGGGCCTCGAAGCATACATAGATATCGACTCTATATAAGGGATGATCGTATACCTAATAGGAGTGACCTACATAGCCCTATCGTATGTCCCTGCTTTAGTCATTTCCTGGTTGATGAGGCTTGAGGGTACGATTACCTTTTTATATAACACTACCCTCCAGGCGGAAATGCAATGCTAGCATTCATCCATACAAGTTCATTCCACGTCTGAACGAAACCGAAGGCACTATCTCTACTACATCCATTTTGAAATCACCCTTAGGATTAGTAGCAAGTAGCCCTTGCACTTCAAAGAGCACCATCTTCAATCATCTTCAAGATTTTCCAATTCGAATGCTCATGCCAGTTTTAAGTATCTGATCTTGGTCTCTTCGAACCGACAATGTTTAAAACTGGCCAAGTTTGATAGTCGGTTATTTAACTATAAAATAAACAACAATCACATCAGGGATTAAATTCCATAAGGAAAACCAACATTAGTCAAGCACATAAGCAACCACCAACCTCTTTAAATAATCCTTTCATTAATTAAAATCACCCTTGTAATTACTTATATCAAAATACTTTTACAAAGGTATACTCACAAACCCCTTTTACTCCTTTCAATACTTGGAAGAGTATCCATATACTTGTCACAACGGTATAAGTATATTCAAAAAAACACCACGCTTTCATTACTTAGAAAATGTATTTATATACTTATCTCAATAATATAAGTATATTTACTAAACATAGAGAAAATTTTCCTATTTGGTGTTGAGTATAGAAAGATGTTCCTTACCACTGCAATTGTTTACAGATCATTTTTGGAAATCATTCTCATCTTTCTTTTATAAATCTCCTTTTTATGCAACACTAAAATCATTTATAAAACTTCTTTTTATGCAACTCTAAAATCATTAATAAAATTCCTTTATAAATCTCTAAAACAATTTATAAAACTCTTTTATAAATCTCTAAAATGATTTATAAAGCCCTTTTATAAATCCATAAAACTATTTATAAAACTCCTTTTATAAATCTATAAAATCATCTGTAAAACTTCTTTTATAGATCTCCAAAACAATTTATAAAACTCTGTCCTTTTATGCACTCCTTCATAAAAATCCTTTATAAAAATCTTTTATAAAGTTTTTATTAAAATCTCTTATAAATCCAAAATTCCATTTAATTTATAAACTCTTTGATAAATCTCCTTTATTAAATGAGATTCCTTTTATAAATCAATTTATTATTTATAAAACCATTAACCAGGTAAATTAATTTACTTTAAAATCCTAAATAAATAATAAATTAACTTTCCAACATCATTAATAAAATAATTTATTAACTCCAAACCATTATTATATAATAATAGTTAATCTTCAAACATTGTTATAATAAATAATAATTAACTTCCAAAACACTATTAATAAATAAATATTATCAATTCCAAACATTATTAATAAATAATAATTATTAATAATAAAACATTACTAATAAAAGTAATTATTAACTTCTAAACATCATTATTATATAGTAATAATAATTATTAACTTCAAAACATTATAAATATAATAATTAATAATCATTATCACAAAACATTTTTAACAAATAATTATTATTATCTTCAAACAATATCAATCATTTAAATAAATAACTTTTCACAATATTAAAATATTAATAAATGACTTTAAAACAATATTAAACATAAATAAACAACTTTTAAAACATTTCTAAATGATTTAGAAAAACAAATAAAAAGGTTGAGGTAAAATCGAGAAGTTCAAAATCCGCTTAAATAAAAATGTTCCAGAAAACCCAAAGACTAGATTTGAAATCATTATTCGAATCAAAAATCCATTTCAAGCCAAAACGGCATTTAATAGTACTTCAAAATACCAAATTGAGGCCAACTCGACCATACCATCAAAACTACCCCTACTCCCTGTATAAGTTTCTGACCTGGCACTCACGAACGTGGCAAGCATCAGTTGCGATTTGCAACAGGCGATTCCACACCACCACTCTCGGCTACGAGCTGCTCCTTGATCCAAGAAACCCAAATCCACTTCTCGATTTCTTAATCAGTGACTAAATCACTTCAAAAACCTAACCCTAGCCAAGTCATGCTATTTCAGCTGTCAAACCCCTCAAATCTCCTGCTGCAACCTCCCTAAACTCAACTACATGAAGATCTAAGCTTTATGAATCCAAAGATTCAAGCTTTAGATTTTATTTCATTTTTCTTTGATTTGTTTTAGTTTTCTCTAAAAGAGGATTTTACTTAACTTTTTCTTTATTTTGAAAATTGTTGACTAAAGAGGACGGAGAAAATGTATGCTGATGGATGGTTGACTAAGTTTCAGTTTATTTTATAACCAGATTTTTGGCATTTCGTTGCTCAGTAATTTGTTCGCGTATGAACGACAAATGACAAAACAAAAATATGGTCGTGTTTAGAACAACGATGCAACCCCAAAACAATAATAATATACATTGGTTTACAGATTCTGTAAAATCACAAAAACATCTTCATTTGTCGATAAATCGTCAAACAATTAATTTAAATATTTTCCAAATTAAATTTTTTGGACATATCAAATAAATTAAATTAAAAATACGTCAATAAAAATCAAGTCGTAAAAATAAAAATAATTTTTCTAATTAATTATTCGAACCATTTATTACTATAAATATATTTACAAATTGAATTCACTCTTATTATTTATTAATTTAAAATAAGTCAAATAAGACTACTAACCCATCTAATTAATATTCCATTTTAAATTCTGATATTTAAATAACTATCCACATATTTAATTCATAACTCAAATATTTTAAAATAAATCCTTATATTTGAGTTCAAGTTTCAAACAAAAAAAACAATTATTCAACGATTAAAATTAATTAAATATTTAATTTCAATGACCCAAAATCCCGGGTTGTTACATCGTTCCTTTGTTTGATTTTCTTTGTTAGGATTAATTTTTTCGGACTTAGGCGAGGATTATTTGTTTTCGATGATTTGGTTGATAGGGTAAATTACTATTAGGATTAAAATTTCTAGGTATACGCTGATTGTTATGTTATGACTATTGCATTCATATAGAACCCATATGCTTAGTTAAGGATGTTGGCATTCATGCCTAATATGTCATACTTTTTGCATTCATTTAAGGTCCATTTGCTGCATTTTTGCATTATAGTATATTACAATTATACTTCATTACTTATGCCTATATGCTTTAGTATGTTATCATGGTTGTTTCACCGAAGTTACTGTATGCTACAACTGTTTCTTTGTTTGCTTATGTGTGTTGTATATACTATGCGAGTGATGCACAATATGTGAGAGATTGTATTACATTTTCTGCCCTTTTGGAATTTCAACTACAAAATTCGTTTGAGGGAAGAGAAGTAATACCCATTTTTCAAAATTTTTAATTAATAGAAATGTTTGTTTAACAAAATTAAATAATAAAGGGAAAAATTACCATTTTTCAAAATTTTGAATTTGATGATGAGAGTTATGCCATTGCATGGCACGTCGTTTTGGCCTTGTTTCAACGATAAGCTCATCCGAAGCAGAGGTCGTATGCGGAAGATACAGAAGAAATAGGTTTTGGGCTTAACGCGCTTCGGGCTCGAGAATTTGAATTTTGAATTTAAAAGTAATTTTTAGTTTTACCTCTGATATAAATACCAATATATGTACGTTCATAAAGTTTGAATTCATTTACTTCTCCCATTTCATTTCTTCTCACCTTTTCTCTTTCTCAACTTCAAATTACAATATACTAATAACTATCGACAAATTTCTATGAAATTGGTATTAAAACAAAGATGATGACTAATACTACCATTCTACATTATTTTAGATGTAGAATTCAAAGTTTTGGAGCGCTATGAATTAGGACAACAGCGAATAGTTGTGGCAATCAATTCGGGGACTTTGGAGAGTGAATCTTCCCTAATTCGCAATATAATGCAATAATAATGATATAATAATGATTTGGAGTCTGAAATTAGGTTAGTTTCGAATTAATTATTGAATTAAAATAATTAAATTGATGATTGAATCTAGAACTGAAGCGATAGTAAATAAAACTATATAAAAACGAGACATCATTTCTACGAACTCTGATTGAATTTATACTTCAAATTGTTTTTAGAAAGGCCTTAAATTGAAGTATAAACATGGTATGTAGTAGTTACGATAAAATAAAAATTGATATAATGCAGAATGGAGGCGTCAGATCGAAGAAAAGGGGCAAAAATGATGAACGGGTGCATAGAATCATGCACCCAGGTGCATGACCAGTAGTCCAGTCATACCATGAACAAAAGACCGGTCATGTGCTGATAGACTAGTTAGACCTTGGTCGGGCCAAGTTGAACTTGGACCCAATCGGGTCATGTCGAATTTGAAGGAGTTTAGGAATGAGGACTTTGTAGAGAACTTTAGAGCCATTCTGAAATCGATTATGATGCTACGATGTCGAGATAGAGTATGTAGATGTGGATGGTTCTGTAGAGAGTTAATATATATGTGTTTAGTTAGCAATGTAATTATTTGACTTTGGGTCGACTGTGTATGATCATGTAGCGCATAAGGCGGGTACAGGATAAGAACCTGTAGCGCATGAAGCAGATCAAATAGCTATGAGATGGATGTAACGCGATTCTGCAGGGAGATGATTTGGCCTAAGATAGGTTTGCATATGTGTGATAACCCGCCTTTTTCATCCTCGGAAGTCGGCACTAATACATCCACAATATTCACGTGCCGAACAACCAAATGCCGGAAAGATAGATTATTGGGTGAAAGAAAAGAAAGGATAGAACAAAATCTCACAACATGACAAGTAATCTATAATAAACCAATGATCTGCAGAAAAAAGAATTTTTTTATATACATACACCAATCAGAGCAAAGCTAACCCATCATCAACATGGACAGTTATAACAGCCAATCCTTACACTTGATGATGAATACAACAAGAACAAAACAACAGAAGATAAAATACATGAATATGCCGTGGAGGATCCAGCTCATCTCCTGAAGCTCCAAAGTATTCAGCTAAATCTGGAAAATATGCTTGGGCTGACCAGAGTATTATTAGAAAAACAAAGCCCGGATCAGTTTGAAAAAACAAGCGCGAGAAACAAAATCAAATAGGTTACTTAATGTTATAAGATCCTTTAAGAAATAAAGGTATCTCGTAAGACTACGCTGCACATAAACACGGACGGGTTTTTACTTTACGATAACCAAAGTATTTCATAGAAAATCTTATGATATTATAATAATGTCTAGGGTTCAAAATAAATATAGAATCATAGCTGAAACTGTTACATTAATTAAATTCTAGTATAACAGGTACAACTAAATCTGTAGGGGCATGTATTGGAGACTGGATTTCCATCAATGACTGGGCTATTGGGGTATCGCCCGTCATAGTACTTTTCTAAAAAAATATACCAAGGGCCACACATGACCTTCTACCAACACAGAACTGGCCTGCCCCTTTAAAATGACAAGCCGGATTACATCATTTCCCAAATACCAAGGTTACAAAACATGTGCACTAGCCTTGGCCCCACTTTTCCCATGCACACGCATACCAAATCCATAAATACCGATTCTAAATCGAGGAATGACTACTCCTAGTGGTAGCGAACCACATAGCTCTGCTGCAAATCCCCTATTTTAGTCATTATCGAGTTGTGAGGCTTTTGTGGCCACGATTACCTCTTTACTCTCTTATCAATTCCTACTTTGAATGCTAACACTGCCTTCTAGGCACAACGCAATGCCAGCATTCATCCATACAAGTTGTTCAGGACAAGGACAAGCCGAAGGCACTACTCCTACTATATCCATTTTGGAATTACCCTCAGGACAGTAGCAAGTAGCCCTTGCACTTCAAAAGACTCCATCTTCGATCATCTCGAACCAGTCTTGAACCTCTTTCAAAGTGTCGAATGTGCATATGGTTTTGGAGTGGTTACGGTTTCGAGTCATCTCATATAAGCACAATTCCCCGCTTACTGGTCGCTCCAAAATTGAATCGATAGTTCCGGTAAACACATCCCCGGTTCTTTTGGAAATAATCAGACAATACATAAGAGCGGAGATCGCCTCCTAACCGTTTAAGTGGACGGATGTCCTTATATTTGTCCTAGGAGAACAAAACGAGATTTATAAGCACAGTACAACATCATCGAAGATGACTGTGCCATATAACTCTCGTGTTCCTCCTATACATTTCTAGAGTAATATTTCGGGCCAAGATTTGATAGTCGGTTATTTAACTATCAAACAACAAACAATCAAACAAATTTATTCCATATGGGATCCACTAAGCCTCTATTAATTGATCCTCCATTAATTAAATCTCTTTCAATTATTTGATTCAAAATATTTTAGAAAAAAATAATATTCACAAAACCCCTTATACTCCTTTTAAATACTTGGAAAACATTCATATACTTATCTCATTGATGTAAGTATATTCACAACCCAATATACTTTTAATACTTAGGAAGTATATCAATATACTTATCTCAATGGTATAAGTATATTGATAAAAGCTTAAGGAAGATTTCACTTCTCACAAATTCATATTTAAATGGGCAAAAACAAATATCATTTTAAACGTTCCTAACCGAACCACCTATCCTTCGGTGTTAACTATGAAAAGAATGTTTCCATACCACCATAATTAAGAAGGATTAATTACAAATCAAATCTCATTCATTTTGTAAAATTCCCTTTTTATAAGCCCATTTCATATTTATAAATCCTTTTATAAATCTCCAAATTAATTTATGAAACTTCTTTTATAAATCCCTAAAATGATTTATAAAATTTCTTTCTTTTTATAAAACTTTTTTCTATTAATAAAAACATTTATATAAATCTCCCTTTATAAATTCCTTTATACAAATATTTTATATGATCCTTAATAAGAATCCTTTTGATAAATCCAAAACCCATTTTTATAAAACATATATATATATATATAACACCATCTATTATATCTTTAAAACATCACTTATAAATCCATTCTTTTATTTATAAATTGCCATCTATAAACCTTTTTTACAAATATCACTTATAAAACTCTTTTACAAAATATCGTTCATAAATCCCCTTTACAAAATATCATATGTAAATCCCCTTTTACATAAATCCTTTTTATTTAGTAAAATTTCTTTTATAAAACAATTATATAAACACCTCTATTAAATATTTAAATACTTTTAAACAGTATAAATAAATTAATTAATTAACTTTAAAACATCATTAATAAAATAAAATAATTAACTTAAAACATCCTTAATAAAATAATTAATTAATTTAAAACATTGTTAATAAAATTAATTAATTAACTTAAAACATCATTAATAAAATTTATTAAATTAATTAATTTACTTATACCATAATTAAATCAATTGACAAACTTAAAGCAACATAATTAATTCTTTTTAAAATCACATTAATAATATAATTAAATATTTTAAACAATATTAATAATATAATTAAATAATTTAAACATCTTTAATAATATAATTAAATAACTTACTTTAAACCATTATTAATAAGATAATTAATTCACCAACTTTAAAACATTATTTATAAACACTTAACCTCAAATTGTTATAAAATTAGAGCTAATTTAAATCCATACGTTACAAATTCGGAAAGAGGCTTATTGACCACAATGATACTTAGACAAGTTACCATTCAATTCAATTTCACTTTCCGAGTCATATCATTGATATTTTACATAAGCCAACATATATGTAAATAAAATTCATAATTAGCCATCAATAGCTAAACTTTATTTTTCCAATTTTAATTAACTGGTATACAAATCAATGTCCCAATTTATATAATAGCAGAACGGATATTGGTTCTGCTAAACAAATGACATCAATAATCTACTTAGTTTAATTATAGCAAAATGGTGATTTATTTTGCTAAACAGATGTCACCGATAATCTGTTCAACTTAATTATAGCAGAATGGTGATTTATTTTGCTAAATAGATGTTTAAATAATCTTTTCATTTATAATAGCAGAACGGTGTTTTATTTAGCCAAATAGATAACACTAATGAAGTAAAATTAATTTAACTACGTCATTATTTTTAAAAAAACATAATTAAATTCAATCGTTATTTTTTAATCATAAATTTGTACTTCATTAAAACTATCAACTATTCATACTATAGTTTTGTACTAGTCAATACGAGTCAAATTCAAAAATCCGAGGACTAAACGGATTTAAAATAAGTGAGATAATACTTTTTTTAAATCAACACACATTTATTTAATTTAAATTAAAAACAAAGAGTCCAAAGTTGCTTCTCATTTAATATCACACGCCTTAAAGCCTACTATTTCTACCCAACCTGCTTCACTATAGCTCTTCTCTCCCAAACTAAAAATCTCGTTCCAAGCATTCAAAAACGCGTCCAAAACAAAAGACCACCTCAATCCACTACACATCGCCATTGCTCCAATCCACCATGACCCACGCCGCCGCCGTCGAAAGCCAACACCCAGCCTCATCTTCAACCGCCTCTGAAGCACGCCAACGGGCAGTCAACGCTTGAACCTACCTCCTTTTGACCAAAAACTGCACCCAACGGCAACCACTAGAAAGATTGCGACTACCACCAGAAAGCTCATCTCATTGAGATGAGCACGATCGTACCATTACCTCGGCCTCTAACTTGAGCACCCCTAACCGCTTCCCTAGCCAGCGCCCTCATTTGCCCCTCTACTGACCACCACCAGCCTTGCCACCATCTTAATTTCCATTCCTCCTAGACAATGCCACCTCACCACTACACTTCCTCATGATCATGCTCACAAACACACACCTACACTTGCATTCACGCACACACTCACATAGATCACACACACATCTGAATTCACACACACACTAACTCTGCATCTACACACATGTGAATTCAGTCATGAACACACTCACTAATATATATATATATATATATATATATATAGTATCTTGTTGTGTACAAAAAGTTATGTGATAAATGAAATGGGAATGTAAAAGTTATCGTGTTTCATTTGGCAGAGAAAGGAAAATGGAAAATATAAATGTGTGAAAATGTGCCCAACTCTTGCCCTTCGTGTATACTTGTGTCCCGCTATATATATAAGTATATATGTGTATGTATGTATGTATGTATGTATAATCACAACATTGCATTCATATAAAAGCAACCAAAGTCAACAGCAAGTACAAGCAAAAGGATATGAAAAGAAGGTTGTGTGGGAATATTATGTTGCATGTGTGTATAGATTGTGTGAAAATTTTGTTATGAATTGAAAAGTTTTGTGGTACACTGCCACATAATACCTTGTTTGAATACAAGCCGCGAACAACAGAAATAAAAATACGATCGTGCACAATAATGCGACACGGTCACAATACATTAATAAAATACACTTGTTAACTTATTCTATAATGTTTCAAAAATACCGACGTTTGACGTAAAATATGTCAAATGAAAATTTTAATAATTTTTCAAATTAAAAATTATGGAAATATCTTATGAATTAAATTTAAAATACGTCGTTATAAATCAAGTCTTAATTTGAAACATAGATTTTTTAATTTAAATTAGAATATTTAAATAAATTAAATATTCAAATTCGAAGACTCAAAAATTACGGGTCGTTACATTCTCCCTCCTTAAAATAATTTCATCCCCGAAATTCCATCCCTATCAAGCCCAATAAGAAATAAGCCCACATAAATGCTTAACATTTTCATAAGCCCATTCAATGCATACAGATCATTCGTACGCAATATCTGATTTGACCACTTACTCGAATACATAAACTTCTCTTCCGAACTAGTATCGCTCACCCAATTCCCCAGTGCGGACTTCGATCAGGCTCCTTGATTAGGAACCTTCATTCTCCTTGTATAGCCAAATACTATAATAGAAAACTTTGGTTCCACATCCTGAATCCTCAACAAGTGTTTGCCGTCAAGAATTGAGTAAAAAATCCTTATTCGATTTGATGTGAATCACCTCAAAGTCATGTACTTGATTCTTGGATCAATAACCGAGTAAAGAAATGATCTACGTACAACTCCCGAACTTATTCCTATTGGTTCTTATTTATGCCAATTTCTTTTACTTCAAAAATCATTTATGAAAATATTTCGTAAAAACTAAACTTAAGTTTAAAACTTATATAATACCCTACTATATCCTGAGAGTATATATATAATATCAGATATGTTTTACTTGACTAGAAGTTCAACAAATTTAAACTTGTTTCAACTTACTATCTTCTCAAATTTATAAGTTACAAAAACTTGTTTCTTATAATTTCTCATAAACACTTTGCTTCACTTTCCTATATTAGCTCGAAAGTTTTTCGATTGTCCAAAATCATCGAAAATTCCATTTCATTTCAACGAATGAAAATTACCAAACACCGTAACATAATGAGATGCCCAAACAAAACTACCCTGATGCATATGATACATGAGTCCCTAAAATAACCTAGCTACGAACTTTAGAATTAAACACTCAGGTTTTATTTAAATCATTTTGAAATAAAATATAATATACATATCTCTTTTTGTATATCAAATTATAATTTTGGAATTTAAATTTTTTTGTCTTACGTATAATTCTACAGTAATTTACTATAGTAGCATTTCCCTCACTTAAAAACTCAAAAATGAGTATCGACGATGCTGCAGTCGTCATCGGAATTATTTTCCAACGACCGAAGTGAGTTTAGTGCTTTCTACCTCCTTAAAATCCATATAAATATTTTTATTCATAAATACTTTCAAATAATATAATCATTCCTTTCATCAAAACCTTGAAAACCATTTTTCAAAAGCACCGGGATTTAATTCCTCAAATTCTCTACTTAAATCCTTTCTATTTATAAACCACATTTTTATAAATCAATTTTATAAAACAACTTCTTCTTTAAAATCATTTCTCAAATATGTATTCTAAAATATTCTAGTTTTCTCTTAATAAACATTCTTATTAAAACCAATTCTAACTCAACATTAACGTTGAACGCCTTATAGTCAAATTGTGAAACTTAATTCACAAGGTGTTCACTTCAATATTCTCATAATTACTATCTACCCAACTCAGGGTTAAAAGAAGAAAATTTACCGATAAATCAACAAACAATAGACAATGCTCAAACTGGACGAGAATGAATAATCAAACCCTAAATGATAATAATTGAATATTATCACTTCCTAACAAACAAACACATCAAAAATAACTATATTATTTTTGAAAATCATTCTTTTATAAATAAAATATACTCCTAGCTAAAATTATATCATTTATCGATTTAAAAATAGTACTGTGCTGGTTGGCCTTATTCAAGCGTTTAGAGATTCCTATCAGTAAAGTTAGCTACTCGTATTGACCAGAATCCATAAAGCACCTAACAGATCAATCAACACAATATAAAATATTTTTTAGCACTAACAAATACGCGCTCTTATATCTATATACACTCAAACTAATTTTAGGGTGTCACTTACCCTATCTCTAATGATTTTATCCTACCGGTGCCGAGGTTCTCGCTTAATCTTCAGCTCTGATACTAACTATAACAACCCGCCTTTTCGATCCTCAGAAGTCGACATTAATACATTCATGGTATTCATGCGCCAAACATCCAAGTGCCGAAAAGAAAGATTATTAGAGCGAAAGAAAAGAAAAGATAGAACATAATCTCACAGCATGATGAGTAATCTATAATATACTAATGGTCTTTACAAAAAAGAAATTTTTTATATACATATACCAATCAGAGTAAAGCTAGCATATCATCAGCCTGGACAGTTATAACAACCTATCCTTATAATTGCTGATAAATACAACAAGAACAAAATAGCTGAAGATAAAATACGTAAATACGCCTTGGAGGATCCAGCTCGTCTCTTGAAGCTCCAAAGTGTCCAGCTAAATCTAAAAAATATTCTCGGACTGACTCGGGCATTATTAGAAAAATAACGCCCGGATCAGTTTGGAAAGACCAGCGTGGGAAACACAATCAAATCGATTCTTTAATGTTATAAAAATCTTTCAGAAATAAAGGTATCTCGTAAAACTACGTCGCACATAAACACGGACGGGTTTTACCTTACAATAACCAAACCATTTTACAGAAAATCTTGTGATATTATAATAATATCCAAGGTTCAAAATAATGGAATCATAGCCGAAATTGTTACATTAATTAAATTCCAACATAATAAGTATACAACTAAATCCGTAGGGGCACGTATTAGAGATTGGATTTGAAGGAACTAAGCCAGCCCGCAGCGGAAGAAATGAGTGAATTTCAAAAAAAATTGCCGTGTTGGATCTTAGTTGGGCATATGGAGCCTAATTTATTTAGAATATTTCGAAATTTATTTTAAATAAAATCATTATTTTATATAAATTAGTTAAAGGGAAGGTTTTAATTTCAAATGTATAGTGTATCAAATACACCTAACATTTAGTTAATGTGTAGGGAATGAAACCTTTCAATTCTTTCCTTAAAACAAGAATTAATTGAGAGTATTAATTGCATTAAATGGAGAGAGAAACCTTTCATTTTCTCTCTTTAATTTGAATTGATTAATACATTAAATGTCATTAATTAATAATTTATTCATGGCAAGATTTATTACTATGTCCATATATGTATTCTAACTGTACAAATTGTAGTTTGAGATTTATTTAATTTTGTTTTATTTATTTATATAAGTATATATATATATGAACATATATATACACACACATATATGTGTGTGTGTATGTGTAACATCATGATCCATGAAGGGTATAATGTGCCTGTATATAGATGTTGGGATTTACATTGCAACAGACACATTAACTCATTTTGTGTGTACTGTAATTTGTTCAAATATGTGCTTATATAATATGTCAAAACAGGGTATTAATATATGTATATGAATATATATATATATACACATATATTTTGAAAGGTAAAGGTTCTTTTATTAATGACGGATGAGAACAATAAATAAAAGGATTCGCCTCCTTTAAAACCTTACCATTGTGGTAAGGAAAAAGAGCATGACATCCTCTATTGAAACAGACTCTAATACAGTTGAATACAATACTAGGAAAATAAGAAAACAACACCCAAAACAGAATAAAAATCAAAGACTAAGCCCGACCCAAAATTGGGTAACAGAGAACACCACCGCAAGCAAAGTAATCCAACAAGCCCGGCCCATGAAAACAGTATGAAGCGACACCCACAGAAAGCCCTTCATCAAATCTAGCTATCAGAATTCTATCCAGGGTCTTCCAGATCAATTCCCCATAGTAAAAATTTCCTTCTTTCAGGCGATTGAAAGGAGCATTCTTGAAAACGCCTTTTCAGTTATAGACGAACCTCGATTTCTACCAATTTAGCTCTTTTTCCATCGATCAGCTCTTTCCTTCGAAGCGTCGTCGTACTCTTTCCAACCAGATGTGGTGCGCTGTCATTGCCGCCGTAACGTAAGCCAATACCGAGCTACTGATTTCGTTGTGAACTTCTGCCTCAGAGTGGTAATTTGTTGCCGTAGCGAAGCATCTGGAGTTGGTTGAAGCTCTAATTTGATGAGATTCATTATAATTTTTGCAAAGATCGCATTATAGATTTATATTCATTCCCCACGTTACCAATCTATCCGCAGTGGGTAAATGCTGGATATATGCCATATAGGTTGTAAATGAAATTTTTTTTGGCAATTTTATTGTACCAAATGAGTTTGTACTTATCATCTCTATCCGCATGTAGTCAAATCTCATTCCATACCAAAAAATATAAACTTTCTCTTATTAACAATATTCCAGAGGTCATTAGGAATTTCGGTAGAAAGGTTAACCTGCATAATATAAGATGCCACCTCCCTAGTCTCAGGCAATAGCTGGGGTTGTAGTTGCTTGTCTTGTATTATGCATCTCACCTTACTGTTAGCCGTATTACTTAATGAAACCATGTTCCAGCCAATTAAATCAACAAGGGATTTGTGATTGATCCAAGGATCATACCATAAATCTATATAATCTCCATTAGCAATAGTTCGAGACATGATATTAGCAGCTAAATGACATTGTCGTAGAATAGATTTCATCGTACCAGAAAAATTATTATTAATGGGAAAAACCCAAAAATTTGTCTTCGATAAATACTTAATTTTCATCTAATTGGACCATAGACTATCTGTTGTTAGTAAATTCCAAAAACGTTTCAGTCTGGTAGTGGTATTAAGGTCAGAAAACTTGTGAAGCCTTGTGCCACCCTTAATTTTTGGCTTACATAAGGTATCCCAAGATAACTTGTGTAGTTTGCCTTTCCAAAAAATATCTGCACATAAATTATCTATTTTCTTTAGAACTGAGGCAGGAGGATAATAAAGAAGAATCCAATACATAACAATTGGAGTTAGTGTACTGTATATCAACTCAGCACGTCCTGCTGTTGTTAATAAATTACTGTCCCATCCTTCTAATTTTGAAATGATCTTGTTTAACAAGGGAGAACAATGGGCGGCGTGGATGTAGTTTGAAGTCAATGGGACCCGAGATATCGTACAGGTAAATCCTTCTCTGTGATGTTAAGAATATTTGAAATATTTGATTTCCACATAGCACCTTTACTGAAGAATAATTGGGATTTGGTTTGATTAATTCGTAATCCAACCATGTCCTCCATTCTAGAAAATATATAACTCATACCAGTAGCATTTTCTCTTGTAGCGGCGAGAAAAATCATAACAACGTCAGCATAAAGTAGATGACTAATAGCAGGCTGAAATTTGTTCATAGGCTCTAATTGTTTATCAACAACACCTTCATCCATTAATAAAGAAAACTATTCCATAGCTATACAAAATAGGTAGGGGATAGCGGGTCTCTCCGTCGTAATCCTCTATTTGAGGTAATAAAACCATGAGGTCTTCCATCAATCATTATCGAAAAAGTAGGAGTTGAAATACATTCGTGAATTAACTGTATAATGAATGTAGGGAAGCCTAGAGATTTGAGCATATGTCACACAAAATCATGATTCACCATGTCATAAGCCTTTTGTAAATCAATTTTGATACACATTTTTGATTTACCACGTTTAGCGAAGTCCCGAACTTGTTTATGAGCCAACGACGCATTTTCCCCAATGTTTCTACCCGGTATAAAGGAGGACCGATTTTCTGCAATTAACAACGGGAGAAACCATTAAATTCCATTACATATAATTTTTGAAATAATTTTATAAAAGACATTTGCACATGCAATAGGTCTATAATCGGAAATTAGTTGAGGCTTATCTTTTTTGGGTACTAAAGTTATGAAACTGTGATTGACCCCCTATGGCATTTTTTTCGATTGGAAAAACTCTGATACATCATCAAATATGTTTACTTGCAGGTCATCCCAATGTATCTTGTAGAATTTGGCGGAGAAACCGTCAGGCCCCGGACTTTTGGAATCATTGATGGAAAATAAAGCTGTTTTAATTTCATCCATCGAAACTGGAGAAGATAAGTATTCTTGCCCCGCTGTATTAATTTGCATTCTGGTATCTATGTGGGGGAAAGATGTTGTTGTGTCCCTATTAAATAGCTGATGATAATATTCAATAGCTGTTTCTTTTATACTATTGCAGTTATAAATGAATTTTCCTTAAGAATCAAGTAATGCATGTATCTTATTTCTATGTCTACGCATAGACATTTTGGCATAGAAAAATTTAGTGTTGTTGTCACCTGTTGTAGCCACAGTACTTTACTTTGCTGCTTCAGAAATTGATGATGTTTTTGTAGTTGGTCATTTATTTCTGACCTAATTGGTACATAGTGTCATATAATATAGAATTCTCGGGATCGTGGTCCAACTGATGAAAAACCGAGTTGAAGTCTGTCTGCAATTTAGTAAAAGAATTTTCACGAGCTCTTAACCTATGCCATATTTTCAATTCTAATTTAATTGCCTTGAGTTTGTGCATAAATTTGTCAATAGATGATCCCCATGTATTGGCAGACAGTCCTTTCTGTATACATTGAGCATATCCCTGCATGTAGCACCAATTGTTGATAAATCGAAATGGCTCTTTTCCTTTGGTGATGTTGTATGCTGAAAAATGTCAAGATAGGGGTGTGGTCACTTATAGAGGAAGGCAGAGCGATAGTACTGAATTGTGGGAACATAGACATAAATTCATAATTTACTAGAACTTTGTAACAACCCGCATATTTTTACGATTGTATATTTAATAGTTTTATTTAAATATAGCATCGTTAGTCGGATTTTAGTCCGAAATGTCACTTTTTGCAAACAGTTGAAATAGGACTCAAGACCACTTCCATTGAGTCCAAAATGGCGTTTGCGACCTTTTTGAGTATAAACATCGATATGTTTGGAGTTGAGTGAAATTTTGATATTTTCACTTAGGGCTTTGGGTTTGGGTTTCAGCCCAATAACCTAACACCCAACCCATCTTATACCCTAACTCCCACTCCACTCCTCTTCATTCCTTCATAACATTTCCTAACACTCAAGCTAAAGCAAAAATGGGGAAAGGAATGGGAAATTAGAAATTCCTAAACCCTAACTTAGGAAATATTCTTCTTATGAGCTTAGATTGAAGCTTCTTGAGTTGTTGTTGAAGAGGAATTGATCTTAGCTTGTTTTAGAGCTTCTCACTTGAGTTTTTGAGTTAAAGGTGAGTTTTTGAACTCACATCTATGTCTATATCTTTGATAGTTGTTAGGTAGTAATTCCTAACATCTACTCCTTGTTCATTTGCCTTTGAATTGAATTGGTTTGATGAATATTCCAATTTTTGGTGTTTTGAAGTCAAATCTTTAAAAATCCTATCTTTGATGTTTTGAACACGATTTTGGGGTGAATCGAAGAGCCCATAAGGCTAGGTTGTCGCTTGGCATAAATCCCTAGTCTCTGATGCTCGTCCGATCGCTTCCGATTGGATTTTTTTGCCCTTCATGGGGCTAGGCTGATAATACTGCAACTGGCAGTTCAGTCGACTGAACCAGTAGGTCAGTCGACTGAATCTGGGACCAGAAAATTCTCTGGTCCTGTATCAGTCGACTGACCTTCTGGTTCAGTCGACTGAAACTGGGAACCAAATATTCCTGGTCTTGTATCAGTCGACTGAACCAGAAGGTCAGTCGACTAAGCCAGGAACCCGAGAGTTTCTGGCCTTGTATCAGTCGACTGACCTTCTGGTTCAGTCGACTGAATCTGTGAAATTTGCTTTTTGCCTATTTTAGGCAGTTTCGTGCGGGTTTCTGGTTTTTAATCGATTTTTGATGATCCGAATTGTTGTTATCATTTACCGACTTTGATGACTTCTTTTTTTCGGGATTTTTGGAAATACCCATTTTGATGGATTCGGTATCGATTTTTATGGTTTTAATTCACGTCGTCGAATGTGGATTTTGGTGATTGATTGTTTCTACAATCATTTCAGTGATTTGTCACTTAAAAAATACAAAGGTTTCTATACTAGTAGTAAATATTCAAACTCTTCACAAAGATTCCAACTCTATTTTTAATACAAATCTCGTTTATAAAACCGTTTTCCAATCTATTAGTATATACAAACCTTTACCTCATTCGTATGAGAAATCTAATTAAATGGCTTAGTAAAACAAGTGGTATGAAACGCTTGCGTTTACTTTGTCGGTTAATTCTTAGACTTGTTCGATTGAAACCTTGTGACAATTTTCGAGTTGAAATCTACAATTTGTTCGTAAATATTTAAGTTAAGCCAGTGGTTATGGGACATGAAACTAAACTCATTTATTTACTAGCTTAGTGTAATCGACACTTCTTATTGATCAATGATGATCATTTTATGGTTTAGACTAGCGATGTGCGATGTCTCGTTGTCCGTGTGGGACTATACCCCGTTCTGTTGAGCTTCGTCTCATTTTTATAGGCTAGCGACCTATGGTTTATGGAGTTCGGTTCATCAGGCGTAACGCTGTATTACGTCGTTGTTCCGTATTATTTGAGTTTGGTTCATCGGGCGTTCGCTGTACTACGTCGATGTTCCGGATTATTTGTGTTCAGGTTCATCGGGCGTTCGCTGTACTACGTCATTGTGCCTGATTATTTGAGTTTGGTTCATCGGGCGTAACGCTGTACTACGTCGATGTTCTGGATTATTTGAGTTTTGGGTTCCTCGGGCGTTCACTGTACTACGTCATGGCACCGGCTCTATGGTTAGCGGCCATGGGACAGCGACCCATTTGTGATACACGTGTTGGTGAGTTTTCATGCTCCCATTTGTGGTAGGCCTTCCCCCTTTTGTGATTTCTGGATTTCTAGTTGATGATTTCTAGAATTTGTGTTTCACCGATTTTTGCGATTGATATTGATATGTTTTGTCAATATTTGTGTTTTGGTGAATAATTTAAAGAATGTGACATTCTTTTTGGTGCTTTGAGATTCTTGAGATATCGTATGATTTTTGTTGTTATTTGATGTATACTTGTCACAGTATGGCATTTTTGTTATCATACGTTTTTGGTCATATCTCTTATCCTATCTCATTTTATATGATATTTATAGCTAGACTGATCCGTTTATTATTTTCTTCTTAAATAATACTCAAGTCAGACCGAGGTATTTCAGGCGCTCCTGCTTGACTTCTTATCAGGGTCCTTCACCTGACTTTTGGATAACTACTTTAGCATAGTAGTTTTTGTTAGTATACATTTGAGATAGAGACTCCTTGATGTATATTTATTCTTTTGTCTGGAACTTGTATCTATTCTTCTGTGATGTAGTGGATCTAGTTTGAACACTACTTTGATGTACACTTCTATGTGCTATATTCATATCTGTTTCCGCCTTTGTGATATGAATATCTATGACTGATTTGTGTTATGATTATTTCTATATTTGTTTCTGAAGTCCTCATAGCCACTGTGTGGTAGCTTTGATTTTGTATTTGATATGTTGGATTTCCTATTGAAATGAAATGTAAGTTATATTATCTGACATATCGGTACTCGCACAAAGCAATTACACAGATGGTCGCTCCTCAACAGCCTTATTCTTCGTGCTAGTCAACGACATTACCCCATAGTGTCCTTGGCTAGCGTGAGTATAGAGGTGGGGCGTCACAAACTTTGTCTATGTTCGTTGCAATTCCCCTACGTCGCCATGTAAATTTACAGCCCTGTAAAGGAGATTCAACCAAACCACAGTTAAATAGACAATTTTTAAAAGTTTGTAAATAGAAAAAAGGGATTGGCAAACCTCCCTTCTTATCCTTTGAGTTAAGAGCATTAATAAAATCCCCCATAGCTAACCATGGAGACCGTATAGTTGAAGTGTCGATACGAAGCAAATCCTATAATTTTTGTCGCTCGGAGAAAGAGGTGCTAGCGTAGACACATGTGTAGTAACATAACAATCCTCCTTTATTAGTTAACATCAACGTTATATGTTGTTATGATGTATTTACAGCAACATATTCCCCGACTGATTTGTCGAGAAATATCAAAATGCGACCTTTACCACCAGTATCGTTGTTATGTATAATATTCCAAGAAGAGAACTTCATTTGCAGTTTGTCAATGTTAGAAGTAGATAATTTAGTCTCAACTAAGCTTAAGAGACTAAGCTTGTGAGAATTTAGAAGCGTGAATACCTGGCTGACTTTATCGTCGGTATTCATGCCTCTAATATTCCAAGTCATAATATTCATTTATCCATCGCTGAGCTCCATGTTGATCTTTTAGGCGGAGCCATTTTTAGTTTTTTGGGGTTTGCAGAAGTGTCGCACTTCTTCATGTATGCGGGGTTCTTCGATACCATGGGAGAGACATTCATTTCAGAACTAATTTTGTTACTTGTCTCTTGAATATGTGTTGCAACATTTTGAATAAAAGCTTCATTATTTTCATAATAGTCAATTATGCCTTCATTGTTGTCCATGATAATATTTCTATTTTGTGCAGTATCAATTATAGGCAAGATGTTTGTAGTAGGCAGAGAAGTTGATGAGGATGGAATTGAAGGAGATAACAGACTGTCAGAATAACCATCTCCTTTGTCATCCTTATTGTGCAGGGTTGCAGCTGCAATTTCTGAGGCTATGTGCGTGGTTGGCAAGTACGTTACAGGCTGTAATTGCTTGGAGGGTGTATCCAGTTCATCTGTAAGCTTGGATGGTGAAGTATACGAAGTTACAGGCTCGTCAGTCAACACAGAGAACTGATTGCTGACAGCAATATCTGATTTAGTGGAATTAGTATTTGTCTGAACATCTGAGTTATCGAAATCATTTGTTACGATAGAGCTTTATAAATTATTTCCTGTATAATTGGACTATGGTTTTACACCTGCAGTGTCAGTCGTGTTCTATTTAGGTTTCCATTCCTTTTTTAAAACAGTTGTACAATTTGAGTCCGTGTGTCCGAATACTTGACAAACTGCGCAAGCATCGAACTTGTGTTCATACTCAACTTGTATTTTGTCTATATTTCCGTTATATAATTCCATCTTGATAGAATGTGGATAGGTGAAATTAACATCGACTTCAACTAGTACACGAGCATAGTTAAGCCTGTTTTCCATGGCCATAGTAGAATCCATGCGAATCGAGCGTCCTAATACGCTGGCTATTCTACTAATGCCCTTATTATTCCAATATTCAAGTTTCAGATCTATGAAACGAGCCCATATTGGAATTATGGAAAATGATTCCTTTGAAATTTCAATACCTAGTTTCCATTTTTTAATTATCAATATTCTGGGTCCAATGGTATAAGGACCAGAACGGATAATTCTAGTACAATCGTTAGAATTATAGAATTTAATAAAAATGAAACCATTCTTCTTGTAAAACAACTCATAAGTTCCGTTAGGCTTCCACGCCTTATCAACGAAACCTTTAAAATTATCGTACGAATGTCTCCTTCCCATGATGTAAACTACTAAAGTATGTTTCCACTTCTCTTCAGTAGCAGTGAATATTGTTTTAGGTAACATACCTTTCGTTATCTTCCTGTTAAGAATTGGAGCAAAATATGTTAGATCGGTGATTTCCACCTCTCTATCGGAGATGCATTCTTTAACCGTTTCCGCCCAAGATTGGTGCCATGTGCAACTGCCTGGAAAGTTGGATGTAGTGTTCGCATGTGGTAATGCAGAGACAGAACTGTTCACAGGAAAGTCTCGAGAGGAGCTAGAACATGCAGGAGCACCGTCGCTTGGCAAGGTGCTGCAACCGAAAGTAGACAGAGCGTGGCCGCTGTGCTGTGTGGAAAAGGTTCGTACCTCCTTTGGAATAGATGCTGGGTGGGAGGCCACATCAGGATGTGAAGGATTAGGTGGTTTTGGAGGAGGAGGAAAAATAACCGTTCCCACCTGGAAGTCAAAGTTCACCATGGCAGCAATTTTTTTTAAAAAATTAATTTTATAATATATATATATATATATATATTGTTGAATAAACAGTTTCTGCCATAATAAATTAATGTAAAATAATCACATGCTAAAATACAAATGTTATAATTTTAGAAACTGGAAACGTATTTTGGGCTTAAGATTAACTTATGTAATTCTTTTAATTAAAATAATATTTATTATTAAATAGTTGATAATAGCCCTTAATCAAATTAATTCTTAAAAATACGAAGTCAAGTTGAAAAATTATAAAACTTTTTCTGAAGGTAGATGAGACATATTTTGGGCTAAGAAAATTTTTCTAGAATTTTCTCAATTGAAATTATATTTTTAATTAAATAATTAAATACAGTTATAAAATAAATTAATTATAAAAAATAATAAATTAAGTTTTAAATATCTGAATTTTTTTTTGAAGAGACTAGGAAACATCCAATTCTTTTGAAAAATTTCCAAAATTTCATCGATTGAAATTATATTTTTAATTAAATAATTGATTCCAGATCGAAAGTAAATTAATTTAAAAAAATATGAATTAAGTTCAAAAAACCTTAAAATTTTAAAGTAAGCGACTTACATGGTGCAGAAAATATAAAAATATAAAATTGAAATTTTAAACCATTAATTATTTTATAGATAATAAATCAACTCACAAAATCACTAAATAATAATAAAATATGTATATACATATTTAATAAAATAATTTTATATTTTATAACACAATAGGTATTAAATATTATAAGAAAATTTTAAGATTAAATATATACAAGATATAAACATATATACAATTATACATATAGACAATTTGCAAATCTATATACGTTTAATCTAAATCTATTTATATATGTTAATATAATCCAAAATTAAACTTTTTTCCAGAAAAAAATTCAACAATAAATCAATAAACAAAATACTACAACAAGCACATAACCAATTCAATTGTAATAAGCACATGTACCCACAAAAATCTCACCCAATCTAAATAATAAATAGATCTGAATACAAACAAGTGATTTGGATGTAAATCAACATTCATATGATAAAATTGAAATCAAAATGATAATAGTAAATAAAAGTTCACCTCCTAGTGAAGCCTTTGAGTCCACGTTGAATGGTGAATTCTCTTCTAAGAACAATTCCCAATCCATCAGGTTGCTAATCTGGGATCGGAGACCTTCTACTACAAATTAGTATTTATAATTTAAATTGGATTTGAGAATTTTGGGATGATTTTAGAGGAGAGTTTCTACCATTAAAATGAGGAGGAGGAAGAAGAAGAAAGTGGCGGCTCAAAAAATCAATAAGCCTTTGACTAGGGTTATGAGATTAGCTTTTATATGGGTAGGATAAGAGAGCAAATAATAATCTCAACCAAATCTCAAAACCCTAATCTCATGCATAGTAGCTGCCCCCTTCCTCTATCAAAAACAATGACTTTCACTTCTAAAATCCATGGGTTGTGAGTCCATTTAACCCAATTTAAATGTACATAATTATATTCAACTAAATTTGTTGTCGATATCTCATATCGATCAACATGCTTATAACTTTTTAAAAATACATGCAACAAATTTATTTCTCAAATCATATCCAAATTTTATAATTAATATTTCATAAATATTAATTAATTTAACCGATTTATAATAATTATAAACTAATTAAATCATTCGGCCTTAAGAGAATTCATCGATTCGGTTGTGCGACTCTTGGGATAAATTCGGTCAGCGATTAACGTCGAACTATTCAAACGTTAACGTTCACACTTCACTTAGTAGGTGGTGTGACATTATGGCCAAATTTATTGCTTACTTATTTTAGGAAAATTCTTATTTTAATTTGATAAGCGTTACCCAGCTGTGACAATTATTTACACCAATTATCTTCGTCAAAACTATATCACTTTGGACTTATTGAATTTGGTAATGGTCAAAAGTTCCAACATCGTCCACATTCAACTCTATAGTCCAAACACAAAGTCCTTGGTTCAATAATAACAATTGCTATTAATCGAACTACCCTGGCCAGAGATTTTGACTTTGGGTTGACTTGAGTTGACCGTGATACTAACCCCATATAACCGAGGAGACGAATCCTCTCTTGAATAGTGCTTCACTTCCAATACTTCCACTCGACCCAACTATAGTCACTCAATGAACGTCGTGCCATGATTTGACTATAATCAAAGCAGAGCTTTTATATTGAAGATTCATAGTATTCTCAAGTCAAAAAAACTACGTAAATTATTCACATCGATATTTTCTATTTGACCTTAGTTATATTAACCAACAGAAAACTATCGAATGAGTCATTCCATAGTTATCCAATAACTATTAATATGTAACCCCTAGGTGCCCACAACAATCATGAGTTATACACCGCCCAACATTTGGAGAGCGTTACATACTCTAGTCTCAACGGATACATCGATATTCAGTCTCGATGCATCTTAACTAGGAACATTTAAAATGGTATATTTATTTTTATTGTGATAAATTACTCACGGTTACAACACTTTGTAACTACTGTCACAAAACATACCATTTATGGATTTTTTATTAAATATACTTTTAATTAATTAATATAACTACATTATATCAAGTATATAATAGAAAAGAAACACCTTTTTTTCGAACAAGATTAGCCAATGAGTTAGATATACGTAACAAATTACATAATTGCCCTTAGGGCATACCCCAAACTCTATCAGGATTTCCATCAACGATTGGACTATAGGGTTACCGCCCGCCATAATACACCTTTAGAAAAATGTATCGAGGGCCACATATGGACCCATTGCCAACACAGAGTCGGCCTGCCTCTTTAAAATGACAAGCCGGATTACATCATTCCCTAGGCACCAAGGCTAATAAATATGTGCACCATCCTTGGCCCACTTTTCCATGTGCACGCATACCAAATCCATAAATACCTATTCTAGATCGAGAAATGACTGCTCCTAATGGTAGAGAACCACATAGCTCTACTGCATATCCCCCGTTTAGTCATTACCGGGTTGTAAGGCTTGTGAAGTCACGATTACCTTTTTCCACTCTTAGCAATTCCCACTTGGAATGCTAACACTACCTTCCAGACACAATGCAATGCCAACATTCTTCCATACAAGTTGTTCAGGATAAGAACAAACTGAAGGCACTACTTCTACTACATCCATTTTGGAATCACCCTCAAGATTAGTAGCAAGTAGCCCCTGCACTTCAAAAGACTCTATCTTCAATCATCTTGAACCTCTTCCTAAGCATCAAACTTGCATATGGTTTTGGAGTGGTTACGATTTCGAGTCATCTCATATAAGTACACTCTCCTACTTAGTGGTCGCTCCAAAACTGAATCAATAGTTTCAGCAAACTCAACCCCGGTTCTTTTTGAAATAATCAGACAATACATAAGAACAGAGATCACCTCCTAACCGTTTTAGTGGACAGATTTCCTTATCATTTGTCCTAGGAGAACAAAATGAGATTTATATGCACAGTTTAGCGTCATCAAAAATGACCGTGCCATATAACTCACGTGTTTCTCCTAGATATTTCTAAAGCTATATTTTGAACCAAGATTTAATAGTCGGTTATTTAACTATCAAATAACAAACAATCAAACAGATTTATTCCATGTGCGATTCACTAAGCCTTTATGAACTAATCTTTCATTAATTAAAATCTCTTTCAATTATTTGATTCAAAATATATTTACAAAAGATAATTTTCACAAAACCCCCTATACTCCTTTTAAATACTTGGAAAAACATTCATATACTTATCTCACCGGTATAAGTGTATTCACAACGCATTATACTTTCAATACTTAGAAAATGTATCTATATACTTATCTCAACGAATAAGTATATTAACAAAAGCTTAAAGAAGATTTCTCTTCTCACAAATTCATATTTAAACGGGCTAAAAACAAATACCACTTTAAACATTTCTTAATATGAACCAAATCACCTATCCTTCGGTATTGAGTATGAAAAGAATGTTTCCATAACACCATAATTAAGAAGAATTAATTACCAAAATAAAATCTCATTTCTTTTATAAAATTCCCTTTTTATAAGCCCGTTTCATATTTATAAATCCTTTTATAAATCTCCAAATTAATTTATGAAACTTCTTTTATGAATCCCTTAAATGCTTGTAGAATTTCTTTCTTTTTATGAAACTCTTTTCTATTAATGAAAATTCTTTTATAAATCTCCCTTTATAAACTCCTTTATACAAATCTTTTATATGATCCTTAATGAGAATCCTTTTATAAATCCAAAACCCATTTTTATAAGGCGCACACACACATATTTAACACCATCTATGATATCTTTAAAACATCACTTATAAATCCATTCTTTTATTTATAAATTGCCATTTGTAAATCTCTTTTACAAATATCACTTATAAAACTCTTTTATAAAATATCGTTTATAAATCCCCTTTACAAAATATCATTTGTAAATCCACTTTTACATATATCCTTTTATTAAGTACAATTTCTTTTACAAAACAATTTATTATTTATAAACACCTTTATTAAATTATTTAATTACTTTTAAACATCATAAATAAATAAACTTTAAAACATCGTTAATAAAATAAACTAATTAACTTAAAACATCCTTAATAAAATAATTAATTAACTTAAAGCATCATTAGTAAAATCAATTAATTAACTTAAAACATCATTAATAAAATCTATTAAATTTACTTATACCATAATTTAATCAATTAACAAACTTAAAGCAACACAATTAATTCTTTTTGAAACCACGTTAATAATATAATTAAATATTTTAAACAATATTAATAATATAATTAAATAACTTTAACATCTTTAATAATATAATTAAATAACTTACTTTAAACCATTATTAATAAGATAATTAATTAACTAACTTTAAAACATTATTTATAAACACTTAACCTCAAATTGTTATAAAATTAAAGCTAATTTAAATCCGTACTTTACAAATTCGAAAAGAGGCTTAGTGACCACAATGGTACTTAGACAAACTACCATTTAATTCAATTTAACTTTCCAAGTCATATCATTGGTATTCTACATAAGCTAACATATATTTAAATAAAATTCATAATTAGCCATAAATAACTAACACATTACTTTTTCAATATTAATTAACTGGTATACAAATCAATGTCCCAATTTATATAATAGTAGAACGAGGATTTATTCTGCTAAATAGATGTCATCGATAATCTATTCAGATCTATTCGGTTTAATTATAGTAGAATGGTGATTTATTCTACTAAACAGATGTCATCGATAATCTACTCAATTTAGTTATAGCAGAATAGTGGCTTATTCTACTAAACATATGTTCAAAATAATCTTTCCATTTATAATAGCAGAACGGTGTTTAATTTGGCCAAATAGATAACACCAATGAAGTAAAATTAATTTAACTACGTCATTATTTTAAAACAACGTAATTACGTTTAATCACTATTTTTTAATCATAAATTTGTACTTCGTTAAAACTATCAACTATTAATACTATAGCATTGTACTCGTCAATACGAGTCAAATGCAAAAATCCTCGGGTAAAACGAATTTAAAATGAGCGAGATAACACTTTTTTAAAAATTAACACACATTTATTTAATATAAATTAAAAACAAAGAATCCAAAGTTGCTTCTTACCTAATATCGCACGGCCCAAAGCCCACCATCTATACCCAACCGGCTTTGCTACAACTCTTCTCTCCTAAACTAAAAATCTCATTTCAAGCATTCAAAAACGCGTCCAAAACAAAAGACCGCCTTGATCCACTACACACCGTCGTCGCTCCAATCCACCGTGACCTACACCGCTGCCATCAAAAGCCAACACACTACCTCACCTATGATCGCCTACGAAGCACGCCAACGACAGTTGACGCTTGAACCCACCTCCTTTCTTCCAAAAACTACATCCAACATTGACCACTAAAAAGGCTGCGACCCCCACCAGAAAGCTCAGCTCATCGAGATGAGCACGACCGTACCATCACCTCAGCCTCTGACTTGAGCACCCCTAGCCCCTGCCCTAGGCAGCACCTCCATTTTCCCCTCCACTGACCGCCTCCAGCCTTGCCACCATCTTTCCATTCCTCCTAGACACTGTCGCCTCGCCACTGCACTTCCTTATAGCCATGCTCACAAACACACACCCATACTTGCATTCACGCACACACTCACACAGCGCACACACACACTCCGCACATAAGCACACATGAATTAGTCGCACACACACTCACTAATATATGTATGTATGTATGTATGTATAGCATATTGCTGTATAAGAAGTTATGTGATAAATGAAATGGGAAAAAGTTGTTGTGTTTCATTTGGCAGAGAAAGGAAAATGGAAAATATAAATGTGTGAAAATGTGTCCAACTCTTGCCCTCCGTGTATACTTGTGTCCCCATATATATATTTATAATCACAACATTTACTTCATAGCAAAGCAACCAAAGTCAACAGTAAGTATAAGCAAAAAGATGTGAAAAGAAGGTTGTGTGGGAATATTATGTTGCGTGCGTGTATAGATTGTGTGAAAGTTTTGTTATGAATTAAAAAGTTTTACGATACACTGCCGCATAATACCACGTTTGCGTACGAGCTGCAAATGACAGAAATAAAAATACGATCGTGCATAACAATACGACATGATCACAACACATTAATAAAGTACACTATTTAACTTATTCTATAAAGTTTCAAAATTACCAACATTTGATGTAAAATACGTCAAACAAAAATTTAATAATTTTTCAAATTAAAAATTATGAAAAATCTTATAAATAAATTAAAAATACGTCACTAAAAATCAAATTTTAATTTGAAACATAGATTTTATTAAAATTAAGTTTCAAATATTTAAATAAATTAAATATTCAAATTCAAAGGCTCAAAAATTACGGATCGTTACAATATGTATCAGACCTTGTAGCACAAGGAGGTGGGTCTAGGAAATGTTTTTATTGACAGTAACATGGTCTTGTAGAGCATGAGGCGGGTCCAGAACTGTTTATATATGTATTAGAAACTGATCATGTATATATGTGATGTAGATATGTTTCACTCACTCATACTTATGCCTGACCCACTCTTCTCTTCCTTTTTATCTGTATTATTTTGGTTGATGGAGCTTAGAGACATGAAGGGCTTGATGATGAAGGTCTAGTTGTGCGTATATTCAGGGCCGGCCCGATGAGTTGGGTTGCTCGAGACGAATACAACATTTGTTGCCTTTTATACAAAATAAACTAAACAAGACTAATATTATAATACATATATTTTTAGTTCACATAAAAACACAAAATATTTCTAACGTACATTGATACATTATACAAAAGTTTTAACATGCTATGATAATAAACCATCATCTACATCAAGCATTCTAGTATGATACATCAAACTATTTTAATGAAAACAACTTCTTCTTGCATTTCTTGAAGCGAACTCTTCAATTATATCGTCATATTTTAGCATATTCAAATATTCATTTTCAATTGAGATCATTGCTAACCCACTTAATCTTTCTTGTAACATGGTGCTTTGAAGATAAGTTTTAATTAACTTCAATTTAGAAAAGCTTCTTTCCGCCGAAGCAACCGTGACGAGAATAGTCAATAAAATCCGATATGCAACTCACACGTTTAGAAATCCACTCACATCCCGATAAGATCTTAAAAAATCAAGAATACTAACTGATTTTGCCACTTCCAATGGTAATATCCTTTCAATTGTTTAAGCTCAAGAAATAATCCCTTTTCACAAATATCACTCTCTTGGTTGTGTTCCAAAAATATTTCAAGTTTCAAGCATTGCTCTTTTAATTGTTTATCATCAAAAATCTTAAATTTTGCATTTAATAAAAATCCAAAAATCTCTTCATAAAGCTTGAATTGTTCAAATCGATCGGTAAGTGAGGTTAGAGCTTGATCTATTATGTGAAGAAAGTAAGTGACTCTAAATTTATCTTCCAAAGATTGGCTTTCATCAATATCAACTTCTTTATCCTCGTCAAATTGCTTCTTTCTACGAACAACTCTTTTTTTCAGAAATTTTGGTTCAATGCCAACTTCTTCCGCAAGTTCTTTAGCTTTATTCATCATTTCATCATATCCAACTTCTCTAAAATCTTAAAAAATGCAATAAGTCCACTTACATTATTAATTGCATTCTCGATATCCATTTCCTCCGCTTGAAGTATTTTGCTAACCCGGTTAGTATTGTCTAATATAGTATACCAAATACATAAACTAATCAAGAATTCAAAATCCTCTAAAGCATTTTGACATAAAGCTTTAGCTTCCACCCTCGCAATATCATCATTGGAATTATTAGCAATATATACCAAAGCATCTCTTAACTCTGATGGTTGAGTTCTTATCGCTTTAACACTTTCAATATGGCTTTCCCAACGAGTTGCGGACAATGCCTTAGGAGTCAATCCCTTTACATATTTTCTAAGTATTTCCCATCGATGTGTTGACCCGGAAAATAAAGTATAAATTTTTTACACATAAGCAAAAAAATTTCTAGCTTTAATACATGATTTGGCCATATCACATAAAGCAAGATTCAAGCTATGACATCCACATGAGATATAAAATGCTCTAGGATTTATGTCAAGAAGCCTTTTTTGTACACCTTGATGTTTACCTATATAAATATTAAGTTACCATTCATAAATATGTTGAAATAATAAATGATCATTTATAGTTATTTATCTATTTCGAAAAAGAACATACCTTTCATATTTGATCCAGTATCATAACTTTGTCCTCTTACATCATCAATATTTAGTCTAAGATCGATTAGAATATCTTCAAGCTTTTTGAAAATGCCAAGTTCCGATGTGTCATCAACCTCAATGAATCCAAAAAAGAACTCCTCCACCTTAACGTTACTTGCATGTTCAATATCTACACATCTTATAACAATTGACATTTGTTCTTATGGCTTAAATTCGGCATACAATCAAGAATGACCGAAAAGAATTTTGCTTTTGATATTTTCATAAGCAATATTTCTTTAATCTTTTTGGCCAATAGAAGTATTAGTTCATTTTGTATTTTATGGCTAAGATAATGATTGTTCATTTCGTTATTTACCACGCGTCTAAGGTGATCCTCCATAATTGGATCAAATTCGGCAACAAATTCTATGAGTTGGCAAAAAAGACCATTGTTCTTCTCATAGATTTTTTCATTAGATCCACGAAATGGTAAATTATTTCGGGAGAGAGTTTTCACAACACCAATAATGCGAACACTTTTTTCCATCGTTCTCTCTCTTGGTCGATTAGAGGCTCCATTTTTTTGTCAATTGTTTCTTTTAGTTGAAGGCCTCTATACAAATCTACCCATTTGATAAGACTTGCAGTATGTTCCGAATTACATTCATGCTCTCGAAGTTTTGTTGTAATATTATGCCAATCATTAAATCCTTCTTCTCCTAATTTGAATGATTTTTGTGGATTTTTGAATAACTTGCAACAAAAACAAAAAACTTTATTCACCTCATTTGAGTAGACAAGCCATTTCCGTTCATACTCCTCTCCACGTGGATAATAACCAATATAATGTTTAGAAGAAAAATGTCTTCCATCACTTTCATGTTTAGGAAACTTATCATTCTCTTTTAAAATTTTAATAGGCCCATTTCGAACTAACATCACTCTTTTACTATCCGTATTTTTCCCCATAATCCCGGATCATAGTTGACATCGAAATCTTTCTCAAGGTCAAGCTCAATAATATCATGAGCAACAACTTCATCAATATTATTAACTCCTTCATTGTTGTTGCTTTCTTCACTACTACTTTCATTAATAACGTCTTCATTTTTTTCACTTATCAATGCTTCATAAGTCTCAACATTCTCATTGATGGCATGATCTTCGTCACCAATTTGTACCACCATACATGAAGTTGAAGGTTGAGAATTTTGAATTTTTGCTTTATATAAGTTGAAAATTGAGCAAACAAGTGATTTTGTGAGTTCATCTCTTTTTTGCTTAACTTTCCTATTGTAAGCTCCGGAATTTTGTTTTCGAAACCGAATCCGATTTTTATCGTCTTCATTTTTCGTCATATTTCCTACACTTCAAAAAATAATATACATAATACAATGACTTTTGAAGTGAAACAAAACAATCAATTCACAATTTCACATTCACTTACAAATATACTTGTATACAGTAATGTTTCAATAATTCGACTGTTTTTGAGAAAATCGACTATAATAATAACTAATTATGTTACTTCATATGTCTCTATTGAATTCATATAAAATTAGGAATCATGACACCATGATGTTACATCACTATATATTATTTGGCAGATTTATAGAACATATACCAAATAAAGTCACCAGAAAGATATAAATATGGTCAATAATATCAGATGGAAAGGTAAAAGCACACAGATATGAAAGCAGTTAACCAGTACTTGCAAAGAAGATTAAACGACGACTAACCTTTGAAGTATAAAAAGGCACATGCAATAAAAAACCGAAGTAACAAGAGATGATTATTAGTATTACTAACAATAAAATAACAATATTGGGAAAAAAATTAGGCGAACAAAACAAAAACACATCTGTGAAAAATTAGATGAAGAAAAAACACAACATCAGTCAGAGAAACATCTTTCAACATTAAAGATACAAAAATTTAAAGCTTCATAGAAAGTAAACCGTGCAGCCTTTATGTAAAAAGAAGTTATCATTGTATACTGGCGTAAATATACAAACTTGTCTTCTTCAAAACAGAATTTCTTTTAAAAGAGGATTCAAATGGTTGGTCTTGCAAATCATATCAACATTACGATCTGTAAATTCCTTTTCTTACATGTCAATAAAACAAAATGAGCTGAAATATCAATCGAGATCCTAACTCCTATTAATGAATATTATCAATCAACTTTTATTTGCAAGTATATAATTTCACTTTTATAATTTCTTAACTAATACTCAATAACTTCTAAACTAATACTCAAAAACAAATATTATCAATCAGATGGATATAAAACTATCAAATCAGCAAATTGCAAATTTGCAATACTATCAAATCTAGGGTTTCAGGTTAAAGAGACAAGTTTATAAATTGCAATACTATTAGTCTATCAAATCGGCAAATTGGGGATTTTGAATTAGAAACTAAAATTATATAAAACTAAAGGAGAAACTTGAAAATTATATACATATATTACCTGAGGCTGAGGATGAGAGAATTTTGCAGCTCTCCAGAGAGGAAGACACAGATCGGCAGATGGATGATGGAGCGTCTAGGGTTTCAAGCTTTCCAGCATCGCGCGCGCGAGAGCAGGAAGAAAAAGAACGTTTTTTTTTCTGTGAGAAATTGGAATTTTGCTGCCCTTGTTGGGGGGTTGCCCAATTCCTTTGCCTGATGGGCCTTGACTAATGACCGGGCCTGCGTATATTGTATATATTATGCATAGATTATATAACTTGTATATAGTGTGGCTTGAGATTGGTATTTGGATTGTACAACCTTATGAAGTAATGTAATTGATACAGCGTGATTTGAAGTAATTGATTATTACATGGTATTATAGTTTTGTTCCTTCTATTATGTGTTTAGAAAGCTATAGTTAGAATATTGTTTATTTCTTGTTATCATTTCCTAACGACTTATTATTTTAGCCTTTTGAGGTTTAAACGTTGGTTCGACATTGAACCAAAAGGTCAAGAAAGGCGGGTTATTGCCGTATGTGTTCAAGATAACCAATATCTATACTGGTCAACATGTAAAAGTTTGTGGGGGTAACTCCGAGCTCGATGCTTGGAAAGTATGGGTGGTTAGCCCCAATCTCTTTAATAGAGTTTGAAGTAGACAACAATTGATCGTTTGGGAAAGTGTGTCTTAAAACCTAGTAATGCACTTAGACAAACCTCCACGAAGGTCGTTGCAATTTTTCTATATAAGAAACAGTAGTACATGGTTGATATTTATTTAAACTAACATAATATATTAACAATTATCTAACATTTAATGATTACTCTTTACAATTATTAATACTACCATAACCGCTATTTACAATTTTTTAAAAAACATGCACACTATGTAAATCAATATCCAGTTGGAAGCTCCTATTAATCAGAATACGTACACATAAATTACGAAAGTCATATTTTCCAGTGGAATGGTATGTGCTGGATTAGGCTGAACATTTATTTTATTAATTTTTCTTTGACCTAGTGGCATCTCTGTAGTTTTTTGAGTAATATGGAAAGTGTATGTGATGTGAGTTTGAAACAAGGAAAAATGCTTGAATGTGGATATTATAAACGACTAAGTGTTAGCTATGACTAATTTCATCTGTGTTCGGTGTTCCCTCAAATATGGAAAGTATGTTTATTGTCATACTCATCTAAATCCTTGAGAAATGGTAAATTGTCGCAATTAATCCATCTTCCATGCTTTGTGAACTATTTTCAAAATTATTATAGAAAAAGATAATTGATAAGTGGGTACGAGGGACAAATATGAAAATGACTTTTTAAATAATTTAAAAAATCCATATGACCGGACGTAAATGTAGAACCAGACGGTCTCGGACGTATAAACTCCGCGGACGTTTCTACCATCCTTAAACGCACGCTTAAGCCTAAATTCCACGCCTTAGGGCAACTCCAGTGGTGCAATTACACGCTGAATCAGAGCCAAAAAAATCTCCAGTCGAAGAGTTAAGGCTGAATATTCAGCTTAACGTTCAGGATCCGATTACGGATACTGAACTGGGCTTGGGCGCCCATTTAATGGGCGCCCAAGCCCTGGCACCCATTTTATGGGCGCCCAAGTCCACCCTCCCCTTCACCCCCCTACCGGCTATATCCCGCCTCTACATTCGAATTTCAACGGCTACGAACAGTCATATTTTGACCCCAACGGCTATAAACGGTCATATTTCAAATTACAACGGCTATAAACGGTCATATTTCAAATTACAACGGCTATAAACGGTCATATTTATGATTTCACTATATATACCGGGATATTATTCAGATTGCAATACACACATCTCTTCTTCTATTACAATTATATTCTCAATTCGTTAATATTGAAAGCATGTCTCATCCATTTCAATCATATACCGAAGCGATGAATATGGATAGCTGGGATTTAGATTCTCAACCCTTTCAAAATGTTCATCCCCTTACCGTCCCCCCTCTATCGTTCCATTCTTCAGCTCCATGGTTTGGCGATGAAGATAAGGATTTGTGTTATATTTATTGTCATTTTTCTAACGACTCAGTAAAGGGGAACGACCAAAGTGGAGAGGCGTTTTGGGCAAATGTCATGAGTGCGTACAATAAAAAACATGTTGAAAAGACGAGGTCAATGTCTGCAATCACTGGTCGTTTTGGGAAGATTAATCGACAAACACAATGCTACGAGTCGCAGATCCACAAAATAAGAACAGCAAATCCAAGTGGAATGGGTGGCGAAGTCGACTTGGTAGCGTTTTGTAAAATTTGATTTTTAATTTACATTCATCTCTGATCACTTTGTGAATATATGATTTTGTGTTTCTGTTTTTGTAGAAGAGAATGGCGAACGATCAATTCTTGAAATTATTTCCAAGAGAAAATGGTACAAAGAAACCACACTACTATCAGTTTGCAAACTGCTATGACTTGCTTGTTAGTCAACAAAAATGGAACTCAAACACCGCAAAAAGCTTAAGAGATGTCCAGACGAAGTCGAAGGGGAAGAAAAAAACAAGTAGATCTAATTACAATTCTAGCCCAGGCAATTCTTCTCATATGGACTCAAATGAATGTCCAGATAACGAAGACGAAGAAGCAGTTCCCGCATTTGATGAAGACGCTATGTTGAGTGGAGAGAAGGTGTGTCAGTGTGCGGTCAAATCACGTACTGCTCAAGAGGTCAGGAATATCCATTATATAAATTCACAAATCGTTATATGTTTAAATCATTTACAAACCTAACATTATTCAAACTACATTGTCGAACATGAAATTTATGCCTCATGAATTGAAGTTGCTTATGCAGTACTACATTCAAACCGATGAGATGTGCGATAATCAGGAGTCAATGGTAATTAATTTTTGCGACACTCTGGCTGAACTCTACAACAACGACGCGGGCTCTCAAGTCAGACGTACTGCTCAAGAGGTCAGGACTGCATACAGAAACTTTACTAGGGCATGCACGCGTTACACAAAGATAATTAACGAGGTAATATTGGAAAATGTGTTTGAGACTACACGTTCGTCTTATGACGGTCGATACAATTTAAAATATGGCACGCCCTTCATTGCCCATGATGCGTACTTCATACGTCAGAACTGGCTAGAAAGATTTGGATGGCCTTAAGATAACATTATTGCTAGTTGGTTATGTAACGTTCGTTAATGTGTCGAGAGCTATCTGAATTGTCTTCTCAAATGATAATTTCTGTTGTTGCTGTCAAAGCTAATGCCTATGTGCAATGTTTGTTTATATATGCCCTTGTGTATTGTTTGTTGTCAGATCAAAAGGTAGTGGTAGCGAAAGTGTAATGATTGTGTATATATTCTCTTTCTGGCACATTGTACACAAACATAAAGAATTCACATTGTACACCAACATGTATAATTCACATTGTACACCAACATTAAAATTCATATTTAAACAGACATATACAATTCACATTATACACCAACATGTATAATTCACAATATACACAGACATATAGAATGCACAATATAAATCCAAGAAAGTGAAAGTATATAAACATAAAGAACACACCGTACACTCAAACAATGACATAAGTACATAAGCTATAGGAACTGCAACATAAAATAAAACGTCTACTGCATATAAACTAAAAGGTATAAAACTAAAGGGATGCAACATCGTCGTCGTCAGCATCATCAGCATCATCATCATCATCTCCGTCATCGTCATCGTTATCATCCCCGTCGTCGTCGTCAGCATCATCATCTCCGTCATCGTCGTCAGCATCATCACCATCATCATCATCATCATCTCCGTCATCCCCATCATCCCCTTCGTCCTCGTCTTCCACACCGTCCTCATCTAAATCACCAGCATCATGCCCACTGGGACCAGCATCACCTCCGCCCTATGATCTGAAAGGCTCATATACAGCAAGTCTAGCTGATAGCTGATCAATCTGCGCCTCTAGCATATGTGTATGATGCATGTACATATCATGCATGGTGTGTGTATGTGCAAGAGTCATATCGCGAAACACACCAAATGAAACTCTGGTCTGGTCCAATCTAGCAGCATACTACATAAAGATGACATTTGACATATTAAGAAACCAAACATAAAATAAAGGAAAAATGGCAATAAACAACAAACGTACCTCATACGGAGGATATAACCGGACTGAAGGTACACCAGGATAGTCGGGGTGATCTGGAAGGACTAAAGGCTGCTCAATCAAAGTACCTGTCACGTCATATGCTCTAAAAGTAGTATCAGGCTCCAACTGCATGGGAGTCTAGGAGAACTATGACGGAATCGGGTCAAATGAAACCTGCGGTACCTGAACTCTACTGGCTACCAGATGAGGTCCAATATGATCAGAGTTGACCCCACGAACATAATCTGGTACGATGTATCTGCGGGGTGCTACTCTAGCCCAATAAGCATCGTAATCCCCATCGATGAAGAAAGTACTACTATCCACCCATCCAGCCAGTCGTAGAGTAGCTATGTACTGATCGCCGATCACTCTATGTCTACCAAACATGTCCTCACAAGATAAAGGATCATATGGTATACGGCGATCACCCGTAATCTGATAAGCACATCTCTCTCCCAAATACCACATAGGCATAAATGCAGGTGTATGCAAAGCAACCCTCCGTATAGATAGTGAATACGCAACCATCGAGGGATGGTCGTCCACCAAAATACCTGCATCTGCTAGATGAGTCCAATGTGAGGCCCAAGGTGTCCGAATGATGTTACCTAGACTACGCATATCAAGCTGTGACCTAGCCTCCATCAAGTCATGCCGTACAACTAAGGGGACATGATGTACGTACTGCATAGTCTCCCATCGTCTCATCCTAGGGAAGTAATGCTCAGCAACCTGACTAGCCGTGTCCTGCATGCGGGGATGCATGTTTGCCGTGTACTCGTAGTACCATAGCGGCAAAATATACCAAAAAGCATACATCTGCTTGACGTCGCCAAGCGCAAATGAATCTAGAGCGGTATAAAGGGTGCCTAATATCGCCGTGCCCCAGTCAATAGTATGTAGCTGGTCTAATCTGACTAGAGAAGCTAAATAGCCTAGTCTAACCGTACCTTTTTGGTTCGAAAAAAAGGTCGAACCAAACAGGTACAACAGAAATGCTCTAGTAACCCCATCCATCATATCGGCTCTACCTATATAACTGGTGATGTACTGCTGCAGGTACGTCAACTTAACAGAACCACTACTGACGCAGGCAACATCTATCAGTGGTAAAAAACAGTAAACAGATTGGGCGACTCGTATAAATCATCAAATGGAAAAGGTCGAAGACCATGTCGTCCAATCTCAATCCCAGTAAACATGTAGAAATCAACTGGGGTGATACCAAGTTCAAAATATGAAAAATGAAACGTATGTGTGGTGGGCCACCACCTCTCAGCTAATGCCTGAATGAGAGGTCGATCAAAGGACTGAACAGGCCTAATCAACAAAAATGATCCAAAAGGGCTGGCCTGTAGCCTCTCAATAATAGGACCGGGAAGATAGTCATAAAACTGGGTAATGCACTTAGCCCAACTACCCCGACTGTGAATGTAATGGTCCTATAGATAATTTATGAATTAACAATTTTTGATACAGTAAGGGTTATTTAATATGAGTATGTACTGTACATATTAAAATAACAAGTTATATTAGTTTGCAATTTATACCTGTATGGTCGTCAAAGCGGTTTTGGGTCTATGCCGATAACCATCTGGCAGCTCATGTAAAACACGTAGATCGTCTGGTGAAACTCCAGATGGTGACGGAACGTGTAATGGTCCAGCTTGCTCCGTTGGATGTCTCTGAACTGTTCTTCGGGCGATTTTGATTGGACGCGGCGGCATTTTTTTTAAATTTTCTGATTTTAAAAAAAAATTAAAACGAAAATAATGAGAGTGAAGAGAGAGGGTGGGGAGGCGGCGCCCATTTTATGGACGCCTTTGCTCAGGCGCCCATTAAATGGGCGTCCGAGGCCAGACACGCATTAAATAGGCGCCTGGCCTCTAGGGCCCGTACCCATATTACGTTTTAATATGAAATTAAATTCACAAGGTGTTCGTTTTAATGTTCCTATAATTACTAATCGACCCAACCTATGTAGTGAAAAGGTTAAAACTACTCCTAATCAAACACAATAGCCAATGCCCATAAACTGGTTGGGCACAACTACTCAATCAACAAACAATGGCCAATGTCCCTAACTGGGTGAGCATGACTAATCAAACAATAAATGATAACAATTAAATATTATAATTTCCTAACAAACAAACACACCATTAGTAACCATACTTATTTTATGAAAATTATTCCTTTTAAAAAAAAATAATCCAGATAAAATTATTTCATTTACCTAATTTTAAAATAATATTGTGCTAGTTTGCCTTGTTTTAAGAGTTTAGAAACTCATATTGATACAGTTGTTCCTTCTGGACCAACCAGAATTCATAAACCACTCAACCGATAAATCAACACAATACAAAACATTTTTATAGCACTAACAAGTACTCATATATATTTAATACACTTAAACTCATTCTAGGATCTCACTTACCCTATCTCAAATGAGTCAACCCCACCAAAGCCTAGGTGTTCGCTCAACCTAAGCTCTGATACCACGTGTAATGATCTGCCTTTCTTTCACCCTAAGATGATACTTAATACATCCTTGGTATTCATGTGTCGATCATTTAAGTGTCCGAAAGATAGGTCATTTGGGATGAAAGAAAGAAAAAGACAGAACAGAATCTCACATCATGACGAGTAATATATAATATACAACAGATATTTAACAAAGAAAAACTATAATACATATGCAAAGAGTACACTAAACAAATCATCAACTAGGACAGTTATAACAACATGTCCTTACAAATGCTATTAAATAAACAAATAATGCAGCAGAAATAAAATATACGTGAATTTGGGTTGGAGGCATCCAGCTCGTCTCCTGAAGCTCCAAGTATCCAAATGAATTTGGAAATATGCTCGGTCTGACCCGAGCATTATAATAAAATAACACTCGGATCAGTCTGGTAAACCAGCATGAGAACACACCACAATTGAATTTTAATGTTATAAAAATATTTTGAAAATAAAGGTATCTCGCAAGACCACGACGCATATAAACACGGACGGGTTTTTACCTTACGATAACCAAATAGTTTTTATATAAAATCCAGTGATATTATAATAATATCTAGGATTAAAATAAATATTGAAATCATAGTCGAAATTGTTACATTAATTTAATTCCAACATAATGGGTATACAATCAAGTCCAAAGGCTCATATTGGAAAATGGATTCAACCTATGAAAGGCTAAGGGTCTACCTATCGAACCTGTATACCTCTAGACAAAATGTACAGGAGGCTACAACATGTTGCACCTCAGCTACTCAGGACCGACCCTACCCTATACTGGATAGCACCGAATATGATCACCCCTTGGTTGATTAACAACCATAATGGGCCTCGAAGCATACATAGATATCGACTCTATATAAGGGATGATCGTATACCTAATAGGAGTGACCTACATAGCCCTATCGTATGTCCCTGCTTTAGTCATTTCCTGGTTGATGAGGCTTGAGGGTACGATTACCTTTTTATATAACACTACCCTCCAGGCGGAAATGCAATGCTAGCATTCATCCATACAAGTTCATTCCACGTCTGAACGAAACCGAAGGCACTATCTCTACTACATCCATTTTGAAATCACCCTTAGGATTAGTAGCAAGTAGCCCTTGCACTTCAAAGAGCACCATCTTCAATCATCTTCAAGATTTTCCAATTCGAATGCTCATGCCAGTTTGAAGTATCTGATCTTGGTCTCTTCGAACCGACAATGTTTAAAACTGGCCAAGTTTGATAGTCGGTTATTTAACTATAAAATAAACAACAATCACATCAGGGATTAAATTCCATAAGGAAAACCAACATTAGTCAAGCACATAAGCAACCACCAACCTCTTTAAATAATCCTTTCATTAATTAAAATCACCCTTGTAATTACTTATATCAAAATACTTTTACAAAGGTATACTCACAAACCCCTTTTACTCCTTTCAATACTTGGAAGAGTATCCATATACTTGTCACAACGGTATAAGTATATTCAAAAAAACACCACGCTTTCATTACTTAGAAAATGTATTTATATACTTATCTCAATAATATAAGTATATTTACTAAACATAGAGAAAATTTTCCTATTTGGTGTTGAGTATAGAAAGATGTTCCTTACCACTGCAATTGTTTACAGATCATTTTTGGAAATCATTCTCATCTTTCTTTTATAAATCTCCTTTTTATGCAACACTAAAATCATTTATAAAACTTCTTTTTATGCAACTCTAAAATCATTAATAAAATTCCTTTATAAATCTCTAAAACAATTTATAAAACTCTTTTATAAATCTCTAAAATGATTTATAAAGCCCTTTTATAAATCCATAAAACTATTTATAAAACTCCTTTTATAAATCTATAAAATCATCTGTAAAACTTCTTTTATAGATCTCCAAAACAATTTATAAAACTCTGTCCTTTTATGCACTCCTTCATAAAAATCCTTTATAAAAATCTTTTATAAAGTTTTTATTAAAATCTCTTATAAATCCAAAATTCCATTTAATTTATAAACTCTTTGATAAATCTCCTTTATTAAATGAGATTCCTTTTATAAATCAATTTATTATTTATAAAACCATTAACCAGGTAAATTAATTTACTTTAAAATCCTAAATAAATAATAAATTAACTTTCCAACATCATTAATAAAATAATTTATTAACTCCAAACCATTATTATATAATAATAGTTAATCTTCAAACATTGTTATAATAAATAATAATTAACTTCCAAAACACTATTAATAAATAAATATTATCAATTCCAAACATTATTAATAAATAATAATTATTAATAATAAAACATTACTAATAAAAGTAATTATTAACTTCTAAACATCATTATTATATAGTAATAATAATTATTAACTTCAAAACATTATAAATATAATAATTAATAATCATTATCACAAAACATTTTTAACAAATAATTATTATTATCTTCAAACAATATCAATCATTTAAATAAATAACTTTTCACAATATTAAAATATTAATAAATGACTTTAAAACAATATTAAACATAAATAAACAACTTTTAAAACATTTCTAAATGATTTAGAAAAACAAATAAAAAGGTTGAGGTAAAATCGAGAAGTTCAAAATCCGCTTAAATAAAAATGTTCCAGAAAACCCAAAGACTAGATTTGAAATCATTATTCGAATCAAAAATCCATTTCAAGCCAAAACGGCATTTAATAGTACTTCAAAATACCAAATTGAGGCCAACTCGACCATACCATCAAAACTACCCCTACTCCCTGTATAAGTTTCTGACCTGGCACTCACGAACGTGGCAAGCATCAGTTGCGATTTGCAACAGGCGATTCCACACCACCACTCTCGGCTACGAGCTGCTCCTTGATCCAAGAAACCCAAATCCACTTCTCGATTTCTTAATCGGTGACTAAATCACTTCAAAAACCTAACCCTAGCCAAGTCATGCTATTTCAGCTGTCAAACCCCTCAAATCTCCTGCTGCAACCTCCCTAAACTCAACTACATGAAGATCTAAGCTTTATGAATCCAAAGATTCAAGCTTTAGATTTTATTTCATTTTTCTTTGATTTGTTTTAGTTTTCTCTAAAAGAGGATTTTACTTAACTTTTTCTTTATTTTGAAAATTGTTGACTAAAGAGGACGGAGAAAATGTATGCTGATGGATGGTTGACTAAGTTTCAGTTTATTTTATAACCAGATTTTTGGCATTTCGTTGCTCAGTAATTTGTTCGCGTATGAACGACAAATGACAAAACAAAAATATGGTCGTGTTTAGAACAACGATGCAACCCCAAAACAATAATAATATACATTGGTTTACAGATTCTGTAAAATCACAAAAACATCTTCATTTGTCGATAAATCGTCAAACAATTAATTTAAATATTTTCCAAATTAAATTTTTTGGACATATCAAATAAATTAAATTAAAAATACGTCAATAAAAATCAAGTCGTAAAAATAAAAATAATTTTTCTAATTAATTATTCGAACCATTTATTACTATAAATATATTTACAAATTGAATTCACTCTTATTATTTATTAATTTAAAATAAGTCAAATAAGACTACTAACCCATCTAATTAATATTCCATTTTAAATTCTGATATTTAAATAACTATCCACATATTTAATTCATAACTCAAATATTTTAAAATAAATCCTTATATTTGAGTTCAAGTTTCAAACAAAAAAAACAATTATTCAACGATTAAAATTAATTAAATATTTAATTTCAATGACCCAAAATCCCGGGTTGTTACATCGTTCCTTTGTTTGATTTTCTTTGTTAGGATTAATTTTTTCGGACTTAGGCGAGGATTATTTGTTTTCGATGATTTGGTTGATAGGGTAAATTACTATTAGGATTAAAATTTCTAGGTATACGCTGATTGTTATGTTATGACTATTGCATTCATATAGAACCCATATGCTTAGTTAAGGATGTTGGCATTCATGCCTAATATGTCATACTTTTTGCATTCATTTAAGGTCCATTTGCTGCATTTTTGCATTATAGTATATTACAATTATACTTCATTACTTATGCCTATATGCTTTAGTATGTTATCATGGTTGTTTCACCGAAGTTACTGTATGCTACAACTGTTTCTTTGTTTGCTTATGTGTGTTGTATATACTATGCGAGTGATGCACAATATGTGAGAGATTGTATTACATTTTCTGCCCTTTTGGAATTTCAACTACAAAATTCGTTTGAGGGAAGAGAAGTAATACCCATTTTTCAAAATTTTTAATTAATAGAAATGTTTGTTTAACAAAATTAAATAATAAAGGGAAAAATTACCATTTTTCAAAATTTTGAATTTGATGATGAGAGTTATGCCATTGCATGGCACGTCGTTTTGGCCTTGTTTCAACGATAAGCTCATCCGAAGCAGAGGTCGTATGCGGAAGATACAGAAGAAATAGGTTTTGGGCTTAACGCGCTTCGGGCTCGAGAATTTGAATTTTGAATTTAAAAGTAATTTTTAGTTTTACCTCTGATATAAATACCAATATATGTACGTTCATAAAGTTTGAATTCATTTACTTCTCCCATTTCATTTCTTCTCACCTTTTCTCTTTCTCAACTTCAAATTACAATATACTAATAACTATCGACAAATTTCTATGAAATTGGTATCAAAACAAAGATGATGACTAATACTACCATTCTACATTATTTTAGATGTAGAATTCAAAGTTTTGGAGCGCTATGAATTAGGACAACAGCGAATAGTTGTGGCAATCAATTCGGGGACTTTGGAGAGTGAATCTTCCCTAATTCGCAATATAATGCAATAATAATGATATAATAATGATTTGGAGTCTGAAATTAGGTTAGTTTCGAATTAATTATTGAATTAAAATAATTAAATTGATGATTGAATCTAGAACTGAAGCGATAGTAAATAAAACTATATAAAAACGAGACATCATTTCTACGAACTCTGATTGAATTTATACTTCAAATTGTTTTTAGAAAGGCCTTAAATTGAAGTATAAACATGGTATGTAGTAGTTACGATAAAATAAAAATTGATATAATGCAGAATGGAGGCGTCAGATCGAAGAAAAGGGGCAAAAATGATGAACGGGTGCATAGAATCATGCACCCAGGTGCATGACCAGTAGTCCAGTCATACCATGAACAAAAGACCGGTCATGTGCTGATAGACTAGTTAGACCTTGGTCGGGCCAAGTTGAACTTGGACCCAATCGGGTCATGTCGAATTTGAAGGAGTTTAGGAATGAGGACTTTGTAGAGAACTTTAGAGCCATTCTGAAATCGATTATGATGCTACGATGTCGAGATAGAGTATGTAGATGTGGATGGTTCTGTAGAGAGTTAATATATATGTGTTTAGTTAGCAATGTAATTATTTGACTTTGGGTCGACTGTGTATGATCATGTAGCGCATAAGGCGGGTACAGGATAAGAACCTGTAGCGCATGAAGCAGATCAAATAGCTATGAGATGGATGTAACGCGATTCTGCAGGGAGATGATTTGGCCTAAGATAGGTTTACATATGTGTGATAACCCGCCTTTTTCATCCTCGGAAGTCGGCACTAATACATCCACAATATTCACGTGCCGAACAACCAAATGCCGGAAAGATAGATTATTGGGTGAAAGAAAAGAAAGGATAGAACAAAATCTCACAACATGACAAGTAATCTATAATAAACCAATGATCTGCAGAAAAAAGAATTTTTTTATATACATACACCAATCAGAGCAAAGCTAACCCATCATCAACATGGACAGTTATAACAGCCAATCCTTACACTTGATGATGAATACAACAAGAACAAAACAACAGAAGATAAAATACATGAATATGCCGTGGAGGATCCAGCTCATCTCCTGAAGCTCCAAAGTATTCAGCTAAATCTGGAAAATATGCTTGGGCTGACCAGAGTATTATTAGAAAAACAAAGCCCGGATCAGTTTGAAAAAACAAGCGCGAGAAACAAAATCAAATAGGTTACTTAATGTTATAAGAACCTTTAAGAAATAAAGGTATCTCGTAAGACTACGCTGCACATAAACACGGACGGGTTTTTACTTTACGATAACCAAAGTATTTCATAGAAAATCTTATGATATTATAATAATGTCTAGGGTTCAAAATAAATATAGAATCATAGCTGAAACTGTTACATTAATTAAATTCTAGTATAACAGGTACAACTAAATCTGTAGGGGCATGTATTGGAGACTGGATTTCCATCAATGACTGGGCTATTGGGGTATCGCCCGTCATAGTACTTTTCTAAAAAAATATACCAAGGGCCACACATGACCTTCTACCAACACAGAACTGGCCTGCCCCTTTAAAATGACAAGCCGGATTACATCATTTCCCAAATACCAAGGTTACAAAACATGTGCACTAGCCTTGGCCCCACTTTTCCCATGCACACGCATACCAAATCCATAAATACCGATTCTAAATCGAGGAATGACTACTCCTAGTGGTAGCGAACCACATAGCTCTGCTGCAAATCCCCTATTTTAGTCATTATCGAGTTGTGAGGCTTTTGTGGCCACGATTACCTCTTTACTCTCTTATCAATTCCTACTTTGAATGCTAACACTGCCTTCTAGGCACAACGCAATGCCAGCATTCATCCATACAAGTTGTTCAGGACAAGGACAAGCCGAAGGCACTACTCCTACTATATCCATTTTGGAATTACCCTCAGGACAGTAGCAAGTAGCCCTTGCACTTCAAAAGACTCCATCTTCGATCATCTCGAACCAGTCTTGAACCTCTTTCAAAGTGTCGAATGTGCATATGGTTTTGGAGTGGTTACGGTTTCGAGTCATCTCATATAAGCACAATTCCCCGCTTACTGGTCGCTCCAAAATTGAATCGATAGTTCCGGTAAACACATCCCCGGTTCTTTTGGAAATAATCAGACAATACATAAGAGCGGAGATCGCCTCCTAACCGTTTAAGTGGACGGATGTCCTTATATTTGTCCTAGGAGAACAAAACGAGATTTATAAGCACAGTACAACATCATCGAAGATGACTGTGCCATATAACTCTCGTGTTCCTCCTATACATTTCTAGAGTAATATTTCGGGCCAAGATTTGATAGTCGGTTATTTAACTATCAAACAACAAACAATCAAACAAATTTATTCCATATGGGATCCACTAAGCCTCTATTAATTGATCCTCCATTAATTAAATCTCTTTCAATTATTTGATTCAAAATATTTTAGAAAAAAATAATATTCACAAAACCCCTTATACTCCTTTTAAATACTTGGAAAACATTCATATACTTATCTCATTGATGTAAGTATATTCACAACCCAATATACTTTTAATACTTAGGAAGTATATCAATATACTTATCTCAATGGTATAAGTATATTGATAAAAGCTTAAGGAAGATTTCACTTCTCACAAATTCATATTTAAATGGGCAAAAACAAATATCATTTTAAACGTTCCTAACCGAACCACCTATCCTTCGGTGTTAACTATGAAAAGAATGTTTCCATACCACCATAATTAAGAAGGATTAATTACAAATCAAATCTCATTCATTTTGTAAAATTCCCTTTTTATAAGCCCATTTCATATTTATAAATCCTTTTATAAATCTCCAAATTAATTTATGAAACTTCTTTTATAAATCCCTAAAATGATTTATAAAATTTCTTTCTTTTTATAAAACTTTTTTCTATTAATAAAAACATTTATAAATCTCCCTTTATAAATTCCTTTATACAAATATTTTATATGATCCTTAATAAGAATCCTTTTGATAAATCCAAAACCCATTTTTATAAAACATATATATATATATATAACACCATCTATTATATCTTTAAAACATCACTTATAAATCCATTCTTTTATTTATAAATTGCCATCTATAAACCTTTTTTACAAATATCACTTATAAAACTCTTTTACAAAATATCGTTCATAAATCCCCTTTACAAAATATCATATGTAAATCCCCTTTTACATAAATCCTTTTTATTTAGTAAAATTTCTTTTATAAAACAATTATATAAACACCTCTATTAAATATTTAAATACTTTTAAACAGTATAAATAAATTAATTAATTAACTTTAAAACATCATTAATAAAATAAAATAATTAACTTAAAACATCCTTAATAAAATAATTAATTAATTTAAAACATTGTTAATAAAATTAATTAATTAACTTAAAACATCATTAATAAAATTTATTAAATTAATTAATTTACTTATACCATAATTAAATCAATTGACAAACTTAAAGCAACATAATTAATTCTTTTTAAAATCACATTAATAATATAATTAAATATTTTAAACAATATTAATAATATAATTAAATAATTTAAACATCTTTAATAATATAATTAAATAACTTACTTTAAACCATTATTAATAAGATAATTAATTCACCAACTTTAAAACATTATTTATAAACACTTAACCTCAAATTGTTATAAAATTAGAGCTAATTTAAATCCATACGTTACAAATTCGGAAAGAGGCTTATTGACCACAATGATACTTAGACAAGTTACCATTCAATTCAATTTCACTTTCCGAGTCATATCATTGATATTTTACATAAGCCAACATATATGTAAATAAAATTCATAATTAGCCATCAATAGCTAAACTTTATTTTTCCAATTTTAATTAACTGGTATACAAATCAATGTCCCAATTTATATAATAGCAGAACGGATATTGGTTCTGCTAAACAAATGACATCAATAATCTACTTAGTTTAATTATAGCAAAATGGTGATTTATTTTGCTAAACAGATGTCACCGATAATCTGTTCAACTTAATTATAGCAGAATGGTGATTTATTTTGCTAAATAGATGTTTAAATAATCTTTTCATTTATAATAGCAGAACGGTGTTTTATTTAGCCAAATAGATAACACTAATGAAGTAAAATTAATTTAACTACGTCATTATTTTTAAAAAAACATAATTAAATTCAATCGTTATTTTTTAATCATAAATTTGTACTTCATTAAAACTATCAACTATTCATACTATAGTTTTATACTAGTCAATACGAGTCAAATTCAAAAATCCGGGGACTAAACGGATTTAAAATAAGTGAGATAATACTTTTTTTAAATCAACACACATTTATTTAATTTAAATTAAAAACAAAGAGTCCAAAGTTGCTTCTCATTTAATATCACACGCCTTAAAGCCTACTATTTCTACCCAACCTGCTTCACTATAGCTCTTCTCTCCCAAACTAAAAATCTCGTTCCAAGCATTCAAAAACGCGTCCAAAACAAAAGACCACCTCAATCCACTACACATCGCCATTGCTCCAATCCACCATGACCCACGCCGCCGCCGTCGAAAGCCAACACCCAGCCTCATCTTCAACCGCCTCTGAAGCACGCCAACGGGCAGTCAACGCTTGAACCTACCTCCTTTTGACCAAAAACTGCACCCAACGGCAACCACTAGAAAGATTGCGACTACCACCAGAAAGCTCATCTCATTGAGATGAGCACGATCGTACCATTACCTCGGCCTCTAACTTGAGCACCCCTAACCGCTTCCCTAGCCAGCGCCCTCATTTGCCCCTCTACTGACCACCACCAGCCTTGCCACCATCTTAATTTCCATTCCTCCTAGACAATGCCACCTCACCACTACACTTCCTCATGATCATGCTCACAAACACACACCTACACTTGCATTCACGCACACACTCACATAGATCACACACACATCTGAATTCACACACACACTAACTCTGCATCTACACACATGTGAATTCAGTCATGAACACACTCACTAATATATATATATATAGTATCTTGTTGTGTACAAAAAGTTATGTGATAAATGAAATGGGAATGTAAAAGTTATCGTGTTTCATTTGGCAGAGAAAGGAAAATGGAAAATATAAATGTGTGAAAATGTGCCCAACTCTTGCCCTTCGTGTATACTTGTGTCCCGCTATATATATAAGTATATATGTGTATGTATGTATGTATGTATGTATAATCACAACATTGCATTCATATAAAAGCAACCAAAGTCAACAGCAAGTACAAGCAAAAGGATATGAAAAGAAGGTTGTGTGGGAATATTATGTTGCATGTGTGTATAGATTGTGTGAAAATTTTGTTATGAATTGAAAAGTTTTGTGGTACACTGCCACATAATACCTTGTTTGAATACAAGCCGCGAACAACAGAAATAAAAATACGATCGTGCACAATAATGCGACACGGTCACAATACATTAATAAAATACACTTGTTAACTTATTCTATAATGTTTCAAAAATACCGACGTTTGACGTAAAATATGTCAAATGAAAATTTTAATAATTTTTCAAATTAAAAATTATGGAAATATCTTATGAATTAAATTTAAAATACGTCGTTATAAATCAAGTCTTAATTTGAAACATAGATTTTTTAATTCAAATTAGAATATTTAAATAAATTAAATATTCAAATTCGAAGACTCAAAAATTACGGGTCGTTACATTCTCCCTCCTTAAAATAATTTCATCCCCGAAATTCCATCCCTATCAAGCCCAATAAGAAATAAGCCCACATAAATGCTTAACATTTTCATAAGCCCATTCAATGCATACAGATCATTCGTACGCAATATCTGATTTGACCACTTACTCGAATACATAAACTTCTCTTCCGAACTAGTATCGCTCACCCAATTCCCCAGTGCGGACTTCGATCAGGCTCCTTGATTAGGAACCTTCATTCTCCTTGTATAGCCAAATACTATAATAGAAAACTTTGGTTCCACATCCTGAATCCTCAACAAGTGTTTGCCGTCAAGAATTGAGTAAAAAATCCTTATTCGATTTGATGTGAATCACCTCAAAGTCATGTACTTGATTCTTGGATCAATAACCGAGTAAAGAAATGATCTACGTACAACTCCCGTACTTATTCCTATTGGTTCTTACTTATGCCAATTTCTTTTACTTCAAAAATCATTTATGAAAATATTTCGTAAAAACTAAACTTAAGTTTAAAACTTATATAATACCCTACTATATCCTGAGAGTATATATATAATATCAGATATGTTTTACTTGACTAGAAGTTCAACAAATTTAAACTTGTTTCAACTTACTATCTTCTCAAATTTATAAGTTACAAAAACTTGTTTCTTATAATTTCTCATAAACACTTTGCTTCACTTTCCTATATTAGCTCGAAAGTTTTTCGATTGTCCAAAATCATCGAAAATTCCATTTCATTTCAACGAATGAAAATTACCAAACACCGTAACATAATGAGATGCCCAAACAAAACTACCCTGATGCATATGATACATGAGTCCCTAAAATAACCTAGCTACGAACTTTAGAATTAAACACTCAGGTTTTATTTAAATCATTTTGAAATAAAATATAATATACATATCTCTTTTTGTATATCAAATTATAATTTTGGAATTTAAAATTTTTTGTCTTACGTATAATTCTACAGTAATTTACTATAGTAGCATTTCCCTCACTTAAAAACTCAAAAATGAGTATCGACGATGCTGCAGTCGTCATCGGAATTATTTTCCAACGACCGAAGTGAGTTTAGTGCTTTCTACCTCCTTAAAATCCATATAAATATTTTTATTCATAAATACTTTCAAATAATATAATCATTCCTTTCATCAAAACCTTGAAAACCATTTTTCAAAAGCACCGGGATTTAATTCCTCAAATTCTCTACTTAAATCCTTTCTATTTATAAACCACATTTTTATAAATCAATTTTATAAAACAACTTCTTCTTTAAAATCATTTCTCAAATATGTATTCTAAAATATTCTAGTTTTCTCTTAATAAACATTCTTATTAAAACCAATTCTAACTCAACATTAACGTTGAACGCCTTATAGTCAAATTGTGAAACTTAATTCACAAGGTGTTCACTTCAATATTCTCATAATTACTATCTACCCAACTCAGGGTTAAAAGAAGAAAATTTACCGATAAATCAACAAACAATAGACAATGCTCAAACTGGACGAGAATGAATAATCAAACCCTAAATGATAATAATTGAATATTATCACTTCCTAACAAACAAACACATCAAAAATAACTATATTATTTTTGAAAATCATTCTTTTATAAATAAAATATACTCCTAGCTAAAATTATATCATTTATCGATTTAAAAATAGTACTGTGCTGGTTGGCCTTATTCAAGTGTTTAGAGATTCCTATCAGTAAAGTTAGCTACTCGTATTGACCAGAATCCATAAAGCACCTAACAGATCAATCAACACAATATAAAATATTTTTTAGCACTAACAAATACGCGCTCTTATATCTATATACACTCAAACTAATTTTAGGGTGTCACTTACCCTATCTCTAATGATTTTATCCTACCGGTGCCGAGGTTCTCGCTTAATCTTCAGCTCTGATACTAACTATAACAACCCGCCTTTTCGATCCTCAGAAGTCGACATTAATACATTCATGGTATTCATGCGCCAAACATCCAAGTGCCGAAAAGAAAGATTATTAGAGCGAAAGAAAAGAAAAGATAGAACATAATCTCACAGCATGATGAGTAATCTATAATATACTAATGGTCTTTACAAAAAAGAAATTTTTTATATACATATACCAATCAGAGTAAAGCTAGCATATCATCAGCCTGGACAGTTATAACAACCTATCCTTATAATTGCTGATAAATACAACAAGAACAAAATAGCTGAAGATAAAATACGTAAATACGCCTTGGAGGATCCAGCTCGTCTCTTGAAGCTCCAAAGTGTCCAGCTAAATCTGAAAAATATTCTCGGACTGACTCGGGCATTATTAGAAAAATAACGCCCGGATCAGTTTGGAAAGACCAGCGTGGGAAACACAATCAAATCGATTCTTTAATGTTATAAAAATCTTTCAGAAATAAAGGTATCTCGTAAAACTACGTCGCACATAAACACGGACGGGTTTTACCTTACAATAACCAAACCATTTTACAGAAAATCTTGTGATATTATAATAATATCCAAGGTTCAAAATAATGGAATCATAGCCGAAATTGTTACATTAATTAAATTCCAACATAATAAGTATACAACTAAATCCGTAGGGGCACGTATTAGAGATTGGATTTGAAGGAACTAAGCCAGCCCGCAGCGGAAGAAATGAGTGAATTTCAAAAAAAATTGCCGTGTTGGATCTTAGTTGGGCATATGGAGCCTAATTTATTTAGAATATTTCGAAATTTATTTTAAATAAAATCATTATTTTATATAAATTAGTTAAAGGGAAGGTTTTAATTTCAAATGTATAGTGTATCAAATACACCTAACATTTAGTTAATGTGTAGGGAATGAAACCTTTCAATTCTTTCCTTAAAACAAGAATTAATTGAGAGTATTAATTGCATTAAATGGAGAGAGAAACCTTTCATTTTCTCTCTTTAATTTGAATTGATTAATACATTAAATGTCATTAATTAATAATTTATTCATGGCAAGATTTATTACTATGTCCATATATGTATTCTAACTGTACAAATTGTAGTTTGAGATTTATTTAATTTTGTTTTATTTATTTATATAAGTATATATATATATATGAACATATATATACACACACATATATGTGTGTGTGTATGTGTAACATCATGATCCATGAAGGGTATAATGTGCCTGTATATAGATGTTGGGATTTACATTGCAACAGACACATTAACTCATTTTGTGTGTACTGTAATTTGTTCAAATATGTGCTTATATAATATGTCAAAACAGGGTATTAATATATGTATATGAATATATATATATACACATATATTTTGAAAGGTAAAGGTTCTTTTATTAATGACGGATGAGAACAATAAATAAAAGGATTCGCCTCCTTTAAAACCTTACCATTGTAGTAAGGAAAAAGAGCATGACATCCTCTATTGAAACAGACTCTAATACAGTTGAATACAATACTAGGAAAATAAGAAAACAACACCCAAAACAGAATAAAAATCAAAGACTAAGCCCGACCCAAAATTGGGTAACAGAGAACACCACCGCAAGCAAAGTAATCCACCAAGCCCGGCCCATGAAAACAGTATGAAGCGACACCCACAGAAAGCCCTTCATCAAATCTAGCTATCAGAATTCTATCCAGGGTCTTCCAGATCAATTCCCCATAGTAAAAATTTCCTTCTTTCAGGCGATTGAAAGGAGCATTCTTGAAAACGCCTTTTCAGTTATAGACGAACCTCGATTTCTACCAATTTAGCTCTTTTTCCATCGATCAGCTCTTTCCTTCGAAGCGTCGTCGTACTCTTTCCAACCAGATGTGGTGCGCTGTCATTGCCGCCGTAACGTAAGCCAATACCGAGCTACTGATTTCGTTGTGAACTTCTGCCTCAGAGTGGTAATTTGTTGCCGTAGCGAAGCATCTGGAGTTGGTTGAAGCTCTAATTTGATGAGATTCATTATAATTTTTGCAAAGATCGCATTATAGATTTATATTCATTCCCCACGTTACCAATCTATCCGCAGTGGGTAAATGCTGGATATATGCCATATAGGTTGTAAATGAAATTTTTTTTGGCAATTTTATTGTACCAAATGAGTTTGTACTTATCATCTCTATCCGCATGTAGTCAAATCTCATTCCATACCAAAAAATATAAACTTTCTCTTATTAACAATATTCCAGAGGTCATTAGGAATTTCGGTAGAAAGGTTAACCTGCATAATATAAGATGCCACCTCCCTAGTCTCAGGCAATAGCTGGGGTTGTAGTTGCTTGTCTTGTATTATGCATCTCACCTTACTGTTAGCCGTATTACTTAATGAAACCATGTTCCAGCCAATTAAATCAACAAGGGATTTGTGATTGATCCAAGGATCATACCATAAATCTATATAATCTCCATTAGCAATAGTTCGAGACATGATATTAGCAGCTAAATGACATTGTCGTAGAATAGATTTCATCGTACCAGAAAAATTATTATTAATGGGAAAAACCCAAAAATTTGTCTTCGATAAATACTTAATTTTCATCTAATTGGACCATAGACTATCTGTTGTTAGTAAATTCCAAAAACGTTTCAGTCTGGTAGTGGTATTAAGGTCAGAAAACTTGCGAAGCCTTGTGCCACCCTTAATTTTTGGCTTACATAAGGTATCCCAAGATAACTTGTGTAGTTTGCCTTTCCAAAAAATATCTGCACATAAATTATCTATTTTCTTTAGAACTGAGGCAGGAGGATAATAAAGAAGAATCCAATACATAACAATTGGAGTTAGTGTACTGTATATCAACTCAGCACGTCCTGCTGTTGTTAATAAATTACTGTCCCATCCTTCTAATTTTGAAATGATCTTGTTTAACAAGGGAGAACAATGGGCGGCGTGGATGTAGTTTGAAGTCAATGGGACCCGAGATATCGTACAGGTAAATCCTTCTCTGTGATGTTAAGAATATTTGAAATATTTGATTTCCACATAGCACCTTTACTGAAGAATAATTGGGATTTGGTTTGATTAATTCGTAATCCAACCATGTCCTCCATTCTAGAAAATATATAACTCATACCAGTAGCATTTTCTCTTGTAGCGGCGAGAAAAATCATAACAACGTCAGCATAAAGTAGATGACTAATAGCAGGCTGAAATTTGTTCATAGGCTCTAATTGTTTATCAACAACACCTTCATCCATTAATAAAGAAAACTATTCCATAGCTATACAAAATAGGTAGGGGATAGCGGGTCTCTCCGTCGTAATCCTCTATTTGAGGTAATAAAACCATGAGGTCTTCCATCAATCATTATCGAAAAAGTAGGAGTTGAAATACATTCGTGAATTAACTGTATAATGAATGTAGGGAAGCCTAGAGATTTGAGCATATGTCACACAAAATCATGATTCACCATGTCATAAGCCTTTTGTAAATCAATTTTGATACACATTTTTGATTTACCACGTTTAGCGAAGTCCCGAACTTGTTTATGAGCCAACGACGCATTTTCCCCAATGTTTCTACCCGGTATAAAGGAGGACCGATTTTCTGCAATTAACAACGGGAGAAACCATTAAATTCCATTACATATAATTTTTGAAATAATTTTATAAAAGACATTTGCACATGCAATAGGTCTATAATCGGAAATTAGTTGAGGCTTATCTTTTTTGGGTACTAAAGTTATGAAACTGTGATTGACCCCCTATGGCATTTTTTTCGATTGGAAAAACTCTGATACATCATCAAATATGTTTACTTGCAGGTCATCCCAATGTATCTTGTAGAATTTGGCGGAGAAACCGTCAGGCCCCGGACTTTTGGAATCATTGATGGAAAATAAAGCTGTTTTAATTTCATCCATCGAAACTGGAGAAGATAAGTATTCTTGCCCCGCTGTATTAATTTGCATTCTGGTATCTATGTGGGGGAAAGATGTTGTTGTGTCCCTATTAAATAGCTGATGATAATATTCAATAGCTGTTTCTTTTATACTATTGCAGTTATAAATGAATTTTCCTTAAGAATCAAGTAATGCATGTATCTTATTTCTATGTCTACGCATAGACATTTTGGCATAGAAAAATTTAGTGTTGTTGTCACCTGTTGTAGCCACAGTACTTTACTTTGCTGCTTCAGAAATTGATGATGTTTTTGTAGTTGGTCATTTATTTCTGACCTAATTGGTACATAGTGTCATATAATATAGAATTCTCGGGATCGTGGTCCAACTGATGAAAAATCGAGTTGAAGTCTGTCTGCAATTTAGTAAAAGAATTTTCACGAGCTCTTAACCTATGCCATATTTTCAATTCTAATTTAATTGCCTTGAGTTTGTGCATAAATTTGTCAATAGATGATCCCCATGTATTGGCAGACAGTCCTTTCTGTATACATTGAGCATATCCCTGCATGTAGCACCAATTGTTGATAAATCGAAATGGCTCTTTTCCTTTGGTGATGTTGTATGCTGAAAAATGTCAAGATAGGGGTGTGGTCACTTATAGAGGAAGGCAGAGCGATAGTACTGAATTGTGGGAACATAGACATAAATTCATAATTTACTGGAACTTTGTAACAACCCGCATATTTTTACGATTGTATATTTAATAGTTTTATTTAAATATAGCATCGTTAGTCGGATTTTAGTCCGAAATGTCACTTTTTGCAAACAGTTGAAATAGGACTCAAGACCACTTCCATTGAGTCCAAAATGGCGTTTGCGACCTTTTTGAGTATAAACATCGATATGTTTGGAGTTGAGTGAAATTTTGATATTTTCACTTAGGGCTTTGGGTTTGGGTTTCAGCCCAATAACCTAACACCCAACCCATCTTATACCCTAACTCCCACTCCACTCCTCTTCATTCCTTCATAACATTTCCTAACACTCAAGCTAAAGCAAAAATGGGGAAAGGAATGGGAAATTAGAAATTCCTAAACCCTAACTTAGGAAATATTCTTCTTATGAGCTTAGATTGAAGCTTCTTGAGTTGTTGTTGAAGAGGAATTGATCTTAGCTTGTTTTAGAGCTTCTCACTTGAGTTTTTGAGTTAAAGGTGAGTTTTTGAACTCACATCTATGTCTATATCTTTGATAGTTGTTAGGTAGTAATTCCTAACATCTACTCCTTGTTCATTTGCCTTTGAATTGAATTGGTTTGATGAATATTCCAATTTTTGGTGTTTTGAAGTCAAATCTTTAAAAATCCTATCTTTGATGTTTTGAACACGATTTTGGGGTGAATCGAAGAGCCCATAAGGCTAGGTTGTCGCTTGGCATAAATCCCTAGTCTCTGATGCTCGTCCGATCGCTTCCGATTGGATTTTTTTGCCCTTCATGGGGCTAGGCTGATAATACTGCAACTGGCAGTTCAGTCGACTGAACCAGTAGGTCAGTCGACTGAATCTGGGACCAGAAAATTCTCTGGTCCTGTATTAGTCGACTGACCTTCTGGTTCAGTCGACTGAAACTGGGAACCAAATATTCCTGGTCTTGTATCAGTCGACTGAACCAGAAGGTCAGTCGACTAAGCCAGGAACCCGAGAGTTTCTGGCCTTGTATCAGTCGACTGACCTTCTGGTTCAATCGACTGAATCTGTGAAATTTGCTTTTTGCCTATTTTAGGCAGTTTCGTGCGGGTTTCTGGTTTTTAATCGATTTTTGATGATCCGAATTGTTGTTATCATTTACCGACTTTGATGACTTCTTTTTTTCAGGATTTTTGGAAATACCCATTTTGATGGATTCGGTATCGATTTTTATGGTTTTAATTCACGTCGTCGAATGTGGATTTTGGTGATTGATTGTTTCTACAATCATTTCTGTGATTTGTCACTTAAAAAATACAAAGGTTTCTATACTAGTAGTAAATATTCAAACTCTTCACAAAGATTCCAACTCTATTTTTAATACAAATCTCGTTTATAAAACCGTTTTCCAATCTATTAGTATATACAAACCTTTACCTCATTCGTATGAGAAATCTAATTAAATGGCTTAGTAAAACAAGTGGTATGAAACGCTTGCGTTTACTTTGTCGGTTAATTCTTAGACTTGTTCGATTGAAACCTTGTGACAATTTTCGAGTTGAAATCTACAATTTGTTCGTAAATATTTAAGTTAAGCCAGTGGTTATGGGACATGAAACTAAACTCATTTATTTACTAGCTTAGTGTAATCGACACTTCTTATTGATCAATGATGATCATTTTATGGTTTAGACTAGCGATGTGCGATGTCTCGTTGTCCGTGTGGGACTATACCCCGTTCTGTTGAGCTTCGTCTCATTTTTATAGGCTAGCGACCTATGGTTTATGGAGTTCGGTTCATCAGGCGTAACGCTGTATTACGTCGTTGTTCCGTATTATTTGAGTTTGGTTCATCGGGCGTTCGCTGTACTACGTCGATGTTCCGGATTATTTGTGTTCAGGTTCATCGGGCGTTCGCTGTACTACGTCATTGTGCCTGATTATTTGAGTTTGGTTCATCGGGCGTAACGCTGTACTACGTCGATGTTCTGGATTATTTGAGTTTTGGGTTCCTCGGGCGTTCACTGTACTACGTCATGGCACCGGCTCTATGGTTAGCGGCCATGGGACAGCGACCCATTTGTGATACACGTGTTGGTGAGTTTTCATGCTCCCATTTGTGGTAGGCCTTCCCCCTTTTGTGATTTCTGGATTTCTAGTTGATGATTTCTAGAATTTGTGTTTCACCGATTTTTGCGATTGATATTGATATGTTTTGTCAATATTTGTGTTTTGGTGAATAATTTAAAGAATGTGACATTCTTTTTGGTGCTTTGAGATTCTTGAGATATCGTATGATTTTTGTTGTTATTTGATGTATACTTGTCACAGTATGGCATTTTTGTTATCATACGTTTTTGGTCATATCTCTTATCTTATCTCATTTTATATGATATTTATAGCTAGACTGATCCGTTTATTATTTTCTTCTTAAATAATACTCAAGTCAGACCGAGGTATTTCAGGCGCTCCTGCTTGACTTCTTATCAGGGTCCTTCACCTGACTTTTGGATAACTACTTTAGCATAGTAGTTTTTGTTAGTATACATTTGAGATAGAGACTCCTTGATGTATATTTATTCTTTTGTCTGGAACTTGTATCTATTCTTCTGTGATGTAGTGGATCTAGTTTGAACACTACTTTGATGTACACTTCTATGTGCTATATTCATATCTGTTTCCGCCTTTGTGATATGAATATCTATGACTGATTTGTGTTATGATTATTTCTATATTTGTTTCTGAAGTTCTCATAGCCACTGTGTGGTAGCTTTGATTTTGTATTTGATATGTTGGATTTCCTATTGAAATGAAATGTAAGTTATATTATCTGACATATCGGTACTCCCACAAAGCAATTACACAGATGGTCGCTCCTCAACAGCCTTATTCTTCGTGCTAGTCAACGACATTACCCCATAGTGTCCTTGGCTAGCGTGAGTATAGAGGTGGGGCGTCACAAACTTTGTCTATGTTCGTTGCAATTCCCCTACGTCGCCATGTAAATTTACAGCCCTGTAAAGGAGATTCAACCAAACCACAGTTAAATAGACAATTTTTAAAAGTTTGTAAATAGAAAAAAGGGATTGGCAAACCTCCCTTCTTATCCTTTGAGTTAAGAGCATTAATAAAATCCCCCATAGCTAACCATGGAGACCGTATAGTTGAAGTGTCGATACGAAGCAAATCCTATAATTTTTGTCGCTCGGAGAAAGAGGTGCTAGCGTAGACACATGTGTAGTAACATAACAATCCTCCTTTATTAGTTAACATCAACGTTATATGTTGTTATGATGTATTTACAGCAACATATTCCCCGACTGATTTGTCGAGAAATATCAAAATGCGACCTTTACCACCAGTATCGTTGTTATGTATAATATTCCAAGAAGAGAACTTCATTTGCAGTTTGTCAATGTTAGAAGTAGATAATTTGGTCTCAACTAAGCTTAAGAGACTAAGCTTGTGAGAATTTAGAAGCGTGAATACCTGGCTGACTTTATCGTCGGTATTCATGCCTCTAATATTCCAAGTCATAATATTCATTTATCCATCGCTGAGCTCCATGTTGATCTTTTAGGCGGAGCCATTTTTAGTTTTTTGGGGTTTGCAGAAGTGTCGCACTTCTTCATGTATGCGGGGTTCTTCGATACCATGGGAGAGACATTCATTTCAGAACTAATTTTGTTACTTGTCTCTTGAATATGTGTTGCAACATTTTGAATAAAAGCTTCATTATTTTCATAATAGTCAATTATGCCTTCATTGTTGTCCATGATAATATTTCTATTTTGTGCAGTATCAATTATAGGCAAGATGTTTGTAGTAGGCAGAGAAGTTGATGAGGATGGAATTGAAGGAGATAACAGACTGTCAGAATAACCATCTCCTTTGTCATCCTTATTGTGCAGGGTTGCAGCTGCAATTTCTGAGGCTATGTGCGTGGTTGGCAAGTACGTTACAGGCTGTAATTGCTTGGAGGGTGTATCCAGTTCATCTGTAAGCTTGGATGGTGAAGTATACGAAGTTACAGGCTCGTCAGTCAACACAGAGAACTGATTGCTGACAGCAATATCTGATTTAGTGGAATTAGTATTTGTCTGAACATCTGAGTTATCGAAATCATTTGTTACGATAGAGCTTTATAAATTATTTCCTGTATAATTGGACTATGGTTTTACACCTGCAGTGTCAGTCGTGTTCTATTTAGGTTTCCATTCCTTTTTTAAAACAGTTGTACAATTTGAGTCCGTGTGTCCGAATACTTGACAAACTGCGCAAGCATCGAACTTGTGTTCATACTCAACTTGTATTTTGTCTATATTTCCGTTATATAATTCCATCTTGATAGAATGTGGATAGGTGAAATTAACATCGACTTCAACTAGTACACGAGCATAGTTAAGCCTGTTTTCCATGGCCATAGTAGAATCCATGCGAATCGAGCGTCCTAATACGCTGGCTATTCTACTAATGCCCTTATTATTCCAATATTCAAGTTTCAGATCTATGAAACGAGCCCATATTGGAATTATGGAAAATGATTCCTTTGAAATTTCAATACCTAGTTTCCATTTTTTAATTATCAATATTCTGGGTCCAATGGTATAAGGACCAGAACGGATAATTCTAGTACAATCGTTAGAATTATAGAATTTAATAAAAATGAAACCATTCTTCTTGTAAAACAACTCATAAGTTCCGTTAGGCTTCCACGCCTTATCAACGAAACCTTTAAAATTATCGTACGAATGTCTCCTTCCCATGATGTAAACTACTAAAGTATGTTTCCACTTCTCTTCAGTAGCAGTGAATATTGTTTTAGGTAACATACCTTTCGTTATCTTCCTGTTAAGAATTGGAGCAAAATATGTTAGATCGGTGATTTCCACCTCTCTATCGGAGATGCATTCTTTAACCGTTTCCGCCCAAGATTGGTGCCATGTGCAACTGCCTGGAAAGTTGGATGTAGTGTTCGCATGTGGTAATGCAGAGACAGAACTGTTCACAGGAAAGTCTCGAGAGGAGCTAGAACATGCAGGAGCACCGTCGCTTGGCAAGGTGCTGCAACCGAAAGTAGACAGAGCGTGGCCGCTGTGCTGTGTGGAAAAGGTTCGTACCTCCTTTGGAATAGATGCTGGGTGGGAGGCCACATCAGGATGTGAAGGATTAGGTGGTTTTGGAGGAGGAGGAAAAATAACCGTTCCCACCTGGAAGTCAAAGTTCACCATGGCAGCAATTTTTTTTTAAAAATTAATTTTATAATATATATATATATATATATTGTTGAATAAACAGTTTCTGCCATAATAAATTAATGTAAAATAATCACATGCTAAAATACAAATGTTATAATTTTAGAAACTGGAAACGTATTTTGGGCTTAAGATTAACTTATGGAATTCTTTTAATTAAAATAATATTTATTATTAAATAGTTGATAATAGCCCTTAATCAAATTAATTCTTAAAAATACGAAGTCAAGTTGAAAAATTATAAAACTTTTTCTGAAGGTAGATGAGACATATTTTGGGCTAAGAAAATTTTTCTAGAATTTTCTCAATTGAAATTATATTTTTAATTAAATAATTAAATACAGTTATAAAATAAATTAATTATAAAAAATAATAAATTAAGTTTTAAAAATCTGAATTTTTTTTTGAAGAGACTAGGAAACATCCAATTCTTTTGAAAAATTTCCAAAATTTCATCGATTGAAATTATATTTTTAATTAAATAATTGATTCCAGATCGAAAGTAAATTAATTTAAAAAAATATGAATTAAGTTCAAAAAACCTTAAAATTTTAAAGTAAGCGACTTACATGGTGCAGAAAATATAAAAATATAAAATTGAAATTTTAAACCATTAATTATTTTATAGATAATAAATCAACTCACAAAATCACTAAATAATAATAAAATATGTATATACATATTTAATAAAATAATTTTATATTTTATAACACAATAGGTATTAAATATTATAAGAAAATTTTAAGATTAAATATATACAAGATATAAACATATATACAATTATACATATAGACAATTTGCAAATCTATATACGTTTAATCTAAATCTATTTATATATGTTAATATAATCCAAAATTAAACTTTTTTCCAGAAAAAAATTCAACAATAAATCAATAAACAAAATACTACAACAAGCACATAACCAATTCAATTGTAATAAGCACATGTACCCACAAAAATCTCACCCAATCTAAATAATAAATAGATCTGAATACAAACAAGTGATTTGGATGTAAATCAACATTCATATGATAAAATTGAAATCAAAATGATAATAGTAAATAAAAGTTCACCTCCTAGTGAAGCCTTTGAGTCCACGTTGAATGGTGAATTCTCTTCTAAGAACAATTCCCAATCCATCAGGTTGCTAATCTGGGATCGGAGACCTTCTACTACAAATTAGTATTTATAATTTAAATTGGATTTGAGAATTTTGGGATGATTTTAGAGGAGAGTTTCTACCATTAAAATGAGGAGGAGGAAGAAGAAGAAAGTGGCGGCTCAAAAAATCAATAAGCCTTTGACTAGGGTTATGAGATTAGCTTTTATATGGGTAGGATAAGAGAGCAAATAATAATCTCAACCAAATCTCAAAACCCTAATCTCATGCATAGTAGCTGCCCCCTTCCTCTATCAAAAACAATGACTTTCACTTCTAAAATCCATGGGTTGTGAGTCCATTTAACCCAATTTAAATGTACATAATTATATTCAACAAAATTTGTTGTCGATATCTCATATCGATCAACATGCTTATAACTTTTTAAAAATACATGCAACAAATTTATTTCTCAAATCATATCCAAATTTTATAATTAATATTTCATAAATATTAATTAATTTAACCGATTTATAACAATTATAAACTAATTAAATCATTCGGCCTTAAGAGAATTCATCGATTCGGTTGTGCGACTCTTAGGATAAATTCGGTCAGCGATTAACGTCGAACTATTCAAACGTTAACGTTCACACTTCACTTAGTAGGTGGTGTGACATTATGGCCAAATTTATTGCTTACTTATTTTAGGAAAAATCTTATTTTAATTTGATAAGCGTTACCCAGCTGTGACAATTATTTACACCAATTATCTTCGTCAAAACTATATCACTTTGGACTTATTGAATTTGGTAATGGTCAAAAGTTCCAACATCGTCCACATTCAACTCTATAGTCCAAACACAAAGTCCTTGGTTCAATAATAACAATTGCTATTAATCGAACTACCCTGGCCAGAGATTTTGACTTTGGGTTGACTTGAGTTGACCGTGATACTAACCCCATATAACCGAGGAGACGAATCCTCTCTTGAATAGTGCTTCACTTCCAATACTTCCACTCGACCCAACTATAGTCACTCAATGAACGTCGTGCCATGATTTGACTATAATCAAAGCAGAGCTTTTATATTGAAGATTCATAGTATTCTCAAGTCAAAAAAACTACGTAAATTATTCACATCGATATTTTCTATTTGACCTTAGTTATATTAACCAACAGAAAACTATCGAATGAGTCATTCCATAGTTATCCAATAACTATTAATATGTAACCCCTAGGTGCCCACAACAATCATGAGTTATACACCGCCCAACATTTGGAGAGCGTTACATACTCTAGTCTCAACGGATACATCGATATTCAGTCTCGATGCATCTTAACTAGGAACTTTTAAAATGGTATATTTATTTTTATTGTGATAAATTACTCACGGTTACAACACTTTGTAACTACTGTCACAAAACATACCATTTATGGATTTTTTATTAAATATACTTTTAATTAATTAATATAACTACATTATATCAAGTATATAATAGAAAAGAAACACCTTTTTTTCGAACAAGATTAGCCAATGAGTTAGATATACGTAACAAATTACATAATTGCCCTTGGGGCATACCCCAAACTCTATCAGGATTTCCATCAACGATTGGACTATAGGGTTACCGCCCGCCATAATACACCTTTAGAAAAATGTATCGAGGGCCACATATGGACCCATTGCCAACACAGAGTCGGCCTGCCTCTTTAAAATGACAAGCCGGATTACATCATTCCCTAGGCACCAAGGCTAATAAATATGTGCACCATCCTTGGCCCACTTTTCCATGTGCACGCATACCAAATCCATAAATACCTATTCTAGATCGAGAAATGACTGCTCCTAATGGTAGAGAACCACATAGCTCTACTGCATATCCCCCGTTTAGTCATTACCGGGTTGTAAGGCTTGTGAAGTCACGATTACCTTTTTCCACTCTTAGCAATTCCCACTTGGAATGCTAACACTACCTTCCAGACACAATGCAATGCCAACATTCTTCCATACAAGTTGTTCAGGATAAGAACAAACTGAAGGCACTACTTCTACTACATCCATTTTGGAATCACCCTCAAGATTAGTAGCAAGTAGCCCCTGCACTTCAAAAGACTCTATCTTCAATCATCTTGAACCTCTTCCTAAGCATCAAACTTGCATATGGTTTTGGAGTGGTTACGATTTCGAGTCATCTCATATAAGTACACTCTCCTACTTAGTGGTCGCTCCAAAACTGAATCAATAGTTTCAGCAAACTCAACCCCGGTTCTTTTTGAAATAATCAGACAATACATAAGAACAGAGATCACCTCCTAACCGTTTTAGTGGACAGATTTCCTTATCATTTGTCCTAGGAGAACAAAATGAGATTTATATGCACAGTTTAGTGTCATCAAAAATGACCGTGCCATATAACTCACGTGTTTCTCCTAGATATTTCTAAAGCTATATTTTGAACCAAGATTTAATAGTCGGTTATTTAACTATCAAATAACAAACAATCAAACAGATTTATTCCATGTGCGATTCACTAAGCCTTTATGAACTAATCTTTCATTAATTAAAATCTCTTTCAATTATTTGATTCAAAATATATTTACAAAAGATAATTTTCACAAAACCCCCTATACTCCTTTTAAATACTTGGAAAAACATTCATATACTTATCTCACCGGTATAAGTGTATTCACAACGCATTATACTTTCAATACTTAGAAAATGTATCTATATACTTATCTCAACGAATAAGTATATTAACAAAAGCTTAAAGAAGATTTCTCTTCTCACAAATTCATATTTAAACGGGCTAAAAACAAATACCACTTTAAACATTTCTTAATATGAACCAAATCACCTATCCTTCGGTATTGAGTATGAAAAGAATGTTTCCATAACACCATAATTAAGAAGAATTAATTACCAAAATAAAATCTCATTTCTTTTATAAAATTCCCTTTTTATAAGCCCGTTTCATATTTATAAATCCTTTTATAAATCTCCAAATTAATTTATGAAACTTCTTTTATGAATCCCTTAAATGCTTGTAGAATTTCTTTCTTTTTATGAAACTCTTTTCTATTAATGAAAATTCTTTTATAAATCTCCCTTTATAAACTCCTTTATACAAATCTTTTATATGATCCTTAATGAGAATCCTTTTATAAATCCAAAACCCATTTTTATAAGGCGCACACACACATATTTAACACCATCTATGATATCTTTAAAACATCACTTATAAATCCATTCTTTTATTTATAAATTGCCATTTGTAAATCTCTTTTACAAATATCACTTATAAAACTCTTTTATAAAATATCGTTTATAAATCCCCTTTACAAAATATCATTTGTAAATCCACTTTTACATATATCCTTTTATTAAGTACAATTTCTTTTACAAAACAATTTATTATTTATAAACACCTTTATTAAATTATTTAATTACTTTTAAACATCATAAATAAATAAACTTTAAAACATCGTTAATAAAATAAACTAATTAACTTAAAACATCCTTAATAAAATAATTAATTAACTTAAAGCATCATTAGTAAAATCAATTAATTAACTTAAAACATCATTAATAAAATCTATTAAATTTACTTATACCATAATTTAATCAATTAACAAACTTAAAGCAACACAATTAATTCTTTTTGAAACCACGTTAATAATATAATTAAATATTTTAAACAATATTAATAATATAATTAAATAACTTTAACATCTTTAATAATATAATTAAATAACTTACTTTAAACCATTATTAATAAGATAATTAATTAACTAACTTTAAAACATTATTTATAAACACTTAACCTCAAATTGTTATAAAATTAAAGCTAATTTAAATCCGTACTTTACAAATTCGAAAAGAGGCTTAGTGACCACAATGGTACTTAGACAAACTACCATTTAATTCAATTTAACTTTCCAAGTCATATCATTGGTATTCTACATAAGCTAACATATATTTAAATAAAATTCATAATTAGCCATAAATAACTAACACATTACTTTTTCAATTTTAATTAACTGGTATACAAATCAATGTCCCAATTTATATAATAGTAGAACGAGGATTTATTCTGCTAAATAGATGTCATCGATAATCTATTCAGATCTATTCGGTTTAATTATAGTAGAATGGTGATTTATTCTACTAAACAGATGTCATCGATAATCTACTCAATTTAGTTATAGCAGAATAGTGGCTTATTCTACTAAACATATGTTCAAAATAATCTTTCCATTTATAATAGCAGAACGGTGTTTAATTTGGCCAAATAGATAACACCAATGAAGTAAAATTAATTTAACTACGTCATTATTTTAAAACAACGTAATTACGTTTAATCACTATTTTTTAATCATAAATTTGTACTTCGTTAAAACTATCAACTATTAATACTATAGCATTGTACTCGTCAATACGAGTCAAATGCAAAAATCCTCGGGTAAAACGAATTTAAAATGAGCGAGATAACACTTTTTTAAAAATTAACACACATTTATTTAATATAAATTAAAAACAAAGAATCCAAAGTTGCTTCTTACCTAATATCGCACGGCCCAAAGCCCACCATCTATACCCAACCGGCTTTGCTACAACTCTTCTCTCCTAAACTAAAAATCTCATTTCAAGCATTCAAAAACGCGTCCAAAACAAAAGACCGCCTTGATCCACTACACACCGTCGTCGCTCCAATCCACCGTGACCTACACCGCTGCCATCAAAAGCCAACACACTACCTCACCTATGATCGCCTACGAAGCACGCCAACGACAGTTGACGCTTGAACCCACCTCCTTTCTTCCAAAAACTACATCCAACATTGACCACTAAAAAGGCTGCGACCCCCACCAGAAAGCTCAGCTCATCGAGATGAGCACGACCGTACCATCACCTCAGCCTCTGACTTGAGCACCCCTAGCCCCTGCCCTAGGCAGCACCTCCATTTTCCCCTCCACTGACCGCCGCCAGCCTTGCCACCATCTTTCCATTCCTCCTAGACACTGTCGCCTCGCCACTGCACTTCCTTATAGCCATGCTCACAAACACACACCCATACTTGCATTCACGCACACACTCACACAGCGCACACACACACTCCGCACATAAGCACACATGAATTAGTCGCACACACACTCACTAATATATGTATGTATGTATGTATGTATGTATAGCATATTGCTGTATAAGAAGTTATGTGATAAATGAAATGGGAAAAAGTTGTTGTGTTTCATTTGGCAGAGAAAGGAAAATGGAAAATATAAATGTGTGAAAATGTGTCCAACTCTTGCCCTCCGTGTATACTTGTGTCCCCATATATATATTTATAATCACAACATTTACTTCATAGCAAAGCAACCAAAGTCAACAGTAAGTATAAGCAAAAAGATGTGAAAAGAAGGTTGTGTGGGAATATTATGTTGCGTGCGTGTATAGATTGTGTGAAAGTTTTGTTATGAATTAAAAAGTTTTACGATACACTGCCGCATAATACCACGTTTGCGTACGAGCTGCAAATGACAGAAATAAAAATACGATCGTGCATAACAATACGACATGATCACAACACATTAATAAAGTACACTATTTAACTTATTCTATAAAGTTTCAAAATTACCAACATTTGATGTAAAATACGTCAAACAAAAATTTAATAATTTTTCAAATTAAAAATTATGAAAAATCTTATAAATAAATTAAAAATACGTCACTAAAAATCAAATTTTAATTTGAAACATAGATTTTATTAAAATTAAGTTTCAAATATTTAAATAAATTAAATATTCAAATTCAAAGGCTCAAAAATTACGGATCGTTACAATATGTATCAGACCTTGTAGCACAAGGAGGTGGGTCTAGGAAATGTTTTTATTGACAGTAACATGGTCTTGTAGAGCATGAGGCGGGTCCAGAACTGTTTATATATGTATTAGAAACTGATCATGTATATATGTGATGTAGATATGTTTCACTCACTCATACTTATGCCTGACCCACTCTTCTCTTCCTTTTTATCTGTATTATTTTGGTTGATGGAGCTTAGAGACATGAAGGGCTTGATGATGAAGGTCTAGTTGTGCGTATATTCAGGGCCGGCCCGATGAGTTGGGTTGCTCGAGACGAATACAACATTTGTTGCCTTTTATACAAAATAAACTAAACAAGACTAATATTATAATACATATATTTTTAGTTCACATAAAAACACAAAATATTTCTAACGTACATTGATACATTATACAAAAGTTTTAACATGCTATGATAATAAACCATCATCTACATCAAGCATTCTAGTATGATACATCAAACTATTTTAATGAAAACAACTTCTTCTTGCATTTCTTGAAGCGAACTCTTCAATTATATCGTCATATTTTAGCATATTCAAATATTCATTTTCAATTGAGATCATTGCTAACCCACTTAATCTTTCTTGTAACATGGTGCTTTGAAGATAAGTTTTAATTAACTTCAATTTAGAAAAGCTTCTTTCCGCCGAAGCAACCGTGACGAGAATAGTCAATAAAATCCGATATGCAACTCACACGTTTAGAAATCCACTCACATCCCGATAAGATCTTAAAAAATCAAGAATACTAACTGATTTTGCCACTTCCAATGGTAATATCCTTTCAATTGTTTAAGCTCAAGAAATAATCCCTTTTCACAAATATCACTCTCTTGGTTGTGTTCCAAAAATATTTCAAGTTTCAAGCATTGCTCTTTTAATTGTTTATCATCAAAAATCTTAAATTTTGCATTTAATAAAAATCCAAAAATCTCTTCATAAAGCTTGAATTGTTCAAATCGATCGGTAAGTGAGGTTAGAGCTTGATCTATTATGTGAAGAAAGTAAGTGACTCTAAATTTATCTTCCAAAGATTGGCTTTCATCAATATCAACTTCTTTATCCTCGTCAAATTGCTTCTTTCTACGAACAACTCTTTTTTTCAGAAATTTTGGTTCAATGCCAACTTCTTCCGCAAGTTCTTTAGCTTTATTCATCATTTCATCATATCCAACTTCTCTAAAATCTTAAAAAATGCAATAAGTCCACTTACATTATTAATTGCATTCTCGATATCCATTTCCTCCGCTTGAAGTATTTTGCTAACCCGGTTAGTATTGTCTAATATAGTATACCAAATACATAAACTAATCAAGAATTCAAAATCCTCTAAAGCATTTTGACATAAAGCTTTAGCTTCCACCCTCGCAATATCATCATTGGAATTATTAGCAATATATACCAAAGCATCTCTTAACTCTGATGGTTGAGTTCTTATCGCTTTAACACTTTCAATATGGCTTTCCCAACGAGTTGCGGACAATGCCTTAGGAGTCAATCCCTTTACATATTTTCTAAGTATTTCCCATCGATGTGTTGACCTGGAAAATAAAGTATAAATTTTTTACACATAAGCAAAAAAATTTCTAGCTTTAATACATGATTTGGCCATATCACATAAAGCAAGATTCAAGCTATGACATCCACATGAGATATAAAATGCTCTAGGATTTATGTCAAGAAGCCTTTTTTGTACACCTTGATGTTTACCTATATAAATATTAAGTTACCATTCATAAATATGTTGAAATAATAAATGATCATTTATAGTTATTTATCTATTTCGAAAAAGAACATACCTTTCATATTTGATCCAGTATCATAACTTTGTCCTCTTACATCATCAATATTTAGTCTAAGATCGATTAGAATATCTTCAAGCTTTTTGAAAATGCCAAGTTCCGATGTGTCATCAACCTCAATGAATCCAAAAAAGAACTCCTCCACCTTAACGTTACTTGCATGTTCAATATCTACACATCTTATAACAATTGACATTTGTTCTTATGGCTTAAATTCGGCATACAATCAAGAATGACCGAAAAGAATTTTGCTTTTGATATTTTCATAAGCAATATTTCTTTAATCTTTTTGGCCAATAGAAGTATTAGTTCATTTTGTATTTTATGGCTAAGATAATGATTGTTCATTTCGTTATTTACCACGCGTCTAAGGTGATCCTCCATAATTGGATCAAATTCGGCAACAAATTCTATGAGTTGGCAAAAAAGACCATTGTTCTTCTCATAGATTTTTTCATTAGATCCACGAAATGGTAAATTATTTCGGGAGAGAGTTTTCACAACACCAATAATGCGAACACTTTTTTCCATCGTTCTCTCTCTTGGTCGATTAGAGGCTCCATTTTTTTGTCAATTGTTTCTTTTAGTTGAAGGCCTCTATACAAATCTACCCATTTGATAAGACTTGTGGTATGTTCCGAATTACATTCATGCTCTCGAAGTTTTGTTGTAATATTATGCCAATCATTAAATCCTTCTTCTCCTAATTTGAATGATTTTTGTGGATTTTTGAATAACTTGCAACAAAAACAAAAAACTTTATTCACCTCATTTGAGTAGACAAGCCATTTCCGTTCATACTCCTCTCCACGTGGATAATAACCAATATAATGTTTAGAAGAAAAATGTCTTCCATCACTTTCATGTTTAGGAAACTTATCATTCTCTTTTAAAATTTTAATAGGCCCATTTCGAACTAACATCACTCTTTTACTATCCGTATTTTTCCCCATAATCCCGGATCATAGTTGACATCGAAATCTTTCTCAAGGTCAAGCTCAATAATATCATGAGCAACAACTTCATCAATATTATTAACTCCTTCATTGTTGTTGCTTTCTTCACTACTACTTTCATTAATAACGTCTTCATTTTTTTCACTTATCAATGCTTCATAAGTCTCAACATTCTCATTGATGGCATGATCTTCGTCACCAATTTGTACCACCATACATGAAGTTGAAGGTTGAGAATTTTGAATTTTTGCTTTATATAAGTTGAAAATTGAGCAAACAAGTGATTTTGTGAGTTCATCTCTTTTTTGCTTAACTTTCCTATTGTAAGCTCCGGAATTTTGTTTTCGAAACCGAATCCGATTTTTATCGTCTTCATTTTTCGTCATATTTCCTACACTTCAAAAAATAATATACATAATACAATGACTTTTGAAGTGAAACAAAACAATCAATTCACAATTTCACATTCACTTACAAATATACTTGTATACAGTAATGTTTCAATAATTCGACTGTTTTTGAGAAAATCGACTATAATAATAACTAATTATGTTACTTCATATGTCTCTATTGAATTCATATAAAATTAGGAATCATGACACCATGATGTTACATCACTATATATTATTTGGCAGATTTATAGAACATATACCAAATAAAGTCACCAGAAAGATATAAATATGGTCAATAATATCAGATGGAAAGGTAAAAGCACACAGATATGAAAGCAGTTAACCAGTACTTGCAAAGAAGATTAAACGACGACTAACCTTTGAAGTATAAAAAGGCACATGCAATAAAAAACCGAAGTAACAAGAGATGATTATTAGTATTACTAACAATAAAATAACAATATTGGGAAAAAAATTAGGCGAACAAAACAAAAACACATCTGTGAAAAATTAGATGAAGAAAAAACACAACATCAGTCAGAGAAACATCTTTCAACATTAAAGATACAAAAATTTAAAGCTTCATAGAAAGTAAACCGTGCAGCCTTTATGTAAAAAGAAGTTATCATTGTATACTGGCGTAAATATACAAACTTGTCTTCTTCAAAACAGAATTTCTTTTAAAAGAGGATTCAAATGGTTGGTCTTGCAAATCATATCAACATTACGATCTGTAAATTCCTTTTCTTACATGTCAATAAAACAAAATGAGCTGAAATATCAATCGAGATCCTAACTCCTATTAATGAATATTATCAATCAACTTTTATTTGCAAGTATATAATTTCACTTTTATAATTTCTTAACTAATACTCAATAACTTCTAAACTAATACTCAAAAACAAATATTATCAATCAGATGGATATAAAACTATCAAATCATCAAATTGCAAATTTGCAATACTATCAAATCTAGGGTTTCAGGTTAAAGAGACAAGTTTATAAATTGCAATACTATTAGTCTATCAAATCGGCAAATTGGGGATTTTGAATTAGAAACTAAAATTATATAAAACTAAAGGAGAAACTTGAAAATTATATACATATATTACCTGAGGCTGAGGATGAGAGAATTTTGCAGCTCTCCAGAGAGGAAGACACAGATCGGCAGATGGATGATGGAGCGTCTAGGGTTTCAAGCTTTCCAGCATCGCGCGCGCGAGAGCAGGAAGAAAAAGAACGTTTTTTTTTCTGTGAGAAATTGGAATTTTGCTGCCCTTGTTGGGGGGTTGCCCAATTCCTTTGCCTGATGGGCCTTGACTAATGACCGGGCCTGCGTATATTGTATATATTATGCATAGATTATATAACTTGTATATAGTGTGGCTTGAGATTGGTATTTGGATTGTACAACCTTATGAAGTAATGTAATTGATACAGCGTGATTTGAAGTAATTGATTATTACATGGTATTATAGTTTTGTTCCTTCTATTATGTGTTCAGAAAGCTATAGTTAGAATATTGTTTATTTCTTGTTATCATTTCCTAACGACTTATTATTTTAGGCTTTTGAGGTTTAAACGTAGGTTCGACATTGAACCAAAAGGTCAAGAAAGGCGGGTTATTGCCGTATGTGTTCAAGATAACCAATATCTATACTGGTCAACATGTAAAAGTTTGTGGGGGTAACTCCGAGCTCGATGCTTGGAAAGTATGGGTGGTTAGCCCCAATCTCTTTAATAGAGTTTGAAGTAGACAACAATTGATCGTTTGGGAAAGTGTGTCTTAAAACCTAGTAATGCACTTAGACAAACCTCCACGAAGGTCGTTGCAATTTTTCTATATAAGAAACAGTAGTACATGGTTGATATTTATTTAAACTAACATAATATATTAACAATTATCTAACATTTAATGATTACTCTTTACAATTATTAATACTACCATAACCGCTATTTACAATTTTTTAAAAAACATGCACACTATGTAAATCAATATCCAGTTGGAAGCTCCTATTAATCAGAATACGTACACATAAATTACGAAAGTCATATTTTCCAGTGGAATGGTATGTGCTGGATTAGGCTGAACATTTATTTTATTAATTTTTCTTTGACCTAGTGGCATCTCTGTAGTTTTTTGAGTAATATGGAAAGTGTATGTGATGTGAGTTTGAAACAAGGAAAAATGCTTGAATGTGGATATTATAAACGACTAAGTGTTAGCTATGACTAATTTCATCTGTGTTCGGTGTTCCTTCAAATATGGAAAGTATGTTTATTGTCATACTCATCTAAATCCTTGAGAAATGGTAAATTGTCGCAATTAATCCATCTTCCATGCTTTGTGAACTGTTTTCAAAATTATTATAGAAAAAGATAATTGATAAGTGGGTACGGGGGACAAATATGAAAATGACTTTTTAAATAATTTAAAAAATCCATATGACCGGACGTAAATGTAGAACCATACGGTCTCGGACGTATAAACTCCGCGGACGTTTCTACCATCCTTAAACGCACGCTTAAGCCTAAATTCCACGCCTTAGGGCAACTCCAGTGGTGCAATTACACGCTGAATCAGAGCCAAAAAAATCTCCAGTCGAAGAGTTAAGGCTGAATATTCAGCTTAACGTTCAGGATCCGATTACGGATACTGAACTGGGCTTGGGCGCCCATTTAATGGGCGCCCAAGCCCTGGCACCCATTTTATGGGCGCCCAAGTCCACCCTCCCCTTCACCCCCCTACCGGCTATATCCCGCCTCTACATTCGAATTTCAACGGCTACGAACAGTCATATTTTGACCCCAACGGCTATAAACGGTCATATTTCAAATTACAACGGCTATAAACGGTCATATTTCAAATTACAACGGCTATAAACGGTCATATTTATGATTTCACTATATATACCGGGATATTATTCAGATTGCAATACACACATCTCTTCTTCTATTACAATTATATTCTCAATTCGTTAATATTGAAAGCATGTCTCATCCATTTCAATCATATACCGAAGCGATGAATATGGATAGCTGGGATTTAGATTCTCAACCCTTTCAAAATGTTCATCCCCTTACCGTCCCCCCTCTATCGTTCCATTCTTCAGCTCCATGGTCTGGCGATGAAGATAAGGATTTGTGTTATATTTATTGTCATTTTTCTAACGACTCAGTAAAGGGGAACGACCAAAGTGGAGAGGCGTTTTGGGCAAATGTCATGAGTGCGTACAATAAAAAACATGTTGAAAAGACGAGGTCAATGTCTGCAATCACTGGTCGTTTTGGGAAGATTAATCGACAAACACAATGCTACGAGTCGCAGATCCACAAAATAAGAACAGCAAATCCAAGTGGAATGGGTGGCGAAGTCGACTTGGTAGCGTTTTGTAAAATTTGATTTTTAATTTACATTCATCTCTGATCACTTTGTGAATATATGATTTTGTGTTTCTGTTTTTGTAGAAGAGAATGGCGAACGATCAATTCTTGAAATTATTTCCAAGAGAAAATGGTACAAAGAAACCACACTACTATCAGTTTGCAAACTGCTATGACTTGCTTGTTAGTCAACAAAAATGGAACTCAAACACCGCAAAAAGCTTAAGAGATGTCCAGACGAAGTCGAAGGGGAAGAAAAAAACAAGTAGATCTAATTACAATTCTAGCCCAGGCAATTCTTCTCATATGGACTCAAATGAATGTCCAGATAACGAAGACGAAGAAGCAGTTCCCGCATTTGATGAAGACGCTTTGTTGAGTGGAGAGAAGGTGTGTCAGTGTGCGGTCAAATCACGTACTGCTCAAGAGGTCAGGAATATCCATTATATAAATTCACAAATCGTTATATGTTTAAATCATTTACAAACCTAACATTATTCAAACTACATTGTCGAACATGAAATTTATGCCTCATGAATTGAAGTTGCTTATGCAGTACTACATTCAAACCGATGAGATGTGCGATAATCAGGAGTCAATGGTAATTAATTTTTGCGACACTCTGGCTGAACTCTACAACAACGACGCGGGCTCTCAAGTCAGACGTACTGCTCAAGAGGTCAGGACTGCATACAGAAACTTTACTAGGGCATGCACGCGTTACACAAAGATAATTAACGAGGTAATATTGGAAAATGTGTTTGAGACTACACGTTCGTCTTATGACGGTCGATACAATTTAAAATATGGCACGCCCTTCATTGCCCATGATGCGTACTTCATACGTCAGAACTGGCTAGAAAGATTTGGATGGCCTTAAGATAACATTATTGCTAGTTGGTTATGTAACGTTCGTTAATGTGTCGAGAGCTATCTGAATTGTCTTCTCAAATGATAATTTCTGTTGTTGCTGTCAAAGCTAATACCTATGTGCAATGTTTGTTTATATATGCCCTTGTGTATTGTTTGTTGTCAGATCAAAAGGTAGTGGTAGCGAAAGTGTAATGATTGTGTATATATTCTCTTTCTGGCACATTGTACACAAACATAAAGAATTCACATTGTACACCAACATGTATAATTCACATTGTACACCAACATTAAAATTCATATTTAAACAGACATATACAATTCACATTATACACCAACATGTATAATTCACAGTATACACAGACATATAGAATGCACAATATAAATCCAAGAAAGTGAAAGTATATAAACATAAAGAACACACCGTACACTCAAACAATGACATAAGTACATAAGCTATAGGAACTGCAACATAAAATAAAACGTCTACTGCATATAAACTAAAAGGTATAAAACTAAAGGGATGCAACATCGTCGTCGTCAGCATCATCAGCATCATCATCATCATCTCCGTCATCGTCATCGTTATCATCCCCGTCGTCGTCGTCAGCATCATCATCTCCGTCATCGTCGTCAGCATCATCACCATCATCATCATCATCATCTCCGTCATCCCCATCATCCCCTTCGTCCTCGTCTTCCACACCGTCCTCATCTAAATCACCAGCATCATGCCCACTGGGACCAGCATCACCTCCGCCCTATGATCTGAAAGGCTCATATACAGCAAGTCTAGCTGATAGCTGATCAATCTGCGCCTCTAGCATATGTGTATGATGCATGTACATATCATGCATGGTGTGTGTATGTGCAAGAGTCATATCGCGAAACACACCAAATGAAACTCTGGTCTGGTCCAATCTAGCAGCATACTACATAAAGATGACATTTGACATATTAAGAAACCAAACATAAAATAAAGGAAAAATGGCAATAAACAACAAACGTACCTCATACGGAGGATATAACCGGACTGAAGGTACACCAGGATAGTCGGGGTGATCTGGAAGGACTAAAGGCTGCTCAATCAAAGTACCTGTCACGTCATATGCTCTAAAAGTAGTATCAGGCTCCAACTGCATGGGAGTCTAGGAGAACTATGACGGAATCGGGTCAAATGAAACCTGCGGTACCTGAACTCTACTGGCTACCAGATGAGGTCCAATATGATCAGAGTTGACCCCACGAACATAATCTGGTACGATGTATCTGCGGGGTGCTACTCTAGCCCAATAAGCATCGTAATCCCCATCGATGAAGAAAGTACTACTATCCACCCATCCAGCCAGTCGTAGAGTAGCTATGTACTGATCGCCGATCACTCTATGTCTACCAAACATGTCCTCACAAGATAAAGGATCATATGGTATACGGCGATCACCCGTAATCTGATAAGCACATCTCTCTCCCAAATACCACATAGGCATAAATGCAGGTGTATGCAAAGCAACCCTCCGTATAGATAGTGAATACGCAACCATCGAGGGATGGTCGTCCACCAAAATACCTGCATCTGCTAGATGAGTCCAATGTGAGGCCCAAGGTGTCCGAATGATGTTACCTAGACTACGCATATCAAGCTGTGACCTAGCCTCCATCAAGTCATGCCGTACAACTAAGGGGACATGATGTACGTACTGCATAGTCTCCCATCGTCTCATCCTAGGGAAGTAATGCTCAGCAACCTGACTAGCCGTGTCCTGCATGCGGGGATGCATGTTTGCCGTGTACTCGTAGTACCATAGCGGCAAAATATACCAAAAAGCATACATCTGCTTGACGTCGCCAAGCGCAAATGAATCTAGAGCGGTATAAAGGGTGCCTAATATCGCCGTGCCCCAGTCAATAGTATGTAGCTGGTCTAATCTGACTAGAGAAGCTAAATAGCCTAGTCTAACCGTACCTTTTTGGTTCGAAAAAAAGGTCGAACCAAACAGGTACAACAGAAATGCTCTAGTAACCCCATCCATCATATCGGCTCTACCTATATAACTGGTGATGTACTGCTGCAGGTACGTCAACTTAACAGAACCACTACTGACGCAGGCAACATCTATCAGTGGTAAAAAACAGTAAACAGATTGGGCGACTCGTATAAATCATCAAATGGAAAAGGTCGAAGACCATGTCGTCCAATCTCAATCCCAGTAAACATGTAGAAATCAACTGGGGTGATACCAAGTTCAAAATATGAAAAATGAAACGTATGTGTGGTGGGCCACCACCTCTCAGCTAATGCCTGAATGAGAGGTCGATCAAAGGACTGAACAGGCCTAATCAACAAAAATGATCCAAAAGGGCTGGCCTGTAGCCTCTCAATAATAGGACCGGGAAGATAGTCATAAAACTGGGTAATGCACTTAGCCCAACTACCCCGACAGTGAATGTAATGGTCCTATAGATAATTTATGAATTAACAATTTTTGATACAGTAAGGGTTATTTAATATGAGTATGTACTGTACATATTAAAATAACAAGTTATATTAGTTTGCAATTTATACCTGTATGGTCGTCAAAGCGGTTTTGGGTCTATGCCGATAACCATCTGGCAGCTCATGTAAAACACGTAGATCGTCTGGTGAAACTCCAGATGGTGACGGAACGTGTAATGGTCCAGCTTGCTCCGTTGGATGTCTCTGAACTGTTCTTCGGGCGATTTTGATTGGACGCGGCGGCATTTTTTTTAAATTTTCTAATTTTAAAAAAAAATTAAAACGAAAATAATGAGAGTGAAGAGAGAGGGTGGGGAGGCGGCGCCCATTTTATGGACGCCTTTGTTCAGGCGCCCATTAAATGGGCGTCCGAGGCCAGACACGCATTAAATAGGCGCCTGGCCTCTAGGGCCCGTACCCATATTACGGGAGCCCGTAATGTTGTGGAGTTGCCCTTACCATCCAGAATTCTGAAAATCCAAATTGATTAAACCATCGAAACCCTAATTTCAAAAAATAATGAAGAAGTACGGTCTTAATCTTCGTATACCACCAAATCAGCAAAAGAAACAAGCTTCTTCTTCTTCACAACCTTTATCAATCCGTCCCCCTCCTTCGATTTTTAAAGAAGAAGACGATGACGAGAATGCAGTGGAGAGTGAGATCTCTAGACAAGCTGCAGCTAGCAAATCGGCTAAAAAGGTATTAAATTTTACCAGTAGCTTAAACTACACCTTAGTTGATGTTAAAATAGATATACCGAAGTGTTTATACGATAGTTGTTATATTTTCCTAATTCATGGTGCTAGAAAAATATGCAATGGATAACGTGAACGCCAATGGAAGTTAAGTTGGAGGTTGCAAGTCAAATTAATCCTTATATTAAATTGATAGAAAAGAAAAGAAAAAACCCGATTTTAACAATAAAAGAGCTGTCCGATTACAGTAAATGGATTACAATTTTTAAGATGATTGGAGTCTGGAGTAGGGATCTGATCTTGTTAATATTGTTTAATTGAATATATAATTCAATTATGATATGCAATCATATGAAAAGTTATTTTTTTTTGATGTTATTTGTATAGGTTGAAGAACAATACAAAAAGGCACTGGAGGAGGATCCGTCCGTGTTTGACTATGATGGGTGTTATGATGAAATGAAAGAAAAGATTGCTCGACCTCGACTTGAAGATAAAAGTGAGAGGAAGGTATGCTTCCACATTATTTTGTCCCATTTCCATCTGATGTTTGCTAAACGAAACTATTATTACTTCTGTCCTGTTAACACTTAACAATGTCATTTCTGAAGTTGGATACCACACGAATGCTACTTATAATAGCAGCACATTCTACTGATCAACATGTAACCGCATTAATATCGATCACACACTCCTTGAAGCGCCATATGGTTTGAGACATATAGTAGCACCTAACATCATCTTTAGGTGGATAAAAGTTACATGATTTATTAAGGATAATAAGCATAATCATTACTAGTCATTGTCAAGTATTTAGGAAAGAGTGAATGCTTAGAAATATATGCTATCAAATTTGTATTGTACCACAGATAATTATTGTGAGCATGAAACATTCTTATTAGTGGAAGAAAAAAAAAGTTCATGTGGTGCAAACAATAAAACGAGTTTAAGCTTGACACACTAAAACATCAGTTATGTACCATAATATCAATGTGTCATCTTTTGTGATTCTAATTTGTGGCCAAATCACTTTTGTGAATGATTAGATATGTATTGCAACTACTTTCTATTTGTATAGATGAATACTTGAATATATGTTACTACTACATTTGTTATAACATTTCAGTAAAAGCGTGCTTAGTATCTTAGTATTTTTAATGCATTAAATAGTAGATTCGAAAGGGTTCTGTTAATGTTTTGTTACTGCTACCATTATTATCATTCAACATCTTTTGTTACATTGTTGTCTTCTTGGCAGTCAAAATATATTGAAACACTGATGCGGAAAGCAAAAGAGCGGGAGCGCGAACATGAAATAGTATACGAGAAAAAGTTGTTGAAAGAGCGAAGCAAAGATGATCATCAGTTTGCTGATAAGGAGAAGTTTGTAACAAGTGCTTATAAAAAGAAGCTTGCTGAGCGTAAACAGTGGGAGGAAGAAGAAAGATTGCGCCAACTTCGGGAGGAACAAGAAGATGTAAGTATGATTTACCTTAGTGTGTAACATGTTTTGAAAACGTACATTTACATATATATACATTATATATGGAAATGTTTACGTGTGCCATTACCCATACATATGCTTTTGAAAAAATTTATACTTTTGGGATTGGAAGAGTAATGTTAGGGAGGAACAAGAAGATGTAAGTATGATTTACCTTAGTGTGTAACATGCTTTTGAAAACGTACATACTTTTGTTTGATGTTGGTAGCATTTACAAATTTATTGTTACAGTAATTTTGCATTCTTCACCACCAATTCGAAAATTACTTCAACCTCTAATATCAAACTTCAATTCAATCCTTGATTTTAAACACTGATCGACTTCAGTGACTTTAATTGGATGTCCTAGTAATTTCTGATTTCAAACACATTTATCTCCAAATTTATATTGTAACTCCACTTTCAGTTTAGCATCATTTCAAACCTTAAATTTCCACTAGTGAGTTGATGCGAAACTCAAACTTGTATTCTCCCAAAAAGTGGATTTTTTAATGATGTTTTTCCAAAAAGAGAGTTTCAGGGTTGTTTTGGAAGTTTTGTAAGAAATGAGAATCTACATGATTTGATAGTAACAGTAGGCGCTTCTGGACTAAATTCTACTGCACTCATTTCACACGTGACATTCTAACATCTTTGTGAATAGTTGTATCATTGGCCACATACAGGCAGTGGCGGAGCAAGCCTGGAATTTCAGATAGGGTGACATTTACATCATATAAAAAACACACCAAGAAAAGTTGAAAATGATTCATAAATCCAATGCTTTTTCATTGCAACAACAATTGATGCATTACAGGGGTGTAAAGTGGCATCCGAAGATGTATCGGGAGATGGATAAATAATCAATTAAGCAAGAATATAAGCATGTAAAGTGGAGTGTTTGATTTGTAATTTGAGATTGGGCTGTTTTGTCCCAGAATAATTGGGTTTGGGCTATTTTTCACAAAATTAATCTTGTACAGGGCTAAACTGCAGTTTGACTCTTTGAGATAGGGCTGGGGCCTAACTTGAGATAGGGCTGAATGGTAGTTTTTTTGTTTTTCTTTTTTTCTTTTTCTGAATGATTTCAAAATTTTCAGCTAGGACATCTGCCCTAACTGACTTAAATTTGCCTCGGCCCCTCTACATAGGGGAGTTTGACCCAGCTAAGTTATTAGTATTGTGATTTATATATGTTTTCTTTTCATCCTTTTTTCTTAAGGTTCATAGTGACCATTATAAGTTTTTTGTGAATAAACACGAACATTTTACTCCATGAGACTAATCTCTAGATGTCTTGGCCACTTCACAGAAATATACAAATTTTATTAAACATCACAATTTTACTGCAATAGAACCATGGTGTAAAATGCTGTCAATTTCAACTAACATGATTATGTATTTTCAGTAAGCACATATTAGTTTGCGAGCCCTTGTAATGCTTGTTAGGCTTGTTTATATACAAAAATATCCTCATATCATATGATGTACCCTTTTTTATTTATGGCTGAGGATATGTGTGATTATAGTATTTACAACATGTTTTGTGTTTTCAATGCATATATGAATATTTTACCATGTATTCTCGAAATATTGGCATAAACTTCAAAAACCCGAAATTAAACAACCAACACATTTTATTTTATTTCTACCTTTTCAGGTTACAAAGAAAAAGGATATTAGTGTTTTTTATTTTTCGCTAAACAATAACATAGCATTCGGTGGTGGAGGTGCACCTACCAAGCCTTCAAAACAGGAGAAAACAAGCAGTGTAACTGAAAATACCGAAAAAAGGTCAGAAGTCGAAAATCCTCTTAACTCAGCTTCTGTTAAAGCCAGCACAAACTACAGCAGTGAAAATAAAATTACAAACAAAGACAATAAAATTACGAACAAAGATGCAACAGTGAAACCTGCCGTTGAAGAAATTACTGTTTCAGAAGAATCAAACAAGAAAAGAAGTGAACCTGAAAAGGAGGAGGAGGAATCTACTGCAAATAAAGAGCAAAATGCAGAGACTGCTGGAGTTTACAAGAGAACCGTGGATGCAGTTGCTGCAGCTAGAGAGCGATATCTAGCAAGAAAGAAAGCTAAAGAACAGTTTTAGTATGCAGTTTAAATTTTGTTTATATTTTAAATAGTTACTATACTAAATTTCTGAATCATTGATCTCATATATGTTCCTACAGCATTGGTGTTTTTATGTAACCATATTATGATGTTCATTTCATCTAGTTTCAGTTATCTTTACTGAATGATCTTTATAATATTATTTAGCTTTAACTCGACTCTATGAATTCATTCTTCTTTATGCTTTCTCTGTTTACGTTGTCAAATAATTTATGCTTTTAATCAAAATGATTGTTGAATATAGCATCAAAATGAGGGAAGCTAAGCAGACAATGCCATTTAATGCTTTTGATCCTGCTTTGAGAAGCTACTCTACTTTTGATTTACACCATTCAACCCAAGACATGGTGAAGATAGGGAAAGTCCTGAAAACTAAGTATTGGTTTCTAGTCGTGTCAAAATAGTTTATACAACATTATCGAATGAAGAATGTTTTGGGAATTTGTTCTGATAATATTGTTTTAAGTTTGATATAACACGTGCACTACAAAAATCAACGTTCTATTTTCGTTACGTAATTCCAAACCATATACCATAAATACTAGGCGGGGGATACGGCATGTAACCCATTGGAAAGCAATTATTCCCAAAAAAAATCAACCCAATCGTTTATTTTTCAAAGGAATTTTTTTAACTTAGTGAATTTTAAAAACTAATTACAAATTTAGATCAGCTTTATAACTTATTACAAAAATAGAGCATTTTGTGCCACATCAGCGTCATGTGTATTGGCTTGATCAGCTTTATAACTTATTACAAACTACGGATTTTCGATTTTAAATTCAAGTTAAAACTTGATCGAAAGTAGATCTACTTGAGGAGCAACAACTATTTCATCCTCTTGAACTATTAAGGTATGTTTTTGTTAACTCTAATTCATTTTTTTTGTTTCTATGAGTATATGTTGTTAACCCCAACTATCAATAGATTCTGACTCTATAATTGCATAGGCTAAACGGTATAGATGATCATTCACATCAACGGCGTTGGCTACAAGTAATGTCCCTTTGTATTTCCCATACAAATGTGTGCCTCAATACAAAGCAACAAACGACAATGTACAAAACCTTAAATACAAGCGCCAAAAGCCCAAAAAGCTCGATCGAACACTCTATATGCATCCGTAGTAACATGTCCGACGCTCCCTGGAATCGTTCTAGCAATTTCAGCAAAATATTGTCTTACAGTAGTATAAGATTCTGCCCAATCACCGTAAATCATTTCCACTGCCTTACTCAAAGCTCTCCAAGCCTTTATATAACTAATTTTCACAAACGATTGTTTTTCCATTAATACTTGTACGGTACCGGCTGTTATTATCCAAATCGGATTTTACGAAAGGTAAGTTCTTTGAAACTAGAAAGTGGAAGTCGCTTGCTTGTGAGTGGAGTTGACTGTTGCGTTAACACATTTGTGCTCGATTAGTTCCATACAATCCACCAACTCTGCTCAGATTTTTTTGAAACAATAGCATGGATTCTCCAAGGACAGTTGGCATCTATATTGCAAATGGCGGTGTATTTGGTTTTATTTAATTTTATAGGTTTAAAAGACACAACATGTAGAATTGACCATTCGCTCAAGTGTTGTAAGAATTTTACTTTCGTCTGGAAAATAATACCAACTTTAAAGCCCCTTTGAACGCCGATGGTTGAAAATAACTCATTGTTGAATTGAAGATTTGCAACAATTGACCTAACCATTATCTGTGTATTGCATAGATTATCATCCAAATGTACATCCATTTCCACCTCATCACTATCTTTAGGAATATTGTCTTCAACCGCAAAATCATATTTTCGGGCTTCATTGTAAACTTGCATACCATCGATCCAAGACCTGTCATTCTTTGGGACATTCACTACATCCATACTATTAACATGGGGATCAACATGTACATCTTCAACTAGATCCATGTCCATTTCCATATCAACATGTGCTTCGTTTGTTGTTACGTCCACATAATCTACTTCTACATTAAATTGTGTAGCAATATCATGTGCGGGAAATCTGTAATTCACAAATAAGTCTGATTTTAATCTACAAATCAAAACTAAGACTTAACAAATTTAAAATATACTAAACAAATACCTCTGACTCATATGGTATAACTCGGATGGAATAAGATACATAAAAGGAGACATATGAAAATTTGATGGTCCAGCACTACTTTGCGGGGTTGATCGATGTGGAGTATAACTGCATATAGAACAACGCAACTTACAACTAATGCATAACACACATAAAAATATGTTTCACCTTCCAAGTATATGTGTAAAACTACCTTTACTTGGATAATGAACACCTTCTTGATAACTCATACACGACGGATATCCAAAAAATAATTGTTGTTGACCGTAATTCGCTGTCATAGGTGGACTACTGAAACTCGGAGATGCAATTCTATGATCAATGCTTACTGTCTCAACCATTCTAGAATAGTCTTCAGTTCTGTGGTTAACTACTTGTGGTGGTACGGGTTCTTCTACTCGCGTCCGTCTACTTTTTCCAACAAACAACTCTATGGATTTGATGTCACTGAAAACATTAGCTCTACATCATCATCATCAACTATTTTAATGGCTTTCGATACTGAATCCGTTGGCCGTACACTCTTAATCTATATCAAATTCATTGGGTTTTATCTTAGTCGTTTTATAAATCGATTTTTCAACCGTGCCAAATTACAACCTTTAACAACTTTAACCGGTTTATATGATCCTCCAATATATTTGCCATAATTTTGTTCGTCAATAATCAATTCACCGTCAAAATAACAAATTGTTGGTACACACTTAGGAACCATTTTACATTTCAATTAACCAACAATTTTACTAATTTGACAAATGACCAAACAACATATACTCATATAAACCCAAAAAAAATAAATTAGGGTTAACAAAACATACCTTAATAGTTCAAGAGGAAGAAGTAGTTGTTGCTCCTCAAGTAGATCTCCTTTCGATCAAGTTTTAACTTGAATTTAAAGCCAAAAATCCGTAGTTTGGGCAGAAATTCAAAATTGGGGTATTTTGGATTTTTTATTATTTTAAGTATGCATAAGATAAAGTGAGAAATGAAAGAGTAAGTGCAAGCTCATATCAGTTTTAAAAATTATGGACGCCATTTGAAATGTTGCACACTGGCGGCATTTCAAATGCAACAAACTATTTTTAAAAACAAAAATGTGCTGGTGGCATTTGAAATGTTGTTAGTACGTGTGTCAGCTGATGTGTCAAAAAATGTCATATTTTTGTAATAAGTAATAAAACTGCATAAATTTGTAATTAGTTTATAAAATTGGCAAAAAAAAGAATCCTTTTCCAAATCCGTGTAAACCATCTGTTCAACCACCATTAGTCGTTTACTCGTAATAATCTGCACCCTTTGATGCTCATCAGAGCTCCACCAATCCTTCGCAGGTGATCATATTTCGGTTATCTTAGGTCGGAATTGCCCATTTTGATCACCATACATATGTTACATCACGATTCCGGCACCAATTTACTCCACTTCGGGAGTCGCACCTAAATAACATTCTTCACGGTTAGCGCATAAGTCAGGGATCCTTGGAGTGTACTGAATTTCCTCGTATTTCAGCGTGCATGGCAAATGGATAAATATCTTGCTAATATTTGCTCCATAAAATATTTGTGGAATTATGGGTTTTGTTGTATAGCAACGTTTATATATTTTTAAGTGTAAGTATCTATGTATTTCTATTAAATAATAGTAAAGTAGAAGAATTTTAAGCTATATGATTAATTCTAGGAATTATCTTCATTCCCCTTAATTCTCTCCAACTACAGATATTTTATTTTTAAAATCATATCATTTATCACTTTACAATTATTACATTAAACTCCTCGTACTATTTTATATTCAAATACCTACTCTTTTAATAAGTCTACAATTATTTATAAATCTTTCTCGGTTCTCTTCCAATATTTTACATCAAAGTCCACATATTTAAATTAATTACATAATCCAAATTTTAAATTAATGGACAACCTTAGTCAACTAATATTTATTCATAAATTCTAAAAAATTAAAGTTTCAATATATATGCTACAGGCGTATCAACAAATTGGTATAAAAAAGATCCTTTTTTATTTAGATATGTGTGTGTTTGTGAGTGTATATAAATCTCATAGCATAAATTATATACATTAACGAAAATAACAAATTTATTTTATAATTTATTTATTGAACAAATTTATCATACAATACATTATATAATTCTATTAACTTCAAACACTAAATTTTTTTTTTTTTTACAATTTCTTAGAAACCATTCTCAATTCTTTTCTAATATTTTACACTCAAGTCCATATATTTAACTAATTGTGTAATCTTAAATTTAAATTATTTAAATAAATTTGATTAACTGATGTTCATTAATCAATCTAATAAATACTAAAAATATAAGAATTTCAATATATATATATAATATTCATTTATATGTGGAAAAAATGATAAAGTTATTTCTTTATTCAGACATAATGATATATAAATCGCATAACATAAAATGTGTACATAAATAACAATAACTCTTCTAATTTCTAATTTAGTTATCTTTAAATTTTTATTATACATTATGTTACATTACATAACATAATTTTATTTTTAACAACCTTTAAAAGATAAATTTATATTTTATATCATTACTATGTAGACACACAAATTTCATCGACAAAAATTAGATTATATAAACATTTACTTTCAACATGTTATCAAACATGTCAAGCTCATAACTCAACTAAATGCTACGTAACATTATTTGCGATTATCAAAGTTGTAAGTGTGACTCTCCTATAACAACATAAAATCTATGATTAACTATGAAATTGTTTAAAAATGAAAACTAAATAATGGATCAAAGTTCACATGTAGATAAACGGGCATAAGATGCTCTTCTCAAGTACAAATACGTACAAAGCTCTTCGTAATTTTCTATAACTTTTCACATTCAACTTCTTATTTTTGATAGTTCTGTTGATTATTAATTCAAATTATTTACATATATTAAATTAAATTAACATTTGTAAATCTATTTATAAATCCTTGAAAAATAACAATTCAATATATACACAACAATTAAAACAAAAATGGTAAAGTTATTTTTTCACTCATACATATAAAAAATATATATCACATGACATAAATTATTTACATCTATAGTATTAAAAAATTTAATTTTTTTAGTAGGACATTATTTGCTACAAATATATATAGCTAGCGAGAATTGAACCTTCAACCTTACATCTGAGCATTACATGTCATTTTAATTTATGATTAATATATCACAATAAATTTATCATAAATTACATAATAAATTTCTAATTTTAGCAGTAATTAAAATATAAATACTATTTTTTATTAACATCGCCGTGTGCAACGCACGGGTTACACACTAGTTTGCAGAGTAACACAAAAATTTGTGCTTATTTTGTGTTATTACATAACAATGTTCACTGTGCAGAAGGCTTCTGCGACAAATTTTGTTCAACAATTACACAACACGTTATTTATTATATTATGCATGAAAATATTTGCATTTCAACCCGACGGTACATTGAACGATAATTAATTAAAAAGAAATTAATTAATAATTAGTAATACCGAAAATAATTTTTTTACAAATGTTAGAGTTTGGCTACAAAAATTGCACCGTTGCGTTCATGATGATTTTCTGATCAATTTTCATATATAAAGTTTTCCGATCGGAGTTTAAACGAAAAAGTTATTAACGTTTGAAGATTTCGTATCGGAAATAATTATAAATGCAATTAAGGAAGTAAATGTAATTAATTAACGTTAACCGTTATTTAACGTCTAAGAATAATTAATGTTAAATTAGATTGGTTAAAAATGTGTAAAATAAAAATAATAACATATAAAAGGAATGAAACGAATGCCTAATAAAAATGGACAATCGGTCGACCCCTAACTGGGATCGGTCAACCGCTAGCGGTCGACAGGTGGAGGGATAGCGGTCGATCGCTATTTGACTGACGGCTGTGAATTGAACCAAGGTTGAATAGTTCGGATTTAATAGAGTCTAATCTAATGGCTAGCATTGAATCGAACCCCTAAGGGCCTAATCCATCACTATTCTCCTCATATTTTCTAAAGCAACGACGAAGCTCTATCATTTTCTCTTCTCCTCAAATTCTAAAATCTATATAAACTATAATGTATAAATATATACATATAAGTGGAGAATAACAAAGGATAATATAGAAGAAGAATAGGATCGAATCGAATCGTCAAAGCCATGGTAAAATTATAAATCCAAATCTAAATTAAATTCAAATATCTTCTTGGATCTAAATTTCTAATGAATATGTATATGCTTCTGGTACATAATTCGATAAAGAAAAAAAAGGAGTCAAATAAGAATAACAGAGTTTAGATCTGGAGATTTGAAAGCTTAAGAATGGGTGAGAGATTATATATTTTATATAATATTGGATTTATATTGTTGTAAACTGTTCCATGGATGCCTGAATATAATTAATTTGGGTTATAGACTTAAATATATGCATGCAATGAATTTGGAAACCATGCCTACATATTTCGTGAATTGTTCACTTGAGTGAAATATTATATGTATGTAACGATCTGCATTCCTTACTCCTAAAGATGACACTTAATACACTCATGGTATCCATGTGCCAATCATCTAAGAGTTCAAAAGAAAAGCCGTTGGGGTAAAAGAAAAGGCAAGAAGAAAGAAAACATAGAATCTCACAATGCAACGGAACAATATATAAATAGGTAGCATAAGATAATACACTGTCAATGCCATAATAATACATCAGAGTCACACAGTTACCAATTTCAGTCAGGACAGTTACAACTGTCTGTCCCCACACCGTTGATACAAAATATATACATACACATCAGAAAATAAAGAAAATAACTAGACATCTTCGAAGTCATCTGCTCCATGCTCCTTCCAAAATTCATCCGTAAGAACCTAAACTACTTGGCTACTCATACAAATTTGAGTACCCAAGAGTTTTAGGGAAAGTAAATAAAAACTCTGGATCAGACATGAGTCTGGTGTGTGTAAAGTCCAAACAACTAAATTATTAAGCTTATAAAACTCTTTAAAAGTAAAGGTATCTTGTAAGACCATGCCGCACATAAACACAGACGAGTTTTACCTTACGATAACCATAACATCTCTATAGAAAATTTCAGTGATACAATAATAATGTCTAAGGTTTAAAGTAAATATTGGATCATAGCCGAAATTGTTACATTTATTATGTTCCAGCATAATAGGTATACAACTAAGTTCGAAGGCACTTATTGGAGAATGGGTTCCATCAATGATAAGGTAAGGGTCTACCTTCCGTACAATACACCTCTAGCGAAAATGCATCGAGGCTGCATTAATTTGCACTTTTGCTACTCAAGACCCGCCCACCCCTTACTGGATAGTATCAAATATGATCACCCCTTGGTTGCGATCAACAACCATACCGGGGCCCAAAGCATACATAAATTCATAAATACCGATTTAGATCAGGCGATGATCATACCCTAATAGGAGCGACCTACTTAGCCCTGCGGCACGTCCATGCTTTAGTCATATTCCGAGTGTGAGGCTTGAGGCTACATTTTACCTTTTATACAGCAGTCCCACTTGGAATGCTAACACAGCCCTCCAGAAGACAATGCAACACTAGCATTCGTCCATACCAGTTGTGCAAAATATGAACAAACCGAATGTACTACTTCTACTACATCCATTTTGGAGTCATCCTCAGGATTAGTAGCAAGTAGTCATTGCACTTCAAAGATCTTCATCTTCGATTCCATCATCTTTTAGATGTTTCTAATCCGAACGCTTACATTGGTTCGAATTGGTTTTTGGATAACTCATGTTATCCGATCTCAGTCTCTTCGAACCAACATTCGGTAATTTTAAAAGAGTCAAGTTATCGACAGTGGACAAATCCACTATCTGTGTGTGTATAGGTTTGCATATGAAAAATAAGAGATCCTATACTTCATTCGCACTTTCCGATTTCAAACAGTGATATCCTTTGATTAACAGTGAAGTTGGACAAGTTAGAAACTAACCTTGACTCGACGTACATTCTTACTTCTCGGGATAGAGATGAGTTTCCATACCTCAGAATTTGGTGTTAAGTATACGACGAAATAACTTTCATATACTTAATTCATCATGACCCATTTATTGAAATTAACTCTGTTATAATTTTCACGTTTCCAACATTTAGACTTCTCTATCCCTCGTCTAGAAACAAGTTCTAGATCTCACAAATAGAGGAAAGCCTACTCATCGGCTTTTAGTGCCAAATACAAGATGACTTACTTTCAATAAAATGTGTCAACATTTTAATCTAACTTATTCATATTTGTTTGGCTACTTAATGACACAGACAAAGAGAATCCCTTCCATTCAAACCATTCTTTGTAAAAGAAAGCTGTTTTTTTAAACAAACGGATCCTTAGAAATAAAGTAATTAAAAATAAAACCTTTATTTAATAATAATTAAATCTAAATTAAATCTTAACTTAATCTTTATTAAATCCTAATTAAATGTTAACTTAATTAATAATTAAGAAATAATTAAACCCTTTAATTAATAATTAAACCTTACTTAAATAATAAATAATTAAATAATTTACCTTTACTTAATTAATAAATAATTAAACCTTTCTTACTAATTATAATTATCTTAATTAATACTTAAGTACTAAATATCTTTAATTAATTAATTAATTAATTACATAATCATTTACTCTTTACTTAACTAAATAAATTAATTAAATAATAATTAAAACTTTTTAATACTTATAATATAGTTTAATCACTCCACAAAAATATCTGTAACAGCCGTTATTTTCAACCATTCGCATCCACACATGTCGGACTTGAATTGCTCAAAATATCAGACTGTTAATTTATATTTGGCAAAACTCAGCATATACAATAAATAAATCAATCACAGAATCACAAACACGGAGTAATATAACAATAAGCAACGGAAAAAAAAGAATAGTAGTTCATGAAGCTACTATATATATATAACAGAGTTAAACAAGATACAACAGAGGTCTCGAATACATAGAAGTCTCAATACAATAGTCATATAACAAAATCTGAGTATATCTTTGGAGTCAACTGAATAACTGAAAGCTGAATAGATATAGATGGATCTTCAAGAGAAGCTCCAACTCCAAAGGTGAGCCTTTAATGCTGTGGCACTCAGTCTGACCCAAGCGTAAAGCAAAACACAAAACACTCGAGTCAGGATTAACATTCTCATATCACTAAATCCAACTCAAGTGAAATATCAACTGAAATACAAGTAACTCAAAGGATGTTTGGGATACCCATCCTCTAAGGATCCGTGGAACTATCTACTATGTAGTACAATACACTATTATATTATGTCTATAGTAAAGTAAACTATTAAAATAACGTTATGGCGTTACCCATATCCCCCTTAACACATTTTATAGTGCCAATAGTCTTTACAGTACCGTAATATCTCCTAATCGGGAGGCTACCAGAGGATACTCCATAGGTACGACACAAAACTAACTCGTAGTGGTCTCGATATGGTAGGTGACACGGCACAACTAGGCAATGCCATGGTAGATATACCAATTACACTTCCGGGCTGGTGGTAACGCATAGCCGCAACTATCGCCCACCTTGAGCCACACTCCCAAATCAAAGGTGCGCACCAAATCAATCACAAAGTAATAGAATGGCAATCGAAGAAGTGTGTCCGATCAGAGGAGCTACCTCACTTGGCCCGTCAATTGCCCCTGTTTTAGCCACCTTAAGCTAACTCACGGGAGTCAGGTCCACGTATATACCTCATATAGGATCGTCGCCACCATCCTACTTCATTCTGGAATCTCCACCGCGTACACAGTTGTTAAAGTGGTTTTCGGTATTGGCAGAGAGTATGACAATAACCGATCCCAGTCTCTTTAACAACCAATCGTTATTATAACACCATGGTTATTTCAAAATATCATACTTCAAAACCAAAATATCATAACTATTCCAAAACTATATCAAAACGATATCATTTTTACTTAAAATATATCATTTCCAAAATCATAGCACTTTCCAAAATTATAACACTTCTGAAATTATAACATTTTGAACCATAACACTTTGGAAATCATAATACTTTGGAATCATAATACTTCCCACTTAAACAGTTTTGATATAGAAAATAGTACATATAGTAAAATAGTTTATAAAATAAATAGTTAGTATATCAAACATAGTTTATATAATAAAATAGTTGTATAATAAAAAGGTTGTATAATAAAATTAAAAATAGTTTATATTAAAATAATTAGGATATTAAATATTTTTATATTAAAAATAGTTTATATTAAAAATAATTCATAAAGTAAAATATTTTTATATATTAAAATACTTTATATAATAAAAATAGTTTCCTCAATGTTCACAAATCGATTCAAATCAACTCGAATTCAAAAATTCAATTTAATTCAACATCTCAATAAACTATTAATTTATATCCATTTCGATATATCGATTTGAACTACAAATCAAACCATTCAATTTCAATAGTTTTCAAGGCTTTAAATATTCAAACGCTTACAAAACTAAATTTGAAATTTTCGTTTATCTCAAATCCAACTCTATATTATTTAGTTTTGAAATATTTACTTAATCAATACAATATCATTTAAATAAAACCTTAAATTACCAATAACTAAGTATTCACTTCAATTTATTTAAACTTGAAATATTTATTTAATCACTTTAAATCAAAATCAAGTTATAAAATCATATCTATAAAATCTCAATTTAATAAGTTTCAAATCAATTTAAATTTATCTTTCCAACCTTAATTTATTAAAATTATATAAAGATCTACCATTAAAATGTAATTTTAAATAAATACTTAAAACATAATATATACTAATTAAATCAAACTTTATTAAATCAAATCTTATTATTAAATTTATTTTATATTAAAACTTATTTTATATATTTTAAAATAGTAAAATTATAAGTAAAAATCTTAAAATTAATAAATTTCAAACTAATTTATAATTAATAAATTTCAAAACATATAATTTTAAAAATCAAGAATTTAAATTATATATAAAATAACATACATATATATATATATATGATATTTTAAAATCAATACTTATTAAAACCACATATATTCCTTTTCAAAACCCTGGAAATCATTTTTCAAAATATATGTATAAACCAATGGTGTCTGTATATAATTTTCTATCCTATGGTCAAGTGATACGGATATTTATCATTTCAATCCACAATTTAAATATCTACGGGTATATATCTTTTCAACCCGCGATCCCAAATTCAATGTCAATGAAAATCACTTGGGTTTATCATTTCAACCCATAACGATTTTCTCCTATTCTACAAGATCGTTCGAGAATGTATCATTTCAACCCATAGGGAATTTTATACTAACAGGGAACTAGTAGAGTGAGAACAGTAATGATGGTAATATAACATATCGACAATAGGCAATATCATCAATAACAGATAAAATGTAAATAACATATCATGGTGTCAGATGTCACATGTGAGCAGATACAGATAATAGCATATATATATAGCAATTTAAATAACTAACATCAGCATATTTCGATTGTCGTTTCAATTGAAATCAAATTTAATAAATATAAGAACGTTAATCGTGAGTGATTGCTCACCTTTTGAGGCTAGAGATATTCGGCAATGAAATAGGTTACGAATCCTGGCACGAATTCCAAATCAAAGGAAGATTGGCACGATTTCGACGAACAGATCTGATAATAGGAATCGATGGGAACAAATCAAATTAGCTTGATATAAAATTTAAACGAGATGTATATTATATTATTATTTTCATTAAACCCAATATTCAATTTAAAAATACATATACATTTTAAATTAATCTTAAATTTAAACATATATATATTGAAATCAAACATATATACATATTATATTTTTAAATCAATGTGTATATATATATATACTTGTTTAAAATGCGAGATACTATTTTTTTTAATATTATATTATATTATTGCAAATATCAACATATCATATCATATATATTTAAAAATACTAACATACCATATTCAATATATATTTCACAGTACTAACATAACTATATAAATTTTAAACACATCAAATTTACTGTAAACATATAGTTATTGTAAACATATATATATATTTAACTAATATATAAACTGACCTGTAACTCAAACAGATAACCTATATATGCTTATATATATTATACAAACTCAACAGATAATTTATAACTGGATTATTATAACATCAGAACATATAAATTCACATATAACTAACAGCTAAATACTTATGCAGACTAAAGATATATATATATATATATATATATATATATATATATGCAGACTCTTAACTATACCTTCCTTTAACAAATCATAATATATATTTAAACTTACCAAACTCTATATATAAACAATGCATAAGGTTATATATATATACACACACATAAACATATCCTATATACTTCCATAAGTTTACATAAAAAAAGTGACAACAACTTACATGCATAAACAACCGAATATATATATATATGTATGTATGTATGTATGTATATGTATATAAACTGTTATAATGTTATAACTTCTACATTAACCCAACAGAATGTATATATGAATCTATATACAAATTTAAACAGATAACTTATATAATATATATAAACATATCATCATAAACCATAAGTATAAATATACAAACAGATAAAATAAAATATTTATATACATATAAAGTAGATTACAAAAATTTTGCAGACTGCATTAGAACATGAAACAACATTATAATACTGTCTATAATAGAATATACCGCTCCTTTATATTATAATATATATGACTAACTTTACAAAATTCGAAAATCATTATATATTAATAGATATATATTACCTAATATAAATAAAGTGGAGGCTGCACAGGGCTTCGATGGTGAGCTCACGACCTGGCTTCGAGCGAGGGGTTTTGAAGTAGTGACGAATGTTGATGAATATACGATAGGGGACAAGGCCGCATGTTGTCAGGTTGTGGAAGAATTGTGTGATGGTGAGCTGTGTACTGGCCGAAAGTGATGGGACAACAGACGTTAGGTGGAGGGTGGTTGTTCTAGGGCGTGACAGGCTGAGATGATGGTCGAGGAAAAGGCAGGTGGCGGTTCGTGTGATGAGGCGGCAGCCATGGGTTCGGTTGAGGCTGTGGCTGCGGTCGTGCATGGTGACAGGCGGGTTTTTCAGAGTCAAGGAGGTCGGTCATGGCAGGTAGGTGGGCCGAGGCTGAGGTGAAGAGAGGGAATGGTGATCGGTGAAGAAGAAGGCTGGTGTTTGAGGGGTGAGGCCGATGGGAATGAGGTCAGGAGAGAGAAATAAGCTTCGTAATTTTTTTTATTATATACAAGCATGGCCGAAAAGAGAAGAAAGGATGGCCGAAGGAAATGGCATGGCACAGTTAGACTTTTGATTTCTGTGAAGTAAACAGAATGAAAATAAAAGTAAGATGACATGCCAATCTATTAAACAGTGTGAATGGAAGAGTCAAGCACTGGTTTCTGAAAAAGTAAATGCTAGAGGCTGCTCAAATTTCTCACGTTGGAAAATCAAAAGGCACAAGGAAAACAAAAGGTCCATAATTTGATACCGATATGGTAAATCATTTTGCGGGCTTCGCCGCGTACCGAACACCAAAATATAAAAACGAATATACTGCAGAGATCAGCAGGACGATACGATCAAAACGGTATACAAGTATCAGCGATACAATCATCCTATCAAAAGTCGATAGTTGGTACCGAAAATGCTGCTAATTTGCCGAAAATAAGATAAACGAAGCAATAGCAGTCCAAATTTGGCGAAACGAAATATGACGTCACACTCAAAAGATGATTTACAAATTTATTAAATAAAAATATTCAGGTTTGGAAAATATTTAATTATCATCAAATATTAACTGATTTAAATTGAAATAGAATTACACAATAAAATAAACTTCCATATTATCTGATGAAAATTTACCATTTGCTATATTTAAATAGACGTATTCCAAATATCATATTTTTATTTCCAAATTCAGTTATTTAAAATTTCACAAAATTTCAGTTAATTACGTTATTAAAACCATTTAAAAATTACGGGTCGTTACACTCTCCCCCACTCAAAACTTTTCGTCCCCGAAAAGGAAGGGGGTAGGAGAATAGAAACAACCAGAAACAAAAATAAATTTGATATACAAAATAAAACAATAAATTTAAACCATATAAATTTCATTTATTTTAAAATTGGTTTATATTCAATTAATTTGGTTTAAATCCATTTGATTTCACTTAAGTTAAATTCAGCTTATAATTCAATCTTAACTACTTCTAAATTCATTATCTTATTATCCATTTATCCTCAATTAACAAATTTTAAAATCATAAATTTGAATAGTCATTTATTATAAACAAATTTAATTCTTCTCTATTCTAAATTATTATTAAATTTATTCCACTTAATATATCTTATCACATATATTAAGTAAATTGAAATTTATTATAACCACTCAACTTTTATTTATAAAATCATTTTATATTGTATATTATTCAATTACATATCCAACTTCAGAAAAATTTAGGTAAGTTATATATGTTGGAATGCAATTGGGTATTATACAAGTAAAAATTTCCTAATTTAATTATTTCAAGTTTAAATATTTATTCAAGAATTTAAGAGTTAAATTTCCGATATTAATTCAATCCATTTAGAGATAAATGCATCCATATATATATATATTATATATATCAAATCAAATCTATAATCATATACCTATATATATTATACATCAAATCATTTTTAAGAAATTAAAGTCAAATGTATCTTCCAAAAAAAAAGTGTAGCAAAGCTACTAAATGGTCTCTCCACTCTGAAACTCGAAAATGAATGTCGATGATGCGGCCGTCATCATCGAAATTATTTCCTAGCGACAAAAGAGGAGAGTACTGATGAAAACTTTTAAATTTCTTTGGAAACGATTTCCATTCAAAAATACTTTAAATAATATACTCTAAAATTTAAAACCAAATTTCTAAAATGCCGGAAATTTAGTTCTTAAATCCTTAATTTAAAGTTGTTTCGATTCCAAATAAATTTATAAACCATGTTTTATATTTTCATTTATTTATAATGTGACAATAGTCAATAGTTTACAAAATAATAAATGAAAATCAAATATTTCATTTCTAACAACCAATTCATTTAACTATTATATTTCTAGAAAATTTATACTTATATATATAATATAATAATAAAAATTTATTTCATATTCCAAATTTGAAAATAATACTGTGTCAGTTTGCTCTGTTCAGGTGTTTTGGAATTTCTATCGATAGCGTTGATTAGACGAATCGATCGAAACCCCAAATCAACCTATAACAACTCAAACAACACAATATATAAAATATTTTATATTTGTTACAAATATACTCCCTCACTCGATGCTACAAGAGTGGATTTCAAAGCAAAGATATAGATCCAAATTCAGAGGAACCCTAATTAAGTAGAATTCTAACAAGAAGATAAGCTCGACAGGGAGATAAATAGATTACAAAGAGAGAAAAGAATGGATAGTCTTGTATAAATTGCGGGCGACCTTAACCGGGTCAATCGTGACTTTAAGAATAAGTTCAATACAGAATTACGAGGAAAATCAACATTCGATCGCAGGAGATAGAATTCGGGCATAGCAAGAGATAGCAGCATCTAAACCGACGATACAGAAATATTCAGTGAATCAATGCTGTTGTAAATGAGTTTCACCCTTTTTACAATTCATACAGTGGAGCTATGGGATACTCCAGAATCAAGAAGAACACGAATAGGAAGAGACCGGAATGGATTTCAGAACAAAGGGGAAAGTTCCAAAATTCGAAGGAAACCGAATCAAAGAGGAAAAGAATTCAAGCTCGAACGAAGGCGATTCTGTAACTAAATTTACTTTATATGTTAAATTTTACCTAAAACCTGGCTCCGATACCAACTGTAACAACCGTTATTTTCAACCATTCGCATCCACACATGTCAGACTTGAATTGCTCAAAATATCAGACTGTTAATTTATATTTGGCAGAACTCAGCATATAGAGTAAATAAATCAATCACAGAATCACAGACACAAAGTAATATAACAATAAGTAGCGGAAACAAAAGAATAGTAGTTCATGAAGCTACTCTATATATATATAACAAAGTTAAACAAGATACAACAGAGGTCTCGAATACATAGAAGTCTCAATACAATAGTCAAATAACAAAATCTGAATATATCTTTGGAGTCAACTGAATAACTGAAAACTGAATAGATATAGATGGATCTCCAAGCGAAGCTCCAACTCCAAAGGTGAGCCTCTAATGTTGTGGCACTCAGTCTGACCCGAGCGTAAAGCAAAACACAAAACACACGAGTCAGGATTAACATTCTCATATTAATAAATCCAACTCAAGTGAAATACCAACTGAAATATAAGTAACTCAAAGGATGTTTGGGATACCCATCCTCTAAGGATCCATGGAACTGTCTACTATGTAGTACAATACACTATTATATTATGTCTATAGTAAAGTAAACTATTAAAATAGCGTTAAGGCGTTACCCATATCCCCCTTAACACATTTTATAGTGCCAATATTCTATGCAGTACCGTAATACCTCCTGATCGGGAGGCTACCAGAGGATACTCCATAGATACGACACAAAACAAACTCGTAGTGGTCTCGATATGGTAGGTGACACGACACAACTAGGCAATGCCAAGGTAGATATACCAATTACACTTCCGGGCTGGTGGTAACGCATAGTCGCAACTATCGCCTACCTCGAGCCACACTCCCAAATCAAAGGTGCACACCAAATCAATAATAAAGTAATAGAATGGCAATCGAAGAAGTGTGTCCGATCGGAGGAGCTACCTCACGTGGCCCGTCAATTGCCCCTGTTTTAGCCACCTTAAGCTAACTCACGGGAGTCAGGTCCACGTATATACCTCATATAGGATCGTCGCCACCATCCTACTTCATTTTGGAATCTCCACCGCGTACACAGTTGTTAAAGTGGTTTTCAGTATTGGCAGAGAGTATGACAATAACCGATCCCGGTCTCTTTAACAACCAATTGTTATTATAACACCGTGGTTATTTCAAAATATCATACTTCAAAACCAAAATATCATATATATTCCAAAACTATATCAATACGATATAATTTTTACTTAAAATATATCATTTCCAAAATCATAGCACTTTCCAAAATTATAACACTTCTGAAATTATAACATTTTGAACCATAACACTTTGGAAATCATAATACTTTGGAATCATAACACTTCCCACTTAAATAGTTTTGATATAAAAAATAGTATATATAGTAAAATAGTTTATAAAATAAATAGTTAGTATATCAAAAATAGTTTATATAATAAAATAGTTGTATAATAAAATAGTTGTATAATAAAATTAAAAATAGTTTATATTAAAATAATTAAGATATTAAATAGTTTTATATTAAAAATAGTTTATATTAAAAATAATTCATAAAGTAAAATATTTTTATATATTAAAATACTTTATATAATAAAAATAGTTTCCTCAAAGTTCACAAATCGATTCAAATCAACTCGAATTCAAAAATTCAATTTAATTCAACATCTCAATAAACTATTAATTTATATCCATTTTGATATATCGATTTAAACTACAAATCAAACCATTCAATTTCAATAGTCTTCAAGGCTTTAAATATTCAAACGCTTACAAAACTAAATTTGAAAATTTCGTTTATCTCAAATCTAACTCTACTATTATTTAGTTTTGAAATATTTACTTAATCAATACAATATCATTTAAATAAAACCTTAAATTACCAATAACTAAATATTCACTTCAATATATTTAAACTTGAAATATTCATTTAATCACTTTAAATCAAAATCAAGTTATAAAATCATATCTCTAAAATCTCAATTTAATAAGTTTCAAATCAATTTAAATTTATCTTTCCAACCTTAATTTATTAAAATTATATAAAGATCTACCTTTAAAATGTAATTTTAAATAAATACTTAAAACATAATATATACTAATTAAATCAAATCTTATTATTAAATTTATTTTATATTAAAACTTATTTTATATATTTTAAAATAGTAAAATTATAAGTAAAAATCTTAAAATTAATAAATTTCAAACTAGTTTATAATTAATAAATTTCAAAACATATAATTTTAAGAATCAAGAATTTAAAACATATATAAAATAACATTTATATATATATATATAATATTTTAAAATCAATATTTATTAAAACCACATATATTCCTTTTCAAAACCCTGGAAATCATTTTTCAAAATATATGTATAGACCAACGGTGTCTGTATATAATTTTCTATCCTATGGTCAAGTGATACGGATATTTATCATTTCAATCCGCAATTTAAATATCAATGGGTATATATCTTTTCAACCCACGATCCCAAACTCAATGTCAATGAAAATCGTTTGGGTTTATCATTTCAACCCATAACGATTTTCTCCTATTTTACAAGATCGTTCGGGTATGTATCATTTCAACCCATAGGAAATTCTATACTAACAGGGAACTGGCAGAGTGAGAATAGTAATGATGGTAATATAACATATCGGCAATAGGCAATACCATCAATAACAGATAGAATGTAAATAACATATCATGGTGTCAGATGTCACAGGTGAACAGATACAGATAATAACATATATATATATAGCAATTTAAATAACTAACATCAGCATATTTCAATTGTCGTTTCAATTGAAATCAAATTTAATAAATATAAGAACATCAATCGTGAGTGATTGCTCACCTTTCAAGGCTAGAGATATTCGACAATGAAATGGGTTACGAATCCTAGCACGAATTCCAAATCAAAGCAAGATTGGCACGAATTCGACGAACAGATCTAATAACAGGAATCGATGGGAACAAATCAAATTAGCTTGCTATAAAATTTAAACGAGATGTATATTATATTATTATTTTCATTAAACCCAATATTCAATTTAAAAATACATATACATTTTAAATTAATCTTAAATTTAAACATATATATTTATATATTGAAATCAAACATATATACATATTATATTTTTAAATCAATGTATATATATACTTGTTTAAAATGCCAGATACTATTTTTTTAATATTATATTATATTATATTATTGCAAATATCAACATATCATATCATATATATATTTAAAAATACTAACATACCATATTGCATATATATTTCACAGTACTAACATAACTATATATATTTTAAACACATCAAATTTAATGTAAACATATAGTTATTGTAAACATATATATATTTAACTAATATATAAACTGACCTGTAACTCAAACAAATAACTTATTTATGCTTATATATATTATACAAACTCAATAGATAATTTATAACTGGATTATTATAACATCAGAACATATAAATTCACATATAACTAACAGCTAAATACTTATGCAGACTAAAGATATATATATGCAGACTCTTAACTATACTTTCCTATAACAAATCATAATATGTATTTATACTTACCAAACTCTATATATAAACAATGCATATGCTTATATATACACACACATAAACAGATCCTATATACTTCCATAAGTTTAAATAAAAAAAGTGACAGGTTATTACAACTCACATGCATAAACAACCGAATATATATATATATATATAAACTGTTATAATGTTATAACTTCTACATTAACCCAGTAGAATGTATATATGAATCTATATACAAATTTAAACAGATAACTTATATAATATGTATATAAACATATTATCATAAACCATAAGTATGTATATATATATACAAACAGATAAAATAAAATATTTATATACATATAAATTAGATTACAAAATTTTTGCAGACTGTATTAGGGCATGAAACAACATTATAATACTGTCTATAATAGAATATACTGCTCCTTTATATTATAATATATATGACTAACTTTACAAAATTCGAAAATCAATATATATTAACAGATATATATTACCTAATATAAATAAAGTGGAGGCTGCACAGGGCTTCGATGGCGAGCTCACGGCCTGGCTTCGAGTGAGGGGTTTTGAAGTAGTGATGGATGTTGATTAATATACGATAGGGGACAAGGCCGCATGCTGTCAGGTTGTGGAAGAATTGGGTGATGGTGAGTTGTGTACTGGCCGAAAGTGATGGGACAGCGGGCGTTAGGTGGAGGGTGGTTGTTCTAGGGCATGACAGGCTGAGATGACGGTCAAGGAAAAGGCAGGTGGCGGTTCGTGTGATGAGGCGGGGGCCATGGGTTCGGTTGAGGCTGTGGCTGCGGTCGTGCAGGGTGACATGCGGGTTTTTCAGAGTCAGGGAGGTCGATCATGGCAGGTAGGTGGGCCGAGGCCGAGGTGGAGAGAGGGAATGGTGATCGGCGACGAAGAAGGCAGGGGTTTGAGGGGTGAGGCCGATGGGAATGAGGTAAGGAGAGAGAAATAAGCTTCGTAATTTTTTTATTGTATACAAGCATGGACAAAAAGAGAAGAAAGGATGGCCGAAGGAAATGGCATGGCACAGTTAGACTTTTGATTTCTGTGAAGTAAACAGAATGAAAATAAAAGTAAGATGACATGCCAATCTATTAAACAGTGTGAATGGAAGAGTCAAGCACCGGTTTCTGAAAAAGTAAATGCTAGAGGCTGCTCAAATTTCTCACGTTGGAAAATCAAAAGGCACAGGGAAAACAAAAGGTCCAGAATTTGATACCGATATGGTAAATCGTTTTGAGGGCTTCGTTGCATACCGAACACCAAAATATACAAACGAATATACTACAGAGATCAACACGATGAGACGATCAAAACGGTATACAGATATCAGCGATATAGCCATCCTATCAAAAGTCGATAGTCGGTACCGAAAATGCTGCTAATTTCCGAAAATAAGATAAACGGAGCAATAGCAGTCCAAATTTGACGAAACGAAATATGACTTCACACTCAGAAGATGATTTACAAATTTATTATATAAAAATATTCAGGTTTGGAAAATATTTTATTATCATCAAATATTAACTGATTTAAATTGAAATAGAATTACACAATAAAATAAGCTTCCATATTATCTGATGAAAATTTACCATTTGCTATGTTTAAATAGACGTATTCCAAATATCAAATTTTTATTTCCAAATTCAATTATTTAAAATTTCACAAAATTTCAGTAATTTACGTTATTAAAACCATTTAAAATTTACGGGTCGTTACAATATCTAAGTGAAAATCTTATTTTAGTTTACATGAAAATCTTCGTTTTGCGAAGTGCATCCATAATGACTATCGCTATGGATACCATAACTTTAAACTAGTTTTATACACAAGATTCCCTTTAAAAATCTTACCTTTTATATCTTAAATTATTTTATAAACTTTGCAAAAAGTTTTAGAAATCAAAGTTAAAAGTTTTGAAAACTTTTGTAAAACATTTTCTTAGAAAATACATAAGTAAATAAGTTTAAAATCAAGGGATCTACATGTCGACAACAAACACAAATCAAGTGCTAACTTTCCTTTAATTTACTACATTCAAACATAAGCTCATACATCCAACAAATGTCATAACCAACACACACAAGGAAAATATCGTAACTTTAAACCATAGCTTCACTTTTGACTTGATTTCCAAGTCTATAACAAATACAACAAATAAACACATACAAGTACAACACAGCAACACTACTTTCAACCGTAATACCAACAAGAATTATTACTAACTTATAAAGTTTAAATCTTGCATAAAGGAGTGAGCTTTACTCACCAAAACTTAACCAAATCAACTAGAACTACCACTACAACTTGGATCGGCCTTAGACCTTGGATATTCCTTTGTAAAAATTGAATTTTTAACCTTGGTAGGTGGATCTTGGTTTGGCCTAGAGGGGGAGGGGTTCAACCTTGGGTTGTAGGGGGAGTTTGAGCTAGCTTTCGGATGAGAGGATGTGTAGGAAGAGAAAGAAGAGTGTTTAAATGATTTTTCAAGAATTGAAAATGGAAAAAAAGAAGGATTTTAAACTTTGAAAACTACGGAAGCCATTAAAATATAAGAGATCTTGGAAAAATAAAGGAGAAGTTTTGAAAGGTAATAAATGAATGAAAAATGAGATATAAAATATTAGGAAATTGTTTTTATATAAAGTGAAATAAACAAATTACTAAAATACCCTTTTAGTACATACCCTCCACTAAATTTGTGACACATCATCACACTCCTCTCCCCTTCCATCTTGGACACGCAAGGATCAAACTCCCCTTTGTGCAACATTGTATTTCACTTCCTTGTACTATGATGTGATGAAATGTGATATTACTTTCTTTTCTCTTATATTCTTATTTTTAATTTTTAAAATTTTAGAAAAAGGTCACATCTTCTTTTTATTTACTTAAGTAAATAAATTTCACCATTAACCATACATTTGTGATTATTATATGTGTGTGTATATGTATACTAAAGTGTACACAACATTTCCGATAACTTTTAAGCGATGAAAATTCGAAAATTCGGAAAACGATTTCCGGTCACATTTTCGATTTTTCTTCGAACTAAAAGTTTTTGTAAAAAAATTTTGGAAACCATTTCACCATCACTTGTTATTATTAAAATGTGATTTATTTGAGTTATAAAATCCATTAAGTATTTATTTAAAAATATATTAAATATTCATATTCATAGTGATTAAATTCTGAGTCGTTACATTCTCCACCCTTTAAAAGAATTTCGTCCTGAAATTAGCACACAAGAAGATAAATCAAATCAGCTCAAAAGTCATATATTATATGAGGTGAAACTCATACAAAAGGTACATTCTACACAATTGCATCACAAACAGTGCATACACAATCCATACAACCAAGCAAACATCTATCCTAGTATCAATTCAGGATAAGATTCCCTCATACTATCCTCTGTCTCCCAAGTACAATCTTTGAGATCTTCACTCCACTGGATCTTAACTAATCCCACTACCTTATTATGAAGTCTCTTATCATTTTGGTCCACAATACAAACTGGACGTCTGATCACAGTCAAGTACGGTTCTATCTCCAAATCCTCTTGCACAGACGGCTCCATTATCAGCGATGGGTCATGCACATACTTCCTCAGGTGGGATACATGGAAAACATTATGGACTCCCGACAACCTCTCCAGCAACTCAACTCTGTAGGCAAGCGACCCAATCCTCTAAAGAATTCGAAAAGGTCAAAATACTTTGGCCCCAACTTCCCAGCTCTCCCAAATCGAACAATTCCTCTAAATGGCGAAATCTTTACAAATACAAAATCTCCATTTGCAAATTCCAAATCCCTTCGCCTTCGATCTGCGTAACTCTTCTGTCGATCTTGGGATTCTTTCATCCTTCACTCGAATACTGCAACCTTCTCCATAGCTTTCCGAATCATATCGGGTCCAAGCACTAGTCGACCTCTGAACTCCGTCCAACACGCTGGTGACTTACATGGTCGTCCATAAAGAGCTCTATAGGGCGTCATGCTAATGCTTTCTTGATAAATGTTGTTGTAGGATAATTCCACCAAGTGCAGATGATCTTCCCACGATCCTCCAAAGTCCAAGATGCATGCTCTCAACTGATCCTCCAAGATTCGGTTAACCCTCTCAGTTTGACCATAGGTTTGAAGGTGTTATGCTGTGCTCAAACTTAGTTTTGTTCCCAAAACTACCTGTAACGCCTCCTAAACTGGCTGGTAAAGATGAGATCACGATCATTCACAATACTAACTGGAACTCCATGCAGTTGAACGATCTCCCACATATAAATCTCTGCCAATGACGCTGCAGTCCTCGTCGGCTCCACTGGAATAAAATGAGCACTCTTATTTAGCTGATCCACAATAACCCACACACCTTCATTCCCTTTCCTTGATCGAGGCAATCAATCAATAAAATCCATTGATATTTGTTTCCACTTCTAGTTCGGGATCTCTAATGGTTGTAGCAGCCTAGCAGTCCATTGGTGATCCCCTTTGATATGCTGACAGTTCGTACATTAGCTGGCATGGATTGAGATATCCTTCTTCATCCCCTTTCACCAGAACACCCGCATCATATCTCGATGCATCTTTGAAACATCCAGATGGATGCTCAACTTGGATTGATAACACTCTAATAAAACTTCTTGTCTAACACTATTGACATTAGGAATGCAGATCCTCTAATTCATACGCAATACACCCCGATGGTCTATTTCAAAGCTCGAACAATTTCCTTCCTTCACATCTTTGATGATTTCCATTAAGCGGCTATCTTCCCTTTGTTTGCTAGCAATCTTTTCTAGTATAGTTAGTGTAACTTCCAAAAGATCACAAATTGCATTCCTACTCAAATCATCTGCCACCATAATTGCTTTCCCTGGCGAATATAGAATATCCAAGTTGTAACTCGCTAGAAATTCCAACCATCGCTGCTGCCTCAAGTTCAGATCTATTTATGTGAAAAGATACTTCAGGGACTTGTGATCTATGAAGAGTTCAAACTTCTCACCTAACAAGTAATGCCTCCACAGCTTCAAAGCAAACACCATAGCTAACAGTTCCAAATCATGCGTAGCATAATTTTTCTCATAGGGCTTCAGCGGCATGCTAGCATACGCAATCACCTTCCCATGCAGCATCAAAACTGCACCTAAGCCCACTCCACAAGCATTAGTATATATAGTCAAACCTTCCCCTCCATACGGAATAGCCAAGACAGGAGCATTTGTCAACCTTTTCTTCAACTCAACGAAGGCTTCATTATACTTCAAAGTCTAAACGAATTTTTCATCCTTCTTCATCAACTTGGTTAAATACAAGGCGATCTTGGAGTAGTCTTGGATGAATCTTCTATAAAATTCGGATGCCTAAGAAACTTTGAACTTTGATAGGAGTCTGTGGTCTCTTAAAATCTTGTATAGCCGCTACCTTTGTTGGGTTGACTGAGATGCCGTCCCTTGTTACCACATGCCCGAGAAACCTTACTTCTGACTGCGAAAAGTGACACTTAATTTTTTTTCCTTTAGAACATGTTTCCTTGACATTTCTAACACCACTTCCAAATTGTGTTGGTGTTCTTCTTCAGACTTAGAGTAGATAAGGATACCGTCTATAAAGACCAACACGAACTTATTAAGAACATTCCTAAAAATGCGATTCATAAGATCTACGAAATATGCGGGTGCATTGGTTAGCCTAAAAGGCATAACCAACCTCTCAAAGAAGAACTCTGGTTCTCTAAATGCCGTTAGGGGTATAATATCTTTCACTACTCTCAGCTGGTGAAATCCGGTAGCCAGGTCCATCCGGGGAACACTCAAGCACCGTGAAGCTGGTCAAAAAAGTCATCTATGTGGGGGTAATGGTTACTTATTTTGAATGGTCTGCTTATTTAACTCCCTATAATCCATATACAGTCATATAGAACCATCATACCCAACTCGAACGACTTGGCCTTATCATTCCCCTCCTCAACAAATCATCGGTTTGATTTACTTGTTCCTTCCTTTCTCTTGGGGCCATTTTACGGATGGGCTGAATAATAGGCCTTGCATGGGAATTAAGTCAATACGAAACTCAATCTCCCGATGTGAAGGTAGACTATTAACCACTTCAAAACCGTCATGGAAATCCTTAGCAATTAATATAGATCCTAACTCTTCTTAGGATGATTTAAGGCATACAAGAAACCACATATACGTTTGTTAGGCTACCTGCATACTATCTTTTCCAATATCCTTCTAGAATTTGTTTTCAACACTACCCTTCTCTTAGTGTAGTCCAGAATAGCTCCATATTTCGACAACCAATCCATACAGAGTAAAACATCAAATCCTCTAAAATCCAGAACAAACAGGTCGCAAAAGAAATGGTGCTTCATGTAAACAATTTGTACTCCTTCACATATTATACGTAGATTAGTTGTACCACCTAGGGGGTTAGACACACAGATGGGGGTCTCTATGAATTTAGGGGAAGTTGCAATTTATCTACCAATTCCTTAGAAATAAAACTATGGGAAGTCCCAGTATTAAATAATATTCGAACTAAAATGTCATTAACATATACAGTACCTTCAAGAACTCCCTTTCCTTTCACATTTGCCGAGGTTGATGGCTCATCCTTGATTGCATAGACATTGGATTGCTCCCTTTTCTTCATCAACGGTCAATCCTTCACCTTGTATCCTAGTTATTGACAATTGTAGCAAAGTGTCTTATGAACTATCGGAGAAATAGATCCTGCCTTCTGAACCTTTTGACTCCTACAAAATTTTAGAGTGTGCCCCTTTTGATTACAAAATTTAACAAGTAACATTATTCTCATACTATTTCTCCTGGGCCCTACCTCCTGGCTTTCCTCTCCCTTGCTTCTTGCAGTTCAGGTTAAACTTCCTCTTGTTTGGGTTACTATTAATGCCACTGGGTGCTGCCACCAGCTTCTTTTTCTCAAGAGTTACATACCTTAGAGCCATATCTGCCAATTCCATAAAAGAACCTTTCAAATAGATAGTCATCTTTTCCTGGAAACCTTCTCTCATTCCCATCACAAACATCTCAATCTTTTTCAGTGGGGTGTTAATTAACTCTGGTCCAAAATGAGATAGTTCATTAAACTTTGTCTCATACTCAGCCACCGACAAGTCTCCATACTTGAGATCCAAGAAATCTCTATACACCCGAGTCTTTCCAACTGCAAGCATGAACTGGTCTTCAAAAACTTTCTTAAACCTAGCCCAAGAAAAATTATCCTCCAGAACATTAGCTGTAACGGAGTCCTACCATGCTGCTGCTTCGTCCTGCAACTGCCAGGATGCTAAGAATCGCTTCTACTTGTTCGAAATATCAAGACCCATGGAAATATTCTCGCAAGATTAAAGCCATGCATAAACTTCGACTATGAATTCCAATCCCTCAAATGGCTTTCCTCTTAGATTTGTATAATCCTTGCACAAAGCTGCGAAATTCACCCGAGGCTATATTGGTGCTGCCTCTTCAACAGTGCCAACTCTTCCAGCATTCGAAGCTCGACTGTTGGTGGTCGTAGTGCTACTAGCTCCTCTACCTTGCATGTTCCTATTTCTCATTCTTACTACTTGGATGTAGTAAGATAACTCATAGAATATGTAGACGAGATAATCTTATGAAAAAAGAGTACCAATTAAACATAACAAAGCTAATCTAACTAACTCGAATACACACACACACAAACACACACACACACATGAATGAAAATTACAAATACGCACTCTCAAAGACTAAACTCATTCTAGGGTATTACTAACCCTATCTCTAATGAGTTGACCCCAACCATGGCCTATGTGTTCGCTCAACCAAAGCCCTAATACCATTTGTAGCAACCCACCTTCCAAACTCCTAAAGATGACACTTAATACACCCATGGTATATATGTGTCGATGATCTAAGAGTTCGAAAGACAAGCCGTTGGGGTAAAATTAAGGAAAAGACAAGAAGAAAGAAAACATAGAATCTCACAACGCAACGGAACAATATATAAATAGTCAACATAAGATAATAGATAGTCACTTCCATAATAATACATTAGAGTCACATACTTACAAATCTCAGCCAGGGACAGTTATAACCGCCTGTCCCCACAATGTTGATACAAAAATATACATACACAGTGGAAAATAAAGAAGATAACTAGACATCCCCGAAGCCACCTGCTCCATGCTCCTTCCAAAATGCGTTCGTAAGAACCTAGACTACTTGGCTACTCATAAAAATTTGAGTACCCAAGAGTATTTGGGAAAAAAATAAAAACTCTGGGTCAGACATGGGTCTAGTGTGAGTAAACTCCAAACAACTGAATTATTAAGCTTATAAAACTCTTTAAAAATAAGGGTATCTCGTAAGACCACGCCACGAACGAGATTTTACCCTACGATAACTAAAACATCTCTATAGAAAATTTTAGTGATATTATAATAATGTCTAGGTTTTAAAGTAAATATTGAATCATAGCCGAAATTGTTACATTAATTAAATTCCAGCAATAATAGGTATACAACTAAGTCCGAAGGCACTTATTGGAGAATAGGTTCCATTAATGACAAGGTAAGGGTCTACCTTCCGTATAGTACACCTCTAAAGAAAATGTACCGATGCTGCTTTAAGTTACACCGCTGCTACTCAGGACCGGACTACCCTTTACTGGATAGTACCGAATATGATCACCCCTTGGTTTCTATCAACAACCATACCGAGCTCGAAGCATACATAAATTCATAAATACCGATCTAGATCAAGCAATGATCATACCCTAATGGGAGCGACCCACTTAGCCCCGCGGCACGTCCATGCTTTAGTCATATTTCGGGTGTGAGACTTGATGCTACATTTTACCTTTTATATAGCAGTCCCACTTGGAATGCTAACACTGCCCTCCAGGCGACAATGCATTGCTAGCATTCATCCATACCAGTTATTAAGGATATGAACAAACCGAAGGCACTACTTCTACTACACCCATTTTGGAATCACCCTCAGGTTTAGTAGCAAGTAGCCCTTGCACTTCAAAGATCTTCGTCTTCAATTCCATCATCTTTCAGATGTTTCCAATTCAAACACTTACTTTGGTTAGAAGTGGTTTTCGGATAACTCATGCTATCTGATTTCGGTCTCTTTGAACCAACGTTCGATAATTTTAAAGGGTCAAGTTATCGATAGTGGACAAATCCAGTATCTGGGGTGTGTATAGGTTTGCACATGAAAAATAAGACATCCTATACTTAATCCTCACCTTTTGATTTCAAATGGTACTATCCTTGATTAACAATGAAGTCGTACAAGTTAGAAACTAACCTTGACTCGACGTACATTCTTACTTCTTGGGATAGAGACGAGTTTCCATACCTCAGAATTTGATGTTAAGTATACGATGAAATAACTTTCGTATACTTAATTTATCATGGCCTATTTACTAAAATTATCTCCTTAATATTTACCATGTATCCAACATTTCGACTTCTCTTTCCCTTGCCTAGAAAAATATCTTGATCTCACAAATAAAGGAAAGCCTACTCATCGGCTTTTAGTATCAAATACAAGACGACTTACGTTCAATAAAACATGTCAACGTTTTAATATAACTTAGTCATATTTGTTTGGCTACTTAATGGCACAAACAAAGAGAATCCCTTGTATTTAACCATTCTTTGTAAAAGAATGATGCTTTTTAAACAAACCGATCTTTGGAAATAAAGTAATTAAAAATAAAACCTTTTTTAAAGAGAATCCCTTGTATTTAAACCATTCTTTGTAAAAGAAAGCTGCTTTTAAATAAACCGATCCTTGAAAATAAAGTTATTAAAAATAAAATCTTTACTTAATAATAATTAAATCTTAATTAAATCTTAAATTAATCTTAATTAAATCTTAACTTAATTAACAAGTAAGAAATAATTAAACCCTCTTAAATAAAAATTAATTAATAATTAAACCTTACTTAAATAATAAGTAATTAAATAATTTACCTTTACTTAATTAATAAATAATCAAACCTTTCTTAATTAACTAATTATAATTATATTACTTAATTAATACTTAAGTACTAAATACCTTTACTTAATTAATTAATTAAACAATCATTAACTCTTTAATTAAATAAATAAATTAAATAATAATTAAAACTTTTTAATACTTATAATATAATTTAACCACTCTTCAAAAATATCTAAGTGAAAATCTTATTTTAGTTTACATAAAAATCTTCGTTTTGCGAAGTGCATCCATAGCGACTATCGCTATGGATGCCATAACTTTAAACTTGTTTTATACACAAGATTTTATTTTAAAACCATACCATTTATCTTAAATTATTTTATAAACTTTGTAAAAGTTTTGGTAGACAAAGGTAAAAGTTTTGAAAACTTTTGTAAAACATTTTCTTAGAAAATACATAAGTAAATAAGTTTAAAATCAAAGGATCTACATGTCGACAACAAACACAAATCAAGTGCTAACTTCCCTTTAGCTTACTACATTCAAACATAAGCTCATACATCCAACAAATTTCATAACCAATATACATAAGGAAAAGATCCTAACTTTAAACCATAACTACACTTTTGACTTCATTTCCAAGTCTATAACAAATACAACAAATAAACACATACAAATACAACACACCAACACTACTTTCAACCATACAACCAATAAGAATGATCACTAACTTATAAAGTTTAAATTTTGCATAAAGGTGTGAGCTTTACTCATCAAAACTTAACCAAATCAACTAGAACTACCGCTACAACTTGGATCGGCCTTAGAACTTGGATTTTCCTTTGTATTGGATTTTTGACCTTGGAAGGTGGATCTTGGTTTGGCCTAGAGGGGGAAAGGGCTCGGCCTTAGGTTGTAGGGGGAGTTTGGGCTAGTTTTCAAATGATAGGATGTGTAAGAAGGGAAAGAAGGATGTTTAAACGATTTTTCAAGGATTAAAAGTGGAAAAAAAAGAAGGATTTTAAACTTTTGAAAACTATGAAAGCCATTAAAATATAAGAGAGCTTGGAAAAAGATAGGAGAAATTTTGAAAGGTAAGAAATGAATGAAAAATGAGAGAGAAAATATTAAGAAATTATTTTTATTTAAAGTCAAATAAATAAATTACTAAAATACCCTTTTAGTATATACCCTCTACTAACTTCGTGACACATCATTACACTCCCCTCCACTTCCTTCTTGAACACGCAAGGACGAAAGCCCCATTTTTCCAACATTTTTTTTCACTTTCTTGTACCATGATGTGATGAAATGTGACATTACTTTCTTTTCTCTTTTATTCTACTTTTTAATTTTTAAAATTTTAGAAAAGTTCACATCTCTTTTTTATGTACTCAAGTAAATAAATTTCTCATTTAACCATACACATGTGATTATTATATGTGTGTTTGTATATGTATACTAAAGTGTACACATCATTTCGATAACTTTTAGGCGATGAAAAGTCGAAAATTCGGTAAACGATTTCCGGTCATATTTCGATTTTTTCTTCGAACTAAGATTTTTGTGTTATCAAAACTAAGGATAGAAGATATATTTGAGTTGTATTGCTTTATTTTAAGGAAGTTGTGGAAATAGGAAGTATTTTTATCACCATGAGATAGCCATCAGTCTCTAGATTTTTGTCTAAACATCCTTGCTTCTTCTAAAAGAGCAGCTTGCAATGAGATTTTAAGGGATTTTTCCTGCTCTATCAAAGAAGGGTTAATAGGGGAATTTTGCATAGAGATTTGAATTGCTTGAAGTTGAGTTCTTATGTCAGTAGACATTTTGCTGCCATCACCATAAATGTTTTTAGCCCATATCTTCAATTCTTGATTTAGAGCTTTTAACCTGACCTGTAAAACATACATAGGGTTTCAAAAAAATTAATTTTCCACTTATCATTAACTAAACTTAAAAAGTCATGGTGATCAATCCAATTGTTAAAAAATGAAAAGGAGGAAAGACTTTTAATGGCAACCCTTCCAAAGTTGAGGATAATAGGGGAGTGGTCTGACATGGAAGGGGGAAAGAAGGCAGAGAGGGAAGGCCAATGGAGAATAGATTGGAGATTATGGTATGCTCTGTCAAGCCTACAGAAAGTAGGAGAATGACTACGACTGCAGTTGCTCTAAGTAAAGAAACAACCAATGCTATTAATAGGGAGTAGATCAGCCTCATGAATTGCATGGTTTAAAGGTTTTGTGGAGTGGATAGATAAAGGAATACCTTCAATCTTTTCATTTGCATATTGCATGCAATTCCAATCACCGAGGCATATCCAAGGGATTGAAGAGGTGAGAAAAGTAGGGATGTAATCAAGCAACACTTGCATGTGAGCCTTAGAGTTTTCTGCATAAATAGTAGTGAAGTTGAAAGAGGTGGAGGATTCAATATTAGTGATCACAGAATGAATGAATTGTTTTGTGGAGGAGGATAGGACTTATAGAGAAATAAGAGGGGTTCCATAACATAAGCAATCTACCATAGGGGGCTTGAGCAAGGTTATGGAGATTGGACCAGGATGGGTTTATAAAGGAACTAATTTTGTTTGTGAGATCATGATTTAATTTTGTTCAGCAATTACCATCATTTGTAAGGAGAAAGATTTAATAAGGTGTTTAAGTTCATACTGTTTTTCAATTGAATGTGCTCCCTTGATATTCCAATACCCTATGTTGTGTAGCATTAAAGAGAAGTGGTTTTGGATCTAGTATTTACACCAGGAAGAGAAGGAAGGGTACCAGAGGATTGCAAGGGACATGTTTGATCAAAAGAGAAGGTAATACCTTTATCCAAATCAATAGTATTAGAGGGTAATTTCTTTGGTCTACCTCTTTCTCCTTTAGATGAGGTGGCAGAAGAAGGGATAGATTTAGACAAAATGATGTGAGGAGGAGGGGATAAGTTTGAGTAGGGGATGGTGGTTGGAGGAGGACCACTTGAAGAGATGGAAAGATGAGCAGATGAAGAAATAGGATTAGCATCAGAAAAATAGTAGATTGAGCATGTACATGTACAGGAGGCTATGCATGTTCATGGTGGACAAAGTCTGAAAGATGAGAGGAAGGAGGGATGTTTTCAATGGCTACAGATTGAACTGTAAAAACTAAATGGTTGCATTTATTTGCATCATGGATAGGAGTAGATGCAGTTTGGAGTTGTGGCAAAGTGACATGGTTAAGGGGAGAAGCAGAAGTGGTAATAAGGGGATGTGTATGAATTTGAGATTGAGAATTGGAGTGATTTGAAGCTGTTTCATTTTGGCTCATTTGATAATCTAAAAGTTCATTGCACTTGGGATAATGCTAATCATTCCATCAATCATGTTTACCATATTCTTAACCGCCATAGTTATGGAAGCCTGTTTCCATGGTATACTAGAATCTAGTCACCCACTGACAGGCCTAAAGACAATGTGATGCTTGGGAAATTTATTTCTAATGCAATTCATACGCAAGATAATTTGGTTTATAAAGGCCTTCTGCAAAATTACGTATGCCTCCTCTGTAACAAAGCGCCTAAAAACACCCTTCATCTCTTCTTTTCTTATGAGTTTTCTCATTTTATTTGGAAGAACACCATGGCGAGGTTCGGGTTTCACTCTCCTCTGCTTGATTCTAAGGCAGAATGGCATAACATATTTAAGGCCACTCATTGGCGGGCTGTAAAAGGAAAACTAGAAATATTGGGTGATTTTGAAGAAATTTGTGTCCTTAATTTGGGAAGAAAGAAATGTGAGACTGTTTGGTGGGTCAAAGAGAAAGATGGCAGAAGTGTTTGTTGCCCAAACTAGAAATATTGGGTGATTGTTGTAAAGACTATTTAATACATTGGTATTACATAGGGTTTTTGTTCTATCACCTTATTGTAATGTATTTTGTAATGTTGTTCCACTATTTTCCCTTGTAATTTGTTTATGCAATAAATGGTAGGGGTCCATTTAACCCTGTTGGCTTTGCCAAAAAAAAGTTTTGTAAACAAATTTTGAAAACCATTTCACCATCACTAGTTATTATTAAAATGAGATTTATTTGAGTTATAAAATCCATAAATTAATTATTTAAAAATATTTTGAATATTCATATTCACGGTGATTAAACTTTGGGTCGTTACAAAATATTTGAATAAAAAAGCAAGGGTGAAAGTAGTCCCTAAGTTAATGAATTATATAGTAATTCCAGATTTGTTGGTAAACGACATATGTTAGTAAATATGAATTAGGAGTATTATAAATTAAATTGGATTTTAAGTAGTATTTTAATTCATTGGAATATAGTGGACTGCAACGTAAATTTCTATAAACTATCCATTTTTATAAATATGAATAAAAGTGTATTGCTTGAAGTAACAATGAACACATCCAAAATAAAGAGATGTACAAATTAGGGATGTTTACCATGTTTTTTGGCGTCTATTTCAATAATAATAGAAAATATGATTCCTTGTAATTCCAAACATAACGCAAGTCCTCTTTGGATAATTTATAAAAAAATTATAGTGTTAATGTTTCCTTTTAGGAAGATGCAATTTCAACGCATTAAAATGCAGAAATTCCTAAGTATAAACCAAAGTATAGTAAATATAGACAATAACGATAATTGAATTATAAATCTAATATATGCGATAGTTAGAAAATAATAATAAATGATGAAATGAATGTAAAGCAACGTAATGAGAAATTAAGAAAATCACAGTTATCAAAGAAAAATAGTATTAGTCGAAAAGGCATAGTAAAATATACCTAATAATATCAAGTGAAAGTTAAGTAATAAAGTATATTTAATCTAATAAAGTAGAAAAGTGATAAATGGCATTTAAAAAGGCGTTAATGAAATAAGGAGCAAGTTGAGTATAATAAATAAATACTAACAGTTGAACAAAGGAGGCGTACTAACTAAATAAATTTTGTAGTTTCAAGTATGTGTTTATGATCAGTGTGAATTATTGAATTTAGTCAATAGCTTAGATACAATTACATAGTCATTAATATCGGTTGGAATGCGAGGTCAGTTGTATTACACAACACAAGTCTACCCAGCACAAGGGGCTGCCAGTAGTTGTGTATACATTATACTGATGTGGGACATATCCAATTGTAGGACCCATGGAATTATACGTTCATGTATAGGTGGAGGGAATAACCAAAGTAGGATGGTTTGTCCTGGTCGAAGTGTCAAAGGACATGTAGAGACAACTTCAACCTTTTAAGGGATGTGAGTTAAATAACCGAGTGGACATTTCCTAGATTGCATTAGGCAATCTAAATGGGACGGTGAGCGTAGGCTCGACGCTATGATAATGATGTTGGTACCATATATGAGTAGTAGGAGCTGTTTACATAGGTGAAGATCGTCATCGGTCCTGAGCGGTCAGTGGAAAGACAAGGGTTATGCTTAAACGAGCCGCACCTCTTACCAGTATAGACCCCGTTCAGGACATGCACCACCTCACAGTTGTTTGTTAGTTCATTTGTTGTTAGGAGGCAAGGCTAGATAACCTTTTAATGGAGGTCTTTCAAAACATGAGATAAAATACAGCTAAATAGTGTACTGCCGTTACTAAGCACTATGGGAGTTCGTTAGTATGCATGGCGGTGAGGACGTGATACTATATTGATGATGGATCCTAATGAGGTGTTGAGTACGGATACTAGCGGGGAAAGTATCCTAGTCCAAAGGGGGGTTATGGTATACACACACGCACGCGTATGTAGTTATTATCTACTTCGTGTAGATGGGGCTTATTGTACGCGTGCGTGAAGTCAAGACGATTAAGTAAACCATTAGATATAACATGCAATGGAAGGAAATCAGCATAAACTAGTGTTATGTATAAAGTGTGTGATTTACCAATCACCAGAATGTTGTTCTGACCCCTCCATATTTGTAACAACCCGCATATTTTACGATTTTATATTTAAATATTTTTTTAAATATAGCGTCGTTAATCGGATTAAAGTCCGAAAAGCTACTTTTTTCAAATGGTCGAATTAGGACTCGGGACCACTTCCATTGAGTCCAAAATGGCGTTTGCGACTTTTTTTAGTATAAGCTTCGATATGTTTGGAGTAAGTTGAATTTGGCTATATTTCTAAGTGGGCTTTTGGGTTTGGGTTTCACCCCAACTCACCCTATACCCTAACTCAGCCCCTCTCTTCATCCATTCATTCTCACTTCATTTCTTTTTCTTTAGCTCAACTGAAAATGGGGGAAGAGAAGAGGAATTAGAAATTCCAAGCCCTAGATTCAATTGCAAACTCCATTTCTTGCTCCAAAATCCAAAAGAAGCTTAGGTAAGCATCCTCTTCTCCTTCTCCATCTCAATTCCTCATCAATTTCAGAAAATTCCTAAACCCTAATTTAGGAAATACTTGTTTTGACCTTAGATTGAAGCTTGCAGAGTTGAAGTGAAGAGTGGTTGATCTTTTCCTTGTGTTTGAGCTTCTTATCTTTGTTTTTGAGTTAAAAAGGTGAGTTTTGAACTCACATCTACTTCTCTTGATATCATTGATGTTAGGTATGAATTCCTAACACTTATTCATGTTCATTTGCTTTTGGTTTGAATTGATTTGGTGAACATTTCAATTTTTGGTGTTTTGAAGTCTAAAACTCTAAAAATCTTAGCTTTGATGTTTGATCATGTTTTTGGAGGTGTATTGAAGAGCTAATAGGGCTGGGTTGTCGATTGGCATAAACCCCTAGCGCTTATTGCTCGTCCGGTTGCAAATTGGAAGAGTTTGCTCTTCATTTGGATAGGATGAAAAACAGTCCCAGTGCCAGTCAGTCGACTGGCCTCTGCAGTCAGTCGACTGGCTGTAGAAAATGAAAGTTCCTAGGACTGTCTGCAGAAACTGGAAGTCTCTGTTTTCTGCAGTCAGTTGACTGACTGCAAGAAATGAAACTTTTGAGTTTCTGGATCAGTCGACTGGCCTCTGCAGTCAGTCGACTGACCTGCTAGTTTTTTCCTATTTTGCTTGGTTTCCAATTTCAATCGATTCGTGTCGATTCCAATTAGTTGTTATTGCATATTTGACTTTGATGATTCCTTTTTGATTTCATACATGGGTTTTTATAAAACAATCTTTTCAAATTATATTAAAAGCTCGTTTCTCCAATTTAGAATTTCTATTTAAAACACACACACAATTTTGCACTCCGAGCGAAGAGGGAGGAGAATTAAATGATTAGATAAAACGCATGCTATGAACACGTGTGTTCATCTTTTCAGTTAATTCCTAATCTATTCGTTTGATCATTTGGACCTCTGGGTCTGGTTTACCGATGAGATGAGGTGAACTTTGTACTGCTTTGAGTGTGAAATTGACTAACGGTTAGTAAACCGTTTAGTGCGAATGTGTGGTATGGGACTCATGTTAACATTTTTCGGGTTCCTTTCTGAGAGTTGTGACACATTCCGCCGAACAGTGGTGTCCAGTACCGCCACTACGGTTTGTTGCCTTCGGGCATTGCCTTTGGGCGTTGCCTTTTTGCATTGCCTTCGGGCGTTGCCTTCGGGCGTATGTATCCTTGTTATACAGTACTGAGCTCGAGCATCTTTTGTTTCTTTGACAATTATATTTCCCTAGTGTATCGCCTTTCGGGGTAGGTTCTTTGAACCAAACGATATATATAGCGATTACCTTGTGGAAACTTGTGTTACCTTTGTTGGTAATTGTTATTTGCCTTTTGGCTTGTTTTGGGGGCATGTATGTCCTTTGTTTATTTGAGTTGCCTATGATATGAGGCTTGTTATGATTCATCTTATGTTAGATGATTTAGTTATCTCTTTTGGAGATATTTGTGGTACTTTATGATTTTGTATGTTCATTATCATTAGTATATCTAACTGATTTGTTTAGCTAGACTGACCCGTGTATTTTATACTCGGGTCAGACCGAGATGTTTCAGGTTAGGTACATTGGACTTAGCCTCTTTTGCTTTCGCATGGACTATTCTGCTAGCTCCTTTTTGTTATAGCTTTTTGTGTAGTCCTTTTTGTCTGTAACTCTGATATGTATTCTATTGACTCGTATGTATATTGTGGTTTGCTTTACCACTTGACATGTCTCATTTTGTAAACTCTGTAATGTATCTTTATATGTGTAAATGTATGTGATGATCTACTATTCTGTGATGTGTATTACATTTGAGTTGTTATATTTTATTCTGATAGATCCTTCAGCCACCTATGGCTTTGTATTAAGTATTTATTGGATATGTCGATCCATTTAAGTAAGACGTGGAATTGTCAGCGTATTTAATAGATAATTAAGACAAGGCTATAGATGATTGCTCCTAACCAGCTCTATTCTCCGCATTAGCAGACGGTGTTACCTTATAATACTCTTTGCTAATGTGGGTCTCGGAGTGGGGCGTTACAATATTCCAACCTACAAGATAGCTTTAGAGCGACAGGTACTGGTACAAGGCAGGAATGGTGGAAGGACAGATTTCCTTATGCATGCTCGACACTAATAAGGGAACTAGAGATCAGTGGTGCTGACCTTGGTTAGTAATCATTTATTTTATTATACTTTACTTTTTCGGTGTGAGTTTTATCAACAGTGCTTTGATATACTTTTGTTTATTACAGAATACCAATACCAAGATTCGTACTTTGGTGGACTTAGGTTTTCGATTTAGCGAAAATTTGGGCCCACTGAGGTGCGGGTTGTTACATTATGTTTCAGAGCATAGGTTAGTCAATCTTAAAAATTAGGACACGCTGAGTGAACGCATTTGTATTTTTACTATAATTATATATATTATATGCCAAACTCTACAAATTTCGACTATAGAGGTAGTTGTAACCATGTTCCAAAAAGATGGACAATACAACTATGAGTTGGAACAAAATATGAAGTTAAAGATACACATCTATCCAGATTACCCAATGGAAAATAAGTCATATTGGAAGGCGTTGACTTAAGAAGAGCATGAGTGCAGCATATAGAAGGGTCCCTGAAGCTGGATGGTACTAGACTCTCTTGTTTGGCCTGGATTGCTCAATGGTTATAGATCTCCACAGGATTGATGATTGATGATGTACATTAGGTCCAGATAAATGGAAAGTAAATAAACTATATGTTACAAGTATCCGAAAGTAAGAATTGAGCTAGTTCCCGAAGGAAGGTGTGTATATGTTACACCAAGATGATAACCGGATTTTTAATATATTCCGAAGGAGGATAAGTCGTAAGAAAGTGAAAGATAAGAAAGTCCAAAAGTGGGGACAATTAAAACCCAGTTCGAGTCCGACCCATATGAAAGAATTTAATAAAAAGTTTGAAAAAAATATATATTTGAAATGATTTTCAAAGGATTTATCCAAAAGTAGAAAACCCTATTTTTGAAAAGCAAGTAAATATTAATTTTTCCGTAGAATAAAATATCCCTTTATATTTAAATGAAGATTTATAATAGAAATTTAAAATCTGTTAGACCGATTTTTTTAGTTAAAATAGGTTTTAATAAAGAGATATTTCCTTTGAAGGAAAAGTAGAGCTTATATATAGCTCGTTGAATTTATTTTTGTAATGAAAAATTTTAGGTTGTGAAATTCTTTTTAGGGGCAGACAGTAGGAGTGGTACTAGTTTATAAATGAGGTACAAAGTAAGAAAAGGAGACGAGAGCCCAAAAACAAAGCAGTTGACGAACACACTGCGATGGTTCAATAAAGAAGCAATTTAAATAAGAGTAATTTATGTAGAAGAAAGTTAAATAGTAGTAATATTATGAAATATAAATAGAAAAAATGTTAGAAATTATATAAAATAATGTTAGCAATTAGAAACAATATGGGAAATTAAGAGAGAGAAAGTGGATAGTTTCCACAAATATGTGCAGTAATTGCACATACATTTAAAATATCAGAGTCTCCACTAAGGTTGAGCGTGGAAATAGCATAAGTGATAGGAACATAATAGAATGGAATCTGTCCTCGTTTACTCTAGTTTTTATTGTTTAAAGTTATAAAGGTGTTTTATAAATAATATAAAATGCATTTTGTGAAGAAAATGGTTTTGTATATAAAAAAATTTAGTTTTTTGAATACAGATCTTAATAAATAGTTTGAGTTATAAATCCCACTTTTAAGAAGTAAAACCTTTGCTGCTAAAAAACTTTAAAGGAAAAGTTGATTTGAATAACCTGCATATGATAAAATCTGACCCTTATTTGAAAAGAAAGAAAGAATTAAAATAAAATTAAATGGCAAACATTTCCTTTTTGGACTTGATAAATAAACTTAATTCAAAAATCTTAAATTATAGTTTTAAAAGTTAAGACACTAAAATATTGTTGAATTTAATAAAATGTTTCTAAATTTGTATTTTTAAAGATAACGGTTATGGGTTAAACACTTCATGGTTGGGAATTCTAATAATTTTATAAAGGTACAAACCAAACCAAAATTTTGATATGAGCTAGATAATGATGACTACCTACGTAAGACAGGGTAAAAGTTAAGACTATGAATGAAATAACTACGAATGCTTGTAGAGTAGCAATAGGGAATCCCCATAGATTTGAACCAATATTGGTGAGAACCTAGGAATGTTTTATTAGGCATATGTGCAAGCTATAAGAATAAACAAAAAAGAAATGATGAATGGTATCAAAGTACACTTCTACTAGTTCAAAGGTATGCTCGCATGAAAGATTAAGGATAAAGAAAGTAAATACCAAAATTTGAGAATACTATCAAGAGATTTGGGTTAAAAGAACATAGTATTAGAGGGTAATGAGATGGAAAACACACATAGATCATGTTGGTAGACTCGAGGTTAAGGAAGGTGTAACAACCCGCCTTTTCGATCCTCAGAAGCCGACACTAATACATCCACGGTATTCATGTATCGAACGTCCAAGTGTCGGAAAGACAGATTATTAGGGGTGCAAGAAAAAGAAAGACAAGAAGAAACTAAAGAACACAGAATCTTACAACGCAAAGAAACAATATATAATAATCAATATAAAATTTTACATAGTCATTTCCAAAATGATACATCAGAGTCATAATCGTATAACTTCCAACCTGGGACAGTCATAACCGTCCGTCCCTACATAACTGATGCAAATTTCATGCAACACAGCGAAAATAAGGAAATATACAAGGGATACGTCTTGGAATTCTATTTATTATAGCTTGTAAAATCCTTTAAAATCAAAAGTATCACTAATATCTCGCCGCACATAAACACGGGCTAGTTTTAACCATACAATAGCCAAAACATTTTTATATGAAAATCCATTATAATGTCTAAAGTTTAAAATATTTATAATCAAGTAGCTGTGATGCGTGTACATTACTACAATATAGGTATAAAATAAAAAATCGCTAAGCACGTATTGTTTGCACCAAAATTGGTCACAAACCCCAGAAGTAGTGAAAGCACCAATGTATATACACAGATCCACAATATTCCAATACAGATCTCAGATCTAGATAACGTAGAGGATAAAAATGAAGAAATTGCAAAATGGAAAACGAGCAAGAAAGTAAAGAACACAAGAGTTTATAGTGGTTCGGCTATCTCCGGCCTACGTCCACTTTGAATTGATCCTTTTATTGCTTTTGTATTGAGATTACAGTTACAAGCCTTTGAAATCAGTAAACAAAGTGGCAGAGATTCACCTCGAAAAGAAGAAGATCTCTTTCTAGTTGCCATAGGACTGCTATTTATAGGTGTAGATTTGAAAATATCCGCCTCAAATCCTGGAATACCTTTTCCCTTGCGCAGGAGGGCCAGCAGGATTGATCCGGAGTCGTTTGGGATCGATCCATGTATAATTCGTATCGATTCAAATTGGCCCTAATCAAGCCGAGATCGATCACGAACCTTCTTGAGTGCACAAGGAAGCTCTTGTGAAAATTTTGTAATGTTTGGACTTGTAGTTTGTGAGTTACGATCGATCCAAGATTTGATTTGCAAGGAGGTTGAGGGAGTGTAACGACCCAAAAATTTTAATTGGTTTTAATAACGTATATAACTGAATTTTTGTGAAATTTTAAATAATTGAATTTTTAAATAAATTTTTTATATTTGGAATACGTCTAATTAAACATAGCAACTGGTAGATTTTCATCAGAAATTATTGAAGTTTATTTTATTGTGTAATTTTATCTCAATTTAAATCAGTTAATAACAGTTGAATTTCAAAGAGTTCCGAAACCTAAATTTGTCAACATGGGAAGATTTATTTAGAACACTCTGAATCTGACGGCGAAATTCGGTTCGTGAAATTCGGACGTTTCTAGCTCCGTTTGGATTTTTCTGTACGGAATAGCAACGTATATCAGTGTCCGTATCGACTTTTTGATCGGATGATCCTGCCACTAATATCTGTATACCATTTTGATCGTCTCATCGTGCTGATCTATGTGGTATATTTATTTCTGTATTTTGAGGTCCGGTACGCGACGGAAACCATAAAAATGTTCGTTGTAACGGTACCATAATTTGTGACTTTATTGCTTTCTTCGGTTTCAAAATTTGAAACTCACAGGCTGGACCACAGTATTAATTGCTTTAATAAATATTGCAGAATTCAATGGTCCGCCGTTACATCATTTCAATTCACTTTAATTGGTACGTTTCTCTACTTGTCTATCTGTTCAATTCTGTGCCTCATATAAGAAAATAATAATAATTTAAACGTAACTCTCCTTCCTCATGTTATATATTTTATCTATGCTTCGTTCCTCTTCCTAGATCTGCCCATTTTCATTTTGCCAAACTCATCCTCAGCCCACTCCGTTCTCTCCTTGTTTTCCCAGACCCGCAACTTGCGCAATGCATCTCCTCCTCCAATTTTATTTTAATCGAAACCTGCTAGAAAATAAAAATAAAGAAGCAAACAAAATCTCGGTAGCAGCTTGCTCCTCTCACCTTCATCATCCCCAGCCCAATCTCCATGCCCTTCCTCACCTTTCTCCGGCCATGGCCGCTGTAACGACCTGAAATTTCCGATCCCGAAAATTCCAGATAGTTAGGAAAAGAAGAAAGAGATAGAAGAGGAAGAAACAGAAACACATCACAGATTCTCACATTCGCAGCGGATCAAAATATAATATCAAATAAATAACAGTTTACAAAAGAATATTGTATCTGTTAATTACATTTTTATACACCAGGGTTACAACATTTACACAAACACTGGACAGTTAAATATAACATGTCCTAGAGAAATAACAATATCTCACAGCGGAAACACTCCATACGTTCCTGCCATCCAGCTCGCCTCTTGAGCTCTAGAACGTTCTTACCTGAAAATATGTAATACTCGGTCTGACCCGAGCATTACATCAAAGTAACACCCGGGTCAGGCTGGAAACCAGCGTGAGTAAACCCATCTAACATGGAATACAACAGCATAAAACTACAATAAAACCCGGGGTAACTCGTATCAATTTACAAATTCACAATTTGTTATAGACATCACTTATTTTACACATCAATTTCTAGGTACGAAAACTTAGATTAAATGGTCCAATTCACTTAAATTATTCCATACCAGTCTATTGATTTCACATATCAATCTACAAAAATCGAAGTGGTTTCGGGTATTAACTAATACCCGACCCCGGTCTCTTCGAATCTAATGTCATCTTAACCCAAGTTATTCAAGTGGTTGAAATTTAAAATACAGGATGTCCCTTTTTACACAGCAAGTCATCATAGATAACCACATTATCTCTGTTCAACCCAACATATCATATTACAAAACATTTCATCTCTCAAAACATCACAATCACACATCAGGGATAACAAATAATCCAAGGCATTCAAATATCATTCAATCATTCATAAGCAAGATTTATCAACCATACCATCTCTAATTAATTTAATTACCACCAAAGAATTAAATTAATTACTTTAATTACTTTTAAATCTTGCATACCGAACATTAATTAATTACAACAAATTAATTAATCATCCCTTAATTAACCATCTTAATTAATCATCTCTTATTAATTATTCTTTAATTACATTAAGTAATTAACCTTCAATTAATTACATAAATTAATTATTCTTTATCCATTCTCATTTATCAACCCTTTAATTAATTACACCGATCAATTAATCCTTAATTTCTTCCATTAAGTAATTATTCCCAAATAAATTTATAACCCTTAATTATTAATTAATTATCCTTAATCATTTATTAATTAATTTTTCTTTAATTACTTCATTAGTTTAATTTATCATTAATTATCCAAGACCTTAATTAAAAGATAACCCATTTATCTTAATTGATTTCTTAATTATCATTAAAATCCTATTTAATACACCTTTGGAATTAATTATCATTAACCTACAAATTAACTCAAGACCTTTAATAAATGATTAAAAACCCTTCATCTTCATAATTAACTTCTTAATTTCACTATTTAATTAAGTTCTAAATAAACTTAAGAATTAACCTAATCAGGTTAAAATAAATTATACCACTTTTAACCAACCAAATATTTAAATAACATTTATTATTTAAAAGAAATTGTTTTTAAGAAAATAGTTTAAAACCTGATTTTGTTTTAACTTTACAAACTCTTAATACCCTTACATTTGACTCGAGACAAACCTGGGGAAACCCACACTCAAACCCAAGTCAAAATCCTCTTTTCTTTTCTTTTTTTACTTTGTTTGTAAATTTTAACTTCCAACTGTTAAAACAAGGTAAAACCCACGCGAATGCCCGAAGTCCACTCGAGCCAAACTTCCACTTTCCCGAGTTCCCACCCGAGCCTACTTCTTCTTCTTCCCCTCAAGTCTAACACTGGTACACACAGACACATGTGCACCTGCACAACCCATCGTTGGTTCTCCGGCCACCTCTGCCATCGACGACGAGTCGACGTCGACCTCCTCCTACGATTCCGGTCACCCAAACCTTGAACCTATCTCGAAAACAAAATCGAGTACTATGGACTATCACCTGGAACCAATCGACACCCAAACCCCCCCACGTTACGCCACCTCCGATGATCTAGAATCTCGCCACTGCTTCCAGACCCTCACCAGAGTCCCCTGCTTCCTTTCCTCCCCTTCTGACCCAACTCGATGCGACGACAACGACGATCTAGCCTCACAAACCCAGTCGACCAATCAGCGCTTAAAACCCTATTTCAACGTCTTCCGGCCATCACCGTGGACGATAAATTCTCCGACTATTTTTTTCGTGACCCCCGACCTCCAAACCACCTCCAGTAACAATCTCGACCATCCCCAACTCGTCGATCATCAGAAAACGCCAAAAACCCATTCCACGTTCAACCCATAAATTCTCTCGATATTCAAACTTAAAAATCATGATTCTATTTTTAAAAATCGTAAAATTCGAAAACAAAACAGATTATATACATGAAATAATAAATCCTTGAGGTCGAATTTTTGACATGTTTGAGTTTTCACTGTATTTTTCCCAATTCCCAGGAAAATTCAATCTAATTATTCTTAAAATATTTTAAAAATTAAGATCTTGTTAATTTAAACACATTTTGTTTGTATATCAAACCTACAGAGATCAGGTTAGGGGATGAGGAAATGATTTTAGAACTTGTTTAGGCCTGTAAAACTTAAAACAGAGCAAACTGTTTTGTACACAGACATGCACACCAATATAATCATATATACATATATGCAATTATATTAAACAATCATGCAAACACTTATCACACTTTACTTCAAGTACACTGCATGCAACCAGATTTTAAAACAGATTTAAAGTTTTGTTTACTCACCTTATTTGAACAGAGAAGTGGCTTGAGATTTGAAAACTGGAAATTTTACCTTGATTCTTGAACTTGCTTGACTTAGTTGATGTTTGAGATGACAGTTTGATTTGCTTACTTCCAGGTTTGAAAGTTTTGAACTTGAATCAGTTTTTGAGATAATCTGATCTTGCCTTGATCTGATATTGATTTTGTTGTTTGTTTTATATTTCCTAGTTTTGCTTTTGATTCTTGAGTTTGATTTTCTTTTCTTTCCTGGTTTACTATGTTGTATCGAATTGAACTGAGAAGATATAGGAAGGAGTTACAGGGTTTGCATAAGCTTGTACAAACATTATCTGTTTGTATCAGAGATTTTCTTTCATATCTTACCAAGCAAGATTTGTTTTAGAGGCTGAGATGATTTTTTTCCAACCATTCGAATAGACTAAAGTGTTGCTAGCATTTAATGCTTGGTCCTTTATGTCTACAACTCATCTTTTATTTTCCATTTTCGTATGTACTTATGTTTCATGTTTGCTTCTAGTTAGTTCACTTGTATATATTTATTTTTTTCTTTTGCCTTATTGTTTTGCAACTTATATTTCCAGAGTTGTCTAAATGTCTTAGTATATTCTTGCCTGGCATATATACTTTTTGGTCTCGTTTCTTTTGCCAGGCATTGCAAAGTTATGCTTCCAAAATTGTCTAAGTTTTCCTACCCATTTATCTGTACAACATGAACGTACTCTTTCCCTTTTACACTTTGTTTATTTTTGCCTTACAAAATTTTACAAGTTACCTACAAAAAGGTTTTCAGCCTTATAACATAAGCAAGTATTCTTGTAGACTAAATTGTTAAAATTTTAGGATATGTTTACTTTTATTCTCTTTTATTTTTAACTTAGACTATTCAATACTTAATTTACTTATCGAGATATATATACATATATAATGATAAATTTAAAGCCAATTATATAAATGTTTACACATACAGTACTTAAATCATCATATATATCTATCTATATATATATATTGTTGTCATCCTTTTATACATTTATTTTTTTATACTTCTATATGTTATTAACATCATAAGCTGGTATATATATAAATATACACATATCTAGATATTCTAATTATTAGAATTTATTTGTTCGACCCATCAAAATTAATATCCCGATATTCTAAACCAGATAATTACCAATTAACAACCGTTAAAAATCTGGGTCGTCACAGCCGCCTACACCTTCTCCAACACGAACGACCCGCGTTTCCTCGTGTACTACTCCCCAGCCTCTCTCCCCTCTCCTCCGACCCGACCACATCTCCAGCGAGCCGACCCTTCCACCACCAACCTGGCAGCTCGCCCACAGCTCACACGCATCCTTCCCACGTGGCAGCGCCGATCGGCCACCTCCACTTGAACACCAGACAACCCTCTTCTTCATTTGTTTTCCCTGTGGCATACATTTAAGGTACTGTATATAAAAGTTTGTATATATATTGTCTATTTAGTTACAATACATGAATGCTACATTTTGGTTTATATACAATATATTATAGGGTATGTATGTTTTACACGTGAGCATTCTTCATATTTATTTAAGGATCTGGTGATGTACAAAAGTCATTTAAACTTTTTATAGGTTGTTGAGTCTCTATATGTCATGTTTTATATAAAAAGTTATAAAAGTTATTTATTTTATGACGTATATATAATATAAGCTATATTTTATTATTATAAGCTACTGTATAAATATGTGTTTCAATGGTTGTTGTGCATAGATATTTATATAAAACTTATTTATACATATATCTGTTACTATATAAATTTTTTTTATATAAACTTATACTTATATGTTGTATAGTATATATATATTTTAATAATGAATGTTTTGTTAACTGTATATATTTGTGTTATGGTCTGTATATATTATATATAGTTATATTATAGTCTGTTATATGAGTTTATGTCATTCTGTTAACCATTTAAGTAGAAGTCTATATGCATCATTTGTTAGTTATATATATAGGTGTATAATCTGTTGTATACACATTTGTTTCTAAAATTTGTAGATATAAATATACTTAGTATATATGTGTAAGTCAGTTGCAATGGTATGTAATATATATTAGAAGTTCTATTTGTATATATCTATGAATGTATGAAACATCAGTTTTATTTTCAAAATATTTATTGTAAACTTTACCTGAGTTGGTATATATATAAGTTGGGTTTGTTTGTTGTTCTCTTGAAAAGTCGTATATACATATATGAATATACATATAGTTTTATATGATAATGGTCTGTTGTGTATGTGTATAGATAAATTTATACAAGTTATATACTAGTATTTTATTGGTTGTGTAAAGCGATATATATAACTATCTGTTTATATGAGTATATTAGTTTCATTGCATTATTTTATTAATATAAATTTGTAAACATATTTTAGTAATCTAAATTAGTATGATATTAATATAAGTTTACAGATTTAACAAGCTGCTGTTTGTGTCGTAAGCATTTCAAAGTTGTTTGTATATATATTTTATATTTGTTTTGTATAGGATCTAGTTATTTATGTATATGAAAGTTTCTATAGATAATGATTTTTATTGTATACGTTATTTTAATATTTATTTTAAAATTTTAGTATTAATTTCAAGGTAATAAAAAAATAAATATATATAATTTTTTTTTGATTGATTTTTTGAAAATTCGTATATACGTAAAATATGTTTCATTCATCAATCTCTTGTCCATCTTAGCTTACGAACTCAATATCGACTTATCGCAGCAGTTGCTAGCTTGTCGTGCCCATGTCCGTGTGCCTATCCATATTGGTTGCTTCTCATTCTGTTTTCTCTAGCCTCGAAAGGTGAGCAATCACTCACGATTAACATTCTTATATTTATTAAATTTTATTTCAATTGAAACGACAATTGAAATATGCTGCTGTAGTTATTTAAATTGTTATATATGTTATTATCTGTAACTGTTCACTTGTGGGATATGACATCATATCCTGTTGTTTATATTTTATTGTTATTTATGATATATACCTGTTGTTGTATTTTATATTATCTGTTATCACTCTGCAAGTTCCCTGCTAGTATAGAAATCACTATGGGTTGAAATGATACATACCCGAATGGACTTTAGAATAGGAGAAAATCGTTATGGGTTGAAATGATAAACCCAAGCGATTTTCATTTGAATTGAAATTGGGATTACGGGTTGAAATGATATCTACCCGTATATATTTAAATTTCGGATTGAAATGATAAATATCCGTATCACTTAACCATATGATGGATATATATACAGACACCGTTGGTCCATATATATATATATATATATATTGAAAATAAATTCTATGGATTTGGGAAGAAATATATGGTTTTAATAACTGTTGATTCTTAAATTAGTATATATAAATGGAAATGATATATATATATAGATTTAATAATAATGTTTAATTTAATTAAGATTGATTTAATACATATAATATGGTTAAGTATTTAAATTTATATTTCAAAATAGATTTTGGTAATAATTTGAATAAGTTGAGGTTGGGAAGATAATTTGAATTTAGTTGAAATTTTATTCATTAAAGAATTTTATTTAATTAAACCGATTTGAAACTTATTGAAATTGAGATTTAAGATATAATTTATAACACGGGTTTGATTTAAATAATTTAATGAATATTTCTTGTTTAAATAAAATTTAAGGAAATATTTAGTAAAAATGAAATTTAAGGCTAGTTAAATGATAATTAATTTATTAAGTGAATATTCCCTGATTAAATAATAATGAAGTTAAATCAAGAGCTATATGAAACTGTTAAATTTAACTTTGAAATATTGAATATTAAAGCCTTGAAATATATTAAAATTTAAATGGTCTATTGAGGACTGAATTGAATTGATGAATTGAGCTTTGAATAAATTTGAATGTGGAATTTGAGTTAATTTGAATCGATTGTGAGACTTGAGGAAATTATAAATACTTTACTTTATAAATTATTTAATGTAAATACACTAATTTGGAAAATAGATATTTTGAAATGAAAATGATATTTTGGTTTTGAAGTATAAATTTATTTGAAATGACCACGGTGTTATAGTGTATATTTCTACCTTGTTGATAGTTCCGAAGATCCTTAGAGGATGGTTATCCCAAACATCCTTTAAGTTACTTGTATTTCAGTTGATATTTCACTTGAGTTGGATTTATTGATATAAGAATGTTAATCCTGACTCGAGTGTTTTGTGTTTTGCTTTACGCTCGGGTCAGACCGAGTGATACAGCATTTGAGACCCACCCTTGGAGTTTGGAGCTTCCTTTGGAGATCCAACTGTCGCCTCAGCTTTCAGCTCTTCTAGTTGATTTGTTCAGAGAAGTCATCTGTTGTACTGGAGACTTCACTGCATTTCAGATCTTCTGTTGTATTTTATTTCTAACTCTGATGTTTATATAGTAGCTTCATGAACTACTATTTTATCTATTCCGCTGCGTATTATTGTATTACTCTGTGTCTGTGATTCTGTGATTGATTTATTTATTGTATATGATTAGTTTGCCAAATTTAAATAACAATCTGATATTTTGAATTATTCAAGTCCGACATGTGTGGATTTATTGTCGATTTGAATGGTCCAAAATAACGGGTCGTTACAGATTCGTATCGATCGGGGGCTTCGTATCCATCATATCCGTGTCCATCATCCACCAAGTACGCATCGATCCGAGTTTCATACCCTGATCTATGTTGAGCGCTCCATCACTTGACCGGCTCCTTCGCATCGATCGATACGAACTCGATCGATACGAAGCAGCCCATGGGTTACCGCTTTTTGTATCCATCATCCATCCCTTCTTTGTATCCATTAGCCGCTCTGGAAATGTATGCTCTTGTGTCCATCGGTTGCCCTTCCATCATATCGATCTAGTGTCATGTTCTTTGTATCAGTCCATGTCTACTATCTTCTTCGTATCGATCAATAAGGGATCGATACGAGATGTCCATTTGAGTGATTGAAACCGCTGCTCCACTCTTCGTATCGATCCCAGCCTTGATCGATACGAAGCATGCTGCCTTCCTTTTGCCGCATCCAACCAAACCGATGCACATCGCATCGATACAAAAGCCATCGATTCCACACACCCATCTGCTCCTCGCATGATCTCTATGGATACGAACGTCATCCATCGATCGATACGAAGGGATCGTTACGAACCAGTTTCCAAGAACTTTGATCCATCCATAACTTGAGCATACGAACTCCGTTTGCCTTGAAATTTGAAATGTAGCTTCTCCAAGCCTTGTTCATCATTCCCAATCGATCCCGTCTTGATTGGAGCTTAGTTAAATTTCAATTGTATCGATCATAGCCTTGTTTCCAATCGATCTCCAATCTTGATATCCATTCTTTCCAGCCAATTTGTTGATATCCTGGCCTTGACCAAAAGGCGGGGCAACATTTGCCCCCCAAAACATGCCTTGTGGTAAGAAGGCGTGTTTTGAATAGCCCCGAATCTGACATCCAAAGTCCATATTCCATCCATAGCCATACCATCCGATTCATAATCCAATCTATTACCAAGCCATCCTATCCAAGTGCCATAGCCATATCCAAGTCCGCGACTGCTCCGAGTCGATGTCCGATTCAAAGTCCAGTAACCAAATCCTTAGCCGATTCCATAGCTATTCGAACTCATCAACCGAGTCGTAATCCGTCAGTGTCCAATGACCAATAACCAAATCCATAACCTTTCTAGGTTGATATCCAAATCCAGGACTTCTCCGGGCCCTTTGCCAAATCTAGGACCACTCTAGGTCCATTTATCCCAAGCCGAAATCCGAATCCATGACCTCTCCGGGTTGCGTTATCCTGTTCCGACCTCGACTCTCCGGCCAAGGGCTTTTATGTTCTCCGGCCTCGGCTCTCCGGCCAAGGACTTTTATATTCTCTGGCCTCGGCTCTCCGGCCAAGGACTTTTATATTCTGTTCGAGTCCATTCCATCACTCTCCGACGAAGGGACTCATAACTTGCGATTACTGCTCCGTCTCTCCAGTCGGGACCGTAACTTCGAAACCTGTATTATTTGTTACATTAATCCAAATCCAATTCAAAATCCAGATCAAATCAGAAAACCAGAAACCCATGTCAAAAATCCAAATCAATGTCCAAACCAAAAAACAAATGTCCAAGCCACAATCCAGACCAGAAAACAGACAAAACCAGGAGTTCAAACCAAACTCGAAAACCAAATCAGAAAAAGCAAAAAAGCGGGTGTCCAAATCAAAGAGAAAAAGCAGATTTCACAAACTAGGGTATCGTTGTTTGGTATCATCTCAGAGCATGCCTAGGGGCTATCTCCGTCCCCATACACGAGTAAGTGAATTAGCCGTCTGCCCAGAGTTTGCTACTTATTTCATACTATCCTGATTAATCGTTGACCAATCGCCCATCATTTCTGGGTCCCGTGCCATCATCGTTTGAGGTAGACGATGGCTGCTCCTGCTCCACCACCGCAATTCGAGTTCCGACATATTGCCGGAATCGACCATTCCTTACATGCTCCTCGATGATATCCTTTAAATGCCTATAGTTGTTGGTATCATGCGCGTTCAGGTCGTGAAAGATATAGTGCCTTCCGGATGCCCTCTCGCGTTCCGAGGGTTCCCTCCTTGCCGGCCTCTGATAAGTAAGGTGATCTCGAGTCACTATGAATATCCGTTCTAACGGCTCGTTCAATCCTGTGTAAGTGGAGAATTTCTGCTCTCTCCACCGCTTCCTTGCTCTTCCAGATTCGTCATACAACTTCCTCTTTCCTTTATCCTTTTCTTTACCCAAGATTTCCTCGGATGGTCCTCCATCCTTAACCACATTCACTTCCTTTGGCTTCAGATCCAGACTCGCATCCTCCTGTCGAAGAAACCTTTCGGCCTCGTGAAAGAATTCCTCGAGATCCATTGGTGGGTCCCGTATCAAAGATAATTTGAACTCTGAGTTGTCCCTAACTCTTGATACTGCCGCCATTAAGACCAACGATGGATTCAGCCGATCTACCAAAGAAACTGCTGCATTGAACCGAGTTAAGAAAGTTTCGAGCGATTCTCCTGTCCTCTGCTTCACCGACGTTAGTGTCATCACATTCTTCGGTCTTTTGATATGAACCCGAAACTGCTTCAAAAACCTGTCCACCAATTCTGTCCATGTCCTGATAGATCCATCTTCTAACTATCTGAACCACATAGCAGCTATATCCATCAAGTATAGAGGGAAACACCGGGCTATAACTTCCTCCGATGCCCTAGCACTTCCATGTGTCTCGTGTACCTCATCAGATGATTGGTAGGATCAGCCCTGCCGTTGTATACCTCCAGAGTAGGTAGTTTGAACTCTGGTGGATTCTGAGCCATTCTGATGCCATGGGTAAACGGGCTCTGGTTTACTCCTTCCAGATCTCTTTTTGCTAAACCTCCGTGCATAGTTCGCCTGATAATCTCAGCTAATCCAGTGTTGTCCACCAAAGGTTGCCCCCCAAGTCCCCGAGGGAATTCTGGTACATACTCTTCATTACATACTCTTGTGCTCCTACCGGCATCTTGTTGTGTGGTGTTACCTGGAATCTCTCCATGAGTTGGTTCATCATTGCCTAGTGGTGTACCCCTGTGTCGGGATCCGTCCAGATTAATAGCTGCTTGCCGGTTGGGGGTTGACCCTGTTGAACTGCTCTATCTGGTTGCATGTTGAGTCCTTCTGCTCCAACTCCATAGATCTGAACTCCTGAAGCTCCAGCTGTTCTTGCTTGTCCAAACTGTCTGAGAAGGTTTTGCGTCATTTCCTCCTGCCTTTTTAACAATTCTTCTTGCATAGCTCCCATCATCATTTCCATCTCATCTCTGGTGATGAAAACTAAGGCTTGATTTGCTCCTGAGGAAGCCTCCTGACTCCCTTCGCGCCGACTCCTTTCTACTCTTTGTCTCCTGGCTGATTGCTTTGTCATGGTTCTCCTTATATCTGATCCTGTAGCTCTCCAAATCTAAACTCCAAATCCGATGAAGCGGGTACCAGTCCTTCTTAGTGAAAGCACCAAAGTGTTTGCGCCAAAATTGGTCAAAAACCCAAGAAGTAGTGAAAGCACCAATGTACATACACAGATCCACAATATTCAAATACAGATCTCAGTTCTAGATAACGTAGAGGATAAAAATGAAGAAATTGCAAAATGGAAAATGGGCAAGAAAGTAAGGAACATAAGAGTTTATAGCGGTTCGGCTATCTCCGGCCTACGTCCACTTTGAATTGATCCTTTTATTGCTTTTGTATTGAGATTACAGTTACAAGCCTTTGAAATCAGTAAACAAAGTGGCAGAGATTTGCCTAGAAAAGAAGAAGAAGATCCCTTTCTAGTTGCCATAGGACTGCTATTTATAGGTGTAGATTCGAAAATATCCGCCTCAAATCCTGGAATACCTTTTCTCTTGCGCAGGTGGGCCCGTAGGATCGATCTGGAGTCGTTTGGGATCGATCCATGTATAATTCGTATCGATTCGAATTGGCCCTAATCAAGCCGAGATCGATCACGAACCTTCTTGAGTGCATAAGGAAGCTCTTGTGAAAATTTCGTGATGTTTGGACTTGTAGTTTGTGAGTTACGATCGATCCAAGATTTGATTTGCAAGGAGGCTGAGGGATTCGTATCGATCAGGGCTTCGTATCCATCATATCCATATCCATCATCCACCAAGTACGCATCGATCCGAGTTTCATGCCCTGATCCATGTTGAGCACTCCATCACTTGACCGGCTCCTTCACATCGATCGATACGAAGCAGCCCATGGGTTACCGCTTTTCGTATCCATCATCCATCCCTTCTTCGTATCCATCAGCCGCTCTGGAAATGTATGCTCTCATATCCATCGGTTTCCCTTCCTTCGTATCGATCCAGTGTCATGTTCTTCGTATCGGTCCATGTCTACTACCTTCTTCGTATCGATTAATAAGGGATCAATACGAGATGTCCATCTGAGTGATTGAAACCACTGCTCCACTCTTCGTATCGATCCCAGCCTTGATCGATACGAAGCATGATGCCTTCCTTTTGCCGCATCCAACCAAACCGATGCACATCACATCGATATGAAAGCCATCGATTCCATGCACCCATCTGCTCCTCGCATCGATCTCTATGGATACGATCGTCATCCATCGATAGATACGAAGTGATCGATACGAACCAGTTTCCAAGAACTTTGATCCATCCATAACTTGAGCATACGATCGTCTTTTATAATTCTCCATTTATAATTCCTTTTTCTTAAAATATCATTTACAAATATCATTTGTAAATCTCCTTTAAATGAAACCTTTATAAAATATTATTTACAAAATATAATTTGTAAATACCTTTATCAAAATAATTGGGCAACTTACGAAGTCATTTAAAACACTTATCCTCAAATTGATATAGAATTAAAGTCAATTAAAAACCATAATTTTACAAATTTGAAAGGAGGCTTAGTGACCACAATGGTACTAAATCAAGTTATCATTTTAATTAAATTTGACTCCCAAATCACATAATAGTTATTTACATATGCCAACATATATGTAAATAAAATCCATAACCAAAGCAGGGAATAACATGTCAATATAAACCAACTGGCAGATACATATCCAAACAACATAATAGCAAGATGGTGGTTTGTCCTTCAAAATAGATGTCCACACAATCTATTAAGTTTAGTTGTCGCAAAATGGGGATTTATTCTGCTAAAAGATGTCCAAAAAATCAATTCAATTAAGTTATAGTAGAACGTGAATTTATTCTGCTAACAAATATCCAACAATCTATTCAGTTTAAGCTATCGTAGAACGATGTGTTATTGATTCTTCAGCATTAGCATCTTCCTCTAGGGTTCAATACTATTTATTCTGTTACTGATTTAGACAGAGGAGTTCAATACTCTTTGGAACAAACATTAATAACAATGCCACCAGTTGTTGATTCTTCAGCATCTTCCTCTGGGGTTAAAACCATAGCTGTTACATCAAATAAATTATGATGATTGACAGAATTGGTTATTGGAATATTAGGGGAGCAAACTCCATAGCCAAGCAACTTGAAATCAGTAACCTTATCTCTTCATATAAAATTCAACTCATGGCTATTGCAGAAACAAAGCTTAATCATGTTAGCACTATCAGAGCTGCCTCTGCTATTAACCATTACTGGAAATACATTCATAACCTATCTCAAGCTTTTTTTGGAAGACTTCTCATATTGTGGAACCCTATCATATTTTCAATCTCTCCTATTTGTGTTCATAGGCAATACATTCACTCTGAAATCACCCACATTCCTTCTTCTTCATCATGCTTCCTGACAGTTGTATATGCTGAAAATAGTAGTGTGCATAAACAACTCCTCCTTGATAAACTCCCTTCTTTGCAACCCACCAATTCTCCAAGGCTGTGCATTGGGGACTGGAATTATATGCAGTTCTCATCTGATAAAAGTGGAGGTGTCCCACTGTCTTATCAACAAACTAGACCTCTTAATAATGCAATATTTCACTCTAATCTTTTACCTATAACTTCTAATGGTTGTTTCTAAACTTAGAATAACTCAAACAGATCTGGTAATAGGACTTTTTGCAAACTTGATAGATCCTATCAAAATTTCACTTCTGTTCTAAATTGGCCAACTCTTAACACCATAATCCCTCCTCCATCATTATCTAACCACTCCCCTTTGGTTATGGATTGGGGGCAGGGACATTGTGAGAAGAAATTCCTCATTTTCTTTTTTTAATATTTGGTCCGATCACCCTGACTTCTTAAAGATAGTTACTGACTGTTGGAGAATTGGTTTTGGAAACCCAATGTGTATTTAGCAGGAAAAACTTAGACATCTTAAAGAAAATCTTAGGAAGTGGGCCCATGCTACATTTGGGCATGGAAGCAGCGTATCATCTTCTGTTAGAGAAAAATTAATTCAGGCACAAAGAGACATTCAAGTTAGCTTTTATAATAATTTACATGCAAATCTTGCAGAACAAGAAGTTATTCTTAACCAAAAGCTTGCTAAAGCTCTGGTGGAGGAAAACAAGATGGCTAAACAAATGGCAAAGTTTAAATGGCAACTACATGGAGACAAGAATTCTGCTTTCTTCCATGATTCCCTCAAAATACAGCAAGCTAATGCTAATATTACCAATATTCTTGACAAAGAAGGCAATCCCTGTTACTCACCTGATGCCATACAATCTACATTTTTGGACTACTTTCAGAACCTTCTTGCTAACTAAGATAACCCCGGTATCCACATGCAGCTATTTACACATCCATCTCTCCCAGCCATTTCTGATTATAACAAGGAAAATTTGATTAAGGAGATTTCTGAGGAAGAAATCAAGAGCACTATTTTGGTATGAATTCATCTATTTCTCTTGGACCAGATGGATTTAATGCCCATTTCTATAAGGTAACATGGACTGTAATTGATGACGATGTGGTCAGAGCTATCAAAAAATTCTTCAAACACAATTGAATGGTCTCTGGTATTAATGCCACTAGAATTGCCTTAATTCCCAAGACTCAACAACCTTCTTCTATTAATCAATTCAGGCCCATTCCATGCTGTAATGTAATATACAAATGTATTTCAAGGATCATGGCAGCTAGGATGAAGATTGTGCTTGCTGATGTGATTTCTCCTAATCAGAGTGCATTCCTTACTTCGAGATACATCACAGATAATATTCTTCTATCAAATGAACTCATGAGAGGTTACAACAGGAAAAATATTTCTCAAAGATGTGTATTAAAATTAGACATACAGAAAGCATATAACACCGTTCAATGGAAATCTATCATATACATTCTTCATAAAATGAACTTTCCCATTCCATTTCTAGCTTGGATCTACACTTGTATATCATCGGTCAAATACTCTCTTAGTTTAAATGGTAATACATTTGGCTACTTTGATGCTACTCAGGGTATAAGACAAGGTGATCCTATGTCACCTTATCTTTTTGTTTGTGTGATGGAACTTTTCACTTGCCTCACAATTAATGCTGTGTCTCATAACCTTATGGATTACCATCCTTTATGCAAGAATAAGGGAATAACTGCATTGTTATTTGCTGATGATCTCATGCTATTCACTAAGCCTAATGTTAAATCTATAAATGGAGTTTTGGATGTTTTGAATGCTTTTAAACAGAAGACTAGATTGTCAATCAACAGAAACAAATCAAAAATTAAGATTGTAGGAATGACTGAACTTGAAATGGCTACTATATATTCATTATCTGGCTTATCTTCTTTTGATGATAATGAAGAATATCTTGGTGCTCCCAGGTGCTCCTCCAAAGTCAGGACTAGTCAACGTCTTCAGCTTTTCGAAAAGATTACAACTAAGATTTCCTCTTGGCCAGGTTCTAAATTTTCAATGGCAGGTAGACTTGTCATTGTCAAGTCCATAGCCACTTCCATGTGCCTTTATTATGCTAGAATATTCATTCTGCCTTGCAAGCTCATTTCTATGGTCAAAGCTTTGAATCACTTCCTTTGGCATGGAAACCCTTATTCCAGAAAACTAATCCCTGTTGCTTTTAAAACAATATGTTGTCCATATGAGAATGGTGGCCTTGGAATTATAAACATCAAGAAATGGAACCAGGCTGCTCTATCTACAGGCATTGACAAAGTTCGGAAGTACGACAGTAATTTATGGGCTACAGGGAGTAGAAATAATTTGATCAAGAAATATATTTTTTGGACTATGATTCCTCCTGCAGACTGTAGCTAGACTTGGAGGAATATTCTTTGAAGAAGATTTGTTTTTATACTCATATTTAAAAGCTGCATGAAGAATATGAATGATCTCTTTTTTGGTTTGATCCTTGGTCGGCCCAAGGGGTTATTCTTGCTGAAGTTATTAACTACAATTTGAGAATAATGACAGGTATCAATGAGAAGGCAACAGTTGCAAGTTTTTGGACTGATGGATTGATTAAACTTCCCTACTCTAGTTCCTTCATAGTTCGGGCTATTTGGAACATCATTCAAGGAAATTCATATAACAGTAATAATGACCATGATCTGTGGTGTGGCAAGCCTCATGCTATAAATTCTGTTTATAAGTTCCATGTTAAAATCTCTCATCTTAATGGATTTCCTTGGTATACCAGAATATGGACATCTGCTTCCACTCCAAAAGAAAATATTCTCCTATGGAAGGTATTAAGAAATGGACTTCAGACTCATGAAAAGCTTAAAGCAAAAGGAATAGTGCAGTATTCCGACTGCTTTCTCTGTGGTAAGGAGGAGGAGAATGCCTCTCACTTGTTTTTTGAGTGTGAGTTTACTTATTTTATATGGGAAAGCACATTGATTCTTCTGAACTTGCATAAACCTAAAAGAAATGCTTCATTGGAATGGTATAGAATTTTCAAAGCAACGAGATGGAAGTTTGCTAAGGGTATACTATTGTTGAGAGTGCTTAAGAAGGCTATTTACCTAATTTGGATGGAGAGGAACAATAGACTGTTTAGTGGTCATTTTACTACTAAACAAGTACTGTTCCTCTCTGTTACAAATCAGTTTAAACCATAATTGTATTCATCATTTATTGTGGGTATTAGTTATGTTCATGTATTTTAGGATGGTACACCATCTTTCCTTGTAACTTCTTTTATTTAATAAAATGGTAGGGGCCCATTCAACCCCGTTGGCTTTTCCATAAAAAAAGAACGATGTGTTATGTAACGACCCGATATTTTGGACCATTCTCATCCATTATAAGTGTATAGGTAGACACTCATGCCGGAGTTGAATTGCTCAAAATACCGCGTTGTAAATAAAATTTGGCAAAAACTCATCATATACAGTAAATAAAATAATTACAGATCACAGACACAGAGTAATATAACAATACTGCAGCGGAAACAAAGGATAGTAGTTCATGAAGCTACTATATATATATAACAGAGTTAAACAAGATACAACAGAAGTCTCGAATACCATAGATGTCTCAATACAATAATCAAATACCAGATCTGAATACATCACTGGATCGACGGAATAACTGAAAGCAGGATCGATAGATAGCTGGATCTCCAAGCGAAGCTCCAACTCCAAAGGTGAGTCTCAAATGCTGTATCACTCAGTCTGACCCGAGCGTAAAGCAAAACACAAAACACTCGAGTCAGGATTAACATTCTTATATAAATAAATCCAACTCAAGTGAAATATCAACTAAAATACAAGTAACTTAAAGGATGTTTGGGATAACCATCCTCTAAGGGTCCGTTAAACTATTTACTATGTAGTAATATACGCTATATACAGTAGTGTCTAAATAAGTAAAGTATAATCATATCGGAAAATAGCGTTAAGGGGATGGAGAACCTTAACGCGGTCGGATCTTAAAATCATAATCGTAGTAAAGCTCGATATGGTAGGTGACACGGCACAACTAGGCAATGCCAGGGTAGATATACCAATTACGCACACGGACTGATGGATACGCATAGCAGCCACTACCGTTCCACCTCGAACAACATTCCCAAATCGGAGGATGGCCATCTAGTCAAATCACAAGTAAGAGTATAATATCGAAGAAATGCGTCCGAGAAGAGGTGCTACCTCACTGGTCCGAGATCGCTCCTGTTTTAGCCACCTTATGCCAACTCACGGGAGTTGGGTCCACGTAACATACCTTAAGAACGTCGCCACCATCCTACTTCATTCTAGAATCTCCACCGCGTACACGGTTGTCAAAGTGGTTTTCGGTATCGACAGAGAGTATGTCCATATCCGATCCCGGTCTCTTTGCCAACCAATCGTTATTATAACACCGTGGTCGTTTCAAAATAGTTTATACTTTAAACCAAAACCATTATCATTTCCAAAACCCAATTTAATACGATATTATTTCACTTCAAATATCCATTTTCAAAATCATATTACTTTCCAAAGTTATAATGCTTTCGAAATCATAGTCTGGAAATCACAGTATTTTGTCAATCATAACACTTTCCTTTTTAAACAGTTTAGATAATAAAATTTCGTTATAAAATAAATTAGTTTCCTCAAATTTCACAAATCGATTCAAATAACTCGAATTCCAAAAAAAATTAATTTAATCAAATCTCAAATTATCAGTTTCAACTCGATTCAGCTTCTAAATAAACCATTTCAAATTATCGATTTCAAATACATATCTGAACCATAAAATAAGCCATTTCAATTTTAATATATTTCAAAGCTTTTATTTTTCAACATTTCAAAACTAAATTCGACAAATTTATATACATATCAAATTCACTTTACAATTATTTAGTTTTGAAATAATAACTTAACATTTCCATAACATTTGAATACAATTTCAATTTACAATTTAAATAAACAAAATATCTTTTTAAATATTTATACGTTTGAAATATCCATTTAAGTCACCTTTTCAAATTTCAAGTTGTAAATCACTTCTTTAAATTTCAAATTCAATACATTTTAAATCAAACTTATTTAAGTATAATTCTTAAATAAAATATAATTTCAATCAATTTCAAATCATTATAAATTCTATGTTTCAAAAATATAGATATTAAATAAATACTTAAACATATTATTTATCAACTTTATTTAATCAACTTTGATAAATCTTAAAAATCAATATTTATCAAAACCATATATTTCTTTTCAAAACCATAGAAATCATTTTCAAAACGTTTATATATAGACCAACGGTGCCTGTATATAATTTTCTATCCTATGGTCAAGTGATACGGATATTTATCATTTCAATCCGCAATTTAAACATATTCGGGTATATATCTTTTCAACCCGAAATCCCAAATTCAATTCAATTGAAAATCGCTTGGGTTTATCATTTCAACCCATAACGATTTTCTCCTATTCTACAGATCGTTCGGGTATGTATCATTTCAACCCATAGTGATTCTATACTAACAGGGAACTTGTAGAGTGATAACAGATATGATAATAATATAACAACAGTAACAGGCATATAACATCAGTATAAATAACAGATAATGGTGTCGGATGTCATAGGTGAACATATACAGATAATGACATATATAACAATGTAAATAACTAACATCAGCATATTTCAATTGACATTTCAATTGAAATCTAATTTAATAACTATAAGAACATTAATCGTGAGTGATTGCTCACCTTCCGAGGTTAGAGAGAACAGGAGATGACACAGATACGCTCAGAGAAACATACACTGAAATTGAGTTACAAATCCAAGCCAAGCAAAAATTTGCACGAATCAGAAGAGCAAAGCTGATAAATCAGAATTGACGAGATCAAATCAGAAATGAATCGATGAAGATAAATGGGTATAAGTGAACACGTATATATATATATATAACTATATATAACTATTTATATAAAATCATATTCTAAATGCTCAAACACATATTAAATTAAATATATATATATATATATATATGTATTTCAAAATCGTTGTTTTTAAAATAAAACATATATATTAAAATCGATGTAGATACATCATATAATTTAAAATAACTATTTGTATATATGTATAAGATGGAAAATACTTAAGTTATACTTGATATCTACCTATATGCATATACTCAACTGAACTATATAAAATCTACACAACAGATCAAGTATAAATTCATTCAACTCACACAAACTTCTTTATTATAACATATACTTTCATCTATACACTTTGAAACCATCATTTAATAACAAATATATATTACTTACAGCCCATAGTAAATATATACAGTAAATATTTGTATCTCTACATATCCAAGCAAAATGCAGACCATATACTTTAAAATAAATACTATTATAGTCCATATACATAAAAAATTTCTCAAAAGCATATGTCAAATCTTGTATACAATACATCACTATATATATACTGGAAACAATGTTCAAAGTCCATATCCTTTTTTTTTATAATATAAACTATTATATAGAACTAATATATATAATAGATAAAATATACGTACACCTACGAAACTTATATTATAATATATATAACAAGACTTTAAGCATAAATACATATACAACAGTTTTAAAATTTCGACTCAACTATCATATATACAACTACTACAGATAGGTGTAACTTACAGGGAAACAAAATAACAAAGTCATGTAAGCCAATATGTTTTGTATACTTAGATATATAGATAACCAAACACATTGCAGCACATATTTTTTTTATTTCTAAACACATACGAATACAACTAAATATATTATCATTTACTGTATATATAAACACACCACATCATATATACATTAACATATAATATATATAAACTATTATAACATATATATACATAATCTAAAATATATATATAAGCACTCACAAGAAAGGGGAGGCAGCACTAGGTCGAAATGACAGGTGGTGAATGGGGTCGAGGCGGTGGTGGGTTGTGGTGGCTGGCACAGTCTCTGGGTAGTGGCTGTCTGGATCTCGGAATGGAGTTGTGGTGGGGTTCCGGTGCGGGGTTGGGTGGTGGCAGGGTCTAGCAGGCGTGGGTTGACGTGGTAGTGCATGGGTAGGGCGGAGCATAGTGGAGCGGGTCTAGCAGGCGAATGGGTAGGTGGTCAGGCGAAGGGGTTGGTCACGGTCTGGTGAGGCGTTGATGGCAGGCAGGGCGAACGGCTGTGGTGGAGTAGATCTGGCGAAGGTCTGGTGGAGGAACATGGTGGCGGTCTGGCCTGAGTTCGTGGGATCTGTAGATTGGGTCTCGGTCTGGTGTTGCCTTGGAGGCGGTGGTGGGTGGCACGTTGGTCTCGGCTGGGCATGTGGTAGATCTTGGTCTGGTGGTTGACGTGGGTGTGGCTGGCGAATGGATGGTCTCGGCCTGGAAAATATGGGGTTAGAGGAGTGGGATCTGGTGGTGAATGGTATGTACGGTGGCAGGCAAACATGAGCAGGGGACAAACAAACAAAAACAATGAAGTACAAAAGTGAAAAAAAGAAAAGAATGTTGTCCTTTACCTTCCAGAGAGCTGCTCACGAATTGAAATGATTTTGTGGTATTGAAATTTTTTTTTGTGAACGAGTACTGTCAATAGCTATTCACTGATTTGTAGAGAAGGCAAAAGGAAATGGTCTTGAACGGTTAGAGAAAAATTAGGCAAGAATAAAAGGTTTTGAAACGGTAGAGGAAACAAAGAAAAATCAATTTTATTAATTGATGGACACATATGGAAGGCCAAAGGAATGGAAGCTGGCGTTTGAAGAAAAATGAAAAGGTGGAAGAGCAGGCAAAATGGTATATAACTCTTATAATTAAAATATAATATTCCAAACGTAAGTTCAAAGGAAACAAATGGTCAGAGAAAAAAATGGCCAACTTTTACGCACCAGCGATTTAAATAAGTTGAAGTGAACAAGGCTTTGCCAGTTATAACGCGGAATCATAACTGTGAACGAACGATTTGAATTTCGAACGTTGGCAGAGGAAAGAGATTAAAACGTACCGGTACGGTGAACCATTTTGTAAAGTTCACCGCGTAGCGGACTTCAAATCACAGAATTGAATATACCGTAGAGATCAGCACGATAACACGATCACAACGATATACAGATATTAGTGGTACGATCATCCGATCAAAAGTCGGTATCGGTACCCAAAATGCTGTAATTTTGCCAGAAATAAGATAAACGGAGCAACAGAAGTCCAAATTTTGAAAAACGAAAGATGATTACTTACTCAGAAGATGATTTAGAAATTTTGTATGTAAAAATATTCAGGTTTGGAAAACATTTTATTTTCATCAATTTTAACTGATTAAATTGAAGTAAATTTACGCGCGAAATAAATTTTCATATTTTCGGACGAAAATTTACCAGTTGCTATGTTTAATTAGACGCATTCCAAATATCAAATTTATATTTCAAAATTTTATCGTTTAAAATTTCACAAAATTCAATTAATTAAATAAATAAGACCACTGAAATTTACGGGTCGTTACATGTTATCTGCTTATAGATGTCCAAATTTAGTATAATTTATTTATAGTTGTTGTCTACTTAATGGCACATACAAGAGAACCTTTAATTTAAAATCAGTTTACTTATAAAGAAGGCTGACTTAAAATATAACTGATAGAGTTTAAACAATAAACCTTCAATTAAATAATTAAATCTTACTTTAATCATTAATTAAGTCTTAATTAAATTTTAATGTATCATTATTAAATCATGATTAAATCAAAATTAGACCTTAATTGAAACTTAATTAACCCTTAATTAAATCTTAATTAAGTCTAATTAGATTAATTAATCAAACCCTGCCTGATAAGTAATTAATTATTAATTAACTCTAATTAAATAATAATTAATTAAATAATAATTAATTAAATAATTAACTTAATTAGATAAAAATTTATTTCTTAATTAACTCTTAACTTAATCAATCATAAATTAAAATTTCCTAAATTGATTAATTATAATTAACTTCTTAATTAATTACTTAAATACTAATTACTTAACTTAAATATAGCTTAATTAATAATTACTTAAATAAATAATTAAACTTAATAAAATTCAATTCTTAATTAAACTTTAACTTAATTAATCATTAATAAAAACTTTCTTACTTAATTAATTATAATTAACTTCTTAATTCATTACTTAAATACTAATCTTAACTTAATTATAAATTAATTAATAATTATCCTTTAATTAATAAATAAATAATTAATTATTAAACTCATACTTAATTATAAAATAATTAACTTTGGTACTTAATTGGTGTTTTTAAAGTTTTCAAACTATTTTAAAAAGAAATCACTTTTAAGTTTAGAAAAACGTAATTGCATCCATAGCGACTATCGCTATGGATGCCATAACTTAGAATTAGGTTCTAAGTTAAACTTTTCCAAAATTAACTTTAAACTTCTTACTCATTCTTAAAACATAAGAAAAAGGGTTTTGAAACCGAAAACAAAGTTAGAAACTTTGGAGAACATTTGGCAACTTTAACAGTAAACCGATTTTTGATTTTCAAGGGATCTCAAGCCTCTTTAACATAACCAAATGCTAACATATTACAAACCCACACATATATGAATTTGATTACAAACCATATCAATACCTTAACATAACTAATGATCATATTTTTACACTAAAACACTTCATTTTAGACTTCGATTTACAAGTCTAATTCCAAACCACACACTAATATCACATACGACTTGAATATACAACGAGTCAACAAATACTTTACACCATAAACACAACTGCATATAAAGTTAGAATCTTTCCAAAGTATAAAAGAGTTTTCTCACCAAAATCAACCAAATCTTTTCAAATTTGAAATAGGACCCTAGACCTTTGAAACACCCTTGGAAAAAATTAATTTTTGGACCTAAGCAACACAAAATGGGCTTGACCATGGACAATATGGGCTTAGCCATGTGCCTTGGGCTTGGCCTAGTGAGCTTTAGGCTCAGCCAAAGGGAGAAAATGGGTCGTGGGGCTTGATTTTTGAAGGAAGAGAGGTTTAGAAGTGAAAAGGAGGTAATTTTAAGTGTTTTTAAGAATTAAAAGTAACAAAGAAGTGATTTTTAAAACTTTGAAAATATTTTGGAAGCCATTACTATTTTTTTTGAAAGCATAAAGAATATGATAAACTTTTGAAAAAAAATAGAAAATGAAATGGAAGAAGAGAGAGAGAGACAAACTTTGTTTTTATAAAATTAATGAAGTGAAATTACCATTTTGCCCCCTTAGTAAACCCTCCCTTAAAATGTTGCCACATCACCACACCATATGCTCCACTCCTCTTTTACACATTAGCCAAGGATGAACCCATTTATCCATCATGTAATGCCTTGCCTTTTAATATGGTGTAAGAGATGCGAGTGATAAGTTACTTTTCATATTTTATTTTGATTTAAAACTTGAAAATTGTCACATCTTATCCTTTAACTTAAGTAAACTAATATTAACCTTTATTATATTACCAGTCCATGCTTATATTATTTGTAAATGTGTGCATGTGTTAACTAATGTGTTAACTAATGTGTGAACAACATTTTAAATAACATTTTTATGGTAAAAAATTGAAAATTTTGAAAAAGCTTTTCGGTCACATTTTCTAATTTCCTTTAACTAATTATTTTTGTAAACAAAATTCAAAAATGAATTTTCTATCATTATTTATAAGTTAGAAGAGGGCTATTTCAATTATTAAACCTATTAATTTAATACTTAAAATTAATTAAATATTCACAAATCAAAGTGATAAAATTCCGGGTCGTTACATTCTTCCCCCCCCCCCCTTAAAAGAATTTCATCCCTGAAGTTTCATCACATGAATGCCCAATATTATTCATAAGTCTGCATGATGTATTAGATCATTCAAATGAAAAACCTAATTCGATCTCCACACGAATACATAACTTCACTTCCAAGCTAGCATCGCTCACCCGATTCACTAGTGCGGACTCCGATCAGGCTTCTTGACTAGAAACCTCCGTTCTCCTTATATAGCAATGTACCATGATAGAAAAATTTGATTCCCTATCAAGATCCCTTATCAAGTGCTTGCCATCAAGAATCGAGTGATAAATCCTTATCCGAAATGGTGTAAAACACCTCAAGTCATGTACTTGAATCTTGGATCGAGAACTATATGAGAAAGGGAAATGATCTATGTACAAACTACATACTCATCTAAAGATTCTTATTTACCCCTTTACCTTCTTACCCTCCCACAAATATTTGTGAAATCATTTTATAACAATTCCAACTTAGGTTCAAACATTTCTAAATGATACAACTTATTTATGAAGTCTTTCATAAAATCATAAAAATTATTAACTTGGATAATACCGTCCTATATCTTAAGAGTATATATAGACAAAACATCTAATTTTTAATTCTATTCACTTTTAACTATTCAAATGTAGGCCCAAATAATTTTGGGTCTTAAAAAGCGAGTCAACCAATTCAACTTCTTTATCCATTTGGTTTGGCAAGTATCTAAGAAGAGTAGGATGCTGGTATCCAAACTCGGTCCTAGAGTCTACTTTTTCTTGGACACCTCTAAGATAAATGTGTTTATTAGCCGGTCCAATAACATTAAATAATATTTAACCTCCTAAGTGTTAAAATTCAAATGACACTGTTTAATAAAACCAAGTTTATTAAACCTTTTTATTAAATTAATTCAACTTTAAAACTTCATTTATTAATCATTTTAAATCAAGATACCTTTATATCCTGAAAACTTAGGAGCCAAATACCCAGTTTTATTTCAAAATCCTTTTTGAAATGAAACTATATATTTTAACTAAGAATATATATATATAGCCCGAGCAACCCCAAAGTGATACTAACGAAGTAGGCACTACCAGACAGTATCATGCATTCCCTTACTAAGAAGGGTAATACTCAAGAGAAGTGTTTACCATCCGAACACATCTCTTTCCCATTTAAGTTATTTTCGGGCCATATGAACTAGTTAACTTAAAAATACTTCTTCTATTTCAAAATTCTCCTTTTTGAAATAACACTTTAAATATTTTCAACAAAATATTTATTACCAACTTGCTTTGGGTTCGTTCGGCTTTGAACTTGTTTCGATCATTCAATGACAAAAAGAATAACTTACTAAGTGCCCCATAACATTCGCCTAAGCAAACATCCGATCGTTACTTCGAAAATTATTCAGACCGTCACAAAACAAATCAAGACTCGTTACCTAATCCAATCCAAAAAAAATAGTTCTCACTCAAAATTTCCCTTCCCAAATTTTGTACTTAAACCAAAATACTTTCAAGTAATATTATTATTACTTTCCAAAATCTTGAAAATCATTTTTCAAAAACATCGAGATTTAAGTCCTCAAGTCTTCTACCAAGTCCTTTTTGTTTATAACTCACATCTTACAAACCAATTTTGTAAATTCATTTTCTTACATAAAATCATTCTTAATATTCTAACTTTCCTTTTAATAGACCTCTTTTATTAAATCAAGTTTTAACCCAATATTAACACCAAACGCCTTATAATCAAATTGTGAAACTTAATTCACAAGGTATTCGTTTCAATGTTTCTCGATCTTCCATTTACCTAACCCATGATTTAAAAGGGGAAGCTACCTATACCACTCAACAATAGTCAATGCTCAAACTAGATCTGCATGACTAATCCAAATCTTAAATGATGATAATAGAATATTATCATCCCTTAACAAACAACCCGTTAAAAATAACTATACTATTTTTGAAAATCATTCTTCTATACATAAAATATAATCCTAGGTAAAATTATTTAATTTACCTAATTTAAAACAATATTGTGTCAATTGGCCTTGTTTAAGTATTTAGGGATCCTTATCAATAACGTTAGCTACTCGTATTGACCAGAGTCCATAAGCCACTCAACAAATCAATTAATACAATATAAAACATTTTTATATCACTAACAAATATGCACTCTAATCTCTAATACACTTAAACTCATAATAAGGTATTCCATTACCTTATCTCTTAATGAGTTTACCCCCACAAAGCCAAGGTTCTTGCTTAACCTTGCGCTCTGATACCAAATGTAACAACCTACCTTTTCGATCCTCGAAAATCGACACTAATACATCCACGATATTTATGTGTTGAGCATCCAAGTGTCGAAAAGACAGATTATTACAGGTGAAAGAAAAGGAAAGATAAGAAGAAACTAAAGAACGTAGAATCTCATAATGCAAAGGAACAACATATAATAATCAATATAAGATCTTACATAGTAATTTCCAAAATGATACATCAGAGTCATAATAGTACAACTTCCAAACTGGGATAATCACAACCGTCCGTCCATACATAACTGATACAAATTTCATACAACACAGCGAAAATAAGGAAATATACGAGGGATACTTCTTGGACCTCCAGCTTGTCTCTTGAGCTCCAAAGCATCCAAAGTTAATCTGAAAACATGCTCCGTCTGACCCAAGCATTATAAGAAAACAACACCCGGGTCAATCTGGTAAAATCGCGTGAGAAACTAAAATCACAAGGAATTTTATTTATTATAACTTGTAAAATCTATTAAAACCAAAAGTATCACGTAAGACCTCGCCACATATAAATACGAACATGTTTTTACCTTACTATAGCCAAAACATTTTTATATGAAAATCCAATGATATTTTTAAAATGTCTAAAGTTTAAAATATTAATAATCAAATAGCCATGATGCATGCACATCACAACAATAATAGGTATAAAATCCAAAACAACTAAGCACGTATGTGGAAAATGGATTCCAACAAATGGCAAGGTAAGGGACTACCTTTCGAAACAGTACACATTTAGATATAATGTACTGTAGGAATCAGTTACCTTTGCAACTCGCATGACAAGACCGGCCCACTCCTGACTGGACAGTACCGAATATGATCACCCTAGGTTGTGATCAACAACCAAAATGGGCCCCAAAGCATACATATGGATACCGATTCTAGATAAGGTGATGATCATACCTTAATGAGAGCGACCAACACAGCCTTACGACGTTCCCTGTTTTAGCCATTACCGGGATGTGAGGCTTGAGAGGCCATAATTACCTTTTTCCTCATAGTAAACCATCTTGGAATGCTAACAATGCCTTTTAGGTAGAAATGCAATGCCAGCATTTATCCATTCAAGTTGTTCCGGGATCGAACAAACATTCAACATTTACTATCTTCCATTTTAAAATCACCCTCAGGAAGAATAGTATAGCTCCATGGCATAGTTCATAATGATCCATCACGAAGTTATTAGTTTGGAGTGGTTCAGATAAATCATACTTATCCGAAACCGGCGTCCCCAATACTAAGCGGTAATTTCTAGCTAACTCAATTTCTGTTCTTTTGGAACATGCAACAAATATTCGAGTACTCACCAAGGAAATCAAATATACACAACATATTTCTTGAGTTAAAATAGGTCAAGATTTGATAGTTGGTTATTTTACTATCAAATACACAATTAAACAATAATACAGAGATTTAATTTTCCCATAGCAATCACTAAGCCTCAAATAAGTTTCATTTATTTAAAACTCTTTTCGAAATATTTATCAAAATATTCATATACTTATCACACTGGAATAAGTATATTCACAAAACATTGTGAAAGACTTCTCATTTCAAAATCATATTAAAAGGATCAAACAAATGATATTTAAATTAGAGAAAAGGATAACCCCAAACACTATTCCTTCGATGTTAAACATGGAACAAATGTATACACCACCATAATTAAGAAAGTCAGTTAAGGAAATCCCATCTCCAATTCTTTTATAAATTTTCTTCAATAAATCCTTTTAAAAAATCATTTCTAGTTATGAAATCTCTTTTGCTTAAACTCTAAATCCATTAATAAAACTCTTTAATGAATATCCAAAAACCATTTATAAAACTCTTTTATAAATATCCGAAGTCATTTATAAAACTTCTTTTATAGATCCCCAAAATCATTTATAAAACCTCTTTTAAAAATCTCCAAAATCATTTATAATACTCTTTAATAAATCTCCAAAATCATTTATAAATATCATTTGCAAATATCATTTATAAATTTCCTTTTCTTAAAATATCATTTACAAATATCATTTGTAAATCTCCTTTAAATAAATCCTTTATTAAATATTATTTACAAAATATCGTTTGTAAATACCTTTATCAAAATAATTGGACAACTTACGAAGTCATTTAAAACACTTATCCTCAAATTGATATTGAATTAAAGTCAATTGAAAACCATAATTTTACAGTTTTGAAAGGAGGCTTAGTGATCATAATGGTACTAAATTAAGTTACCATTTTAATTAAATTTGACTCCCAAATCACATAATAGTTATTTACATAAGCCAGCATATATGTAAATAAAATCCATAACCAAATCAGTGAATAACATGTCAATATAAACCAACTAGCACATACATATCCAAACAACATATTAGCAGGATGGTGGTTTGTCTTGCTAAATAGATGTCCATACAATCTATTAAGTTTATTTATAGTAGAATGGGGATTTATTCTGCTAAAAGATGTCGAAAAAATCAATTCAATTAAGTTAAAGCAGGACTGGGATTTATTCTACTAACAGATGTTTAATAATCTATTCAATTTAAGCTATAGTAGAATGGTGTTTTATTCTGCTAACAGGTGTCCAAGATTAGTGTAACTTATTCATAGTTGTTGTCTACTTAATGGCACAAACAAGAGATCCTTTGATTTAAAATCAGTGTACTTATAAAGAAGGCTGACTTGATATATAATTGATAGAGTTTAAAATAAACCTTTAATTAAATAATTAAATCTTACTTTAATCATTAATTAAGACTTAATTAAATCTCAATTTATCATTATTAAATCATAATTAAATCAAAATTAGACCTTAGTTTAAACTTAATTAACCCTTAATTAAACCTTAATTAAATCTGATTAGATTAATTAATTAAACCCTACCCGATTAGTAATTAATTATTAATTAATTCTAATTAAATAATTAACTTAATTAGATAAAATTTTATTTCTTAATTAACTCTTAACTTTTTCGATCGTTAATTAAAACTTTCTTAATTGATTAATTATAATCAACTTCTTAATTAATTACTTAAATACTAATTACTTAACTTAATTATAGATTAATTAATAATTACTTTAATAAATATTTAAACTTAATAAAATATTCAATTCTTAATTAAAATTTAACTTAATTAATCATTAATTAAAACCTTCTTAATTAATTAATTATAATTAACTTCTTAATTCATTACTTAAATACTAATTACTTAACTTAATTACAGATTAATTAATAATTATCCTTTAATTAATAAATATTAATTATTAAACTCATGCTTAATTACAAAATAATTAACTTTGGTACTTAATTGGTGTTTTGAAAAGTTTCCAAAACATTTTAAATTGAAATCACTTTTATGTTTAGAAAATCATAACATTTTCCAAACTATATCCATAGCGACTATCGCTATGGATGCCAACTTGAATTAATTTCTAAGTTAAACCTTTCCAAACTTAACTTCAAACTCCTTATTCATTTTTAAAACATAAGTAAAAGAGTTTTGAAACCAAAAAAAAAGTTAGAAACTTTGGAAAACATTTAGCGACTTTAAAACTAGTAAACCGATTTTTGATTTCAAAGGGATCTCAAGCCTCTTTAACATAACCAAATGCTACCATACATAGCATACAGATCTACACATCTATGAATTAGCATATAAACCATATCAATACCATAACATAACTAAAGATCACATTTTTACACTAAAACACTTCATTTTAGACTTCGATTTACAAGTCTAATTCCAAACCGGACACTAATACCACATAGGACATGAATATACAACGAGTCAACAAATATTTTACACCATAAACACAACTACATATAAAGTTAGAATATTTTCAAAGTATAAAAGGGTTTGCTCACCAAAATGAACAAATATTTTCAAATTTGAAATAAGACCCTAGATCTTTGAAAACCCTTGGAAAATTTTGATTTTTGGACCTAAGCAACACAAAGTGGGCTCGGCCATGGACAACATGGGCTCGGCCATGGACAAAATGGGCTTGGCCATGTGCCTTGGGCTCGGCCTAGTAAGCTTTAGGCTTAGTCAAAGAGAGAAAACGGGTTGTGAGGCTTTATTTTTGAAGGAGGAGAGGTTTAGAAGTGAAAAGGAGGCAATTTTAAGTGTTTTTAAGAATTAGAAGTAAGAAAGAAATGATTTTTAAAACTTTGAAAATATTTTGGAAGCCATTAATGCGTTTTTGAAAGCTTAAAGAAGATGATAAACTTTTGAAAACAATAGAAAATAAAATGGAAGAAGAGAGAGAGATGGACTTTATTTTATAAAATGGATGAAGTGAAATTACCATTTTGCCCCCTTAGTACAACCCTCCACTAAAATGTTGCCACATCACCACACCATCTTCTCCACTCCTCTTTTACACGTTAGCCAAGGGTGAAACCCTTTTATCCATCATGCATTGCCTTGCCTTGTACTATGGTGTAAGAGATGTGAGTGATAAGTGACATTTCATATTTTATTTTAATTTAAAACTTGAAAATTGTCACATCTTATCCTCTAACTTAAGTAAACATACTATTAACCTTTATTATATTACTAATCTATGCTTGTATTATTTGTAAATGTGTGCATGTGATAACAAAGGTGTTCACCACATTTTATACAACCTTTTGATGGTGAAAAATTGAAAATTTTGAAAAAGCTTTTCGGTTACATTTTCTAACTTCCTTTAACTAATTGTTTTTGTAAATCAAATTCAATAATGAATTTTCTATCATTAGTTATAAATTAAAATATGACTATTTTAATTATTAAACCCATTAATTTATGTTACCTCGCCTTTTGGTTAACGCCGGAATATCAACCAAATAGCTAAAATAGATGGATATCAGGATTGGAGATCGGTTGTAAAAAAAGGCTATGATCGATACCGTTAAAATTGGACCAAGCTCCAATCAAGACGGGTTCGATAGGGAATGATGAGCAAGGCTTGGAGAAGCTACATTCCAAATTTCAGGTCAATCGGAGTTCGCATGCTCGAGATATGGATTGATAAATATTGGTGAGAAATGGTTCTAGATCGATATCTTCGTATAGATCAAGGTGATGGGCTTCACATCGATGCCTACACATTGATGCTTTCGTATCGATAGATGGATGCAAATATGGATAACAAACATGGCTTTGGACCGATAGTAGTTTGTATCGATGGGTTTCGTATCGACCTGTGATACTGGATCGATACAAATATAGGCGTTTAGGATCGATACGAATAGAGGCGTTTAGGATCAATACAAAGGCAATGGACTTGGATCGATGGATATGAACAAAGGAATAGTTGATGGATATGAAAGCATGTGCTTTCGGGATGTTTAGGGATCGGTACGAACAAGGTAGCAGGAAGAGCAGGGGATCGATACAAAGAGAGCATCGGCTAATCGATACGAAGGAGGGAATGGGTTGATGGATACGAATAAGACCACAAGCGCTGATGGATGGATACGAAGCGTGGATACAAAATGATGGAGGCGAATTAATGGATACGGGTTCTTCATGGATACGAAATACTCAGCCCACACTGGCAATCTCGAACTTGGATCGATCATATCTCATAAACTACACATTGGAATTTCATGAAATTTGGAGAGCAAGGACTTTGCACTATCGTCTTTCACCGTGATCGAACCCAGCCCTATCGGAGTGATTCCTGATTGATACGAAATCGATATGGATCGATCCCAAACCTCCTTGGATCGATCTGGTGGGCCCACATGCGCATGAGAAAAGGTACTTCAGGTTTTGGGGCGGATATTATCGGATGTATACCTATAAATAGCAGTCCTATGGCAACTAAAAAGGGGATCTTTTCTGTTCTTTACGCCTAAACTCTGCTATTTTGTTCATTGGTGTTCAAAGGCTTGTAATTGTAATCTCAATATAAAAGGAATAAAAGGATCAATTCAAAGTGGACGTAGGCCGGAAATAGCCGAACCACTATAAATCTTGTGTTCTTTCTTGCTTTCTTACATTTTAATTTTGCTATTTCTTCATTTTTATTCTCTACATTATCTGGATCTGAGATCTGTGTTAAGATATTGAGGATTTGTGTATAAACACTGGTGCTTTCACTACTTCTGGAGTTTGTGACCAATTTTGGCGCAAACACTTTGGTGCTTTCATTGAGAAAGACTAGCACCCGCTATACCGGATTTGGAGTTCAGATTTGGGAATCTAAAGGATCGGATCTAAAAGGAACCATGACAAAGAAATCAACAAGGAGACAAAGAACGAAAATAAGTCAGCACAAAGGGAGTCAAGAGGCTTTCTCAGGAGCAATCATGCCTCAATCTTTATCACCAGAGATGAGATGGAGATGATGATAGGAGCTATGCAGGAAGAATTGTTGAAAAGGCAGGAGGAAATGATGTAGAACCTTCTTAGACAGTTTGGACAGGCAGGAACAGCTGGAGCTACTGGAGTTCATATCCACGGAGCTGGAACAGAAGGACCCAACATGCAATCAGATGTAGCAGTTAAACAGGGCACAGCCTCCAATCATCACACAGTTACCAATTTGGGTGGATCCAGACTCGGGGGCACACCACCATGCAATGATAGACCAATTCATGGAGGAATTCCAGGTGACACCACACAACAGGATGCTGGCAGGAGCACAAGAGTATGTGATGAAGAGTATGTACCAGAATTCCCTTGGGGACTCGATGGGCAACCCTTGGTGGACAACACCGGATTAGCTGAGATTATCAAGCGAACTATGCACGGAGGTTTAGAAAACGAAGATCTGGAGGGAGTAAATAGGTGTCTGTTCACCCGTGATATCAGAATGGCTAGGAATCCACCAGAGTTCAAGCTACCTACTCTGGAGGTGTACAACGGTAGGGTTGATCCTACCGATCATTTGATGAGGTACATGAGACACATGGAAGTGTTGGGGGGCATTGGAGGAAGTTAAGGCCCGTTGTTTCCCTCTGTACTTGACGGATAAAGCTGCTATGTGGTTTAGGCAGTTGGAGGATGGATCTATTAGGATATGGACAGAATTGGTAGACATGTTTTTGAAGCAGTTTCGGGTTCATATCAAGAGGCCAAAAAATGTGATGACACCGACATCGGTAAAACAAAAGACAGGGGAATCTCTCAGGACTTTCTTAAATCGGTTCAATGCAGCGGTTGCTTCGGTGGATCGGTCGGATCCATTGATGGTTTTAATGGCGGCAGTGTCAGGAGTCAGGGACAACTCGGATTTCAAAGTATCATTAATATGGGATCTACCAATGGATCTTGGGGAATTCTTTCATGAGGTCGAAAGATTTCTTCGATAGGAGGACGCGAGTCTGGATTTGAAGCTAAAGGAATTAAACGTGGTTAAGGATGGAGAACCATTCGGTGAAAGCTCGAGTAAGGATAAGGATAAAGGGAAGAGGAAGTCAGATAATGAATCTGGTAGAACAAGGAAGTGGTGGGGAGAGCCAAAATTCTCGACTTACACAGGATTGAACGAAACGTTGGAGCGGATATACATGGAAACTCGGGATCGCCTTCCTTATCGAAGGCCGGTAAGGAGAGAACCATCAGAACGTGAGAGGGAATCAGGAAGGTACTGTCTCTTTCATGACTTGGATGGGCATGATACCAATAGCTGTAGGCATCTAAAGGATATAGTCGAGGAGCATGTAAGGAATGGTTAGTTGCGACAGTATGTCAGAACCTAGAATGCGACGGTGGAACAGGAGCAGCCACCATCTACCTCAAACAATGATGGCGCAAGGCTCGGGAATGATGGTCGTTTGGTTATCGACTAATCCTGATGGTATGAAATAAGTAGCAGACTTTGGGCGGACGGCTAAGTCACTTACTCATGCACGTGGACGGAGATAGCCCTTAGGCATGCTCTGGGATGATGACAAACCACGATACCCTAGTTTGTGAAATCTGTCTTTTCTTTCTGATTTGGTTTTGGAGTTTGGTTTGAGCTCCTGGTTTTTTTTTGTTTTATGGTCTGGATTTTGGCTTGGACGTTTGTCTTTTGGTTTGGACGTTGATTTGGATTTCTGGATTTTCTTGTCTTCGCAATGAATTTTGATTGGACTTTTGTCTGGTTTTGGGTAAAAGGTCGTCGAGTATGGACTATGCTAGGCAAGGGTCCGGAGAGACTAGGATTCGGCCTAGGAATTAGGCCCCATATTATCCATCATTTATTATTCCAGGTCGTCGGGTATGGACTATGCTCGGCACGGGTCCAGAGCAACCAGGATTTGGCTTAGAACTTAAGCCACGAACTCACTCAGCGTTCAGGGATACTGAACCAGGAACACCATGGCGTTGCTTAATATAGGCCGTCTGGTGTGGATTATGCTTGGAAAGAACCCGGAGAGGTTACAGATTCAGATATTAGCTATGAACAGCTAAGGATTTGGGCATGTACTCGGAGTGGTCTCGGATTTGACTAAGGGCTCGGAGCAGTCCCGGATTTGGATGTCGACCCGAAAAGGTCATGGATTTGGTTATTGGTTATTGGTTATTGGATATGGATGGATTAAAACTCGGTTGACGGGTTCGGATGGCTATAGAATTGGTTAAGGATTTGGTTACTGGATTCGGAATTGGATATCGACTCGGAGCAGTCGCAGATTTGGATAAGGATATGGCTATGGCACTTGGATAGAATAGCTTGGTAATGGATTGTATTATGGATTGGATGATATGGCTATGGATGGAATATGGACTTTGGATGTTGGACTTGAAGCTATTCAAAACACACCTTCCTATCGAAAGGCATGTTTTGGGGGCAAATGTTATCCCGCCTTTTGGTCAAGGCCGGAATATCAACCAAATTGGCTAAAACAGATGGATATAAGGATTAGAGATCGGTTGGAAACAAGGCTATGATTGATACTGTTAAAATTGTACCAAGCTCCAATCAAGACCGGATCTATATGGAACAATGAGCAAGCCTTGGAGAAGCTACATTCAAAATTTCAAGTCAATCAGAGTTCACATTCTCGAGATATGGATGGATCAATATTGGTGAGAAATGGTTCTGGATCGATATCTTCGTATCAATCTAGGTGATGGGCTTTGGATCGATGCCTACACATTGATACTTTCGTATCGATAGATGGATGCGAATATGGATAACACACATGGCTTTGGACCGATAGTAGTTTGTATCGATGGATTTCGTATCGACCTGTGATACTAGATCGATACGAATATAGGCGTTTAGGATCGATACGAATAGAGGCGTTTAGGATCGATATGAAGGCAATGGACTTGGATCGATGGATACGAACAAAGGCACAGTTGATAGATATGAAAGCATGTGCTTTCCAGATGTTCAGGGATCGGTATGAACAAGGCAGCATGAAGAGCAGGGGATCGATACGAAGAGGGCAACAGCTAATCGATATGAAGGAGGGAATGGATTGATGGATACAAATAAGACCACAGGCGCTAATGGATGGATACGAAGCATGGATATGAAATGATGGAGGCGAATTAATGGATACAGGTTCTTCATGAATAAAAAATACTCGGCCCACACTGGCAATCTCAAACTTGGATCGATCATATCTTATAAACTACACACTGGAATTTCATGAAATTTGGAGAGCAAGGACTTTGCACTATCGTCTTTCACCATGATCGATCCCATCCCTATCGGAGCGATTCCTGATCGATATGAAATCAATATGGATCAATCAGGGATCGATCCCAAACTACCTTGGATCGATCTGGTGGGCCCACCTGCGCATGTGAATAGGTATTTCAGGTTTTGGGGCGGATATTTTTGGATCTACACCTATAAATAGCGGTCCTATGGCAACTAAAAGGGGATCTTTTCTGCTCTTTACGTCGAAACACTGCTACTTTGTTCATTGATGTTCAAAGGCTTGTAATTGTAATCTCAATATAAAAGGAATAAAAGGATCAATTCAAAGTGGACGTAGGCCGGAGATAGCCGAACCACTATAAATCTTGTGTTCTTTCTTACTTTCTTACATTTTAATTTTGCTATTTCTTCATTTTTATTCTCTACATTATCTAGATCTGAGATCTGTGTTAAGATATTGAGGATTTGTGTATAAACACTGGTGCTTTCACTACTTCTGGGGTTTGTGACCAATTTTGGCGCAAACAATTTAATATTTAAAATTAATTAAAATTCATTAATCAAAGCGATAAAATTCTGAGTCAATACATAAGGCACTGAGCATTATCCTTTGCCATTATTGCTGCCATATTCCTCAAGTAGTCCTCATCGGTATGATAATTTCTTCTTTTAGGTTTATATCCCTCCAGTTGAGCTTCTAGACTGTTCGTTAGATTTTTCCTCGATCCTTCCTTGATAATCTGCCTTAATCCGCTGGTTACTTTTATTTTTCTATGGATTTGAGACAAGCTTGCTTTTGTCCTTATTCCTAAGTTAGGGAGGATTCAGTTTCTTCTTGGTGATTCTACTTTGTCCCCTCTTGTAAGCTTGGTAGTCTTTGAAGATTTCTAGGAAAGCACTACCTCCAAGAGTTCTTTCATCATTAATATTTATTGCTTCAAGTTCTGGATTTTTGCTTCACTGCTAGCTGACTGCACTGGTTGTGATGGTTGTCCGTGTTCTGCGTTTCCTACGTTGAAACTGGAAGTCACATTCTCTTTTAGTGTTGTTGTATGTATAACCTCTTGGGTCTGAGCATTGATTCTTCGTGATCTCATTTTCCTGAAACAAAATTCACTTAATTAGTCTAAATGATTAGGGAATTAAACAAGTCGGAGGTTCGAGCCCTCCTCCTAGCGCCAAAAATGTTAGACCAAAAATTGGTATAACACTTTAGATGCTTCTTGTGATAAGTTAGTTCTTGACTCAAGTACATGTGAAGACATAATCAAGCATGGGTTGATCGCGTCGACTTAGTTTTGATATGTGTGATGACATGATCAAGGCTTTTGACAATGATTTAAGGTCTAACTCGTCGCGTAGGATTGATCTTGAGATAGAATCATTAATTGATAGATGACAATTGGCCCTTGAGGAAGGGCGTATGAAAGTTTATTTTATCTCCTTGAGTCGTTATGTTCGAAGTCCTCTTGGGCCATTAGGATTGTCATGCATGTGGAGTCGTGGACTTACATTAGTTATTGAACAATGTTGTCCATATGGCTAATGATATGTCATATTTCTAATAGACATAGATGATAAGTCACAGAGTCATATTGAAGTGTGTTATGTATAATAATGAGCTATGTATTCCGCTCTTATGTTCAAGGTCCATAGTCCATATAAATATGCGTATAGGTGGTCGTCACAATTTAAGGCACTTCGACTAGATTCATGTCGAATTGGTCATGACAAGTTCGTATTATGCAAGTCCAAATCAATAATGTTCAATAAGGTCATAATTGAAGTCAATATGCAATGTCAAATCCATATCCATTCAATTCGAATATGATTATAGTCAAATAGATTTATCCCCAACTTGATTTAGGGTTTCAAGGCTTTGATTTGAGAAGAAAGAGAGAGAAATCAAAACTCGATCCCCCAAATGGCACCTCTAGGGTTATATTTATAGAGGTGCAGTAGGGTCACTTCACCTTCCATGTCTTCGGCGTGGTTGAATTTGGCAGCGTGGCTAGCATTGGTTCAACTGTTGTGGAAGCAGCATTACCTCACTTTCAGTGTCTTCGAACTTCTTTGAAAATATTGGTAATAAGGTCTTTATTAACTTCGGCATTACTATGTGCAAGTTCTTTATGGATATCGATAGTGTTTACTATCAATACCACTTCCATACGGAAGTGCAATGTCTTCAGTGTGCTATTTAGAGAGGTTATACGAAGTGATTTCTATCGAATTGCAGCATGACTTTGTATTCCTTTGACATCATCGAAGAGCGACACCTTCGGAGTGCTTTGTGAAATTTAGCACTTCTCCTTTCTAATTAATGGTTGGTGATACCGGTGAGCCACAGAGTGGTGAAGTAGTTTGATTGCCGAAGAGGTCATATACGAGAGGAGGCTATACTGACGAAGAGGCCATATTAATGAAGAGTTCATCTTTTACTCTTATAACATTGCTTTATTCTTGTGTCTTCAACACCAATTGCATCTGTAGTAATCGGCATGATCGAAGAGAAGTATTTCATTGCGAATGACAAGTCATCTAGGTGTTCCTCTTCATACATCTTTGAAGTCATCATTATATCCTTTCGTAGATAAAATATTATACCCTCTTCACAAGTCTTCAATTTTGTTTAGGCCGAAGTCCCTAATCGACGGTTATGGTAAAAACAATTTCTATGTGAAGGGCGATGAGACATATCATCAAAGTTGTATATCGTCGAAGTGATAAAGTGCAGCGTGATACACCATCGAGGAGGTATGCTATCATTGAAGTGATGAAGTATAGTGAAATATACCCTCGAAGAGATATATCAGCATCAAAGTGATGAAGTGAGGCACTACTCTTATAGCATTTCTTCTGATATTGAAATTAAATGGATAATCTTTAGCCCCTCTAGTATAAGAGAAGCTTTTTACTCTTTAAGGCAAAACCAAGAATTCCTTCATATTCTTCGGTCTCCAACAAGACCTCCTAGCTAAGTTCATTTTTCTATAAAATAAGAAGCAAATGACATTTTTATTAGCAATTGTCCTTCTAGCTTCGATTGTACTTTTTATTTAGCATCTATTATCCAAATTGTTTGTACGAATTTAAGCTTACAACTTTATCATAAGAGTTAATAAAAATAAAATTTCAGGCATATGCTTTATAAATTATTTGATCAAGTTATGGGTGTAAACATAAGAAACTCTTTTCAGCAATAAGAGGTCAAAAACTGGGAAATCAATATCCAAAAATCCAAATCGGAAATCAATATCATAGAAATGATAGAAGAGGATCTAAATCGAATTCTTGGAAACAATAATAGAAGTCCATAAGTCTAAGTTTGATGATGATGGTAGATTTCCAGAGATCCAAGTTTGATAATAATATAAGAAGGCTAGAAATCTTTATCTGTTAATAATAATGGAAGGTCAGAATCTACCTGATTATAATAGAAGACCATAAATTTGCATTTGGTTAATAATAAAAGAAGACCAGAAATCTATATCTGGCATAATAAAAGAAGACCAAAAATCCATATCTGGCAATAATAAAATAAGACCAGAAATCCATATCTGGCAATAATAGAAGAAGACCAGAAATCCATATCCGGCAATAATTAAAGAAGATCAGAAATCCTTATCCAGGGATAATAAAAGGAGACCATAAATTCATATTTGGAAATAATGGAAGAAGACCAAAAATTCTTATTTGGGGATAATGGTAGAAGACCAAAACCTCTTATCAGTGGTCAGGAATTGCATTTGTTAGGAGACATAAATAATCATACTCGATGGACTTTCCTTTAAAAATCTTTATTTGATTCGAAGAGCTACTTGGCTCGGATTTTAATCGGCTTGAGAGCTATACTTAGCTCTGATTTAGATTGACTTGGAAGCACTACTTGGCTCTCGATTTTGATTGGTCTTCCTTTTGAAGATTTCAATGCTTTAGTGAGGCCTTTGATGGCTATCCACCCTCTGGGAGGCTCCAGTAAGGCCTTTGATGACGGCATTGAAGGCTTGGTCAGTTCTTTAGTGAGGCCTTTGATGTCCTCCCTCTAGAAGGCTCTTCAACTAGACCACATAGGCAGGGGTTGAAGGCTTGCAGATTCTTTGGACTGACCAAAGGATTACTCTGGCCTCCCTTTAGAAGGTGCTATAGAGAGGCCGTTGATGATGGCACTAAAGGCTTATGGCCTTTGATGACCAGGGCCTTTGATGGCCGGGACCTCTTATGGTCAAGCCTTTGATGGGTGGGGCCTTTGATGGCCGAGATCTCTTGCGGTCAAGCCTTTGATGGCTGGGGCCTTTGATAGCCCGGACCTCTTGCAGTCAAGCCTTTGTTGGCTCGAGCCTTTTATGGCTAGGACCTCTTGCGGTCAACCCTTTGGTGGCATGGGCCTTTCTTTACCCTATGGGAATCTAATTTCTTTCTGCACTTAGATTAATAAATTCCCTCTTTATTCATCTATTTTTGGGAAGCATGGTCGTAAATGTTCAATGTTCCATGTTCTTGCTACGACACTGCCATCTGACGGGCAAAGTTTATAAGCCCCATGTGGGATTACTTCGTGCACGACCAAGGGGCCTTCCCAATTTGGTCCTAGAGGACCATCTGTTGGATTTTTAGTGTTTTCCATGCCCCTTCGAAGTACTAGATCTCCTTTTTAGAATGATCTTTATCTTAATTTAGAATTATAGTACTTGGTTATTCTTCGTTGGTTTCAACCATTCAGACGGTCGCCTCATCCCTTAGTTCATTAATTAGGTCTAAGGATTCTTTGTTTAGTTCTTGATTTGGGTTAAATTCATATGTGATCCTCCAATGAGAAGAAACCTCGACTTTGATTGTAAGCATGGCTTCACATTAATATGTAAGGGAATATGGGGTATGCCCTGTTGCAGTCTTGGTAGAAGTTCTATATGGCCACAGGACAACGGGTAGCTTCTCCACCCAATTCCCTTTCCTGATGTGATATTTGGAAGTGGTTCAACTTCTACCCACTTTGTAAAATGATCAATGGCCACCACTGCATATTTAGCTCCTTATTTGGACAATGACACTGGCAGTGGTCCTTTAGACCGAGTATCCCTTTTTATAGAGTACTCAGTTTGACGTGACAAAAGTTGTGGCTTGGTGCTTTATTCTCCTTGCTTCTTTTTTGTCTACTGGTAGTATTTCTTCTGTTAAATACTCCACGATAGGAGTCATCCAATTATTTTTGTACTGACCATCGGGTCTCATCTCGGGGAGTTCTTCTTAAAGGGTTTCAGTTTTGTTTTCTTTCTCTTCGCATGCTAGGGTTTGAGATGTGGTCATCACCAAGGTTTCGTTTCCTGGATTAGAACTTTCCACTTATATGCTTGGTTTCTCTTGATAAACTGCCAGTATAGTTTGGGCTTCTAGTGCTCCTCATGAACTTGCCAACTTAGCTAAAGAGTCAACTTGAGATTTTTTACCTCGTGGCACTTGATGTATCAAAAAATCTTCGAGTTCAGTTAACATCTTTAATATCTTCTTAACATACTGGGTTAGCTTGGCGTCTTTTGTCTAAAATCTCTTATTCAACTGATTTACCACTAATTGTGAGTCCCTAAAGATCTCAATTTTAGGGATTTTTAACTGAAGGGCCAGGGTAAGTCCCGCTATCATTGATTCATAATCTACAACATTATTAGTAGTTGGGAACCCTAACTTCATTGTGTAGTGCAAGTGATTTCTGTCAGGAGTTATAACCACATATCCGGCTCCGGCTCCTTGTTCATTTGAGGCTCCATCAATGAACAATTGCCACTTAGGTTTCAAATCTCTCTTTTTATGATCGTTCTATAATAAATCTAGTGCACTCATTGATGAAGTCAGCTAGAGCATGTCCTTTAATTGATACTTGTGATAGGAATTCGATATCGTATTGTATAAACTCAATTCCCCACTTAACTGATTTTCATGAAGTTTCTGGCTTGCTAGAGACTTGCTTAAGTGGAAAATTAGTTAGGACTTTAATCGAATGTGCTTGAAAGTAAACCTTTAATTTGCACATGGTGAGCGTTAAGCAGTATGCTAGTTTTTCTATAATTAGATATCTGGTTTCTGCATCCTTGAGTCTTTTGCTAGTATAATATACCGGAAGTTGAACCCCTATTTCCTCCCTTATCAGCACCGAGCTGACTGCATTTTCAGAGACTGCCATATAGATATAAAGATTTCTCCATCCACTGGACTAGAAAGAATTGGCGGTTTTTGTAAGTAATCTTTTAGCTCTTGGAATGCTTTCCGAGAGTCTTCAATCCATTCAAAGTTTTTCTTTTTCATGATCATATTGAAAAATGGAATACATTTATCTGCTCCCTTGGAAACGAACCTATTCAATGCCGCCACTCTCCCATTTAGGCTCATTACATCCTTGCTTGTTTCAGGTTCTTCCATGTCTTTGATAGCTTGGATTTGGTCAGAGTTAACTTTAGTTCCTCTTGCACTAACTATATACCCTAAGAACTTTCCAGACTGGATCCTGAAAGAACACTTCTGCAGATTAAGTTTCATTTGATATTTTCATCACACATCAAACATTTCTTCTAGGTATTTCAGGTGACTGCATTTTTCTTGAGATTTGACTAGCATGTCGTCTACATATACTTCCATGTTTCGGCTAATTTGCTCCTTGAACATTCTATTTACCAGTCTTTGATATGTCTCCCATGCATTTTTCAGTCCAAAGGGCATTGCTTTGTAGTAGTAAGTTCCCTAATTTGTTATAAAGCTGGCATTTTACTCATCAGGCTGGAACATTGGAATCTGGTTATATCCTGAATAAGCACCCATGAATGAAAAAAGCCGATGTTCGCCTGTTGCATCAACTAACTATCTATCCTTAGGAGTGGATAATAGTCTTTTGGGCACACCTTATTTAAATTAGTACAATCGACGCATGTTCTCCATTTTTCGTTGGAATTCTTAACTAGAACTGGGTTGGCTAACTACTTCAGATAGAGCATCTCTCGGATGAATCCATTTTCAAGCAATTTTTGGCTTCCCCTTTAAAACTTAGATCAGACTTTATCGAATTGTCTTTTCTTTTGTTGGATAAGAGTGAAATTTGGATCTATGTTCAGAGCGTGACATATAACGGTTAGGTTTATCCCCACCATATCTGAACGAGTGCAAGTGAACACGTCCTTGCTGGACTGAAGAAAGTGAACTAACTCACCTTCTAGTTTGCTATCTAGTTCTTTTCCAACTTTTACTGTTTTCATCATGTAAGTTGGGTCTATACATATTTCCTTAAGCTCCTCGATGGGTTTCTTCCTCTCTTGGTCACCCCTACAATCAATTTATGTGATAATTTCCTCTCGTTCTACTTCTTCACCCACTAGGTTTGCTTCTTTTCTCTTTCTTTTCTTTTTTGAAAAACTAAATTTCCTAAACGTATGTTAGACCTCACTGCACGCTTTTTCCTTCTCTTTGAATGATTGGCTGCACGAATCTTCATTTAAAGGCTGAGTAATTTCAGTTTTGATCGACTTACCTTGAACTATGTCATAACAAGGAATGTAGTTTTGCTTAAATTGATCAAGCATAGCAAAATACATTTCGCGGGAGATCAACTATTCTCCCCTTACTGTTCCCCAGCTACTCTTAATTAGAAACTTCACCATCAAGTACTTTGGTGGCACGAAAGCATCAACCTCATCCAGGGCTGGCCTTCCGTAGAACGCAATGTAATAGGATGGCTGACCAGTTATGATAAAAAGAGTTTCGAAAGTCCTGCAGTGTAGTGGAACACCCATCTGTACCAACATCTTTATTTCCCCTACGAGGGTTGACCCCTTATTTTTGAATTTGAAGATAGGCTCCAGGCTTGGCTCCAGCTTCTCTTTAGGAATTCTCATCTAATTTAAGGCATGCTTAAAGATGACCTTGAGTGTGCTTCCGGTGTCAAATTTTTTCCCTCACAACTGAATGCCCGATTCGAGCAGTTACCATGAGTGGGTCATTGTGGAGATGACAAAATCCTTTCAGCTCTTATGGAGTAATGGTTAGGTTATGCATCTGAATCCGTTATCTAGGATTTTTATGTGGTGGTTCTTCCTGGATTGAGAAAATACCTTCCTTCGCTTCCCTGATGTAACGATTTCTGACAACTTTTGCTATTTCTAGCTATATGTGGACCTCCATGGATCACGTCAATTTTATTAAGAGGTGGGATGAAATCAAGCTAGATATCTTCTGCTACCATATTTGCAGTGTTATTCGGGAGTTTTGGGTTACTCTTCTCTGGACAGGCACCTTTTTGGTTATCCTCGACAAACTCTTCTAACTGCCCATTACGAATCATCCATCGGATTATACCTACTAACACTCGACATTCATCCGTCTTGTGTCCATAGGATTTGCAATAAGAGCAATATTCTCCCCTATTTCTTGGTTTTGGGTTAGTCTTTGCCTTGTAAGAGATCGGGAAATCACCATTCTCCTTCATTGTAGCGTATATGTAAGATATTAGTTTGTTTAAAGCAACATGGCTTGCATTTGAGTCTTCTTCCCACCTTGGATTTTTGTGTTTACAACTGTGATTAAACTTTCCTGTTTAATGTTTGAGCCGAGCTTTCTTTTTGGCATGGTATATTTCATCCTTTTGGACGAACCTATCTGCTTGAAAGTGAAAGTCTTGTAAATCCTTGCATCTATGAATGTATAGTTCATGCCAAAATGGGATATGATCGATTAGTCCTGAGTGTACTACCACTGGCTTATCTCTATCAGTCATGTTTCTAGCCTTCAAAGCTTCTGCATTAAACCTTTTAAGAAAATATCCTAATAGCTCTCTTGATATTTGTTTGACGTTTGGTACATAGTATAATCAATTGCGGGATCTCTGCAGATGCATAATTGAGCTGAAAACTCATAAGAGAACTGATTCTAAGAGTATACAGTCCTTTTGCGATATTTCTGATACCATTTGGCTGCTGCACCTTGGAAAGTGGTTGGGAAATGTCTACAACACACTGCCCCATATGCATTAAACAAGTCCATCCAACTCTAAAAGGCTAATAAGTGATCGTCTGGACCAGTTGTTCCATCGTATTTGATCGATGGGATCTTAATGTGAGATGAAATTCTTGCAGACATAATCTCATCAGTGAACGATGCTTCTTGTTGATTATTATTGATTCTCTCATCTTGAGTCCTCTTTCCTTTGGCATTAAGCATATCCTTTGCCATTTTTGCTACCATATCGCTTAAGTAGTCCTCATCGATATGATAATTGCTTCCTTTAGGTCTATGTTCCTCTAAAATAAAGCTTCCAAATTGTTTGTTAGATTTTTCCTCGACCCACCTTGATAATCTGCCTTAATTTTCTGGTTACTTTTCTTTTTCTGTGGAGTTGAGACAAGCTTGCTTTTGTCCTTATTCCTAAGTTGGGGAGCATTCAGGTTTCTTCTTGGACATTCTACTTCATCTCCTCTTGTAAGCTTGGTAGTCTTTGAAGATTTCTAGGCAAGCACTCCCTCCAAGAGTTCTTTCATCATCAGCAATTGTTGCTTTTAAATTGTGGATTTTTGCTTCACTACTAGTTGGCTGCGCCGGTTGTGACGTCTACCCATGTTTTGCATTTCCCACATTGAAACTGGGAGTCACATTCTCTTCCAGTGTCGTTTTGTGTATGACCTCTTCAGTCTAAGCATTAAGACTTCGTGATCTCATTTTCTTGAAACAAAATTCACTTAATTAGTCCAAATGATGAGGGAATTAAACAAGTCGGAGTTTCAAGCCCTCCTTCAAGTGCCAAAAATGTTAGACCAGAAAATGGTATAGCATTTCAGATGCTTCTTGTGATAGTTTGTTCTTGATTTAAGTAAATGCGAAGATGTAATCAAGCATGGATTGATCACGTTGAATTAGTATTGATATGTGTGATGACATGATCAAGGCTTTTGACAATGATTAAAGGTCTAACTCGTCACTTAGGATTGATCTTGAGATAGAATCATTAATTGAAAGATGACAAGTGGATCTTGGGGAAGGGCATACGAAAGTTCATTTTATCTCCTTGAGTCGTTATGTTCGAAGTCCTCTTGGGCCATTAGGACTGTCATGCATGTGGACTTACATTAGTCATTGAACAATGTTGTCCATATGGCTAATGATATGTCATATTTCCAATAAACATAGTTGATAAGTAACGGAGTCATACTGAAGTGTGTTATGTATATCAACGAGTTATGCATTCCGCTCTTATGTTCAAGGTCCATAGTCCATATAAATATGCGTATAGGAGTTTGTCATAATTCAAGGCACTTCGACTAGATTCATGTCAAATTTGTCGTGACAAGTTCGTATTATGCAGGTTCAAATCAATAATGTTCAATAAGGTCATAATCGAAGTCAATATGTAATGTCAAGTCCATGTTCATTCAATTCAAATATGATTATAGTCAAACAGATTTATCCCCAATTTGATTTAGGGTTTCAAGGCTTTGATTTGAGTAGAAAGAGAGAGAAATCAAAAATCGATCCCTCAAATGGCACCAATTGGGTCATATTTATAGAGGTGCGGTGGGGTCACTTCGCCTTTCAGGTCTATGGATATTGTCTTCAATAACTTCGGCACTACTGTATGCAAGGTCTTCATGTATATTGATAGTGTTTGCTATCAATACTTCTTACATACGGAAGTGTGATGTCTTCGGTGTACTATCCAGAGAGGATATACGAAGCGATTTCTATCGAAGAGCAGCATGACTTTGTATTCCTTTGACATCGTCGAAGAGAAACACCTTTGGAGCACTTTGTGAAATGTAGCACTTCACCTTTTTAATTGATGGCTGATGATATTGGTGAGCCATGGAGAGGTGAAATAGTTTGATTGCCGAAGAGGTCATATAGGCGACGAGGTTATATTGACGAAGTGGCCATATTAACGAAGAGCTCATCTTTTACTCTTATAACGTTGCTTTATTCTTGTGTCTTCGACACCAATGGTATCTGTAGTAATCGGCGTGGTCGAAGAGCAGTATTTCATCATAAATGATAATATCATCCAGGTGTTCCTCTTCATACATCCTCAAAGTCGTCTTTATATCCTTTCATTGAAAAAATATTATACCCTCTTCACAGGTCTTCAATTTTGTCTAGGCCAAAGTCCCTCATCGATGGTTATGGTAATAACAATTTCTATGTGAAGGGTGATGAGACATATCATCGAAGTAGTATATCGTCGAAGTAATAAAATGCAGCGTGATACACCACCGAGGAGCTATGCTGTCATCGAAGTGATGAAGCATAGTGAAATATACCTTCAAAGAGATATATTGGCATCAAAGTGACGAAGTGTGGTACTACTCTTATAGCATTCTTCTGATATTGAAATTATATGAATAACATTTCAGCCTCCAGTATAAGAGAAGCTTTTTACTCTTTAGGGTAAAACTAAGAATTCCTTTGTATTCTTAGTCTCCAACAAGACCCCCTGGCTGACTTCATTTTCCTGTAAAATATGAAGCAATTGTCCTTCTAGATTCGATTGTACTTTGATTTAGCATCTACTGTCCAAATTGTTTGTGCGAATTTAAGCTTACAACTTTATCATAAGAGTTAATAAAAATAAGCTTTCAAGCATAGGCTTGAGAAATTATTTGATCAAGTTATGAGTGTAAACTAAGAAACTCTTTCCGGCAATAAGAGGTCGAAAACTTGGAAATCAATATCAGAAAATCCAATTCAAAAATTAATATCTTAGAGATGACAATAGAGGATCTAAATCCAATTCTTGGAAATAATAATAGAAGTCCATAAGTCCAAGTTTTTGAAAGTCTAGTGGATCATATCTAATATGACTTGTGTATTAGTGTGTGAATGTATATCAATATAAGAGCTAAATACAGCAATACAACAAAGTATAAAATACGAAGTACAAAAAAATAAGCACACCATAGTTTTTATACTGGTACAGACCTCCCGTCCTACGTCCAATCTCCGAAGCTCTCCTTTGGTATTTCACTAAACAATAAACCTCACTTCGCTAAGAGGAATAGGCTGATGCAGATGTATTCTTTTGACAATCTTGTGTCAATACAACACAGATATTGACCGCTAGTATAATTCTTTGTATAATCTCCTTTGAATGATAATGAGTGTGAGTTTCTTGGATTTGTAGGAAATAATTTGACCAAAATATATAGATTTTGGTTGAAAATGATTGTGAATATTAAATCAATGATAGCACAAGAGAATATGAATATAGAAATTAGAGAATAGTAAAAACAAGTTAAATTAAAATGTCGATCGATTGAAGTGTTTATAAAATCAAAGAGTTGTATTTGAAAAGTTATGACTTCTTGAAAGATTACTCTTTGATTAATGATTACAACTGTTGAAGAAGGAAGAAGTTTGTTCAAAATAGAGGTAAGCATCTATTCAAAAACAACAATTGCAGTTTTCTGTTTACAGACCGAGACAGTTCGTAGACGTTTGTCATTATATCAAAGACATCCGTGGATATGAAAATAGTAAATAGAGAATTGTCACAGATGTCTATGACTAAGTGACAAACGTTAGTCATATTGTGAATTATAAAATTAGAATAGTTTGTTAGTAAGATTTGTCAATATGGAATTATGCGTGTTTTGACCACTCAAGGAGATTGTACAACATATATCTATGACTATATACAAAAATATGACCTTACTTTTAAATAGTACGATCCATCTTTCTTCAATTATCTGTGAGCCATAATTTTGTTGTGCACCATGATATTATTCTAATATATATACATGTAATATGATAAGATATAACATGTATATGTGATTTTATAGTTCTTGTCAATGAAATTGCAGAATAGAGGTTCTAATAGTTTAATGATGATGGTAGAAGTCCAGAGAACAATGTTCGATAATAATACAAGAAGGCCGGAAATCTTTATCTATTAATAATAATAGAAGGCTAGAAATCTATCTGTATAATAGAAGACCATAAATTTGTATTTGGTTGATAATAAAAGAAGAGTAGAAATCTATATCTAGCATAATAAAAGAAGACTAGAATCCATATCTAGCAATAATAAAGAAGACCGGAATCCATATCTGGTAATAATAGAAGAAGACTAGAAATCCATATCTGGCAATAATAAAAGAAGACCATAAATTCAGAACTGGTAATAATGGAAGAAGATCAGAAATCCTTATCAGGGGATAATAAAAGAGGACTTGAAATCCATATCTAGTAATAATGGAAGAAAACTAGAAATCCTTATTTGGGAAAAATGGTAGAAGACCAGAACCTCTTGTCTGGTGGCCAGGAATTGCATTTGTCGGGAGACATAAATAATTCATACTTGATGGACTTTCCTTTAGAAATCTTGATTTGATTTATAGCGCTACTTGGGTCAAATTTTAATCGGCTTATAAGCTCTATTTAGCTATGATTTAGATTGACTTAGGAGCACTACTTTGCTCTCGATTTTGATTGATCTTCCTTCTGAAGATTTCAATGCTTTAGTGAAGCTTTTGATGGCCATCCACCCTCTAGGAGGTGCTTCAGTGAGGCCTTTGATGATGGCACTGAAGGCTTGGTTGGTTTTCTAGTGAGGCCTTTGATGACGGCACTAAAGGCTTACTCCTCCTCCCTCTAGGAGGCGCTCCAACCAGAACATGTAGGCAGGGGTTGAAGGCTTGTAGAAACTTTGGACTGATTAAAGGATCACTCTAGCCTCCCTATAGCAGGTGCTTCAGTGAGTCCTTTGATGGCGGCACCGAAGGTTTATGGCCTTCGATGGCTAATGACTTTCTTTACCCTATGAGAATCTCATTTCTTTCTACACTTAGATTAATTAATTCCCTCTTTATTCATCCATTTTTGGGAAGTATGATCGTAAATGTTCAGCATTCCATGTTCTTGCTACGACATTTCCATCTGGCCGGTAGAGTTTTTAAGCCCTGGGTAGGATTACTTCGTGCATGACAAAGGGGCCTTCCCAATTTGGTCCTAGAGGCCCATCCATTGGATTTTTTGGTGTTTTCCATGACTCTTTAGAGTACCATGTCTCCTTTCTGGAATGATCTTTCTCTTACTTTATAATTATGGTACTTGGTTATTCTCCATTGGTACTCAACCGCTCAGACGGTCACCTCATCCCTTAGTTCATTAATTAAGTCTAAGGATTCTTTCTTTAGTTCTTGATTTGGGTCAAATGCATGTGCGATCCTCCGATGAGAAAGAACCTCGACTTCAATTAGAAGCATGACTTCACATCCATATGTAAGGGAATATGGGGTATGCCCTGTAGGAGTCTTGGTAGAAGTTCTATATGCCCACAAGACAAGGGGTAGCTCCTCCACCCAATTCTCTTTTGCTTTGTTTAGCCGTTTCTTCAAAATGGACTTTACGGTTTTGCTGGGCGCTTTAACAGCTCCATTTGCTTTGGGATTGGCTACAAATGAAAAGCTTTTGATAATCCCATTTTTATCACTAAACCGGGTAAATTCCTCGCTTTCGAATTGAGTTCCATTGTCAGAGATTATCTTGTGCGGGATTTCGATTCGGGTGACGATATTCTTGATTATGAATTTGAGGATCTTTCCTGATGTGATATTTGGATGTGGTAGCTTCTACCCACTTTGTAAAATAATCAATGGCTACCACTGTGTATTTATCACCTTCTTTGGACACTGGTAGTGGTCCTATCAAGTCAATTCCCCATACATCGAAAGGTTAGGGGCTAGATATAGAAGTTAGTTTTCTTGGTGGTGAACGTGGAATTTTAGAGAATCTTTGACATTTGTCACATCTTCTTGCAGATCGATAGTTTTACCAGTCTTTTGAGGCCAATAGAACCCCTACCTCATTACTTTCTTAGCTAGCTTTATTCCATTAGAGTGATCCTCACAGAATCCTTCATGGCTTCCTTTAGTAGTTTTGACCCAGTTTTTGGACTAACACATCTTAAGTAAGGGAGCGAATATCCTTTTTTATAAAGTACCCCGTTTGACATGATAAAAGTTGGGGTTTGGCGCCTTATTCTCCTTGCTTCCTTTGTCTACCGGTAGTATTTCTTCTGTTAAGTACTCCACGATAGGAGTCATCTAATTGTTCTTGTATTGATTAGTGGATCTCATCTCGGGGAGTTCTTCTTGAAGGGTTTCGATATCGTTTTCTTTCTCTTTGTGTGCTAGGGTTTGAGCTATGGTCAACACCAAGGTTTCATTTCCAGGATAAGAACTTTCTACTTATATACTTGATTTCTCTTGATAACCTACTGATGCAATTCAGGATTCTGGGGCCCCTCGTGAACTTGCCAAGTTAGCTAAAGAGTCGGCTTGAGAGTTTTTGCCTTGCGGCAATTGATGTATCGATAAATCTTCGAATTGAGTTAACATCTTCAATATCTTCTTAACATATTAGGTTAGCTTGGCGTCTTTCATCTGATATCTTCGACTCAACTGATTTACCATTAATTGTGAGTCGCTAAATATCTCAATTCTAGGGATTTTCAACTAAAGGGCCAGGGTAAGTCCCGCTATCATTGATTCATATTTTACTTCATTATTAGTAGCTGGGAACCCTAACTTCATTACATAGTGCAAGCGATGCCCGTCAGGAGTTATGACCACATATCCCGCTCCGACTCCTTGTTCATTTAAGGCTCCATCTACGAACAATTGCCACTTAGTTTTCAAATCTTTTTTGTTTTCTGATTGCTCCTTAATAAATCCGGCTCACTCATTAACAAAGTCAGCTAGAGCCTGTCCTTTGAATGATACTTGTGGTAGGAATTGAATATCATATTGGCTAGCTCAATTCCCCACCTAACTAATCTTCCTGAAGTTTCTGGCTTGCTAAAGACATGCTTAAGTGGAAAATTAGTTAAGACTTTAATTGGATGTGCTTGAAAGTAAGCCCTTAATTTGTGCATGGTGAGCATTAAGGAGTATGCTAGTTTTTCTAAAACTAGATATCTGGTTTCTACATCCTTGAGTCTTTTGCTAGTATAATATACCGGAAGTTGAACCCCTTTTTCCTTCCTTATCAACATCGAGCTGACTGTATTTTCAAAGACTGCCATATAGATATAAAGATTTTCTCCATCCATAGGACTAGAAAGAATTGGTGGTTTTTCCAAGTGATCTTTTAGCTCTTGGAATGCTTTCTATCAATCTTCACTCCATTCAAAATTTTTCTTTCTCTGAATCACATTGAAAAATGAGATACATTAATCGGTTGCCTTTGAAATGAACCTATTCAATGCTGCCACTCTCCCATTTAGGCTCATTACATCCTTGCTTGTTTCAAGTTCTTCCATGTCTTTGATAGCTTGGATTTGGTCAGAGTTAACTTTAGTTCCTCTTGCACTAACTATATACCCTAAGAACTTGCCAGACTGGATCCTGAAAGAACACTTTTGTAGATTAAGTTTTATTTGATATTTTCATCACACATCGAACATTTCTTCTAGGTCTTTCAGGTGACTGCTTTTTTCTTGAGATTTGACTAGCATGTCGTCTACATATACTTCCATGTTTCAACCAATTTTCTCCTTAAACATTCTATTTACCAATGTTTGATGTCTCCCCTGCATTTTTCAATCCAAAGGGCATTACTTTTTAGTAGTAAGTTCCCCAATCTGTTATAAAGACGGTGTTTCTCTCATTGGGCTTGAAGTTTGTAATATGGTTATATCCTGAATAAGCATTCATGAATGTCTAAAGCTGATGTCCGCTTGTTGCATCAACTAACCGATCTATCCTTGGGAGTGGATAACAACCTTTTGAGCATGTCTTATTTAAATTAATATAATCGATGCAAGTTCTCTATTTTTCTTTGGATTTCTTAACTAGAACTGGGTTGGCCAACCACTTTGGATATAGCACCTCTCGGATGAATCCATTTTCAAGCAACTTTTTGACTTCCTCCTTTAAAGCGTTAGATCACACTATATTGAATTTCCTTTTCTTTTGTCAAATTGGAGTGAAATTTGGATCTATGTTCAAAGTGTGGCATATAACGGTTGGGTCTATCCCCACCATATCCGAACGAGTCCAAGTGAACACGTCCTTGCTGGACCGAAGAAAGTGAACTAACTCCCCTTTTAGTTTGCTATCTAGTTCTTTTTCAATTTTTACTATTTTCGTCATGTCAATTAGGTCTATACATATTTCCTTAAGCTCCTCGATGGGTTTCATCCTCTCTTGATCACCCCTACAATCAAGTTATGTGATAATCTCCTCTCCTTCTACTTCTTCATCCACTAGGTTTGCATCTTTTCTCTTTCTTTTCTTTTTTGAAAAGCTGAATTTCCTAAACTTATATTGGTCCTCACTGCATGCTTTTTCCTTCGCTTCGAATGATTGGTTGCATGAACCTTCATTCAAAGGTAGAGTAATATCAGTTTGGATTGACTTACCTTGCACTGTGTCGTAACAAGGAATGTAGTTTCACTTATATTGATCAAATTAGCAAAATACATTTTGTGGGAGCTAAACTGTTCTCCTCTTACTGTTCTCCAGCCACTCTTAGTTAGAAACTTCACCATCGGGTACTTTGGTGACACGAAAGCATCAACCTCATCCAGTGCTGGCCTTTCGAAGAACGTATTATAATTGGATGGCTGATCAATTATAACAAACATAGTTTCAAAAGTCCTGTAGTGTGGTGGAACACCCATCTGTACCAACATCTTTATTTGCCCTATAGGGATTAACCCCTTATTGAATCCAAAGATAGGCTCCAGCTTCTCCTCAAGAATTGCCATCTGATTAAAGGCATGCTTAAAGATGACATTGATTGTGCTTCCGACGTCAATAAGAATTTTCATCATACTTAAAGCTCGATTTGAGCAGTTATCATGAGTGGGTCGTTATGGGAATGATGGACTCCTTTCAGCTCTTATGGATTAATAGTTAGATTATGCATATGAGAATGATATCTAGGATTTTTATGTGGTGGTTCTTCTTGGATTGAGAAAATCCCTTCCTTCGCTTCCCTAATGTAACGATTTCTTGCACCTTTGTTGTTTCCAGCTATATGTGGACTTCCATGGATCATGTCAATTCTATTAAGAGGTGGGATGAAATCAAGCTGGACATCTTCTTCTACCACATTTGCTGTGTTATTTGGGATTTTAGATTACTCTTCTCTTGATGGGCACCTTTTTGGTTATCCTTGACAAACTCCTTTAACTATTCGTTACAAATCAGCCATTGGATTATACCTGCTAACACTCGGCATTAAACCATCTTGTGCCTATTGGATTTGTGATAAGAGCAATATTCTCCCTCATCCCTTGGTTTTGGGTTAGTCTTTACCTTGTAAGAGATCAAATCACCATTCTCCTTCATTGTGGCGTATATGTAAGATATCGATTTGTTTAAAGCAACATAGCTTGCGTTTGAGTCTTCTTCCCACCTTGGGTTTTTGTGATTACGACTGTGATTAATCTTTCCTGTTCCCCGTTTGAGCTGAGCTTTCTTTTTGGTGTGGTATATTTCATCCTTTCAGATGAACTTGTCTGCTTGAAAGTGAAAGTATTGTAAATCCTTGCATCCATGAATGTATAGTTCACGCCAAAATGACGTTTGCTCGATTAGCCCTGAGTGTACTACCACTAGCTAATCTCTATCAGTCATGTTTCTGGCCTTCAACGCTTCTACATTAAACCTTTTAAGGTAATCTCCTAATAGCTCTCCTGCTCTTTGTTTGATGTTTGCACTACAGTATAATCAACTGCATGACCTTTGCAGATGCAGAATTGAGCTAAAAACTCACAAGAGAACTAATTCCAAGAGTATATAGTCTTTTGTGATATTACCGATACCATTTGGTTGCTGCACATTGGAAAGTGGTTTGGAAAAGTCTACACTGCACTGCCCTAGATGCATTATACAAGTCCATCTGACTTTCAAAGGCCAATAAATGGTCATCTGGATCAGTTGTTCATCGTATTTGATCGATGGGATCTTAATGTGAGATGGAATTCTTGCAGACATATTGTCATCAATGAACAGAGCTTCTCGCTGATTATCATTAACACTCTCATCTTGAGTCCTCTTTCCTTTGGCATTAAGCATATCCTTTGCCATTTTTGCTGCCATATCCCTCAAGTAGTCCTCTTTGATCTGATAATTTCTTCTTTCAGGTTTATATCCCTTTAAAATAGAGCTTCCAAGCTGTTCGTTAGATTTTTCCTCAACCCTTCCTTGAAAATCTGCCTTAATCTACTGGTGACTTTTCTTTTCTATAGAGTTAGACAAGCTTGCTTTTGTCCTTATTCCTAAGTTGGAGAGCATTCTAGTTTCTTTTTGGAGATTCTACTTTGTCCCTTCTTATAAGCTTGGTAGTCTTTGAAGATTTCTGGGCAAGCATTCCCTCCAAGAGTTCTTTCATCATCAACAGTCGTTGCTTCAAATTCTGTATTTTTCCTTCATTGCTAGTTAGCTGCACCAATTGTGACGGTTGCCCATGTTCTGCGCTTTCTACGTTGAAATTGGAGCCACATTCTCTTCCAGTGTCATTGTATGTATGAACTCTTCGATTTGAGCATTGAGTATTCATGATCTCATTTTCTTGAAACAAAATTCACTTAATTAGTCTAGATGATGAGGGAATTAAATAAGTCGGAGGTTCGAGCCCTTCTTCTAGCACAAAAAATGTTAGACCAAAATATGGTATAACGCTTCAGATGCTTCTTGTGATAAGTTATTTCTTGACTCAAGTACATGCGAAGACGCAATCAAGCATGGGTTGATCGCATCGACTTAGTCTTGATATGTGTGATGGCATGATCAAAGCTTTCAACAATGATCAAGGTCTAGCTCGTCACTTAGGATTGATATTGTGATAGAATCATTAGTTGATAGATGACAATTGGCCCTTGAGGAAGGGCATATGAAATTCATTTTATCTCCTTGAGTCATTATGTTCATAGTCCTCTTGGGCCATTAGGATGGTCATGCACGTGGACTTACATTAGTCATTAAACAATGTTGTCCATATGGCTAATGATATGTCATATTTCTAATAGACATAGATGATAAGTCACAGAGTCATATTGAAGTGCGTTATGTATAATAACGAGTTAGCATTCTAGTCTTATGTTCATGGTCCATAGTCCATATGAATATGCATGTAGGAGTGCGTCATGATTCGAGGCACTTCGATTAGATTCATGGTCAATTGGTTATGACAAGTTTATATTATGCAAGTCCAAATCAATAATGTTCAATAAGGTCATAATTGAAGTCAATATGCAATGTCAAGTCCATGTTCATTCAATTCAAATATGATTCAAGTCAAATAGATTTATCCTCAATTTGATTTAGCGTTTCAAGGCTTTGATTTGAGAAGAAAGAGAGAGAAATCAAAACTCGATCCTCCAAATGGCACCCCTAGGGTCATATTTATAGTGGTGCGGTAGGATCACTTTGCCTTCTAGGTCTTCGACATGCTTGACTTCAGCAGTGTCGGGCTGGCATTAGTTTAATTGCAGTGGAAGCGACATTACCTCATATTCAGTGTCTTCGACGTTCTACGATAATGTTGATAATAAGGTTTTCAATAACTTTGGCATTACTATGTGCAAGATCTTTGTGGATATTGATAGTATTTGCTATCAATACTGCTTACATACGGAAGAGCGATGTCTTCAGTGTGCTATCCAGAGAGGATATACGAAGTGATTTCTGTCGTAGAGCAGCATGACTTTGTATTCCTTTGACATCGTCGAAGAGCGACACCTTAGGGGCGCTTTGTGAAATGTAGCACTTCTCCTTTCTAATTAATGGATGATGATACTGGTGAGCCACGGGGAGGTAAAGTAGTTTGATTGCCAAAGATGTCATATAGGCGAGGAGGTTATACCGACGAAGAGGCCATATTAATGAAGAGGTCATCTTTTACTCTTATAACGTTGCTTTATTCTTATTTCTTCGACACCAGTGGTATTTGTAGCAATCGACATAGTCAGAGAGCAGTATTTCATCGTGAATGATAATGTCATCCAAGTGTTCCTCTTCGTACATCTTCAAAGTCGTCTATATATCCTTTCGTTGACAAAATATTGTAACCTCTTAACAAGTCTTTAATTTAGTCTGGGCCAAAGTCCCTCGCCGACGGTTATGGTAATGACAATTTCTATATGAAGGGTGATGAGACGTATCATCGAAGTTGTATATCATCGATGTGATAAAGTGCAGTGTGATACACTACTGAGGAGGTATGCTCTCATCGAAGTGATGAAGTATAGTGAAATATACCTTCGAAGAGATATACCGGCATCAAAGCGACGAAGTGCGGCACTACTGTTATAGCATTTTTTCTGATAATGAAATTACATGGATAACATTTAGCCCTTCTAGTATAAGAGAAGCTTTTAGTCTTTAGAGTAAAACCAAAAATTCCTGTATGTTCTTCAGTCTCCAACAAGACCCCCTGGCCGATTTCAATTATCTGTAAAACATGAAGCAAATAACATTTTTCATTAGCAACTATCCTTCTAGATTCGATTGAACTTTCGATTTAGCATCTACTGTCTAAATTGTTTGTGCAAATTTAAGCTTTTTACCTTATCATAAGAGTTAATAAAAATAAAATTTCAAGCATAGGCTTGAGAAATTATTTGATAAGTTATGAGTTTAAACATAAGAAACTCTTTTCGAAGAGGCCAAAAACTTGGAAATCAATACCAGAAAATCCAAATCAAAAATCAATATCTTAGAGATGATAGTAGAGGATCTAAATGCAATTCTTGAAAATAATAAGTCCAAGTTTGATGATGATGGTAGAAGTCCAGAGACCCATGTTAGATAATAATATAAGAAGACCAAAAATCTTTATCTATTAATAATAATAGAAGGCCAGAAATCCATCTGATTATAATTGAATAACAGAAATTCGTATTTGTTTGATAATAAAAGAAGACCAAAAATTCGTCTCTGGCGATAATAAAAGAAGATCAGAAATCCATATTTGGCAATAATAAAAGAAGACCAAGAATCCATATCTAGTAATTATGGTAGAAGACCGAAAATCCTTATTTGGGAATGATAAAAGAAGACCAAAAATTCATATCTGGTAATAATGGTAGAAGACCAGAAATCCTTATCTTGGGATAATGATAAAAGACTGAACCTATTGTCTAGTGGCCAGAAATTGCATTTGCTGGGAGACATAAATAATTCATACTCAATGGATTTTCCTTCAGAAACCTTGATTTGATTTGAAGCGCTACTTGGCTCATATTTTAATTGACTTGAGAGCTCTACTAAGCTCTGATTTAGATTGACTTAGAGCACTACTTGGCTCTCGATTTTGATTGATCTTCCTTTTGAAGATTTCGATGCTTTAGTGAGGCCTTTGATGGCCATCTTCCCTCTAGGAGGCACCTCAGTGAGGCCTTTGATGATGGCAGTGAAGGCTTGGTCGATTCTTTAGTGAGGCCTTTGATGACGGCACTGAAGGCTTACTCCGTCCACCCTCTAGTTAGTGATGAGGAATGTAACAACCCGCATATTTTACGATTTTATATTTAAATATTTTATTTAAATATAACATCGTTCATCGGATTATAGTCCGAAAAGCTACTTTTTGCAAACAGTCGAATTAGGACTCAAGACCACTTCTATTGAGTTCGAAATGCCGTTTGCGGCCTTTTTGAGTATAAACTTTGATATGTTTGGATCTAGCTAAAAATTTGACCATTTCACTTTGGACTTTGGGTTTGGTTCAGCCCATTTGCCTAAACCATTAACTCAAGCTCCACTCCCTCTCCTCTTCATTACCTCACTTTCATTTCCTAACACTTAAGCTTCATCAAAAATGGAGAGTGGAATGGGAAATTAAAACTCCAAGCCCTAATCATCTTTGCAAACCCAAGTTCTAGCTCCAAATTCAAAGAAGAAGCTTTGGTAAGCCTTCTCTTCTTCTTCTCCAACTCATTCTCTTATCAATTTCAGAAATTCCTAAACCTAACTTAGGAAATGTTTCTCTTTTAAGCTTAGATTCAAGCTTGTTGGGTTGGAATTGAAGAGTGATTGTTCTAGCCATTGCTCTATAGCTTCTTCTTCATTTGTTTTGGGTTTAAAGGTGAGATTTTTATCTCACATCTATGTCTATAACTATCCTTGATTGCTTGGTATGGATTCCTAACACCCTTTCATGTTCATTTGATTTTGGTTTGGATTGATTCGGTGAACATTTCAATTTTTGGTGTTTTGGAAGTTAAAACTTTGAAAATCCTAGTTTTGATTTATGAACAGGCTTTTGGTGGTGTTTCGAAGAGCTTATAGGGCTGGGTTGTCGCTTGGCATAAACCCTTTGTCGCCGTTGCTCATTCAATCGCTCCGAATCCGAGAAGTTGTGTAGGTTTGCCCATTTTTAGGCTTTGCAAATTCTGTCCTGCTACAGGCGACAGACGTCTGTGGATTATCCATAGACGTCTGTGGCTTCAGGAAAATTATTTCCCGAAACAGGTGACAGACGTCTGTGGATTATCTACAGACGTCTGTGGCTTCAGGTTTCTGGAAATTACCCTATTTTTATGTGGATTTCCAAATTTATTGATTTTTGATTATCCATATAGTTATTGTCAATTAATATCAACTTTGATGATTTCTTTTCTGGATTTTTGTTGTTTCTATTTGATCGATTTGATATCGATTTCCATGGTTTGATTCACGTTATCGAAATGTGAATTCTTGTGATTGATTGTTTCTACAATCATTTTGTGATTTGTCACTTCTAAATGCAAAGGATTCTATACTAATAGTAAATATTCAAACTCTTTTACAAAGATTATTTCAACTCTATTTTTAATACAAAGCTCTTTTATAAAACCATTTTCTAACCTATTAGTATATACAAACCTTTACCTCATTCGTATGAGAAAATCTAATTAAACGGCTTAGCAAAACAAGTGGTATGAAACACTTGCGTTTACTTCGCCGGTTAATTCTTTGACTTGTTCGATTGAAACTCTTGTGACAATTTTCGAGTGGAAATTTACAATTTGTTCGTAAATATTTGAGTTAAGCTAGTGGTTATGGGACATGAAGCTAAACTCTTATATTTACTGGCTTAGTGTAATTTACACTTAATTTTGAGTGGAAGTCTACAATTTGTTCGTAAATATTTGAGTTCAGCTAGTGGTTATGGGACATGAAGCTAAACTCTTATATTTACTAGCTTAGTGTAATTTACACTTATCGATCATTGATGATCATTTTGTGATTTAGACTAGCGATTGAGCGATGTCTCTTTGTTGGTATGGGGATTAAAACCCATTTGGGGAGCTTCGGCTCAAATTTGGCGGGGTAGCGACCCATGGTCTTCGGACCGTTCGTGGAGCAACCGGCTCAATGAGTCTGTGCATGAGTCGTATCTTTTAGGGTGCGTCGATGTTCGATTCATTTATCCGCGTGGGGAATGTACCACAACCGAATCTGTGCATGAGTTGTATCTTTTAGGATGCATCGATGTTCGGTTCATTTGATGGGTTAGCGACCCATGGAATAGCGTTCCGTTTATGTTGCACGTGTTTGGGAGTTTTCATGCTCCCGTTTGTGATAGGCCTTCCCCTTGTGATTTCTGGATTTCCCGTTGTGATTTCTGGAAATTATGTTTCACCAACTTTTGCGTTTGGCATTTATATGTTTGTCAATATTTGTAGTTTGGTGAATAAAATAAAGAATATGATATTCTTTTTGGTATTTTGAAATGATTGGAGATATTGTATGATTTTTGTTATTATTTGATGTATACTTGACACAGTATGGCATTTCTTTGTTATCATACGTTTTTGGTCACATCTCTTATCCTATCTCATTTTATCTGATAATTATAGCTAGACTGATCCGTTTATTATTTTCTTCTTAAATAATACTCGGGTCAGATCGAGATATTTCAGGTGCTCCTGCTTGACTTCTTATCAGGGATTATCATCTGATTCTTTTGGCTAACTACTTAGATTAGTAGTTTTTGTTATTATACATTTGAGATATAGACTCCTTGATGTATAATTATTCTTTTGTCTCGCACTTGTATCTATTCATTGTGATGTAGTGGATCTTCTATGACTACTATTTTGTTGTACACTTTCATGTGATATATTCATATATGATTCTGCCTTTGTGATATGAATGTCTGTGACTGATTTGTGTTATGTTTATTTCTATATTTGTTTCCGAGGTCCACTTAGCCACTGTGTGGTAGCTTTGAGTTTGTATTTGATATGTCGGATTTCCTCTTGAAATGAAATGTAAGTTATATTTTCTGACATATCGGTACTCGCCCAAAGCAACTACACAGATGGTCGCTCCTCAACAGCCTTATTCTTCGCGCTAGTCGACGGCATTACATTGTAGTGTCCTTGGCTAGCGTGACCATAGAGATGGGGCGTCACAGCATGGTATCAGAGCCAAACTTCGGAACTATATAGAATAATCTAGCAAGGATCATTATCCTAAGTCTTTCTTAGGAATCGTGCTATAGGATTTAATTCGAGTCTTCGTACCATTCTATCCTTTCCTTTTGTGATTCCTTGTTTTATCAATCAAGGTTGTTTGATATTCACTTTGAGAATAACCTTTTTCCTCTTCTTTCTTTCTTTCTTAGAGAAGAGAAATGGTTAGATCAGGCGGTCCTAGCGCTGGTCAATCCAGTAGTCCTTCTCTGGATGGCGTATTCATGGCTGCCCAACAACTTTTGGATCTTGTAAAGAATCAAAGGTTTATCTGTGCTTTGAGAAAGAACCCCGAAAAGGTTTTACCTTTGAAACTTGAAGTTCCTTTCAATCAGCTTGTGGATATCACTCTTCGACATGGAGAGGTTGATAATGGAAGTGATAGTGATATTGGGATTTCTAAGAAGATGCATATTAAGTTCAAGAGCCCTTATCCCAATAAGAAAGGGAAGCAAATAATTTTGGTAGCAAAGACTCCAATCCCTAATTGTGGAGGATGCTACAATTGTAATTCCACGGACCACTATGCAAATGAGTGTCTGAAACCCCTTACTTGTCGCTATTGTAAAAGTTTGGGTCATCTTTTGTCTTCTTGTCCCAAACTTCAAGGTAAGAAAGGAAAACAAGAAACTCCGGTAGCAGAGACTCCAATCCCTAATCGTGGACAATGCTACAATTGTGGTTCTACCGACCACTATGCGAATAGATGTCCGAAACCTCACTTTTGTCGTTATTGCAAAAGTTCGGGTCATCTTTTATCTTCGTGTCCCAAACTTCCAAGCAAGAGAGAGGGAAAGATGAACATTGTGCAAGCCCCTAGCAACTCTTCTCTTGGTCAAGGTATTTTTCATTCAATCCTTGATGACATTTGTTTTGTGATCTTCCTATTCGAGTTCTTTTTGATATATTTCATCTTATTATTTTATATCAAAAGAACTTGTTGATTCTTTTTCTTTAAACATTTTGTGCTTGATGTCTTCTTTGAGAATTGCGAATCCGGTTGGTGGATCCGCAACACTCAGTTTGTTTCTTTTAAAGTTGTCGAGATTATTTTATGAGATTATTCTTTCCAAGCCGATTTGCATGTTATGCGTTGCTTAGGCTTCGGAAATCGATTTTGTGTGAAAGGATTGGCTTAATCATTGTGAAGCCCATATCCCATTTCCCGAGTGGACTTTTTATCTTCGACATTCTCTATCTGTTAAGAAGATTTCTATTTTTCTTTGTGATTTCGATTCCAATTTGATGACATCATTTTTATTCTTTAAGCCCTAATGATGAGGAAAGTGTTATTTCTCTCATTCATGAAGTTTGTGAAATTTTTCGGTATTTTTAAGCTTGTCTTAGGATTATCACCTAAGCAGTCTTTTGAGTGGTGTTAAGGTCTTTTCAGCTCGACCTTGCCACCGGTTTTCATTTGCTACGAGTTGCGGAAGTTGGCATTCCACTTACCGCATTCCGCACTCGTTATGATTCTTATGAATGACTTATTATGACATTCAGCTTATTTCATCCATTTTATGAATCGAGTATTCTACGAATATCTCGATGACTCCATTCTTGTATTTATTGATTTTGGATGAAAACAACAATTTAAAATTTTGCAAATCTTTTTCGTAAGATTTATTTATAAGTATGATTGGATTTTGTTCTTGAAACGAGCAAGGAATATTCTTAAAAACTTTAAGAGACATTTTTATCATATAAAAGATGATTTTGTGATTGTATTGCCCATTGAGTGCTTTAAGAATTCTGGTCGATGCGCTTGATCAACGTTATCGATAGGAATCTCCTAAACGCTATGATGAGACGATCAGACACAGTAAATTGACTTGTAAAATGTAATTTTTTCTGAAAAGATTATTACATAAAGATAATTGTAATTTTGAAAGTTTTAGCTTTTCGAGAAAGAAGATTATTTAAAAGAACTCTTTTCCGATACTCTTATTCTTGTGATTCCCGAAGGGAACCAAGACTTTATTTTTTATACCGATGCTAGTCGTATTGGTTTGGTTGCCGTTCTCTTACAAAAGAGAACGTGCTATCATTTTTGCTTCTAAATCATTAAAGCCTATCAAGACGAGATATGCCACTCATGATCTAGTGCTCGCGGCTATTATTTTCGCTTTTAGAGTTCGGCATCGTTATTTTGGGGGAGAAATTCATTCTCCATTCCGATCATAAATCTTTGAAATTTTTATTTTCTCATAAGGGACTTAATATTGGCTCGAGTTCCTTGCATCTTATGATCTTGATATTATTTGTACTCTGGAAAAGGGTGATCGTGTTGCCGATGCCCTTAGCCGAAAGCAACAAGTAGTTGTTTCTATGACGATATTTGAATGGAATGATCTCGAGACTTTAACCACTTGTGAGATTCGAGATCATGAATCCAATTCATGTTCAACTCTTGTTTTTGTAGCCTTAAGGCTCATCCTTCTCTTTTGAACCGCATCCTTGAAGCTCTAAAGTAAAATCCCGAATTGGCTTTTCTTAGTCAAAGTTGTAGGGATCAAAATAAGGTTGATGGTTTGAAAGATTTTGAAATCGATGCTCGTGGCGGTATTCGAAAATTTGGTAGGCTTATTGTGCCAAACATTATTGATCTTCGTAAAGATATTTTAGAACATTCTCATCGTTCTAAATTTACCATTCATCCCGGTAATAGTAGCGACTTTATTATTAGGATGGAATGAAATCTGATATTGCTAACTTCATTAAGCATTGCATGACTTACCAACTCATAAAGGCCAAGCATCAAAGGCCCAGTGGGTTATTGCAACCTTTGGACATTCCAATTTGGAAGTGGGATCATATTTCAATGGACTTTATTGACGGTCTTTCTCGTTCTCGTTCGGGTCATGACAATTTATGGGAGATTGTAGATAGACTTACAAAATCCGCCCATTTTCTTCCCGTTGGGTCCAATCGGACCGTACCTCTTTTTACTGAACTCTATGTCTAGTTAAATTGCATAGAGTTCCTACTTCTATTGATTAGCAATCGTGATCCATTATCTTACTAGTGGATTTTTGGTAAGGTCTTCAAAAGCTTTGGGAACAAAGCTTAATTCTTAGCACCGCTTATCGTCCTCAATTCGATGGACAAATAGAGCGTGTGAATCAAACTCTTGAAGATCTTCTTTCGTGCATGTGTTCTTGATTTTGGTGGAAGTTGGGAAGATCATTTTTCTCTTGTTGAGTTTTCTTCCTATAATAGCTTCCAATCTTGCATTGGTATGGTACCTTTCGAGGCACTCTACGGAAGGCCATGCCGATTCTCTTTGTGTTGGCTTGAAGCCGGTGAGAAGCTGGTTTTAGGTCCAGATCTTATTGGTGTTCATTCATGTTTCACCTTTGATGGGTGATGTGCGTTTCAGTCGATCAGGAAAGTTAGCACCTCGAAATGTTGGTCCATTTCCCATCACTGAACGTATTTGTTCCGTGGCTTGTCGCCTTTTTATTACCGGCTCAATTCTTTTATTATTCTTGACGTTTTCCACGTCCCTCAACTCCGGAAATTCCTTCGAGATTCCGATTCTATTCTTGAGCCCGGTGTTATTGAAGAGATTGAAGTTTCACCAAATTTGACTTATGAGTAACATTCTATTCGTATCATTACTTCGGAGGTTAAACGCCTTTGAAATAAAGATGTTCTTCTTGTGAAAGTTCAATGGTCCTCAAATCCTAAGAATTTCTCTTGGGAATCTTGAGAATTCATCAAGCAAACACATCCGGACTTACTCTTTCGTGCTCTTTATGGTGAACTTCTTATTTCAAATTTTATTTTGTGTTGATATGCTTTTATGGCTGTTACTTTTATTTTCCTCTTAATTATTGCGAGGATGCAATTTCTTTAAGGAGGGGAGTTTGTAACAACCCGCATATTTTACGATTTTATATTTAAATATAACATCGTTCGTCGGATTATAGTCCGAAAAGCTACTTTTTGCAAACAGTCGAATTAGGACTCAAGACCACTTCCATTGAGTTCGAAATGTCATTTGCGACCTTTTTGAGTATAAACTTTGATATGTTTGGAGCTTGCTAAAAATTTGACCATTTCACTTTGGACTTCGGGTTTGGTTCAGCCCATTTGCCTAAACCATTAACTCAAGCTCCACTCCCTCTCCTCTTCATTACTTCACTTTCATTTCCTAACACTTAAGCTTCATCAAAAATGGAGAGTAGAATGGGAAATTAAAACTCCAAGCCCTAATCATCTTTGCAAACCCAAGTTCTAGCTCCAAATTCAAAGAAGAAGCTTTGGTAAGCCTTCTCTTCTTCTTCTCCAACTCATTCTCTTATCAATTTCAGAAATTCCTAAACCTAACTTAGGAAATGTTTCTCTTTTAAGCTTAGATTTAAGCTTGTTGGGTTGGAATTGAAGAGTGATTGTTCTTGCCATTGCTCTATAGCTTCTTCTTCATTTGTTTTGGGTTAAAGGTGAGATTTTTATCTCACATCTATGTTTATAACTATCCTTGATTGCTTGGTATGGATTCCTAACACCCTTTTGTAGGATCGATTTCACCCTAGAGGGGGGGTGAATAGGGTGATACTACCAATTATATAAATTAATTGCGGAAGCTAATAAATATCAACACAGATTTCAACACAGCAGAATAACAGCACAGATATTGCAGAATAACAGAACAGAACAACACAGAATTTACCCAGCTTCGGCAAAACCCTGCCTACGTGCTGCCCCCAAGGTTTCTACTAGAAATTAGATAGTCAGACGCTTACACACGTAAACTTGCGACACCCGCTACCGACTAATCCTAACTCTACGCTCAAAACCCTGCCACAACTCAGCCACTGAGTTGCGAATTCTCAATCTACGCCCCGTAGATTGTCCCCTAGTCACACGACTAGAAAAAATACCAGTTTGAAATTTAGATACAAATTTAAAACGATTTAAAAAACAAATAAAACAAAGCCCTTAATTAAAACCCCTTTATATTTTTAAACCCTATCTCTTTCTTTAATAACTTAGCCGGCCCCTTTTTATTATTAGACCCGATCCTCTTTTGCTCTGAAGAAATCAAATGGCGGCTTTGTTCTCTCGTTCGTTCCTCTTTGCGAAATTAGGGCTTTCGTCCTTGATCCAATTTAGGGCTTTGTGAAGCTGCCGATTGTTCGATCAATCTGGTTGTAAATCAAGAGAATATTTGTTCGTCTTTTCGGCTGCTTCTGGAGTTCGGCTTCAATTTGGTATGTGGTTTTCCTTTGTGCTTTTCAGTTATGCTCAATTGAACTCCGATTTTTGATTCGAGTTGGAAGATGATTTTGGAATTGTATTTTATCGGTTTACTGTTTTTGCTTGTACTCGAATCTGATGATTTTGCCGATGATGTTAGCATTGTTTATATAGGATTCCAGTTCCTATATTTTCGTTCGCATAATAATATATTTGAATTTATCTCTACCGATCATTTATGCTTGGATGCTTGCGATTTTCCTTGACCAATTCATATGCGAATATACTTTCGTATATGGTGAAACTTGTTTTCCACGGCTTTGAATCTGGACTTGATTTTGGTTCCTTGATTGCTTGGTTATCACGGTACTGTTTGATTTCGTGTAGGCTTCGGCTTGTGGTGATTTTTGACTTTATTTTGAAACACGGCTTCGATCTTTTTTTTTCTTGTTGACTTTGTCACACCCGGCTATGTACTTGCTTTGTACCTTGCTCTGTACTGTTATGGCCTATTGCTTAGAGTTTGTTGACTTTGATACATTAGTCCTGTACCACTCGGCTTCACACAGATGCTTCACTTGTTCTTCACTTACCTGTTGGATACATTGCTGTTGTAGATGTTGATGTTGTTATGGCTTGATCTATTGTTGTCATTGGTGTACTTGAGTCAATGGTTTGCTTCATTATGTACTTTAGTCTGATACTTGTGTAAGTGCTTGTATTTGGTTGTCTGCATATACATGTTGGAGCTCTTAATTCTGGTCTGGTGGTAGTTTTGCATTCATGTTAAGTTGACTGGTTTCATTTTGTATGCTGCTTTGACTTTGGCATTTGATATGCTGTTTTACTGGTGCATCCTTGTTTCAGTGATGTGATTCTTTGTTTTGGATTGTTGCTTTTGCCTTGAGTATTTGTATACTCCTGCAGCTTTGTATATGGCTATTCTTTGGTCTGCCTGGTCTGGATTTGTGTTGATTGTATGTAGCTGTCTTGATGCATTCGAATTTGATTTTCGAATTACACCTGAGTTGAATCCGATTTGGATTTGACCTTGTGCTAAGCGATGTGACTTTGAATATATTGCACCTGAGTTGAACCTGTCTGTATATTTGGGTTTGACCTTGTGCTCACCTGTCCCTGTAAATCGATCAAGTGTATATACATATATCGGTGTGCATGGCCTTGTGGCATGTACAGTGATACACTGTGCATGTCACAAGCTGTTCGTGTGTGATGAACTCAAATATAAATGATGACGAACAACCCAAATAACTGAGGCAAATCAAATTTTCAAAATCACATTTTTATTTTATATTGCAAAAATATTTCTTTTTCAATTTTACTGCGTCAGTATATATTTTTGCAGATTACTCGGATGCTGGAATCAAACTGGAATGCAGTTGAAGACAAAATACGAGTTTGAGTGATATGTAGTGAGGTTATTAATGTAAAAATGAATTGTGATGTATTCAGAAATTGTATAGATATAGTGAGAGCCTGAATGTGTACTATTCAAAAATTGTAATAAAAATTTGTTTGAATTCAAATTCTGTGTTATTTAATTTTATTCAACATATTGTCATTTAATCTGTGAAAAATAAAATAGTACATTATCAAATACATTTAAATAAATGTATATATGTTTATTATCATCAAACAAAAATTATATATACGCATACGTTTGTGGGCTTTGTAAATTCTGTCCTGCTACAGGCGACATACGTTTGTGGATTATCCACAGACATCTATGGCTTCAGGAAAATTATTTCTCGAAACAGGTGACAGACGTTTGTGAATTATCCACAGACGTCTGTGGCTTCAAGTTTCTGGAAATTACCCGATTTTTATGTGGATTTCGATTATCGATTTTTGATTATCCATATAGTTATTGTCAATTAATATCAACTTTGATGATTTCTTTTCTGGATTTTTGGTGTTTCTATTTGATCGATTTGATATCGATTTCCATGGTTTGATTCACGTTATCGAAATGTGAAATTCTTATGATTGATTGTTTCTACAATAATTTTTTGATTTGTCACTTCTAAATGCAAAGGTTTCTATACTAATAGTAAATATTCAAACTCTTTTACAAAGATTATTTCAACTCTATTTTTAATACAAAGCTCTTTTATAAAACCGTTTTCTAACCTATTAGTATATATAAACCTTTACCTCATTCGTATGAGAAAATCTAATTAAACGGCTTAGCAAAACAAGTGGTATGAAACGCTTGCGTTTACTTCGCCGGTTAATTCTTTGACTTGTTCGATTGAAACTCTTGTGACAATTTTCGAGTGGAAATTTACAATTTGTTCATAAATATTTGAGTTAAGCTAGTGGTTATGGGACATGAAGCTAAACTCTTATATTTACTGGATTAGTGTAATTTACACTTAACTTCGAGTGGAAGTCTATAATTTGTTCGTAAATATTTGAGTTAAGCTAGTGGTTATGGGACATGAAGCTAAACTCTTATATTTACTAGCTTAGTGTAATTTACACTTATCGATCATTGATGATCATTTTGTGATTTAGACTAGCGATTGAGCGATGTCTCTTTGTTGGTATGGGGATTAAAACCCATTTGGGGAGCTTCGGCTCAAATTTAGCGGGGTAGCGACCCGTGGTCTTCGGACCGTTCGTGGAGCAATCGGCTCAATGAGTCTGTGCATGAGTCGTATCTTTTAGGGTGCATCGATGTTTGGCTCATTTATCTGCGTGGGGAATGTACCACGACCGAATCTGTGCATGAGTGGCATCTTTTAGGGTGCGTCGATGTTTGGTTCATTTGATGGGTTAGCGACCCATGGAATAGCGTTCCGTTTATGTTGCGCGTGTTTGGGAGTTTTCATGCTCCTGTTTGTGATAGGCCTTCCCCTTGTGATTTCTGGATTTCTCGTTGTGATTTCTGGAATTTATGTTTCACCAACTTTTGCATTTGGCATTTATATGTTTGTCAATATTTGTAGTTTGGTGAATAAAATAAAGAATATGATATTCTTTTTGGTATTTTGAAATGATTGGAGATATTGTATGATTTTGTTATTATTTGATGTATACTTGACACAGTATGGCATTTCTTTGTTATCATACGTTTTTGGTCACATCTCTTATCCTATCTCATTTTATCTGATAATTATAGCTAGACTGATCCGTTTATTATTTTCTTCTTAAATAATACTCGGGTCAGATCGAGATATTTCAGGTGCTCCTGCTTGACTTCTTATCAGGGATTATCATCTGATTCTTTTAGCTAACTACTTAGATTAGTAGTTTTTGTTATTATACATTTGAGATATGGATTCCTTGATGTATAACTATTCTTTTGTCTCGCACTTGTATCTATTCATTGTGATGTAGTGGATCTTCTATGACCACAATTTTGTTGTACACTTTCATGTGATATATTCATATCTGATTCGCCTTTGTGATATGAATGTCTGTGACTGATTAGTGTTATGTTTATTTCTATATTTGTTTCCGAGGTCCACTTAGCCACTGTGTGGTAGCTTTGAGTTTGTATTTGATATGTCGGATTTCCTCTTGAAATGAAATGTAAGTTATATTTTCTGACATATCGGTACTCGCCTAAAGCAACTACATAGATGGTCGTTCCTCAACAGCCTTATTCTTCGCGCTAGTCGATGGCATTACATTGTAGTGTCCTTGGCTAGCGTGACCATAGAGGTGGGGCGTCACAAGGAAAAATGTTGTTTTAGCTTTGAAATCTCTTTTTTCATACCTTATCGGTAGGTGAACAAAACTTTTTTCAACATAATTATGTTTTAAAAATTTATGATTTAAAATAAAATTTGGTGATGCCGGCTGTACTTGAAAATGTTGGAAAAAGAATCTGTGGCATAAGATAGGGTTCAAAGGTACAGTAAAATAGGGTACGCAAGAGAAGAATGGAAATATGTAATTCTCCATCTAAAACCTTTTCCGGTAAAATAATGTAGGTTTAGAAAACTGGATTTTTCTGAATTTTGGATGTTAGAAATAGCGTGCTAAGATTTTGGATGATAGGGATTGAATTTAAAATTGGTTGAACTATACTTCTATTCATAGAAGTGTCGGAGAATTTGGATGCAAAGACAAAAGATTTTTGATTTTTCGAACTTGCATACATATAGAACTACCAATATATAGATTGTTTGCAATATATATTCAAATTTTTTTTAAAGAATGCATTCTTATAGGAGGTGCCAATTTAATATTATTCATCATACATATCATATATGTTGTGATACACCGTGCACTTTCACACAATTGGCTACAAAATTGGTTGCATACTAATTGGTTGGGTAGCTTAGAAAGGTTTTGCGTTATGTTACATGATTTAGTCCTTGGGGAATTTCGGGGATGAAATTCTTTTAAAGGGGGAGAACGTAACACTTTGTAAATTGAATGATAATTAATTAAAAAGAAATTAATTAATAATTAGTAATGTCGAAAATGAAATTTTCACAAACATCAGAATTTGGCTACGAAAATAGCACCGTTGCGTTCATGATGATTATCTGATCAATTCTTATATATAAAGTTTTCTGATCGGAGTTCAAATGAATAAGTTATTAACGTTTGAAGATTTCGTATCAGAAATAATTATATATGTCATTAAGGAAGTAAATGTAATTAATTAACATTAACCGTTACTTAACGTCTAAGAATAATTAACGTTAAATTAGGTTAGGTGTCAAATAAACAAAGTGTAAAATAAACAAAGTGTAAAATAAACAAAATAACATATAAAAGGAATGAAACGAACGCCTAACGAAAATGGAGAACCGGTCGACCCTAACAGGGACCGATCGACCACTAGCGGTCGACCGATGGAGGGATGGCGGTCGACCGCTATTTAAATGGAGATTGTGAATTGAACCTAGGCCGAACAGTCCAAATTTAATAAATTTATCTAACGGCTGGCACTGATTCGAACCCCAATAAATAGGGCCCAAACCCTCGCTATTCTCCTCATATTTTCAAAAGCAACGGCAAAGTTTTGCCTTTTTCTTTTCTCCTCAAATTCTGAAATCTATATAAACTATAATCTGTAAATATATATAAGTGGAGAATAGCCAAGGATAATAGAGAAGAAGAATAATATCTATTCGAATCGCCAACGCTAAGGTAAAATTATAAATCCAAATCTAAATTAAATTCAAATCTCTTCTTGGGTCTAAATTTCTAATGAATATGTATATGCTTGTGGTACATAATTCGATAGGGATAAAAAGGGAGTCAAACAAGAATAAATGGGTTTAGATCTGGAAATTTGTAAGCTTAAAGGTGAGTGAGAAATTATATATATTTATATAATATTGGATTTATATCATTGTAAATCTATTTCTTTTATGCCTGAATATAATTAATTCAGGGTTGTAGGCTTAAATATATGCATGTAATGAATTTGAAAACCATGCCTACATATTCTGTTAATTGTTAACTTGAGTTAAATATTGTATATATTTGAATCTAGGAAGTAAGGGTGAAAGCAGTCCCCATATTAATAAATTATACAGTAATTCAAGTTTTTTTGGGTAAACGACATATGTTAGTAAATATGAGTTAGAATTATTATAAATTGAATTAGGGTTTAAGTAGTATTTTAATTCATTGGAATGAAGTGGGTTGCAATGCAAATTTCTATAAATTATCAGGTTTTATAAATATGAATAAAAATGTATTGTTTGAAATAACAAGGAACACGTCCAAAAGAAAGAGATGTATAAACTAGAGATGTTTTACTGTGTTTTGTACCGTCTATTCTAATAATAATTGAAAAGATAATTCCTTGCAATTCCAAACATAACACAAGTTATCTATAGATAATATGTGGAAAATTACAGTGCTAACATTTCTTTTTGGGAAGATGCAATTCCAATGTATTAAAATGCGGAAATCCCTAAGTATAAACCAAAATATAGTAAATTGAGATTATAACAATAATTAAATTATAAATCTAATATATCCAATAAGTTAGAAAATAACTGCAAGTGATGAAATTTATGTAAAGCAACGTACTGAGAAATTAAGAAAGTCACAGTAATCAAAGGAAGATAGTAATAGTTGAAAAGGAACGGTAGAATATACCTAATAGTATCAAGCGAAAGTCAAGTAGTAAACGATATTTAATCTAATAAAGTAGAAGTAAGTGGTAAATAACATTTAAAAAGGTGTTAACGAAACAAAGAGTAGGTTGTGTATAATAACCAAATACCAACAATTGAACATAAGAGGCGTAGTAACTAAACAAATTTATGTAGCATCAAGTATGAATTTATGAGTTAATAAAAAAAAGCTATTTTGGCTATGGCCTCCTCAGATCAGTTTCATAAGGATTCTACAGCCATGTTCTCCGATTCTCCGACTCCACCTATTCCTCCTTCCCCAAATCATAAGGATAAGCCCCCGGATCAAGATAATGATGGGTTTCAACCGATTATCAACCAATGAAAGAACTCGTCAGTCAGAATTCAGAGGCAAGTTTATAGATCTACTGCCCATTTTCAAGCAAGAAATACCACAAACGGGCAGAGTAGCAACATAAAGAAATCTTTTCAGCAACCATAATGGAACAAGAAGACCTATAATGTTTCAAGAAGCTCAAGAAACCCAACTATTGAACCAACGGACAAAGAAAAACCATCATTTTCTTAGGCAGAGTTAGTAAAAAAAGGAGGGCTCACCACTAATGTAGATCTGGGTTATACAACGCCTATCAAATTAGGTGACAAAAAAATTGTTGTTGTTAAGGAATCGGTTAGCCAAAGAACCGAAGACAAATGGGGAAATTCTATAGCAGCATATGTGTATGGTACACACCCTTACTATCATCACTTCAAAGAGTTTGTCATTAAAACGGGGAACACGAATGAAAAATTTGAGATCTATACAAGAAAAAAATGGTTTCTTTATTATAAGGTTTTATAATCCAGCAGATTTTAGCAAAGTTCTTCAAGATGGGCCTTTCTTTATTAATGGTAGGCTTATTATCTTAAAGATATGGGACAAGAAAATGATTCTGGACCGTGCTTTATTATCTACATATCCAGTTTGGATAAGGCTACCAGAATTAAATCTTAGACTTTGGGACAGAGAAGCTTTTGGAGCAATAGCTAGTGTTTTAGGCCTTCCGATCAAGCTAGACGAGTCTACAACGAACGAAACAAGGCTCAGCTATGCCCGAATCTTAGTAGAAATCAATGCTGATGAAGATCTACCAAATGAAGCCCACATCACTGTGCATGACGGTGAAAACATTATTCAGAAAATAGAGTATGAGTGGATCCCACCCAGATGCTTGAAGTGCTCTTGTTTTAGGCATCTCACTGAAGCTTGCTCTTCAAAACCAGTTTGGAAAGAAAAGGTTAATGTTGTAGATAAAGTTGCAGGAAATTCTCAAGAATCAAAGAATTCTAAAAAAGAAAAATTAAAGGCAAATCAAGAAAGGAATGACCAGGTAAATAACTTTGAAAATTCTAAAAACAACGGTCAAGCTGATGTTCTTGAAAATCTTAGTAACAAATTAGTTTTGGATAAAATTCACTTTTTTGAAAGTAAAAGGGAAAATTCGGTTTGGATAAGCCTGATAAGATGGAAATTATCAGTGATGACGAGCAAATGGAGAATAACCTACCGCAAGGAACTTCAAATAACTCAAAAGATACAGAAATAAATTTTAATTTAGCCACTGAAACTACACAGCAGAATCATAATGTAAATTGCTGTAGAGAAAGTTAGCAATGGCAGTTCAAATGGAAATTCAAAGATCATGCAAAAGTGTATAGGGGAAAATAATATATAGTTCATGGTTCATCCCCCCAGTAGGAGGAACCAAGTTTAATTACAGATTATTTTTTATCAAATGCCAATCAAAAGAAAAATTCAATCTATTTGTTGAACATCAGCACACATAAGGCCTCAACCTTTAATTCTGAACTGATATTAGAGAATGCAGGCCTTCTCCTATCCTCATCCTCTTCTCTTGTCAGCAACAAAAGAAAAAAGAGCAGAAAGAAGAGCATTTTGAACATTATGGACAGTGACAAAGATGGTATTTCTCATCATAAAAGTTATGAAAGGAAAACGAACAAACATAAGAGCATTCAAGAAATTATGGGACAATGAACATGCTGCAAATAACAAATGCTTTATTAAGAACCCAGAATGGGAAGAATTTCTTAAAGCTAAAAGCAGCAAGTCATATAAGAAAATAGGAGGAAAAGCTTCTGATAGCATAAAAGTTAGTAGCAATTTATTTATTTAGCCGTAGAGTATCCTTTCATATATCCTTTATTATTATTTTGTATGTCGATTATTGCTTGGAATGTGAGGGGTTTAAACTCCCCTGAAAGAAAATTATATTTTTCTAACTTACTTGATCATCACAAACCCAGTATTGTTGGTATACTGGAACATAAACTTGATGATTATAATTTAGCAAAATTTTAAAATAGTTATCTATCTAACTGGTGTGTTATTAATAATAATTCTATAGGGTGAAATGGCAGGATTATTGTCGTTTGGAATTCAGATATTAGGGAATTGTGTCAACATTCACTTAATTTTCAATATATTCACTACAAGTTTAAAAATAAAGGGGTCTTCAATTGGATATTTCTTTTATTTATGCATCTAATTTTGAAAAAGATTAAAACTTATTATGGAATTATTTGGAGTAGTTAAGCAATTGCATTAAAAACTCATGGATTTTAATTAGGGGTTTCAATACAGTCATTAAAGCTTTTGAAAAAAGGGGAGGATTTGCCGTTCCTTTCAAAAAATTAGAATTTTTTTCTAACTTTATGATAAAAACTGGTTTGATTGAGCAAAATTTAAAGGTTAATAAATTCACTTGGAAATCTGGAAAGTTTAGAAACATTCATTATAATTAGATAGAATCATAGTTAATCAAGTCTTAGTCAATCATTTTCCAGATTTCAAATGTTTTACCTTGCCTCAAGCAACTAGTGATCATACTCCTATTCAGCTTATTTTTTCTCAAAAGTATTTATTTAAAAATAATTTTCCTTGATTTAAAAATGGATGGACTTATGATAAGGAGTACATCTGTAGTTAAAAACCGCTTTCAACTTCAAATTGATGGTTCTGCTCAATTTAAGCTTAGGAAAATTCTTCATAATGCTAAGGTTAATTTAAAAAACTGGAACAAAAATAAAAGCAATAATGAAATGAATCAAACTAGAGAGGAATGTATGAGATTGTAAGATAATATAAACTTTGATGGCTAAGATTCTGCTCATGTTAATAGTTTTTTTCATATGCAAAAGAAGCTTACATGTGGAAGCTGTCAATTTAAGACAGAAAGCCAAAATTGATTAGCTTATTAGTGGAATAAGCCAAGTAAATTTTTCTATGCCAAGGTGTCTAGTACAAAATACTATAATGACACATGGAAATTAATTAATGACAAGGGTGATATTATCAATGAAGCTTCTCAGTTGGAGATGGAAGCAATTAAATATTTTACTGAGCTGTATAATACTGATGATAATACTAGGGATTTTCCTAATATTACTCTGAAATACTTATTGCATGCTAATAGTGAAGAAATTTTTCTTTCTTATATTAGTATCGAGGATATTAATAATATCATTTTCAATGCAAAAGACGATAAAAGCTCGGGACCAGATGGTTTTGGTGCAATTTTTTTAAAACTCATCGGGAGGATTTAAAATCTCTTATATATGGGGCAGTTAATGAATTTTTTGGTACTGGAAAACTTTTAAAAAAATTTAATCACACTTTTATAACTTTGGTACCAAAATTAAAAATCCTAACTGCCTTGGAGATTATAGACCTACTACATGTTGCAATTTTTATAAAATATTATTGCTACAATTTTGAGTAATAGAATAAAAAATTTCTTAAAATATTTAATTTTTGAAAATCAAAGTGCTTTTATTCCTGGTAGATATATTGTTGAAAATGCTTTATTGGCTCATGAGTTGCTAAGAGATTTTAATCACATAAGGAAAAATAAAATGTGTATCAAAGTTGATTTGCATAGCTTTTGACCAAATAAATAGGAATTTTATTATTTATATGATGAAACAATTAGGTTAAGGAATGTATTTGCAATGTAACATGTTCCATCCTTATAAATGGTTCCACTTGTGGATTTATTCACGGTAATAGAGGAATAAAGCAAGGGGATCCTTTATCCTCTTACTTATTCACTCTAGCCATGGAATACTTCACATTACAAATGGAAAAAGAATTTTTAAGTAAAAATTTAAAACCAGCCAACTCAATTACTCCTTGCATTACTCATTTACTTTATGCAGATGATTTGCTATTATTTTTTAATGCAGATGCTCATAATGCAATGGTTATTGGAAAAATATTTGACAGTCTCAAACAACATGCAGGTCTCCAAATAAATGAAAGTAAGAGCAAAATGTATTTTAGTAAATCATGCAAATGTAAGAGGGAGATTCTTAATATTTTTAAATTCCAAGAAAGTGATCTCCCTGTCAAGTACTTATACCTTCTCCTTAGTTCCAATCAAATCAAGGATAAAGATTGCTCTAGACTACATGATATTATCCAAAGAAAATTAGACAATTGGTCTTGTAAGTTATTACCCATTGCAGGTAGAATTGAACTCACTCATACAGTCATCACAGCCATTGTCATGTATTGGATGCAATCCCATAACATTCCAGTTAAAGCAATGGATAAAATAGAAAAATTATGCACCAACTTCATTTAGGGAGGCAAAAATCATAAAGTCTCTTGGAAAATAGTCATAAAACAGAAGTAGGCAGGAGGTCTTGGCATAAGAAACTTTGCCAATGCGAATGAGGCTTGTAATTATAAATTATTTTGGAAATTTGTTGAAGGAAAATATCTTCCAGCCAAGTGGATGAAAGCCAAATATGTTAAAAATAAGAATTTTTGGAATATGGTTATTGAAAATCATCATTCACACCCATGGAAAAGTATTCTAAAATGTAGAGAAACTGGCTCAAAGTTAATTGAAAGAAAGTTTAAAGAAGGCAAACAAACTAGTCTTTGGTTTGTTCCATGGATAAATGGGAATTCACTGATCAATTTACTTGGCTGGAGTAACCTTTATCAATTTGGGGGTGCTAATGCTAAAGTGGATAGCATCATAGAAAATTCAGTATGGAATACTCAAATGCAATCAGCAGCTCACATATTCAATTCAGCTATAAGTAAAATAGAGATAGATCCCAATAAAAAAGAAGACAACTGGAGTTGGAAGTTGTCTACTAAGGGGAAATTTTCATTTAAAAATACTTAGGATTTTATTAAAGGAGAAGATATGGAAGTGGATTGGCACAAAACAATTTGGAATGCAGTTAATTGCCCAACATTTTGTTCTTATTTTGCTATTCTAAATCATCTTCCAACTAGCAATAGATGTGAAAAATGGAGTAAAAGTATAGGTGATCTAAATGGTCTCTTATGCAAAATAGAGGCAGAATCTATTGATCACTTGTTTTTTTATTGTGTTTACTCAAGACACATATGGTTCATAGCCAAAATAAAGCTGAATATCAATCAAAGGTTGGCACTTCAAAACATTAGAGACAACAATCAGCATATTGAAAAGGTGTTTAAGGGTAAGAAAAAAGAGTTTAATAAAGCTTGCATAGTTTTAACTTCTGTTATTTATTTTATATGGAAGGAGAGAAACATCAAATTGCATAAAAAAATAAAAAGAGACATCATACAACTTTGGAAAATTATAGAAACATAATATAATATTCCGTTTCTAAAAGCTACTAGCAGTCAATGGCATAATATAAGTGATCCAGACAACTATGAAGAAAAAGTTGAAGAATACTTACAAAGGGGGAAGCTCACTTTGGAGTGTCCCCAAAATGAAGTTTTACATGGTGCTAAAAGGAAAGGAGGCTGCTACAATAATAACTTCTCTCGTATCATAGCTGAAGGTGGTCATTCCATGATTCAAACCAGGAGCAATTCCTGCAAGGGAAGTGAATATAACATTAATTCTTATGATTCAATTAATGATAAAAATATTGAATATAACACTATGTCTTTTATACCCGATTTGAAAAGGAGCTGTCGCACATACAACTATGAGTTCGAACAAAATGGCAGTTGGCATCTATCAAGCAGTGATAAAAGATTAGAGTCTAACCAATATATGGAAAGGCTCAATAATAATGAGTGTCACCCATATGTTTAGATTCAAGCGATAGCAGCAGGACTCATAAGCATTTATATTAAGCTGCTGATAAGGATGCAGAGAGTCATTATGGCAGTATCTTTGCTTGCAATAAATCTGATAGCAGGCATCCTGAATCTCAATTCAAGAAGCATCTTTCCTATAAGGGAAGTAAACATGCTACAATTAGAAATAAATCAGTTAATAACAAAATTTCTAGCTTTAATCACAAATTTACTTTACCTAAATTGAGCAGGAGTAGTCGAACTTTCAATAGTAAGCTTGAACAAGATAGAGAGTTTCAACTGATCATCAAAGACCAAAGATTAGGCAGTAGCCATTATAAAAGTAATCTAAATGTTCAAGTATATCACATATCTATTTGGAAGTAAGGAGAAAGCAGCAAGCTTCAAGAGCTAGAGATGCAATCAATTAATGAAGAAAGCAGTAATCTTTAAGGATGTACAATGCCTTCAAATAGCATAGCAATCTCTTCACATTCAAGTGGAGCTGAGCGTATATTTCCAGATTGAAAGCTTCCTGGAGATAATAATGGCATTCCAAAGCTTAAAGGAGTAAATTTCAGAAAAGAGCTACCATGGAAGCCTCCGTGTTTCTTCAAAGTTCTTAACCCTAATTTTGCGAGGTCGCCATTATTTTTATTTCGACAATGATGAGGAAATGCAGTTGTTAGGGTTTCACATTGTTATGTAGTGTATCAGGTAGGGTCAATTCCCCTATTTACCCATTTTTAATCTTTGGGCTTTAGGCCTTGTAAATGTTTACCAACTTTCAAAACAAAAGTATACGTTTATGACATGTGTGAATTATTGAATTTAGTCAATAGCTTAGATAAAATGACAGCCATTAATATGGGTTGGAATGCGAGGTTAGTTGTGTTACACAATAGAAGTCTACCCACCATAGGGGATACGACAGTTGTGTATATATTATACCGATGTGGGACATATCCAACTATAGGATCAGTGGAATTATACATTCACGCATAGGTGGAGGGAATATCCAAAGTAGGATAGTTCGCCCTGGTCGAAGTGTCTAAGGACAAGTAGAGTTTGATTTAATCTTTTAGGGGTACGAGTTAAGTGACCGAGTGAGCATAGGTTAGTCGATCTTAAATATTAGGACACGTTGAGTGAACATATTTGTATTTTTAATATAATTAAATATATTATATGCCAACCTTCTATAAATTCCGACTATAGAGGTAGTTGCATCCATATTATAAAAAGATGGACAATACGACTATGAGTTGGAACAATAGATGAAGTTGAAGATATACACCTGTCCCGATAACCCCATGGGAAGTAGGTCATGTTGGAAGGAATTGACTTAAGAAGAGCATAAGTGCAGCATATAGAAGGGTTCCTAAAGCTGGATGATGCTAGACTACCTTATTGGGCCTAAATTGCCCAATGGTTGTAGATCCCCATAGGATTGCCGATTGATGACGTACATTAGGTCTAGATAAATGAAAAGTGAAAACACTACATGTTGCAGGTGCCTGAAAGCAAGAATTGAGCTAGTTCCCAAAGGAAGCAGTGTATAGGTCACTCCAAGATGATAGCCGGATTTTTAATATATTCTGAAGGAAGATAAGTCAGCAGAAAGCGGAAAAGAAGAAAGTCCAAAAGTAGTGATAAGTAAAATTGTAACACCCTGTAAAATCAACCATAAATAAATAAATTGGATAAATTAATTTAAATAAGATATTTTTTAAAATAGAAATTTTATAAAAGTCAGAGTTTAACCACGAAAATTATGATGTTGCATTCATGGCGATTTTTTAATCAATTTCCATATATAATATGTTGAAAACGAAGCTCAAACCAGCAAGTTATGGACGTTTGCAGTTTTAGATTCAAATTAATTCAAATGAAATTCAAATTCAAATTCACAAATCAATTCTAAATTTTAAGTTCAAAAGTTAACAATAATTATACTTTGAGGTTAAGTAAACGTTAAAATTAACTTTAACGTTAAATTACAATTAAGCAAGATAATAAATTAAACAACGGCAAATCACAATCAACGTTTTCAAAATAGCACTGGTCGACCCTTGACCCATGATCAGTGGGCTGCTAGAGGTCAACCGGTGGTAGGGGTGGTCGACCAGTGGGTATAGGGTAGCGGCTTTGGTTTTCAGCAATGAACGTTGTGGATTTTATAATTTTAAACCGACTTAAATATGATGGTTCTGGTGCATTCCAACCACTATAAACAAGAGCCTAGCCCCCTCACTTTTTTCACAAATATTTTGAGAACATTAGTGAAGCTCTGCTAGTTCGTCTCTTAACAGATTCAGAAAACTCCATTAGGGTTTCAGGTAAGAAATCTTATATAACTATTTTTTATTATTGTTTATTTTCTCAACATCTTCTCCTCTAAACCTCTAATTTTCCGAATCTAACAAATATAAAAACCCTTTGCTATATATATTAAAAAGAAAGGATCTAAAAAGGTTCATTAAAGGTGTGTCAAATCCCAGAGAAGGCAAAGCTAAGGACCTCTGCGATTGGAAATCTTAGTTTTTCTATTTTAGTAACTAAATAGTGTAGTTTGGATTTGAAATATGCCTTGGGGAGTTTTGGATTGCGAAAGCATCACAATAATAATCCCTAAAATTCCACCAAAGAAAAATGTCAATTCTTATGTTGGAATCTTAATTGTTTTGTATTAAAATAATGGAGTTTTTTATTTATAGATTTTGCAGTTTTTGTGTTTACCTTCTATTCTACTTCTTATTCTTTTTTTTGGATCGGATTAGGGGATTTGATTAATAAATGGTGTGTAAGGAACGAATTCTTCTTCATGTTTGCATTGCCTATTTCTACAAATTGAATAAAAATTCCCTTGTCTAATTTTATGTAAACGAAGTTGAATAGAACGTAAAATGAATTAAATTGTACATTTCCATTATTACTAATTTGTCCCATTGTTTTAATATAAAATAAGTTGGATTTGGATTCAAAGTACAAGTCTATTAGTTTGATTTTGGAATACTGGATTTATGGTAGAAATGTTATTGTGGAAATGAGACTTCTATAACTTTGGAAGATTTGACATTTGAACGTTAGTTTAGGGTGTAATCCCCACACGCATAGAAACTAATAAATGTGTGCTTATATATATACACACACTAGCATAAATAACGTACAATTGTAACGTATGAATTGTGTGGTTTATTAAGTTAATAATTGTCATTTAAATTCCCCTAAGGAAAGTGATTAATTAGGCAAAATAAGAAGGATTTATTATAAAGCCTAAATAATGAATACGGTGAGATGTGTGATAATACATCTCGAGAGTGTTATGAAATTTGACTAAGTTATAAGGATGTGGGGCTAATCAAAAGCTCATAGAAGTCTGCCCAGCTAATCTGGCTACTAGCAATGTGACTTTAGGACTGATGTGAGACATCATCTATAATAAGTAATAATGGATGACGCGAGGTTAGTCCCAATTCTATAGGGTAAATCTGTCCAGCTAATCTGGCAACCAATTTTTATGAATAGTTGGACTAATGTGAGACGTCTCCGTGGGGAACGAGTCATAATACGAAGGGCCTGCTTCGACGAATTGAAGGTAGTAAGTGGTTGTTTGAGGGCCCGCCTCTTTTCCTTATATGAAGTATTAAATGGTTGGGATTAGGTTTAGGCACGATTGAGGATATCTCGAAAAGATCCACTTCAATTGAAGTATTAAGTTCCGAAGAGATCTCCATGGAATGTCAGCTAGATAGAGACCTATGTTGAGTCCGCCTTGGGAATAGGTATTAAATGATGGGGCCAACCTCAATTGAGGTCATAAATTCCTAGTTCCATTAAAATGTATTAAGTGGCTTAGGTTCTATCTCTCACTTTGGTAGACATTAATAATGATGGTTATGGGTTATTGACTATAGGAAAACCTACTTCGGGGATTGAAGGTATTAAGTGGTTATTTGAGAGTCTGCCTCTTTTCCATATATTAAGTATTAAATGGTTTTGTATATAGTTTAAATGCGAAAGAGATATCCTTATTTAAATTATATTGCCCAAGTACTGATATAGAAAGGCTCGAGATTTCTATTCATCGGACATTGTTGTCCTGATTCCTTCATCATTACAACACATGTTATGGAAGGAGACGATGATAAAGATGGAGATGGCGATGAGAGAAGCTTGTGGTAGTAGCCTATTTATCTATTTATGTTATTTTCTGATGTACCCATTTGAAGTTAAAATTTTATTTGTAAACAAGATGATGTAACAGTTATGGTTGACATTATGTTATGGTTTTGGTTTTGTGACATTTAGAATTTCAAATAAAATAGGCACTATTTATGCTATTATATTTTTTCCTTTCACTGTGAGTTCTGAATGAATATATAAATAGCTATGTGTTGTTCTTTTTACCAACCAACAACCAGCTTTGAAATGGGTTTAAGTTTCGATGGGCCTTTTGTGAATCTTGATTTAGGCTTGTTTCGGAGCGGGTTATTACAAAAACCCACTCTAAGTCCGACCCTATATGAAAGAATTTTGTAAAAGCTTTGAAAAATACGTATTTGAAATGATTTTTAAAGGATTTATAAAAAAGTAGAAAGCCGTATTTTTAAAAAGTAAGTAAATATTAATTTTTCTATAGAATTAGATGTCCTTCTATATTTAAATAAAAATTTATAGTAAAAATTTAAGATTTGTTAAATTGGAAAATTTCAGTTAATGAGTTTTATAAAGAGATATTTCTTTTGAAGGAAAAGTAGAGCATATATTTATATAGCTCGTTGATTTTATCGTAATGAAAAATTTTAAGTTGTGAAATTATTTTTAAGGGTGGATAATAGGAAGTGGTACTTGTTTATAAATGGGGTAGAAAGAATGAAAAGGAGACGAGAACTCAAAAATAAAGCAGTAGGCGAACGCACCGTAGTGGTTCAATAGAAAAACAATTTAAATAAGAGAAGTTTAGGTAAAATAAAGTTAAATAGTAGTTATATTATGAAATATAAATAGAAACAATTTTAGAAATTTATATAAAGTAATGTTAGTAACTAGAAACAATATGAGAAATTAACAGAGAGAAAATGGATAGTTTCCATAAATATGTGCAGTAATTGTACATACCTTTTAAAAGTCCCCCTCACATGCTATCAAAGTCCCCACTAAAGTTGAGAGTGGAAATAGATAAGCGATAGGAAAATAATAGAATGGAAGTTGTACTTATTTACTATAGTTTTATTGTTTAAAGTTATAAAGGATGTTTTAGAAACACTATAAAGTGTGTTTTTGAAGAGGATGGTTTGGTATAAAAATTATTTTTTGAGTTTTTCGAACACAAAAATTAATAAATAGTTTGAGTTATAAATCCCACTTTAAAGAAGTAAAACCTTTATTGTCAAAAGACTTTAAATGAAAAGTTGATTTGAATGACGATGCATGTAATAAAATCCAACCCTTATTTGAAAAGAAAGGAAGGATCTTTTAAAAACCTAAATTGCTAACATTTCCTTTTGGACTTGATAAATAAACTTAATTCAAAAATCCTAAATTATAATTTTAAAATTAAAGGCATCAAGTTATTATTGGATTTAATAAAAAGTTTCTAAGTTTGTATTTTTAAAGATGAAGGTTGTGGGTTAAGAACTTCGTGGCTAGGAATTTTAATTTTTTTATAAAGGTGCAAACCAAACCAAATTTTAGATATAGAGTAGATAGGGTTGACTGCCTCGGTAAGACGGGTAAAAGTTACGACTATGAATGAAATAGCTAAGAATGCTCATAGAGAAGCAATAAGGAATCCCCGTGGAGTGTAAGCAATATTGGTAAGAACATAGGAAAGTTTTATTTGGCATGTATGTAAGCCATAAGAAGAACCCACAAAGAAATGATGAATGGTGTCAAAGTATACTTCTACGAGTTCTAGGGTATGCTCGCTTGAAAGATCAAGGATAAAGAAAGTAAATACCAATATTTGAGAATACTATCAAGAGATTTGGTTTAAAAGAACATAGCATTAGAGGGTAATGAGATGGAAAATACACATAGATCACATTGGTAGACTCAAGGTTAAGGAAGGCAAGATATATGGTGGAAAAGTTATCCCGTCAAGCCAATTTTCCAATAAGTTATCCAAATGTGCACGGTTTATATTTCTTACCTACTACAATGTGGGGATGCACAATTTATCCCATAATTAGGTGTAATGATTGTAGAATTGGATGGATCATATTTATTTGATGCCAAAAAGTAAAGTTAAGATATGTGGATTACAACAGAATGACATGTTTGAAAGGCCCGTTTAATTTAAGTAAGTGGTTATAGGGCCACAACATCATTAATGTCAGTTGATGTTGAAGGGCAGCTTCCAGCAATTGTTTCTTTTAGGTTTGTTAGGTTGTAAGCATTAGTTGTTTCTATTGTATAAAACACGTATGATATTATGAGAAATGTTCATTTTGAAAATTGGTTTTCTGGATTAACCGCTATATTAATTAGTACACTATGTAAACAAGGAAATCTCATGTAAAAACGTAACTAATGGAAACTAAGACTGAAAGTTTATAAAATAAACCAGGGAATTTATTTAATTAACTACTAAAAGAAAAGTAAAGTTATGCCTCAAAAAGTGTAAAGATTTTGGGATGTAAATTTTAGCGAGCGAAAGATAGGGAATGGTTGTTGTGAAACCACGTGTCACTATCCCTATGTCTTAAAAGCTAAAATCTATAGATGAACATGTGTGTTGATTGATGTGCTAAAATAAAAGAAAAGGTTTTAGAAGTTGAAAATTTACCATGTAGTAGAAAAGAGTTAATCATGGATGTTAACCTATCGACTAATTTCGGATTGCGTAAAATGTGACGCCCCACCTCTATACCCACGCTAGTCAAGGACACTACGGGGTAATGCCGTCAACTAGCACGGAGAATAAGGCTGTTGAGGAGCGACCATCTGTATAATTGCTTTGTGCGAATACCGATATGCCAGATAAAAATATAACTTTTCATCTCAAGAGGAAATCCGACATACCGATACAAACTCAAAGCTACTACACAGTGGCTATATGGACTTCGGAAACAAATATAGAAATAAACATAACACAAATCAGCCACAGGCAATTCATATCACAAAGGCGGAAATAGATATGAATATAACACATGAAAGTGTACATCAGAGTAGTGGTCAAATAAGATCCACAATAACACAAAAGAATAGATACAAGTGCAAGGCAAAAGAATATGTATACATCAAGGAGTCTAAATCTCAAATGTATACAACAAAAACTACTAAACTAGAGTAGTTAGCCAAAAGTCAGATGATGGTTCCAGATAGGAAGTCAAGAGGAAGCACCTGTAAAATCTCAGTCTGACCCGAGTATTATTTAAGAAGAAAATAATAAACGGATCAGTCTAGCTATAATTATCAGATAAAATGAGATAGAATATGAGATATGATAATAAAACATATGATAACAAAAAGATGTCATACTATGATAAGTATACATTAGAAAATCACGAAAGTCATACAAAATCTCAAGAATCTCATAGCATCAAAAAGAATATCATATTCTTTATTTAATTCACCAAGCCACAATAAATGACATACATATCAATGCCAACTGAAAAAGGTGGTGAAACATAAATTCCAAAAATCATCAATTAGAAATCTAGAAATCACAATAAAAGGATGGCCAATCCCATAAAAATGAGCCGAAGCTCCTCCTGACAAGGTATAGTCCCCATTGCGGACTTTGAGTCGAAGCTCCTCCTGGTGAGCCGAAGCTCCTCCTGACAGGGTATAGTCCCCCATTGCGGACTTTGAGCCGAAGCTCCTCCTGGTGAGCCGAAGCTCCTCCTGACAGGGTATAGTCCCCCATTGCGGACTTTGAGCCGAAGCTCCTCCGGGTGAGCCGAAGCTCCTCCTGGTGAGCCGAAGCTCCACGAAGTAAACAAGCATCGACGCACCTAGAAAGATACACCACATGCATAAATTGAGACGAAGCTCAATAAAAAGAAATACAGTCCTTCACACGAACAAAGAGACATCACACATTGCTAGTCTAAATCACAAGAATGATCGTCATGATCATAAGGAAGTGTCGATTACACTAAGCTAGTAAATATAAGAGTTTAGCTTCATGTCCCATAACCACTTGCTTAACTCAAATATTTACGAACAGATTGTAGATCTCCACTAGAAAATTGTCACAAGAGTTTCAATCGAACAAGTCCATAAATTAACCGACGAAGTAAACGCAAGCGTTTCATACCACTTGTTTTGCTAAGCCGTTTAATTATATTTTCTCATACGAATGAAGTAAAGGTTTGTATATACTAATAGATTGGAAAACAGTTTTATAAACGAGTTTGATATTGAAAATAGAGTTGAAATCGTTTTGATGAAGAAGTTTTGATATTTAATAAGTATAGAAAACCTTTATATTTTGAAGTGACAAATCATAGAAGTGATTGTAGAAACAATCAATCATAAAAATTCACATTCGAAGACGTGAATAAAATCCAAAGAAATCGATACCGAATCCATCAAAATGGATATTCCCAAAAATCCCGAAGAAAAGAAGTCATCAAAGTCGGTAATAAATGATAACAACAAAAGGGAAACAACACGAATCGATTAAAGTTGGAAATTCAAACAAATAGGCAATATAGGAAAAATTGGCAAATAGGAACAGGTCGGTCAACCGGACCCTGAGGTCGGTTGACCGGACCAGAGACAGAAATTCTCGGGTAGCAAGTCGGTCGACCGGACTTCCTGGTCGGTCAGCCGGAGCCAAAATTCCTGCACTCCCAAAACAGAGGCAGGGAAGTGCTCAAGTAGCAGGTCGGTCGACCGGACCCTGGATTCGGTCGGCCGGAGCCTGATTTCCAGCACTTCTTGCCCTAGCAATGAATACTAATTCTTTCCAAACCAAAAGCAATAGCATATGAATAAGTGTTAGGAATTCATACCTAACAATCAAAGATAAAAATAGTTTAAGATGTGAGATAAAAATCTCACCTTTTTACAAAGACAATGAAGAAGGAGCTTGAAGACAAGGGAAGAACAACCACTCTTCAATCTCAACACAACAAGCTTGAATCCAAGCTTTTAAAAGAAGAACATTCCCAAAGTTAGGTTTAGGAATTTCTGAAATTGAAAGGAGGATGAGTTGGAGAAGATGGAGAGGAGGCTTACCTATGGCTTCACTTTGATTTTGGAGTAAGAAATCAAGATGCAAGAAGAAACTAGGGTTTGCAATTTCTATTTCCTCTTCCTTTCCCCCATTTCAGTTTTTTACTTAAGTTTGGAGAGTGGGAATGAGAGAATGGAGAGGAGAGGGCTGAGTTAGAGGGTTAAGTGAGTTTAGTTAGCTAGTGGGCTGAACCCAACCCAAACCCAACTAGAAAAAGTAGCAAATTTCAACTTACTCCAAATATATCAAAGTTTATACTCAAACAGATCGCAAACGCCATTTTGGACTCAATGGAAGTGGTCTCGAGTCTCAATTCGACTGTTTGCAAAAAGTAGCTTTTCGGACTAAAATCCGACTAACGATTAAATATTTAAATATAAAATCGATAAATATGCGGGTTGTTACATGGCTAAATTGATTTTGGAAATTAAAGGCGTATAATTTTGAAAACTATTGTTCAAAATTTTTATCTAAAAAAGTGAGTTTCTATTTTAAAAATTTACAATTATTTCAAAATTTCAACTTTAAAAATTTTGAAAGGAAAAGAGGGAAATTTTGATTTTTGAAATACTGTATGCTTAGCATTGAGAAACGTTGATGGATTAGCAAATATGAATTTTACGATGCATCAAAAGTGACAGTAGGAAAATATAGTTAATGGCGAGGGAAAAAATTATTTTAGCTTTGAAATCTCTTACTGCATACCTTGTCGGTAGGTGAACAAAACTTGTTTTAAAATAATTATATTCTAAAGTTTTAAGGTTTAAAATAAAATTTGCTTATGCGGACTGTACTTGGAAAAGTTGAAAAAAGATTCCGGGGCATAAGAGAAGGTTCCAAGGTGCAGTGGAAAAAGGGTACACAAGAGAAGAATGGAAATATGGAATTCTCCATCTAAACCCTTTTTTGGCATAAGAATAAAGGTTTAGAAAACTGGATTTTTCTAAATTTTGGATGTTAGAAATGGTGTGCTAAAATTTTGGATGGTAAGGATTGGATGCAAAATTGCTTGAACTATGCTTTTATTCGTAGAAATGAGGGAAGATTAGATGAAAAACAAAGATTTTAATTTTCAAAACTTGCATACATATAAATGAAATGACCCTCCTATTTACCACTAATTTTATTAGTGATTTTTTTTTTAGATGATATATAGATATATCATCCATTACAAATATACTTCCCAGGGTCATTTTCTTTCTCTAATAAACAAAATATATCCAGGATCTTTCACAATATAAAAATATTGTTTTAATTCTAAATCATTCTTAACATACATATATGAAGATATCTATGTTATATTCTACTTGAATCAGAGCATGGTAATAAGTAGAAATCCTTTTTAAATTTGCAAAAATGTGATAAATTCCCTTTTTAAAAGAAAACTTATTGTATCCTGATTTTTGACTATAGTGTCCACTGGAAATTTGTACCTTAGGCTGTTATTATAATTAAGAAATGATCAATCAATAATCAGTGGAAAGCAAGCTTATAATACAGATGATTTTCTTAAAGTCTGGATAGTATCAAACTCAGGTTAAAAGAAAGTGGATCCTAAGTGAACACAAGCAACATCTAGGCGTAATGGAAACGCGCCTAACTTATACATTCAAGGTCACGAGTTCGAGTACTATGCTGGTCGGTTCAAACACAATTTTTGGTTTTTCTTTTATTTTCTCCTGTATGGCTGAAATCTGATACCTACCTATATATATACTCAATTTTTACTTATAATCTATCATACAAAACAATATTTCTTGCTTTATTATTTTTGAAATCCTTTCCTACAACTGTTCTAGAATTTATATTTATATTTTTGCCCAGTATCAACATGTACACAGATATACTTGTACATGTCAGTGTCTTTGTTCATTTTCCAGAAAACTGAGCTCAAATGTTCCCTTGCTTCATTGATTTGAAGTGAAACATTTGGCCTGACCTATGGCCTAACCATATGGTTACCCTGGCCATTCTTTTGTTTGCATTTTTACAACCCAGATTATACACAAAACATTGATACCTTTCCTTTTTCAAAAGCATGTGTATATATTTGTATGAATCAGACACCTTGTGATCAGATATATATCATTCTTCCTAACCATACTTCTCTTTTAAAAATACATCTTCAGGGTATAAACAATTTTTCTTGCATTTGGACTTATGTCAATATCATAAATTGAAGATATAGCAGTTTAATTCTTTTCTGGGTTTTCCCAATATAATTTTCTGTATATCTATATTCTTTTTGAAAGAACTCAGGATTAACTGAAATCATCATAAAATGATTATGCTTATAAAATCCAGGTTTTTTTTTTCCTCTAAATCAAAGAAACTTTAGCAAATAGGTTTTCAAATCAGTTTAACATCAATATCCTTAGTACATACCAAATCAGAAATAACCAGAAACAACATAGCACATGTCTCTTACAAGTTCTTCCTACTTAATACATTTAGATAGCCATGTCGATCAGGGAATACATGCATGAATTAACACATTCTAGCTTTTATTTCTAATTATCTTAGCATCCTCTATTCCATATCTTTTTAATCTTGCTTACTTAGCTCCATCACAACCTGCAAAAGCATCAGTGGCTGCCCCATTATAAATGAGACACCCCCATGTGCCATGAGCAATAAGGGTCAGATCTATGATCTGGTGTGAGCATTTCTAACATATCCATGATATTAAGCTAAGGATACAGCATATATATACTTTGCATACTTGACAGGTATTATCATATACAATACATAAGAGCAAACATATGCATTAAAACAACTTTTATCTGGAACTACTAAGGTTGCCTTTTCTTTTTCTTATAAATTCCTGGCCTCATCTGCTATAAGGAATCAAAGGGACACATTGCCATGAACTAATTAACATCATGGCACAAAGATCTCAGGACTTAAACAAGCCATGTGCCAACTTGTCTACTTCAAATAGGACAAGCATTCCAGCAGCCTTCTTGGCACAAAATCCTTAGTTATATCACTAAGTGTATTTTTGTTCATTCTATCAATGATAGCTAGGTGTACAAGCCACCTGTACACATGAAGCATACTAGTTACCTTGCAGACATAATATTGCAAGCAGTTAAAGGTTACTTTCTAGAGGTATAACACCCCAGTCATTCCATCTCACATTATTTAGCATATAAACACCCTATTCAAGCATATACCAGAATGTTTGCAACTGAGAATAAATGCATGGCTCTATTGGGTTTATTTTGATTTTGCAAGCAACTATGTTTAGCCAGATTTTTAATCTTGTTTAAACATAGTTTTTAGGCTTGTAAGTTTCTGTTTGGTTTAGGGCTCAGCACTTATAGAGAAAGACTCCATTGCACCCTTAACCAATTATTTCAAGCCTCAGCACCATACCAATGTATATGCAGCTCATAGTTTTCTTTTTCCATTCTTTGTCTTAAGCCATGATTCAGACTAGTTACAAATATTCTATTATATGTTCTTTAAGGTTTTAGTATAACATACAGAGATGAAAATAGAACAACAAAGTCATACATCCAGCATAGCAAATCATATCTCATCAAGCATTTATGAGACCATCAGTAACCAACATAGTTTGTAAATCAAAACATGCAAAATATAGCATATAAAAGCTTGGCTGCCTAATCCCAGGTCTTAATGCCATGTATATGAGTGAGGATACTCACCTAAATGCTTACACAAGCTTAACCCAGAAAACCCTTCAACTCTTTAGCCTTATCTTCCTCTTCTTCCTTAGGTTAATTAATTAGTGAGAGAGCAGTTTTCTGATTGGGCTCTTGGTTTAAATAAGGGTTCTGTCTAGGGTTTTGGGTGATGCAAAATCCCTATTTTAGCCCAGACCAGAATCATGCATTTGGCATTGCATGTTCCCTCCCTCTTAACCCTTAATGTCCCGGCCAATATTTTGAAACAAGACTAAATTGTGCCCATTTTCTTTCCTTTTCAGAAAGTGATTACTTTAAGTATTTTTATTATACTTACCTCAAACATGATAATGGTGTGACTTTCTATTTTCTGCCTATGTACATTTGCTTTCTTGCACTTTGGTTCTTACTGTTTTAGTGATTCCTTTATTAATTTTCTGCTCAAATAATATCTGGGTATATATATACATTTATACAACTATGGGTGTTAATTTTAACTTTAACCTTTTATTTGCAGAAAACATGTGCATACTTATGTACATTTCTACACCTATTATTCAAATAAAAATTTCACTTATTCATTATAAATCAATGTTCTCTTCTGCCTTAATTTTCAGACAAGTAATATACATATATATATACACATCCTCAGGAATATTAATATTCATGTCTAGGCCTATATTTCCTTTATTTAAAACATTTTATCTAAATGTTTTCCTTCCTTGTTTTATTATTCAGGAATTCTGGATTTTCCCTTAGTGCCATAACTAGTGTGCACGTGCACACATGCACACAACCTTGCACCACTGAAAATCCCACCTATATAATAATTCTGATTTTCCCCCAGAATTTTAATCATTTATTTAAAAGAATTTTCCTCAAAATCTTGGGGTATTACAATAAAATTTCAAGTATATGTAAGTTTTTTGTACCATATTTTTAAAATTGTTTTAAAGAATGCATTTATATAGAAGGCGCCGATTTAGTATTATTCAACATAAATATATTATATGTTGTGATACACCATGCACTTGGACACGACTGGTTGCAAATTTGGTTGCATACTAATTGTTTGGATAACTTAGAATGGTTACACGTTATGTTACATGATTCATATTGGGAATTTCGGGGATGAAATTCTTTTAGAGGGAAAGAATTTAACACCCCGTAAATTGAATGATAATTAATTAAAAAGAAATTAATTAATAATTAGTAATGCTGAAATAGAATTTTCACAAATGTCATAATTTGGCTATGAAACTTGTATCGTTGTGTTCATGGTGATTTTCAGATCAATTTTCATATATAATGTTTTCCGATCGAAGTTCAAACGAAAAAGTTATTAATGTTTGAAAATTTCGTATCGAAAATAATTATATATGTAATTAAGGAAGTAAATGTAATTAATTAATGTTAACTGCTACTTAACATCTAAGAATAATTTACATTAAATTTGGTTAGTTAAAAACAGTGTAAAATAAACAAAATAACGTATAAAAGGAATGAAACGAACACCTAACAAAAATGGACAATCGATCGACACCTAACTGGGATTGGTCGACCGTTGGTAGAGGGATAGCGGTCGACCATTATATGACTAGCAGCTATGAATTGAACCTTGGTTGAATGATCCGGATTTAATAGTCTAATCTAACGGCTGACATTGATTCGAACCCCTATAAATACGGGCCTAACCAGTCATTATTCTCCTTATATTTTCTGAAGCAACGGCAAAGCTCTACCACTTTCACTTCTCCTTAAATTATAAAATCTACATAAAGTATAATATATAATGTTTGCAACCAAATTGGCCACAGACACCCAGGAATAGGTTTATGTAGTGGAATAAATGAAGAAATTAAATGAAAACAGAGGAATATCTCAAAATAACAAGAAAAACACAGCATAAAGCATAAATAACAAGATTTATAGTGGTTCGGCGTTGATTGCCTATGTCCACTTTGAATATTCTCTTTATTGCTTTTCAATTAACTTGGTTACAATTAGAAACAACAAGAGATAAGAAAGTAATGAAGGAAGTTGATTACAATAATGGTGTTATCTAACCAACAACGTAAAGTCCCCAAAATGGCCCCCTAGGCCTATATTTATAGATGAAGGTGGCCTCGGATCTGACTGGAACTTCGGCAACAGGACCTCCTCAACCAAATGGGCCCACCATAGGAAGGTCTAGGCACAACTCTCAATGGATAGGGATCGGTAGTGATCCCTCCATGTGTTGAGTTTAGGGTAGCGATCCCTATGGTAGCTTCCTTATGCTCTAATATAGTGATGTTCCAAATATCAGGGTGTTTGGATGTGTGGAGCTCTAGGTTTGGTTGATCTTTGGTTCAAATCTCATTCTAGTCAAGGAAAGCCGATCCCTCCAAATAATAGCGCCTAACCCTCTTGCTTCCTTAACGTATACTGATCCATACTACTCAGAACATTATGCCGACCCATCTTCGTGAGCAACGTCGATCCCTACATTTGTTGCATACTATGCCCATCCATAATTCCTGAGAGATGTATTCCGAACCCTATGGCGATCCTTCACTATGCCAATCCCTTCTTGACTCCATCTACACCGACCATCCACCTATCTCATCATGCCGATCCATATGTTTGTTGCATGCTATGTCGATCCCTTTAGTGCCATTGAACCACGCTGAGTTTGGTATCACATCTTATGTCGATCCCTCTGCCTTTCCATCCAAGTTGATTAACCAGTCAGGTAACCATGCCGACCCTTATAGTCTCTCCCTGCTATACTGAACCCTTTAGCATCTCGTCCATATTGATAAACCACTATGCCGACCCCTATCTCACACAAGATAATTTCCATCTTTCTGACATCCTGCGTCGTCCATCTATCAACTTTGTCCAATCCGAGCTTCATATAACTGTTTGAACTTTATAGCTAGGTCATGCAGTCGTTGCCTCTTGATCATTCTTCTCATCAACAGTCGATCCTGTCCCGCGTGATCAGTCGAATATAGTCGGGTCAGGGCACCGGGTAACACTTGCCCCACAAAGCGCATCATGTTACTCCACGCAACTCAGACCTTTTTCAATTCAAATCACGTCATGTTACTCACAAGACGTACTTTGGGGGGGCAAGTGTTACCCGGTGCCCTGACCCGGCTATGTTGGGCAGATCGCGTAAGATAGGTTCAACTGTTGATGAGAAGAATGATCATGTGGCAACGACTGCATGACCTAGATATAAAGTCTGGACAGTTATACGAAGACTGGATTGGACAAAGTTGATAGATGGACGACGCGGGATGTCAGAAAGATGGAAATTAACTTGTGTGAGGTTGGGGGTCGGCATAGTGGTTTATCAATATGGACGAGATGCTAATGGGTTCATTATAGAAGGAAGAGACTATAGAGGTCGACATGGTTTCCTGACTGGATAATAAACTTGGATGGAAATGCAGAGGGATCGGCATAAGATGTGATACCAAACTCAACGTGGTTCAATGGCACTAGAGGGATCGACATAGCATGCAACAAACATATGGACCAGCATGATGAGATTTGTGGATGGTCATTGTAGATGGAGTCAAGAAGGGATCGACATAGTGAAGGGTCGCCATAGGGTTCGGCATAAATCTCTTAGAAATTATGGATCGGCATAGTATGCAACAAATGAAGGGATCGGCGTTGCTCACGAAGGATGGGTCGGCATAATGTTCTGAGTAGTATGGATCGGTATACATTAAGGAAGCAAGAGGTTCAGCACTATTATTTGGAGGGATCGGCCTTTCCTTGACTAGAATGAGATTCGAACCAAAGATCAACCAAACCTAGAGCTCCACATATCCAAACACTCTAATATTTGGAACATCACCATATTAGAGCATAAGGAAGCTACCATAGGGATCCCTACCCTAAACTCAACACATGGAGGGACCGATACCGATCCCTATCCATTAAGAGTTGGGCCTAGCCTTTCCTATGGTGGGCCCATATGGTTGAGGAGGTCCTATGGCCGAAGTTCCAGTCAGATCGGAGGCCACCTTCATCTATAAATGTAGGCCTAGGAGGCCATTCTAGGGACTTTACGCTGTTGGTTAGATAACACCATTATTGTAATCAACTTCCTCCATTACTTTCTTATCTCTTGTTGTTTCTTGTTGTTTCTAATTGTAACCAAGTTAATTGAAAACCAATAAAGAGAATATTCAAAGTGGACGTAGGAAATCAACACCGAAACACTATAAATATTGTTGTTTCTGATGTGTTTTTCTTGTTATTTTGAGATATTCCTATGTTTTCATTTAATTTCTTCATTTATTCCACTACTTAAACATATTCTTGGGTGTTTATGGCCAATTTGGTTGCAAAAATATAAATATATATTTAAGTGGAGAATATCGGATGATAATAGAAGATGAATAGGATCGAATCGAATCGCCAAAGCCAAGGTAAAATTAAAAAATTAAATCTAAATTAAATTCAAATCTTATCTTGGATCTACATTTCTAATAAATATGTATATGCTTGCAGTACATAGTTCGATAGGGAGAAAAAGGGAGTCAAAGAGAAATAATAGGGTTTAGATATGGAGATTTGGAAGCTTAAAGGTGAGTGGGAAATTATATATTTTTATATAATAGTGGATACACATCGTTGTAAATCTGTTTATTGTATCCCTGAATATAATTAATTTGAGGTTTTAGACTTAAATATATGCATGTAATGAATTTGAAAACCATGCCTACATATTCTGTGAATTGTTAGCATGAGTTAAATATTGTATATATTTTAATCTGGAAAGTAAGAGTGAAAGTAGACCTTAAGTTAATAAATTATGTAGTAATTCCAATTTTTTGGGTAAACGACATATGTTAGTAAATATCAATTAGAAGTATTATAAATTGAATTGAGATTTAATTAGTACTTTAATTCATTAGAATGTAGTGGATTGCAATGTAAATTTCTATAAATTATCTGGTTTTATAAATACGATTAAAGTGTATTGTTTAAAGTAATAAAAAACATGTCCGAAAGAAAGAATGTACAAAATAGAGATGTTAACCGTGTTTTGTACCATCTATTTCAGTAATAATAGAAAAGAATTCATAGTAATTTCAAACATAACACAAGTCCTTTTTAGACAATTTATGAAAATTACAGTGTAAACGTTTCCTTTTGAAAAGATGTAATTCCAATGCATTAACATATAGAAATCCCTAAGTATAAATCAAAGTATAGTAATATAGATAATAAAATTAATTAAATTATAAATATAATATATGCGATAAGTTAAAAAATAACTATAAGTGATGAAATGTATATAAAGCTACGTAATAAGAAATTACATTGGTCGAGATCGTAATTGGTCCTGAGCAGTCAGTGAAAAGACAAGGGTTACGTCTAAATGGGCTACACCTCCTACTAGTGTAGACTCCGTTTTGGATATGCTTCGCCTCACAGTTGTTTGTTAGTTTGTTTATTGTTAGGAGGCAAGCCTTGATAACCTTTTGGTGGAGGACTTTCAAAAATGAGATAAAATGTGGCTAAACAGTTGTAATGCCATTATTAGGCACTACGGGAGTTCCTCAATATACATGGCGACGAGGATGTGATACTGCATTAACGATGGATCCTGACAAGCTGCTGAGTATGGATACTAGCAGGGACAGTATGCTGTTTAAATGGGGCTCTGGTACATACACACATATGTATGTAGTTATTGTCTACGTCGTGTAGATGGGGCGTGTACGTGAAATCAAGATGATTAAGTAAAACATTAGACATAACATGTAATGGACGACAATCAACATAAACTAGTGTTATGTATAAAGTGTGTAATTTACCAGTCATCAGAACGTTGTTGTGACACCCTCCTCATTACAACTCACATGATAGCTTTAGAGGGACAAATACTGGTACAAGGCAGGAATGGTGGAAGGGCATATTTTTTATACATGCTCGACACTGACAAGGGTACTAGAGACCAAATGTATTAACCTTAGTCAGTAACATATGTTTTATTGTACTTTACTATTCCGCTATGAGTTTTGTCAATAGTGCTCTGATATACCTTTGTTTATTTATAGGATACCAATACCAATGATTCGTAGTTTGGTGGATTTGAGTTTTTGATTTAGCAAAAACTCGAACCCACAGAGGTGTGGGTTGTTACATACCTAATTGGTACGTATGAAAACTAATCTGTAATCGAGATAGATTGGTTAACTGAGCTAACCATCGAATAAAAGCTAACAGGGTGCACAACCTAATCAGGTACATATGAATAAAAAAGTCGACTGAATGCACAACCTAATCGGGTACATATGGATGCAAATGCTAACTGGATACGCAACTTAATCGGGTACATATGGATGGAAAAGCTAACTGTATGCACCATCTAATTGGGTATGTATGGAAACCAATATGTAACCGAGATAGATTGGTTAACCGAGCTAATCATTGAATGCCAACCTTATCGGGTACGTATGGATGCAAAAGATAACTGGATGCACAACCCAATTTAGAAACTTCTACGTTAATTTATAAAATGCTACTGTTAAATAGCATTACGAACATAAATATACATAATGTAATTTATTAAAAAACAAAAATTGTACTACAAAGTAGCATTACAACACACATCTAAAAGGATTTTACAATTGTTTATAAATAAAAAGGGTACTACACAATATCATTAATACACACATCTAAAAAGATGCTATAAATTTTTGTAAACTGGTACTATAATTTTAAAAAAGATATTACAATTCAGAAACTCCTACTATAATTTGTAAAATACTACTATAAAATAGCATTATGATCAGAAATATACATAATTATATTTATTAAAAAAATGATATTATATATTATTATTACAACAGATATCTACAAAGATGCTGCAATTGTTTATAAATTGCTAGTACAATTTAAAGAAGCTAATATAATTTAGAAACCGATGCTACAATTCATAAAATGCTACCATAAAATAACATTAGAACAGAAATATAAATAACTATATTTATTTAAAAAAACAAAAAATGGTACTACACAATATCATTTATACTCACATCTAAAAATATACAACAAAATAATGCTGTAAGATACAAAATATTCATCATTTAAAAAGAAGCTACAATTATTTATAATCTGATACTACAATTTTAAAAAGCTACTACAATTCAGAAACTAATACTATAGTTCGTAAAATGCTACTATAAAACAACATTATGAACAAAAATATTAATAAATATATTTATTTTAAAATAAAATAAAAAATGATACTATATAGTATCATTTATGTACATCTAAAAAGACGTTCCAATTGTTTATAAACTGCTATTATAATTTACAAAAAAACTAAATACAATTCAAAAAGGGGATTTCACTCAATTAAAGGGCTTCTTTGTGTAGGGTAATAAGTTTTAAAGACAGGCTTCTGAGAAATTAGTTTTAAGGACAATTTACAGGAAAAAAATAAATGAAGTTATCATTTTCAGTTATACAGATATAATGATAAATGAATTTATCATTTTTCAGTATAACTTTAAAAGACAAATGAATTTATTATTTTCCTGTAAATTGTCCTTAAAACTAATTATTCAGAAGTGTTGTCCTTAAAACTTAGTACCCTAGAATGAAAAGCCCTTCAACCTAATTTCCACTTTCAAAAAATGCTACTACAATTCATAAACTATAAAGTAGTATCATTACTATACACTATCTTCTTCTTCCTCGGTTTGTTGCTTCTTCTTTCTCAATTTGCTACTCCTTCTCTAACACCACTCATTCGCTATCATTGTTGCATCCAGAGTCACCTCTTCTCCATTCTTACTCGCCACCGCCATGTCGTCAAAACACTCCAACTTCGCACTCTCTCCAAGGCCCTAATTGACCACCATCGCGTCCATCTATCTTGCCGCCACTGCCAAAGAGGTCTAGCTCACCACCGTCGACACCTGCCGCACCCCTTCTACGCCATCCAGACTCCATCGTGTAAAACAACCTATCCCTAACTTTGCGCGTCCTCCCATCTAAATTGTTTGGTCTTATACTTTATTTCGATTGAAATTTTGTCCTTTACCCATAAAAATGAAGCATGTGTCCTAGCGTTTAAAAAATATTGAGATTTTATATCTATACTATTTTCCTGTTTTAGGTTTGTACATAGTAATTTTTACAGTACATTCAGTTGAAAATTTGACATTAAGAAAATATTCTAAATATATGAAATCGATAATGACATGAATACAATCGAATTTAACACCAATTTGAAATTTAGTTTTATACATATAAAAGGAGGAAGTTGATTTACATTGTTCCTATAAGTGGGCGTAAGACTCATGTCTTTTCAACGGTGGCTAGCTAAAATTCTAATTATTTAAAAATGTTAGCATATATAGAACAGGGAGGGCAACCACTCTCCTTGCACTACACCTCAATTTTTTTCAAATTATACAATATAAGTCATGAATACAAATTTTGGAGAGTATAATGCACATCATATAAATCATCAACACGAATTTGTGACCATTTCGAAATTTCTAGTATATTCAAAATATTAAGTTAAACGTTTCTCCTTGAATTTAATCTTCAATTAGGTAAGATTTTATTAAATATGTCTACTTTTAAAATTTAATTTTATATCTGGGCTCGTTTCCAAACTAATTGCAACTTTACAACAGTTCTTGCCAGCTAAGTACTGGGTTGATAGATTCAGAAAAAACTACATTGAAGTGCGATTGCTAGTTGCGCCTTAACAATTTTCCTGGGTGCAACTGAAAATTGCTATGTATTATTTTTAGAAAAGTGAACTGGTAGCTACAAAAAATCTATCATTCTACCTAGCCTTAAAATCATAACCCCCCAATTTTCACCGTACCATCAATTATGTTAAATCTCTTCAAATGTGTTCTAAATCTCAAAGTAGATGGAGACAAACAATCAGTTAGCTCCTAACAACATTCATCTTGCAATTTGAAGGTGAAAAATCTAAACCCTAACTCACTATTTATGTTTTCTAGATCTTTTTTTGAAACAATTTGTTACAATTATGTATGATCTTTGTTAAATTACTTCATTGTTATAAAGTTAACAATTGATTAGTACGTTACACGTTTTAGTATATAAAAATACACGCTTTAGTATGTAAAAATAATAGATTTATTTAAACACACGTTGACTTTTTTATATAGAAATATGTCTAATTTCTTACCAATTATTTGTCGCTTTGATGGAAAATTAATAGATGAAGAAAATAATACACTAATTTATGTTGGAGGTAAACAATAAGGGTTGAAGATCAGAAAATATTGTCTATGCCAAGAACTAAAAAGGAACGATAGTAACAAAAATAAACCCTCCATAATTAGATGTCATAATAGTAAGATGTTGATCGGTACCATATCTTCTACTACTGAAGTAAATGATGTTGCTGACACTGATGCTATGTTATTGACTGATATGAAAGTGATTGGCAGCAAAAGTTGAGTTAAAACATATGGAAGAGCCTGTGAGTACTAACGTAAATTTGAATCAACATACTATTTAAGTATTTCCTACTCATCCAAGTTATTCTTAATAGTGTTATCCTTATGTGATTATCATTAATCCTTTCTTCTGGTACCACATGATCAGTTGCTTCCACTGCTTATTATACCTATTTCATGAAGATATTACCACTAAATTTGCTAGCCTTTACCCATATGGATGTGATCTTTTATACAAGAATGAAATTTTATCTCTTAACAAGTTATTTCACATCCAAGGAAAATTCCCATGCTTTTGGCTCATAAAAAGTTACCAGACTTGTTCAATTTAAGTAATTCCTATATATATATATACACACACACACTAGTGTGAACCCGTGCTCCGCATACGGACATTATGAAACCGTGACAGTGAAATTCAATGAGTTGTGTATGGGTACATATTTTAAATTTTTTAGATGTGCATCGATAGACCCATATCGAAATCGGAAAAATTTGCTGACGCAAGGAACAAATTATAACTTATAATCAGTGTTCCATACTACTGAATGAAATGAGCAAAAGGAAATGAAAGTTCAGAGAAAGTTTTTTAACAGTGGACAGTATATATATGAAAACGGAAAAATAATTGTGATATAGTCAAGCCGGTAAAAAAGAGTAATCGGTATGAACTGAGCATAAGAATTGAAAGTCTGGAAAAAGATTTTTAACATTGGACATTATATATGAAGACGAAAAAACAATATGGATATATTTCAGAACGTAAAAATAGTAAGTAGTATGAGCTGACAGCACAAAGTAGTTGCAATTGCAGCAAGAAAAAAATAGTGGTGTAGGTAAGGAAAATGGACAGTAGAAAACGTGGAATATGACCCACATTAAAACTGTTTGCAAATATATTTGTTTACAGAAGTCAGCCTAAAAATGGTAGCTTGTACTATGAAGAAATATCGAAAGAAAATTTACAGTATTATTACGTGTTCCTGTAGGCAAGAAGAAATAGCAAGAACAACTAAAATATATATAAAAAACGGCAACAGAGGCTGGTAAAATGCAGCCGAGGTCAACGTGTTGATCATATTTCTTTCTTCAAAGTGCTGCTGTTCCAGAATGTGGACCTGCAAAAAAAAATCTGACCATGCATGTGAGTGTTTAATATGACCAATATTGTGTGTGTACTTGAGCTAGGAGGACCAAGTACAACATGACTTTGTGCCAATAGGTTGAAGCTGAATACAGTCCAACAATGAGTGTTGTTATAATAATTCACTCAGCAGTCGATGGGCTGAAGTTGTGGGAAGTTAACAGAGTTATATACCGTCTACAATTGCATGGTCGAGGTAAGTGTACAAAATGAAGGAGAATGGCGGCGAATAACAAACCATATGCAGAAAACAAATATTAGGGAACAACATTTTACCACTTTTGTACAGTTTACTGTTTACCAAAATTCAATAACTGTGTTTTAGATGAACAAAGAATACGCTACATAAATGATATGTACCTAGGTCCATAAAATCAATTGAAGATGAATATAGTAAATGACAAATATAAATCCCACACGCATATACAGTTAAAAAATGTTGTTTCTAGCAGGAATAATTCAACCAGTTTAAAGCCAAAGAAATCACCAACCCAACATCAAATAGCATCCACCGATATCCATCGTTTAATTGTATACCAATATATTATGTATCTCTCTTTTATGGTTGATCTAGCACCATCCTATATAGTTAAACTTACAAAATTTACAAATTAAAAGATCTGTACAGTAACTTCATAGCAAATTTTAGTATATCCACATAGTACACGTGAATAAAGGTCACATTTAATTAGTATTCCACTAAAGGTTTCAGTGTTAATTTCTCATTAAAATATACACACAACCATATAAAATCAAACAAACAGTAACGTAAACAAAATTCTTAAGGAATAAAATATCAATGGAATCGTGTACAAATCTCATATCAGCTCCTCTAATAACATATGCATGGTCACATGCACCAATCGAACATCTTAAGGATAGGAGAGGTAGAAATCAAGAATTTGTCATCCACTTTAGAAATTGCAAAGATTTGGAGATTCATACTCTATTGCTAGAAATTTGTGCCAACATCTTCAATATATAAATGACAACCACCTTGATCATCTTTTCAAGAAGCAACTATGTGGTTGCATTTTTTCAAAAAACCATTATCTATGAGAGAGCACTTGGAAAATAGGTTTGCGGAATTTTTTTTTGATTTGAAAGCATTTCTTCAGAACAAACTGGAGTCTTTTTTACTATTGAACTATTTTGCTAGCGCTGACCTCATATCTCTATCTTAGTAATCTTTGTTATGTCTGAATATTCTCGTTGTTAACAACAATGGGTATGGAAATAATGTTTTGTTTCTAATATCTTTTAAAGTTATCATAAACTCTAGAGAAGGGGCAACCTCACTAGAATATTCATCATCTTTAACATTTTGGTATAAGCTCAATAGAAAGTGCCTGCTAATGGTTTCTCATCTCTCCCTACATAGATCGTCTCTCCAAATTTAGTGTTGTTTATTAATTTAATAACTACTTCTCTCCAGAACTCTTTATTCTTTTTAATAGACTAACGTTAAAATCTATTAAGGAAAGGAAAATCGAAACCTATATATATACACTTATGCACACACATAAGCACAAATACATGCACGCACGCACGCACAGGGTTAATAATTATTGGCACTTTTGATTAAAAATACAAAAAATATATTTAATTTTGGTCATATTAATCCAATTAAGTGCATATCTAATTTTATGAAAAATACAAAAAAAATTATCGAGAATAATTCTAGTGGGTAATTTAAAACATGTTTTTGAGAAGGGTTTTTCATGTATTAAATTTGAAAATAAGGGATGGATCCATATTTTAGCTTTTAAATATAAGTTATAAGAAGGTGAAAGTTTCAATTGATAAAAAATGAGAAAGTTGTCATTTAATTGCCAAGTATTCGAAAATAGAGAAAGTAGGATATTAATACATTAACAAAAATGTGTTACCAAAGAGATAAAGATAAACTGTTATATTGATTTGACACCAAGCACAATAATGTAAACTAAAATCAAATATGATGCACCAAAATTTGAATATTTAGTTCAAATTCAAGTTTTATGCTGAACTTATTTTGGCATGTCTATTATCCTATAAATAGTGTTTAATCATATATGTGTAATGCATGATGTGCTATGTGTACATGGACATGGTTATTCGTAGGCAACCAAGAATATATTGACTATATGTTTGCGCTATATGGAAAAACTAGTGAGAAAACTGAAACAATAAAAATTAAGAAAAAGTACTTAATTCGTTAGCAACAATCGATATAATCCTTGGGATACCGTTTATAATCCAATATCATTGTTTGTCGAATCAAATCAGAATGAACTAAGAGAAAAATATGAGTGTATAACCTAAGAAAATAAATTAAACTACAAAAGATGAACAATGCATAATGTATGCAAATTTTTCTTGTATGAGTTTGTCCCTTCTATGAATTAAAACTAAAGAATACTATAAAAATTTTTTTTTTTGCCTTTACGAATTAAAACTAAATAATACAATGGATACCATCAAAAAAATGAAAAAAAATTCCTTATATGAATTCCTTTATTTATTGCAAACTATCCTGCAAAGACCAATGGAAATGTTTAGGAACCCTATGAAAAGCGGGAAAAAATAATAATATATTGATGCATATCTATGCGATTAAAGAATTCAACATCGAAATGTGTATAAACATATTTCTTACTCGGCCTTGAATTATTATGTAAAATTATAGTAAATTTAAGTAGTCATGGTTCAAACGACCCAACTTTCTACTACCAGAAAGTTATATCATTTTTAAGAAAGAAAGGGGTGAGAAATAGAAAAGATAGAGAAGAAAGAAGAATAACATCAGAATCTCAACAGCGAAACGAATGAAATATAATATATCACATAAATTTTACATAATATACAACATCAATAAGAGTTACACAGATAACACATCACATACTAGACAGTTATAACACCTGTCTAGTTAATACAACTCGATACAACACAAAGATACAACACAGCGGAAATACAGATAATCACTAACAAAGCGGAACCAATATATATCTATACGCTAAAGCCTCCTGCTCCCTTGCTCCTCCACATTTCGTCAAAGCTAACCTGAATCCCTTGGCTACTCGTAAAAATTTGAGTACCCGAGAGTTTAAGAAAAACCGAAATAAACTCCGGGTCAGACATGGGTCTGGTATGAGTAACAGGTTAAAGTTGCTTAACTTTGAAAATCCTTTGAAAACAAAAGGTATCACGTAAGACTTCCCACACATAAACATGGAAAAGATTTTACCTTACGCTAACCAAAACTTTGATAGGAAATTCAGTGATATTATAATAGGTCTAGGGTTTTCAAGTAAATATGAAATAGCTGAAATTGTTACATGATTAAATTCCAGCATACTAGCCAACAAGTGGGTAACACAATCAAATCCGATGGCACTTATTGGATTTCGGATTCCATACAATGGCAGGGCTACTGGTGTACCGCCCGTCACAGTACCTGGCCTAGATCAGCGTACCGAGGACCCACCCTAAGTCCCCTGCAACACAAGGTCGGAACATCCCTTACTGGATAATTCCCGCACAAGACACCCCACAGATGGCCGTCGCCAACTGCTCACTAAGCCGAATAAAAAGGGACTCTAGACAGGGGCAATCTTGTCCTACTTGGGGGCTACCCACTAACCTTGTTGCACCTCCCCTGTTTTAGCCATTCCCGGTTGATGAGGCTTGAGGCTACAATTACCTTTAGAGAACACATCTCTTAGAATGCTAATCGTCCACCTGACAATGTTCTGAAAGCATTCAATCCATACAAGTTCGTTCCGGGTTCGAACGAAACCAAAGGCATTATTTCGTTACACTCATTTTGGAATCACCCTCAGAGTTAACGACATAATCCTTGCACTTTGAATCTTCATCTTCACTGGAGATTCACGACCTATCGTTAATTTGGATCGATGTGGTTTTCGGATATCCAAATCTGGAAACCCAATCCCGGTCTCATCGAAATCCAAACCGTATCTTTTAAGGCCAAGTTGTTTTAAAGTTAAAACAATTCAATTCATTATCCATATACACACAGATAGATAATTCACAATATCATAGATAGATAATTCACAATATCATCATAAATAGATAATCTGCATTATCCATATACTTCAACCAAAGCAACCATATCATACAGCGTTACTTATCTCATATCTGAGATTTCAAACCATTCAAGGAAATCAATATCATCCATCATATATAAACAAGAATAAATAATCACACCATTTAAAATGAATTTAAAATGAATTAAATTAATTACTTATCTCTAATTAATTTAAAATAAATTAAATTAATTACTTCATCATTATAAATCTTGTTTACATAACCATTAATTTATTACAAATCAATTAATTAATCATTCTTTAATTAATCATCCTTGATTTAATTATCCTTTAATTACATTCAAGTAATTACCCCTTTAATTAATTTCTCAAATTAATTATCTATAACCAAATATAGTAATTAACCTTTAATTACTTCTTTTATTAATTAACTATAATTAATCACATTAATCCTTAATTAATTACATTAATTAATTACTCAAAATTAGTTATTATTGATAAATTAACCTTAATTAATCAATCCTTAATTACAACATTAATTATATGATTTAATGATCCCTAATTACATTTAAATTAATCATTCTACTTAAATTAATTACATTAAGAAATAAATCTTTACATAAACCACATTTATTAATCATTGTTGATTAATCACATTTCAGTAATTAACTACCCTTAATTACTTCATCTAATAAATTAATTACTCCTTAATTAATTATCTCAATTAATCCCTTGATTAATTATACAAAGTAATTTAATCCAAATTACTTCCATTATTAAATCATCTTCAATTAATTACATATAGTAATTACCATTAATTACTTTATTAAGTAATTACACTTCATTAATTACATTTAAGTAATTATACTTATCAAATTATCCAATGATTAATTTAAATTAATTAAACTAAATTAATTAACTTAAATAAATCAAATTAAACTCAATTAATTTTATTAAGTATCCTTAATTACTTCCATTAATTAACTTCAAATCAATTTCATTTAAGTTATTACCCTCAAATTCTTCTATTAATCGACCACTAATTACTTGCATTAATTAGTCTTTAATTAATTAATAAATCTCTAATTACTTTCATTAATTAACTGTTCTTAATTAAATTACCTTCAGTAATTACCCTTTGATTATTAACATTAATCAATTACACCAATTAATGTTTATTAAGTGATTAACTCTTAATTAATTTTACTCATTAATTACCCTTAATTAATCTCAACTTAAATAATTTAAAAGATAATTTATTCATCTTTATTATATACTTAGTTATATCATTTTACTTTCATTTGGAAACATTTTCCAAATCAAAAATAAAATTGAAAATATATAATTTCTTCAAAGAAAAACAATTTAAACATTTATTGTTAGAACTAGATTACTTTAAATACACATTTAAGCTTGTTAAACGTTTTCCCTTTGGAAACAAATTATTCAAATACTTTAAAACTGGGTTTACTTGCTTTAAAACTGGAATATCTTTTCCCTTTTTAAAAAACCCAGACAACACACTCACTTACTCGAGTCTAACCCTTAGGCAACTCGATCTAACACTCGAGTCATTCACAAACACTCTCGTACCAGCTCCTTCGAGTCACTCACACTAAAACACGAGCAACACCCCGAGTTCTTCTTCTTCCCCAAAAATGCAACCCACAGCCAAACTCCAACAACTCAAAACGTGCACGTGCACGTGCACATAGCATCGGCGGCATCGCCACCTCCGGCGACTTGCTCCACACATCGACAATCGTTTCCAAACTCGATTCTCACTCTCAAATCGACCTCACTAAGCACGAACGAAAATCGACCCTTACAGTCGAAACTGGAATCAGGCGAACGCGACAAGATCGCCTCACACTCTCGTCTCCGATCATCTGAACGCAAGCGCTTCCAGTCACACCATCGTCAACCCCTCCTCTTCCAATCTCCAGAGTCTTACTACACTCGATCAACTGGGAAGGTCGAACGAACAAAATACAAACCTTCGACAAAAACTAGGTTACCAGATTTCAAATCAAACTTTCCACCTCCACACTGATATTCACTGCCATCAGATAATTTTCCCATCGACACCGGTCACTCCACCACCTCCAAGAGGAAGCTCAATCCCTCCAACCCTTTAGATCGACCAAGACAACTCGAAATGCTCAAATCAGACAAACCCTAACTGCTCTCTGATTTTAATTCTAAAATTTATAATCTTTACCTTAAAAATCATGTTAAAGTATATAAGTTTCATTTACATATTTGAATTTGTGAATTGTAAAGTTTGAATTTTTAACATATGGAAGATATGACAGTTCTCTTGATTTCCTGAGCTATTAACAAATTTGTTTCGACTCAAATAAATTTTAATCTTACATATAGGCTAAAACAAACAATTTTTGTTTTAACACAAAGTTCAAATATCAAGTAGGTTAAGGGAAAATGATTTTTGAATCAGATCTTACATTTACAGTTTAGACAGAGGACATAAATAACAGTACCCTGCAACCATACATCCATCTTTGTATATATACCCAGGGAAGTCATATACATGTTCACTTACAGATAAGTATCCAATAGATTCATTCTTTTAAGTTTAAAACAAAAGTTGCTTACTTGATAAATAACAGAGAACAGAGGGGCAGCAAATATATCTACATGTGAACAAAGTAATTCATGTATATTCAAACAAAATCAATCATGCAAACAACTTCTTCATATAGGGTCATCACATGAAATAAAACTAGCATCCATATCACTGTTTAAAAGTTTTGTTTACTCACATCTTCCAGATATAAACATGCAACCAAATCCAGATTCTTTAGTTTTATTTTTAAAAGTGTTACTCACCGTTCAAAGAGGCAGAGAACTTGAAAAGGACAGAGAAGCTTTTGAAAATTGAATACTTTGCATTGCTTTTGTTGCTTTGATTCCAGAAAACTTGTCTTGTTTGTAACTTAAAACTGAAGAGCTTTTAAAACTGGAAACTTGAATTGCTTGAGGAGGTTGAAGGTTTGAAAATATTTTGAGGAGATGATTCAGGTTGTTTTCTGGTATACATTGTTTGATGAACGAAAAAGAAAAAAAGAAACTTGATATAAGGAAAACAAGTACACAGGGCTGATATTTGCACTTGCACCAGATTTGATCAGAGATTTTTTCCCTTTTTTTAAATAAAGAGGCTGAATTGATATGTTAGAGTGCGCTATAGATATGGGCATTTAATGAAGTTGTCCTCTATATGTCTACTAATACTTACCTTATATTAATTCGTATGTACTTATGATTGTATATATATATATATACCTTTCCTTTCAAGTGTACAAACATGAAGATATGCTTATTTTCAAGTGTACATGCTCATTTAATTCTTCCTGTACAACCTGAATACATTTTCCCTTATGTCTACAGCCTTACCTTATATGTCTAGCATGTACATAGATATTTTATTTACTTTGATCTTGCCTTCATTTCTAAGCTTTACAGTCAACATACAAATATACAAAGCCTGGTTTGCTTTTACTTTATGTTTTCATACTTGTCTTCTTTTCTATTCTTGCCTGCATACTACCTTACATGCAACATTTCTTTACTTTGTTTGCCTGGTTATGCACTACTCTATTACCCTATGTACAAATATTTTTTTTCTTTGTTTTAGTTATTGGTTATAAATTTTAACTTATGTTAATATCATAGTTCTTATGTTTATGTATTTATACTTATGTTTATAACCATATATTTGATTTATACTTATGTTTGCATTGATAAGATTGATTTTATTTTAAATATTTTATAAAAGAAATTACCTCTATAATAATAAACTTATCAAACTAAATTTAAAAAGAAAATAAAACAAACCTATTTGTTAATCTTATTTAAATTCAACTTAAGCTAAAATAAAATTTAAAACAATTAACATTTATCTTAAGTATTTTAAACCATATAGTTATTTATTAAATAGCTTTTAAAAAGATATATATTAAATCAAATTATAATTACCAAAAATATTAGAATTTGATAACAAGGTTTATTTATTTATTAATTCAAACCAAGATCTCTATTTACAATATATATACAAATATATACACATTATAAATAGAAGCAATTTATTAGCCTTTTAAAAGATAAATTATCAGTTAAATATTTATTTAAAAGAAGATTATTAAATCAATTCAAACCTTATTAACCAATATTATCAAATCAATTTAATTTTTAAATGCAGATTATTAAATTGATATTGCTAGAAATTCCGGGATGTCACATTCCTCCCCCCTTAAAAGAATTTCGTCCCCGAAATTTAAAACAAAGGTAATTTAATAATCTAATTAATGATTTAATTTTTTAAAACACAAGCATATATTAATCATATGCTAACAACCATAGCAACCAACTCATCCAATCAAACAAATCTAACTATCCAGAAAAAATCAGGATAGGACCATCTAGAGTTTCCCAAGTATAAAACACTGGGATACCCGCCCTACAAAACCCAAACAAAACTATATTACTGAGCTATGGAGCTCCTATTCATCTAGATCTACAAAACTAGACAGAATATCAGACTATAGACAAGTCTGACTCAACATCCAAAACTCCATGAACTACTGGCTCTACAACCAGAGATAGATCTTACACGTACTCCCTCAGAGATACGTGAAACATCATTGAATTCCAGTTGTCCAAACTGACAATTCATTCTAGAAAACCAAACTCTTATCCTTACCAGAACATAGAGAAAGTCCAAAATACTTCGGAGTTGGCTTCCCAATCTTACCAAACTTAGAGCTCCTTCGATCGGAGAAAACTTACTCAAAATCAAATCTCCAACTTCGAAATCCAAATCCCTCAGTCTCTTATCCACAAAACTCACTGACCATCCTAGCTGCCTTCATCCCTACTGATCAACTCAACCTCCGCTGATGCCTCAAAACAACTCATCAAAATGATCCACTCACAATCAATCCAAGAACACAAACTCTACTCCTCAAACATCATAAGACTGAACTTACTTTCCTAATCCGGAAAGATAAAATAGATGCACTTCCAACTGCTTCCGCTGCACAACTCTGACCTGAGTAGATGGAAATGCTGATGATACACACGAGCACAAACTGGACAACACATCCTCGAAATATGGTTCAACAGATCCATAAAGAGAAAACTCAGAAACCCAGAAAGATCTCTGACAAACCAAGAGAACACTCAACAATCGCAAGTCACTTTTGCAATCAACCCAATCTAATATCCAAAGAAAACTGTTCTCCCTTTACCAATCAGAACAGCTTAAGTCTATCTAGCCAATCCATCGAAGAAATAGATCCACACTGCTGCTTCTGAACTCCACTGCTAAGCTAGAAAGCTTCCTTGCCAACACACACACCTTTGTCAAGGAATTCCTAATCCAAAGCTCTTCGAGAAACTCGGGCCTCAAAGCCAAACACAAACACCCAACTGAACACAGCCTCAACACCGAAGCAGACACACTTCCTTAACTTGTTCCAAAGAAATATCTTCGGAGACATCCATAGTCACCGTGTCTCATCACACAGCTACTAATTCCTGAGATATCAAGATACCATCACTAGCTTCTACTCATTTGACAGAATCCAAATTCTACTCATCCAACTGCACTTCAAAAATGGACTTCGAACCCTAACAGATATCTTTCAGAGATTGGTGAAATCCTTACACCACAACAAAAATTCACTCGAGACGGTATTAGGTCTACAGTCTCGGCAGATACACTTCCAACCTCAACAAACTCTAACCATTTGTAGTCGTGTTACACACACCACTACCCCATCTACCTTCATAGATTATATTGGAAAACCCGAACAGGAAATCCAACAAATAGGTAGAAATAATATATATATATATATATATATATATATCAAAATTACAAATACGCTCTCTCAAGATAGACACCACTCCAGAGCTTAGGTATTCACTCAACCTATGCTCTGATACCAAGTGAAACGACCCAACTTTCTACTACCAGAAAGTTGCATCATTTTTCAGAAAGAAAGGGGTGAGAAATAGAAAAGATAGAGAAGAAAGAAGAATAACATCAGAATCTCAACAACGGAACGAATGAAATATAATATATCACATAAATATTACATAATATACAACATCAATCAGAGTTACACAGATAACACATCACATACTAGACAGTTATAACACCTGTCTAGTTAATACAACTCGATACAACACAAAGATACAACACAGCGGAAATACAGATAATCACTTACACAACGGAACCAATATATATCTATACACTGAAGCCTCCTGTTCCCTTGCTCCTCCACATTTTATCAAAGCTAACCTGAATCCCTTGGCTACTCGTAAAAATTTGAGTCCCCGAGAGTTTAAGAAAAACAGAAATAAACTCCGGGTCAGACATGGGTCTGGTATGAGTAACAGGTTAAAGTTGCTTAACTTTGAAAATCCTTTGAAAACAAAAGGTATCACGTAAGACTTCCCACACATAAACATGGAAAAGTTTTTACCTTACGCTAACCAAAACTTTGATAGGAAATTCAGTGATATTATAATAGGTCTAGGGTTTTCAAGTAAATATAAAATAGCTGAAATTGTTACATGATTAAATTCCAGCATACTAGCCAACAAGTGGGTAATACAATCAAATCTGATGGCACTTATTGGATTTCGGATTCCATACAATGGTAGGGCTACTGGGGTACCGCCCGTCACAGTACCTGGCCTAGATCAGCGTACCGAGGACCCACCCTAAGTCCCCTGCAACACATGGTCGGAACATCCCTTACTGGATAATTCCCGCACAAGACACACCATAGATGGCCGTCGCCAACTGCTCACTAAGCCGAATAAAATGGGACTCTAGACAGGGGCAATCTTGTCCTACTTGGGGGATACCCACTAACCTTGCTGCACCTCCCCTGTTTTAGCCATTCCTAGTTGATGAGACTTGAGGCTATGATTACCTTTAGAGAACACATCTCTTAGAATGCTCATCGTCCACTTGACGATGTTCTGAAAGCATTCAATCCATACTAGTTCGTTCCGGGTTCGAACGAAACCGAAGGCATTATTTCGTTACACTCATTTTGGAATCACCCTCAGAGTTAACGACAATAATCCTTGCACTCTGAATCTTCATCTTCACTGGAGATTCACGACCTATCGTTAATTTGGATCGATGTGGTTTTCGGATATCCAAATCTGGAAACCCGATCCCGGTCTCATCGAAATCCAAACCGTATCTTTTAAGGTCAAGTTGTTCTAAAGTTAAAACAATTCAATTCATTATCCATATACACACAGATAGATAATTCACAATATCACAGATAGATAATTCACAATATCATCATAAATAGATAATCTGCATTATCCATATACTTCAACCAAAGCAACCATATCATACAGCGTTACTTATCTCATATCTGAGATTTCAAACCATTCAAGGAAATCAATATCATCCATCATATATAAACAAGAATAAATAATCACACCATTTAAAATTAATTTAAAATGAATTAAATTAATTACTTATCTCTAATTAATTTAAAATAAATTAAATTAATTACTTCATCATTATAAATCTTGTTTACATAACCATTAATTAATTACAAATCAATTAATTAATCATTCTTTAATTAATCATCCTTGATTTAATAATCCTTTAATTACATTCAAGTAATTACCCCTTTAATTAATTTCTCAAATTAATTATCTATAACCAAATATAGTAATTAACCTTTAATTACTACTTTTATTAATTAACTATAATTAATCACATTAATCCTTAATTAATTACATTAATTAATTACTCAAAATTAGTTATTATTGATTAATTAACCTTAATTAATCAATCCTTAATTACAACATTAATTATATGATTTAATGATCCCTAATTACATTTAAATTAATTATCCTACTTAAATTAATTACATTAAGAAACAAATCTTTACATAAACCACATTTATTAATCACTGTTGATTAATCACATTTCAGTAATTAACTACCCTTAATTACTTCATCAAATAAATTAATTACTCCTTAATTAATTATCTCAATTAATCCCTTGATTAATTATACAAAGTAATTTAATCCAAATTACTTCCATTATTAAATCATCTTCAATTAATTACATATAGTAATTACCATTAATTACTTTATTAAGTAATTACACTTCATTAATTACATTTAAGTAATTATACTTATCAAATTATCCAATGATTAATTTAAATTAATTAAACTAAATTAATTAACTTAAATAAATCAAATTAAACTCAATTAATTTTATTAAGTAATAAATTCCTTAATTACTTCCATTAATTAACTTCAAATCAATTTCATTTAAGTTATTACCCTCAAATTCTTCTATTAATCGACCACTAATTACTTGCATTAATTAGTCTTTAATTAATTAATAAATCTCTAATTACTTTCATTAATTAACTGTTCTTAATTAAATTACCTTCAGTAATTACCCTTTGATTATTAACATTAATCAATTACACCAATTAATGTTTATTAAGTGATTAACTCTTAATTAATTTTACTCATTAATTACCCTTAATTAATCTCAACTTAAATAATTTAAAAGATAATTTATTCATCTTTATTATATACTTAGTTATATCATTTTACTTTCATTTGGAAACATTTTCCAAATCAAAAATAAAATTGAAAATATATAATTTCTTCAAAGCAAAACAATTTAAACATTTATTGTTAAAACTAGATTACTTTAAATACACATTTAAACTTGTTAAACGTTTTCCCTTTGGAAACAAATTATTCAAATACTTTAAAACTGGGTTTACTTGCTTTAAAACTGGAATAGCTTTTCCCTTTTTAAAAAACCCAGACAACACACTCACTTACTCGAGTCTAACCCTTAGGCAACTCGATCTAACACTCGAGTCATTCACAAACACTCTCGTACCAGCTCCTTCGAGTCACTCACACTAAAACACGAGCAACACCCCGAGTTCTTCTTCTTCCCCAAACACGCAACCCACAGCAAAACTCGAACAACTCAAAACGTGCACGTGCACATAGCATCGGGGGCATCGCCACCTCCGGCGACTTGCTCCACGCATCGGCAATCGTTTCCAGACTCGATTCTCACTCTCAAATCGACCTCACTAAGCACGAACAAAAATCGACCCTTACAGTCGAAACTGGAATCAGGCGAACGCGACAAGATCGCCTCACACTCCCGTCTCCGATCATCTGAACGCAAGAGCTTCCAGTCACACCATCGTCAACCCCTCCTCTTCCAATCTCCAGAGTCTTACTACACTCGATCAATTGGGAAGGTCGAACGAACAAAATACAAACCTTCGACAAAAACTAGGTTACCAGATTTCAAATCAAACTTTCCACCTCCACACTGATATTCACTGCCATCAGATAATTTTCCCATCGACACCAGTCATTCCACCACCTCCAGGAGGAAGCTCGATCCCTCCGACCCTTTAGATCGACCAAGACAACTCGAAATGCTCAAATCAGACAAACCCAAACTGCTCTCTGATTTTAATTCTAAAATTTATGATCTTTACCTTAAAAATCATGTTAAAGTATATAAGTTTCATTTACATATTTGAATTTGTGAATTGTAAAGTTCGAATTTTTAACATATGGAAGATATGACAGTTCTCTTGATTTCCTGAGCTATTAACAAATTTGTTTCGACTCAAATAAATTTTAATCTTACATATAGGCTAAAACAAACAATTTTTGTTTTAACACAAAGTTCAAATAGCAAGTAGGTTAAGGGAAAATGATTTTTGAATCAGATCTTACATTTACAGTTTAGACAGAGGACATAAACAACAGTACCCTGCAACCATACATCCATCTTTGTATATATACCCAGGGAAGTCATATACATGTTCACTTACAGATAAGTATCCCATAGATTCATTCTTTTAAGTTTAAAACAAAAGTTGCTTACTTGATAAATAACAGAGAACAGAGGGGCAACAAATATATCTACATGTGAACAAAGTAATTCATGTATATTCAAACAAAATCAATCATGCAAACAACTTCTTCATATAGGGTCATCACATGAAATAAAACTAGCATCCATATCACTGTTTAAAAGTTTTGTTTACTCACATCTTCCAGATATAAACATGCAACCAAATCCAGATTCTTTATTTTTTTTTAAAGTGTTACTCACCATTCAAAGAGGCAGATAACTTGAAAAGGACAGGGAAGCTTTTGAAAATTGAATACTTTGCATTGCTTTTGTTGCTTTGATTCCAGAAAACTTGTCTTGTTTGTAACTTAAAACTGAAGAGCTTTTAAAACTGGAAACTTGAATTGCTTGAGGAGGTTGAAGGTTTGAAAATATTTTGAGGAGATGATTCAGGTTGTTTTCTGGTATACATTGTTTGATGAACGAAAAAGAAAAAAAGAAACTTGATATAAGGAAAACAAGTACACAGGGCTGATATTTGCACTTGCACCAGATTTGATCAGAGATTTTTTCCCTTTTTTTTAAATAAAGAGGCTGAATTGATATGTTAGAGTGTGCTATAGATATGGGCATTAAATGAAGTTGTCCTCTATATGTCTACTAATACTTACCTTATATTAATTCGTATGTACTTATGATTGTATATATATATACCTTTCCTTTCAAGTGTACAAACATGAAGATATGCTTATTTTCAAGTGTACATGCTCATTTAATTCTTCCTGTACAACCTGAATACATTTTCCCTTATGTCTACAGCCTTACCTTATATGTCTATCATGTACATAGATATTTTATTTACTTTGATCTTGCCTTCATTTCTAAGCTTTACAGTCAACATACAAATATACAAAGCCTGGTTTGCTTTTACTTTATGTTTTCATACTTGTCTTCTTTTCTATTCTTGCCTGCATACTACCTTACATGCAACATTTCTTTACTTTGTTTGCCTGGTTATGCACTACTCTATTACCCTATGTACAAATATTTTTTTGCTTTGTTTTAGTTATTGGTTATAAATTTTAACTTATGTTAATATCATAGTTCTTATGTTTATTTATTTATACTTATGTTTATAACCATATATTTGATTTATACTTATGTTTGCATTGATAAGATTGATTTTATTTTAAATATTTTATAAAAGAAATTACCTCTATATTAATAAACTTATCAAATTAAATTTAAAAAGAAAATAAAACAAACCTATTTGTTAATCTTATTTAAATTCAACTTAAGCTAAAATAAAATTTAAAACAATTAACATTTATCTTAAGTATTTTAAACCATATAGTTATTTATTAAATAGCTTTTAAAAAGATATATATTAAATCAAATTATAATTACCAAAAATATTAGAATTTGATAACAAGGTTTATTTATTTATTAATTCAAACCAAGATCTCTATTTACAATATATATACAAATATATACACATTATAAATAGAAGCAATTTATTAGCCTTTTAAAAGATAAATTATCAGTTAAATATTTATTTAAAAGAAGATTATTAAATCAATTCAAACCTTATTAACCAATATTATCAAATCAATTTAATTTTTAAATGCAGATTATTAAATTGATATTGCTAGAAATTCCAGGATGTCACAATGGTTCTCATTTTAGCATCAAACAATATTATAAATCATAATTGCAAGTTTATGATGTAAACGGTGCACAAATGCATAACTTTGTACATATACTATAAATGTACATTACAATAAGTTAAGAGTGTCATTACAAATAGGAACCTTACGCAATTGTTACTTGGAAATAAAGGTTGGACATAATAGGTTGCTTTGACTATGCATTTTCTCTTCCTCAATTTTTCATAATTTTATAGAAGTTAAACGAAAGATTAGTAACACTGATATTAATACTGACATTTACGGGGAAATCCAAAATAAGCAATGTGATGAAAATATTAATCGTAAGTGGATTAACACCGCTTTCTTTCCCACATCATGCATTTCTTATTAATTATAATTATATGTGCTCCTTGCCCCGAATTGTTTTCTCCATGCCCATTTGTAATTCATATCCAGCGCGAAAAATAAACTAAGTAACAAAAATATTAAATCATGTTTCTTATCAGTTTCTCACAAGTGGAACAAATGGTTGTTTTACACAAAAACCATATCAAAACATGCATAATAAATTGGAGAATATGCATACATCACTTATGACCGGTCACTCGCATTTTCCCTTAAAATAAAGATATATGATATCATGGGCAATGTGTGTCCATCTAGTTTATATAATAGACCGAACATTTCCACCAAATTGTGAATACCTAAAACAGCTACAAACTTATTTACATCCAGAAATACATCAAATCATACATTTTGAATATATACCTACGATCAAAGTTTACACTCCCTTCATGTCGACAATGGAGAAAAAGCTAAAATGGATAGCAATAAAAAACGGTGTTAAGGAAATACATATTCCAAAGGGGTGGAGTATGTACAGTTTCGATTAACCTATGTAAAAATAAATATATTTGGAAGGAAAAACTAAAACTTACAGTTCGATTGAAATGAATTAAAAACTGCAACTGTTCCTATCCATCATTTGGCAATTCCTTCCCTAAAGAAAATTAATTAAGATCAAACATTGTTTTAGATATGCAGTAGTTATTGAAACGTTCCATGAAATCAAGCAAAGGCAAACACGTTAAAATCAAATGTTAGGCTGACATTTATATTTCTCCAAAAAGGAAAGTCAAGGAGTACACATTCCAAAGTGGTAGAGAGCTGTACATAGATATATTTAGAAGGAAGAACAGAAACTTACACTTCTGTGGAAATGAAGTCAAAGCTGGAACTGTACCTCTTCAAAGCTTTGAAAATCCTTCATGGAAAGGAAATTATGTCAAATCAACTTAATAAGGGATATGTGGCAGTTATTGAAGTAATCTGAGAATTCAATCAAAAGCAAATGGTTTAAAATAAAATGTTTCATATTTCTCCAAAAGGAGGAATTCATGCATTAACATTAATATCGCCTTCGTATTACATCACTTTAAAAGAGATCTAAGAATTAACCACTTATTCTATTTTATACATAATAGAACAGATATGCATAAAGATAAGTTGATTTCACTATATAAAAAAAAGGCCAACAAATATGTTAATTAAAAAAACACTCTATTGTGCATACAAAAAAGAAAAATAAAATATTTTTGGTATGTCTAAATTAATTACATATGTTTCGTATTTGAGGGATATAAAATATACATATCTGAATAAAGATTGATTCTCGATTAATGATACTGAAATGATATCATATTAACCCAAATCAATTAATAAACAGGAAATAACCAATACAATGTGTTGTCTCCTCAATGTCAAAGTGACTGCCACCTATACTTGTCTATGTGAATATAAGGCAGCTCGTAACATATTGGGAATTTTGTTCAATCGCTTTTTTTTGCAGACACGTAAGTACAGCTCGGTTATAGAAAATTTTTGAACATGCACATTTTGCAGCAGGAAAAGCAATGACATATTTAGTAAGGTTGACCCAAATGAAACCCTGAGTTTAGGCAAACACTATAAAGTAAGAACTGAAATTGGGAGTAGGGTGTAGATTAAATGTATAATAAGCAGCGGAAAAAAAAAGGCAGAAGAAGATACCTCAGGTAGAAGAAGATACCTTAAAGACGTTGAAGTGCAAATTGAGCAAACAGCAAACAACAGAAGGAAGACCTATATTTGCGTGCCGTGGGAATACAAAATATAGAAGAAGAGTAATCAGTAACAGTACCCTTTTTTATTGTTTATAAATAAAAATGAAAAAAGGGCTAATTACATCTAGGGTTTGAGGAGGATGATAACGCAAGCAAAGCCGGTGGAAATTACGGCGATAGAGGCGAGTCTATTTTGCAAGCGAAGGTGGTAGGAAGGGCGGACAACCGCGGCAAAGCAGAAAAGCAACAAATCGAAAGGAGAGGCATACTGGAGTAAGAAGAAAATCCAAGAGCGGCGGTGTTTTTTTATTTACGGAAAGGAGGATGAAGCAAAGAGAAAGGTCGGGAAAGGGAAAAGTGTGAAGCGCGACGTTTTATTTCACAAAGTACAAAGAGGGCTTCTGTGCCCCCGAAATCTAACTCACTAATAATACAATAGTATAGATATATATGACCATAAAGTAAGCAATGTGTTCAATATTTGTATTAGATTAGTTAATATTATAACATTTCATACTTATAGCTATATTTTTTTAAATAGTTCCATGGTGTTGTTGAAGTTCGGGGATCCATCCACATATCTTTTTGTGGAGGCAATATAGAGTTTGGTCAATATCTTTTAACAAAAGAAATCCATTGTTTTATATGCGACCAAGCTCATATATATACCACTTCATCTTTATTATCTTTCATGATGTTGGCCTATTATTTTCAATCTGCGTCCATTACTACATACAATATGAGACGCCCCAACAAATTACCTTAAGTTTGACTACTTAGGCCTGCCTGCTAACCACCACGATTTACAATTCCCTTATGTATTATCCATTGTCATAGGCGTTATTATCGACTCTGATACCATATTAAAATTTATGGATCCATCCGCACATCCATTCATTAAGGCAACGTAGAGTTTGGTCAATATCTTTTAGCAAAAGTAATCCTTTGTTGTTACATGCAATATATATATATATATATATAACACTCCACTTCTATTATTTTTCACGATGTGAGATTACTCTTTCCAATTTGCATCAATTATCCACATACCACACGAGACACCCCAATAAATCTCCATCTTGGCTCGCAATCATTCACGTGTCTTCCCCTATGCCAACTTTAATGCATGCACCATATCGAGCCTTTGTTCATGCATCATTATTAAACCTTACATACAATAGTCTAGCTCCACCTTAAGTCTGACTACTTAAGCCTACATTGCTAACCACCATGATTTACAGATCTCTTGCGCATTGTCAATCATCTCAGGTGTTACCATCATCTTCGATACCATATTGAATTTGGGATCTACCTACATATTTCTTCGTGGGGGCAACATAGGGTTTGGTCAATATATTTTAACAAAATAAATCTATTATTATTACATGTGACCAAACTCATATATATACCGTTCTATCTCCATTGTTTTTCATGATAAGAGACCATTCTTTTCTAATCCACCCCCATTACCCACATACAATGTGGGACACACCCAACAGGTGCATCCTTTTGGCACCCTCTCTAAACTTGCAAATGATCAAATTTCATGCCCTGAACCCTCAAATGTTAAAAAAGTTGATATTTCATCAAACAACAAAGACGATGATCATAATTTGCCCTATTTAGAAAGCATGAAAGTCACTTCAATGACAAGCACCATTGTCGCAGTGGTTAAGTGATTCGACTTTGGTGCGAGAGGTCACAAGTTCGAAACTTGCGTAGCGTGATTCGAACATTTATTGACACATGATTTGTGGTTTCTTGTCCCAGTGACATGTTGTATCTAAGTACCGTTTCAAAAAAAAGTAACTTCAATGGATAACGATATATCATGGATGGATAAGTTAATCATGAAATTCTTTGGAATTTGATCATGAAAATGAAAATAATGATTCGTTGGTCGAGGAAGAGGTGGAGGATAACGATGAGCATAAGTAATTTAAGGTAGCATTTACTAGTTATTTGTATAATGCAAAAATTATGACAACATCCTTGAATGAAAATGTTGATGTTAATAGAGATGGTTTATAGCGTGTTGATACTAGTTTTCAAGTAAGAGTGGGGGAGCAAATATGTAACGACCCGCCATTTTGGACCATTCGCATCCATTATAAGTGTATAGGTAGACACTCATGCCAGAATTGAATTGCTCAAAATACCGCGTTGTTAATTTAAATTTGGCAAAACTGAACATATACAGTAAATAAATAATCACAGAACACAGACACAGAGTAATAATTGCAGCGGAAATAAAAGAGATAGTAGTTCATGAAGCTACTATATGAATATATAAATACATCAGAGTTTACAACAGAAGAGTAAAACGATACATCAGAGTTAAACCAGATACAACGGAAGAGTAACACGATACATCAGATACGAATCAGAATACATCACTGGAATCATCGAATACTGAAAGCAGAATAGATGGTTGGATCTTCAAGCAAAGCTCCAACTTCAAAAGGTGAGTCTCGAATACTGGTACACTCAGTCTGACCCGAGCGTAAAGCAAAATACAAAACACTCGAGTCAGGATTAACATTCTTATATTAATAAATCCAACTCAAGTGAAATAGCAATTGAAATACAAGTAACTCAAAGGATGTTTGGAATAACCATCCTTTAAGGATCCGTTAAACTATCTACTATGTAGTAGTGTACGATAAGTAGATAATGTCTATCGGTAATATAAAAAGATATCAAAATAGCGTTAAGCCATGGCCCATTCCACCCTTAACACATTTTTATTCCCAAAAGCATATACAAGACCGTAGTTTCCCCAAAACCGGAAGTCACCAGAGGGCAATCCATATACTAAAGGTACAAATCAAAATCATAGTGGTCGTGTATAAATGGAATACAAGTATGACAAGGCACATGAGGCAATACCCAAGGTAGTGATACTACCGTTCGCCTGATCCGGACTGGTGAGAATGCAACGCCGCAGCGCCCGCAACACCGTGAAACAACACTCCCAAAATCAAGGGTGCACCAATCGACAACAAGTATAAGTAGTTCGAAGAAGTGTGTCCACTTGAGGTAGCTAATCCTCCATTGGCCCGGCACAGCTCCTGTTTTAGTCATTTCCAATTTGACAAAAATGTCAAGGCTATCCATTATCGTTCTCTTTCTTCAGTCATCGCGTTCGTCATTCCAACCACTTCATTCTGGATCATCACTCCGCGTATAGTTATTAAAGTGGTTTTCGGTTTAGATAGAGAGTATATCCATAACCGAATTCCGGTCTCTTTAATAACTTCCGTAATTATTTCACCGATTGGTTGTTTATTTATTTCAAAACCAAATCAATTTTAATTTCAATTTCAATTCGTAAACCAACATTTCATTTGTCTTTCTAAATCAATTCCCTATATTTACGTTTCAAAACTTCATAATTACCATTTCAAAATCTTATAATTCAATTTCAATCTTTATTTAACACAATTCAAATGTTGATTCAAGTTCGTAAATAAGTTTCATTTCGAAATCATTTAAATTTATTTAATTTAATATTCAAATCAACTTAAACTCATTTATCGATTTCATTCAATATTCGTTAAGTTACTTTATCATTCAAAACAATTTCTACTAAATTTCCAATTCATTAAATCAATTTCTTAAGTTCAACTTCATTAAATCAAAACTTACAATTTGAATTAAACTAAATTCGTCAAATCAATTCTTTCAATTACAAGTCTTACATTAATTCCAAAAATATCACATTTTCATTTCTTGTTAAAGAAAATTCAATTTCAATTATTTATTTTCTTAAATAATTTTTCCAAAACTTAATTAATAAAGAAAACTCAATTTCAATTTATTTACAAAGTAAATTCACTTATTCAAAAGTTCAATTTCTCTTATCAAAGAATTCAATTTTATTTAATTATTAAATAATTCAATTATTTAATTATTAAATAATTCAAAACTAAATTATTAAATCACTTCAAAGTTTAATAATTTCAAACTAAATTATTAAATCATTTCAAATTTTAATAATTTCAAACTTAATTATAATTTCAAACTAAATTATTAAATCATTTCAAAGTTAATTCAATCATTTCTCAAATTAAACAGCATTCTTTCATTAATTACATTGTAAATCTTTTGTTTCAGATTTATTAAATATTAACATTTTCCTTTCATCAAAAATTCAAATTTCAACTTCATTTCAAAACCATATTACTTATTCAAATAAAATCTTCGTTTTATTTTTAAATCAAATTATTTGACCAATCGGGTTTTATTTAATTCTCTATCCTAGGTCAAAGTTCAATTTGAGTATTTATCATTTCAACCCGATTCCAATTCAATTCAAAATCAAAACATAGCAAAGGGAACTTGCAGTGTGATAACTGGGATGGTGTCAAAGTAAATAAACAAGCAATCACAACAATCAATATCAATCCAATAATCAATTCAAATAATCCCGAAATAACCGTATTAATTCGCATTGTTATTTGTGCGAATTAATATAATTATTTCTAGAATCTACACTATCATTTCATGTAGATTAAAGATTATTACATTACGATTTTTCACTGGTCATCTATTTACAATTTCATACATCATCAATTTAACAACATACATTCAGTGGTTCAAAGTGTAGTTAAACAAATCCTACGTGTCAATAAATTTAACAGATAAGGGGTCATATTATACAAATGTCAGTTAATCAAATTTAACATTTAACTATCCTATATCAAGTTCAATTGCATACTTTTTATCATTTTAACATTAACAATTTAACGTCCAATATAAACATCAACAATCAATCAATTATCAGCCAAACTGTATTATCATCGCATAAATAATTAACAGAAAATGGTGTCAGATGTCATAGGTGAACTGATACAGGTAATAGCATATATAACAGTGTAATTAACTAACAGCAGTATATTTCAATTGTCGTTTCAATTGAAATCAAATTTAATAAATAAAAGAACGTTAATCGTGAGTGAGTGCTCACCTTTCGAGGCTAGAGAGATTCGGCGATGAAATGAGACGATATCAAATCCAAGCACGCATTTCGAAGCAAAGCACGATGGATACAAGTTCAACGATCATAGCTGATATCAAGGAATAGATGAAATCAAATCAGAATCTGTTTGATATAGGCTGAACCAAAATATATAAAATATTATATTATTATTCGTTTGTTAAAAATCAATATTTTAAAACTTGTATAAACTTGTTATAAACTGCCAAAACTTCTCATATAAACTATATATAGATATATCTAATTATTAAAATAAAACTTATACAGATATTAAATTGACACTCCCTAAATCAACCATCATGTTAATATATTAAAGATAATATAAACTTAAAATATATGACGCACGCATATAGTAGATTTAATATCAATAAACAACACAAATAAAGCATGTTGCAGCTCATAAGCTAATAGTCATATACGTTAAATCCCACTGAACATCCATACTAACATATAATATAATTTGAAATCATCATTCATTTTAAAGCAACGTAGACAAATTATTGTAATGTATATAAATTTTACAAAACGGAACGACAAAAGTCTAATACTATGCTTAAACTAATATATAGATATACAACATTGTTATTATTATTATTAATTTTTAAATAATATTACCAAAACCCATATGCATAGCCAGAGTCCAATTAAAACTTTATATATACATACATCCACGAAGAAGCCAACAAAACAAAATATACAGGTTATGTATGCAGACCCTTTTATATACACATGCAATTCAAAATTATAAGGACAACATAGACGGCAAATATGATAAAATAGAACTGCTATACTATATATACTCTTACGTAAGACATTAAAATGAAATATGCTGTAAGTATCAATATTGCAATGGAACAAAATGAGCTGGCAAACAACCACTATATACAGCCGAAACATATTATACCCATAACAAACCTATAACAGCAAACATCCAGTAATATAATACACTTTCCAATATTGACTATGAAGAACTTCACAAACAAAACCTTTTATAAATAACAAAACATAACTTGATAATATTTATACATAACCATATATCAAAACTTGTACAGGAGATCAATACCCATATGCGAAAATAGTACTAACCATATGTATATACATACCCGCATATATATGAAGTTAGGATTTTAAATAAACAAATTTAGGCAAAGATTTATAACATATATGTATTTTAGAACATACGTACATACTACATAGTCAGAATAATATAAAATATAACTCTGGAAATGTTAATATATTTTATACTTAAAATTCTTATCTCACTTTATATATGCAAACTATTATATATTCAATAAACAAAAGAAAAATGTAAAACATGCATAATACCTATATCAAAGAGAAGTGAAGGCACATCGGCTATGAAGACAAGCCGACGATGAAGGATCTCGGCTGCGTTCTTTGGTGAGGATCGAAGCGAGCAAGACCAAGGTGGAAAGGGAAGGGCTGCTCACGTGGTCGAGTTGATGGTTACCGCGGAGGTTGATAAGCGAGTGGAAGGAGGTGGTGAAGGCCACGGCCCTGTTGACTCGGAGGCCGGGAGGTGGAGCAGGCTGTGGGTTGTGGTGGAGACGGGGTGAACTAGAATGTCAGGAAAGGTTCGGATCTGGGCCGAGGCGGGCTATGCTTGGACGGAGCTTGCGATGGTGTGGGTCGAAGCGGATTCAGGGAGGGAGGCGATGGCTTGTGGGCTGCTCGGTTGCTGGCGGAGATGATATGGAAGGTGGTGAATCTAGGTGCAACGCTGAGCAAGGTGGGTGAGGTTTGCTGCCTTGTAGGTGAAGAGTTCTAGCATGGAGGCAGGTAGAAACAAAAATAAGGAAGGGGAGATGCTTGCATTGCTGAGAAGAAGGGGAGAGGAAGAGATGGCCTCAGGCAAATGAGAGAGGGGAGAAGGATCCAACAAATGAAAAGAAAATGAAACATCCGTGAATACACTCTTTCCAAAACAAAGATATTAAGTAAAATTTTGAAAACCAAACAACCAAGGTATGCAAAAGTCACAGAATAATAAATTTATCATAATGCTTTTGAGTTAAACGATGAAGGTTGAATGGACAACGAAGTCAAAAGGTCACAAAACCAAAAGTCACGAAACCGGTACCGACCCGGTTATCGTTTTCGCGGATTCCTCTGCGAACCGGACTTCAAAATACAGAATCGAATGTACCGTAGAGATCATCACGACGAGACGGTCAAAATGGTATATAGATATCAGTGGTTTGATTGAATTATAAAAATTCGAATTTTCTAATAGTGGAAAATGCAAGAAAAACGCTGAAAAATAAGATCGACGGAGCCAAAGATGTCCGAATTTGGAAAAATGACAAACTGAAATCTTGCTCAGAAGATGGTTTAGAATTTTTCTATGTAAAAATATTTAGGTTTCGGAAACATTTTATTTTCATCGCTTTTTAACTGATTGAATTGAAGTGAATTTACGCGCGAAATAAACTTTCATATTTTTGGACGAAAATTTACCAGTTGCTATGTTTAACTAGACGCATTCCAAATATAAAATTTTTATTTAAAAATTTTATCGTTTAAAATTTCACAAAATTTCAACTAATTACGTTATTAAAACAGTTGAAATTTACGGGTCGTTACAAAATACAATGGAGGTATCCTGACATAGATGGTACAACAAAACGTAGTACTAGTAGGTTCAAACGTACCATGATCCAATAATATAGGGGTAACAACCGGATTAATACCAAGATAAGTAGCATACGCGGAGGTTGCGGGGAGTTATTGAAGTTGGAAAACTACTGTTAGGAATGATAAAATCAAGAAAAATAGGTATGGAAGAGGATGCTACGAGATAGTTACAATACCATAATTAAGATATAGGATTTTCTTTTGTATTAGGAAGAGGTGGAGGAGAAACAAAAGAAAAAAGTATGGAGTATGACCGTCAAAGATTTTATTTGATAATAACAAAAGATTATCTATATTTAATATTTTTATTAGTGTGTTACATATAAAATGTCAAAAAACAAGACTAACAAATTTTTTGGCACAACATGTGTATAACTTTTCATTCAATTTCAAATACAACTCAAATAGAAGAAAACCTTTGGATATTGGATACAAAGTTTACTTGAAACAAGAGAACTTCAAGCAACAAGCAAAATCGAGGCCAACATTTTGTTAGATCTAGAGGGTCGTGCAGTGGAGTTAAAACATTGATTTCAAATAATTTCCTTTTATTAAATTTATCAAAAGATCAATTTTGTGTTATAATGGTCAAATGTGTGAATATTGAATCGTTTGTAATTAAAATTTAGTTTTGATTTGATTTGAAAATTGTTTATTCAATAAGTTTAATTGTATTATGTAAGTGTCAATATACTCTTATATGCATTAGTTTAATTTCACATGAACATAAGAACATATAACAAAGACACACACACACACACACACAAAAGGAACGACTACACCTCATTTTGGTTACACATATATTCCTCCTTGATTTCCACCACACATTCCCGTTAAAATAAAAGCATTATTGTGTATGTTTAAAATCTCTTTTGGTTATAGATAATTAACATTTTTATTTTAGATCGGAAATTATATATATATATATATATAGACACAAATACATAAATAGTTTATACACTAAACTATTATACTAATTTTGATTTAATATTTAAAAGATTTTTTTCCCCTTTTGTACCCTTTATTGTTTTCGAATACGCACACGTATATAAAATCTATGATCAATAGCACCCTTTATTTAGCACCATTTTGTAACCCCTTAATATCAGGCACAAGTTTCTATTAAATTTTTTTTCTCTATCCTGTCGCATGAATTAAATATTTAATATAAACTTATGGGTGATATCAGGGGGCTACAAATAGTGCTAAATAAAGGGTGTTATTGATCGTAACTCTATCTGTGTGTTGTACACATATGGGCAAGGATCAGCTACATCTCAATTTTGCTACCACTCAAATCCCCCATGATTTCAACTACATGTTCCGAATTAAATAATACAGTGAAGTGACCAGAGAGAGAAAGTATAATTATTTAATTTAGAACATGGGATTGAAATCAAGGGATGTAACGACCCACCTTTTTGACCCTTAAAAGTCGACAATAATATATCCATGGTATTCACATGCCAAGCATCCAAGTGCTGGAAAGACAGATGGTTAGGGTGAAAGAAAAGACAGAACATAATCTCACATCATGACGAGTAATATATAATATACAAAAACCTTTTACAAAAGAAAACTGTAATATACATACATCAATCATAGTAAACTAACATATCATTAGCCTGGACAGTTATAACAGCCTATTCTCACAAATGACGATCAATAAAAACAAGTGCAGCAAAAATAAAATATACGTGAATCCATTTTGGATGCATCCAGCTCGTCTCCTGAAGCTCCAAAGCATCCAAAGCTAAATCTGGAAATATACTCGGTCTGACCCGAAAAGTATAAGAAAATAACTACTAGATCAATCTAGCAAAACCAACATGAGAAACACACCCAAAAGGATTTTATTTTGTAAAACCTTTCAAAAATAAAAGTATCTCGTAAGACCATGCCGCACATAAATACGGACGGGATTTTAACTTGCAATTACTAAACCATTACAAATAGAAATCCAATGATATTACAATAATGTCTAGTGTGACGACCCACCTCCTTGACCCTAAAAAATCAACACTAATACATCCTTGGTATTCATGTGCCGCAAATCCAAGTGCCAGAGAGGCATATTATCATGGGGTAAAAGAAAATAAAGGTAGAAGATAGAAAAAAATAGAATCTCACATCGCATTCAACATTTAATTATACATATGAGTAGTACATGCAATAACTCCAAATTGCTCCATCAGAGTACTAGTAAGTACTAATCTAGCTAGGATAGTTATAACTGCCTATCCTCACAAGTGTTGGTAGATACTTAATACAAAATACAGCGGAATTAGAAATAGATGACTATCTATATAAGACCCTCCAGCTTCATGCTCCATCCAAAATGCTCCGAGCTTCTCCCAAAATGTTCCATGCTACCTAACTACTTGGCTGCTCGAAAAAAAGGCACCCAGAGTTTAAGGGGAAAAGAAAAATAAACTTCAGATTTGTTATGGGATAGGTATGAGCAACTCAAAGTACGGATATTTGAAAACAAAGGGTATCTCATAAGACCACGCCGCACATAAACATGGAACGGGTTTTTACCTTATGATAACCAAATCATTTGCTACGGAAAATCTAGGGATATTATTTTTAATGACTTTCTTTTGAAAACACTTTTCAAGTAAACTTATATAATCTTAGCCAAAATTGTTGCATTGATTAAATTCCAGCATAATAGGTTCTACAATCAAGTCCGAAGGCACTTATTGGAGAATGGATTTTCATACAATAGCAGGTAAGGAACTATCTTCCGTACAGTATATCTCCAGAGGGATGTATGGAGGATCAACAACTTTGAAACCTATGCACTTGGCAAGACCGGCCTACCCGCAGTCCCATCTTGGTGGTGGATAGAACCGAATATGACGTCACCCTGGTAGTAACCGACCTATCCGGGATCCCATAGCATACACAACATACTTGACATGTATAGAGTAATCTAAAAATATGATGACCATACCCTAATGGTTGCGAACCACATAGTCTTACAGCATGCCCTGTTTATGCCATTTCCAAGTGATGAGGCCCGAGGTAACGATTACCTTTCACATAGCACATTCTACTTTGAATGCCACATTGCTAATTCCATCACACACCATTGATTTCCACAAATGTACAACCTCTGAGCTCATACGTCTTAGAAAAGGATGTTAAGTGTAAGAGAGTTACACCCGCCGTTCGTAGCTTGGTTGGTTTGGGAGCTGGGAGATGGGAACCAAAGGACTGTGTCCGGGCAGGTTCGAATCCCAGCGCCAAACCATCAGTGGGAGTTTCAACGTTAAGCATCCGTGTGCGACGACTAAATAAAAGCGGGGTAGACACACGGCGTGGGGTTTACTTAACTGAGTATCAATGAATACCATGATCTTAAGGTTCCCCATGATCTCAAAAAAAAAGTGTAAGAGAGTTACTTCCTACACAACCAAACAAATGTACGTTCGTAAAAATCAACGTACATTATGTTGGAAATGCAATGTCAGACATTCATCCATACAAGTTATCCAAGAATAGGAAAAACCGGAGGCGTACCACATCCTATCGGGAATTATCCCTAGGATTAGTAGCGAGTAGCCCTTGCATCGAAGATCAAATGGAGATACTACTACCACATATATACGATATAGGAAATTTCCCTCGAGGGTCAGTGATAAGCAGCCCTTCATTTCATTTATTATCATCCAAGTCTTCACTTCAAATACGTAAATTGGTTTAAAGTGGTTTTCGGATAAGAATCGGTAAATTTGAACCCGGTTCCTTCGAACCAATCATCGATAAAAAGATGTTAAGTAAATAGGTGCTTATCATTTGATTAACTACTCTTTCTTTATCAAAAATATCTTCTAGAGATATATATCTTTAAAATATTTCTTTCCGGTATATACATAATCATTAAACCGCTATTTAACTTTGGAAATACCAAATCAACATCATTTCTCCTAAATCATATTGTAAAACCTTATTGAGAAAAAAAGGTCGATAGAAATTATACTAATTCTACCCAACATGAATTTTCGTATTCAACCTTTACTATCATCAAATAATGGTGAAATCACCTTTTAAATTCATAGGGATAGTACGGGTTCCATCCTCGGAATTTAATACCAAGTATAAGAAGATTATTTCTATACGATCCAAGTTATATAAATTTGGAAAATTGTAATTTTTATACTTGCCTCGTTTCCGACATTTTCATCTTATCTATTCCTTGCCCAGGAAAAAGGGCAGGTGAGCTAGGGCACTTGTTGCTCCTGAACATCTCCTTAGTTTAAGCACCTCACATTTGGATCTCACATATAGAAAAATCCAGTCCACTCATTGGCTTTTAGAGCCAAGATTAAATCACTTGATTTTAACAGCTTTTCTTTAAATCATTTATTTAAACTTTTTTAAAATAAATTATAAAACCTCCAAATCATCTTTAAAATACTTAATTATTTATTTGAAAACATTTATAAAAGATTTGGAAAAGAATACTTAAGTTTAAAGCCATATTTAAAAAGTCATTAAAAGTGCTGCAAAAAGTGTTACGAATAGTGCTGTGAATAGTACTTTTAAGGCTTATTTGATCAAAACAACTTTTCTATCATCTAGAAATCCATTTTTGTAACTAAAATCTCTTTTAAAACATTTTAAAATATTTATATAATTTATCACATATTTTTAAAGAATTAAAAATATGAATTTAAAGAATTTATCGCTTTGGCTTCTGAACTGCCAAACCGCGACTATTTTAAAAACTTGTTTTGCTCATATTTCAAAATCTACCAATCTAAATCTCAAACTTTTTTCTTTTGTTTGAAAACTATGATTATAAGAGTTTGAAAAATTCTTATTACAAAGAATTCTGACTCCGAATCGATCGTATAAATGGATTTAACTTTCTATGGCGCGAAATCACGAACTGCTGTTACGCGACGCGCCTATTTTTGAGACAATTTTCATAACTTGTCAAAACTTCACCAAATTGGATTTTAGTGTTTATAAAACATTTATAAATTATTTTAAACCATTTTAAAGAGGTTTAACAATCTCATATACACCAGTTCATTTATTAAAGTAAAGTGATTTCCTTTGTGATATTCGACGTGTATTAAACGTGAATCATTTCAACATCAAAATAAGCATATAATCAATATCAATATCCAAACTTGCTGATCAAACATAATAAACAACCATAGCAATCATATGACATCATCATATTTATAAAATAAATTTGGAAGAGTTTCTTACTTGTTTTTTGATCCGACTAATTTTAAAACGCTATAGCTCCGCTACAATCGCACTGGAGCCTATGGAATTGAGCCTTGGACCTTTGGGAAGGCTCGGCATACGCTTGCTAATGGAGGTGGGCTCGTCTTTGGGGGTTGGATGGTGTGGCCATGTGTTTAGAAGTAGAAAATGAGTGAATTTGCTTTGGTTTTAAAGAGCTTTGATAATATATACTTACTATATAATTTTAATTTATTTTTGCCATAATTTTGGACATAACTTTCTGTAGGCAAGAAGCCATTAATGTAGAGTTTAAGAAGTGAAGAAGCTTAGGAATTTTTATGAAGAAATGAAGTGAATGATGTGAAGAGAGGTGGGTGCTATTTATAGGCAAAAGTGAGGATGTAAATATCATGATATTTCTACACAAATACATCACCATTTGCCCAACACCCCACTCCCCTCCTACTTCATCATGCTCGCCCGAACACCCCCCATGTGTGTGTACCCAAATACTTGTACTTAGTGTGTAAGAGTTTGACTTTAGTTTGCTTAAGTATTAGCTTTTAGGGAAAATATCTTGGATATTTTGTAATATATATCACTACAAGAAAAAGTATTTTGGTGGCGCACAAAAAACGCTACCAAATCTTACGGTAGCATTTTAATGAACGTCGCGATAAAACCCGCAACTTAAAATCCATGATTTTTAGTTGCATTTATTTCAACGCCACTATAAATCCTTTCATTGCATCGTTTCTGTAACGCAACCATAAATCTTTTTGTAGCATTTTAAAAATGCCACTAAAAAGCTTTTTCGCTCCTAATAGAGTTTCCAACTTTACCACTGCTTTACGGATGCATTTACTCAATGCCACTATACGTATTTCTGTAGCGTTTTTGAAACGCTACTAAAAGTTGTTGGTTATTTTGCAGCATTTTTCATGCTATTATTCCCTGTTATTGGTCTATTTTATTTCTACAATCACTCACATAATCATCAAATTCAAACAACTAAAAAAACATATTAACCATATAATCAAATAAAATTTCCATAACTATTTCGATACAATAGTTCTTCGAAAAATTGACCAAACTCACATTTAGTTACCATTCATATACAAATTTACATACCTAGTACTAATAAAATATTATACCTAACTAGTACTAATAAAACGATTGATTACCCATAATTCTTTGTTGCATGCACAAGTGAAAGCTCGCACCATAAAAGTCCAACCTTGCTCTCTTCAAAAGTCCAATGCATGCACAAGTGAAAGCACAATATATAGTCAAACAATTATGTTAATTCATAGGACTTCAAATCTGATAAACATCTACAACATTGTTCAAGTATATCATACTATAAATAATGTCATATAAATAATCAAAGTTATAAACGAAATGAATTAAATAAAGTCTAATCTTACAATTATATATAAAAGTTTGTTAAATTAGTTATATTATTATTATTTATAAAATTTAGTTAACTTAAACTTAGTTAATTTTATAAAACTTGTTTAATTTTAACAAAACTTAGTTAATTTTTATTAACTTGGTTAACTTAGTTAATTTATTATTATTATTATTAAAACTCGGTTAACTTAATTATATTATTATTATTATATTTATGAACTTAGTTAATTCATCATCTTCATCACCATTTTTTATAAAACTTTGTTAAATTAGTTATATATTTTTTTAAAAAATTTAGTTAACTTAAACTTAGCTAATTTTAACAAAAATAGTTAATTTTTATTAACTTGGTTAACATAGTTAGTTTATTATTATTATTAAAACTCAGTTAACTTAATTATATTATTATTATTATCATCACCATCATCATTATTATAAACTTAGTTAATTTTTATAAACTTAGTTAATTTTCATAAACTTAGATAATTCATCATCATCATCATCATTATTTTTTGTAAAACTTTGTTAATTAGTTATATTTTATTATTTATACTATTTAGTTAGCTTAAACTTAGGTAATTTTATAAAACTTGTTTAATTTTAGCAAAACTTGGTTAATTTTTATTAACTTGGTTAATTTATTATTATTATTATTATTATTATTAAAGCTCGGTTAACTTAATTATTTTATTATTATAAACTTAGTTAATTCATTATAACCATCGTCATTATTATTTGTAAAACTTTTTTAAATTGGTCATATTATTATTATTTATAAAATTTAGTTAACTTAAACTTAGTTTATTTTATAATTTTTTTTTTCAGAAAACTTATTTAATATTTGTTAACTTGGTTAATTTATTATTATTATTATTATTAAAACTCAATTAACTTAATTATATTATTATTATTATTATAAACTTAGTTAATTCTTCATCATCATCATCATCATTATTTATATAACTTTGTCAAATTAGTCATATTATTATTATTTATAAAATTTAGTTAACTTAAACTTAGTTAATTTTAACAAAACTTAGTTAATTTTTATTAACTTGGTTAACTTAGTTAAATTATTATTATTATTATTATTATTATTATTAAAAGTTAGTTAACTTAATTGTATTATTTATATTATTATTATTATTATTATTATAAACTTAGTTAATTCATCATCGTCGCCGTCATTATTATATATAAATCTTTGTCAAATTAGTTATATTATTATTATTTATAAAATTTAGTTGACTTAAACTTAGTTAATTTTATAAAACTTGTTTAATTTTAACAAAACTTAGTTAATTTTTTTTAACTTGGTTAACTTAGTTAATTTATTATTATTATTATTATTATTAAAACTCAGTTAACTTAATTATATTATTATTATTATAAACTTAGTTAATTTTTGTAAACTTAGTTAATCATCATCATCATTATTTATAAAACTTTGTCAAATTAGTTATATTATTATTATTTATAAACTATTATTTTTGTTGATGTATTGGATGTAATATGTAATATTTTTAGTACAAAGTATAATGCATAGTACATAGTTGTTGATGATTTTCCACTCCATTCTAATCTTTTCATTCCAATATTAATTTGTTAGCAGTCTTTTCTCTTTTCTTTTCGTAACTAAGCAGAATAAGATTTTCTATTATGTGTTTTGTTATCGGTTGCTTCACGGTTTCAAAAGTCAGTAATAAGAACAAGCAGCAAATACCTTATTAGTTTATTAATAAAACACATTAAAAATTACATGAATAAGTTGCACAAACTAACTGCCAAAAGAAAAACCGATGTAAGAAACACATTAAAAATTATAAGGTGGGATCTTAAAATGGAAATTTGGAAATGTTATTAAGGTTTGGTTTTATAAAATACGTTAAGGTATTTTATGAAGGGTTATGAAAATTATAAAAATATTCAAGAACTAAAATAATAAAAGAAGAAAGTGTTTGTTGACATGAACCTACCACATTTGTGCCAGCTGAAAATCCAAATCTGTAGATAGAAACTGATTGTTGCGCAAATTTTGGCCATCAGAACTAAAAAAAAGAACAAACTAGTTGTTTGGTTGAATGGCACCAATGTGAAAGACATTAATACTCTGTGAATATTGGCATCAGTTCTTTACTATGATAAATATAATTAATTAAAATGTAATTATGATAAATATAGTGTTACATAGATGTTTCCTGTCACATTTCATCAAATGTTGCAGAAGTAAAACTTGGATTCATATTTAGTGTCTAGAAACAACTTACAGATTTTCAACATCTGAAAAAGAGCACACAAGACCTTGGATTACAACTACTGATAAGTGATAAAATGAGTATTTATTATTAGAGAATAAATGGTATACTATCAAATGATGGTTGAACTCTGATAATATGCAGTTAGATTTATTCAACTTGAAAAACAAATATAATCCTACTATAGTGGGAATTCTAGAGAACAAGTTTTCTAGTTAAAAGTATTGAGCAATTCAGAAATGTGGTAGGTAAGAATTGGGGAGTTTTACACAATAATTGTGATAGCGCTACCGCTAATGGTAGAATCTTGATTATCTAGGATACTTTTGTCTAGTTTATAGACAAATTCAATGACATAGATCAACAAATCACAATACCTCCTATTAATTTGTGAGGCCTCTCAATTAATATTACCTTTGTTAATGCTAAAAATTGGCAGTCCAATAGACTAAGCTTAAGACAACAGTCAGTGGATACTGCGAAAAAGTCAACAAACCATGGATTGCAACCGAAGATTTCAATGCAGTAGTCATTGTTGATGAAATAAAAGGAGGACCTACAATATAGGTAGTCAACTTGTTAACAACTGTTTACTTGCAATTGAGCTGATGCTAGTACTTCAGTTGTTTCCTAAGAGCAATTCCTTGATTGGTGCCCAGTTGCCATGAATATGTATGCATAACGAATATATATATATATATATATATATATATATATATATATATGAAATAAGAAAAATACAACGTGCGTTATCCAGACGAAATCGCATGACCTGAACCTCGCTCTGACCTTGCCGGAGCTTGGTGCTCCCTCAGACAGAGTCCGAAACAAAGGGTACACTACTGCACATAGCAATGCATACACTGCTGCCTAATGGCAGAGCGTAAGAATATACACTGCTGCCACTAGGCAACAATGTACTTTACACTACTATCGCGGCAGCAATGTGTACACTGCTGCCTAATGGCAGTAGTGTAAAAGTGTACACTACTGCCACCAGGCAGCAGTGTATACCACACTGCTGCCTATGGGCAGTGTGTACACTGCTATCTAGTGGCAGCAGTGTAAATGTGCACTACTGCTATGGGCAACAGTGTAATAGTATACACTGCTACACTAGGCAGCAGTGTAACGATAGTAGTGCACACCACACAACTCCCTAGGCAGTAGTGTAACCATGAACACTATTGCCCTTAGGCAGAAGTGTATACGTGTATAAAACACTACTGCTGAGGGCAGCATTGTAGTGTAACACTGCAGCCTAGGGCAGCAGTGTATCAAGTCACTACCGCCCGGGTAGCAGTGTAAGACGGTTGTACCGGAGCTCGTTCTAGTTGAGCCAGAGCACAATCAATATTTAATTTGTGTAACATAAAACCCATATGGCTAGAATTTGATCATTTCAAAGTAACAAAAACTCAACAAAACATGCATTCATTCACATAGATAAAACCAAACAAAATTTATGTAGCATAAAATATGAGCATTTTGAATAGATAGTGAATCAATATTTGAGTACAAACCCAAATAAAACAATATCCCGACAAAACATTCATATACTCAAAGAAAATTAAAGCATAGATCATCATTATATCTTAGATTACGCAGCATTTGCCAACTTCCCCTATGTATAAATAGGACATAAATCATTCTAATATATTAACACCTAATTTTCATTCTAAAACTTCTAGTTCTTGTTATACCCCCTAAAACAAAACAGTTCTTCACTACTTAGTCCTTGAACGTCTTACAATATAAACAAAAATAGTTCGAATTAATCGCTAAAATTTAAATAAAATACAGAATAAACTCAACCACTCAAATTCGGGTTAAATCAACTATTCAACTTAGACAGAAATTCAAAAATATGATGCATTCAAATTAATATAAAATCCAAATTGAATCACAAAATCGATTTAAAAAATTCATACCTAAATATACCTATACCGTGAGGAGAAACCCTTCTTGGCTGCTGCGACGATGTTGAGTGGAGTACACCGACAGAGTCGATGATGAAAAGCATAAATTTATCTTCAGCGCGATGAAATTTGAGCACGATTAAAAGGGGGAATTTTCTTCAGCAGAAAGCAAAAAGGTGAAAGTGAAAGAGGGTAACAAATTTTTCTAAGTATACAAATGGATTTAGATGGGTCATGTTTATTTAGCTTACTCGACCGGAATGTGAATCCGAAATGTGAAATGTTTCTGGCCGCGTTTATGTTATTAGTGGAAATATTATCAGTTGCATTTAAACTGAAACACCATGAATTTGTGCAATTGTATATGGTTTTTCTTGTAGTGTATATATATTAAATGTATAAGTATATTTGTATGTATATATGTGTTCATGTGCACATAAATGTCTTCATGTATATGTACATGTATGTGTGCATATGTATACCTCAAATGATTCACAACGTTGCACAACTTTTCTACGTTGCATCATTACGGGTTTCGATTTCGATTTCCGGTCATATTTTCAATTCTGATTTTATATATATATATATATATATATATATATTTGTAAACAAAGCTTGATAATAATATTTCTTCATTATATAATAATTAAAATGGCGTATTTAATAATTAACATAATGATTAAATCATTTAAACTCAATTTAAATTCAAAAATCATTTATTCCAAAATAGTGATATCATTGATGATGTCATAAAGGGATTTTATTTTCAAAAATAAAATAAATAATTTTATTACATATTCTCACTCATATATGTAAATGAGTGTATGTATCCAGCTCCGTGCATGATGTCGGATGGTCTAAGAGCTGTTTATTGATAAAACAGTTTTTAGTCATTTTATCGATATATCTTCCAAAGTATATATTTTTGTAAATATTTGTTCAAAATAATATTACCAAAATTATTTATTGTTTAAACCATTATCATTTTTGTTAAAAATCTTATATTTGAATATTTTAAAAAATTTCTGAAATGATGAATTTGCGGGTCGTTACATACTTCCCCCTTAAAAGAATTTCGTCCTCGAAATCAAGGTAAGAAGAAATTGACTCGAGAAGGAATATGTACATTTGTCAAGGGAAATATATAAAAGATATGATAAGTGACCACACCATAGGCGGTGAGTACACTTTCTCGATACCACATGCAAACTATACATCAAACCTAAACTCAGGATAAGCTTTCTTTATTCTATCCTATGTTTCCTATGTGCAGCGTTCGACATCACCACTCCATTGAACTTTAACCAACCTTACCACCTTCCTTCTCAATCGTTTCTCATTGTGATCCACGATTCAAACTGGTTGTTTGATAACTGCTAATTTTTGTTCTACTTATAAATCTTCCTGGGCAGTTGTTCTATAATTTGTTCCGGATCATGCACATATTTCCAAAGATGGGATATGTGAAAGACATTGTGCACACCAGACAACCTTTCGTGCAATTCCACACGGTAATTTAATGGGCCAATCCATTCAAGAATGGAAAAGGGTCTAATAAATGAGGTGCTAACTTCCCTGCCCGACCAAATCTTACCACTCCTCTCATCGCAGAGACTTTCAAGAGTACAAAACCTCCAATTGAGAATTCCAAATTTCTACGCCTTTAATCGGCATAACTCTTCTGCCTGCTCTGGGCATCTTTCATCTTTTCTTTGATCAATTCTACCTTTTTAGAGGCTTCTCGAATCATATCAGGACCAAGTAATAACCGATCTCTGGTTTCGATCCAAAATGTTGGAGATCTACATGGATGACCATATAAAGCTTCATACGGTGCCATGTCAATACTTGCCCGATAACTGTTATGAAGAATTCCACAATATGAAGATAGTTTTTCCATGAACCTCCAAAATCTAAGATATAAGCTCTTAGAAAATCTTCCAATACTCGATTTACCCTTTTAGTTTGCGCATCGGTCTGGGGATGGTATGTGGTGGTTATACTCAACTTCGTTCCCAAAGCTGTTTATAATGCCTCCCAGAATTTACTAGTAAAGATTGGGTCTCAATCACTGACTATACTGCTTGGGACACCATGTAATCGAACAATTTCTCTCATGTATTTTTCTGCAAGACTTGCAGCTATTCACATTGGCTTCAATGGGATAAAGTGTGCACTTTTGGTTAATCGATCTATGATAACCCAAATGCTTTCATTTCCTTTTTTGATCAAGGTAAGCCATCGATGAAATCCATTAATATTTGGTCCCATTTTCAAGTCAGAATTTCAAGAGGTTGAAGTAATCTAGTAGTCTTTTGCTGATCGCTTTTGATCTATTAGTAATTTGCACAGCTACTAACATGGATAGAGATGTCCCTCTTCATGCTTTCCCACCAAAATGTTCGTTTTACGTCTTTGTACATTTTGTTACCTCCAGAGTTGATATTGAGCTTGGATTTATGGCACTTAGTCTATCTTAAGTTGTCAATATTAGGAACGCAAATTCTTCCATTTTACCATAATATCCCATGGTTATCAACTTCAAAGCTTGAATTCTGCCCTCTGCTTATCTCCTTAATTGTCTTCCTTAGACGTCGATCTTCACTTTGTTTATTGGCAATTCTCTCTAGAAGAGTCGAAGTCACTACCAGATAAGCTATAACGACATGCTTTCTGCTTAATGCATCCGCTACCACGTTGGCTTTCCTGGGTGTACATAGAACATATAAATCATATGATGCGAGAAATTCTATCCAACGCTGTTGTCTCATATTCAAGTCCTTCTGAGTGAAAAGACACTTCAAAGATTTGTGATCTGTGAAGAGTTTGAACTTCTCACCTATTTAAAGAAGGAATATTATTTACCAAGGTCAAATAAAGTTTATCGAAATAAACAGTAAATAATATCTCGAAATCTTTAGTGCGAACACACCAGCTAATACTTCTAAGTCGTGTGTTGCATAATTTCGCTATGCGTCTTTAACTGCCTACTAGCATATACGATAACCTTTCTATGTTGCATCAGTACTGTGCTCACTCCTTCACCACAAGCATTAGTATAAATGGTTAAATTGCCACTTTCATCAATAATAGTCAGAACTGGAGCGGTAGTTAACATTTTCTTAAGTTCTTGGAATGCTTTTTTATATTTCGGCGTCCATTCAAATTTAACATCTTTCATAGTCAACTACATTAAGTGATGATAAATCTTGGAGAAGTCCTGAATAAATCTACGGTAGTATCCTACTAATACTAAGAAGCTACAAATATCCTTCGGGGTATGTGGTTGCTTCCAATCTAGAATGGCTGTAATTTTTCCGGGATCAACTGAGATTCCTTCCATTGACACAAAATGTCCAAGGAAGCTTACATTTTCTTCGCAGAAGTGGCATTTTGAAAACTTAGCCTTAAGCACATTCCTCCTTAATATTTCTAGTACAATCTCTAAATAGCCTTTCATGTCCTTCTTCAGTCATTGATCATATAAGAATATCATCTATAAAAACCAACACGAATTTGTGGAGCCCATCTCTGAATACTCTATTCATAAGGTCCACAAAATAAGCGTGAGCATTGGTTAGTCCAAAAGGCATAATCAACCATTCGTAGAAATCATTTGGTCCTTTGAATGCAGTTAAAGGAATATAATCTTCTGCTATCCTTAATGGATGGAATCCTATAGCTATATCCATTTTGGAGAATATTCGAGCACCATAAAGTCGATCAAACAAGTCATCAATATAGGGTAGAAGATACTTGTCCTTAATCATTTGGTTATTTAGGTCTCGATGGCTACACAAAGTCTTAAGGAGCCGTCTGACTTCTGACTTTGCAACAAAAACTACTGCTGAGTTCCAACTTGAGCAACTTGGTCTAATTAGTCATTTCTTTAATAATTCGTCCGTTTGATTCCTTAATTCATTTACTTTCTTGGGGGCCATTCTTTGAGAGGAATGAAAAACAAACTTCGCACTGGGAATCAAGTCGATTCGAAACTCAATTTCCTTATGTGAGGGTAAACTTTTAACTTCCTCAAAAACATCCGAAAATTCCTTAACAATTGGAATTTCTTCTTGACATTTTTGAAATGAATTTAGGGCATACATAAAACTATCCATTACTGGACTTGATCATTCACACGTTATTTTAAAAGGTCCACTTCTTTTATTTTCCAAATGCACCATCATTTTAACACAATCAAGAACAGCTTTATATTCGGATAACCGATCCATACCGAGTATAATCTCAAATCTAATAAAATTGAGGACTATTAGGTCACTTGAATTTTTTTGGAATAGATAGGCAACTTGTACGTTTTCACAAACTATACCAAGATTAGTTTTACCACCTATGGGGTTAGAGACATAGATAGGGGTATCTAATATCTTTGTGGTAATTTTCAATTTATCAACTCATTCTTTAGAACTAAAACTATGGGAAGCCCCAATATCAAATAATACTCTAACTAGATTTCCATTAATGCAGATATTACCTTCAAGAACTATTTCCCTACGCATCAGTTGAAGTTGAGGGTTTATCTTTAATGGCAAAAACTATGACTTGTCCTCCTTTCTTTATCAGTGGGCAATCCTTATTTATCAGTGGACCTCCTTTTGGCTTGCCTTACTATGGCTTCTTCCCAGAATGGTTGAATTTCCTCTTCTTCCAATTATTATTACTGCTTTGAGTAGTGGGCGAATTATTTTTGTCAAGAGTTTCATATCCGAAACTCATGTCTACCAAATCTACAAAGGTTCCCTCTACATGTTCGGTCATCCTGTCCTAATACTGCCCCATCATCCCAACGATAAACATTTCATTTTTCTTTAAAGGAGTGTCTATCAGACCCGACCCAAAATGGGATAATTCACTGAACTTGTTGGAATATTCTTCTACCAACATCTCTCTTTGTTTTAAATCCATAAAACTCCGATGAAGGCGGGATTTTCCTACAACTGGCATATATTGTTCTTCCAAGACTTCCTTGAACCATTCCCATGACAAATTATCTTCTAAATGATTCAGAGTTGCTAGAGCCTCTTCTTGTAACTGCCAAGAAGATGAGAACCTTTTATGCTCATTTCCAATATTCAATCCTTTAAAAATTCTTTCATAAGAGCGGATCCAAGCTTGAACTTCAATAATGCACTCTGTTCCTTTAAATGGTTTACCACCCAAACTAGTGTAATCTTTGCATAGAGTAGTAAAGTTAATTCGAGGTTGCACAGGGATTACCACTTCCCCAATTACTGTAGCATTTGATCGACCGTTAGTGGCCGTAGTGTTGCTACCTTCCCTTCGTCCTCTTCTACTACTAATCTCTTACTATCTGCATATAGTAAGGAAACATCTTTAGAAATATAGATGAAATTATCTTAAGGTATAGCTATAAACACGAATATACTTATTCAGATAAAATTTCAAATATGCGCTCTCTCTGACCAAACTCATTTAGGGTATCACTAACCCTATCTCTAATGATTTGACCCCATCCAGGCTTAGGTATTCGCTCAACCATAAGCTCTGATAGCAAATGTGATGACCCACCTCCTTAACCCTCAGAAATCGACACTAATATATCCTCGGTTATCAAGTTCCGCAAATTCAGGTGCTGGAGAGGCAGATTATTATGCGGTAAAAGAAAGTAAAGAGAGAAGATAGAACAAAATAGAATCTCACATCGTATTCAACATTTGATTATACATATGAGTAGTACATGCAATTACTTCAAATTACTCCATTAGAGTACTAGTAAGTCTTACTCTAGCTAGGATAGTTATAATTGCCTATCCTCACAAGTGTTGGTGGATACTTAATACAAATATAGTGGAATTAGAAATAGATGACTATCTATATAGGAACCTCCAACTTCATGCTCCATCCAAAATGCTTCGAGCTTCTCCCAAAATGTTCCATGCTACCTAACTACTTGGCTGCCCAAAAAAATATGGCACCCAGAGTTTAAAAGGAAAAGAAAAATAAACTCTGGGTCAACCATGGGACTGGTATGAGAAACTCAAAATATGGATATTTGAAAACAAAGGGTACCTCGTAAGACCACGCCGCACATGAACACGGAACAGGTAAAACATACGATAATCAAATCATTTGCTATGCAAAATCTGGGGATTTTATTTTAAATGACTTTCTTTTGAAAACACTTCAAATAAACTTATATAATCTTAGCTAAAATTGTTACATTGATTAAATTCCAGCATAATAGGTTCTACAATCAAGTCCGAAGGCACTTATTAGAGAATGGATTTCCAGACAATGGCAGTTAAGGAACTACCTTCCGTACAGTACATCTCTAGAGGGATGTACCGAGGATTAACAACTTTGAAACATCTGCACCTGGTAAGACCGGCCTACCCATAGACCCATCTTGGTGGCGGATAGAACCGAATATGACATCATCCCGATCGTAACCGGCCTATTCGGGATCCCATAGCATACACAACATACTCAACATATATAGAGTAATCTTAAAAGATGATGACCGTACCCTAATGGTTGCGAACCACATAGCCTTACGACATGCCCTGTTTAAGCCATTTCTGGGTGATGAGGCCCGAGGTAACGATTACCTTACATATAGCACATTCCACTTTGAATGCCACATTTCCAATTCAATCACACACCATTTATTTCTACAAATGTACAACCTCTGAGCTCGTACATCTTAGATAATGGTGTTAAGTGTAAGAGAGTTACTTCCTACACCACCAAAAAAATGTACATTTGTAAAAATCAATGTACGTGTATGTTGAAAATACAACGTTGGACATTCGTCCATACAAGTTATCTAAGAATAGGACAAACTGAACGAACTCTCTTACAACAACCTGTTGGAAATCATCCCCAGGATTAGTAGAGAGTAGCCCTTGCATCGAAGATCAAATGAAGATACTACTACCATATATGTATGATATGGAAAATTTCCCCCGAGGGTCAATGCAAGCAGCCCATTATTTCATTTATCATCATTCCAAGCCTTCACTTCAAATACATGTTCAAAGTGGTTTTTGGATAAGAATCGATCAAATCCGACCTCGGTTCCTTCGAACAAATCATCGATAAAAAGATGTTAAGTAAATAGGTGCTTATCATTTGGTTAATTACTTTGTCTTTATCGAAAATATCTTCTACAGATATATATCTTTAAAATATTTCTTTTCCAGTATATACGGAATAATTAAACCTCTCTTTAACTTTGGAAATGCCAAAAAAAAAAATCATTTCTCATAAATCATATTGCATAACCTTATCGAGTAAAAAAGAGTCGATAAAAATTATACTAATTCTACTCAACATCAATTTCCTTATTCAACCTTTACTATCCATTGAATAATGGTGAAATCACCTTTTAAATTCACATAGATAGTATGCGTTCCCTCCTTGGAATTTAATACCAAATATAAGAACATTATTTCTATATGATCCAAGTTGTATTAAATTCGCAAACTTGAATTTTTTATACTTGCCTCGTTTTCGACATTTCGACCTTAACTATTCCTCGTCCAGGAAAAAGGTTAAGTGAGTCAAGGCATGGGTTGCTCCTGAACATCTCTTAGTTTAAGCACTTCACATCCAGATATCATGAATAGGAAAATCCAGTCCACTCATCGGTTTTTAGAGCCAAGATTAAATCACTTGATTTTAACAGCTTTTCTTTAAATCATTTATTTAAAATATTTTAAAATAAATTATAAAACCTCCAAATCATCTTTAAAATACTTATATTTATTTGAAAACATTTATAAAAGATTGGGGAAAGCATACTTAAGTTTAAAGCCATATTTCAAAAGTTATTAAAAGTGCTGCGAATAGTACTTTTAAGGCTTATTTGATCAAAACCACTTTTCTATCATTTAGAAATCCATTTTTATTATTCAAATCTCTTTTAAAACATTTTAAAATAGTTATAAAATTTGTCCCATATTTTTAAAGAATTAAAAATATGAATTTTGAAGAATTTGTTGCTTTGGTTTTCGAACTTCCAAACTGCGACTATTTTGAACACTTGTTTTGCTCATATTTCAAAATATACTTAACAAAATCTGCATTGTTTTCTTTTGTTTGAAAACTATGATTATAAGAGTTTGGAAAATTCTTATTACAAAGAATTCCGACCTAGAATCCATCGTATAAATAGATTTAACTTTCTATGGCGCGAAATCGCGAACTGCCATTACGCGACGCGCCTATTTTTGACTCAATTTTCGTAACCTGTCAAAACTTCATCAAATTGGATTTTAGTGTTTATAAAACATTTATAAATCATTTTAAACCATTTTAAAGAGGTTTAACAATCTCATATATAACATTTCATTTATTAAAGGAAAGTGATTTCCTTTGTGGTATTCGATGTGTATTAAACAAGAATCATTTCAACATCAAAATAAACATATAATCAACATCCAAAATTGATCATCAAACATAGTAAACAAGCATAGAAATCATATCACAGCGTCATATTTATAAAATAAATTTGGAAGAGTTTCTCAAATCGACTAATTTTAAAATGGCTGTAGCTCCGCTACGATCACACTGGAGCCTATGGAATCGAGCCTTGGACCTTTGGGAAGGCTCGACCTATGCTTGCTAATGGAGGTGGGCTCAGTCTTGGGCGGTGGATGGTGTGGCCATGGGTATAGAGGTGCAAAAGAAGTGGATTTGAAGAGTTTTGATAATATATACTTACTATATAATTTTAATTTCTTTTTGCCATAATTTTTGACATAACTTTCTTTAGGCAAGAAGCCATTAATGTAGAGTTTAAGAAGTGAAGAAGCTTAGGAATTTTCAGGAAGAATGAAGTGAATGAAGCGAAGAGAGGTGGGTGCTATTTATAGGCAAAAGTGAGGATGTAAATATCATGATATTTCCACACAAATACATCACCATTTTCTCACCACCCCACTCCCCTCCTACCTCTTCATGCTCGGCCGAACTCTCCCCCATGTGTGTACCCTTGTGCTTGTACTTAGCGTGTAAGAGTTTGACTTTGGTTTGCTTAAGTGTTAAGTTTTATGAAAATATCTTGGATATTTTGCAATACATATATATATATATATTTAAATGTATAAGTATATTTGTATGCATATATGTGTTCATGTGCATGTGACTATCTTCATGTATATGTACTTATATGTGTGCATACGTATATCTTAAATGATTCACAATGTTGCACAGCTTTTCTACGTTGCATCGTTATGGATTTTGATTTTGATTTTGATTTCCGCTCATATTTTCACTTCTTATTTAATATATATATATATATATATATATATTTGTAAACAAATTTGATGATAATATTTCTATCATTATATAATAATTATAATGGCCTATTTAATAATTAAAATAATTATTAAATCATTTAAACTCAATTTAAATTCAACAATCATTTATTCCAAAATGGTAATATCATTGATGATGTGATAAAGAGATTTTATTTTCAAGAATAAAATTAATAATTTTATTACATATTCTCACTCATATACATAGAGTTTATTATCTAGCTCCGTGCACGACGTCGGATGGTCTAAGAGCTGTTTATTGATAAAACTGTTTTCGGTCGTTTTATCGATATATCTTCCAAAGTATATATTTTTGTAAATATTTATTCAAAATAAGATTACCAATATTATTTATTGTTCAAACCATTATCATTTATGTTAAAAATAAATCTTATATTTGAATATTTCCAATTATTTTTGAAGTGACGAATTTGTGGGTCGTTACATCTAGGGATTAAATTAAATATATAACATAGCTAAAATGCTTGCATCTCACGTTCCAACATATTTGGGCATAACTAAGTCCATAATGCACTTATTGGAAAATGGATTCCATACAATGACAAGGCTACTGAGATACCGCTTGCCACAGTACACTCTAAAAAATGTACCGAGGGCCTTACATGGACCCTCCATCAATATAGAACCCCACTTACCAGATAGTACCGAATATGTCACCACCCCGGCTGTCGGCCAACAACCGTACCGAGTCTCTAGCATACATAAATAGGTCAATATCAAATCTACATCGGGGGATGACCATACCATAATGGTAGTGAACAACATAGCCCTGCTACTTATCCCATGTTTTAGTCATTTTTGGGTATGAGGCTTGAGGCTGTGTTTTACCTTTTTGGCAAATCCCACTTGGAATGCTAACATTGCCCTCCAAACAACAATGCAATGTCAGCGTTCATCCATACAAGTTGTTCAGAACATGAAAAAACCGAAGGCACTACTACTACATCCTCAGGATTAGTAACAAATAGCCATTGCACTTCAAAAAACTCCGACTTCGATTCTGTCATCTTTGAGATGTCCCAATTCAAATGCTTATGCCAGTTCGAAGTGGTTTTCAGATAATATATTTGATCAATGTTTCTCCGATCCAACAAATGATCGTTTTAAAAAACATTGGCCAACCTTTGATAGTCGGTTATTTAACTATCAAATAAACAAAAATCAAATCGTAGATTTAATTTCACATGAAAACCAAGCTGGTTAAGCACATAAGCAACCACTAAGCCTTTTTAATTAATCCTTTCGTTAATTAAAACCACTTTGTAAATACTTGTATAAAAATACTTTTACAAAGATATATTCACAAACCTTCTCTACTCTTTCAACACTTGAAATATACTGATATACTTATCTCAACTGTATAAGTATATTCATAAAATATTTAACTTGCAAAACTTAGAAATTTTTTCCATATACTTATATAAGTATATTCCCAAAACATTTCTAATACTTAGAAAATGTACCCAAATACTTATCTCAACGGTATATGTATATTTTATAAACCTAAAGAAAGATTTCATTTCCTAAACCATACTTAATTGGTTCAAAAGGAAGTATCATTTAAAATATAAGTAATAAAACCCCCTCTTTTTGGTGTTAAATATGAAAAGAATACTTTCCATACCCCCATAATTCAAAATGATCATTTATGGAAATTAGGTCTCATTCTTTTTATAAAAAATCATTTTATAAATCCCTTTTATAAAATTCCTTCATAAATTTTTTCTCAATTATAAACTCTTTTATATTACAAACACCTTATAAAAATATTATTTACAAAATTCCTTTTATAAATCTCCAAATTTATTTATAACTCTTTTCATAAGACTCCAAATTCATTTATAAAACTCCTTTTATAAATTTTCAAATATAATTATAAAACTCCTTTTATAAATTTCATTTACATATCACATACTTTCAGTTTTAAGGATAGAACCAACTTCTTTTCCATAAAATGATCATTCCATATGTTACTATAAATCCACAAACATGATTTATTATTCCAGTTATCAAAATGATATCATTTCCCTTTTTTATAAAATATCACTTATGAATCCATTCCTTTATTAACATTTGTAAATCTCTCTTTATTTATAAATACCATTTATAAATCTCTCTTTTATTTATAAAATACCATTTATAAATCGCTCTTTCTGTACAACATTTTACATAAAACATTTCAAAAATATTTATTCTAAAATATTTCTATCTTCTTTTAAAACAGAATTTATAACAAAAGATAAATTCCCCTTTTTCTTTAAAATAAACATTCGTTATTCTATTAACTTTTCTGTAAAATAAATACTTTCTGAAATACTTTTAAAATATTTTCATATATATTAGAAAAGACAAATAAAAAGGTTAAAGTAAAACCTGTGTAGTTAATGCCCCGCTATAACCCCGGTATATCTCATAGCGGATTTCTACCGCTACGATTTTTCCATATAGCCCCAAAATATAGCCTTTTCGCTTTATGCCCCGCTATTTCCGCTATATCCTGTTAGTCCCGCTATATTCCGCTATTTCCGCTATATCTTCTTTAATAAAATGAATTGAAAAATTGCATTTATACATTATAAAAATTATGAAACTAGTTTATTTGATTTAATTTTTAATATATTTTTTATAAATGAAAATACTCTAATATTCTACTAAATTCAATTATGTTATATAACAGTTTTATGTTTATTTAAAGTATATTCGCACATGTTTTTATTTAAAATTATTTATGTATTAATTATAATTCAATTGAATGATATTTTTTCATTTAATTACCATTTATATATTTGAAAAAACATTAAGTACGAGTTTTATATGCTATTTTAGAACCATTCGCTATATCCCGCTATATCCTCGCTGTATCCCCGTTATGACTTTTTGCACCTCCACCGCTTTGAATCTGCCGAGCGCTTTAACTGCACAGAGTAAAACAGAGAAGTTCGAAAACCATTTTTAAACAAAATACCATTGAAAATTCCAAAGTTAACGTTTAAAAATCATTCTCTGAATCAAAACCATTTCCAAATCAAAACAACAATTAATAGTATTATAAATACTATAACGAGGCCAATAACTACCGTAGCCCTTAACCAATGCTAATACTACCTTTGTCACTAAAAGGGTTCAACTTTTAACATATATCAATGTCACATCCAATATAGCCAAACTATCAAGTTTTGACATTCAACAATTTACATAATAGGTATATAACTGAAATTAATAGTAACGATTAATCCAGATTCCTCTACAAAATTCCATATATTTCATTTTAAATGTCATTTGCTTTTCAAAGCGGAAATTCAACCAAACCAAAACTCATTCAAACACAAAGCAAGAATTATATCTACTATATATCATTATAGTACACATTCAGAGGTGAGATAAATCACAAAATTTCCATGACGCTTAACCATTCTGGTTTGATCTAAAATAGAATGATGTTCGATTTTAGCCCAAAATTCTACTTGCTCCAAACCCGACGAAGCCAATTTTGATGCGTAGATAACGCTCCTACGAGCACAACGCAAAAGACCATGTCTCGATTAGACCTGAGAGAAATATTCATTTTATAAGTTATTGAGGTTTAAATATTAATTAATTACACTAATCTCATTTAAAATTTAATTACCCATCATAATTCTTGTAACGAGACGAAATTTCGCGCTCGAAAATCAACATCCATACTTTACATCGTATTCAAATGCCGTAGATTCGACCGTTCAAATCCGAGTCGCCGGAGCTTATAACACAGTTAAGTAAATAACACAGCGGAAAAAAAAGAATAATATATTGATATACAATATCTGATACAATATCTGATACAACAGAGTGATACAATGAATATCAATATACATCAGAGATATGATACAACAAATAGCAGCGGAAAAGAAAACGATAACATCAACAACGGATAATCTCCATCTCCAAATCACCTATCCAGAAATAACTCGAACTCCCAATAACGATGCACAAAGATAAGCAAGTGGAGTCCATATCCAAAGACTGAACTAGCTCCAGATAAATCTACTAATCTGAATATCTGAAAAACCCAACTCTAGACTGCTCGTGTAGAAAATTTTGAGCATCCAGAGTTTAGGAAAGAACAATAAACTCCGGATCAGTCATGGGACTGGTGTGAGCAACAAAAACAATTTATCTTTAAAACAAATAGCAGAGAATTTTAAAGTCAATTCGCAATGCTTTTGGAAAATGAAACTACCATAAGACCTCCCGCCACACACACAATGCAAACGCAGAATTGGAGGAGATTTCTTCTTATGATAGTCAAAGATGCTTACTACGCAAAATCAAATCATTTTTGATATTATTATTAGTGCATAGTGTAGAAAACGTTTCGAAAGTAGAATATAAATCTTAGCCAGCATAGGCATTCCACACTTATGCCTACTATAGCTACCATGTTCAATAGGAGGTTACCGCCACATTCCATGGCAGGTAATGCAACTAAAACCGTACAAGTCACGTATTGTTTCTTTGGATTTCCAACAAATGGTCAGGCCAAGGAACTTCCCATTGCCACATGGAAACGCCTCTGGAATGATGTCCCGAGAACCTAACCGGATCTCTGCCAACACAAGGCCGGGTTACCTCTGCAAAAATAGGTAACTACTGACACACGTATGCCATCCCCCGATCGTAACCGATCTTCCCGAGGATCCTCGATTCCAACAACCACATAATAAATTTGCAGTATCAACATAGGTTAAATATCTGGGCTCCATACCATGATACCACCTCTATCCAGAAGGAATGACATACACTAAGGGGCGCTACTCCCTAGAACCTTGCCGCATCCTTCCTGTTTTGATCATTTCCGAGGTGTGAAGCTCGACGAAGTCTCGTCCACAAAGCTACGCTTTGTCACAAAGCCATGCTTCGGGTCAAACAAATGATCAAAGTAATGATCACAAAGATATAAAATCAAACAAATGATCATATCACAAATGATCAACCGATGATCATCACACAGCAACACTCAGCATGTCACATTACCAAATTGGGAGTATATCGCTGATAAATTTCAACTACATAACCTCTGAGCTCGTACGTCTCAGAGAAGAGTGTTAAGCTAAGAGAATAAATTCTCCACCACCAACAGAAATGTATTTGAAAGAAATCGGCTTTATATCTCAAAGTGTAATGTCAGACATGTAACCATACAAGTATGTTCCGGGTTCGAACAGAACCGAAGGCACTTGTTACGAAGCCCTTGCAATTCCGGGTATTCCCAATCCCGTCCGGACTTCCCATCACAAAGGGTGATAAAATCTCTATATCGGGGCCAGTCGATGCAGAGACATTCGACGAGTTGTCCTTTCGTTTTCGAAAATATCCGGTCTTCACCACCGGTCTTCAAATGCGATCCATATACGACGTATCATTATTCGGAATGGGTTATATGACACAAATTTCTTTTCCCGGCTAACCCAAATAATGAGTGCAATATTTTAAAAACATATGGATATTGGGATTTCAATTAAGTCACAACTTATTAATTCAACTTCTTTTTTTTTAAATGTTTTCAATCGATTACCATTTCAAATCTTTTAAACAAAAAGATTTATTTCACAAAGTTCACTTAATTTTTTCAAAGATTCATTCACAGTTTTCAAAACAATTTCCGTTTCAATTGGATTAACTCGTTAAATCTTTAAAACAAAGATTCAACTCATAGCTTTCAAAACAATGTCATTTCGAATGTTTTAAACAAATCATCATTTTAAATCTGTTAAAAATAAACAGATTCAATTCATAGCTTTCAAAAAGAATTCATTCATAGCCTTTCAAAACATTTCAATTTCATTTTAAATTTGAAACCTTTCAACACAAATTGGAAGTTCACTTCTTATATGAAAGCTGTTATTATTTGAAAACAAATAGTTTTCGTTTCAGAAAAATCCAATTATATTTGCACGAGTTAAAGCCCTTGAATAATATTCACATTCCAAAATCAATACTTTTAAAATAGTTTAACCCATATATATAACGGGTATAACATCTTTAATCCCTAGTTTCAAATCATAGAATTCAATTTCAAATCTTGAATTTAAGTTTAAATCAAATTATTTAAACTTCAAAACTTAATCAAGTTATTCGAAAATAAGTTTCATCTTTGAAATTCCATTTCAAAAGCTTTTCACATTTAAACCCAAATTTCTAATTTCAAAATCAATTGAAAATGATATTTCAATTTCAAAATATTAAATTTTAAATCATCTATGACTTAACCGATTTCCACGTGAAATCCATATTTGTGTGTATAACAGTGTAGTCCAGGGGTTTTACACAATAGTGCAACATCATTCAATCATCATAGATCAGAATACAGAAAATATAGTTGATAAGCGATATAAGCTATAACGCTTATCTTTCACATACAGATCACATATATATATCACAGATAATCAATTACAGATCACAACAAAAATCAGGATGTATCACAAAGCATCACAATCAGGGATATCAAACAATTCAACATTCAATAGAATTCAAACATTCATAGGTAAGGTCAGTTAATTATCTGATTGATTTGAATCAGATTTACTCCTATGAATAAATTACTAATCCTGGTTAATTAATATTAATCAATTACCAATTGTTTTGATTAATTATTCTTTAGTCATTTATTAATTAACCTTTTGAAAATAAATTAATTAACCTTTAGTTATTAATTCATTAACCTTTAATTTCTAAATAATTAACCTTTAATTATTTAATTCACCATTTAATTAATTATCTTTAATTAATAAATTACCCTAAATAAATTAATTACCCCTCAATTGATTATCCTTAATTATAAATTAATTAGCTTTAAATTTATAAATAAATTGATCTTTAGTTAATTTTTTTAAATCATTAATCAATATAAAATTGACTTAACTTTTAAGTTAATACATTAAAACATTTAAATTAACTTCTTAATTACTTAATTAAGTTTTATTTAAAATAAACCCCTTTATAAATATAAGTTTAAAACATTTTTAATTAAACTTTATTTACTTTAGAAATATTGTTATTTCAAAACCAAATCAATATATTTTCAAAACACATTTGAACTTAAAAATTTAAAATTGTTTAAAACTAACCTAAATTCAGATTTAAACTCGGACTTACACTTAGCTTAAAACTCTGCTTTATATTTTGAAATCATTTTTTTTCAAGATTTAAAACAGGACAGGTTTAAGAATTAAAACCTGTAACAAAACATTTTACCCGAGCCAAAACGCATTTTCCCCGAGTAAAACGCTATACTGCTTCGAGTCATACGCAACATTATTTTGCTTTGAGCAAATACATGAATTTCCCGAGTCATCTCGTCACTTACTCGAGCTTACACCCGAGTCTACCCCTTCTTCCCAAACATCACACACCCAGATGCACTTTACTTCGCACGTACACGTGCACACCTGAACGTCGCCGCTCTGGCGAACTCCGCCACCACCAGCAAGTCGCCATCGTCACCCCCGTTCGACTCGACCACCCAGATGCTCCGAACGACCTCCAAATCGAATTCGAGCATCTCGAACCAAAACCTGGAACAAAACACATCCACTCCTTCGAAACCTGTCACCGCGACGTTCACCCAACCTCGGCCACCTGAACACATGAAACTCCGTCCATAGCTTCGTCGACGTCTCCTCCACCATTCCCCCAACCCACGGCGAACTCGGTCGCCTGAGGACGATGCACGAATCGAAACACCCATCACCCCTAAAACTAGGTTTAAGAAAAAGAATCGCTTGCCGCCGCCGCCACGTGCAACTGCCGACCCTCTCACCATTTTTCTCTAACACCCCTTAGCCTCCTCCATCGCCACGAGAAACCCCTACCCCCTTAGCGTCCCTGACCACCGGAAATCGCCCAAAATCCATTTTTCACTTAAGGTCGAACTGCACTTAATCCATTCATCTAAAAATTATACATTTTTCTCTAAAAATCATAACTTAGTATGAGGATTCAGTTCATAATCCTGAATTCGTAAATTAAAGTGTTTAAATTTTGACAATTTGAAAGATTGTACTCAGTTCATCGATTTCCAGAGACATATACGAGTTGTTATAACTTGAATGAATTTTTAAATCTTAACTCATAGTCAAACAAACATATTTTGTTTTGACATCATTAGCTAAAAATGATCTGAGCAAGTGGAATTAAATTTTGAACTAAGTTATAACCTGTACTTTGATAACAGAGACCATACTTCCTATTACCAGAGATATGCATACAAATTAAATATACACACAGGCCATAACACATAACCATATTAGCATATGACTTTCAAGATAACACATGCAAACCAGATTGTTCAAGAAGATCTCATGTAGAAGAATAAGTTTACTCACTTGGCAAAGAAGTTGGTTTAAAATTAGTGTTTGCTCACCTGTTTATACTTAGAACAGAGAAGATGGACAGAGAACTGAAATTGTTGAAACTGGAAATAGATTTAGTTGCCTAAACTTGCATGCTTGAATTTGCTAGGTTCTTTCAACTGCTTCAGGTTTGAATCCTTGCTATATATTTGAGTTTTAAATGATATTTGCTTCAGTATTTTATTTTTCTTTTTTAGTTTGGAATGGACGAAAAGAAATGAAGATGATGGACGAAATGGAGATGTTGATATAAAGAAAGAAAGCTTTACTATGTGATGTACTAACATTGTACAGGGTAATATTAGAGGTATGGCTGCAGTATTTTTAGTCATGGGTTTGTACAACTTACTTTATACATAAACACTTGTTTATTCCCTTGCCTTTCATCTCTTTGTCTCGGCTGAGAAGATTTGTAGTGGCTGCTGAGATAAAATGTTGTGTACTTAGGATATTTGCATTTATTTGCCTAGTACTATATGTTTTACTTTACTTTGTTTATGCTTGCCTACTTTTCAGCTGCATACTTGTTTCAATATGCTATTGTACTTGCTTATGCATGTTAATGTATTTATTAACTTCAGCCTTACTTCGGCTGAGATGATGTTATGGTGGCTGAAAATCTTTCTTTGCTTTGTTTATTTTGTATGTACAACTTGTATATACTTTTGTTTCCTTCTTTCTTGTCTCATACTTATTATTATACTTTGCATTTCCAAGTTCTACAGGCTACACTCTTTATTATTCTTGTCTACATATCATATTTGCAGCTACACATCTTGCTTTGCATTTCTATACTTTGTTTTGTTTACTGTTTTATTTTAATCTACATACTTTGTTTATTTGTACAAAGATATTTTATTATCTTAGCTTTTGGCTGAGCAAGTGTGTAAAGGTGTTATTTTGTACTTGCATTTATTTGTTTGAACACTTTTACTTTGTTTTGTATTTTTATTTCCCCTTTGTTTATGCTTTACTTTGTTTCAATATTTATTGTTATCTTACTTTAATATTTATTATCTTATATTTAATTTATAATTTCAAATTATTATTAACCATAAATTTTAATATTTAATATTATTATCAATTATTTATTTACAATTTAAACTCAAGTCAAAATATATATCTATATATTTATTATTTTCAAATTCACTCATTTTTGAATCGGGGAAACTCGCTTCAATTTTCAAATTAAATTAACAAATTTTTATCCAAAGATTTATTTAATTACTCAATTAAATTCAAAAATTCAATAAATTATTAATTTAAATTAAATTAAATCTGGGGTCGTTACAAACTTCCCACCTTAAAAGAATATCGTCCTCGAAATTCGCAGGCATGAAAACAACAAAGATTGACAGATTCGATCTCCTATAACTCCTCAAACACAAGATATGAATTCCAAAGTCAAGTCGGAATATCTCAAAATACATACCAATTTGTCCCTCTTCGGACTTCAATCTACACAAGAAATTACTATAGAATTTCAAATTTGGTTTTAAACAAAATCATTTTAATTGATTCAATTCAAATTTATCCTTACATTCTATTAATCAATTTAACTTAAATTAAAATTTCCAATTTATTTAGAATTTCCAATTCAAATTTCCAATCCCAAATTCATTAAATTTTAAAAATGAAAAGCTGATAAGAAAACGATGAAGATACTAAGTAATAATTTTCTACAAAGATTCGTTGGGCCATCATCATATCGAAACTTCTTTCTGTAGCTGATACAAAGAAATCAAAAGAATTCTGGAAACGAATCAAAGAATATTGATAAGAAAGTTTGTTCCCACTGTCGCAGGGTATTGACCTTTTATAGTCGTATTCCCTTGTCCCCTATCTCGTCCTCTTCTCGCACTCATACTCACTATCAGTGGATAGTAAGAGAATTTACTGAGACGTTCAGACGGATATCTTAGAGATACACTCATTCTAGAGTTTACTTCACTCTATCTCTAATGAGCTACTTAATGTGTTATACTCCTGAGCTAAAGTTCAACCTTTGCTCTGATACCAAATGTAACGAGATGAAATTTCACGCTCGAAAATCAACATCCATACTTTACATCGTATTCGAATGCCGTAGATTCGACCGTTCAAATCCGAGTCACCGGAGCTTATAACACAGTTAAGTAAATAACACAGCGGAAAAAAAAGAATAATATATTGATATACAATATCTGATACAACAGAGTGATACAATGAATATCAATATACATCAGAGATATGATACAACAAATAGCAGCGGAAAAGAAAACGATAACATCAACAGCGGATAATCTCCATCTCCAAAGCACCTATCCTAAAATAGCTCGAACTCCCAATAACGATGCACAAAGATAAGCAAGTGCAGTCCATATCCAAAGACTGAACTAGCTTCAGATAAATCTACTAATCTGAATATCTGAAAAACCCAACTCTAGACTGCTCGTGTAGAAAATTTTGAGCATCCAGAGTTTAGGAAAGAACAATAAACTCCGGATCAGTCATGGGACTGGTGTGAGCAACAAAAACAGTTTATCTTTAAAACAAATAGTAGAGAATTTTAAAGTCAATTCTCAATGCTTTTGGAAAATGAAACTACCATAAGACCTCCCGCCACACACACAATGCAAACGCAGAATTGGAGGAGATTTCTTCTTATGATAGTCAAAGATGCTTACTACGCAAAATCAAATCATTTTTGATATTATTATTAGTGCATAGTGTAGAAAACGTTTCGAAAGTAGAATATAAATCTTAGCCAGCATAGGCATTCCGCACTTATGCCTACTATAGCTACCATGTTCAATAGCAGGTTACCGCCACATTCCATGGCAGGTAATGCAACTAAAACTATACAAGTCACGTATTGTTTCTTTGGATTTCCAACAAATGGTCAGGCCAAGGAACTTCCCATTGCCACATGGAAACGCCTCTGGAATGACGTCCCGATAACCTAACCGGATCTCTGCCAACACAAGGCCGGGTTACCTCTTCAAAAATAGGTAACTACTGACATGCGTATGCCATCCCCCGATCGTAAGCGATCTTCCCGAGGATCCTCGATTCCAACAACCACATAATAAATTTGCAGTATCAACATAGGTTAAATATCTGGGCTTCATACCATGATACCACCTCTATCCAGAAGGAATGACATACACTAAGGGGCGCTACTCCCTAGAACCTTGCCGCATCCTTCCTGTTTTGACCATTTCCGGGGTGTGAGGCTCGACGAAGTCTCGTCCACAAAGCTACGCTTTGTCACAAAGCCATGCTTCGGGTCAAACAAATGATCAAAGTAATGATCACAAAGATATAAAATCAAACAAATGATCATATCACAAATGATCAACCAATGATCATCACACAGCAACACTCAGCATGTCACATTACCAAATTGGGAGTATATCGCTGATAAATTTCAACTACATAACCTCTGAGCTCGTACGTCTCAGAGAAGGGTGTTAAGCTAAGAGAATAAATTCTCCGCCACCAACAGAAATGTATTTGAAAGAAATCGGCTTTATATCTCAAAGTGTAATGTCAGACATATAACCATACAAGTCTGTTCCGGGTTCGAACAGAACCGAAGGCACTTCTTACGAAGCCCTTGCAATTCCGGGTATTCCCAATCCCGTCCGGACTTCCTATCACAAAGGGTGATAAAATCTCTATATCGGGGCCAGTCGATGCAGAGACATTGGACGAGTTGTCCTTTCATTTTTGAAAATATCCGGTCTTCACCACCGGTCTTCAAATGCGATCCATATACGACGTATCATTATTCGGAATGGGTTATATAACACAAATGTCTTTTCCCGACTAACCCGAATAATGAGCGCAATATTTTAAAAACATATGGATATTGGGATTTCAATTAAGTCACAACTTATTAACTCAACTTTTTTTTTTAAATGGTTTCAATCGATTACCATTTCAAATCTTTTAAACAAAAAGATTTATTTCACAAAGTTCACTTAATTTTTTCAAAGATTCATTCACAGTTTTCAAAACAATTTCCGTTTCAATTGGATTAACTCGTTAAATCTTTAAAACAAAGATTCAACTCATAGCTTTCAAAACAATGTCATTTCGAATGTTTTAAACAAATCATCATTTTAAATCTGTTAAAAATAAACAGATTCAATTCATAGCTTTCAAAAAGAATTCATTCATAGCCTTTCAAAACATTTCAATTTCATTTTAAATTTGAAACCTTTTAACACAAATTGGAAGTTCACTTCTTATATGAAAGCTGTTATTATTTGAAAACAAATAGTTTTCGTTTCAGAAAAATCCAATTATATTTGCACGAGTTAAAGCCCTTGAATTATATTCACATTCCAAAATCAATACTTTTAAAATAGTTTAACCCATATATATAACGGGTATAACATCTTTAATCCCTAGTTTAAAATCATAGAATTCAATTTCAAATCTTGAATTTAAGTTTAAATCAAATTATTTAAACTTCAAAACTTAATCAAGTTATTCGAAAATAAGTTTCCTCTTTGAAATTCCATTTCAAAAGCTTTTCACATTTAAACGCAAATTTCTAATTTCAAAATCAATTGAAAATGAAATTTCAATTTCAAAATATTAAATTTTAAATCATCTATGACTTAACCGATTTCCACGTGAAATCCATATTTGTGTGTGTAACAGTGTAGTCCAGGGGTTTTACACAATAGTGCAACATCATTCAATCATCATAGATCAGAATACAGAAAATATAGTTGATAAGCGATATAAGCTATAACGCTTATCTTTCACATACAGATCACATATATATATCACAGATAATCAATTACAGATCACAACAAAAATCAGGATGTATCACAAAGCATCACAATCAGGGATATCAAACAATTCAACATTCAATAGAATTCAAACATTCATAGGTAAGGTCAGTTAATTATCTGATTGATTTGAATCAGATTTACTCCTATGAATAAATTACTAATCCTGGTTAATTAATATTAATCAATTACAAATTGTTTTGATTAATTATTCTTTAGTCATTTATTAATTAACCTTTTGAAAATAAATTAATTAACCTTTAGTTATTAATTCATTAACCTTTAATTTCTAAATAATTAACCTTTAATTATTTAATTCACCATTTAATTAATTATCTTTAATTAATAAATTACCCTAAATAAATTAATTACCCCTCAATTGATTATCCTTAATTATAAATTAATTAGCTTTAAATTTATAAATAAATTGATCTTTAGTTAATTTTTTTAAATCATTAATCAATATAAAATTGACTTAACTTTTAAGTTAATACATTAAAACATTTAAATTAACTTCTTAATTACTTAATTAAGTTTTATTTAAAATAAACCCCTTTATAAATATAAGTTTAAAACATTTTTAATTAAACTTTATTTACTTTAGAAATATTGTTATTTCAAAACCAAATCAATATATTTTCAAAACACATTTGAACTTAAAAATTTAAAATTGTTTAAAACTAACCTAAATTCAGATTTAAACTCGGACTTACACTTAGCTTAAAACTCTGCTTTATATTTTGAAATCATTTTTTTTCAAGATTTAAAACAGGACAGGTTTAAGAATTAAAACCTGTAACAAAACATTTTACCCGAGCCAAAACGCATTTTCCCCGAGTAAAACGCTATACTGCTTCGAGTCATACGCAACATTATTTTGCTTTGAGCAAATACATTAATTTCCCGAGTCATCTCGTCACTTACTCGAGCTTACACCCGAGTCTACCCCTTCTTCCCAAACATCACACACCCAGATGCACTTTACTTTGCACGTACACGTGCACACCTGAACGTCGCCGCTCTGGCGAACTCCGCCACCACCAGCAAGTCGCCATCGCCACCCCCGTTCGACTCGACCACCCAGATGCTCCGAACGACCTCCAAATCGAATTCGAGCATCTCGAACCAAAACCTGGAACAAAACACATCCACTCCTTCGAAACCTGTCACCGCGACGTTCACCCAACCTCGGCCACCTGAACACGTGAAACTCCGTCCATAGCTTCGTCGACGTCTCCTCCACCATTCCCCCAACCCACGGCGAACTCGGTCGCCTGAGGACGATGCACGAATCGAAACACCCATCACCCCTAAAACTAGGTTTAAGAAAAAGAATCGCTTGCCGCCGCCGCCACGTGCAACTGCCGACCCTCTCACCATTTTTCTCTAACACCCCGTAGCCTCCTCTATCGCCACGAGAAACCCCTACCCCCTTAGCGTCCCTGACCACCGGAAATCGCCCAAAATCCATTTTTCACTTAAGGTCGAACTGCACTTAATCCATTCATCTAAAAATTATACATTTTTCTCTAAAAATCATAACTTAGTATGAGGATTCAGTTCATAATCCTGAATTCGTAAATTAAAGTGTTTAAATTTTGACAATTTGAAAGATTGTACTCAGTTCATCGATTTCCAGAGACATATACGAGTTGTTATAACTTGAATGAATTTTTAAATCTTAACTCATAGTCAAACAAACATATTTTGTTTTGACATCATTAGCTAAAAATGATCTGAGCAAGTGGAATTAAATTTTGAACTAAGTTATAACCTGTACTTTGATAACAGAGGCCATACTTCCTATTACCAGAGATATGCATACAAATTAAATATACACACAGGCCATAACACATAACCATATTAGCATATGACTTTCAAGATAACACATGCAAACCAGATTGTTCAAGCAGATCTCATGTAGAAGAATAAGTTTACTCACTTGGCAAAGAAGTTGGTTTAAAATTAGTGTTTGCTCACCTGTTTATACTTAGAACAGAGAAGATGGACAGAGAACTGAAATTGTTGAAACTGGAAATAGATTTAGTTGCCTAAACTTGCATGCTTGAATTTGCTAGGTTCTTTCAACTGCTTCAGGTTTGAATCCTTGCTATATATTTGAGTTTTAAATGATATTTGCTTCAGTATTTTATTTTTATTTTTTAGTTTGGAATGGACGAAAAGAAATGAAGATGATGGACGAAATGGAGATGTTGATATAAAGAAAGAAAGCTTTACTATGTGATGTACTAAAATTGTACAGGGTAATATTAGAGGTATGGCTGCAGTATTTTTAGTCATGGGTTTGTACAACTTACTTTATACATAAACACTTGTTTATTCCCTTGCCTTTCATCTCTTTGTCTCGGCTGAGAAGATTTGTAGTGGCTGCTGAGATAAAATGTTGTGTACTTAGGATATTTGCATTTATTTGCCTAGTACTATATGTTTTACTTTACTTTGTTTATGCTTGCCTACTTTTCAGCTGCATACTTGTTTCAATATGCTATTGTACTTGCTTATGCATGTTAATGTATTTATTAACTTCAGCCTTACTTCGGCTGAGATGATGTTATGGTGGCTGGAAATCTTTCTTTGCTTTGTTTATTTTGTATGTACAACTTGTATATACTTTTGTTTCCTTCTTGCTTGTCTCATACTTATTATTATACTTTGCATTTCCAAGTTCTACAGGCTACACTCTTTATTATTCTTGTATACATATCATATTTGCAGCTACACATCTTGCTTTGCATTTCTATACTTTGTTTTGTTTACTGTTTTATTTTAATCTACATACTTTGTTTATTTGTACAAAGATATTTTATTATCTTTGCTTTCGGCTGAGCAAGTGTGTAAAGGTGTTATTTTGTACTTGCATTTATTTGTTTGAACACTTTTACTTTGTTTTGTATTTTTATTTCCCCTTTGTTTATGCTTTACTTTGTTTCAATATTTATTGTTATCTTACTTTAATATTTATTATCTTATATTTAATTTATAATTTCAAATTATTATTAACCATAAATTTTAATATTTAATATTATTATCAATTATTTATTTACAATTTAAACTCAAGTCAAAATATATATCTATATATTTATTATTTTCAAATTCACTCATTTTTGAATCGGGGAAACTCGCTTCAATTTTCAAATTAAATTAACAAATTTTTATCCCCAGATTTATTTAATCACTCAATTAAATTCAAAAATTCAATAAATTATTAATTTAAATTAAATTAAATCTGGGGTCGTCACAATTCTCTTTCTAATCCTCCTTCCCCTTTCCTCAAATTACAAATGCCTGCACATGTGCATGACTTGCACGAACCAACCCCAACATGGAGCTACGCTCCACTAAACGACGCCGCACCACCTCCATTCTCCTTCTCTTCGCAAACTCCACCACCTCGACTAAAAATCTCTTTGCTCGATTTCCCCTATCCATTCACGACCTGCTACCCAAAACGCGACAAAGCCAACGTCGCTTTCCACCTTTGATGAACGCACATCACCACACTTCTATAAATCGAAGAAGTTGATTTTCTTTTTAACTATGAATGAAAATGAGAGTGAGGAGGGAAAATGAAAATTAGAGGGAAATTGGGAAGAAAAGTCCAAATGTAGAATTTTCTAAGGGTAGGCTTTAATTTATTTTGTGATTTAAAAATACATCATTAAAAATACAGTCATTATATCAAAAACTAATTTTCTTATTATTTACTAAATTTGAATTAAATCTGAATAATTAAATAAATTAAATATTCTCATTCGAAATGTTGAAAATTCTAGGTCATTGCATTCTTATCTCCTTAAAAGAATTTCATCCTCGAAATAATGAAATTCCCAAAGAAAGAGAAATCACTCCAAACCCTTAAGCTTTTAAAACTCTTTATATTACGAAATTTTTTGGTAGCGCCTCCTTTGCGTGGCTCAATCTGGAAAAATCACAAAATCAATATAAGCCTATATCAAGGACCTCCCATATCTGGGGACAACACAATAACAATATATACTTAATATATACCTTATAGCATGTGTATGTCACATAGAAAACACATCCGTTAAGCAATAAACACATACCAATTTGTCGAACAATCAAACTTTACCCATGAAACCAAAAGCGACTTGCAAAAGCAAGCTTTTGCTTCCATATACCTGAATTTCACTTATAGCCCAAAAATAGAGTTAAACATGATATATGAAACAATTCATATATTAAAGCCCGTACGATGTACGTATGTCGCCCGTACACAATATCAATTCCGATTACTCGATCACACAAATTTCACTTCCAAACTAGCATCCTCACTTGACTTCTCTAGTACGAACTTCGATCAGGTTCCTTGATTAGAAACCACCATTCTTCTTGCATAGTCATATACTATGATAGAAAACTTCAAAATCATATAAAAAATATGTATCAAATGTTCGCCGTCATAAATCGAGTGAAAAATCCTTGTTCAGACCAGTGTAAATTACCTCGAAATCATACTCGAATTTGGATCAAGAATAGCTATGTGAATAAAATGACCTAATTACAACTTATGTATTTATTTTTATTCCATTGGTTCTTAACTATAACAATTCTTTTTATTGCACATTAATTTATATCAATAGTATATCATTTCATACTAAATTCATTTATGAACTATTTCATTAAACTTTACTTAAGTTAAATTTCATTTCATTATTCAAGTTCATATTTGTAAAATACTCCACTATATCATAAGAGTATATGAACAATATCATATTTGTTTTACTTAACCAGGATGTTCAGAAAAATTAACTTGACGTTCAATGAATTTAATCTTGTTTAACTTCTTAGTATCTTCTCAAATTTATAAGTTACAAAAACTTATTTTCTAATAGTTTCGCAAAAACACTTATCTTCAATATCTCAGTTAACTTGGAAGTTTTCGACTATCCAGAATCGTCGAAAATTCCATTTCATTCCAACAAATGAAAATTACCAAACAAAAAATCATAATGATATGCACAAACCAAACCATCCTGATGCATAGAATACATAAGTCCATTAATAATTTAACCAAAAATTGCAGAACTAAACACCGGATTTCATTTTAAATTATTTTGAACTTTGTATATCAAATCATATTTCCGGAGTTTAAACAAAAATCTATTTTACCAAAACAACTCTAAAGCAAAACTACTGTGGTAGCAATCCCTCACTTAGAAACTCAAAAATAAACACCGATGATGCTATTGTCATCACTAGAATTATTTTCCAACGACAAAAGTGACTTCAATGCTTTCTATCTCTTTTAAAATCATTTTTTAAAATATTTCATTCATAAATATTTTCATATAATACTAATATTATTTTCTTCAAAACTTTAGAAAACAATTTTTAAAAACATTGGGATTTAAGTTCTCAAATTCTCAATTTTAAATCCTTTTTATTTATAAACCATATTTATATAATTTCACTTTCTTATGTAAAACGTTTCACAAATGTATATCATTGTTTATATTATAATAAAAAACTTTTATTAAAATTAAATTTAACCCAACATTATCACCAAATGCCTCATAATCAAACCGCGAAACTTAATTCACTAGGTGTTCATATTAATGTTCCCAAAAGTTACTATTTATTCAACCCACGTAGTGAAAAGGTAAAACTGCTCATAAACTGGTCGAGCACAAATAATCAAATAATAAGTGATAATAATATAATATTATCATTTCCTATCAAATAAACTCGTCATAAATAACTATATCAATTTTCAAAAATTATTCTTTTATATATAAAATATAATCCTAGGTAAAATTATTTCATTTACCAAATTTCAAAAATGATACCATATCGGTTTGCCTTGTTCAAGTACTTAGAAACCCCTATCGATATCGTAGCATCCCATGTACTGACCAGAATTCATTAACCACTCAATGGATAATCAAACGATATAATACATTTTTATAGCACTAACAAATACGCGCTCACACACACACAAACACTCTTAAACTTATTCTACGGTGTTACTAACCCTATTTCTAATGAGTCTACCCTACCAAAGCCTAGGTGTTCACTCAACCTAAGCACTGATACCACGTGTAACAACCTGCCTTTGCGACCCTCAAAAGTCACCACTAAAAAATCCACGGTATTCACGTGTCACGGATCAAAGTGCCGAAAAGGCCAGATGTTTGGGGGGAAAGAAAGAAAAGATAGAACATAATCTCACATCATAATGAGTAATATATAATATACAACATCTCTTTACAAAAGAAAACTGTAATATACATACATCAATCAGAGTAAACTAACCTATCATCGACCTGGACAATTATAACATCATGTCCTCACCAATGCTGATAAACAAACAACAAATACGGCAGAAATAAAATATACGTGAATACATCTTTGAGGCATCCAACTCATCTCCTGAACCTCCAAAGAATTTGAAGCTAAATCTGGCAATATGCTCGGCCCGACCCGAGCATGATAAGAAAATAACAATGGGATCAGTCTGGTAAACCAACGTGAGAACACACCCAAATGGATTTTAATGTTATAAAACCTTTCAAAAATAAAAGTATCTCGTAAGACCACGTTGCACATAAACATGGATGGGTTTTTACAGAACTAAGTCCATAATGCACTTATTTGGGAATGGATTCCATACAATGACAAGGCTACCAGAGTACCTCCTGCCACAGTACACTCTAGAAAAATGTACCAAGTGCCACACATGGACTTCCTTCCAATACAGAACCAGCCTACCCCTTACTGGATAGTACCGAATATGTCACTGCGCTGGGTGTTGATTGTTGGCGTCAAAATTGGCCATCAACACCCAATTATGTGAAAGCACCAAAATCCAATCTAGTCACAGAAGTATGAGGAGAAATAAATGAAGAAAAAAATTAAAATCAATCAGAAAGCAAGTAAATAGAGACACAGGTTTATAGTGGTTCGGCTAACTCCGGCCTACGTCCACTCCAAAGATTTTCCTTTTATTAGCTTATACTGCTGATTACAGTTACAAATCCGTGAAATTCAAGAATAAAAATAGCAGAGTCAGCCTAGGTAGAAGATGAAGAGAAGCAGAATCAAGATCCTTTTTCTAGAGCCATGCCTACTATATTTATAGGTGAAACTTCGGCTGTAGGACCTCCTTATCCATATAGGCCCATTATAGGGGTCGCTAGGCCCAAATCCCCAAAGGAGGGATCGGTACTGATCCCTTCCTTAGTTGATTTTTGAGCAGCGATTCCTATGGTGGATTCTTCATGATAAAGTATGTTCGCTCTCCAATTCTCATATCATTTAGATCAAAGGAACTCAAGTTATTGAATGTTGAATGCAAGAATGAACTTGGTTTCTGTCATATGCCGATCCCTTCTAGTCTACAGTGTCGATCCCTCCTTTTTCCACTGAAGTATTCTGATCCGTGCCATTGAACTGAAGTCTACCGTTCCCTTTAAGGCATAGCCCGCCGATCCATCTTAAATACCGATCCCTTTACCTTGCTAAGCCATCGAAGTATATCGATCCCTCATTGGCTTATCCAGATATACCGAACCCCTTAGTTTATCTAGATTTGTGGACCCATTTCTTTGCCGAGCTTTCTTATGTTTCCTCTATGCCGATCCCTCCTGTTCCATAACACCATGCCGATCCCACCTTATTCCATAATGCAATCTTGATCCCACCTGTTCCAATATACCTTGCCGATCCATGCTACCGCACAATGCTATGTCGATCCCTCCTATGTCAGGGAGGTATGCTGATCCCTCCTATGCCATGAAACTATGTTGATCCTACCTTTGCCATGAAGGTATGCCGATCCCTCCTATGCCATGGAGATATACCGATCCCTCCTATGCCACAAAACCATGCCGATCCCTCCCATGTTATGCCGATCCCTTGGGTTCCAAGCTAACATCCATATTTCAAGCGCCTTGCATCGTTTATCTACAACCTCCATCCAACTTCGGCTTCGTATAACCATTTATACTTGATTTCTGGGCCCTACAATCGTCGCTCCACACTCATCGACCTTGATAATCGTGAAGTCTATTGGGTTAGATCTGCATGTATACTGCTTTGACAAAAAGGCGGACTAACACTTTGTCCCCCAAAACATGTCTTGCGATAGGAAGGCGTGTTTTGAATTGCCTTATGCCCAATGTTCGAAACTCGTAGATGACCGGTGAGCAAATCAGTGATCTTGCCTGATTATTAGTAACGACCGTTCGAGACCATTAATCAAATTCATAGCCATCCCAAGCTGATGATGATCACACAGGATCGAGTGTCTGTTTGAGGCAAAATGTGATCATTCGAGATCGTGTGCCGTTCAAAGCGAAATGTGATCGTTCGAGATCGTGTGCCATTCGCAGCGAAATGTGATCGTTCGAGATCGTGTGCCTTTCGAGGCGAAATGTGATCGTTCGAGATCGTGTGCCGTTCGAGGCGAAATGTTATCGTTCGAGATCGTGTGCCTTTCGAGGTGAAATGTGATCGTTCGAGATCGTTTGTCGTTCGAGGTGAAATGTGATCTTAGAGATCGTGTGCCATTCAAGGCAAAATGTTATCGTTTGCCGTTCGAGGCGAAATGTGATCATTAGAGATCGTGTGTCAGCGAAATGCGATCGTTCGAAATTGTGTGCCGTTTGAGGCGAAATGTGATCATTCGAGATCTAGTATCGTTCGAGGCGAAATTCGATTGTCCAAATGGGACTCAAAATTATCAATGTCAGATTTCACGTTCGAGTGAGTTTTATAATCAAGTACCAAAAGATAAACAAAAACAAAAACTAAACACTACAATGCATGCATCTCTGGGTGCGATGGTTCATTGTCATCTCAGAGCATGCCTAGGGTCCATTCTCGATCCCGTATATGTGTAAGTGACTTAGCTGTTTTATTGTGGAGTTTATGACTTATTCTTTGCCATTCCGGTCAATTGATGACAAGTTGACGCCTCGATCTTGGGCAATTCCCATTCGATGCAGATGGTGGTTGCTCCTGTTCCACTGCTGCTGCCCGAGTTCTCACGTATTGTAACAGCCTTTCGTTCTGGACATGTCCCTCAGTCTCATCCCTTATGTGCCTACAGTCCTTTGTACTATGCCCATTCTGCTCATGAAGCAAACATTATTTTTTTGATTTCTTTTCATCGTTTGTAGGCAGTCTCCTCATTGGCCTTCGATAGACCTGCCCCCTAGTATCCAAATATATCAGTTCCAATGTTTCAGTCAATTTCGTGTAAGAGGTGAATCTCGGTTGCCTTCGTGGACGATTCGATCCATCAAAGCCATCATCTGCTCTCCATTTTCCTTTATCCTTGTTTGAACCTTCCTCGGGCGGACCTTCACCTTGCACAGCATTCACTCCGGCTTGTTTGCTCGTGCATCTTCCTATCACAGAACCTTTCCGCTTCATGATAAAACTCACTAAGATCCATAGGTGGATCCAATGCCAGTGAATATTTGAACTCCATGCCATCAGCAATTCTAGATACAGCTGCCATCAAAACCATGGATGGATCTGAACGATCCACCGATGCCACCGCGGCATTAAACAGTTTTAAGAAACTCCTCAAGGACTCTCCAGTCCTTTGCTTTAGTGTTGCCAAACTCATCACATTTTTGGGTCTCGAGATGTGAACCCTAAACTGCCTCATAAACCTTTCGATCAATTCCGTCCACGTGCCAATAGAGCCACTTTCCAACTGTCTGAACCATAGTGCAGCTATATCCGATACGTACAAGGGGAAGCACCATGCCATGACTTCCTCCGATGCCCCCAGTACTTCCTTGTGTCTCATGTATCTCGTCAAATGAACAACGGGATCTGTTTTTCCATCATATGTCTCAAGCGTTGGTAGTTTGAACTCCGGTGGATTCCTAGCCTGCCTGATATTTGGAGCAAATGGACTTCTATTTACATCCTCGAGATCCCTGTTCACTAATCCTCCACGTATAGCTCATCTTATCATCTCCGCAAGCCTGTCATTGTCCCCAATGGTAGTCTCCTATCATCATGCCTAAGCTTCCCCCCGAGTCTACGAGGGAATTCCAAAATGTACTCCTCTGGACGCGCATCCACATTCTGATTCGCACCAAGCTCCAAGGGGTCGATCGCAGGTCCTCTGGCATCACGATCAACCAGACCCGTGGGCATGAATCCTAGCCCTTGGGGATCAATACCGGTCCCTCTGGAGGGATCGGTGCCGATCCCACTTGGATGGCAGGGTACTGCCCCCACTGCGCTGTTCCATTCCTCTGTCTATTAGCTATGTTCCCATATTCCCGGTTCTGATTTGGATTTTGCATTCCAATAGCTCCTATCGCTCTAACCTGTATGATTTGTTGGAGTAGATTATGCATCATCTCCTCCTGTCTTTTCAACATCCTCTCCTGTATAGCATTCATCATCGTTTCCATTTCATTCCTAGTGACGTAGATAGATTCTTGATTAGCTCCAGCTCCTGAGGAAGCCTCTTGATTCCCTCCATGGTGATTCCTTTCCGACAGCACTCTCCTTATTGATTGCCTAGCCATTGCTATCTTGATCCAAGTATCCAAGTTTCCAAATCAGCGGGTGCAAGTTTTTCCAGTGAAAGCACCAAAATGTTGGCGTCGAAATTGGCCACCAATACCCAATTATGTGAAAGCACCAAAATCCAATCCAGTCACAAAAGTATGAAGAGAAATAAATGAAGAACAAAATTAAAAACAATCAGAAAGCAAGTATATAGAGACACAGGTTCATAGTGGTTCGGCTAACTCCGACCTACGTCCACTCCAAAGATTTTACTTTTATTAGCTTATACTGTTGATTACAGTTACAAATCCCAGAAATTCAAGAATAAATATGGTAGAGTCTAGCCTAGGTAGAAGATGAAGAGATGTAGAATCAAGATCTCTTTTCTGAAGCCATGCATGCTGTATTTATAGGTGAAACTTCAGCTATAGGACCTACTTATCTATATGGGTCCACCATAGGGGTCGCTAGGCCCATATCCCCACGGGGAGGGATCGATACCGATCCCTTCCTTAGTTGATTTTCGGGCAGTGATTCCTATGGTGAATTCTTCATGATAAAGTATGTTGGCACTCCAATTTTCATATCGTTTGGATTAAAGGAACTCAAGTTATTGAATGTTGAATGCAAGAATGAACTTGGTTTCTGTCATATGCCGATCCCTTCTAGCCTACAGTGCCGATCCCTCCTTTTTCCATTGAAATATACTGATCCGTGCCATTGAACCAAAGCCTACCGATCCCTTCAAGACCTAGCCTGCCGATCCATCTTAAATAGCGATCCATTCACCTTGCTAAGCCATCAAAGTATACCGATCCCTCCTTGGCTTATCCAGATATACCGAACCCCTTGGTTTATCCAGATATGCGGACCCATTCCTTTTCCAAGCTTTCTTATGTTTCCTCCATGTCGATCCCTCCTCTTCCATAACACCATGCCGATCCCATAATGCGATGTCGATCCCTCATGTTCCAATATACCATGCCGGTCCATGCTACTGCACAATGCTATGTTGATCCCTCCTATGTCAGGGAGGTATTCCGATCCCTCCTATGCCATGAAACTATGCTGATCCCACCTTTGCGCTGAAGGTATGTCGATCCCTCCTATGCCATGGAAATATACCGATCCCTCCCATGTTATGCCGATCCCTTGGGTTTCAAGCTAACATCCATATTTCAAGCACCCTGCATCATTTATCTACAACCTCCATCCAACTCTGGCTTCGTATAACCATTTATACTTGATTTGTGGGCCCTACAATCATCGCTCCACACTCATCAGCCTTGATAATCATGAAGTCTGTTGGTTAGATCCGCCTGTATACCGCCTTGACAAAAAGGCGGGCTAACATTGACCAACAGCTATACCGAGTCTCTAGCATAAATAAATGGATCGATATCGAATCAAGATCGGGTGATGACCATACGCTAATGGTAGCGAACTGCATAGCCCTACTACATATTCCTTGTTCTAGTCATTACCGAGTGTGAGACTTGAGGCTACGTTTTCCCTTTTTAGCAAATCTCACTTCGACTACTAACGCTACAGTCCAAGCAGTAATGCACTACCGGCATTCATCCATAAAAGTTGTTCGTGATATAAACAAACCGAAGGCACTACTTCTACTACATCCTCAAGATTAGTAGCAAGTAGCCATTGCACTTTAAAGAACTCCGTCTTCGATTCCATCATCTTTGAGATGTCCCAATTCGAATGCTTATGCTGGTTCGAAATGGTTTTCGAATAATATATCCAATCTCGGTCTCTTCGAACCAACAAACGATAGTTTTAAAAAAACTAGCCAACATTTGATAGTCGGTTATTTAACTATAAAATAAATAAACAATCAATTCATAGATTTCATTTCACATGGAAACCAAGCGTGGTTAAGTACATAAGCAACCACTACGCCCCCTTTAAGTAATCCTTTCATTAATTAAAACTGCTTTGTAAATACTTGTATAAAAATACTTTTACAAAGATATATTCACAAATCTTCTCTACTCTTTCAATACTTGAAAAATAATAATATACTTATCTCAACTTTATAAGTATATTCACAAAACATTTAACTTTCAAAAGTTAGAAAACTTTTCCATATACTTGTATAAGTATATGCCCAAACATTACATTTCCAATACTTAGAAAATGTATTCATATACTTATTTTTATGGTATAAGTATATTCATAAATCTTAAGAAATATTCCATTTTCAAAACCATACTTAATTGGTTTAAAAACAAATGTCATTTAAAATATAAGTAACAAGAAAACCCAAACAACTTTCCTCTTTTTAGTATTAAGTATGAGAAAAATACTTCTGATACTGTAATTTAAAATGATCATTTATGGAAATTGCTCTCATTCTTTTTATAAAATTATTTTTATAAACTCCTTTTATAAAATTCCTTTATAAAACTAATTTTCATTTAAAAACTCTTCTATATTTACAAATACCTTATATAAAATATTGTTTATAAAACTCCTTTTATAAATCTCCAAATTTGTTTATAACACTTTTTATAAGACACCGAATTCATTTATAAAACTCCTTTTATAAGTTTCTAAATATAATTATAAAATTCCTTTTATAAATTTCATTTACCTATCACAAACCTTCTGTTTCAAAATAGAACCAAATACTTTTCCATAAAACGATCATTCCATATATCATTATAAATCCACAAATGTGATTTATTATTCCAGTTATCAAAATGATATCATTTCCCCTTTTTATAAAATATCACTTATGAATCCATTCCTTTATTTATAAAATATCATTTATAAATCCATTCCACTATTTATAAAATACCATTATAAATCTCTCTTTTATTTATAAAATACCATTTAGAAATCTCTCTTTCTATACAACATTTTACATAATACATTCACAAATATTTATTCCAAAATATTTCTATCTTCTTTTAAAACATAGTCACTTTTTAACAAAAGATGAATTTCCCTTTTTCTTTAAAACAAACATCTGTTATTATATTAACTTTTTTGTAAATAAATACTTTCTGAAATAGTTTTAAAACATTTTCATATATATATATATATATATATATATATATATATATTAGAAAAGGCAAATAAAAAGGTTGAAGTAAAATAGAGAAGTTGAAAAACCATTTCTAAATAAAATACCATCGAAAATTCAATAAGTCACATTTAAAAATCATTCTCTAAATAAAAAACATTTCCAAATCAAAATAGCAATTAATAGTATTTCAAAATACTATAACGAGGCCAGTAGCTACCATAGCACTTAACCAATGCTAATACTATCTTTATCACTAAAGGGATCAAATTTTGACATATATCAATCTCGCATTCAATATGGCCAAACTATCAAGTTTTGACATTCAACAATTTATACAACAGGTATATAACTAAAATTAAAATCAATAGTAACGAGGAATTTGCATTCCCATATAAATTCCCTGTATTTCATTTTAAATATCATTCGCTTTTCAAAGTTGAAATTCAACCAAACCAAACCAAAAATCATTCAAATACAAAATAATAATTATATTTGCTATATATCATATAGTACACATTTAGATGTGAGATAACTCACCAAAATTCCAGTTTACGCTTAAGCGTTTCGGTTTGATCTAAAATCAAACGACGCTCGATTTTAGCTTAAAATTTCACTTGCTCGAAACTCGACAAAACCAATTCCAGTGACTAGATAACTCTCCTACGAGCGCAGTGCAAAATACCGCATTTCGATTGGACCTCGTATAGAGAGATATTCATTTTATAAGTTATTGAGATTTGAATATTAATTAATTACATTATTCTCATTTAAAATTTAGTTACCCAACATAATTCTCTCTCTAATCCTTCTTCCCCCTTTCCTCTAATTACAAATACCTGCATATATGCACGACTTGCACGAACCAACCCTGACACAGAGCTACGCTACATTATGACGCTGCACCACCTCTGATCTCCTTCTCTTCGCGAGCTCCACCTCATCGACAAAAATCTCCATGCTCGACTCCCCTTATCCATTCGCTACCCGCTACCCTAAATGCAATAATGCCGACGTCTCTTTCCACCTCCGATGACCGCACATCACTACATTTTCATATATCGAAGCTCTTCATTCCAGAAACCTAACGCCATACCCCGATTCGATCAACTCCTCCGCAATCGATGACGATCTCAAACCCTAGTCCACTATACAAAACTCGAGATCCCCAAATCATCACCGCACTCAACAACACCTATATAAATTCGAAGATCTTGCCAAAACAAAACCAAAGGATCTAATTCATGATATTTAGTGGATTGTAGCACTCAATTTTGATTTTAAAAGGAAAGGTTGATTTTCTTTTTAACTGTGAATGAATATGAGAGAGAGAGAGGAAGGAAAATGAAAATAAGAGGGAAAGTGGGAAAAAATTTCCAATTGTCAAATTTTCTAAGGATAGGGTTTAGTTTATTTTGTGATTATCGAGATCTTGCTATACAAAATTTTGTTCGCGTCTGAACCGCGAACGACAAAATCAATAATACCATCATGCATAAAAATGCGACAATCTCAAAACAATAGTAAAATACACTGATTATCTTATTCTATGAAATTTCAAAAGTACCAACGTTTGCCATAAAATACGTCAAATGATAATTTAAATATTTTTCAAATTAAAAATAATAGGAAAATCCTATAAATCAATTTAAAAATACATCATTAAAAATCTAATTATTATATTAAAAATTGATTTTCTTAATATTTATTAAATTCGAATAAAATCTGAATATTTAAATAAATTAAATATTCACATTCGAAACATTAAAAATTCAGGGTCGTTACAAGGTAGATTTGAGGTTTAGTAAAAACGAGGTCTAGCCAATCCTTGCCCCATATATATATAAATACACAGACACCCCACACACATACAAACATATATAAGTTGTTGGGAATTTATTAAAAAAATATTGTTTTAATCCACTTGCGGTTGTCATAAAAATCTCCACGTATATATGTATATTTCTGCATGAAAATTTGTATTAAATAATTACTTTCACTTATTTACTCAGATTTCAAAAAGAAAAAGAAAACTACTTTTATTTTTTTATAAAAGTTAAACATATTTTAAATTGGATTTTGAAAACTGAAAAAAAACTAGGAGTTAATAACAAGAAAATAAAAATAAAATTTATTATATATATAGTTTTTATTGGTGCCTTTTCTGATAAAATTAATAGTTTAAACTAGTATTTTTCTTTATTTGTAATATCAAGATAACTGTGAATATGAATATAAATTAAAAAGAAATTTATTTATATTAATGTGTGTATATTTTAATTATTTAATGTATGTATACATTTCCTTTGACATTATCGTTGATATAATCTTAACTCATATGATTATTAACCCTAAGTCACAACGATTAATCATACACACCCTAGGTTAGATATACCCTTTTTAATATAAATATAATGTTTATATTGTAAATACGAACATGTCAAAATATTAAAACACAAAATAAATTAAAATCAAATTGATAATTTAAACTTAAGCTGAATTAATAATGAAATATTATTATAAACAACAACAAAATAAATATTTTAAATACAAATTAATTAAAAATATACTCAAAATCTTTTATTAATAACTAATATGTATAAATTTATTATTATCTTGTAAGAACTAATAAAAGGGGCATCCTTTTATCCCACTGCAGGTCCTAATCCAGCATCACGCGCATCATGATTTCTCAAGATGTTGCGGTATTTTCATCCACCTCATAAGATGGCATACTCCATGTTTTGACTCCTGCATCTTCCTAACCCTAACATGCAAATCCCTAATTCCTACATCGCTCTCCCACTTCCCCCTTACAACCTTACTAATCTCGTGATCACTCACCTATTGGTTTGGTAAGGAGTTCAAAGATTGCATGAAGTCAGATCTCGATGTTGCATGAAGTAGTTTGGGTTATTGATCTAGATATAGGAATAGTTTGAGTAGTATTGGCTGCAAACGAGTTGGGTTGCAGACTTGGAGTTTGGGTTTGTCGTGGGTGGGAGTGATGCATCAGCTGTCAGGCAATAATGAGTTTGCCGCCGAGGTTCGGTTGAGGTCACAACTTGTCTAGGGGTTTCGATTAGTCTTGCGTTGGTGGTCTTGCAGATTTAATTGCATGGTTTTCAGAAGGCGATAATTGCGGTTGCGGGTTTAGATTTGGTATGGCTAGTCTGTGATTTGAGGCTCTATTTGTTTAAAATGCTAAATTATGAATTTACTAACTTGTTTGTTTGCATTCTAAAACTTCTAATTAAATTTATTAATTATCATTCACAGTTCAGAATGAATAATAAGAAAGAAAAAGGTTCTAAATATTTTTGTTCGAATATGTGATTCTAATCAGAAGAATAATTAAAAACAAACAACAAAAAAGTTCTAAATTAGAAATCAGAACTTATATTAAGAACTTCTTAATAAAAACAAATAGAGCCTAAGAGGCAGGTGGGTTACATATGCAATTGCAAGCCTGATGAGATAAAATCCGAGCTGGGTGTTGAACAATAGAGTCAGTTTCTAGCCATGGATTTGGGGAAGTGAATATTTGGAGAGTTTTGGATGCTGTACTCAGACAGAAATAGGTGTTGCAGAGGAGACGGTTACAAAGGTGAAGATGTAAATTGGGTTTCATATTTGCAGTAGATGTAAAGTAGAAAATGGTAGAGTAAATCCAGATTACAAAGCAGATCGTAAATTCATATTGAAATTAAACGCAGGAATGAACACTGCTTTGATACTATGTTAAGATTGTCGAATAAAACCAAATAAATGAAGAAGGGAAGGTGAGAGAAGAAGAAACGAAAACCCATTAAAATGTTATATCTTCATTAATTATTCAACAACACATGACTGATTTTATATATAGAAAGTGTTTATACAATAGATAATGTTGTTGTAACGGGAAAACACTAATATCAAAATATTCTCTAACATATAATAATCTTTTAAAAGTTTATATGTTAGATTTTATGTAATTTGATCAATATTGATTTATATGTTGTACGATGAAGATTAATCATCCATACAACAATTATTTTAAGAATTATTGAATTTAAAAAGATTTAGAGTTGGTTTATACATATGCATAATAAATATTATTAGAAAGATCATAAATTTTTGGTTAAAATGGTCCATTAATTTGGCATTTTTACAAATATTATTGTGATTTGAAAATTTAATCAAAATAAGGTGCGTAGCACTGATATAGATGTGGTTATAACAATGATTTTACAAGGAAAATCCAACGTAAGGCTTAATTTTTATAAATTTGTACCTTGGTCTTTTTGTCTATTTTAATTATAAAGAGGGTATATCACCCAAATCTCTGTTTCTATTATTTATTATGGAAAGTCTATTGAGGGATAAAATAAACATAAAACTTAACAGAATTAATCTCAATTGTTGGATCTCCGCTTGATTTTCACATCAAATGTAAATTCAATTAAATACAACAATCAAGATATATTATGTCAAATATTCTGTTTATTTTATCTCAATAGCCAATGTTATCTTTATTTATCATCTAGTTGCATATTCTATATGATTATGTTTTCAAGTATCATTTCATTTCATTACTTTATCCTTTAGTATCACTTGTTTTCATTTTTTTGAAATTAGGTGCTTAGATGGTAGTAAACAGTTGTACTAAAAGTATAATGTAAAGATCCCGGACTCAGCCTTGGAAAATCGGCACCTGTACTTCACTTGTACTCAAATGTCGTAGATTCAAACGCCGAATCTGGCTCCCCGGAGCTTATAACACAGTAAGTATAACAACCCAATGGAAGAAAGAAATGAATAATATCATATACATCACAAATGATACAATATCCAGAATATGATATACAACAATGATATCAATATGATACAAGAATATCAGAGATAAATAATGATACAGCGGAAAACAGAAGTGATAGCTCCAAATGGTCCACAAAGGAGAATGAGTCCAACATCAAGCTCGAACCACCATCACGTTGCACCAAGAGAAGCAAGGTCAGTCATGGACTCCAAAACTGAACTAGCTCCCGATAATCTACTAAACCTAAATATCTGAGAAACCCAACTCTAGACTGGCCGTGTGGAAAATTGTGGGCACCCAGAGTTTAGGAAGGGAATAATAAAACTCCGAGTCAGTCATGGGACTGGTGTGAGTAACAAAAACAGTTTATCTTTAAACAAACAACAAAAGAATTTTTAACATTGAAATCCGCAATGTTTTTGGAAAATGAAACTACCATAAGACCTCCCACTACACACACAATGCAATCGCAGATTTGGAGGAGATTTCTTCTTATGATAGTCAAACATGCTTACTACGCAAAATTCTTTTGATATTATTAATAGTGCATAGTGTACAAAATTGTTTCGAAAATACAATATTAATCTTAGCCAGCATAGGTACCATTATATTATGCCTACCATAGCTGCTATGTTAAATAGCAGGTTCTACAACTAAAACCGTATAAGGCTCGTATTGTTTCTTTGGATTTTCCAACTAATGTTCAGGCTAAGGAACTTCCTACTGCCACATGGGTACGCCTCTGGATGGACGTCCCGAGAACTAACTAGCTCTCTGCCAGCACAAGGCCGGGTTACCTCTTACACTAAGTAACTACTACACGACCCAACGGTCCTTTTGGACCTTTATCCGAGGCCTCGATCACACAGCAACAATCACACAGTAAATGAGATTGGAGCAAGCACACAGGTAAATATCTGGGCTCCATACCATGATATCACCTTTTTCCAAAAGGAAATGACATACCCTAAAGGGAGCGACCCTCATAACCTTGCCGCATCTTTCCTGTTTCGACCATTTCCAGTTTGTGAGGTTCGATGAGGTCTCGTCCACAAAGCTACGCTTTTTCACAAAGCCATGCTTTGATCAACAAATGACCATCAACACACAGCAACACTTAGCATGCCACACTACCAAATTGGGAGTATATCACTGATAACCTTCAACTACATAACCTCTGAGCTCGTATGTCTCAGAGAAGGGTGTTAAGCTAAGAGAATAAATTCTCCGCCACCAAACAGAAATGTATTTTGAAAGAAATCAGCTTCATATCTCAAAGTGTAATGTCAGACATACAACCATACAAGTCTGTTTCGGGTTCGAACAGAACCGAAGGCACTTCCAAAGAAGCCCTTGCAAATCCGAATAATTTCTAATCACGTCCGAACTTCCCATCACAAAGGGTGATAAAATCTCTATACCGGAGATCAGCCGATGCAGAGACAATCAATGGTAATCCTTTCATTTTCGAAAATATCCGGTCTTCACCACCGGTCTTCAAATGCTATCCATTTACGTCGTATCATTATTCGGAATGTGTTATATGACACAAAGTCCTCTCCCGGCTAAACCGAATAATGAGCGCAATATTTAAAAACATATGGATAATGGGATTTCAGTTAAATCACAACTTATTATCCAAAACTCTCTTCAAATGGTTTAAACACATTACCATTTTAAATCTGTTAAAAATAAACAGATTCAATTCACAAAGTTCACCCAGTTTCACAAAGATCTATTCATAGATTTTCCAAATCAATTTCCATTTAAATTGGATTAACTCATCCAATTTTTAAATCAAATATTTAACTTATAGCTTTCAAAACAATTCCATTTCGATTTCAATCTTGAAATTCTTTTAACACAAATTGGAAATTCATTTCTTATATGAAAGCTTCTATTATTTGAAACAATTAGTTTTCATTTCGGAAAATCTGATTCATTTATACGAATTAAAATCCTTGGGTTAAATTCAAATTCTCAAACCAATACTTTAAAATGGTTTAAATTCATATAAACACATTCATAACATCTTTAACCATAATTTCCAGACATGGAATTCAAATTAAATTATTTAAATTGGAAACTTCACCAAGTTATTCAAAATAACTTTTATCTTAAAAACTTCTTTTCAAAAGCTTTAACATTTAACCCAAATCCATTTCCAAAATCAATTGAAATTAAAATTTCAATTTCAAAAACATTAAATTTAAATCATCTGTGACTTAATCGATTTCCTTGTGAAATCCATATTTGTGTGTGTTAAAGTGTGGTCCAGGGGTTTCACACAATAGTGCAACAACATTCAATCATCACAGATTAAAATACAGAAATATAGTTGATAAGCGGTATAACTATAACGCTTATCTTTTATTCACAAATCACAGATGTATATAAATTACAGATAATATATTACATTCATCCCAGATAAATAAACTACAGTACAAATCACACACAAATCAGAATATATCACAAAACATCACATATCAGGGATATCAACCGATTAAATCATCCAATATAATCCAAACATCCATAGGTAAAGTCAATTTAATTATCTGATTAATTTAAATCAGATTAATTACTTATGAATAATTTACTAATCCTGGTTAATTAATATTAATTAATTATAAACCATATTAATTAATTATCCTTAATTAATTACAACAAGTGATTATCCATAATCACTTATATTAATAAATCACAAATTAATTATCTTGAGTAATTATTCTTTAATCACTTGATTAATCGATCATTAATCATAAATTATTTATCCTTAATTACTTTCATTAAGTAATTATCTTTAAGTAATTAATTATCCTTAATTACTTACATGAATTAATCTTAATTAATTGGTTATCCTTAATTAAATCATATTAATTAATTACATTGGTTAATTCTCCTTTATTAATCACTTTAGTTAATTAACCTTTAATTAATTACGTTAATTAATCACCCTAATTAATGCCATTAAGTAATTAATATTTAATTACTTTCATTAACAAATTAACCCTTTATTTAATTACATTAAATAATTATTCATTAATTAATCACCTTGATTAATTAAGTAATTAACTATTACTTAAGCTTTAATTAATCCCATTCAATAATTGATTATCCTTTATTCACCAATAAACGATTCTTAATTAATCAAGAACTAATTAAGTAAAGGTAAACCCCTTTCCTTAATTAATTATTTAATTACATCTTTATTAAATTACATATAGAAACATTTAACAATTAATTATAAAATTACCTAATATATAATTATTTTAAAACAAATAAATTTAAACATTTAACTTTAGAATTAAGTCTTTGAAAAATTTGTTTAAACTTGTTTTAATAAATTACTTTAGAAATTTAGTTATCATTTTATAAAATTTAAAACCTAGTAAATCTTTTCCTTTCAAATTTTAAAACCTGAAACTTTAAAAAAAACCCAAGCCATACTTACACGAATCCATCCCGATATCCAACCCGAGAATATCTCATCTTCTCCAACACTACAGCAATGCCAAATACAAAAGTGCACGCGTGCACCTACACCACTGTTCCGATCATCACTGATCGATGCCCCGACCATCCACGAGTCACCCTTGACCTCGTCGACGAACTCCATCACCCAGTTCCAACGAATTCGTCCAGAATCATAATCAAGCACACAAGCACTAACTGGAACAATTTTCGATCGAAAGAACCACCTCTGGCCACCACCTCCAATCACCTGAACTTGCGCCACCACGTCTAGAGCCTCGCCGTTCAACCACGTACCCATTCCTCCACCTCCGATCGTTTCCAGATCACTCATGACCACGCCATTGCTTTGATTTTAACAACGACCATACTCGCACCTAAAACCCTAAACTACCCTTGATCAGCCATCACGACCGACTAAAAATCCATCTTCCATTTTTCCGATGATCCCCGAGATCCCAGCCCCCTTCAGACTTCAGCCCTGATCGCGACGAACAACACTTCATCGATCAACGGAAATCGCCTATTTTCCTTTTCTCGTTCAACTCCGGATTTCTCGATCGATACAACACGAAAAATCTTGATTTATATTCTAAAAATCATTGTTTTTAAACACGAATCTATTTATATAACCAAAATTTAAAAACAAAAACATTGGATTTCCATATTATAAAGGATTTTACTGTAATTTCTTTTTTTCTAAATATTTACCATATACTTTTATTTAAAACTATTTTTAGAAATAACATCACATTGTTATAATCATTTTCCTTTCAGAGATCATAACCTATAAGAGTTTGAGGGAAAAGAAATTGATTTTTTTTTGAACTTATCTTTAGCCTGGAAAAGAAAACAGAGGTGTGTTCATACATATACAGGCATGCACATCTACATACATATATATATTTTCAACATGCAAGCATATTTTATAACTAGACAACATTTTTATAATATGTTCAAACATCAACCACAAACATCAAAACATAGAGGCAGATATAAGTGTGTTTGCTCACAGTGGTTTTGAAGAAAGAACAGAGCCTTCCTTTATGTTGAAACAGCCTTGTGAAAATGCAAACTGAAGTCTTCAATTTGATCTCTGGCTTGAGTTGATTTGTTTGTTTGAGTTGGAAATGATATTTATCTCAGGTTTACACAGTTTCAGATGGACGAAAATAAAATGAGGAAAGCTTTGATATAAATGAGTTACAGGGTGATAATATGTTTTGTACAATATAGGGTAATTGTATTTGTACAACCATAAGAGATATTTTTGCTTTGGGTGGCTGATGGTTACATTGGTGTACTAGAGATATTAATTAGGCTTGCATTTATTAACATTGTCATACTTATCCATTGTTTTATATTTCGTATGTACTAGTGTCCTCTTATATAAGCTTGCTTATCTTCTTTTTTTTTGTGTTGTCTGGTTACATTCTTGAGCATATGATGTTGTCTCTTTATGCAAGCTATATTTTATTTTCTTCATTCTTTTACAAGTCTACATATATACCTTTGTTTCCTTTTACAATCTAGTACATTCATTTCCTGCCATGTTTCATTTTATTATTCACATCCAATTTTTGATTTGTTTCTTTTTGACTTGTCTTTATAGTATTACTTTATAAACAAATTCCTATTGTAATTTGTTGTTATATTTTAGCTAATGGGTTACTTTTATATTTATATACTTTATCTTATATAATTTGTATTTTTATTTTTAAACCATTTATTTACAATTTTAATTCAAAAATTCAATTAATTATCAATTTAAATTTAATTAAAATCCGGGGTCGTTACATATAAGCTACTATATAACATACTATAAGTTAATATATGTCTGGGCGATTCAAATCACTCTATGCATGATTTGAACATGTGACCTCACGGACCAAAGCCAGAGCATCTAACCATTGGAACAGTGGTGCTGAAGATTTTGTTTATTTTCTTATTTCTATACTATAGTTTTATTTATTGTTTATAATAATTATAATACTACTATAGACTCTTGTTTTGCACCTACCGCTACTTTTTGCTATCAACGGTTATTAGCGAGGAAGTAAGTAAAAGGAGATGAGAAATTTTAGGGGTTTGACAAGATGTAGAATAATTAGAACTGCAAATTTCAGGGGTTTCAAGGTTGACATTATGGAAATGGTCAGTAGTTAAACGACCAACCGCTGATGTGGTGACAGTATGCTTTTGGGGCGACGGACTCGACGCTCGGGGCCTACCCAGTGTAAGGCTCGGTGTTATTGAAACTGGTCCACTTGCCCGAAGCTACTCGCTTTGGCTTCGCTCCAAATGGGAGCAGGTTTGAAAAAGGATCTTAGAGTGTCTAGGGTTGGGCCAGGAGGTCTCTTAACGCCTTCTTTTTTCTTCCCATCGGAGTTATTTCACAAAGACTTGCCATGGTAACGGAGAAAGGGGACAAGCACACTTGAAAAGCGCAGTACAGTTGACTACAAAGGAGTGGCATTGATTGCATAGCGACATGGGAAGTGGATGGAAGAGTGACTATTTTGGAGAGAAGTTGTGAATGGGTTGGAGATAAGTCGCGACCTACATTCTGTCCTTATGGATAACTTTTGAAGTTAAAGGCCAAAAAACTAAAAATTGGACACAAGTTTGTTATTAAAATAAAATTCCCCTTTTTTATATTATTTTTAATCAATAAAAGTTGAATTTTTAGTTTGAAATAAACATTTTGTCTTTTAATAGATCACTTGAAAATTATGTATCCTTACCTTTTTAATGTAATAAGCTGAAGACTGAAAATGCCCATCGATTGATTCATGTAATTACACATAGTACTAGTTAATATAAACCATATAGTACATGATTTTTTAATTCATGGTATTGGGGAAAAATTACTGTAACACCCCGTAATGGCTGTGAAGAACCGACGATCCTGAATGTGATTTCTAATTTAAGTTTATATGTGGATTGTAGCATATAATTCAATCATGTTGAGGTCAACCTTTTTAGGTCACAGACCAAAATATAACTAAAATGGCAAAAGGAAAGCAAAATGAGAGAATGCATGGTTTTATAATGGTTTGGTTATGCCTATGTCCACTATAATAGATTATTATTACTATATTTCACTAATTTTTATAGAGATTACAATTGTAGAACTTAAAATCAAGGATTTGAGTTAGAGAACCGACAAGGTCATCCCTTAGTAAGTAAATGAATAAATAGTTGAATTCATCCTTTGTTGTTCTATGTATGTTGTATTTATAAGCGTAGATAAAGATATTTAGGGCCTTAGTTCATGAAGAATATCCCAAGAAACTTGGCCAAGGAAGATCCATTATATTCCTAAAAAGAGGCAAAGGAATAGGGATGCATTGACTCAATTGAAATATAGAGTGCACGTCAATCAATACCGATCGATGTCTATTGACCAGTACTGATCGATGGACTTGTTCCTATCCTCTACAATATTGCTTCTTAGCTAGTTATCCATTGTAGCTTTGTGCTCTAGCTATTGTAACTGGGCCAACACGTAGCAGAGTAAGTGAGTAAATTTCAAAAAAATTATTCCATTTGGTTATTTATTTGGCCTGTGAGGTCTAATTTTATTTAGATCTTATCAAATTTTATTTAGATCTTATCAAATTTTACTTTAAATAAAATCAATATTTTATTTAATTTTATAAATAAGATTTTATTTTTATTTAAGTTTGTATCATATTATATGGTATGTGTATCATATACGCATATGTGTGTACGTGCCTGTGTAACATAATAAGGTGTACATGGTTTAACATTCCCATATATAAATGTTGTGATTTACACCATAATGGACATGCTAGCCTCTCCGAATACATTAGTGCTATCAATATATACATAAATACATACATATACATACATACATACATACATACATACATATATATATATATATATATCTGTGTGTGTATGTATGTATTTATGTATGTATATGTGTGCGTATGTATATGTATAGATGTATGTATGTATGTACGTATATGAAGTATATATGTATATGAGGTATATGTTATATATATATATGAGTGTGTTTTATTTGTTATAAATATTAATTATAAAATGTACAATTTTATATAACATATATATGTACGTATGTATATATCAAATTAACATTATTTAATACAATAAATTAATTTTATATATTTATTTGTATTTTAAAACAATTCTAAATTTAATATAATAAATTAAATTTAAACATTTATGTATAAAATATTTTCAAATTTATTAAGTGATGTACATTAAATAAATTTAAATGCTTTATGTATTTATATATAACATAGATAAATATATATATATATATATATATAATAAAGTTGTAAATAAATTTATACATACATATGTCAAAATAGGATTCGGTTGTACCAAAAAATATTTCTGTAAATTTACTTTTTTATAAATATATCTCCTTACGAAAATACAGTTAAAATTTAAAAAAAAATTAAATTTCAAAACCAATTTTAAATGATTAAATTTTATATTGCAGTAATTATAAATATATTATATAATTGTATATATTTGTTATATATATTTGTATTTAAGTTTGAATAAAGGGATATATTCATATATTATATTTAAATTAAATATTTATATTAATTAGTTAATTTTTTAATCCAAACTTTAATTATACATATACAAAATTAATGAAATATTGTGCAGAAATTATATGTTTACATATTATATTAATTTTATTTCTAGCATTAAACATAAGCTAATAATATATTTAAATTCGAAAATATGATTTTTTTTAACTCTAACCGTGAGCATGTGTGTGTTATATAAAACAATCTTTTTAAAAAACGTGTGTATGTCTATGTCTATATATATAAATATATATATATATATATAAAATCCATCCCATGGCAACAACACTGATATATACAGATTTGTGATATTCGATTACTATCTAAACATATATACTATATTGATCATTATATATAATATATAAAAATTATAAATGAGATTATACCTCTGTCTAAAGCCTTGATAGCACACTTCCAACGTTGAATTCGAACTCCTTGGAGCATTTTTTGTATCCAGAAGATGCTACCTTCTTGAATGCAGCTACCCCTGAAGCTCGTATACTATTTCTGCAATGATCCGCATTTTTGAATCGAAAGTCAACACCGAACACTACCTCTGCGTTCAAATGTCAAACAACCAATCGAAAAAAGGGCAGATTATTATGGTAAATAAAAAGAAAAAAATAGAGAACAAAGAAAATCAGAATCTTACAGTGGAATCGACAACATATATAACATAATAAGGATAGTAAAATCTGTCGCTCCAAAAATACAGAGTATAACAGAATTAAAAAAAACCTTATCACTGGATAGTTATAAAATCCCGACCTTACAATTGCTGATGTGGATACTTTATAATACAGTGGAAAATAAAACACTATAATAGGTAAACCTCCAACTCCTCTCCAAGAACTCCTTAACATCAAAGCCAACCTGAGAAAATACTCGGTCTGACTCGAGCATTACAATAAAATAACACCCAGATCAGTTTGGAAATACTAGCGTGAGAAACCTCAAATAATGGGGAACATATAAAAGTTTCGTGAGACCACCCGCCAACGCGGACCAGGTTTTTACCTCCCCAGAATAACATCCATATAGGAAAGAGTGGAGATAAATAACAGGAAACAAATCCAAATAAGAATGGGCATACATAGTATTAAAAACCAAACTTGAAAGAATGAAAATAATCCAACCAAAATCTAATGGGACAGAACGGATGAAACAAGATAACTGTCCAAACTTGATAGAATGGACAAAATAAGGTAACAATCCAAACTTGATAGAATGGACAAAATCAATACTTAAACCCCGCGAAGGGTGGTTGACTCTTTAAAGAAAAGCATACTCAAAGGTTCGAATTAAATAAGGAAAGGAAAATTTCCAACAAATGCCTAGGAGGGTGCATCCCCTTAAAAGAAGTATACCTCTAGAAATATACTTGAAAACCCTGGGAACTCCAAGCCGGCCCCCGCCAATCCTTACCAAGAATCCAAGCATTTCGTATCTAAATGCGCAAAACTGAATCCAACCTAGATGAGATGTGAAAATACCCTAATGGGAGTAACCCCACATAACTTGGCCCCTAAAAAACATGCGCTTTGGTTTAGTCATTTCTGACAAAGGATAACAAAGCTCAAAAGAGCAGCAAACTGTTTTTAAGGTGATAATGCACCATAAAGAAAGCTGAATTCGGTAATTAATAAATCAACTATCGACGATAATTTAAAATGATCATATATGGAAATTAAATATCATATACTTAACACTACTCGTCGATTCCAAACAAGTGCTACCTCTCGGTTGAAAATGAAGCCAGACAAGTTGAGGTAGTATTACATCTAGGCATCGTCTTGATGACATTTTTAACCTTCAAGGTAGTAACATATTGAAGTCTCAACGTTTAGCATTAAAAGCATGACTAAATCCTTTCCATATAAGCGATATCGTTTATGATTTTATTTTTCCATAACCGAATCGAACTTTACTTTAAAAACTAAACTTGTGCTTGATTTCCATATTACAGTATTGGTAAAACGATTTTAGAAATACCTTTTAAAATATTCTTTTAAAAGACAAATTTTATAATACTAAGTGTATTAAAAACAAGGGTCAAAAACAAATGTCAATAAAACATTGTTTACAATACACCCAAAACAATTTACCCTTAGCTTTATTTATAAATAATTCCTTTTAAACGATTTTCTCATTTACAAACCATTATTTATAAATTTAAAACAATATTTATTATCCTAAAAGAAAATAAAACAATTTAAATACCCTTATAAATTTTAAAACAATATTAATTATCCCAAAAGATAATCAATCACATTTATAATCTGTTTTAAATAACAAATCCATGATCTTTAATAAAATAGTTAATTATTTCCAAACACTTTTGTTAACCCGCCTTTTGGTAAGGCAGCATACCGGCGGATTTAACCTAATCAACTGCATAGTTATTGAAGTTGGATTGTCACGAACTTGGTTTTGATTTGAATGAATGAATGGATGATCGATTACAGATAGTAAACATGATTATGAGGCCAGGATATACCATAGTCGATGGACAAACAGCACTGGATACTTGAAATATGGGTTTCGAAAAAAGTCGAGTTGTTTCGGGTTGTTTGGAGTTTGCTTCGAGTCACACCTAGATTTACTTTGGGATTTCAGGATGGTTGCTTCGAGTCAGATAAGGCCTTGCTTTGGGACATGAATCTTGGAGGGGTCGGCATAAAGCAAGGGATCGGCAATGGCTTCGGGTCGGCTGTGCAATGGCTTCGGGCCGGCAGCTTGCAGGCCTTGGGTCGGCATAAAGCTTTGGGATCGGCATCACTAAGGAGTCGGCATGTTTGGACGACTTCGGGTCGGCACTGCCGCAAGCTTAGGTCGGCATAAAGGAAATGGGATCGGCATGTTAGAGCACTCCAAAGGGATCGACATTTACACTTACTTCGGGTCGGCTATGTTTTTTCCCCGGGTCGGCTATGGGAATCAGGTCGGCAATGAAGTTCTAGGGTCGACATGTTTTCTGCTTCGAGTCCTAATGCAATTTGCTTTGGGTCGCATGTGCATTCACTTCGAGTCATGACCAGGGACACTTCAGGTCGGCATGTCAACTCAGGGTCAGCAGTGATGAAGGGTATGGGCTCGACCATGGTTCTAGTGGGCCTATATCGGCGAGGAAGCCCAACAACCGAGATTTTATCTATAAATATAGGATGCAGGGCTTCAGAAAAGGGATTTTCTCATTCTGTTTCCCTTTATCTTCTACCTAAAGGCTACTCTGCCATTATTGTTTCAAAAACTCTGGATTGTAATTGTAATCAATTCTCTAGCAATAAAAAGGAAATTTATGGAGTGGACGTAGGCCGGAGTTAGCCGAACCACAATAAATCTCGTCTTTTTACCGCTTTCTTTTTAATTTTTACTGTTCTTCATATTTATATCCTTTTCATATATTCTATCTGTGTTTTGGGTTCTATGACCGTGAATTAGTGCTTTCACTTGCAATTGGGTGTTTGTGGCCAATTTCGACGCAAATATTTTGGTGCTTTCACCGAGAAAGCTAGCACTCAGGAATTTGGAAGCTTGGATTTTGGATTTGAAAGCTTAGGAACTTGGATTTGGAAAGCAATGGCTAGGCAATCAACAAAGAGACAAAGAGCAAAGGACAAGATGGGAACAATGATGGATGCTATGCAGGAAAGGATGCTGAAAAGGCAGGAGGAAATGATGCAGAACTTACTCCGGTAGATTGGACAAGCTGGAGCGCAGAACCAAGGAAAAGAAGCAAGCAGGATGTTGGATGGAGCTATGGATTTTGGCATGGATCAGAACTTGGATGCACGTTTGGAGGAGAATGATCTAAGATTCCCTCGTGGACTCGGGGGCAGGATGGGAATGTTGGTCGGAAACAACCTATGGATGCTGGAACAACTGGAAATTGAAATCCAGTACTCGGAGCGGAAATTAGCGGGCTTAGAAATGGATTGGATCAGCTGGGGGCAAACCCCGACCAAGGAGAATGGATTTGGATGGCTTTGCTTGGAAATGGATAGCGGTGATGGAACATGAGTAGTCACCATCCGCCACAAATCGGAGCTAGCCCGGCTCAAGGGCACAAGTCGTCATCTCTTGATGACATGAACTAAATAACTAATAATAAATCCTACACCAAAGCGGCTAAGTCACTTACACGCGTACGAGATCATGAACGGTCCTTAGGCATGCTCTGAGCTGGCGATGAACCGCCATAACAAATGATATAGAAACTCACTCGAACGTGGAATCTAACATTAATAATACCGAGTCCCGCCCGAACACTCACATCTTGCCTCGAACGGCACCCGACCACGAACGATCACAATTAGCCTCGAACGGCACCCGACCTCGAACGGTTACAATTCGCTTCGAATGGCACCCAACCACAAACGGTCACATCTTGCCTCGAACGGCACCCGACCACGAACGGTTACAATTCGCCTCGAACGACACCTGACCACACAACCACGAATGGTCATAATTCGCCTCGAACGGCACCCGACCACGAACAGTCACAATTCGCCTTGAACGGCACCCGACCTCGAATGGTCACAATTCGCCTCGAACGGCACCCGACCTCGAATGGTCACATATCGCCTCGAACGGCATACGATCCCGAACGATCGCTATTCACAATCAGGTAAGATCATTAATCTCTTCACAGGTCATCGTTAGATTCTGAACATCAGGCTTGTAGCACTACAAAACACACCTTCCTATCGCAAGGCATGTTTTGGGGGGCAAAGTGTTAACCTGCCTTTTGACAAGGCAACATACATGCAGATTTAACCCAATCGACTGCATAGTTATCGAAGCTGGATTGTCACAAACTTGGTTCTGGTTTGAATGAATGAATGGACGATCAATCACGGATAGTAAACCTGATTATGAGGCCGGGATATAGCATAGCCGATGGATAAATAGCATTGGATACTTGAAATATGGGTTTCGATAAAAGTCGAGTTGTTTCGGGTTGTTTGGAGTTTGCTTCGAGTCACACTTGGATTACTTCGGGATTTCAGGATGGTTGCTTCGAGTCAGATAAGGACTTACTTCGAGTTATTTTGGGATCGGCATGAATCTTGGAGGGGTCGGCATAAAGCAAGGGATCAGCAATGGCTTCGGGTCAGCTGTGCAATGGCTTCAGGTCGGCAGCTAGCAGGCTTCGGGTCGGCATAAAGCTTTGGGGTCGGCATCACCAAAGGGTCGGCATGTTTGGACGACTTTGGGTCGGCACTGCCGCAAGATCGGGTGGGCATAAAGGAAATTGGATCGGCATGTTAGAACACTCCAAAGGGATCAGCATTTACACTTACTTCGGGTCGGCTATGTTTTTCCCTTAGGTCGGCTATGGGAATCAGGTTGGCAATGAAGCTCTGGGGTCACCAAGTTTTCCGCTTTGATTCCTAATGTAGTTTGCTTCGGGTCGCATGTGCATTCACTTCGAGTCATGACCAGGGACACTTCAGGTCGGCATGTCAACTACACAGGGTCAGCAGTGATGAAGGGTATGGGCTCGACCATGGTTCTAGTGGGCCCATATCGGCCAGGAAGCCCAGCAGCCAGGATTTTGTCTATAAATACAGCAGGCAGGGCTTCAGAAAAGGGATTTTCTCATCTTGTTTCCCTTCATCTTCTACCTAAAGGCTACTTTGCCATTATTGTTTCAAAAACTCTAGATTGTAATTGTAATCAATTCTCTAGCAATAAAAAGGAAATTTATGAAGTGGACGTAAGCCGGAGTTAGCCGAACCACTATAAATCTCGTCTTTTTACCGCTTTCTTTTTAATTTTTACTGTTCTTCATATTTATATCCTTTTCATATATTCTATCTGTGTTCTGTGACTGTGAATTGGTGCTTTCACTTGCAATTGGGTGTTTGTGGCCAATTTTGGCGCAAACAACTTTCAAATATCATCAGTTAAAATAATGAATTAAATTTAAAACGATCATTAATTAGAATGATTAATTAAAGTTTATAATCATTAATTAAAATGACTTAATTAATATTCAGATCTCGTAAATCAAATAGATTAATAAATTTCAAACATCATTAATTAAAATGATTAATTACATTCAAATATCTAAAATTATGATGATTAATTAAAATCAAATATCATTGATTAAAATAATTAATTAAATTCAAACATCATTACCTAAAATGATTAATTACTTTTAAACATCATTAATTAAAATGATTATTAATTTCAAATATCATTAATTAAAATGATTAATTAAAATTCCATTATCATTAATTAAAATAATTAATTAAACTCAAATAGTCATTAGTTAAAATGATTAATTAAGTATTAAACATCATTAGCAAAAATGATTAATTAAATCTAAAGATAAACCAATTTTAAACATCACTAATTAAATTGGTTAATTAATTTCAAAATCATTAGTTAAAATGATTGATTAATTTAAATTATCATTAATCAAAATGATTAAATTAATTTTATAATTCTGTTTAGTGAAAACACAAGCTCAAATTCAAAACACACACGACATGGTTTAGGGGGTGATAATTAATAAATGATGGTATAGCAAAATCGCTATAACAACACTTAACAAATTAAATGGAATATTAAGATTTATTTTCACTTAAACATCAATATAACAACATAAGGGTGTAAATAGATAATTATTGGCGAGAAACCCCTTAGGGTCTCTTTACAAATTTTCCCTGCAAAATAATGGTTATAGATAATATAAATAATCATATGGTTCCATAGCAATAGAATTATTATGTCATCCATTTTTCAAACAAAAATTCAACCAAACAATCAATTAAACAATTTAACTAACATCCAAGCAATCAATAATAGTTTATAGCATCTTAGATATGATATAGTAAAATTGAATGTGAGTTAAACTCACATTGATTCCAATTTTTGCCTAAGTGTTCCGATTTGAACTAAAATTTAATGGGCGTTCGATTTTAGTCAATAATTCCACTAGCTCAAATCCAACCAAACCAACTCCATTGCAAAGATCTTGATGACATGAGTCCAAGCAAAATAGGGTGTTCGAATCTGACATCGTATGCGAAAGTTATTCAAATTATAAGTTTTTGAATTTAAATAATCAATTTAAATCACTAATTACATTCCTTAATCACCCTTACCCTATAATATATTTCTTCCCCATCCTTGAAACTACCTGTACATGGGCGTATCACATACACAAAGAAACCCACCTCTTTCAAACCTCCTCTCTCCTCCTATCTCACTCGATACTCCATGGATTTTCAAACCGACTTCACCGATGAGCTCCACTACGTAAGTGCTTCTCCCCAGACCCCATGAATGCCAAGCAGCACCCCTCCTCAAGAATCTAACATGGAGCACCCCACTATAGCCCCAAAAACACAGGCTTTGCCTTGGAGGTCCGAACGCCACCAAAACTCCATCGGAGGTGCTAAACTCCTTCCCAAATCCTAATCTCCACTCTGATTCCTCTCTCGATGCCTATATCTCCAAAACTCCTAAGCCATAGTTCATAGCTTCTCACGTCAAACCCTCCTCCACATTGTTTCACTAAAAAACAATACCATGGAATCGAAGCTTTAGCTGATACGAATCCAACGAATCAAGGAATCATGATTTTTAGTAGGGTATGGAATTTAATTTGAATTTTGAAGTTTGATTTGCAAATGGGAATTTCTTGTTTACAGGCCAAATATATAGGGGAGAGGGAGTAAGATGAGCACGCAAATTAGGTATGGGCAGGGTGAAAGAGGTATGGCCTTGAAGTGATTGGGTATGGGCTTGAATTGATGTGAATATATTATTTTATTCGATAATATCCGGCACCGTTCATGACCGAAAATTTCAAACTCCTATCGACGCGTGGCGACTGGAGTTGTATACTAAAGTATACGGAATTTAGACTTTTAAATCGAATTATTTTTGAAATTAATTGATAAGCTTTTCGAGCTCGCACGACCACATAGTATGTCTGATCGTTACGAAACTTGACCACATACAACAATTTATTGTTCCAGATCTAATGGCACTGGTTTTTTCAAAATCCAAGACAATGCCCTGGAATGATAATTTCACTTATTTAAATATCGTTTTATATTTTTGATCCAATTATCTATATATATCCGACCTATTTATTTTTGTAAATAAATTTACAGATTAAATTTATAAATATTATTTATTAACTAAAGGAGTTAAATAAAAATTATTAAATCCATTTAATTAATATATAGTTCATAATTCAAAATTCAAATATTTAAATGATTAATCATATTTGAATTCAAATTATTAAATTTCAAAAATCCTATATATTAAATATTTAAAATTAAATGACCAAAATTCTAGGATGTTACATTCTCCCTCCTTAAAAGAATTTTGTCCCCAAAATTCCTAAGGAAGAAAATGTTTTCAAACCCTTAAGTTTAAAATTATTAATTAAAATGAGTTATTAAAATTGTTAATTAAATCTCAAAATTTTACGGAAAATTTCTGCAGCATCTTCTTTGCACAACTCAATCAGAGCAACTACAAATTGCCTCTACGTGTTCTAAACTATCCAAAGAAAACAAAAGCCAAGTGGCTATCCATAGTCAGGGCATAAAATCATCAACCAATTGAAATTTCTAAATCTATTACGTACCTATTGTTATCTATTTTTGGTAAGTAATTATTATCTCAATGCAAACGTAGGTGCACAAGAATCAAATAGCAATCTCTTGCATACCTATACTTACGAAATCCAAAAGAGAATCAAGCTGACAAAATACAGAGAAAATTCTGTAATATATGTTATGCATCCAATAATCTCAAATGATAAATTTAGATCTAAATGCCCAGGTTTTTTAATTCAAAATTTTATTTTCAAATTTCTTAGACGGGAATCAAATCAAAGATCAAAAATCAAAATGATAAGGAGGCATTCCTCCTAATAAAGTACAGTGAAACTCTAGAATCAAAACAACATGGAGCATTTAGTGTTATTTCGGTTCCTTCAAAAACATCAACTAGTGTGAATAAATATTATTTCTTTCCCAAAATCTTAAAAATCTTTTTTTTTTCAAAATCACCGGGATATAGGTCCTAATAACAACAATTCAAAATCCTTTGTCTATAAAATTAAACTTTATAAACAATGGTATATAAAATCACACAATCAATCAATCAAATTTAATCAAATCAAATCAAATTTCGTATAGGAATAAACCAACACTATCAGTCAATCAATCAAATTCCATAAGAAAAATCTAACGCTTAACATTATTAAAAAGGTCAAATGATTAGCAAACAAATCATAACTTAGGTTCAAAATCTTTCTTGATTGTCCAAAAATATAGATAATTAACTAAGCGTATCATTCTGCTCACCAGCCTTTGGTTATTGCTTAAAAGATTATCCAAACTCACTCAGACAACATGGAAAGTTATACTCTAAATTTATTGGTTTCTTAATTACATTGATTTTTTTTAAATCACTTATACTTCCACTTAGTATTTTATTCAATGCTAAAACTATTTATGAACTATTTCATAAATTTTTACCTAAGTTTTAAAAATATTTTATAAAGGCATTTCTTTATAAAACATCAAATAATAACTTATTCCAATTTATTTACTTGTATAATACTCTTTTATACCCTAAGAGTACATACAAACACAAATTTCATTTTACTTTTTCAAAGAACTAGATGGGTTCAATTAAAATTATGGTTCCCTAAAACCGAGTCAACCTATTATCCTCTTTAACTTAGAGTGTTAAAATGAATGATGTTTTATTGGTTGACCCAAAAACTGCAAATAGTTTACAGTACTTAGATGTTTTAAACAATTATATGGTTTTAATAAAACAATGTTTACCAAAACCTTCCTATCCAAGTTAACCCAATTTAAACCTATCCCTATTTATCTAAGGGTAAAATCTCATTTATCAAAACAATCTCTTATCAGAAATACGTTTTATTTTGAAACCAATTCCCTTTATGGGAACTCAAAAATTAAATACCTAGTTTTTTACTTCAAAAACTCATGTTTAAAATCATACTACATATAATTTTATATATAATAACTTTGAATGATTTATTTATTAAAACTCATTTTGGGTTCGTTCGGGTTTGAATTCATTTCGATCGCACAATGTTAAAGAGAATAATTTACTAAGTACTCCATCACGTTCATCTAAGCATCTGATTGCCACTTAGAAGTTTATTCAGATTACCACAAAACAAATCAAAATCTTTTTCCTCCGAGTAACCCCAAAAGAAAATGCATTCCATTTAAAATTTATTTCCCAAAATATTTTTACTTTCAAGTACTTCCAAAAATACTACTATTTCTTTTCTCAAAATCCTTTTGAAAATATTTTTGAAAATTCCAGGATTTAGATTCAAAAATCCTTTCTAAACACATTTTATAAACTAAATTTATATGGAATTTCCTTTATATGGAATTTCCTTTATATAAAAATCATTTCATATTATAATACTCTTCTTTATCATAATATAATTTTCTCAAATATTTATTCTCTAAAGGTCTTATCCTACCATTTAGATTATATTCAACAACTTTTTTTTATTAAAGTTTAATCCTTAACTCACAATTATTAAAAGGTGAATTTTAACTTAACATTTTCTTCGAACATCTTATAGTCAAATTGTGAAACTTAATTCACAAGGGGTTCATTTTAAATCAAAGCAATAAGTGCTCCTAAATATACCGAGCACAATTCAACAACTAACAAACAATAGTTAATGCTCTTAATTTAATTAAGCATGACTGAACAAACAATAGTGATAATAAATAAATGTTATCACAATCAAACAAATGCATTCTATAACTGTAAAAGGTTTTGAAAATTATCCCTTTATATATATAAAATATAATCCTAGGCAAAATATTTCATTTTCAAAATTTTCAAAAATTCAATACAATGTCCATTGGCCTTGTTCGAATGTTTAGAAACCCCTATTGACACCGTGGAACCCACGTCTCAACCAGAATTCATAAAAACTCAATAGATTAACATAATACGTTATAACAATAACAAATACGCTCTTGAATGTTTAAAGCTCACAAACTCATTCTAGGGTATTACTAACCCTATCTCTAATGAGTTATACCCTACCAAAGCCAAGGTTCATGCTTAACCTTCAGCTCTGATACCATGCTATAATGACCCACCTTTTTGACCAGCGAAAGTCGACATCGAACACTACCTCTGCGTTCAAATGTCGAACATCCAATCAACAAAAGGACAAATTGTTTGGGTAAATAAAAAGAAAAGAACAGAGAAAATCAAAATCTCACAGCTGAATCGACAACATATAATATAACAAGGACAATAAAAATTGTCACTCCAAAAATACAAAGTATAACAGAGTTAAAAACAAACCTTATTAGCTGGACAGTTATAAAATCCCGACCTTACAATTGCTGATATGGATACTATATAATACAGTGGAAAATAAAACACTACGATAGGTGAACCTCCAGCTCCTCTTCAAGAACTCGTTAATATCAAAGCCAACCTGGGAAAATACTCAGTCTGACCCGAGCATTAAAATAAAATAACTCCTGGATCAGTCTGGAAATACCAATGTGAAAACTCAAATAACGTGGAACATATAAAAGTTTTGTGAGACCACGCCGCTAACGCGGAACAAGTTTTTACCTCACAAGAATAACATCCATACAGGAAAGAGTAGAGATAAACAATAGGAAACAAATCCAAATAAGAATGGGCATAAATAGTATTAAAACCAAACTTGAAAGAAAGGAAATAATTCGAGCAAAATCCAACGGGATAGAATGGATGAAACAAAATAACAGTCCAAACTTGATACAATAGACAAAATCAATACTTAAACCCCGCGAAGATTGGTTGACTCTTCCTGTTGCAATTAAAGAAAAGCATATTCAAAGGTTCGAATTAAATAAGGAAAGGAAAATTTCCAACTAATGACTAGGAGGGTGCATCCTTCTTAAAAGAAGTATACCCCCAGAAATATACTTGAAAACCCCGGGACCTCCAAGCTGGACCCCACCAATCCTTACCGAGAATCTGAGCATTTCACATCTAAATGTGCAAAACTAAATCCAACCTAGATGAGATGTAAAAATACCCTAATGAGAGCAACCCCACATAACTTGGCCTCCAAAAAAACACGTACTTTGGTTTAGTCATTTCCGGCAAAGGATAACAAAGCTCAAAGAGCAGCAAATCGTTTTTAATGTGACGATACACCATGAAGAAAGTTGAACCCGATAATTAATAAATCAACTATTGGAGATAGTTTAAAATGATCGTATATGGAAATTAAATATCATATATTTAACACTACTCGTCGATTCCAAACAAGTGTTATCTCTCAGTTGAAAATGAAGCCAGACAAGTCAAGGTAGTCTTACTCTAGGCATCGCCTTGACCACCTTTTTAACCTTAAAGGTAGCAACGAATCCAAGTCTCAACATTTAGCGTTAAAGGTATGACTAAATCCTTTCCATATAAACGATATCATTTATGGAATTATTTTTCCATAACCGAATCGAACTCTGCATTTTAAAACTAAATTTGTGTTTGATTTCCATATTACTTCATTGGTACAACACTTTTAGAAATACCTTTTAAAATGTTCTTTCAAAAGACAAATTTTATAATGCTAAGTGTATTAAAAACAAGGGTAAAAAACAAATGCCATTAAAACATTGTTTACTATAAACCGAAAACAATTTACCCTTAGCTTTATTTATAAATACTTCCTTTCAAAGGAATTTTTTTATTTACAAACCATTATTTATAAATTTAAACAATATTTATCATCCCAAAAGAAAATAAAACAATGTAAATACCTTTATAGATTTTAAAACAATATTAATTATCCCGAAAGATAATTAATCACATTTATAATCTCTTTTAAATAAACAAATCCATGATCTTTAATAAAATAGTTAATTATTTCCAAACACTTTTATATCATCAGTAAACTAACTTTAAAATCTTTATTAAATCAGTTTATTAACTTTAAAACATTTTTATCAAATTAGTTAACTCACTTTAATCACTTTTATTAAAATATTTACTTTAAATATCATTAACTAAAAGATTTATTAAATTCAAATAATCATTAATTAAAATGAATAATTAATCTCAAACATCATTAATTAAAATGATAAGTAAATTTTTAAATACCATTAACTAAAAATATTAATTAAGTTCTAATAATCATAAATTAATTAGATTAATTAAATCCAAACTTTATTAGTTTAAATGATAAATTAAAACATCATTTGTTAAAATGATTTTTTTTTGCATGGCAAGTCGGTAGTTTAAGTAGGCCAACCACTATTGTAACGGCTGCGGATTTTGCCCGCTCGAAAATCGACATCCATACTTTACATCGTACTCGAATGCCGTAGATTCGACCATTCAAATTCGAGTCGCCGGAGCTTATAACACAGTTAAGTAAATAACACAGCGGAAGAAAAAGAATAATACATTGATATACAATATCTGATACAACAGAGTGATACAATGAATATCAATATATATCAGAGATATGATACAACAAATAGCAGCGGAAAGAAAACGATAATATCAGCATCGGATAATCTCCATCTCCAAAGCACTAATCCAGAAATAGCTTGAACTCCCAATAACGATGCACAAAGATAAGCAAGTGCAGTCCATATCCAAAGACTGAACTAGCTCTAGAAAATCTACAAATCTGACTATTTGAAAAACTCAACTCTAGACTGCCTGTGTAGAAAAATTTTGATCACCCAGAGTTTAGGAAAGAAACAATAAACTCCGGATCAATCATGGGACTGGTGTGAGCAACAAAAACAGTTTATCTTTAAAAACAAATAGCAGAGAGTTTTAAAGTCAATTCGCAATGCTTTTTGAAAATGTAACTACCATAAGACCTCCCACCACACACACAATGCAAACGCAGAATTGGAGGAGATTTCTTCTTATGATAGTCAAAGATGCTTACTACGCAAAATCAAATCATTTTGATATTATTATTAGTGCATAGTGGAGAAAACATTTCGAAAGTATAATATTAATCTTAGCCAACATACGACCAGTATCGTATGCCTACTATAGCTACCATGTTCAATAGCAGGTTACCGCCACATTCCATGGCAGGTAATACAACTAAAACCGTACAAGTCTCGTATTGTTTCTTTGGATTTCCAACAAATGGTCAGGCCAAGGAACTTCCCATTGCCACATGAAAACGCCTCTGGAATGACGTCCCGAGAAATAACCTAACATTACGGTTAGATCTCTGCCAACACAAGGCTGGGTTACCCCTAACTGGGTAACTACTGACACGAATATGTCATCCCCCGATCGTAACCGATCTATATCCGAGGATCCTCGATTCCAACAACCACAAAGTAATAAATTTGCAGCAACCACATAGGTTAAGTATATGGGCTCCATACCATGATACCACCTCTATCCAGAAGGAATGACATACACTAAAGGGGCGCTACCCCCTAATAACCTTGCTGCATCTTTCCTGTTTCGACCATTTCGGGGTGTGAGGTCCGACGAAGTCTCGTCCACAAAGCTACGCTTTGTCACAAAGCCATGCTTAGGGTCAAACAAATGATCAAAGTAATGATCACAAAGATAAATGATCAAACAAATAATCATATCACAAATGATCAAACAATGATCATTTCACAGCAACACTCAGCATGTCACATTACCAAATTGGGAGTATATCGCTGATAACCTTCAACTACATAACCTCTGAGCTCGTACGTCTCAGAGAAGGGTGTTAAGCTAAGAGAATAAATTCTCTGCCACCAACAGAAATGTATTTGAAAGAAATCGGCTTTATATCTCAAAGTGTAATGTCAGACATGTAACCATACAAGTCTGTTCCGGGTTCGAACAGAACCGAAGGCACTTCTTACGAAGCCCTTGCAAATCCGGGTATTCACAATCCCGTCCGGACTTCCCATCACAAAGGGTGATAAAATCTCTATATCGGGGCCAGTCGATGCAGAGACATTCGACGAGTTGTCCTTTCATTTTCACAAATATCCGGTCTTCACCACCGGTCTTCAAATGCTATCCATACACGATGTATCACTATTCGGAATGGGTTATATGACACAAATGTCTTTTCCCGGCTAACCTGAATAACGAGCGCAATATTTAAAAACATATGGATACTGGGGTCTCAGTTAAATCACAGCAAAACTTTTCATTCGAATGGTTAAAACAAATTACCATTTTCAAATCTTTAAACAAAAAGATTTATTTCACAAAGTTAACCCCAT